>CP131458.1:30342500-32842500 GCA_030664755.1 Microcos paniculata
GCCGAAGATGGCTAAGGTAAAGGAAACCCCATGTACTCAAGGAGAGGAGTACGGGAATAAGGAAAGGAATCCATCAAGCTCATAAACTTCTATGAGCACAGCCAGTATGAAAAACAGAAAGGAAGTTCTAACACCTAAGAGGATTAGAAGTGTTAGAAGAAAAGCGGAATAAGAATGAGGTCAAGGCAAACGAAACCCTGGATAAGAAGTGGAAGATCACGTAAATCATGGCAAAAGATATATAAAGAAATGTAATGACACGGAGATGATCCCAAGGAAAACGGCGTAAGGATGATAAGAATTGCAAGTGATGTCTAAAGATGGCAATGGACCATAAGGAAGATCAAGTGAAAAGAATGGAGATGAAACCTCAAGAGAAGTGTGAAGAGAAAGAAACTACCAAGAATGCAACATGTGTGTGACAAGCGTGAATTACGCTATTCCATAATGGACGAGAAGGCAAGAGGAAAGTGGACCCTACAATAGACGTGGGCGGAACGAAAAATGAAGAAAGGAAAAAGAAAAAAATGGGGATATGGAGACCCCAGAAAAAAATTATTGATGAGAAGAAGGGAAAAAGAGATTGACCTTTAGCAAGGAAACTAGTGTGAAGGAATGAGGTCAGAATGATAAGAGACACGTGACACCTCCTGAATTGAATACCTCAAGAAAATAAAATTTAAGGAATGCCTAAGAGGCAAGAGAAATGATATGAATGGGTATATGGTCGAGGCTCAAGTGTGATTGATTTGGGAGCCATGTGAGGCGTCCCTATGAGAGGAAGGGTCGGAGATCGAGATCTCGAGGATCTCTGTGATGACCACTCGAGAGGACCGGCCCAGCATGTGAGTGGGGAGAGCATGAGACCTCCCAGAGTTCTCCGTCCTTATGAGGAGGAAAGATGATATATGATGGGCCATGGGCCCTGTATGAGATTTGATGGGCCATGGACTCTATTTGTGATTATGATGGGCGGTCAGAGAGTGGGTCAGCTTGTGAGAGCCGAGAGGGCATGGTCTCTGATTCCTCTATTATGATATGGCCAAGTGTAGGCCAGTATGTATTGGAGCTTGACTCATACGCCATGAGATTTGAGTGGAGGATGTTCAAAAGAGGAAGAATGAAGCAATAGATGAAATGAGAAACGAAACCAAGACAGGGGGAAAGATATTTAACTCTTTACATCCTCGCCATGAAGGCGAGGGAGTTAAGTGAAGGTCTTTCCCGATAAATTGGCTACAAGGATGAGTACAAGGCTGCGAAACAGCCAGAAACGCGTCAGAGAATGGCCTCGAAGTGAGAGGCAATGGCAATGAAAAAGGAGAAGGAACTCCTAAGAAAAGTAAGAGGTGTGGAACCTCAGTAGAAACAAAAAGATAGTCTTACCAAGAGAGACTTGAAGGATGAGACAAGAACAAAGCGAGAGCATCAAGCAAGCATAACTACAGCAAAGGAAGAACCTCCGAAGGCCATACTTAAAATAAAGAAGACCTAAACCATAAATAGGTAAAGGGTAGGCTATATTTAAGGAAAGGATAAGGTTCAAACTCAAGAGTAAAAGAGCAATTTTAAATTTATCCAAGAACGATTTCAGACAGCCCAGGATCGAGATCGAAAATATGCGCAGCAAAGTAGAACACCTTTGGAGTTCCAAGTGGGAGATCAAGTGTTCTTGAAGGTCTCATCTTGGAAAGGTGTTATTCATTTCCGCAAGGCAGGAAAACTCAACCCGAGGTACATTGGTCCATTCCTTGTCACTGAACGAATTGGACCAGTGGCGTATCGCTTGGAGTTGCCACCTGACATGACTCGGATACATGATGTCTTCCATATATCTATGCTCCGAAAATATGTACCTGATCTGTCACACGTTATACAAGCACCACCTGTGAAACTGAAGAAAAGTTTGGGCTTCAGGGTTCGACCTATAGCCATATTGAATCGAGAGGTTCGATCTTTGAGGAATAAATCAGTACCTTTGGTGCGAGTTTTATGGAAAAGCTCGCAGATTGAGGAGCAGAATTGGGAGCCCGAGAATGACATGAGACGAGATTTCCCCCATTTGTTTGATGTTAGTTGTTTGAATTTCGGGGACGAAATTTTTGTAAGGAGGGGAGAGTTGACACGCCCGGACCTAGTCCGCACGTGTCAAGTTGTATAATTATGTATTGTTGTCTTGACAATATACCAAAAATTGACTTCCCATGGATGTTTTAAACTTCATTTAGCTCAATTTCAAGCTTGAAAATCCTAAAATTGAAGTCCGGGGATGTGGGCCCCACTTGGAATCGAGACCCGAGGCAATTGGTTGGGAGTTTACCGGAGTCAACTAAGAAAAGTTTGACTCCGGCGCCGGACCCTTTATTTTTAAAGGGGTCTCGGCCATCCGAGACCCCCATTTTTCACATTTCCTCTTCTTCTTCGATTCTTCGAGCTCTCTCTTCCAATTCTCTCTGAATCAAACTCTCAATCCCTCTTCAAACACTTCATCAATAATCAATATCAACTTCTTTTGCTTCCTTGAAGATCAAAACATCAAGATTTCTAAGAAAATCATCAAATCTTGAAATCTGGAATTTTGGCGATAGTTTGTTCATCAGCTCATATCTTTTGATTCAAAAGTGAGTTTTGGCTGGGAATTTGGTATGTTGTTATAGACTCATCAAGCTTTAATTTGATAGTTTACACGCTTGATTTCATGGTCTATGCTAAGAGAATTTGATGATTGAAGTTGGGATTTCTGTTTTGCCCGAGTCAAGTCAACTCTTAATGTTTTGATCCAAAATTCGAGCATGATTGGTTGTTTGATTCCGTTTTTGAAGCTGTAAATCCATAGATCATGTGTTTAACTTACTGTGTTTCAATTTTGGTGTAGATTGGTGGTGAATCAAACTCAAACCGAGCTCGATTTGATGAAAGGCCGATCACGGCCCTTCGCTAGAAACAGGTCCGGCGCCGGACCTGGTGAGTCCCGCACCGGAGCTGTTGTTTTGGGGGATTTTATCCCATTTTGGCTCACTCCCGCTCGGGAGTGAGCAATCTGTCGGCAAGGATACTGTAGCACTAGGGGCATTTTGGTAATTTTGTAGCCCTAGACCCCATTTGACCCCAATTGACTCCAATTAGCTTCAATTGACTTCCAGACTTTCCAATTTTATTCCGAGACCTTTAATTGGTTTTGTTTTATGATTTAATTATTGGTTGAATGCCTTTATTAATCAAATTAGATTTTAATTTGATTATTTAGGTACGTGATTGTACGAGTTTTGGACCGGTTGCAGTTTGAGCTAAGGCATTCGTGGGTAATCGGGGAGTATACAACTCTCCTAACTTGTAAATGGCTTGGATTATATTGGTTGACCATTGAGGGTTAACCGTTTTCAAATTTATTTATAAATGCTTTATTAAATTGATTATATATGTTTTGGGGTATGAATTGTCCACCCTCACACACTGAGTTTATAAATGATTTAAAGGGTGGGAATTTCAATAAATTTGATATATTGATTTTATCATTGATTATTGTATGGGGAACGATACCCCTGAGAGATGAGAAATTGAGCATTGTCCTCGGGGCTCCAATATGTGGGAGCGTGGACCGAGTTGTGAGCATGCGTGTTACTCAGCCGTGGACCGCCTATCGAGGGGCACGGTGAGTCGCTCCTGAGTGCGAGAGGCGCGTAGGGAAACTCGCCAGGACTTCTATATGCTGTGTTCCACCACAGCAAGGCAAACGTCAAGGGAATGGGCCAGAGAGTAAAGTAAAAATGTTTTAAAAGTGTAAAGTAACCCTTGACGGTCCAGTGGATAGCCCAGTGCACGGGTATACCTTTTGGGACGATTTCAGATGCCAACCCATTTGGATATATTGTTATGGATTTTATATTTGATTTGGATTGGGATTTCATATATTTCAGTAAATGGTTTATTAAATTGATATTTGGATTATTTCATATCCCCAGCCTGAGGTGATCGGTCTTTATAACCGAGTCTCTCACTGGGTACAAGTTTATGTACTCACCCCATTCACTTTTGTTGTCAGATCATCAAACTTTGGACGGTGGACGTCCTGGTGGCCAGTGATCCCAGTTCGTCTCTGTGGACACTATATTGTAGGTGCCAACTCATTTTACTTGGTATATCTTGGCTCGGAATATTATTACATCTTACATATATATTTGTGTATTTATAAATAATACTTTCCGCTGCATGGAGCACTGTAAGATGTGTGACTTTACTTTTAAATACTTTTGAACTATATTATCTATGATAAATTCGTATGTTTTCATATATTGCTCGAATATCCTTTATTTTTAAGTCTTGTGCCATCTTGGTTGCCCGCCTGATGAGGCACGCATCTCGAGGTGGTACGGCGGTTGTCGCGTGGCCGAGCCTGCGGGTCGGGGCGTGACATGCGTGATACTCAGTCGGGGACCGCCTATTGAGGGGCACGGTGAGTAGAGCCTGGTTGGGAGAGGCGCGTAGGGAAACTCGCCAGGACTCCAAATGCTGTGTTCCACCACAGCAAGGTAAACGTCAAGGGAATGGGCCAGAGAGTAAAGAAAAATGTTTTAAAAAGTATAAAGTAACCCTTGACGGTCCAGTGGATACCCCAGTGCACGGGTATACCTTATTGGGACGATTTTCAGATGCCAGCCCATTTGGAAATATTATTATTGATTTAATATTTGATTGGATTTGGGACTTACTATATTTCAGTAAATGGTTTATTAAATTGACTTTTGAATTATTTCATATCCCCAGCCTGAGGTGATCGGTCTTTATAACCAAGTCTCTCACTGGGTACAAGTTTATGTACTCACCCCATTCACTTTTGTTGTCAGATCATCAGTCTTTGGACGGCGGACGTCCTGGTGGCCAGTGATCCCAGTACGGCACTGTGGACATGACTTTGTAGGTGCCACCCTTTTTACTTTGTGTATCTTGGCTCGGAATATTATTGCATCTTACATATACATTTATGTATTTATATAATATTTTCCGCTGCATGGAGCACCGTAAGATGTGACACTTTATTTTGAAATATTTTTTAACTGTATTATCTATAATAATTTTGTATGTTTTCATATATTGCTCGAATATCCTTTATTTTTAAGCCTTGTGCCATCTTGGTTGCCCGCCTGACGAGGCACGCATCTCGAGGTGGTACGGCGGTTGTCATGTGGCCGAGCCTGCGGGTCGGGGCGTGACAAAGAGTGTATGCATTAGTGATCTTCCTCTTCTCTAATTCCTCTATCAAATCCACACACTCTTCCATCTCTGCCTTGTATGGATTGCCAGCCTCTTCTACATATCCAAGTGGCACCCTGTGTGCATTGAAAAATATCACCACCTATAATACCTGGTTCATTTAATCATACTTACAAGCATTCTAAGTCTAAATTTAAAGACAGAAAAGCTCCTAACATAACAAGAATATCAAGGAAGCGAAACTTTTGAAAAATGATTGCATCTTGCAAAAAAATGATAGACAAAGCCCTACCACATCAGCCAAGGAAATTTTCAGGGTTATCATTAAGAGATCAATAGACTAAAAGGAGAGCTATATCCAGGAATACATAATATATTAATTTCTTTTTTTTTAGAATAATATATTAATTACTCATGTAGTGAATAAGTTTGTAAGCTTAAATAAGTGAATGAAAGAAAAAAAAGTGAAAGGACTACACATTTTAACACGTGGATTCAGTTCAAACAAAATTTGCAATTTATAGTTAGGTTCTGAAACATTCTAAACAGGGAGGTAAATGCAACATTAGTTGTCAAAGCTTTTAGCTATCAATACAAATTCCGATCATTAGCAAACAACAAATATTCAACTTTGCATCTAGTTCATCATTTCTACTTGTAAATTATACACAAAAGCAAACTTCAACAAACTGTAATTGGAACTTTGGATGTATTATGCTGCTTGCAATCTTAACGCACAAATTAGTGAAAATGAATTGATAATTATTAAAACTGTAGCTTGGCAAAAAGATAATAAGGACTAGTTCCGAAGAGATGGTTGATATACCATAATTGTCACAGAGTATCATTTAGAGTAGAAGCACTAAACAATATTCAACATTGAAATATAGCAAGGAATTAATTATAAAAAGAGATGAAAAGAGCAAAAAGAGGGGCTTATGTGGGTTGTTCAAATCTACAAGCACTGCAATAGCCAATACATTCATCTAAATCCCTAGTTATTATATAAAAAGATACTTTTCAAGGATTTAAAGTCAATTGAATCGAAAGATCGAATTAAATTAAGATAAAACAATAAGCAGAGGATGATTCGTTCAATTTTTAGGACAATGAGATCAAAAATTGAAATCAGTTTCTTAATCAATTACTACTAACGAATCAAAATGGTAAAATGAGATCAAATTATACTCAAGGCTCAAGGTTAGGGTTTCTGAGGCGCAAAGAACAAAAAAATGATATCAAATTTCTCGATGAAATCTAGAGAAAGAAAAGGTGAGATAAATTACCAGGAGAAGGCCAATTCGCCGAAGCAATTGTAGAGAGAGCAGTTCTGTGGTTGCGTTGAACAGAGAAATTGTAACGACTGAGAAAATCCTGTAAAAAAAGTGGAAAATTTGAAGAGAGATTAAAATTGAGAAAAATGAAAAGCGAAAGAAATGAAAGTGAGAGCAAGGCCGAAAAATGAAAATTGACTAAAATAACTCTTCCAATTCCTTTTTAGTATTACAACTTCAAGAATATCATTTTTAGAGTCTTCTTTTCCATGTGTTGGGCCTTAAGCTAAATTGAGACAATGGAATTAGAATTTTCATTTTGGAAAATATCAGAAAGAGAGATTAATATTTTGTATTACATATTCATTCATTCATTCATACCAAAATAAACAAATAAATTAAAAAAAATATATGGATTACTAGTAGTTTATATTCCTTAATATATTATCTATGACAACAACAAAGAAAAGTCGTAATTAAAAATTTTAGGCCTTTTGATTTAATCACGATATTCATTTGTCGTGGTCGTTGATAATATTTAAATGACAACTTATAAGAGTCGTGGCCGATGTCCGTCATCTTATATCAAAATTCTTGTAGTGGAACTCAAATCATTACGATTGTAACTTCAATTAATCATAGGCAAGTTTGCAATAATAAATCCAAGAGCTCGAGGAAGTAAAAAGAAAAAGCTTGAGAAACTGAAGAGAAAATCGTAAAGAGAAATGTGCTGGGAATGAGAGAGACAGAGCTCGAGATTTTTAACTTGAGATTTCTTTTTATATTTGTCTACTTCTGGTTATTAGTCTGCGTTAGAGCTGGTTTGCTTAGAAAAAATGGCGTTAGAGCACCTGTGTTATTAACGCAGGAATGAATTTATTACCGGGGTTACATAAACCCCTGAAAAAATAATGTGGGTAATTCTCTTTTTTTTTTTTTGTAGTAATAATATTATTACTGAAATTGATTTGAATCTTCGAATTAACCTATGATTTTTATATCACTAGTCTAATTAAGAAAGCGAAAAAAAATGAGGTATATAGGTCCACTTTTTTTTTCCTTCTTCAACAAGTGAAGGAAGTAATAATAGTGTTAAGAATTGCCCCGGGTAATTTAAAGGTGAAGGTACAGAAAACCAAATCAAAATTATTTCTATTAAAAATTTTATGCTAAATGTTCAATTTGGGCCTTAATGTTTTCGAAAATGTATAATTTGAGGTCAAATACTTTAATTTGGTCGATTGAAGGCAAACATTTCAAAATCAGCATAATTTTGGGCCTTTCATTAATTTGCGGCCAAACATTTGAAAAGTACCATTAGATCTAATGGATCACTACAAAAAAAAGTGGAATTAGCGGCAATTTTTTTCTGGGAGTCACAATTTTTTTCTTTCCTTCTTATTTCTTTCCTTACTACCAAACATGATGAAAGAAATATAAATTTATTTCCTTTCTCTACGTATTTCCTTTCCTCACCTATTTCTTTTCTTTATCATTTCCTTCCCTCCTACCATACATGTCACGCCCCGACCCGCAAGCTCGGCCACGTGACAACCACCGTACAACCTTGAGATGCGTGCCTCATCAGGCGGGCAACCAAGATGATACAAGGCTTAACAATAAAGGATATTCGAGCAATATATGAAATCATACGAAAATATCATATAAATATAGTTCAAATATTTAAAATAAAATATCACATCTTACGGTGTTCCATGCAGCGGAAAGTATTATTTATAAATACACAAATATATATATGTAAGATGCAATAATATTCCGAGCCAAGATATACCAAGTAAAATGAGGTGGCACCTACAATATAGTGTCCACATAGACGAACTGGGATCACTGGCCACTAGGACGTCCGCCGTCCAAAGTATGATGATCTAAGAACAAAAGTGAATGGGGTGAGTACATAAACTTGTACCCAGTGAGAGACTCGGTTATAAAGACCAATCACCTCAGGCTGGGGATATGAAATAATCCAAATCTCAATTTAATAAATCATTTACTGAAATATATGAAATCCCAAACCAAATCAAATATCAAATCCATAACAATATATCCAAATGGGCTGGCATCTGAAATCGTCCCAATAAGGTATACCCGTGCACTGGGATATCCACTGGACCGTCAAGGGTTACTTTATACTTTTAAAACATTTTTAATTTTACTCTCTGGCACATTCCCTTGACGTTTGCCTTGCTGTGGTGGAACACAACTATCTCTGACCTGGCGAGCTTTTCTCCGCGCCTCTCTACTCCAGGCCAGTATATTCTCCGTGCCCTTTCAAAAAGAAACGGTCCACGGGAACCTCATATATATTCACCGTGCCCCTTCAAAAAGGTGGTCCACGGGAACCTCATAAGTATGCCTTTCCCTCGGTCCACGCTCCCGCATATTGGAGCTCCGAGGAAATAGCTCAAACTCTCATCTCTCAGGGGTACCGTTCCCCAAACAATAATCAATAATATTAATATATGAAATTTATTGAAATTCCCACCCTTCAAATCATTTATAAACTCAGTGTGTGAGAGTGGACAATTCATATCCCAAAACATATATAAACAATTTAATAAAGCATTTATAAATAAATTTGAAAACGATTAACCCTCAATGGTCAACCAATATAATCCAAGCCACTCACAAGTGAGGGGAGTTGTATACTCCCCGATTACCCACGAATGCCTTAGCTCAAACTGCTACCGGTTCCAACCTCGTACAATCACGTACCTAATAATCAAATTAAGTCTAATTTGATTAATAAAGGCATTCGACCAATTATTAAATCACAAAACAAAACCAATTAAAGGTCATGGAGTAAAATTGGGCAAGTCCGGAGGTCAATTGAAGTAAATTAAAGTCAATTGGGTCAAATGGGATCTAGGATTGCAAAATGACCATTTTGCCCCTGGACTGTGATGATCCGGCGCCGGAACTAGTCAGAACCGGCGCCGGTTCTGTTCTGGAAATAAGGCCGAGTTTCGGCCTCAATTTTCTTCAGCCCGATTCAAGTTCGATTCACAACCAAGCCCGCATCAAAATTGAAACACAGCAAGATAATTACATGATCTAAGGATTTACAGCTTCAAGAACGGAATCAAACAACCAATCATGCTCGAATTTTGAATCAAATCACTAAGAGTTGACTTATCTCAGACAAGACAAAAATATCAACTTCAATCAACGAATTCTCTTAGCTCAGACCATGAATTCAATCATATAAACTATCAAATTAAAGCTTGATGAGTCAAGAACAACATACCAAATTCTCAGCCAAAACGCATGGTTAAATCAAAAGATATGAGCTGATGAACAAACTGTCGCCAAATTTCCAGATCTCTAGATTTGATAATTTTCTTAGAAATCTTGGTGTTTTGATCTTCAAGAAGACAAGAGAAGTTGATATTGATGTTTGATTAAGTGTTTGAAAGGAGATTGAGGTTTTGATTCAGAAGAATCGAGAGAGAGCTCGGAGAAAATTTGAAGAACAAAGAGAAGAAATGAAAAATGGGGTTCTCGGATGGCCGAGACCCATTTTTAATCGGTCAGTTCCGGCGCCGGTTCTGACCAGTTCCGGCGCTGGAATCAACTGAGTCAAAGTTGAGTCCGGTCAACTCGGTCAAACATTCTTGGAATCCGTGCCCAAGTGGGACCCACATCTCGGAACTTCAATTTTAGGGTTTTTAAGCTTGAAATCGAGTTATATGAAGTTTAAAACATCCATGGAAAGTCAAATTTGGTTTATTGACAAGACAACAATACATAAATATTCAATTTGACACCTGCGGACTAGGTCCGGGCGTGTCAACTCTCCCCTCCTTACAAAAAATTTCGTCCCCGAAATTTAAACAAACTAAACATCAAACAAATGGGGAAAATCACGTCTCATGTCATTCTCGGGCTCCCAAGTCTGCTCCTCAATCTGCGAACTTTTCCATAAAACTCGCACCAAAGGTACCGATTTATTCCTCAACGATCGAATCTCTCGATCCAAAATGGCTACAGGTCGAACTCTGAAGCCCAAATGTTTCTTCAGCTTCACAGGTGGTGCTTGAAGAACGTGCGACGGATCAGGTACATATTCTCGGAGCATAGATATATGAAAGACATCATGTATCCGAGACATGTCAGGTGGCAACTCCAAGCGATACGCCACCGGTCCAATTCATTCAGTGACAAGGAATGGACCAATGTACCTCGGATTCAGTTTTCCCGCCTTGCGGAAACGAATAACACCTTTCCAAGGAGAAACCTTCAAAAACACTTGATCTCCCACTTGGAACTCCAAAGGTGTCCTCCTTCGCTGTGCATATTTTCGATCTCGATTCTGGGCTGCCTGAAATTGTTTTCGGATGAATTTAAAATTACTCTTCTATTCTTGAGTTTGAACCTCATCCTTTCCTTAACATAGCCTCCCCTTTACCTATTTATGGTTTAGGTCTTCTTTATTTTAAGTATGGCCCTTGGAGGTTCTTCCTTTGCTGTAGTTAGGCTTGCTTGATGCTCTCGCTTTGTTCTTGTCTCATCCTTCAAGTCTCTCTTGGTAAGACTATCTTTTTGTTTCTACTGAGGTTCTACATCTCTTACTTTTCTTAGGAGTTCCTTCTCCTTTTTCATTGCCATTGCCTCTCACTTCGAAGCCATTCTCTGACGTATTTCTGGCTGTTTCGTAGTCTTGTACTCATCCTTGTAGCCAATTTATTAGGAAAGACCTTCACTTAACTCCCTCGCCTTCATGGCGAGGATGCAAAGAGTTAAATATCCTTCCCTCTATCTTGGTTTTGTTTCTCATTTCATCTATTGTTTCATTCTTCCTCTTTTGCACATCCTCCATTCAAATCTCATGGCGTATGAGTCAAGCTCTAATACATACTGGCCCACACTTGGCCATATCATAACAGAGGAATCAGAGACCATGCCCTCTCGGCTCACACAAGTTGACCCACTCTCTGACCGCCCATCATAATCACAAATAGAGCCCATGGCCCATCAAATCTCATACAGGGCCCATGGCCCATCATATATCATCTCTCCTCCTCACAAGGACGGATAACTCTGGGAGATCTCATGCTCTCCCCACTCACATGCTGGGCTGGTCCTCTCTAGTGGTCATCACAGAGATCCTCAAGATCTCGATCTCTGACCCTTCCTCTCATAGGGATGCCTCACATGGCTCTCAAATCAATCACACTTGAGCCTCGACCATATACCCATTCATATCATTTCTCTTGCCTCTTAGGCATTCCTTAAATTTTATTTTCTTGAGGTATTCAATTCAGGAGGTGTCTCGTGTTTCTTATCATTCTGACCTCGTTCCTTCACAATAGCTTCCTTGCTAAAGGTCAATCTCTTTTCCCTTCTTCTCATCAATAATATTTTCTGGGGTCTCCAATCTCCATATCCCCATTTCTTTCTCTTTTTTTTTTCCTTTCTTCATTTTTCGTTCCGCCCACGTCTATTGTGGGGTCCACTTTCCTCTTGCCTTCTCGTCCATTGTGGAATAGCGTAATTCACGCTTGTCACACACATGTTGCATTCTTGGTAGTTTCTTTCTCTTCACACTTCTCTTGAGGTTTCATCTCCATTCTTTTCACTTGATCTTCCTTATGGTCCATTGCCATCTTTAGACATCACTTGCAATTTTTGTCATCCTTACGCCGTTTTCCTTGGGATCATCTCCGTATCATTACATTTCTTTATATATCTTTTGCCATGATTTACTTGATCTTCCACTTCTTATCCAAGGTTTCCTTTGCCTTAACCTCATTCTTATTCCGCTTTTCTTCTAACACTTTTAATCCTCTTAGGTGTTAGAACTTCCTTTCTGTTTTTTTTTATACTGGCTGTGCTCATAGAAGTTTATGAGCTTGATCGATTCCTTTCCTTATTCCTGTACTCCTTTCCTTGAGTACATGGGGTTTCCTTTACCTTAGCCATCTTCGGCTCTTAATCCGTCGATATCTCTTCTTTATCTTTCAATGAGATCTAACCATCTCCTTTGCCGCATGTTCAACTCACGCTGAGTTCATGAAATGTTTGAGACTCTTGTGATCGGTGTAGATACGACAGGTTTCACCATATAAATGATGACGCCAAATCTTCAAGGCGAAGACTATGGCAGCAAGCTCCAAATCATGTATCGGATAATTGACCTCATTCGGTTTCAATTGACGAGAAGTATATGCAATTACCCTCTCATCTTGCATTAACACACACCCAAGTCCGTTGCCTGATGCATCAGTATACACAGTGAACTCTTTGCCGCTCACAGGTAAGGCAAGTTCCGGTGCTGTCGTCAATTTATCCTTCAGCTTCTGGAAACTCTCTTAACATTCCTCTGACCAAACGAACTTAGCGTTCTTGTGGGTTAACTTGGTCAATGGTGCAGCAATCATGGAGAATCCATCCACAAATCTCCGATAATATCCAGTCAATCCCAAGAAACTTCAAATCTCTGTGGAAGTTGTGGGACATTTCCAGTTGGTGATTGCCTCAATCTTGCTGGAATCCATATATATACCGTCCCTAGACACAACATGTCCAAGGAATCCAACTTGCTGCAACCAAAACTGGCATTGAGAGAGTTTAGCGTAAAGTTGGTGATCTCGAAGAGTTTGCAACACAATGCGAAGATGATTTGCATGCTCCCGCTGGTTCCTTGAATAAACCAATATGTCATCAATGAAGACAATGACAAATCGATCTAAGTACTGATGGAATATGCGATTCATCAAGTCCATAAATGCTGCTGGAGCGTTGGTAAGTCCAAACGACATCACGCAAAACTCGTAATGTCCATATCTGGTACGAAAAGTGGACTTATGGATATCTTCATCTCAGATTTTCAACTGATGATAGCCTGATCGCATGTCAATTTTAGAAAACACTCCGGCTCCTCGAAGCTGATCGAACAAATCATCAATGTGAGGTAATGGATATCTATTCTTCACAGTCACCGCATTCAGCTTGCGGCAGTCGATGCAGAGTCGCATTGAACCGTCTTTCTTTTTCACAAACAAAACTGGGGCTCCCCAAGGTGATGTACTCAGCCGAATGAATCCTTTATCCAGCGATTCGGCGAGTTGTTTCTTCAGCTCAATCAATTCAGTGGGTGCCATTCGGTATGGAGCCATAGATATTGATCCGTACCGGGATAAACTTCGATCGGAAAGTCAAAGTCTCTCTCTGGTGGCAATCCAGGTAATTCATTAGGAAAGACATCCAGAAACTCATTAACTACCGGGATATCTTCACTGTTAGGTTCTTCCACTGAATTATCTACTACATGGGCTAACACAACTTTACACCCTTTCAGTAGTAGCTTACTTGCTTTGATGGCGGAGATGACATTCGGTGTGCCTCTGCGCTCGCTGTAAAAGTCTATCATGCTGCCGTCAGGTCGTAGAATCCTCACCAAATGGTGCTCACAAAAGATCTGAGCACGATGTCTCCCAAGCCAATCCATTCCCAAGATGGCATCAAAGTCAGACATTTGAAGCGAAATTAAGTCTGCTTCGAAAGTCAGGTTTTCCAGCTTCACTGCACAATCTTTATACACTGTATTTCGAACCATTTTCTCACCCAACGGTGTATTCACCATTAGCTCGTACCCCAAGGGCGATAACGATCGATCCGCATGCACGGCAAACTTTGTATTAACATAGGACAAGGCAGCTCCAGTGTCCATAATCACATATACCGGTTGATCGAAAATAATTACCACGCCGGTGACAACATCAGGACGTGCGTCGGCGTCCTCCTGCGACATTGCGTAAATCTGAGTATGTTGTCGCTGCTGCTGCAGCTGTGGAGGTCGTCTTGGGGTTGCAGAACTACTACCAATACCCAAATGCTGCTGTGAGGTAAAAGGTGCTGCGAAAGAATGTCGCGCATGTTGAAATGGACGAAAACCTCCATAGTTACTCGGTCTGATAGGTGGCTGACTAAAATTCTGCCTGGGTGGTAAAGAAACAGTAGATGGACATGCACGTGCTACGTGACCCATGCCTCCGCACCGAAAACATCGAGGTCCAGCCCTACACTGGCCAAAATGAAAACGCCTACAGTTTGGACATCGAGGTCCAGACTCCACTCTCTTTTTCCCAAATCTTCCTTTGGCCTTGGACCCAAATCCACACTTCTCTTTTCCTCGACCACCTGATGGAAGCGGTGGCATTGATGTCGGCATCGATAGCGATGGATGAACTAGTGGTGTAATGCCGATAGTCGGAGGTGCGCTAGTGGTCATCAATGATGAAAAGAATCTACTAGCCCAAGTGTCAAACATACGCTCGAAATCAGCAGGCGTAAACTGCACCAGCGTGACAGTCATCGGAGATGGGGGTGGTGGAATATCAGTATGAGTATCCTGATGATGCGTATCATCAACAGGCGGAATAAGTGGAATAGGTTCGTCCGAAATCTCAGTGGTCTCCGGGTCTACGCTAGGCTGAATCTCAGGCTGCCTACGTGGTTGAACTCTCCTCCTAGGTACAGAGGGATCAGGGGTATGCACAGAAGGATTCGGAATATTCCTCCTTCTAGGTGGCATGGCGTAACTATATATAAAATCTTTGTCATAAGACAAAAAATATTTCTATGCCAATCATACTCTTTACTTTTAACCCCAAAATCAGAAATCTCAAAATTATATGAACTGCTTGGCTCGGTATAATATAGATAAACTTTATATTTTAAAATTTGCTCTGATACCAATTTAATTGTCATGCCCCGACCCGCAGGCTCAGTCACGTGACAATCGCCGTACCACCTTGAGATGCGTGCCTCGTCATGCGGGCAACCAAGATGATACAAGGCTTAAAAATAAAGGATATTCGAGTAATATATGAAATCATACGAAAATATCATATAAATATAGTTCAAATATTTAAAATAAAATATCACATCTTACGGTGTTCCATGCAGCGGAAAGTATTATTTATAAATACACAAATATATATATGTAAGATGCAATAATATTCCGAGCCAAGATATACCAAGTAAAATGAGGTGGCACCTACAATATAGTGTCCACATAGACGAACTGGGATCACTGGCCACTAGGACGTCCGCCGTCCAAAGTATGATGATCTGAGAACAAAAGTGAATGGGGTGAGTATATAAACTTGTACCCAGTGAGAGACTCGGTTATAAAGACCAATCACCTCAGGCTGGGGATATGAAATAATCCAAATCTCAATTTAATAAATCATTTACTGAAATATATGAAATCCCAAACCAAATCAAATATCAAATCCATAACAATATATCCAAATGGGCTGGCATCTGAAATCGTCCCAATAAGGTATACCCGTGCACTGGGATATCCACTGGACCGTCAAGGGTTACTTTATACTTTTAAAACATTTTTAATTTTACTCTCTGGCACATTCCCTTGACGTTTGCCTTGCTGTGGTGGAACACAGCTATCTCTGACCTGGCGAGCTTTTCTCCGCGCCTCTCTACTCCAGGCCAGTATATTCTCCGTGCCCTTTCAAAAAGAAACGGTCCACGGGAACCTCATATATATTCACCGTGCCCCTTCAAAAAGGTGGTCCACGGGAACCTCATAAGTATGCCTCTCCCTCGGTCCACGCTCCCGCATATTGGAGCTCCGAGGAAATAGCTCAAACTCTCATCTCTCAGGGATACCGTTCCCCAAACAATAATCAATAATATTAATATATGAAATTTATTGAAATTTCCACCCTTCAAATCATTTATAAACTCAGTGTGTGAGGGTGGACAATTCATATCCCAAAACATATATAAACAATTTAATAAAGCATTTATAAATAAATTTGAAAACGGTTAACCCTCAATGGTCAACCAATATAATCCAAGCCACTCACAAGTGAGGAGAGTTGTATACTCCCCGATTACCCACGAATGCCTTAGCTCAAACTGCTACCGGTTCCAACCTCGTACAATCACGTACCTAATAATCAAATTAAGTCTAATTTGATTGATAAAGGCATTCGACCAATTATTAAATCACAAAACAAAACCAATTAAAGGTCATGGAGTAAAATTGGGCAAGTCCGGAGGTCAATTGAAGTAAATTAAAGTCAATTGGGTCAAATGGGATCTAGGATTGCAAAATGACCATTTTGCCCCAGGACTGTGATGATCCGGCGGCAAAACTAGTCAGAACCGGCGCCGGTTCTGTTCTGGAAATAAGGTCGAGTTTCGACCTCAATATTCTTCAGCCCGATTCAAGTTCGATTCACAACCAATCCGCATCAAAATTGAAACACAGCAAGATAATCACAGGATCTAAGGATTTACAGCTTCAAGAACGGAATCAAACAACCAATCATGCTCGAATTTTGAATTAAATCACTAAGAGTTGACTTATCTCAGACAATACAGAAATATCAACTTCAATCAACGAATTCTCTTAGCTCAGACCATGAATTCAAGTATATAAACTATCAAATTAAAGCTTGATGAGTCAAGAACAACATACCAAATTCTCAGCCAAAACGCACTGTTAAATCAAAAGATATGAGCTGATGAACAAACTGTCGCCAAATTTCCAGATTTCTAGATTTGATAATTTTCTTAGAAATCTTGGTGTTTTGATCTTCAAGAAGACAAGAGAAGTTGATATTAATGTTTGATTAAGTGTTTGAAAGGAGATTGAGGTTTTGATTCAGAAGAATCGAGAGAGAGCTCGGAGAAAATTTGAAGAACAAAGAGAAGAAATGAAAGATGGGGTTCTCGGATGGCCGAGACCCATTTTTAATCGGTCAGTTCCGGCGCCGGTTCTGACCAGTTCCGGCGCCGGAATCAACTGAGTCAAAGTTGAGTCTGGTCAACTTGGTCAAACATTCTTGGAATCCGTGCCCAAGTGGGACCCACATCTCGGAACTTCAATTTTAGGGTTTTTAAGCTTGAAATGGAGTTATATGAAGTTTAAAACATCCATGGAAAGTCAAATTTGGTTTATTGATAAGACAACAATACATAAATATTCAACTTGACACGTGCGGACTAGGTCCGAGCGTGTCAATACATAGGCTTAGTTCTCTCCATTTTTTTTGTCACATTCCCGCAGTTAGAAGATCGTCGTTCCCAACCTTCCATCTCTCTGTTTTCTCTCACAAAATTGGCGCCTAATATAAAAATAATAAAAAAACAACCGAAGCTCTATTTTTGCATCTAATTTCTCCACTGATTTTCTTTTAAGCCAAACACTGATATGATTCTCTGCTTTGCACCTAATCCGGTAGATCTATTCCCTCTCTATTATTTATTTTCCCCGCATTTCTCTTACTTTGTTGTAGTTTTCCTTGCTAGTTTCTCACTAGTTTTATATTCCACTTGGAAATTTTAGGGTTTTTAGCTTGCTAATTATAAGGAAAAATTGTCTCCGATTCCTTTAAATTTGAAAAACTTTTGTTCTTCTGAGAGAAAAAATCGATGCAGATTTCTTTATGGAGATCTGAGCTGAAGAGACACTATAGTTTTTTTTTTTTTAATTTATAGAATTTTCATGTTCGCCTCTGAGAATGATTAAAATAAAAACTTTCGTTCTTCCAAGAAAATCCATGCGGAAAATTTTTAGAGACCTGAACTAAAGAGGCTTTATTTTTCATCCTTACTGTGAATATTTGTTTTTCCATCTAATTTCTGTTTATTGATTGTTTGTTGCTTCCAATCCCTAAAATTTGGGTTTTGAATCTTTGAACTGATAAAGTTTAATTGACATCACTGGCCAAGAAAGGTAAATTAACTTTGTACATCTCCTCATTATTTTGAATCCTTTTTGAAGCTTTGAATTGAGAAATTTGGTCATGTTGGTTTTGCTTTACTTTTTAAAGGAAAGTTCCATGAATCAGATCCCTTTCGATAAGAATATTTCGTGTATCAATTTTATTTAAAAGTAATATTCTATGCAGTAGAACTCTCATAGTTGCTACTGACAGTTGCAACTTGGTGGTTTGAGTTTAGTTATTTTTCTTGTTATTTATAGTATGAAACTTGTGTCTCTTTTTCTTTTCCCCCTCTCTGATATAGTTGGTCTTCTCTTCTTTTCCTCATTCCTGAGAGGTGATAATTCTTATAACTACTGAATGGTTTTGATTAATTGTCTTTTGTAGCAAGCTGTGCAGGTCCTTAATGTCGATTTAGATACACCTGGGAGTTGAAAAAGGAAGAAGAGAAGAAGTAGATTTTGTGGAAGATCATAGCACATGTGCAAGCTATACAAGTATGTTACCCTTGATTGGTTGTTCTTTTATGGGATTTAGGTTATATCTTTTCCTCTAATTTTCTCTCTGCTTAGGCTGCATATCTTTTCAAACGAGCTGGGGAGTGGGGAACACAAAAATGGTACTTATTGTGCTGATATTATATTCACCTTTCTAGAATGTTCTAAGGATAATGCTTATGTTTTATAGCTTTATTTTAATATTCTATTTGCATCTTGGCCTTGCTTTTGGTAGCTTTACCCAATCGAGATTTTACTAACCTCAATTTGACCCAAAACCAGAATAATATGATCCAAACCCATTGTAAACCCCAATTGGAAAATATATTATATTAAAAGTTTCCTTAATCATTACCTATTAAATATCAAGTCTTTGTATCTTTTCATGCTTGGCATCTACTCTGTTTGTACTATCTTATTACGTTTTGTATACTTGTTTCTAGATGTGATGGAGTTGAATTAGCCAGATGTCCATATAAAAACAATCTTAAATTCTGGTTTAAACTTTAAGGTTGGAATGCCTTGGATGTATGAGTTTAGACATGTACTCTTTTAAGTGCGAAGGGTTTGACCATGGTGTTGAGTTGTTATTTTGTGGAGAGTGTTGATCTATTAATATCTTAATCTATTACATCAACTCTGTTTCTCAATTTCTGTTTCGTTTTTTGTGATCCCTTACAAACTCCATTGTTTCTTTTTCATATGTCTTCATGGGCAGCCTTTGTCTTGAGTCATCCTCTTGTTGCAAGTGCTGTATTTGGAGTGACTAAATCACGGCAGCTTTAGGAGGTTGTCGATGCGTGCAATGTTGAGCTCACATCTTAGATTATTGCAGACATCAACAAAGTTCATGCTAAGTTTCTAAATCCATATGTCCCTAATCAATATACATGTTTTGATTTTTTTCAGATTTGAAAGTTTTGAATTTACCTTTAGTTGCACTAAATAGTTGTGACTTAAGTTTTGAATCATAAAAGCATATTATGATAGTGGAAAAAGAAGGATTTCCTCAAAGTCTCAACTTTGAAATCATGCCATTTAATAGATGGAAAGGGAGTTTAGTCTGTTTGAACATGATTACTGGAAAGATCAATAATCTTGGTGAAAATATCACGAGCTTTGTTTTTACTTTAAAAAAATAAAGGGGAGTGAAGATATAGCCATTGGTTAAGTCAGGATGCATACATTACCTTTGGTCCTTGTTAAAGCTGTGTGTGTGTGTATAAAACTTTTGTTATAATTGTTTAATAGCTTATACTTGACTTTCTTGTAGTTGTTGGATAGATATAGTTTGAAACTAGTTCTGATTAAATTAGAGCTTATTCTCTTAAATGATTATTTAATCTAAATTTCCATGTTACCATTATTTGCTTTTGTAAAACTTTCCCTCGTTCAATCTTCTAGAGAGATTAGCAGTCCTAGAGAAACCCACCAAGCTTGTGATCTGATTGTGTTTCCAGAACCCAGGGTCACTGTTTATCAACCACAGCCAACCATGCTCAACAAGCACTGAGGTGAGTTTGGTTTAAGAATTATCTGGTGTATAACTTAACAAATTCCTAAATAGTCAATAAAAAATTGCTCTTTGATTAAGAATTGATACTGCGTTATTGTAATGGTTTTAATTCTAGTACTAGACCATATATTTATTATATCCTAGTACTAAAACCTGGCTTCTGGTTGAAGTAGCTCCGAGGTTGCGTTTATACAAGCCTTGTAGGCGGATGAAATCCTTCTGGTATTCTCTCTCTGTATCTCTCTACCGCATAACTTTACATTCCATTAATTGTATCTTAGAAGATAGATTCTGTATTTATAACATTTTGCTCCTCATTTGTTTTGACAGTGTGATTGTGATCTAGTTTCAAAAAGGTTCTTATTATTGGTAGTAATGATTTCTTCTAGGAATGATCTGTACATTAATGGAAATGTTGCTATCTCCAGGTTCAAAATTAAATTAAACTTGTGAGGAAGACGCTCAATCCTAATCGCAAGTGGCGACTTACAACTCAGGAAGTACTAGGTTTTAGTACGTCTTGTGACAAAGTTCAATAGATTTTTGTTCTGATGGGGAAGTTGCTGTTCATGAAAATTTTGTGTAGAATGAAACCGTTTGGTGCATTTTGTGATTTATTACAAGATTAACAATATTTAATGAATGCATCATTATATCATTATTGTGTCTACTTTGCTTTATTTAATAAATATATTATGTTTTTTATTTTTTTTAAAAAGATTTCATTTTCCGGATGTCAATAGTGGATTTCTTATGTTTGTCAAAAGATTAGGCCCTTATTTGTAAAGTTCAAAAAGGTTGGGCCTTTTTTTGAAAAATCTGAAAAGAAAAACAAAAAAAACTAACTTTTTTATATAAATTTTGGTTGTGAAGCCTCGATTGGATTTATCACGATCCAACAATGAGAAGAAAGATCTTGGGCTGTAGAATAATATATCAAAAAATTAACTTCATTCAATGATGGAAAATAGCGAGATTAAAACTCAGAAATCGCAATTTTGTGAGGATTTTTAAGAAGTCGTAAGTTGATTTTAACAAATCTAGGACCATATTCATATTCAGGAGATCCAAAAAAGATTATTTACAAAGTTTGGACTTCATCAGAGTATGTTGTCTATGGTCAACGGTGATCAACAGTATGGGTCAATGGTGGTCAAACAAGTGATTGTGATAATTAAGATTGTACAAACTAAGATCGAAATTTGAAAAGAAAGAGAGAAGCAGATGTTAGCCCCAGGATGTTACTGGGTGTTTTTGAAAATTTATTACCGACAGCTTGTCCAGGAGTTTCTGGGTCATATAATGGAGCAGTAAGTTAGGTTGCAAAGTGGAATAGATCATGTCATATTGCCAAAATTATTTCTACTTGAAAGTTTCTAAAGTCAAATTCTTCAAAAGTACGGAGTATCTGCCAAAAATATACTAATTACTGAAACAAGACATAACGGATGCAAGGAACATGAGAAAACTTTCATTCCAGTTCACCACATCTCCTGGTGCCTATCTTCTTTCCCTCTTGGAAATCCATGTCCGAGCAAGTCTCGCCTTAGTTGCATGTAGTTCTGTGATCGCATCTTTGATTCTCATTCTTTCACCAGGAGATTCTGCAGAGCAAGCCACTCCAATTTTAATGAAAGAAACCAGACATTCCCATATCTCTCCTTCTAAGTTTGGCTGACTTCTTAACCTCTGCCTAATTTCACCAGTTTCTTCAAGTAAGCGAAAATCGAGGATCTCCTCCAACCGCTCTGGCAGTGCCATTTGACAAAAATTATGAAGGGTTAAGCCATCATAAAACAGTTCATCTGTTGGTCTCCTTCCTGTGGTCATCTCCAAGAGCATAATCCCATAACTGTAAACATCACCTTCTGGAGACACTGACTCTCCCATGCCATACTCTGCAATAATTTGTTGTAATAAAATATTTCATACAAGCCATGTTGCTTTGCACCCATAATTAAGTGTTGAAACTCCATATGTTTGCACCTCCATATATTCAACAAGAGTTTATAATGGCTTTACGAATGCATTGATGATGTAACATTTCTAAGTTCGAAAAGTTTCCATCTTAAGAAACAGAGTATCCTCTGTATCTGCACATTAGATTGTGACTACACGAATGAATTTGCTAGTAAATGCTATGAATGTGTCAGGCTAGTTTCAAGGCTATGATGATTTTACAGAATGTCCTAACAAGCTAACTCATACAAAACTGAATGAATATATATCTGAAATAACAAAGACAAAAGGAATACCAAGACCATTGTAACAAATATTTAAGGAGAATATGAAATTTTACCTGGAGCAACGTAACCAATTGTCCCCTTTATCATTGAAGAGCGTGTTTGATCAATGCCCAAGTTCTCTGTGTCGCCAGATAGAAGCTTAGCCAATCCAAAATCACCAACATGTGCAACCATTTCATTATTGAGAAGGACGTTAGAAGGCTTTAGATCACAATGAACAATCAGCGTCTCACAATCATGATGGAGGTAATCTATTGCATTTGCCACATCTATGGCAATGTCTAACCTTTGAGCAAGGTTCAAATACCTTCTTGACTCATTTTGCTCATGTAACGAAATTTCTAGACTCCCATTAGGCATGAATTCAAAAATCAAAGCCTTGAAATCATTTCCTTGGTAATCAATGCTCGAGCAAGAAGTTATAACCTTTAGAAGATTTCGATGTCGAACTTTTCTTAAAGCCTTGCATTCAGCCATGAAACTCTTTGCAGCACTGTGGTTTTGAAGGTTGAGCACCTTGACTGCAACAGTCTTGTCTTGGCCATGAAGAACTCCTTTATACACAGAACCAAAACTTCCAGAACCAATCAAGTTGGAAGAAGCAAAACAACCCGTAGCCTCCAGAAGCATTTTGTATGTTACTCGCAAGTAACCATCGCCAAACAATGCTGTAGGGATAAGCTTCTTTTCGGACCTTTTTCTACCACAAAGAAACAATAGAAGCAAGATGAAAACAACGACAGTTAGAGTGCCGAGGATCATCACAATTATGACTTTGGCCGAGAGAGCATTCCCCCTTTTACTTTGGTCACGACTGAAGCACTTTGGGAGCTTCATTTTAGGTATCCCTCCACAAAGATTGTCGTTTCCTATAATTGAAAATCCACTAGATCTATTGAAAACTCCTCCTTCTGGAACCTCACCTTCCAAGTGATTAAAAGAGAGGTTTAAATTGCTTAAAAAGGGAAGTCGTTCTAGATTAGGTGGTATCTTGCCTGACAAATTATTGGAGGAAAGATTTAAAGCTTCAAGAGATTTCAAATAGCCAAAAGACAAGGGAATGCTACCTTGAAAGAAGTTTGCAGCCATATCAAGTGTTACTAATTCAAAACATTGGCCAAGATCCTCTGGAATTTCACCTGATAATTTATTTTCGTCAACATATAATTCTACAAGGTTCTTCAGATTACCAATATCTGATGGAAACGAACCAATCAATGAGTTGCAAGACAAGTTTAGTGTGAACAAACTCGTAAAAACACCAAATAGTTGATCCGGTATGCTCCCACTAAGTTTGTTGTTGGAAATGTCAATGATTTGCATATTTTTGCAATTCCTGAGGGCCAGCGGAATTCTTCCTTCAAAACTGTTATCTTCCATATGAAGTTCAAACAACTGAGTGAGATTGCCCAAGAAGGATGGGATTTTGCCTGAAAGGTGATTATTATAGAAAAAAAATTTTCCAAGATTTCGAAGCTTCCCAAAGGAAGTTGGAATAGTGCCTGTGAGGGCGTTGTCTGCCATGGCAATGACAGTTAGGTTAACAAGATTACCGACCTCTTCAGGAATATTTCCAGATATCTGATTTCCATGCACATAAAGCTCCCGAAGCTGTGTTGATAAATTGCCAAAGGATTCTGGTAACATGCCTCCAAATCTATTCATATATAGCCCCAGAATTTCTAACCGGCTACAATTGGTCAAGGAAGAAATAAAATCCAGGTCTCCCGGTTTCCCATTTCCAAAGTTGTTTTCGCCAATGTTTAGAACTTGAAGATTTTTGAGGTTCCCGAAGATTTCAAGAAGAGATATGCTAAAACCATTGGTGGAGATGTCAAATAATTCTAGGCTAGAACAATTAGATATTGACCTTGGAATAGTTCCAGTGAACTGATTATCTTCAAAAAGAAAGTAAAGAAGGTTTGGAAAAACAATCCCTAGGTCAGGCGAAAACCTCCCTGACAGACGATTAAATGCCATTTCTATCGCCTGCAAGGAAGAAAGATTGTAAAATGAGGGAGGAAAGTACCAAACAAGAAGTTGGCAGACATATAAAGATACTTCAAGTTTGACGCCCTGCCCAGAGCATAAGGGATATTTCCCTTAAGATTGTTAGAAGTAAGCGCAATATCAATCAATGATGAAAGGTTCCCCAAAGAAGAAGGAATACCCCCACTTAGATTGTTGAAAGCCAAATGGAGTTTATAGAGTTTTGGTAAATCACCCAATTGGAAAGGAACCTCACCAATGAGGTTATTGTACAACAAAACTATTGATTTCAGGTTTGAACAATTGGCGAGCTCTATGGGGATTCTGCCTCGTATACTGTTGTAGGACAAATCAAGAACGCGCAACCGCCTTAGGTAGCCAACTTCCTTGGGTATATTTCCTTGCAGCCTATTATTGGAAAGATTAACTCCTCTGAGGAAGGTAAAATTGCCAACTGAAGGATATACCGACCCAGCTAGCTCTAAGCTATCCAACTTTAAAGCAACAACTCTTTGGTGGCGACGACCGCATGTGACACCTTGCCACTCACAGAAGTGGAGAGAAGCATTCCATGAATCGAGAGCCCCTGAATTACTACCAACAAGCTGATCCTTTAGAGAAAGCAAAGCAAGCATGTCGGTTTCATTCCCCAAGGACAATGCAAATTTCAAGGATCCTGATAACAAGATGGCTATAGTAAAACAAAAAATAAGCCAGTTAATCTCAAGGTTGCATTTGTTTCCTAAGCATAAGACACCCATTTTCTTTGAAGAAAATCTGGGAAGGGACTGCTGAGAGGAAATGAAACGAGAAACAAGCAGGTTTAGATGTCCAATCCAATTTAGCTTACATTGAAAGAAATAAAAATTGACTGAGAATGACTGAAGTCGTTTTGGAAAGCTTTATTTCCTACTTTTGAAAAGGGTAATTAAAGAGACTGGTTGAACTAATTAAGCGGAATTAGCTTACTTATGTTTCAACTTTGACTATAATGTAGTGTTTAGAAAGAATTATTTAAGCCGGTGATACCTTTACCCCAGGGGCACGCTGTAGCATTCTCCTATATACTTTCCTTACACCCAATCAATCAGCTGATAGAAATAGCTGACTCCAATTGACTCAATCGCTCCACCAGGTCTTCTCCTGTTCTTTTGTGTGCATTTGAGACAAAGATCTTCCTTAATATGAAGTCAAAAATTTTCCTTGTCGGCAGTCGACACTTTATCATTTTTATAACATATATATAACTATTGGACATTGACAGCCATCAAGAAAATCTTTTCTATCCTGAGTTATGAATGTGAACACGAGAATTATCCAAGTTTTGGGTGAAATCAAACTTCATAGAAATTGGGGTTCTTCACATTATTATCGTATATAAATTACTTAATAAATCAAGCCAGTAGGAAACTTTCAGCATTTTGTCTCATAGAAATGGTAGTAATTTGCGGAGAGGGGGTTGGGGTGGAAATACCGGTTAGATGGCGTTGACAGAAGAGAGTCTGATCTCTTAAGCCCTTTCCTTGGCAGCCTCGTCTGTGTCTTCATGTCGTCTCTGCCCACAATAAACAAGCAAATATTATCAGTTCAGGAATATTTTCCAAGAAAAACCATAAATATTTTCCAGAAGTGGGAGAGTGGGAAATTTTTAGTAGTTTTTGTCTTGTTTAAAATAAATAAATAAAATAATTAAGAAAATATGCATTTATTAATTTCACATTTGCAATAGTAATTTTTTGAAGTTTGCATAATTGCGTAACTGAGTTGGTATCGGATTAATTTGCTAAAATAAATTCAATTTTTTAATAAATTACATAGTTTTTAATTACTATCATAGTTATAGTTTGATGGTTAGAGATTGCTCAATGTTATTTGTTAGGAAAGTGAGATTGACTAGAGTTGAAGTCGTTTGATCACAATTCACACCCACTTTCCTTGGCGGCTTCCTCTGTGTCTTCATGACATCTCTGCCCCACGCAATTAATGACGATGAAATGAGAATTGAGAAGTTTAGGTTTTGTTTGATACATGAAAATATTTTTTGTTTTCATTCTCTAAAAAATATAAAGAAATCACTATGTATGGTAGTTGTAATTTATAAAAATATATGTATATTTTAGAAAATAAAAATGAAAATGGATCTAATATTGAAAACAATTTTTTTTAATCTCATTTCTAGATCTATTTTTATTTTCATTTTAAAAAACATGCATACATTTTACCTCATAACACATATTTTGTATAATAATTTCTTTATATTTTTTAAAAAAAAAAAAAAAAAAATTTCTCATACCAAACACAGCTTTATATTCTTTTGATTTCTTTGGCTTGTCTTCCCCCGTTTTTTACTGACAAGTTGACCTTATATCATATTGTGATATTTTATGTTTCAGGATAGAATAGTTCTTTGGTTTATGTCTTTCTTTTCTAACAGTAGATTAGCGAAAAGATTAAAATTTTATATTCATCTCTTTCAGTCTTTGGCTGGATACCGACAAGATATGTTGCTGAACGCTCGATTTGTAGCCAACAATAGCCACCAACAACCTCAACCTCTCACGATTATAACTTGGGGCCCTAAGTTCTTGGCATCTAACTTTTATCAGCTATCTCCCGTTGAGGTTCTTCACCCCCCCCCCCCCCCCCCCCGCCGGACCTTTTTTTTTTAAAATTGGCATAATATCAAAATTGTCAAATTGGCCTTGAACCCGTATACTTCCAATTGGTTTAATTGAGCCCTCAACCTTTGCCAAAAAATGCCAAATAAGCCTTATACGTCAAATAATCGAGTCGAAGGAAAAATTATTATATTAGTCCAGCCAACCACATCAACGGTAGTCTTATTATTATTTATATCAATTCAGAAGTTTTCCTATAATTATTAAAATTTCACTCCAATAATATCTTAAAATTTATGATTTACATACTTTTTAAAACATGGGGCTAAATTTGTACTGAACTTTTTTGCTAAAATTTTCGTCAATGAGTTCTTCCTCTCTAATCGAGTTAGTTAGAGGTTGAGGAATTCATATAACAAGTATCGGTTCGAAATATCTCATTCTCCAAATAACTACATTCCCTACTTCCTAATTAATAACAAGAAAATAAGTATTATTTAGGAGTGGAGAATTTTATTAATAAGAGGAGAGATACTACATATCAAAGCCCGAATAATTTCATGCTAATAATTAGGCAAACAAGATATTAACCGAGGAAAAAAAAAAACCAATGTCAAAACCGGATCCATTAATTAATAATGAACCGAAGGAAAAGATGGCAACTATGCTTCATTGGCTTATGTGTTGTGACCATCGCCGCATAGGCCGCAATATGCAGCTATGGCAACCAAGCAGATTATAGCCAGCAGGACAAGCCCTCCAATGACGATGACCACGATTTGCATCCTATCTACTTTCATTTCACAAATTAAAAATGATTAAATATCCAAGTTGGCCCCTAAATTATACTTTTTTGAACATATTGGCCCCTAAACTTTTATTTGGGACAATCGACCCTCAAACTATTATTTTGGAATAATTATCTCCTTAAACTATTATTTTGGGACAATTAACCCCCCAAAATTATTATTTTAGGACAATTAAACCCTTAAAATTATTATTTAAGAACAAAGTAGCCCTTAATTCAATAGAAATTTTCTTTGAAAATAAAGTTTGAGAGGTTAATTGTCCCAAAAAAAGTTTAGGGGCCAATTTAGGTATTTAGTCAATTAAAAATCAAATTGTGAGACTAAGTGAGAAAAATTTGGGGAAAAGAATACAAAACACTTGATGTTCATGAGGAATTTCAAGATCACTATACGCTACAAGAGTAGTAGTAGTAGTAGTAATAATAATAATAATAATAAGTAACCAAAACCATTACAATTTTGTATTTATATTGTCTTGTTATTATTTACATTTTTAGGCAAAATATATACAAAAATAGAAACACAAAATAAGTTGAAAACCGATACAGATATCAAAAAATAAAAATCAAAACGAAAACCAAAACCAAAGGAGAGTTGCATGAAAAGAAATATCATTGACAAAGTACAAACTCAATATCTTGAAGGAGATTAATGACTTATTGCTAGAAAAAGAATTAACCTAATGAAGATGCACACTGAAAATTTTCCCAGCTGCCGCTTGTATAGTATAGTTTCATTGTCTGCAACTCTTTATATAGCATGGAACCTACCTAGGGTAAATCTTTACGTGCGAAGATCTATAAGGAAAATGAATCTTTGTATATTAATTAATTCCGTAAATTAATCATTTAGGTAAATTAATTAATTATATACAAATAATGGAAATAAATTCGAGAAAATACATAGCTATTTAATTTACGTTGATTTACCTTTCACAAGGCAAATCTACATTTGCAATTTAACCTAAAGCTAATAAAGTAGTTAATTAAAATTCCTTATACCAAGGGGCAATCAATTAGGAAATCTCTGTAATAACTATAGTCTAGAGTCACCCAATACAAATTAATCTCATCATGTTCTTGCTTTCCTTCCTCTAGTACTCGCAAACTTAACAGCTAACACATCAACAAGTGAAAAATACTTCTTGACCCATCTATAGTTAATCCATCTACAACCTTCTTGATGTGGTTTCTTCTAATTAGATTTGTCAAACTTTTATGAGTATCACAAATTTTAGTCCCGCATTAAAAATTATCTTATTTACAAGGTAAGTTTTATTTTTTAAACAATTATTATAGTAGCAGGGTTTTAAAATTAAAAAAGTGAGGATATGACACATCATACAAGTTATAGACGGATCATATAGTAAAACTCTCGACAGACAACAGATTGGACATTGGATTTCCTTGTAAGTGCGCCCATCAAAGAACTTCCCCATACCGACCAAGAATTCATCCATGGTGGGGTTCAACCTAAACTGAATATTGAAATAACCCAGATTTATAATGTCCAATAGATCCGAATGAATTAGATCCAATTGAAGCCTGACAAATATGCCAAAAAAAGTTTCAAGAACAAGGCCCGCCAAAATGATAGGCCCAATTCAAGATCAAATTTAACCTAATTTTTTTGGGTATATGATCGTAAATAACCCGAAAGTGTCTATGTATACTCAATATACTCATACTTAGATATAAAATTATAAAACTATCCATCATTCTCTAAATTCTCATTAATTTCATTCTAAAAGTTAAGAGTAGTTTAGTCATTTCATTTTTATTTTTTCAGTTCATTTCTTTTTCTAATGTGGATCCCACAATCCACTAACCAAAAAATATTAATATCTTATTAATGTTTTTTATATATTATATATTATCTTTATATATTATTATATATTTTTTATATTAATATTTTTAATTACTAAATATTATATTTATATATTATATATTTTTAATTTATTTATTTTTCACTATCTTTTTTCAATATTTTAATTTATTTAATTAATATTAAATATTAATATAATAATACATATAAAGTTAACATTCAAATTACAAGAATGTCTACCATCATTCTATCAAATTTTATGTCATCTCAAGTTATTTTTCGATTTGTTGATGGGGTTTATTAGATATTTCAATATATATTAGTGGATTGATAGAATTAATAGCTTTAATTTTTTTCTTGGGCTTTATACTTTATAAGTTTTAGATATTTTCTTAGTTTAAGTTTAACGGTTTTAGTTTTTTTTCTTTGATTTTTTATACTATATGAGTATTAGTTATTTTCATGAACTCTATATGATTTTGGAACCTTTTAATATTAAACCACATACATGATATATGCACTAATATTCTTTTTGTTACAATATGTACCAACTTTTAATAATTTACTTATAATATATACACAAAATTATATGATATCTATATATAATTAACATACTAATTCTCGCACCCACAGTAGAGCGTGGGTCCATTGCTAGTTTTATACTCTCTTTGTTACTATATCTTTGTCACACTTAACTAATTCACATATATTAAGAAAGTTGGTTAAAAGTGGTTAATTATCTTAAATTAATTTATCCTTCCAAATTTACTATTATTTAATTTCTCTCTCCACGTTAATGTTTCTTTTGTTCTTTCTCTCTGTCCCTATTTAATTGTGTCTTTTTGGTCAAATTGTCTCAAATTTTGACCATTAATTATAAAAAATAAATATATATTAAAATTTCAAAAAATATGATTTAAAAAGTTTAACATTTGTTTTTTTCAAATTTTATCTTTAAAAAATTTACAAATTTATAATTTTATTATAAATTATGGTCAAAGCTAAAATTGAATTAACCAAAAACAAACAATTAAATAAGAAAACAAGAGTAGATGGGCGTGGTTTCGTCAGAGTTACCTATCATGCCATTTCGTATTACAGTTTTCGAGGTAACTTCCTTGTGGGTGGGATCATAACCCAACTGAAGATAGTAACAAAGTTAGGTAGGGTTGATTATGCAAAAGGCAAATACATGGAAATAATCTTTCTCGTTTTTTCCTTTCTAATAAAGTTAATTTGTGCCTCAACATTTCAGTACGTTGTGTTATTGACTTTGTAATTATAATACCTCAAAGAGAAGAAAATATTCTTCTTTGAGAAATTGAACTTAAAATTTTTTTTATTTGTTTAATTAAGAATATTTCTTTATGTCCTTTGGTCCAAAATTAATATTTCCTTTCCGAAAGTTTGAAAGGTAAAACCCTATTAATAAGTGTGCTTTTCAAAAATGGAACTTAGTATCACTACTAACAAGTTTGTTTTTAGGTTGAACTTGTATTACTTACTGTTGCACCAAATATTTCCCTAGGCCGAGCGGGCAGGCCGATGAGCTAGTTGCTGAGTGTGCCAGTTGCTTTTGTGACGAAAAAACAACAAAAGGTAGAAATAATGCGGGTTCTTGTTCAAAGTCACAGTCGGACTGTTTAAATCATTGAACAAAAAGGGAATTTCTTTAACAAGTGCAAATGAGAACACTGCCCGATTGGGTGTTTACAATGAATTGAACAAAGAAGAAGCTGGCCGATGAAGGCTAAACAAACTCTAAAAACACTTAATGATTGGGAAAGTACGGGATTGATTGAAAGTAATAAGACTTTGGACTAAACAGATCTTGAAAAGGGTCTCTGATTGACGGAGCAAAAGAAAATCGAAGCAAGTTTGAGCAGAGTGCAGTCTGGTTTGTCTGAAGAAGTGTTGATGCCCTTGTTGTTTCAAGTTCTCTCTTTTTGTAGTCATGCCTGGGCTGATATCTCGGTCCTGAAATCATGCTGTCTTGAATTTGAATATATCTGATTAGAGCATGAGGCATATTCTCTGGCTGATCATGCGCACGCTCTTTTCCTCCATGATTATCGTGGTTATTAATCCTCAATTGAAACCCACTGATTTTTGTCAAGACTATCCGCCAGGCTGATCACTCTTGAATGTTTTTCCTCGCGCCAAAAACCCTATTGCCTCCTCTTCGATCCATTGGTCCAATTTGTAAATCAATTCCTTTTTAGGCCCATCAGCCCAATTTTGCAAATTAAGGTACAAACATTGCCCTTCCAAGTGTGAAAATTTGTGTAAAATTTAAACACTTGTTGCTTGATGAATTAATTTGATTTCTTACTTTGTGATTGTTGATCAACAGCTCTTTTCTCCATTTAATTCTTTGGACGTTTGTCACCCATAAAAATATGAATTTTCAATTTTGGAAAGGCACGTTTTCATAAGGAAATCAATCGGCCCGACTCTCTAGCCCTATATAAACCCTTTGGCGGCTTTTCTCTGCTTTACCAAATTCAAAAATGAAATACCTAAGTCTTGCAAAGCTTCTGTCTTTGTCTAATTTCTCTGCGTGAAACTCCTCAACATTTTTCATCTCACAACGCATTCCTTTCCTTTTCCTCTCACAATGGCTGCAACCAATGATTACAATCTTGTTGATCTTCAAAAAATCCTCCATGAAATCCCCAATGTCTTTATCAAGAACCCAACCGAAGACCCTCCTCGCATTGGTCACACCTTCAACGCCGATCCTCCAGAGCTTCTTAGGCCGATTTTCCCTCATCATACTCCCCTTCCCTTCGAAGCCGAGTCCTTCGACTGGAGCAAGTGGCTCTCAGGCAAAGCCCCTTCCACATGGCCGACCGAACTCAAGGGTTGGAGAGAATGGGTTGATCGTTTGAGGCCAACTTACGCCTCAATGTGGAAGCTAACCGGAATTTACTCTTTTATCGAGCTGACCACCAGGCCGCTTCCTTATGATAAAGCAGTCTTGCCCGCTCTTATGTCTTTCTGGAACCCATGCTTCAATTTCTTTGATCTTCCGCATGGGCCGATGTCCATCACCCTTCTGGACGTCGGAGCTATCACCGAGCTTCCTATGGAGGGCATTTTAATCTCGCTGGTTTCCGACTTCAAGCACGTCGGTGACTATACAAGCCCACACCACAACACGTTCGGCCAATACGCTGAAATCGAGGGCAAACCAACTGGCCCTGATCCTCCCCAAATAAAGGAACATATCACATTCCTCCTGTGTCTCATCTGCCGCTACATGGTCTGCACCGGTAGCAAGACTTGCACTCAAGAGTACGTTCCCTTGGCCAGGGCGCTAGCGGCCAAACAAGAACTGGCTTTGTGTCAATTTCATCTTGGGGCCATCTACAGGGGACTCCGCTCGATCACCTCCTCCAGTCCACTTGGTAGCCCCAGCGGACCGATGTGGATTGTTCAGCTCTGGGCGTACCTGTACTTCCCAAAGGTTTCTCCATTGGCTTTTCCCATCGCTCACCCTATGCTTTACCTCGGGGAGGCTTTGTCCGGTCACGAGCCTAGCTGTGCATCTTTTCCTCAGGCTTTCCACTACTTCTATTCCCACAAACTCTAGCATCCGGAGGAGGACGGGTCTGAGCATGACAGCTTCAACTTCTACCCTCTCCGTCATCGGGAGCATGGACCGACTTGGTTTACATTGCCTCTACAGGAGTACAATAAATGTGGGCGAAATGCTTGGGCGGAAGCCATTCATGGCTACTATCTTTTTGTCGGGCTGCTCCCTGGTGGGACTAACTCTAAAAGCGGTTTCGAGATATACGCTCCCCAGTTCTTCAGTAGACAGCTCGGTTTCGAGCAGCTAGTCCCTGTTCCTCCAACATCCTCAATAAACTCCCGCGGCTGCCATCAAACGCTATCTTTCAAGGAGTCAGAGATTGAGCAGGCTTATATTGAATTTTCCGCTGCTAGGAGTCGGGCAGTTTTCGTCCAAAGCCCAGGACTCAATCGGGCTACCCCAGAGTTCATTCGCTGGTGGGGACAACATTGGTCGGATGTAGTCGGAGACTATCCATCCTTCTTCTTCATCAGCAAGATCGGCCCCCCCGTTGTTCTCAAGAAAACGCTTTCAACACCTAAAAGAAAGGGTAAGGATTTTTCTTCATTTGATTCTCTTTCGCTCTAGCTCTGTTGGCCCTTTCTCACTGCTCTGTTCTTATTCCAGCCCGGTCTTCCTCGAAGAAACATTCAACTTCCATCTCCTCGGTTGTGCCCGATTTTGAACAATCGGTCATTACCCAGCCCGCTGGTGGGATCATTCAAACCACAACGACTAAGCCCACTGCCTCAGGCTCCTTTGGGGACGATGCAGTGTCTATCAGTAGCTTGGTTCATCGGTCAAAAAAGGTCAAGCTTGCCGAACCAAGTACCATTCAAACCGATCCTACGCCAGTGGTGGTTCAAGAGGAGGTCCAAGAAAATGTACTGCCCGAGGACCGAGTAAAGGCTATCGGAAGTCAAGACGAGGCTGGCCTCAAGATGGTGCCTTTGGAGATACCCGTTCTGCAGCCAACCTAGGAGGGTCAATAGGGAAGGGTCGAAACAGAAGCAGAATCTACTCAAGCCACCCAGCAGCTTGAGGTATATGTGCTTGACTCTTCCTCATCTTCTTCATCCATTTCTGATCCGAAGGCAGAGGATTCTTTTCGTAATCTCCAACGTCGAGTGGTTTCGCACCTAAATCCTTTAGATGTTCAGCCACTCACTACCATCCCTGGTGACCTAGTTGAGCCTAACTATTTCTTTGGTTTTGATCTTCCGCAGGTCACCAGGGAAGGGTCACCGGTTCAACGAACGTTCCATCAGCTAGGTTCTCAAACAGCTGCTCCGATCCCCCAAGCTACCCCTGTTGAATCTTCGAGCTCTCCTCAGGTAATCTTCTTTCCTACCCGATGCTTGAGTCATTTCCATTTCTGTCCGATTTGCTTATAGTCCTTTCAAATAGGAATCCACTCAATTGGCTGACAAAATTCTTGATGTGGCTTTGAAGATTGTTGCTGCTGTCGAGGCTCCATCTCCAACTTCTTCTGCTCCCCAGGCCGATATATCAATCAACTTGGAACCAATTACTAAAAGCTCTGCGGGTCAAGTAAGTTTTCTTCTTTTGGTGCTCCCTTATTCTTTAGACGGAAACTTCCACTAACGCTTTCTTTCTTCTCAGGGAAATCTCCCTGAATCTGCTCCTCCTATCGCTCCGACCACTAAAGTCAGGCCTTTTGCTGCCTTTGGACAAGCTTTGGTCATCGGCCAAGGAGTTGCTATCGGCCAAACTCTGCCTGTCCCTTTACCTGAAGGAGTCCAAACTCCAGCGGCCAAGGTTCCTGCTTCAGTTGAAATTTCCTCACCTTCTAAGGTAATTTTCTTAATTCTCACCCTGCAATCAGTTTTGTCTCTTTGCCTGACCGTATGCTTTAATTGTCTGCAGGCTCTTAGCTCCTCAATTTCTCCTTTGAAGGTACATCTAGCCAGAATAGCCGACATGTTTGTTGCTCTTGATCCTGCCATCCCTCCGGTCCTGAATCCTTCCGCAGACGAACTGGCAGTTGCCAAAGAAACCTTGAGAGAGTTTCTGACCGATTATAATGAAGCCATGGAGTGGCCAGACATGGAGCCAATTTTTCAAGCAGCTAAGGTCTGGAGCTATTCTCCCGAGGTGAAAGAAGACTCCAGGTTCCTGTGGTCCAACTTCAGGCCTTTGTACGAAAACGCTTGCAAAATGTATGAGACGTTGGAAGCCGACGATCAGGCTTTGAACAGTAAAATTATGGGCTTCGAGGCCCTGCAAAAGAAACTCTGTGAAGATGGCATCACTCTGCAGTCTTCTGCCCAGGAATCGGACAAGCATTGGCAACAAGTGGCTCAGGCTGATGCCCATATCGCTGAACTCAAAGCTTAGCTGGAAGAATGGGAGAAGAAGAGGGCCATTCTGGTTGTTGAGGCTGAGGCTGCCGATCGAAGCAAATTGGTCCAGCTTCAGGATCTAGAAAAGCGAGCAGATCAACTCTCTACTCAGCTGTCAGAAGTTGAAGTTTGGAGGCATCAACTCCTGTTCGTCAAGCAAGAAAAAGATAATCATAGAGCAGGGTTTGATAACTGGGGGCCCGAATTGTTTCCTGAAGAAAATTAAATAAATGTACCAAATTCATATAAACAATACTTTTATAAATAAAAGTTTCTTTTATTGATCCTTCATTTCGGTCACCATTGGATAATATCTTTTTAGATATTTCCCATTTATGAATCTAGGGTGTTGTTCACCTTCCAAATTTTCCAACCAGTAAGCACCACCCTTCAGCACTTTTCTTACTCGGAATGGCCCCTCCCAATTGGGCGACCATTTCCCATACTAAGGATCTTTCTTTCCAATAGGCAGGACCACTTTCCATACCAAATCCCCTTCAGCAAAACTCTTTGCCCGAACCTTCTTGTTGTAGATTTGCTCTGATTTCTTTTTCTGTGCTTGCAAATGGTCGAGAGCAGTCAGCCTCTTTTCGTCCGAGTCTTCCAACTCTATCATCATGGCCTCGCTATATTCTTCCCAAGTGAGATGATTTTGAAAAGTGATCCTAGCCGATCGGGCTAAAATCTCCATAGGGATCATTGCGTCGTGGCCATATGTTAACGTGAAAGGACTAACTCCAGTGCTTGACCGCTGAGACATCCTATACGCCCATAACGCTTCTGGCAAAAGTCGATCCCACTTTCTCGGGTTATCATCAACCAACTTCTCCATCAGGGTCAGGATGACTTTGTTAGATCCTTCGGCTTGGCCATTTGCTTGTGCATAATGAGGAGTCGACTGGATAAGCTTGAACCCCATCTCATCTGCCAAGGTTTGAGTTTGCTGTCCGACGAACATGGTCCCTTGGTCAGTCGTGATAGACTCTGGAATCCCAAACCAATAAAGGATGTGTTCTTTGATGAACCTGACCACATCTGTCTACTCGATCCTTTCAAAGGCTTTGCTTCCACCCACTTGGTATAATCGGTTGCTATGATCATGAAGGAATGCCCTCCATGAGTTGGCGGATATATTTTCCCAACCAGGTCGATTGCCCAGCCTCGCAAAGGCCAAGGTTTGACGATTGAATGAAGCTCTGTAGCGGGCAATCTTTGGACCGGTCCATGAATCTATCATGCCCTACAGCTCTTTGCATAGCTGATGCAATCTTTCATGACCGTCGGCCAGTAAAAACCATGACGCCTGATTAACCATCTCATCTTTCGTCCAGCCTGATGAGCTCCACATAGCCCATTGTGCACCTCACTGACTATTTTATATGACTCTTCTGGTCCGAGACACCTCAAAAGAATCCCGTCAACCCCTTTCCTATATAAATCCCCATCTAACGGAACATAGTGAATTAACAAGGTCCTTATCCTCCTATATGCCCGACCGCCTGGATGACTTAGATAGTGTATGAAAGGGAGTCTCCAATCGGTCTGGGTGACTAGAATGGTATTGATTTCGAAGACGTTGGCCCTCTGTAAAACTGAAGGCATGGTCTGTCGTTCTACCATTACTACCTTCTGAGCGAGATCCTGTAGGAACGAAATCCCTGAAGCAAATTGAGCGGCCACATTGGCCTTCTCATTCATCTCCTTTGGGATGTGCTCAACCGTGACTTCACCGAATTCACTAGTGAACTGTATTGCCAGGGTGAAGTATGATCGCAATTGAGGACTCGAGCATTTGAATTCACCAGACAACTGGCTAATCACCAGCTGAGAATCTCCTCGGATATGAATTGTAGAAGCTTGGAGATTTCCGAGTAGCTCCAAGCCGATGATGAGTGCCTCGTATTCAGCCTGATTATTGGTGCATTCGAAGTCCAGATGGAGTGACCACATGGTCTGTTGGCCTTTCGGGGAGATGATAACCACACCTGCTCCAGCAGACTGTTCTGTACTCGAACCATCAAATTCGAGTATCCATGGTGACAGGGAGATGGATAAGACCTCCAGATCATTTTCTTCATCCTGCCCGACCTCCAGGCATGGATGATCGGCCAAAAAATCAGCCAATACTTGCCCCTTGACCGCTCTTTGAGGAACGTAGACCAGATCGAATTCAGACAAAGCTAGACACCATTTCCCCAATCGGCCTTTCAAGATCGGCCTGGCTAACATATACTTAACTATGTCAGTTTTGGAAATGACGAACACATAGAAGTAAAGCATATAATGCCTTAATTTTATTGCTACGAAATACAGGGACAAACAGAGTTTCTCAATCGGGCTATATTTCTCCTCACAATTCTTCAAAACCCGACTAAGATAACACACAGCTTGTTCTTTCCCTTTTTCATTTTTCTGGGCTAGCAAGCATCCTATCGAGGAATGCGCGGCCGATATATACAAATACAAAGGTTTTCCCTTATCGGGCCGGATTAAAACTGGTGGATTTGCCAAATAACTCTTGAGCTTGTCAAAGGCTTCCTGATGTTCCTGAGCCCATGCAAAATTTTCTTCAACCTTTAACTTCAACAGTGGCGAAAACGCTCTGGTTTTGCCAGCAATACTGGATATGAACCTCCGGAGAAAATTGACTTGCCCGAGGAACCTTTGCAGCCCTTTTTGGTAGTTGGGGGTTGAGCGCTCATGATGGCCTTGGCTTTGTTCTGATCGACCTCAATTCCTCTCTGATGGATAAGAAACCCAAGGAAGTTGCCCGCTGTGACCCCGAAAGCACACTTCAATGGATTCATCTTCAGACCGTGCTGCCTCATCCTCTCAAAAGATCTCCTTAGGTGGCTGAGATGATCTTCCTGTGATTGGGATTTCACTACCACGTCATCGATGTACACTTCCATGAATTTCCCGATCATGTCGTGGAAGATGGCGTTCATGGCTCGTTGATATGTCGCTCCGGCATTCTTTAGTCCGAATGCCATGACTACGAACTCAAAAGTCCCAAGTGCTCCAGGGCATCTGAATGCTGTCTTTGGGATATCTTCTTCAGTAATAAAGATTTGGTTGTACCCACTATGGCTGTCCATGAAGGACATAACTTTGTGTTTGGATGCTCCGTCCACTAACAAATCGGCCACTGGCATAGGGTATTCGTCCTTGGGGGTAGCAGCATTCAAATTTCTGAAGTCGATGCAAACTCTTATCTTGCCGTTCTTATTGACCACGGGGACCACATTGGACAACCATTCCACATATCGGGCTGGTCGTATGAATCCCGCTTTCAGCATTCTCTCAATCTCCTCTTTGATCTTTAAGACCACCTCGTTGGACATTCTCCTTGGGGGTTGCTGGTATGGTCGTCGGTCTGGAAGAATTGGTAGTCTATGCTCAACTAATTCTCGACTGAGACCTGGCATCTCCGAGTATTCCCACGCGAAGTAGTCTCGATATTCCTTCAGGATTCCAATGACATCTGCCTGATCTTCTTTACTCATGAGAGTGCTGATATATGTTGGCCAATGCTCTCCATTCTCCCCCAGGTCGACCTCTATTAAAGGGTCTTGAACTTCTGCCCTTAAATCTTCCAACTTGGTTGGAGCTTCTTCTAACTCCTCAATCGTTATCTCATCAGGGGGGGCTAGTTCCTGGTTGGGGTTGGCCTCCTCTGATGGCGCCCCGTGGTGAATCCTCTCTTCGATTTGATATGCCAATAACTTCCTCAGAGCGGACTCTGCGGCAATTTTCTTCTCTTCCTGGTCACTAATCATGGAATTTCTTCGATGATCGGACCAGAATCTATTGGCCTGAATGGAATGATGGCATTCGGCCTAAGCAGATTTTCAAATTTCTCACTCTCATGCACTGCTTGTGGCTGAGCAGGCATCAAGACTGGGCGAGGTCGTCCCAACTTATCTTGCCCGAGGAACCTAATGGTCCCTACAGTCTCATCGTAGTATCAGGCCTCCACAGCATTGGACTCCACCCGAAATGGTTTCTGGTCTGCCTGGACGATTTCAACTTTATTCCCATCCCAAAAGATTAAGCATTGATGCAGGGACGATGGCACGCACATATTGGAATGAATCCAATCGTGACCTAGCAAAGCATTGTATGTTGAAGTTGACTCCACAACAAACAGCGCGACCAACATGGTCTTGGATCCTACCATTACCTCTACGGGCAGAATCCCCTTGGTCTGGTTAACTGTGCCAGCAAAATCGCTCACGGTTACGTCAGTTTTGATCAAGTTGCTGGCTGACTTACCCAACCTTCTGAGTGACCGATATGGCAGAATATTGACTGCCGCTCCATATCTACCAGCACCCTATTTATGTTGACCCCATCGAAATGAGCCTGGATATAAAGAGGCTTGATATGATAAGCCGCCTTCTCTTCAGGCTTTTCGAATATAATCCTCTCAGGCCGATCTGAACTTTCTTCCTCAGGAGTCGATAGTTCGATCACCTCTTCCAAAAAATCTACTGGAACAGGATCTTCAAATTCTTCCTCTGGCCTAGCCGCTGCAAAGATCCTAGGCAATGTCAGGGTACAGCAATGTAAGTTTACTGTAAACTGCCCGGACTGAATAGAGCCGTCTAACTCGAGAAAGTCATCGACCTCCATAGTCTCATCATCTTTTTCTGGCTCAGGTACAGCTTCTTTCTTCCTGGCCTCCTCCTTTTCAGCCCGCTCGAGCTTCCCCTACCGGATCAAGTAGGTAGCCTCCTTTAGGTCGTGACCCTGGGCTATTAGGTTAGCCTCAATCATCCATTCCTCCACTTTGAACAGCTGGCGCCGTACTCCACCAACTTGTTTTCCTTCACGCTCTCTGACCTTCTTTTCGGCATGCTCGAGTTTCTTCTGTCTGATCAGATAAGCTGCTCTATGAGGCTCCATGCCTCGTGCCACGAGCTCAGCCTCTGTCATCCATTGTTCCACCTAAAATAGTTCATTCCTCAGCTTCTCTTCAAACCTCCGATTCTCCTGATCTCTCTCTCTCAGAAGTTATTGCGCCCTCTCGAAGCTGACCCCTCGGATTGTTAGATCGAAGGTTTCGGTGTCATCCGTGATTTCATAGGGTGTGAAACTCACGCTACCACCGGGATCGAAATCCTCAGCTTGTAGGTTGATCAATCGGCCACCAGACTGTTCCTGACTATGTCTTCTCAGCTCGCTTGCTCGCTGTCGAAGCATCCTTCTTCTTACTGTCCTCCGATTTCTTTTCTCAGGGAACTTAGGGTGCTCCACCCGTTGCCAGCGGTCAACCTTAGCATTGCTGGGAGGTCTGACTGTCCTAGACTGCTTAGGACTTGTTCTAAAGTGCTGGCCAACCTCTTCGACAAGCAAACGCCCTTTTTCCTGTTGGGCCCGGTAGGCTGCTTTCTTGAATTCTAGCCACGGGCGGATTTCCCCATCCATGAACCCATACCTTTCGTCCCTAACTCGGCCAGTGTGACTCAGGCACGTCAGATTAGCTGATACCATATTCACGGTTGCAGGGAAAGGGTTCGTATCGACTTCCATTTCTTTCTTCTCAGCCTCAGGAAAATGAAGCACTCCTCGGTCTATTTTCTCTTATAGGACATTCCTGAAGACCAGACAATTGTTGGTCGAGTGTCTCCAGGAATCGTGGTACTTGCAGTAATCCTTGTCCTTCAATTCATTCGGGCTAGGAAGTTTGTGACCGGGAGGAAGTCTAATCTGTCCCGCTTTCTGGGGGAGGTCAAAAATCTCTGAAGCTTTTCTCACATCGAACGTGTATGTCCGATTGTTCTCGTGTGGGAACTTTCTGGTCGAGCTTTCGGCCTGTTTATGGAAGTTGGCCTAGACCGCTTCTTGATTAACAGGATGAGCCAAGCCGGCTTTTGACAGCATCGGGCACTCCACTGGTTGACTCACCAGTATTTCAGCAATGCCCAGCTCGAAGTTTGGCTCCTGGTAATAAGTCCCGTAAGAAGAACTCCTCCGGTCAGCTTCTTCTTTGAGCAAGCCTTCATATCGGGCAACCTTGGTGGACATTTCGTAGAAATCCCGAAACTCCATGCCCTCGAACTTCTTCCTCAGCTCAATATCCAGTCCGTTTTGAGCCAAACGGACAAACTCTTCCTCTGGGAGAGCTACCCGGCATTTGTTTCTGGCCCTCTTGAACCTTGCCAAGTAATCTTCAGCGGTTTCTCCTCCCTTTTGGGACATTTCTGGACAGGTCTGCCATAGAAACTTCTGGCTCTAGCCTGTAGAACTGTGTATGGAATATCCTCTCCATCTCGTCCCAAGTTCGGACAGAGTCAGCCTGCAGCTCGATATACCATGTGAAGGCGTGCCCCGTCAAAGAGTTTGGGAATAGCCTCAGCTTAAGGAAGCCGTTGGAAGCCGCCTCACCACATTGGATCGAGAATCTTCCAATGTACTGCACTGTTGATTGGTCTGATTCTTCGGAAAATAGTGAGAACTCCGGGACCTTGTAGTACCTTGGATATGAGTACAAGCGATCAACCCATTCTGGATAGGGATTCTGGAATACTGACCGACTCACCCTTCTTATTGCTGGTCCCAGTACATCCTGGATGATGTCTACGATCTGCCCTCGGTCAAGTCCGGCTATTGGCTCTTGGCGGACTGGTGCGGGTTCTTGGCCAACTGCGAGGCGATTACCCCGGTGGCCATTTCCATTACCATTCCCTCCATGGTTCCCGTTACCATTGCCATTACCCTGGCCGTGTCCATTGCGGAGCTGCGGAGGTACATATCTTTCCGGCCTAGCAACCGGGTTATCTTGCACCTGGGGTGGCTGATCATGATTGTCAGGCACTTCCTCTCCCAGATTTTGATCATTTTGTCCTACTGGGACTACAACTTGGGGTGCAGCAACCCCATTATTCTGTCCGACTGGAGGATTTTGCCCCCTGAGTCTTTCTAGCATTGCGGTCATTGTGGCCTGCATTTGGACAAACTGTAAGCTGAGCTGGTCGATTTCTTGGCCAATCTCTCGACCGACCTGCCTGCCTACCTGCTGACCGATGGTTTGACCAACTCCTTGCTGTGGGTCCAGCCACCGAGTGATATTGTCGTTCATGGTTCTAGTCATTGCCTCCATGGTATCTTGCCACCTCCGAGAAGTCTGATCCCGTTCGGGACTGCTGGATGAACTCCGGTCGTGGGAGCCCTCGGATGTTTTAGCGGTATCCTTTTTCGGGGCCATGTCCATAAAAGTTTGTGAGGAACTTAACAAATCAAATAAAAACTGTGTAGCGAAAAGAAACTACCCTTTTCCGTCCCACTGGGTGTGCCAAAAAGAGATGTTGCACCAAATATCTCCCTAGGCCGAGCGGTCAAGCCGATGAGCTGGTTGCTGAGTGTGCCAGTTGCTTTTGTGACGAAAAAACAACAAAAGGTAGAAATAATGCGGGTTCTTGTTCAAAGTCACAGTCGGACTGTTTAAATCATTGAACAAAAAGGGAATTTCTTTAACAAGTGAAAATGAGAACACTGCCCGATTGGGTGTTCACAATGAATTGAACAAAGAAGAAGCTGGCCGATGAAGGCTAAACAAACTCTAAAAACACTTAATGATTGGGAAAGTACGGGATTGATTGAAAGTAATAAGACTTTGGACTAAACAGATCTTGAAAAGGGTCTCTGATTGACGGAGCAAAAGAAAATCGAAGCAAGTTTGAGCAGAATGCAGTCTGGTTTGTCTGAAGAAGTGTTGATGCCCTTGTTGTTTCAAGTTCTCTCCTTTTGTAGTCATGCCTGGGCTGATATCTCGGTCCTGAAATCATGCTGTCTTGAATTTGAATATATCTGATTAGAGCACGAGGCATATTCTCTGGCTGATCATGTGATAGGTGTATTTTACACCTATATTTGGGACTATTTTAGAACACTTTTATGGGTTTTTAATTATGTTTTTAGTCCATATTTATTAATTTCTTCTCACTTTAGTTATTTGTTTGTTTTGTAGGAATTCTAATATATTTAAAGGATTTCTGATGGAATTGGAGCTTTACTAGAAGTCAAGGCCCATGCAAACATAAATTCAAGACAATTTCCAATTATGGGCCAGTTATCACAATTGAAGAATTAAAGTTCAAGCCCAAGTCCATTGTAATCTTTTAGGTTATTAGGGTTTTAGTTATTTAGTATAAATACAATAATCTTTATTCTTTTTAGAACTTTTGCTAAAGAGGAGAGCTGGAAGCAAGTCTTGGAGTTTTCTTCTACTTTGTTCCTATACTCTTTCTTTATGCTTAATTCAATTGTTTTTAGTTTTTACCCAATTATGTGTAACTAAATCCCTAGTTAGGGTTAGGGATTAGCTTTTGTTGGATTATTTAATTATGAATGCATGATTTGATTATTGCTTTGGTTGAATTTATTCTCTTTGATCTTAATTTTGGATTTGTGACTGATCAACATAGATTCATTCTTAGGGATTATATGAAGAACTGAAAGGAGAAGTATAATTTGTGCACTAGGAGAATAAACATCATAGAATTAGAGATAGAGATATCCTAAACTAGGGTGATAACTTATGATTACTTGATCTTAATGAATTTGAGTAAGTTGAATTGCGCATCGAGAGATGGTAATTGCTTAATCGAATATACCTTTGTACCTTGAGAGAGGACATAGATATCTTAGTGTAATCGTTATTTCAACCGTAATAATCAATCTTGTTTAGTAATTGAATATCCACTTAAGTGAATCCCGAAGCGCTAACACTTCTCATAATTTGATCTTAATCCTTCTTTTATTCAACTTAATTTTAGAATTTAGTCTTTAATTTGATTCATTTATTATCTTCCTCAATTATTTTTAAACTTGCTTGAACTAGAATTAGTTTAGATTACAAATTTTAATCTCAGTGGGAACGACCTTGAATACTCCTCTATCTGTGCTATCTCGATTCTGTGCACTTGCAGATTTAGGCGATCATCATGCGCACGCTCTTTTCCTCCATGATTATCGTGGTTATTAATCCTCAATTAAAACCCACTGATTTTTGTCAAGACTATCTGCCAGGCTGCTCACTCTTGAATGTTTTTCCTCGCACCAAAAGCCCTATTGCCTCATCTTCGATCCATTGGTCCGATTTGTAAATCAATTCCTTTTTAGGCCCATCAGCCCAATTTTACAAATTAAGATACAAACACTTACCGAAACAAAAAATTCTCACACAAGTCCTATTGGAGATGCTATATATAGATCGACTTCAACCTCTGATCTTTATACTTCATTTCCTTCTGCCTTCACAGTGACTCCACTGTTATGTACATAGCCCAACCACCTTCATTTCAGCAAATATTGAGGTAAGTTCGAAATACTTCGCCCGCTCTTTATGTCTTATAAGCTTTTTCTTTATGTTTAGGTATTTAAGTCTTCTCAATTATCTTATAATCTATTCCTTTTGTTCCAAAAAGGTCTGGTAATTTTTGAGTTGATGAAAAGGTTATTATTAGTGTAATTTGAATTACATAAAAGGAGGTAGTTTTTTTCTTTCTTTTTTTCCTGTTTCTAAATATATCTGATAAATTTTAACTAATACATGCCAGCCAAAAAATTTATGTTTTAATATTGATTTATATTTTAAAATTTTAATTTGTATTTTGAGATATTTATTTTTTTTCTTATCTTCTTTTTATTAATTATAAAGTGCTTTTTATTGTTATTTAATTAGAAATTTATTTTGGTAATCGTATCCTTTAAATAATGACAAGTTTAATTATGCTTCTCAAATTTCTAGTATCATTCATGGCAATTATTTTGACTTATATTTTCTATAAATTATTTTTTCCCATTTTTTCTTACTTTTTAGAACATTTTTTGGTATCAACTTTTTAGAATTTATTTATGATTCATAAAGAAGCTGTTGTAAATAAATTTTCACATTTTCATCCATAGGAATACTGAAGAGTACACTACAAATTGTAAAAAAAAAAAAATTCACCAGAAAAAGATAAAGTCAGACAAATTAGTGAGTCAAGGGGGTCAAGGGGGGCCTTAAAATTAACATATAGAGATGCACTTGACACTTTTCATTTATGGTTCATCATATTTACTTTGATTTCTTGCTGAAGGGGTATGTAGAAGGAGATTACATTCTTCATCTGATCAAATATGCTTTAGTAACGGAGAATCTTGGAAGTAGATCTAACAGGAGAACTTTTTGAGTTTTGACAAGTAGAAAACTTGAATGAAAATGGATCAAATTGTTGGTAATGTTGTTGAGCCACCAAGGGAAGAAGAATGGGTGGCCAAAGAGATTCATTTGATGGATGATAAACTATCTGAGCTACCAGAGTCTCCAAATTGCCCTTCATTGATTGCCTTGTATTTGCAAAGGAACTATGATTTGGCAGCTATTCCCCCTTTGTTCTTTAGAGACATGGCTCTCCTCCAAGTGTTGGATTTGTCCAATACCAACATCAAATCTCTGCCAAAATCTCTCCCCAAATTAGTTTCACTAAAGAAACTCTTCTTAAGGGGATGTAAACTCTTCATGGAATTGCCAGATGATGTGGGGAAACTTGGCAATCTTGAGACTCTTGATCTTGGTGAAACTCAGATTATGAGTTTGCCTATTGATATAGGAAAGCTAGTCAAGTTAAGGCTCTTAAAGGTATCTTTTTATGGACAAATAAAAAACTCTAGCAAAAGGAGGTTGCAGCCAAACATAGTGCTTTACCCTGAGACACTTTCGAATCTCTCCCAACTGATAGAATTAAGCATCGAGGTCGATCCATCAGACCAGCGGTGGGCTGATTCTGTGGAATCTGTTGTAAAAGTAGTATGTAGCTTGAAAACATTGAAGAGTCTTAGCTTATACTTGCCAAAAGTTGAACTTTTAGATTATACTTCATTGATTTATCCTTCGTTATCGAATTTTAGATTCATCATTGGCTATCATCGAAGGCGAATCGTCCGTCGTGTACCTGATGAAGCTGAAGCAGAATTTAGAAAAGGGGACAAATGTTTGAAGTTTGTGAATGGTGAAAACATCCCAATCGAAGTAAAAGAAGTACTCAAGTTTTCTACTTCATTCTTCTTGGACCGTCATGAAAATGCTCTGAATTTATCTGAATTTGGGAATGAGAATATGAAAATGCTGAAGTTTTGCTTGTTGGCAGAGTGTAATAAGATGGAAACCATTGTTGATCAATCTGAAGGTTATATGAATTTGCTTCAATCACTGCAGTATTTGAGCATGTATTACATGGAGAATTTAGAGACTCTTTGTAAACGACCAAATCATTATGGTTGCATGTCTAAGCTAAAGTTCCTAGCATTGCACACATGCCCCAAACTGAGAAATATTTTCTCGTATGCTTTGCTAGAAAATCTTGTGAACTTGGAAGAATTACTTGTTGATGATTGTCCTCAAGTCACCAGCCTAGTGAGCCATGGATCCTTGAAGCTGGTTTCGTATTCTTTTCTCCCAAGTTTGAAAATGTTGTTCTTTCTTTACCTCCCAGAACTGGTCATCATTTCTAATGGCCTGGTCATTGGACCAAAATTGGAGAGAATTGGCTTCTACAAGTGTCCAAAGCTTAAAAGCCTATCAAGAAGGGAATTGTTGTCAAGCAAATCTCTTAAGACAATCAAAGGAAGAAAGTAAGTGGTGGGAAGATATTGAGTGGATTGATAAACGGTGGGGAGGTCCACCAGAGCATCTACTGCATATTTTCTCCCTAGTAAATGATGAGGAAGATGTGATGACACAATTGACAAAAGACAGGGATGGATCTCAAGGCTCTATTCATAATGAAGGCCAACAATCAGGTAATTTCCACATTTCCTTGCTTTCGAGCATCATGTTTTATTTCATTATTACTTTGTTATAATTGAAACCGCCCTTGAACTCAAAGTCTAACATTCTATTGTTCTCTCTATTACTTGGAAAATTGTCAGATCATGTAGAGTTGCTTGATATTTTAACAAAGGGTAAAGGCCGATGGTCAGAAAAGTTTTTCTTCAAAACAATCAAACTTCATATTTTTTTGTCTCGACTCATGATTTTAGATCAATGTTGTTGTATATTGTTGTCAGATTATGCGGTGGAGGGAAGAAGGGCAGCAGAAAATATGAGAAGATCAAATCGAGTTCCTACAACTATACTTGCATGTGTATGTAATTTCCATTTCTCCTCCCCTAAATTGTCCCCTATAGACGCCATTCTCAAGAGTTGAATTTGAAACCTCTAAGATGTCTGAAGCTCTAACAATTGAATTGTTTGAATTTAGGAACAACAACAATGGACTTTTCAAGGTTTAGCGAAGAATGATCATTCGTCAGAACAGAGCCCAAAAAACTATTCAAATGTGGTCAGCTCGAGAACCAGCAAAAATTTGAGCAGCAGCACCAATGCTACACCCGCTTCTAGCACTTCTACTCTAAGCCGCTATGAGAACCAGGAGCGCAGAGACTGGATGGAACACCTTTCGCCAATATCTAAGAAATCAAAAGCCCGCCGTTACTCTTTCGACATGTAACTTTAACCATGTCATTGAGTTTCTCCACTATCTTGATCAATTTTGCCAAACCAAAGTTCATTTAGCGAGTTGCCCTTTCTTCGGCTACTCTAACCCGCCAGCTCGTTGCACATGTCCTCTGCGACTAGCCTGGGGCAGGCTTGATGCACTCATAATTGGTCGGCTTCAGAATGCTTAGGAGGAGCATGGAGAGAACCCGGAAGAGAACCCTTTCAGAGCTAGGGCTGTGAGGATTTACTTAAGAATTAAAATCCTTTTTTTAACTGAACGGAAAGCATACTTATAATTTATAGACTTTAAAATTCTTTCAAAACTTTGCAGTCTTACAAGAACCAGAGTCGCATACCGGCACATTGCAGAAGCAGTAAGATTATTAAGTATTTTGAACCCATGAAGGATAGATGCTATGCTGAGGAATGAAATGGCGCCATCCTCAAAATGCTCCTCAATGCCTTCTTGTCTTCTATCACAAAGTCAATGTCAGCAATGGAAGCAGCAACAGTACCAGTAAAAAATAACAACAACAACAACAATAGGAATAAGAAGAAGAAGAAGAAGAAGAAGAAGAAGAAGAAGAAGTTGAAGAACTTTAGGTAAAAATTAAACCTCCACTGAAATAGGTCTTCCTCAATAACTTAGCAGCATCTGTTCACCACAGTAATTAAAAGAAAAGGATGAAAAAGAAAAAGAAAAAAAAAAACTATATGAGAAAACCATTATAGAAAATTTTCAGTCCTTAAATTTTGATTTGCTTAACAAATGCAGATGTTTATGATGTTTCCAACAATCAGGATTCGATCGATCATGAAAAGAAAAAGAATTACAAATAAATGACATGCTACAAGACAATATTCAATTGAAATGAAAAAAATTATTATATCCATTTCACAACTCGTCTAACTTTCTCTTTCAAAACAATTCTAGCAAGATCCAATTTGATAATCAAACTACCATTATCATTTATCAGAGTCATTCAAATTTTCAGTGACAGTAAGCAGGACCTGATTGACAGTCTGTTATGACAAGATTACTATATGCTTAAATATATTCCCTTTTCAGAGAGAGCTGAGAGGATAGCCCACACTCAAAATCAAAGGATTAAGAGTAAATAATTCTAGCATATAATTCACTCAAAGTACAATTAAACAAATATATTCTTATTGTTTTCACTTTTATGAGTCAATGTCGCACAGCAAATAACTAAAACATCAGTCGGTATCATCTTAGTATTACGTGCAGAAAACTCCTGACACGACGATTAATGTAATAAAACTACAAAACCTAGTATATCTTATAAACCTAGCAAATAACTAAAATATGTTTATATAGATAAAGATGCATTCCTGTGCTAAAATTTACATGCTTTGAATATGGAGACCCTTCCAAAATTTTTTTCAGCATTTTGCATGCTTTACAATCTTGACCAAATCATGGCTAAATCTCAATCCAGACAACACAATATTGACTGTAATGGAGAAACAACAATGGTAAAGAGAAAAACCGGTAATTGAAATCAGAGAGATCACCTTATTTTAATAATTGGCCGGATTGTGCTGATTTATTTGATGAAACATTTGATGTAACGATAACAAGTGTGATCTTGCGTTAAAATTAAAAAAAAAATCGTTTCAAGTAAAAAGTATAGGAAAAATAAAACTATTAAAAGTATAGAAAATAATTCCTAAAGAAAAATAAAACTAGAATATAGTAATAAAGAAAATACTAATCAGACAGATCTCTCTCATTCCCTTAAAAAAAAAATTAAATAGAATAATTAACCCTGAGAGATGGGCTGGGTCTGCAGGTAGGTATTTGATACGATCATCTGGGCCTTCTCCCCATTCTCACCGCTACCCACCACTTCCTCCAAAACCGTATACATAATCTGAATGTCCTTCACTCTGTATTCCTTCCCATCACTGAAAGAGGAGCCGCCGATCTGTTATAAGCCCAAACCGGAACACACAAAGAATATATTCCGAGAAACAAACCCAGCAGAATGTTAAGGGCCTTGTCCAACTTCCTCACCGCCGAACCGAGAACAGTCTGATCAGTTGGTTTGTCTGATCAGTTGGTTTGACGTGCTCTTTGATGAGAAAGAGGATGCCGGTCACCAAAACCAACTTGAGAAACTCAGTCCCCGTCTCGCTCATCCGTCCAACTAGCTGGTAAGGCGAAAGGACCCATGAATCTGGTGCGTGCAACTTCCACACGATCGATGAAACTCCCACAAGAGTGGCCATTTTGCCTAACAGAGCCAGAGCCATAGTTTCGTAAGGATACGAATATACATATATAAACTGCTAATTAATATGATGAATTGCCGGAGTGCAGAGTTAAAGTGATGGTGAGAATCAAGAACCCAGGAGGCAGATATTTATAGCAAATTAAGGAGGATTTCTCTCAAGTTTATCGTCTTTTTAACTAAAAGTAGTTCTATTTTTATCTTTTAAATAAAGTTAGAGAACCCAGGACCAGGACGCAGATATTTATAGCAAATTAATTAAGAGGATTTCTCTCAAGTTCAACGTCTTTTTAGCTAAAAGTAGTTCTATTTTTTTCTTATTAAGAAAATTGTGATGCACTTAATATAACATGTTATTACAAAAAATTTTAAAAAATAAGAAAAAAGGTTAAAAAATCACATTAGTGGATGATGATTAACCTAGCTATAAAGTAAGTTTCAAATTAAATACTATGAAATGAGATTATAATTAAATTATTTTTTAAGTTAATTAAGAGCTAGTAAGTTTATTATGATGAAAGTAAAATTGATTAATATTAGTATCATCATTTAATAAATATATACAAAAATATTTAGTATAACATAATTAATTAAAGATAGTTTTAATTTAATTCAACAATATCAATAATATTTTTGAAATATATTTAAAAAAAAGTATTTTAAACGATTCAAAAGTTTTACAACATTCATACTTTTATATAAGTTATAGATTATAGATAAGATAGAATTAAGTTATTTGATTGAGATCATGTAATCTCCTTTTCTTTAATATTTAAATAATCATTTGGGTTTGTTTTCGTTTAAAATAATCTAATAATAATATAAGTTGGGCTTTTTTTGCCGAGATTTGGGTTTGAACTTTGAATGATGTATTCGAGTTTATTATTTTTAATATTTTTCATTAATCTATACCATCTTATATATATATATATATATATATATATAAGCAATCAACTATAATCTCAATGAACGATACATAGCATATCTATTTTATTGTCATGTATCAATCACTAGTTTATTTCAAAAAGTTGAGATTTAATTAATTAAATTAATAATATATTTTTTTGCAAGGAAATTAATAAAAGATTTGAATTTTACTTAGATATATCAATTTGTCAAGATTAGGAGGTATTAGGAAAATGCAATTTGCCATGCACATGCAGGCCATATATATCCTTCCGACGCTTTGTGGTGGCGTTGGTCAACGTACAACTCAAGTAAAGAAACGGCCACTCTAATGGACAAGGTCATTGGCTTGTAAAATCTAGCTATCAAGTTTATTCTAGATTCGATAGAGAATATATACTAAGGGCAATGTTGAAGTATGCTTACTCTTTGAATTTTGTTATATTTATTGTCGGTATTGTTCTCATTTCCTAAAAATGTCAGATTAATTTCTCAATAGTTAAACATTTTCCTGACAATGTCAAATAGATGCATCAAACTTACCAAGCCTATTGAAGGATAAACCTTATGTATTAAAAACATGCATATTATATCATATTTACTTTTTTTATATTTGATAGATCTCTATTCTTTTGGCAGCCTACATGATGTAGAGGTGTCAAATCGGATAAGTCGGGTTAGTTTCGGATTCGGGTCAATCAGGTCAGGTCAGTTTGGGTCATTTCGGGTTTCGGGTCATTCGAGTTCTGGGTCTTTCAAGTTTCAGGTCTTTCGGGTTCGGGTTTTTTAGGTTTTGTCCTCGAGTTTGTTGGGTTCGGTCCTTCGGTCATTTGGATTCAGGTTTTTCGGATTTAACCCTCGAGTTATTCGGGTTTCGATTATTTTAAATTGAATTAAAGTTTTGATTTTAGAAATTAATAATTAAGAGAGATTTTACCAAAAGCATTATTTATTAAATTTTTTATAAATTGCAACTAGATTAATTAAATTTGTAATGTTATAAATGTGTTGATTAAATTAGTAATATTTATAAATTTGTTTTTAAATTTTTCTATAAATTATCTATAGTTTTAAACGAAATAAATATTTGTGTTTTATTATTCACTAATTAATTTCTAAATTCTAATTGATATATAATCAACTCATCATGATTCATATATATTAATTATGAATTAACTATCATACAACCACAAATTAAGAAGCCTGAATTTTGGCATATAATCACAAATCAATGAGCAAAACTTTTGACATACGATTATAAAATTTTCCAATTTCTCACCTATAATATTAAAAATTTTAAATGTTTTGTTTTATTGAAGAATATAATAGCCGAAAAGAAATAGTCAATAACCAATAAGCCATACCGACTATCATGCGACTACGACTACCCATGTACTACTAATTTTAGTATCTTACTACATATTAGTGACTTTGTTTTATCTTTTCCTTTGTAAGACTTGTATATATACTATACTCGATAGTGTTAGTGATTAGTGATTCTATATCTATAACTATAAGGCATATGCTAAATGTCAAATTACGAAATTATTAATTATGAAATATGGTATATAATCAAATTTTGGTACGTATAAGTATAAGCATATAATATATATCTACAATTTCTTGTAATCGTTCATTCATTATAAATGATTAAATATTATGAATCAATCAACAATAAATTTAATTTACTTATTATTAGTATTTTATTTTAATTATTTTAGATGGTATTGGTAATTTAATTTTTGTTCATACAATTAATGATTGCTTATATATATTTAATGTTAAAAAATTGCTTAGAAATTGATTAATAAATACAAAAAAGTTACCTTAACATAGCATTTATTAATAATTGATAATTTTTGATCTTATATTATATAAAATCACTTTAAATAACTACTAACTAACAAGCATTCCTAAGGATGATATCAAACATTGTTAAATATATTTATTAAATTTGAAATTTAAGACATATATAAAATTATTTCATTATCTGTGGGGTCTTTTCAAGTTAGATTAATTCTCGGGTTAATCAGGTTTCGGGTCAATCAAGTTTTGGGTTTATCGGGTTTCGGGTCTATCGGGTTTCAAGGCAGTCGGGTTCGGGTCATTTATTTTTTCTGGTCAAATCAGGTCGGGTTAGTTTCGAGTTTGGGTTGATCAGACGAATTTTTTGGGTTCAGGTCAACTTTTAACAGCTCTACATACATGTCTTCTCCATGTCGCATTTAGTTTCAATTAAACTTAAATTTCCTTCACGAATGGAAGCTTGGCTGTTTTGGTATATTTCATTGCTAATATTCCCTTGCTTCTTTCAACTCAAGACCCAATTGATAGCCAGCATATATAAGAAGTCGTCTCAGCTCTACGAATTGATGCGTACTATTGAATAAAGCCTCATATGTATTGATTTGTTTGTTAATTTCAATTTCAAATATTCAAAGATCATTATAAGTTTAAACATATATACGATAAATAGTAGATAAAGTCATCAACATCTTCCTCGGATTGTGATTCAGTTGCAGCATGAATTAATTAAACTATTGTAAATTTTTTAAATCCCCATATTCATTTGCAATGATGCTATGATGATGTCAGTTAATTCTTTCGTCAAAATATAAATATATGATGAATTTCCAACAAAATTCGAGGTGAAAAGGGTTGTATTATGTATCATTACGTTTGCTATGTAATTTTAAGTAATTAACATTGAGTTACAAACATCTATAGGGTTGAGTAGAATGAAATCAATGTTTCTTAAGCAAGGTTCTATATTTGAATCTTTTGAATAATAAAAATAGGCTTGAAAGAATTTCTTCCCATTTGGAATCTGAAACAACCTGATTTTGGATTAATTAGGCTCGAATATGACTAATGGATTCTGAGAGGTTTATACCAAAACAAGAAGCCATTGACATTGAGTTTATAGAAAGAAGCAATAGATAGCTATGGATATAAAAAATATTGAAAGGAGTGATAGATATACTATATAATAGTAGCGTGTAATGGGTGCTTAATTTGTGCTTAATTTAATGTTCGTTTATTTCATCCAAAAATAATTTAATTTCGTTTACAACATATATCTTTACTAATTATTGTTAAAATTATTCTTCAAAAAAATTATTGTTAAAATTAAATTCTCAACTACATTTAATGAAAACAAATTTTAATTTCATCTTATGAATTACCACAAATATTATATTTTTTAAATAATATATTACATGTGCAAAAAAATATGTAATTATTCATTTAATTATCCTGTGCATGCCACAAGGTTTAAAACTAATTACATTTTAATCGTTTAAGAAAAATTCCTTAAGCGACGAAAAATAAACTAAATTATTTAAAATTGACAATAATCAATTTCAAAATAAAAATACAAAGAAGAAAAATACGTGCTTAGTCGAGCAAGGCACGTCGGCAATTTATAGGTTCGCGACGTGATCAGTAGCACCATATGGAATGTCAGAATATATGTGAACCGACATTGAATATTGAACAATTGAACAAAAGAATTGAAAGTCGTGTGCCATCCACAGCTTTGATTGGGCCAACTAGAGTTACCCAATTAGAGTTTCTTGGGTCGGATAAAGAAGCATAGGAGTTGCCTCGGGTCTACTATACCTTGGGTCCAATTAGATTCAAGTCGGGCCCCGGGTCGACCCATGGATTTAACCCAACCCAAATCTTTTTATTAAAATATAATAATAATTAATTAAAAACTTGACTTTTATCAACTAGAAAATTTTTAATGAAACATAATACCAACAACTTAGAAGTTAACAAGCAACAACATCGATAATGTCAGTGGTACGTAGTTAAAGAGCCCACCTTGCCTCTTATACGAATAGAAAGAATAATTTAAAAATAAGTTGGACTTTTTCATTTATTATCGGTTGATTTTAGATTGGATATCTATATTTATACTTAAAGTAATTTCACCATCGTAATAGAGTCAGGTTTGGTTACTTCTATTATGACACGGGATGTTAAAGTACATTGCCCCCTTCAACAACTCATGGTTCTCCACTGTTGAGGTATGGAAATCCGAAACCTCGACGAGAGCCTGAGCTAGCCGACAGTGACCTGAAGAGAGGGAAAACAGTGAAAGGGTGACCGGCAGTTGGCCAGTTGATCCCACTCCAATGCTTAAGTCAGCTAGGGTTTTAAGGAGGTTCTACGAGTATAGAGCTAGAATAAGGAATCTCAAACCTAGTTGCATGGTACTGTGCGTATATATAGAGTTTACATGTGGGCTTTGCCTTAGTATGGAGTCTGCAGATTGGGCCTTTCTTATTGGGCCGTCTCCTTAGTGGGATAGTGACTGGCTTTACCGAGTCCTGGTCTGGGCCGAATGGTCATGAGGCCTAAGCCGGACGGTTGCGAGGCGCAGCCGATTGGCAGTGAAGCCTGGGCCAGGTGCTTTGGAATGGCACTGTTGGGCTTTTACTCAACAAGTGCCCCCCAGACGCAGATGCGAGTATAAAGTGGTCGACTGCGCGGCTAAAGTAGAAATTCTTACGTTGTTGTCGGGTGGTGGAGTGTGTGTCGTCTGCTCTAGTCTGTTGTAGCAGATGGACTTGTCTGTTGCAGTTCGAAAGGCGGTGAAGAGAGTCGTTTACTCAAGGCCTTTGTGGAGGATGGGTGGGTGGGAGACAGTTGAAGTCTCGTGGCACGGGGTACGTGCGGGCAGGGTAATTTTGATGTTTGAGAATCACGTTTTGAGAGGGAAACTATAGGTTTTATTGATTTTGGGTGCCACGTGTCGTCTCAGGGCTAAGGTCGATTGAGGTATAAATGCCTTTCTCTCTCTTGGTCTTTTCATTTTCAACTTTTTTGAAGATTTTCGCGACTTTTTGTTTCCTTTTCTCTCTTCTCTCTTCGAGTTTCTGGGTTTCGCTTTCGGGTTCTTGGATTTTTGGTTACGGCGTCCCTGTTGCGGTGGAAGCCGAGAGTTCAGTTCATTGGATCGAAGAGTTCTTCTGCGGCGTTCGGTTCTTGGAGTCAGGAGTTTCGGTCGCTAGCGATTTTTGAAGACAAACGGTTTGTTTTTTTGGTAAGTTTCTGTTTTTCTTTTTGGTTTTTTTGGGTTTGAAGTATGAGTAGCGAAGGTGAGAGTAGTTTTATAGGGGTCAGTGGCACTCAAATGGGGAAGGAAGACGCCGTTTCCAGTGGTAGCCGATCGGTTTCTGGGCACAGTATCGCCGGGCAAATGGGGGAGGCAGCCGAGGAGATGGTGGCTACTGGGCCCGTGATTCTTGATGGTGGGCCCACTGCTTCTGTTTCTGGCCACGTGGGTTCTGGCCCGAGCCTAAACAAAAAAAAGATTTCTGCTGGAAAGGGCAAGGGAAAAGTACAGGCCACATAGGAGCCGGCGGATAAGGATGCGGTTGACCATGCGTCCATATACACGGGGGATGACTTGGGTGACGAATACCTGGCTCGATTGCAAAACATCCATTCTTTCTTTGCCATGGGTGGCTACGAGTTCAGGCCTGGTCCTGTTGGTCTAAGGCCAGGGTATGTAGGAGACGGCGGGAATGCAGCCGTCTTTTATGAGGACATGTTCTTTGCGGGTTTTCGGTTGCCGCTTAATGCATTCTTCACTGAGGTGGTAAAGTACTACCAGATTGCGCCGAGTCAGCTTATTTTAAACTCCTGGCGGATGGTGATTTCTTACCACTTGCTCTGCGCCTACAAAGACTGGGAGCCATCCTTGAATGTATTGCGAGAGCTGCTGCGTGTGAAACGGGCATGGAGCTTCCTCACCTTGTATGCTAGGAAGGGGATCAAGTCTCCCTTTGACTTCCCTGACACCAACAGGGATTGGAAAAATAAATACATGGTGGTCAGGAAACCAGACGACGCAAAATGGGGCTGCTCGATGAAGTGGGTGGCTTACACGGCGGGGTCTGTAAAGGTCCTGGCCACTCGGCCAGCCATTTTGACGGATACTGAGCGGGCCCAATATGAATTTTTAACTACAAAGGACCGTCTGATCAGGTGTGCTGACTGCGCACACTGCAACCGCCTGTATTCGGCTGGGCTGAATCGGTATAGGAACCACCACGAATACAGGGAGAACAAAATTCCTCTAAGTGTGGGAACGGAGACACTGGAGAGGATAGTAAGGATTTTTGACCCGGAGAGGGCTGCAGCCAGGGGTGAACAGCCCCTATTTTCATCTTCGGGGGAGCAGGGTGGTTCCCAACAGCCAGTCGTCGAGGCTGATCAACCTAACGCGACTGCTACCACCCAGCCTGCTGCGAGCCAGGGGCCTACTTCCTTGGGCTAAAGGAAGAAAACGGGAGGAAAGAAAACTATGGTGAGGAAGTCTGTGGCCCCCAGGCCAAGTGTTGTTGGGGTAGCTCCTAGTGTTGCGCCAAGTGGTCTGAGTCAGGAGTTGTCGACTGCTCCCGTGCCCACATCCATTCCTCCAACAACTTCCAGTATTGATCCCGTAGTTCCCGCTGCTCAAGAAGGTAGTAGTGGAGTTGAAGTTAATGTATAGGTTGTCTGTAGGTTGGTGAGGGGGATGGGACTTAGGTTTATGGTAGTGTGTGTTCGTTGCTGCATTCGTCCTTGCGTGCGTAGTTTTGATAACCTTGTGTTTTTCACTTGTAGCCACTATGCCGCGGACTGGGCTCAACTTCTCAAGTGCATAATCCTCAACTCCGTCAGGGGTGCTGCTGGCCAAGCGTCTGGGGGTCAGAAGAGGAAGTTAAGTGGCAGTAGCACCCAGGCTCGTACTGCGAAGAGGGTCACCACAGCTGCCGTCTCCAGTGCGGGACGCTCCATGGCTACAGTGGCCTCCCGGGGGGTGGGGGGTTATTCCAATGTCCGGATCCACAGTTTTGAGCGGAACTCAGCTTCTCATGCGGTCCAGCCATCCTCTACTACGGGTGCGGGGGCCAACCGTCATACTGCTCAAACACAGGGCCACGAGTAGCCTCAACTTCATACCATCAACGTTTCTACTCTGGTGACAGGTGGGGGTAGCTCTAATGCCTAGGTGGGTCCTTCAGCACCCCAGGAGACATCTGCTACAGCTGCTGCAACCTCGACGCCTACTCCTGCTGCCACTCCTGCCTTAGCGCCTAATGCCTCCGACGTTCCAGAGCAGTCGGATGATGAATATCTACGGGCACATGGAGGACGGGTGTTTCCCTTTGCTGTCGACGGGCACTTGGAGGGCTAGCGAAGCATTTTCACAGACCCCCTGTATGCGGTTCAGGAGGCCCTTATCTTCAGGAGCCCTGTTGACAAAAATTATGTTGAAGGGCGACTGGGTACATTCGATTGCTTGATCTCCGTGGTTGCCTTCTTCGAGCAGGTTTGTCTTCGTGTCTTCTTTAGAATTGATACTGTTGCGTTGCGGATATTATCCGAGCTCTGACTCTGCCTTCTTATAGGGACGCGTGATGCTAGCCGCGGGTGTGGGGCATCATAAGGTGGCATGCCGGGAGGCTTAGAACAGGATAAGGGAGCTGGAGGAGAGAGTCAAGCTTGCGGAGGATAACTATGCACGTCTCCATGAGTGTCGATTCTTCGATCGCATGAAGGAGGCTCAGGCGGAGGCAGCTGAGCTGAGGGCTGCAAACGAAGAGCTGAAACAAGAGCTGCGAGTGGCTCAGGGTGCTACAGAAACTGCCAAGGGTGAGTCCGCTAAGAAAGATCAGCGCATTGAGAATTTGCGGAAAGCCTTGGAGAAGGTTCGCATTGAAAGGAACGAGCTGAGGACTGAAATCGCCACCAAGGACAAGGACAAGAAGGTGGTGGCGCAGTCCTTGGCAACTATACAAGAGCAGCACGCGAACCTCCAGAAGGACTACGCGGCACTGGAGTAGCAGCAAACGGATTATGTACTGCAGCATTCGGCTCTGGAGAGGGACCATACGGCTCTAAAGGGGGAGCATTCAGCACTACAGGTATGTGACTTGCCTTGGTCTTTGTAAATATATGATGATGCTATTTCTCACTGTGTGGTATTTTGTAGGCGGCACACGACATGCTTCAAGCCACGCATGCATCTCTGGCAGACAACATGCGCTCCCAGTTGGAGGTAACGGTGGCAAATGTTGGTGGTGTCGTGATGGAGCAGGTGCTTAGTCGTCTGGCCGTCATGCACCTGAAGCTGCAATTCACCACTGCCAGCCTGCTTGAACCCGTGGATGCGCCGCTGTCGGGTGAGGGTGCTGGGGAGTCTACCTTGGAAACTATCCCTGAGGAAGGAGAGGTGGAGGTAGAGAGCGAAGGTAACGAGGACTCCACGGCTGTGCCTATGGCTGAGGTGGCTGAGGTGGCTGAGGTAGGAGCTGTTCGTGAAGGAGGGGAGCAGACTGCTCCAACTTAGGATGCACCACCTCAAGGCTTTGATGAAGCTCTCGTGGCAGATCACACGGCGCCAACTGTGGATACTGTGCCGGGTGACGCACCACCCGTGGAAGTTGTGCCCCTAGCAGATGAAGCCTCTATGCCAAGTGACGTGCCCGCTGTGGAGGTTGTGCCGTCCGTAGAACAAGGTCCTTCACCAAATGAGCCCCTTTCTGTGGATGACGTTGCAAGCCTGGAGAGAGATGATGTTATTGCTCTGGATTAAGCAGTTTTGTAATCAAGTTTTGTACGATATTGTAGGTGATGTGGCTTACTTTGAACAAACAATTTGTAATTAATATTGGGAATGGAGGCATTCCCCAAAAATATATTTGTGTGAATACAACATAACCACTTCTCCTATATATATAGTCGTTGTTACTTGCAATTTGTCTGCTTTGGGAGTGATTGCATGTTGAATTATATTTGTCTGTATGTTGTAGATGAATGACTTGTAATATTCGTGTCTTGGGTCTGAAGTGTTTTTTAGGGATGAGTCGTCGATCATGTCTCTTTCGTGAAAGCATGCTCATCCGTGCAGTAGGCCTGACGGCTGGTTTGGCATTATATGCCTTCCTGCCGGGTGCCTATAGTCGTACGAGGATGAGTCATCGATCGTGTCTTGTCCTTAAGAGCATGCTCATCCGTGTAAGAGGCCTGGCGACTGGTTCGGCATTGGGTGCTTACCTGTCAGATACCTCGTAAATCGTAGAAGGATGAGTAGTCGATCGTGCCTCTTTTTTGAGAGCACGCTCATCCATGTAGGAGGCCTGGCGACTGGTTCGGCATTGGGTGCCTACCTGTCGGATACCTTGTAAATCGTAGAAGGATGAGTCGTCGATCGTGCCTCTTTCCTGAGAGCACGCTCATCCATGCAAGAGGCCTGGCGACTGGTTCGACATTGGGTGCCTACCTATCGGGTACCTAGTAAATAGTAGAAGGATGAGTCGTCGATCGTGCCTCTTTCCTAAGAGCATGCTCATCCATGTAGTGTGTGTTATGTTTTGCATGTTGCTTGAGTACATGTAGCTTGTAAATGAAAGATTCAGAGAATGGAGACGTGTAGAATCATCATCAATGTGTCTTTGTATTACTTTGTCATTGAACTTGTAATGGAAGATTGTACTGATCAGGAACAAAATGAAGAATTGTTGTCTTAGTAAACTGTACAATTTGAAGATGAAGGAATATTGGCAAAATAACATCAATTCATGTATTATTGACAAAGTATTTAAAAGTAAAATTTCTTTAAATGAATAGCATTCCAAGTTCGGGGTATGGGCTTCCCTGTAAGATCATGCAGTTTGTAGGCTCATTTACCAATGACCTTGTCCACCCGGTAGGGCCCCTCCCAATTAGGAGACAACTTTTTCCTTTCTCCAGCAGGCCGACTGGCTTCGCAACTTCGTAGTACAAAATCACCTACTTGGAATTGACGATTATGCACCCTTGTGTTGAAGTATCGACCAACTTGTTGGGACCTGTTTGCGGCCTGGATTTGGGAGCTGAGCCTGACCTCTTCCAGTAAATCAAGATTTAAGCGAAGCTCTTCCCCATTCGTCGACTCGTTGAAGTTGGACACTCTGAAAGTGGGGAGGCCTATTTCGGTAGGTATCACTGCCTCAGATCCATATACCAGATTGAAAAGGGTCTCGTCTGTGGTGGTATTGGCTATAGTTCTTATGGCCCACAGTACTTTTGGAAGCTATTCCACCCATGCCCCCTTGGCGTCGTGAAGCTTCTTCTCCAAGGATTTTACTATCTTCCCATTCATGGCTTCAACTTGTCCATTCGCTTGTGGGTTGGCAACTGAAGTTGCCCTGAGACTGATGTGAAAGTTGTTGCAGAGCTCTTTGACCTGTTTTCCTTGGAATTGGGTGCCATTGTCTATGATTATGGTGTGTGGGATTCTAAACCGGTAAAGGATGCTTTGCCATATGAATTCTTCCACCGCTTTCTGAATGATGGCTGCCACTGCCTCTGCTTTTACCCATTTGGTGAAATAGTCGCAGGCCACTATCAAGAACTTTTTCCCTGCTGCGGCGACTGGGAAAGGTCCCACAATATCCATGCCCCACTAGGCGAAGGGCCATGCTGACTTCACTGGGTTTAACTCCTCTGCCGGCTGTCTGTGGATCTTTGCGAATTTCTGGTATTTTTCACACTTCTTGACCAACTCTGCGGCATCATTTCTCATTGTTGGCCAATAGAAACCCTGCCGCATGGCTTTCTATGCCAATGACTGGCTGCCTTAATGGTTCCCACAGACTCCTTCATGGATTTCCTGCAGCACATACTCGGCATTGTCTGCGCTAACACATCTAAGAACGGGAGCATTGAATGACCTCTTGTAGAGTATGCCATCCATCAAGATGTATCTGGCAGCCCTTTTCTATATGGCTGATGCCTCTGTTCGGGACTGCGGGATATCCTCTTGCAAGAAACAGATGATGGGGGTTATCCAGCAGTTCTGCTCGGCGTTCATTTCGTGGACATCTGATGACCCCTGCCTGGTCGGGTGCTCGACGTATTCGAAAGTCGTCTTACCTCTGATGGTAAAACTAGCAGACGCTATCTTTGATAGCCCATCAGCTCGAGCGTTCTCTTCCCTGGGGATCTGGTGCAGGGATATTTTTTTAAACTTGGCCCATAGGTTCTGGATTGACTGATGGTAGTCGGCCAAGTTTGGTTCTCGAACTTCGTACTCCCCCAACACCTGCTTAGCCAGCAGTTGGGAGTCCGTGTTAATTCGGACATTTTTTACTCCCATCTTTGCTGCCAGATTCAGCCTGGCAATCAAGGCTTCATACTCGGTGGCGTTGTTGGAGAATGGGAAGCCAAATGTCAGACCATACTGGTACTCTTCTCCTTCAGGGCTCGTCAACAGTAAGCCGGCACCACCGCCTTCCTTTGTGGTCGAGCCATCTACAAACAGTGTCCAAGATGTCTCGGATGGCATCGGTGCTGGGCTCGAGGGTTCTGTCTGACTGGCTACAGGGGCATCCGGCGGACTGGGCAAGGGAAGTTTAGGAGGCGCAGTGGGTTCCGTGAAGGTGCATTCAGCCACAAAGTCGGTAAGGGCCTGTGCTTTGATGGCTTTTCTGTTCTTGAACTCAATGCCAAACTCGCTCAGTTCAACGCTCCACTTGACAAGCCTGCCCGATATATCTATCGTACTCAGGATCTTCTTGATCGACTGATCAGTTAACACCGTCACCTTGTGAGACTGGAAATATTGTCTGAGTTTGCATGCCGCTATCACAAGAGCGTAAGCCAATTTTTCTGGACGGGTGTAATTACACTCGCCACCTTGGAGGGCACGGCTTACGTAGTAGACGGGGCAGTCTTCGTTGTCCCTTCTCTTGACAAGGACGGCGACAACAGTCTCATCCGAAGTTGCTAAGTACATGAATAGTTCGTCCCCCGTCTCAGGCCGACTCAAGAGAGGTGGAGAGCAAAGGTACTGTTTTAGCTGTCCGAGTGCCGCTTGGCACTCATTTGTCCATTGGAACGTTGTCCAGGTGGTTCTGGCGGCCTTAGATATGATGATTTTGAAGAATGGAAGGCACTTTTCGGCGGACTTTGAGACAAATCTGTTGAGAGCTGCTACTCTGCCGATCAGCACCTAGACCTCTCTCATGGTTCTTGGGGGAGGCATGTCAATGATGGCCCTTATCTTTTCTGGGTTGGCCTCAATTCCCCTCTGGGATATCATAAATCCCAGAAATTTTCCAGCTTCAACACCGAAAGTACACTTAGTTGGGTTTAACTTCATCCCATACTTCCGCAACGTGCTAAAGGCTTGGTCCAGGTCATCAAGATGCTACTCGAAACTGATGCTCTTGACCAGCATGTCGTCTACATATACCTTAATGGATTTGCCGATCTTCTCCTTAAAGATTCTATTCACCAGACGCTGATAAGTGGCTCCCGCATTCTTCAGTCCGAAAGCTACAACATCGTAGCAATATAAGCCGTCTTCCGTGATGAAAGAAGTTTTTTCTTAGTCTTCCTTGGCCAGTGGGATCTGGTGATAGCCTGAAAAGGCGTCCATGAAGCTTAGATACCTGTTCCCTAATGAGGAGTCAACCAACCTGTCGATTGAGGGAAGCGAAAAACTATCTTTTGGACAGGCTCTGTTAAGGTCGGTGAAGTCAACGCACATTCTCCATTTGTTGTTTGATTTCTTCACCAGGACCACGTTAGCAACCCATTCGGGGTAATGTACTTCCCTGATGAATCCAGCCTTCAACAGCTTGTCGACTTCTTCTCGGATGGCCACTATCCTTTTTGGAGCAAACTTCCTCTTTTTCTGTTTGACTGGCTTGGCTTTGCTGTTGACGTTGAGTTTATGTTCCATTATGGACGGATGGATCCCAGGCATGTCAGCTGGTGTCCAGGCGAACACGTCAGCATTCTCTTGCAAGAATTTCATCATAACTTCTTGTACTTGCGGGGTCAGTTTTGACCCTATCTTGGTTGTCTTAGAGGGCTCTCCTCTCCGGAGGCATATGTCCAGTGTTTCCTCGACTGGCTGTGCTTTGCTCAGCATTTCTTCATCCCTGGTATCCAGGACGTCAAGTGACAGCCGAGCCGGGCTTTCAGTACTGCTTCCTACACCACTCATCGGCTCCACTTCCCAGTTTAGCGTATTGATCTCCATTGGTTGGCAGGAGTCTTATCCCCCAGTGTGAACTGTGGTCCTTGAGGTTTGCCCCCCGGTGTGGGGGTGGGTGGCCAAGGCTAACATCTCGTCTCTAGCGTCAGCAGCCTTTTTCGCCATTACTAAGGATAATAGGTGACATTGGCGGGCTTGGTGTTGATTCGGTGGCATGTAGCCAATCTCGCTTAGAGTCGGGAACTTGACTTTTAAGCAGTAGACGTCGTCAACCATTCTAACTCTCTTCATCATGGGGCGTCCAATTATGGCATTGTAGGCTGACGGCTGGTCTACCACAACAAATGTGTTCATGATGTTGAGCACATGTTTCCTGTCACCTAAGCAAATGGGCAGTCTTATCATCCCCTTGACCGGTATTTTGTTGTTCCCAAATCCGTAGATTGGTCCCGTCGGCAACAGTTGGTCATCCGTCAACCCCATGTGCTTGTAGGTCTTATACATGATGGCGTCGACTGCACTGCCATTGTCAACCAGGATTTTGTTCACCTCGAAGTTGCCGATGATGGCCTTGACCACAATGGGGTCATTCCCTGGGTCCTGAAACAGGTCGGTTTCATTTCTGGAGAAAGTGATGGACCAGTCCTCTTCTTCATGTTCTGTCAAGGGGGGTGGGGCTTGTAAGCTGATGTGGCATACACTGCGCAAATGAGCTTTTCTCTTGGATTGGGATCTTACCCAGTCTTCTAGGGCCCCAACAATGGTGTTGATTACGCCGCGAACAGCCGGCCTAACGTGTTCACGTCGCTCTTGGCGTTCCGTCGGCTGGTTGGTATCTTGACCCTGCTGGGCATTTTCTCTTTGGACGAAATTTCGAAGATATCCTCGTCGAATCATATCTTCAATTTCATTTTTTAGATCCCAACATTCTTCTATAGTATGGCCCCGTCGTCATGGAATCTACAATATTTGTCAGAATTCTTCTCGCATTTCCTGGGATTCCTCAACCTCGGAGGCCATTTCATTTTTGTTTGCCATGTCTCCATTGGATATGTTATGGAGAATCTCTGTGCGGGAGGTGTTGAGTGGAGTGTACTCGGCTGGTAGGCGTGGAGGAGGCATGTCTCCTCTTTCTTGATCTCGACGAGGGGCCTCAGACCGTAGGCTCTTTCTTTCACCAGTCGATTGCCTAGGTCTCTTCGTCGAAAGCCCCTGTCGCTTCTCTGTTGCCGACCTTCGCCTTGGCGGCTGCCTTATTGTCGGGTATGTTCTTTGGTTATGTCTTGGCTCTTGCACTAAAGTTTGTCGATTTGCATCTGATTTTCTTCAACATCAGCGTATCTTTGTGCCTTATCGAATAGCTGATGGAGATAATGAGGTTTGTCCTCGGAGAGTGCGTATTTGAGGTGTTCGTTACTCACCCCCGCTATAAAAGCTGTTGTAGCAAAGTCAACTGTGAGTTTTTCAATCTCTGTGGTGGTTTTTTGAAACCTTTCCACGTAAAATTTAAGCGGCTCCTCAAGCCCTTGTCGAATCGCCATGAGGGCCATCGCCGTCTTCCTCTTATTTCTCAAAGCAGAAAAGTTGCTCAAGAAGGAGATGCTCAATTGAGTAAAGTTCACAATGGAACCTGCCTTCCGTCTGTAGTACCAGTCTCTTGCTGTTTTCTCTAAGGTGCATACGAACACCTGGCATTTCAATGCGTCACTGGCTCTTTTGAGATCCATGAGGTTGTTGTAGGATGTAATGTGGTCCTTTGGATCACTCGTCCCATCATACTTGAGCTTAGGATCTTGAAGTTGTCCAGGACATCTTTTTGTTGGATGGCGAGAGAGAGAGGGCTGTCATCTGTGCTTAACCATTCTAAATGGTCCTTTTTACTCTTTTAAAGATTGGTCTCCAGGGCCTCGGTAAATTTGTTTTCTAGTTCCGCTTTGAGGCCATCTAGTCTTTCCTCCAATTGTTTCTTAGCGTAGAGGGAGGTGCCATCTGACCTTGCCGTGTGATCCTGCCTCTCGTCTCTCTGCCTCTTTTCACCCAGGATTGTTACACTATGCACCGACTCCTCGGGGGCTGGTGGGGCCGGGCTTGTTGCACGTATTCTTTGTCTCCTAGTGGATCTGTCATCTTGTGGAGAATGTGCGCGCCTGATCGGGTATTTTTCGCAAGAGTACGAAATCAAGTAATATAGCTTGGAGTATTCCAAGGTCGATCCCACGAGGACTTGAGAAAGCTAACAAACTAATTCTAGCAAAGATTGTAAAGAAAACTGAATTTAATGAAATCAAATTGCACACAATTAAAGAGAAGATGATTGTATAAATTAACTAAGGCAACAAAGATTAAATAATTAAGAGAAATCAATAAAATAGATGTGAGGGTTTAGGCTTCTCTTCTAGGTATTTAATCCAATTATGTATAAATTTAATTATCAGGGTTAAAATAACAATCACTAATCTACTTAGGAGCCCTCTCAGATCATCCTAAGCTTTCCTAACTAATTGATTACCACCTCTCAATGCATAAACTAAATAGCTAAGAACATTAAGATCCTAGGATTAATAATTAAATCAGTTTCTCCATGACCCTAATTCAATTATGGTTATCACAATAAACTGAATTACTCTCGTATCCAATTAGATTGTGTCTATTTCCCTAGAGCACGAATTATATTTCACCTCTCAGTCCTTCATACAATTCAAAAGATCTATTCTATGTTGGCCAGACATAAAACGCATTAACAACAAAGAAAACAGATTTAACCCAGAAAATCAATCCATACAAATATTGAATTAAAATCCCTAGAAGATCCACCTAAATCCCCAACAAGGAATTTAGCTACTCATATCAAAGAAAATAAACAATTGCATTAAGGAAGAAAGTAAAGAAGAAAATCTCCCAAGTTGACAAAGTTGCTCCATTGAGTGCTTCCCTCTTCCGAAAATTATCTCTAGTCTCCGTCTAAAAACCCTAAACTATGGTATTTATATTGGAGAGATTACATCAAATTAGGAGATTAAATCGAGTTGGACTCAAAAACATAGAACCGGCGCCGTTTCTATACAATTCCGGCGCCGTTTCATGTCGTAAACTATCGCACTTTTCGGCTCAGAAACGGCCCCGTTTCATATATGAAACCCACATCTGTTTCAGGCAAGAAGTAGGGCCGTTTCATATATGATACCCAAGCCACCTTCAGGTCTGCTTCAATGTTTCTTCATTCTATGCACTTCTCTTGAACCAAACTTCAATCTATTGATCCTTTTTGATCTTTTCATCCCAAATCTCCTTTGTTTTCTTAAATTTTCACCATAAAGCTTTCCTACAAACAATAAGATAAAAGTGAGAATAATAAATATAGAATGAGCTATAATATTAATAAAATCATTCAATTATGCTCATAAAATAGCTCATAATATAGGTATAAAATACATCTATCAAATTCCCCCACACTTACCTCATTGCTTGTCCTCAAGCAATATGTATCACTCTAATATATTAACTAATCCTAAAACATAAAATAATTCCACTTTCGTAGGTGTACGGTGACATTTAGCATATGCCACAAGCCTTTAAACCCCTAGGTGTCCCTAGTGGAGGAGTTATAGTCTCCTGAGGGTTTACCAGGACGCTACCCACAAACATGTTTGAAAAGCATTGGTTAGCTTCAAATTAACAATACAAGATATATAAAATTCAAAGTACCAAATTAGATTGCCAACAGTCATGCACATAATAATTCATAAGTAAATCACTTCACAATCTAAATATTGCAAACACTATTCAACCTCATTCACTAGGATCAAACACTTCAAATTGACTATTCTCTCACAAGTGGTCACTCAATCTCTCAAGTGTTTAGAAAGTTTTGCGGTGAGCTACTCTCATCATCTTCTCATGAAATTGGACTTACCATAGGCTTGAAAAATATCTATTCTCCACTACTCCAATATATACATACAAACAAAAATCAAAAGGTCTTCATACAAGGTTGCAATGGGGCCAAAAAGGGAATATCAAAGGTTCATGAAGAAAAAGATAAAAGGAAAAACAAAATAATTCAAAATTAGTAGAGTAAGGAAATCAAGACGGGCCTAGGATATCTTGATCAAAAATCACTCCAACCAACATCTTCATATTTTACAAAAATCATCACCCTTTTTCTTCACTTTTAATGCTCAAGAATTACATGCCAATCAATTTTCAACACTTCTTCTTTTTTTTTTTTTTTTTTAAAGGCAAAATTTCAAACTTTGTGCCTTTCTTTCCATTTCATTTTCATTTTTTTTTAATTGGCAAGAATTCTCCCTTTTCTTTTCATCACCACCTCATATACATTACCATCTCCCCCACACTTATTCTTTTGCAATCAATCCAAAGAACATCAAATTAAAGAAGTAAACACTCTACTAATAATGAATAGGGTGCAAAAACTTGTTTTTCATGTTTAAGCTCAAGGTTCTTTATGATAGGCTACAAAGAAAAAGCTAAAGATATATCAATAGGCTCAAATGGGCTTACTAATGGATTAATGTATAATAGGTAGGCTTTTTGGCTCAAACGAAAATCCTAAAGACCTTTATCTTAATGCTTGCACATATAATAAAACATGTAATCTCAAAAAGATGTAATTCAAGTTCTAGAAATCCAAAATCATAGAAGGCATAAATATCAAAGAAAAATATGGCATGAAGGCTCAAAATCTCACTAGGTAACTCAAGTCAATTCAAAGCATTCTTTCCTAGCAAAATCAATCTCATAGCATTCACAAAACCTAAATCGTAAAACAATCTCTTAATCATATTATGCATTCAAAAAATTAACAATTAATTCAATCACCAAGAAAGTTATATACTCATATCATTAACTCAAAACAACCAATAAAATCAGAAAATAGTTAGACAAATATTATGACAAAAGAATTTTCAAAAATTTTCAAAAATTTCAAAGTCATCCCCCCACTTAGAGCAATATTGTCCTCAATATTGTGCAAAAATAAAAAATAGATAAGAATTCAGAAACTCCCTGAAAAAATTGTTAGATGAAACAGAGAATTCTGAGTACTAATCCATCCAAATTGCTGCACAAATAAAAATCATAAAGTGAGTGTAGGAATATGAAATTGAATGAAAATTAAAATTAAGAAACTAAATTAATCTAAACTACATATATACATAAAAATTAGATATTCAAAAATTCACCCCCTCACTTAACATGAACAATATCCTTAATGCAAAAACATTGATAAATAATCAAGTAAACAAAAAGGATAAATACTCCCTTTTGCCCATGAAAAGTTGGTGAAGTAAATTGAAGGAATCTAACAAAAATTACCTACAAAAGAAAATTAAAATAAATGTTAGTAAGTAGAGAAACAAATGAAAGAAAATAAAAATAAACTAAAAGAAAAGTAAAGTTAGATTATTGGGTTGCCTCCCAACAAGCGCTAAATTTAAATGTCTATAGCTAGACATTGTTTTCCAAAGAAGGTCACGTAATTCCTTGAAAATTATGTGGAGGTGTTCCACACAATTTATCTCGTTCTCTAAGCACAGACATGGCCTTTTTGAACTCCTTCTTATCTTTTTCCTTAGGCCCTGCATCCAAAAGCATATGATCATCATTAAAATATTGAACTGGCAAAGGTTTAAAAATCTGAAATACTTCCCTTTCATTGCCAATTCTAAATGTGATCTTTCCCATTGGCACATCAATTAAAGCTCCACTTGTTGCCAAGAAAGGTCTTCCAACAATCACAGGAATATCAACATCATATTCAATATCCATTACAAGAATATCAATGGGAAAAATTAATTTTCCCACTTTCACCAATAAATCCTCCACAATCCCCACAGGATATCGAATTGACCTATCCGCTAATTGCAAAGCCACTGTAGTCGGTTTTAGTTCTCCAATTCCAAGTTTCCTGAACAAAGATAAAGGCATCAAGTTAATACTTGCACCTAAATCACAAAGACAATTGTAACTATTGGAAGAACCAAATTGACAAGGAATGATAAAACTCCCTGGATCCTTTAACTTAGGAGGTAGTTTCCTTTGAAGGATTGCACTACATTCCTCTGTTAAAGGTACAGTTGCAAACTCTTCAAGCTTCTTCTTATTTGAAATCAATTGCTTCAAGAATTTGGCATAAGTGGGCATTTGCGCTAAGGCTTCAACAAAAGGTATATTGATCTTCAATGTTCGAAGGAGATCCATAAATCTCTTGAATTGGCTTTCATCTTGCCTTTTCTTCAGCCTTTGAGGGAATGGAATTGGTGGAACATAAGGTTTAACCTCGGGTTCAGGTTCCAGGACAACTCCAGGGCCGTTTGTTTTCTCTTCCGGCACCGTTTCAGCTTCGTTTTCAACAACAAGATGCTTCAAGGAAGAACCGACGCCGCTTGTCTCATGATCTGGCGCCGCTTCCTTGCCGTAATCGTTGTTTTTAGGCTGATTTTCAGAACCGGCGCCGTTTTCTTCCACTTCTGGCGCCGCTTCAGATCTGCTTAGCCCACTGCTATTTTGTCGCACAACACCGGCGCCGTTTCTTTCAAGGTTTGGCGCCGTTTCAAATCTGCTTTGACCATGCCCTTTTGGTCGAGCAGAACCGGCCCTGCTTCTATCATGATCCGGCCCTGCTTCATCCTTGCTCTCATGAATCACATTTTCAGCCCCCGAATCCTTTTGTACAACCTCTTGATTCTCTCTTTTTAAAGGATTCTCAATTACCTTACCACTTCGAAGTGTGATTGCCATAACATGTTCCCTCGGATTGATTTCCGTGTTGCTTGGAAGTCTACCTTGACCACGCTCACTAAGTAATTTCGCCATTTGACCCATTTGAACTTCAAGGTTTTTGATAGCAGCAGTATGAGAGTCAACAACTCTATCAAGTTTTCCCAAATGATCTTCAATTATATCCAGCTTATCAAGCTTTTCAAGCTTTGAACCAAATTGTGTCATAAAAGCTTCAAGCTTATCCTCAATACCAGAATTTTGTGCAGACAATTGAGATTGTTGAGGATGAGGCTTTTGTAAGATGGATAGAGGTCTATTGGCAGCACCTTGATTAGACCAAGAGAAATTCGGATTGTTTCGCCAAGCTGGATTATAATTAGGCACAAAGGGATCATTCTTGACACCTTTTTGTCCTCCATAAGCACCCATGTAATTCACATTCTCAGAACACTTTTCTTCTTCATCACAAGGATTCTCATTCATGCAAAATTTCGGAGAATGGCCATACATACCACAGCGGAAACATACCTCTGGTTTCTTTGGCTTTTCATCTAGAACCACCTTCATAATCACATCCATTTTAGAAGCAATGGCATCAAGCTGATTCTGATTTTGAGGTTGATAGGCGCTTGATCTAGATTTCTTCTTCACCATTCTTTGTTGAGAACTAGCAGCCAAAGATTCAAATACATTCTCTAATTGCTCAGCAGTCCTTGTAGAAATATACCCTCTAGTGGCATTGTCTACAGAAGATTGATATTCAGCATCCAAACCTTCATAGAAAAATTGATAAAGAAGATTGATTGGATAGCCATGATGAGGACATTGGCACACCAATCCTTTAAATCTATCCCAAGCATCATGAAAAGTCTCATTCTCTTCTTGTACAAAGTCTTGGATCTTCTTTCTCAATTCACTTGTCTTCCTAGGAGAGTAGAATTTACGGAGAAAAGCATCAGTTACCTTCTCCCAAGAATCAAGAGAATTTTCGTGCAAAGTTGTCAACCAATTCCTTGCTGGTCCTTTCAAGCAGTAGGGAAAACATCTCATCTTCAATTCTTCTATTGAGATATTGGTGAGTGGAAGTGTAGCCACTATATCATGCAATTCTTGGAGAAAGTTCAGTGCATCTTCCGAAGGCAGACCATGAAATTGAGGAAGAATGTTCAACACCGTGTGCTTTAACACATAGTTCTTTGCTCTGTCGGGAAGTAGAATGCATGATGAATTATTCCCCATCTTTGGTCGTTGGATGTCTGCCATAGGATGAGTAATTGGAGCTTGAACAACTTGATTTGCAGGTGGATTATTGTTAGCTCCAGTATTGGCACCTTGGGGCTGATTGTTAGGCGCATCGTTGACTCTATCGTCAGCCATCTCTTTTTCTCTTAAAAGTCTCCTTTCTACTCCTTGAAGTCTCACAAGTTCAGCTCTGAGTTTCTTTGCTGATTTTTCTATCTCAGGATTCAAGGAAACTTCCGGATTTAATCCTTCAGTTCGTCTAGTCATAAACTACCTAAGGAACAAAGAAAAGAGAAGGTAAGCTAAATTAAATTAAAACTAAAAACAGAAAATAAAATTAAAATTACTAGAACTAAATATATTAGCAATCAAATCAAGTCCCCGGCAACGGCGCCAACTTGATCGGGTATTTTTCGCAAGAGTACGAAATCAAGTAATATAGCTTGAAGTATTCCAAGGTCGATCCCACGAGGACTTGAGAAAGCTAACAAACTAATTCTAGCAAAGATTGTAAAGAAAACTGAATTTAATAAAATCAAATTGCACACAATTAAAGAGAAGATGATTGTATAAATTAACTAAGGCAACAAAGATTAAATAATTAAGAGAAATCAATAAAATAGATGTGAGGGTTTAGGCTTCTCTTCTAGGTATTTAATCCAATTATGTATAAATTTAATTATCAGGGTTAAAATAACAATCACTAATCTACTTAGGAGCCCTCTCAGATCATCCTAAGCTTTCCTAACTAATTGATTACCACCTCTCAATGCATAAACTAAATAGCTAAGAACATTAAGATCCTAGGATTAATAATTAAATCAGTTTCTCCATGACCCTAATTCAATTATGGTTATCACAATAAACTGAATTACTCTCGTATCCAATTAGATTGTGTCTATTTCCCTAGAGCACGAATTATATTTCACCTCTCAGTCCTTCATACAATTCCAAAGATCTATTCTATGTTGGCCAGACATAAAACGCATTAACAACAAAGAAAACAGATTTAACCCAGAAAATCAATCCATACAAATATTGAATTAAAATCCCTAGAAGATCCACCCAAATCCCCAACAAGGAATTTAGCTACTCATATCAAAGAAAATAAACAATTGCATTAAGGAAGAAAGTAAAGAAGAAAATCTCCCAAGTTGACAAAGTTGCTCCCTTGAGTGCTTCCCTCTTCCGAAAATTATCTCTAGTCTCCGTCTAAAAACCCTAAACTATGGTATTTATATTGGAGAGATTACATCAAATTAGGAGATTAAATCGAGTTGGACTCAAAAACATAGAACCGGCGCCGTTTCTATACAATTCCGGCGCCGTTTCATGTCGTAAACTATCGCACTTTTCGGCTCAGAAACGGCCCCGTTTCATATATGAAACCCACATCTGTTTCAGGCAAGAAGTAGGGCCGTTTCATATATGATACCCAAGCCACCTTCAGGTCTGCTTCAATGTTTCTTCATTCTATGCACTTCTCTTGAACCAAACTTCAATCTATTGATCCTTTTTGATCTTTTCATCCCAAATCTCTTTTGTTTTCTTAAATTTTCACCATAAAGCTTTCCTACAAACAATAAGATAAAAGTGAGAATAATAAATATAGAATGAGCTATAATATTAATAAAATCATTCAATTATGCTCATAAAATAGCTCATAATATAGGTATAAAATACACCTATCAGCGCCCTGGCAAAGATGGTTCATGTCCCTGTGGGCCCAAGTCTCTACGTTCTCCCCTCGGAACGTCCTCGTCCAGTTCCTGGGTTCGTGGTGGCCTTTGTGTGAGGTTGGCCACCACAGAGCCTAGCTCGGCCAGCTCATTCTCCATCCGATCATTTTTCTGTTGGAACTGAGTTACATATAACATAAAGTCATCATCTTGGAGGGTTTGGTGGCTTCTACGGCCATCTGGGCTTACTCTTTGGAGATAAGCTGGTTTGGAAGAGAAGGGGGTTGTGTTATGGGCGTCGAGGAAGAAAGAAGAGAAGGAAAGGTGGCGTCTTGCCATAGGATCGGACCCAGAAAGGTCGTTGTTTTCTGGGGAAGGGCAAGATTCTTGGGCTAAAAGGTTTGTGTTGGGAGGACTCCACATATCTTTGCTCGTGTTTCACCTAGAAGGTAACCCGCTCATTTTTTCAGGCGTGGACATGGCTATATCTCGATTCCCACAGATGGCGCCAATGTTGAGGTATGGAAATCCGAGACCTCGACGGGAGCCTGAGCTAGCCGGCAGTGACCTGAAGAGAGGGAAAACAGTGAAGGGGTGACCGGCAGTTGGCCGGTTGATCCCACTCCGATGCTTAAGTCAGCTAGGGTTTTAGGGAGGTTCTAGGAGTATAGAGCTAGAAAAAGGAATCTCATACCTGGTTGCATGGTACTGTGCGTATATATAGAGTTTACATGTGGGCTTTGCCTAAGCATGGAGTCTGGAGATTGGGCTTTTCTTATTGGGCCGTCTCCTTAGTGGGATAGTGACTGGCTCTGCCGAGTCCTGGTCTGGGTCGAATGGTCATGAGGCCTAGGCCGGACGGTTGCGAGGCCCAGCCAAGTGGCAGTGAGGCCTGGGCCGGGCGCTTTGGAATGGCACTGTTGGGCTTTTACTCAACATCCACGTATTGCCAATTAAAGTTCAATGCTCGTACTTATAATTTCATCATGAGCAATAGTGTTCTAGCTTGTTAAACCTTTTCAAATATAACGTACATAGAGAAAATCATGAGGTGGCACCGTGGTAACTCTTTCATAACTGAGTCCGTGAGATATCATTTATGCTTTTTGCTGCATTATGAGTCTAGTTCCCTCTCCAAGGAATGAAGGAAAAAGATAAGGAAAGAAAATTTTCAATTCAATGATTGAGATCTAAAGTAGCATATATAATTATGAATCATAACCCTTTATATTAAATAAATTTCCTTCCATTTCCCTATCCTTCCTTCCTACTTTAACGTCTTGATTCTTCATTCGCTCCCTCCTCTTCTAACCAAGAAAATTACAACTAAGTCAATAACAAAATAAACCAATGGCAATATTGATTCTGGAATATTAATGCATGAATTGACATATTTGGTGCTGATGTGACACTAACAAGTCAATGAAATATCATAACAATACTTATGTGGTAGTGACATGGTACATCATAGATTGACATGTCAATACCACTTCAAAGCCAAGTATGCCATTTCATGGCTTAATTGGCCATGTCATTGCCATAAGAGTAATTCTAAAAGCAAAATTTGATTCCATGTCAGCAATTTTAACGATAGAATTTGATCCTCATACATGAAAGGACTTTATTGTTAGCTTTTCAATAGTTCAAAGACTAAATTGACTAAAATGATCAACATAGGGATTAAATTGAACATATCCGTATAATATAGAGACTTGGGCGATACTTTTACATATCAAAGTACGGGATAAAATTTTGCTCACAAATCATATAAAATGATTATTTACAAAACTGACGCATTAGATTTGTTTTATAGAAATACCAACTGGAATTCTCATATCGAATTATGTTCAATGAATTTATTCTCTAAGAAGTATTGACATATAATAATACCAAATTGACCCCGACTCGCCAGATTGTCGTGTTCCACTAATAAAGAAATACCTTTTATCACTAAATTATTATCATATAATAATAATAATGTTAAACATATTGATTAATAAAAATATAACCAATTAAGTTCTGACCTGGGGAGCGAAAACAACCACATTCATGCATCATTTGAGCTTGCTTTTGCCTTTCCTCGCTTCGCAATAATTCGGCTGCAAGATGAAAAAGAAAAGAATACCTTGTTAGCAATCTACTATCGTCATAATGTCCTTTTTTATTTCTTATATCAGGCGGTAATTGTTTATCCATTTATTAATTTTGTTCCCTAATTAATTTTATTCTTCCTCTTTTTATCTTTTATAATTTAACTGCAGTTTAAATTGGGAGGAAATTTTTCTTGATGGTGATCAACAAGGGGATTAAGCAAGTTACCGCTCACTACAACAAAAATTGTCGATAATCATGGATATAACCATAGAAAATAATAAAAACCATGGTAAAATTCATTTCCCATGAATTTTACAATAGAAAAAAAATTTGACTGGTATAAGCTCATGAGAAAAATTTCTTACAGATTAAGAAATTTGTGACAAAAATTACTGATGTCCATAAACCATAGTAAAATCTATTGAAAAATTCGATCAGGTCGATAAAAATCAAAGCGATGAAAACTCCCACGGTTTCCCACGAAAATTTCTACAACTGTCATTTTTTGTGGGAAATTTCGTGAGAATTTTTGTCGCCGCTAGTTTCCCTTGAATTTTGCTACGATTTAATTGCCACCAATTTATGCGCACCCCATATAGCGAGAAAAATTCCTACGAATTTTGCAATGATTTTTTTTGTTGTATAAATTGGTTATGATTACCAACGAATTTTATTACGATATCTTCTTTTTGTAGGTAATGGTGGACATATACGTAGAAAATTCCAACGGTTTTTTTTGTGTGGAAATTGCCATTTTTCTTGTAGTGGCTGCATAAGAAGGAAAACATTGTGGGCGGTCTTACCGTGACCCCGTTGAGTGGCCTCAAAGATTCCGAATATGATATCAAACATTCCATTGGAATGTTTGATTATGAGTTGAATTTCTTTCTTTAATTGTTCACGCTCAACTTGAATTGCTTCAACTTTCTTACTATAATCCCTTTGTCTCTCTTTGATTCTCTTTTGCTCCTCACATATCTCAGAGCCCTCTTGGCTTTTTTTATGGTTCTTCGTTCCGATCGGAATATTTTTTTTAACTTAGTTTATGATTAATATTTTAACAATATGATTATTAGATCTAATGATCTAGATGTTTGTATTATGCGTGTAAAATTTCAAGTTAAACCTATAATTTTATCATATTTATCAAGGCTTCAACAGAAAAGTGCAATTCCTGTAAATCTATTCATATATAGCCCCAGAATTTCTAACCGACTACAATTGGTCAAGGAAGAAATAAAATCCAGGTCTCCCAGTTTCCCATTTCCAAAGTTGTTTTCGCCAATGTTTAGAACTTGAAGATTTTTTAGGTTCCCGAAGATTTCAAGAAGAGATATGCTAAAACCATTGGTGGAGATGTCAAATAATTCTAGGCTAGAACAATTAGATATTGACCTTGGAATAGTTCCAGTGAATTGATTATCTTCAAAAAGAAAGTAAAGAAGGTTTGGAAAAACAATCCCTAGGTCAGGCGAAAACCTCCCTGACAGATGATTAACTGCCATTTCTATCGCCTGCAAGGAAGAAAGATTGTAAAATGAGGGAGGAATAGTACCAAACATAGCCATAGGCTTGTCTTCCTCCGTTTTTTACTGACAAGTTGACCTTATATCAGATTGTGATATTTTATGTTTCAGGATAATATAGTTCTTTGGTTTATGTCTTTCTTTTCTGACAGTAGATTAGTGAAAAGATTAAAATTTTATATTCATCTCTTTCAGTCTTTGGCTGGATTCCGGCAAGATATGTTGCTGGACGCTCGATTTGTAGCCAACAATAGCCGCCAACAACCTCAACCTCTCACAATTATAACTTGGGGCCCTAAGTTCTTGGCATCTAACTTCTATCAGCTATCTCCCGTTGAGGTACTTACAAAAATAGAAACACAAAATAAGTTGAAAACTGATACAGATATCGAAAAATAAAAATCAAAACCAAAGGAGACTTGCATGAAAAGAAACATCATCGACAAAGTACAAACTCAACATCTTGAAGGAGATTAATGACTTATTGCTAGAAAAAGAATTAACCCAATGAAGATGCACACTGAAAATTTTCCCAGCTGCCGCTTGTATAGTATAGTTTCATTGTCTGCAACTCTTTATATAGCATGGAACCTTCCTAGGGTAAATCTTTATGTGCGAAGATCTATAAGGAAAATGAATCTTTGTATATTAATGAATTCCGTAAATTAATCATTTAGGTAAATTAATTAATTATATACAAATAATGGAAAGGAATTCGAGAAAATACATAGCTATTTAATTTACGTTGACTTACCTTTCAAAAGGCAAATCTACATTTGCAATTTAACCTAAAGCTAATAAAGTTAATTAAAATTCCTTATACCAAGGGGCAATCAATTAGAAAATCTCTGTAATAACTATAGTCTAGAGTCACTCTCAATACAAATTAATCTCATCATGTTCTTGCTTTCCTTCCCTTAGTATTCGCAAACTGAACAACTAACACCTCAACAAGTGAAAAATACTTCTTGACCTAGCTATAGTTAATCTATCTACAACCTTCCTGATGTGGTTTCTTCTAATTTGATTTGTCAAACTTTTATGAGCATCACAAAATTTTAGTTCCGCATTAAAAAATTATCTTATTTACAAGGTAATTTTTCTTTTTTAAACAATTATTATAGTAGTAGGGCTTTAAAATTAAAAAAGTGAGGATCTAACACGTCATACGAGTTATAGACGGATCATATGGCAAAACTTTCCGCAAGCAAAACAGATTGGACATTGGATTTCCATGTAAGTGCGCCTATCAAAGAACTTCCCCATACCGATTTAGAATTCATCCATGGTGGGGTTCAACCTAAACTAAATATTGAAATAACCCAGATTTATAATGTCCAATAGACCCGAATGAATTAGATCCAATTGAAGCCTGACAAATATGCCCAAATAAGTTTCAAGAACAAAGCCCACCAAAATGATAGGCCCAATTCAGGACCAAATTTACCTTTTGGGCATATGATTGTAAATAACCCGAACAATAAGTGTCTATATTTTATATATAACATAGTGAAAATAATAATTAGAGCTGTCAAAAGCTGACCAGAACTTAAAAATCTGATATGATTTGACTAAAAAAAGTAAACGACCCGAACCCGATCGACCCGAAACCCGATTGACCTGAGAATCTAATCCAAAAGAATCCGACAAACTAATGAAATACTCCCTCTATCCCTATTTATCTGTCCCTTGCTAGAAGCTTTATTTGTTTCTAAAAGCTTTATTTATCCCTTTTTATCTGTCTATTTCCCAGCATTAATTACTAATTTTCCAAAATTATCCTTTCAAACTACTTTCTTTCTCTCTTAAACGATTTTTTTCTTAAATAGAAGAGAAAATTAAAAAAGAAGAGAGATAGGGATAAAATAAGAAAGTCAATGTAAATATGTATGAAATTTTGTATCATAACTACCTTTTTTGCCCTATATGAAACGATTAATTGTGATAGACAAATAGGGACAGATGGAGAATTTTTATATACTTTCTAAACTTCAAATTTAATAAATAATTTAATAAGAAAATAAAAATAAATAATTGATAAAATTTTGATCAAAGTGAACTTAAAAAATATTTTTTAAAAATTAAATGTTTTAAATTTTATTATTATGATTGAATTATATGAATTTATGGAATATTATTACTTAAATTTAATAATATTAATTATGAATATTATTAAGGAAAATTTGAGAATTTACAAAAGACTATGTTGATTTCATCATTACTGATCAAATCAAGAAATAAACTTTTTCATGTGAATGATAATTTTCCATTCTAACTAAGTAAATTTATAAATTATAGTAGTATTAATAAATTACTAGTGTTCATATCAAATTAATGAATTATCTATCTAACAAAAAAAATCTGAACATTGAAAATTTGAAATTAAAATTTCAATATGTTGTCATATATTTTCTCCTTATAATTTAGTTCTTGCAAAAACAAATAATTTAATGAGAATGTCGAATGTAGTATGTGTGCAAGTTGTTCTATTATGCAGAAGTGGGTGATGGTAATCACTAATTACTATAAAGTATAGTCTATATACAAGTCTTAGAAAGGAAAAAATAAAATAAAGTCATTAGCACTAAGATAATAAGATACTAAGATTAGTGGTTCATGGTGGCCATAGCTGTATGACAGCTCGGATAGCCTATTAGCTATTGGCTATTCCTTTTCGGCTATCCTATTCGTCGGCCAAATAAAAGTTTTTAAATTTTCAATTCAATAAGAGGAAACTGGTAAATTTTATAATTGTATGCCAAAATTTTGACTCCTTAGTTTGTAATTATATATATCAAAATTCTGGTTCCTTAGTTTGTAATTATACGATGGACAATTTATAATTATATATTAATGATTTTATGAATCATGAATTTACTATATATCAATTAGAATTTAGAAATGAATTAGTAAATAATAAAAACTTAAATATTTATTTTATTTAAAACTATAGATAATTTATAGGAAAATTTTAAAAAAAGTTATAAATATTACTAATTTAATTAATACATTTATAACATTACAAATTTAATTAATTTAATTACAATTTATAACAAATCTAATAAATAATATATTTGATAAAATCTCTTTTAAGTATTAATTTGTAAAATCAAAATTTTAATTCAATTTAAAATAATCGGCAACTCGAATAACTTGAGAGTTAAATCCGAAAAAATCGAATCCAAATGACATAAAACCTAAAAAACCTGTAACTCGAAAGATCCGATGGTCAAACCCGAAAAACCCGAATCCAAAACCTGAATGACCAGAAACCCGAAATACCCGAACCCGAATGACCCAAAACCCGAAATCACTCGAAAATATCTTTTGACCTAAATTGACCCGACCTGATTGACCCGAACCCGAAACCTATCTGATCAACCCAATTTGACACCTCTAATAATAATTCATATATTTTCACGTTTGTTTACGAGAGCTTTCCACGTCCACCGAGCATTATCCATAGCAGAAGAAAGAAGAATCTAACCACAAATAACTCAAATACGAGGGGGCGTGCCCTATCATCTTGAACTTTCTTTGGAGAATAGGTGCTTTTTGTAAATTCCACTTTAAACTGTCCCTCAATTTTTGAAACATGATGGTAAATACTTCCTCTGTTCTTATTTAATTGTCTATTTTTAGTCAAATTATCTCAAACTTTGATTGTTAATTATAAAAAATATAATTAAAATTTTTAAAAAATATGTTTTAAAAAGTTTAATATTTGTATTTTTCAAATTTTATCTTTAAAAAATTTACAAATTTATAATTTTATCACAAATTATGATCAAATTTAAAATTAAATTTATCAAAAAGAAACAGTTAAATAAAGACAAAGAGAATTGATGGAAATAATCTTAAAATTATAATTTCATGGACGTGGTTTAGTCAGAGTTACCTATCATGCCATTTCAGATTAAGTTTTCAAGGTAACTTCCTTGTGGTCTGGGATCACAACCCAACTGAAACTAGTGACAAAGTTAGGTAAGGTTGATTATGCAAAAGGCAAATATATGGAAATAATCTTTCTCCTTTTTTCCTTTCTAATAATGTTAATTTGTGCTTCAACATTTCAGCACGTTGTGTTATTGACTTCATAATTATAATGGTTTAATATTTAAATTAGTCCCTAAACTATACCAAAAAGAACAAATTGGTCCCTCAACTTTTATTTGAGATAGATTGGTCTCTAAACTTTTATTTTTAGACAGATTGATCCCTGAACTTTTTATTTTGGGACAGATTGATCCTTGAACTTTTATTTTTGTACGGATTAATCTCAAAGTTTTCTTTAGTTTGTTTTACTCAGGATCTATTTGTCTCAAAATAAAAATCCATGGACTAATTTATCTCAAAGAAAAGTTGAGGGACCAATTTGTCCCTTTTGGTATAATTCAGGGACCAATTTAGGCATTAAGCCTAATTGTAATACCTCAAGAGAAGAAAATATTCTTCTTTGAGAAATTGAACTTAAAATTTTTTTTATCTTTTAATTAAGAATATTTCATTATGTCCATTGGCCTAAAATTAATATTTCCTTACCGGATCAAAAGTTTGAAAGGTAAAACTCTATTAATAAGTATGCTTCTCATAAATCGAACTTTAGTATCCCTACTAACAAGTTTGTTTTTAGGGATTGAACTTGTATTACTTGCCAGAATAGAAACTGTTACTCTCTTGACCATATGTTGGTTTGAACACTAATAATTGAAACAAAAAATCCTCACACAAAGTCCTATTGGAGATACCACATATAGATCGGCTTCATCCCCTGATCTTTATGCTTCATTTCCTTCTGCCATCACAGTGACGCCACTCTTACATGGCTCAACGACCTTCATGTCAACAAATATTGAGGTAAGTTCGAAATCCTTCGCCCGCACTTTATGTCAAGCTTTTTCTTTATGTGTATGCATTTAAGTCTTCTCAATTATCTTATAATCTATTTCCTTTTGTTCCAAAAAGGTCTGGTAATCTTTGAGTTGATGAAAAGGTTATTATTAGTGTGATTTGAATTACATAAAAGGCGTTAGTTTTTTTTTTTAAATTTCCTAAATATATTTTCTCTGTTCTAAAATAATTATCACTTTTAAGGATTTCATAAGACCAAAAAAAATTTTTTTTTGTTAAGTTTTATGCATTTTTCATTTACTTTCCTATATTATCCCTTGTTTAACTTTTCTTTCACTTATGATTAAAGAAATAAAATAAAGAAGACATGCATTTAATAACAAGGGTAATTTTAGAAAACTGCAATAATATTATATTGATTTTGTAAAAGTGATAAATATTTTGATATAAGAAAAGCTCTTAAAAGTGACAATTATTTTGGAACAGAGGGAATATTTGATAAATTTTAACTGATACATGCCGTCTAAAAAATTATATTTTAATATTGATTTATATTTTAAAATTTTAATTTCTATTTTGAGATATTTATTTTTTATCTTCTTTTTATTAATTATCAAGTGCTTTTTATTGTTACTTAATTAGAAATTTATTTTGGTAAGTTTTATTCATATTCTTCAAATAATTACAAGTTTATATGCTCCTCAAATTTCTAGTATCATTCATGGCAATTATTTTGACTTATATATTCTGTAAAGTATTTTTTTCCCTTTTTTTCTTACTTTTTAGAACTTTTTTGGTATCAGCGTTTTAGAATTTATTTATGATTCATAAAGAAGCTGTTGTAAATAAATTTTCATATTTTCATCCATAGGAAAGCTGCAGAGTACACTACAAACTGTCAAAAAAAAATTCACCCGAAAAAAGAAAAAGTCAGACAAATTAGTGAGTTAAGGGGGCCCTTAAAATTAACATATAGAGATGCACTTGAAACTTTTCATTTATAGTTCATTATATTAACTTGAATTCTTGCTGAAAGGGGTATGTAGAAGGAGATTACATTCTTCATCTGATCAAATATGCTTTAGTAACAGAGAATCTTGGAAGTAAATCTAACAGAACTTTTTGAGTTTTGACAAGTAGAAAACTTGAATAAGAAATGGATGAAATTATTGGTAATGTTGTTGAGCCACTAAGGGAAGAAGAATGGGTGGCCAAAGAGATTCATTTGTCTTAGCTTGTAGTACTTGCCAAAAGTTGAACTTTTAGATTATACTTCATTAATTTATCCTTCGTTATCGAATTTTAGATTCATCATTGGTTATCATCGAAGGCGAATCGTCCGTCGTGTACCCAATGAAGCTGAAGCAGAATTTAGAAAAGGGGACAAATGTTTGAAGTTTGTGAATGGTGGAAACATCCAATCCAAGTAAAAGAAGTGCTCAAGTTTTCTACTTCATTCTTCTTGGACCGTCATGAAAATGCTCTGAATTTATCTGAATTTGGGAATGAGAACATGAAAAATGCTGAAATTTTGCTTGTTGGCAGACTGTAATAATTAAGATGGAAACCATTGTTGATCGATCTGAAGGTTATATGAATTTGCTTCAATCACTGCAGTATTTGCGCATGTATTACATGGAGAATTTAGAGACTCGTTGTAAACGACCAAATCATTATGGTTGCATGTAGTCAAAATTCTGTCATACACAAACTTCTATAAAGTAATTGTTGAAAAGCATGATCTCTAAGCATATAATTACAGGAGCAAAAATACCAACTCTGCAGTTCTGCATTTGATCAGAATCTTAAGTTATTGCAAGAGGAAGGAGTAATCACAAAGAGAATCTCAGGTGCTTGCAAAAATACCATGTATTGGAGAATTAAACCCATTAAACAGTCATACTGATGTAAAATGAAATGCAAAACAGAATTAAAATCCTTTTTTTAACTTAACGGAAAGCATACTTATAATTTATAGATTTTAAAATTCTTTCAAAACTTTTCAGTCTTACAAGAACCAGAGTTGCATACCGGCACATTGCAGAAGCAGTAAGATTATTGAGTATTTTGAACCCGTGAAGGATAGATGCTATGCTGAGGAATGAAATGGCGCCATCCTCAAAATGCTCCTCAATGCCTTCTTGTCTTCTATCACAAAGTCAAAGTCAGCAATGGAAGCAGCAACAGTACCTGTAAAAAATAACAACAACAACAACAATAGGAATAAGAAGAAGAAGAAGAAGAAGTTGAAGAACTTTAGGTACAAATTAAACCTCCACTGAAATAGGTCTTCCTCAATAACGTAGCAGCATCTGTTCACCACAGTAATTAAAAGAAAAGGATGAAAAAGAAAAAAAAAACTATATGAGAAAACCATTGTAGAAAATTTTCAGTCCTTAAATTTTGATTTGCTTAACAAGCTTGTGTAGATGTTTATAATGTTTCCAACAACCAGGATTCGATCGATCACGAAAAGGAAAAGAATTACAAATAAATGACATGCTACAAGACAATATTCAATTGAAATGAAAAAATTATTATATCCATTTCACAACTCGTCTAACTTTCTCTTTCAAAACAATTCTAGCAAGATCCAATTTGATAATCAAACTACCATTATCATTTATCAGAGTTATTCAAATTTTCAGTGACAGTAAGTAGGACTTGATTGACAGTCTGTTATGGCAAGATTACTATATGCTTAAATATATTCCCTTTTCAGAGAGAGCTGAGAGGATAGCCCACACTCAAAATCAAAGGATTAAGAGTAAATAATTCTAGCATATAATTCACTCAAAGTACAATTAAACAAATATATTCTTATTATTTTCACTTGTATGAGTCAATGTCGCACAGCAAATAACTAAAATATCAGACGGGCTCATCTTAGTATTACGTGCAGAAAACTCCAGACAGGACGATTAATGTAATAAAACTACAAAACCTAGTATATCTTATAAACACAACCCCTTATCATTCCGAATTATGAGAGCACCAAGTCCAGTTGGAAATAACAATGCAAAGGCAAAACAGCAACAAGTATATTTATCCAATGATAGAATCACCGAACTTCTGATAAATTTACCTTACAAAATGAGATTATGACGAAGCCGAAGCATGCAGGATAAAGTGACAAATCTGGAGGTTGCGTTGCACAGCCCTTTGCAGCATCAATTAATACCATGCAACGCCCCCTAATTATATAAGATACATTCATGATTACAGAATCTATATATGCTACAGAAATAGAAAGAATCAATGCAAAATAATTAACAGTTTATGGTTTTTCAAGAAGAAATTATAGCGGTGATATGCTTAAGATGGCTTTTTCAGATCAGGCTGCTTCTATTAGTTGCAGAAAGCAGATAAATATGTTTATATAGATAAAGATGCATTCCTGTGCTAAAATTTACATGCTTTGAATATGGAGACCCTTCCAAATTTTTTCAGCATTTTGCATGCTCTACGATATTGACCAAATCATGGCTAAATCTCAATCAAGACAACACAATATTGACTGAAATGGAGAAACAACAATGGTGAAGAGAACAACTGGTTATTGAAATCAGAGCGATCACCTTATTTTAATAATTGGCCGGATTCTGCTGATTTATTTGATGAAACATTTGATGTAACGATAACAAGTGTGATCTTGCGTTAAAATAAAAAAAAAATCTATTCAAATAAAAAGTATAGGAAAAATAAAACTATTAAAAGTATAGGAAAATAATTCCTAAAGAAAAATAAAACTAAAATATAGTAATAAAGAAAATACTAATCAGACAGATCTCTCTCGTTCCCTTAAAAAAAATTAAATAGAATAATTAACCCTGAGAGATGGGCTGGGTCTGCAGGCAGGTATTTGATACGATCATCTGGCCTTCTCCCCATTCTCACCGCTACCCACCACTTCCTCCAAAACCGTATACATAATATGAATGTCCTTCACTCTGTATTCCTTCCCATCGTCTTTGAATGCTATCACATCATTCACCTTAAATAGCCGATCATAAAAGACATACACAGTGCAGTTGGCAAATTCAACCATCCTTTTATAAGCCAAAGCATAGAATATTGCTAGGATGACTAAAAGAGGAGCCGCCGATCTGTTATTAGCCCAAACCGGAACACATCCGAGAAACAAACCCAGCAGAATGTTATGGGCCTTGTCCAACTTCCTCACCGCCGAACCGAGAACAGTCTGATCAGTTGGTTTGACGTGCTCTTTGATGAGAAAGATGATGCCGGTCACCAAAACCAACTTGAGAAACTCAGTCGCCGTCTCGCTCATCTCGCTCATTCGTCCAACTAGCTGGTAAGGCGAAAGGACCCATGAATCTGGTGCGTGCAAGTGCAACTTCCACACGATCGATGAAACTCCCACAAGTGCGGCCATTTTGCCTAACAGAGCCAGAGCCATAGTTTCGTAAGGATACGAATATACATATATAAACTGCTAATTAATATGATGAATTGCCGGAGTGCAGAGTTAAAGTGATGGTGAGAATCAAGAACCCAGGAGGCAGATATTTATAGCAAATTAAGGAGGATTTCTCTCAAGTTTATCGTCTTTTTAGCTAAAAGTAGTTCTATTTTTATCTTTTAAATAAAGTTAGAGAACCCAGGACCAGGACGCAGATATTTATAGCAAATTAATTAAGAGGATTTCTCTCAAGTTCAACGTCTTTTTAGCTAAAAGTAGTTCTATTTTTTTCTTATTAAGAAAATTGTGATGTACCTAATATAACATGTTATTACAAAAAATTTTAAAAAATAAGAAAAAAGGTTAAAAAATCACATTAGTGGATGATGATTAACCTAGCTATAAAGTAAGTTTCAAATTAAATAATATGAAATGAGATTATAATTAAATTATTTTTTAAGTTAATTAAGAGCTAGTAAGTTTATTATGATGAGAGTAAAATTGATTAATTAGTATCATCATTTAATAAATATATACAAAAATATTTAGTATAACATAATTAATTAAAGATAGTTTTAATTTAATTCAACAATATCAATAACATTTCTGAAATATATTTAAAAAAAATATTTTAAACGATTCAAAAATTTTACAACATTCATATTTTTATATAAGTTATAGATTATAGATTATAGATAAGATTGAATTAAGTTATTTGATTGAGATCATGTAATCTCCTTTTCTTTAATATTTAAATAATCATTTGGGTTTGTTTTCGTTTAAAATAGTCTAATAATAATATAAGTTGGGCTTTTCTTTTGCCGAGATTTGGGTTTGAACTTTGAATGATGTATTCGAGTTTATTATTTTTAATATTTTTCATTAATCTATACCATCTTTTATTTTACATATATATATATATATATAAGCAATCAACTATAATCTCAATGAATGATCATAGCATATCTATTTTATTGTCATGTACGTATCAATCACTAGTTTCTTTCAAAAAATTGAGATTTAATTAATTAAATTAATAATATATTTTTTTGAGAGGAAATTAATAAATGATTTGAATTTTACTTAGATATATCAATTTGTCAAGATTAAGAGGTATTAGGAAAATGCAATTTGCCATGCACATGCAGGCCATATCCTTCCGACGCTTTGTGGTGGCGTTGGTCGACGTACAACTCAAGTAAAGAAACGGCCACTCTAATGGACAAGGTCATTGGCTTGTAAAATCTGTCAAGTTTATTCTAAATTTGATATATCATATTTACTTTTTTTATATTTGATAGATCTCTATTCTTTTGGCAGCCTATATGATGTAGAGGTAGTGTCAAATCGGGTAAGTCGTGTTAGTTTCGGGTTCGGGTCAATCAGGTCAGGTCAATTTGGGTCATTTCGGGTTTCGGATCATTCGAGTTCTAGATCTTTCAGGTTCAGGTTTTTTAGGTTTTGTCCTCGGGTTTATTAGGTTTTGTCCTTGAGTCTTTCGGGTTTTAGGTTTTTTGGATTTCATGTCATTTGGATTCAGGTTTTTCAGATTTGACCCTCTAGTTATTCAGGTTTCAATTATTTTAAATTGAATTAAAGTTTTGATTTTAGAAATTAATAATTACAAGAGATTTTACCAAAAGTATTATTTATTAAATTTGTTATAAATTGTAACTAAATTAATTAAATTTGTAATGTTATAAATATATTAATTAAATTAGTAATATTTATAAATTTATTTTTAAATTTTTCTATAAATTATCTTTAGTTTTAAACGAAATAAATATTTGTGTTTTATTATTCACTAATTAATTTCTAAATTCTAATTGATATATAATCAACTCATCATGATTCATATATATGTAATTATGAATTACCTGTCATATAACCACAAATTAAGAAGCCTGAATTTTGGCATACAATCACAAATCAATGAGCAAAAATTTTGGCATACGATTATAAAATTTGTCAATTTCTCACCTGAAGTATTAAAGATTTTAAATGTTTTGTTTTATTGAAGAATAGAATAGTAGAAAAGAAATAGTCAATAACCAATAAGCCATGCCGACTATTATGCGACTACGGCTACCCATGTACCACTAATCTTAGTATCTTACTATCTTAATATTAGTGACTTTGTTTTATCTTTTCTTTTGTAAGACTTATATATATACTATACTCGATAGTGTTAGTGATTAGTGATTCTATATCTATAACTATAAGGTACATGCTAAATGTCAAATTAACGAAATTATTAATTATGAAATATGATATATAATCAAATTTTGGTTTGAACCAAAAACAATTTGATTTGAACCTACCCGATCGAACCTGCCCATTTACCACTATAGTTTGCTTTAATCCAACCCTCTTCTGGCCTTTTTCATCCATCCGTCTCTTTTTCATTCTTTGGTGCTACTCCTCTGATTATAATATACTAGTGCTGTGGCCCGCGCTCTGCCGCGGGCCTTCAAATTTTTCCTAAAATTTTGGGCATAATGTATACGATGTGACAACGTGTAGGTGGCGAATAATTACAACTTTGAAAGAGGAATACGAATATATATAAGATAATAGCATTCAATAACAAAACGGTGACTGTATTACTGTCATCGACCAAAGCAACCTGAGTTTGAATGTTTACATTCTTTTTCTAAATGGGGTTGTGCAGCTATTTCTCGTTGGTAGATATTAATAAAATTTTTATATATTTCCAAGGTAACAACTCTAGTGTAGAATCTAGGTTTGAGTTCTTTGTCAGGAATAACGATATAACACATTCATCTTCGTAACAACATTATGTCAATCTTTGAGGTTTAACTGGGAGTACACCCCAATTTGTACATTTGTTCCTCTTTTAGTTTATTGTTGAATTTCTTAGCGCCCAATGATGGATGAGCTGCATGCATCGCATCTTCCTGTGATAACAATACAAAAGTTATACGGGACATCAGAAAATATAGTACATAAAAGAATAAATGAATTAATTGTTGAAGTTTTATGTGTTTTCTCAAATAGACTGACCTGATACACAGTAGGAAAATCTAAAGTTCGGCAATCTTCTAGAATGAATCTCCAATCTGCGTTTGTAACCTGCAAAAATGACAACCAAATAGACAAATTCTTATTTACGTCCTCTGTAAATCAGAAAACTTGGTTATTTATAATCAAGTGCCAGAGCTAACATTTTCTGTAAATCATAAGATTTGGTTATTTACAATCAAGTGTCAGAACAAATATTCAAATAAGAAATAATAATCAAAAGTAACATATACTCAAGATTTAACAAAAATTCTCAAATGACAAATGCTAACAAATAGATATCTCTCGTCTTTGCTCCTGCTCTCTCTAATCTTAATTTTCATTTCTTAGTAAGTTATAATTTGAGTTGGTTTACTTATACCTATAAAAGCTTCAACTTCTTTTGTTTCTAAAGGAAAAGAGTAAGAGCAACTACATATATCAATACATGATAAAGAAGGGTAATAATGAAAAGACACATGTCAAAGTTATTTTATAGATTAGTTTCACTGAATCTTAGATGTGAAACCTGAAAAAATTTTGAAATAATAAATGCAACATAAAATTAAGAACAGCGAGAGAATCTTTTATAACAAAATGGACTGCCAATGGAATAAAAATGGAAGGCACCTTAACAAAATGGCTTCATAATTTAAAACCTGTCAAAGTTTAAATAAAAAAGAAGCAGTAATCTGAATACTGATCACCAACAAACATAAACATTAAAAACATGATGAATCAAAGCAAGTTAACAAAATTTAAAAATTATTTAGTTGAATTTTAATTTTTTTAATGTATTTGCAAGGAAAAAAAGAGAAGAAGATGGTGAGAAAAGGGAAAGAGAGTTCTAGAGAAAGGGATAATAAAGAGATGCCAAAGAGTATTTTTATGTTTTGATTGGTTAGATGAAAATTAATTAAATAAATTAATATATGTGATAAGAAAATTACTTTTTCTATTATATTATTTATTTTATTTTATGTATTTTATTTAATTAATTAATCTATATATTTTATTTTTTAAAGTAAGGGGATATATATTAGAGGAAGATATAGACACATTTTTTGTTAGTTGTTACAAAAATAATTATATAAAGTTGTATATGAATTAATATTTGATATAAAGAAAATTTGGTTAATTTTTTATATATTAAATTAGGTTAAAGAAATTTTTTTTTAATTTTTCAAATAAGAGAAAGGGAATAATGAAGAGGGAAGGTTAAGGAAGTGTAACATATAATAATATATGCGTATTTATTCTATACAGTATGAATTAAGATTTTGATAATTCAAAATGAATAAGAAAATTGTTAATAACATTTTTTGTTAATCACTATATGATAGAAATATTTAAACAACTTTTGATCTTTAAATAGATTGAAAGTATTTTATTTTACTTAATTATACTTTACACTATTATTATGACTCATATATTTAATATAATTGTTAAGGTATGAATATAAATTTCACATGTAAATTAATACAAATTAAAATAAATGAAATGAAAATATTTTATATCTATTGATTTTGATTCTAACGTTTAGTTACTTTAAAAAAATAAAGAGCTAAGAATAAAAATCCTGCGATGAAGCGCGACTATATGCTTAGTGTAAATATATATAACCTCAAAATTATATAAAAACCAAACTAAAAAAAATTTGGACCATTAAAATAATAATAATAATAATAATAATAATAATAATAATTTTATAGTAGGTATGATAATAATAATAATAATAAAGAAACTAAAAAACAAAAAGTGAAAAAAAAAAAAGAAAAAGAAACCAATGGGGGTTAACAAATGTCCCCCTGGTCCCACACCCTTTGCCTCCCTAACCCACGTCAAAAGCAAAAACAAAAAAGTCAATTGAAAAAATAGCCAATAAGGTGCCGCCTGATGGCACCCCAAAGCCACCCCAAGATCCCCCAAATTTTGAAAAAAAAAACGAAAAGAAAAAAAATAGAGAGGCAACACGTGGCATAGCTCCCCATTCCTCCTTTAGGATCTAATCTTTGTAGTAGTTATGATATTCTGGATGTAGCTCTCTATAAATTCTCTACTTCCACCCTCTACAGATCTTATTTGATAGCATCGGGTGCACTTTAATGTACCGAAAAAAAATCTGGTGCACTTTAATTGATGACTGCATGACATCTTTTTCCTTCCAAATTTGCCAGCAGTTGGTGGTCCAACATGCCTGGATTTTGACGGGCGGATACTAGGAGGTTTATAAAAAAAAAAAATTGTATTAATATATTAAGGTGAAGGCTGTCAACCAGCTACTGTGGTCCGACCTTATGTACGGACCACAGTGGCTAGACCATTCTACCTTTTTTAATTTGTAGTTTTTTTTTTTCAATTTTAATAAATTTTATTTGTTTTTTACTTTTGTGAGTGATTTTTTTTCACCGTCCCGTCACCTTCTTTTCTCTGTTTCAAGAGTCTTTCCGGCAACCGCATTTCATCGCAATCGCAACAGCATTCGCCCAGACGAACTCTCCTTACTCTCTCTTTCAAACTCTTTCCTCGGTAATTTTCACATTCTTCAAAGCTCTTTTTGGACCCTTGTAACAGTAAAAACAAACAAAATTCATTGCTTTTCCATGGCTTCATGTGAGTATCTCACGTTCTCTTTCTCTTTCTGTCTTTTTATGTGAATTTTTAGATTAAGTAGATTAAGATTGAAACTGCGTTTTGGTTTCTTGAAGTTTTGAATGTGTAAAGATGTTTGAAGTTTTACTTTGTTTTATGACTTGGTACTTGAATTAGCTTGGGCATATAGGGGAAGGGATACTTGCCAATTCTTTGTCTTTGTTGATTGATATGCTGGGATTTCTGGGAATTGTGTTTTGTTTCTTGAATGCATGTACATTGTGGTATCTGTTGATTGTAGTATGTTGTGTTCAGTTGTGCTATCATTGTTGCCTCCTTATACTGCCAAAATTTTAATTTTTTTGTCCAAAGGAAAATGCAAATTATGATGGCGACATTGGCAAGTGGGGATATCAGAATATATGTCTACCATGAAATGAACAAACGTATACAATTTATGCGCTAAGACTAGTAACGTAGCAAAAGAATACTATATATTCCACTAGTTTGATTAGTTAACAAATATACACAAAATTACAAATGCGGCTGCACTATACCTCTGGTTCACTGGGGCTGAGAGGTGCAGCATCCCAGCTTCCACAACCAGAGAGCTTGATATTCACTTTGATTATCCTCGGTATTAATAAAAAATTAGCATTTCGACTTCAGATGAATGTGTTGAACCAAATTCTAATCAAAAGAATGGCATCATTAACTTGTATAAGGCTTATCAATTATCATCCTTACTGTAATCAGAAGCCTTTTCATCAGAATCTGATGCACTGTCGAAGTGGATGTCTTAAGCTTCCACTGCATAGTCCTCCATGTTAACAGTACCTACCTTCAGAAAATCTTTCAAGTCATCTAATATGTGAGGTTCTAGCAGTTTCCAAAACCATATAGAATTGGTTCTTAGGAATCCTATCCGAAACACCTTCCCCTTTCTCTTCACTCTGCAATTTAGAGATTTTGCTCGCAATGTTTTTACAACTTTCTCAACACCTTTAGGGCTTCCTTTTAGCTTCAAAAGAATATCCCCAGATGATGTTCTGTAGCCCCCATACATATACCAGTATGCAAGAACAAGTGGAGACAGCCACCGATGGATTAGCTTTGGGATCACTGACTGACCCCTTGGCCAGAACTGTTCTGCATAGAAACCAAATTATGAATGCGAGATGGTACTGAATTTGTGTGGCACATCATCATTACCATAAGTTAGCTTAGAGGAAGGATGTAACCACTCATGGTATTGATCATGAATATGTCTCTTCAAAATAGAATGTATGATAGAATTCTGATTGAACTCGAATCGTATCATGTGGTTCTTCCTCTCTCCATCTGAGTCTATCCGTAAACCAAAATAGTCTTAATCATCCCCGAAACATTATAATCTTCATCCCCATAATACTTTTTATCATCCCAAAACAAGAAGACCCAATTCCATGATTTAATTATGAGTTAGCCATCCCCAATCTTTTATTCATTATCTCCAAAATAGTCTTAATCATCCGCGAAACATTATAGTGTTCATCCCCAAAACATTAAAATTTGGAGAAAATAAATTTAGCCGAATTCCCCATTTTAATTATGAGTTATGCGTATATTTAATTAATTGACTCATTCCATTGTTCAATTTTCTCAATTATTTCCTTTTTATAAAAACCAAGGATCCATCCCCAATCTTTTCTCCATTATCCCCAAAATAGTCTTAATCATCCCTGAAATATTATAGTCTTCATCCCCAAAACTTTTAAATATAAAAAAATGGAAAGAATTTAACCCAATTCCAAAACATTAAAATTTGGAGAAAATAAATTTAGCTGAATTCCCCAATTTAATTATATTTACTCAATTGACTCATTACATTGTTAATCAAATAATGTTAATCATCCTACCCGTTAAATAGATTCTTCATCATCCAAAATATAATTTCAATAACTAAAAAGAAAAAAATATCCTAAAAAAAACTAAAAAGAAAATAAAGAGATTGATGAATGAGAAAAATTAGTCAGTACATTGAAGTGGCCATAAAGGGTTGGACCATCTCCTTCAAATAAAGAAATACCCATGAACAAACAAAATCTTTAATAATGTATCTTTTCAATCGATTAATAAGTCACAATACTCTAGCAGAACTTTACGACGAACTTTGTTTAACGGATGCATAACGAGTAATCCAGCCAACAAGTATCTGGTTTCTTCTGTTATTTTCTGCATTATAAAGAAACGAAAATATCATGGCATTTATACCCAATGAAAGATAATGCTACATTTACACATAGGCTTACAACAACCTAAACTTTCCTATTTGAAACGGTTATCAATCCACAAGGATACATGAAAAAGCCTAAACAAGCATTTGCTACCTGAATTCCATTATAAAACATAAAAATCACTTCATGATCCAAAGTGCCAAAAATCAAGGCAACAAATGTAAGGGTTTTACATTGAAAGCAAACTACTGGAAACACATTACATATCCTGAAAATCATGTAATCCAGGCCAATATGATTGAGTGGTGATTTGCATCATCAAATGATCTTGGTCACCCAAGAAAAGCAAGGGCGAGGCAAAATGAAACATAAGTTTCTCAAATCCAATTTGTCTGGTCTTCTGATCTAGGCTAGCTTCATCGAAAGAGGCAAAGGTTTGGCTTCTACATTTGTTGAAGACAACTGTTTAGATGGGGGAGAAAAGGCAACAAGTGGGGAAGGTGCATTAGAATCCTTGACAGAGGATGGCTGGCAGGGTTTAAGATATCATTCTGCAGTAACTTCTTCACTCAAAAGTATCAAAAGAACTTTCTTATGAAAACCCAAATACCCAAATTATGTAAAAGAAATTAGAAACCAAAAACAAAGAAACATATTTACCTGCAGAATCTGGGACTATTACCCATGCTTCCTATGCAAAACTGGGTTTTGATTGGACAACATGGTCACAGAAGCCAAGAATCAGGCCAGGTAGTTGCGATTATAATTAAAAAACCAAAGAAAGGTGAACAAGAATGTCAAGCTAAATAGGTAAGCATTAGCCCCGGCCAGAACTGCGACCACCATGAGATCCATATATGTCGCCTCCACTCTAAAAAATGACAACATAAAATTGGTCAGTGAAAAACATGCTCTTTAATGGTGACAGCAACCGTTTCTTGACTAATGATCCACTGGACTCTGTTTCATTTGCTCTAACACCAACAGTAGAAGAATGAACATGATCAGTCGAAACTCCATCCACTGCCTTACTTATTCCCTGTGATTCGAAGCCCACAATCCTAGAAACAGGATTTTGGACTTTCTGTCCACTCCTATGAGTGGCAAAGGATCCAGCCGCATTGGCAGCGCCAGTCTTCAGCCCATGAACATTAGATGAAGCATGAATTTTGACTCCACATTTGAAAGAATCATCTGAAAATTTTGAAAGCTCCAAAGAAGTTTTCCTTTGAAAATCACCCAGGGAAGAACACAAAATATCCCCAATAGTATGGCTCATACACCCTCTTTGCATTCCATCTAAGTCACAGGTGCTGACACCTGCAAACCGTGGTGGGCTTTACAAAAATGCACCCATGGATGCTGCTTCACCTTCCTCAGCACTATCATCTGAAGAAACATGTGGCAACCCCATTGCTAAAATTGCAGAGAATGTTACCAAGATATCCAAATGGAGCTAAATAAGTTATCCTTCCACTTCCTAGCTCACTTGTGTTTTGCCTTTACAACTTTATGCAACTTTATGCAATTCAGTATTTTCTAATCGGTTCTACTCTCTCAATTTAATCTAGAACATAACAGAGAAGGGAAATCAAGTCTCCTAATCCTAATAATGTCACTGAAGATCAGACAAATGTTCCAACAAAAAAACTAGTTCCTAATAACACGGTAGTGTACTATGTATCTACTAATGGCATCCACATTTCAGCAGCAATTGGCTTACGAGCCTCTGTTGAGAAAGCCGAACACAAACTAACTACCCATTGGTAATGAGTTGCACATATCTTATGACCTCCATACCAGTAAGCGACAAAGCACATAGAATTCATGTTGCTCACAAAGGTAATCACGGCAATTGCCTGATGAGAGTTTCCGATTAAAAAAAAAATTAGCTGAACAAGAAATTTTTTTTTAAAAAAATGACAATTTAGCTCAAATGCATTCAGCATAATAATAAACTAATTTGAACTCATCAAATTCAAATTTTTATCCAGCAGAGCCTTAAAATTCTCCATCTAACAACACAATTCACGAAAAATCATTAAGTCTAGTGACTGTTTCCTACCAAACAAAAACAGGGAATTAAAGCTAGCCATACAATGACCGAACAAAGGAGCAAAAACTTAACAGAAGAACTCAAAGGCATATGTTGATGCTTCCTCTTTAGAAATAATGCTATTATTCATAACAATGAATTATCTCAATAAATTATCTCAGATTTCTGAAAAAACTAAACATAATGAAAAATCAATCAACTAAAAACCATAATATCACTCACCTATCAGTACCAGCAGTTCTGAAGCATCAGGGACAATATCAACAACTACTCTTCCCCTAGAACAATCGTGATTCAATATTAAGAGATGAAGTAAGAGACGAAAATCAAATACCCAACGAATTTTGATTGACACAGTGACAAACTGCTAAGCGAGTGGGACGAAATGCGGTTGCCGGAAAGACTCTTGAAATAGAGAAAAGAAGGTGACGGAACGGTGAAAAAAAGTCACTCACAAAAGTAAAAAACGAATAAAATTTATTAAAACTGAAAAAAAAAAAACTACAAATTAAAAAGGGCAGAATGGTCCAGCCACTGTGGTCCGTACATAAGGTCGGACCACAGTGACCGGTTGGCAGCCCTCACCTATATTAATCCTTCCATTTTTTGTTCAACTCATCTAATTAAAACACTGTAAGGAGAAAAAAAATACCTAGAATATCTAGTCTAATCCCATTAATTATGGGAAACAAAGCAATATCTAGTCAAATCCCATTAATTAGTAATGGCTTATTAACAGCAATTCTTCCAATAAAAGAAAAAAACCCCAATTTTCAAAATGAATGAGATTTGAAACGATTGGGAAATTGGGATTATAAACAAAACCGAGTTTCATTTCATTTAGGTTACAAAGAGTTCTATTTTGAAGTTCTCATCAAGATACCAAGTCTTTTACCAGATCATTTGATAATAGCGTAAAACCCTTTTTTTTTCTTTTCTTTTTTTCTTTTGTCCTATGGTATTAAACCAAGCTACAGAAGGTAAATTTATTTAGGTTTTACTTAATTACTAGAGTTATTATTTTATTATTAGTGAGTCCTCTTAGGGTTTTAGTATTTCTAATATAGATAGGTTATTATACTTAGAGTTTTGAGTGAGGTACTTCAGAGGTTTATGGTTGTTAAACTAAGAGATATTTAGTTGAGTGATTATGTGTGTAAAGTTTGAGAGTTGCTTAAAGTATGCATCGGGAACCAGTTGGGGGTTGTTGATTAAAAAAAATCATTGTGTTGTGTGTAGAGCCTCCAATTAAAATTGTTCATTACAGTTTAAATTAATAAAATTATTACTGTTTAGTTTTTGAGAGTTGATTAAAATTCGTTCTTTCGCTCCGTATTTAATTAAAGGAATTGTTCCAAAATTTACAATTCCAACGTCCTAGAAGTAAGTTACTAACTTCGGATTTATATATTTATTTTTGAGTGCAGTGGATAAAGAGGCGATGGATAGTAAGCAAGTAAGGAGGTTCAAATGGAAGATTGAGAACTTCTCCTCTATCGAGCTGAAGGAACGGCTCTACCCTGACAATTTCTCTGTCGGTGGGAACAACTGGTAATTTTTTATATTAATTCATCTATTATGGGTCGGTCGGATTTTGCTTAATTTTCTCGAAGGTAATTTTTTGGCTGCAGGCGAGTTTTTATCTACCTGGACGGAACGATTTCCTAAGACCGTTCTTAATTTATCTAGAAGTTGCAGATTTATCAACTCTTTTGCCTCATGCGCATGGAGCGAATAGATATGCACATTTCAGATTCACACTTATCAATCAAATTGATCGTATATATTCGGTTACGAGCCCAGGTTATTATATATCTGAGTATATTCATGGAATTTCAAAATAGCTTGCTGAAAACGGGTGACCGAGGTAACAAAAAGATGTATATATTATTGCCTGAGAACATTTAGTTCAAGTAGTTGGTGGCATGCTCTATGAGACTTAAGATCTCAAACGTTCAGTTTGGTAAAATTCATTGCATTTGCAACTTAATACTATTTATAATGAGCATTCTTGCTTTATTTTGGCAGTCATTTTGCATGAGTTTTGCGCAATGCTGCCTTTATGTGTTGGCCACAATTTCCTCATACCTCCCAGTGATTTACGTGACCCTAGCAAAGGCTTTGTTGTCGATGATGCATGCTTAGTTGAAGTTGATGTTTCCACGGATAGGACTCTGGATTTGGCGTCATGAATTCATAGATAAAACTGATTCTGCTGAACTCCAAGGCACGGAAACTGATCAAGGTCAGCCAGCCATAAAAAGGCAGAAAACTCTACCAACCAAATTCATCACCGCTTTTGCTTTTCAGCCTTCCAATGATGAGGTAAGTCAGCCAAGTTAACTGCAATGCAATAATTGGACTTCGTTATTTAGTACTTGAAAGCTGCATAACTTTTCCTATTCCTATCACTTTTTTCCATTTCAGACCGTTGAACCTGAAGAACCTATGGACAAGGAAATAGACACATTCTTAATTAGCTTGGAATCTGAGCTTGGCAACCATAAAATTTATTCTCGAGAAGATGTAAAGGAAGCCGTGGCTAAAATAGAGGCAGCCTTGAACATGGCCCCCGTTAACTTTTATGAAACAGGGAAGTGTTCACCCCTCGATAAGGCATTCAAGGTCCTATCTAATTCTGATTCTTCCTCTGGCGCCCTTACAATTGAGCAGAAAACTGAGTTGTTGGCCTTGGAAAAAAGCTTTAAAGAACTCCCTGACCGGGTTGTGAAAGCAATGCAGGACAAGAATCTTCTTACTGAGAAGGAATGTATGAAGCTGAAACTTGTTGGTGATTTGGAGGATAGTCTAAATTTTTTCAAAGAAGGTAAGGCAGAGCTGAAACAGAATGAGCAAAAACTTGCTGCCCTCCTTGAGCGAGTTGATGAGGTACAAAAGAAGAGAATGAATATCTTTGGCTGGTTGGAAGGACAAGTTTAAGATTACCAAGGACATGAAAATGGAGCTGGAAGCATTGGGAAAGGAATTGCTCGAGTATGAGGCTAATGCCAAGGCTGCTGAGGAGGACGAGAAAACTGTTCCAGCAGAATGGAGCAGAATGAAAGATTTCTTTTCTTCTGTAAAGGAAAGATTAATTAAAGCAACAGATTAAGTGCCATATATGAAGAATGATCTTTCGAGCAAGGCTTTATATATATATATATATATATATATATATATATAATTTTATATGTTTGAAGAAAGTTGAAGTTTAGCTGAAATTTAACAGAATTTTATACTTTTTTAGTGTATGACAAATTTACTATTTCAGGGTTGTTGCTAGCCCCTAAAAAAGTTGCTGATATTTGGCCCAAGAAAAATCAAGACAAATTAAATCAAGGTAGAAAGAAGCCATGTTGGTGGTGGATTAAGGAAGACAAAAGTGAAGTGATAGCTTGATCAATTATTAGTTTAGGTTTCATGGTGGTTTTGCTAGCAAGTTTTAAGCTAGTTTATGTTGATTTTCTTAGGACATGTTCCTAGACATCTTTTCAGCAGCAAGGAAGCAAAAGTTTGTACCTAAGATTTGCTTGTGGAGAAATCAGCTTGGTAAGTGCTACAGAAAATGCTACATGTTAAGTTGTAAAGCTTAAGTTTGATGAACTATCTAAGGAAAAACTACTTTCTAAGGAAATTTGATGTCATAAAAAGGTTGTTTAAATGTTAAAAAAAATAGAGAAAGGGAGGAATTTCAATGGCTTTGCTATCAAAACAATTAACCCTAGATACAACAAATGCCTTTCAAGAACACTCTTAAGGAATTAAGTTGAATAATTTAAAAGTGAAGAAAACGTAGTAAAGGCCCCTCATTTATAAAGTCTGAAAAGTCACTATTTAAAAATAAAATTCTATCAAATGCCTCAAGTGTCCATCTTTTAAATATTTCAAAATTAGACTAACCAATAGATTAAATGCAAAAATTGTGGCCGATTAATTACATGCTGTTTCTATGGCTGGAAATTAAGGGTCACAGAGGGGTTTGACCCCTGGTTGATTAAGTAAGGTTGGAGGGCCGGTCAAATAGCTCCTTTTTTTTTTTCTAAAGGTCAAACAGTATTTTTTTTTTAAAAAAAGGGGAAAACAAGAATATCCAGTCAAATCAGATTATTTATGGGAAACAAATATATTAATTATTAATATTTCTTTCCAATAAAAAAAATAACCCTAATTTTTTAAAAAAATGGAGTTTGAGACGATAGGGAAATTGGGATTATAAATAAACCGAGTTTCATGTCGTTTAGGTTACAACGGAGTTCTATTTTTTTAGGTCTCTAAATAATACGTAAACCCTTTTCTTTTCCTTTTCCTTTTTCCGTTGCCCTTGAAGAAAGCTACTAACTTCGGATTTATTTATTTATTTATTTTAGTGCAGTGAAGAGTCTAAGGCTATGGATAGTAAGCAAGTAAAGAGGTTCAAATGGAAGATTGAGAACTTCTCCTCTATCAAGCAGAAGTTGTACTACTCTGACGATTTCGTTGTCGGTGGAAACAGATGGTATTTTTTTTTTTATATTAATTCTTCTGTTCGTTGGGTTTTGTTTAATTTTCTCTAATTAAATTTGCAAATTTAATTATTTGGCTGCAGGCGAGTTTTTATCTACCCCAAGGGGAACAACGTAGAAAAGTTGTCAATTTATCTACAATTTGCAGATTCAGCAACTTTGCCTGCTGGATTGAGTATATATGCACAAATCAGATTCACCATTATCAGTCAAATTGATCGTAAAAATTCAATTACGAGAGGTATATTTAGCTGTAACCCAAATTATATATCTGAGTGTAATTCGTTGAATTCACTGAAAACAGGTGACTGAGGCTGTGAGGCAGTAAAAAATGTATACTTGCACCCGAGGAATGGTTGGAATGGTTGGTTCGGTCTCTCTATGAGACCTGGGATCTCAAAATGCAAGTTCCATATCATTCATAGGTTTAGCAAAATAATATATTAATTGTTTTATTAGTCTAATATTCGTTAAATTATTAGTATTTGTGGTTAGTTAGTATGTTAGTTTGTTAATGATTTCTTAATTATTAGTATTTGTGATTTATATGATGTAATAACGAGATTTCATCGTATATATCTTTTAAAAAAATGTGAATTATTGAATAATAGATGAGATATTGGATACATGGTAACTTTTACGGATTTTAAGATATTGGATTTTGCTAACTGATATTTAAATTTTCAATAACGATCTTAACGATATATATATTGTTCATAGGATTTATGTTGCTTTAAACTTTGAGTATATTATTTATTATAAGCATTCTTGCTTTTAGCAGGCATTTGGCACGACTTTAGCACCAAGGATTCTAGCTGGGGCTACCCTTCATTATTACCTCTCAGTGAATTACATGACCCTAGCAAAGGCTATCTCGTCAATGATGCATGCGTGCTTCAAGTTGATGTTTCCACCGATAAGACTCTGAATTTGCTGTCATATGAATTCATGGATGAAACTGATTCTGCTGAATCCGAAGGCATGAAAACTGATGACGATAAGCCAGCGACAAAAATGCAGAAACCTGTAAAAGGGCAGAAAACTGTAGCAACCAAATCGGAAGTAAGTCAGCCATGCTAACTGTAATGCAATGATATTATTTTGTTATTTACTATATTTGCTGTTCGCATTTTAGACCAATGGAAATTTCAGTAAGCAAGTAAGGAGGTTCACATGGAAGATTGATAACTTCTCCTCTATCAAGCAGAAGCGGTACTACTCTGACGATTTCTTTTTCGAAGGAAGCAAATGGTAATTTTGTTAATATTAATTCTTCTGTTAGTTGGATTGGGTTTTGTTTAATTTTCTCTAAGTTAAATTTGCAATGTTAAATCTTTGGCTGCAGGCGAGTGTATATCGACCCCAAGGGGAACAACGTAGAAAAGTTGTCAATTTATTTACAATTTGCAGATTCAGCAACTTTGCCTCAAGGATTGAGTAAATATGCACAAGTCAGATTCACCATCATCAATCAAATTGATCATAAAAATTCGATAAGGAGAGGTATATTCATTTTGAATTTAGTGTAAATAGGTGACCGAGGCCACCAAAAAATGTATATTATTGCATTTGAACATTTAACTCAAGTGGTTGGTGTATACTCTATGAGACATGAGATTTCAAAGTTCAAGTCCTACCATGTATAGGTTTAGTTCATAATATTGGTTTGATAGTCTGATAGTTTGTTATTTCGTTAGTATTTGTAGTTTGTTAGTATATTAGTTGTTAATGATTTCTCAATGAAGCAGGTGCTTGTATGAGATTTATATGCTGTAATGAGATTTCATTGTATTGAATAATAGATGAGATATCGGATGCTTTAAAATTTCATGAGTAACTATCATAACAATAGTGTTCATAGGATTTATGTTGCTTTAAAATTTCAGTATCTTTGATTAGGAACCAGGAGAACAAGTTTCAGTTTAGTAAAATTAATTGTATACAAGTTGCTATATATTATTTATATTTCTTGCTTTTGGCAGGCATTTGGCATGACTTTAGCACCAAGGAGCCTAGTTGGGGCCTCATATTATTACCTCTCAGTGAATTACACGATCCTAGCAAAGGCTATCTCGTCAATGATGCATGCTTGCTTCAAGTTGATGTTTCTACTGATAGGACTCTGAATTTGATGTCATATGAATCCGAAGGCACGGAAACTGATTATTGTAAGCCAGCCATAAAAGGGCAGAAAACTGTAGTAACCAAATCGGAAGAAATCCCAGTTCCTGATACTCGGCCTTCGCAGAGTGAGGTAAGTCAGCCATGTTAACTGCAATGCAATGATTTTACTTTGTTATTTACTATTGGCTGTTCCCATTTCAGACCAATATTGAACCTGAAGACCCTATGGACAAAGAAGTGGACACATTCTTAACTAGCTTGGAATCTGAGCTTGCTAACCATAAAATTTATTCTCAAGAAGAAGCAAAGGAAGCTCTTGCTAAAATAGAGGAAGCCTTGAAAATCGCCCCGGGTAACTTTTACGAAACAGGGAAATGTTCTCCCCTCGATAGGGCATTCAAGGTCATATTTAATTCTGATTGCTTCTCTGCCCTTACAATTGAGCAGAAAACTGAGCTGTTGGCCATGGAAAAAAGTTTTAAAGAACTAAATGAGTGGGTTGTGAAAGCAATGCAGGACAAGAATCTGCTTTCTGAGAAGGAATCTATAAAGCTGACGCTTACTCGTGAGTTGGAGGGTAGTCTAAACTTTCTCAAAGAAGGTAAGGCAGAGCTGAAACAGATTGAGCAAAAAATTACTGCCCTCCTTGAGCAAGTTGATGAGGAACAAAAGAAGAAAACGAATTTCTTGGCTGGTTGGAAGGACAAATATAAGATTACGAAGGATAAGAAAATGGAGCTGGAAGCATTGGGAAAGAAATGGCCAGAGTATGAGGCCAAAGCCAAGGCTGCTGAGGAGGTGGAGAAGACTGTTGCAGCAGAATGGAAAAGAATGAAAGATTTCATTTCTTCCGTGAAGGAAAGATTAGTTAATGGAACAAATTATAATAAGTGCCATGCGTAGAATGATGTTTTGGGAAAGGGTTTTTATATATTTTATATGTTTGAACAAAGTTGAAGTTTAGCTGAAATGTCACATGTTTCATTTTGTCTCTCGTTTTCCCTTTACCATAATTTCACTTCAACTATTTTTATTTCTATTGAATTATACATATTTCATATTTGCCATCTATATTTGCATGACCCACGTGATCAATTCAAGTCAAATGGAGAGTGGAGACTCAGTTGGAGAAAAAAAATGACCCTCAAGATTTACTTGATTACAAACAAAAGAATAGTATAATTTTGGTTATTTATTTTAATAATCTGAAATAAATACTGAATATTTGATTTACATTAAAAATGACCCGTCTCGAAGCTCATGCATTCTAATATGGTACATTAAGGGGCCTTTAGTTGGGATTATGTTACATTATTTAGGGAAAGTTATATGACCTTTGTGCACTAGGTCAAGTTATATGTCTTGAAGTGATAATATGGGTGAGAATATAATACCCAACCTCCTCTTAGGTAATGTTTCATTACCTATCTTTTTGGCTTCAATCCTCCTAGTTTACCCTTCATTTTTTTGGGTAATTATTTTAATTTGTCCCCCATTGGTTGAGCCTTTTTTTTTTTAATTTCATTTTTTTTATTTTCTTTTGTTTCATTTTCTCTTGTATTTCTTTTCTTTAATTAATTTAATTCTTTATTTTTAATTATTTTAAATTTATTTATTATTTTAATAACACAAGGGTTGTTATGAAATATTTCGAATAGTTTATATATGTATATACATATGAATGTATGTGCGTCTGTGTGGATATAATTAAATTATTAATTTGTCTTTTTTCCTAATTAAGATAGTAAAAATAAAATAAACCATTTAAAAATATCTATACACAATTGTTATTATTATTATAATTATTATTATTGTTTTTATTATTATTATTATTATTATTAACAATAGTATTTTCATTTCTATTTCTTATATTGCTCAATTAAATTTTTTTTCTTAAAAAATGTTTTATTATAAAGATGACGATACAAATAAGAGAAGAGAAAATGGTAAAATAATTATTTATATATATCATATTCCCATACTAACAAAATAAGGTAATCTAAGATATCTATCTTTAAGCGAAACAGAAAACACATACATTACCAAGGAATCAAATTCTCAGGTAATGACATGATAATCTTATTGTCATAGGTAATGTAAGATTATTCCAGCCAAACTCCCCCTAAAACTGATAGATTGAACTTATATGCAAGTAAGATAAACAAATCCTTCAAAATTATATGAGGCCAACTAAGTTATAAAGGTAGTAACTTCAATTACTGCTGCCAATAGATTACCCTTTCTTTGAGCATGTCTTCACTCATTTAATTGAAGGATCTTATGGCAAAGTAACTGAAGCTAGCTTTTCCTCTAGGAGAGCTTCTCTTTCGACATCATCTCCACGATGTTTCTTGACTGTAAATCTCTTTCTTAAGTCACATACCTTTCTTTCAATAAATCTCTTCTGGTCCTAAATAATTTGTACGAAGTCTGTTGAAAGGGAAGAAAACTCAGAATTGAGAATATCTATTCGGCAGCAAGATTGAATCAATTCAGGTGATCTCTAAGATAATACTATGTGGCGTAAGACTTCATGAATGTAACAGGTGGAAGAAGTAGGAAAACTATAGATCAACATTCGGTCATCTACCCTCCTCTCTCTCTCTCTCTCTCTCTCTCCCTCCCTCCCTCCCTCCCTCCCTCCCTCCCTCTCTCTCTCTCTCTCTCTCTCTCTCTCTCTCTCTCTCTCTCTCTCTCTCTCTCTCTCTCTCTCTCTCTCTCTCTCTCTCTCTCTCTCTCTTCTCTTGTGCTTTGTGTTGTAGGCTTTTGCTAGGATATATGCTGTTGTAGGCTTTGGTTTGGAATTTGGATGGGCCTTTGCTTTGTTAATTGTTATTAAATATGACAATGTGGATTATGCAAAAATTATTATGTAATTCTTGTGTTATTTCAATTATGGATTCATTTTGGATGAATATGTAATTTTTAATTATGATTTTAATTATCAATCTATTATTTAACTCTTTAACGTTACATCTTACATTACATGTGTTCTTGTAAGGGTTTTATTTTTTTTTTCCTTTTAAGTTCTTTTGCAAGTTACAATTTATTAATCTTGTTGAATTTAACTAATAATGTTAATTATATAAATATAATATATGTAATATATAGCTACAAAAATAAATTTTAAATAGGAAATATGTTTTTAATTTCAATTTAATAAAAATTTAAATTTAATAAGATATTTGTTTTTATTTTTTAACAAATTTATTAAATAAATTTAATAATGTTTAAGAATGAGAAGGTAAAACATTACTTAAATAGGTTTTCGGGTTATTTCGGGTTAGCCTCTCGGGTTAAACGGGTTACGGGTCAAACAGGTTTCAAGTTAATCGGGTTTCGGGTCAATCGGGTTTCGGATCGGTCGGGTTCGAGTCGTTTACTTTTTTTGGTCAAATCGGGTTGGGTTAGTTTCGGATTCGGGCGGGTTTCTCGGGTCGGGTCAGCTTTTGACACCTCTAGTTGGACTGCAATCCGGACCATAGAAACCGGACTGCAACCTTTACCTATTAATTTTGAGTTAAAGGAAAAATTACACTGTAATAATGATTGTTTTTATACACCAATGGTTTGAGAAAATGTTATTCCATTGATTTATGATAATATATTAATTTTAGTAAAGGAGAAGACCTCTTAACACCAGCTTTTGCGAGCATATCTGCTTGACAACACCTTATCTTCTTGAGTGGGATTTGTAGAAGCAATTTGGAGTTTCTATTGAATTAGGGTTCGAATATGTAATCTCATGGTTAGGTTCGAATTTCTTTTGATATTGCACTGGGTTTAGTTCAATCAAGAACATGTTTTAAAAATTGATACTGAACTGAGTAATTTTTTATTTGGTGTTTTTCTTTTCTTTTTTTCTGTTGTTAGAAACAGAGCCTCAATTGGAAACACGAATAGAGGGTATCTGAAGAGCGAGAGAGGGAGTGTTTGGGTTCCATGACAGTTCTGAGGAACTAGGAGAGCAGAGGTTCTGTAATTGGTGGATGGACTTTGGGGGAGATGAGGAGGCACCGCACCATAGAGTATAGTTTTTTGGGGCACAAAAGAAACATCTCGTTTTCCTCTGGAATCAAGAGTCAAGAGTCCAGATTTAACTTTCGTAGTAATTTCATTTCATTTTAAACGATTTAATTTTTACCCCCTAAAATCCATCTAAGCATTGACTACTTTGAAATTAGTCCAGATGGCCAAATAAGCTACACAATTTAAATGCACCAAACTTAAGTGCTTGTAAGTCACGCATGACTTTCCATCCTTTTTTTTTTTAATCATGGATATCCTTAAACAGTTAAATCTTTGATCCAAGATTAATTTCTTTCAAATCAGATTAGTCCACTATAAGGATAAAACTCTTCTAACAATAATTTTTTTTCATCGACAAGACTCGAACTCTAGACTTTGCTTAAGGGAACAAGTGTTAAAAAACCACTTGAACCAACCAGTTGTTGATTAACTTATCTTCCAATCTAGATCATATTTGTTAAACCTACAAACATTTAAATTTAAATTTTAAAATTAAAAGGTTTAGATCTTAAATTTTAACATATTTGTTAAACCTGCAAACATTTAAATTTAAATTTTCTCTACGACAAGACTCGAACTCGAGACTTTACTTAAGGGAATAAGTGTCACTCACTACAACATTTTCATCATATGGCTGCAAAAATAAGTGCAGCTATAAGTAAAATATATGCATCCGTTGACTAAAGGCTGCATTTTCACTAATGCATCCTTAGCCAATGCATGCAAAAGTTTAGATGCATTTTGTAATGGATTTCACTGCATTACTTATGTGCAGCAATTTTCTATATAGCTGCATACCTTTGATAGCATATTAAATCTGCAGCCAAAAGGTGTATAAAAGCAATGGAATCCAAGTAGATTTAAGAAATATTTATGGCATTTAAATTTACAAATAAAATGAAAAAAGTTATTATTATTAATAATTAAAAATACATAAATATTGTTGTAATTCCAAGTAAAGTAAAAGTCCTAATGTATCCTTGACAGTAGATGACCCTACCATTTTAACTTCCAATTATAATAATCTAATTGATTTGCCCACAACAAAATTCCATAGTCAGTCCTCCCACATGCTTTTCGAAATTTTTTGCCCATGACCTCCAAGAATTTGAAAGAATGTCCTGATAGCTGAGTTTCTCACCTTCAATAGATGTTAAGAGTTAGCCACAATAAGAAAAGTTGAACATCCGATGGCAATAAAAATACTGCTTAGTTTTTTATAAACCAGAACAGGTGGTTTTTGAAAAGTTTCAAATACAAAGATAGAGGGTAGCAAAAAGGGTAAGGAATAAAAAAAGGCACCTTATCCATCCATCAAACTTTTGCATACAATCATGATTTTCAAACTCTCCCTGACTTTAGAAAGATATGAAAACTAGACCAACATACCAAAACCCAAGATGTCCCCAACACATGATGTAGTCGATAAGCAATTTTAATGAGTCCTTAGAGCCTAAGTCACGAGAGCAAGTAGAAGCCAAGTAACTAATTGAGATTAGTCGTTCATTAAACTATTACCATAAATATGAAATTAAGGGGAAAGTATTGACAGAATATACCATACTCATAATACCTACACATTCTTGGGTGAAAGGACAATGCTATCTCTCTGATCAGCAATTAAGTCAGAATGCTTTGATCCAGGAGATTGTAGCACAGTGTTGAAATCTCACTACGAAGCACTGTTAGAGCTAGTAAAACCTCTAAGGATAAATTACAAAAGTATATACAACAAATTAAGCATGCTAAAACATTGCCTGAATGTAACGAGTACCAACCAAACTACCAAAGTATATTGTAGAAATCTGAAACTACTATAATCACCATACAAAATATAAATATCGTAGCATGATATAGTGACATAACAGTGGCACCAATAAGAAATCAATAGGCATTAGAGAACAGTTAATTTGTACAAGAATTATTCTGAGAATTAATTTGTATAAGAAATCACTAATAGTTTGGCGCTTTCGCCAACTTTTGGACTGTACAGGCAGTTGAATTTCCATGGATTTTCACATTCAATCCATCACGAATCAACCAACAACCCCTATTTTTTACACTTTCCCCTTTACTAAAAATCCTTTTTTTTTTTAAGAACACCTCTCTTTCTCTTCATAACCTGCAAATAATCGCATGACCTATTATTGGACTTTTAATTTCGCACTTACTATGATTTCGTTTCTTTGTTAGTTTTGTCATGATTGCATTCCTAGCAACCTAAAGAATCAAAAAGCAAAAGGAAGTATAGGCTTCTGATGGCTACTCATTCTACCAAGATATCAACCTTTCAACGACATATAGTAATCCATAATTAGCTGTGTGGTATTTAATTTAATTAAATTACTTCCTCTAAAAACGTTAGAATTATAATCTGCAATCCACTTTCACAAAAATTACCACGAAAACATGAGGTGACATAAATGTTAAGATAAATAGGGTATGCCAATTATGTAAAGTTGGGACATTCAGCTAAGACTTGCAACCAGCAAGTAAAAATAAAATGGCCAACTCGAGGCTAGCCCATTTCACAATAGATTAATAGGACATTTGGGCCCGAGCATTGTTTAAAACTTCTCAGAATACTTGAGATTGAGGATGAAAACAAAAGACAACACTGATGTCAATTGTAAGGCAGACAAAAGAAGAAAATCTTGTAGTTGAGAATTAACAGATTAAGAGTGAGTTGAGAGAGATTGTAGAGAGTTAAATCACCCATTAGCATTCTGAATTAGATTATAGATTAATAAACACAAATTAACATGAGAAGCTTAAAAAGATCTGCACCTGATAGTTAATTGATAATCCAATTGTCTTGTCTCCGTTATAAACAGGACAGTACTCCCTCCCCAAACCACCCACCCTTCTCTTTACTTATAAAAAAGGATAATAATGCGAGAAAATCCGAAAAAATGAAGTTGAAGCATTGATGCCATTAGACAAGAAACAGCTCATTCTTCCTAATAAGCTTGCTCAATAAAATTGAAGCTAATTCCGAACTCCCTTAAAACTTTATACCTCTCTTTTACCTTCGGTACTAGGTTCTGCTGCTTGAACTGCATTTCTAGCATCTTTCGCAATAACGGTGCCTTGAGGAGCCCCTACATTTTAGAAAGCAATAAGCACCATAAGAATACTACACTAGAGCATTTCTTATCAATGGGAAAGCATATTAGAATCCTCAGCACAGAGCTCATTTGGAGTTGAAAGACAATTGTGTTTGTTCAAGTTAAGGAAACCACTAAACTATACTGATGCAACTAAAATGGAAACCAATTAACTACATACATTGATTGGAGGAAGTAGAAGGATTACCTGTTTGTATTGAGATTCGTTCACCAGAACCAGTTCCTTGACTAGTATTACCAGCAACAGCTATCCTCCCTCGAAATTCTCGTGAGAACGCCATGCTACCGGCTGCTTCAGGTTCTCCACTGGGTGCATAATTTTCATTAATTGGCCTAACAGCAGATTTAGGAGAGATGGTTGTCGACCAAGATCCTCCATTTGATCCAGCCAATGCCATTATGATATCTGCCTGAAATGACCATGCAGCAAACAGTGCGATTCGAGCTCCCATTACTGTGAAGCAAATGGTAGACTTTTACAAGATAAAATTCAGCGATTCGCAACAAAAATTTCCTTATAGTGCCTTGGCATTCATACATGTTAAGTAGACCAACCAGGCCGCAGACCACCAGACTAAATTCTAATGGAGCTTAAATACAAGAGGGCCCTGTACACCAAAAACTTTGCTGTCACTAGAACCAGAGTTAACAGGGCTCTCTTTGGTACCAAGCAGCTCACTCTCAATATTGACATTACATTTAGAGGCAAACACCTATAATTAGGCCTTAACTGCTTCACAAAATTTGCAACTTTACTTACCGAATTACATGTAGATTTTCAATAACTCACAAGGCAAGTTGCGGCCACAAGCAATTGGGCAGAAAGGGGGAAGAAGAAGAACCAGGGAATAGAGATAATCATAGTCCAACTACAACAAAAATGAAAGGTTATGACAGCAAAACTAAATTGAATTTTGTTAACATCACTAAATTTGGCACAAATTTAGGAAAATAGGGGGAGAAAACATGATTAAAGAAATTATTAACCGAAATTAAAGTAATTATTAACCGAAATTAAAGAAAAAAAATTACCCAAATCCTAGGGCTCCAAGAAGTTTTCTACTAGTGATCTCTTGCCCAAATCCTGTCTCCAACTGTTAGGGTTTGAAGTAGAAATGGTGAAAATTGAGTGATAAATAGAGGTAAACAAACACATAATCAATATAAATCTTGGAAAATTTTAGAGTCGATTGTTTACCTGAGAAAAATGGAGGAACTAATTATTCTCTATATCACGAAACAGAGAATCTACGAACAGAGAAAAGAAGAGTGAGGAAGTGACGGAGGGCAAGAAACTGAGAGGGAAAAGGTATATACCTCTTCGTCAGCGAGGATAGGGAGCGAATTGAAGCTTTGGATTTACATCCCCAAATCTCTAGGGTTTAATCTTCCATTAGTTTTGTTTCAATCTCTTCCAATTACAGGGAAGAATGAAATCGCAAGGAAGAAGAAAAGGTTAGGAAACGATGAACAGAGAGGGGGATCAAAGTAATTTGTGAGAGAAAATGTAATTTGTTTTTTGAAAGTAAGTCGTTTGGGGTGAGAGAAATAGAGAGAAAATACATCATTTGATAATTTGTGAGAGAGACCCTTTAGTATCAAGCTTTAAAAACAAAAACCAAAAGAAAAAAAAAAAAGAGGACAACCATAATTCTTTTGTTAATAATTAATAAATTATAAAAATAAATAATTAAAAGGTTTGAGTTCTCCACGGATGCAAATTAAAAGTGCATCGAAAACCCAAATTTATATGCATATAAAGTTTTCATGGATGCATAATTGTAATTGCATCTAAATATATGTAACCATAGGTTATAATTGTTGTAGTGACTTAAACCAATCAATTATTGATTAACTTACCGTCCAATTTAATGTAGATTATTGAATAACAGACGAGACCCAAGTTAATTTTAGGCATTTTCAGGTATTGGATTTTGCTAAACTAACCTAATATTTAAAATTTCAGTAGACAATCTGAACGATCGTGTTGATAGGATTTATGTTCCTTTAAGTTTTCAGTATCTTTAAGTAGGAAGTGTTGATAGGATTTTGCTAACCTAACCTAATATTTAAATTTTCAATAACCTAACCTAATATTAATCTTGCTTTTGGCAAAATATGTTACCTCTCTACAGTGAAAGCTTTGGTTAATTTGTTAGAATCTGTCATCAGATTGTGTATTCAGTGCAAGTGCTAATAATTGACAATCTTACTTTTGGCGGTCACTTGGTATGAGTTTAGTGAAGAGAAGCCTAGTTGGGGCCTCGCTTCATTCTTACCTCCACTACAACATTTCTAACCTATGGCTGCAATAATAAGTGCATCTACAAGTAAAATAAATGCATCCATTAACAAAAGGCTGCACTTCTACTTACGCATCCTTAGCCAGTGCATGGAAAAATATAGCTGCACTTTTTAATGGCTTTTACTGCATTAGTTATCTGCAGCAATTTCTTAAATGGATGCACTTCTAAAACCTATAGCAGCAACCAAAATCTGCAGCCAAAATAGTTGTATAATAGTAGTAACAGCCATCAAATTTATTAAAAATAAAATAAAACAAAATAAAGCTGGATTTAAACATTTATATTACATGAGCAAAAAATAGTTCAACTCATCAAAATATCTGTGTATACATCTGCATATACATTTGCTTCAAAGTTAACCAGTCTGACATACAGAGAAATAAAAGAAAAAAAAAGGGGGAAACCATATAAAGGATTGAAAGATGCCTAAGTCTCTGCACATTCAATAGCATTCCATCCATGAATAATTGACAAAGAATCGTACAATTCCATCCATCAGGGACAATAGAGACCATCTTCAGCAAAAACTTTCAATAACTCCTCACAACAGGAAGTTGATCACTACAAGAACAAAGAAAACTCTGAGGTCTAAGCCATGAAAGTAGCATATTTGCAACCAAGAAGACCATACATAAAAGAAAAAATATAAATAGTAACTTATTTGTAATGAAAAAGTAGATGAAATCATGCTGCGATATTGATCCACAATGACCAATGGGTATAAAAGCAGCAAAGCAGACAGAAGCCAAATGCTAGGGATGTAGTAATAAGCACGAAAGTTGAAACTAAAGGGAAGTGAACATCCAAAGGATTAACACTAAAAATTACCTTTCCAGTTTAGAATTGCAGTAAGCAAAATTGGAACTTTTGCTTCCCTTCCCAGTTTCTGTACATTGAACACTAAGACAAAATCTGATTTTATCACAGCATAGAGTAAAATATACATTAAAGGAGAAGTTCAAATTCAGAAAAGCATACAGCTAGCAATGCTTTATTTTGTTTCACAAAGTGCTCACCACATTGTAAAACGCTGCACAAGCTATGATCCTAATAAAGTTGTAACTTTATTCCTCAAAAAGAAATTGAGGAACATTGACCTCCACCATCTAACAAAGAAAACAAGTAATGACATTTAAGATTAACATCTAACCTTAATATTATGAAAAGTCAAAATTTTGGCCTTTTACTAACCTTACAAATATGATTAAGAGAGATATTATCAAGAAGTTGTGGGCTGACCAAGTGTCCTATTTCTTGACAATCATTCAATGATGATTCATTAATGGGCTGCAAATTATTTTACAAGTATATTAGTAAGAAACTTGGGAATTAAAAGAAAATAAAAAAAAGTAGTTGTAATAGATATACCATTTGTGAAGAAGTTGATGGCTCGTCATCTGTGGTTAAAGTTGCCACCTTAGAAAGCCTCACTTGCATTTGTGACATCAACAAGTTAAAGTGCTGCAAAATTTCTACTTTAATCATTTGAATTTGACCTGTCATCTCAGCTTTTATAGATTGTACTTGTTGCTCCAACTTGCTTTGCACCTCAACTTCCAGCTTATCTTTCATTTCTTTTATCCCATCTGTCAAAAGCTTCCTAGCATTTTCAGCTACTCTTTGGGCATCCATTGGACCAACAGATGATACTTTTTTCCTTAGATCAGATGAGGTCACACCTCTCCCATGAAGACATACGTGGCCAGCTTTGTTATTCCCTATTAGTTTAGCAAAGATTTCATTTTGAGTATCAAGATCCTCAGATTTTTCCAAAAGTAGAGATAATTGTCGCTTATATTCCAACTGAAATGCAACATTAATAATCAGATTATTAACATTATATCATATCAAATGTAAAATTACTTGTCATACCAAAATTCTAGTGGTGTCCTCATCCATTTCTCCATCCTTGTTTCGATGCGTCAGAACATACATATCAGCTTGAGATATATCCCCAACATTTCCCCTTTTAATCTTCTATATTGATAAGAAAAATAAACCAACTTATTAACTCCTTATAAACATCATCTCATACAAAAGGAGTAACCAAGAAAGGAGCAAAAAAATTATAGCTAAATTTGTCAAAATATATGCAGTTTTTTAATAACAGAAATTGTTTCATAAAGATAAACAGAATAATTTGTATACCTCTTTTCACGGACACGAGCAAAACTCATAGATCCAGTAGTGTGTATGCATTGTTGCTTCTTACAAGATATCATTCCTCTTATTCTTCGCACCTAAAATGCATAAACCACAATTATAATCAAAATAGTTGTTCATGATAGCTGTAACATAATTATTTTTATAGCAAATTTAGTTAATATCATACCTGTCCTTCCTTGGAACTCCAAAATGTAACTAACTCTTTCCAGTGTTTGAAAGGTACTCCATCAGGACAATATTTAAACCGATCAGCATCTGTTTTGTATCTGTAATAATAGTTCCTCTTCAGCCAACACTTGTAATTCCTCCAATCAGTCCCTATTGTGCTTAGGATCCAGTTTTTGGCACATTCCTCAATCTCGAACTTTATCTGAAATAATAAATTTTAACTAATGCAGGTATTATGGTTAAAAGATTCTGAAATAAAATGAAAAAGTACTTTAGATGAATGGTTACATTAACAAGATTCAACATATCAATTTTATTGGAGTGGGGAACTGCTCGGCAATCATGGTAGACAAGAGGAGCCAATAAGGCATTCCGTGCCAAAGTTCCCAAGTATGAGCTCAAGTTGTTAACAGCTTCATCAGTGGGACCAATAGGCTGATTTCTTGTGTTTAATAAAATGAAAATACGATTGTCTTTGGTCAATCCATGAACGCGTAGAGCCCTAGTTGGCCCTCTAGTATTATTGGTATAGAAACCTAATATTAAAAAAAAAACAAATATCGAGAGAATTTGAGGACAAAAACAAAGAGTAAAAATCCAAAAAGGCATTCAAATCAGTGGCTATCATCTAACACTACCTTCATTTTCAGAATCAGCATGAACTAATGAAGGTGATCCTTGACTAGCACATTTATGTACCTCAGTAGTTCTTTTGATGTCATGGAAAAGCAATCAGGAGGTAGAAATATTTTGTCAAACGCAAGAGGTCTAGGATGAAGCTCTTCTCTTATACCCAAATCTTGAAGGTCAAGACGACTATTCAAGTGATCTTTTGTTTTGCCATCAGTATCTAGGAGTGTAGCAAGTAATGAATCAAAAAGATTTTTCTCTATATGCATCACATCTAAATTATGAAGTAAAAGATTATGTTCCCAATAAGATAACTCAAAGAATATACTTCTTTTCTTCCAAGGATTATCATCATTTGCAGCTCTTCGAGTCTTTCCAAATCTGTTATTAAAATCCTTTAATATTTGTAGGACTTCAGACCCGGAAAGTAACACCGGTGGGGACCCCAGCTCTATAGTACCATCAAAAGACTTCTTCTCATATCGCCATGGATGATTTAAATCCAAAAACCTTCTATGCTTCATGTAAACATTTTTCTTACTATGGAAAAGGTATATAGAAGAAGTTTCATAGTTACAATTAGGACAAGCAAGGTAACCTTTAGTACTCCATCCAGATAAGAGTGCATAGCCTGGAAAATCACTGATAGTCCACATCAAAGCTGCACGCATTTGGAAGGTTTGTTGGCTTGAGGCATCAAAAGTAGCAACTCCAAATTCCCATAACTCTTTTAGTTCTTTAATAAGCGGTTGCAAATAAACATCAATATTATTTGAAGGTGATAAAGGACCAGGAATCAAGGTAGACAACATAAAGTATGGAGACTTCATACACATCCATGGAGGTAGGTTGTATGGAATTAGAATAACAGGCCATATACTATAAGATAAACTCATGGTTTTAAATGGGTTAAACCCATCAGTTGCCAAGCCAAGTCTTACATTGCGAGAATCTGCTGCAAAATCAAGGAATGAAGAATCAAAAGCTTTCCAAGCTTTAGAATCAGCTGGATGCCTTAACTTCATATCTTTAGTGCGACTCTCTTCATGCCACCTCATCGCCTCGGCTGTTTTGGAAAACAAGAATAACCTCTGAAGTCTAGGTTTAAGGGGAAAATATCTAAGGACTTTTTTTGGGATCTTTCTAAGTTGCATAGAAGTGCCTGCCTCATCAACTTTAATATTTTCTTCCCACCTTGAAGCTCCACATAAATGACAACTAGTAGCTTCAACATTGTTTCCCCAATAAAGCATACAATCATTAGGACAAGCATCAATTTTCTCATACTCAAGGCCTAAACCTTTCATGATCTTGGTCGCTTCATTGTAAGACTTAGGTAAAGTTTCACCATCTGGCAGTATTGACTTAACCAGCTCTAAGAAAAGGGTAATTGTAACATTGCTACATCCAGTCATGCCTTTGATGTTAAGTAATCTAATAAGAAAAGACAGCTTGCTAGATTTCTTACAGCTAGGGTATAAATCTTCTTGACCATCTCTAATCAATTTAAAGAATTTCTTAGCATCCAAACTTGGGTCCTTGCCATCTTCTTCATCACTAACAGATTCATTATCCTCAGAATAACTCGTATGATCATCATTTTTTTCTTGACTCATAACATCTTGTACCAACTGTTCTAAGTTATCAAACATATTTGACTCATCCGCCATACCTCCATCATCACCAACACTTTCCCCATCATCAATATTTACCGAAGGTGATGAGCTTTCCCCATGATATATCCAATGGGTGTAACCTTGATCAATTCCCTTGCAAATAAGATGATAATAAACCTCATCTCTAGTCTTCCATAAACAGTTGTTACAAGTCTTACAAGGGCACAAAATCAATCCTCCCTTAGATCCATTTACAAATGCATAATCAAGAAACTGCCCAACTCCATCTATGTACCGTTTACTCAATCTAGAGCAATTCAACCAACTTTTATCTAGCATCCTTATAGAATTACCCAAACTCACTAGAAAAATAAAATAAAAAAATAAGCCTCTACTAGCCTACTTGTTTATTAATTTTCAAAGAGCATGCATGCAAGAGAATTCAACAAAGCATCCAAATACTTAGTACAAAATCAGCCAAACATGATACTTAGTACAAAACTAGCCAAACATGGAAAAAAAGGAGAAAAATAGTATGCGAATAAGTAGCCAAACATGCCTACCAGGAAAACAAAAAATCAGCTTGCTGTCTAGTTATTACTCCGTTGTTTAGCTTTGCCTATCAAGAGTTTGAGTCTCAGGTTCAATCACAAACATAGGCTATAAAAAAGAATGGAGTTAACAGTTTAAAGTGAGGAGCAAAATTATTATAAATATAGAATCTATCTTCTAAGATACAACCAATGGAAAGAGTGATCAATTAAAAATGAAGAAGAAAACAAAGAGATCAATTAAAAAAATTATAACGACATAGAAGTCAACATTAATGAATCATACCCCTACAGGCTGCAAGGGCATTTTCCCTTTCAAAGACTTATAAAATGGATAAATGACATAGACAGTCCACTAGAAGAGGTCAAATAATATAAATATATTTTCAAATACCTACCCTGCCAACACAGTTCAACCTACTTGTAACAACGCCACCCATAGTTGGTGGCATCATGAGTTCTATTTTTATATATATTTTATGAATAATCAATAATATAATGATTGAGCCAATTGCTGAACATTAATTGAACTAAATAAGTAAAGGAAAAGAATACAGTGCATCCCTTTTTCTCAACTATTGCTTTATGAGAACAAAAATATAATCAGGGTTATGGTACTTAATCAGGCAAATAAGCTTGAGACAGCTAAAAAGTATATAATGTGAACAAATAGCATTTCATTTTAGTTTCTAGTATTTGTGTAGCTAGATAAAGGGACCAATTTGACATAAATAGAATAAAATGAAAAAGGGCGAAAGGAAGAAAAAGAACACAACAAAATAAAGAGGGGCAGCATTATGGCTACTTTATACTTATTTTACTTTTTAGGTTGTGGGACCAGGGCATCAGCATATGTAATAATATATACTTCCATACTTCATATGAATGTATGTATATGTAATAATATTCTAGCAGTTGCAAATTAGTATAGAACTAGCCATGTACCCACGTTCTGCCGTGGGCTTTTTACTCTTACATAAAAGAAATTATAGTACTAATTGTTTAAAAGTATGACCAACGTATGAAACAAACCAACCAAAAAAAAAGTTTAAACGTATGAAAGAAAGCAAGGATGGAATAGAAGTACCTTTTTTAGTGCCAAAGAATAGAAAGTACATTAGGGTCCAGTTCATAAACAGGGGATAAATTAGTGCCAAAGAATATTGTCCTAGTCAATTACTATTATCTGAACTATCTTCCTTACCTCTTTTACATTTATATAAGTTTTTGATATATTAACTTTTACATATCAATGTAGTGTTTCTCCATCTTCCCTTTTTTTTCACCCCAAAACACAAGTAGCAAATATATTATTAATATAATATAAGGGGAAGAAGACAAAACCAAATCTGTTCAACAAGAGCAGAGTGGCTCAATCAAACCACCAAAAACCAGCAAAGTTGCAGTTGAAAACAGAGAATAAGAACAAAATGAGAGGAAGACATAGAAAACTAAGTAGGTGCCTCGGATGGTCTATTCACAGCTGACTTCGCAAGGATCATCCACAACTGAATACATAATATCAATGGTATAACATCGTACAATATAGTAATACAAAAAACTTGATAATTTCCTGCATTACCATAAATAAAATCCCAACTATTAACACAACAGACTGCTTTTACTATTCTTCCTAGAAAACATCAGCTCTCCTTCAATTTAAGGAGAAAATCGTCTTATTTTTTGCGATTGATTATCATTTTAACCAATCAAAATAACAAGAATAGGTGAATCAATCAAAGAATATTAAAAGGGGAAAAAGTCATAAAAGGAAGGGACCTTTGTTCATTGTTAAGTCCGTAGCTGAGAAGATGGTGGGTGCTGGCAGCTCAATCTCCGATCAACCTTGAAAATTTCAAAAAGAAACAAATTAAAGACTCAAATCTGAAGAAACAAAATACTATAAGAACAAATTATAGAGAGAGAGAGAGAGAGAGAGAGAGAGAGAGAGAGAACTTGTTTACCAGATTGATCTTCAAGTGTCAATCCTAGACATTGGCTCGCAAAGAACTCCATAAGGAAAATCTTCAATTGTTTGGCTTAATAAAACAAATTAGAAAGAAAATCGGGGAAGAAAAATCGTGAGAGAAAGAAGAATGGAAGAAAAATCGTGAGAGAAAGAAGTAACTATCTCGGTGGTGAGAGGAAGAAAGCTTGAGTTGCTCTGGTTCAAGATGAAGCACAGAGGGAAAACGAGGTGACTAAGTGCTTTTATTAGGAATGGCCCCCAAAAAAGTGCTTCTATTAGGAATGGCCCCAGAACTTAAAAGGTTGTCTAATCTCAGTAAATTACATTACATAAAATAAAATACCATTATTAATAAAAGTACTTACCTGCGTTTAGTTTCAATAACCCAAGGAAACGGGCCTCTGCCTTTCCTTGTTTATTTTGTGGAATTAAAATGATGACACTTAAAAAGTGCATCCAGTAAGTGTAATCTAAAAAGTATTTAGATGTACTAATCAAATTGCAACTAAATAAATGTAACCAAAACTCAAAAATGTTGTAGTGCTCTCACTGAATTATATGAACCTAGCAAAGGGTATCTTGTCAACGATGCATGCTTGGTTGAAGTTGACGTTTCCACCGATAGGAATCTGGATGTGTTGTCCCATGAATTCATAGTTCAAACTCATTCTGCTGAATCCAAACGCAAGGAAACTGATCATGGTAAGCCAACCATAAAAATGCAGAAAATGTAGTAACCAAATCGGAAGAAACCAGGGCTCCTGCTGTACAGCCTTCCAAGAGTGAGATAAGTCAGCCATTTTGCTGCAATGCAATGGTTTTACTTTGGCTTAATACCCAAATTGGTCCCTAAACTATACAAAAAATGACAGATTGGTCCTTAAACTTTTACTTGAGACAGATTAGTCCCTCAACTTTTATTTTGGGGTAGAGTGGTCCTTGAACTATTTAAAAAAAGGACAAATTAATCTCTCAACTTTTATTTTGAGACAAATTGATCCCTAAACTTTTATTTTGAGACAGATTAGTCCCTTAGTTTTCTTTGTTTTTTTTCTCATTTAGGACATATCTGTCTCAAAATAAAAGTTGAGGGACTAATCTGTCTCAAATAAAAGTTTAGGGACCTATCTGTCATTTTTTGTATAGTTCAGGGACCAATTTGGATACTAAACCGTTTTACTTTTGGCTTACACAAAATAGCCCTCGAACTTATACAAAGTTGTCGTTTTGGCTCTTCAACTTTTATTTTAGAATTTTTGGCCCTCGAACTTGTACAAAGTTGTCATTTTGCCCCTTTAACTTTTATTTTAAAATTTTTGGCGCTCGAACTTTTATTTTGTACGTAATATAACCCTTGATGCATTATAAGAAAAATTGCCGATTCCCACGAAAAATTTCTACTGAAAAAACACTCTTTCCCACAGAAAACATTTTCCCACGCACCTTATTATACCCACGGAAAAAAATTTTCCGTCAACATAAGGTGCCTGGGAAAATTTTTTCCGCCGGAATTTTTGTGAGAATCAACCATTTTTCTTGTAGTGATGCTGATGAGGCCTAATTATGTATTGACATGTGAAATTTTCACATTGTGCCACATCAGCACCGAGGGCTATATTGTGCACAAAATAAAAGTTTGAGAGCCAAAATTTCCAAAATAAAAGTTGAAGGACCAAAATGACAATTTTGTACAAGTTCAAGGGCTATTTTGTGCACAAAATAAAAGTTCGAGGGCCAAAAATTCCAAAATAAAAGTTGAAGGACCAAAATGACAATTTTGTACAAGTTCAAGGGCTATTTTATGCACATTTGGCATGCATCATTTAGTAAGAAATTATGAAAAATATTGGTTAAGCCTTACTTAAGTTATGAATAGGATATAAATGTAATTAAATGAATTGTTGGAGAATTAGTAATAAAATTAAAAGTTTAGACTGATTTTACAAAAAATTTACAGAGAATTTAAAAATTTCGCTGCCAATAGATTAAGAACAAATTGTCTAAAGAATAGAATTAAACACTGAAAATTTTATTACACTGACTTAGGATATAGATGGAATTTTTGTGATTGTTGGAGGACAAAATGGGAACTAAGAACAAAATTTTCTTTTATGGATTTAATCATATGATGACAAGTGGCAAATTATTAAGAATGGATGGCTAGGATTTGAACAAATTTCTCCACCCTTTTAGTCTTGAAAAATTTGACCATGATGAGAGAAAAATCTAGAAAATCCATATAATTATGTAGTTGTCTTCAACCTTGAGAAATGAAGAGCATGCCCGCTCAGTTTGCTTAATATTATCAGATAATGTTATGAATTTTACAATATAAATTAAGAAAGGTATAAAAATGGTAATGATTGCATAGTTAGGAAGTTTGATAAAAAAAATTGAATAAAAAATGAGAAAGAAGTGTAAACAGATATATTTTACAATCGGTAAAGAATTTAAAAATTTCGTTAAGCGTAAAATAACTCAAGAGGAGTTTAAAAATAATTCTAGACAGTGTATGGGGTTTGAAACTGACTAGGGATATAACCGGTATTTTTGAAAAGTTTGGGGGCAAAACCGTCCATGGAGGCAAAATGGTCATTTTGCTAAGTAATTATTATGGTCATGTGCATGGTACATGACCAATGGCCATATAAAATGGCCTTGTCCGGCCATTGTTCTTGAAATTTCAAGAACAAGTTGCAAACTTCATTTTCCTATCATTTTTCCTTTTCTAATTCCACCATTTTCAACCTTGATTTTTCTAATTAAGTCCATAGAACACCCCCCAAGTTTATACTTGAATTAAAGCTCTCATCAAGCCTAACAAAAGCCCTCTATCAATTTTGAAGAATTTGAGCTTGGGTGGAAGTAATATGGAGAGAAAGAGTTAGGGTTCATGTTGGAGTTTGAAAAATCATAAGGTAAGCATGCTTAATTTTGACTTATGTTGTAGATTTTAGCATGCTTATTATGGGTATGGAGTCAATTTTGCATAAATTTCATTGTATGTTTATGAATCTAGAAAATTAGAAAAGTTATGGAGAAATTTTAAATTTGAGATTTTTAGAACAAATTGGATTCATGGAACCTTAGGATTGAAATATGAAGTTCATGGAAGCTTACTAAGCTAGGAAATGCCATTAAATTACATTGGAAAAGAAAATTTTAATTTTTCAATATTATTGCTGAAATTCTTAAGGAAAAATGGAATTTTGCCATTTTGTTATTTACATGAAAATGTAGTTGTTTTGGAGTAATTTTGATGTGAAAATGCTAAAGAAAAATTTTGGAAGGAAAAATGTGGAAATTGGTTGAAATTGGAATAATGGCTGAATTTTTTTAATGTGTATTAGCCATAGGAAATTTTCAATATTTAATGGAGTAAATATGGATTTTGAAGAAAAATTAGTTGGAAGAATATTAGTAGAAATTCAAAATAGCAATTAAGTGTTAGGTTACTACATTGTTACATGGCATGCATAACATTAGCATATAGATTTGGTTTAGTTAAATTTTCCACATGACATTGGAAACCTAATAAATGTATGAATGATTAGGAGACCAGACAATACAGAAGGACAAGGAACCGGTCGAGAAAGAGTCGGAATAGCTTGGACCTCAATGTGAGTGGATAACGAAATTTTAAATCTCTACTCCTTATTGTTTTGTTAAATGTGGTTTCATGAAAGTTTATTATTATGCTATGTGTTTAGAGAAATGGCTTATTTGAATGTGTATTGAATGATGCTAAATGTGAATGGCCCATGGAATGTGATGGCTAAATTGAAATGTTTGGTTTTGAGAATTGAATATGGAAAATGGTTTTGAGATAAAATTGCTAATATTGATTTCAAAACATTGAAAGTTTTATTACATAATTTTTCAAAGATAATGTTTTATTCGAAGTAAACATAAAAAGGTTTGCAAGCCATCACAATTCCAAGATGTGACTATACGGTGGCCTCCATGGGAGGATTTTAGTTACTGCAGTAACCGCATAACCACGGACCGCCTTTTGAGGGGCGTGGGAATGCCGTGTACACCTTGGACAGGGAGGCATGGAGGGAAACCCGCAAGGTAAATTCGAGTTCGTCTTGTGGTATCCACCGTTCAGGACGGGACTCGCTACTCAGTTGTCGACCTCGGCCAAGGCGACAACTCGAGTGAGGAATTGACGGACTAGACTATATGATTCATGGGCCAAGGTTTGGAAATTCTTGTTTTGCCTATGTTCTTAAAATATTTATTCTTTATTTTACTTTAAAGACTTTTACTATATTGTTGTCTTAATATGTTATCCACTCACTGAGTAACTCTGTTACTCACCCATGTTTTTAATAAAATATTTTTCAGGTTGTAAATACCAACCGCGCTCGTAGGTACGTTGTGGTGGGAGAATTGATAGGTTTTTTACTCAAATTTGACCAAGGGTGAAAAAGTCAACTTTTTGTAATATTTTTTAAAAAAATCGTGTAGGGCCCACCGAGTAAGTGAATGTCGGTTTAAATAGCTATTTCACCATTTTAATGTGTCTAATAATATTCGAAGCTGTTACCGTATTTTTCTGAATCCTGTAGCTTGGTTTAAAAATTCACCGAAAAATATGTCGTAAACCTAATGGCATTTTCGTAAATATCATGAAGTTTTGGTGCTTTGTGTTTACATGAATTTTTATGCCATGACAGTTCGATATTTTATCTATTTTGAATTGTCTGCATGTTAGTTAAGTGTTTTAAGTATTAAACTTGATGAAAACTGTATAAGAGAAAAAATGGTAAAATGACCATTTTAGCCTTGCAACCTTTGAAGTGTATCCTAACCTAATAGAATGCATTTCGAGGGTTGCGGCGATTGTTACGTGCCCAATTATGGTGTTAGAGTGTGACATCGTTTGGTTGCTCTGACAATAGTGTCAGAGGACATGTGATTACCACAGAGGTGATAATATGCGTGGGAATGTGAATACTACCCTCCTCTTAGGTTATGTTGACACGCCCGGACCTAGTCCGCACGTGTCAAGTTGAATAATTATGTATTGTTGACTTGTTAAAATACCAAATTTGATTTCCATGGATGTTTCAAAATTCATCTAGCTCAATTTCAAGCTTAAAAATCCTAAGATTGAAGTTCGGGGATGTGGGCCCCACTTGAAATCGAGACCCGAGACAATTGGGCTGAGTTGACCGGAGTCAACTCGAATTTTGCTTGACTCCGGCGCCGGAGTTAGTCGGGTCCGGCGCCGGACCTGTCATTTCTATAAGGGTCTCGGTTAGCCGAGACCCTCATTTCTTCTTCACTTCTCCGATTTCTCTCCTTCAATTCTCTCTGATTCAAGACTTCAATCCCTCTTCAAACACTTCATCAATCATCAATATCAATTTCTTTTGCCTTCTTGAAGATCAAAACATCAAGATTTCTAAGAAAATTTCCAAATCTAGAAAACTGGAAATTTGGCGACAGTTTGTTCATCAGCCGATATCTTTTGATTCAACCGTGCGTTTTGGCTGAGAATTTGGTATGTTGTTCTAGACTCATCAAGCTTTAATTTGATAGTTTATACGCTTGATTTCATGGTCTGAGATAAGAGAATTTGATGATTGAAGTTGAGATTTCTGTTTTGCCCGAGTAAAGTCAACACTTGATGTTTTGATCCAAAATTCGAGCATGATTTATTGTTTGATTCAGTTCTTGAAGCTGTGAATTCATAGATCATGTGTTTAACTTACTGTGTTTTAATTTTGGTGCGAATTGGTGTTGAATCGAACTCAAACCGAGCATGATTTGATGAAAGGCCGAATTCGGCCATGATTCTGGAGCAGGTCCGGCGCCGGACCTGATGTGTCCCGCGTCGGAGCTGCTGTTTTGTGGGATTTTGTCCCATTTTTGCTCACTCCCGCCCGGGAGTGAGCAAACTATAGGCATGGGGTACTGTAGCACCAGGGGCATTTTGGTAATTTTGTAACCCTAGACCCCATTTGACCCCAATTGACTCCAATTAGCTTCAATTGACTTCCGGACTTGTCAATTTTAGTTCGAGACCTTTAATTGGTGTTGTTTTATGATTTGATCATTTGTTGAATATTTTATTAATCAAATTAGATTTTTAATTTGATTATTTAGGTACGTGATCGTACGAGATTTGGACCGGTAGCAATTTGAGCCAAGGCATTCGTGGGTAATCGGGGAGTATACAACTCTCCTCACTTGTGAGTGGCTTGGATTATATTGGTTGACCATTGAGGGTTAACCGTTTTTAAATTTATTTATAAATGCTTTATTAAATTGTTTATATATGTTTTGGGGTATGAATTGTCCATCCTCACACACTGAGTTTACAAATGATTTAAAAGGGTGGGAATTTCAATAAATTTTATATATTGATATTATGATTGATAAATTTATGGGGAATGATACCCCTGAGAGATTGATATTGTTTTTGATTATTATATGGGGAATGATACCCCTAAGAGATGAGAAATTTAACGTAGTCCTCGGGGCTCCAATATGTGGGAGCGTGGACCGAGTTGAGAGCATGCGTGTTACTCAGCCGTGGACCGCCTATCGAGGGGCACGGTGAGTCGCTCCTGATTGCGAGAGGCGCGTAGGGAAACTCGCCAGGACTTCGGATGCTGTGTTCCACCACAGTATGTCAAACGTCAAGGGAATGGGCCAGAGAATAAAGTAAAATGTTTTTAAATTTAAAGTAACCCTTGACGGTCCAGTAGATACCCCAGCGCACGGGTATACCTTATTGGGACGATTTCAGATGCCAGCCCATTTGGATATATATATATGTTGTTATTGATTTGATATTTGATTTGGTTTGGGATTTCATATATTTTAGAAAATGATTTATTAAATTGATATTTGGATTATTTCATATCCCCAACCTGAGGTGATCGGTCTTTATAACCGAGTCTCTCACTGGGTACAAGTTTATTGTACTCACCCCATTCACTTTTGTTCTCAGATCATCAGACTTTGGATGGCGGACGTCCTGGTGGCCAGTGATCCCAGTTTCTCTCTATGGACACGATTATGTAGGTGCCACCTCTTTTGCTTGTGTTACTTGGCTCGGAATATTATTACATCTTACATATACATTTGTGTATTTATAAATAATACTTTCCGCTGCATCGAAGTACCGTAAGATGTGATATTTTATTTTAAATATTTTGAACTATATTACCTATGATATTATTGCATGATTTCATATATTGCTCGAATATCCTTTATTTTTAAGCCTTGTGCCATCTTGGTTGCTCGCCTGACGAGGCACGCATCTCAAGGTGGTACGACGGTTGTCGCGTGGCCGAGCCTGCGGGTCGGGGCGTGACATATGTTACATGTCCTACCCTTTTGACTCCAATATTCCTATTTTACCGTCACTTATTTCTCATTATACCAACAAATAATGATATTCTTTTTTAGTTTGACAATATTTATATTTAAACCAAAAATAATTGGTAATTTTAATTGAAGGACTTTTAGATTATTTGTATCTTTATATATTTGTCAATTATAAATCTTATTTATCAAATTATTATTTTTATTGTTAATTTTTTTATTTCGTTAATGTTTACTTTTCGTTATTGAATTTGTTTAATAGTTTCAAAATGTGTTAATTTAGTTAGAATATTAATTTAATTAGAATATAAGTTTAGAAAGTTCTTTATATAAGTGAGGGTAAACTAGTAAAATAGTCATTCATATATATCATATTCCCACATCAACCAAACATAGTAATCTAAGATGTCCATCTTTCCAACCAAACACAAAATGCACACATTACCAGGACATCACATTGCTAGGTAATGTGGTGGTAATCTTATATCCACAAGTAATGTAACATCACCCCAACCAAACGCACCCTTAATGTTGTATGTAATTGTGATTGTTCCTCTGCCCTCTTACAATTGAGCAAAAAACTGAACTGTTAGCCATGGAAGAAAGGTTTAAAGAACTACTGGAGCGGGTAGCGACAGCAATGCAGGATAAGAATCTGCTTTCTGATAAGGAATCTATGAAGTTGACACTTGCTCGTGATTTGGAGAATAGTCTAGACTTTTTCAAAGAAGGTAAGGCAGAGCTGAAAAAGATTGAGCAAAAAATTGCAGCCCATCTTGAACAAGTTGATGAAGAAGAAAAGAAGAAAATGAATATATTGGCTAGTTGGAAGGACAAATTTAAGATTACCAAGGACATGAAAATGGAGCTTTAAGCATTGGGAAAGGAATGGCCCGAGTATGAGGCCAAAGCCAAAGCTGCTAAGGAGGAGAAGATTATTGCAGAAGAATGGAGCAGAATGAAAGATTTCGGCTATGTTTGGTACATGAAAATATTTTCTGTTTTCATTCTCTAAAAAGTATAAAGAAATCATCATCTAAGATATGCATAATTTATAGAAATGTATGCATGTTTTAGAAAATTAAAATGAAAATAGGCATGAAATTGAGAACAAATTTTTTTAATCTCATTTCTAGATCCATTTTTATTTTCATTTTCTAAAACATATATACATTTTTCCTTACAACATATATCCTAGATGGTAGTTTCTTTATATTTTTTAGAGAATGAACATACCAAACATATATTAAAGGAAAATCAAGTGTTATATATGTAGAATATGTAGAATGATCTTTCGGGCAAACAGTTTTTATATATTTTATACTTTAGAACAAAGTTAACGTTTAGATGAAATTTCCCATGTTTCATTCTGCCTCTCCTTTTCTCTTTATCGAAAGTTCACTTCTATATACTATTTTCAGGTGGGAGATTAATTTTGGATGTTCTTTATTTTTCTAATCTCTAGTTTTGTAGCATTTGGTATCATTTTCAGGATAACTTTGGTGATTTAGTTATCAAGGGTGAAATCACTCTAGTGATTTAGTTATCGGTGATCTCATGCACATTCCAGATCGAGCTGCTTCGGATCTAAAAAGAAAGGAGCTCAACCCAATAGGCATTGATCCAATCACTAGTGATTTAAAATCATCGAGTTTGAAATAGTAAAAATGATCATGAAATATTAAATAATCAAAATAAAATGGGTTTATTTCCATTTAAAGAAGGGCAAATCAGTGATATATATATATATATATATAAAAGCTTTAGAAATCACCCCACTCAAGCTTCCTTTGCTAACTCGATGCGGTGCGAAAAAGAACCTTTTTCAACTTTTCACCAAAGAAGAGTTATCAAAGGGGTGTGTGAGTTGTTGTGAGATTGTCCTACCTGGGCAATCAATTGTAACTTTTTTTCACTGGTTAAGCAGTGGACAGGGGATGAACGCTTAAGTTGCGGAGGCCGATCATACAACTAAGGATGTTTTTTTCTCACTGCAACCAATCATGTAGACTTCGCAAAGGAAGCCTCAATTATAAAACTTTTCCAAAATTTTATATGATAATTAGATCACTTCCCCAAGACAATGATAATATCAACTCAGTAATTTTGAGCCACTATCCAAAATATTTATTAGATAAGATTATTTAATTATTTAGTAATAAATCATTTCGAGTTTTCGAGTGATTACTGGTGTGCGTCGTAACACAACAAAATTAACCTTACTAATCTACTATGTAGTAGGGTAAGCAAGGAACGATCCCACGAGGAAAGGCTATTTAATTTCACACTACTTACAAAGCATATTTCAAACTAAACAAGAATTTAAGGGGGGATTTTGTATTGGTGTTGAAGATAATATGTAAAGATTTATCAAGAATGACAAAAATAATACAATACATGATAAAACAAAACCTCCAATCTATTATATGATCAATCTTTTAACCTCGCACTTGATCACTGATTCACTAATCAAACATTCTTCTCATCAATTGGTTAACCCCATGGATTTGAAACCAGCTTCAAATTCATGGACCTTTCCTAATGTTGATTAACCTTGAATCTAAGTTCACTTTTAATCCTTCCTCTTATGGCTAACTTGAATCCTAGCAATCCAAATTCAAGGCTAGAAGAGTAATAAGCTATGGAAAGATAAAAGCTAACAACAATCAATAACAAACCCAGCATTCATTATTCCAATTGCATCTTCAAATTTCTTTGGATGTAAAAACATCCTTTTGCTACTCAAATTCTAAGAAATCACCAAACTCTAGCTTTGGAGTTCAAAGTTTAGCATGCTAATGAACTACTCAATCAATTATTTGCAACTAATTAACTAAGCAATCCAAAAGACAAGATAATAAACATGATCATCATCTTTAAAGCTCAAGAAATAGAAGAACAATCAATGAACAAGAAAGCATTAAGAACAAGAACCTCACAAGTGCAGATCAAAGTGATTGAATCTTATAATAGATTGGAGTTATAGAGTTTTGCTAAACGAAAATTACAAGAAGAAAAGAACCCAGCAAAAACACAAGACTAAAAATTGAGCCCACTCTCCTCGCTGCCTCTTCTCCCTTTCGGCTATATGCTCCACAGCTGCCAGCCCACCTCTTCTCAATCATTCCTTAGAGATAAGATATCCTAAGAATAAAATAGAATAAAGTAGAGGCCACTAAGGAAAGAGGGAGACAAGTCTGAGGAAATTGGGGATTTTATTATGCCTCCTCTCTACTGAATCCCCGGGATATGTTTTTCAAGGATTTGATAATGGAATGAAAGCATTTAAGTGGGTCTGCCGACATTTTGACTTTGTTAGCCGTCGACGTCTCTGCTTGTTTTCTTCATATTTTTCCCAGCTCGATTGATCCGTCAATGTCTAAAGGTGTGCACGTCGACGTCTACGTGTTTAGCCTTTATGTATTCGAAGTCAGAAATTTCTACCCGTTGACGTCTAGAGTCTAGCCGTTGACGTCTAGCATTGGAAACTCCCTGGAATTGTTGGCCGTGAACGTCCAACTTCAATCTGTGGACGGTTGCTTTGGATTCCAGAATCATGGTCATTGAGTAGCTTATCCGTCGACGTCTAATGAGTTGCCCGTCGACGTCTCTGCAGGTGCAAGTGATCCCGTATCCATTGCTCGAGTAGCCGTCGACGTCTACATGGTTACCCGTCGACGGCTCTGCATGTTTGTTCAATTAAGCATGGAAATTGTCCCTTTTTAGTTCAAACTTCATTTTTCCTTTTAAGTACACCTACAAGGCAAAATTGAGCTAACTTAGGCCTCCCAGCATTAAAATAGGAGAAAGAGGAGTGATCTTAAGTCCCAAATTAAGCAATAAAAAGGAGTTTAACAAATTCCCCCACACTTAAGTCTTACTCGCCCTCGAGTAAGCCTAGAGAAAAAGGGAATGAACAAAATAACCCTTAAAAGAAAATACCACAAAAATTTTAAGCTAGTTAACTCTCAAATTAGATTTCAAATTAAATAGAAGCATATTATAAAGTAGAAGAGAGCATAACAATTCAAGAATCAAAATAATTAAGCAACGATGGAAGCAATTTCCTTCAACCAAACATGTTTGAATGGAATAATTCATCACTAGAAATTCCTCATTCACTCAAGTATGTTTCATGGTGCGCTCAATCTTTGCATGAAAATAGACCTACCATAAGCTTGCTAGTCTACCTTATCTCCACTACTCCAATATGCACATCATGGATGAAAAGATGAAAAAGATGAAATGGGGTTGTAATGAGGTCTTGGTTGTAAGCTATGAAGAAAAGGGTAAAGTAGTTCAATTAAAAGTCTCTTCAAAACTTAGTGAAATATCAAGCTATCGGGAAGAAAATGAAAATGGCCATCAAATTTTAATAGCCCGACTCTTTTGATTCACTCATTCCAACTTTTTCCTTTCATTCCTCTTTACAATGAACCGAAGAGATGTTGATTGCTTCTGTTGTGCCATTCTTTATGGATTAGGATTCTTTTGGGCACATTTTTTAAATTTAACATATTTTGAACATCTCATTTCTACAACTTTTTCTTAATTGACCAATTCTCGAGGCAAAAATTTCCCCCCACACTTAGACTTGTTACTCTTTTGTCAAGAACATAAAAATCATATAAGTCACTAATCTCACTAAGTTGAAGAAACAAGGTGAGAGAAATTGTATTTCTTTTGAGGCTTGAGGTTCTTGTTTTAGGGAAATTAGGTTCATCAACAAAAATATGGCTAAAATCTTTTTAGGCTCAAGGGGTTCTCTACATTAGTTTTTCGCAAGGGTTGGTCAATTTGGCTCAAGCTCAGCTCTAATCTTGACCATCTTCTCAAACATGCATGCATTATATGTAATTTCAACAAGGTGTAAAGCAAGTTCTAGAGGAATATAGTCATACAAGATAAAATTTACTCTCAAGAATAAAAGAGATTGTAGTGCAATCTTAAGGCTCAAATTTCTCACAAGGTTGAAGAATCCTTATTCTACTCAAACATATTCGGCTCAAGAGAATTACTACGAGTTGCTTAAAAATCAAGAAGCAAGAAATCTTAAGGCTCTTTTCCAATTTAAACTATGCTTATATTTACTTCATGAACAACTTCACATTCTAATTTGCAATTTAACTATAAAAAAGCTACAACTCCTAATTAGCAGAAGTTTTAGTTACTAAAGTCCCCCCACACTTAGAATAAGCATTGTCCGCAATGCGGTCTCGACAATAAATCAAGTAAATAAGAGGTATTACAGAGCAGTACTTTGATGCTGTCGAGGAAGGAAATGAAGAAAATGAAGTCCAGCAAGTGCAATCAATAATAATGGGGCAAAAGTAACCAAAGGAAGATTAAATTGCCATTAATCAAAATTAGGAGTTATAAGGTCTAGAATTAACTAAAATCCAAAAGTTAAAGAGCTGAAATGTACGAAAACTAGAAGTTAAAGTCTGGCAAAGTTAAAAGAGATAACAAAAAGTAAAATGCATGTATGAAAATGCTAGCACAATGCGCTAAAGTTCACTGAGGCGGTGGGGGGGGCTGATTATGGAAGGCCAAAATCTGATCGAGCTTGGTGTGGAGTGAATGAACGTCAGTAGTCAAACGTGTCATGTCCCCTTGTAGTGTAATGAAATTCTGACCCATGTTCTGGCACCAACCGAGCACCTGAGACTGAAATTGGTGCTGAGGTATTGGCCTATTGCCAACCAGTAGCTCAAAGGGAGGTGGAACTTGCTGATCTTGCTGCTGTTCTTACTCTTCTCCTTCTTCGTCACCTTCAGCTAGCTGGTCTTGCATATTCGGGGGCTTAGTCCAAAGTCCTCCTGCTAGGACATAACCAAATATCATCATCTTAGTAGAGTCGACAATGTCTGTTTTGGTGGTGATCTTCTTCCGCTCATTTTCAAAGGAGATGCCACAATATCTGAGGATTTTGGTAATGAGCACTGGAAAAGGAATGCAGCGGTGCTGAGTGGTAGGAGAGACGACCTCGCGCATGGCACTGATGATGGTTGACGCCAGCGGAATCCTAGGAGCTTCTTGCAAGCCGTGGACAATTTTGTCCATCACATAGACATCTTTGCCACGGACAATGTGGGTGTCGCTGATTTTTGGATCCACATTATGGTGGATGAGGTATGCCACCAACCGGCTTTGAATGCTGAAATCTCGGCAGAAAAGAGCAGCCTTTTTGCCGGGAACTGGTCTATAGGCCACATCAAACCGATTAAGGCAGCTTGTCTGGACCAAGGACGGTCTGGATCTTCTTCCTCTTCATCAGTGCCTTCATACATAGAGCCTTCATTGGGAATACGGAAATGCTCCCAGAGGAATTCCGCATTGATGGTGATCTTTTTCTTGAGCACCATAGTCTGAATTTCAGGCAAGTCAGCCCCCTTGTTCTTAATGTTGGCGTAAAAGAGGACCGCTAAATCAGGGTAGTACTCGCCCTTGATGTCGAGGACAGCATCCCAACCCACCTCGTGAAAGAGATTCACTAGATTGAATTGGCGTGCAATAAGAGGGTGCACTGTCTTCTCCACAATTTGACGAGAGGACTGATGATCTCTAAACCAGTCTTCACATTCCGAAGAGAAAAAATCATTGGCCACAGTAGGCACGGAAGCGGAAGCCGGGGCCTCACCCTTGGCAGCCCTCGAAGCTCGTGATGCTCTTGCAGTACTAGACTGACCCTTAGGTCTGGGAGGTGGTGAGGGTTCGGTGGGGGTTTGGGATTTTGATTGGCGAGGTCTTTTAGACATTTTGTCGAGCAGTGAGTATGACGAATAGAAATCCTGAAGCAAACTCAAGAAAATCCCACAATAAACACTCTTATGATGATCAATATATACTCAGCAATGAATTCCACTTGATTATCACAGTTATAGCATCCAAGAAACCCAAATATTCAAACGATGTCAGCCCAATTCGGATTCCAGCAGATAGCACAAGCAAGAGTATCAAATGTGTATGATTATAAACATGTAATCCATCCAATATCGCAAAATTTCGATGCTAAATCAATCAAGAGAAGTAAAAGAGTAGATAACTAACCAACTGGAGTGATTAATTGAACCCCTAGTGCTGCAAATCCCTTAACTCGAAAATTGCCCCAATCTCAATTCCACGAACTCTAATGTGTGAAATCAGTGAAATGATGGAAGGTAGGGTAGTGAGAATTGGATTAGAGGGTTGATTGGTTGTGGAAAGGGGTGGATGTGAAGTGATTTTGTGGAAAATAGGTTTGGGAGTTCACGGTTTGGGGTTTGAGTGTTTTTGGAGGGAGGAGTTTTGGTTTGAAATGAAATAGGATTGTGGTGAAAATGAAGGCTGACGAGGTTTAAAATGGCGAAATTCGACTGATCCGTCGACATCTAGAATATAGCCGTCGACGTCTAAACATTTCTGACTTAGGCCAATTCGGTTCCCCGTATCATCTGTCGACGTCTAAATATTTCTGACTTCCCAAATTTTATTGTGACTAATCAATCCGTCGACGTCCAAACTTATACCCGTCGACATCCAGAAGTTTCTGACTTATCATTTGCAAACCCCATCTGTTGACGTCTAAATACATGCCCGTCGACGTCTAAATATTTCTGAACCCAATAAAACCCTTGATTCTGCTCTCTTTGCTCAATCTCGAAATTTTTAGACTTTGGAGTTCAGAGAGCCAGAGAGATGCCATTTGTGTAGATCATAATTCAAACAGCCTTACCCAAATTGAACCTCATGAACTCTTAGCTAGATGTGGATGGAATGAATGCATGCAAAAGCAAAAGAAATACAAGGAGGAAAGAAATACATTACAGTGAGTGAAGGAAGAACTTGGGTTACCTCCCAAGCAGCGCCTTTGTTTAACGTCGTTGGCTCGACTGAAAGACCAGCTCAAAGAATATATGTAGGGTCAGTGAAGAGGATGTCCTCTGTGGAAGAAACCGAAACTCCTTCATAATATGGCTTCAAGCGATGTCCATTGACCTTGAAGACTTTGGAAGTAGTCAAACTTTGGATCTCCACCGCCCCATGATCAAATACGTTAGTCAATATGAATGGGCCTATCCACCTACTTCGGAGTTTTTCGGGAAAGAGATGTAGTTTATAGTTGTAAAGCAACACCTTTTGGCCTTCACGAAATGTTTTCTTCTTCAGAAGCTTGTCGTGGTAAGCCTTGGTGCGTTCCTTATAGATGAAAGAGCTCTCATAAGCATCATGGCGTAGTTCCTCGAGCTCTTGAAGTTGAAGTTTTCTATGAATCCCAGCCTCATCAATGTTCAAGTTGCACTTTTTGATGGCCCAAAGAGCGCGATGCTCTAATTCTACTAGCAAATGGCATGCTTTTCCATATACCAAGCGGTAAGGAGACATTTCGAGCGGCGTCTTGTAGGCAGTTCGATATGTCCACAAAGCGTCTTCAAGTCTTTGACTCCAATCCGCTCGGTTAGGGTTGACTGTCTTTTGGAGGATGGCTTTGATTTCTCAATTTGAGATCTCGACTTGACCACTAGTTTGGGGGTGGTACGCAGTGGACACCTTGTGAGTAACTCCATACTTCTTCAAAAGAGAAGCCATAAGCTTGCTACAGAAGTGAACACGCTTATCGCTGATGAGGACACGTGGCACTCCGAAGCGAGAGAAAATATTAGACCTGAGAAACTCACAAACCACCTTAGAATCATCGGTTCGGTTGGCTTTAGCTTCCACCCAACGAGATACATAGTCATAAGCCAATAAAATGTAAACAAAGCCATTGGACTTAGGGAAAGGTCTCATAAAATCAATTGCCCAAACATCAAAAATTTCACAAATTACAATTGAATTCAGGGGCATTTGATCTTTATACGTGATTTTTCCTATCCTTTGACAATTATCACAGGATTTGCAAAAGATGTGAGCATCTTTAAACAAGGAAGGCCAATAAAAACCACATTCTAGGATTTTCCTAGCAGTTCGTTGAGGGCCAAAATGACCTCCACATGCATGTGAATGGCAAAAAGATAAAAACACTAGAAATTTCATGATCAGGGATGTATCTCCTAATAATTAAATCACTACAATGTTTCCATAGGTAGGGATCATCCCATACATAAAATTTAGCATCATGTTTAAGCTTATCCCTCTTTGCTTCAGGAAAACCACTAGGAAATTCTCTAGTGACCAAGTAATTGACAATATCAGCATACCAAGGAATTTGTACATCAAGAGCACAGAGCATTTCATCAGGAAATGAGTCATTGATGGAAGAAGTTACCTAAGAACTTACCAACCGGCTGAGATGGTCATCTACTAAGTTTTCCGCACCCTTCTTGTCCTTAATTTCAAGGTTAAATTCTTGGAGAAGAAGGATCCAACGAATCAATCTAGGTTTAGCTTCCTTCTTAGCAAGGAGGTACTTAAGGGCTGCATGATCAGAGAACACAACCACCTTGGTGCCAAGCAAATAAGAGCGGAATTTGTCTAGATCAAAGACAATAGCAAGAAGCTCCTTCTCAGTGGTGGTATAATTTTTCTTAGCATCGTTCAAAGTCCGTGAGGCATAATAAATGACATGAGGAATCTTGCCATCACGTTGGCCAAGCACTACTCCTACAGCCAAATCACTTGCATCACACATAAGTTCAAAAGGTAGGTCCTAGTTGGGAGGTTGCAAGATGGGGGCTGATGTAAGAGCATTTTTCAACTTGTCAAAGGCATCTTTACATGACTCATCAAAATGAAAGGTGACATCTTGTTGCAACAAACGGCATATGGGGGCTACGATTTTAGAGAAATCTTTAATGAAACGCCGATAGAATCCCGCATGGCCAAGAAAGGATCGAACTGATTTGACTGAGGAAGGATAGGGCAAGTTTTGAATGACGTCAACTTTAGCTTTATCCACTTCAATTCCCTTAGCTGACACTATGTGGCCTAAAACAATTCCTTGAGTAACCATAAAGTGGCATTTTTCTGAGTTGAGAACCAAATTTGTCTCAATGCACCGGTCAAGAATAATAGCGAGGTTAGCTAAGCAACTATCAAAAGAATCCCCATAGACCGAGAAATCATCCATAAAGACTTCAATAATCTTGTCTACATACTCTGAGAAAATGCTCATCATGCACCGTTGAAAGGTAGCTGGAGCATTGCAAAGACCAAAGGCCATACGCCTATATGAGAACGTACCAAAGGGGTAAGTGAATGTGGTCTTTTCTTGATCCTCTGGAGCTATCATGATCTGAAAATAACCGGAATACCCATCTAGGAAGCAATAGAAAGCTCTTCCGGCTAACTTCTCTAACATTTGATCAATGAAAGGCAATGGAAAGTGATCCTTTTTTGTAGCGTCATTAAGTTTCCTATAATCTATACACACCCTCCAACCATTTTGCACTCGTTGGGGTATAAGATCACCACTTACGTTTTGCAGCACCGTAATACCGGTTTTCTTGGGTACCACTTGCACAGGACTAACCCATTCACTATCTGAGATAGGATAGATGATACCAACTTGCAAAAGCTTCAATATCTCCTTTTTTACCACCTCCATCATGGGAGGATTCAGGCGGCGTTGAGGTTGCCTAAGTGGTTTGGAATCATCTTCTAATAAGATTCTGTGCATGCAAATTGATGGGCTAATACCTTTGATGTCAGCAACCGTCCATCCGATAGCTCCCTTTCTAGCCTTAAGAACTTGTAGAAGTTGAAGTTCTTGGTTAGAAGTGAGAGTATTGGAAATGATTACAGGGAGTGTTTCATTCTCACCAAGGAAGGCATATTTGAGATGAGCGGGAAGAGGTTTAAGCTCAATAGATGGTGCTTCAATGATAGAGGGGAGAAGTTTGGTGGAAGGGATAGGAAGATCCATGTAAGAAACATTGGCTAGGTGTTATTTAGATGGGAGTGCAGCCAAAGAAGCTAAGATAGACTGGATTTCTTCAGTATAGATCTCTTCCTCAAAATCTAAATTGTCATAGTCCATGCCCTGGGTTAATGCAGTAAGTAGAGGGTCTTCTTGAACAAAATCCAATAAAGACATAGAACAAACATCCACAAAATCTTCAGCCATAATAGATTGATCATCTAAAGGGTACCTCATGGCATCAAAAAGATTGAATGTAATTACCTTCCCATCAAACTCCATGGAAAGATGACCTTCATGACAGTCAATCTTGGTCCTAGCAGTGCGGAGAAATGGTCGGCCAAGAAGAATAGAAGAGGATGAAGAACATTCCTCACTGCCCATCTTTAGAACATAGATATCCGTTGGAAAGACTAACTCATTGACTTGCACTAGAACATCCTCCAGAACACCCTCCGGATATACATAAGATTGATCCACCAATTGGATCACGACACCAGTTCTTGTCAATGGCCCCATGTCCAAAGAGAGATAAAGAGAATGTGGCATGAGACTAATAGCAGCCCCTAGATCACACATAGCCTTTGGAATTTGAGTCTTTCCAATAGTGATAGGAATAGAAAATGAACCTTTATCCTTACACTTGGGTGGAAGTTTGTGTTGAAGAACTGCTGACACATTCTCACTCAAGGTAATCACTTCATTCCCCTTAAGCTTGCGCTTATGAGTGCACAAGTCCTTGAGAAACTTGGCATATCTAGGAACTTGCTTAATAGCATCAAGAAAAGGAATATTCACTTGAACTCGGCGAAAGACTTCCAAGATATCCGGTTCAATACTTTCTTTGGGTTTCTTTGTTAGTCTTGAGGGAAAGGGAGCCACTCCTTTAGGCTTTGGATTAGAATGGGAAGTATTTGTGTCTGGTTTTCGGTTTTGGGTGGATGTAGAGGCTTCAAAGTCATTTGGTCTATTGGGAAAAGGTGGAACAGTGTCAGTGGATGGTGTCCGTCGACGTCTAACTTCTTCACCCGTTGATGGATCAAAATTTCTGGGTAAGTCATTTTCGGATATGTTGCTTGGCCGTCGACGGGCATGTGAGTCATCCGTCGACGGATCTGAACGGTCAGAAACTGATTTATCTGGCTCCAAGCCTACCCGTCGACGTTCAGGGGTTTTACCCGTCGACGTCTCTTCAAGAACAAGGGAGAAAGATTCCATCTCCCCTTCCAGGTTTTCTTCCTCATTTACTTTGTGTTTTCTTTTCTCCCTCCAATCCGAAATTACTTGACCACTCCGCAAGTGTATTGCATTGACATTAGCCTTCGGATTGATGATGGATTGAGAAGGTAACTTTCTCGAAGATTGGGACGTAAGATCATTAACGGATATGGCAAGTTGCCCAACTTGTCTTTGAAGATCTTCCAAGGAAGTGTTCACTTGTTGAAATTGCGATTTAGTAGCTTCTTGGAAAGACAATTGAGATGATGCAAGTTGAGTTACTAGATCCTCGAGTTTAGATGTAGAGGATGGTGTGGATGAGGGTCCTTGATTAGGTAGGGCATTATGAGAGGAAGCTTGAAATTGGTTGGATTGTGATGGTGCTGTTGGTCTGTTTTGGAAAACACTAGGCCCTTGTTGAAATTGGGGTCTGGGTTGAAAAAGAGGGGCTACATTGTTTCCGTACCTAAGGTTAGGATGAGCTCTCCAACCGGGATTGTAGGTAGGGGCAAATGGGTCAAAATTCCTCCTTGGAGGTCCAGGAAAGCCAACAGAATTACCATCCTCAACACTAGGTTCTTGTAAAATAGGGCATGCGTCCGTCTCATGAGTATGCAATGAACATATACCACAAGGACGAGAAGTTGAAGATGTACCCATTTGAGACATCATAAGAGAAGTTAACTTGGAGAGTTGATGATTTGTTGAAGCAAGTTGCTGCTCTAATTGAGAATGGCCAACTTCATTTACTTGGTGACCGGAAGCATCATCATATGCTTGAAAGTTTTGAGAGCTTGATGCCATAGTGGTGATGATCTTACGAGCTTGCTCCGTAGGTTGATCAAGAAGTGCCACACTAGCAGCAGCATCCATGAGTCCTTTGTTCACAGGTAAGAGGCCATTATAAAAATGATTCAGCAAGCACTGCTCAGGAATTTGGTGCTGAGGACAGCTAGCTACCAAATGTTTAAACCTCTCCCAATAATCATAAATAGACTCTGTATTTTTCTGGCGGATGGTGCTAATCTGATTCCTGAGATTGAGTATCTTGGCGGCTGGAAAGTACTTGGTGAGAAATTGCTTCTTGAGTTGCTCCCAAGTAGTTATGGAACTAGGCTCCAATTGATACAACCAAGCTTTGGCAGTATCCACCAATGTGAATGGAAAAGCACATAATCGGACTTGCTCCTCTGTCAAGCTACTCGGTTTCAAGGTTGAACAAACCATCAAAAATTCCCTCAAGTGCTGGTGAGGATCTTCACTAGGGAGACCATGGAATGTTGGAAGATATGGCACAAAGTTAGACTTCAATTCAAAAGCTCCTTCGACTTCCGAAAAAACTATACATAGAGGTTGAAGATTCGGCTCAAGCTCTAATAATTGTCGAATAGTGGGCTGATTTTCGTTCTGAACTGGTGGAATGACCGGAGGCGGTGGATTATTTGGTGGTTCATTCCGTGGTGGCTCCATGATTGGCGAGGGTGAAGAACTCTCAGCTTGCAAAGATGACTTTTTAGTTTGCTCAACAAACCTTCTGATTTCCTTCAAGCTGTTTATGGAAGAATCAAAACTCATACAATATCTACAACAAAAAGATAAGACCAAAAATGAGAACAAAGAAAATATACAAAAAGGTAAACCAAACAAAATCAGGGGAAGAAATGGCTAGATAAGTAAACATATTAACGCAATACAAAGTAAAGAAACAAACTTCATTAACACTTTGCAGTAACAACGAGATAGATAAATAGAAATATAAGCCAAAATGCTAAGAAAGTGAAGTGAAATGATAAAGCACATTCCCCGGCAACGGCGCCAAAATTTGGTGCGCGTCGCAACACAACAAAAGCAAGGATCGATCCCACGAGGAAAGGCTATTTAATTTCACACTACTTACTAAGCATATTTCAAACTAAACAAGAATTTAAGGGGGGATTTTGTATTGGTGTTGAAGATAATATGTAAAGATTTATCATGAATGACAAAAATAATACAATACATGATAAAACAAAGCCTCCAATCTATTATATGATCAATCTTTTAACCTAGCACTTGATCACTGATTCACTAATCAAACATTCTTCTCATCAATTGGTTAACCCCATGGATTTGAAACCAGCTTCAAATTCATGGACCTTTCCTAATGTTGATTAACCTTGAATCTAAGTTCACTTTTAATCCTTCCTCTTATGGCTAACTTGAATCCTAGCAATCCAAATTCAAGCCTAGAAAAGCAATAAGCTATGGAAAGATAAAAGCTAACAACAATCAATAACAAACCCAGCATTCATTATTCCAATTGCATCTTCAAATTTCTTTGGATGTAAAAACATCCTCTTGCTACTCAAATTCTAAGAAATCACCAAACTCTAGCTTTGGAGTTCAAAGTTTAGCATGCTAATGAACTACTCAATCAATTATTTGCAACTAATTAACTAAGCAATCCAAAAGACAAGATAATAAACATGATCATCATCTTTAAAGCTCAAGAAATAGAAGAACAATCAATGAACAAGAAAGCATTAAGAACAAGAACCTCACAAGTGCATATCAAAGTGATTGAATCTTATAATAGATTGGAGTTATAGAGTTTTGCTAAACGAAAATTACAAGAAGAAAAGAACCCAGCAAAAACACAAGACTAAAAACTAAACCCACTCTCCTCGCTGCCTCTTCTCCCTTTCGGCTATATGCTCCACAGCTGCCAGCCCACCTCTTCTCAATCATTCCTTAGAGATAAGATATCCTAAGAATAAAATAGAATAAAGTAGAGGCCACTAAGGAAAGAGGGAGACAAGTCTGAGGAAATTGGGGATTTTATTATGCCTCCTCTCCACTGAATCCCCGGGATATGTTTTTCAAGGATTTGATAATGGAATGAAAGCATTTAAGTGGGTCTGTCGACATGTTGACTCTGTTAGCCATCGACGTCTAAATGTTTGCCCGTCGACTTCTCTGCTTGTTTTCTTCATATTTTTCCCAGCTCGATTGATCCGTCGATGTCTAAAGGTGTGCACGTCGACGTCTACGTGTTTAGCCTTTATGTATTCGAAGTCAGAAATTTCTACCCGTCGACGTCTAGAGTCTAGCCGTTGACATCTAGCATTGGAAACTCCCTGGAATTGTTGGCCGTGAACGTCCAACTTCAATCTGTGGACGGTTGCTTTGGATTCCAGAATCATGGTCATTGAGTAGCTTGTCCGTCGACGTCTAATGAGTTGCCCGTCGACGTCTCTGCAGGTGCAAGTGATCCCGTATCCATTGCTTGAGCAGCCGTCTGTCGAAACGTGTGGGTCCGGGAACCCTATCATCCGACTTGTCAAAATTTTATGGAGTCGCCACTAATCTTTTTTCCTAGGTGTGATTAGTCACCTATGTGAATCTACCTATCCTAATGTAATTATGGGTACATTAAGCTAGGTAGGCTTTTGGTCTACGAAATAGAGTTGAGTTCGGGAGTTCATTTACGCGTGGGGAAGGATTAGCACCCCCACAACGCCCGTCAAAATGATGGTACCATCTTAATCTAATCTAATCCTAGGTCTTATCAAAAGCGAGGTTGTGTTTTATTTTAAGGATAACAAAAATTTCTTTATACAATTCATTATTCATTTTTATTTTATTACCTTTTCTATTAAAAAAATTAAAAATTAAAATATTGAGTTTATACATGATGCATGTGATGCAAAATTATCTAATTTTTAATTAAAGGCGAGAATAGAATTTTAATAGAAATTCTCTCCAAACCACTTCGGCTTACCCGATTGAGTTTAAAAAGAAACTCTCCCTAAGGGACCATCCCAAGAAGCGCTTACACGACTTCAAGGAATGACCACCCTTACTGGGTCCTTTTAATTAAACAATTTATATTTCAAATGCGATGACAAGTATAATATGATATGCAAGTACAGTAATTTAATTTAAATTAAAATTAATTAGTGAGAAAATATTATTATTAGGATCTCATCCAAACCGCTTCGGCTTACCCGATTGAATTTAAAAGAGATTTACCCTAAAGGACTACCCCAAGAAGCGCCTACACGACTTCAAAGGGGAATCCCCTCACTGGATCTTTCCAACTTATGAATTATATTCCAAATAAAGGTTGACAAATAATAACAATGAAAATGAATATATGACAAGACAAATATAGTAATAATGAACAATAACAAATCAAGTTTAAAGATTGCACTTATTTAGCATTAGCAGACGCAACTACAAAGTGACTTATTACTTATATTGTATTTATAAACACTGATGGCTATCAGGACACGGATGATGGAGTTTGGACACAAACAAATTCATAAAGACAATGCAATAAAATGTATAGGCCTGCAAGTTTTGTTCTTAATTCACGTGCTAACGTTTTCAAGGTAAGTCTTTTATTTTATTCTCCTTTCATCACATCATAAAAAAGCACGTGGATCTTATCAACAATAAAAAAATATACATCAGACATTCATGTAGCCAATATAAAATTATAAGAGAGGAAATTTTACCAAAAACGAATCCAAAGGTACAGATCCAAACGATGAGAGAAAGAAACAAAAAGGCTGAGCTTCGGTGAGGTTGTATGTAGGTTTGCGTTGCAGTAAATTCAAGAGTTCGTCCTGCCGTACTCTTCCTTTCTCATGTCAGTTCCTTTCTCAACTATGTTTGCTTTCTCTTCTTTTTTTTTTTTTTAGAAAAAGCACCGAAAAAATTTTTTTTCCAATAGCCGTCTTCCTCTTTTTTTTAGCCCTAGGTGCTCCTTATATACTACTCCAAGGATTAGGGTTTTAATAGGTTTTCTTGTAGACTAAGATTAGGGTTAAATCTTCAATTATTTCCTTTCCTTTTTTACGAAGATTTTCTTCCTGATTTTTATTTTAGAATATTCCACAATTTTTAAGCCCACTCACAAAAACCCAAAGCCCAAACATTTTCATTTTAAATTAAAGCCCAAATTTAATTTCAGTTTCAAATTAAAGTCTAGCCCACAATTAATCTTAATTAGTTAAATTACAAATTTATCTAATTAAAATTAGACTAGATTTTAAAATTGAAAATAAATACTAAAATTAAAACTTTAACTTCAAATGAAGAAAGGCTATTTTCCGGACAAAATATGGTGTCTACACCGTCGACGTCTACATGGTTACCCGTCGACGGCTCTGCATGTTTGTTCAATTAAGCATGGAAATTGTCCCCTTTTAGTTCAAACTTCATTTTTCCTTTTAAGTACACCTACAAGGCAAAATTGAGCTAACTTAGGCCTCCCAAGCATTAAAATAGGAGAAAGAGAAGTGATCTTAAGTCCCAAATTAAGCAATAAAAAGGAGTTTAACAATTACCCCCATACCAAACACCACCTAAGTGTATAGTGATTCACCAGCATTTTTAGAAAATCTCATGTCTTGCTGTCTTTGATTAAAAGTAATAAGAACAATCACAATAGAAAAAAGCTAGAAACTTTGAACTTTTGTTTAAAGTTTAAGATAATGGGCTTTTATGGGACAAAATGAGCTGCATCAAATAGGTTTATTGCTCCGGCCCAAAATATAGTTTTATCTAGAATGGAATACGAGGGCCCGAATAGTTTATCGAATAAATTGATAAGTCAAGCATTAACTCCCGGCCCACCAACCAAAACCAGTGGCTCCTTGGTCACGACTGACTAAGGCTATATCTGGGAGTACGGTGTGATTAAAATGATGAGATTAGTTACCGTACATGTAAGATTGGAATTGTGGTGGTAAGATTAAAACCAACGATGAAAAATAGGTGTTTGACGAAAATAGCGATACGGTGAGACGAGAACAAGAAATGACCAAGAGGGGTATTAATTAATAAAATAAGCCTATGTTTGGTATGAGAAAACATTTTCTGTTTTCATTTTCTAAAAAATACAAAGAAACTATCATCTAAGAAATATTTTATGAAAGAAAATGTATACATGTTTTAGAAAATGAAAATGAAAATGGACATAGAAATGAGATTAAAAAAAATTGTTCTCAATTTTAGATCCATTTTCATTTTCATTTTCTAAAACATGCATACATTTCTATATATTATAGATATCTTAGATGATAATTTCTTTGCTTTTTTTTAAAGAATGAAAACAGAAAATGTTTTCATGTGCCAAACATAGCATAATTCTTTAAACAAAAAAAAAAGAGGATTTTTTTGGAAAAGTTATCCCACCGGGGTCTATCGGTGCTCTAAGCACCAACGAAAATTTGCCCCTCCGGTGCAGTTGGCATAGTGTCAACTCATCAATTGGCACCTAACTGGTGCAACTGTCGAAACGTCCAAAGGGCCGTCCGACGGGAAATTTGGCGAAAAAAATATTAGATTTGAAAATTTCAAAAATAAGAAAAAGAGTCGCCACTAACCATTTGGTTTAGGTAGGTTAGCCACCTATTTTGACTCCATTTAATCTAACATAATCTACAAAGATTACCTTAGGTCAAACAGGTATTGGTCTATGAAAACAGATTTTGGGTTCGGGAGTCGGTTACGTTCGAGGAAGGATTAGCACCCTCGAAACGTCCGAAAATCGGTACCACAAAATTCTTTTTGAAAATCAATTTTAGGGTTAATAACGAAATGCTTTCAACATTAAAAAAACATGTAAAAAAATTGAATGTTGGAGTAAAAACTCCTTTTGATATGGGTTAGTTCACCCTTTTGAAGAAAATCTGATTTAATGAGATCCATGTTGAAATTTGGTTAGAAAGTTCCCAATGTTGAATAACCGAATTGAGAACTTTCGGAAATAAACTTTGAAAATCAAAATGTTAAAACAAATAACTTGTTGAAGATAAATTTTGAATTTGAAGAAAAATGAGGATTTTGGGAAAGATTGGATTAACTTTGGAAAGACTTCAATCATTGAGGACTAATTGAAACCTTTCGAAAATATTTTTTTTGAAGAAATTTTTTTAAAACTAATGTCGGAATTGTTGAATTCCTTTTATTGATATGTAGATTTTAAATAAAAACAAGTGTCAAAAAAAAAAGGGATTAAGTTTACTTAGAAAGATTTCAACGTGGGGGTCAAATTGAAATCCTTCGAAAACATTTTTTATTTTCGAAAAAAATGTCGGAATAGTTAAATTCCTTTTATTTTTGGATCTCATTTTTGAAAACCTTGATTAAAGAAATTAATCAAAGTTTAATTTTATCAGAAAAAACTCAACTATTGATTAAGCTTGAGATTTTCCTAAAATGTATTTTTAAACTTTTAAGACTATGTCGGAATTAAAATTCCTTTTGCTAATAAAGGGGATTTTCTTTTCAAAATGTTTTTTTTTAGGGTTTTCTTGAAGAAATAAAATTTGTAGAAAAACTTTTAGAATTTTAAAGAAATCATAAACATGATGTGACATGCAAATGACCTTTTAAAAGAATTGATAAAATCGTTTTCTTTCTACTTTTCAAAATAGACGGAAATCTATATTGAAGCCTTCCGAGGCCCGATCGGAATCCCGATAAGGTTATCTCGAAAAACTCTCACCTAAGAGAACCATTGAAGTCCTCGTAACCATGAGGTCCCCTCCGATCCTGTCACGCCCCGACCCGCAGGCTCGGCCACGCGACAACCGCCATACCACCTCGAGATGCGTTCCTCGTCAGGCGGGCAACCAAGATGGCACAAGGCTTGAAAATAAAGGATATTCGAGCAATATATATGAAAACATACGAAATTATCATAAACAATATAGTTTAGAAATAATTCAAAATAAAGTATCACATCTTACGGTGTTCCATGTAGCGGAAAGTATTATTTATAAATACACAAATATATATATGTAAGATGCAATAATATTCCGAGCCAAGATATACCAAGTAAAATGAGGTGGCACCTACAATATAGTGTCCACAGAGACGAACTGGGATCACTGGCCACCAGGACGTCCGCCGTCCAAAGACTGATGATCTGAGAACAAAAGTGAATGGGGTGAGTACATAAACTTGTACCCAGTGAGAGACTCGGTTATAAAGACCGATCACCTCAGGCTGGGGATATGAAATAATCCAAATATCAATTTAATAAATCATTTACTGAAATATATTAAATCCCATACCAAATCAAATATCAAATCCATAATAATATTTACATAAGGGCTGGCATCTGAAATCGTCCCAATAAGGTATACCCGTGTACTGGGGTATCCACTGGACCGTCAAGGGTTACTTTATACTTTTAAAACATTTTTCTTTACTCTCTGGCCCATTCCCTTGACGTTTGCCATACTGTGGTGGAACACAGCATCCGAAGTCCTGGCGAGTTTCCCTACGCGCCTCTCGCAATCAGGAGCGACTCACCGTGCCCCTCGATAGGCGGTCCACGGCTGAGTAACACGCATGCTCTCAACTCGGTCCACGCTCTCACATATTGGAGCTCCGAGGACAACGCTAAATCTCTCATTTCTCAGGGGTATCGTTCCCCATACAATAATCAATAATAATACTAGTATATAAAATTTATTGAAATTCCCACCCTTCAAATCATTTGTAAACTCAATGTGTGAGGGTGGACAATTCATACCCCAAAACATATATAAACAATTTAATAAAGCATTTATAAATAAATTTGAAAACGGTTAACCCTCAATGGTCAACCAATATAATCCAAGCCACTCACAAGTGAGGAGAATTGTATACTCCCCGATTACCCACGAATGCCTTAGCTCAAACTGCAACCGGTCCAAAACTCGTACAATAACGTACCTAAATAATCAAATTAAAATCTAATTTGATTAATAAAGGCATTCAACCAACAATTAAATCATAAAACAAAACCAATTAAAGGTTTCGGAATAAAATTGGCAAGTCTGGAAGTCAATTGAAGCTAATTGGAGTCAATTGGGGTCAAATGGGGTCTAGGGTTGCAAAATTACCAAAATGCCCCTGGTGCAACAGTACCCTTGCTGACAGATTGCTCACTCCCGGGCGGGAGTGAGCCAAATTCGGGAGAAACTCCCAAATTTTGGCAGCTCCGGCGCGGGACCTGCCAGGTCCGGCGCCGGACCTACCTCCAGAATATGGCCGTGTTCGGCCATCTACCAAATCGAGCTCGGTTCGAGTTCGATTCAACACCAATCCGCACCAAAATTGAAACACAGCAAGTTAAATACATGATCTATGAATTCACAGCTTCAAGAACGAAATCAAACAATAAATCATGCTCATCTTTTGGATCAAAACACTATGGGTTGACTTATTTCTGGCAAAACAGAAATCTCAACTTCAATCATCAAATTCTCTTAGCACAGACCATGTAATCAAGCGTGTAAACTATCAAATTAAAGCTTGATGAGTCTAGAACAACATACCAAATTCCCAGCCAAAACGCACGGTTGAATCAAAAGATATAAGCTGATGAACAATCTGTCGCCAAATTTCCAGATTTCTATATTTGATGACTTTCTTGGAAATCTTAATGTTTTGATCTTCAAGAAGGCAAAAGAAGTTGATATTGATGATTGATCAAGTGTTTGAAGAGGGATTGAGAGTTTGATTCAGAGAGAATTGGAAGAAATCTCGGAGAGAAATGAAGAAGAAGAGGTGAAGAAGAAATGAGGGTCTCGGCCAACCGAGACCCTTATAGAAAATGACGGGTCCGGCGCCGGACCCGTGCCTGTCCGGCGCCGGACCCGTGCCTGTCCGGCTCCGGAGTCAACCAAAATCCGAGTTGACTTCGGTCAACTCAGCCCAAATGCCTCGGGTCTCGATTACAAGTGGGGCCCACATCCCCGGACTTCAATTTTAGGGTTTTTGAGCTTGAAATTGAGCTAAATGAAGTTTAAAACATCCATGGGAAGTCTAATTTGGTATATTGAAAATACAACAATACATAATTATACAACTTGACACGTGCGGACTAGGTCCGGGCGTGTCAGATCCCCTATCATAGGAATTTCCAACGCACATGATTTTTTTCGAGAACGATGCATTAATTTCTAAATGTATGAAATGATGGGATAAAATAAACTAAGGACATGGATTAGCACGAAAATATATTAAGTATGTATTAAACGAATAATTAAAGATGTATGAACTTAATTTCTAAAAGGACATAAATGGTGTAAATGAATCTAAGTTAAATGACATGAATTACCATGTTAATGGGCCTAAGTTAAATGTCATATTAAACATTAATGGACCTAAGCTAAATGGCATATTAAAATATTAATGGGTCTAAGCTAAAATGCAAATGAACTTGATTCTAAAATGCAAATGGGCCTAGTTACTATATGGTATAAATTAAATGAAATGGGCTAGACTTAAAATATGTATGGACCTAATTATTAAATGGCATAACTTAAATGAGATAGGCCTAGACTAAAAATATGAATGGGCCTAATTACTAAATGGCATAAATTAAATGAAATGGGCCTAGACTAGAAGTGTGGATGGGCCTAAGTTACTAAATGACATATAATAATGAGATGGACCTAGATTAAAAATGCAACTGGGCTTAATCCTAAAATGCAAATGGGCCTAAATGACAATGAAACAAATTAAATTTGCATGACTTATATTAGAATGATTTGGATCTAAATTAAATATATGTGAATGTAGATTAAAATTAAACAAATTAAATATGCATGGACCTAGATTAAAATGAGACCAATTAAATTAAAATGACCTAAAGTAAATGGACACAAATTATAATGACCTAAATATATGCATGGGTTAAATGAGACAAATTAAATTAAAATGACCTAAAGTAAATGGACACAAATTATAATGACCTAAATATATGCATGGATTAAATGAGACAAATTAAATTAAAATGACCTAATGTAGATGTGTATGGATTAAAATGAAACAAATCAAATATGCATGTACATAAATTGAAATGACATAAATATGTATGAAACTAAATTAATATGATATAAATTAAATATACATGTAACTAAATTAATATGGCATAGATTAAATATGCATGAAGCTAAATTAAAATGATATAGGTTAAATATGAATGAGACTAGATTAAAATGACATAAATTAAATACGGATAGATTAAAATTAAAATGATATGGACTAGATTAAATTGCATGGGCTTGGCTAAATTAAATATGCATGAATCTAAATTAAAATGACTTAAATTAAAATGCATGAATTTAAATTAAAATGACATAAATTAAATATGTATGTATCTAAATTAAAAGGATATAAATTAAATATGTATGGACCTAAATTAAAATGAGGCCAATATATTTAAATAAATTAGATATGCATGAACTAAATTAAAATAACCTAAATTAAATATGCATGAAGTTAAATTGAAATGATACTACTTAATTGTGCATAGGTCTAAACTAAGCATGTAAAAAAATCAAAAAAAAAATACAAATTAAATCAATTTCGAAAAATACCAGAAAAATGGAAAAGGGTTTGTTGCGATTGGGTCGGGTCAACACGCGGGTCGACACGCTGGTCAGCGGTGAGAGCAACCGGATCGGGTCGGGTCGGGGCGACGCGCGGGTCGTATGTACGGAGCGCTGGCAACACGCGGGTAGGTGAAGCGGTTCGCGGTGCGGAGCGCGGGTCGGGTCGGGGCAACGCGCGGGTCGACACACAAGTCAGCGGTGAGAGCAACAAGGTCGAGTCGGGGCGACGCGCGGGTCGAGGCGGAGCGCGGGCACACGCGGGCTGAAGGGTTTTAATGAGGGTGAAAAGTCTTTTTTACCCCTTTTGAGTATAAAAGCACCTTCAGAAGCTCTTTTCAACCTTTTTTTGCCATTTTTTCAGCCTTCACTCTCTCTCTACCCGAATTTTTTCTCTCTCTCTCTCTACTAACACAAACTTACCTAGAAATCTTCTTCAAAAAATATCAAACTCCCTTTAAACCCAGAAAACATGAAGAACGACCAAGAACCTTAGGGAAATTTTCCAGATTTTTTTGAAAACCTAAACAGCAAGATAAGCCACGATCTTTTAAAATAGCCTTCCTCAGTCTCCTAAACACGAAATCGTACTCCGATTTACCCAACTTCAAACCAAAGAACCTAGATCTAGCTTCAAAATCTCTGAAAAACGAAACCCTAAAATCAAAAAAAAAATCTTCAAATCTGAGCCCTGTTTTTTTCTATTCCAGTGAACCTTGGGCGAAATCCCAGCTCAAAATCCACTAGTTTCTAACCTACAACAAGCTCGGAATCCCGAATTGTTTTTCTATTTTCTGCACTTTTTCTGAAACAGAACCCCAAGGCTCAACTTTCAAAACCCTAACCCTAATCTCCAAAATCGTCCCCCACTGTTGAAACAGTAAGATATTTATAAATGGTCTTTTTTTTTTAGGCCTCAGTTTGTAATGTTGGGCTTGGGTTCCTTGTATGCGGGCTTTGAAAACCTTGGGCCATTTGTAGCCTTTGCTTTTGTAATTCCAAGTCTTTAGGCCATTAGGGCCAGTACTAATAAAAATTCTTTTGTTTGTACCTTGGCCCAACAAAAATGCTCCCAAATAAAAAGGAGGACATAATATTTAAAATGGGCATATTAATAACAAACAAGTTAAAGTTGAAATTAAAATTAAGACTAAGATTAAAATGAACATTAAGATGCAAATGAATAAGGAATGAATAAAATTAAAAATAAAATAATAATAAAAAATAGTGTCTACAGCAACACTTAAGCACCCCGTTTGGCCGTTTAGCCCATTTGAGTGCTCAAACGGACTGAAACGGCCAAAGTTCCATTAATGAGCATCTCCGCCGAGTAGAATCTCCTCAGGGAATATAAAAATAAATGAAAGGTTGGGGTCACCTTGCCTGACTCCCTCTGCTCCGTCAAAATAACCAGCCAATCTTGGTGGAGTAATTTAAGTACTAATCCAGCTAATTAACAAGTCTGAGAACTCCAAATTAAGCTTTCAAGTATGAAAGAACAATCCAAAGAATCAAAAGCTTTCTTTAAATCAATCTTTAAAGCACACCTTGAAGTGGGGTTTTACAATAGCCACATATATATATATATATATATATATATATATATATATATACAAGTCCCTGAGCCATCAGAACCTTATCAACTAAAATTTCTGCCTTCAATGAAAGCACGTTTGACTACCACAGATCAGAGAAGGGAGGGTAAGCTTCAATCTGTTGGCAATGATATCTTGGTGATGCATACAACAGAGCAGCATGAGATTGGTCTGACCTTAGTAATGGCCAAAGCAATTACTAGATTGAATGCATATGAGAAACTTTTAAACATGAAAAGAACCCCCCACTGTCTGATAATCAGTATCCATCAATTAACATTAACTTACAGAATATTTTATTTACAAGTTTTAAATTATTATTTTGTCTATCTGTTTAAATCATGTGAGAACACAAAATTCAACTGCAATATAAATAAATCGTATAAAAAGACATGCAATCAAACTTGTACAATCAAGATGAGTCTCTACAATTTGTCCCCTCCGCACATAAATCCATTCACATCAATATTCACATATATGAGAGGGAATTTGATCAACACAGGCTAGTAAGAAAAAGGTACCAAAAATTTAAACTACTAAGCACATAAACAACACAATTAGGATTATTTAAGATAAAACATTTATTTATTTATTTTTTACTTTCTACTTTCCTTTTATTTTAGTTGATCAGTATTTTTTTTCTCTCTTAGTTTAGTTTTTTTTTTTCAATTTATTAAATGCGTTAATGGAAAAAAAAAAGTTGATAGTGGTTGTTTTGGGTTTATCCCTATATAACCAAGTATTCCCAATTTTTTTTTCACTTTTTTCCCGTTTTAGGGGAAAAAGGGGAAAAAAATTAAAGGTCTATCAATATTTACTTTTTCTTTATCAAAAGGAAAACGTTTTCCTACCGACTCTTCATTTCTTACCCTTTCTTATTTATTTTTTCTTGGTAGAATCAGAGAGCATTATGACTTTTTTTAAAAAAACTTTCATGAACCTTTTAATAATTTTATGATGTTTATATGATCTAAGCTATAAGTTTGTAGTTTATATTATTATTATGACTTTTATATATATATATATATATATAGAAATGGCTACTGTTTTTCTTAATTATGTATCACAAAGCATTTTTTATAATGATTAGAATATATAACTAAATTTTGAATTTCTTGTAACTTTATACTTTTACTGTGTTTGCTTATGTAAGATAAATAAATATAATTAACTTGTAAAAACCTGTGGTGCAAGTGCGGGTAACTGTTCTAGTTAAGATAATTTCTATAGTTATTTTCATATTATAATTAATTCATGATAGATATATTTACAATTTTCTATTTTTCTCAAAATATTAATTATTATGTTAAATGTGTTTGCCATAAAAAGTATGTTAAATATAATGAATTATATATTATAGCAATAATTTTTCTCTCTTCATATAATTTTTTCCCCCAATTATTAGATTGATAAATGATTTTACATATGAAGAATAAATTACTACTTAACATAGACCCGCGACATTGACACGGGGTTAATCCACTAGTTTTATTTAAATTGATCACCCAGTATCACATGTTAAGATCCCTATTTTTTTAGGATCATCTTGGTATATAAGTTAGTCTTGTTCATTTTTAAATGGCTTAATATTCAACTTGCCCCCTAAACAATTGCATACTTGAACTTGTATTTTGAGACACATGAGTCCTTAAATAGATAGAAACGTGATGAAAACTGTTTAATCCCTTAATTGGCATTGACAAGACTTTTTCACGTTAAGTTTTTAATTTAAAAGTAAAAATCATTATTTTTAATTTTTAATTTTTAACTTTTGATATTTTCCACCCATCTAAAGACTTTTGGGTCTCAAAATAGAAGTTGCAGATATGCAACTATCTCAAAATAGAAGTTGTAGATATGCAACTATCTCAAAATAAAAGTTTAGATATATAAGTCTCTCAAATAAAAGTTTATAAGATAATATGTCTGTTTTGGTATAGTTGAGATGTAAATTGGGTTTTAAGCCATTTATTAATGGCTTAATACCCAAATTGGTCTCCGAACTATACAAAAATGATAGATTGGTTCTTAAACTTTTATTTGAAACAGATTAGTCCCTCAATTTTATTTTAGAACAGATTGATCTCCGAACTATACAAAAAAGACAGATTAGTTCCTAAACTTTTATTTGAGACAGATTAATCTCTCAATTTTATTTTAGAACAGATTGATCTCCGAACTATACAAAAAAGACAGATTAGTTCCTAAACTTTTATTTAAGACAGATTAGTCCCTCAACTTTTATTTTGGAACAGATTGGTCCCTGGACTATACAAAAAAGACAGATTAGTTCCTTAACTTTTATTTTAGGATAGATTGATCCCTGAACTTTTATTTTGGAACAGATTGGTCCCTGAGTTTTCTTTGATTTTTTCTCATAAAAGTTTAGGGATCAGTTTGTCCTTTTTTATATAGTTCAGAGATCAATTTAGGTATTAAGTCATTTATTAATATATAATAATTACCCTTGTTTTTATGCCACATTTTCCCCTTCCCAAATTCTAACACAACAAAAAGATATTTAATTCGTAAATTTTTTTTATGTTCCTTTGTCCTTGAAGAAAAGCTATTACTATTTGATTTTGGGTGCAATGACTAGAGAGTCTCAGTCCATGGATAGTCAAGCAAGAAAGTTCAAATGGAAGATTGAGAATTTCTCCTCTATTAAGACAGAGGAGCTGTCCTCTAACATATTTTTTTGTTTATGGAAACAAATGATAAAGTTGTTATATTACATCTTCTGTTAGTTTGGTTGGATTTTATTTAATTTTGGCTGAAATCCCAATTAAGAGTTAAAATTTTCTCGAAAATCTCAATTTGGAGTCAAAACTTTTAATTTTGTCAATTCAGGGTTCAATATTTACAAATTGCCTCAATTTGATCCATAACCTTTTAATTTGATTAATTAATGATTCAATTAACATTTCTAAATTGAGTCAAATAAGGGTCTAATGAGCATGTTATATTTCCATAATTAATATTAATCATCCAAAACCTTTAAATGAAAATGAGGTTTTCTTCTTCAAATCAAACTTTTTTCTTCTTTTTGACTCTTTTTTTTTTTTGCTTAATTACATCACTTGAAAACTAAATTTTAGTAGTTTTTCCCCAATGCTCTTATTGGGCCCAAATTGAAAATATTTAACCCTAATTTGACAAAATTAAAAGGTTTGCCATTAAATTGAAATTTTCGTAAAAGTTTTGACCCTTATTTGAAATTTCAACCTTTAATTTTTCTCTAAGGAAAATTTGCAAATTTTATTTGGCTGCAACCGAGTCCTTATCTTCCCATGGGGAACAATGTGGATCATTTCTCTGATTATCTAGATGTTGCAGATTCAGCAACATCATATAACCCTAACAAACTCGGCAGGCAACTCTTTTGCAGGATTGTTCATAACCAAAAATGATTCTTTCTCATGAAATGCATTGACTTTGTTCATCATCAAATCTCTTATTTATATGCTCTCTATTTTTGGCGATGAACATTTATTTTGAATTTGTCCCCGTGCCTGGCTCATGGAGGTAATTGAAGCCATTGGAGCTTAGGCCTAACAGGCTGGAGCGAATGCCAGATACGTTAGAATTTGTTATCAGCTTGTTTACTCAGTGTGGTTACTGATTGCCAACACTCTTGCGATCTGCATATCCTTGCTGTTACTATCTTTTCAAACCACTTGTTAGGAAGCTTAAGAGAGAAAGAGAAGATGAGAGAAAGAATTGGTGTTTATTTCTATACAAGACATAGGGTATTTATACATGTAGGTCAAGTCAATTAAGGTAACTATGCCTAATCAAAGACAAGGTCAAGTTAATTAAGGTAACTATGCCTAATCAAAGTCAATTAAGGTAACTATATATGCCTAATCAAAGACAAGGTCAAGTCAATTATTAGGGCTATACATTAATATCCCCCCTCAAACTCAAGGTGGTGCTGTGGATGCCAGTTTGAGTTTGGAAACTAAGTCAAGAAACCGTGTTGGGAGATGAGTTTTGGTGAAGATATCAGCTGTTTGGTTCGAAGAGGATACTGAAATGAGTTGTAGAATTCCATGGTTTAGATGATGTCGTACAAAATGACAGTCAATATCAATATGCTTTGTACGTTCGTGGAAGACATCATTATGAGCAATCTAGATAGCATTACGATTGTCACAATGAAGAGTAGTAGCAGAGGATGAAGGAACACCCATGTCTTCTAACAATAGTCGAAGCCATAATAGTTTAGCAGTAGCATCAGCCAAAGCACGATATTCTGATTCAGTGCTAGAGCAGGTAGTGATAGTTTGTTTCTTACTACGCCAAGAAATGAGAGAATCACCCAAAAAGAAACAGTAACCAGTTGTCGAATGTCGATCAACAGGATCACCGGCCCAGTCTGCATCAGAATAGCCAGACAATAAAAAAGAGAAGAGTGGACAGAAAAGTGGAGACCATGAAACAAGATCCCTTTTACATATCTCAAAATACGAAGAACAGCAGAAAAATGTGAGGATCGAGGAGCACTCATGAACTGACTAACCAATTGAACTGCATAAGCAATGTCAGGTCTGGTGACTGTAAGATAAACTAAGCTTTCAACAAGCTGTCGATATAAAGTAGGATCATCAAGAGGAGTGCCATCCATCGGAGTAATTTTGACATTGTGCTCCAGGGGAGTAGATACTGTTTTGGAGTCTGTGATACCAGCTCGAGATAATAAATCAGATGCATACTTAGCCTGAGAAAGGAAATAGCCCTTAGAATTAGAAGAGACTTCAAGACCCAAGAAGTAACTAAGAGTGCCCAGATCCTTCATCTCAAACTGATGACTAAGATACTGTTGTAACTCTGAAATACTGGAGCTATCATCACCTATAATTATCATGTCATCAACATATAGAAGAAGGATGACTATACCACGATCAGTCCGACGAGTGAACAAAGCAGAATCATGAGGACTAGAGACAAAGCCAAACTGTGTGATGGTAGAACTGAACTTGGAAAACCAGGCTCGAGGAGCTTGTTTTAATCCATATAAGGCTTTCCGAAGTTTGCAGACTTTATGTGCAGGACGAGAATATCCTAGAGGAGGCTGCATATAGACTTCCTCTTGCAAATCACCATTAAGGAAGGCATTTTTCACATCCATCTGAAAAAGTTCCCATTTCTTTACTGCAGCAATGGCTAGGAGACTCCGAACAGATGTAATACGAGCAACTGGAGTAAAAGTTTCTTCATAATCAATTCCATATTCTTAAGAATATCTTTTTGCTACCAAACGAGCTTTATATCGCTCAATAGAACCATCTGCACGAGTCTTGATTTTATAGACCCATTTGCAACCAATAGCAGCCTTACCTAAAGGAAGATCAACTAAGTCCCAAGTATGAGTTTTCTCAAGAGCTCGAAGCTCTTCATCCATAGCCTGTTGCCAATGAGGATCAATGCTAGCTTCACGAAAAGAGTTAGGTTCGTGCAAGGTAACAATAGTAGAGAAACAATGGTAGTTTTGTAGATAAGAAGGAGGTTTGCTTACTCGGGTGGACTGATGAACAGATGGCACAGATACAATCTCTGCCGATGGAGTAGACTCTGTGGGAAGAGGAGCAGAAGTCGAAGAATCGTCAAGCTCAGAGGAGGATTCAGCTTCAAGATTTGGAAATAATTCTGCAGAGGTGTTAGTAAAGAATTGAATAAGACTAGAATGGGAAGAATGAAAGCTGGAAAAAGAAGAAAACTGAGTATCTTCCCAAAAAGTGACATGACGAGAAATGCAGACTCTGTTAGAGATGGGATCCCAGCAACGATATCCTTTATGTTCAATCCCATATCCAAGAAAACAGCAAAGACGAGCACGGGGTTCTAATTTATTATGTTCATGAGGTTGAAGAAGAACAAAACAGACACATCCAAAAGGTTTAAGAAGATGGTAATTAGGAGGCTTACCAAACAATCGTTCATAAGGGGAAAGGTTGTCAAGAATTGAAGTCGGGGTACGGTTGATTGTGAAAAAAAAAGTTAAAGCAGCTTCACCCCAAAATTTTTCAGGACAAGAAGCAGACAGAAGAAGGGCTCGAACTGAATCAAGTATGTGACAATGTTTACGCTCAGCTCTACCATTTTGTTGGGATGTACTGGGACATGAACATTGTACTAAGGTACCTTGCTGATCAAGAAAGGCAAGCAGAGTAGACTCTTTGTATTCCATGGCATTATTAGTTCGAAGAGTTTTGATGGAACAAGAAAATTGTGTTTTGACCATAGTTGCAAACTTGATATATATCTGTGGTAATTCAGAGCGATGTTTTAAAAAATAAATCCAGGTATATCTAGAATAATCATCAATGAAAATGACATAATATTGATAACTACTCATAGATAAAACAGGAGAAGGTCCCTAAATATCAGTATGTACAAGATCAAAAGAAGATTTAGAAATAGAGGTACTATTATTAAAAGCAAGAGCAGATTGTTTGCAAGCTGACATTGCAAACACTGAAATGAGTCATTTTTAATGGATCCTAACAAACCACGAGAAACTAAAGGATGTAATTTACTAGCAGAAGCATGGCCAAGGCGAAGATGCCATTGACAGAGAGAGGATTTGAAGGTGGTGACAGCCGAAAGGTGTTGAGGAAGTTGAAGTGAGACGAGCTCAAACAATCTTCCAACTTTCTTCCCCGTCCCAAAAGTCTTCCCCGTCTGCGGATCTTGTACCTGACAACCAGAAGAAGAAAAAATGACAGTAAGACCAAGATCACAAATTTGTCCAACATAAATAAGATTAAAGGTGAGAGAAGGAATGCAATAAGTATCAGGAAGAGTAAGATTAGAATCAGATACATTTCTAGTATGTTTGATATGCATTGGGGTGTTATTAGCAGTGTGAATTGGGGGAAGAGATGACGTGGTTGTCTTGGATGAGAAAACAGAAGAATCATGAGTCATATGATTATGACAAGCAGAGTCAAAAAGCCAAGGAGATTTACCCGGGGTGACAGATAGAGCAGTGGGAGCAGAAAAATTGGCAGAGATAACCTGTTTGAGTAAAGATTGAAGATCACTCATCGTAAGATTAACAGAGTTCTCAGAGGCAACAGCAGCAACAGAAGAAGAAGCTCCAGGCTGAGAGAAAACTCCCTTAGTGCTAGTAAAACTTTCCTTAGGTTTGGGGGGCCTTACGGGGCAGTTCTCAATGATATGACCCTTTTGTGGCAGTAACGGCATTCGATGGTTGGGCAATCAGAGAGATTGTGACCTTTCTGACGACAATTCCTGCAGAAAAAATTCCCTGATTTCTGATAAGAAGGTTTAGAACGAGTGGTTGCAAAAGCAACATTAGTCTATGAAAACCCTAGGTGAGTTTCTTCAAAAATGATTTCTTTTATAGCTGTATCCAAGGTAGGAAGTGGGTCTCGATGGAGCAAGGAAGCTCGAACAGATTCCTATTCAGGACGGAGGGCCATAAGAACTTGAATGAGATGCAAATGATCTTCACTGATTTTGGCTTGGGACAAATGAGTCCAAAGAGGTTGGACTTGGGCTAGGAAGCCATTGATAGACTGGCCTGGTTCCTGTTTTAGATTGTGTAGGGTGCTCCAAAGTTGATAATAGTGTGCAAGATCGGTAGACTTGTATCGGACCGCAAGAAAATCCCAGATGGCTTTGGCAGATTCCAGATCTGAAAATTATGCATGAATGTCGGGAATTGTGGAATTGTAGAACCAAGTGATGATTTGGTGATTTTTACTATCCCAATCTTCTAGGCGTTCAGCGAACTTGGTGCTGGACTCATTCAAGTTATAAGTGGACTTAGTAACATCACCAGTGACAATTCGCCATAATTTACGTCCAATCAGGAAACTACGTATCCCTTGGACTCAGAGAGTATAGTTAGAACCATCAAGAATTGTGGAAATGGGCCTAGAAACCTCTAATTTCTCCATTGTAGAGACAAAATTAGCAAAAACAGAGCCCAAAAATGAAATCAGAAGGCCAAAATGAAGCAGAAGAGGGAACCTTCGAAAATCGGTCAACGATCAACGATCAGAGATGACGTGGCACCAGAAGACAACTGAGACTGACGTGGCAGGCAGGCAATAATTGGAGCTGACGTGGCGGTAGGGCTGACGTGGCAGAGAAGAACAGAGTCAAACACCGGCGCGTGGACAAGTTGACCGGCGCGTGGAATACTTTGACTGGCGCGTGAGGGCGCGTGGAGCGTCGGGTTGAGCTGAAAATTTGTAGGCTAGCAGAGCAGAGCAAGGGTTGTCCAATAGTGCAGGCAGTGTAGCAAACAAGAGTCTGGAAAAATTTTGAAAATTCACAAACCTATGGGAGGAAAAAAAAAAGAGGCGTGGAGGACAGCAGGGAGGTGATAACGGCCGGAATTGGAAAGGCAGAGGTTGGACTGAAAACTGAACAGAATGGCAGTGATGGTGAGACAAACAGAAAGAAAAATTCAGACCTTAAGCTCTTGATACCATGTTAGGAAGCTTAAGAGAGAAAGAGAAGATGAGAGAAAGAATTGGTGTTTATTTCTATACAAGACATAGGGTATTTATACAGGTAGGTCAAGTCAATTAAGGTAACTATGCCTAATCAAAGACAAGGTCAAGTCAATTAAGGTAACTGTGCCTAATCAAAGTCAATTAAGGTAACTATGCCTAATCAAAGACAAGGTCAAGTCAATTATTAGGGCTATACATTAATATACATTAATACCACTGAATACCCTACTGAAAAAGATATTGGCACATTCTTTACAAGCTTGATTCTGAGCTTGCGAGCCATAAAATTGATTATTCTCAAGAAGTAAAAGAAGCTCTATATAAAATAGAGGAAGCCTTGAATAGGCCCCCTGCTAACTTCCTTGAAACGGGGAAATTTTCTCTACTCAAGAAGGCATTCAAGGTCCTCTCTAGAGATTCTACACATGTTTAAAAGAGTAGCTGAAAAAAGACTGAGCAAAAAATTGCTGCCTTCCCTGAGGCTTGAGCAATTGACGAGGAACGGAAGAATAAAAAATGAAAATCTTGGTTTGTTTGGCAGGAAAAATTTAAGAGTACAAAATAAAAAATTTTTAAATATCTTCCGGGGTCGGGCCACTGGCCCATGTATCAGCCCCACAAAGCTCATATGCTTAGATTGTATTGGGCTTGACTCTGACAAATATGGACCACATGACAGCCTATATTCCTGACTGGTCATGTTGTCCTGGTCCAATCTAGCAGCCCATTTTTCATGCCATGCTGGCCGAACCGACGTCCGGGTGGGTATTCAATTTTCATATTTCATATTAAGAAAGTCATTGGGGAGTCTTAGTATCTTTAATTGTACCCAAAAAAATTTCATATGTTAAAAAAAAGAAAAAGCAATGTATAAAGCTACAAGCCAAATTAATGATCATAATAGTTCAAAATTCATCATCAAAGACCCAAAATCATTCTTCATAACACTCACAGTAAGTAACTTTCAGTATTTATTACTGGTATTAGTATGCAAAACTAGCTATGAGCCTATGACTGTAGTGTAGAGACCCCATGGTCTTTGTAGGTAAATCTTTTCGTCCAACATTAAATAAAGTCAGATTAAAATTTTTTTTTTTGCCTAAACATAGAATTCAGTGGTGACTATTCAATTGTGGGAAAAATGAATGGATAGATTATTTTGAATTTATCCATTCGGTTCAGTGCTTTTCCTTCTAATTTTCTCTGATGAGTTGAGCTCAGTGAATTTTTCTTCATCTATTTTTTCAAAGGTATGTCAAAAGTAGAAATTCATATTTAAATTTCAATTATTTTACATGAATATGGTTGAATGATTAGCTTTAATGCATGAACATAATATCTTAATTGCTTATACATATATACATATATACATACATATAGCAAATTACCCGTGACCTAAGAGCAACAATTTTTCCCTCAAAAAAAAAAATGAGAGCAACAATTTTTTTTTAGATAAAATGTTAATATTTATTTATAAAAAAAAAACAGCAAAACTGCTCATGTTTGTACAAAGGCTCAAGGAACGATACAACGTCTGTACAGTATAAGTCTATACAGTAAAGTCTACTATTTTAATCATACAAAGATATTATCATTAACACTTGTTTAGTACGAAATAAATAAAAAGGAAAGAAAATATATAGAAAGAAAGTAGGTAAGGAAATATAATTTTTTTTATTTAATAGGACATAAATGCACCTAAAAAATAAAAGATGAAGGAATTAGGAGGGTCCATTTCTTTAAGAATCATTTCTATCCAAATTGGACGGAAATATGAGAGAAAAAAGTGGTTGTTTAAGTCTAGCACATAAAAATGATTATTATATCCTTAAAATTTATTTTTATTACAAAATTTACCATTATAAATAAAAGATATTAGAAGTAAATTTTTAACTAAAAAGTAAATAACGGTAAACTTATCATATTAATTAAAATTAATTTTTTTTATTATTTTTTAATTATACCAAACAAAGGAAATAATTAATATTTTTTCTTCTTTTTATTTCTTTCCTGACTATCAAACTTGAAAAAGAAAATATAAATTTCTTCTCTTTTCCTACCTATTTTTTTCTTTATTATTTCCTTTCCTCCTACTAAACATAAACTCCCAACTATAGCATAAACTTTTATCCATTTTATAGAATTTTATAAATAATATAATTATAAAAGGGTATTATTGTCCAAAAATTTGATTTCATTATAACATAAAAAGATAGAAAAGCCAAATGACCTTAGTAGTTTCAAAATACTTTTTTTTTAGGGAAATAATTTCAAAATACTAAAGAATTACTTGGTAATTAAATTTTAACTTCAATGAAAAATTTCTTTCTTCTTGTGGTAATATTAAATTACCAAGATAATAAGAAATTCCTAGAGTAACGATAACTAAACGTGACAATTTAATATTATTAATGACCAATTACTAAAGAAATTTCCAATTCCTTCTAACCCCCACTATAAAGGAAATTATTATTTCCCTTTCCCTTGTTGTGAACTTCTGCTCATTCATTTTCTTTTGCCGCTCTATGCACCATTTAAAAGAAAATAAAAAATGTAAACTGATTTCCTCCAAAAAAAAAAAAAGGTAAAATGATGAGTGGTAAGGAAAAGATAGCTTAAAAGGCTTTTGAAAAAACAAAGACCAACTATAAGTAGTCAACTTCTCCTTTTACTCTTGATAAAAGCACCTTTGCTCTTTTCGAAAAAATTCTTTGTTTCTAACCCTACGGAGGAAATAGTGTAAAATCCTGTTTCTTCTTTCCTTTTTTTTTTTTTTCTTTAAATTAAGGATATCCTTGAAGAAATCTCCTAACTTGGAACTTGTTTATTGAATTCGCAGTGGATAGTCTGAGGCTATGGATGGTAAGCAAGTAAGCAAGTTCACCTGGAAGATCGAGGGCTTCTCCTCTGTTAACCAGAAGAAGCTCTACTCTGACATCTTCTTTGTTGGTGGAAACAAATGGTACTAAATTTTGATATTAATTCTTCTGTTAGTTGGGTTGGAATTTTATGTCTCTCTTAAGTATAAATTTGCATATTTATTTGTCTGCAGGCGAGTTCTTATCTTCCCCAAAGGGAACAATGTAAAACAATTGTCAATTTATCTAGATGCTGCAGATTCAGCAACTTTGCCTTATGGATGGAGTAGATATGCTCAGTTCAGATTATCTGTCATCAACCAAACAAACCGTGAAAACTCCATTAGTAAAGGTATTTAGTTGCAGCACTAACATTCCTATGAAACAAAAAATCATCACATTTTCGGTGTTTTTAAGGAGATTTTTTATGGTGCTCAAGCTTTTTTAATGTTAATGAAATTCAACTTTTTTTCGAGGTTAAGAATTTTGCTAATTTAATATGCGAATATTTCTGTAACAATCTTAAGGACGCTACCAAAGAAATTTCTAATAGCAGGATAAGAACTCTGTTAATCACATAAGTGGAATTGAAGAAACCCTTAAATGCTGCTGAACAAATGGAGAATGCTACTGAATCTTTGGCATCTCATCTCACAATCTTGTGTTCTTGTTTGGGGCTGAACATTTATTTTGTGTGTTCCTGTGCCGGGCTCATGGTGGTAAATGCCATGAAAACTTGGGCTTAACAGCCAATACCAGATGCCAAATAGGTTAGAATTTGTCAATTGTTGTCAGCTTGTTTACTCAGATTGGTTGCTGATATTTGACACGCTTGCTTTTGGCAGTCACTTGTCATGAGTTTAGTGAAAAGGAGAGCGATTGGGGCTTCACTTCATTCTTACCTCTAAGTGAATTACACGACCCTATCAAAGGCTATCTCATGAATGATGTGTGCTTAGTTGAAGCTGACATTTCCACCGATAGGACTATTGATTTGCTGTCATATAAATTCACAGCTGAGACAGATTCTAATGAACTCAAGGACAAGGAAGCTGATAATGGTAAGCCAGTCATAAGCAAGCTGAAACTGTAATTAAGGTGATTTGCTGTCATATTTTCTATCTTTTACAGGACAAGATGAGACAGAATCTACCACTACCACCCAAGAGTTGCCAACTGCTCAGCCTTCTTCCCCGAGTGAGGTATCAGCCAAGTTTTATTTTTCTGTTTTTTATGCTTACAAGGTGTAGCCAAGTATGCAATTAGACTTTGTTACTTGCGCGCTCCTTATACGTCCTTAATAGTTAACACTTGCAATGATCTGCACATCTTAGCTGTTACTGTCTCTTTCCTCTATGTCAGACCATTGAACCTGAAGATCCTACCGAGGAAGATATCGACACATTCTTTACTAGCTTGGAATATGAGCTTGCAAACCATAATATTGATTCGTCTCAGGAAGAAGCAAAGGAAGCTCTGGCTAAAATTGAGGAAGCCTTGAATATGGCCCCTGCTAACTTTTATGAATCTGGGAAGTTTTCTCCACTAAAGAAGGCATTCAAGGTCCTATCTAGTTCGGATTGTTCCTCTGCCCTTACAATTGAGCAGAAAAATGAGTTGTTGGCCATGGAAGAAAACTTCAAAGAACTACCTGTGCGTGTCATGAAAGCAGTGCAGGACAAGAATCTGTTTTCTGAGAAGGAATCCGTGAAGCTGACTCTTAGTTCCAACTTGGAGAAAAGTCTAAGCATTTTTAAAGAGAGTAAGGCAGAGCTGAAACAGGTTGAGCAAAAAATTGCTGCCCTCCTTGAGCAACTAGATGAGGAACAAAAGAATAAAATGAAAATCTTGGATGGTAGGAAGGAAACTTTTAAGACTACCAAGAACATGAAAATGGAGCTTGAAGCATTGGAAAAGGAATGGCCAGAGTATGAAGCTAAAGCCAAAGCTGCTGAGGAGGAGGAGAAGACTGTTGCAGCAGAATGGAGCAGAATGAAAGACTTCATGTCTTCTCTGAAGGAAAAATTTTAAAAAGGGAACAAATCATGCAATGATCTTTTGGAAAAGGGTTTATATATATATTTCATGTTTGAACATTTTTGAAGTTTGGCTGAAGTTCCTTGTTTCATTTTGTTTAAACTCAAATATATATTTGTCTTTGTCATGTTTATTTATAAATAATCAAAGGACCCCATGCGCCTCAAAAAAAAAAGAAAAACAGTTAAAACTTCATTTTGGAGGATATTTGGACTGGAATTAACACTGTTTTTGGTATGAAGGAAATAGGAAGGAAAGAAATAGTATGGAAAGAAAGTGAGTGAGGAAATGTAACTTTTCTTTGTTTGGTAGGATATAAATACATCTAAGGAAAGAAATAGGAAGGAAATGAGAGAGACAATTTCCTTAGAAATCATTTCCTTCTAAATTGAGAGGAAATAAGAGGGAAAGAAAGTGTTTGTTAAGTCTAACAAATAAAAATGACTATTACACCCTTAAAATTTATTTCTAATTACAAAATTTACAATTACATGTAAAAGATATTGAAGGTGAATTTTTAACTAAAAAGTAAACAATGGTAAAATGGTCATATTAATTAAAATAAATTTTCTTTTTTTCCTATTTCTTAGTTATACCAAACAAAGAAAATAATAAATTTTTTTCTTTTCTTTTTATTTTTTTCCTTACTACCAAACATGATGAAGGAAATATAAATTTATTTCTTTTCCTCACCTATTTCTTTTCTTTACTATTTCTTTCCCTCCTACCAAACATAGGCTAAAGGAATGGGAAATGAGTACCCCAATTTTTTGATACAGGGGAAATTATCCTAACCTAGGCATTGACATACTAGTTGTTTCAAGGGTTAATCAAAAACAATGAAATGAGAAATTGAGACCATGAAAAATGGTTCAAAGCTCTGCCGTAATGATATATCTAATATTCTAATTTCTAACTCTAAAGCGGCTACCTCATATTGTCTTTTAATTAAACTATCAACAAGTATACATAGGAGTAGAATTCATACAATGCAACGTTCATGCCTCGCTTTCCTCAAGTGGACACCCCAGAGGGTTAGAACTTGAAATTTTATTTTGGAGATCTTTAGTTCGAATCTGGAAATAATTAAGTAGCGAAAGATTTATAAATTGAAAGAGGACTTCCTTTTGTTGTGTAGTATAATCATCGTATGTACCTAAGCTATCAATTTCACTTAAATAGCGAAGTGAAGTTGAAAATCCTTGATTGGCCTCACCGAACCACTGTAAATTATTGTGTGAATTTCTTCTCTATTCCTTTCTCCTTTACAAACTAACCATTCTCCTGCATCAACGCCAAAAACACCTCGTTTCTCCAAAACCACACTTAGCCAAAGTTTGCCCACTCAAGCGAAAGTTTTGTAAGTGATATTCAACCCTGTAACACTAAATCAAATTACCAACAAAAATGTTATTCGTATAATTTGTGATAATATTTAAGTATGATTTTGAGAATATAATTTTAGTATACGTAACATGATATTGTTTGATGATATGTTTTGCCGTGCTAGTGAGTACATGGTAATCAAGGATTTCTTGTATTCCTTCTCATCTATTTGTTTTTTCTTTTTTTAACCAATTCTGATGCACCATTTAAAAGAAAAAACAAATGTAAAATGATGAATATTGTACAAAAAAAAGTTACTTAAAGGCGAAGTAAATGAGCTACTAGTGCTAAAATAAAAAGAAAACAAGCACCTAGAATATCCTAGTCAAATTATATCTTTTGTATTAATTAATTAATTAATGGCTTATTAACAATAATTCTTTCCCATCAAACAAAAACCCTCCCGTTTGGTATTTTTTTGAGAAAGTTGTTCTAGGAAGAGTGATTCCATGAAGAGTGTTTCTAGGAAAAACTTTCCATTACAAAATAAATTGACACATTTGGTATGAGAAACGAAGGAAGCTCTTGCTAAAATTGAGAAAGCCCTGAATATGGCCCCTGCTAACTTTTATGAATCTGGGAAATTTTCTCCACTCAAGGAGGCATTCAAGGTCCTAACTAGTTCTGATTGTTCCTCTGCCCTTACAATTCAGCAAAAAAAATCAGTTGTTGGCCGTGGAAGAAAACTTCAAAGCACTACCTGAGTGGGTTGTGAAAGCAATGCAGGACAAGAATCTGTTTTCTGAGAAGGAATCTGTGAAGTTGACACTTAGTTCCAGCTTGGAGAAAAGTCTAGGCATTTTTAAAGAGAGTAATGCGGAGCTGAAACAGGTTGAGCAAAAAATTGCTGCCCTCCTTGAGCAGCTTGATGAGGAACAAAAGAATAAAGCGAAAATCTTGGCTGGTAGGAAGGAAAACTTTAAGACTACTAAGGAGATGAAAATGGAGCTGGAAGCACTGGAAAAGGAATGGCCAGAGTATGAAGCAAAAGCCAAGGCTGCTGAGGAGGAGGAGAAGACTGTTGCAGCAGAATGGAGCAGAATGAAAGACTTCATGTCTTCTCTAAAGAAAGATTTAGAAAGGGGACACATGAACGGTTTTGTATATATGCAATGATGTTTTGGTTCATGCTTGAACAAATTTGAAGCTCAGCCGAAGTCGTTTCATTTTGTTTAAACTCAAATATATTTGCAATGTGATCGTGTTCTAGGTGGACGTAAAGAATGTATGCTGATCTTTGAGTTTTGCTAATATGGTTATCATTGTCTTGTTTATTCATAAAAAATCGAAGGACCCAGAGAACTTAAAGACTTCACTTACAATTACTTGCTTTAGGATTATTGGTATAAACAGAGGAGAAGCTTAAATTTAATTCAGTGGAGTGGCTATTACTTACACTACTAGGATGGGACTTTTTTTCCTTCTTGTTTCCTTTTGACCATAGTCAAGTTCCAGTATCCACATCCCAAGGTAACTATCAAATAAATATATTATTTACGATTTGAAAGCAACACCAACACATAGTTAAACATATTTGAAACATGGAGTATTAAAAGAGATGCTAATTTATACCCACCTGCTGTTTGTTTGTAATATGTTCATTATATTTGTTGAAACATAGAACTGAATTTCGTTTTGTATGTGGGCTTTTCTCATACTACCATAACAGAAAAAAAAAAATCAGTGCAAATGATCTGTTTTTGTTCATACATAGTTATGCTTCTTTATGTTGTTCAGAGGGTAACATATCTATGGGGACAGTGACAGAGAAGATTGATCGGTAACTGCAAAGTCTGTGGAGATGAACATCAATATACTGGATTTACATACAGAAATATATGTTGTTCTCACGGGATCAGAAATTATTTCCTAACAAGAAAAAAAACAGCAACGGGATAACGAAGGAGGAAACATGGTACTTTGAGCTGAGTTTTCATAAGAAGCATAGAGAAATGGTGTTGAGTTCGTACTTGCCTTACATTCTTCACAAAGCAAGAGAGATTAGAGGAGAGACAGAGACTCTGAATGGGATTTTTTAGAAGGGGATTTTGAGTATTTATAAACTTTAATGAATTTTAAAAAAATTAATTACAAAAAATAATATTAAGGATAAAAATATGTAATTTGTAAAAATATTTAGATATTATTAGTAACATAAAAAAGTGTGTATGTTTTACAAATAAGTCTTTATCATTAAGATTAAAAATATAAAAAATTTTTAAAAAAAGAAAACATCATTACTATGATAATTAACTATTTAAGTGAAGGATTTTATAAAAAAAAAAAAACACTTATTTAGGTGGGTTTTGAAACGTAAATTTGAGAGGTATTAAATCTCTTTTTAAAAGCCACAAATTTTGTAAAATCCTTTCTAAAAATTGCGAAACAAAAAAAATTACTGTTCAGATACTTAAAAATCTTTCTGACAAAAAAAAAAAGATACTTAAAAACCTTGGTACAAAAAAAACCCCTTCTTACAACTCTTCTTCCAAAAACACAAAAAAAATTACTACTTCTTCCATCCTAATATTTTTGTCCCCTTTTGACTTTCACAAAGTTTAAGAAAAAATTTAAATTATATTAAATTATTTTATTATCCTTGATATTTATAAGTATTTTTAAGATTTTGTATAATAATGTGATAGTAATAAAAGAAAAGGAATGATAGAAATAAAAATAAAAATTTAATGATTATTTATTTATGATAAGTGATAAATAAATTAGGACTTTTAAAAAAGAAAAGATAGATAAAAATAATAGGACGAAATCAGTATTATTTTCCTTTCATTTCTTTTATACTTTTGCTCATTCATTTTCTTTATCACTGTTAATTTGTACCATGCACCCTTTAAAAGAATGACAAGATAAATATATTTTTTTAGATATTTATCATGTCAGTAGTTAATAAGATATTATTAAGTATCTTTTTAAAATGAGTTTTACTATATGATCTGTCTAAATTCATCCTTTCAATATCCTTCTTTAACATGATAGGTCACATTTATTTTTATTTTTAAAACCCTACCATTATAATTGTCAAGAAGAGGAAACTTATCCTATAAATATGGTAACTTTTTAATGTGAAGCTAAACCTTATTAAATGAGGGGTTAAACTTTTATGATATTTATAAAAGCTTGACAAATCAGAAAAAATCCACATTATGAGGGTTGTCAGAAGAGTTAAATATTGGAGGGTCAAGAAGTACTTTTCTTTTAAGATACTAAATATCTAACTCTTTTTTTTTCTAAAAAAAATAAATCACATAAAAATACGCATAATAATATCTTATTAATTACTGAGATAAAAAATATATAAAGAAAAACATATAAGTTATGCACTTAAAAGAAAATAGAAAAAAATGTAAAATGATTAGTAGTAAGAAAAAGATAGCTTAAAGGTTAAATATTGTGAAAGGTTTGATGTTCGAGTCGTGGTAATGATCTTTATTGATGGATGATTTATAATTACTACTGTCAATTCTCTCTTAAACTTATGATATACCTTGATCTTGAGTATGTCTCACCTAAACTTTTGTTTAACAAAAAAAACAAAGTACTGGGCTTTTCAATAATTTAAAAAAAAAACAACAACAACAAAGACCAAATGTGCGTTGTCAACTTCTCCTCTTATTTTTGATTAGAGTACCTTTCCCCTTTCCAAACTTCTGTTTCTAGCCCAACGGCGGAAATAGCGTAAAACCCTGTTTCTTCTTTCTTTTTTTCTTTTAATTAATGATATTCTTGAAGAAATCTCCTAACTTGGAACTAGATTATTGAATTTTGAGTGCAGTGGATAGTCTAAGGCTATGGATGGTAAGCAAGTAAGGAAGTTCACATGGAAGATTGAGAACTTCTCCAATTTAAACAAGAAGAAGCTCTACTCTGACATCTTCTTTGTTGGTGGAAACAAATGGTAGTAATTTTTTATATTAATTCTTCTGTTTGTTGTGTTGGATTTTTAATTTGTTATGTCTCTCTGGTATAAATTTGCATAATTTTTTTGTCTGCAGGCGAGTTCTTGTCTTCCCCAAGGGGAACAATGTAAAACAGTTGTCAATTTTTCTAGATTTTCCAGATTCAGCAGCTTTGCCTCATGGATGGAGTAGATATGCCCAGTTCAGATTATCTGTCATCAACCAAATGAACCGTGAAAACTCCACCTGTAAAGGTATTTAGATGCAGCACTAACATTCCTATGAAACGAAGAATCATTTTGGGTGTGTTTAAGGAAACTTGTTTATGTTCTTTATCTGTTTAGGGCTGAACATTTATTCTGTGTGTTCCTGTGCCTCGCTCATGGTGGTAAAAGCCATGAAAACTTAGGCTTACCGGATTCCAAATACGTTAGAATTTGTCTTCAGCTTGTTTGCTGATCAGAGTGGTTGCTGATATTTGATTCTCTTGCTTTTGGCAGTCTCTTCACATGAGTTTAATGCAAAGCAGGACGACTGGGGCTTCACTTCATTCTTACATCTCAGTGAATTACACGATCCTAACAAAGGCTATCTCATGAATGATGCATGCTTAGTTGAAGCTGATGTTTCCACCGATAGGACTATTGATTTGCTGTCATATGAATTCATAGTTGAAAGTGATTCTAATGAACTCAAGGCCAAGGAAGGTGATCATGGTAAGCCAGTCATAAAAATGCTGAAAACTGTAATAAGCAAATTATAAGAAATCACAGATCCTGCTTTTCTATCTTTCACAGGACAAGATGAGACAGAATCTACCAACCAAGAGTTGCCAACTCCTCAGCCTTCTTCCCCGAGTGAGGTATCAGCCAAGTTTTCTTATTTTTCTGTTTTTTGCTCACAAGTTATCAGCCAAGTTAACTGCTATGCAATTGGACTTTTTTACTCGTGTGCTTCTTATACCTACTTAATACTTGCAATCTGCATATCTTAGCTGTTACTGTCTCTTTCCTCCATTTCAGACCATTGAACCTGAAGATCCTACTGAGGAAGATATCGACTCATTCTTTACTAGGTTGGGATCTGAGCTTGCGGACGATAACTTTGATTCTTCTAAAGAAGAAGCAAAGGAAGCGCTGGCTAAAATAGAAGAAGCCTTGAATATGGCCCCTGCTAACTTCTATGAATCTGGAAAATTTTCTCCACTCAAGAAGGAATTCAAGGTCCTATCTAGTTCGGATTGGTCCTCTGCCCTTACAATTGAGCAAAAAACAGAGTTGTTGGCCATGGAAAACTCCTTCAAAGAATTATCTGAGCGGATTGTGAAAGCAATGCAGGACAAGGATCTGCTTTCTGAGAAGGAATCTGTGAAGCTGACTCTCAGTTCCAACTTGCAGAAAAGTCTAAGTACTTTTAAAGAGAGTAAGGCGGAGCTGAAACAGGTTGAGCAAAAAATTGCTGCCCTCCTTGAGCAACTTGACGAGGAACAAAAGAATAAAATTAAAATCTTGGCTGGTAGGAAGGAAAGTTTTAAGACTACCAAGAACACGAAAATGGAGCTCGAAGCATTGCAAAAGGAATGGCCAGAGTATGAAGCTAAAGCCAAAGCTGATGAGGAGGAGGAGAATACTGTTGCAGCAGAATGGAGCAGAATGAAAGACTTTATGTCTTCTCTGAAGGAAAGATTTTAGAAAGGGAACAAATTAACTGTTATATATCTATATGCAATGATCTCTTGGAAAAGGGTTTATATGTATACCTCATATTTGTGCAAATGTGAAGTCTAGCTGAAGTTCCTCGTTTCATTTTTTATAAACTTAAATTTATGTAGCTGAATATAGTTGTCTTTGTCTTGTTTATTTATAAATAATCAAAGGACCCCGAGTGCCTAAAAAATAAAAAAAATCACAGGACCCACTCCTTAGAACTTAAACTTCATTTTGGAGGAAAGGAGCTCGCATTTTAGGGCAGGGAGTACCCCAATTTTTTGATACAGGGGAAGCTAGCTTAATAACCTAGGCATTGACATACTAGTTGGTTCCTAGGAGTACTACTTTCAGGGAATGAGAAATTGAGACCATGAAAAATAGCTCAAAACCCTGCCATAAGGATATATCTGATATTCTAGTCTCTTACTCTAGAGTGACTACCTCACCTTGTCCACCAATTAAACCATCAACATAGGAGTGGAATTCATATAATGAAACGTTGATGCCTCACTTTCCTCGAGTGGACATCCCAGAGGGTTAGAACTCGAGATTTCATTTCAAAGATCTTGAGATTGAATCCTGAAATAAGTGGGGAAAGATTTATAAATTGAAAGATGGCTACCTTTTGTTGTATAGCATAATCATTATATGTACCTAAGCTATCAAATTCACTTAAATAGTGAAGTGAAGTTGAAAATCCTTGATTGGCCTCACCAAACCACTATAAATTATTGTGTGAATTTCTTTTCTGTTCCTTTCTCCTTTACAAATTAACTATTCTCATTCATCAACACCAAAAACACCTCTTTTCTCCAAACCCACACCTAGCCAAAGTGTGGCCACTCTAGCAAATATTTTCTAAGTGATATTCACCCCTGTAACACTAAATCAAAGGACCAAAAAAAATGTTATTCCTATAATTTGTGATAATATGTTAAGTGTGATTTTGAGAATATAATTTTAGTATACATAACATGATATTGTTTGATGATATGATTTGCCGTGCTAATGAGTACATGGTAATCAAGGATTTCTTGTATTCCTTCTTATTAATTTGTGTTTTAGTTTTTTTTTTTTTGCTTAATATCCAATTTAGTCCTGAACTATATCAAAAAGGACGTATCGGTCCTTAGATTTTTATTTGAGACGGATTCCCTAAACTTTTATTTTGGGACAAATTGATCCTTAAATTTTCTATAATTTTTTTTCCATTCAGATCTATCTATCTCTAAATAAAAGTTTAGTGATTAATCTCTCTCAAACAAAAGTTCAGGGACCAATTTATCTTTTTTTATATAGTTCAGAACCAATTTATGTATTAAGCCTTTGTTTTTTCAACCAATTCTAATACACCATTTAAAGGGAAAAACAAATGTAAAAAAGATAAATATTGTAAAAAAATAGTTACTTAAAGACCATGTAAATGAGTTACTAGTGATAAAATAAAAAGACAAGTACCTAGAATATCCTAGTCAAATCATATCTTTTGTATTAATTAATTAATTAAAGACATTAACAATAATTCTTTCCCGTAAAACAAAAACCCTAAATTTTCAAAAGAATGGAATTTAAAACCATAGGAAATTGGAACAAATAAACCGAGTTTCACATTTTTTTTTTGGCCAAAACAGACTACTTGTATTATTATGAAAAAATGAGCCATAACAAACAAGTACAGCCATATCAGAAACAGCCATACTCTACAAATACATGAGACTGTTAGAAACAAGAACTTGTTTCCTAGAGTATTTACAGAGACTTAAGGAGGGGCTGGTAGCCCAACTCTACTCAGAATATGTACCAAAGAGGATGGGGGTGCATGCACCCAGTCACCAAGGCTCATCCCCTTTCTTGATTGGCCTGCCAACCAATCTGCCGCTGTATTAGCTTCTCTGTAGATGCTTCTGAACCGAATATCTTCAAACCAAGCCTTCCTACTCCTGATGTCCTCTAGCGCAGTATCAATGGTCCAGTCTACCACTTTCCTTGTTGTTAAGCTTTTATGCACCACCTCAGAATTTGTCTCCATGACAACCTTCCTTAGATTTTCTTGCATGGCCAATTCCACCCCTTCTTACAAGGCTAATGCTTTTGCCATCATTGCTGAATCAGCCATAATTTCTTTGCTACAACCTCCTTTTACTTGTCCCTTGTCATCTCGAATAATCACACCGATCCTAGCCTTCAACTTTTGCGGATCAAAAGCTCCATCTGTATTAATTTTCATCCACCCTTTCCTGGCTTCTCCCATTGTTTAATCCTTTCTTACCCTTTTTTTTCCGTGCCTTGTCCTGCAATTCCAGAGACTGCAAATGTTCTGCCACTGCATCCTTTATCTTGCTGACTATTCGTGTGGGCTACAGGACTTTTTTGTTGAGTACAACTTCATTCCTAGCCTTCCAAATATGCCGACAAGTAAAAGCTACTGTGACAGGAACAACTTTTTGTTCAATTGGATTTCTGACCTTCATTTCATGGATTGCTTTTAGCCATTTATCCAACATAGTGATCTTGCTCTTGTCTATTTTGTAATTAATATCCAACCCAAACCAGACTTGAGAAGTCTAATCACATGTCAAAAGTAAGTGTTCCACACTTTCTTCTCCACATTTACAAATACCACAGGTGGGGTCAATTTTGACTTTTCTCCTCCACAAATTTCTCATGGTTGCAAGGCCATTGCTACAAGCTCTCTAAAGAAAAGTTCCTTATCTTCTCTGGCATTGGAATCCGCCAAATAAATTTCCAGATTCCTTCATCAACTCTTTCTGAGGTTTGGGGGTCTTTTCTTCTTATGATCGGTTGTTTTTGTTTCATAGTGTGGTATCCAAACCTAACATTATATTTCCCATCCTTGCATTTTGGCCTTATTCTTTTGTCCGGCTCACCTTGTTTGCATATTGGTGTCCTCTGGATTGCTTCCGTTTCCTCCTCATGGATAAGTTCCTTTATTCCTTCCAATTCCCATATTCCCAATTCCTTATTCATCAGTTCAGCCACCACCTGTGGTTTCAACAAATTGTCACTCATGTTTCCTTTTTCTCCTAAAATGTCTAGCCCTTTAATCCACCTATCTGTCCATATGTTTATATCATGCCCACCAACCACCTGTGTAAGAGTCGTGCTCTTAGGGGCCACAACCCAGCTAGCCATGCCAGGACCGCAGTCCAGTTTCACTGCACTAGCCCACTCCAAGGTATTGTCTCCCCAAGGCCCAGGAAATTTGAGTCCCAGTGTGGCTGCAGCCCTCCTCGAACCCTGACACCAAGGGGTTTTGTTGCTCCTAAGAGCACGCCTCTCACCATCTAAGCTCATGCCAGGACCGCAGTCCAGCTCCACTACACTAGCCTACTCCAAGGTATTGTCTCCCCAAGGCCCAGAAAATTCGAGTCCCAGCATGACTGCAGCCCTCCTTAAACCCTGACACTAAGGGGTTTTGTTGCTCCTAAGAGCACGACTCTTACAACCTGCCACATCAAATTCTCTTTAAGTAGATCTCTACCTTTTAAGATACTTGACCAAGCCCATGAAACTCTAGCACCTTTCTTGGCTTCCATTAGAGAACAATTGGGAAAGTAGATAGCCTTCATGATTTTTGTCCATAATGCATCAGAATTCTCCATCATCATCCATACCTGCTTGGATAATAAGGCTATATTAAAAATAGTGAAGTCTCGGAACCCCATGCCTCCCATATCTTTCCCTTTTGTCAATTGCTGCCAGCTAGTCCAGTGAATTTTCCTCTCATCTTCTCGTTGTCCCCACCAGAAATTTGCTATATCAGAATTAATCTCATCACATAGCTTTTTTGGGATCTTAAAACAGTTCATTAGGTAGACTGGAGTAGCACTTACAATAGCTTTAATGAGGACCTCTTTCCCTCCTGTGGATAGCAGCTTCTGTTTCCATGATTGAATAATCTTCCCATGTACCTTTTCCTTCAGGTGTTTCATCGCTTCATATTTGGTCTTGCCCCAAAAAGCTAGTACTCCTAAATAAGTTCCCGGGTTTGTTGCTTCCTTTATTCCTAGTGATTCCACCAATTCCTTCCTTATTTCCTGCAGCATATTCTGGCTAAAAATAACACTTGATTTGTTTAGATTCACCTGTTGGCCTGACACTTTGCTATATTCTACAAAATCTTTGTAAAATTTTCACAATTTTGCTTATTAGCTGATAAGAAGAAAAGTGAGTCATCAACAAACAATAAATGAGACAAAATAAGACATCCCCTACTAAGTTTAATGCCTTTGAGAAAATCAGCATCAATTGCTGCTTGCACTAATCTAGACAAAACATCAATTATAAACAGGAAGAGGTAGGGTGATAGAGGATCACCCTACCTTAAACCTCTAGACAGAGTAAATCTACTAGTAGCCTTACCATTGATAACTAAATCGTAAGACACTGAAGTTGCACTTTCCATTACCCAAGCTATCCACTTGTCATAGAACCCCATTTTCATCATCACAGCTTTTAAGAAATCCTACTCCACTCTGTCATAGGCCTTGTTCATATCCAGCTTTAACCCCATTTCACACCTTTTCCTTTTCTTCCAAAGTTTTAGACAATGAAAGACCTCTCTAGCAATGAGAATGTTATCCTGTATTTGCCTCCCTTCAACAAAAACTGCTTGATTCTGAGTTATCAGTCCTTCTATGATAGGCTTCAATCTGTTTACCATCACTTTTAAGATAATTTTATAGGCATAGTTACATAGATTGATAGGTCTGAACTGAGTAATATCTTCTGGTTTGCTGACCTTGGGAATTAGCACTATATTAATGCTATTTAGCTCTTTGTGCATGTGGCTTTCCTCAAAATAGCCTGTAACTGCTTTCACTACTACCTCTTGGATCACGTCCCAATATTTTTTATAGAAAGCCCCATTGAACCCATCCGAACCTGGTACCTTTAGAGCTCCCATTTGGAAAGTAGCTGTCATTATTTCCTGGTCAGAAACCTCTGCTGTCAACTCTGTATTTTGTTGCTCAGTTACGATCCGTGGAATAGAGTCCAAAACTGCCCCCCAATCTCTTTCCCCATCGGATTTAAACAAACCACTATAGTAATCTTGGAATTCCTGAATAATCTTCTCTTCATTCTTAATCCAAGAGCCATCCCTTGCTTGGATATTGAGGATTTTGTTTCTTTGCCTTCTTTGCACTATTGTCATGTGAAAAAATTTTGTTTTCTGATCCCTCTGGGATAACCACTTTAGCCTTGACCTCTGAAACCAGTAAGTTTCTTCGTTTTTCCACACTCCCTGTAGTTCCTCTGTAATCCTCCTCATTTCTTTAAACCCCGCCTCAGTCATATCATCATTTTGAATTTTTGCAATTTTCTCTGTCAACTTATTGATGACTTTTCGATTATTGGGGAACATTTTCCTACTCCATTTGATCAGTTTATTCATGCAACTCTCTTGTTTCTTAAGGAGTTGAATAACTCGTGACTCATGAAAGTTTGGTTCCCACCCTTCTCTAACAATCTGTTCATATTCTACATGCTCTGTCCACATTACCTCAAACTTGAAAGTTTTTTATGCCTTTTTGTCACTGAACTCAGTATCCACTAACATTGGAGAATGGTTAGAGCCCACAGCCGAATGGTTAAACACCTGTGTCCTTAGGTAGGTTTCTGTTGAAGCTTGCTGGAACCATGGTTGAGGAGCAGCAAGGTTCTCAATTTTCTGTCAAGACCAACCTGCTACAGTTTAATGAACCTTTTGGAAGACTTGAAGGCACCTTGCTTGAACCATGAAGACGTGAATTGGTTAACTTGCTGAATATTTTTAGAGCCAATTCTCATAGTTTTTTAAGCTTATTTTAGTCATTTGATTGTAACAGCTACCAAACTCCATTTTGTAATGTTGTGATGACAAGATTGAGTAAGGTTAGTTTGTCAACAGCTATTGTGATGACAAGATTGAGTAGGGTTAGTTTGTCAACAGCTACCAAACTCTATTTTGTAATGTTATGATGACAAGATTGATGTTCCTTTAGTCATTTGAACAAGCAATGGTTGTATATGTTCTGAATTGAAAATAATGAAGTTGATTTTCAGCCTTTCATAACTTCATTTTCACAATTGTTCTCTCAATTTTTCTTAGCTTTTCTGCAACTTCTTTCTTGTTTCTACAGAAACTAAGTTTCTGTTTTATGCCTTTGCTTGCTACCAAGCCAACAAATGGTATCAAGAGCTTTCATTGGTCTTTAAGGGGCCTGTCACCGAGAGAGAAAACCAGAGAGTTTGTGAGGCACAAAATCCTTTCATAATCACCAAGCATTACTTGTTAAAAACCCAAAAATGTCATCCTCTAGCAGTGTAGTTCCTCTGCCACAAACTTTTACAGGTGAGAACTACCACATATGGTCTGTGAAGATGAAGACACATCTACAAGCTCATGACCTTTGGGAGGTTGTTGAGACAGGTAGAGAACCTGCACCTCTTAGAGCTAATCCAACAATAGCTCAAATGAAACAACATGCTGATGAAGTGGCAAAAAGGTACAAAGCCATGGCCATTCTTCAAAATAGTGTCTCGGATGCCATCTTCACAAGAATTATGACTTGTGAAACTCCAAAAGCAGCCTGGGAATTACTCAAGGAAGAGTTCCAAGGTTCTGAAATGACAAGAAAACAACAGCTTGTCAATCTTAGAAGGGAGTTTGAGAACCTGAGGATGAAAGAAGAAGAGTCAGTGAAGCAGTACTTAGATAGGGTCAATGAAGTTGTAAACAAAATCAAGATTCTTGGTGATACGACTTATTCTGAGAAGAGAGTTGTTGAGAAAATTGTGAATACTCTTCCAGAAAAATATGATCCAACAATCTCATCAATTGAGAGTTTAAAAGATATCACTGAGATCTCACTTTCTGAGCTCACTAATGCCTTGTATGCTGTTGAACAGAGAAGAGCAAACAGACAGCAGCAGGCTATTGAAGGTGCTTTGCTGGCCAAAAGCAATCAAAAAAATCAGTTTGGAGGTAAAAACAGGAAAGCTCAAGGTGATAAAAAGGAAAAAGAAAAGAAAAGTGGTGAGACAAACAAGGCAGGAGGTAAAAAGAAGTTTTCTCCTTGCACTCACTGCAAAAAGACAACACATACTGAAAAGTTTTGCTGGTGGAGACCTGATGCTCATTGCAATGCTTGCAACCAAAAAGGACATGTTGAAAGGGTTTGCAAGAACAAGAATCAACCTCAGCAGCACCAAAATACTCAAAATACACAAGCACAGGTAGCTGAAAACAACCAACAATCAGATGAACAGCTCTTTGTAGCTACATGCTATGCAATTTCCAATGTCAACAAGCATGATTGGCTCATTGATAGTGGCTGTACACACCACATGACCTTAGATGAAGGTGTGTTCAGATTCCTTGACAAGTCACACTATTCCAGAGTCAAAATTGGCAATGGTTGGTTTCTTGATGCACTTGGCAAGGGTGATGTAGCTGTCCAAACTACTTCAGGTACTAAATTTATCTCTGATGTGTTGTTAGTACCTGATGTTACTCAGAATCTTCTCAGTGTTGGACAACTACTTGAAAAAGATTATGCTTTATTTTTCAAAGATAAGAAATGCACCATTTATGATCCTGCTGGTATATTGCTTTTAACTTTGCCTATGGTGAATAGAGGTTTCTATTTAAGTCCTAAAACTGAATTTGCTTATGTTCATGATGATGATGGTTCAGTTTTATGGCATAAGAGGCTTGGTCATGTAAATTTCCAATCTTTGGATCACTTACAGAAAAATGATATGGTTAGAACATTACCTGTTATTAACACAAAGCAGAGAACTTGTGAAGTGTGTCAGCTTGGCAAGCAAAGTAGATTGCCTTTTCCCTTTGGACAAGCCTGGAGAGCTTTAGAAAAACTCCAGCTTGTGCACTCTGATGTATGTGGTCCTCAAAGAACTCTGTCACTTAATGGCAGTAGATATTTTCTTCTGTTCATAGATGATCTGTCTAGAATGACTTGGGTTTACTTTATGAAACAAAAGTCAGAGGTAGCAGCAATTTTTTGGAAGTTTAAGGCTTTGGTTGAAAATCAAAGCAACTGCAAGTTGAAGGCTATCAGAACAGATAATGGTACTGAATATACTTCAACTCAGTTTGAGAAGTTTTGTACTGATGCAGGCATCGAGCACCAGTTGACTGTTGTTTACTCCCCTCAACAGAATGGAGTCTGTGAGAGGAAAAATAGGACTGTAATGGAGATGGCTAGATGCTTACTATTTGAAAAAAACATGCCAAGAAAGTTTTGAGCCGAGGCTGTTAACACAGCTGTTTACTTGTTAAACAGAATGGTCACTAAGGCTGTCAAAAACAAAACACCATATGAAGTCTGGTTTGATGCAAAACCAGCCGTGAATCACATCAAAGTATTTGGTTGTATTTGCTACTCATTGATCCCAAGTGTTAAGAGAGACAAGCTGGACAGAAAAAGTGAACCAGGAGTGCTAATTGGCTACAACACTGTTTCTAAGGGTTATAGGGTCTATAATCCTGTCTCTAATAAGATTTTTATCAGCAGAGATGTGGTGTTTGATGAATCTGCAGAATGGAATTGGGAAAAACATGAAGTTCAGTTCCAAAAGTCAGTTCAAATTGAGCTGAAACAGTCTGGTAATGGCTTTGAATTTGACAATGTAGATGACATGCCTGTTAGAGGCACCAGATCACTTATTGATATTTATCAGTCCTGCCATGTTGCTTTGTTGGAACCTGTAAACTTCAATGAGGCAGTGAAGGTTTCAGGTTGGAGAAAAGCAATGGAGGAAGAGCTACACATGATCGAAAAGAATGAAACTTGGCAGTTAGTGGACAAGCCGAGTGATGCTAAAGTGATTGGTGTGAAATGGGTGTTTAGAACCAAATTGAACTCTGATGGTTCTATAAATAAGCTTAAAGCCAGACTTGTAGTGAAAGGCTATGCTCAACAACAAGGAGTGGATTATTCTGATACTTTTGCTCCTGTGGCCAGACATGACACAATTAGGTTGATTGTTGCTTTAGCTGCTAAACTTGGTTGGAAAATTTTTCATCTTGATGTAAAATCTGCTTTTCTAAATGGATTGCTTGAAGAGGACATCTATGTCGAGCAGCCTGAAGGTTTTGAAAGAGCAGCTAGCAAAGACAAGGTGTTTAAGCTTCACAAAGCACTTTATGGCTTGAAACAGGCACCAAGGGCCTGGTATAGTCGAATTGATACTTTTTTGCAGCAACAAAGTTTCAAAAGGAGTGAAAATGAAGCTACCTTGTATGTAAAAAAAGTTAATGATGAGGTTCAGCTCATTGTGTCTTTATATGTTGATGATTTGCTTGTAATTGGTGGCAATGAGCACACTGTGAAGCACTTTAAGGTCTGTATGCAGGAGGAGTTTGAAATGTCTGATCTAGGTGATATGAAGTATTTTCTCGGGATGGAGATTACTCAGTTTGATTCTGGTATCTTCATTTCACAAAGAAAGTATGCTCTGGAGATGTTGAAGAAGTTCAACATGGAGAAGTGCAAACCAGTTTCCACTCCACTGGTTGTTAATGAAAAGTTAAGCAAAAATGATGATGCTTCTGTTGATGCCTCTATGTACAGAAGTTTGATTGGGAGTTTGCTGTACTTATGTGCTACTAGGCCTGATCTCATGTATTCAGCTAGCTTACTCTCTAGATTCATGCAAAAACCCTCTCAGATTCACTTTGGAGCTGCAAAAAGGGTCTTGAGGTATATCAGGGGTACAGTTGATTATGGTTTGCTATATTTGAAGGTTGAGAGTGATGCTTTGGTTAGATTTTCTGATAGTGACTGGGCTGGTAGTGTGGATGACTCTAAAAGCACTTTAGGATATGTTTTTTCATTTGGCAGTGCAGCTTTCTCCTGGAATTTAAAGAAGCAAGAAGTTGTGGCTCAGTCCTCAGCTGAAGCAGAGTATATTTCTGCAGCAGCAGCAGCAAACCAAGCCATTTGGCTTAGAAAAATCTTGGCTGATTTGGAACAGCCTCAACTTGAAGCTACTGATATCCTAGTTGACAACAAGTCAGCTATAGCCATTACAAGGAATCCGGTTCAGCATGGAAGGACCAAGCATATCAATGTTAAATTTCATGCCATCCAGGAAGCTGAAAAACTTGGTTACATTCATGTTGTTTATTGTCAATCTGAACTGCAGCTTGCTGATATTATGACCAAAGCTCTACCTAAACAAAGGTTTGAGTTTCTGAGAGACCAACTTGGAGTTTACTGCTACTCAACCAAGGAGGAGTGTTGAAGCTTGCTGGAACCATGGTTGAGGAGCAGCAAGGTTCTCAATTTTCTGTCAAGACCAACCTGCTACAGTTTAATGAACCTTTTGGAAGACTTGAAGGCACCTTGCTTGAACCATGAAGACGTGAATTGGTTAACTTGCTGAATATTTTTAGAGCCAATTCTCATAGTTTTTTAAGCTTATTTTAGTCATTTGATTGTAACAGCTACCAAACTCCATTTTGTAATATTGTGATGACAAGATTGAGTAAGGTTAGTTTGTCAACAGCTATTGTGATGACAAGATTGAGTAGGGTTAGTTTGTCAACAGCTACCAAACTCTATTTTGTAATATTATGATGACAAGATTGATGTTCCTTTAGTCATTTGAACAAGCAATGGTTGTATATGTTCTGAATTGAAAATAATGAAGTTGATTTTCAGCCTTTCATAACTTCATTTTCACAATTGTTCTCTCAATTTTTCTTAGCTTTTCTGCAACTTCTTTCTTGTTTCTACAGAAACTAAGTTTCTGTTTTATGCCTTTGCTTGCTACCAAGCCAACAGTTTCCAGCTAGGTAGTGTTGGTTAGCACTCTATCTAGCCTTTCTTTAATTATCAATCCATCCCTGTCACACATCCAACTGTATTTTTTGCTTTGAGGAACTAGATCAATGAGACAACAATCCTCTACCATTTTCCTAAAACAAGCAATATTTTTGACTGCCTTTATCTTCCCTCCTTCCTTCTCATGATAGTATAAGATCTCATTAAAATCTCCTATACAAAGCCATGGAATATCTTGTTATTTAGCTCTGTTCCTAATCAGGTCCCAAATTTCCTGCCTTTCTTCAAAAGTAGGTGGCCCATAAATCCAAAAGATTCTTCTTGTTATGCCCAAAGTACATTTTGAAACAATAGTGTCTATACAGTTTTTACACTCCCCTATCACCTTGATTCTCACATCAACATTCCACCACAATGCCAGTCCTTCACTCAAACCCTCCGGTTCCACATAGCATCCCTGTACAAATTTCATCTTTTTTCTCATATTTTCCAAAATTTCTATCTTATTCTTAGTCTCCATTAAAAAAATCACCCCTAGATCATTTTGCTTCTTTAGCTCCTTAAGAGCTTGAACTGTCAAGGCTGGTCCCACACCTTGACAGTTCTAGGGTAACATCCTCATTGTTCATGGGTAACTGTTGTAGGATAGTCACTAGAACCATTAGCCGAAACTAACTCCCTTGCCTGTTGCTCACCACCTACTTCATCAATCAAAGTCAGCTCTCTACTATTTTTGCCTTGTTTTGTTTTTATTTCGTCTGCTGTTCTTGTTAAGTTCTTTTTTCTTTGTGATCTTTCTGCTATTCCTTTCCTCCTTTACAACCAATTGCAATCTAGAATCTTTGTAAAAATTCACAGCTAGAGGCAGTCTTTCATCACTTACTCTCTGTTTCTTCCTGTATTTCTCTATTTCTTCCAATTCAGTCTGTCCCTTATAAACTCTTTTCAGATTCAGTCTCATAAAAACCTTTCCCAAAGTTATCTCTGGTGAATTTTTTTCCTCTAATATTCTGACTTCCTTCACCAATTTATCTATTTTTTTCTTCTTTTTTTGATGGCAATTCCACCGTGTACTCCATTCCATGATTTTCCTTTTCCCCCCTCTATATCCTCTGTCCCAAAGTTTAGACTCCGTGTTGATTCCTTTCCTTCTATATCCCTTATAGACCCTAACATGTCTAAGATAAGGGTAATCTGCAAAGACCCCTCTCCGATTGCATGCACATAATCATTCATCTGTTCTTTTGCTAGTCCTTCTCTTTCATTTTCCATGTTCATACTGCTGGTTTTCTTAAAAAGATTAGTACTAGTAACTGACCTTTCCATTTTGTGTGGCTGACTTTTTCTTTCTCAACCATATTTGAAGCTGCATTGTTCTGTTCTACCCCATTCCCCGTGCTCCTACTAGATCATCTTCCTTGCCATGACAATCTCTGACTTTTCTCCATACCCAATTCTGTCTTGTTTTTCCTCCAACCTTATTGGCATCGCCTTTAGCCATGGCCCTTATCTCAGTTTTCCTAAGTGATTCCCTAATGGCTCTTCATGATTATTACAATTTTTTTGGGCATGCCCCAATTGCCCACATCCGAAGTAGATATTCGACAATCTTTTGTGTCTCAATTTAGCCCATATCCTGCCTTCACCGCCTTTGGGAACCCAAAACCCATTTTTCAATGGTTTCCTAGAATCAATTCTAGCCCTTACCCGATAAAAAGATCTTCCCAGCCCTTGTTTTAGGATGGGGTCCTCCACTTCCAGTAATTCCCTCAAAGATTTGGCTATTTTTTCTGCATTACCTTTCGTGTGCAATTCCAAAGGCAAATGATGGATTTGTATCCAGTAAGGGACCCTTGAGAAGCCAATTTCATCAATTGCTTTATCTGACTTCCACTTTTGCAAATTAAAGCAAAACCCCAAGATTGTCCAAGGCCCTTTTTGCAAAGCTTCTTCCAATGCCTCTTTAGATGTGAACGAAACGCCGAAGAGCCCATTACCAATCTCTCGAATCTTTGTTACCTCAGTTTCTTTCCAGGAGCTCCGTAATGCACCCAAAACACTTTTTCGATTTGGTGGCCTGTTTACGATCAATTTCCCTATCAGTGTGTTATTTACCGAATCCCCAATTTCTACACCAATATCAAGAACAATCTTTAGTTCCCCCATCGTAATCAACTGAACCTTCCTCTAATAGAAGCTGTAAATCAAGAAAACAGAAGAATTGTAACCAGTAAACGTTGGGTAATGAATTCGCTTCAGATCCCATTATCAACGTAACCTATGCAAATCCTAGATCAAGCCCTACACAAGCTCTAAAGACCAAGAAACCCTAAAAGCAAAACAATGAACACAAAAAGACACAAGAAAGAAAAGAAAACAGAGAAACTAAAAGCAGTAATTCAACGAAAATCCAAAAGGGGAGGACACGAAGAAGAACGAGATCAAGAAAAATGAAAACAAATCGTAATTTGACGAAGAATATGAAGAACTCAGAAAGACTCTCAAGTTGGAGAGAAAAGCTCTCATGTTAGAGAGAGAATTATCCATTTGAGGGTTTAAAGAGCAAATCGTGTAATTGAGGGTTTAAAGAGCAAATAAGTGTCCGAGTTTCATATTGTTTAGGGTTCAAAGTTCAAACCAAGTTTTATTTTCAAGTTCTCCACATAACACATCTGTTACCAGATTATCTGATTATCTGGTAATTGTGTAAAACCCTGTTTTTTTCTCTTCTTTCTCTCTTTTCCCCCCTTTCGTCCTCGAAGAAAACTGCTAACTTCGGATTAATTTATTGAATATTGAGTGCAGTGGTAAGAGAGTCTGAGGCTATGGATAATAAGCAAGTAAGGAGGTTTACATGGAAGATTGAGAACTTCTCCTCTATCAAGCAGGAGAAACTCTACTTTGACATCTTCTTTGTTGGTGGAAACAAATGGTAATAGTTTTTTACATTAATTCTCCTGTTAGTTGGGTTGGATTTTGTTTAATTTGCTCGAGAGTAAATTTGCAAATTTAATTATTTGGCTGCAGGCGAGTTCTTATCTTTCCTAAAGGGAACAATGTAAAACAGTTTTCAATTTATCTAGATGTTGCAGATTCTGCAACTTTGGCTCATGGATGGAGTAGATATGTCCAGTTCAGATTATCTGTCATCAGCTAAATAGACAGTTAAAAATGCATTAGTAAAGGTATTTTAGATGTTTTCAAGGAAACTTTTTATGCTACCTTATTGATGTTCTTTATCTGTTTTGGGCGCATGGTGGTAAATTTCAGATTCCAATTATGTTAGAATTTGTCTTCTGCTTGTTTACTCAGAGTGGTTACTGATATTTGGACACTTGCTTTTTGGCAGACGCTTCGCATGAGCTTGATGCAATGAACAAAGATTGGGGCTGCACTTCATTCTTACCTCTCATTGAATTACACGAGCCTAACAATGGCTATCTCATCAATGATGCATGCTTAGTTGAAGCTGATGTTTCCACCGATAGGGCTATTGATTTGCTGTCATGGTTGAAACTGATTCTTATGAACCCAAGAGTAAGGAAGCTGATCATGGTAAGCCGGTCATAAGAAATCTGAAAATTATAATAAGCATATAGGGAAAAATCACAGATCTACCAACCAAGAGTTGCCAACTGCTCAGCCTTCTTCCCCAAGTAAGGTATCAACCAAGTTAGCTGCCATGCAATTGGACTCTGTTGTGCGCTCATTAAATATTTACTTGCAATCTACATATCTTTGCTGTTGCTCTCTTTCCTCAATTTCAGACCATGGAACCTGAAGACCCTACTAAGGTAGATATCGATAAATTCTTCACTAGCTCGGAATCTGAGCTTGCGAGCCTTAACATTCATTATTCTCAAGAAGAAGTGAAGGAAGCTCTGGCTAAAATTGATATAGCCTTGAATATGACCCCTGCTAGCTTTTACGAAATAGGGAAATTTTCTCCACTCAAGACGGAATTCAAGGTCTTATCTAGCTCTGATTGTTCCTTTGCCCTTACAATAGAGCAAAAAAATGAGTTGCTGGCCATGGAAGAAAACTTCAAAGGACTACCTAAGTGGTCGTGAATGCAATGCAGGACAAAAACCTGTTTTCAAAGAAGGAATCTGTGAAGCTGACACTTGGTTCCAACTTGGTGAAAAGTCTAAACATTTTTAAAGAGAGTAAGGCAGAGCTGAAACAGGTCGAGCAAAAAATTGATGCCCCCTTTGAGCAGCTTGATGAGGAACAAAAGAATAAAGCGAAAATCTTGGCTGGTAGGAAGGAAAACTTTAAGACTACCAAGGATATGAAAATGGAGCTGGAAGCATTGGAAAAGGAATGGCTAAGTATGAAGCTAAAGCCAAGGCTGCCCAGGAGGAGGAGAAGATTGTTGCAGCAGAATGGAGCAAAATGAAAGACTTCTTGTCTTCTCTTAAGGAAAGGTTTAGAAAGGAAACAAACCAACTGTTATATTTATATGCAATGATGTTTCGGTTCATGTTTGAACAAATTTGAAGTTCAGCTGAAGTTGTTTCATTTTATTTAAACTCAAATATATTTGCAATGAAGTCATATTCTAGGTGGACGTAAAGAATGAATGCTGATATTTGGCTAATATAGTTGTCTGTCTTTATTCATAAAAAACCAAAGAAGACTTCAATTTGGAGGTCATGTGTTGCAATGTTTGGATTGGTGGAGTGGAATTTAATAGAATGGGAATGATTACCTCATTTTCTTGATATGCTAGAGAAACTAGCCAAACCTAGGCATTGACATACTTAATACTTTCAAGGTTCGATCAAAACAATGAAATGAGAAATTGGAACATGAGTAGCTCAAAGCTCTGTTATAAGGATATCTGATATTCTAACTTAAAAGTGGCTATTACATACTGTTTAATTGAAGTATTAAACGATCAATTTAGGAGTGGAATTCATAAAACGAAACGTTTGCGCCACAATGTCCCCTATCTCTAATTCGAATCTTGGAATAGGTGGGATGAGATTTATAAGTTGAAAGATGACTACCTTTCGTTCTGTAGCATGATCATCGCATGTGCCTTGACTCTTCCACCCTCCCATTAGTGATAGCCAAAAGAGATCATACTCACCTTTAAATTTTTTGTAGATAAAAAAGTACTCTCTTTGTCCTATTTTATCTGTCATTTTTAATCAAATCATGTAGATCTCTTTGTCCCATTTTATCTGTCATTTTTAATCAAATCATGTAGAGTAAGAAAACGGTTGTTTTGTTAACTTTTTTTTTAATACATTTTACATTTTATTCTCTTTTTTGCCTTTTTCTCTCTCTCCATGCATTAATGTTTTGGTTCTTATAATAAGTGATTTGGTTGTGTTAGTAATTGATTTGTTTGAAGAAATGCATTTAATATTCTTCGTTTTCAAGATGCATTGATGAGAAAAGTAAAGTTAGATAGGTAAAATCATTTAAGAGTGGACAGATATTGCGGGTCATGAAATCCTTCTAGAAGTGGACAGATAAAATGGGACGGAGGGAGTATTACAGTCAACTAAATTACTAGTGGATGAAAGGTATGGTCTAAAAAATGTAGTGAGCAAACTTAAAAATGTGTCACTTAGGTGCTGTTTGATAAACTGAAAAAATTAAGTGCTGAAAAATAAGTACTGAAAAATTAAGTACTTAATTTGATAAGTACATAATACAAATATAAAAATTTTTTGATAAATAAATGTTGAATATAAATATATTGTTTGAAAACCATAAATGTTGAAAATCTTTAAAACTCATTAATGTCTAAAATAAAGGTAATTTAGTATAAAAGAAAAGTTTTTCAAATTAAAACCATTAATTTTTTCACCATTCAATTATAAGTAGGTCTCCACCAACTTTTTAAATTCAACACTTTTTTGTTGAAAAAAAATCTTTTAAGTAATGGCTAGCAAAGTTATCAAACATGTTGAAAATCTAAAAATATTGAAAATTTTCATTTTCAATGGTTTGAAAATTTTTAACAGTTTATCAAACAGTCCCTTAGACTTTTCCATGTGCTCATATGCACTTATCTCTGGTAGATCGAGTAGTTGTAGCATCGTCACTGAAGATGATGATCATGTACTTAGCTATGCATAGTGGTAGCTTTAACACGGCATGGTTTATGATGAAAGGATGAAAGATCATTCCAGGGAAACTAGAGATCAAAATTGCCTTTTGGGAATATGATCACTAAGCTCTTAAGAAAGAAAGGGATTTTGGCACATTGATGTCAAATGGATGCTAGATTGAGCAATTACATCCCTTACAACTCCTCTTCAGGCAATCAGAAAATGTATTATGTGTTCGATAGGAACACTTGGGTAAAACAATTTGTTAATCTCACCAAGACTACTTTACATGAAGAAGCCCCAAAACAAGAACAAGTTGAAGATGAGTAAGCACCGTAGAAATCACGAGATGACAGTCACAACCGTGAGAAATCACAAGATGACAGTCGCAACAGTGGCATAGCCAGGAAATCTCTCAAGTGGTGTCAATAGATTAGTATAATATTAATATTTAACACGTTAAATATATAAATTTAAATTATCACAACATAATTTTTGCATAATAACACTTACTAAAAAGATTAATTTACAATTGTTCGTGACGAGTTTTTTATATTTTGAAACCGTTATATAATTATTTCATTATAATTGATCTTCTTATGCACTAGTTAATATTTTTCACTTATACTCTATTATCTTCATTACTCTATAAATAAGTAAAACAAATAATGAGAGAAATCTTAAAACTATATTAAAGCAATCTCCTTAAGGAGATTCAAGGATGGAGGGTAGGGATGGCAATGTATGGACATTAAGCAGATATCTGCATGGATTAAAATCGTTTAATAAATGGTTGTGGAGCAATTTTGGATAGTAAAATCACTATCCATTACGGATTTGGAGTGGTTTCGATTTAAAAATCTCAAATATCCGCTATCCACCTACAAACCGTTTAAGCTCTATTATTTAATTAATTTTTTTTAAATACTTGAATTTCGTAAATTTTTAAAATTTTGACTTAAAAATTTATGGTTTTAGATTTGGATTCGGTTTTTAGACGGATATCAGCTTATCCGCTTAAGTCAAACGGTTATGCTGTGCAGATTTAGATATTATTAAAAACGGTTTCAGTGCAGATTCAGATATTGAGTCTAAAAGTTAAGCGGTTTCTTACGTGAATTTGGATAGTAAATACAGTTTCAATTATAGATAGTGAAAATTAAACAGATATTCACATCGCTGTCAAGAGGGGTCAATTTAGACCCGAGGGGGGGGGGGGGGCACATTTGGCATCCAATGCTTTTCTTTCTTTCTTTTTTTAATTTTTCTTTTGTTGGTTCTTTAACTTAAGTATTAACCATGGTTAATAAATTGTGTTTTGTTACAAGTAGTAGTTAATTTATTTTTTCTCAAAAGTCAAATAGAATCAGATGGTTTTATAGTATTTTTCTTGTGGGATCAATAGTAAAAGTAAAAGTGAAAAGTTAATTATAAAATTCTTATTAATTTTAAGTTGAACCCTTGAATTTGTGTAATCTGTATAAACCGACCCCCAATTTTTTTTAATGCGGTCAATTTCATATTTTTCTTAAATTTATACATGTACTTCTAAAAATTTTTAGATTTAATTGGGGTCATTTGACCACACAATCTATAACGTGGCTACGCCACTGAGTCTCAAACATGGATGTTGTTTTGAGGATAAAGACTAGATTGGTTAACACGGATGCTAAGATTGATGCTTATGGAAATTAAAGGAGGTGGAGGAGCTTAAGGCACAAGTGGGAAATCAATATTTTGATGTGAGTGACCTAGGACATGAAGATGATCATGCTACTCAAGAAGAAACGGATGAAGTTAAAGGAGAGAATGTGGGTGATCAACTTCAAGAGGAGCATGGGGAAGAGCATGGAAACCAGGAGGATACTGAAGAAGGACAAAAGGAAGCATCAAGTGATCATGTATCATGTGGGAGTCCATAGTTAACTTAAAAGGCCAAGTAAATAAGCTTCTTGATATAATAAAAGGGAAGCAAGTACTTCCTTCTTTCCACAATATCTGTCGTTTTAAGATTTTGCACAAGAATTAAGGTTGTCATTAAAGACTCCTAGAATTTAGATAAAATATTATAAAAGGGCAAGTTTACCCTTTTATTGTGATGATTTATTCCCATAAATACTCTCTTTTTAATAATAAATGCTTTGTAGGATTAATTCAAAAAAAGAAGGGTAAAATTGAAAAAAGTGTAATTAATGCTTTATAGAAGTCTTAAAGTAGACCTACTCAAGGGCCGGGCTACCCGTCCAAGCTCGAAGGCCCGTCCGAAATTTGGGAGGGTTTGGACAAAGATATTAGGCCCGAATATCGGGCCTTGGACAAAGAATGAGGCCCGTTTAGAAAATGAGCCGGGCCTTGGTCTTAGCCTTTGAAGCCTGAGCCTGGCCCGGCCCGGCCCGTATTTATATATAATAAAATTTTGATGTTTTTAGTTTCCAAAATATGATATATGCATATAAGATTAGTATTTTAAATATTACATATTAGAAATATTTTTAAAGAAAAATATAATCTTAAATAATTCTAAATATTATTCAAAAATAATTCTTGGTTTTTTTCCTAAAATAATGTTATAATTATTATTTTTTAGATTTTTATTTGAGGTAAAAAAAATTTGGGCGGGCTTTTATGCGGGCCTTGGACAACCATATTCAAATCTGTGCGGGCCTTGGACAAAAGATCAGGCCCGAATTTCGGGCAGGGCCGGGCTTGGACAAGCCAAATCTATGTTTTTCTCAACTCAAAGCCCGGCCCGGCCCATGATCACCTCTATCTTAAAGTGACAGATAATCTGGAAAAAAAAATCTTCCAAAAGTGACAAATATTGTTGAAAGGAAGGAGTAGCTAAGAACATTTATTAGCAATAATTCTTTTTATGGGAAACGAAAGCTATATCTCTTAAATTAATTAATTAATAATGACTTATTAGGAATAATTCTTTCCTATAAAACAAAAACCAGATGAATGGAATTTGAAACGATTGGGAAATTGGGAGATTGGGATTATAAGTAAACCGAGTTTCATTTTGCTTAGGGTTCAAACCTAGTTCTATTTTCAAGTTCTCCACTTAACACATCTTTTACTCGATTATTATCTGACGACAATAATAATGTAAAACCCTATTTTTTCTTTTCTTTTCTTTCACTTTTCCCCTTTTTTTCCTCTTGTCCTCAAAGAAAACTGCTAACTTCAAATTTATTTTTTGAATTTCAAATGCAGTGTACAGAAAGTTTGAGGCTATGGATGGTAAGCAAGTAAGGAGGTTCGAATGGAGGTCTGAGGTTATGGAGGCTAAGCAAGTAAGGAGGTTCGCGCGGAAGTCTGAGGCTATGGAGGCTAAGCAAGTAAGGAGGTTCGCACAGAAGTCTGAGGAAATTTTTTTATGGTAATTTACCTATTTATGTTCTTTATCTGTTTTAGATGTATAGATGTTCTTTATCTGTTTGGGGCACATGGTGGTAAATGCCAAATTCCAATTATGTTAGAATTTGTCTTCTGCTTGTTTACTCAGAGTGGTCGCTGATATTTGGGCACTTTCGCTTTTGGTAGACACTTCACATGAGTTCAATGTAAAGCAAAGAGATTAGGGCTGGGGCTGGACTTCTTTCTTACCTCACAGTCAATTACATGACCCTAACAAAGATTATCTGATGGATGATGTATGCTTAGTTGAAGTTGATGTTTCTACCGATGGGGCTATTGATTTGCTATCATATGAATTCACTGATTCTGATGAACTCAAGCCCAAGGAAGCTGATCTTGCTAAACTAGCCATTGAAAAGCAGAAAACAGTAATAAGCAAATTAGAAAAAAAAATCAGCCCCTGTTTTGCTATCTTTTACAGGACAAGATAAGGGTAAGACAGAATCTACCAACTAAGAATTGCCAACTGCTAAGACTTCTTCCCCGAGTGAGAGTGAGACATCAGCCAAGTTAGCTGCTATGCAATTGGACTTTTGTTATTTGTGCCCTCATTATATATCCACTTAATATTGCAATCTGCATATATATCTTTGTTGTTACTACCTTTATTGAAGTAAGGTCTGCTGTGGTTGAAAGACAGCAAAGTTTAGCTATTGAAAGCTTGCTGTTCTGCTGCATTTTTGGTGCAAAACAGAAAGTTTGTGAAGTTGCATGAGCCATGAAGACTCGGAGCATGTTGGAAGGAACTTGGCTGTTTGAAGTTTTCTTTTGGAGCCAATTCAAGTTGCTTTCAAGTTTAAAATTTGTATTTTGACTGATAACTTGTAATGTGATTATAGTAGTTGTTTAGATTATGACTTAAGTATGGCTTGAATCTACAACCTACCTCCATTAAGTGATTTTATATAACATGTGATGTAAGTTAGTGGATTTTTTGAATTTGTAATTTTCCTATAAAGCTGTTCATGAATGAAATACAATCTGTTAAGCCTTCATTCTATTTTTCCTTCAGTTTTCTTTCATTTTTCTGCTCTGTCTGAATTAAAAAAACCAGAAAAAAAGGTTCGAGCCTTCAAAGCCAACAAGTGGTATCAAGAGTATTCACTGTTCTTAAAGGGCCTATCACAAAAGCGAGAAAACAAGAGTGTGTGAGGCATTAAAGTCTCCTTAAAATCACCTAAACCTTACCTGTATAAACCTCATTTATGGCATCTTCAAATAGTGCAATTCCAACTCCACCACAGTTCACTGGAGAGAACTACCACATTTAGTCAATAAAGATGAAGACTCATCTGTAGGCAAATGATCTTTGGGATGTTGTAGAGAGTGGAAAAGAGCTAGAACCACTTAGATCCAATCTTACCTTAACTTAGATGAAACAGCACACTGATGAAGTTGCCAAGAGATTCAAAGCCTTAGCTATTCTACATAATGGTGTCTCAGATGCCATCTTTACCAGAATCATGGCTTGTGCTAATGCAAAAGCAGCTTGGGAATTGTTGAAAAAGGAGTTCCAACTGAAAGAACTAAGAAGCAACAGCTAGTAAATCTCAGAAGGGAATTTGAGAACCTCAAGATGAAAGAAGATGAAACAGTGAAGCAGTACTCTGATAGGGTCTCTGAGGTAGTCAACAAAATTAAAATCCTTGGAGGCATAACTTATACTAAAAAAAAGGTTGTTGAGAAGATTGTAAACACTCTACTAGAGAAGTATGAGCCTACAGTCTCCTACATTAAGAACTCTAAAGACATTACTGAGGTTTCCTTACCTGAGTTGATAAATGCACTCTATGCTCTTGAACAAAGAAGAGCAAACAGAAGTCAGCAAGCAGTTGAGGGAGCTATGTTGACCAAAAGTAACCAAAGGAACTCTACAGGAAGTCGAGGCAGGAAAGGACAGGGTGATCAAAAGGAGAAAGACAAGAAAGGTGGTGAGAACAGTAAGGATGGAAATAGAAAAAAGTACCCTCCTTGCTCTTACTGTAAAAAGACAACTCATTTGGACAAATACTGCTAGTTCATACCAGATATATAGTGCAGAGCTTGCAAACAGATGGGACACATGGAGAGTTTGCAAGAACAAATCTCAAACACAACAATAGCAGCTTCAAACAACTCAAGCTCAGGTTGCTGAGAACAATCAACAGCAGAAAGAGCAGCTTTTCATGGCTAGCTGCTATGATAGTTCATGCACAAACAAGTTGAGATGGCTTGTTGATAGTGGCTGCAGACACCACATGATTTCTGATGAGAAAATGTTCAAATTTCTTGACAAGTTATTCCATTCTAGGGTGAAGATTGGAGATGGAAAATACTTGGAAGCATTTGGCCGAGGAGATGTCCTTGTAGAGATTCCAACAGGTACTAAAGTTGTTTCAGATGTTCTTTATGTACCTCATATTGTTAAGAATCTTGTCAGTGTTGGTCAGCTAGTTGAGATGGACTATGCATTGTTATTTAAGAGTAGAAAATGCATTATTTTTTATCCTGTTGGTAGTGAATTGATGGCTTTGCCTATGGTTGATAGAAGTTTCTATTTACGCTTAGAAACTGATAATGCTTTAGTTCATATTGAGGACAGTTCTCATTTGTGGCACAAAAGGCTAGGACATGTGAACGATCAGTCTTTGAGTTATTGACAGAAGAATGAAATGGTGAGAATGTTACCTGAAACTGAGACAAACCAAGAAGTTTGTGAGGTTTGTCAACTTCGAAAGCAAAGCAGGCTGCCCTTCTTTTCAGGAAAAGCTTGGAGAGCATCCAAGAAGCTACAGCTTGTTCATTTTGATATCTGTGGTCCTTAAAGGACACTCTCTTTGAATGGCAGCAGATACTTTTTATTGTTTATTAATGATTTGTCTAGGATGACCTGGGTGTATTTCTTGAGATAGAAAAATGGATGTAGCTAAAGTCTTTTGGAGGTTCAAAGCTTTAGTTGAGAACCAAGGTGGCTGCAAATTGAAGTTACTCAGAACTGACAATGGCACAGAATATACTTCAGAGAAGTTTGATTAGTTTTGTGCTAATGCAGGCATTCAGCATCAATTTACAGTTGTATACACTCCATAGCAGAATGGGGTATATGAGAGGAAGAATAGGATAGTTATGGAGATGGCTAGGTGCCTATTATTTGAAAAAGATTTGCCAAAGAAGTTATGGGCTGAGGCAGTTAACATTGCTATCTATTTATTGAACAGACTGACAATAAAAGCTGTCAAAGAGAATACTACATATGAAATGTGGTTTGGAGTCAAGCCAGCTATTGATCATATCAAAGTCTTTGGATGCATTTGTTATGCATTGATTCCTAGTGTCAAGAGAGACAAACTTGACAAAAAGAGTGAACCTAGAGTGTTCATTGGCTACAACTCGGTTACTAAAGGTTATGGAATCTTTAATCCTATAACAAATAGAATTTTCATCAGTAGAGATGTTGTTTTTGATTAAATGCAAAATGCAATTGGGAAAAGAGTGAAGTTCAAAAGCAAGTTGAAGTTGAGTTTGAAGTTAACTCAGATGATGAAAACATTGATGAAGTTCTTGTCAGAGGCACCAGACCACTTGCACAAATCTATCAAACCTGCAACATTGTTGCGGTTGAAACTGCAAGCTTTAGTGATGCTATGAAGAGGTCAGGTTGGAGAAAAGCATTGCAGGAGGAGATGGATATGATTGAAAAAAATGGTACTTGGCAGTTATGATTGAAAAGGATGGTACTTGGCAGTAGGTACAAAAGCCAAGTGACAAGACGATTGTTGGAGTTAAGTGGGTTTACAGAACCAAACTTAATCTTGATGGTTCTATAAATAGGCTGAAAGCAAGACTGGTGGTTAAAGGATATGCACAGCAACTTGGAGTAGATTATACAGATACATTTACTCCTGTTGCTAGATTGGATACAATCAGATTGCTGATTGCTTTGGCAGCAAAGGTTGGCTGGAAAATGTTCCACTCGGATGTGAAGTCTGCATTTATGAATGGTTTTCTTGATGAAGATATCTATATTGAGCAACTAGAGGGTTTTAAGATTCCAGCAAGTGAAGATAAAGTTTATAAGTTTCATAAAGCACTCTATGGCTTGAAACAGGCTCCAAGGGCCTGGTACAGCAGGATTGATGCTTACCTGCAGGAAAATGGTTTTGAAAAGACTGCAAGTGAAGCTACATTATTCATTAAAAAGAAGGATGATGTTCTACAACTCATTGTTTCAGTTTATATTGATGATTTAGTGGTCACTGGTGGTGATTTGGAGGCTGTAAATCAGTTCAAAGTCTGTATACAGGAGAAATTTGAAATATCAGATTTGGGAGAGTTGAAGTACTTTCTTGGAATGGAAATATGTCAAGTTGAAGGAGGGATCTTTGCCTCTAAAAAAAAATATACTTTGGAGGTTCTAAGAAAGTTCCATATGGACAGATGCAAGTCTGTTTCAACTCCCTTGTTCTGAATGAGAAGCTAAGTAAAAGTGATGGCAGTGAACCTGCAGATGCCATTGTGTACAGAAGTTTAATTGGAAATTTACTGTATTTGTGTACCACAAGACCAGATTTAATGTTCACAGCAAGTCTGCTATCTAGATTCATGAGAGAACCATCATAAATTCATATGGGAGCTACTAAGAGAGCTCTTAGATACATCAAAGGCGCTGCTGACTTTGGTATCTGTTATTTGAAGAAAGATAGCAGTTCTTTGATTGGTTTTTCATACAGTGATTGGGCTAGAAGTGTTGATGACTCCAAAAGCACTTCTGGTTATGTGTTTTCATTTGGAAATGGTGTGTTCTATTGGAATTCTAAGAAGCAATAAGTGGTGGCTCAGTCTACAGCTGAAGTTGAGTACATCTCAGCCTCTGCAGTAGCCAATCAGGCTGTTTGGTTGAAGAAAATACTTGCTGACTTGGAGCTACCTTAGCTTAAAGCTACCAAGATTATGGTTGACAACAAGTCAGCCATTGCTATCACAAGGAATCCAGTGCAGCATGGCAGAACCAAGCATATTAATGTGAAGTTTCATGCAATCAGGGAAGCTAAGAAACTTGGTTATGTAGAAGTTGTTCATTGTTGCTCAGAAGAACAACTTGCTGACATCTTCGCTAATGCTTTACCTAAGAAGAGATTTGAGAGTTTAAGAGCTAAACTTGGAATTTGTTGCCTTTCAACCAAGGAGGAGTGTTGAAGTAAGGTCTGCTGTGGTTGAAAGACAGCAAAGTTCAGCTGTTGGAAGCTTGCTGTTCTGCTGCATTTTTGGTGCAAAATAGAAAGTTTGTGAAGTTGCATGAGCCATGAAGACTTGGAGCACGTTGGAGGGAACTTGGCTGTTTGAAGTTTTCTTTTGGAGCCAATTCAAGTTGCTTTCAAGTTTAAAATTTGTATTTTGACTGATAACTTGTAATGTGATTGTAGTAGTTGTTTAGATTGTAACTTAAGTATGGCTTGAATCTGCAACCTACCTCCACTAGGTGATTTTATATGACATGTGATGTAAGTTAGTGGATTTTTTGAATTTGTAATTTGCCTATAAAGCTGTTCATGAATGAAATACAATCCGTTAAGCCGTCATTCTATTTTTCCTTCAGTTTTCTTTCATTTTTCTGCTCTGTCCGAATAAGAAAAACCAGAAAACAAAGGTTCAAGCCTTCAAAGCCAACAGCGTCTTTCCTTAGTTTCAGATCGTTGAACCTGAAGACCCTACTGAGATGGATATCGACAAATTCTTTATTAGCTTGGAATCTGAGCTTGAGAGCCATAACATTGATTCTTCTCAAAAAGAAGCAGAGGAAGCTCTGGCTAAAATAAAGGAAGCCTTGCATATGACCCCAGCTAACTTTTATGAAACAGGGAAATTTTCTCAACTCAAAAACGCATTCAAGGTCCTGTCTAGTTCTGATTGTTCCTCTACCCTTTCAATTGAGCAAAAAAATGAGTTGTTTGCCGGGAAAGAAACTTCAAAGAACTTCCCGGGCGGGTCGTGAAAGCAATGCAGGACAAGAATCTGTTTTCTGAGAAGGAATCTGTGAAGTTGACACTTAGTTCCAACTTGAAGAAAATTCTCAACCATTTTAAAGAGAGTAAGGCAGAGCTGAAACAGGTTGAGCGAAAAATTGCTGCGCTCCTTGAACAGCTCGATGAGGAACAAAAGAATAAAGCAAAAATCTTGGCTGGTAGGAAGGAAAACTTTAAGACTACCAAGGAGATGAAAATGGAGCTGGAAGCATTGGAAAAGGAATGGTCAGAGTATGAAGCCAAAGCCAAGGCTGCTGAGGAGGAGGAGAAAGACCGTTGCAGCAGAATGGAGCAGAATGAAAGGCTTCATGTCTTCTCTAAAGAAAGATTTAGAAAGGGGACGGTGAATGAACCGCGTTACATATATATACAATGATGTTTTGCGTTCATGCTTGAACAAATTTGAAGTTCAGCTGAAGTTGTTTCATTTTGTTTAAACTCAAATATATTTGCAATGAGATGGTTTTCTAGGTGGACGCAAGGAATGAATGCTTACCTTTGACTTTGGCTAATATAGTTTATCCACATCGCAAGGTAACTGTCAAATAAATTATATTATTTGCGATTTGAAAGCAACACCAACACATAGTTCGCTGCAGCTTAATTAATTCCTTTTGTTTTTATTGGCCTACTCCTAATTGACAGTCTATTGACTCTATTCCGATTATTCTTAGTATTAATTAGTTAATTAATAATAATTCCAAGCGCACAGGTCGAGCTTTCATGCAAATTTGGTCATCAAAGGTTCCAAACTTGAGTGAAATTGCTTTCGCAATTTAGAATTATTATTAGTATAAATTAAGTCAGCCGCAATAACAGCGGCAGAGTGAATATGAACTACTGATGGAGGAGAATCATCATTAGAGAAGTAGGTAAGACGGTGTTTCAATTGCATTTAACTATTTAAACCTCTTGAAATTTAGGATATATAAGCATTGAATTTAAAATTGTGATGGATCAGTGCTTATTTTTGAAGGTTTTTTCTTTTTTTTCCCCTTTTTGAAGAGAAGAGGCAAAACTTTCATTAGATAGTAGAAATATTTGGGTTACAAATTCAGCTTGGTAAATAGTGAGACCAGACTAAATGATCACCCAACCGACACTCATGTTTAGCCAAACTGAGAGCCAACCTATTTATCTCTCTCCTTACGTGAGAAAAAGAACATTGATAAAAAAAACCTGCTAATGGAAGAATCTCGTCCACCAAGTTGCTCCTCTCCCATAACGATTGCTTGCCTTTCTGAATCTCTGATAGAACATTCGCTGCATCACTTTCGACTTCAAGGGATGTAAATCCCTTTTCCCAAGCAGTTTCAAGGCCAAACAAATTTGCCATAGCCTCCAACTCCAACCATAGCACGTATGATAGCACCAAGCGAAGCCTGTTGCGTGGCCCCACTAACGATGCATCAACATTGAGTTTTAGGAGTCCAGAAGGTGGTGGAGACCATCGATATTTTTTCGTGAAAAAAAAGACCATCGATATTGAGCCATTTTTTAAGTTACGCATTCAGTTTATGTGTTTTCATTCTAAATTTCTCGGATGAGTTGAGCTCAATAAATTTTCTTTTGTTCATTTTTTCAAACTTTTATGTTAAAAGGCAGAAATTCACATTTAATTTTAATATATTTTATATGAAAATGGTTAGATGATTAACTTTAATTCATGAACATAATATCATATAATTGTTTATATATCTTAAGAAACCCGCAATTTAAGCGTGAGAATTCTCCTAAGTATAACTTCATAGTTTCTCCTACTATATATAAGTTAAAGAAATTTTTTTTCCCTCTCATTTCCTGTGAACTTTTGCTTATTTACTTTCTTTTTTTTTTTTTTCACTCGGTAAAGAAAACAAAAAATGTAAAATGATGAGTAGTAAAAAAAAAAAAAGATAGCTTAAAGGCTAGAGCTATTTGATAAACCGTTAAAAAATTTTAAATCCGAAAAAATGAAAGTTTTTAACATTTTAAGATTTTTAATATGTTTGATAACTTTTATTAGCCACTGCTTAAAGGATATTTTTTAACAAAAAAAAAATATTGAATTTAAAAAATAGGTAGAGACCTACTTATAATTTAATGGTGAAAAAATTTAAGTGCTTTTAATGTGAAAAACTATTCTTTTATTCTAAATTATCTTTATTTTAGGCATTGATGACTATCAAATAATATATTTATATTCAACATTTATTTATCAAATAATTTTTATATACAAATACAGTTCTTATTGAATTCAGTACTTAATTTATATTCAATAATTTTTTTAGGGAAACAAAAAAGGACCAAATGTATGTAGAGGTGGTAAAATAAACTTGAATTCGAAAACCCGTTCAAGTTTGTCTTAGCCCAACTCCAACCAAATCCGATTTGACCAACAAAACAACTACCTGAACCCGTCTGAGTTTGAACCTGAAACTGTTGGAACTCGACAAGGCTCAAGCTCGAACCCGACCTAAACCCAAGATCAAGCCCGATCAAACTCAAACTTGAATTTAATATTAGAAAAATGTGATCTTATAATACTTTCTATAAAATATCAATTTTAAATTTAGTGATCATATCCATATTTATTTAAAATAAGCACTATATTTTTTCCTTCTTCATATAATAAATCCAAAATGAAATTATTAAAATTTATATTTAAAAATTCCAAGATATTAAAATAAATTAACTTTAGTTTATTAATATAACATATTTTATTTCTTTAGGAAATATGCAATATTACATATTAATATGTGATATTAATATTATCTATATTTTCTTTTAAATTTAGTAAAGATGTAATATAAATTAAATGATTTATTCATCATTTAATGATTGAAATTGATTAATTAATTATTCGCAAGAGCATATATAACTTGATATATATGTTTTATAATTTATTGATAGAATATAAGGAAATAATAAATTAATTTTTATTATAAAATATCATATATAGAGTAAACAATTTTATAAACATATAAATAAAGGTATAATTAATTTAATTACATAAATCATTTGTATTTTAATGTCCTCTATTTCTATAGTTTAAATTATTTAGATTAGTAATTGTAATCATTGATAATTATATTAATTATTATAATATTAAGTATTAATTTGTACGTAAATCTCTAACTCAAATAGTAAAAAATAATATTTAGCTTATAAGAAGAAGAATAGTAAATTCAATTGTGACTTGATTTAAACTCAAATTCAAACCAATACAAAACCGAACTCAACCATATCTAAACTCAAATAGGATTTGAGCCCGAACCTGAGCCCAACTCAACTCGAATCCGAACCTAATCCAAGTCCGAATTTGAAAATACCTAACTCTAAAGTGTTTGAACAAAAAAATTCTTGAACCGGAAAGAGTACAAACTTGAAATAATCCAAAATCAAAGTGATCAAACCCGAATCCGACGAAACCCACCCTTTTCCATCGCTAATTATGTATGTGGTCAACTTCTCCTTTTACGCTCGATCAAAGTACATTTTCTTCTTTCCGACATTCATAGCTTCTAGCCCAATGGATGAAATAGCGTAGAACCCTGTTTCTTCTTTTCTTTTCTCTTAATTAAAGGATATTCTTGAAGAATTCTCCGAACTTGGAAATTGTTTATTGAATTTTGAGAGCAGTGGGATAGGGAGTCTGAGGCAATGGATAGTAAGCAAGTAAGCAAGTTCACATGGAAGATCGAGAACTTCTCCTCTATTAAGCAGGAGAGGCTCTACTCTGACATCTTCTTTGTTGGTGGAAACAAATGGTAGTAATTTTCATAGTAATTCTTCTGTCATTTGGGTTGGATTTTTTTGTCACTCTTTAAGTATAAGTTTGCATATTTATTTGTCTGCAGGCGAGTTATTATCTCCCCCAAGGGGAACAATGTAAAACAGTTGTCATTTTTTCTAGATGTTCCAGATGCAGCTGCTTTGCCTCATGGATGGAGTAGGAATGCCCAGTTCAGATTATCTGTCATCAACCAAATAAACCGTGAAAACTCCACCAGTAAAGGTATTTAGATGCAGCACTAACATTCCTATGAAACCACGAATCGTTGTGGGTGTTTTTAAGGAAACTTGTTTATGTTCTTTATCAGGTTGGGGCTGAACATTAATTCTGTGAGTTCGTGTGCCTGACTGGTTCATGGTGGTAAATGCCATGAAAACTTAGGCTTAACATCCAATAACAGATTCCAAATATGTCAGAACTTAGAATTTGTCATCAGCTTGTTTACTGATCAGAGTGGTTGCTGATATTGGATTCTCTTGCTTTTGGCAGTCGCTACATGTGAGTTTAATGAAAGGGATAACAGTTGGGGCTGGCCTTCATTCTTACCTCTCAGTGAATTACACGACCCTCACAAAGGCTATCTCATGAATGATGTATGCTTAGTTGAAGCTGACGTCTCCACGGACAAGACTATTGATTTGCTGACATATGAATTCACAGCTGAAGCTGATCATGGTAAGCCTGTCATAAGAAAGCTGAAAACTGTAATAAGCAAATCGGAAGGAATCACAGTTCCTGCTTTTCTGTCTTTTACAGGACAAGAGAAGACAAAATCTACCACTACCACCCAAGAGTTGCCAACTCCTCAGCCTTCTTCCCTTAGTGAGGTATCAGCCAAGTTTTTTTATTTTTCTGTTTTTTGCTTACAAGGTTTCAGCCAAGTACGCAATTGGACTTTGTTACTTGTGCGCTCCTTATACGTAACGTACTTAATACTTGCAATTATCTGCACATCTTAGCAGTTATTGTCTATTTTCTCCATCTCAGGATGGTCCTACTGAGGAAGATATCGACACATTCTTTACCAGCTTGGAATCTGGGCTTGCGTTCCTTAACATTGATTCTTCTAAGGAAGAAACAAAGGAAGCGCTCGCTAAAATAGAGGAAGCCTTGAATATGGCCCCTGCAAACTTTTATGTATCTGGGAAACTTTCTCCACTCAAGAACGCGTTCAAGGTCCTATCTAGTTCTGATTGTTCCTCTGCCCTTACAATTGAGCAAAAAACTGAGTTGTTGACCATGGAAAAAAACTTCAAAGAACTACCTGAGCGGGTCGTGAAAGCAATGCAGGACAAGGATCTGTTTTCTGAGAAGGAATCTGTGAAGCTGGCTCTCAGTTTCAACTTGGAGAAAAGTCTAAAGATTTTTAAAGAGAGAAAGGCAGAGCTGAAACAGGTTGAGCTAAATATTGCTGCCCTCCTTGAGCAACTTGATGAGGAACAAAAGAATAAAATGAAAATCTTGGCTGATCGGAAGGAAATTTTTAAGACCGCCAAGTACATGAAAGTGGAGCTTGAAGAATTAGAAAGGGAATGGCCAGAATATGAAGCTATAGCCAAGGCTGCTGAGGAGGAGGAGAAGACTGTTGCAGCAGAATGGAGCAGAATGAAAGACTTCATGCCTTCTCTGAAGGAAAGATTTTAGAAAGCGAACAAATCAATGTTACATATCTATATGCAATGACCTCTTGGAAAAGGGTTTGTATATATAGTTCATATTTGAACAAATGTGAAGTCTAGCTGAAGTTCCTCATTCATTTTGTTTAAACTCAAATATATATAGCTGAATGTAGTTGTCTTTGTCTTGTTTATTTATAAATAATCAAAGGACCCCATGTGCCTCAAAATTAAAAAAAGAAAATCACGGGACCCACTCTTTATAACTTAAACTTCTTTTTGGAGGACATGAGTTCGAATTTTAGTATTGTTGGACTGGAACTGATGGAATGGGAAATGAGTACCCCAATTTTTTGATACAGGGGAAATTAGCCTAAACCTAGGCAATCACATACTAGTTGTTTCCTTGTAGTACTTTCCGGGCTTGATCAAAAACAATGAAATGAGAAATTTAGACCATGAAAAATAGTTCAAAGTTCTGCCATAATGATATATCTGATATTCTAATCTCTAACTCTAAAGTGGCTACCTCATATTGTCTACTAATTAAACTATCAACATAGGAGTGGAATTCATGTAATGAAACGTTGATGCCTGGCTTTCCTCAAGCGGAGATATTGAGTTCAAATCTTGAAATAAGTGGGGAAAAATTGATAAATTGAAAGATGACTACCTTTTGTTGCGTAGCATAATCATCATATGTTACTAAGCAATCCATTTCACTTGAACAGTGAAATGAACTTGAAAATTCTTGATTGGAGAGACGAAGATAATGGATGTAGATAAGAAATACCAAATCACTATAAATTATTGTGTGAATTTATTCTCTATTCCTTTCCCCTTTACAAATTAACCATTCTCGTGCATCAACACTAAAAACACCTATTTTCTCGAAACCCACACTTAGCCAAAGTTTGCCCACCCAAACGAAAATTTTCTAAGTGATATTCACCCATGTGACACTAAATCAAAGGACCAACAAAAATGTTATTCCTATAATTTGTGATAATATGTAAGTATGATTTTGAGAATATAATTTTAGTATTCATAACATGATATTGTTTGATAATATGATTTGACGTGCTAGTGAACACGTGGTAATCTAAGGATTTCTTGTATGTGTGTGTGTGTCTTTTTTTTCAACCAATTCTAATACACCATTTAAAAGGAAAAACAAATGTAAAATGATGAATATTGCGAGAATAAAACGTTACATAAAGGCCAAGTAAATGAGCTACTAGTGATAAAATAAAAAGAAAACAAGTACCTAGAATATCCTAGTCAAACCATATCTTTTGTATGAATTAATTAATTAATGACTTATTAACAATAATTCTTTCCCATAAAACAAAAACCCTAATTTTCAAAAGAATGGTCTAATTTTCAAAAACCCTAATAAACCGAGTTTCATATTGTTTAGGGTTCAAAGTTCAAACTGAGTTTATTTTCAAGTTCTCCACATAACACATCTTTTAGCAGATTATCTGATTATCTGATAATAGTGTAAAACCCTGTTTTTTTCTCTTCTTTCCTTTCTCTTTTTTCTTTCTTTTGTCCTCGAAGAAAACTGCTAACTTCGGATTAATTTATTGAATTTTGAGTCCATTGGTAAGAGAGTCTGAGGCTATGGATAGTAAGCAAGTAAGGAGGTTCACATGCAAGATTGAGAACTTCTCCTCTATTAAGCAGGAGAAGCTCTAATCTGACATCTTCTTTGTTGGTGGAAACAAATGGTAATAATTTTTTATATTAATTCTCCTTTTAGTTGGGTTGGAATTTGTTTAATTTTCTCGAGAGTAAATTTGCAAATTTAAGGTTATATTTGGTATGAGAAAACATTTTTTATTTTCATTCTCTAAAAAATATAAAGAAACTACCATCTAAGATATGTGTTGTAAGAGGATATGTATACATGTTTTAGAAAATGAAAATGAAAACAGACTTAGAAATGAGACTAAAAAAAAATTGTTCTCAATTTTAAGTCCATTTTCATTTTTATTTTCTAAAATATACATATATTTTTATAAATTATACATATCTTACATGATGATTTCTTTGTATTTTTAGAGAATGAAAACATAAAATGTTTTCATGTACCAAACATATTCTAATTATTTGGCTGCAGGCAAGTTCTTATCTTCCCCAAGGGGAGCAACGTAAAACAGTTTTCAATTTATCTAGAAGTTGCAGATTCTGCAGCTTTGGCTCATGGATGGAGTAGATACGTCCAGTTTAGATTATCTGTCATCAACCAAATAGACTGTGAAAAATCTATTAGTAAAGGTATTTTAGATGTTTTTAAGGAAACCTTTTATGGTACCTCATTGATGTTCTTTATCTGTTTGAGGCTGAACATTTATCTTCTGTGTTCTTTTGCCTGGCCTATTTATTAGGTGGTAAATGCCAAATTCCAATTATGTTAGAAGTTGTCTTCTGCTTGTTTACTCAGAGAGGTTGCTGATATTTGGACACTCTTGCTTTTGGCAGACACTTCGCATGAGTTTAATGCAATTAACAAAGATTGGGGCTGGGCTTCATTCTTACCTCTCAGTGAATTACACGACCCTAACAAAGGCTATCTCGTCAATGATGCATGCTTAGTTGAAGCTGACGTTTCCATCGATAGGGCTATTGATTTGCTGTCATATGATTTCATAGTTGAAACTGATTCTTATGAACTCAAGCGTAAGGAAGCTGATAATGGTAAGCCGGTCATAGGAAATCTGAAAATTGTAATAAGCAAATAGGAAGAAATCACAGATCCTGCTTTTCTGTATTTTACAGGAAAAGATGAGACAGAATCAGCTAACCAAGAGTTGCCAACTGCTCAGCCTTCTTCCCCGAGTAAGGTATCAGCCTAGTTAGCTGCCATGCAATTGGACTTCGTTATTTGTGCACTCATTATATATTTACTTGCAATCTACATATGTTTGCTGTTACTGTCTCTTTCCTCAATTTCAGACCATTAACCTGAAGATCCTACTAAGGCAGATATCGATAAATTCTTCACTAGCTTGGAATCTGAACTTGCGAGCCGTAACATTCATTATTCCCAAGAAGAAGCGAAGGAAGCTCTGGCTAAAATTGAGAAAGCCTTGGATATGACCCCTGCTAGCTTTTACGAAACAGGGAAATTTTCTTCACTCAAGAAGGCATTCAATCTCCTATCTAGTTCTGATTGTTCCCCTGCCCCTACAATCGAGCAAAAAAATGAGTTGCTGGCCATGGAAGAAAACTTCATAAGCCCACCTGAGCCGGTCATGAAAGCAATGCAGGACAAGAACCTGTTTTCCAAGAAGGAATCTGTGAAGCTGACACTTGGTTCCAACTTGGAGAAAAGTCTAAACATTTTTAAAGAGAGTAACGCAGAGCTGAAACAGGTTGAGCAAAAAATTGCTGCCCTCTTTGAGCAGGATGATGAGGAACAAAAGAATAAAGCGAAAATCTTGGCTGGTAGGAAGGAAAACTTTAAGACTACCAAGGATATAAAAATGGAGCTGGGAGCATTGGAAAAGGAATGGCCAGAGTATGAAGCTAAAGCCAAGGCTGCTGAGGAGGAGGAGAAGATTGTTGCAGCAGAATGGGGCAGAATGAAAGACTTCTTGTCTTCTCTTAAGGAAAGATTTAGAAAGGGAACAAATTAGAAGTTATATATATGTATATATATATATATATATATACATATATATATGCAATGATGTTTTGGTTCATGTTTGAAAAAATATGAAATTCAGCTGAAGTTGTTTCATTTTATTTAAACTCAAATATACTTGCAATGAGATCTTGTTCTAGGTGGACGTAAAGAATGAATGCTGATATTCGGCTAATATAGTTGTCTTTGTCTTGTTCATTCATAAAAAACCAAAGGACCCAGAGAACTTAAAGACTTGAATTTGGAGGTCATGTGTTGCAATGTTTGGACTGGTGGAGTGGAATTAATAGAATGGGAATGATTACCCCATTTTCTCGGTACAAGAGATGAAACTAGCCAAACCTAGGCATTGACATACTAGTTGTTCCTCTAGTATGATCATCTAAATACTTTCAGGGTTTGATCAAAACAATGAAATGAGAAATTGGACCATGAATGGCTCAAAGCTCTGTTATAAGGATGTCTGATATTTTAACTTGAAAGTGGCTATTTCATATTGTTTAATTAAAGTATTAAATGATCAATTTAGGAGTGAAATTCATAAATAAACGTTTGCGCCACACTGTCTCCTCTCTCGAATTCCAATCTTGGAATAGGTGGGGTGAGATTTATAAGTTGAAAGATGACTACCTTTCGTTATGTAGGATGATCATCGCATGTGCCCTCACTCTTCCACCATCCCGTTAGTGATAGCCAAAAGAGATCCTGTTCACCTTTAAATTTTTTGTAGATAAAAAAGTACTTTTTCCGTCCTATTTTATTTGTTCTTTTTAACCGAATCATGTAGAGTAAAAAAAACGATTATTTTGTTAACTTTTTTATGTGTTTTACATTCTATTCTCTTTTTTCCCCTTTTCTCTCTCTCCATACACTAAAGTTTTGGTTCTTAATGAAGTCATTTGGTTGTGTTAGTTGGTTTATTTGAAGAAGAGCATTTAATATTCTCCATTTTCAAGATGCATTGATGAGGAAAAGTAATGTTAGATAGGTAAAATTATTTAAGAGTGGACAAATATGATGGGACATGAAAACCTTCTAGAAATGAATAGATAAAATGAGAAGGAGGGAGTATTACAATCAACTGAATTACTAGTGGATGAAAGGAATAGTCTAAAAATTGTAGTGAGCAAGCTTAAAAATGTGAAACCTAGACTTCTCCATATGTTCATATGCACTTCTCTCTATGGTAGATCAGGTAGTTTTAGCATCGTCACTCAAGATGATGATCACGTACTGAGTTATGCATTGTGGTAGCTTTAGCATAGTACTGTTTATGATAAAAAGATGAAAGATCATTCCAACAAGAAATCAAAATTGTCTTTTGGGAATATGATCAACTAAGCTCTTAAGAAAGAAAAGGATTTGGGCACAGAGATATCAAATGGATGCTAGATTGAGCAATTACATCCCTTACAACTCTTCAGGCATTCAGAAAATGCGTTATGTTGCAGAGGAACACTTGGGTGAAACAATTTGTTAATATCACCAAGACTACTTTACATGAAGAAGCTCCAAAACAAGAACAAGTTGAAGATGAGTTAAGCAGCGGAGAAATCACAAGATGACAGTCACAACAGTGGCGTAGTCAGGGAATCTTTTATTGGTTTTTTAACTTAATTATTAACCATGGTTAATATATTGTGTTTTGTTACAAGTAGTAGTAGTTAATTTTCTTTTTGTCTCAAAAATGAAATAGAATCAGATGGAATTTGAAACGATTGGGAAATTGGGATTATAAGTAAGACGAGTTTCATTTTGTTTAGGTTTCAAGCCGAGTTCAATTTTCAAGTTCTCCACTTTAACACATCTTTTACTCAATTATCTGACGATAATAATAGTGTAAAACCCTGTTTTGTCTTTTCTTTTTATTTTCTTTTGTCCTCTATAAGAAAGCTGCTAACTTCGAGTTTATTTATTGAATTTCAAGTGCAGTGGACAGAAAGTCTGAGGCTATGGATGGTAAGCAAGTAAGGAGGTTCACATGGAAGATTGAGAATTTCTCCTCTATCAAGCAGGAAAGGCTCTACTCTGATATCTTCTTTGTTGGTGGTAACAAATGGTACGTAATTTTTCATATTAACTCTTCTGTTAGTTGGGTTGGGATGGGTTGGATTTTTATGTCTCTCTTAAGCATAAATTTGCATATTTATTTGTCTGCAGGCGAGTTCTTATCTTCCCCAAGGGGAACAAAAAAGATCACTACTTCTCAATTATCTAGAAGCAGCAGATTCAGCAACTTTGCCTCATGGATGGAGTATCTATGCCCAGTTCAGATTATCTGTCATCAAACAATTCAGAACTCCACTTAAAATCTCCAGTAGTAAAAGTATTAGATGTTTATCTACATCCATTTTGATGTTTATCTACATCCATTTTGATGTTTTTAAGTGAACTATGGACATTTATGTTGTGTGTTCTTGTGCCTGGCTCATGGTGGTAAATGCTAGAATTTGTCTTCTGCTTGTTTAGTCAGAGTGGTTGCTGATATTTGACACTCTTGCTTTTGGCAGACACTTCACATGAGTTTAATGCAAAGGGGGGGAATACTTGGGGCTGGGCTTCATTCTTACCTCTCAGTGAATTACACGACGCTAACAAAGGCTATCTCATGAATGATGCTTGCTTAGTTGAAGTTGACATTTCCGCCTATAGGACTATTGATTTGCTATCATATGAATTCACTGATTCTGATGAACTCAAGGCCAAGGAAGCTGATCATGCTAAACCAGCCATTAAAAGGCAGAAAACAGTGATCAGCAAATCAGAAGAAATAACAGCTCCTGCTTTGCTGTCTTTTTCAGGACAAGATAAGAGTAAGACAGAATCTACCAACCAAGAATTGCCAACTGCTCAGCCTTCTTCAACGAGTGAGGTATCAGCCAAGTTAGCAGCTATGCAATTGGACTTTGTTATTTGTGCGCTCATTATATATCTACTTAATCTTGCAATCTGCATATCTTTGCTATTATTGTCTCTTTCCTTAATTTCAGACCATTGAATCTGGAGACCCTACTGAGATGGATATCGACAAATTCTTTACTAGCTTGGAATCTGAGCTTGAGAGCCACAACATTGTTTCTTCTCAAAAAGAAGCAAAGGAAGCTCTTGCTAAAATAAAGGAAGCCTTGAATATGACCCTTGCTAACTTTTATGAAACGGGGAAATTTTCTCGACTCAAAAAGGCATTCAAGGTCCTATCTAGTTCTGACTGTTCCTCTGCCCTTTCAATTGAGCAAAAAAATGAGTTGTTGGCCATGGAAAGAAACCTCAAAGAACTTCCTGAGCGGGTCGTGAAAGCAATGCAGGACAAGAATCTGTTTTCTGAGAAGGAATCTCTGAAGTTGACAGTTAGTTCCAACTTGGAGAAAAGTCTAAACATTTTTAAAGGAAGTAAGGCAGAGCTGAAACAGGTTGAGCAAAAAATTACCGCGCTCCTTGTGCAGCTTGATGAGGAACAAAAGAATAAAGCAAGAATCTTGGCTGGTAGGAAGGAAAACTTTAAGACTACCAAGGACATGAAAATGGAGCTGGAAGCATTGGAAAGGGAATGGCCAGAGTATGAAGCCAAAGCCAAGGCTGCTGAGGAGGAGGAGAAGACTGTTGCAGCGGAATGGAGCAGAATGAAAGACTCCACGTCTTCTCTAAAGAAAGATTTAGAAAGGGGACGGTAAATGAACCATTATAGATATATGCAATGATGTTTTGGGTTCATGCTTGAACAAATTTTAAGTTCAGCTGAAGTTGTTTCATTTTGTTTAAACTCAAATATATTTGCAATGAGGTCGTATTCTAGTCGGACGTAAAGAATGAATGTGATCTTTGACTTTGGCTAATATAGTTATCTTTGTCTTGTTTATCCATTCTGATTCCAGTATCCACATCCAATCAAATAAATATATTTTGCGATTTGAAAGCAACACCACACCTGGTTAGCTGCAGCTTAATTAATTCCCTTTGCTTTTATTGGCCAACTCCTAATTGCCAGTCTATTGACTCTATTCCGATTATTCTTAGTATTAATTAGTTAATTAATAATAATTCCAAGTGCCCAGCAATGTTGCAAAACCGTTTAGGTCATGGGGTCATCGGGTCAATTGGATAAAACCGGAATGATCATTTAGGTGTAAGAATATATGAATTTTGATAATTTTAGTTTAACATATAAGATAAAATGTAAATTTTTAATAATAAATTTAGTCTAGTATGATAATTAATGTGCTTAACTCATAAATACTTTCAATATAAAAAATATTAAAAAATTCATTTTTTAAAAGGTTGACCCATTTTTTACCGGGTTGACTGGGTCAACTGTACCCCGGATCAACCTACCCCTCCGAACTGGATGACCCTCCAGGTCCCGGGTCAACCGGTCCGATCGGTTGGGCTGGGCCGGGTCGGTTCTTACAACACTGGTGCACAGGTCGAGCTTTCGTGCAAACTTTGGCCATCAAAAGTAGTGGTGGCAAATGGGCGAGTTCGGGTGGGTTCGGATCAGGTTGTTTTCGATTTCAGGTCATTTCGGATTCGGATTCATTTCAGGTTCAAATCATCTCGGGTTCGCATAATTCCGGTTTTGAACAATTTCGGATTCGGGTATTTTCAGGTTTAGATTATTTCAAGTTCAGACATTTTTTGGATTCGAACCATTTCAGATTCGGACAATTTCGGTTTCAAACGGTTTCGAATGAGTTTCGGGTCAATTTGGGATTCAATAATTTATTAATTTTTTAATTTCAAATTAAGAAAATTTTTTCTTATTAATATTTTTTCGTAATAGATAAAGATAATTAAACACTAATTTTTTTAGCGATTTAATAAAGTTTTAAGAAATTGATAATATTTATATTTTTTTATAAATTTTAAGAGTATTTTTAAAAATTCAAACTTTCAATATTGATTAGATATTCAATATTTTCGTATTTTGCCATTAATGGAAAAAAAATTCTTGATTTAGAGAATATAGAAATAAGGATGATAGAACATAATAATAAATAAATATATCAAATAATTTCACAAGAATAATTTAAGTTTGTAAATAATAATGATATATGTAAGATTAAATTGATATATTGTCACCTTTAATTCTAATAATATTTTTTTATATTCAAACTATTAATGAATTAAGTATGGTATTAATTTTAAATTATCCTAATAATTAAGTCTAAATGTTTAAGAAATCTACAAGACTATAACTTATAAATAAAAAATTGATTGAATTCGGGTCTTTTTGGGTCATAAATTCGAGTTTTTTTGAGTTTCGGATCGGATCGATTTCAGATTTCGGATCATTATGGGTTCGGGTTAATTCAGATTTGGGTTGGGTCGGGTTCGAGTTATTTCGGTTTCGGATTGCCTTCGGATCAGATAAATGTCGGGTTCGGAACTCTTCGGATTTGGATATTTTCAGATTCGAATCTTTGACTTTTTTTAGTCAATTCGAATCGGACTGGATTTGGTTGCAGGCGGATTTGGACGAGTTTTCGGGTTCGGTCAAATTTTGCCACCTCTAATCAAAAGTCCCAAAATTGAGTGAAATTGCTCTCACAATTTAGAATTATTAGCATAAATTAAGTCAGCTGCAATAACAACAGCAGAGTGAATATGAACTAAGAAAAAGAAAAATTGGGGGAGAAAATTTTTTTTATCTTCTTAATATAAACCACCGATTGAGGAGAATCATCATTAGAAAAGTAGGTAAGACGGTGTTTCAATTGCATTTAACAATTTAAACCTCTTTAGACGTACATTAAAAAGGCCGAATCATCATGGTGTCACCCACCCAACAAGGTCTGGGTCTTGGAGTTGGTTATCGGGCTAGTCTCACACATTAGAGGTCCCTGGCCCAAGCCCGGGCTCAGACATTTGTCCATCTATATTTCTACCCGCCGACCTCCAAGAATAGCCCAACAAAGCTTTTTGTAATCATTCTCTTCATTTTGGGCCAAGATCTAGCTGCCTAGATTGTAGGATGTAAATTAATACAGCTCAACCAGCCATCTTGGGCCAAGTTCTCGCTGGCTGAGCTGAGAGGGTAAATTTTCTTGATTTTAAGTCGTTGGACAAAAATGAATAATGGGAATTAGATTATCAAGATTGTAAGAGCACTATCATTACACACTATACCTCAATTTAAAGGGTCTTTTCATAATAATACTATTATCTTCATAAAAAACATATATTTAGCACAGTTTTCCTTACTTTTCTTAATCGATATGAGTGCATATATTTGAGCCTATGAGCGGAGTTGGGTGTATATCACTAAAGATTTGAAGTCAAGTGGGTGATCTTTGGAAGAAAATTCTACAAGTCCACTACATGAAATTGAGTTTTACTATATATGATCAGTCTAAATCTATCCAACATGACGTTACTTTTAATCAATTGGTTTTACTTTTTTTATTTTAAAACTCTATCATTATAATTTTTTTTTGAAGAATATCACTATAATTTTTAAAAAGACAAAACTTACTCTATAAATAAAATAATTTATGAAAATAAAATTATTAATGAGTACTAGCTCCTTTTTTTTAACGGTTTGATTAACGGGTGCATCCATGCATCTTTTAAAGTAAGTTGACTTTTCATTTAAGGAAAATACTTTCATTTAATGTAATAACTTTTTTTGAATTCAAGAAAAAGTGAAATACTAATTATATAAAATTTTCTATATTTGGCACCTTAAATGGTGCATGGGTGTACCATTTAGAATTTCTCTTTTTTTAAATGGTATAGAAGTTTCATTTAAAAGAAAAAAAAGTCAACAACAATAATAACTATTTTGCACCAGTAATTAAAAAAGTCTTTTAAAGATAATTTTACCTTAAACAAAATTATTTAGATTTCTTAATTTTTATGTTTTATTTTCTTATAAAAATAATTAACAAATAAAATTTTTTTTTGCCATTTTTTAAGATAATAGTACTCTTTGATAATGTTTAGCCCCAAATTTAATAAAAAGTTTTGATTTGAATCAGGTAAGTCTTAAAATTTAAGATTTATTGTTGTAGGTTTTAGAGAAAAAAAAAAAAAAAGAAAACCCTTAACCTATTTATCAAATTTGGAATGAAAAATAGATAAAATAAAATTGATTATTAGATACTTTTTAAATCCAATTATATGTATTAGGATATTTTTGTCACACAACTTTCATCTTAACAACATTTCACTATAGCCTCATTATTAACTCCAAAATCAAAGTAACTTTTGCGAGTGATTTATGCTACTATTATCAAAGCATTTATTATATATATGGGCACTGGTAGCAAAATCTTTTATTAAATATGGCGCTAAATTTTCTTAATACACATAAAAATTGAACAAATTAGAAGAAGACACGTTAGAAGAGTTGTAGTTGTAGGCGGGATAGTGTGGGTCAAGAACTATTTTTCAAAGAAAATTCTGTGGAATAGTAGGCTATCGGTAATGGGTATAAGATAATTAAAGTTCAAAATTTCTTAGATGCTGGCTTAATTTCCTTTAATTATTGTCAATTCGAAGGGAGATAGGTGCTCAAAGTGGAATTGAATGAAAATTTCAACGTAACTCTTCTTTCTTGCAATTACTCCTTTTGCTGTTTGGCAAGCTGACCCTGGACTCTGGCTATTCCTTCGTAAAGGCCATAGCTAGCTAGTGAACCATGGACTGTGGACAACATGCTCTTGAGTCTTGACTTCTCTCAGGTCGGCGAAGAAGTGATGACATCGTCTCAAGATATATATTTTCAAAATGAGACAGATGTCACCAAAAACAAATTTTCCAACACAAATATCTCTACTCGGAAAAGTTTTCCACAAACATTAGAGTCATTGCAGTAGGTCCTAACGCACTTACTACACTGGAATCTATATATAAATCCCACCTCTTCATCCCAACTCTCCATATCCAATAACCATACAACCTTATCAAAATTCCGACCCATTCTGAGAAATGAAGTTGAAAATTCTCCCTTTGTTTTCCTTCTCTTTTATTGCCTTTTACTTTATTGCGGCCAATGCTGCAACTATAACCATTCGAAATAACTGCCCCTACACTGTCTGGGCTGCAGCTGTGCCTGGCGGTGGCAGGCGGCTGGACCGGGGTGGAGTCTGGAACCTAAATGTGAACCCTGGGACCACGGCAGCTCGTGTTTGGGCTCGAACCGGTTGCCAATTTGATGGATCCGGGCGTGGCAGATGCCAAACCGGTGACTGTGGGGGGCTCCTTCAGTGCCAAGGTTATGGTGCACCCCCCAACACCTTGGCCGAATATGCACTAAACCAGTGGAATAATTTGGATTTCTTTGATATCTCCCTCGTTGATGGATTCAATGTTCCAATGGAATTTAGTCCAAATTCTGGCGGTTGCACCAGGGGCATTAGATGCACCGCAGATGTCTTAGGGCAATGCCCTAGTCAGTTGAGAGCACCCGGAGGGTGCAATAACCCTTGCACCGTTTTTAGGACTGATCAATATTGTTGCAATTCTGGGAACTGTGGTCCTACGGATTGGTCCAGGTTCTTCAAAACAAGGTGCCCTGATGCTTACAGCTACCCTAAAGATGATCCAACAAGCACGTTTACTTGTCCTGGTGGGACTAATTACAGGGTTGTCTTCTGCCCTTGAAGTGCAACTGCGTTGTGCTTTCTACGAAGTTTTATCGTTAGTGAGTATTGTGGATGCTGATATAAAATAATGAGCATCGAATTAAAAACTGAAGTTAGTTACCATATTTAGTGCTGGGCATGGAAATGCCTTTCCTGAAGTTTGTAGTATAAAAACTTCAGATGATGATAATTAATTATGTAATAAACATGTTTTATTACCAGCATTATATATATCTTACCTTATTATATAATAATCTTATCTTATCTTATTTGATTATTAGTTTATACAAGTGTAGACTTCTTTAGTAAAATAATGATTGACCTTTACGCCCTCTTGAATTATGTTATACACTCACTAATTTTCCGTGGGTATAAGGCTCGTGGGAAAACTTTTTTCATGGGAATTTTTGTAGAAATCGACCATTTTTCTTGTAGTGAATAATTTGGGGCAAATTGTATAAATGGTCACTTAACTTTTAGAGGTTTTCTATTTTGGTCACTCAACTATAAAAGCTTACTATTTGGTCACTTATCTTTGTAAAATTTAATATTTTGGTCACTAAACTCTTAAAAAAAATTGATTCACTGATATGGCATTACCACATACTAATATGCCACGTGGCATGATGGCATGGCTACGTATGCCACGTGGCATGATGGCATGGCTACGTATGCCACGTGGCATGATGATATGGCTATGTCATGTGGCATATTTGATGATATGGCATTGCCATGTCATCATGTTAAATGACTTTTTGATGATGTGACATGCCAATCCCCATGCCACATAGCATGTTGGATGACATGGTCATGCCACATCATCAAGTTATTATTTTTTAAGAGGTGGATGACCCAAATAGTTAAGTTTATAAAGTTAAGTGACTAAATTGTAACTTTTTATAATTGAGTAACTAAAACAGAAAACCTTTAAAAACTAAGTGACTAAATTATAATTTACCCTAATCTATTTAATACTGAAAATATAATAATACCATAATCATAGGTAAAATCTCCCAAATATGAAATATCATGAAATACAAAGAATTCATAATGTGCAGTATGGGAATAAAACAAAATGCAATAGAATTTGAGATATACTAGTGGATCACAACACTAAGTAGATATTCACATAAGATGGTAGAGATGTTGTCCGCATTAGCTACTAAGTGGCAACTCTTCTCTGAGCCTTAATTGCTTGAAAATATTAAGAAAACCACAGGATGATTCTATAGATTCAGTGATATGGTTTGGAAACAATGTAAAAAATCCCTAATAGAGAGGGGATACAATTAAAATCACCAATTAAAATCATTTCATTTAAAATCATACAATATAAATGGGTGACAATAAATCGATTGAGTCCTATTTGTTGGTGGACTCGCACCGTTGGGAGTAATCATCTCATAATTATGAATAAATAAATATATACATATGAATGCCCGCTCTCTCAATGTTGTTATTCGTTGCTCTGACAACTATAAAACCCCTTGTTGAGTTTCCCTACATGCCTCTTAGTCAGGACTTACTCACCTGTGCATTCCTTATGGATGGCTGACAAGCTACTAATCCACACTCAGCTATGCTGTCACAAGAAGTGCAGACTATAGGCTACTAAGTTGCTAGTATTACCCTTCAAAGGGCTGGCCACACATGGACTAATATCAAATACCTCGATTGGGCAAGTCAGACATGAACCATCATCACGCCAGGATCAGGTTCATACAAATCATCATAAAATCATATATGTGTATATATATATATATATGTTTATACATCTATATATCTATACATACTTTTATATTTATCCCCGAAAAGCTCTCTTCAAGCATCCATGTCATATTTTTTGTCCCCTTATTTTATTCTTTTTATTTTTGAGAAAAAAAGAAAATTAAATCTTTTTACTCTCCCTTTTCTTCCAACCCTTTCACTCCCATCTCTTCTGTTGCCTTGAACTCTCACCCCAACAATACCCAAAACCAACAACAAGCCCCATCCAACTCTCTCTTCTGTTTCTCTATCTCTCACATTGATTACCTGTCGCTGAGGGTTTTAAAGTTCTTTTTGATTTTTTTTATTTATTTTCATCCATTGATTTGTGATATTTTCTACGATCATTTATAGGTGTAGGAATGAAGGAAGAAGGTAGGTCTTGAATTCAAATGGCATTAAATCCCAATAACAACAGGAAGCTTCCCATATTACTATTAATGACCCTTCTTATCATGATGTTCCTGACTTATTTAGGTAACTGGGTTTTTTTCCTTTTGAATTGGGTTTGTTGAATTATTGGGGTTTTATTTATTTTTTTTTCCTATTTGAAATCATTGAGCAGTTCAACTGCCCATTGCTGGAAATAGCTTTTGGAAGTGAATCAAAGTTGAAATTTGGTGGTCAAAATGTCTTTCAGGGAACTAATAGAGTGCAAGCATCCAACTTCATGGACTTAATTCGAAAATGGGTTGATTAATGAAGCAAATAATTAGAATACAATATGAAAAAGTTTGGTTAAGTTCTCCAAAGATATTAGTCATAGGAATAGTGTATTAAGGTATCTTTCAAATTATTTGATGGAGATATGTTAGAAAATTAAATTATTTCTTGAACATGACCATTTCTCATTCCATTGGTTTCAGAAATGGTTTTCCTTGTGTTGCACTAAATATCTCCCTAGGTCGATCCGTCTGGCCGATGAGCTGGTTACTGGGTGTACCAGTTGCTTTTGTAATGAAAAACAACAAAAGGTAGAAATAATACGGGTTCTCGTTCAAAGTCACAGTCAAACTGTTTTAATCATTGAACAGAAAGGGAATCTCTTTAATAAGCAAAACGAGAACACTGCCCGATTGGGTGTTTAAAATGAATTGATCAAAGAAGGAAACTGGCCGATGGAAGGCTAAATAAACTCTAAAACACTTAATGATTGGGAATGTAACAAAATTGGCCGAAAATAACAAGACTTGAACTAAAACGATCCTGAAAAGAGTCTCTGGTTGCCAGAGCAAAAGCAAAGGAAGTCGAGGCGAGCTTTGAGCAGAATGTAGTCTGGTTTGTCTGAAGGAGTGTTGATGCCTTTGTTGTTTCAAGTTTCCACCTTTTGTAGCCGTGCCTGGGTTGATATCTCGGCCCTGAAATCATGCTGTCTTGAATTTAAATATCTTGGATTAGAACACGAGGCATATTTCCTGGCTGATCATACATGCGCTTCTTTCCCTCCATGATTATCGTGGTTATTAATTCCCAATTAAAACCTGCCGATTCTTGTCAAAGCTATCTGCCAGGCCGATCACCCTTGAATGCTTTTCCTTGTGCAAAAAGCCCTATTGCCTCTTCTTTGATCCATTGGTCCAATTTGTAAGTCATGATGTAATCAATTCCTTCTTAGGCCCACTAGCCCAATTTTGCAAATTAAGGTACAAACATTGCCCCCCCAAGTGTGAAAATTTGTGTAAAATTTAAACACTTGTTCCTTGATGAATTAATTGATTTCATACCTTATGACTGTTGATCAACAGCTCTTTTCTCCATTTAATTCTTTGGACGTTTGAAACCCACAAAAATACAAATTTTCAATCTTGGAAAGGCACGTTTTCATAAGGAAATCAATCCGCCTGACTCCTCAGCCCTTTATAAACCCCTTAGCGGCTTTTTTTCGCTTTACCAAATTCAAAAAATGAAATCCCTAAATCCAATGAATAAAAAACCGGACCGGTTGTCGAACCGGTTGGTCATCCGGTCACCGGTTCAACCGGTCTGATTAAATAAATAATTTAATTTTATTATTTTTTTAAATATTCAAAAAATTAAAAAAATAGAAAAAATTCAAAATATTCCTTAAAAAATAAGAAAAAATAAAAATATCAATTAAAAAAATTAAAAAAATTAAAATTCGGATTGAACCGGTTTAATCGGTTCACCGGTTCAATCGGTTTAAAGACGGTTTAATGAAAAAACTATTTTATGACCCGTACCGGACCGGACTCGTGACCGGTTCCCGGTCCAACCGCTTGAACCGGCCGGTCTGGTCCGGTTTTTTATTCCATGCCTAAATCTCTCAAAGCTTTTGCCTTTGTCTAATTTCCCTGCCTGAAAATCCTCAGCACTTTTCATCTTGCAACGCATTCCTTTCCTTTTCCTCCCACAATGGCTGTAACCAATGATTACAATCTTGTTAATCTTCAAAAAATCCTCCATGAAATCCCTAATGTCTTTATCAAGAACCCAAGTACAGACCCTCCTCGCATCGGTCACACCTTCAACGCCGATCCTCCAAAGCTTCTTAGGCTGATTTTTCCTCATCATACTCTCATTCCCTTCGAAGCCGAGTCCTTCGACTAGAGCAAGTGGCTCTCAGGCAAAGCCCCTTCAACATGGCCGACTGAACTCAAAGGCTGGAAAGAATGGGTCGATCGTTTGAGGCCTACTTACGCTTCGGTATGGAAGCTGACCGGAATTTATTCCTTCATTGAATTGACTACCAGGCTGCTCCCTTATGATAAAGTGGTCTTGCCCGCCCTCATGTCTTTCTGGAACCCGTGCTTCAACTTCTTCGATTTTCCGCATGGGCCAATGTCCATCACCCTTCTGGACGTCGGAGTTATCACCTGGCTTTCTATGGAGGGTATTCTGATCTCACCTGTCACCGACTTCAAGAAAATCAGTGACTATACAAGGCCGCACCATAATACATTCGGCCAATATGCTGAGATAGAGGGCAAGCCGACTGGTCCTGACCCCCCTCAGCTGAAGGAACACATCACGTTCCTTCTATGCCTTATTTGTCGATACATGGTCTGCATCAGCAGCAAAACCTGCACTCAAGAGTACGTCCCTTTGGCCAGAGCTCTGGCAGCCCAACAAGAGCTGGCTCTATGTCAATTTTTGCTTGGGGCGATCTACAGGGGACTCTGGTCGATTGCCTCTTCTAATCCGCTTGGCAGCCCCAGCGGACCGATGTGGATTGTCTAGCTTTGGGTGTACCTGTACTTTCCAAAGATTTCTCCAGTGGCTTTTCCTATCACTCAACCTACACTCTACCTCGGGGAAGCTTTGTCCTGCCACGAGCCTAGCTGTACATCCTTTCCTCAAGCTTTCCACTACTTTTATTCCCTCAGACTCCAACGTCCGGAGGAAGATGGGTCTGAGCATGATAGCTTCAACTTCTACCCCCTCCGTTATCGGGAGCATGAACCGACTTGGTTTACATTGCCCCTCCAGAAGTACAACAAATGTGGTCGAAATGCGTGGGCGGAGGCTATTTAGGGCTGCGATCTTTTTGTCGGGCTGCTCCCTGGTGGTACCAATTCCAAAAGCGGTTTCGAAATATATGCTCCTCAGTTCTTCAGCAGACAACTTGGTTTTGAGCAGCTAGTCCCTGTTCCTCCAACATTCTCAATGAACTCTCGTGGCTGTCATCAGACTTTGACTTTCAAGGAGTTAGAGATCGAGTAGGCTTATATCGAATTCTCCGCTGCTAGGAGCCGGGCAGTCTTTGTCCAAAGTCCAAGATTCAATCGAGCCACCCCAGAGTTCATCCGTTGGTGGGCTCAACATTGGTCGGACGTGGTTGGAAATCACCCGTCTTTCTACTTCATCAGTAGGATCGGGCCTCCTGCTACTCCCAAGAAAACAGGTAATTGATTACCCCTCTTTGTTTTTTCTTATGCTGTCAAATTTTTCACTTAATTTGGTTTGCTTCGTCAGCCCGATCGGTTTCCAAGAAGCGTCCTGCTTCCCTCTCCTCTGCTGTGTCTGACTTTGCACGCTCGGTCACGATCCAGCCTGCTGGTGGCAGCTGTCAGATTACAACGACTAATCCAGTTGATACAGGCTCTTCTGATGATGACGAACTTCCAATCGGAAGTTTAGTCCGCCAGTCAAAGAAGGCAAAACTAACCGAGCCGAGCAATGTTCAAGCTGAAGCCCTACCAACGGTGGTTCAGGAGGAAGTTCAAGAAAATGTGTCATCCAAGGGCCGAATTCAAGCCGTTGGAATCCCAGCAACTGACCTCCAGATTACGTTGGTGCAGTCGACTGAGTAGGCCAAGAAAGGAGGATTGGGGCAGACACTGAAGCTTCTCCGATTGGTCAATAGCCCGAGGTACATGTGGTTAACTCCTCTTCCTCTTCTTCTTTTTCTTCCTCTTCTGAATCAGAATCGGATGCAGAGGGCTCCATCCACAATATCCAAAGTCGAATCGCTTCTCATCTGAATCCTTTGGATGTTCAACCTTTCACTACCCTCCCTGGTGACCTGGTCGAACCTAACTACTTCTTTGGTCTTGATCTTTCGCAGGTCACTGGGGAAGGGTCGCCAGTTCAGCAAGCTTCTCACCAACTGGACTTTCTGACTGCTACTCCCTCTGTTCATCCTATGTTGGTGGAGGTCCCCGAGGTTTCGAGCTCTCCTTAGGTAGCTTTCTCTTGTCTGATGCCTGTGTTATTGCTTTCTCAACCCAATCTGCTTATCATATTTAATTATAAATAGGACCTCGATCATCTAGCTGACAAAATTCTTGATGTGGCTTTGAAGATTGTTGCCGTGGAAGCATCATCATCAGTTCCTTTAACTAGCCCATAAGTCGGCCTGGCACCTGCTGCTGAAAGTTCTATGATGGTAATTGGCCCAGTAAGTTTCTGTTTATGTACTTTCTTTAAGCTGAGCAAGCAAAGCCTTTTACTAATGCCTTCTTTCCTCTCAGGAGAATCTTCTCGAGACAACTCCTACCAATGCCCCAGTTACCACAGTCAGCCCTTTTGCTTCTTTCGGGCAAGCCTCAATTATCGGTCAGGGAGCTACTATCAGCCAAACTCTACCCATTCCTTACATTACTAAAGTTCAAACCCCAACAGTCAAGGCTCCAGCCCAAGTGGAGGCTCTTTCAGCTTCTGCGGTAATTTTCTTCTTTTTTTTTTTTAAATATGCTTCTTGCAGATTCCTGGCTCTTCTTCTGTTTCTCCCTTGAAGACGAATTTGGCCAAGGTCGTGGATAAAATTGATGGTCTTGATCCCGCCATCCCTCCAGCTCTCGATCCTTCCACAGAAGAGTTGGCGATAGCCAAAGAGACTCTCAGGGAATTCTTGTCCGATTATTACATGGCTATGGAGTGGCTGGACATGGAGCCAATCTTTCAAGCGGCCAAGATCTGGAGTTATTCTCCTGAAGTGCAGGAAGATTCAAACTTTCTGTGGTCAAACTTCAGACCTCTGTACGAGAATGCTCGGGAGAAGTATGAGTCTTTGAAGGCCCTCGACCAAACCTTGAACAACAAGATCATGGCCTTCGAGACTCTGCAGAAGAAGTTATGCGAAGATAGTACTGCCCTGCAAATCTCTGCCCAGGAATCAGATAAATACTGGCAACAAGTGGCCCAAGCGGACACCCATATCTCCAAGCTTAAAGCTCAATTAAAGGAGTGGGAGGAAAAAAGGGCTACTCTGGTTGCCGAAGCCGAGGCTGCTGATCAAGGCCAGTTGAACCAAATCCAAGACTTGGACAATCGGGCTGAAGAACTCCAAGCTCAGAGGCTTGAAGTGGATGCCTGGAGACACCAACTCCTCCTTAATAAGCAAGAGAAGGACAATAATCGGGCAGGCTTTGATAATTGGGGTCCTGAATTGTTCCCTGAAGAACATTGATGTATAGGCATTATACGACAAATGGATAAAAATGATTCTTTTATTTAATACTCAACATTTTCACTGAATTTCCATTTCTATTGCCATAGGATAATATTTCTTCAGATATTTTCCATTTATGAACCTTGGGTGCTGTTCTCCCTCTAGATTTTCGAACCAATAAGCTTCGCCTCTAAGCACTTTTCTTATTCGGAATGGTCCCTCCCAATTGGGCGACCACTTCCCGTATTTTGGATCTTTATTTCCAATAGGCAGGATTACTTTCCAAATCAAATCCCCTTCAGCAAAATTCTTAGCCCGGACCTTCTTATTGTAGACTCGTTCTGATTTCCTTTTCTATGCTTGTAAGTGGTTGAGAGCAACCAGCCTTTTCTCTTCTAAGTCTTCCAGCTCTAACATCATGGCTTCGCTATATTCTTCCTAAGTGAGATGATTTTGGAAAGCAATCCTAGCCGATCAGGCTAAGATTTCCATAGGGATCATTGCGTCGTGGCCATAGGTTAGTGTGAATGGACTAACTCCGGTATTTGACCTCTGAGACATCCTATATGCCCATAGCGCTTCTGGTAATAGCTGATCCCATTTCCTTAGGTTATCATCAACCAGCTTCTCCATTAGAGTCAGGATGACTTTGTTAGAGGCTTTGGCTTGGCCGTTTGCTTGCGCATAATGAGGAGTCGACTGGATAAGCTTGAATCCCATCTCATCTGCCAAGGTTTGAGTTTGCTGGCCGATGAACATAGTCCCTTGGTCCGTCGTGATGGTCTTTGGAATCCCAAACCGATAAAGGATATGTTCCTTAATGAACTTGACCACATCGGTCTGTTCGACCCTTCTCAAAGGCTTTGCCTCCACCCACTTAGTAAAATAATCCGTTGCTATGATCATGAAGGAATGCCCCCCATGAGTTGGTGGATAGATTTTTCCAACCAAGTCGATCGCCCAACCTCGGAAAGGCCAAGGTTTGACGATTGAATGAAGCTCTACAGCTGGCAATCTTTGGACTGGGCCATGAATCTGGCATGCCCTGCAGCTATTCGCATAGCTGATGCAGTCTTTCATAACCGTCGGCCAGTAAAAACCATGACACCTAATCAACCATCTCATCTTCCGCCCAGCCTGATGAGCTCTACATAGTCCATCGTACACCTCACTAACCATTTTATATGATTCTTCCGGTTCGAGACATCTTAACAGGATCCCGTCAGCCCCTTTTCTATACAAATCCCCATCGAGCAGAACATAGTGGATAGACAAGGTCCTGATCCTCCTTTCTGCCCGACCACCTGTATGGCTTAGATAGTGAATGAAAGGGAATCTCCAATCGGTCTGGGTGACCGAAATGGTATTGATTTTGAAGACGTTGGCCCTCTATAAAACTGAAGGCATTGACCGTCGCTCTACCATTACCACCTTCTGTGTAAGATTCTGAAGGAATGATATCCCTGAAGTAAACTGAGCGGTCACATTGGCTGTCTCATTCATCTCCCTCGGGATATGTTCAACTGTGACTTCACCGAATTCGCTGATGAGCTGTATGGCTAGGGCGAAGTATGTCCGCAATTGAGGACTCGAGCACTTGTATTCTCCAAACAACTGGCTGATCACCAATTGAGAATCTCCTCGAATATGAATTGTAGAAACCTGGAGGTTTCCGAGTAGCTCCAGCCTGATGATTAATGCCTCGTATTCAGCCTGATTGTTGGTGCATTCGAAGTCCAGATGGAGTGACCATATGGTCTGTTGCCCTTTCGAGGAGATCATAACCACGCCTGCTCCAGCAGAGTGATCTGTACTCGAACCATCAAATTCAAGTATCCATGGTGATAGAGAGATTGACAGGACCTCTATATCGTTTTCTTCATTCTGCCCGACATCCAGACAAGGATGATCGGCCAAAAAGTCAGCCAATACTTGCCCCTTGACCGCTCTTTGAGGAATATAAACCAAATCAAACTCGGACAAGGCTAGACACCATTTCCCCAACCGGCCTTTCAAAATCGGCCTGGCCAGCATATACTTTACAACGTCAGTTTTAGCAATGATGTACACACAGAAGTAAAGCATATAATGCCTTAATTTTATTGCCGTAAAATACTAAGACAAACAGAGCTTCTCAATTGGACTATATCTTTCCTCACAGCTCGTCAAAGCCCGACTAAGATAACACACAGCTTGTTCTTTCCCTTTTTCATTTTTCTGGGCCAGCAAGCACCCTATCAAGGAATGTGCCGCCGATATATACAAATACAAAGGCTTGCCCTTCTCGGGTGGGATTAATACTGGTGGATTTGCCAAATAACTCTTGAGCTTGTCAAAAGCTTCCTGATGCTCCTGGTTCCATGTAAAATCTTCTTTAACCTTCAATTTCAACAGTGGCAAAAACACTCTGGATTTGCCAGTAATGTTGGATATGAACCTTCGGAGAAAATTAACTTACCCGAGGAACCTTTGCAGCCCTTTCTTGGTAGTTGGAGGTCGAGCACTCATGATGACCTTGGCTTTGTTCTGACCAACCTTAATTCTTCTCTGATGGACAAGGAACCAAGAAAGTTACCCGCTGTGACACCGAAAACACACTTCAATGGATTCATCTTCAAGCCGTGTTGCCTCATTCTCTCGGAAGATCTCCTTAGGTGGTTGAGATGATCTTCCTGTGATTGGGACTTTACCACCACATCATCGATGTAGACTTCCATGAATTTCCCGATCATATCGTGGAAGATGGCGTTCATAGCCCGCTGATACATTGCCCATGCATTCTTTAGTCCTAATGCCATGACCACAAATTCAAAAGTCCCGAGGGCTCCAGGGCATATGAATGCTGTCTTTAGGATATCTTCTTCAGCAATAAAGATCTGGTTGTACCCACTATGGCCGTCCATGAAGGACATAACTTTGTTCTTGGACGCTCCGTCCACTAACAAATCGGCCACTGGCATCGGGTATTCATCCTTGGGAGTAGCGGCATTCAGATTTCTGAAGTCAATGCAGACCCTTCTTAACCACAGGGACCACATTGGACAACCATTCCACATATCGGGTTGGTCGTATGAAACCTGCCTTCAGCATTCTTTCAATCTCCTCTTTGATCTTTAAGACCACCTCATTGGACATTCTCCTCGGGGGTTGTTGGTATGGCAGTCGATTTGGAAGAATTGGCAGTCTGTGCTCTACCAACTCTCGGCTGAGACTAGGCATCTCCGAGTATTCCCATGCGAAACAGTCTCAGTATTCCTTCAGGATTCCGATGACATCCGCCTAGTCCTCTTTACTCATAAGAGCACTGATGTATGTTGGCCGATGTTTTCCATTTTCCCCCAAGTTGACTTCTATCAAAGGGTCTTGTATTTCTGCCCTTGAATCTTCCAACTTGGTTGGAGCTTCTTCTAATTCCTCCATCGTTATCTCGTCAGGCAGGGCCACTTCTTGGATGGGACCGGTCTCCCCTGATGGTTCCCCATGGCGGATCCTTTCTTTAATTTGATATGCCAAGAACTTCTTCAGAGCGGTCTCTGTCGCAATTCTCTTCTCTTCTTGGTCACTGATCATGGAATTTCTTCGATGATCGGACCAGAATCTGTTGGCCTGAATGGAATGATGGCATTTGGCCTAAGCAGATTTTCGAATCTCTCGCTCACATGCGCTGCTGTGGCTGAGCAGCCATCAAGACTAGACAAGGTCGTCCAAACCTATCTTGCCTGAGAAACCTGATCGTTCCTACGGTCTCATCGTAATATTGGGCCTCCATAGCATTAGATTCTACTCGGAATGGCCTCTGATCTGCTTGGACGATTTCAACTTTGTTTCCATCCCAAAAAATTAAGCATTGATGTAGGGACGACGACACACACATATTGGAATGAATCCAATCGCGGCCTAGCAGAACACTGTACGTTGAAGTTGACTCCACAACAAACAGCATGACCAACATGGTCTTGGATCCCACCATCACCTCCACAGGCAGAATCCCCTTGGTTTGATTAACTATGCCAGCGAAGTTGCTCACAGTCACGTCAGTTTTGATCAAGTCATTGGCTGACTTGCCCAACCTTCTGAGTGACCGATATGGCAGAATATTAACTGCCGCTCCATTATCTACCAGTACCCGGTTTATGTTGACCCCGTCGAAATGAGCTTGGATATAAAGAGGCTTAATATGATAAGCCTCCCTTTCTTCAAGCTTCTCGAATATGATCCTCTCAGGCCGATCGGATTTTTCTTCATCAGGAGCCGGTAGCTCAATCACATCTTCCACAAAATCCACTGGAGTAGGATGTTCAGCTTCTTTTTCTGGTCTGGCCGCTGTAAAGATCCTGGGCAAAGTCAAGGTACAGCAATGTAAGTTCACTGTAAACTGCTCGAACTGAATGGAGCCGTCTAACTCGAGAAAGTCATCGGCCTCCATAGTCTCATCATCTTCATCTGGCTCGGGTAAAGCTTCTTTCTTCCTGGCCTCCTTCTTCTCTGCCCGCTCGAGCTTCCTTTGTCAGACCAAGTAGGTGGCCTCCTTTGGATCGTGACCCTGGGCTATTAGATGAGCCTCGGTCATCCATTCTTCTATCTTGAAAGGTTGGCGCCGTACTCCACTACTAGCTCACTTTTCTTTCTTCTGTCGGACCCTCTTCTCGGTATGCTCGAGTTTTTTCTGCCTGATCAGATAAGCTGCTCTATAAGGTTCCATGCCTTGAGCTACAAGCTGAGCTTCTGTCATCTAGTGTTCAACCTGGAATAGTTCACTCCTAAACTTTTCTTCAAACCGCCTATTTTCCGATCTCTTTCTCTCAGAAGTTATTACACCCTCTCAAAGCTGACCCCTCGGACTGTTAAATCGAAGGTTTCGGTGTCGTCCGTGATTTCATAGGGTGTGAAATTCACGTTACCACCGGTATCGAAATCCTCAGTTTGTAGGTTGATCAATCAGCCACCAGACTATTCTGGACTATGTCTTTTCAGTTCGCTTGCCCTCTGACGAAGCATCCTTTTTCTTATTGTCCTCTGGTTCCTCTACTCAGGGAATTTGGGGTGCTCAACCCATTGCCAGCGGTCAACCTTAGCATTACTGGGAGGTCTGACTGTCCTAGACTGCTTAGGACTTGTTCTGAAGTTCTGGCCAATCTCTTCGATTGGCAACCGCCCCTTCTCTTGTCGGGCTCGGTGGGCTACTTTCTTGAATTCTAGCCATGGGCGGATCTCCCCATCTATGAACCCGTATCTTTCGTCCCTGACTCGGCTAGTTCGACTCAGGCACGTCAGATTAGCTGATACCATATTCACGGTTGCAGGGAAAGGGTTCGTATCAACTTCCATTTCTTTCTTCTCAGCCTCAGGAAAACGAAGCACCCCTCGGTCAATTTTCTCTTGTAGGGCATTCCTGAAGACCAGGCAATTGTTGGTCGAGTGTCTCTAGGAATCGTGGTACTTGCAGTAATCCTTGCCCTTCAACTCATTTGGGCTAGGAAGTCTGTGACCGGGGGGAAGTCTGATCTGTCCCACTTTCTGGAGGAAGTAAAAAATCTTTGAAGCTTTTCTTACATCGAACCTATATGTTCGATTGTTCTCGTGTGGGAACTTTCTGGTCGAGCTCTCGGCCTATTTATGAAAGTTGGCTTGGACCCCTTCTTGGTTGATAGGATGAGCCAAGCTGACTTTTGACAATATCGGGCACTCCACTAGCCGACTCACTAGTATTTCAGCAATGCCCAGCTAGAAGTTTGGCTCCTGGTAATAAGTTCCGTAAGAAGAACTCCTCCGGTCGGCCTCCTCTTTGAGTAAGCCTTCATATCGGGCGACCTTGGTGGAGATTTCGTAGAAATCCTGAAACTGTATGCCCTCGAACTTCTTTCTCAGCTCGATATCCAGTCCGTTTTGAGCCAAGCGGACAAACTCTTCCTCGGGGAGAGCTACCCGGCATTTGTTTCTAGCCCTCTTGAACCTTGCCAAGTAATATTCGGTAGTTTCTCCTCCCTTTTGGGACATCCTGGACAGGTCCGCCATAGAAACCTTTGGTTCCAGCCTGTAGAACTATGTGTGGAACATCCTCTCCATCTCGTCCCAGGTTTGGACTGAGTCAGCCTGTAGCCCGATGTACCATGTGAAGGCGTGTCCTGTTAGAGAATTTGGGAACAATCTCAACTTAAGGAAGCCATTAGAAGCCACCTTACCACACTGGATCGAGAATCTTCCAATGTGCTCCACTGTTGACTGGTCTGATTATCCGGAAACAGTGAGAACTCCGGAACCTTGTAATATCTTGGATATCGGTACAAATGGTCAACCCATTCTGGATAGGGCTTCTGGAATATTGGCCGACTTGCCCTTCTCATCACTGGCCCCAGGACATCCTGGATAATGTCTACGATTTGTCCTCGGTCAAGGCTAGCTACTTGCTCCTGACGGACTGGAATTGGTTCCTGGCCAATTACGGGGCGATTGGCTCGATGGCCATTTTCGTTGCCATTACCCTGGCCATGACCATTGCGGACCTGTGGAGGTACATATCTCTCCGACCTAGCAATCGGGTTATCTTGCACTTGGGGTGGCTGATCATGATTGTCAGCCACTTCCTCTCCCAGATTCTGATCATTCTGTCCTACTTGGACAACTACTTGGGGTGCAGCAACCCCATTATTCTGTCCGATTGGAGGATTTCCCCCCCCCCCCCGAGTCTCTCTAGTATTGCAGTCATTGTGGCTTGCATTTGGCCAAACCGTAAACTGAGCTGGCCGATTTCTTGGCCAATCTCTCGACTGATCTACCTGCCCACCTGCTGACCGATGGTTTGACCAACTCCTTGCTGTGGGTCCAGCCATCGAGTGATATTGTCGTTCATAGTTCTAGTTACTGCCTCAATGGTATCTTGCCACCTTCGAGAAGTTTGATCCCTTTCCGGACTGCTCGACGAACTCCGATCGTGGGAGCGAAGTGCCATAGGATGTTGAGAGCCCTCGGATGTTTTAGCGGTATCCTTTTTCGGGGCCATGTCCATAAAAATTTGTGAAGAATTTAACAAATCAAATAAAAACTTTGTAGCGAAAAGAAACTACCCTTTCGGTCCCACTGGGTGTGCCAAAAAGAGATGTTGCACCAAATATCTCCCTAGGCCGATTCGTCTGGCCGATGAGCTTGGTTACTGGGTGTGCTAGTTACTTTTGTAATGAAAAACAACAAAAGGTAGAAATAATGCGGGTTCTCGTTCAAAGTCACAGTCGGACTGTTTTAATCATTGAACAGAAAGGGAATCTCTTTAATAAGCAAAACGAGAACACTGCCCGATTGGATGTTTACAATGAACTGATCAAAGAAGGAAACTGGCCGATGGAAGGCTAAATAAACTCTAAAACACTTAATGATTGGGAATGTAACAAAATTGGCCGAAAATAACATGACTTGAACTAAAACGATCCTGAAAAGAGTCTCTGGTTGCCAGAGCAAAAGAAAAGGAAGTCGAGGCGAGCTTTGAGCAGAATGTAGTCTGGTTTGTCTGAAGGAGTGTTGATGCCTTTGTTGTTTCAAGTTTCCACCTTTTGTAGCCGTGCCTGGGCTGATATCTCGGCCCTGAAATCATGCTGTCTTGAATTTAAATATCTTGGATTAGAACACGAGGCATATTTCCTGGCTGATCATGCATACGCTTCTTTTCCTCCATGATTATCATGGTTATTAATTCCCAATTAAAACCTGCCGATTCTTGTCAAAGCTATCTGCCAGGCTGATCACCCTTGAATGCTTTTCCTCGTGCAAAAAGCCCTATTACCTCTTCTTTGATCCATTGGTCCAATTTGTAAGTCATGATGTAATCAATTCCTTCTTAGGCCCACTAGCCCAATTTTGCAAATTAAGATACAAACACCTTGATTTCTCCTATTTCGGCATTCCTTTTTTGCTCTGAGTGTGGTTGATTTTAGTTTTGTGGATGTTTCATTTGAGTTTCGTCTTCAGATAATTTTTTGACAAGCAATTTGTTACATGTTTGCTGTATCTTTTTCAATTCAAAGTTTACCTATGGCTTATGTTCTTTGCTCCTTCAAAATGGTTTTCCTTTCTAATTTTAATGTAAATTACTAAAATGAAGGCTATGGGAGTCAAAGTCAGCCAAAAACCAACCTCCCTAGAGAACACAAAGGAGATCTTCCAAAAACAAGGCCACCCTTTTCCCACTTTTTTTTATTTTATCTAACCAATTTAATCCAAAAAAGAAATGCCCTTTCTTTTTGGTATTATCAATAATTTATATGGATTGTGTTAAAAAGATTGTATTTTTATTACTAATGTGGGGATGACAACTAAGATATTCTTTAAGAGGGATTGTGCCAATGAAACCTGCAGGTGACAAGTAAGTTTTCTTATTTGCAAAGGTCGAATGGCTGCCGACATTCTCGATCTACTCAATCCTCAAGGTGGTATATTAAACCCCTGCTTCACCACATATTGATGTTTTATTTGTTCCACTTCAGGCAACCTTTTCGTATAAATTAGCTCTTAATCACATAAATGAGATAAAATTTGTCATTGAAAAGATCAAAAAGAAAATTGTCTTTTGAATAACAAAAGCAAATAAAGTGGAAAGCTTATGATTGAACTTTTTTAGTAATATAGAATACTAGATATATATCCTTAATAATTATGCTTGAATATGAAAATAGCTCCTTTTTAAAAGAAACTTTTCTCTATCACATTCTAGAGTCCCGTCCATTCTTTCATAATTTATGCAATAGGATTGTCTATTTCGGTCAAGCAGGTCAATCCTCAGCTGTAGGTTGCACAAATACTGCAGTTTTGTGCCATCTTTTGGTTTCAAAATTTGTGTTGTACTAGGCACCTGTATAATGTTATGTGTGATTGATATTCTAATTTTAATTAGTTTCTATCTTTTTTTCTATCTTTCAAATGTAGAAGTTTGGTTAGCGGTCCAAAGAAATTGTCAGGAAAATTTTTTTTGGCCAATGTCAGGAAATTGTTATCCAGAGATTTAGATATTGGTATTGTGGGTTTTAGATAGTGTCAGTGGATATGGGCGGGTAAGTATTGAAGTGTTTCTTTTACATTTTTTAAATCTGATTTGAATAAGTTCTTTTAGTTATCAATTCATTGCTAATATTTTAATATAGTGTTTTAATGTTTAATTACTCTAGAGATTTTAATCTGTATTGGTAATAGAAGAAAATGTAAGGTAGAATATAGATGTTAAAAGAAAAACAAAATTCTCGAGCCTTAGGTAGAAGTAGTCTTTTAATTGAAAACCCAAACAGCTTAGAAAAAAATCAGAGTTATGAATTACTTGCTTTTAACATGAATTTATATATGTATTTTTTTTTCTGATGCAATGGCGAAATGAGAGAAGATAATATATATATATATTTAGGCTTTGTTACTCGCACTGTTTTACTGATTTTTAACCTATCAAAGGGTCATCCCCTCCATAAAGAGCCTCCTATGAACTTCCTTTCTTTTTGTTTAATTTTTCTTAGTATTTGTTTTCCACATACTGTTGTCACTTTGGTATGTATTACAATCACATTCACATTCACATTCAAATGTATATTAATGTTTTTGTGACTGATTTTGGGTGCATCATGTTGTATGGATGTTTGTAGCTGCACCCATATATGCACATCTGTAACAAGGAGCAACCATGGCGTATGTTATCTTTACGGTGTCCTTAACTCAAGAACAAACTCCAACAACCAGAACAAGCAGTATGATAGGTGCAATTTATACCTATATTATGGACTATATTAGAATGCTTTTGATATATTTTATTTATATTTTATGGTTCATATTATATAATTTTATCTAACTTTGATTTATTGGTTGTCTTATAGACAATTTGGAATAATTATGAGGAGATTTATACAAAAGGGAGTTCTAATTGGCTACATAAAGCTAGAGAAAGAAATTGAATGAAGATTGGTGGCTGTGTAACGTGGAAAAGATAGCCAACCAAATAAAAGAGCAAGTGATGAGTGATGCCACGTGAGAAGCTTGAAGTGAAGACAAAATTGAAGTCAACTATGTCATGCTAAGTCAGCCAATAGTTGAAGTCATGTGAAGATAAAGTTCAACTTGAAGATTGAAGCATTGATGAGGGAGTCACGTGATGGAGCAAAACAAGGAAGGAAAATAATCGAGCAACAACGGCGCCGGAACAGGAGTGAAACGGCGCCGTTTCCTTTGATGCAAAATTTGCAGTCATGCCTCGGATTTGATACGGCCCTGGAACACTAGTGAAGTGGCGCCGTTTCTTTGACGTAATGATGTTCTTTTTGAGCTGAAATTGGAAGCAAAGAAGGAAGTACGCTTCGGCAATGATACGGGCAGGGAATCATATTGAAACGGCGCCGGTGTTGATGAGCATAAGGACGCCGCGTGTTGGACCAAGCAGTTGGGCTTTGAACTCATGTGTTTTATTTTAATTAAAAGTCCAACTAGCATTAGAATTCTTATTCCTTGAGTTATGTAAATACCCTAGTTAGCTAGTATAAATACATTATTTAGGGGAGACTTTTGAGGGAGGAAGATTTTGGAGAGCAAGCACTCAAGGGAGCAGACTTTGTCTTCTTTGGGAGATATTCTTATCTTTAATTTCTTCTTTAATGCAATTATTTATTTTCTTTATTTTCTTTATCTTTAGTAGTTAAATCTCTTGTTGGGGATTTAGGTAGATCTTCTAGGGATTTTAATTTAATTATTGTATAAATTGGTTTTCTTGGGGTTAAATCTGTTTTCTTTGTTCTTAATGCATTATATGCCTGATCACCATATAATAGGTTTTTGGAATCGTATGAAGGACTGAGAGGTGAAGTATGATTCGTGCTCTACGAAAATAGACACAATCTAATTGGATACGATAGTAATTCAGTTTATTGTGATAACCATAATTAAATTAGTTTCGGGAGAACCTGATTTAATTATTAATCCTAGGATCTTAATGTTCTTAGCTAATTAGTTTATGCACTGAGAGGTGGTAATCACTTAGTTGGGAAAGCTTAGGATGATCTGAGAGGGCTCCTAAGTAGATTAGTGATTGTTATTTTAGCCCTGTTAACTAAATTCATGCATAATTGAATTAAATATCTAGAAGAGAAGCCTAAACCCTAAACGCTTTTAATATTGTTCATCTTTTTAATTAGTTATTATTGTTCTTTTGTTAATTACATTAGATTAAAATTCTTGTTTTTATTCCTTACTTTTATTAAAATTAGTTTTCTTCTTTATTTAAATTCTATTAGAATTAGGATTTAGCAATTCACAAATCCTCGTGGGATCGACCTTGGAATACTCCAAGCTATATTACTTGATTTCGTACTCTTGTGAAAATTCCAGATCACAGTACTATGGCCAATGTTCACGCTCTGGGAAAATCAAGGTTTCTGTCTCCTTATTAGTATCTTATTATTATTAATTATTGAAAGTATTTGAAATTATGTATAACACTTGGAATTGGGAATGCAAAACTTTGTGCATTTCTTCACGTTTTTAGATGTTGTCTTGGAGTTGATTTCTTCAAGTTTATTAGAGCTTTGGGATATATATTTTAAAGCATGTGCACCTTATCAGAAAATGATGAACACAGAAAATATGAAGAGAAGGCTTAAACTGTCTTTGATGTATTGATGAGTATATATAGTTAGATCAGTATAATCAAAATATAAGTGATAAGATATATTCGATAATTACAGCAAAATTACAACTACTTTAAATACAAAACAACTAGTTAAGATGTGATCATCCAAGAGTTTGAGTTGCTTCACACTTTGGCTTTCCCTCCAATATCCCAGCCCCCAGCAAGATGGTGGAACCATTAGTGATACCAATCTTGGATAGGAGTTGTTTAAAACGATCTTTGGAAAGGGGTTTGGTTAAGGCATCTGCCAGTTGAGCACGTGAGGGAACATGTTGGACTGTTATGAGACCTTGCTTGACTTTTTCTTGAACAAAGAAATAGTCAAGTGCTAAGTGCTTCATTCTGGTATGGAAAACAGGGTTTGCACAAGTGTAAGTTGCACTTAGGTTGTCACAATATATCATCGGGGAAGTAGTAGTTACATGGAGCTTTGTCAATAAAGATTGAATCCATGATAACATGGAGCTCTGTCAATAAAGATTGAATCCATGATAACTCGGAGACAGTGTCTGCTATGATTCTGTATTCTGCCTCTGTTGAAGAGTGAGCAACAGTCTTTTGCTTTTTTGAACACCAAGAGATTGGTGTGCAACCAAGATAAACAATATAAGCTGAAGTTGAAGTTCTGTCATCTGGATTCCCTCCCCAGTCAGAATCTGAGAAGGCTGATAAGCATATGGATGCTGACTTATTTATATAAAGACCATGAAACAAGGTGCCTTTGAGATAGCGCAAAATTCGTTTCAGAGCTGTCAAGTGAACATAAGTAGGTTGATGCATGAACTGAGATAATTTGTTGACCGCAAAGCAGATGTCTGGTCTTGTTAAGGATAAGTATTGCAGTGCTCCAACTATTTTCCTAAATTCTGTAGCATCAACCAAATCTGAACCATCTGATAACTTTAAAGAGACACTAGTAGAAAGAGGTGTAGCAGAAGGTTTAGCACCCATCATATCTGTTCTGGTCAAGACATCAAAGATATACTTTTGTTGAGAAAGAAAAAGACCATGTGGTTGTCGAATAACTTCAACTCCCAGAAAATAAGTCAAATCACCTAGATCTTTGAGAGAAAATTTAGCAGACAGGTCTCGAATAAAAGCTGATAGAAAAGTAGTGGAGTTAATCGTGAGTATTATATCATCAACGTAAACAAGCATGTATGAAATTAAATCCTCATGATGATATATAAAAAGTGATTGGTCTGCAACACTCTGTTTAAAACCATATGAAATGAGAAAAGAACTCAAGGCACAATACCAGGCACGTGGAGCTTGCTTCAACCCGTAAATCACTTTCTTAAGTTTGCAGACATATGAAGGATGAGTTTTGTCTGCCAAGACTGGTGGTTGTTTCATGTAAACTTCTTCACTTAAAATGCCTTGGAGAAAGGCATTATTAACATCAAGCTGATGTAGTGGCCAGCCCCTTGAAATAGCAAGGCACAAAATTGTTTGCACGGTAACAGGTTTCACTACAGGACTAAATGTCTCTGTATAATCAAGACTTGGTCTTTGACTGAAGGCTTTTGCCACTAGTCTTGCTTTATACCTGGAGACAGAACCATCTGGATTTCGTTTGACATGAAACACCCATTTACACCCAACTATAGTGCAATCTGAAGGTGGAGGAACCAGTTCCCAAGTCTTATTTTTCTGTGGTGCTTCGAATTCATCAAGCATGGCTTGCTTCCAAAGTGGATCCTTTGCTACATGGCTGGCATAATTTGGTTCAACACCTGAAGGTAATGGATACTTGGTTGTTGACAACATTTTTTTGGGCTTAAAAATGTTATGCTGCGACCTTGTAATCATAGGATGAGTCCTTTGTGGAGGTTTGATAGGAGATAATGAAGGAGAAGTAATAGGATCAAAATGTACACAAGAAGTAGAATTTACCTCGTTGGAGACTGAAAGAGATTTGCTACTGGAGGGAGCTGCTTGTTGACACGGTTCAGTTGAAGTGGTAATGGTAGATGGTGAGATAACGGTGGTAACCGGTGTATCAAAAACAGGCAACAAAGATGTTGAGCGGTCAATGGAAGGAGTAGAAGCATTGGAAGCTGTAGCCATAGGAAAAGCTATTTCGTCAAACAACACATGACGAGAAGTATAAATCCGTTGAGTGACTAAATCTAGACAATAGGAAGCACTTTGATTTTTGGAATAGCCTAGAAAGATACATGGTTTGGACTTTAAGTCAAGTTTATGAACTGCATAAGGTTTCAACCATGGATAGCATAAACAACCAAAAACTTTTAACTTTCCATAATTTGGAGTTTGTTGAAACAGACATTCAAAAGGAGATTTATTGAAAACAGCCTTTGAAGGTAATCGATTTAGAATATATACTGCTGTTTGAAAAGCAAAAGACCAAATTTTTAATGGTAATGAAGCTTGATGAAGTAATGTGAGACCTGTTTCAACAATTTGTCTATGCCGACGTTCAGCAAGGCCATTGTGTTCAGGGGTGTGTGGAGGAGTTTGTAAGTGTTGAATTCCATGTGAAGAGAAGATAGATTTGAGAGCATTATACTCGCCTCCCCCATCTGAATAAATGGTTTTGATGGATGTTTGGAAATAATTTTCAACCATAGTTTTAAACTTAGGAAACAAAGTAGACACATCAGATTTGTACTTCATAGGATAGAGCCATATATACCTTGTGAAATGATCGACAAAGGATATATAATATTGAAAACCATCGAGAGAAGTGATCCTTGAAGGACCCCAAACATCGGTATAAATCAATTCCAAAGGTGAAGAACTAGTGAGAGTGGAGGTTGAAAAAGGCAACTTATGGATTTTATTACAAGCACAAGAAGGACACAGTTTATTGGAAATAGCAGAAGTATAGGGTAAGGAAAAAGATTTTAATAAAGAACTGAGTGTCTAATTGGAGATATGACCAAGCCTCTGGTGCCAGATACTAGAATTTGCTTTGAGTCCAACAAGAGCTAATGCTTGAGTTTTGATCAAAGGTTCAGTGGAAGGAAGAACATAGACTCCATGTTTACTCTGGCCGTGAGCAAGCAGTCTCCTCGAGCGCAGATCTTTTACATGAAAACAATGAGAAAAAAATTCAATTGAGCATGAATTGGAATCACAAAATTTAGAAACTGAGATGAGATTATTATTGGATTTGGGAACACAAAGAACATCCTCTAATTAAAAAACAGAAGAATGAGAGGGAAGAGATGTAGATCCTATATGAGTAATGGATAAACCTGTACCATCACCAACATAAAGAGCATCTGGACCACCATATTCACTGTGGATGTTGAGGTTCTGTAAGTCAGATGTTACATGATGGGAAGCACCGGAATCGACAAGCCAAGAATTTTCTTTCTTTGACAAATAAGCATTATTAGCTGATGATTGAGAGGAAGAAGTATGGCTGTGGCTTAGGCCGTATTTTGAAGCAACTTTTGGCACTATGGCCAACTTTGTCACAAAATTGACAGACAAGTTTTGCAGAAGACTGATTGCCAAAAGATGGTCATTTCTGAAAGCCAGATGAGTTTGTAGTGGACTTGGCGTTATTGGAAAAATTACTTTTGTTGCCTTGTTTGAATCGTTCAGGAAAGGATTTTTGAGTGACATTGGCAGCGGGAATAAGTGAAGTAGATTGTTGATCTTGGTTTTTAAGGTACTCTTCATAGTCAGTAAGCTTGTCCAATAATTCTTCAAAGGAAATACGAGTTTCTCGAGCCTTGATGCCAGCGAAGATTTCTCAAAATTTAGTACCAATTCCATTAAGAGCATGAATGACCAATTCATCTTCATCCACAGGTGAGTTAATAAGAGCCAGCCCGTCAGCAGTATTTCGAAGGAGCTGAAGATACTCAGTAACAGATTTGCTCTCCCTGGGTCGGGTGAGGTTTTCTTTTAAACTGATCATTCTCGAACGAGACTTGTTGGCATACATCTGTATGATCTTATTCCATGTTGCAGCAGATGAGGTACAAGAAGCAAAAAAAGGAACCATCGTTTCAGTAGCAGAGGAGATGATGCCATGAAGCAATAACTGATCCTGCTGAATCCATTCAACATAGGCTGGATTGGGAACAAGAACTAGAGGAGAAGTGCCAGCAGAAGGAATAGTTTGTGGTGGACATGGTTTAGTGCCATCAATATAGCCTATTAGTTTATGACCGATAAGCAAGGAGGTGAATTGAGCACACCAGGATGGAAAGTTGGAAGGACTTAATTTAATGGGTAACTGGGCAGCAGCATTGATAGTAATCAAAGGAGATGATTGAGAAGAGGATGTGGATTGAGAATTGGTGCTAAGGATAGGAGTATTAGTGGAAGGTTCTGACATTGTGTTAAGAGATGTAGAAAATAAGGATTGAAGGACTCGTGAGAGTATAGATTAGCCTGATACCATATCAGAAAATGATGATATTGAATCTAGAGGAAATGGTGATCAACATCAGGAGTATTTTGCAGCTGCAGCAGCATTTGAGGAATTATGATGAGGAAATGATGAGAAGCAGATCACCAAGCCATGAGGAGAAATTCATTCATGGAGTTTTACGAAAGATTCAAGTCAGCAAACTTCTCACAAGGCTGCCATTGAACAAGACAGGAGCCTTTGAACCAGGCAAGCATTGGAGCACACCTTATTTCCTTCCCTTTCCTTCATATTGAATTATTTCCACTTCATCATTTCATTGGTTGAATGTAAAATCTGATATATTTCTATTGTCAAGAAAGATTGAATTGTTTTTTTTTCCCACTAACTTCAAATTTTTTGTTTGGGAATTTTGAATTCCTTTTTTTTGGTGTTTCTTAGGAAAGAGATGCTTAGCTCGTTTATAAAAACCATTTGCGTACAATCCATACATATAGATATTTAGATATATAGAACGACATATTTAGGTTGTTGTCTTTTGGCTTTTTAAGTGGACTATGAAAGTGACCATAATAGCATGCATATTGAATTTTTTGAATTGGAGACTAACAATTTGAACATTAATCTTAGCTGTAACTATATTTGCAAATTATCTATTTTTGTTCATGCAGTCTGTGCTGCTTTATGTTTTTCAAACTGTAACTAATCTATGGTTGCAAACTTTCAGGAACAAAGATAATATTGATCAATGACCAACAAATTCTACAAAGACTATCGAGATGAACAGTATGTATTGGATTTTAATACAAAATATGTTGTCAAATTCCGACAGACCTTTATCGGTTATATTTCATATATAGTTCAATGATGGTTTACATTGTCTGTCAGATTATTCCCATGAACAACAAACTTTTCATGATGATCAATCAGCACAACCACATGTAAATTATGGTCACTTCCCTCGTCTTGAAAATCTTTTGTTAGCTAGTACAACTGATTATTATGCCCATGTGCACAATTATGTGAGTAATTATAGGAATACCATGACTTGGCATGAATATTGTTGCTATATTCAGCCTACCGACAGAAGTCAGGTTAATACTTTTGAGCCTCCAAGAAACTCAATGTGGTATTAAATGAGGTTGGAAACTTTGTATTATCAGTTAAACTTTGTAATATTTGATGTTGTTGGATATAAATATGTCACAAATATGCTTGGTTGTCTTTTTTAATTATATTTCATACATTTTCGCCTATTTAAATAATTAGCAATACATTAATCACACATCTAAATATACTTTAATTAAGATATTATGACTCTAAAATATGTAAAAATTGGTAATTAAACATAGGGTAAAATTTCATTTCAAAATTCCAACGTTTAATATAAATATCCATGATTTTATATCAATTTGTACCACTTTTTTGCGATATCGATATTTTTTACGATATATCCGTCGATATATCCGTAATTTTGAGGGAGCGATATCGATATCTAATTCCATGATCTTACTTCTTACTCTATATATAAAAGAAAAGGGTTATTGATGAAGGGATGTATTTGTCACTCTCTCATTGGCTCTCTATTTCATTTTTTGCTTTTCTATTTTAGTTATTATTGTTTTTTTATTTCTTTCCTTTTTTATTTTAAGTTATTATTTTAAATTTTTTTCCCTTCTTTAATTTTAATTTATTATTTTTCTTCTTTAATTTTAAGTTATTATTTCATTTTTTTCATAACCCATTGATTTTTTTTTTGGATTACTTTCAAGGGATCTTACTCAAGGGGAGGTGCATTTGTCACCTCCTCATTGGCTCCCGTTATTCCTCTTTCCTTTTTCTTTTTTTTTTTTGCTTTCTTTTTTAAATTTTAATTTATCATTTTATTTTCAATTTTTGACCTTCTTTTTCATTTTAATTTATTTTTAAATTTTCCGTATTTTTAATTTACTTTTATCTCTCTCTCTCTCTCTATATATATATATATATATATATCTTATTACTAAATATTACTTTACTATATTTACTTATACTATAATACTATATATATTATAATATATCTAAAATCTAAAACCCTATATAAAAGTAAAAGAACATGGTCTTTATTACAGAGAGATGGGGAGCAAACGGCAGGCCCCAATTGGCTCTATTGTTTCTTTTTTTTCAATTTTTTTCTTCTTCCTTTACAAAATATATTCATTTTTTCTCTTTTTTTTATTTCAACTTTTTTTGTTTTTTAACTTCCTTTTTTATTTAGAAAAACAATTTTTTGACAAATAGTTATATAATGGTTTGACTTTTTTAAAAGTTAAGGTTGATAATTAAACCAGTTGGTTGAATCCAAATAGGTTAATTTTATATACAAAATTTAATATTGTTTATTTAATTTTACTTTAACAATATATTAAATTATTATTAATTTTTAAATTTAATACTAAAATGCTTATAAAAATTTTAAACATATATTAAAATTTTTAATTTTAATTAAAAATAAAAGCCCTAGAGTAATTTCTAGTATATATAAAACTCACCCACATAAATACTTGTGCAGTAGAAAACTATACCCCAAAACAATCTAAACATTTATAAATATTTATTTCTAAAACAAGTATAAAATAAATTTACCATCAATGTCATTAAACAATGAGGCCAAACCACTCATAGTTTGGAAGAATCATATACTTCTGATTTAATCCAACTACGCAGTAAGAGTCTTTTCGTGATCCTTCATCTGTTTAAAATTCCTATTAGAAATCATCTTTAAATTTAAAATAATGCATATGTAGACTTAAGATAGCCTAAACAGGCTTTTATCGGCCCTAGGAAGGGTTCTAGGCTAAACTGAGATTAATTTGGGTTAAAATGGGAAAAGTCAATTTTTTGTCAACTATCGATCAAACACCAGTCAATGACCGATCAACAGCCAAGTCCAGTGCCAATGAAGTTAAATTGGTTTTTGTTTCAAGTCCAATGTCAATTCTACTCGACACCGGATTTTATTTCTAACCCAGATGAAGTCCAACACTGTTTCTCCATTGGCCACCGTGCACGGTGGCCGTTTGGCTGTTCTCCACTCGATCAATTTCAAATTACACACTTCTAATCACTTCCAAAGTCATCTGAGGTTGTAAAACACATCACAGTTTCTCCACAACACCCCCACAATAATAATTTAAACTCTAATCTACTCATGAATTTGAAAATCAACCAAATGCTTCAAAAATGTACAACTCAATCTATACACCATCTATTCGACATGTAGAGACATCATTTGAAAGTTCTCAAGGAGCACTTCAACATACCTTCTCAACTCGAATAGACAATGGCTCATATTTCTCCAATTTCTTAATAAAGCCCAAAACCTTAGCTTGGCCCCGAGCTAAAGCTAGGAATTTAAGCAAGAATGGCCACACCAATAAAGAGGACTTAAAAAGTTATATGAAATAGTGTGCTTGCGTGTCCAATTTGGTTTAGTTTTGAAAGAGTTTGGCTAGAGAAAAGATTTTGGTCTTCTAGAGAGAGAGTTTGAGTGAAGATTGAAATTGAAGGAAGTAAAGAGAAAGAGGAAGCTGAGCTTTCCAACTCAACCAAATTGGGCAATTTTATACCTTCTTGAGAAATCCCCAAGTTGCCCTCCAACATTCCAAAACATAAAAATTTTACCCTTTAAGCTTTACAGATTCGTCAATTTAGTTCCCCAATTACTTAACAAATGTTCAATTACACTCAAATAATCCAATTACTACATTAATTTGGGAGCTCAATACAAATTTGAATTAGGGTTGGAGTCCACACAAAAATTTCTTTGGATCAATTTTACCCGAATCTAAAACTCGCCCAACCCAAAAATTTGTTTGGATCAATTTAACTTGAATCTAAAAGCTGCTCAACTCGCTCATTTGACACTCCTACTTCTATTTATCAGAAAAAGGGTAAGATATATTGACATTAATAGAAAATTTTAATAAATTTTTAACTAATAATGTTAAAAAGAATAATTCTAAAAAGTTACGTTTATATAATACATTGTAGTTGCATGCATTCACATATAAAAAGGCTATACTTTTGTGTTAGAACTTCCAAAAGTAATCACAAAATGATTCATTTGTTGTCCCTACACAAAATCCTATTTTATGTGAAGAACCTCTTTCTGTTATAATGGGTAAAGTATCTGACAACTAGGTTGATAAGACCCACCATACAAACATAAAGTAAAGTGTCACGCCTCGACTAGGAGGTCGATCATGTGGCAACCGTAGTGTTACCTCAAAGTACGTGTTGGTCGTCCACGCACCCTGAAGTAATGCAAGGCTTGAGTTAGATGTCATTATTGCAAAACAATTTAAAACTAAAATTTTATTAAAAAACATCTATAATAATAATAAATAATTTAATTAAATTGTACCAATGGACTAACTCAAGGGAATACCTACGCAGCAGAACTAAGTACCTCCTAAGCTACTAACACCTCCTAGTGAGCATTCGGACTTCGAACATGCAGAACATGAAAGGCAACGCTTGGTGAGTACACCTCAGTATATTCAATGAGTAGCCTCGGTTCAATGTAAAATTAAATAGGATTTGGGGAGTTGGGTAAATCCAAATTGAGTTTGAAAATATTTTGTAATTTATTTTGAAACGCTTTTGAAAATCATTTCCCCAAAACCTTTTACACTCAATTTAATAATAAAATAAAATAAATATAAACACTAATTGTCACTCCCTGACCTGCTCGGGTCGGCCACGTGGCAACCGCCACACTGTCTCGAAGTACGTGCCGGTCGGTCACGCACCAGAAGCACCACAAGGCATTGAAATGGATACCATCGCTGCAAAATAACTAAAACTTTAATTAAAAACCATTTAATAAAATAATTAAACTTAAAAGATGTACCAATGGATTAATTTAAAAGAATACCTACGCAACGGAAACTACTTACCCTAAACCACCGACGTCTCCTAGTGAGCCTCCATTCTATCTGCTGTCCTCATACGCGGATCTGCATCCATCTACATTGGATACAGGTGAGTGACAGAGGTTCTATGAATCTCCATTCGGGGTTAGGGCAATTAAGGGAAATCCAAAAACATAATAATAAAATTAAAATAAAATAAATATTTTCCTTTTAAAATCTCTTTCTAGTTCTCTATCCGAGAACTCTCTTTAAAACACTTTAAATAAATAAATATATATATATACATAAAATGGGCTGGCATCTCTATCATACTGAAGGTGCGACCCATCGGTTGTCTTATGCCTCACTGCACAGAGGGCTATCTCTTTTCTTTCTAAAACATTTTCTCTTTTCTCTTTCTCTAGCTCGTTCCTTCGGTGGTGCCATCGCTGTGGTGGAACACAGCGCTCTGGAGCCCTGGCGAGCTTCCCTACGTGCCTCTCCCAGGGTCTTGTCTCATCGTGCCCCTCGATAGGTGGTCCACCGCTGAGAATCATGCATGCTCTCCAACTCGGTCCACGTTCCTGCATATATAATGGAGCACCGAGGAACCCTTTCAATCACTTATCTCTCAAGGGTATCGTTGTCACGCCCCGACCCACCTGGGTCGGCGACGTGGCGACGTGGCAACTGCCGCGCTGCCTCGAAGTACGTGCCAGCCGCTCACGCACCTAAAGCACCGCAAGGCAAATAAATCGATACCATCGCTACAAGACCTTTAAAACTTTGATTAAAATCATTTAATAAAATAATAAAACTTAAATAGTGCACCAGTGGATTAATTTAAAGGAATACCTATGCAGCAGAAAACTACTAAGCCTAAGCCACCGACGTCTTCTAGTGAGCCTCCTTTCTAAAGCCGACTCCGTACTCAAATCTGCATCCATCCACATTGGATACAGGTGAGTGACAGAGGTTCTAAGAATCTCCATCTGGGTTAGGGCAGATAAGGGAAATCCCAAATAAAATAATAATAAAATAAATATTTTTCTTTTAAAAATTCTTTTGTGGTTCTCTTGCTGAGAACCCTCTTTTAAAAATCTTAAATAAAATAAATATATCTCAAATGGGCTGGCACCTCTTTCATACTGGAGACTCGACCCGTCGGTCATCTCATGCTGCACTGCACCGAGGGCTATCTCTTTTCTTTCTAAACATTTAATCTTTTCTCTTTCTCTAGCTCTTTCCCTCGGTGGTGCCTCGCTGTGGTGGAACACAGTGAACTAGAGCCTGGCGAGCTTCCCTACGTGCCTCTCCTAACCAGGTCTCGTCTCACCGTGCCCCTCAATAGGTGGTCCACGGCTGAGAATCTAGCATGCTTTTCTCCAACTCGTCCACACTCCCGCAAATTGGAGCCTGAGGAGTATCTCTCTCAACCACTCATCTCGCAAGGGTATCGCACCCTTAAAAATCATAATAATAATAATCTTTAATAATTATATATATGTATAAAACATACATTTTAAAATATATAAACACACACACACACATAAGCCTTTATATTTCTTTTTAAAACATCCCACTCACTGTGTGGGTATATCACAAACAAGTGTGTGTGTGTGGATTTCCCCGTATCCCAAAACCTTTTTGAAAACATTTATGTTTTAAAAACATTTTTAAAACCTTTGTTCCCAGTGGCTAAACAAAGAAGTCTAGGTCACTCACAGTGATGGGAGATTCGTATACTCCCAAGCGCTCCATGTAGCTCAACCTCTATAGCATCGCCGCATTCGATTCACCCGGAGCCCTAGTACACGGAAATATACGTTAGCATTCATAACTAAATTTATGAATGCACCTACAAGGCTCTAATATGACCTAAGACGATGTTTGGAAGTGTTTCGGGGCTTAGAAAAGTGTCCGGGAGGTTCCGGGGTAAAAATTGGACACTTGGTGAAAAATTACGAAAATGCCCAGCCCGGCCTGGTTCCGGGCCAGGTAGGCCTCCCCTTGTAGCTGGGCCCAAAAGGCCCGGCCTATTTCTGGGCCCAAAAGGCCCCATCCTTGTGAGTTGGGCCGAGCCCAACTCCGTTTAGGCCCAACCGGCCGTTTTGGGCCAACAGGCCCAGTCTAGCGTGGGACTGGCCTAAGTCCCACACGGGACTTGGGAGTCGCTCGGCCACCTCGAGATCCGAGGTTTTTCCTCAGTTCCCGAGCCCCTCGGTCCACCAATCGCCGTGAAATTCGAGATGGAGCTTCCTCTCACCTCCCACGACACGTTTACCGGAGCATAAACGAGAATCACAAGCTCAAAGTTCCTAGATCTCAAATCTAAGCTAGAAATCTAACTAAAAAGCTGAACCTAACTTTGAGCTTGGATCTTTCCTAGACCAATGCATGGATAAGCGTGAAAACTTAATAAAACGTAGTTCAAGGAGTTAAGAACAACTCACCAAGATCTCGCCTTGAACTTGCGGTCGGTTTGTCCGGATCGGCCAAAAGTCCAAAATTGCTCCAAATGAGCAGTTGAGAGAAAAGAGAAAGGAGAGAAGAGAGGAAGAGAGAGAATAGCCCGGCACCGGGTCTACTCGGACCCCGGGCCAAACTTTCTCTTCTCTTTTAATCGCTCAAAACTTTGATCCTTGGCCAGATCCACCGACCAATTCACCAATGGACTTCCAATCCATTGGCTATGGACTTCCAATCCATTGGCTATGGACTTAAAGAAGTCCACTTTGGTATTTCCATGCATGGTCACCAATCTCATCTTCCAACTACGTCTTGTCCTAAGCTTAACTTCTCTTCTGACTTGACGCAGCCGGACCGACCTATTGTTTAATTATTGCATCGTCTTGCACTATTCCATTCGTACGAAAAGGTCGTGCTAGGTCCGGGTGTGTCAATCGTACCCTCAACAATCATAATAATAATATTTCATATATATATATATATATGTATAAAACATATACATTTAAAACATATAAACACACACACATAAGTCTTTATATTCATTTTTAAAGCATCCCACTCTCTACGTGGGTATATCACCATGCAAACGTGTGTGTGTGGATTTCCCGTATCCCAAAGCGTTTGAAAACATTTATGTTTTTAAAATCTTTTTAAAACCTTTATGCTCAGTGGCTAAACAAAGAAGTCAAGGCTACTCACAGTATTGGGAGATTTGTATACTCCCAAGCACTCCATGTAACTTTAACCTCTGGCTATCACCACATTCAATTCACCCGGACCCTAGTACACGGAAACATACGTTAGCATTCATAATTAAATTTATGAATGCACCTACGAGGCTCTAACATGACCTACGAGGGTGTTTGTAAGTGTTTCGGGGCTTAGAAAAGTGTCCGGGAGGTTTCAGGGCTAAAATCGGACTCTTGATGAAAAATTACCAAAATGCCCCTGGGGGACCGTGGGCCCCACACCCGGACATAACTGGGCCCCACATTGGCTGGGCCAAGTTCTACTCGAAATTGGGCCCAAAAAGCCCTCCCGCGAGATATTTATATATTATAATGATATAATAATAAATATCTAAGATATATTAATATAATATATAAATATCTAAAATATATTAATATAATATAAAAATATATAAACAGAGACTCGGTTGGTCCCTTCTCTGTTTTTGTTTTGGTACCCGTTTCTCCTCCTTTCCAAGTACAACCTTAGATAGGCGATTCTCATGGCATCCATGGCGGATTCGTTGAAGCAGAAACGAGAAATACCGGTCCAATTTCCGTAGATCCGAGATTTAACTTAAATTGGCCAGACCCAGATCTACTCTCACTCGGTGCATGAAAATACATGAAAATGGAGTATGATGTAGATTAAGGTGAGTATGTAACATACTAAAAACTCACCTTATTCCGCCAGCCCAATATCCGTAGATCTGAGTTTTAAAGTTAAATCTGATAAAAAACTGAACCTAACTTTAAACTCATATCTATGCTAAATCGATGCATGGAAATGTGTGAAAACTTAATATAACGTAGATTGAGGTGAGTAAAATAACGTATTAGAAACTCACCTTGTTTTGCCAGTCGGTTTGTCCGGATTTGCCAATTGTCCAAAATGCCTCCATTTGGCTCTAGAGAGAAAAAGAGAAAAAGGAAAGAAAAAAGAAAAAGAGAAATGAAGAAAAAGCTTCAGCTTTCCTCTATTTATAGAGGAGCCCGACACCGAGTCTACTCGGGCCCCGGGTCAAACTTTTTTCCCTTTTTCAACTTTCTTCCATTTTCACCCGTTGGCTAAATCCTTTGATTTCTTGTGCTAATGGGGCCTATAATTAATTGGTAGGAACTTAATTGGAGGTCTTTTTGGCATTTACTAATTTTCATGCATGATTAATTACTTTATCTCCTAACTCCTTCTTATCTTAAGCTTAACTTCTCTTCTTAATTAGACACATTCGGACCGACTATTATCCACTTAATACGCCATCTTATACTATTCCGTTTGTACGAAAAAGTAGTATTAGGTCCGGGTGTGTCACTAATGGGTTGGCCCTATCTTATTTCGAGGCATAATCGTTGCAATAGATCAAAGGCCTCATGCCATTGAGGGCTATCTCACTACATCCTACAATCATATATATTTATATATGTATATAAATATCTACAAAGCCAGTTTCCGTAACGGTGCCATCGTTGTGGATAGATATACCTATATCTACCTTTGTGAGCTACCCTCTATGCCTCTCTAACCAAGGTCCACTATGGATCTGTGCCCCTTAACAGGCGGCCTACAAAATTCTTCATCTTGGATTAGCATGCTCCCTCTCGGTTCCACACGCTTATATAGAGCACACGTTTCTATAGAGATCTGAGAACCGTCCTCGAAGGGACCATCCCTCGTCAGGGACCATTCACATCATAATATAATATAATATATATATAAATATAACATGCATACATATATACATACATACACATTTCAATCAATTAATTTATTTAAAACATCCCGCCCATATGGCATGCAATCAAAATGTGTGTCAGTATAGAAGGGAATACCCGAATCCCAAAATATATAGCTAAAACATTTATAAAATGATAAAAGCATTTAGCCCTAAATGACTAAACACTAAAACAAAGCTACTCACTCTACTGGGAGGTTTATATACTCCCAAGAACCCTATGACAATCGATCTCTGGAGTATTGTCGCACCTGATCGCTCAAAAATCTTAATTTCACAAGAAACGTATTAGAATTCTAGTTCGAATTCTCTTAAATGATTTTGAGGCTTTAATATGCTCAAAATAAGGTTCAAAAGTTATTCAGGGGTTAGGAAAGAGTCCAGGGAAGTTTCTGGTAAAACACGGACACTTTGTACAAAAATTATGAAAATACCCTTGGATGACCTGGGTGGGTTTCGTGTGAGACTGACCAGGTCCTGCACTAGACCTAGTCGAGAAGGCCATATTGGCCTCAAGACTTGACTTCCACGAGGGAGACCAAGCCAGAAACCTAAAAATGGATTTCTTTGCCTCTTTTCGACCCTATTTCTCCTCCGTTTCTCCATGGATCAAGCTACAAATTAAGATACAACATCCTTGCAACACCCACAATAAGATTACAAAAACAAATCCTGAAACCAATGCCTCAAATTTCACAAATTTATAACGTAGCTCTATTTAACACCTAAAAACTAACACCTAATTTTGAAAGCTTATAACTTTTGATCCAGTCCACGGATTGATGCAAGGTTAAAAGAATTTTAAAGTCTGAGGAGTCTACTACAACATATTAAAATCTCACCTTGATTCATTGGTTGGATTGTGGGATCTAGCCAAAATTCCAAAATGAATCCTCAAAGCACCGTTTTGAGATTTTCTTGATTTCTCTTTCAATCCCTACTTATGGAGGCTTCCGATTTGTTTAGAGATTTTTAGAAAGCTGTTTAGGTGGTGGGTGGTTTGGATGGTAGTGGTGGAGAAGGAAGGAAGAGGAAAAAGAGAAAGAAAACAAGAGAGGAAAAGAGAAAATGAGGGGGAAATGTAACGCCTCGACCCGTCCTGGCCGGCCACGTGGCAACCGCCGCGCTACCTCGAAGTACGTGTCTGCAGCCACGCATCCGAGGCACCGCAAGGCATTGAAATGGATATCATCGCTGCAAAACAAAACTAGAATTTTAATTAGAAATCATTTAATAAAATATTTAATTTATAAGCAACGCCAGTGGACTAATTTAAAAGAATACCTACACAGCGGAAACCACTAAACCTAAGCCACCGACGTCTTCTAGTGAGCCTCATTTCTAAAGCTGACTCCGTACGCGAATCTGCATCCATCCACATTGGATACAGGTGAGTGACAGAGGTTCTAAGAATCTCCATCTGGGTTAGGGCAGATAAGGGAAATCCAAAAATAAAATAATAATAAAATAATATTTTTCTTTTGAAAACTCTTTTCTGGTTCTCCTGCTGAAGACCTCTTTTAAAAACATCTTAAATAAAATAAATTTATATATCTCAAATGGGCTGGCACTTCTTTCATACTGGAGGCTCGACCCATCGGCCGTCTAATGCCTCACTGCACCGAGGGCCATCTCTTTTCTTAGTGACAATATTTTCTATTTTCTCTTTCTCTAGCCCTTTCCCTCGGTGGTGCCTCGCTGTGGTGGAACACAGCGAACTGGAGCTCTGGCGAGTTTCCCTACGCGCCTCTCCTAACCAGGCTCGACTCACCGTGCCCCTCGATAGGCGGTCCACGGCTGAGTATCATGCATGCTCTCAAACTCGGTCCAAGCTCCCGCAAATTGGAGCCCCGAGGAACCCTCTCAATCACTCATCTCCCGAGGGCATCGTACCCTTAAAACTCATAATAATAATATTTCATAATTATATATATGTATAAAACATACATTTTTAAATTACATACATACACACACATAAGTCTTTATATTTCTTTTTAAAACAACCCACTCACTATGTGGGTATATCACAAGCAAGTGTGTGTGTGTGGATTTCCCATATCCCAAAACCTTTTTGAAAAACATTTATGTTTTAAAATCATTTTAAAAAAAATCCTTTCCCCCAGTGGCTACACAAAGAAGTCTAGGCCACTCACAGTGATGTGAGATTCGTATACTCCCAAGCGCTCCATGTAGTTTAACCTCCGGAGCATCGCCGCACTCGATTAATCGGAGCCCTAATACACGGAAATATAAGTTAGCATTCATAATTAAATTTATGAATGCACCTATGAGGCTCTAATATGACCTATGACGATGTTTGGAAGTGATTCGGGGCTTAGAAAAGTGTCCGGGAGGTTCCGGGGTGAAAATTGGACACTTGGTGAAAAATTACGAAATGCCCCTGGGGACCCGTGGGCCCCACACTCGGGCTGGGCCCCGCCCGGTTCTGGGCCAGGCAGGTCCGGCCTGTTCTCTGGGCCCAAAAGGCCCCTCCATGTAAGTTGGGCCGAGCCCAACTCGGTTTGGGCCCAACCGGCCGTTTTAGGCCAAAATGGCCCAGTCCGGCACGGGACAGACCCAGTCCCGTGCGGGACCTGGGCAGCGGGTCTCTCCCGCCCGGGAGCCGTCCACTGGCCTCGGGTTCCGAGGCTTCTCCTCGGTCCACCGATTCGCGTGAAATTTGAGATGGAGGTTCCTCTCACCTCCCACTACGCGTTTACCAGAGCAGAAACGAGAATTACAAGCTCAAAGTTCCTAAATCTCAAATCTAAACTTAAAATCTAACTAAAAGCTGAAACTAACTTTGAGCTTAAATTTCTCCTAGACCAATGCATGGATAAGCGTACAAACTTAGAAAAATGAAGATCAAGGAGTTAAGAACAACTCACCAAGATCTCGCCTTGAACTTACCGTCGGTTTGTCCGGATCGGCCAAAAGTCCAAAATTGCTCCAAAAGAGCAGTTGAGAGAAAAGAGAAAGGAGAGAATAGAAAAAGAGAGAAAATGAGGGGGGGAGGCCGATAGGGTAGCCCGGCACCGGGTCTACTCGGACCCCGGGCCAAACTTTCTCTTCTTTTTAAATCTCTCAAAACTATAATCTTTGGCCCGATCCACCGACCAATTCACCAATGGGCATCCAATCCATTGGCTATGGACTTAAGAAGTCCACTTTAGTGATTCCATGCATGGTCACCAATCTCATCTTCCAACTACGTCTTGTCTTAAGCTTATCTTCTCTTCAGACTTGCATAGCCGGACCGACATATTGTTTAATTATCACGTCATCTTGTACAATTCCGTTCGTACGAAAAGGTCATGCTAGGTTCAGGTGTGTCAACTTGTCATGCCCCAACCCGCCCGGGTCGGCCACGTGGCAACCGCGGCGCTGCCTCGAAGTATGTGCCGGCTGGTCACGCACCAGAAGCACCGCAAGGCATAGAAATGGATACCATCGCTGCAAAACAACTAAAACTTTAATAAATAATCATTTAATAAAATAATAAACTTTAAAGTAGTACCAGTGGATTAATTTAAAGAATACCTACACAGCGGAAACTACTAAGCCTAAGCCACCGACGCCTTCTAGTGAGCCTCCAATCTATTGGCTGACCCCGCACGCGGATCTGCATCCATCCACATTTGGATACAGGTGAGTGACAGAGATTCAATGGGTCTCCATCAAGGTTAGGAAAAACAGGGCAATCGAAAATATACTTAATCAAATAAAATAAATTAAATCAAAAACTTTGTTTTCAACACTTCCTGTATTAAATTCTCCAGGAGTGAATAAAATAAATTTTTGTTTTCAAAACCTCTTTTGAAATTCTCCCAAGGAGTATTAAATTTTAAAACCTTTAAAATTATTATATACTAATGGGCTGGCACCTAATACACTGAAGGCACGACTGGCTGGTCGTATGCCTTACTGCACCGAGGGCTATTTCTTTTCTCTTATCATATTCATTTTCTCTTTATCCCATACACTAGCCCATTCCCTCGGTGGTGCCTCACTGTGGTGGAACACAGTGAACTGGAGCTCTGGAGAGTTTCTCTACGCGCCTCTCCCAACCAGGCTCGACTCACCGTGCCCCTCGATAGGCACCCACGGCTGAGTATCATGCATGCCCTCAAACTCGGTCCACGCTCCTGCAAATTGGAGCCCCGAGGAATCCCACTCAATCACTCCTCTTCTAGGGGCATCGTACCCCGATAATCATAATAATAATAATAATAATAATAATAATAATAAAATTCTTTATACAAATATTAAAACATGTAAACACACACAAGCTTTATATTTTTAAAATCATCCCACCCCCATAAGTGGGCGTATCACAAAATAAAAAGTGTGTGTCGTGGATTACCCTTGTCCCAAAACCGTTGTAAAACCTTTTTTTAACACAATTTATGTTTTTAAAACATTTTTCCCTAGTGGCTAAGCACTGAAAACTAAGCCACTCACAGTAGTGGGAGAATCGTATACTCCCAAGCGCTCCATGTAGTTTAACCTCTGGTGCATCGCCGCATTCGATTATCCGGAGCCCTAGTACACGGAAATATAAGTTAGCATTCATCAATTCAATTTATGAATGCACCTATGAGGCTCTAATATGACCTATGACTGGGTTTGGATGTGATTCGGGGCTTAGAAAAGTGTGCGGGAGGTTCCGGGGTAAAAATTGGACACTTGGTGAAAAATTACGAAAATGCCCCTGGGGACCCGTGGGCCCCACACTCGTTTTAGGCCCAACGGGCCCAGCCCGGCCCGGATTCTGGGCCATAGAGGCCCTCCCGCGTTGCTAGGTCAGGCCCAGCCACGGATTGGGCTGGAGAAGGCCTACCCGCGCGGGTGGCCAAAATTGGCCAGGTCCCACGTGGGACTCGGCCATGCCGTCTCTCCCGCGCGGGAGCCGCTCGGCCCCTCTCGAGATCCGAGCATTTCCTCGGATCCCGAGCCCCTCGGTCCACCGTTTCACGTAAAATTAGAGATGGAGGTTCCTATCACCTCCCACTACGCGTTTACCGAAGCAGAAACGAGAATTACAAGCTCAAAGTTCCTAAATCTCAAATCTAAACTTAAAATCTAACTAAAAGCTGAACCTAACTTTGAGCTTGAATTTCTCCTAGACCAATGCATGGATAAGCGTGAAAACTTAATGGAATGTAGTTCAAGGAGTTAAGAACAACTCACCAAGATCTCGCCTTGAATTGGAGGTCAGTTTGTCCGGATCGGCCAAAAGTCCAAAATTGCTCCAAAAGAGCAGTTGAGAGAAAAGAGAAAGGAGAGAAAAGAGAAAGAGAGAAAATGAAGGGGAGAGCCTCGGCCTCCCCCTATTTATAGGGTAGCTCGGCACCGGGTCTACTCGGACCCTGAGCCAAACTTTCTCCTCTCTTTAAATCTCTCAAAACTTTAATCCTTGGCCCGATCCACCGACCAATTCACCAATGGGCATCCAATCCATTGGCTATGGACTTAAGAAGTCCACTTTAGTATTTCCATGCATGGTCACCAGTCTCATCTTCCAACTACGTCTTATCTTAAGCCTATCTTCTCTTCTAACTTGACACAGCCGGACCGACATATTGTTTAATTTATACGTTATCTTGTTCTATTCCGTTCTTACAAAAAGTTGTGCTAGGTCCGGGTGTGTCAACTCTCCCCTCCTTCTAAAAATTTCATCCTCGTAATTAAATAAGGTGTCTTGGGGAGGTTCGACTTTTGTTCCACGCCTTTCTTTCATTTTTGAATAGTGTTCGCATCACTATTCGCCGTTGAAGTTTACCGCGCTTTCGCTGCGCACTCTGATCATTCTCTCTCTCAAGAGTGGCTCCATTGCTCTTCTACTCTTGAGTTTGGACTTCATCTTTTCCTTAACATAGCCTACCCTTGCCTATTCATGGGTTAGGCTTTCTTCACTCCGTTCGTCTTTACTCGATCTTCTCGTTTTGTTATTGTCTCATCCTCCAAGTCTCTCTTGACGAGACTATCCTTTTGTTACCTCTGAGGTTCCTTACCTCTTACTCTTCTCAAGAGTTCCTTCTCCTTTCCATTGCTATTGCCTCTCACATCGAGGCTATTCTCTGACGCGTTTCTGGCTGTTTCGTGGTCTTGTACTAGTCCTGTAACCAAGCTATTGGGAAAGACCTTCGCTTAACTCCCTCGCCTCCATGGCGAGGATGCGGTGAGTTAATTATCTTTCCCCCTACCTTGGTTTTGTTTCTCCGTTTCGTTTCTTACTTCCGTTCTCTTCCTTTTCATCAACGTGGAACAGCGTAATTCACACTCGTCACCCTCATGCGGCATCCTTAGTAACTTCTTTCTCTCTTGAAGTTTCGTCTCTTTTTCTCTTAACTTGATCTTTTCTCTGGTCTATTGCCATTCCTAGGCATCCTTTGAGCTCTCATTAACTCCTTACCCTTTTTCGTTAGGGTCATCTCCGTGTCATTTCTCTTTTTCACATTTCTTTTATCTTGATTTACGTGGTCTTCCACTTCTTATCCAAGGTTTCCTTTACCTTGACTTCATTCTTTCTTTTCTAATAAATATAAATACACGGTGGACCGGAGGCGGTTGCCACTGTGTGTTAAAGTACCACGTGTGCTAAAGGTCGGGGCATGTCACGCCCCGACCCGCCCGGGTTGGCCACGTGGCAATCGCCGCCCTGCCGCGAAGTACGTGCCGGCCGGTCATGCACCAGAAGCACCGCAAGGCATAGAAATGGATACCATCGCCGCAAAACAACTAAAACTTGAATTAAAAATCTTTTTAATAATAATAATAATCTTTAAGATATTACCAGTGGATTAATTTAGAAGAATACCTACACAGCGGAAACTACTAAGCCTAAGCCACCGACGCCTTCTAGTGAGCCTCCAATCTATTGGCTGACCCCGCACGCGGATCTGCATCCATCCACATTTGGATACAGGTGAGTGACAGAGATTCAATAGGTCTTCATCAGGGTTAGGGAAAACAGGGTAATCGAAAATATACTAAATAAAATAAAATAAAATAAATAAAAAACTTTGTTTTCAACACTTCCTGTATTAAATTCTCCAGGAGTGAATAAAATAAAATTTTGTTTTCAAAACCTCTTTTGAAATTCTCCCAAGGAGTATTAAATTTTAAAACCTTTAAAATTATTATATACTAATGGGCTGGCACCTAATACACTGAAGGCACGACTGGCCGGTCGTATGCCTTACTGCACCGAGGGCTATTTCTTTTCACTTTTCATATTCATTTTCTCTTTATCTCATACACTAGCCCGTTCCCTCGGTGGTGCCTCACTGTGGTGGAACACAGTGAACTTGAGCTCTGGCAAGTTTCTCTACGCGCCTCTCCCAACCAGGCTCGACTCACCGTGCCCCTCGATAGGCGGCCCACGACTGAGTATCATGCATGCTCTCAAACTCGGTCCACGCTCCCGCAAATTGGAGCTCCGAGGAATCCCACTCAATCACTCCTCTTCCAGGGGCATCGTACCCCACTAATCATAATAATAAAAATAAATAAATTCTTTATATAAATATCAAAACATGTAAACACACACAAGCTTTATATTTTTAAAATCATCCCACCCCCATAAGTGGGCGTATCACAAAATAAAAAGTGTGTGTCGTGGATTACCCTTGTCCCAAAACCGTTGTAAAACATTTTTAAAACAATTTATGTTTTTAAAACATTTTGCCCTAGTGGCTAAGCACTGAAAACTAAGCCACTCACAGTAGTGGGAGAATCGTATACTCCCAAGCGCTCCATGTAGTTTAACCTCCGGTGCATCGCCGTATTCGATTATCCGGAGCCCTAGTACACGGAATTATAAGTTAGCATTCATAAGTTCAATTTATGAATGCACCTATGAGGCTCTAATATGACCTATGACTGGGTTTGGATGTGATTCGGGGCTTAGAAAAGTGTGCGGGAGGTTCCGGGGTAAAAATTGGACACTTTGTGAAAAATTACGAAAATGCCCTGGGACCCGTGGGCCCCACACTTGTTTTAGGCCCAACGGGCCCAGCCCGGAATGGATTCTGGGCCAGGCAGGACTGCCCTTGTAGCTGGGTCGGGCCTGGCCTGTTTCTGGGCCCAAAATGCCCCATTCATGTGAGTTGGGCAGAGCCCAACTCGGTTTGGGCCCAAAAGGGCCCAGCCGCACGGATTGGGCCAAATGGCCCAGTTCGGCGCCGGACTGGCCAGGTCCCGCGCGGTACCTGACCTGCTGATCTCTCCCGCGCGGGAGAGACTCGGCTCCCGTGCGGGAGCCGTCCGACCTCCTCGGGATCCGAGGCATTTCCTCGGTTCCCGAGCCCCTCGGTCCACCGTTCGATACGAAATTCAAGATAGAGGTTCCTCTCACCTCCCACTACGCGTTTACCAGAGCAGAAACGAGAATTACAAGCTCAAAGTTCCTAAATCTCAAATCTAAACTTAAAATCTAACTAAAAGCTGAAACTAACTTTGAGCTTGGATTTCTCTTAGACCAATGCATGGATAAGCGTGAAAACTTAATGGAATGTAGTTCAAGGAGTTAAGAACAACTCACCAAGATTTCGCCTTGAACTTGCGGTTGGTTTGTCCAGAACGGCCAAAAGTCCAAAATTGCTCTAGAAGAGCAGTTGAGAGAAAAGAGAAAGGAGAGAAAAGAGAAAGAGAAAATGAGGGGGAGAGGCTCGGCCTCCCCCTATTTATAGGGTAGCCTGGCACCGGGTCTACTCAGACCCCAGGCCAAACTTTCTCTTCTCTTTAAATCTCTCAAAACTTTAATCCTTGGCCCGATCCAGCGACCAATTCACCAATGGGCATCCAATCCATTGGCTATGGACTTAAGAAGTCCACTTTAGTATTTCCATGCATGGTCACCAGTCTCATCTTCCAACTACGTCTTATCTTAAGCCTATCTTCTTTTCTAACTTGACACAGCCGGACCGACATATTGTTTAATTTATACGTTATCTTGTTCTATTCCGTTCTTACGAAAAGTCGTGCTAGGTCCGGGTGTGCCAACTCTCCCTTCCTTCTAAAAATTTCGTCCTCGAAATTAAATAAGGTGTCTTGGGGAGGTTCGACTTTCGTTCCACGCCTTTCTTTCATTTTTGAATAGTGTTCGCATCACTATTCGCCGTTGAAGTTTACCGCGCTTTCGCTGAGCACTCTGATCATTCTCTCTCTCAAGAGTGGTTTCGTCCCCCTTTTACTCTTGAGTTTGAACCTCATCTTTTCCTTAACATAGCCTACCCTTACCTATTTATGGGTTAGGCTCTCTTTAATTTAATTAAGACCTTTAGAGGTTCTTCCTTTGCTATAGTGGTGCTTGTCTGATCCTCTCGTTTGTCCTTGTCTCATCCTTCAAGTCTCTCTTAACGAGACTATCCTTTTGTTACCTCTGAGGTTCCTTACCTCTTACTCTTCTCAAGAGTTCCTTCTCCTTTCCATTGCTATTGCCTCTCACTTCGAGGCTATTCTCTGACGCGTTTCTGGCCGTTTCGTGGTCTTGTACTCGTCTTATAACGAAGCTATTGGGAAAGACCTTCGCTTAACTCCCTCGCCTCCATGGCGAGGATGCTGTGAGTTAATTATCTTTCCCCCTACCTTGGTTTTGTTTCTCCGTTTCGTTTCTTACTTCCGTTCTCTTCCTTCTCTGATCTTCTTCCATTCAAATTTCATGGTGTATGAGTCGAGCTCCAGTACACACTGGCCCACACTTGGCCATATCATAACAGAGGAATCAGAGATCATGCCCTCTCGGCTCTCACAATCTGACCCACTCTCTGACCGCCCATCACAATCACAAATAGGGCCCTCGACCCATCACATCACATACAGGGCTCATGGCCCATCAAATCTCATCTCTCCTCCTCACAAGGACAGAGAACTCTGGGAGGTCTCACACTCTCCCCAATCTCATACTGGGCCGGTCCTCTCGAGTGGTCATCATAGAGATCCTCAAGATCTCGATCTCTAACCCTTCCTCTTATAGGGACGCCTCACACATGGCTCCCAATTCCATCACATTTGAGCCTCGACCTCATACCCATTCATACCATTTCTCTTGCCTCTTAGGCTTTCCTTAACTTTTATTTTCTTGAGGTACCCACCTCGAGAAGTACCGCGTATTTATCTTCCTTCCGACTTCTTTCCTTCACATTAGCTTCCTTGCTAATGGTCGATTTCTTTTCCCTTCTTCCCGTCAATAATATTATTAGACTTTAACACACAGTGGCAACCGCCTCCGATCCATTAAAGTTGTCACGCCCCGACCCGCTTCGAGTCTGTCACGTGGCAACCGCCGCGTTGTCTCAAAGTACGTGCTGGCTAGTCTGGCGCCGGACTGGGCCATTTGGCCCAATCCGTGCGGCTGGCCCTTTTGGGCCCAAACCGAGTTGGGCTCGGCCCAACTCACATGAATGGGGCCTTTTGGGCCCAGAAACAGGCCAGGCCCGACCCAGCTATAGGGGTAGGCCTGCCTGGCCCAGAATCCGGGGCATTTTCGTAATTTTTCACCAAGTGTCCAATTTTTACCCCGGAACCTCCCGGACACTTTTCTAAGCCCCGAATCACTTCTAAACATAGTCTTAGGTCATATTAGAGCCTCGTAGGTGCATTCATAAATGTATTTATGAATGCTAATGTATATTTCCGTGTACTAGGGCTCTAGGTGGATCGAGTGCGGCGATGCTCCGGAGGTTGAGCTACATGGAGCGCTTGGGAGTATATGATTCTCCCATCACTGTGAGTGGCCTAGATTTCTTTGTTTAGCCATTGGGAACAAAGGTTTTAAAAATATTTTTAAAACATAATTGTTTTCAAAGGTTTTGGGATAAGGGAAACCACACACACACAATTGTTTGTGATATACCCACACAGTGAGTGGGATGTTTTAAAAAGGAATATAAAGCTTATGTGTGTGTGATTATATGTTTTAAATATAAATGTTTTATGTGTATATATATATATATTTTTAAAATATTATTATTATGATTATTGAGGGTACGATGCCCTTGGGAGATGAGTGATTGAGAAGGTTCCTCGGGGCTCCAATTTGCGGGAGCGTGGACCGAGTTTGAGAGCATGCATGATACTCAGTCGTGGACCGCGTATCGAGGGGCACGGTGAGTCGAGCCTGGTTGGGAGAGGCGCGTAGGGAAACTTGCTAGAGCTTCAGTTCACTGTGTTCCACCGCAATGAGGCACCACCGAGGGAACGGGCTAGAGAAAGAGAAAGAGAATGAGAATAAGAAAATGTTTTAGAAAGAAAAGAGATAGCCCTCGGTGCAGTAAGGCGTAAGACGACCGACGGGTCGCGCCTTCAGTATGATAAGAGATGCCAGCCCATTTGTTATATATATATATATTTGTTTTAAGAGATTTACAAGAGGGTTCTCGGTTGGAGAACTAGAAAAGAGTTTCGAAAAGAAAAATATTTATTTTATTATTATTATTTTATTTTAGATTTCCCTTATCTCCTCTAACCCAGATGGAGATTCTTAGAACCTCTGTCACTCACCTGTATCCAATGTGGATGGATGCAGATTCGCGTACGGAGTCGGCTTTAGAAAGGGGGCTCACTAGGAGGTGTCAGTGGCTTAGGCTTAGAAGTTTCCGCTGTGTAGGTATTCTCTTAATTAGTCCACTGTCATTACTTTTAAAGTTAATTATTTTATTAAATATTTTCGAATTGTCACGCCTCGATCCGCAGGCCCGGCCACGTGACAACCGCCGTACCACCTCGAGATGCGTGCATCGTCAGGCAGGCAACCAAGATGGCACAAGGCATAAAAATAAAGGGTATTCGAGCAATATATGAAAATATACAAGAAATATTATAGAAAATATAATCTAAAAATATTTATAAAGAAAGTGGCACGATAATATTCCGAGCCAAGATTCACAGGGCAAAAAGGGTGGCACCTACAAAATCGTGTCCACAGTGTCATACTGGGATCACTGACCACTGGGATGTCCGCCGTCCGAAGCCTGATGACCTGACAACAAAAGTGAATGGAATGAGTACAATATACTTGTACCCAGTGAGGGACCCGGTTATAATGATCGATCACCTCAGGCTGGCGATATAAAATAATCCAAAATTAATTTACTAAACCATTTACTAAAAATTATAAGAAATCCCATACCAAAACAAATATTAAATCAATAATAATATTACTAAATGGGCTGGCTTCTGAAATTGTCCCAAAGGTACACCTATGCACTGGGGTACCCGCTGGACCGTCAAGGGTTACTTTATACTTCAAAACACTTTTCTTTGTTCACTGGCCCATTCCCTTGACGTTTGCCTTGCTGTGGTGGAACACAGCAAACTGGAGCCCTGGCGAGCTTCCCTTCGCGCCTCTCCCAGGGTCTCGTCTCACCGTGCCTTTCGACAGGCGGTCCACGGCTGAGAATCTTGCATGCTTCTCCAACTCGGTCCACGCTCCCGCAAATTGGAGCCCCGAGGAACCCGCTCAATCTCTCGTCTCTCAGGGGCATCGTACCCCAAACAATTATTAATAGCATCAATTTATAAAAATATTTGAAAATCCCACCCTTTAAATCTTTTGTAAACTTGGTGTGTGAGGGTGGATATTTCATACCCCAAAACATATAAAAACAATTTAATAAAGCATTTATAAAGAAACTTGAAAACGGTTAACCCTCAATGGTCAACCAATATAATCCAAGCCACTCACAAGAGAGGAGAGTTGTATACTCCCCGATTACCCCATGAATGCCTTAGCTCAAACTGCTACCGGTCTCAACCTCGTACAATCACGTACCTAAATAATCAAATTAAAATCTAATTTGATTAATAAAGGCAATTGACTAAAATTAAACACCTAGGTAAAGTCTAATTAAAGTTTCTAAGGTCTTGGAATAAAATTGGACAAGTCCGGAGGTCAATTGAAGTGAATTAAAGTCAATTGGGGTCAAATGGGGTCTAGGGCTGCAAAATGACCATTTTGCCCCTAGACCCGAATTGGGGAAAAAATTGCCCAGCAGGGATGATCCGGCCCCGGATCATGACACATCCGGCGCCGTTCATTCCTGCACTTCAAGGCCGAGTTTCGGCCTCCAATCTTCTTCAGCTCGATTCAAGTTCAATTCAACACCAATGGACGTGAAATTCGAAATGCATACTCCTCAACACTTAAACTAAGATTCCACAGCATCAAAAACTGATTTAAACAACCAATTACGCTCGGAATTCAAATCAAAACACTAAGGGTTACACGTTCTCGGGCAAAACAGATATCTCAACTTCAATTCATGAATTCTCCTAGCACAGACCACGAAATCAAGCAAATAAACTATCAAATTAAAGCTTAGTGAGTCTAGAACAACATACCAAATTCCCAACCACTTCCCACGGTTGAATTCAAAGATATAGCTCGAAGAACAAACTATCGCCGAAATGACAGTTTTGAAGATTTGATGATTTTCTTGGAAATTTTGGTGTTTTGATCTTCAAGAAGGCAAGAGAAGCTAACAATGATGATTGGTTGAGTATTTGAAAGGAGATTGAAAGTTTGATTTTGAGGGAATTGGAAGAGAGAGGTCGGAGAATCGAAGAACAAAGAAGAGAAGAGAAATTAGGGGGTCTCGGGTAAGCCGAGGCCCATTTATGCGATCAGATCCGGCGCCGGAGTCAGCAAAGTCAAGGTTGACTCCGGTCAACCTAGTCCACGCTCCTTGGAATTCGTGCCCAAGTGGGCCCCGCAACTCAAAACTCCAATTTTAGGGTTTTTAAGCTTGAAATCAAACTGAATGAAGTTTAAAACATCCATGGGAAGTCCAATTTGGTATCTTGGCCAGACGACTTAGTTCAAACACAAAAACTTGACACGTGCGGACTTGGTCCGGGCGTGTAAGCTCTTCCCCCCTTACAAAAATTTCGTCCCCGAAATTTAAACACACTAATCATCAAACAGATGGGGGAAGTCACGTCTCATATCGCCCTCAGGCTCCCAAGTTTGCTCCTCGATTTACGAGCTTTTCCACAAAACTCGTACCAAAGGTATCGATTTATTTCTCAAGGATCGAATCTCTCGATCCAATATGGCTACAGGTCGAACCCTGAAGCCCAAACTTTTCTTCAGCTTCACAGGTGGTGTTTGAAGAACGTGCGACGGATCAGGTACATATTTCTGGAGCATAGATACATGGAAGACATCATGTATCCGAGCCATGTCAAGTGGCAACTCCAAGCGATACGCCACCGGTCCAATCCGTTCAATGATAAGGAATGGGCCAATGTACCTCGGGTTTAGTTTTCCCGCCTTGCGAAAATGGATAACGCCTTTCCAAGGAGAGACCTTCAAGAACACACGATCTCCCACTTGGAACTCCAAAGGTGTCCTCCTTCGCTGCGCATACTTCCGATCTCGATCTTGGGCTGCTTGAAGTCGTTCCCGAATGAACTTCACCTTTTTAATGGTGAGTTCAATCTCTGCCTTGTCGAAGATTCGGTTCTCGCCCACTTCATCCCAATATAATGGGGTTCTGCACTTCTTCCTGTACAAAGCTTCATACGGAGCCATACCAATACTGGATTGGTAGCTGTTGTTGTAAGCAAACTCCGCTGCCGCAAGGTATGTGTCCTATCCACTAGAAAACTCAAGCGCACATGCTCGCAACATGTCTTCCAATATTTGAATGGTTCGTTCCGATTGGCCGTCGGTCTGTGGATGGAAAGCAGTGCTGAAATGGAGCTGAGTTCCCATCGCTTGCTGAAAGCTGTCCCAGAATTGCGAAGTAAACCTCTGATCTCGATCCGAAACTATGGAAGCCGGGACTCCGTGGAGTCTAACTATTTCGTTCATGTAAAGTTGCGCTAACTGGTTCACGCTCCACCTCATGCTTACTGGGAGGAAGTGTGCTGACTTGGTAAGCTGGTCGACAATCACCCACACGGCATCAATTCCTCGCCTAACGAGCGGAAATCCAGTCACAAAATCCATGGTGATGTGTTCCCACTTCCATCCGGGAATCTGAAGAGGCTGAAGTGTCCCTAACTTTTCTAAAACTAGTGTGGGGCCCACGGGTTCCCAGGGGCATTTTCGTAATTTTTCACCAAGTGTCCAATTTTTACCCCGGAACCTCCCGGACACTTTTCTAAGCCCTGAATCACATCCAAACCCAGTCATAGGTCATATTAGAGCCTCATAGGTGCATTCATAAATTGAACTTATGAATGCTAACTTATATTTCCGTGTACTAGGGCTCCGGATAATCGAATACGGCGATGCACCGGAGGTTAAACTACATGGAGCGCTTGGGAGTATACGATTCTCCTACTACTGTGAGTGGCTTAGTTTTCAGTGCTTAGCCACTAGGGTAAAATGTTTTGAAAACATAAATTGTGTTAAAAAAAGGTTTTACAACGGTTTTGGGATAAGGGTAATCCACAACACACACTTTTTATTTTGTGATACGCCTACTTATGGGGGTGGGACGATTTTAAAAATATAAAGCTTGTGTGTGTTTACATGTTTTAATATTTGTATAAAGAATTTTATTATTATTATTATTATTATTATGATTATCGGGGTACGATGCCCCTGGAAGAGGAGTGATTGAGTGGGATTCCTCAGAGCTCCAATTTGCGGGAACGTGGACCGAGTTTGAGAGCATGCATGATACTCAGCCGTGGGCCGCCTATCGAGGGGCACGGTGAGTCGAGCCTGGTTGGGAGAGGCACGTAGGGAAACTCGCCAGAGCTCCAGTTCACTGTGTTCCACCACAGTGAGGCACCACCGAGGGAACAGGCTAGTGTATGAGATAAAGAGAAAATGAATATGAAAAGAGAAAATAAATAACCCTCGGTGCAGTAAGGCATACGACCGGCCAGTCGTGCCTTCAGTGTATTAGGTGCCAGCCCATTAGTGTATAATAATTTTAAAGGTTTTAAAATTTAATACTCCTTGGGAGAATTTCAAAAGAGGTTTTGAAAACAAAAATTTATTTTATTCACTCCTGGAGAATTTAATACAGGAAGTGTTGAAAACAAAGTTTTTGATTTAATTTATTTTATTTGATTAAGTATATTTTCGATTACCCTGTTTTCCCTAACCCTGATGGAGACCCATTGAATCTCTGTCTGTCACGCCCCGACCCGCCCGGGTCGGCCACGTGGCAACCGCCGCGCTGCCTCGAAGTACGTGCCGGCCGGTCACGCACCAGAGGCACCGCAAGGCATAGAAATGGATATCATCGCTGCAAAACAAAACTAAATTTTAATTAGAAATCATTTAATAAGATATTTAATTATAAGTAACACCAGTGGACTAATTTAAAAGAATACCTACACAGCGGAAACTACTAAGCCTAAGCCACCGACGCCTGGTAGTGAGCCTCCTTTCTAATGGCTGACTCCGTACGCGAAGCTGCATCCATCACAATGGAATACAGGTGAGTGACAGAGATTCAATGAGTCTCCATCAGGGTTAGGGAAAATAGGGTAATCGAAAATATAACAATAAAATAATTTAAATCAAAACTTTGTTTTCAACACTTCCCGTATCAAAATCTTCGGGAGTGAATATAATAAATTTTTGTTTTCAAAATATCCTTTGAAGTTCTCCCAAGGAGTATAGATTTTAAAACCTTTTTAAAATAAAATAATTATATAATCATGGGCTGGCACCTAATACACTGAAGGCACGACTGGCCGGTCGTATGCCTTACTGCACCGAGGGCTATTTCTTTTCTCTTCATATTCATTTTCTCTTTATCTCATACACTAGCCCGTTCCCTCGGTGGTGCCTCACTGTGGTGGAACACAGTGAACTGGAGCTCTGGCGAGTTTCCCTACGCGCCTCTCCCAACCAGGCTCGACTCACCGTGCCCCTCGATAGGCGGTCCACGGCTGAGTATCATGCATGCTCTCAAACTCGGTCCACGCTCCCGCAAATTGGAGCCCCGAGGAATCCCACTCAATCACTCCTCTTCCAGGGGCATCGTACCCCAATAATCATAATAATAATAATAATAATATTTCTTTACAAAATATTAAAACATATAAACACACACAAACTTTATATTTTTAAAATCAACCCACCCCCATAAGTGGGCATATCACAAAATAAAAAGTGTGTGTCGTGGATTACCCTTATCCCAAAACCGTTGTAAAACCTTTTTAAAACAATTTATGTTTTTAAAACATTTTTCCCTAGTGGCTAAGCACTGAAAACTAAGCCACTCACAGTATTGGGAGATTCGTATACTCCCAAGCGCTCCATGTAGTTTAACCTCCGGTGCATCGCCGCATTCGATTAACCGGAGCCCTAACACACGGAAATATAAGTTAGCATTCATAATTACAATTTATGAATGCACCTATGAGGCTCTAATATGACCTATGACTATGTTTGGAAGTGATTCGGGGCTTGGAAAAGTGTCCAGGAGGTTCCGGGGTAAAAGTTGGACACTTGATGAAAAATTACGAAAATACCCCTGGGGGTCCATGGGCTACTCGGGCCGGGCCCGACACTTAGAAAAGTGTCCGGGAGGTTTCGGGGCTAAAATCGGACTCTCGGTGAAAAATTACCAAAATGCCCCCCGGGGGCCCGTGGGCCCCACACCCGGACTAGGCTGGGCCCCACACGGGTTGGGCCAAATTCTACTCGAAATCGGGCTCAAAAAGCCCACCTATGAGATATTTATACATTATAATGATATAATATATAAATATCTAAGATATAATAATATTATATATAAATATCTAAATATATTAATATAATATATAAATATCTTTTAATATAATAATAATATATTGAAAATATCTAAACAGGGGCTCGATCGGCCAGTTCTTCGGCCGGTCTCTTCCCCGGTTTTCGCACTCGTTTCTCCTCCTTTCGACGTACAAACTTAGAGAGGCGATCCTCATGGCATCCACAACGGATATGCCGAGGCAGAAACGAGAAACACCGGTCCAATTTTCCCGTAGACCGAGATTTAGCCCGAATTGACTAAATCTCCGATTTACTCACACCCGGTGCTCAAAAATGCGTAAAAACGGAATGGGACGTAGAATAAGGTGAATACTATAACCCACTAAAAACTCACCTTATTCCACCGGCCCAAAATCCACTTATTTGAGTTTAAAGATCTAATCCGGTCAAAAGCTGAAAACTTGGATCTAGGCTAAACCGATGCATGGAAATGCGTGCAAACTTAACAAAACGTAGATCGAGGTGAGAAGAACAACATACTGAAAACTCACCTTGATCTGATAGCCGGGCATGTCCCACTTTGCCAATTGTCCAAAATGCCTCCGGTCGGCTCCAGAGAGAAAAGAAGAAAAAAGAAAGAAAAAGAAAAGAAAAATGAAAGAAAGGTTCGGCTCCCTCCCCTATTTATAGGGGAGCCCGACGCCGGGTCCACTCGGGCCCCGGGTCAAACTTTTTCCCCTTTTTCAACTTTATTCCATTTTTTTACCCATTGGCTAAATCCTTTGATTTCTTGTGCCAATGGGGTCCATAATAAATTTCTAGGGACTTATTTGGAGGTGTTTTTGGCATTTTACTAATTTCCATGCACGGTTAATTACTTTATCTTCAAACTCCATCTTATCCTAATTTTAACTTCTCTTCTGACTTGACACAGCCGGACCGACCCGTTGTTTAATTGATACGCTATCTTATACTATGCCGTTTGTACGAAAAGTCGTGCTAGGTCCGGGTGTGTCAACTCTCCCCTCCTTCAAAAATTTCGTCCTCGAAATTAAACAAGGTAGCTTGGGGAGATTGGGCTTCCATTTGAAGCCCTCATTCCGTTTTCGAATAGTGTTCACTTCACTATTCGCCGCTGAAGTTCACCACGCTTTCGCTGCACACTCTAATCATTCTCTTCCTCAAGAGTGGTTTTATCACTCTTCCACTCTTGAGTTTGAACCTCATCTTTTCCTTAACATAGCCTACCCTTACCTATTCATGGGTTAGGCTTTCTTCACTCCATTCGTGTTTGCTCGATCTTCTTGCTTTGTTCTTATCTCATCCTCCAAGTCTCTCTTGACGAGACTATCCTTTTGTTTCTTTTGAGGTTTCACACCTCTTGCTCTTCTCAGGAGTTATTCTCCTTTTTCATTGCCACTGCCTCTCACTTCGAGGCTATCTTTTGACGCGTTTCTTGTCGTTTCGTGGTCTTGTACTCATCCTTGTAGCGAAGTTATGGGGAAAGACCTTCGCTTAACTCCCTCGCCTCCACGGCGAGGATGCGGTGAGTTAATTGTCTTTCCGCCCTACCTTGGTCTTGCTTCTTTGTTTCGTTTCTTACTTCCATTCTCTCTCTTAATGGCGCATGAGTCGAGCTCTAGTACACGCTGGCCCACACTGGCCACATCATAACTGAGGAATCAGAGATCATGCCCCCTCGGCTCTCACATCTGACCCACTCTCTGATCGCCCATCACAATCACAAATAGGGCCCTCGGCCCATCACATCTCATCTCTCATCCTCACTGGGATGGAGAACTCTGGGTGGCCTCACGCACACCCCAAATCACACACTGGGCCGATCCTCTCGAGTGGTCATCACAGAGATCCTCAAGATCTCGATCTCTGATCCTTTCTCTCATAGGGACGCCTCACATGGCTCCCAGATCATCACACTTGAGCCTCGACCTCATACCCATCCATACCATTTCTCTAGCCTCATCGGCATTCCTTAAATTTTATTTTCTTGAGGTATCCAATTCAGGTGGTGTCGCGTGTTTCTCTTCCTTTCGTCTTCCTTCCTTCACATTACCTTCCTTGCTAATGGTCGATCTCTTTTCCCTTCTTCTCGTTAATAATATTTCTGGGATCTCCATATCCCCGTCTCTTTCCTTTTCTTCTTTTCCATTCACCCATGATTCATTGTGGGGTCCACATTTCTCTTGCCTTCTCGTCACTACGAGACTAGGCCAATCACACATGTTGAACTCTTACGGTATCCTTTGTAGCTTCATTATCTTCGCATTCTTCTCTCTTGAGGTATCTCGTTATTCATTTAACTTGGCCTTCTCTTTGGTCCATTGCCTTCCTTAGGCATCACTTGCAACCCTTGTCACTTTCGTACCCTTCTCCCTTAGGGTCATCTCTGTATCCTTTCTCTTACATAACCTTGTACCTCGATTTACGTGACCTCCCACGTCTTATCCGAGGTTTACTTTACCTTGACTTCATTATTCCCTTTCTTTGCTTTCTTTATCATTCTTATCCTTATTCCTCTTTTCTTCTAACACCTTTGATTTTCTTGGGTGTTAGAATTTCCTTTCTGCTCTTCATACTGGCTGTGCTCATAGAAGTTTATGAGCTTAATCAATTCTTCTCCTTACTCCCGTTCTCCTTCCATTGAATACTCGGGGTTGTCTCTTATCACCGTTTCTGTTTCAGTTCCCTCATCTCTTGCTTTCCATGTGTAGGTTTCTTTTATCTTATCCTTCTTGGCTTTTGCTGCCTTTGATTTCCCGCTATATCTCCTTTGTCTTTCAATGCCCTGGTTTACTTATCGTGGGCAACACCTTTCTCTATCTTTTATTACCTCACTATCTTGCCCACGCCAAGTTAACTCCATCTTAGCTTGGTTTAACTTTATCTTCCACATCCTTTCTTCACTTATCATTCTTCGGGGAGGTTATCCTCAAATTAGCTTACTCCCCTCCTTCTAAAAGATTGAACTTATCCTCCATATTCTTCAACCTTTTACTTTTAATTCCTTCTATCTCACTCTACCTTTTTGGTTCTCCACCTTTCATCTCTTTCGGTTCCAATCATTATTCTGATATATCCTTAATCACCTTTTTGTCTTCTCCAGTTTCAATTATCACCATATTCATCCTTGTGTTTGTCCTCACTTCCTTTACTTATCATTTTCTTTCATTCATCCTTTGCTTGTATCATCCACTATCACCCCTTATTCATTGGGATGTGATCATCTTCCGTCACTCGTTTCCTACGAGTGCTCCTTCTCTTATGTTTTCTCCAATTTTTCTTTCTATCCAATCTCCTTATCTCTTCTTTTATCATCTAACAAATCAGGGGTTTTCCTTTCCCTTCTTTTCACCAATTTGTCTCCTTGACCCCTTTCTTGCTTCTCAACTCTGGCCTCCAATAATCCTTGTTTATTCTTTCTTTTCCTTGATTTATTCATTTTAGGATGTAGTGCCTTGGCTTGATTCGAGTTCAGGGTTCATTATGCTCGACTCTCTTTAACTAATATCCATTTCTAAGTCTTTTATTCACTTTCTTTCACTAGATCTTTCTTAATCCTCTTTCTATGCTTCTTTTAATTTTCCTTTTTATGATCTTCTTTAATCTGTCTCTAAGTTACTCACCTAGGTTTCGTCTCTAACCCTAATTTCTTAGTCTTATTCTTTTACTAATCCTGGTCAGTCATTTGGAGTTATTAACTTAGGGTTGATTATGAAATTATCACTAATTAAGGTTATAGTTTTCTAGTGATGTGTTATACTTTTCCTCTTTTAAGGCTCTATTCCTAGTTAACCAGAACTTAGTTCATCAACTGAACTAAGTCTCTCTTTCTTTTAGGCCTTGTTATTCTTTTATTAACCTAGGATCTTCTTTTACCTAGGGTTTTCATACTTTCTTTCTTCATTAAGAAAGCCTCCGCACTACATCACGACATCTCTTCATCCTTTGTTTAAGGGTCCGCGTTTCTTCTCCTTTCCTCTTCTTCTTTCTCGCCAATTTCATCTGATGATGTCTTCTCAATCTTCGAAGAACGTTCTTTTCGTGCCCTTCATTCGCACATATGCAAGCATTCCCATCATTGCCGTGCGTTACACTCTTTCTTTGCTTACTTTCCTCCCATTCACCTTGTTCAAAATCATTTCTTATTATCCTTTGGGGGTCTCCTCCTCCTTACTTTCTTTATTCCACTTCTTCCATCTTCATTTCCTTTCTCTTTTATCCATTATCCTTCTCATCATTGGTATCCAATGGTCGGACAAGTAGTAACAGATGTACTACTCGTTGACCACTTGGATGTAATCTCCTTTCATTCTTTCATTCTCCATCGTGTCATCCTTGCCTTATTCCTCCTCATCGTTTCCCAAGAATAGCTTCTCTCTTATTCTCTTTCCTTACTCTTCCTTTTTGCCATCCTTGAATCCTTTGGGGTTTCCTCTTATCAATCCTTTCCTTTGGGTGGTATGTCTCACCCCTTACACCCCACAGTGTAAGAATAATTGAAGTTAGCTAGCCCTTGCTGCCACTTCTCTCACTTCGTGCTCACTCCTCGGAGCATTATCCAGGCAATCTGTGGGCTTATCCCACCAGACTTGTCAACCTGTGGGATCTTCGGCAATCACTTGTCTTCATCTCCACTTGATGCTCTGTGAACTCCTTCTCGATCCTTCATCTGGTTGTGCGGGTGCTTCATCTCACGTCCTGAGGTTTTTGGTCAACCACATCCTCCGTGATTGACTTCTTTGATTTCAGTCATCTTAACCATATTCTCTCTTCAAAGCTACACACCGATGGTGTAGAAAACGAGAGAAGTGAGGTTAGCGTTCACGCACGTTATACCCACCTTGGCCTCGTTCTAGTTGTATCATTTCCTCCCAAGTCTTACACGTCACTAGTGTAAAGAATTGGGGCAACGCATCTAATTTACGCTTGACACTCGCTGCTTTACTAGCGAGTCTCAATGTTCACAACTTCAAAATCAAACATTGAAGGTTGCGGGCATCGAACCAGTTTCCACTGGTAAGCCTTTAACTAGGCTTCGTCGAAATTCGGACGAAACATTATCTATCTCGTCGTCTCAAGGGAAATACCATCCCTTGCACAGTTCGGCTATCGAGTAGAAGGAACATTGAAAGTTGAAAATGTGAGTTTGGGGGTTTCTTGGAAAGCGTGCCCTACTTGCACGAATCTCGAGGAAGAAGGTGGTCGTGATGTCTTCTCACTTAAGACCACACTCGAGAACACTATCTGGTGGCTTGCTGCTAAAGAAAGTATTCTAAGAGTAAGCTTGATTATTCATGACGCTTTCGAGTAGCTACATACTCGAACTCTTGAATTTTAAACCTATTTAATCCACTGGCTTCAAAAACACTTGAAAACGTTTGAAAACTCTTTAAAAATATTTTATAGCTTTTGAAAACTATCAGAATCTTTTAATCGCTCTGATACCAATCAAATTGTCACGCCCCGACCCGCCCGGGTCGGCCACGTGGCAACCGCCGCGCTGCCTCGAAGTACGTGCCGGCCGGTCACGCACCAGAGGCACCGCAAGGCATAGAAATGGATATCATCGCTGCAAAACAAAACTAAATTTTAATTAGAAATCATTTAATAAGATATTTAATTATAAGTAACACCAGTGGACTAATTTAAAAGAATACCTACACAGCGGAAACTACTAAGCCTAAGCCACCGACGCCTGGTAGTGAGCCTCCTTTCTAATGGCTGACTCCGTACGCGAAGCTGCATCCATCACAATGGAATACAGGTGAGTGACAGAGATTCAATGAGTCTCCATCAGGGTTAGGGAAAATAGGGTAATCGAAAATATAACAATAAAATAATTTAAATCAAAACTTTGTTTTCAACACTTCCCGTATCAAAATCTTCGGGAGTGAATATAATAAATTTTTGTTTTCAAAATATCCTTTGAAGTTCTCCCAAGGAGTATAGATTTTAAAACCTTTTTAAAATAAAATAATTATATAATCATGGGCTGGCACCTAATACACTGAAGGCACGACTGGCCGGTCGTATGCCTTACTGCACCGAGGGCTATTTCTTTTCTCTTCATATTCATTTTCTCTTTATCTCATACACTAGCCCGTTCCCTCGGTGGTGCCTCACTGTGGTGGAACACAGTGAACTGGAGCTCTGGCGAGTTTCCCTACGCGCCTCTCCCAACCAGGCTCGACTCACCGTGCCCCTCGATAGGCGGTCCACGGCTGAGTATCATGCATGCTCTCAAACTCGGTCCACGCTCCCGCAAATTGGAGCCCCGAGGAATCCCACTCAATCACTCCTCTTCCAGGGGCATCGTACCCCAATAATCATAATAATAATAATAATAATATTTCTTTACAAAATATTAAAACATATAAACACACACAAACTTTATATTTTTAAAATCAACCCACCCCCATAAGTGGGCATATCACAAAATAAAAAGTGTGTGTCGTGGATTACCCTTATCCCAAAACCGTTGTAAAACCTTTTTAAAACAATTTATGTTTTTAAAACATTTTTCCCTAGTGGCTAAGCACTGAAAACTAAGCCACTCACAGTATTGGGAGATTCGTATACTCCCAAGCGCTCCATGTAGTTTAACCTCCGGTGCATCGCCGCATTCGATTAACCGGAGCCCTAACACACGGAAATATAAGTTAGCATTCATAATTACAATTTATGAATGCACCTATGAGGCTCTAATATGACCTATGACTATGTTTGGAAGTGATTCGGGGCTTGGAAAAGTGTCCAGGAGGTTCCGGGGTAAAAGTTGGACACTTGATGAAAAATTACGAAAATACCCCTGGGGGTCCATGGGCTACTCGGGCCGGGCCCGACACTTAGAAAAGTGTCCGGGAGGTTTCGGGGCTAAAATCGGACTCTCGGTGAAAAATTACCAAAATGCCCCCCGGGGGCCCGTGGGCCCCACACCCGGACTAGGCTGGGCCCCACACGGGTTGGGCCAAATTCTACTCGAAATCGGGCTCAAAAAGTCCACCTATGAGATATTTATACATTATAATGATATAATATATAAATATCTAAGATATAATAATATTATATATAAATATCTAAATATATTAATATAATATATAAATATCTTTTAATATAATAATAATATATTGAAAATATCTAAACAGGGGCTCGATCGGCCAGTTCTTCGGCCGGTCTCTTCCCCGGTTTTCGCACTCGTTTCTCCTCCTTTCGACGTACAAACTTAGAGAGGCGATCCTCATGGCATCCACAACGGATATGCCGAGGCAGAAACGAGAAACACCGGTCCAATTTTCCCGTAGACCGAGATTTAGCCCGAATTGACTAAATCTCCGATTTACTCACACCCGGTGCTCAAAAATGCGTAAAAACGGAATGGGACGTAGAATAAGGTGAATACTATAACCCACTAAAAACTCACCTTATTCCACCGGCCCAAAATCCACTTATTTGAGTTTAAAGATCTAATCCGGTCAAAAGCTGAAAACTTGGATCTAGGCTAAACCGATGCATGGAAATGCGTGCAAACTTAACAAAACGTAGATCGAGGTGAGAAGAACAACATACTGAAAACTCACCTTGATCTGATAGCCGGGCATGTCCCACTTTGCCAATTGTCCAAAATGCCTCCGGTCGGCTCCAGAGAGAAAAGAAGAAAAAAGAAAGAAAAAGAAAAGAAAAATGAAAGAAAGGTTCGGCTCCCTCCCCTATTTATAGGGGAGCCCGACGCCGGGTCCACTCGGGCCCCGGGTCAAACTTTTTCCCCTTTTTCAACTTTATTCCATTTTTTTTACCCATTGGCTAAATCCTTTGATTTCTTGTGCCAATGGGGTCCATAATAAATTTCTAGGGACTTATTTGGAGGTGTTTTTGGCATTTTACTAATTTCCATGCACGGTTAATTACTTTATCTTCAAACTCCATCTTATCCTAATTTTAACTTCTCTTCTGACTTGACACAGCCGGACCGACCCGTTGTTTAATTGATACGCTATCTTATACTATGCCGTTTGTACGAAAAGTCGTGCTAGGTCCGGGTGTGTCACTGTCACTCACCTGTATCCAAATGTGGATGGATGCAGATCCACGTGCGGGGTCAGCCAATAGATTGGAGGCTCACTAGAAGGCGTCGGTGGCTTAGGCTTAGTAGTTTCCGCTGTGTAGGTATTCTTTAAATTAATCCACTGGTACTACTTTAAAGTTTATTATTTTATTAAATGATTTTTAATTAAAGTTTTAGTTGTTTTGCAGCGATGGTATCCATTTCTATGCCTTGCGTTGCTTCTTGTGCGTGACCGGCCGGCACGTACTTCAAGGCAGCGCAGCGGTTGCCACATGGCCGACCCGGGCAGGTCGGGGCGTGACAACTTTAAAGCCCCTCATCCCCCATATAAATCACAGATCCGGCGCTAGATCTACTTGGGTCCTACACTGTACCTCCCTTTCATTCTCAAATCTCCTTCGATTCTCCTTATCGACCCAACTATCTCGAGTTCCGATGCCATTGGGCCCACGATCATTGTTTTGGGCTTAAAGGAAGTCCAATTAGGTCCACGATTGCCTTGATTATCCATACACTATCAAATACCTAATCTTTCAACTCCATCTTATCCTATCCTTGACATATCTTCTTTATTGTCCTTAACAAGATTATTTATCGCCAGACAAATATGTTTCCCGTATTACTTTTCGTTTCTACTACTCCAATCGTACGAAAAAGTATGCAGGTGATCCGAGCGTGTCCTAAAGAGTTCAGTAAGGAATTTTATTGGTGGTACTAAAAATATGCACAGTAAATACTATGATGTGATAAGATTCGTACAATAGTTTAGGAAGTTGGAAATCTTTATAATTATAACATGCAATTCAGAATAGAGTGCAATTGCAAAGAGCTCCATAAAGGTAAAGTTTCTTTTCCATTATTTTATTCATTCTTCTTATATGTTTGTAAAAAGAATTACTTACTAATGATTTTATGTTTGGAAATAATTTACTTATTTGTTTTTAAAATAGTTCAATGGTTAAATTGTGCATTAAATAAAAAAATTACAAATAATAACACCATAAGACCATATATAATTGACACGTTATATACAAAAACTTTACACCTAAGAGTAAAAAAGGTTCCCAACTCAAAAGTCTCACAAAAAAAGTCAAGAAAGCTACACATGTCCACAGCCACATACTAATTAGCTTTGTATAAAAGCAACAAATTATATATGGCTGAGACACTACCTGTAATTTGGACCTAGCACTTTTTTATCCACGTTGTATACGTTAGTTGGTTTTTAGAATTATATACACTAGGTAATGACCCGGGCTACGTCCCGGGATTAGAAAGAAATATATTGATGTATATTAATGTAATGAAGTTAATATAACAAATTTAGATAAATTAAATAATTTAACCTTAATTAAATGTGAAACGGTAACAAATTTAGAGTGACCCATTAACTGGAATGAAATCATGAGTATTAAATTAATATATAAGATTAAACTATAACACATTTAAATAAAATATTATTTTTACATGTATATTCAAGTAAAATTACCAAAATAATAAGAATAAAATAAAAGTACATTTTTTTGTTTTACACTCGTAATTTAAACACTATTTATTTGATAGCGTTTAACTCGTTTGACTAAAAGTTTAGCGACTCTCGTATGTGAACTTGTAGCTCCAATTTTTTCCTTCCATCTGACTTCTTATCATATTTTTATGAGAAATTGCTATAACTTCTTGTTATCGGATTAATGGACCAGCAATTAAATCCAATAATCCTAAAGTACCAACATTAACATCATATATTCGGTCATCTTCATATGCGTTGTTCATGCATCTGATAATCGTCACTAACTGGATTGTGTGACGGAATAATGTAACTATTTTTATTGTAATTGACTTGTATAATGGAACAATATAATTTTGTGAGTAGTAATATGTATCTACCTATAAATTGTTGATGTTATGATTGAAAATATTTTAATATTTATGCATGAGAAAGCGGAAGAAAATGGATTGAAATTTATAAATAATATATAAAAACATAATCAATATGGATATTGATTATCCAAGATTATGCTCACTTTGATACGTTTTATCCAAGATTATACTCACTTTAAATTTTTTGAAAATGAAGATGTTGAAAACATGAGAAAGAAGTTATATAATGAAGTTAATGAATTAAGATGGAAAAACAAGGGCTGTAGGATAAAAGTTGTTTTTTTTAAAAAAAAAAACCAAGTTGAAATCAATGGACGTTGGAATTAAAAAGACGAATGAACTATAAATTTATAAAGTGTATATTAAAAAAATAAAGAAAGAGGGACGGTAGGAGGGAAAATGATTCACAGCAGCAGGAGGGATGAGAGGTTGAGAGGTAATGGGTCGGAGGAGAAGAAGTTAAGCTTTTATAGAGGGAAACAAGTAGAGTAAGGAGGATTGTTGTGACGTGTTTTTAAAGTTTTAAATATTATATTTAATGTTTAGATATTTGAAAGTACTGTTAAAAAATTTATTAACAATCCTACAGAAGATTTGACGTGTTTTTGAAGTTTTAAATATTATATTTAATGTTTAAATATTTGAAAGTACTGTTTAAAAATTTATTAACAATCCTACAAAAGATTTGATTCTTGGAATAAGATCTGCTCAGAGATGACTGGAAATATCTTATCTTCATTGAAAACAAAATACAACCTTTTCGAAAGACCTTCCTCTCCAATAGTTAGACAACAATCCTGCAGAAGATTTGATTCTTGGAGTAAGATCCGTTCAGAGATGCCTGTAAATATCTTTTTCTCATTGAAAACATAATCCAACCTTTTCGAAAGAGTGAAAGGCCTTACTCTACAATAGTAACACAGTTAATGTTAAAAAAGTTATAAGGGGCATATGGTTCAAGGTATCTTAGATTATTAGAGTTATGTGATTACCAGGTTATAACATAACCTAATACATACTTTCGGAATATACACAATTTCTGTTTAGTTGAGATTTCTAGAATATAAGATTAACCTGTTTGGTTGGGGGGTATATTTTCTGTTAAAATGGATAGTTTACCATAATGCCCTAAATACAACACTTAGACTTATTTCTTATTTGCTCAATGTTTTGTACAACTGTTGTAATTTTGTTAAGTTTGATAATTAAACATAACTAATATAAAAATTATTTAAGTAACAAACTTAGTAAAATATTATATAATTCATTTAATGATTATATAAGTTTAGTTTAATTATGCTTTTAGTTTAATTGAACTAACATATAATTAATAATTTAATAATTATATAAGCTAAATTTAATTATGTTTCTTAATCAAAATAAATTATGCTTAAAAAATTATAATTTATCAATTACATAAGGTTATTATGATCCAAAAGGGTAAAATAGTTTAATTGAACCAACATACAATTAATGGTTTAATAATTTTATAAACTAAGTTTAATTATATATGTTTCTTACCCAAAAAAAATTTATGCTTCAAAAAAAAAGTTATAATTTACAAATTACTTAAGGTTATTAGAGTCAAATGGGTAAAATATGAAGGACAAAGTGGAAAAAGATTTTAACATAACCTGGTAATCTCACATTACTTAAGAAATTAGAGGTTATGGGATTCTTGATAATCTTACCAAAAAGCTGATGTGGTGTGAATGTGAGATTACCCAAGTTATGTAATTCCTTTAAACCAAAGGTATGAATCTTATACTCCTAAGGTCACATTACCGAGGTTATGATACATTACCCTCAACCAAACGCACCTAAGACTTAAATAAACCTGTACAAGATTTATTTCTTGAGCCAAGATTTGTTTAGAGATGGCTGAAAATATCTTGTCTCCTAACCTCAGAATTTGTCCATATAGCTATGAAGCTATATCTCAATTGTCCAAAGGATTTTGCCCCTATACTCGAAAGGAAGCCTAGCTTGCAAGTTGGCCACTAAACTTAGTGTAACTGTATAAATTCCAATATTGTCGACTCTTTTGTACTCTTTGCTCTTTTTTTTTCTTTTTATATTTCAAAAACTCTATTTTCTTCTTTCTTTCCTCCATTTTTTTCTACAACTTCCAATCTTCCATACTCTTATCTTTCGAAACAGGTAAAATTAATTTTTCCAACTTTATTAGCTAAAATTCTATCCTTGTTTGATTACTAATGTTGTTATATTTTTCTTTTTTTTTATAAATAATTCAGAGATGTATTTTGGTGTTGTACTGTTAGTATTGTTTCTTGTATGGCTTCTTGTGATATTGTATGGATTTCTGGCCTTTCATCGAAAGGAAAAGGAAGATCAGAATCGAAACCAAAATGAAAATAATAAAGAAAATGGGGAACAATTGGATTTGGAGGCACAGTTGCCTTCTAAAATAGTGCCTGCACAGTCGGAGGCTCCTAAGAAATTGGTGATACCTTTGCCACAGAAACCTCCAACTTACCCACGGTTGGTGAAGTTTGCTTTTGATAGTTCTGGCATTGTCACTGTAACTAAATAGGTATAAATTGATTGTAGGGTTTTAGTAAGTTTTTAGGAATATAAGTGCTTCAATGCAGATCTGATTTTGTAAATTCTCGTTACATTTTGTGTTGTTAAGGCTTTTATATGTATGGAGTTTCTGTTCAAATCTATTACATTCGTTGTGAGTAGTTAAATATGATTTGAAGGATTGTCTGAAAAACTATTTGTGCTAGGCACCTTAATTAAGAAAAGAAATTCTTATTTTGCCAAACACTAACTTCCTTACTCATTAAGAGAAAGCATCAAAGCCCTATTCAAAGCTTGGAGTTCTTTCCTTGAATGCTAGTCTTATGGTGAGCTATAAAGAGAGGAGAAGAGATCTCAGAGCAAGTTTTGGGGCAGTCCAAGCCATGTATTCAGTAACATGTGTTAAGCTTTTGAACCAGTGTTTGTTATCATGAATGCTTCATCCAGATTTTCTATTAGATTTGACCAAGCCGATGTAAGTTTGTTAATTATGATATTGTTTTCTTTACATTCCTATTAGAGATTACATCGAAAATGAGTTTTTATTTTTTTTTTAACTTTTGGCCCTTTTTTCTGAGATTACTTACAAGTATTTTTCTTCAATCCTATCCTCAATAGAATATGAGGGCTAGATGGACATTTTTAAATCATGTCAGAAGAAGTGCTTACATGTATCAATACTTATAGTAACTTTGCCAACCACGTTAAATCATAGCTCTTATAAGTAAAAAAGAAAGCAGCGTTTTACCAGTCTCAACCAACCAATATATTTTTATCAAAATGATTTTTTTAAAAAAATTTTATAAAATTTTGATCAACCATTTAAATATAGAATGTTTATTAACTTTTGCTAAACCAAGTTAATCTTATTCTTATTTTGTTATAATTGAGTCATTGTGATCCAATTCTTATATAGAGGTATTACAAGATCATAAAATGGAATAATTTGATATTGTAGATCCTTCAATGATTGGAAAAAAGAACAATCCAAGGTAATGTTTGAACATATTGATTAAATCTCATTAGGTAGTGTGTATTGCTCTGAATTTGGGTGAGAAACGAGTTCTTTAGAAGTTTTGCCTATTAATTTCTCAGCAAATCGTCCAAACAACCACATTTCATGCACAATATAAAAGTGTTTAAGTCAATATTTTCTTCTATAAAAATTATGAAAGTCAATATTATCTTGGATAACTTATATCTAAAATTTATAATAAACGAACTCATAAGTGAGAGTGATGGAGTTAGTAAATATCACAATCACATTTGATTATAATATTATTAACAATTCGTCAGAATTCCATTTTTTAAACATACGCGTGCATGTAAAAAGTGATATGAAAGAAGATCTTAGACAATTCTTTAACAAATACGTAAGAGATATACAATCAATGAACAAATCTTTAATTTGTGACATGTGCGAAATTTGTAAGGGAAAAGTTCAGAAAGAAACAACACGGATATTATTAAACTATACTTAAACAATATATAACATATAATAGAATAGTTCAAATTACAATTCACATAAATATAAAAGCCTTGGTAGTATAAAAAAATTCGAACAAACATTAACAAAGCCATATGATACTTGAAAAGTTTACATTCCCAAAAGTTACTACTAAACTATACAACTCCTTTCCATTTTGTTTGTTCATTTTTCTTTTTTGGTAAGCTACAATTTATTTATTTCTTACGTAAAACAAACAATGAATACATTTGAATTCCTCAAATTTATACTCAAACTTTTTACTATCATATCTTATACAAAATTCAAAAAGGCAATTCATTAAGGATAGACGGGAAAATTCATTTCTTATCCATACACTTTTTTAAAATTTGTGCAAAAGGGTTTTATACAAAGAATTTTAGATAAATGAAGTACTAATTTATACATACTTCATAGCAGTCACTGTTTTTTGAAAACTTCTACCTCTAAGTCAATTTCTTTGGTTAATTAACATATAGGTTATTAACAATTTTGCCATTTTATATTGCTAAATGGAGTTTCCATCTCAATTACAAATTAAATAAAATAAATGAAAATTAATATATTATCTATGTGGTTAATTGTCAGAATGGATATCTAAAATTATTTTTTAAATTTTTAGAGGATTTGACCATTCAAAACAAATCTGTTTGTTAAATTACTATTCTCTTTAGTTTTGATTATATAACATGTTTCCATTAAATTTAAAAATAATTGATAATTTGAAATAATATTTTATATAACAAAATTTATTTTTTTTAAAAAAATGAAACATAGAGTGATAAAGAAATCCCTAAATGTCGATGAATTATATAGAATGAGGCAAATGATATCCAGATTATAGAAGTTGGGCGGGAAAAATATAAATAGCATTTTTCTTTTTTGTTTTATTTTTTTTATTTTTCCTGGCATACATTTCTAGAAGTAGAGTCAAGCAGATAGTTAATAGTATTGTGAGAAACCAATAAAAGCTAAAGATTCAATAAAAGCTAAGGAAACTTTATACAACAACGTTCACAAATTGAACAAATTCAAATATTAACTTGGAATTTAGCGCAAACATTAGTTAAACTCTATGAGCTATTGTCCATTACGATTGTAATACCCGTTCCAAATTACTGTTCCTCTTAGTTCGTCCGACATGCATCATTTAGTAGGAAATCATGGAAAATATAGTTTAAGCCTTACATAAGTTATGGATAGGATATAAATGGAATTAAATGAATTGTTAAAGAATTAGTAGTAAGGTTAGAAATTTAGACTGAAATTGTTAACAAATGACAGGGAATTTAAAAATTTCACTACCAATGGAATAAAAAGAAATTGTCTGAAGAATAAAAATATACATTGAAAATTTTATTACACTGACTTAGGATATAGATGGAATTTTAGTGATTGTTGGAGGACAAAATAGGAACTAAGAACAAAATTTTCTTTTATGGACTTAACCATCTAGTGACAAGTGGCAAAGCCTTAGAAATCAATGGCTAAGATGAAAACAAATTTTGTCATCTTTTGCCTAGTGAAATCCGGCCATGCATGAAGAAAAGCCTAGAAAATTCAACACAATTTCATGTTGTCTTCAACCTTGAGAAAAAGGAAGAACAAAGTCCATTGATGAAAGCTTGGAAGCTTACTCCATAACACATAAGTCCTAAATCCTCCAAACAAGCCTACTAAAATTTCCTATCAAATTAAACCTCTTGATTAGCCCATCAACATTCCTAAATCAATTTCAATAAATTCAAGCTAAGTGAGGAGAAATTGCAATTGGAAAGTCTAGGGTTCTTGGTGGGATATTACAATTCAAAGGTAAGCATGCCTAAATTCAATGTTAGATTATAGTTTTTGGTATGCTAAATATGAATATAAGGTCAATTTAACTTGAAATCACTTGTAGGAGTGTGAATCTAGAAAATTAGAAAAGTTATGGAGAATTTTTGAATTTAAGATTTTTAGGTCAAATTGAATTCATGGAACCTTAGGATTAAAATATGAGGTTCATGGAAGCTTACTAAACTAGGAAATGCCATCAAGTTACATTAGAAAAGAAAATTTTAATTTTTCAATATTTATGCCGAAAATTACAAGGAAAATAGCTTTTTTGCCATTTTGGAATTTAAATGAAAATGTAGTTGTTTTAAAGTAATTTTAATGTGAAAATGTTAAAGAAAAATGTTGGAAAAGAAAAATGTGGAAATTGGGTGAAATTGGAGCAAAGGCCGAAATTTTTAATGTGCCATAGCTATGGGAAATTTTCAACCTATAATGGTATAGATGTGAATTTTGGAGAAATTAGATTGGAAGAATATTAGTGAAAAATACTAATTAGGAGTTAGAATTCAAATTTAGTGCATGGCATACATGGCATTACACTTAGTCTAAGTCTTAATTAAATTTAGCAATGGCTATAGAAACTAAATAAATTATGAAAATTAGGAGTACCTGCACCATCAAAGGACAAGGAATTGGGTGAGGACGGTCAAGAATAGCGAAGACCTCACTGTGAGTGGATGACTAACTCAAAAGAATTGCTTTTATACTTGATTTAATATTTTTGGATTTAATGCTTCTGCTTATTTGGATTTCTCAAATTAAAATATTGATGAATGGTTTATGAGATTTTATAAAATCCTATTGTGTTAAGACGAAATTATTTCTTAATTTATGGATTGAGAAAGAACCTCTGTTTTTGGAAAGTGTTGATGTTAATATTTTGTGTGATGAAATGATACTGTGGAAAGGCCATCTGGGTCATAAGCTTGCTGCTCACGGCAGCCCTACGAGGGGAATTTATCATTACTGCAGTAAGTAAGTAGCCTGCGGACCGCCTTTTGAGGGGCGCGGGTGCTTATGGTTTAGCCTTGGATCGGAGGCGCGGAGGGAAACCGACAAGGCATTTGTGAGTTCATTCTGCGGCACTGCCGGGCAGGATGGAACTCAGTCACCCAGTGTCGACCTCGAGCCAACGCGACAGCTTGGGTAGAGAAATTGACGGACAATATCTTTGACCCATGGGCCTATTTTCTGGAAAACTCCTTTCCTAATGGTTCTTTTATATTACTTTGAATATTTGAATTATGAAAGTATCTGAATTTATTTTTGTGAACTTCCATACTTCTATAAATATTTTATCGGTTATCCACTCACTGAGTAACCTTGTTACTCACCCTTTGACACGCCCGGATCTAGTCCGCACGTGTTAATTTGAATATTTATGTATTGTTGTCATGTTAATATACCAAATTAGACTTTCCATGGATGTTTCAAACTTCGTATAGCTCAATTTCAAGCTTAAAAATCCTAAAATTGAAGTCCGGGGATGTGGGCCCCACTTGGAATCAAGACCCGAGGAAAATTGGGCTGAGTTGACCGGAGTCAACTATAAAAATGTTGACTCCGGCGCCGGACCTGGTCGGGTCCGGCGCCGGACCCGTCAAATTTAAATGGGGTCTCGGATGGCCGAGACCCCCATTTTTCCCATTTTCTCTCCTCCTTCAATTCTCTGATCTCTCTCTTCAAATTCTCTCTGAATCAAACTCTTAATCTCTCTTCAAACACTTCATCAATCATCAATATCAACTTATTTTGCCTCCTTGAAGATCAAAACATCAAGATTTCTAAGGAAATCATCAAATCTAGAAAACTGGAAATTTGGCGACAGTTTGTTCATCAGCCAATATCTTTTGATTCAACCATGCGTTTTGGCTGAGAATTTGGTATGTTGTTCTAGACTCATCAAGCTTTAATTTGATAGTTTACACGCATGATTTCATGATCTGAGCTAAGAGAATTTGATGATTGAAGTTAAGATTTCTGTTTTGCCCGAGTAAAGTCAACTCTTGATGTTTTGATCCATAATTCGAGCATGATTTATTGTTTGATTCCATTCTTGAAGCTGTGAATTCATAGATCATGTGTTTAAATTGCTGTGTTTCAATTTTGGTGCGGATTGGTTGAGAATCGAACTCAAATGGAGTTCGATTTGGGGCATGGCCGTTGACGGCCATGCGCTGGGAACAACTCCCGCGCCGGACTCAATGAGTCCCGCGCGGGAGCTGCTGAATTATGGGAGATTTCTCCCATTTTGGCTCACTCCCGCCCGGGAGTGAGCCACCAGCCAATTGGGCATTGTAGCAATAGGGGCATTTTGGTAATTTTGCAGCCCTAGACCCCATTTGATCCTAATTGACTCCAATTAGCTCCAATTGACTTCCGGACTTGTCAATTTTAGTCCGAGACCTTTAATTGGTGTTTTATGATTTGATCATTGGTTGAATATTTTATTAATCAAATTAGATTTTTAATTTGATTATTTAGGTACGTGATCGTACGAGTTTTGGACCGGTTGCAATTTGAGCTAAAGCATTCGTGGGTAATCGGGGAGTATACAACTCTCCTCACTTGTGAGTGGCTTGGATTATATTGGTTGACCATTGAGGGTTAACCGTTTGCAAATTTATTTATAAATGCTTTATTAAATTGTTTATTTATGTTTTTGGGGTATGAATTGTCCACCCTCACACACTGAGTTTACAAATGATTTGAAGGGTGGGAATTTCGATAAATTTGATTTATTGATATTATTGATTATTATATGGGGAATGATGCCCCTGAGAGATTGATATTATTATTGATTATTGTATGGGGAATGATACCCCTGAGAGATTGATATTATTATTGATTATTTTATGGGGAACGATATCCCTGAGAAATGAGAAATTGAGCATAGTCCTCGGGGCTCCAATATGTGGGAGCGTGGACCGAGTTGAGAGCATACGTGTTACTCAGCCGTGGACCACCTATCGAGGGGCATGGTGAGTCGCTCCTGTGTGCGAGAGGCGCGTAGGGAAACTCGCCAGGGCTTCAGATGCTGTGTTCCACCACAGTATGGCAAACGTCAAGGGAATGGGCCAGAGAGTAAAGTAAAAATGTTTTAAAAGTATAAAGTAACCCTTGACGGTCCAGTGGATACCCAGTGCACAGGTATACCTTATTGGGACGATTTTTAGATGCCAGCACTTATGTAAATATTATTATGGATTTGATATTTGATTTGATATTTGATTTGGTTTGGGATTTACTATATTTCAGTAAATAGTTTATTAAATTGATATTTGGATTATTTCATATCCCCAGTCTGAGGTGATCGGTCTTTATAACCGAGTCTCTCACTGGGTACAAGTATATTGTACTCACCCCATTCACTTTTGTTATCAGATCATCAGTCTTTGGACAGCGGACGTCCTGGTGGCCAGTGATCCCAGTACGGCACTGTGGACACGATTATGTAGGTGCCACCCCTTTTGGCTTTGTGTATCTTGGCTCGGAATATTATTGCATCTTACATATATATTTGTGTATTTATAAATAATACTTTCCGTTGCATTCTGCACCGTAAGATGTGATATTTTATTTTAATATTTTGAACTATATTATCTATGATAAATTCGTATGTTTTTTTATATATTGCTCGAGTATCCTTTATTTTTAAGCCTTGTGCCATCTTGGTTGCCCACCTGACGAGGCACGCATCTCGAGGTGGTACGGCGGTTGTCACGTGGCCGAGCCTGCGGGTCGGGGCGTGACACCCTTGTTTTCATAAAACTTATTTTTCCATGTTGTAACTAGTTGACCGAGCTGCTAGGGTACGTTGTGGTGGGAAGGTAGTTGGCACTTTGCACCAATTTGACCAGAGGTGAAAAAGTCAACTTATGTACTATTTTTCAAAAATTCGTGTAGGGTCCACCGACTAAGTAAATGTCTGTTTAAATAGCTATTTCATGACTTTAGTGTGTCTAAAATATTTTGAAACTGTTACCGTATTTTTCTGAATCCTGTAGCTTAGTTTAAAAATTCACAGAAAAATATGTCGAGAAACCAATGGCATTTTTGTAAATTTCTTGAAGTTTTGGTGTCTTGTGTTTACATGAATTTTTACGTCACGACAGTCTGACATTTAAACTGTTTTGACTTGTCTACATGTTAACTAAATGTTTTAACTATTGAACTGGATGAAAACTGTATGAGGGAAAAATTGTGTAAAATGACCGTTTTAGCCTTGCGACCCTTGGAGTGTATTCTAACCTAATAGAATGCATTTCAAGAGTTGCGGCGATTGTTACGTGCTCGATCATGGTGTCGGGGCGTGACAACAATTATTTACACAACATTAGTTGAAGTAAAGAGCTCTTTCAAGACAGCAAAAGTGCATGATAATGTCTTTTCATCTTGTTACCAGGCATACAAACTTAAAAGGGTTGAGTCAGTGATTTTCCAGGCGAATCCACATTTGTTTGTTTCTTCATTCTGCATAGCATAATCATAGGAGATACTGTAAATCGCACGAGGCTCATCATAAATTTTGTCTAGATTTCCTGTTGCCATGTAAGTTACAAAGTAAGTCGATGTGGAGCTAGAAGGCCATCCATTGAAAGTGAGGATGATGATAATATTCCAATCGGTAAACTCAGGAGAATATGTTGTGAGCAAGTGATTCCTAATCAAACAAACTTTAAATCAATAACTTGCACAGTGTTTTCTACATCCCCCTAGGATTGATGATGTCAAAAGTATTGTAAGTCCTTGAAAGTGGAGATTGGTATCTCTGAGACAATCTGAAGGAAAAACTTCGATAAAGAATTTGTCCTCAGAGAAGACGAGGAAAATTGGATGCTGCAAAACAATATGTACAAGTGAGTATGTAGAGATTATTGCTGATGGTGATAGCGATTGTAGTGAGTTGATAGGTGATTCTGATAGCAACAATAATCATAGTGGGCTAACGATGCTTGTAGCATTAGGGAAAGATACGGAACTGTGCATGAAGGCTGTATGATACTGTATGTTATCATATAATCGATTCACATATATTAAGAAAAGTAGTTAAAATTAGTTGTTAACATGAGTTTCACCAAAATTTATCATAACTTTTCAATATTACCTCTATTCACTTTACCTAATTTTTCTATTCAACTGTAATGTTTAATTTCTCGCTAATAATTGTTTTTTCCATTTTATTAAGGTTAAGGTAGGAAAAAATTACTTAATATTCTATTGAAATTTAAAAGTGAAAGATGAAAAAAGACAAAAAAACTTTTTAGAATAAGATAGATATATAGAGACAGAGGGAGTAATAAACATGAGATGACTTTTCATTTATATGAGGCACTGGCTAGAGGCAAAAGCATTCAGTATAAAAGGGTGGATTCAGAATTGCTGTCTAATACATTTGACAACTGATAGGGAATAGGTAATTGGATCTTCAAAGCAGAAGTCAAGTGCCAGAAAAAAGTATCAAAGCTATTTTCACTTCTCGTAACATTGATTGTTACCTCTTGTCCTGAGCTTCCTCGTTGTAAGGTTAAAGTCGAAGTTTGGGTTTGGAAAGTTCACTTTCTCAACGAAGTCATGTAGAATTCGCTTAAATGAAACTTGAACTGGTTGATCCATTAGCCTGTAGATAGGAAAAAAAATGGAAATATATGTATTGTCTTCAAAGGGGTAAAGTTGTAAAGAAATCAAAAGAGCGAGATAGTAAGTTTAGATGGTGGAAGCTTAAGTCTTTAGTTTATTTTATAGAAGAAAAGTAGGATTGGTAAGGTTCTAATCAGTGAAAGTGAAATGTAAGGAAAACCTTTTTCATTTTATTATTAAATTTTATTTTGTAACAGTATTGTTTACTTCTTTAAATATTATTTTAAGCAGTATGGTTATTGAGTTAATTATGTTTTTATTGGTGACAAGAAAGAAGCAATTTTGATCATAAGTTAGTTATTTCTAACGAATAATTTAGAGATAAAATTTAACAAAATAATAATACAATAAATTTATTTTTAAAATCATATATATCTAATCTTACATGAAAAAATTAAGAAAAGGAAAATGACAAAAAGGCATATCTATTAAAAATATATTAATAATCAACTATAAAAAAAATGGAATATAGCAAGTATATTAATACAAACCAATAGGAGTAACCGTTCTCGTTTGGGAATTGTATGGAGCTGTTGTGTTTGAGAAGACACAAAGGCTTCTAGACTAAATCTATGATGATTCTCCTGAGTTTACCGATTGGAATATTATCATCATCGTCACTTTCAATGGATGGCCTTCTGGCTCCACATCGACTTACTTTGTAACTTACATGGCAACAGGAAATCTAGACAAAATCTATGATGAGCCTCGTGCCATTTACTGTCACGCCCCGACCCGCCCCGGGTCGGCCACGTGGCAACCGCCGCGCTGCCTCGAAATACGTGCTAGCCAGTCACGCACCTGAGGCACCGCAAGGCATAAATGGGCATCATCGCTGTAAAATAAAACTAATAATTTAATTAGAAAATATTTAATAAAATAATTAACTTTAAAAGTAATGCCAGTGGACTAATTGAGAGAATACCTATACAGCGGAAACTTCTAAGCCTAAGCCACCGACGCCTCCTAGTGAGCCTCCTTTCTATAGTTGACTCCGGTCGCGGATCTGCATCCATCCACATTGGATACAGGTGAGTGACAGAGATTCTAAGAATCTCCACCTGGGTTAGGGCAGATAAGGGAAATCCAAAATAAAATAAAATAAAATAATAATAAAACAAATAATTTTTCTTTTAAAAATTCTTTTCTGGTTCTTCCGCAGAGAACCCTCTTTTGAAAATATCTTAAATAAAATAATTAAATTTATATATCTTAAATGGGCTGGCACTTATCTCATACTGGAGGCTCGACCCGTCGGCCGTCTCATGCCTCACTGCACCGAGGGCTATCTCTTTTCTCATTTACAATACTTTTTTTTATATTTTCTCTTTCTCTAGCCCCTCTCCCTCGGTTGTGCCTCGCTGTGGTGGAACACAGCGAACTGGAGCCTGGCGAGCTTTCCTACGCGCCTCTCCTAACCAGGTCTCGTCTCACCGTGCCCCTCAATAGGCGGTCCACGGCTGAGAATCTAGCATGCTCTCAAACTCGGTCCACGCTCCCGCAAATTGGAGCCCCGAGGAACCCTCTCAAACACTCGTCTCCCAAGGGCCTCGTACCCTCAATAATAATAATAATAATATTTCAAATATATATATATACTTAACATTTCATATTTAAAATATATAAACACACACACAAAAGTATTTATATTTTCTTTTTGAAAATATCCCACTCTCTATGTGGGTATATCACAGACAATTGTGTGTGTGTGGATTTCCCCCAGTGGCTAAACAAAGAAGTCTAGGCCACTCACCGTGGTGGGAGAATCATATACTCCCAAGCGCTCCATGTTGCTTAACCTCCGGAGCATCGCCGCACTCGATCCACCCGGAGCCCTAGTACACGGAAATACATATATTTATGAATGCACCTATGAGGCTCTAGTATGACCTATGATGATGTTTGGATGTGGTTTGGAAGACTCGGAAATGTCCCGGGTCGATTTGGGGTCAATTAGGGTTTCGGAGGGCGAAATGACCATTTTGCCCCTAAAGGGCAGAAGCGGCACTGGAATTGGAGTGATCCGGCGTCGGTTCTCTTCGACCCAAGGTCGGTTGCCGGACAAGCAGAAACGGCTCCGTTTCTGGGCAGAACCGGTGCCGGTTCTGTTTTGGGTTTTAACCCGAGAATTTCTTCAATTTTTCTTAAAATTCGTACCCGATGCAATCGGCCACCAATTTGGCTACAAATAGAGATGCATATACCTTAATGCATCCATTACACGTTTACCGAAAGAAAAATGAGAAACTCAAGCTCAAAGTTCCTAGATCTGAAATCTAAACTTAAAATCTAGCTAAAAGCTAAACCTAACTTTGAGCCTGGATCTCTCCTAAACCAATGCATGGAAAAGCGTGCAAACTTAGAAAAACGAAGATCGAGGAGTTAAGAATAACTCACCAAGATCTCGCCTCTAACTTGCGGTCGGTTTGTCCGGATCTGCCAATTGTCCAAAATGCCTCCGTTTGGCTCTAGAGAGAAAAAGAAAAGAAAATGAAAGAAAAGAAAAAGAGAAATGAAGAAAAAGCTTTGGCTCACCCCTATTTATAAAGGAGCCCGACACCGGGTCTACTCGGGCCCCGAGTCAAACTTTTTCCCTTTTTTCAACTTTCTTTCATTTTCACCCATTGGCTAAATCCTTTGCTTTCTTGTGCCAATGGGGCCCATAATAAATTTCTAGGGACTTAATTGGAGGTCTTTTTGGCATTTACTAATTTCCATGCACGGTAAATTACTTTTTCTTCTAACTCCATCTTATCCTAATTTTAACTTCTCTTCTTAATTAGACACATCCGGACCGACATATTGTTTAATTGATACGCCATCTTACACTATGCCGTTTGTACGAAAAGTTGTGCTAGGTCCGGGTGTGTCATTTACAGTATCTCTTATGATTATGCTATGCATAATGAAGGTACAAACAAATGTGGATTCACGTGGAAAATCGCTGACTTTACCATTTTAAGTTTGTATGCCTCGTAACAAGATGAAAAGACATTATCATGCACTTTTGCTGTCTTGAAAGAACTCTTTACTTGAACTGATGTTGTGTAAATAATGCTAATGGTCAATATTCCATAGAGTTTAAAACTTACAAATGAATAGAAAATTAATTTCATGTATTTTGGTGTTTTTGTAGCTTATTGGGTTCAAGTGGAGTAGGTTTATTCCTAAGAATAATATTTATAATATTTTGTAATAATTTTTTAAAGAAAGAAAATGGAATGGACTTTATAAGTAATACAGGAGAGACATGAAAAAAATAGTGAATGAAAGAAACAACCTCAAAAACAAGGTTAAAAGACGTTTTGATTTTTTTTAATGAATCTTATGTAAAATCTATATCTTTATGTTTAAAGAAAAAAATATAAAGAACGTTATGAAGTAGGTAAATAAGAAAATGGATAGTTATGAAGAAATATGTTAATAAGTTAGATTTGATTTCTTTTGAAAGAAAAAGAAAAAAACTTAAACGGGGTTGATGAGGGTAGTGAAGATGGAATCAAAGTATAGTGAAAAGAATGTATGAAAAGTGAAATGAAAAATGTGGAAAACTAAGGAAGTAGGAGAAGGTTTATATAGAAATGGTTTTAGATGGATTGTAGCGTCAGGTTGAAGATAAGCAAGGGAAATATAAGAATAATTGGAAAGGATGAGGGAATGAGTGTTTGGAGAGAAGTTTGTTTGATGGGGAATGATAGATTGCAATTATTATATAAGATCAGGTAGGGAGGAAATTTTAGAAAATACATGAGTAAATTTATTTTATATGTATCCATTCTTTTTTCTTTATTTCTTGTTAGGTAGGTTTTAGCTAGGGACAATGGTATTAGAAAGTCAATATGTAGCAGACAAGGCAAATAAATAGTGATTATGATAATCCAATAAATAGTAAAAAGAGGGGAAAAAATTCTTTTTATTTATTGGCTTGTCTAAAGTTATACCTGTATTTTTTGACTTAGAGGAGAATGAGATATTGATGACGAGAGACCGTTAGTTTTTATTGTATACTGTACAGGTAGTACTAAAGGCAAAAATGTCATCAGTCAGTTTGAATTGTTTTCTGTTAAATATACACATCAACATCTGTATCTATAATTTATAAGTTTGATTTAATAACCTTGTCAGAAACCAATAGAAGCTACAGATTCATTTTCTATCATTGAAGACTTGCATGCACGCACTGGCCTTGAATGTGTTAAATATTGTGGTTGATTAAGTTAACTATTGTTGACTAATATGCAAAAGTGAATGACTAAAGTAGGAGAGTACATGTTTGTCAAAAGCTATAATTAGCTGCTACTTTTATATGGATAAAACATAATTGTTTCTTAAGTTTACAACAATGCTGCCAGAAGTAGAACAAAGTCTATCATGCATGGCATGGTGCATTCTAAGTCTGAGTCAGCAAAGTGGGGGGACATAACTGATTGAATGATGGAAAACACGATGAAAAAGAAAGAAGAAATCAAAAGAAATAAAAATAAAAGGACAAAATGATTGAATTGAAACAAAGAAGAAAAAACCAAAATTGACACGCCCGGACCTAGTCCGTACGTGTCAAGTTTTGTGTTTGTATATTGTTGTCTGGCCAAGATACCAAATTGGACTTCCCATGGATGTTTTAAACTTCATTTAGCTCAATTTCAAGCTTAAAAACCCTAAAATTGAAGTCCGGGGTTGTGGGCCCCACTTGGGCACGATTCCCAAGGAAATTGGAGTTTGTTGACCGGAGTCAACAAAATTTTTGTTGACTCCGGCGCCGGACCCGTTACATATATATGGGGTCTCGGCCACCTGAGACCCCCATTTTCTCTTCTCTTCTCTGTTCTTCATCTTCTCCGAGCCTTTCTTCAAATTTTCTCAAAATCAAACCTTCAATCCCTCTTCAAACACTCAATTAATCATCATCACTAGCTTCTCTTGCCCTCTTGAAGATCAAAACACCAAAATTTCCAAGAAATCACCAAATCTTCAAAACTGTCATTTCGGCGACAGTTTGTTCTTCGAGCTATATCTTTCAATTCAACTGTGGGAAGTGGCTGAGAATTTGGTATGTTGTTCTAGACTCATCAAGGTTTAATTTGATAGTTTATATGCTTGATTTCGTTGCCTGTGCTGAGAGAAATCATGAATCGAAGTTAGGATTTCTGCTTTGCTCAAGAACGTGTAACCCTTAGTGTTTTGATTCAAAATTTGAGCATGTTTAATGGTTTAATTCCGTTCTTGAAGCTGTGAATCCTTAGATTAGGTGTTTAACTTGCCGTGTTTCAATTTTGGTGCAAGTTGGTGAAGAATCGAGCTCAAACCGAGCTCGATTTGGTGCATGGCCGAGCAAAGCCATGCACTAGCAACGCCTCCCGCGCCGGACTCGTTGAGTCCCGCGCGGGAGCTGTTGAATTTTGGGATTTCTCTCCCAAATTGGCTCACTCACGCCCGGGAGTGAGCCACCAGCAAGTTAGGGCACTGTAGCTTAGGGGTATTTTGATAATTTCGCAGCCCTAGACCCCAATTAACCTTAGTTAACTTCCGGACCTATCCAATTTAGCTCTTAGACCTTGGAGACCTTAAATAGGTTTTGTTTTGTGATTTAATTGTTGGTCGAATGCCTTTATTAATCAAATTAGATTTTAATTTGATTATTTAGGTACATGATTGTACGAGTTTCAGACCGGTAGCAGTTTGAGCTAAGGCATTCGTGGGGTAATCGGGGAGTATACAACTCTCCTCTCTTGTGAGTGGCTTGGATTATATTGGTTGACCATTGAGGGTTAACCATTTTCAAATTTCTTTATAATGCTTTATTAAATTGTTTTTATATGTTTTGGGGTATGAAATGTCTACCCTCACACACCAAATTTACAAAAGATTTAAAGGGTGGGAATTTCAAATATTTTTATAAATTGAAATTATTGATAATTGTTTGGGGTTCGATGCCCTTGAGAGGTGAGAGATTGAGCGGGTTCCTCGGGGCTCCAATATGCGGGAGCATGGACCGAGTTGGAGAAGCATGCAAGATTCTCGACCGTGGATCGCCTGTCGAGGGGCACGGCGAGACGAGACCCTGGGAGAGGCGCGAAGGGAAGCTCGCCAGGGCTCCAGATTGCTGTGTTCCACCACAGCAAGGCAAACGTCAAGGGAATGGGCCAGTGAACAAAGAAAAGTGTTTTGAATTATAAACTAACCCTTGACGATCCAGTGGGTACCCCAGTGCACGGGTGTACCTTTTGGGACAATTTCAGAAGCTAGCCCATTTAGTAATATTATTATTAGTTTGATATGGTTTTGGTATGGGATTTCTTATAATTTTTAGTAAATGGTTTATTAAATTGATTTTTGGATTATTTCATATCCCCAGCCTGAGGTGATCAGTCATTATAACCGGGTCCCTCACTGGGTACAAGTATATTGTACTCACTCCATTCACTTTTGTTGTCAGGTCATCAGGCTTCGGACGGCGGACGTCCCGGTGGTCAGTGATCCCAGTACGACACTGTGGACACGATTTTGTAGGTGCCACCCTTTTTGCCCTGTGAATCTTGGCTCGGAATATTAGTCATGTCACACATATATATATATATATATTACTTTCCGCTGCATGGTGCACCGTAAAACGTGCCACTTTCTTTTTAGATATTTTTAAATTATATTTTCTATAATATTTTCGATATGTTTTCATATATTGCTCGAATACCATTTATTTTTATGCCTTGTACCATCTTGGTTACCCGCCTGACGAGGCACGCATCTTGAGGTGGTACGGCGGTTGTCCCGTGGCCGGGCCTGGGGGTCGGGGCGTGACAAACATTATGGTTGATGAAGTCAATAATTGTTGGCTTTACAACAAAATTTGATCCAAATAGAATAGAATCAAAGAACAACAAAATTTCAGTCCCTATATAAATAATGCTCATTATGGACTACTACATCTTGCCTTCTGATTATCTTCTTCTACGCCTTTATTCTTTGGTAATATTTCGCTCTTATGTTGTGTGTTCACTTGGTCTTATGCAAAAGTGAATGGTTAAAGTAGGACAATACATGTTTGTCAAAACCTATAATTAGCTGCCATAAGTAGAAAAAAGTCTATCTAGCATGCAACGGTGCATTTTAAATCTGAGTCAGCAAAGTGAGGGGACATAACTGATTGAATGATGGAAAACACGATGAAAAAGAAGGAAGAATTGAAAAGAAATAAAAACAAAATGACAAAATTATTGAATAGAAACAAAGAACAATAAACCAAATTTGTGGCTAATAAAGTCAACAATTGTTGGCTCTACAGCAAATTTTGATTCGAATAGAATCAAAGAACAACAAACAAAAATTGTGGTTGATGAAGTCAACAATTGTTGGCTTTACAACAAAATTTGATCCGAATATAATTGAATCAAAGAACAAGACAAAGACAAGTGCTTGATAAGAGAAAATAGAGCGCCACATGGCATACCTAATAAATATAGACAAAATAGATCCCAAGCACATAGAAGGAATTATATCTGCTGTCTAATTTCTTGCATAGCAAATATTAATTTATTTAGGCTCCCTTTGGAAACACTACTTCTTTTGGCAATGGCGCTGCGATTACCTACGATAGCGGTGAGATTTCTCATCGTAGCCCTTCCCCTGCAGTTGCCCACCATGGTTTTTTTTTTAATTCATGTAGGACAATCGAACGTCAGCATAGCTTACACTTAAGGCCATTCAAAGTGATTGTACAACCCATGAAAGCACAAAATTCATCGCACCTCACCATAGTAGTGTTGTAAAAGGAAGCTTTAGTCAACTATTGTTGGCTAATATCTATATTGTTGAAAAAAAAAATTTAGGTAGCATGTGACTTTTGTTTGTTGATAACTTTAGGTTTATTGTTTGTTTGTTAATAATTTTGTTTCTTTCAAAATGCAGAGAAAATAGAACGCTACGTTGCTTGATAAGAAGAAAGGAATTGAGGCTCATGTCCTTGTTTACCATTTAAAAATTAAAAAAGAAATATTATTTAACATTAGATAGGTTCATATCTCATTTACTTACCTTCAATATTTCAATTCATCAAGATTTGCATATCTTGAATTTTCTATAATCATAATAATTGTTAATAACCTTACCAAAATGAGAAACATATGAATAAAGTATATTAATGATTTAGGATAACATTAATAAACTTTAATGTTTCAAATAAACCCATAACTCATAACCCATAACATTAATAAATTGTAACATGATAAAGCCATAACCCCTCTCTCTACTCCATAGTTGCTATTTTCTTTTCCATTTATATTCATCTTTGCAAACCCATAAACCATGTAGTTTTCCCTCTCTTTTTGTCCCTTTATGACTATTTTCCTCTTTTACCTCTTTATCTGTTTTTTTCCTTTTTTTTTGTCTCTCTTTATCTCTGTCGTTTGTGTCTAGTTCTATTCGTACAAACTCCCCTAGATGGGTTATTTCTCTCCATTTACAACCCTTTAATTTTTCTGTTTCAAGGGCCATAATGGCGTCATTTTCATCAAAATTTTTGAATTAATAATCTTAAAAGGAAATGGTAAAGGAGACGATGTTACCCTCCAATTCTTGGATTCAAGAAGTACCTATGAATGGAGGTTATATTAGACTAACATTAGCATATTAATAAATTAATGAATTATATATAAAACACAGACACGTGCACACGAATCAATTAGACATGAAGTTGAATTAAGCAAAAGCTTGATCATAGGGTGGAATTGAATAAGGACAATAAAACTTTTCTCAAGAACTTAAATAGTTAAAAAAATCTACCGAAAAAGTTATGTTAGGATTTTAGGATTTCACTGCTCCCATTGACAAAAGCAGTTTCTTAAAACGTGTTTGGTACATCAAAATACAGGTTATGATGGTAGTAATGATAGATAGATAGAGAGAGAGAGAGAGAGAGAGAGAGAGAGAGAGAGAGAGTTGCAAAGAATAAATGGATTCAGCTTTGTAAGCAGTACAGAAGACCTTAGAACTACTATGGAATGCTAGAGTAAAGAGCTGAAAGAAGAGGCTGCTAATGAAGTTTTTGATTGTCTACTCAACTCGAAAACAAAGGGTTAATTATAAGCTTCGAGTTAATTTAATTTATTTAACATTAAAATAAAACTAGTTAAGAATACAACAAAATAGTTTTGGGAAATATCACAATACATAACCAGTTGATTAGCGATAATACCTAGGCCTTACGTAGCATAAAATTTAACTATTACAAAAAGTATTAAATATTGAAGTTGAGAAGCCAAGTTTCTCCTCGGATGAATCAATCAGACAAATTCATCATGGAATCAGAATCAATGCCATCCCATGGATTCGGCACATTTGACCTATTTTGTTCTTCGTAGCTACAAATGGAACCCACCCAAATATGATAAGGATAAACTTGATTTTTAACACAGGCATCCATCGGGTTTTTCTGCACATTCAAAATTAAAAAAGGATAATTATTATAACAATACAAATATCGTATACTTGTTTAATGCGATATCGTGCATAAACATTGGAGAAAGTGTTATACCTTGAACCAATCATTCCATTGATCATCATCACCAAGAACCTTACCGAGTTCACAATCGTAGCAAAATCCATTCCGCAACATTTTTGCAACGACCTTCCAGTCTTTGTATAATTGGTCAATCTTCTCCCTGGTAGCCACGGTTCTAGGATTTTGCCTAGGGCACAATACAACGTAAATAAGCTCTATTTTGGAGGTCATCTTCAATCCTCGTGCAGAATCCATACAATGAACAACAGCTTCCATACTACATAGCAATGCCCTCTCCATTTTTTCTATCCAAATAGTTCTTCTAGTTGCCATAGACGATGATTGCGAAGGATTATCCATACTTAGCTGCTCAGAAGAAACAATTGTATTAAAAAAAAAACCAAGATATAGACTTGGTTATGCATTAATTAAAAACAACTGTATATATTGCCTAGAAATTGGTATAAATGTATTTAAAAAAAATTTTAAAAAAATTTCTCTACATTATATTCAATCCAATACTAAATGATGGTTATGTAATATATGAATTGTTTTTTTTTTTGAAGAAATATATGACTCGTTATTGAATGCAAACAAAAGACAAATTATTATCCCTTACATTAATATATGTGTGGCTATATTAGAAGATGGTCCAATGGTATAATCGATTTACAAAATTTATATCAATTTACACGACTTTCTAATCGTTTTTTATGGTACCATTTTTTAAAACTTTTTGTAATTTATCTCTTTTTTATTTTTTTTAATGCAAATTTCTTAAATAAACTGAGTTTTAAAATCTAATATATATGATTTTGTTTGTGAGATTTATTAGTTAATATTGTATTATGCTAATTGCATATACTTTGTCATTCATTTGGAAAGTATAGAAACCTATTTATCAGCCATTGAATTTAATTAGTTATATAAGATACCCCATAAAAACTAATAAAATTTGCAAGGATTGTGAATGAAGTACTAGTTACCGATATGTGCGTATGTGTGTGTGTGTGTTGTGTGTGTGTGTGTGTGTGTTAGTATTTGAAATAAAAAATTTCCCCACATTGTTAAGCTATGAAAACCCACAAAGAATGATGGTAATATATTATTTTTTAACAAGAAAAAGTTTTATATGTTCCAATAGAATTATAAGGGAAAGATTCATTCAATTATGGTTAATTTTTTTAGCAATGATTTCTATTATTATGAATATGATAGCTATTTAGTTCTTATAAAACATCCATGTAACGAAAATTTAATCTCGAGAATTTTCTCTATAATATGTTATTGCACAAGCTTAATAGGTACAGAAATTAGGTACATAGTAATTTATTCAACACAATCTTTGTAATGTGATGTAATTCTATACAAGACCCATATATGAAGAGATTATTGTGTATGAAATTATTGTTCTGTTCTCGTTTTGTTGTCCAGTTCCTCCATTTTTGGCCGCTTGCTTTCTCGGATTAAATCAGGTGTTTTGATAGTGGATAATAATAGGCTGTTGTGTTCCCTTTCCTCATTCCATGTCTTAATAGCTGATGTAGAAATGGCTATGGTTTTTGCTTTATCTGAGGCTACTCGTTTATCTGTCAATACTGTTGTATTTTTTTTAGATAATGCTCCTTTCATTGTATCCAAACATTTTAACAGGCCATTCTGCCAAAATAATGTTTTCTTAGTCAAAGATTGAGGCGAAATGAACAAATATAAAAAATTAAATGAACAATATCTGACACACCCGGACCTAACACGACTTTTCGTACAAACGGCATAGTGTAAGTGTCGAGACGTTTTACCGCTCCGACGATAAAATGATATGGCGTAAAATATATTTGGGACTAAACAGTCTAAAAACAAATGGAGCCGCCACTAACCTTTTATTTTTAATAGGTGTGGTTAGTCACCTACTTGTTTAACCCAACATAAATCTAGAAAGATTACGTCAAGTTAAGGAAAGAAACTTGTCTACGAAAAAGATTTTAAGTTCGTGAGTCGGTTACGCTTGGGGAAGGATTAGCACCCCCAAGACGCTCGGAAATCGGTACCACAAAAGTCTTCAAAATATTTTACTTGGGAAATAATAATAAAACGTGTTTAAAATCAACTTAAGAAAAACATAATTTCAAATGTCGGAAATATTCCTTTTAATGTAGGATAAACATCCCATTATAAAAGCTAAATTCAAAATTTAAAGACTTAATGTCGGAATAAACATTCCTTTTAATATGAAAATCCATAGCCCAATTTTGAATTTGAAGAAATTTCCTACTTAGAATGGAGATTCAATTTCTAAATAGGAATAAATATTCTTCAAAAATCAAAGTCAAATTTAAAAATGAGGATAAATATCCTTTTGAAAAACAAAGATTTAATTTTAATTTTAGAAAGTCTCAATAGTGAGAATATTAATTGAAACCTTCTAGAAAACATTTTGCAAAAAAGTTGGGATAAACATCCTCAAATTCATGCTTTGAAATTTACATTAAGAGACTTTAATTATGATTACTTAAATTAAAATCTCTTAGAAAGATTTAATTTTAAAACAATGTCGGAATAAATATTCCTTTTAATTTGTTGAAGGGAATAATTTGACAAAAATTTAGTTTAGTAGGAAAATCTTAGTAGATTCATAAATTAAGACCTTTCAAAAAATAAATGTCCTTTTTATCAAATAAAACTGATTTTTTTTAAAAAAAAAAGAATTTTAAATATTTAAAGAATAAACATTCCTTGTATTGGAGTTAAAAATGCGTTTTGATAAAAATGAAGTTTACTTGAAGGATCTTAATTGATTAAATATACTAAAGTCCTCCCAAAAAAAAGGATTTTGGAAAATTAAAAAAGAAGAAAGAAAATAAATATTCCCTTTCAAAGAAAGAAAAGAAATTTTAAAGGTGGTTTTTAGCAAAACTTGGATTAATTTGAGAGGCCTTAACTATAATTGAGTAGTTAAGATCTCTCAAAAAATTTCTAAAACATGTTTTGAAATTAATGTTGGAATAAACATTCCTTTTAATTTAATTGGGCCTCTTAAACAGGAGATTTTCTTAAAATGAAATAAAAATAAAACATAAAAGTAAAAATAAAATAAATAAAAATAAAAGATTTTGGAATTAACATTCCTTTTTGTAAAAAGAAAATTTTTGGAGTTCATTCGTGAATTTTAAGAAATTAAAGACGACCATAAACATGATGCATGCTTTTTATGAAAATTACATGAAAAACATATTTTTAATTTTGAAGGGATGAGAAATTCTCCCGGGCCCGATAGGACTCCCGATTAGACACCGAGAAAAAATCTCATCGGAGAAAACCTTAAGAAACCTCAGACTCCCGAGGCATCTTTTAGTTACCTCATGCATATGAATTTTTGAAAACCAATGTTCTAATTTTAATCATGCATGAATGAGACAAGGAAACATGGGTTAGTATATACATACACAATTAATTACACAATATGATATAACAAAATAAATAGGACATGGAAATTTAAAAATCAATTTTTATAAGATCAAATTGCATAACAATTAATTTAACACAAATAAGTAAGCTTAATTTAAACAAATACATATTCATAGTCAAAGATTAATATCATGCGAAATTTAATTCATAATTGAATAAACATATATACAGGGGTAAAAAGGTAATTTTTCAATTAAGATTAAATTTTTAATTAAGCATACATATGAGGGCAAAAAAGTAACTTAATGCGAGATATAATTTCTATTTAAACAAAAATACATGCAAAGGCAAAAAGGGTGATTTTACATACAAGATTAAATTTTAATTAAAAAGCATACATAAAAGGGCAAAACAGTAATTTAACACATGATATAATTACTAATTAAGTTAACACATCCATAAGGGCAAAGAAGTAATTTTACATGCAAACATAAATTTTATATTAGACAAAACACATATTCAAGGGCAGAAAGATAATTTCTATGATAAAAAAAATTTAAATCTTAAACTAAATATGCATTTATATAAATTTAAAAATTCAATTTTTTATTAAAAAATCAGAAATTATTTCTATTTAAATAAAAATAATAAAAAATAAAATAAACTTAAAGATTCAATTTTTATTAACCAAGCTTTCTTTTTTAATCAAGCTAAAATATCCACAAGCAAAAAGGTACAATTTTTAATCCTAGGCTTAACATTTAACTAAGTAAACAAGTTAATAAACTTAAAGTTATGATCTTTATAATCAAGGTTATATTTTTTTATCAAACAAGAATGTGAATATAAGCTCAAAAATACAATCTTTTTAATCAAGATTAAGACTTTCAACTAAACAAACACATGGAATAGGTAAAGCAAGTTTGAAAAATAATAAACAAGAATACAAAACAATGAAAGTTAGGAACTTTTTTGCATAATCATGTAAATAATTAAGAGAAATGGCACATTAACACAAAAAAAAAACAACATAAAATAAATAAGCAAGTAAAAAAAAAATCATCTTGAATATATTAGAAGCATATATTAAACTAAGCAAATTATTTAGTAATATACAAATGCTTCATGGATCATAAATATCATTGTAAGAGAGAAAGCTAATATTTTTATGCACAAGATTAACATAATAATACAAGAATATTACATTTAAAGCATAAAGAAATAATTTTTACACAAATAAAAGTAAGAACTTTACCTAAAGAAAGGATGAACTTTTATATCAAAACTAAAAACAATGGCTTTATGGAGAAGAGAATGGCTAAAAATTGATACACAATAAGCCTTTTCTCTATTTTTCTCTAGCCAAACCGTTTAAAATAAATCAAGAAGAAGAAAGAAATAAAGGAAATAAATGTTTCTTTTCCTTCTCGGACTCTTTTTCTCTCTTCTCCTCTCTCTTTTTTTTTTTTGTGTTTTGTTCTTGAAGAAAGAAAAATGAAAAAAATGCTGAAGTCTCTGTTTGAGGAAAAAAAATGCTACAGCCTTTGTTTCTTGAAGAGAAAAAATGCTCTATGTTCTTTCTTCTCTGTTTTTGAAGGAAGGCTTTGAAAGAATGGCTGAAGCTCCCCTCTTCTCTCCCCGTGCTCTCTCTTTCTCTGTTTAAAAGATGCTGAAGCCCCCCTTTCCTTTCCGTGCTCTCTCTTCCCCCAATCACCTGATAGGGGCAATTATAACTCTCTCTATTCTCTTTATAGAATTTTATTTTTATATACTAATACTAGTACTATTGAAGTTTGTAATGCTAAATATGTGGGGTTTGGCGACAACTTTTATCTTCCTTCCCCACAAAGTTCGGTAGTGTTGCAAGAAAGAGCCAAAAATCCATCACATGTTTGCAATACGGTGCATAAAAAAAACGAAAAAGGTTGGTAATAATGCAATAAAGTTGTCAAAGCATCACATGTTTGCAATGCGGTGCATAAAAAAACGAAAAAGGCTGGTAATAATGCAATAAAGTTGTCAAAGTTTTCGGTGGGACTGCAAAATGATGACTAATGACAAGGTCAACAGTCATTTCATTTGTAGCCTTTGTTCGGTTCAAAGAGGGGAGGGGGGAAAACCGGAGGCGGCTAGTGACGGGGAAGGAGTGAGGGCCTTTAGGTATTTATGTATAAATATATACATACTCATATAAATACATATAAATATATATATACACATATAAATATATATAAACATATATGTGTACATACATATAATTATATATACATAAATATATATATATATATAAATACATATATATATATATATACCTATTTTGCATGATTCATGAGTTAACTCAAATTTGGTTCGGTTTCCTAATTTTGGATGACTTCATATGGGAACCGAGTTAACCGGTTGGCCTTTTGATTTTAGGTTCAAAATTACCTGCAAAGTAACAAGATGAAATTAAAATTAAATAGAGTAAAATAAGGTAATAGGAATAAACAAAAATAAACTAAACTTAAAAAGGAAAAAATAAAATTCGAAAACAATTAATTTAATTAACTGACTAATTAACCAATTAATCAGTTAATTTAAAAATAAGTGTATACAGTAAGATGGCGTATCAATTAAACAATATGTCCGTCCGGATGTGTCTAATTAAGAAGAGAAGTTTAAATTAGGATAAGACGGAGTTGGAAGATAAAGTAATTAACCGTGCATGGAAATTAGTAAAATGCCAAAAAGACCTCCAATTAAGTCCCTAGAAATTTATTATGGGCCCCATTGGCACAAGAAAGCAAAGGATTTAGCCAATTTGTGAAAATGAAAGAAAGTTGAAAAGGGGAAAAAGTTTGACTCGGGGCCCGAGTAGACCCGGTGTCAGGCTCCTCTATAAATAGGGGTGAGCCGAAGTTTTCCTCATTTCTCTTTTTCTTTTTCTTTCATTTTCTTTTCTTTTTCTCTCTGGAGCCAAACGGAGGCATTTTGGACAATTGGCAGATCCGGACAAACCGACCGCCAGTTCGAGCTAGATCTTGCTGAGTTGTTCCTAACTCTTCGATGTACGTTTTGCTAAGTTTGCACGCTTTTCCATGCATCGGTTTAGGAGAGATCCAAGTTCAAAGTTAGGTTCAGCTTTTAGTTAAATTTTAAGTTTAGATTCGAGATCTAGGAACTTTGAGCTTGTGATTCTTGTTTTTCTTTCGGTAAACGTGTAGTGGATGCATTAAGGTACATGCATCTGAAATTGTAGCTAAATTGGTGGACGATTGCATCGGTTTTCGAATTTAGAGAAAAATGGAAGAATTCTCGGGTTGAAACCCAGAACAGAACCGGCGCCGGTTCACTCCAATTCCGGCGCCGTTTCTGCACGTCGGCGACCGACCTTTGGGTCAAAGAGAACCGGCGCCGTTCTTGCCCTTTAGGGGCAAAATGGTCATTTACCCTCCCAAAATCCTAATTGACCCCAAATCGATCCGAAACACTTCCAAGTCTTCCAAAACACATTCAAACATCATATTAGGTCATATTAGAGCCTCATAGGTGCATTCATAAATTTACTTATGAATGCTAACATGTATTTCCGTGTACTAGGGCTCCAGTTGAATCGAGTGCGGCGATGCTCCGGAGGTTGAGCTACATGGAGCGCTTGGGAGTATACGATTCTCCCACTACTGTGAGTGGCTTAGTTTTCAGTGCTTAGCCACTAGGGCAAAATGTTTTAAAAACATAAATTGTTTTAAAAAGGTTTTACAACGATTTTGGGACAAGGGTAATCCACGACACACTTTTTATTTTGTGATACGCCCACTTATGGGGGTGGGATGATTTTAAAAATATAAAGCTTGTGTGTGTTTACATGTTTTTAATATTTATATAAAGAATTTTATTATTATTATTATTATGATTATTGGGGTACGATGCCCCTGGTAGAGGAGTGATTGAGTGGGATTCCTCGGGGCTCCAATTTGAGGGAGCGTGGACCGAGTTTGAGAGCATGCATGATACTCAACTGTGGGCCGCCTATCGAGGGGCACGGTGAGTCGAGCCTGGTTGGGAGAGGCGCGTAGGGAAACTCGCCAGAGCTCCAGTTCACTGTGTTCCACCACAGTGAGGCACCACCGAGGGAACGGGCTAGTGTATGAGATAAAGAGAAAATGAATATGAAGAGAAAAGAAATAGCCCTCGGTGCAGTAAGGCATACGACGGGCCAGTCATGCCTTCAGTGTATTAGGTGCCAGCCCATTAGTATATAATTATTAATTATTTTAAAGGTTTTAAATTTAATACTCCTTGGGAGAATTTCAAAAGAGGTCTTGAAAACAAAAAAAATTATTTTATTCACTCCTGGAGAATTTGATACAGGAAGTGTTGAAAACAAAGTTTTAAATTCAAATTATTTTATTTGTTTTATTATATTTTCGATTACCCTGTTTTCCCTAACCCTGATGGAGACTCATTGAATCTTTGTCACTCACCTGTATCCAAATGTGGATGGATGCAGATCCACGTGCGGGGTCAGCCAATAGAATGGAGGCTCACTAGAAGACGTCGGTGGCTTAGGCTTAGTAGTTTTCCGCTGTATAGGTATTCCTTTAAATTAATCCACTAGTACTACTTTAAGTTTATTATTTTATTAAAAGATTTTAATTAAAGTTTTAGTTGTTTTGCAGCAATGGTATCCATTTCAATGCCTTGCGATGCTTCTGGTGCGTGACTGGCCTGCATGTACTTCGAGGCAGTGCGGCGGTTACCACGTGGCCGACCCGGGCGGGTCGGGGCGTGACAATATCGGGCTATTACTTTATTGATATGGTCACAAGAGAAAATTGATTGTTGAAAAGATGAATATGTTGTTGCTAAAATCTCGAGAGAGGCAAGCAAACATGCCGATGCGGCAATAATCGATGGCTTGAACTCTAACATTTTGATCTCTGTTTCAAAAGAAGGTTTTAATAATGTTGGTTATTGTATTAACATTTATGAAAAAATATATATAAATCATGAAATGTTTACCATTGTACCTTTCATGGCTTCAAGAATCATATTTCTTATTTTATTGTTTAATGCTTTTTTGATGACTGGATCTTCTTCTTTGAAGAGAGAAATGAAGGAGAAAATGAATGAAAAAGGCGTGATTGACCTCATTAGCCAATTTAGAGTATCAAGAATAACAAATTCCATTCGTTGGAGAGTTTGCGCATTGAGAATGTGTTTTCCATTCTGTTCCATTTTTAGATAAAGACAAGGTTAAGTGAAATTAGCTAATGGAAGACTATAAACATGAGTTTTCGCATCATGTTGTGTACCTGAAAGTTAGTTGGACTAAATCTCATCTCATTCATCTTTGTAGCCAGTGAAATACAAGGAATTGTTATTAGCTCTAGCAAATTTGGAGGAAGGTCCAGAGTAAAATAAAGAAGAGTTGTAAATGTAAGTTAAATTGAGTGGTATGCTAATGTTTATTCTAGATAAATGGACTCAAGCAAAGTGCACAAGGATGTTACATTCATTTAGATGTTTAGTGCTTACCTTAAAACTTTGGCTAAATATAAATCGATCCATGTAATTAATAGCCATATACACTGTGTGGGATTGAAGAGTGGAAGAATACTATTTTTTAAAAAACAATAAAGCCGTTTAAGAACAAATTTAGTAAATAAGTACTATAACTTTGCAATAGGAATTGGCTTGGTGCATAGGTTTAAACCTAACCTTCAAAACAGAAGAAATAGCAGACTTTCGTAGCGATACTCGAATATCGGTTGCGAGTTTGTTGATGTCAGTTGACAAAGGCATGTATTGAGTTTCCAGGACAAATAGATCTGAGATATCATCAAACAGTTGTTTGTTTTCTAATCTAAAATAATCATCAACATCATGATGCTGAGAGCCTTCCATTTTAATCTTTTTAAGTGGGTTGTCGAGTACTATAATTAAACATCAATCAATATATAAATAAGAAGATGCTCTACAGAGCATGATAGACAGAGTCGGTAGGAAGGTTGAAATAAACTTGGTATTTCATCAAGTACACGAGTATAAGAACAGCGTATAAGAAAATTGTCTTCTCATTAAAAAAAATCATATGTTTTGATGAAAAAAGAAATGTCTATGGCTTTTCTGAAACATTTATCAAATCGCAGGCATTAAATGAATTTGACTATATTAGATGGATGGTATGTGTTATATCATTGATGAACAGTGTATACTTATACCGTTATACTTACCAAATTATTTAACTGATTGGTAAGCATTTTAAATTATAAATATAAATAAAAATTAGTTAGAATGTCTTAATCATGTCTTATATTGTGTTCAGTTTTGATGACTTGTAAGTTTAGTACAGCTATAGTCTTTGCTCTTATCTATTTCGTCACTTGGATTACAATTATGGAATTTTTTTTAAAAAATATTGGAATGATATATGATGTCAGGAGTTTGGAGTAGACTTGGAGATAGGATTTTTGCTTTATGGACCGACAGACTGTGGCAAAACATTAATTGCAAATACTGTATAATCTGAGAAAAAATTTTAAGTGCAGTTTGAAATTAAAAACCTCTCCAACAGTTAAAAGAGATTCAACCAAAAAACAATGAAAAAAGAGTAGGAAAAGAAAAATAAAAATTCGAGAAACTAAATACTGAAAACTAATTAAAAAAATATGAAAAAATATATCATAAAAGATTTCCTCAATACCAAAGTATAAATTATAATTATATAAAGTAAAGTATAAAAAAATGAAATAAAGACAAACACATACCAGCAAGAAAGCCGAAGATAAACGAACCACTAACTGGCAAATACACTGCAACAGAGCTACTCCTTGATGCACAGCTTAGCCTGAAAAAATTTTATAGCGATAAACCTTTCAACTGCCTTAATTTTCCTTTATATTATAATATACCATGTTTTAATATTAATACTGAATTTACTGTCCATATTTACAATTAAATCGTAGATTATATAAAGATTACTGCTCATTATTGGGTAAACATCAATTTAATGTTTGTATTTGTCCAATTGTATTTTATGATACATTGGTAATAGTTCATAATGAATGTGTTCAAAAAGAATAAGGTTAAAGCATGTCGAAAAACTTACAAATAATTGTTCAACAGCTTGTATAGCAATGCAGGACTCGGTATATATTCTCAAATATTTGGTATGTCTCTGAAAGTCACAAACAATTTGCCCATTACATCATAAAGTAAATGGAATATTCAGAGAGTTCATAAATATTGGTTAACGGTGAAGATGTCTGGAATAATGGATTGAAAGTTATGGTGAAGACGCCCAGAATAATGGATTGAAAGTCATGTCATATTAGTTTATTATTACAAGTAAATGGAATAAAATCTTGATTAAACTGTTGTTTTTTTAGTCTAATTTCAAATCATATGAAATTAATTTTCTTGTATAAGTGCGGTAAACTGAACTTAATAACTATATTTAAAAAAAATGACGCATGAAGAGAATAAAACAGTGTAAGTGAGTTGATTTTATACAAAACTTAAAAAATAATTTCATAGTTATTTTCACAAGAATCTAAAAAACAACTTAACGCGATGTCCTTGCAAAAATAGTCAAAGATTAGCTATCAAGAGCGTAAAGAAACAGCAGCTCGAATAACCTTTTAAGAAAACCACATATTGAAAACCACATGGAAAGAGGGGTGAGGGGAACATAGGAAAGAGCAAAGTTTTAGATGAGAGAAGGATAAAGCTGAGTGCAATGAATATAAAAAACACAAAGGAGCATAAAAATTATAGGATGCTGAACAAAAGAGTAAAAATGTTTTTTATTTAAAAAATGATATAAGATTAAGTGAACACGTAAAATAAGAGAAAAATTTTACCAGAGAACAAAGGTGTAGAAGAAGATAATCATAAGGCAAGTTATAGTAGTCCATGATGAGGGTTATTTATAGAGGGGGAGAAATGAAGTAAAAGAATAAAATATCAGAAATGATGTCCACCCATCGCCATTAGCAATCTGAGTTTGGTTTCATTTTGCTCACCGTTGCTTTATATATTTTTTTAGTCTAGCGTAAGTCATATCATGTGTCACATGTTTAAATTGATACGTTGCTTTCATTGGGGGCCTTAGCTGCCTTATGCTTGTGGGGCTTTGCTACCTTATCTATTACTATGACATTGCTACATCAACATTTAGCAGCAAGCAATGCAAATTAGGCATTATACTATTGGATGGACAGGTAGGAATTGTTAATCTATGGAATAAATTAATATAGTAAATAAATTTTTTTTTCTCAAATGAAAATGACTTTTTTTTAAGCTATTACTTAATATTATATACTTTTTTTCTATATAATATTGTTTTTTCAAAGGTTCACACATTCAAGACGATGGAGAAGAGAAGAGACGGGTTGGTCTTGTTCTGATCGTGAAACCGTTGCGTGACGCGTGTTTGTTTCAGAGTTCCAAGTGGTAAGGGGCCATGTATTTATTTATTACTATTAATATTAATTTTTCTTACCACCGAGAAGCTATGCCTTATAGGAGTCGTCATGACAAATCGATATGCAAAAAAATATATACAATGCATGGGGCCTTATTATAATTAATTAATTAATTGATAAATATGTCAATGTCTTTGATTCTTGACAGTGAAACTTGTCCCTAGCTATTATTGTTATTAATTATATTATATTATTTTTATTATTGAAATAATACTACAAACTTTATGTCCTAGATATTATTGTTACTCTTTTTAGTCTCAACTCTACTACTTATAGGGACGGGACCAAATCAAACAGCAAACAACTATTGTTCAATTGCCACGTGTCCTGCACCGCCTAAAATCTTGCGACATTATACATAATAAATTGCAAGGATTTTATTACCATCATTTACGCCCTCTGGTTACAGTAAATAGAGGTTTAAAATTAATGATTAATTAATTACCCATAACATCATTTTCTCTCTAGGTAATACCACATATGAAACCTTCATAGCTATTTGTACATTCCAATAATCTCATATTTTTTTCTCTTTAATTATCGTAACCTAACATATTTGCTTTTATAGAGTGAGCACCTACCTTAACAAAATTAATAAATGTGCTAGAAAGTTTTAATGAAGATGAGACGTGTCACATAAGGAAATTCTGGAGATAGATACTGGATAAGATAAGCACACAGAATACGATGCCAAACAACTTACCAGTTCACCTGTGTAAGATCCAGACACCTGATAGGTAATTTAAGATCCAGACACCTGATAGGTAATTTAAAGTGGAATGAAATCTTTGGGAAAAATTTTAAGCTAATTAAACCATTAAAATAAATAGTTGATGCCTTAAATTGAGTCTGAAATTTCAAATTTGGAATTTATTTTTGTTTCTGTGAGAAGAAGATATCCAATCCCCTTCCTTTTCTGTTTCACACCGTTCCTCCTGGTTGTAAATTCTTAAGGTTGGTCAAAACTTGCACACTTTAGACACTATCAGGAAGTGATTCCACAACAACGAATTTTAGCATTAAGTATTTGATGCTTTGAGAGTTAAATCATAGACAAAATTAAGTAATATCACCAAATTCAATAATCAAATCCTTACATAAACTATAAAGATTATACATGATCTTATAACAAAGACTTCTACAGTCACAAAAGTTACTACCTGTGAGTGAAGAACTTCCTTGTACGTGCCAATTTCTCTCAAAGCAGTGGTGAATTTTGTCATGACTGGGCCTAAGGAAACAGTATATCATCAGTTAGAACATTAATAAGTATGTGCGATTTATTTAATTTCCAGACCGAACAAACCAATATTCACCGTTAACCAATCCACATTCACAATCCAGTGATATTCTTAAGATTCACACCTCAACAGGTAACAAGTACTCTACCCTTCACCATTTCCTTAAAAAAGAAGGGTTTTCTAAACAAGAATCACAATTAAATGCTGCAATTAGCAAGCTATACCAAATTTTTAATCTTATGGAAAATGTTTATAAGGATTTCAAAGCATATCTCTATGCTTTTCAACTCTGTGGATATTACTAAATACTAAGAGAATCCACTTAGCCGACTGGCACAACTCCAGGACAATGCTAAAGGATCATTAAAAAACACATAAAGTACTTGTATATATATAATACATACTGGTTCTTGGATCAATCAAATTGAAAACGTGTTTCTTGTATTCCCCCTTTTTTTTCCAACTCTTGAGATTATCGGTTTTTCCGTTGAATAAACTAAAGAATATACACAGTCTGTTTTTTTTTTTAAATTTATTTGAGAAAAAGGGCCAATAAAAAAAAGAGAAAATAAGATGGCAGCTTTGACTGTTCCACCCGTAGCTTTGAATAATGTGACATTATTACTTGGTTAAATGTGTGGAAATTGGAAAATGAATAAGACTATTATTTCTTCCTTCTTATTCATTTTCTTATTTACCTATTTCATTAAATGCTTTTTCCTATTATTATTTATTTAGGACTCGTGTATAAGCCTTGACTGGCTTTAACTTCTTCCTGTCATTGTTGATCAACTGGAAACTGAGCACTTAAATCCCAAAACTAATTATTTTGACATAAACTTGTTTTAACGTAGACATAAATTAAGATGGGTCAGTAATTTTGATATTAAAGTCTGACTAAAGTTTGTGAAATTCACAGTTTACAACAATGTTTTTATTCTATTAGGTTATAATATATTTTCTTATACCAGAATTTCATTTCCACATTAATTTGAACCCAAATCCATCTGCAAGACTTCAAGTCTTTATCTAGTCTGCTTCGATCCTTAGTAAAATTAACATATCCAAAATAAAAGGGGAAGTTGGCTGAGTCAGAGTGGAATGTGCTTCCTGTCAAGGAGCGAGCAGGTGCTTATGTGTACAGTTGTGCAGTGATGGGTTGTTAATGAGTTGCTCCACATCTTTGGTGCAAACATTGACCGACTGGATGAGCAGCGAGCCTTTATCAATTATGTTTTTTTATCTTTTTAGTATCATTTATTTCTTATTGGTTTTTCTCATTTATGGTTCTTCAGAACAATAACTGACCTCAAATCAATTTCTGAAAGTTTGGCAACTGATTGTGTAGATCTCATCGGTGAAAGATTTTAACTTCGTACTAAGTAATGACCGTTGCCATATATCTTGTACTTTGCATTGAATTCATTTCTTTGAATGTTACAGTATTAATTCATCATTCTTGATTGAAATAACCCTTGGAGATGGGTACTACTTGAATACGTTGCTTTGTCTATATCATACTTTTATTAATGGTGGATGATTTTGTTGAGAAAGTTTTGTCTTTGAGCTGGAAACAGGTAAAATGTTATAATGTCAAACAGGACGAAGGTTTCAATGGAAGGCTAGGGTTAGGCATGTAGAGTTGTTATCTTTGAGAAATTTCTGTCCTTGAAAGGGCTAGGAAGGTAGATAAACAATAGCAATCATGTCTGAATTATTGGAAGGGGTTTATTGTACTAAAGAGATACAAAGAGAGCGGGGCAACATTGGCTGTGTTATTGCGGTGATGAGGAGAAGGCCACCTGGGAGGGCTATAGATAGCACATGAAGTAGGTTTTAGCTTAAAGTTGAAGATCAGGTGAAATTTGATATGGAAAAAATCTGAGTAGGCTGAAAACTTACCATAGATTTTATCGGTAATTCCAATATACAAAATTTTTCATGCGTATATTCGGCTTGTTTATTTGGTCTTGTGCTTTTTTCCTCCGTATTTAACACAAGCCTTACGGATACTATTTGATCAAGAACCGCAAGTTTCGAAAGGATATTTTCTAGAGCAAGGAACAATTATTATGGCAAGCAAAACACGCCTTGATCCTTCCTTTTTTGGCATTACTTGTTGAAGGATGTTGCTGATGCATACATCAATCACTTTTAGTAAATTGCCTAAACAAGGGCAGGATCCAGGTTGTAGATGTCTTTAAAGATGGTGGTATGTGGAAGCGTTACATAAAATTTTGGGACTATCAATAGTATGGAGTGGGGTAATGAATCGTCTTATTTTGTAATTTGCTCATTCCCTAGCTTAAAATTTTAAATTTTGGTGGTACTCATTTTGAAAGGCCTGATTCACTGAATGTCAATTCTCTCTAATATCGATAAAACTCTAATTTATAAAGTGTGGCAAAGTGTCCTGACAGTGGGGGCAAAGTCATTCGCTTGTTTCGATGCTCATAATGTCTCCCTAGCTACTATGAGTTTTACAAAATATTATAAGAAGTCTATATGAGTTCCTGAATGGTATTTATTTGTTTGTTAAGTGACTTTCTATGCTTATTTCCTCTGTGTTCCATACTCCATTAGCTGCAAAAATTCTTGTAACTTTAGTGAGTCAACAACAGAAACCAAATGCAACCAGTTGGAGTGTGCCAACAAGGAGGTTCTTGTTTCGAAGAAAGTATCGTAGCATCACATAGTGTTTATGCCATGAACCTTTACTATCAAAATTCTAGCAAAGATCCATGGTATTGTCACTTCTCACAGACGCCAACACTAACATCCGAAAATCCTAGTAAATATCTTCACTTCAGTTATATCTTTATAGTAACAATTGCTTAGTTTATGGTCTCAGTAGGCACATATTGTTTGTTAAGGACGATTTTATAGTGAAAAAATTTTCTGTGATTACAGGTTTTAATAATTGCAATGGTGCCGTTCATCCTTTTAATAAGTGTCAAATTTACAATGATGTTTCCTTTGTGGTTGCATTCTACAAGAAATTAGCCTGTCTAGGTGGCAAGTTTTGTAGGAGTCAACCGCATGCGAAAGGTAATATGCAAATTGTAAAGACACAAGGAATATAAATTGCATGTTCAGTTAATGAAACCCTTCTGACTTCTATTAAAAATATTTACCTTTAATGAATTGTAAGTATTAGTTGTAATTATCCTAGTCCTTGTAGGACAACGTAATGCTTTTCTTAGGGAATATGAATAACATAATATTGTATTTTTTTTATCTTGTTGAAATCTAGTAAAATTAAGAGAGCTTTTCATTTTTCTCTTTCAATTCCTTCAGTTCAAGCTTTTACATCTTATCATCTCTTTCTTTTTTCTCTCTCAGCTTTAATGAGTGGATTTCAATCTCATAGAACCGAAAGAAGGAACACAACTAAAAAGAGATTTACAGATCGCTTTTTGATTAAAACAATGAAAGGTGATAAAAGATCATCATCTGAGAATTTTCCTACACTGAGTAAAGCAAGAAATTGCAAGAGAAATATTTTCTCACTTCCAATTGAGCTGCTCACAGATGTTTTAGCTCGGGTGGCTGCTTCTTCATTTTGTAATTTTTTTCATGTGAAGTTAAGGTTTATTTTCTTGTTCTTGATCTCTTTCATTCGTCAAGTTTATGTATATGATTTAAATATTGTGTTACTCTCTGTGTATTCATTAATTTGTTTGTATATTGTTGTAGTTGCAAGGTATTTTATCATATTGCCAGTGATAAGTACGTACTTCAACATGTGTCCCTTGACAAGGTTCCTTTTATCGCATGGAGTCCATCAGCTAAACAAAAGCAAGCTGTGTTCTTGGAGTAGTGCAAAAAGAGCATGCACCCAGAAGTCCTATTCAGAGAAGGAGTGGTGTGTATTTAAACTTTTTTTCTTTTCCTTTTATGACTTTTTTCCCCTATGTCTACTTAACCAAATTATCATGCCTGTTTATTAATCAAGTTAACTACTTTAGTTTTTCAAAGGTAGAAGAAGGAGTCAACTCTCTACGTAGTGCAGGAAAAGTAGGACATCTTGGAGCTTCTTACGTGCTAGGTGTTATCCTACTATGTGCAGAGGAACCAAACCAAGAGCAAGAAGGTAGACGACTTCTTAGTTATGTAAGATCAGAAAAAAGTATAAAAGAAATTCGAAGGAAATTGAAGGACATAATGAAAGTTATATGGCTCAATAATTTCTTGGAACCAAAGCCTAATCGTTGCTTAATGCAATACCAACACAGTTATAAAATAAGACAAGGGTGGCAAAGCGATGAGGAAGATGATGTGAATTGTAAAGCCTGTGAATGCGACTTGGAAATTACTTTCGTGTGCAATTTGTTACGTGGAGTTGTGACTTACAAAGAACAAAGTTAGTAATAATTAGCACTTACTTAGATAAGCAATTGGCAATAGTACGTTGCCATTGATCATAGAAGTTTAATTATTGTACTTTCCCTATTATCTATATTTCATAGTAGTAAACAGACCAAGGCCCTCAATTTATTGTCTTTGAAGTTATAAGTACATTGTCCACTTTACTTTATTATTTTATTTTATAAGTCACATGATATCTTATAGTGAAATTAGATCTTGACTAATGCGGTATTTAATCCTTTTTGCTACAATCAGGAATTTAATTTGCAGTCTCATTAGATAACGGTAAGAGAAATTAAGAAATTCGACTAAAAAAGTAATTGAACATCATTTTGTTTCTGGCATATATTATTTATATTTAATAAAAATATAGAGTACCAGATATTCACCCGAGTATAGTAATATTAATTTGATCTTAAATTCTTGCTCATCTGTCCATGAGAACGTATACATTGAGCAATCATATGAAAGCTTATCATAAAAAGGAAAAAGAAAAAAGCTACGATAAGATTGAAGATAACTCCTAATAGCAATTAAGAATGATGATAACTTGGATGGAATAATTTCAAATTTTTATCCTTTGAATTATAATTTTTTTAACATATTCGTTACTCATATCTCCTTTTTTTTTTTGCAATCAGTTCCACTCATAATATTGATTAATATTGGTCACGTGCCTGTTAGATATTTCTATCAAAAACTTTTGTTTTACATAAATTTTTTTTTTAAAAAAACCTATTTTTTATTTGTATATAATTGACTAAGTAACTGGTATAGAATACAAGGTTCCCTACTTTCTCTCCCTCAATTACAGTATGATCAATTTTTTTTGCCAATGTTTAGCTGTCGTTCGAAAGTTCTTTTTACATTTTGTCCCCTTTTGTACTTTTATGACATGGGGAAGTAGCTGAACAATAAAATAACTCCTAGTACTATATGAATGAGAAATTAATATACTTCATTATTGTATTAATTAATTAGTTAATAGTAAGAATAAGAAGATATTGTGGTGGAGTGGAGCATTTTGAGGAGGCTACATCCGAACTGCGAATGGGTGGGGGCAAATTTTCAAGAGAGTTTGGGCTTTCGAGAGAGAAGTGGGGAAGAAAAATGCAAACTTTATATTGTCTTGACATTTGTAAATGACAAAATTGACTTATTATATTGGGTTTGGTAATGGGACCTACTATATAAGACAAGAAACAATAATTGATCTAAACATAAAGAAAAAAAACTGAGACACAACTTTTTACCAAAGAAACAGGTAGGAGAAAACAAATTTCTAAAAGCTTTTTATTTCAAAGATGACTTCTCATTATATTTTGTAAAAATTTAAAGTAAACTAATTAAGGAGTTTTTGAAATATACATAGATAGAGAGTTTTAGTTGTTGGGTGTTTTCATTCATTTGGATCAATTCCCATCATTTGGAAAGATCTTTTTGCTACAAATTTAGATTTGGAAAGATTTCATTAGATGTAAGATTGTTGAACAATTAAGCTTTTTTACTGGTAGAGAACAGTCAAGAACTTCAGTCCATTATTATTATTCAAATATTGATTGACATGAGACAAGGTTGCTAAAATCTGTCACAACACAACCCTATCTAATGTCTATGTAGGGTGAAGTAGGGTTTTGAGGGATGCTCAATTTCAGCTAACCAACAAGCTGCAAGAAAACATGAGTCAAGAAAAAGGTTAGAACTCAGAAGAAAAACAAGTAGCTATAAAACATAGAAATTGCTATTTTTTGAGAAAAGTGAAAATCAAGTTGCCCCACCATGTACTCCTATAGTCTAAACCAATACAAGAGAAAAGTCTGCAACACACATGACTCTGTATGGGGTATTTTCCTTTTTTTTTTCTTGTTAATTATTATTCATATTTCATTGGCTGACTCAATGACTCAATGCCATATTTGCCAATCCATCTATCTCCCAGATTTGATGGTGGAACATGTGAAACCCACATGGTACTTTTGAATTATTTTTATTGCTTTCCCATTTCCTTTTTCCTACAGAATCAATCTCTCTCAGCAAAAATCTGCTTACGTCTTGATTCTAGTTTTTCCTTTTTTTGGTTGTAAGATTATTACGAATAATAAAGAATAAATATAGCAAAATCTCAATCTCATCAATGATGGAAATGGGCACTACTGATATGGGAATTGGTGATGATTTTGACGGCATATGAGCCATTACCATTACCACACTGGTTATTTGCCAAGGTAGTTGATGTACAGGAAAGAACTTGCTCTGTGCATTTGTTCCTCACAGAAGTTTGTTGGCAAAAGATTAAAAAAAAAAGCATTTTTAATTGTACGGATTATCCAGATAATTGAATAAGCCTTAGCCTTGGATACCATCATCATCAACAAAATAAATGTAGCTAACATGAAATTTTCTCTTGAAATTTGTCAACCAATTATATATTAGGGCTACTTTTTAAGGTTAGTTACTTGGTTATTTATAGTCTTATTATTTCAATATTAAATTAAATGTAGTAGTCAATAATTTATTTACTATTTTTCAATACCTTTGTGAATAGAAAAAATAAATTTGGGAGAGTTTCTTTCTGTTTGAAGTCCGGTCCGATAGGATTAGCTTTCAAATTAATCAAGATTTAATGTGATTATCGAGAAATTTATATTCAATCAATATGAAATCATTTTCTATTTATATCCTTCAAAGTTAAAAGTAGTTTTGGGCCTAGACTAAAGGATTAGATATAATTTCAATTTTCTATCCTTTGAATTATAATCTTTTTAACATATCCGTTACTCATATGTTAATTTTTTTTTCTTGGAAGCGGTTCCATTCATAATATTGATTAATACTGGTCACGTGCTTGTTAGATATTTTTGTCAAAAACCTTTCTTTTACAAATTTTTTTTTAAAAAAAACCTAATTTTTATTTCTATATAATTGAGTAAGTAATTGGTATAAAATACAAGGTTCCCTGCTTGCTCTCCCTCAATTACTGTATGATCAATATGTTTTTCTGGCCAATGTTTAGCTATCCTTTGGAAGTTCTCTTTACATTTTGTCCCTTTTATAGTACTTGCATAACACGTGGAAGTAGCTGATCAATAAAATAACTCCTAATACTATATATATGAATGAGAAATTAGTATTCTTCATTATTATATTAATTAATTAATTAATAGTAAAAATAAGAAGATATTGTGGCAGAGTAGAGCATTTTGAGGAGGCTACATTCCAATTTTCAGGACATATTGAGCATTTTGAGGAGCATATTGGGTTGGTGGCAAATTTTCAGGACAGTTTGGGCTTTCGAGAGAGAAGTGGGGAAGTAAAATGCAAACTTTATATTGTCATGACATTTGTAATTGACAACATTGAGTTATTATATTGGTTTTGGTAATGAGACCTATCATATAAGACAAGCAACAATAATTGATCTAAACATAAAGAAAAAACAAACAAATAATCTTGAGATGTGAAAGCAAAGGTCAAGTACTCTTTCACAATTTTCATAGCCTAATAGTCTAAAACAGAATAGCGTAGTAGTCTTTATAATGCAAAAACTGTTGTGGAAGTGTATTAATAATAATTGGAACAAGAAGCAAGTAATAGTATAAAAAGAAAAAAAAGAGAGAGAGGAAGAGAGAAAAAGAAACGAAAGAGAAAGAAATTTTCTCTTAACATTTCATCAGCGCTTCGGCGCTTTTTATAAACGAAAAAGGTTACTGTGCAAAGTTTGAAAATTTTGCACGTGGACCCTACGGTTTGAATATTTTATACATGAATAGTAATATGCACTATTCATCGATAGTGATATGTACTATTCATCAATAATTCATCCGACAGAATTAATATATGAATAGTAATATGCACTATTCATCGATAGTGATATGTACTATTCATACTGTAGCAATAATTTCAAAACTTCAATTGTGGCGTTTGAAGTCCACTTTCATAACACTCCCCCTTGGACAAAATGCCACTATGAAAAAATTGGACGTGTACTGCCTCGTTAAAAACCTTAAGTCGGAAAAACCCAGTGGGAAAAAACCGAACATAAGGGAAAAAGAGTACAATACAATTAAGTCCGTCTAATATGTCTTCAGGACAACATGTGCTTGTCTTCAGGACAATCTATTTGTCTTCAAGACAAAATAGGTAGGCCTACTTCAGTGGCCTAATTGGACGTGCTATTACTGCCTCATTAAAAACCTTAAGCCGGAAAAACCCAATGGGACAAAAACCGGACAGAAGGAAAAAAGAGTACAGTGCACCTATGTCCATAATCGCTCCCCCTGAAATAAAACAAATTGCTACTTCTGGAGCATCTAAACTTTTCCACTTCTGGAGAATTCAATCTTGCATTTTACTGACTCGCCGCATACCAATGCCATAAACTAATTTCTCAATTGTTGATGTTGGCAAAGATTTGGTAAATAAATCTGCAAGATTATCGGCGGAGCGAATCTATTTAACATCAACTTGTCGACTTTCCTGGAGTTCATGAGTATTTCGGTGAGATGTGCTTGGTCTTATCACCTTTAATATATCCTCCCCTGACTTGTGCAACACAAGCAGCATTATCCTCATAAATTATAGTGGGAGAATCTATCACCGGTTTGAATCCACTAGCATTATACTGTTTTCAGGACAATATATCATAGATCTTAACCAAACACACTCTCTTCCGGCCTCATAGAGGGAAATAATTTCAGAGTGGTTGGAAGATGTTGCAACAAGTGTTTGCTTAGTGGAACGCCAAGAAATGGCCGTATCATTATAGCAAAATAGATAACCGGTTTGGGAGCGAGCTTTGTGCGGATTAGATTTATATCCTGCATCAGCATAACCTACTAAACCAGAGTTAGTAGTATTCTTAGAATAGAATAACCCCAAATCAATGGTTCCTCGGAGATAACGGAAGATATGTTTAATCCCATTCCAATGTCTCCGGGTTGGCTCAGAACTGAAATGTGCCAACAAATTTACCGCAAAAGCGATATCTGGTCTCGTGCACTGTGCCAAGTACATCAAAGCCCCGATTGCATTGAGGTATGGTACTTCAGGACCAAGTATATCCTCACCAGATTCTTTAGGACGAAACGGGTCCTTTTGGAGGTTAAGAGACCTTACAACCATAGGGGTGCTCCATGAGTGAGCCTTGTCCATGTTAAAACGTCTAAGCAATCTTTCAGTGTATGCTGACTGATGGACAAGTATTCCATTCTTTTTGTGCTCAAGCTCTAGACCAAGGCATAGTTTGGTTTTACCCAAATCTTTAACCTCAAACTCCTTTTTCAAATATTCAGCAGTTTCAGATAACTCTTCAGGAGTCCCAATTAAATTCATGTCGTCGACATAAACTACTATAATAGCAAATCCGGTTTCAGATCTTTTAATAAACACGCATGGGCAGATGGGATCATTTATATACCCTTCCTTTGTCAGGTATTCACTCAAACGTTGATACCACATGCGGCCGGATTGCTTTAACCCATATAAAGATCTTTGCAACTTTATTGAGAATAAGTTACGGGGAGTGTATGCTTCAGGCATTTTTAAACCTTCGGGAATTTTCATATAGATATTGGAATCTAATGAACCATATAAATATGCCGTCACAACGTCCATAAGACGCATTTCAAAATTTTCTTGGGCAACCCAACTTATAAGGAAACGAAAGGTAACTATATCCACTACTGGTGAATATGTTTTATCATAATCTATCCCAGGCCTCTGCAGGAAACCTTGGGCTACGAGTCGGGCTTTATACCTCACGATCTCGTTTTTCTCATTTCGTTTCCGGACAAAGACCCATTTATATCCAACAGGTTTTACATTGTCGGGGGTTTTAGTAATAGGCCCAAAAACATTACGTTTGGCAAGGGAAGTCAATTCAGCTTGGATTGCTTCCTCCCATTTAGGCCAATCTTGCCTATGACGGCATTCGGTTATAGACCGAGGTTCATAATCATCATTCATAATCTCATGAGCAACTGAGAGAGCAAATGCATCATTGATGATTGTCTCATTTCGATCCCATATCTCATTATGATTACTGATGGAAATTTCAGTATTCCCAAGGTTGGTGATCTTTTCATGGGTTTGTACCACTTCAGGGGCAATATGCTCATGAACTTGTGCCACTTCAGGGGCAATATGCTTTCTTTGAATATTATGTTATGGCACTTCAGGTGCAATTTGCTTTCCTCGAGAAAGGTTAATGTGCTCATCTGGAGCAGAATTATACTCATCTGGAGTAGAATTATGCTCATCTGGAGCAGATTCTAAATTCCTCCCCCTTCTTTTTCGAGGAACAGTGTCTTTTGATCCCATCGGTCTACCACGCTTCAGGCGCGGGACATTTAGATCCATTTCGGGTGGTTCTACAGGAACATCTATCCTAGCTGGAACATTCGCAGCTGGGATATGAGACTTTGTAACTTTAGCAGTCTCATTAAATGCATCAGGCATTTGATTTGCAATAGCTTGTAAATGGATCAATCGTTGCACCTCATTTTCACATTCAGGTGTTCTTGGGTCTAAATGAGACAAACTTTTCTCATTCCATGAGAAAATCTCGACATTTTTCTGCTTTCCATATGTGGAAGCATTTGGTATCCCAAGTGATGGGAATACTGTCTCATCAAAATGACAATCCGCAAATCTAGCGGTAAATAAATCACCCGTCAATGGTTCAAGGAACCGAATAATAGACGGTGAATCAAACCCAACATAAATGCCCAAACGGCGTTGGGGACCCATTTTGGTCCTTTGCGGTGGTGCTACAGGCACTTGTACCGCGCAACCAAAGGTGCGAAGATATGAAATGTCTGGCTTCTGGCCCAAGACTAACTGAAGGGGGGGAATACAAATAAGAAGTAGTGGGGTGCAATTTAATTAAATATGCAGCATGTAAAACAGCATGACCCCACGCTAAGGATGGGAGCTTTGTTCTCATCAGCAAAGTTCACATTGCGCGTTGATAATAGGCAAATATGGGACCATTTGCAGGATGCGTCCACTAGTACCATGAAATATCTAAATGGTCCACTTGCAGGCAGAATCGGCCCACAGATATCACCCTGGATTCTTTGCAAGAATGAAGGGGATTCATAATCAACCTTTGTCATTAAAGGTTTAGTAATGAGCTTTCCTTGTGAACAAGATTCACAAATGTAATCTCTGGACAACAACACCTTTGTAACTTTTAAAGGGTGTCCACGAGTATTTTTAAGGATTCTTTGCATCATTGTAGCTCCTGGATGACTAAGGCGATCATGCCAAAGTCCGAACACATCAGGGTTCATTAGTTTCCAGGGCATCGTAGCATATGATTCTATAGCTCGTATTGGGACAAAATATAATCCCATACTAGAAGCTTCCAGCTTCTCATGGATGGTCTTCTGGCCCATCTTGTAGGAAGTGATGCAAAGTAATTCCTTATTTTGCTCATTAATTGTTTCTAGATGGTACCCATTACGGCGTACATCTTTGAAGCTAAGTAGATTTCTTTTTGATCTACCGCTCAACAATGCATCTTCAAGATACAATGTTGTGCCTTTTGACAAAATAACTGTGGCAGTCCCATAGCCATTTATAATATTAACAGGACCAGATATTGTCTGAACATTTGCCTTGCGCAATGTCACATTTGAGAAAAAGTGTTTGCCACAAAGTATAGTATGCGTTGTAGCACTATCAAGCAAACATATATCTTCCTTTTTCTCAATGTGTCCCATTTGCATTTATCTTGACAACTTCAGGTGTCAAGTTCCATAAAATTTAACAAATTAATAATATGATGCAAAATATAAATCAACAAGTATGGAATAAAACACAAATCAATAATATGATGCAAAATATAAACCAACAAGTATGAATAAAACACAAGATAACGTGTTATAAACAGCTTATGGATATTGTCCGCTTTGGTACATCAAGACCTCACGGCTTTAAAACGTCCACAAGTAAAGGCTTCAGGCCCTGTTTATAAGCACGCACACAATCCCGTGTGCGAGTGATGTAGGAACTTCAGGTTCACAACAATGATTTTATTGAAGACCATATTTATTTAATATCTTCCTTGGTAACATAATTATCCAAGGGTATGGCAAAACATAGATGAAAACCCTCAGGATCTATTTCTGATGACTTATTATTTTCATCAACATTATCAAATAAAATCAAAAACCTCAAAAGGTTTTTCATTGTCAAGAATATGACAGTTTTCATTGACCAAAACCTTATTGACTTCAGCATCAGTCACAGTTAGGTCAATGGCATGGGTCTCAACGTGCTTGCCTTTATCCTTCAGGGATGCTTGGTATAGATCAACCAAATATTTGGCCGTACGACAGGTACGTGACCAATGACCAGTCATTCCACAACGATGACAGGTACTATCATCATGCTTCTTCATGGGCCTTTTACCTTTAGGGTTGTGTGGGGAGTTATTTATAATACGGTTAAATCTCCCACTACCCTTACGGAAAAAATTCTCATGCCTGCGCTCACGGCCTCTAGGACGGCCAACATTCTTACTTGAGCCGGCATTTGCTTCAGGAAATGCCTTAGAGCCAGCAGGTCTTAAATCATGATTTTTAAGCAGCAACTCATTTGTTTGTTCTGCAGTCAACAGGACTGAGATCAATTCAGAATATGTTTCAAACTGGCGCTGCCGGTATTACTGTTGCAATACAATATTCGAAGCATGAAAGGTGGAGAATGTTTTCTCTAAAAGCTCAGCCTCAGTAAGCTTAACACCACAAAGTTCAAGCCGTGACACCATGACAAGTAGTTATTGCCACTTACATCCAAAATTTGGAATTTGGGCTTTTCAATATTTGCCATAATTCTGAAAAAATGGTCTCAATTAAGTTGACAACTTCTGGTGTCAAAATAAAATAACCAGATTCAATTTGACAACTTCAGGTTGTGATATGAAATTTTGCACAACTTCCGGTTGTGATATAAAGGAAAATATTCCCAATATTAGTATAATGGAAATAAGGAATCGAAACAAAATAATTTGAATAAAAATAAGTATGGAGAGATCTGACCTTCCACCATAGAATCAAACCTTAAGAGAGCTTCCTCGTGCTGACAGAGCCTCGTGCTGATAACGTGTTGTGGAAGTGTATTAATAATAATTGGAACAAGAAGCAAGTAATAGTAGAAAAAGAAAAAAAAGAGAGAGAGGAAGAGAGAAAAAGAAACGAAAGAGAAAGAAATTTTCTCTTAACATTTCATCAGCGCTTCGGCGCTTTTTATAAACGAAAAAGGTTACTGTGCAAAGTTTGAAAATTTTGCATATGGACCCTACGGTTTGAATATTTTATACATGAATAGTAATATGCACTATTCATCGATAGTGATATGTACTATTCATACTGTAGCAATAATTTCAAAACTTCAATTGTGGCGTTTGAAGTCCACTTTCATAACAAAAACCAAATTTTAGAGCCTGAAGATAGAAACATGTTTTCCTTTTTTTCCACTTTCTTCACATGGAGTAGCGTTCCATAAGGAAATTAGAGAAATTTTATAGGCTAAAGGACTTTTCCTGTGTTTATATAAGATTTTTGGTCTTTCATCAACTGATGTGGACTTCCCTTTCTACTTTGTTTGGTTGGAGTGAGCTTTCAATTTTTGTTAGTAATAGAACAAAATAATATAAAAAAAACCATCTTTTCGCGTCTTCAATTCCAATGAAAACCAAAACCAATCTATTTTTCTTCTTCCATAAATGCATCGCTATCTTTTGGTTCCTTTTTTTCTGTTGGCTTGTGTAGTATAGCTTATGCTATGAATCGCTTGTTTTATTGCCTATAAAATCTAAAAAGAAGGTAGAAATCGCTTAGAAGTGACAGGATTATGTAGTTGGAAGGAATCTTATCAAAAAAATTTTATCTTTTCTTCCAAAGTCTTCAATTTATGTCATTTCGCATTACCGAGGCCTCGTATTCGTAAATTAAATTTTTGAGATAAGCCGTCTAGAGAGTAGGTAGGTGGGCAAAGAGAAAGACGCAAACAAAGGATGCTTGTTGAAGGCAGGCAATAGGATTGAGAACTGGGTGAGTCAGTGGGAACATATTACTTCTGCGTGACTAAAAAGGAAGAAGAAGAATAGTAGAATCCTTGATAAGAAGAAAGGTTAGATCGAGAAAGCAATCCATCAGAGGAAGTCAGAGAGGAATCACTTTTTATCTCCAAAACAAGTACAAGCCCACGACAACAAGCAATCCACCAAAATGAACGACATGCAAGAAGTCTATCTACCTGTAGTAGTAGAGTACGAAGACCAACGACAATGGTGACATGGACTTATCCAAGCCATGCCAAGAGAAATCTATCAACGAACTAATATGGTATTTGAAAATACTCAAAGCCAGATTTATCACTTTCAGCATCTGCAACAAATCACAGAAGTTGAAATCCGAAGACAGAATAACCTATTGTGAAAGCTTAGTAAATTCTTGTTTAATTTCGAAGAAGAATTCACTCTTAACGAAGAAGAAAGAACTATCCAGTCAGAAGGGGTAGTTGATCCATGAGTCAACCCAAGATTATTGAGTTCACTCAGTTCAAAGATCAGATGCAATGTCTGATTAATCGAATGTTTTACTGGGAAATCAAGAAAAGCATGAGCGCATGAGAAAGCTATATTTCACTGTTTATTCACTGTATATTTCAAGATATGTACATAGGTCTAAACTATGAGTAGTTCCTTGTAATTGTCAATATCCTGATATCTTGCATAAGGTCGATTAATTTTTTCTTTTTTTCTAAGTAAACAACTATAACCTAATGTACTAAATGTTCTACTCTAAGAAAAAAGAAAATTGTTATTAACAAATCCATTTCTTAATTTTACTACTATTATTATTATAGGGCTAAATGCTCAACTTGGGGCCCAACCTTTTCGATTTTGCTCGATTTGGGGCCCAATTTTTCAATTTGGTCAATTTGGGGCCCAACGTTTCAAAATCTACTCAATTAAGGGCCCGCCGTCAATTTTGAAACTGTGTGAAGTGCAATCGCCGTTAAAGTTAACGGCATCAGCAAAGGTTAAACCAATTTTTGACAAACTCGAAAAGGTTAGGCCCTTTTTTGGAAATGACAAAAATTTTGACATTATCTCTAAAATACCACACATGTTTTCTCTCTCTAAACTTTAAAAACCCAGCAAATGAAAGAAAACCCAGAATCCGGCAAAGTCTCTACCTTTGACCGCCTTTGACCGGAGTTGTTGATCGGAGTTGTTGACCATCGTTGACTGCCAATAACGATTTTGATCAAGCCCAAACTTTGCAAATAATTTCTTTTGGACTTCTCGAATGTGAATTGAACCTTAGATTTCTCAAAATTACCTTGAAATTTTTCAAAAATCTTTATAAAAATCGTAGTTTCCAAATTTCGATCGGGTCATTTCCACCGTTGGATGAAGTTGATTTTCATATATGTTATTTTACAAACCAAGATCTCTCTTTTCACCGTTGGGATCGACATAAATCCTACTGGAGCTTCAAAACCGAGAATCAAAAGGAAAATGGTAGAGCTTTTTCCGAAAATTACAAAAAAGGGCCCAACCTTTTCGAGTTTAAAAAAAAAGTGACTTTAACGCACCTAAACTGGCACGTGTAACACACTCGCCGTTTAAATTGACGATGGGCCCTTAATTGAGCCGATTTTGAAACGTTGGGCCCCAAATTGATCAAATTGAAAAGTTGGGCCCCAAATCGAGCAAAATCGAAAAGGTTGGGCCCCAAATTGAGCATTTAGCCTTATTATAGTGTCTTGCAGTGGTCTTAACTTGAAGCTTATATATACTCTGATTTTTCTGCCTCGCTGTACAATTTGGCAGTAATTTTCTTATGCAAAACGCCTAACATCCATTCTTCTTATTCTTCTTTTTTGAATTCCCTAGAATAATCAGGCACATTTTCTTCTTGTCTAAAGTGAAATAGCAAAGCAAATTGTGTCGCAAGCAGTCAAATTGGGCTAAAAAATTCATCAAGCAAATATATTGTCATTTAAGATGACACACCCGGACCTAGTACGACCTTTTCGTACGAACGGAATAGTGCAAGATAAAGTATGAATTAAACAATATGTCAGTCCGGCTGTGTCAAGTCAGAAGAGAAGATATGACACACCCGGACCTAGCACGACCTTTTCGTAACCAACGGAATAGTACAAGATGACGCAATAATTAAACAATAAGTCGGTTCGGCTGTGTCAAGTTAGAAGAGAATATAAACTTAAGACAAGATGAAGTTAGAAGATAAGATTGGTGACCATGCATGGAATCATTAAAGTGGACTTCTTTAAGTCCATAGCCAATGGATTGGAAGTCCATTGGTGAATTGGTCAATGGATTGGGCCAAGGATCGAAATTATAAGAGGTTTCAAAGAGGGGAAAAAGTCTGGCCCGGGGCCCGAGTAGACCTGGTGTCGGGCCTTGCTATAAATAGGGGAAGATGAGCTCTCCCCCTCTCATTTTCTCTTCTCCCTCGTTTCTCTCCTCTCATTTGCTCTCTTGGAGCAATTTTGGACTTTTAGCCGATCCGGACAAACCGACCGCTAGTTCAAGGCAAGATCTTGGTGAGTTATTCTTAACTCCTTGAACTACATTCCATTAAGTTTTCACGCTTATCCATGCATTGGTCTAGGAAAAATTCAAGCTTAAAGTTAGTTTCAGCTTTTAGTTAGATTTTAAGCCTAGATTTGAGATTTAGGGACTTTGAGCTTGTAATTCTCATTTCTAATCCGGTAAACGCGTAGTGGGAGGTGAGAGGAACCTCCATCTCGAATTTCACGTGAAACGGTGGACCGAGGGGCTCGGGAACCGACGAAATGCCTTGGATCCCGAGGCCAGGCAACGGCTCCCGCGCGGGAGAGACCCGCGACCCAGGTCCCACACGGGACCTGGGCCAGTCCGTGTGAATGGGCCCTGTTGGGCCCGAGCCGAGTTGGGCTTGGCCCAACTCGCAATGGAAGGGCCTATTGAGCCCAGAAACAGGCCAGGCCCGACCCAGCTACAGGGGCACGGGTCCCCAGGGGCATTTTCGTAATTTTTCACCAAGTGTCCAATTTTCACCCCAGAACCTTCTGGACACTTTTCTAAGCCCCGAATCACTTCCAAACATCATCTTAGGTCATGTTAGAGCCTCATAGGTGCATTCATAAATTTAATTATGAATGCTAATTTACATCTCCGTGTATTAGGGCTCCGGTTGAATCGAGTGCGGCGATGCTCCGGAGGTTAAGCTACATGAAGCGCTTGGGAGTATACGATTCTCCCATCATAGTGAGTGGCCTAGACTTCTCTGTGTAGCCACTGGGGAAAAGGATTTTAAAACATAAATTTTTTTTTAAAAGGCTTTGGGATATGGGAAATCCACACACACACACTTGTTTGCGATATACCCACACAGTGAGTGGGATGCTTTAAAAAGAAATATAAAGATTTGTGTGTGTGTATGTATGTAATTTAAAAATGTATGTTTTATACATATATATATATATAATTATGAAATATTATTATTATTATGAGTTTTAAAGGGTACGATGCCCTTGGGAGATGAGTGATTGAGAGGGTTCCTCGGGGATCCAATTTACGGGAGCGTGGACCGAGTTTGAGAGCATGCATGATACTCAGCCGTGGACCGCCTATCGAGGGGCACGGTGAGTCGAGCCTGGTTGGGAGAGGCGCATAGGGAAACTCGCCAGAGCTCCAGTTCGCTGTGTTCCACCACAGCGAGGCACCACCGAGGGAAAAGGGCTAAAGAAAGAGAAAATAGAAAATATTGTAAATGAGAAAAGAGATGGCCCTCGGTGCAGTGAGGCATGAGACGGCCGACGGGTCGAGCCTCCAGTATGAGAGAAGTGCCAGCCCATTTAAGATATATAAATTATTTTATTTAAGATGTTTTTAAAAGAGGGTTCTCAACAAGAGAACCAGTAAAGAGTTTTCAAAAGAAAAATATTATTTTATTATTATTTTATTTTTGGATTTCCCTTATCTGCCCTAACCAGATGGAGATTCTTAGAACCTCTGTCACTCACCTGTATCCAATGTGGATGGATGCAGATTCGCGTACGGAGTCAGCTTTAGAAAGGAGGCTCACTAGAAGACGTTGGTGGCTTAGGCTTAGAAGTTTCCGATGTGTAGGTATTCTCTCAATTAGTCAACTGGCATTACTTTTAAAGTTAATTATTTTATTAAATATTTTCTAATTAAAGTTTTAGTTTTATTTGACAACGATGATGCCCATTTATGCCTTGCGGTGCCTTAGGTGCGTGACTGGCCAGCACTTACTTCGAGGCAACGCGGCGGTTGCCACGTGGCCGGCCCGGGCGGGTCGGGGCGTGACAAGATAAGCTTAAGACAAGACGTAGTTGGAAGATGAGACAGGTGACCATGCATGGAAACACTAAAGTGGACTTCTTAAGTCCATAGTCAATGGATTGGACGTCCATTGGTGATTTGGTCGGTGGATCGAGCCAAGGATTAAAGTTCTGAGAGATTTCAAGAGAAGAGAAAGTTTGGCCCGGGGTCCGAGTAGACCCGATGCCGGGCTACCCTATCTCATTTTCTCTCTCCCTCATTTTCTCTCTTTCCCTCTTCTCTCCTTTCTCTTTTCTCTCAATTGCTCTTTTGGAGCAATTTCGGACTTTTGGCCGATCCGGACAAACCGACCGCCAGTTCAAGGCGAGATCTTGGTGAGTTGTTCTTAACTCCTTGATCTTCATTTTCTAAGTTTGCACGCTTATCCATGCATTGGTTTAGGAGAAATCCAAGCTCAAAGTTAGTTTCACCTTTTAGTTAGATTTTAAGTTTAGATTTGAGATTTAGTAACCTTGAGCTTCTATTTCTCGTTTCTACTCCGGTAAACACGTCGTGGGAGGTGAGAGGAACCTCCATCTCGAATTTCACGACGATCGGTGGACCGAGGGGCTCGGGAACCGAGGAAAAACCTCGGATCCCGAGGGGGCCGGATGGCTCCCGTGCGGGAGCCGAGTCTCTCCCGCGTGGGAGAGAGCTGCAGGCCAGGTCCCACGCGAGACCTGGGCTGTCCGGCGCCAGACTGGGCCATTTGGCCCAATCCGTACGGCTGGGCCCTTTTGGGCCCAAACCGAGTTGGGCTCTGCCCAACCAGCAAAGATGGGGCCTTTTTGGCCCAGAGTTGGCCAGGCCCGACCCAGCTACAGGGGCAGGCCTGCCTGGCCCCACGGGTCCCCAGGGGTATTTTCGTAATTTTCACCAAGTGTCTGATTTTTTATCCCGGAACCTCCCGAACACTTTTCTAAGCCCCGAATCACTCCCAAACATCATCTTAGGTCATATTAGAGCCTCGTAGGTGCATTCATAGATTTAATTATGAATGCTAACTTATACTTTCGTGTACTAGGGCTCCGGTTGAATCGAGTGCGGCGATGCTCCGGAGGTTAAGCTACATGGGGCGCTTGGGAGTATACGATTCTCCCAATACTGTGAGTGACTTTGTTTTCAGTGCTTAGCCACTAGGGATAAAATTTTTTTAAAAATGTTTTCAAAATATAAATTATTTAAAAAGGTTTCACAACTGCTTTGGGATAAGGGTAATGACACACCCGGACCTAGCGCGACTCTTGGTACGAACGGAATAGTGTAAGATAGCGTACTAATTAAATAATATGTCGGTCCGGATGTGTCTAATTAAGAAGAGAAGTTAAAATTAGGATAAGACGGAGTTAGAAGATAAATTTAATTAACCGTGCATGGAAATTAGTAAATGCCAAAAAGACCTCCAAATAAGTCCCTAGAAATTTATTATGGGCCCCATTGGCACAAGAAATCAAAGGATTTAGCCAACGAGTAAAAATGGAAGAAAGTTGAAAAGGGGAAAAAGTTTGACCTAGGACCCGAGTGGACCCGGCGTCGGGCTCCCCTATAAATAGGGGAGGAGCCGATCCTTTCTCTCATTTTTTTCTTTTTTTCTTTTCTTTTTCTTTCTTTTTCTTCTTTTCTGTATGGAGCCGACCGGAGGCATTTTGGACAATTGGCAAATCGGGACATGCTCGGCTATCAGATCAAGGTGAGTTTCCAGTATGTTGTTCTTCTCACCTCGATCTACGTTATGTTAAGTTTGCACGCACATCCATGCATCGGTTTAGCCTAGATCGCAGTTTTCAGCTTTTAACCAGATTAAAGCTTTAAACTCAAAAAAGTGAATTTCGGGCCAGTGGAATAAGGTGAGTTTTTAGTGTGTTATAGTATTCACCTTATTCTACGTCCCATTTCGTTTTTACGCATTTTTGTGCACCGGGTGTGAGTAAATCAGAGATTTAGTCAATTTGGGCTAAATCTCGGTCTACGGGAAAATGGGACCGGTGTTTCTCGTTTCTGCCTTGGCGTATCCGTTGTGGATGCCATGAGGATCGCCCCTCTAAGTTTGTACGTCGAAAGGAGGAGAAACGAGTGCGAAAACCGGGGGAGAGACCAGCCGATCGAGTCCCTGTTTAGATATTTTTAATATAATATTATTATATTAAAAGATATTTATATATTATATTAATATATTTAGATATTTATATATTATATCATTATAATGTATAAATATCTCATAGGAGGGCTTTTTGAGCCCGATTTCGACTAGAATTTGGCCCAACCCGTGTGGGGCCCAGCCTAGTCCGGGTGTGGGGCCCATGGGCCCCCGGGGGCATTTTGGTAATTTTTCGTCGAGAGTCCGATTTTAGCCCCGAAACGTCCCAGACACTTTTCTAGGTGCCGGGCCCTGTCCGAGCGGCCCATGGACCCCCAGGGGTATTTTCATAATTTTTCGTCAAGTGTCCAATTTTTACCCCGGAACCTCCTGGACACTTTTCCAAGCCCCAAATCACATTCAAGCCCAGTCGTAGGTCATGTTAGAGCCTCGTAGGTGCATTCATAAATTTAATTATGAATGCTAACGTATATTTCCGTGTGCTAGGACTCCGGGTGAATCGAATGCGGCGATGCTCTGGAGGTTGAGCTACATGGAGCGCTTGGGAGTATACGATTCTCCCATTACTGTGAGTGGCTTAGTTTTCAGTGCTTAGCCACTAGGGCAAAATGTTTTAAAACATAAATTGTTTTAAAAAGGTTTTACAACGGTTTTGGGATAAGGGTAATCCACGACACACACTTTTTATTTTGCGATACGCCCACTTATGGGGGTGGGAATATTTTAAAAATATAAAGCTTGTGTGTGTTTACATGTTTTAATATTTATATAAGAAATATTTGTATTATTATTATTATGATTATTGGTGTACGATGCCCCTGGAAGAGGAGTGATTGAGTGGGATTCCTCAGGGCTCCAATTTGCGGGAGCGTGGACCGAGTTGAGAGCATGCGTGATACTCAGTCGTGGACCGCCTATCGAGGGGCACGGTGAGTCGAGCCTGGTTGGGAGAGGCGCGTAGGGAAACTCGCCAAAGCTCCAGTTCACTGCGTTCCACCACAGTGAGGCAACACCGAGGGAACGGGCTAGTATATGAGATAAAGAGAAAATGAATATAAAGAGAAAAGAAATAGCCCTCGGTGCAGTAAGGCATACGACCGGCCAGTCGTGCCTTCAGTGTAATAAAGAGATGCCAGCCCATTTTTGAAAAATATATTTATTTATTTAAAGAGTTTTAAAAGAGGGTTCTTTGCAAGAGAACCAGAAGAGAGTTTTTAAAAAGGAAATTTTATTTATTTATTTATTATTTTAATTTGGATTACCCCTGTTTTCCCTAACCCTGATGTAGACTCATTGAATCTTTGTCACTCACCTGTATCCAATGTGGATGGATGCAGATCCGCGTGCGGGGTCAGTCAATAGAATGGAGGCTTACTAGGAGGCGTCGGTGGCCTAGGCTTAGTAGTTTCCGTTGTATAGGTATTCTTTAAATTATTCCACTGGTGTTACTTATAAATATAATATTTTATTAAATGATTTCAAATTAAAATTTTAGTTTTGTTTTGCAGCGATGATATCCATTTCAATACCTTGCGGTGCCTTGAATGCGTGGCTGCAGACACGTACTTCGAGGTAGCACGGCGGTTGCCACGTGGCCGACCTGGGGCAGGTCGGGGCGTGACAGGTAATCCACGACACACACTTTTTATTTTGTGATACGCCCACTTAGGGGGTGGGATAATTTTAAAAATATAAAGCTTGTGTGTGTTTACATGTTTTTAAATATTTATAAAGAAATATTATTATTATTATTATTATGATTATTGGGATACGATGCCCCTGGAAGAGGAGTGATTGAGTGGGATTCCTCGGGGCTCCAATTTGCGGGAGCGTGGACCGAGTTTGAGAGCATGCATGATACTCAGCCGTGGACCGCCTATCGAGGGGCACGGTGAGTTAAGCCTGGTTGGGAGAGGCGCATAGGGAAACTCGCCAGAGCTCCAGTTCGCTGTGTTCCACCACAGTGAGGCACCACCGAGGGAACGGGCTAGTGTATGAGATAAAGAGAAAATGAATATGAAGAGAAAAAGAAATAGCCCTTGGTGCAGTAAGGCATACGACCGGCCAGTCATGCCTTCAGTGTATTAGGTGCCAGCCCATGAGTATATAATTATTTTAAAGGTTTTAAATTTGATTCTCCTTGGGAGAATTTCAAAAGAGGTTTTGAAAGGAAAATTTATTTTATTTACTTTAATTATTTTATTTTATTATATTTTGGATTATCCCTGTTTTCCCTAACCCTGATGGAGACTCATTGAATCTCTGTGACTCACCTGTATCCAATGTGGATGGATGCAGATCTGTGTGCGGGTCAGCCAATAAAATAGAGGCTCACTAGAAGGCGTCGGTGGCTTAGGCTTAGTAGTTTCCGCTGTGTATGTATTCTTCTAAATTAATCCACTGGTACTATCTTAAAGATTATTATTTTTATTAAAAAGATTTTTAATTAAAGTTTTAATTGTTTTGCAGCGATGGTATCCATTTCAATGCCTTGCGGTGCTTCTGGTGCGTGACCGGTCGGCACGTACTTCGAGGCAGCGCGGCGGTTGCCACGTGGCCGACCCGGGCGGGTCGGGGCGTGACATAAGAAGTGCCTAAACTTTTTCCTTTTAAATTATCCTCTGCATTTCATTTTCTTGGGCTCTTCTACATCTCTTCTTTAGCTTTTACCCATAGAACATCCATAAGCCCTTTTCTCTCTCTTTTACACATACAGACTCACAGACATACATACAAAAACAGATATTGTCACGCCCCGACCCGCAGGCCCGGCCACGTGACAACCGCCGTACCACCTCGAGATGCGTGTCTCGTCAGGCGGGCAACCAAGATGGCACAAGGCATAAAAATAAAGGGTATTCAAGCAATATATGAAAACATACGGAAAATATTATAGAAAATATAATTTAAAAATATTTAAAAAGAAAGTGGCACGTTTTACGGTGCACCATGCAGCGGGAAGTAATATATATATACATTTCTATATATGTGACATGCACTAATATTCTGAGCCAAGATTCACAGGGCAAAAAGGGTGGCACCTACAAAATCGTGTCCACAGTGCCGTACTGGGATCACTGACCACCGGGATTTCCGCCGTCCAAAGTCTGATGACCTGAAAACAAAAGTGAATGGAGTGAGTACAATATACTTGTACCTAATGAGGGACCCGGTTATAATGACCGATCACCTCAGGCTGTGGATATGAAATGAACCAAAATCAATTTAATAAACCATTTACTAAAATTATAGAAAGTTCCACACCAAAACAAATATTAAATCAATAATAATATTACTAAATGGGCTGGCTTCTGAAATTGTCCCAAAAAGGTACACCCGTGCACTGGGGTACCCACTGGACCGTCAAGGGTTACTTTATATTTCAAAACACTTTTCTTTGATCACTGGCCCATTCCCTTGACGTTTGCCTTGCTGTGGTGGAACACAGCAATCTGGAGCCCTGGCGAGCTTCCCTTCGCGCCTCTCCCAGGGTCTCGTCTCGCCGTGCCCCTGGACAGGCGGTCCACGGTCGAGAATCTTGCATGCTTCTCCAACTCGGTCCACGCTCCCGCAAATTGGAGCCCCGAGGAACCCGCTCAATCTCTCGTCTCTCAGGGGCATCGTACCCCAAACAATTATTAATAATAATATCAATTTATAAAAATATTTGAAATTCCCACCCTTTAAATCTTTTGTAAACTTGGTGTGTGAGGGTGGACATTTCATACCCTAAAACATATAAAACAATTTAATAAAGCATTTATAAAGAAATTTGAAAACGGTTAACCCTCAGTGGTCAACCAATATAATCCAAGCCACTCATAAGAGAGGAGAGTTGTATACTCCCCGATTACCCCACGAACGCCTTAGCTCAAACTGCTACCGATCCGAAACTCGTACAATCACGTACCTAAATAATCAAATTAAAAATCTAATTTGATTAATAAAGGCAACTGACTAACAATTAAACACCTAGGTACAATCTAATTAGAGTTTCTAAGGTCTCGGAATAAAATTGGACAAGTCCAGAGGTCAATTGAAGTATATTGGAGTTAATTGGGGTCAAATGGGGTCTAGGGCTGCAAAATGATCATTTTTCCCCTAGACCCGAATTGGGGCAAATTTTGCCTAGCAGTGATGATCCGGCCCCGGATCATAACATGACCGGCGCTGGTTCATTTCTGCACTTAAGGCCGAGTTTCGGCCTCCAATCTTCTTCAGCTTAATTCAAGTTCGATTCAACTCCAATCAACACGAATTTTGAAACACAAACTCCTCACACTTAAACTAAAATCCTACAGCTTCAAAACGAAATTAAACAACCAACTATGCTCGGAATTCAAATCAAAACACTAAGGGTTAACACATTCTCTTGCAAGCAGAATTCTCAACTTCAAATCATGATTTCTCCTAGCATAGACCACGAAATCAAGCATATAAACTATCAAATTAAAGCTTGTGAGTCTAGAACAACATACCAAATTCTCAGCCACTTCCCACGGTTGAATTGAAAGATATAGCTCGAAGAACAAACTGTTGCCGAAATGACAGTTTTGAATATTTGATGATTTCTTGGAAATTTTGGTGTTTTGATCTTCAAGAGGGCAAGAGAAGTTGGTAATGATGTTTGGTTGAGTGTTTCAAGAGAGATTGAAGGTTTGATTTTGAGGAAATTTGAAGAAAGGGCTCGGAGAAATGAAGAACAAGAGAAAGAATGAAAATAGTCACCCGAGACCCATCTTATGCGGTTAGATCCGGCGCCGGATCTGATCAGTTCTGGCACCGGAGTCAACAAAATCAAGGTTGACTCCTGTCAACCCAGTTCACACTCCTTGGAATTCGTGCCCAAGTGGGCCCCGTAACTCGAAACTTCAATTTTAGAGTTTTTAAGCTTGGAATAGAACTAAGTGAAGTTCAAAACATCCATGGGAAGTCCAATTTGGTATCTTGGCCAGACAACTATGTACAAACACAAAAACTTGACACGTGCGGACTAGGTCTGGGCGTGTCAGATATACATAAACATATCTTTAATGTGGGTTCACCAGCTTGTTCCTTTCTCAAATAGAACAACATTATATTCTTTCGATTTTTCTTGATTATGGGTTTGAGCTATAATATTCTTCGACGTACTAACAGCACTATATGAAAATACATAAATTTGATGCAGACAAGTCAATTTGTTGTAGATTAATACACAAATTTTAGAAAAATTTATTTATAAATAATCCACAGATTATAAAATAATAGTGGAATTTTTTTAAAATGATTAAATATATTATATTAAAAATATATATTCATATACATCTATACCATTTAAAAAAAGTAATCCATTCAATCATTCATGTAAAAGAAATGTTCCTTGTCTTTTTAAAAAATTATTTTTGTTTCACCTTGACTTTAGAAGAGCTTTATCTCTGCTATTAAAGTTATTTATTTTTCCTTTCTTTGCTTGACAAATTTCCTTCGTTTTTTTGTTGAGATGGAAAAATGATTAAGGTTGTAATGATGATGATTGGTAAAGCCAAGATGATCGACCTAATATACATATAAATTCTTACTTTCATATTAATATCAAATGCAATTTGACATGAAATACTATATAAAAATTGTACAATTTGACTAAAGTAAAAAAAAATTTGAAATATGATTAACAATCAACAATATTAATAAAATTAGCATGTTTGAGATATTTATATTCATTTCAGCAATTTTTTTCCATAATTTTTTTTATCAAATTTTAGTTGATAAATAGGTTTTAAGGACAAAGGTTTTCCTACACCTCTCCTTTAGTTTTTACCCGCAGAATACCTAAAAGCCATTTTCTCTCTTTCAGACCACGCACATATACATATATACATATACATACATACAAAAATAGATAAACATAAACATATCTTCAATATGGGGTTACCAACTTGTTGCTTTTTCAAACAAAACGACATTATATTCCTTCGATTTTTCATGAATCTGGTTTTGATTAAGTATATTATATTAATAATATATATTCATATACATCTATACCATTAAAAAAGTAGTCCACTCTATCATCGATGTAAAAGAAATGTTCCTTGTCTTTTTCAAACATTATTGTGCTTCCTCCTTGACTTTACAAGAGCTTTATCTCTTCTAGTAAAGTTATTTATTTTTTCTTTCTTTGCTTTATCATTTTCCTTCGTTTTTTTGTTCATATGAAAAAGCCATTAAGGTTGGAATGGTGGCGACTGGTAAAGCCTAGATGATCAACCTAATATAGATATAAAGTCTTACTTTCATATTAAATATCAAATGAAATTTGACATCAAATACTAAATAAATATTGTAAAATTTGACTAAAGTAAAAAAATATTTGAAATATAATCAACAATCAATAATATTAAAAAAATTATCATCTTTGAGATAATTATATTCAATTCAACAAATTTTTTCCATAATTTTTTTACCAAATATTATTTGGTAAGTAGGTTTTAAAGACAAAGGCTCTCTTACACCTCTCTTTTAGTTTTTACTCACAGAACATTCAAAAGTCCTTTTCTCTCTCTTAGACCACGCACATATACATATATACATAAACTAATAAAGTCATAAAGTAATTCTATCTACTTTCCAACTAATAAAGTACTAATAGAATGTTGCTTGGTTCCACTTAGCAAATTCAATGCACCAAACAATATTAGTTTATTGTAATAAAACATTGTTTCGAATTCAAGCCTTAGAAATAAATACAATAATGTGATAAAAAGACCAGAATGAATAAGCTTGATTTTAAAATTACCTCAACTAAAGCTAACAAAAATTTTATATTGCCTGAACAGTGAATATGACCTGAATTAAGAATCATCTATTTGGCCTCCCACATCAGTTTTATGCATAAAGTTATTTGAACTGTTGCACTGATAGGGATGCTATCTTTAATGTTTCTACTGTAGATGTCTGCTTTTGAGAGCAACAAGAACAGAGCTATTCGAACATTGGTCTAAGAGGATTTGACATTTTGAAGAGATTGGGAAGCATATCCGATATGTAATTGATAATTCCAAGCAGCTATTGAATTTGCTTTCATGTGAGATCATTGTTAGGGGAATCCTATAGGCCTTGACTAATATGGGGCTATGCAATGTTCCTATATAGGCCTTTAGTGCAATGTTCCTTCCTATATAGATTCGGACTTTAGTGCAATGTTCAACAATATAATTAAATTTGATGAAAAAGGGATTTTATATATGAAAATTATCATTTATTATGAGTAATAAGTATAGTTTCTGATTAATCTAGTGATGTTACATCGTAATAATGTGGTGATAATGTGAAATCGTTGATCGTGTATTAATTTAGATCTATCCAAGTAGTCCTGGGTTATATAAGCCCAGTTTTAACGTAAAACTGAAGCAAACAGAAGGAGATTCATGATGATTAATGGAGTGGAGTAGAAACAGTAGTTTATAAACAGTAGTTTTCATAACGGTAAAAATGTTTCTTGGATTGGGATATTTGTAGGAATTTTTCTCAAACGTCCCCTCCTGAAACTAAAACATCATCTACTTGCAAGTACTTTGAGGGAATGACAAAAGTTAAGTGTGCTTATGTAAATTATGTGAAAAAGATTTTTGTAAATTAGGTAGGAAAGTTTAATAGAAATAGCAAGAAGTGTAAAGATTTTTGTAAATTATGTGAAAAAGGTTGGTTCCTTGTCGTCTTTGAGGGAATGACAAAAGTTAAGTGTGCTTATGTAAAAACAAAAAAAAACAAAGGAAAAAATTCTAACAAAAGAAAAATCGAAGTTCGAGAAACGAAATACCAAAAAACTGATTAAAAAATATGGAAAAATACATCATAAATGTCACGCCCTGACCCACCCCGGGTCGGCCACGTGGCAACCGCCGCGTTGCCTTGAAGTACGTACTGGCCAGTCACGCACTTGAGGCACCGCAAGGCATAAATGGGCATCATCGCTGTCAAATAAAACTAAAACTTTAATTAGAAAATATTTAATAAAATAATTAACTTTAAAGTAATGCTAGTGGACTAATTAAGAGAATACCTACACAGCGGAAACTTCTAAGCCTAAGCCACCGACGTCTTCTAGTAAGCCTCCTTTCTAAAGCTGACTCCGTACGCGAATCTGCATCCATCCACATTGGATACAAGTGAGTGACAGAGGTTCTAAGAATCTCCATCTGGGTTAGGGCAGATAAGGGAAATCCAAAAAATAAAATAATAAAAAAATAATATTTCTTTTTGAAAACTCTTTTCTGGTTCTCCTGTTGAGAACCCTCTTTTAAAAATATCTTAAATAAAATAATTTATATATCTTAAATGGGCTGGCACTTCTCTCATACTGGAGACTCGACCCGTCGGCCGTCTCATGCCTCACTGCACCGAGGGCCATCTCTTTTCTCATTTACAATACTTTCTATTTTCTCTTTCTATAGCCCTTTCCCTCGGTGGTGTCTCGCTGTGGTGGAACATAGCGAACTGGAGCTCTGGCGAGTTTCCCTACGCGCCTCTCCCAACCAGGCTCGACTCACCGTGCCCCTCGATAGGTGGTCCACGGCTGAGTATTATGCATGCTCTCAAACTCGGTCCACGCTCCTGCGAATTGGAGCCCCAAGGAACCCTCTCAATCACTCATCTCCCAAGGGCATCGTACCCTATAAAACTCATAATAATAATAATATTTCATAATTATATATATATGTATAAAACATACATTTTTAAATTACATACATACACACACACAAATCTTTATATTTCTTTTTAAAGCATCCCACTCACTGTGTGGGTATATCACAAACAAGTGTGTGTGTGTGGATTTCCCATATCCCAAAGCCTTTTTGAAAAACATTTATGTTTTAAAATCATTTTTAAAATCCTTTTCCCCAGTGGCTACACAAAGAAGTCTAGGCCACTCACAGTGATGGGAGATTCGTATACTCCCAAGCGCTCCATGTAGCTCAACCTCCGGAGCATCGCCGCACTCGATTCAACCGGAGCCCTAACACACGGAAATATAGATTAGCATTCATAATTACAATTTATGAATGCACCTATGAGGCTCTAATATGACCTAAGACGATGATTGGAAGTGATTCGGGGCTTAGAAAAGTGTCCGGGAGGTTCCGGAGTAAAAATCGGACACTTGGTGAAAAATTATGAAAATGCCCTGGGGATTCGTGGGCCCCACACTCGGGCTGGGCCAAGCAGGCCTACCCCTGTAGCTGGGTCGGGCCTGGCCTGTTTCTGGGCCCAAAAGGCCCCATTCATGTGAGTTGGGCCGAGCCCAACTCGGTTTGGGCCCAAAAGGGCCCAGCTGCACGGATTGGGCCAAATGGACCAGTCCGGCGCGGGACCTGGCCTGCTGATCTCTCCCTCGCGGGAACCGTTCGGCCTCCTCGGGATCCGAGGCATTTCCTCGGTTCCCGAGCCCCTAGGTCCACCGTTCGACGCGAAATTCGAGATGGAGGTTCCTCACACCTTCCACGACACGTTTACCGGAGAAGAAATGGGAATTACAAGCTCAAAGTTCCTAAATCTCAAATCTAAACTTAAAATCTAACTAAAACCTAAAACTAACTTTGAGCTTGAATTTCTCCTAGACCAATGCATGGATAAGCGTACAAACTTAATGGAATGTAGATCAAGGAGTTAAGAACAACTCACCAAGATCTCGCCTTGAATTGGTGGTCGGTTTGGCCGGATCGGCCAAAAGTCCAAAATTGCTCCGAGAGAGCAGTTGAGAGAAAAGAGAAAGGAGAGAAGAGAGAAAAGAGAGAAAATGAGGGGAGAGGCTCGGCCTCCCCCTATTTATAGGGTAGCCCGGCACCGGGTCTACTCGGACCCCGGGCCAAACTTTCTATTCTCTTTACATCTCTCAAAACTTTAATCCTTGGCCTGATCCACCGACCAATTCACCAATGGATGTCCAATCCCTTGGCTATGGACTTAAAGAAGTCCACTTTAGTATTTCCATGCATGGTCACCATTCTCATCTTCCAACTACGTCTTATCTTAAGCCTATCTTCTCTTCTGACTTGACACAGTCGGACCGACATATTGTTTAATTTATACGTTATCTTGCACTATACCGTTAGTACGAAAAGTCGTGCTAGGTCCGGGTGTGTCAATAAAAGATTTCCTTAAAACGAAAGTATAAATTATAATTTTACAAAGTTAACTAAAAAATATGACGTAAAGACAAACACATACCAACAAGAAAGCCGAAGATAAACTAAGCATTAACTGGCCAATACACCACAACGGAGCTACTCCTGGACGCACAGCTTAGCCTGAAAAAATTTTATAACAATAAACCTCTCAACAGTTTTTATTCTCCTTTATATTATTACCATGTTTTAAGATTAATACTCAAAGAATCAAGGTTACATCATGTCAAAAAAATCACTAATAATTGTCCAATAGCATGTATCACAACACATGTCACGCCCCGACCCGTCCTGGCCAGCCACGTGGCAACCGCCGCGCTACCTCGAAGTACGTGTCTACAGCCACTCATTCGAGGCACCGCAAGGCATTGAAAAGGATATCATCGCTGCAAAATCAAAACTAAAATTTTAATTAAAAATCATTTAAATAAATAATAAAGCTTAAAACGTGCACCAATGGATTAATTTGAAGAAATACCTAGGCAGCGGAAAACTACTAAGCCTAAGCCACCGACATCTCCTAGTGAGCCTCCTTCCTATAGCTGACTCCGTACGCGAATCTGCATCCATCCACATTGGATACAGGTGACTGACAAAGGTTCTAAGAGTCTCCTTTGGGGTTAGGGGAAATAGGGAAATCCAAAATAAAATAATAATAAAATATAAATTTTTCTTTTTGAAAACTCTTAAAATAAATAAATATATAAATCTAAAATGGGCTGGCATCTCTATCATACTGGAGGCACGACCCGTCGGTCGCCTTGCGCCTCACTGCACCGAGGGCTATCTCTTTTCTCATTTGTAACTATTTTCTCTTTTCTATCTCTCTAGCCCTTTCCCTCGGTGGTGCCTCGCTGTGCTGGAACACAGCGAACTGGAGCTCTGGCGAGTTTTCCTACGCGCCTCTCCCAACCAGGCTCGACTCACCGTGCCCCTCGATAGGCGGTCCATGGCTGAGTATCATGCATGCTCTCAAACTCGGTCCACACTCCCGCAAATTGGAGCCCCGAGGAACCCTCTCAATCACTCATCTTCCAAGGGCATCGTACCCTCCATAATCATAATGATAATATTTCGAAAACATATATAAATATATATATAAAACATACATATTTAAAATATAAATAAACACACACACATAAGTATTTATGTTTCCTTTTGAAAATATCCCACTCTCTATGTGGGTATATCACAAACAGTGTGTGTGTGTGGATTTCCCATATCCCAAAACCTTTTTCGAAAATATTTATGTTTTAAAAACATCTTTAAAATCTTTTCCCCCAGTGGCTACACAGAGAAGTCTAGGCCACTCATAGTGATGGGAGAATCGTATACTCCCAAGCGCTCCATGTAGCTTAACCTCCGGAGCATCGCCGCACTCGATTCAACCGGAGCCCTAATACACGAAAATATAAATTAGCATTCATAATTACAATTTATGAATGCACCTATGAGGCTCTAATATGACCTATGACTGGGCTTGAATGTGATCCGGGGCTTAGAAAAGTGTCTGGGAGGTTCCGGGGTAAAAATTGGACACTTGAAGAAAAATTACGAAAATGCGGGCCTAGCCCGGCCCTGTTCTGGGCTAGGCAGGCCTGCCCCTGAAGCTGGGTCGGGCCTGGCCTGAAATTTGGGCCGGAGGGCCCAAATTCTCGGATTGGGCCCAAAATGGCCCAACCGCACGGATTGGGCCAAAATGCCCAATCCGGAGCCGGACAGGCTCGGGTCCTGCGCAGGACCCGGCCTGCTGGTCTCTCCCGCGAGGGAGAGGCTCGGCTCCCGCGCGGGAGCCGGTCGGTAGCCTCGGGATCCGAGGCTTTTCCTCGGTTCCTAAGCCCCTCGGTCCACCGTTTCGCATGAAATTCGAGATGGAGGTTCCTCTCACCTCCTTCGACGTGTTTACCGGAGCAGAAACGAGAATCACAAGCTCAAAGTTCCTAGATCTCAAATCTAAGCCTAAAATCTAGCTAAAAAGTTGAAACTAACTTTGAGCTTGGATCTCTCCTAGACCAATGCATGGAAATGCGTAAAAACTTAATAAAACGTAGTTCGAGGAGTTAAGAATAACTCACCAAGATCTCGCATCGAACTTGCGGTCGGTTTGTCCGGATCGGCCAAAAGTCCAAATTGCTCCGAGAGAGCAAATGAGAGGAGAGAAGTGAGGGAGAAGAGAAAATGAGAGGGGGAGAGCTCATCTCCCCCTATTTATAGCAAGGCCCGACACCGGGTCTACTCGAGCCCCGGGTCAGACTTTTTCCCCTCTTTGAAACCTTTCATAATTTCGATCCTTGGCCCGATCCACCAACCAATTCACCAATGGATGTCCAATCCATTGGCTATGGACTTAAAGAAGTCCACTTTAGTGTTTCCATGCATGGTCACCAATCTCATCTTCTAACTCCATCTTGTCTTAACCTTATCTTCTCTTCAGACTTGACACAGCCGGACCGACATATTGTTTAATTATTGCATCATCTTGCACTATTCCGTTCGTACGATAAGGTCATGCTAGGTCCGGGTGTGTCAACACAGGATTCGGTATATCTTCTCAAATATAAGGTATGTCCGTGAAAGTCAAAAACAATCTGCCCATTACATGATAAAGTAAATGGGGAACTGCAAAAAGTTCATGAATATTAGTTAACGATGAAAATGTCCGAAATAATGGATTGAAAGTCATGGTGAAGATGTCCGGAATAATGGATTGAAAGTCATGGTGAAGATGTCCGAAATAATGGATTGAAAGTCATTTCCCATTAGTTTATTACTACAAGTAAATGGAATAAAATCTTGATTATACTATTATTTTCTAGTCTAATTTAAAATCATATGAAATTAGTCTTCTCGCATCAGTACAATAAACTCAACTTAATAACTATATTATAAAAAGAAAAAGGACAGATTAAGAGAATAAAACAGTGTAAATAAGATGATTTTATTAAAAAACGTAAAAATAATTTCATATTTTTTTCAAAAAAATCTAAAAAACAACGTAACGCGATGTGTTTGAAAAAAATTGCCAAAGATCAGCTATAAAAAGTGTAAATAAACAGCAGCTCCAATAACCTTTCAAAAAGACTACATAGTCAAAAGGGATATGAAAACCACATGGAAACAGAGGTGAACGAAACATACCAGAGAGCAAAGTTTTAGATGAGACAAGGGTGAAGTCGCAGCGTAATTAACATAAGAAAAATACAAAGGAGAAAAAAAAACTATATTGCACTGAACAAAAGAGTAAAATTTTTTTTTATTTAAAAAAATGAAATAAGACCAAGTAAACAAACAAAATAAGAGGGAAATATTACCAGAGAATAAAGGCGCAGAAGAAAATAATAAGACTGCAAGATGCAGTAGTCCATAATGAGCGTTATTTATAGAGGTAGAGAAATGAAGGTATCCAATATTGTGGCTGATTAAGTCAACAGTTGTTGGATAATATGCAAATGTGAATGGTTAAAATAGCATAAGACATGTTTGTCAAAACCTATAATTAGCTGTGGCTAATATGCAAATATGAATGCTTAAAGTAGCATAAGACATGTTTGTCAAAACCTATAATTAGCTACCATAAGTAGAACAAAGTCTATCATGCATGCAACGGTGTATTCTAAGTCTAAGTCAGTAGAGTGAGGGGACATATGACACACCCGGACCTAGCACGACTTTTCGTACAAATGGAATAGTGTAAGACGGCGTATTTATTAAACAATAAGTCGGTCCGGATGTGTCTAATTAAGAAGAGAAGTTAAATTAGGATAAGACGGAGTTGGAAGATAAAATAATTAACCGTGCATGGAAATTAGTAAATGCCAAAAAGACCTCCAAATAAGTCCCTAGAAATTTATTATGGGGCCCATTGGCACAAGAAAGCAAAGGATTTAGCCAATGGGTGAAAATGAAAGAAAGTTGAAAAGGAGGAAAAGTTTGACTCGGGGCCCGAGTAGACCCGGTGTCGGGCTCCTCTATAAATAGAGGAGGGCCGACACTTTTCCTCATTTCTCTTTTTCTTTTTCTTTCATTTTCTTTTCTTTTTCTCTCTGGAGCCAAACGGAGCCATTTTGGACAATTGGCAGATCCGGACAAACCGACCGCCAGTTCGAGGCGAGATCTTGGTGAGTTGTTCCTAACTCCTCGATCTACGTTTTGCTAAGTTTGCACGCATTTCCATGCATTGGTTTAGGAGAGATCCAAGCTCAAAGTTAGGTTCAGCTTTTAGTTAAATTTTAAGTTTAGATTCGAGATCTAGGAACTTTGAGCTTGTGTTTGACACACCCGGACCTAGCACGACTTTTTCGTACAAACGGAATAGTGTAAGATGGCGTATTAATTAAAAAATATGTCGGTCCGGCTGTGTCTAATTAAGAAGAGAAGTTTAAATTAGGATAAGATGGAGTTAGAAGAAAAAGTAATAAACCGTGCATGGAAATTAGTAAATGCCAAAAAGACCTCCAAATAAGTCCCTAAAAATTTATTATGGACCCCGTTGGCACAAGAAAGCAAAGGATTTAGCCAACGGGTGAAAATGGAAGAAAGTTGAAAAAGGGGAAAAAGTTTGACCCGGGGCCCGAGTGGAGCCTGCGTCGGGCTCCCCTATAAATAGGGGAGGCCGAACCGTTTTCTTTCATTTTTTCTTTTCTTTTTCTTTCTTTTTTCTTCTTTTCTCTCTAGAGCCGACCGGAGGCATTTTGGACAATTGGCAAATCGGGACATGCCCGGCTATCAGATCAAGGTGAGTTTCCAGTATGTTGTTCTTCTCACCTCGATCTACGTTATGTTAAGTTTGCACGCACATCCATGCATCGGTTTAGCCTAGATCCAAGTTTTTAGCTTTTGACCGGATTAGATCTTTAAACTCAAATAAGTGGATTTCGGGCCGGTGGAATAGGGTGAGTTTTTAGTGTGTTATAGTATTCACCTTATTCTACGTCCCATTCCGTTTTTACGCATTTTTGTGCACCGGGTGTGAGTAAATCGGAGATTTAGTCAGTTTGGGCTAAATCTCGGTCTACGGGAAAATTGGACCGGTGTTTCTCGTTTCTGCCTCGGCATATCCGTCGTGGATGCCATGAGGATCGCCTCTCTAAGTTTGTACGTCGAAAGGAGGAGAAACGAGTGCGAAAACTGGGGGAGAGACCGGCCGAAGAACTGACCGATCGAGTCCCTGTTTAGATATTTTTAATATATTATTATTATATTAAAAGATATTTATATATTATATTAATATATTTAGATATTTATATATTATATCATTATAATATATAAATATCTCATAGGAGGGCTTTTTGAGCCCGATTTCGAGTAGAATTTGGCCCAACCGGTGTGGGGCCCAGTCTAGTACGGGTGTTGGGCCCACGGGCCCCAGAGGGCATTTTGGTAATTTTTCTTCGAGAGTTCGATTTTAGCCCCGAAACGTCCCAGACACTTTTCTAATTGCCGGGCCCAGCCTGAGTGGCCCATGGACCCCCGGGGGCATTTTCGTAATTTTTCACCAAGTGTCCAACTTTTACCCCGGAACCTCCTGGACACTTTTCCAAGCCCCAAATCACATTCAAGCCCAGTCGTAGGTCATGTTAGAGCCTCGTAGGTGCATTCATAAATTTAATTATGAATGCTAATTTATATTTCCGTGTACTAGGGCTCCGGGTGAATTGAGTGTGGCGATGCTCCGGAGGTTGAGCTACATGGAGTGCTTGGGAGTATACGATTCTCCCACTACTGTGAGTGGCTTAGTTTTCAGTGCTTAGCCACTAGGGAAAAATGTTTTAAAAATATAAATCGTTTTAAAAAGGTTTTACAACGGTTTTGGGATAAGGGTAATCCACGACACACACTTTTTATTTTGTGATACGCCCATTTATGGGGGTGGGATGATTTTAAAAATACAAAAGCTTGTGTGTGTTTACATGCTTTAATATTTATATAAGAAATAATATTATTATTATTATGATTATTGGGGTACGATGCCCCTGGAAGAGGAGTGATTGAGTGGAATTCCTCGGGGCTCCAATTTGCGGGAGCGTGGACCGAGTTTGAGAGCATGCATGATACTCAGCCGTGGACCGCCTATCAAGGGGCACAGTGAGTCGAGCCTGGTTGGGAGAGGCGCGTAGGGAAACTCGTCAGAGCTCCAGTTCACTGTGTTCCACCATAGTGAGGCACCACCGAGGGAACGGGCTAGTGTATGAGATAAAGAGAAAATGAATATGAAGAGGAAAGAAATAGCCCTCGGTGCAGTAAGGCATACGACTGGCCAGTCGTGCCTTCAGTGTATTAGGTGCTAGCCCATTAGTATATAATATCTTAAAGGTTTTAAATCTAATTCTCCTTGGGAGAGTTTTAAACGAGATTTTGAAGACAAAAATTTATTTATTAACCTTATTTATTTATTCTATTATATTTTGGATTACCCCTGTTTTCCCTAACCCTGATGGAGATTCATTGAACCTCTGTCACTCACCTGTATCCAATGTGGATGGATGCAGATTCGCGTACGGAGTCAGCTAATAGAAAGGAGGCTCATTAGGAGGCGTCGGTGGCTTAGGCTTAACAGTCTCCGTTGCGTAGGTATTCTTTAAATTTAATCCACTGGTACTACCTTAAAGATTATTATTTTATTAAAAAGATTTTTAATTAAAGTTTTAGTTGTTTTGCAGCGATGGTATCCATTTCAATGCCTTACAGTGCTTCTGGTGCGTGACCGGCCGACACGTACTTCGAGGCAGCGCGGCGGTTGCCACGTGGCCGACCCGGACTGGTTAGGGCGTGACAATTTGATTGGTATCAGAGCATTTAAAAGATTCTGAATGTTTTCAAAAGCTATAAAATATTTTTAAAGAGTTTTCAAACGTTTTTGAAGCTAGTGGATTAAATAGGTTTAGAACTCCAGCGTTCGAGTATGTAGTTCCTCGAAAGCGTCATAAATGATCGAGCCTACTCTTAGAATACCCTCTTTAGCAGCAAGCCACCAAATAGAGTTCTCGAGTGTGGTCTTAAGTGAGAAGACATCACAACCACCTTTTTCCTCGAGATTCGTGCAAGCAAGGCATTCTTTCCAAGAAACTCCCCTAACTCAAATTTTCAACTTCGATATTCCTTCTACTCGATAGCCAATCTATGCAAGGGATGGTGTTTCCCTTGAGATGACGAGATAGATGATGTCTCGTCCAGATTTTTGATGAAGCCTAGTTTGAGGCTTACCAGTGGAAACTGGTTCGATGCCCACAACCTTCGATGTTCAATCTTTGAAGTTGTGAACATCGAGACTCACTAGTAAAGCAGCGAGTGTCAAGCGTAAATTAGATGCGTTTCCCCATTCTTTACACTAGTGACATGTAAGACTTGGGAAGAAAGGAAGCGGCTAGAACGAGGCAAAGGGCCATGATGGGCATAATGTGCGTGAACGCTAACTTCACTTCTCTCATTTTCTACACCACTGGTGTGTAGCCTAGGAAAGAGAGTTTGGTTAGAATGAATAAAGTCGAAAGAGTCAATCACGGAAGATGTGGTTGACCAAAAAACCTCAGGACGTGAGATGGAGCATTCGAGCAACCGGATGAAAGATCGAGGAGGACCTCACAAGCATCAAGTGGAAAGTGGAGTGAAGCGATTCCTGAAGAGCCTACAGGTTGGCAAGTCTGGTGGGATAAGCCCACAAATTGCCTGGATGATGCTCTGAGGAGCGAGCATGAAGTGAGAGAAGTGGTAGCAAGAGCTAGCTAACTTCATTCATTCTTACACTGTGATGTGTAAGTGGTGAAAGAAAAGGGGGTATTGGCAGACAAAAGAAAGTTCGTTTGAAGTCAATTGAGGAGAAGCATCCAAGGAAATTGGGAGAGAAAGAGTGAGCCCAAGATCCCAAGAGGCGAGATATGGGAAGATCACTTGAGGATGTGAAATGATTGATAGGAGAAAACCCTAAAGGATTCAAGGATGGCAAAAAGGAAGAGTAAAGAAAGAGCACAAAGAGAAGCCATTCTTGGGAAACGATGAGGAGGAATAAGGCAAGATGACAATATGGAAAATGAGAGAATGAAAAGAGATCACATCCAAGTGGTCAACGAGTAGTACGTCCGTTACTACTGTTTGACCATTAGATACCAATGTTAAGAAGGATAATGGACAAAAGAGAAAGGAAATGAAGATGGAGGAAATGGAATGAGGAGAAAGATAGGTTAAAACCCTCCATTTCTAAATGGATTAAAAGTGATGAACCCTTATAAATTGATGGTTAAGGAAAGTAAGGAGGAGGAAATCCCCAAAGGATAATAAGAAATGATTTTGAACAAAGTGAATGGGAAGAAAGCAAGCGAAGAGAGAGTGTAACACACGACAATGATGGAATGTCTGCATTCGTGATAATGGAAGGCACGAAGGGAATTTCCTCCAATACTGTGAAGTCATCATCAGATGGGACCGGTGAGAAAGAAGAAGAGGAAAGGAGAAGAAAAGCGAACCCTTAGATAAAGGATTAAGAAATGTCGTGATGTAGTGTGGAGGCTTTCTTAATGGAGAAAGAAAGTATGAAAACCCTAGGTAAAAGAAGATCCTAGGTTAATAAAAGAAGAACAAGGTCTAAAAGAAAGAGAGACTTAGTTCAGTTGATGAACTAAGTTTTGCTAACTAGGAATAGAACCTTAAAAGAAGAAAAGCATAACACATCACTAGAAAATTACAACCTTAAATAGCGATAATGTCATAATGAACCATAAGTTAATAGCTCCAAATGGCAGACCAGGATTAGTATAAGAATAAGACTAAGAAACTAAGGTTAGAGACAAAACCTAGGTGAGTAACTTAGAGATAGACTAAAGAAGAACATGAAAAGGAGATTAAAAGAAACCTAGAAAAAGGACTAAGAAAGACCTAATGAATAAAAAGTGAATAAAAGACTTAGAAACGGATGCTAGTTAAAGAGAGTCGAGCATAATGAACCTCGAACGTGAGTCAAGTCAAGGCACTACATCATACAATGAATAAGTCAAGGAAAGGAAATAATAAACAAGAATGATTGGAGGCCAGAACCGAAGAGCTAAAAAGGGGTAAATTGTGAATTGATGGGAAAAGAAAGGAAAGGAAGACCCCTGATATGTCAGTGTTAAAAGAAGAGATGAAGAGGTTGGATAGAAAGAAAAAGTTGGAGAAAACATAAGAGAAAGAGCACTCGTAGGAAACAAGTAAATGGAGATGATGGTATCTTAATGGATGACGGGCAAGGATAATATCAATGAAGGGTAAAGGAAAGAGAAGAAATGAGAAATAAGAAGTGAGGATACCAAGGTATGGTAATACAAACAAGAGTGAACGAAGGATAAGAATAATGATGATGATGGGAACTTTAAGGATAATCAAACACAATGATGAGAAAAGTGAATCGACCTAAGTAAGAGTCGAAGAAGAGAATGAGGATAAAACAAGGATAAATAAGGTGACAATTGAAACTGGAGAAGACAAAAAGGTGATAAAGGATAAACCAGAATAATAGTTGGAGCCGAGAAAGATGAAAAGATGAGATCAGAGAAGTAAAGTGAGATAAAGGAATCGAGGTTAAGGAATCAAGGAACAAAAAGGATAAGTTAAAATCTTTTAGAAGGAGGGGAGTAAACTACTTTGAGGATAACCTCCCCGAAGAATGATAAGTGAAGAAAGGATGTAGGAAATGGAGTTCAAACCAAGCTAAAATGGAATCAGCTTGGCGTAGGCAAGATAGAGAGGTAATGGAGGATAGAGAAAGGTGTTGCCCATGATAAATAAACCATGGTATCGAAAGACAGAGGAGAGATATCGACGGATTAAGAGCCGAAGTTGGCTAAGAGAAAGGAAACCCACATTGTTAAAGCAAGAGATGAGGAAACTGAAACAGAAAAGGTGACAAGAGAGAACCCCGAGTACTTAATGGAAGGAGTATGGGAATAAGGAGAAAAATTGATTAAGCTCATGAACTTCTATGAGCACAGCCAGTATAAAGAGCAGAAAGGGAATTCTAAAACCTAAGTGAATCAAAGGTGTTAGAAGAAAAGAGGAATAAGGAGGATAATGATAAAGAGAATCAGAGGAGAAAGCAAAGGGGGAAGAATGAAGTCAAGGTAAAAGAAATATGGGACAAGACGTGAAAGGTCACGTAAATCGAGGTAAAAAGATATGGAAAGGGAAGAGAAATACGGAGATAACCCTAAGGGAAGGGTATGGAGATGACAAGAGTTGTAGATGATGCCAAAAGGTGGCAATTGACCCAAGAAAAGGGTAGAATCGAGTAAAAGGACGAGAAATTCTAAGAAGAAGAAATACGAAGATGAAGAAGTTACTAAGGATGCCACATGAGGGTGATGAGCGTGAATTACGCTGTTCCACGTTGATGAGAAGGCAAGAGAAATGTGAACCCCACTATGGATGTGGGTGGATGGAAATGAAGAAAAAGAAAGAGATGGGGATATGGAGACCCCAGGAAATATTATTGACGAGAAGAAGGGAAAAGAGATCGACCACTAGCAAGAAAGCTAATGTGAAGGAAAAAAGACGGAAGGGAGATAAACACGCGGTACCTCCCGAGGTAGGTACCTCAAGAAAATAAAAGTTAAGGAAAGCCTAAGAGGCAAGAGAAATGATATGGATGGGTATGAGGTCGAGGCTCAAATGTAATGGAATTGGGAGCCAGGTGTGAGGCGTCCCTATGAGAGGAAGGGTCAGAGATCGAGATCTTGAGGATCTCTGTGATGACCACTCGAGAGGACCGGCCCAGTATGAGATTGGGGAGAGTGTGAGACCTCCCAGAGTTCTTTGTCCTTATGAGGAGGAGAGATGAGATATGATGGGCCATGGGCCCTGTATGTGATGTGATGGGCCGAGGGCCCTATTTGTGATTGTGATGGGCGGTCAGAGAGTGGGTCAGATGTGAGAGCCGAGAGGGCATGATCTCTGATCCCTCTGTTGTGATGTGGCCGAGTGTGGGCCAGTGTGTACTAGAGCTCGACTCATACCCCGAAATTTTGAATGGAAGTAAGAGTCAAGACGAAGAAGCGAAACCAAGTTAAGGGGGCGAAGACAATTAACTCACCGCATCCTCGCTGTGGAGGCGAGGGAGTTAAGCGAAGGTTTTTCCTGATAGCTTGGTTACAAAGATGAATACAAGACCACGAAACGACGAAGAACGCGTCGAAGGATGGCCTCGAGGTGAGAGGCAATAGCAATGGAAAGGAGAAGGAACTCCTAAGGAGAGTAAGAGGTATGGAACCTCAAAGGAAACAAAAGGATAGTCTCGTCGAGAGATACTTGAAGGATGAGACAAGGACAAGCGAGAGGATCAAGCAAGTACAACTACATCAAGGAAGAACCTCCAAAGGTCATAATTAAAATAAAGAGAGCCTAACCCATGAATAGGTAAAGGTAGGCTAAGTTAAGGAAGATAAGGTTCAAACTCAAGAGTGGAAGAGTGATGAAACCACTATTGAGGAAGAGAATGATCAGAGTGCGCTGCGGAAGCGTGGTGAACTTCAGCAACGAATAGTGATGCGAACACTATTCGAAAACGGAAAGAAGGCTTCGAATGGAAGCCCAATCTCCCCCAAGCTACCTTATTTAATTTCGAGGACGAAATTTTTAGATGGAGGGGAGAGTTGACACACCCGGACCTAGCACGACTTTTTCGTACAAACGGAATAGTGTAAGATGGCGTATTAATTAAACAATATGTCGGTCCGGCTGTGTCTAATTAAGAAGAGAAGTTTAAATTAGGATAAGACGGAGTTAGAAGAAAAAGTAATTAACCGTGCATGGAAATTAGTAAATGCCAAAAAGACCTCCAAATAAGTCCCTAGAAATTTATTATGGACCCCGTTGGCACAAGAAAGCAAAGGATTTAGCCAACGGGTGAAAATAGAAGAAAGTTGAAAAAGGGGAAAAAGTTTGACCCGGGGCCCGAGTGGAGCCTGCGTCGGGCTCCCCTATAAATAGGGGAGGCCGAACCGTTTTCTTTCATTTTTTCTTTTCTTTTTCTTTCTTTTTTCTTCTTTTCTCTCTGGAGCCGACCGGAGGCATTTTGGACAATTGGCAAATCGGGACATGCCCGGCTATCAGATCAAGGTGAGTTTCCAGTATGTTGTTCTTCTCACCTCGATCTACGTTATGTTAAGTTTGCACGCACATCCATGCATCGGTTTAGCCTAGATCCAAGTTTTCAGCTTTTGACCGGATTAGATCTTTAAACTCAAATAAGTGGATTTCGGGCAGGTGGAATAGGGTGAGTTTTTAGTGTGTTATAGTATTCACCTTATTCTACGTCCCATTCCGTTTTTACGCATTTTTGTGCACCGGGTGTGAGTAAATCGGAGATTTAGTCAGTTTGGGCTAAATCTCGGTCTACGAGAAAATTGGACCGGTGTTTCTTGTTTCATCCTCGGCATATCCGTCGTGGATGCCATGACGATCGCCTCTCTAAGTTTGTACGTCGAAAGGAGGAGAAACGAGTGCGAAAACTAGGGGAGAGACCGGCCGAAGAACTAACCGATCGAGTCCCTGTTTAGATATTTTTAATATATTATTATTATATTAAAAGATATTTATATATTATATTAATATATTTAGATAATTATATATTATATCATTATAATATATAAATATCTCATAGGAGGGCTTTTTGAGCCCGATTTCGAGTAGAATTTGGCCCAACCGGTGTGGGGCCCAGCCTATTACGGGTGTAGGGGCCACGGGCCCCCAGGGGCATTTTGGTAATTTTTCGTCGAGAGTTCGATTTTAGCCCCGAAACGTCCCAGACACTTTTCTAATTGCCGGGCCCAGCCTGAGTGGCCCATGGACCCCCGGGGGCATTTTCGTAATTTTTCACCAAGTGTCCAATTTTTACCCCGGAACCTCCTGGACACTTTTCCAGGCCCCAAATCACATGCAAGCCCAGTCGTAGGTCATGTTAGAGCCTCGTAGGTGCATTCATAAATTTAATTATGAATGCTAATTTATATTTCCGTGTACTGGGGCTCCGGGTGAATTGAATGTGGCGATGCTCCGGAGGTTGAGCTACATGGAGCGCTTGGGAGTATACGATTCTCCCACTACTGTGAGTGGCTTAGTTTTCAGTGCTTAGCCACTAGGGAAAAATGTTTTAAAAATATAAATCGTTTTAAAAAGGTTTTACAACGGTTTTGGGATAAGGTTAATCCACGACACACACTTTTTATTTTGTGATACGCCCATTTATAGGGGTGGGATGATTTTAAAAATACAAAGCTTGTGTATGTTTACATGTTTTAATATTTATATAAGAAATAATATTATTATTATTATGATTATTGGGGTACGATGCCCCTGGAAGAGGAGTGATTGAGTGGAATTCCTCGGGGCTCCAATTTGCGGGAGCGTGGACCGAGTTTGAGAGCATGCATGATACTCAGCCGTGGACCGCCTATCAAGGGGCACAGTGAGTCGAGCCTGGTTGGGAGAGGCGCGTAGGGAAACTTGCCAGAGCTCCAGTTCACTGTGTTCCACCACAGTGAGGCACCACCGAGGGAACGGGCTAGTGTATGAGATAAAGAGAAAATGAATATGAAGAGGAAAGAAATAGCCCTCGGTGCAGTAAGGCATACGACCGGCCAGTCGTGCCTTCAGTGTATTAGGTGCCAGCCCATTAGTATATAATATCTTAAAGGTTTTAAATCTAATTCTCCTCGGGAGAGTTTTAAAATAGATTTTGAAGACAAAAATTTATTTATTAACCTTATTTATTTATTCTATTATATTTTGGATTACCCCTGTTTTCCCTAACCCTGATGGAGATTCATTGAACCTCTGTCACTCACCTCTATCCAATGTGGATGGATGCAGATTCGCGTACGGAGTCAGCTAATAGAAAGGAGGCTCACTAGGAGGCATCGGTGGCTTAGGCTTAACAGTCTCCGTTGCGTAGGTATTCTTTAAATTTAATCCACTGGTACTACCTTAAAGATTATTATTTTATTAAAAAGATTTTTAATTAAAGTTTTAGTTGTTTTGCAGCGATGGGATCCATTTCAATGCCTTGCAGTGCTTCTGGTGCGTGACCGGCCGGCATGTACTTCGAGGTAGCGCAGCGGTTGCCACGTGGCCGACCCGGGCGGGTCGGGGCGTGACAGTGTTTCTTGTTTTTCTTTCGGTAAACGTGTAGTGGTTGCATTAAGGTACATGCATCTAAATTTGTAGCTAAATTGGTGGACGATTGCATCGGTTTTCGAATTAAGAGAAAAATTAAAGAAATTCTCGGGTTGAACCCAGAACAGAACCGGCGCCAGTTCTGTCCAGAAACGGCGCCGTTTCTGCTTGTCCGGCGATCGACCTTGGGTCGAAGAGAACCGACACCGGTTTACTCTAGATCCGGCGCCGTTCTTGCCCTTTAGGGGCAAAATGGTCATTTCACCTCTCGAAATCCTAATTGACCCCAAATCGATCCGAAACACTTCCAAGTCTTCCAAAACACATTCAAACATCATCTTAGGTCATACTAGAGCCTCGTAGGTGCATTCATAAATTTAATTATGAATGTTAATTTTTATTTCCGTGTACTAGGGCTCCGGTTGAATCGAGTGCGGCGATGCTCCGGAGGTTAAACTACATGGAGCGCTTGGGAGTATACGAATCTCCCATCACTGTGAGTGGCCTAGACTTCTTTTTGTAGCCACTGGGGGAAAGGATTTTAAAAATGATTTTAAAACATAAATGCGTTTCAAAAAGGTTTTGGGATATGGGAAATCCACACACACACACTTGTTTGCGATATACCCACATAGTGAATGGGATGTTTTAAAAGAAATATAAATTTTATGTGTGTGTGATTTATATGTTTAAATATAAATGTTTTATGCGCATATATATATATTTTTAAAATGTTATTATTGTGATTATTGAGGGTACGATGCCCATGGGAGATGAGTGATTGAGAGGGTTCCTCGGGGCTCCAATTTGCGGGAGCGTGGACCGAGTTTGAGAGCATGCATGATACCCAGCCGTGGACCGCCTATCGAGGGGCACGGTGAGTCGAGCCTGGTTGGGAGAGGCGCGTAGGAAAACTCCCCAGAGCTCCAGTTCACTGTGTTCTATCGCAGTGAGGCACCACCGAGGGAACGGGCTAGAGAAAGAGAAAGAGAATGAAAATAAGAAAATGTTTTAGAAAGAAAAGAGATAGCCCTCGGTGCAGTAAGGCATAAGACGACCGACGGGTCGTGCCTTCAGTATGATGAGAGATGCCAGCCCATTTGATATATATAATATATATTTGTTTTAAGAGATTTACAAGAGGGTTCTCGGTTAGAGAACCGGAAAAGAGTTTTGAAAAGAAAATATTTATTTTATTATTATTATTTTATTTTGGATTTCCTTTATCCTCTCTAACCCAGATGGAGATTCTTAGAACCTCTGTCACTCACCTGTATCCAATGTGGATGGATGCAGATTCGCGTACGGAGTCAGCAAATAGAATGGAGGCTCACTAGGAGGCGTCGGTGGCTGAGGCTTAGAAGTTTCTGCTGTGTAGGTATTCTCTCAGTTAGTCCACTGGCATTTCTTTTAAAGTTAATTATTTTATTAAATATTTTCTAATTAAAGTTTTAGTTTTATTTGACAGCGATGATGCCCATTTATGCCTTGCGGTGCCTCAGGTGCGTGACTGGCCAGCACGTACTTCGAGGCAGTGCGGCGGTTGCCACGTGGCCGGCTCGTGATGGTCGGGGCGTGACAACTTTAATGGTATCAGAGCGTTTAAAAGATTCTGATAGTTTTGAAAAGCTATACAATATTTTTAAAGAGTTTTCGAACGTTTTCAAATGTTTTTGAAGCCAGTGGATTAAATAGGATTAGAACTTCAGAGTTCGAGTATGTAGTTACTCGAAAGCATCATAAATGATCGAGCCTACTCTTAGAATACCTTCTTTAGCAGCAAGCCACCATATAGAGTTCTCGAGTGTGGTCTTAAGTGAGAAGACATCACGACCACCTTCTTTCTAGAGATTCGTGCAAGTAAGGCACATTTTCCAATAAACTCCCCAAACTTAAATCTTCAAATTTTAATGTTCCTCCTACTCGACAGCCAAATTGTGCAAGGGATGGTATTCCCCTTGAGGTGATGAGATAGGTGGTGTCTCGTCCAATCCTCCGATAAGCCTAGTTAGAGGCTTACCAGTGGTGAAACTGGTACGATGCCCACAACCTTCGATGTTCGATATTGAAGTTGTGACCATCGAGACTCGCTAGTAAGCAGCGAGTGTCAAGCGTAAATTAGATGCGTTCCCCAATTCTTTACACTAGTGACGTGTAAAACTTGGGAGGAAATGATACGACTAGAACGAAGCACGGGGCCATGATGGGTATAACGTGTGTGAACGCTAACCTCGCTTCTCTTGTTTTCTATACCGTTGGTGTGTAGCTTAGGAAAGAGAGTTGGGTTAGGATGAAAGAAATCAAAGGAGTCAATCACGGAAGATGTGATTGACCTAAAACCTCAAGATGTGAGACGAAGTATTCGAGCAAACGGATCGAGGATCGAGGGGGACTTCATAAGCATCAAATGGAGATGAAGTGAAGCGATTGCCGAAGAGCCCACAAGCAGGCAAGTCTGGTGGGATAAGCCCACAAATTATCTGGATTATGCTCCGTGGAGTGAGCATGAAGTGAAAAAAGTGGCAGCAAGGGTTAGTCAACTTCGTTTACTCTTACACTGTGGTGTGTAAGGGGTGAGACACACCATCCAAAGGAAAGGACAAAGAATGGTGGGGACGTAAATGGAAAGGGCAATCCCCAAATTTATACTGAAGTCGAAGAGGAAATAGTGGAGATGCAGAAATTGTTACTAGAGTGCTCATGGAAGTGGGCAGAAGCCAAGATGAGTGCAATAAAGGCTAGCCGACCCCACTTGTTCTTACACTTTGGGGTGTAAGTGGTGAAGGAAAGGGGGTATTGGTGGACAAAAGAGAATTCGTCGGAAGTCAACCGAAGAGAAGCATACAAGGAAATTGGAAAGGAAAGAGTGAGCCCAAGATTCTAAGAGGCGAAATATGGGAATATCACTTGAGGATGTGAAGGGATTGATAAGAGAAAACACTAAAGGATTCAAGGATGGCAAAAAGGAAGAGTAAGGAAAGGAACAAGAGAGAAGTAATTCTTGGGGAACGATGAGGAGGAATAAGGCAAGGATGACATGATGGAGAATGAGGAAAGAGTGAAAAGAGATCACATCCAAGTGGTCAGGGAGTGGTACGTCTGTTACTACTTGTTTGACCATTGGATACCAATGTTAAGAAGGATAAAGGAGGAAGAGAAGGGAAAGGAAATAAAGATGGAGGAAGTGGAATAAGGGTAAAGATAAGTTGTAAACCTCCACTCCAAGGAGATTAAAGGTGATGTACCCTTTATCATTGCTTGATAATAAGAGTAAGAATGAGGAGACTTCCAAAGGATAATGCAAAATGATATCGACAAGTGAATGGGAAGAAAGCAAGCGAAGAGAGAGTATAATGCACGACAATGATGGGAATGTCTGCATTCGTGCTAATGGAAGGCACGAAGGGAACTTCCTCCAATATTGTGAAGACATCACCAGATGGAACTGGTGAGAAAGAAGAAGAGGAAAGGAGAAGATAGCGAACCCTTAAACAAAGGATTAAGAAATGACGTGATGTAGTGCGGAGGCTTTCTTAATGAAGAAAGGAAGTATGAAAACCCTAGGTAAAAGAAGATCCTAGGTTAATAAAAGAAGAACAAGGTCTAAAAGAAAGAGAGACTTAGTTCAGTTGATGAACTAAGTTTGTTAACTAGGAATAGAGCCTTAAAAGAAGAAAAGCATAACACATCACTAGAAAACTATAACTTTAATTAGTGATAATGTCATAATGAACCATAGGTTAATAGCTCCAAATGACTGACCACGATTAGTAAAAGAATAAGACTAAGAAACTAGGGTTAGAGACAAAACCTAGGTGAGTAACTTGGAGCTAGATTAAAGAAGAGCATAAAAGAGAGAATAAAAGAAACTTAGAAAGAGGACTAAGAAAGATTTAGTGAAGGAAAGTGAATAAAAGATTTAGAAATGGACGTTAGTTAAAAGAAAGTCATGCATAATGGACCCCGAACTCGAGTCAAGTCAAGGCACTACATCATAAAACGAATAAGTCAAAGGAAAGAAATGAATAAACAAGGATTATCGGAGGCCAGAACCAAGAGAGAGAAAGAGGGGTCAAGGAGACAATGGGTGAAAGTAAGAAGAAACCCCCGACTATTTGATTTTCGAAGAAGGTGACAGAAGGATTAAGAATGTGAATGGTGAAAAGAAAGGAAAGGAAAACCCCCGATTATATCAGTGTTAGAAGAAGAGATGAAGAGGTTGGATAGAAAGAAAAAGTTGGAGAAAACATAAGAGAAAGAGCACTCGTAGGAAACGAGTAAATGAAGATGATGGTATCTTAATGGATGACGGATAGGGATGATATCAACGAAGGGTAAACGAAAGAGAAGAAGAGAGAAATAAAGAAATAATGATATGTAAGGATATGAAATCGTGATGGAGTAACAAAGGTGAAAGGATGATTATGATAAGGATAATGATGATGATGGAAGCTTTAAGGATAATCGAACATAATGATAAGGAAAGTGTATCGACCTAAGTATGAGTTAAAGAAAGAGTGAGGATAAGACTAGAATGAATAAGAGGATGATTAAAACTGGAGAAGACAAAAAGGTGATTAAAGATAAACCAGAATAATGGTTGGAACCGAAAGAGACGAAAGGATGCGAACCAAGGAGTAAAGTGAGATAGAAGGAATTAAGAGTAAGAAATCAAGGGATGAAAAGGATAAGTTAAATCTTTTAGAAGGAGGGGAGTAAGCAACTTTTAAGGATAAACTCCCCGAAGAATGATAAGTGAAGAAAGGATGTGGGAGATGAAGTTCAAACCAAACTAAGATGGAGTTAGCTTGGCGTGGGCAAGATAGTGAGGCAATGAAAGATAGAGAAAGGTGTTACCCACGATAAATAAACCATGACATCAAAAGACGAAGAAGAGATATTAATGGATTAAGAGCCGAGGATGGCTAAGAGAAAGGAAACCCACACGGGTAAAGCAAGAGATGAGGAAACTGAAACAGAAAAGATGACAAGAAAGAACCCCGAGTATTCAATGGAAGGAGTATGAGAATAAGGAAAGAAATTGATTAAGCTCATAAACTTCTATGAGCACAGTCAGTATGAAGAGCAGAAAAGAAATTCTAGCACCAGAGAGAATCAAAGGTGTTAGAAGAAAAAAGGAACAAGGATGAGAACGATAAAGAAAGTTAGAGAAGAAAGCAAAGAAAGGGAAGAATGAAATCAAGGTAAAGGAAACCTTGGGTAAGACATGTGAGTTACGCAAATCGAGGTAAATGAGTATGGAAAAGAGAAAGGATACGAAGATGACCCTAAGGAAAAAGGGGTATGGAAATTTCAAAAGTTGCAAGTGATGCTTAAGGATGGAAAAAGACCAGAGAAAAGATCAAGTTAAGAGAAAAGAGATGAAACCTCAAGAGAGAGAAAGAAGCTACTAAGGATGCCACATGAGTGTGACGAGCATGAATTACGCTGTTCCGCGTTGACGGGAAGGCAGGAGAAATGTGAACCCTATAATGGACGTGGGCGGATGGAAATGAAGAAAAAGAAAGAGATGGGGGTAAGGAAACCCAAATAATACTGTTGATGAAAGGAGGAAAAGAGATTGACCATTAGCAAGGAAGCTAATGTGAAGGAAAGAAATCGAAAGGAAGAGAAACGTGCGGCACCTTCTGAAGTGAACACTCCAAGGGAGTGACAGATGAGAGAGAGCCTAAGAGGCTAGAGGAATGCTATGGATGGGTATGAGGTCGAGGCTCAAGTGTGAATGATTTGGGAGCCGTGTGAGGCGTCCCTATGTGAGAAAGGGTCAGAGATCGAGATCTTGAGGATCTCTGTGATGACCACTCGAGAGGACCGGCCCTGTATATGATTGGGGAGAGCATGAGACCTCCCAGAGTTCTCCGTCCTTATGAGGAGGAGAGATGAGATATGATGGGCCATGGGCCCTGTATGTGATGTGCTGGGCCGAGGGCCCTATTTGTGATTGTGATGGGCGGTCAGAGAGTGGGTCAGATTGTGAGAGCCGAGAGGGCATGATCTCTGATTCCTCTGTTGTGAGGTGGCCAAGTGTGGGCCAGTGTGTATTGGAGCTCGACTCATACGCCATGAGATCTGAATGGAAGAAGATCAGAGAAGGAAGAGAATGGAAGTAAGAGACGAAATGAAGAAGCGAAACCAAGGTAGGGGGAAAGACAATTAACTCACCGCATTCTCGCTGTGGAGGCGAGGGAGTTAAGCGAAGGTCTTTCCCGATAGCTTGGTTACAAAGACGAATACGAGACCAAGAAACGGCCAGAAACTCGTTAGAGAATAGCCTCGAAGTGAGAGGCAGTAACAAAGAAAAGGAGAAGGAACTCTTGAGAGGAGTAAGAGGTATGGAACCTCAAAGGTAACAAGAGGATAGTCTCATCGAGAGAGACTTGAAGGATGAAACAAGGACAAAGCGAGAGGATCAAGCAAGTACAACTACAGCAAGGAAGAACCTCCAAAGGTCATAATTTAAAATAAAGAGAGCCTAACCCATGAATAGGTAAAGGTAGGCTAAGTTAAGGAAAAGATGAGGTTCAAACTCAAGAGTATAAGGGCGATGAAGCCACTTTTGAGAAAGAGAATTATCAGAGTGCGCAGCAAAAGCGCGGTAAACTTCAACGGCGAATAGTGATGCGAACACTATTAAAAAATGAAAGGAGGGCTTCAAATGGAAGCCAAACCTCCCCAAGCTACCTTGTTTAATTTCGAGGACGAAATTTTTAGAAGGAGGGGAGAGTTGACACACCCGGACCTAGCACGACTTTTCATACAAATGGAATAGTGTAAGACGGCGTATTTATTAAACAATAAGTCAGTCCGGATGTGTCTAATTAAGAAGAGAAGTTTAAATTAGGATAAGACGAAGTTGGAAGATAAAATAATTAACCGTGCATGGAAATTAGTAAATGCCAAAAAGACCTCCAAATAAGTCCCTATAAATTTATTATAGGCCCCATTGGCACAAGAAAGCAAAGGATTTAGCCAATGGGTGAAAATGAAAGAAAGTTGAAAAGGGGGAAAAGTTTGACTCGGGGCCCGAGTAGACCCGGTGTCGGGCTCCTCTATAAATAGAGGAGGGCTGAAGCTTTTCCTCATTTCTCTTTTTCTTTTTCTTTCATTTTCTTTTCTTTTTCTCTCTGGAGCCAAATGGAGGCATTTTGGACAATTGGCAGATCCTGACAAACTAACCTCCAGTTCGAGACGAGATCTTGGTGAGTTGTTCCTAACTCCTCGATCTACGTTTTGCTAAGTTTGCACGCATTTCCATGCATTGGTTTAGGAGAGATCCAAGCTCAAAGTTAGGTTCAGCTTTTAGTTAAATTTTTAGTTTAGATTCGAGATCTAGGAACTTTGAGCTTGTGTTTCTTGTTTTTCTTTCGGTAAACGTGTAGTGGATGCATTAAGGTACATGCATCCAAATTTGTAACTAAATTGGTGGACGATTGCATCGGTTTTCGAATTAAGAGAAAAATTAAAGAAATTCTCGGATTGAACCCAGAACAGAACCGGCGCCGGTTCTGTCCAGAAACGGCACCGTTTCTGCTTGTCCGGCGATCGACCTTGGGTCGAAGAGAACCGGCACCGGTTCACTCTAGATCCGGCGCCGTTCTTGCCCTTTAGGGGCAAAATGGTCATTTCACCTCTCGAAATCCTAATTGACCCCAAATCGATCCGAAACACTTCCAAGTCTTCCAAAACACATTCAAACATCATCTTAGGTCATACTAGAGCCTCGTAGGTGCATTCATAAATTTAATTATGAATGCTAATTTTTATTTCCGTGTACTAGGGCTCCGGTTGAATCGAGTGCGGCGATGCTCCGGAGGTTAAACTACATGGAGCGCTTGGGAGTATACGAATCTCCCATCACTGTGAGTGGCCTAGACTTCTTTTTGTAGCCACTGGGGGAAAGGATTTTAAAAATGATTTTAAAACATAAATGCGTTTCAAAAAGGTTTTGGGATATGGGAAATCCACACACACACACTTGTTTGCGATATACCCACATAGTGAATGGGATGTTTTAAAAGAAATATAAATCTTATGTGTGTGTGATTTATATGTTTAAATATAAATGTTTTATGCGCATATATATATATTTTTAAAATATTATTATTGTGATTATTGAGGGTACGATGCCCATGGGAGATGAGTGATTGAGAGGGTTCCTCGGGGCTCCAATTTGCGGGAGCGTGGACCGAGTTTGAGAGCATGCATGATACTCAGCCGTGGACCGCCTATCGAGGGGCACGGTGAGTCGAGCCTGGTTGGGAGAGGCGCGTAGGAAAACTCCCCAGAGCTCCAGTTCACTGTGTTCCATCGCAGTGAGGCACCACCGAGGGAACGGGCTAGAGAAAGAGAAAGAGAATGAAAATAAGAAAATGTTTTAGAAAGAAAAGAGATAGCCCTCGGTGCAGTAAGGCATAAGATGACCGACGGGTCGTGCCTTCAGTATGATGAGAGATGCCAGCCCATTTGATATATATAATATATATTTGTTTTAAGAGATTTACAAGAGGGTTCTCGGTTAGAGAACCAGAAAAGAGTTTTGAAAAGAAAATATTTATTTTATTATTATTATTTTATTTTGGATTTCCTTTATCCTCTCTAACCCAGATGGAGATTCTTAGAACCTCTGTCACTCACCTGTATCCAATGTGGATGGATGCAGATTCGCGTACGGAGTCAGCAAATAGAATGGAGGCTCACTAGGAGGCGTCGGTGGCTTAGGCTTAGAAGTTTCTGCTGTGTAGGTATTCTCTCAGTTAGTCCACTGGCATTTCTTTTAAAGTTAATTATTTTATTAAATATTTTCTAATTAAAGTTTTAGTTTTATTTGACAGCGATGATGCCCATTTATGCCTTGCGGTGCCTCAGGTGCGTGACTGGCCAGCATGTACTTCGAGGCAGCGCAGCGGTTGCCACGTGGCCGGCTCGGGATGGTCGGGGCGTGACAACATAACTATTTGAATGATGAAAAACACGATGAAAAGCAATGAAGAATTCAAAAGAAATAAAAACAAAATGACAAAATGATTGAATAGAGACAAAGAACAATAAACCAAATTTGTGGCTGATTAAGTCAACAATTGTTGGCTCCATAGCAAAATGGAAAACACAATGAAAAGCAATGAAGAATTCAAAAGAAATAAAAACAAAATGACAAAATGATTGAATAGAATCAAATCAAAGAACAAGATAAGTTTTTCATAAGAGAAAATTGAATGCCACGTGGCATCATAATAGAAAAGTAATTGACGTGGCATCTCTAACGTTTAAGCATTCCAACGTGCTTTTATACCACGTGGCATCATAATAGAAAAGTAATTAACGTGTCATAAGTAGAATAAAGTCTATCATGCATGCAACGGTGTATTCTAAGTCTAAGTTAGTACAGTGAGGGGACATAACTATTTGAATGATGAAAAACACGATGAAAAGCAATGAAGAATTCAAAAGAAATAAAAACAAAATGACAAAATGATTGAATAGAGACAAAGAACAATAAACCAAATTTGTGGCTGATTAAGTCAACAATTGTTGGCTCCACAGCAAAATGGAAAACACAATGAAAAGCAATGAAGAATTCAAAAGAAATAAAAACAAAATGACAAAATGATTGAATAGAATCGAATCAAAGAACAAGATAAGTTTTTCATAAGAGAAAATTGAATGCCACGTGGCATTATAATAGAAAAGTAATTGACGTGGCATCTCTAACTTTTAAGCATTCCAACGTGCTTTTATATATTTAAGAATTTAGGTGGTGATAGCTAGTTATATACATTTAGTTACTTTGGTTTTTTTTTTTTTGCTTTAAAATAAATGAAACATGAATGTCTAAAAACAATAATTATTGAAATCTTTAAAATGCCAACGTAAATGTTTTTTTAAAAAATATAATATTTGTAATAGAATGGCTCTACTTCAAGGCAATTTCAAATCTCTCAATGTTTGAGACAAGCTGCTCATTTTCGCCTTTTCTTTTTAACATGTTGAGTTCTTTTATGAAGAAAGCAAACTCTCTTGATGTGTTTAAAGGAATTGAGTTATTAAAGATTAAAAAAATGCACAGTCAAGATAATTTAGTTCAATCGTTTGAGGGTTTGAGTAAAGGATCAAGCTACAAGTCATAAACTTTCAATTGATTAAGCTCTAGACTCAACCAATTGAAGCTCTGTAGGCCACCCAAAAAATTTGAAGTCAGAAACTTTCAATTGGTTAGGTCCACAATTCAATCACTTGAAAAGCCCCTAAAAACAGTTGATAAGTTGCAATATAAACTTTGAACTGATTGAATGAAGCTCTCCATCGGTTGAATCAAGGTTAAAGAAAGAATTCAAAGAGTTGTATTACCGATTGAAGATTAAGAAAGATGGATTGAGGAAAAAAAAGAAGAAATCCAGACATTTTCAACCAATTGAAAAAAAGGCTCAACCAGTTAAGAAGATTGTTCAATCAATTGCCCCAAGATTTCAATTGATTGAAAGTAACATGAATTGTGCAACGGCTAGATTTTTTTAAATCTAAAAATTGGCTTCTGTCACGGCCCGACCCGCCCCGGGCCGGCCACGTGGCAACCGTCGCGCTATCTCGAAGTACGTGCTGGCCAGTCACGCACCTGAGGCACCGCAAGGCATAAATGGGCATCATCGCTGTCAAATAAAACTAAAATTTTAATTAGAAAATATTTAATAAAATAATAAACTTTAAAATAATGCCAGTGGACTAATTGAGAGAATACCTACACAGCGGAAACTTCTAAGCCTAAGCCACCGACGCCTTCCAGTGAGCCTCCTTTCTATAGCTGAATCCGGTCGCGGATCTGCATCCATCCACATTGGATACAGGTGAGCGACAGAGATTCTAAGAATCTCCACCTGGGTTAGGGCAGATAAGGGAAATCCAAAATAAAATAAAATAAGATAATAATAAAACAAATATTTTTCTTTTTTAAAAAAAAATTCTTTTCTGGTTCTTCCGCAGAGAACCCTCTTTTGAAAATATCTTAAATAAAATAATTAAATTTATATATCTTAAATGGGCTGGCACTTATCTCATACTGGAGGCTAGACTCGTCGGCCGACTCATGCCTCGCTGCACCGAGGGCTATCTCTTTTCTTTCTAAAATATTTTCTTATTCTCATTCTTTTTCTCTTTCTCTTTCTCTAGCTCTTTCCCTCGGTGGTGCCTCACTATGGTGGAACATAGTGAACTGGAGCCTGGCGAGCTTTCCTACGCGCCTCTCCTAACCAGGTCTCGTCTCACCGTGCCCCTCAAAAGGCGGTCCACGGCTGAGAATCTAGCATGCTCTCAAACTCGGACCACGCTCCAGCAAATTGGAGCCCCGAGGAACCCTCTCAAACACTCGTCTCCCAAGGGCCTCGTACCCTCAATAATAATAATAATAATATTTCAAATATATTTATATATACTTAACATTTTATATTTAAAATATATAAACACACACACACAAAAGTATTTATATTTTATTTTTGAAAACATCCCACTCTCTATGTGGGTATATCACAGAAAATTGTGTGTGTGTGGATTTTCCCCAGTGGCTAAACAAAGAAGTCTAGGCCACTCACCGTGGTGGGAGAATCGTATACTCCCAAGCGCTCCATGTAGCTCAACCTCCGGAGCATCGCCACACTCGATTCACCCGGAGCACTAGCACACGGAAGTACATTAGCATTCATAATTATATTTATGAATGCACCTATGAGGCTCTAGCATGACCCAAGATGATGTTTGAATGTGGTTTCGAAGACTCGAAAGTGTTTCGAGTCGATTTGGGGTCAATTAGGGTTTCGGGATGTAAAATGACAATTTTTCCCCTAAAGGGCAGAAGCGGCGCCGGACTTGGAGTGAACCGGTGCCGGTTCTCTTCGACAAAAGTGTCGGACGTCGACGGGCAGAAACGGTGCCGTTCACGGGCAGAACCGACGCCGGTTCTGTTCTGGGTTTCAAACCAGAGAATTCTTCCATTTTTCTTAAAATTCGTACCCGATGCAATCAGCCACTAATTTGGCTACAAATTGATATGCATATACCTTAACGCATCCACTACACGTTTACCGAATGAAAAATGAGAAACTCAAGCTCAAAGTTCCTAGATCTGAAATCTAAACTTAAAATTTAACTAAAAGCTGAACCTAACTTTGAGCTCGGATCTCTCCTAAACCTATGCATGGAAGTGCGTGCAAACTTAGCAAAACGAAGATCGCGGAGTTAGGAATAACTCACCGAGATCTCGCCTCGAACTGGGGGTCGGTTTGTCCGGATCTGCCAATTGTCCAAAATGCCTCCGTTTGGCTCCAGAGAGAAAAAGAAAAGAAAATGAAAGAAAAAGAAAAAAAGAGAAATGAAGAAAAGCTTAGGCTCGCCCCTATTTATAGGGGAGCCCGACACCGGGTCTACTCGGGCCCCGAGTCAAACTTTTCCCCTTTTTCAACTTTCTCTCATTTTCACCCATTGGCTAAATCCTTTGCTTTCTTGTGCCAATGGGGCCCATAATAAATTTCTAGGGACTTATTTGGAGGTCTTTTTGGCATTTACTAATTTCCATGCACGATTAATCACTTTATCTTCTAACTCCGTCTTGTCCTAATTTTAACTTCTCTTCTTAATTAGACACATCCGGACCGACATGTTATTTAATTAATACGTTATCTTACACTATGCCGTTTGTACGAAAAGTCGTGCTAGGTCCAGGTGTGTCAACTCTCCCCTCCTTCTAAAAATTTCTTCCTCGAAATTAAATAAAGTAGCTTGGGGAGTTTCGGCTTCCACTCGAAGCCTTCTTTCCATTTTCGAATAGTGTTCACGTCACTATTCACCACTGAAGTTTACCACGCTTTCGCTGCGCACTCTGATCATTCTCTCTCTCAAGAGTGGCTTCATCGCCCTTCTACTCTTGAGTTTGAACTTCATCTTTTCCTTAACTTAGCTTACCCTTACCTATTCATGGGTTAGTCTCTCTTTACTTATAACTTGTGATCTTTGGAGGTTCTTCCTTGCTGTAGTTATACTTGCTTGATCCTCTCGCTTTGTCCTTGTCTCATCCTCCAAGTCTCTCCTAACGAGACTATCCTTTTGTTGCTTCTGAGGTTCTATAACTCTTACTCTTCTTAGGAGTTCTTCTCCTTTTATTACCGCTGCCTCTCGCTTCGAGGCCATTACTTGATGTGTTGCTCGTTGTTTCGCGATCTTGTACTCATCCTTATAACCAAATTATCGGGAAAGACCTTCGCTTAACTCCCTCGCCTCCACGGCGAGAATGCGGTGAGTTAACTGTCTTCCCCCCTACCTTGGTTTCTTTTCTCGTTTCGTCTCTTACTTCTATTCTCTTCCTTCTCTGATCTTCTTCCATTCAAAACTCACGGAGTATGAGTCGAGCTCTTGTATACACTGGCCCACACTCGGCCATATCATAACTGAGGAATCAGAGATCATGCCCTCTCGACTCTCACAATCTGACCCACTCTCTGACCGCCCATCATAACAACACATAGGGCCCTCGGCCCATCATATCACATACAGGGCCCATGGCCCGTCATATCTCATCTCTCCTCCTCATAAGGACGGAGAACTCTGGGTGGCCTCATGCACACCCCAAATCACACACTGGGCCGGTCCTCTCGAGTGGTCATCACAGAGATCCTCAAGATCTCGATCTTTGACCCTTTCTCTCATAGGGACACCTCACATGGCTCCCAAATCCATCACACTTGAGCCTCGACCTCATACCCATCCATATCATTCCTCTAGCCTCTTAGGCTCTCTCTCTCATCTATCACTCCCTTGGAGTGTTCACTTCAGGAGGTGTCGCGCGTTTCTCTTCCTTTCGACTTCTTTCCTTCACATTAGCTTCCTTGCTAATGGTCGATCTCTTTTCCTCCTTTCATCAACAGTATTTTCTGGGATCTCCTTATCCCCATCTCTGACCTTTTCTTCCTTTCGTTCACCCACGTCCATTGTGGGGTCCACATTTTCTTTTGCCTTCTCATCAACGCGAAACAACGTAATTCATGCTCGTCATACTCGTGCGGCATCCTTAGTAACTTCTTTCTCTCTTGGGGTTTCATCTCTTTTCTCTTAACTTGATCTTTTGTCTGATCAATTGCCATTCTAGGTATCGTTGCGGCTTTCACAATCTCCGTACCCATCAGGGCCGTCTCTATGTCGTTTCTCTTCTTCACATTCCTTTTACCTTGATTTACGTGGTCTTCCACTTCTTATCCAAGGTTTCCTTTACCTTGACTTCATTCTTTCCCTCTTTGCTTTCTTCTCTGACTTTCTTTATCGTTATCATCCTTATTCCTCTTTTCTTCTAACACCTTTGATTCTCTTAAGTATTAGAATTCTCTTTCTGCTCTTCATACTGGCTGTGCTCATAGAAGTTCGTGAGCTTAATCAATCTCTTTCCTTATTCTCGTACTCCTTCCATTGAGTACTCGGGGTTCTTTCTTGTCATCTTTTCTGTTTCAGTTTCCTCATCTCTTGCTTTCTATGTATGGGTTTCCTTTATCTTAGCCCTCTTTGGCTTTTAATCCATTGGTATCTTTTCCTTGTCTTTCGATGTCATAGTTTATTTATTGTGGGCAATACCTTTCTCCATCCTCTATTACTTCTCTATCTTGCACACACCAAGCTAACTCCATTTTAGCTTGGTTTGAACTTCATTTCCCACATCCTTTCTTCACTTATCATTCTTCGGGGAGTTTATCCTCAAAGTTAGCTTACTCCCCTCCTTCTAAAAGATTTTAACTTATCCTTTTTGTTCTTTGATTCCTTAACCTCGATTCCTTTATCTCACTTTACTTCTCTGATCTCATCTTTTCATCTTTCTCGGTTCCAACTGTTATTCTGGTTTATCCTTTATCACCTTTTTGTCTTCTCCAGTTTCAATTGTCACCTTATTTATCCTTGTTTTATCCTCATTCTCTTCTTCGACTCTTACTTAGGTCGATTCACTTTTCTCATCACTGTGTTTGATTATCCTTAAAATTCCCATCATCATCATTATTCTTATCCTTCGTTCACTCTTGTTTGCATTACCATACCTTGGTATCCTCACTTCTTATTTCTCATTTCTTCCCTTTCCTTTATCCTTCATTGATATTATCCTTGCCCGTCATCCATTAAGATACCATCATCTCCATTTACTCGCTTCCTACGAGTGCTCTTTCTCTTATGTTTTCTCCAACTTTTTCTTTCTATCCAACCTCTTCATCTCTTCTTTTAACACTGATATATCAGGGGTTTTCCTTTCCTTTCTTTCCCCATCAATCCACAATTTACCCCTTTTTAGCTCTTCGGTTCTGGTCTCCAATTATTCTTATTTATTCTTTCCTTTCCTTGACTTATTCATTGTATGATGTAGTGCCTTGACTTGACTCGAGTTCGGGGTCCATTATGCTCAACTTCCTTTAACTAATATCCATTTCTAAGTCTTTTATTCACCTTTTTATTCCTTAGGTCTTTCTTAGTCCTCTTTCTAGGTTTCTTTTATTCTCCTTTTCATGTTCTTCTTTAGTCTATCTCTAAGTTACTCACCTAGGTTTTGTCTCTAACCCTAGTTTCTTAGTCTTATTCTTATACTAATCCTGGTCAGTCATTTGGAGCTATTAACCTATGGTTCATTATGACATTCTCGCTATTTAAGGTTATAGTTTTCTAGTAATGTGTTATACTTTTCTCCTTTTTAGGCTCTATTCCTAGTTAACCAAAACTTAGTTCATCAACTGAACTAAGTCTCTCTTTCTTCTTAGTCTTGTTCTCTTTTATTAGCCTAGGATCTTCTTTTACCTAGGATTCTTATGCTTTCTTTCTTCATTAAGAAAGCCTCCGCACTACATCACGGCATCTCTTTATCCTTGTTTAAGGGTTCGCTTTCTTCTGCTTCCCTCTCTTCTTCCTCACCAGTTCCTTCTGATGATGACTTCACAATATCGGAGGAAATTCCCTTCGTGCTTTCCATTAGCACGTATGCAGGCATTCCCATCATTGCCATGCATCACACTCTTTATTCGCTTACTTTCTTCCCATTCACTTTGTTCAAAATTATTTCTTACTATCCCTTGGAGGTCTCCTCCTTCTTACTCTCATTAGCCACCAATTAATGAGAGGTTCATCACCTTTAACCCCCTTAAGAGTGGAGGTTTACAACTTGTCGTTCTCCTTATTTCATTTCCTCCATCTTCATTTCCTTTCTCTTTTGTCCATTATCCTTCTCAACATTGGTATCCAATGGTCAAACAGTAGTAACGGACGTACTACTCGTTGACCACTTGGATGTGATCTCTTTTTCTTCTTTCCTCATTCTCCATCTTATCACTCTTGCCTTATTCCTCCTCATCATTTCCCAAGAATGGCTTCTCTTTTGTGTTCTTTCTTTACTCTTCCTTTTGCCATCCTTGAATCCTCTAGGGTTTTCTCTTATCCACCCTTTTCTTATCCTCAAATGGTTCTCCATATCTCATATCTCGTGATCTTGGGCTCACTATTTCTCTTCTAATTTCCTTGAATGTCTCCCCTCAATTGACTCCAGATGGACTCTCTTTCGTCCACCTATGCCCTTTTTTTTTCGCCACTTACACACCAAAGTGTAAGAACAAGTAGAGTTGGTTAGCCATTATTGCACTCCTCTCGGCTTCTGCATCTCTGCTATTTCCTCTTCGACTTCAGTATAAATTTGGGGGTTGCCCTTTTTATTTACGTCCACACCATTCTTTATCCTTCCCTTTGAATGGCATGTCTCACCCCTTACACACCACCGTGTAATAATAAACGAAGTTAGCTAGCCCATGCTACCACTTCTCTCACTTCATGCTCACTCCACGGAGCATCATCCAGACAATCTGTGGGCTTATCCCACCAGACTTGCCAACCTGTGGGGTCTTCGGTAATCGCTTGTCTTCATCTCCACTTGATGCTTTGTGAATTCCTCCTCGATCCTTCTTCTGGTTGCTCGGATGCTTCATCTCACATCCCGAGGTTTTGGGTCAACCACATCCTCCGTGATTGACTCTCTCAACTTCTTCAATTCTAACCCAACTCTCTCTCCTAGGCTACACGCCAACGGTGTAGAAAACGAGAGAAGTGAGGTTAACGTTCACGCACGTTATGACCATCTTAGCCCCTTGCCTCGTTCTAGCCGCATCATTTCCCCCCAAGTTTTACACGTCACTAGTGTAAAGAATTGGGGCAACGCATCTAATTTACGCTTGACACTCGCTGCTTTACTAGCGAGTCTCGATGTTCACAACTTCAAGATTGAACATTGAAGGTTGTGGGCATCGAACCAGTTTCACCACTGGTAAGCCTCTAACTAGGCTTTCAAGGAGGATTAAACGAGACATCACCTATCTTGTCATCACAAGGGAAACACCATCCCTCGCACAGTTTGGCTGTCGAGTAGATGGAACATTGAAAGTTGAAGATTTGAGTTTGGGGAGTTTCTTGGAAAGCGTGCCTTGCTTGCACGAATCTCGAGAAAGAAGGTGGTCGTGATATCTTCTCACTTAAGACCACACTCGAGAACACTATCTGGTGGCTTGCTGCTAAAGAAGGTATTCTAAGAGTAGGTTTGATCATTTATGACGCTTTCGAGCAACTACATACTCAAACACTGGAGTTCTAAACCTATTTAATCCACTGGCTTCAAAAACATTTGAAAACGTTTGAAAACACTTTGAAAATACTTTATAGTTTTTGAAAACAGTCAGAATCTTTTAAACGCTCTGATACCATTAAAGTTGTCACGCCCCGACCCGCCCCGGGCCGGCCACGTGGCAACCGCTGCACTGTCTCGAAGTACGTGCTGGCCAGTCACTCACCTGAGGCACCGCAAGGCATAAATGGGCATCATCGCTGTCAAATAAAACTAAAATTTTAATTAGAAAATATTTAATAAAATAATAAACTTTAAAATAATGCCAGTGGACTAATTGAGAGAATACCTACACAGCGGAAACTTCTAAGCCTAAGCCACCGACGCATTCTAGTGAGCCTCCTTTCTATAGCTAACTCCGGTCGCGGATTGATAGGAATATTTATTACCTATGTTTTGGACCATATTAGAACCTAAGTTATATATATTTTGTGTAATTTTATGGTTTATATTATATAAATTCTCCTCACTTCGTTATTGTTTGTTTTGTAGGTGAAATTAAACACTTTGATAGTTGTGGAAGCAAAATCGAAACTTGGAAGGAGCGAATGAGGCGATTTGAAGTGTAACAATTGAACATTGAAGCATGCTCCAGGCCAATTCCGGTGCACCTGGCCCCTAATCTCCCTGGTGTAAAGAAAGAAGAAACGTGAAAGGCAACAGAAGCAGGGGAATTCCGGGCCAGGTGCAACAGTGCACCTGGGCTGGATTTGCATATGCCAAGAACAACGAAATTTAGCCGAGAAACTCCGGGCCAGGTACAGCAATGCACCTGGCCCGGTCGATACCTGTTCAACTGTGCGAAAAATAAGAGTTTTATTCGATTTTTGCCTTTCAAAGTGATGTAATTTTAACCCTAAGTATAAATACTATATTTTAGGAGGTTTTAGGGAACTTTTTGAATTGGATTTTCTAGGAGGCAAGAAACAAGAGGAGAGGAAGGGAATTTCAAGAAGAAGAATTCACAAGAGAGATCTTCTGCATTCTTTAGCACAATTTCTTCTCTTTATACTTTTTCTTGTATTAATTTTATTTTCTTTATAATGTTTTATTTTATCATGAACAACTAAACCCTTAGTTGGGGTTTAGGTGGATCCTTTTAGGGATTTGATTAATTTAGTATGATTTGATTGTTCATCTTATTATTGGGTTAAATCTAATTTCTTTGTTCTTATTGTTGATTATATGCCTGATCACCATATAGTCTGTGTTAGGGGCTAGGAGAACTGAGAGGGGATTTTAGCCTATGCACTAGGAAATTAGACGCAATTTAAATTAGATTAGAGATAGTCTAATTGATTGTGATAGCCATAAATCCGAAGATCTTAATGTTCCTAGTTAATTAGGTTATGCACTGAGAGGTGATAATCACTTGACTAGGAAAGATTAGGTGAATTAGAAAGAATCCCTAATTAGGATAGTGATTGCTATTTTAATCCAAACAATCTTTTCATGCTAGTTAATTGGAAACCTAGGGAGAAGCCTAAGCCTCAACGATCTCATCAATTGAATTTTTCCTCCATAATTTAATTTTGCTCTCTGTCAATTAGTTAGATTTAATTTCAATTTAATCACTCAATCAATTTAAGGACTCACTAGGATTAATTCTCAAGCAATTATTCGGTTCTCCGTGGGATCGACCCTTGGAATCCTCCGAGGTTTTATTTACTACACCGACTCTGTATGCTTGCAGATTTCAGTCATCAAGTTTTCTGGCGCCGTTGCCAGGGAACCGGTCTAATTGCTGATTAATTAATTTTAGTGTTTTAATTTTTATTTATTCACTTTATTGTGTTATCTGGTTTTCTTATCTCTTTTTCTCTCTTTGTAAGGTTGTGTATGACCCGACGAACTGAGAGAGAGACATCTGAGTTAATAGCATACGACTCAGAAATTGAGAGGACCGTGAAACAGCTTGCTGCTCAGAAACGTCGGGAACAAAGAGAGATGGCGGATAATCAAGAGCATAGGAATGTTGAGAATGCAGCTAACGCTGGCAATGGTGGCAACAATCGGAATGCTGTTATCATCCCTGAGAATCCACCTCAAATCTTAATGGGGGACATTCAAGTGCCTACAGGGGGGCACAGCCCCTCATGCATTCGACTTAGCCAGAGGGCTAGAAATTATGAGTTGAAGCATGGCCATTTTAATGTTCTACCCAATTTCAATGGATTACCATCTGAAGATGCTATTGCCTTTATAAGGGATTTTCATCAGATAGTGGAGTCTATTCCATTACATGGATTGTCTGAAGAAGAACTCAAGATGCGATGTTTCCCTTATTGTTTGAAGAGCAATGCTAGAAACTGGTTGTTGAGTTTGGAGGAGAATTCACTGGATACTTGGCCAAAGGTGTCTGAGGCATTCCTATTGCGATTCTATCCTGCACATCGAACCAGTGAGCTTCGAGCAAAAATCTAAGCTTTTGAGCAAGAGGATGATGAAACTTTTCATGCAGCTTGGGATCGATTTAGAGAGTTAATATGCCAGTGCCCACATCATGGTTATCCACTTAATCTTCTATATCAGTTCTTTTACGAAGGACTAGTTCAGAATGATCGATCGGCAGTGAACAACGCAGCTGGTGGTACTATTCGGGGAAAGACGGTGGAGAACATGAAAAGAATCTTTGAGGACTTGGCAGCTAGTTCTCAACAACAAACTGCTAGAAGGAAATCCAAAGCTACAATTCAAAATGCTCAAACATTAGAATTGTCAGCTCAGATGGCGAGTTTAACTAAGCAGATTCAGGCATTGGTGACACATCAAACCGGGAAAAGAGAGCCTTGTTTTCAGTGTGGCATGTATGGTCATCATCCACAATTTTGTATGAATGTGAACCCATCTTCACAGTTGATTGAGGCTAATTATATGGGAGCTTATAGTGGTAGTCAAGGTGCTAGGAATGATTCATTTGCACCGACCTACAATCCTGGTTGGAGAAATAATCCTAATTTCTCTTGGAAAGAGCAAGGTGGAGTGGCTACTAGATCAATGAATCAACAATTTATGGTACCACCTGGGTTCCAACAGTCGGTTCCACAACTTTTAAAGCCACAACAACCGGCGCAACAATATGGAGTGGAAGACCTGCTTCAAAAATACATGTCTTCCATTGATGTTAAATTAGACAAATTGGGGCAACTTGATGATCGCATGGACAAGATGGATAAGAAGGTGGAATCACATGCTGTAGCTATTAAAAGTATGGAGGTGCAAATTGGCCAAATAGCACAAATTTTGATTGAAAGAAACCGAGGGCAACTTCCAAGCAACACTGAGGTAAATCCTAGAGGGAGTGTGATGGCTGTCACGCTTCGAAGCGGTAAAGTACCTGATGAAGCTTCTAGGGAAGAAAAGAAAGTGAAAGCACCTGAAAAGTTGATATTTGATGATGATAATGTTGTTGTGGTTGAGAATTTACAAGTGGAAAACAGTGAAGGTTCGGCCCAAGGACAGCAGAGCACCGGGGCCGGATTGTGCTTGGACAAAGAAGCAAAGCAAAGCAGTGACGTTCCTGGCCAGGGACAGCAGAGCACCTGGCCCGGATCTTCCCTGACACCAGAACCTTCCATTCAACCGTACGTACCTCCGATTCCTTACCCTCAGAGGCAACGAAAACGCCATGATGAGAGCAAATTCAGGCGATTCTTGGACATTTTTAAGAAGCTTCAAATTAATATTCCCTTTGCCGAAGCACTTGCTCAAATGCCAACATATGCAAAGTTTCTAAAGGAATTGCTCTCCAACAAAAAGAAGCTAGAGGAGTTCGCCACAGTTCCTTTAACAGAGGAGTGTAGTGCCATTCTCCAGAATAAGCTAGCTCCAAAGTCAAAAGATCTAGGGAGTTTTCTTGTTCCTTGTCTTTTTGGTGATTCTCATGTTTACAAGTGCTTATGTGATTTAGGTGCAAGTGTTAATCTTGTTCCTTTATCTCTTTTCAGGAAATTAGGAATTGGGGAACTTAAACCAACCACCGTGGCTCTTCAATTGGCGGATAGGTCTTTAATTTACCCTATCGGAGTTGTAGAAGACCTACTTGTCAAAGTAGGGAAGCTAATTATTCCTATCGATATTTATGTGATGGACATGGATTTCGATAGAGAAGTACCAATCATCCTTGGAAGACCATTCCTCACCGCAAGTAGAGCTTTAATCGATGTGCCAGCTGGCAGGATCACATTTAGGATTGGTAACGAAAGGGAAGTGATTCAAGTTTTTGAACCCTTGAAAATTCAATGTTTTGATGATGATCATTCACTTCTGTCTGTGGATTCTATGCAGGAGAAAGAAGAGATGAAGCATTCCAAGGAGGCAATCACTGAGGCTACAAAACAAGATGGATTTTGTGGAGCATATCCACATGGTTTTTCTAGGATTACTTGATTTGTGGCATAGTCAAGCTAATGACTATAAACAAGCACTTGTTGGGAGGCAACCCAACCGATTTCTTATTTTTCATTTTTTTCATTTTTTTTCTATTTCTCTTATTTTCATATATTTTTTAATTACCTCTCATACTTTACAATGCTTGTTGACAGTTCGTTTGCTACGAATATCGAGAGTCAAGAGGGAGCGATGATGAAGTTTATTTTCATGCCAAGAACAGGGAGTATCGTTTCCCTTTCTTTATGATATTTTGTGGACTATAATGTTGAGGACAACATTGTCTTAAGTGTGGGGGGATGGCTTTGTGCTTTGTGGTGCTTTGTGTTCAATTTTTTTTTTCTTATTTATTTGTGTCATTTTCTTAGGATTTATTTGTTTTCTTTCTTTATGTTTAGCATGTTAGATAGTAATTAGATTAATGGATTATACCATTGTATGAGTAGGTGAAATTTAGCTAATTGACATGAGTTTCATAATGTGATTAGTTAATTTTACTAAGTCTAAGTATTTAAGTTCATAGAAATTGATTTTGCTAAGCAACATGTATTGGGTTAGTAACGAGTGTAACCGGTGAGCTTTTGAGCCTTCAACAATTTTCTTGTTTTTAGAGTGTGATTTTCCTAGCATTATACTTCTAGAACTTGCACGGTATCTTTTTGAGATTACATAATCATATTATTGGTACATATGGAAATAAAAGGTCTTTAGGAATCCGTTTGAGCCAAAAAACCAACCTTGTATATTTTAATCCATTAGTGAACCCATTTGAGCCTAATTGTTAAATCTTTAGCCTTTTCTTTGTACTTTTTCTCGAAGAACCTTCAGCCTACATTGGAAAACAAGTATGTGCACCCAATTTCTTAATTAGTAGAGCTTTGACTTGTTTAATGTGATGTTCTTGGGATTGTGTGCAAAAGAATAAGTGTGGGGGAGATGGTGAAATGTATAAGGTGGTGATGGGAAGAATTATTGTCAAAAAAAAAAAGAAAAAAAAAAGAAAAAAGGGCATTCAAAGTTCAAAATTGCCTTAAAAAAATTGAAAAAAAAATGATGATTGGCATGAATTTCTAGAGTTTGAAAATATGAAGAAAAGAAGGATTTTTGCAAAATACAAGAAGTTGGTAAACTGGTTTTTGATCAAGATATCCTAGGTCTTTCTTGATTTCTTTACTCTACCAATTTTGAATTGTTTTGTTTTCCCTCTTATTCTTTTCTTTGATAACCTACTTGTCCCTCTGGCCCCTTTACAACCATAATTGGAGACTTTTTGATTCATGTGTACTATATAAATGGGAGTAGTGGAGATAAGATTAAGTGCAAGCCTATGGTAAGTAATGCTAGAGAAAAATCTTGAGTTCACCCATTATTAAACACTTTGGAGCGATAAACACTACATCCAGTGAGGTTATCTAGCCCATGCATGTGAATTGGTGAAAGAGATAGATATGTCACTTATGTATTTAGAGCTTAGGTAGATTTAATTATGATCATTATGTTTCTTGTGTTATCAGTTGAATTTTTGCTTATTTTATATTATGGTCTATGAAGTGAGTCTAATTGCTTTCTAACTTGTTCATTTGTTAAATGTTTGTGGGTATCGTTCTGGTAAACCCTCAGGAGACTATAACTCCTCCTCTATGGGCACTTAGGGGTTTAAAGGCTTGTGGTATATGCTAAATGCCACCGTACACCTACGAAAGTGGAATAATTTTTGTTTATGTTAGTTTAGGTTAGCTAGATTTAAGTTTGTATTGCTTGAGGACAAGCAATTAGCTAAGTGTGGGGGAATTTGATAGGTATATTTATTACCTATGTTTTGGACCATATTAGAACCTAAGTTATATATATTTTGTGTAATTTTATGGTTTATATTATATAAATTCTCCTCACTTGGTTATTGTTTATTTTGTAGGTGAAATTAAACACTTTGATAGTTGTGGAAGCAAAATCGAAACTTGGAAGGAGCGAAGGAGGCGATTTGAAGTGTAACAATTGAACATTGAAGCATGCTCCAGGCCAATTCCGGGCCAGGTGCACTGGTGCACCTGCCCCTAACCTCCCTGGTGTAAAGAAAGAAGAAACGTGAAAGGCAACAGAAGCAGGGGAATTCCGGGCCAGGTGCAACAGTGCACCTGGGCCGAATTTGCATATGCCAAGAACAACGAAATTTAGCCGAGAAACTCCGGGCCAGGGACAGCAATGCACCTGGCCCGGTCGATACCTGTTCAACTGTGCGGAAAATAAGAGTTTTATTCGATTTTTGCCTTTCAAAGTGATGTAATTTTAACCCTAAGTATAAATACTATATTTTAGGAGGTTTTAGGGAACTTTTTGAATTGGATTTTCTAGGAGGCAAGAAACAAGAGGAGAGGAAGGGAATTTCAAGAAGAAGAATTCACAAGAGAGATCTTCTGCATTCTTTAGCACAATTTCTTCTCTTTATACTTTTTCTTGTATTAATTTTATTTTCTTTATAATGTTTTATTTTATCATGAACAACTAAACCCTTAGTTGGGGTTTAGGTGGATCCTTTTAGGGATTTGATTAATTTAGTATGATTTGATTGTTCATCTTATTATTGGGTTAAATCTAATTTCTTTGTTCTTATTGTTGATTATATGCCTGATCACCATATAGTCTGTGTTAGGGGCTAGGAGAACTGAGAGGGGATTTTAGCCTATGCACTAGGAAATTAGACGCAATTTAAATTAGATTAGAGATAGTCTAATGATTGTGATAGCCATAAATCCGAAGATCTTAATGTTCCTAGTTAATTAGGTTATGCACTGAGAGGTGATAATCACTTGACTAGGAAAGATTAGGTGAATTTGAGAGAATCCCTAATTAGGTTAGTGATTGCTATTTTAATCCAAGCAATCTTTTCATGCTAGTTAATTGGAAACCTAGGGAGAAGCCTAAGCCTCAACGATCTCATCAATTGAATTTTTCCTCCATAATTTAATTTTACTCTCTGTCAATTAGTTAGATTTAATTTCAATTTAATCACTCAATCAATTTAAGGACTCACTAGGATTAATTCTCAAGCAATTATTCGGTTCTCCGTGGGATCGACCCTTGGAATCCTCCGAGGTATTATTTACTACACTGACTCTGTACGCTTGCAAAATTTCAGTCATCACGGATCTGCATCCATCCACATTGGATACAGGTGAGTGACAGAGATTCTAAGAATCTCCACCTTGGTTAGGGCAGATAAGGGAAATCCAAAATAAAATAAAATAAGATAATAATAAAACAAATATTTTTCTTTTTTTAAAAAAAAAAAAATTCTTTTCTGGTTCTTCCGCAGAGAACCCTCTTTTGAAAATATCTTAAATAAAATAATTAAATTTATATATCTTAAATGGGCTGGCACTTTATCTCATACTGGAGGCTCGACCCGTCGGCCGACTCATGCCTCGCTGCAGCGAAGGCTATCTCTTTTCTTTCTAAAATATTTTCTTTTTCTCTTTCTCTTTCTCTAGCCCTTTCCCTCGGTGGTGCCTCACTGTGGTGGAACACAGCGAACTGGAGCCTGGCGAGCTTTCCTACGCGCCTCTCCTAACCAGGTCTCGTCTCACCGTGCCCCTCAATAGGCGGTCCACGGTTGAGAATCTAGCATGCTCTCAAACTCCGTCCACGCTCCCGCAAATTGGAGCCCCGAGGAACCCTCTCAAACACTCGTCTCCCAAGGGCCTCGTACCCTCAATAATAATAATAATAATATTTCAAATATATATATATATACTTAACATTTTATATTTAAAATATATAAACACACACACACAAAAGTATTTATATTTTCTTTTTGAAAACATCCCACTCTCTATGTGGGTATATCACAGACAATTGTGTGTGTGTGGATTTCCCCCAGTGGCTAAACAAAGAAGTCTAGGCCACTCACCGTGGTGGGAGAATCGTATACTCCCAAGCGCTCCATGTAGCTCAACCTCCGGAGCATCGCCGCACTCGATTCACCCGGAGCCCTAGCACACGGAAGTACATTAGCATTCATAATTATATTTATGAATGCACCTATGAGGCTCTAGCATGACCCAAGATGATGTTTGAATGTGGTTTCGAAGACTCGAAAGTGTTTCGAGTCGATTTGGGGTCAATTAGGGTTTCGGGATGTAAAATGACAATTTTGCCCCTAAAGGGCAGAAGCGGCGTCGGACTTGGAGTGAACCCGCGCCGGTTCTCTTCGACAAAAGTGTCGGACGTTGACGGGTAGAACCGGCGCCGGTTCTGTTCTGGGTTTCAAACCCGAGAATTCTTCCATTTTTCTTAAAATTCGTACCCGATGCAATCGGCCACCAATTTGGCTACAAATTGAGATGCATATACCTTAACGCATCCACTACACGTTTACCGAAAGAAAAACGAGAAACTCAAGCTCAAAGTTCCTAGATCTGAAATCTAAACTTAAAATTTAACTAAAAGCTAAACCTAACTTTGAGCTCGGATCTCTCCTAAACCGATGCATGGAAGTGCGTGCAAACTTTGCAAAACGAAGATCGAGGAGTTAGGAATTACTCACCGAGATCTCGCCTCGAACTGGCGGTCGGTTTGTCCGGATCTGCCAATTGTCCAAAATGCCTCCGTTTGGCTCCAGAGAGAAAAAGAAAAGAAAATGAAAGAAAAAGAAAAGAAAATGAAAGAAAAAGAAAAAAAAGAGAAATGAAGAAAAGCTTAGGCTCGCCCCTATTTATAGGGGAGCCCGACACCGGGTCTACTCGGGCCCCGAGTCAAACTTTTCCCCTTTTTCAACTTTCTCTCATTTTCACCCATTGGCTAAATCCTTTGCTTTCTTGTGCCAATGGGGCCCATAATAAATTTCTAGGGACTTATTTGGAGGTCTTTTTGGCATTTACTAATTTCCATGCACGATTAATCACTTTATCTTCTAACTCCGTCTTGTCCTAATTTTAACTTCTCTTCTTAATTAGACACATCCGGACCGACATGTTATTTAATTAATACGTTATCTTACACTATGCCGTTTGTACGAAAAGTCGTACTAGGTCCGGGTGTGTCAGCTTCTTTGTTCATTAAATGCTCTAATGGCCATAATTGACTAAAAAGAAATAGTTTGGCCCAGCTTATGAAACAGTTTTTCTACTCTATAAAGAGAAGTTGAGTGTTTGACTACTACATTTTTTAAAATTTTATCTTATGCAAGAAGTAGTTTTGAGTTTTTAGGAGAAGTTCTAATTTGAAGCTTATCCCAAAAACATTTTTTCTAACTTATGGGGCTGAGTTTTTTTTTAATGAATTTTTTGTTATTCCTTAAATGTCCTTATCTTTTCTTTTATTTAACAACTTAATTTCATTTTCACATTTTATCTTCTCATTTTTTTTATCTGATAGTCATATGTCTCTCCATGACTTTTTTGTTTTAGAACATTTGAAGGAATAATACAATAATAATCTACAGATTATACATAATTTATACATAGTACATCAATAAATTAATTAAAAATTTATACATAAATTAAAAAAATGAATTTATAAATAACCTATAGATTAGAAAATAATTATACAAAAATATTTTTTTATGAAATGATGATATAAATTATATTAATAATATACATTCACAAATATAAATAATATATATTAACATATATATATATATTTATATATATGATAGTTAACACATATTTTTTCGTAATTTTAACACTTCAAAGTAGTTTTAAAATATTACTACCAAACAGCTTTCTAGGTCTTAAAGCATTTCTATATTAAATTTGCCAAATGCTATTTTAATTTCCCTAAATAGCACTTATAAAACAACTCTACTGGAATAGCACTTTTAATAGCAGCTCCAACTGGACCAAACAACCCCTAAGAGCATATATACAGTGGACTCAATTACTGAAGTTAGAGAAATTTAGAGCATTTATAACACCATTTATTGTATAACATTGATTTCTCTCGAGTTCTTCATTCCTACCACTGTGAAAGTTATATAGAGCTTTAAGTGCACAAATTAGGTATGCTCAAGAGATCATTTATGGTACATTCTCCTTTTCTCTTGCAATCTTAGAGTGTGGGAAGCATTCTAAGGGTTAAAATCAACTAGTAGGCCCTAGGTTGATTTCAAGAAGAAAATAGTTGAGATGGGAAAGGATTTTCACATTTGATGAGGTGGCTCTTCTTCCACCAATGATAAATATATGTTTTAATGTGTTGGCATCTCATCCAACCATAAACCGTACTCTCTAGTTGGAAGGTAATAAACAGGAGAGGAGTCGGATCCCTTTGGATTGTGACAATGTCTAAATTGTTGAAGTTCCTTGTCTGAATCTCTTAGATTTTTCCTCTCCCTTTTCTTTTTGGTTAACAAACTCTATCCTAACAAAATGTTAACCAGGGTCAAGTGTTAAAGGATTATTTTGATATGAATCAAAGGGTTAAGGGTTAATTAAATATAAATCAAAGTATATATACAACTTAATTATTAGGTACAAATACCATAATAGTTAGACCAAATATCAATATGAAATTAGCCAGTTCTCAGAACCAAAAACTAACAACTAACAACATATTGATACATGCAGAACTTTTTTTTTTTTGTAAACCACATGTGTCCATAACAATTTATAATGATTTATGACTCATTATGTTCGAACCGGGTCGATCTACTATGGGAATAAAAGCTCTCCGGTAGATGGTTTTTTCTATTCACAATAATCGAACTTGAGACCTTACATAAGGGAAATAAGTGCCTTACCATTTGAACTAATCAATCCTTGGTATATACATGCTGAACTTTAGTTGACAGATTGGAGCACCAATTGTTAGCCTATAATATCTTCAAATTCCTTGGCAGATCGAACCATCTATTAGATTGCCCAATCTGGCATGATTTAATTCATCTTATACAAAATATTAACCAAAGACATTTAAAGGGCTGGTGGTGTTTTCCTTAATTAATTAAACTTTTGGTTGGTCTACAATTGTTTAGGTATGTATAAGCTGTCTTTCATCTTCTAATAAATACCCACAAAAATAAACTAAGAATCAAATAATGTTAGAGGGAAAAATGGGTAATCATGAATTGATAACTTGTCTACGCAATTATTGCCAAGTTATTATGCTATTTTCAGAGGGAATCTTACCAAATGAAAACCGTAAATATGAAAGAAGAAAAAAAGAAGGAGAAAATAGAAGAGAGAAGAAAATAAGAAATAGAATAAGAGGAGAGAGCCAACTGAGACAAATCAAAGAAAAGAGAATGATAGAAGAAAATCTGCAGGACCACAGATTTAAAACATATCTCTTATGATATTGCACATAAATAGATTAAATCATGACAACATTATGTTATAAAATTTTGGTCTCCCTTGAAAACTAACTTACTTTTATAATGGATTAACAGGAGATTTTGGTTGAATGTTAGAACTGCATCTGTTATCTTTATCAGAGCTGGAAGTTATGCTGGAGCCAACAGCACTGACGGTAAAATGCTCTGCATCCAAGTAGAATACATGAACGCCACATTTCTCCACCTTAATTTCTTCTCCATTATGAAACTTATCATCATGAAATTTTGAAACGTTGGTAGCCACCATCTTTGCATTTAAGTTCATGAAATTTTGAAATGTTGGTAGCCACCATCTTTGCCTTTCAGTTGGTACTCACTATGAAGATAAACACGATTGGAATACTCGGTACTGTTCTCAAAATCGACCACTAGGCACAGAGCAAAAGCACAAGAATCTTCTACTACTGACAGAACTTAACTTCATAGTAATTGAAGGATTCTTGCTGTGGTTCTCGAACTTATCTAAAATTTCACATCCAGGTGAACGATATAGCAGTAGCACTTCGTTAACTCCAAAAACGAATTCATCCGACTTGATCCTCTTCATCATACACCCAATTTCTCTGCTAATTGCTCAGCCACTTGCTTTGATGTGGACTATAGTATAATTTTGTTTGGGGTGAACGATTAGGCGTTTGAGCTTAGGCTCTCAATATATATAGCTCTTGAGTATAAAGGCTTCAGTTATGCCTGATTAATAAGTGAACTTGTTAGGTTAGTGGAGTTTTAGCCCTTTTGTTCTTCTCAGTCTATATATATTTTTAATTTATACTCTTTTTTTTTTTGGGTCAAATGTACTCTTATTTTCATACCTTTTGATGGCAGCAACAAAGTCTTATTTTCCTAAACTTTTTTTTTTATATTGAGTAGGACATGAATCTTTTAAATTACCTTTTGGGTTCGTTTAATATTGCTAGGAATTGTTTCTTTAGAACTTAATTAACTAATACTAGAAACCGAACCCGGGCTTCATCTCGGGTTTTCTGAAAACTTTTAACATTAATAATTTTTAATTTAAAAAGTTTAAATATTAAATATTATTTTAAATTTAAGAAAAGGGAAGATCAATAATAAATGTTAAATGATATTCTAAAATATTTTATAATTAATTTTTAGGAAATATAAATATAAATATTAATAAATATTAATTCTTAAAAGAGGAGAGGATTTTAATATTAATTCTTTTAGAATTTTCAAGATTTTAAACACTTAACTTTTGTTTTATAAAAAAAAAATTGAAAAGAAAATGATGATCAAAATAAGAATCACAAATAGTACAATATTCTTGAAGTAAAAAACTTATTAATCAAATTTTAAAAAAATTTTAATCATCAAAATGTGTATAATTAATTATTAATTCAAAGTAAGAATATATTATTTAATCTTTTTATGAGATATTAAAATATATTATTCAATTGAATTGCAAGTTTTGTGTTATTTTTTTTAATACTAAAATAAAATCTTTGTTATGAATATTTTATAGTTGAAGTGTGGAAATGTAAAAAAAATTAAAATTATTTTTTAAAAAATAAGACAGGTTGATTTTGATATATGACAAAAAAGACAAAGATCACAAATAACAAAATAAATAAAAGAGGAAGGGTTTTTTTTCATATTTTCTTTTTCTATAAAAAATAATAAAGTATGAAGTATTTGTTATTTATTATTATTTTTTTAACTATAGGGGTTTTTTTTTAATTTGAGGTCCTTAATTTTTTTTCTTTGGTCAAGTCTTAATTTTTTTAAATAAATATTTTAATAATTTTTAAAATCATTATTTGGAAAGACAAATAAGATAAAAGAGGAAGGATTTTTTGTCACGCCCTGACCCGCCCGGGTCGGCCATGTGGCAACTGCCGTGCTACCTCGAAATACGTGCCGGCCGGTCACGCACCAGAAGCACCGCAAGGCATTGAAATGGATACCATCGCTGCAAAACAACTAAAACTTTAATTAAAAATCTTTTAATAAAATAATAATCGTTAAAGGTAATACCAGTGGACTAATTTAGAGAATATCTATACAGCGGAAACTACTAAACCTAAGCCACCGACGTCTCCTAGTGAGCCTCCATTCTATTAGCAGACCTCATACGCAAAGCTGCATCCATCCACATTGGATATAGGTGAGTGACAGAGGTTCAATGAATCTCCATCAGGGTTAGGGAAAACAGGGGTAATCCAAAGTATAATAAAAATAAAATAAATAAATTTATTTTCAAAATCTTTTTTATAATTCTCCCAAGGAGAATTAGATTTAAAACCTTTAAAATAATTATATACTAATGGGTTGGCACCTAATACACTGAAGGCACGACTGGCCGGTCATATGCCTTACTGAACCGAGGGTTATCTCTTTCTTCTTTAAATAAATTTTCAAAATCTTCTCTTCCTCTAGCCCGTTCCTTCGGTGGTGCCTCACTGTGGTGGAACACAGTGATCTGGAGTTCTGGTGAGTTTCCCTACGTGCCTCTCCCAACCAGGCTCGACTCACTGTGCCCCTCGATAGGCGGTCCACGACTGAGTATCATGCATGCTCTCAAACTCGGTCCACGCTCCCGCAAATTAGAGCCCCGAGGAATCCCACTCAATCACTCCTCTTCCAAGGGCATCGTACCCAAATAATCATAATAATAATTGTCATGCCCCGACCCGCCCCGGGTCGGCCACGTGGCAACCGCCGCCCTGCCTCGAAGTACGTGCTGGCCAGTCAAGCACCTGAGGCACCGCAAGGCATAAATGGGCATCATCGCTATAAAATAAAACTAATAATTTAATTAGAAAATATTTAATAAAATAATTAACTTTAAAAGTAATGCCAGTGGACTAATTGAGAGAATACCTATACAGCGGAAACTTCTAAGCCTAAGCCACCGACGCCTCGTAGTGAGCCTCCTTTCTATAGCTGACTCCGGTCGCGGATCTGTATCCATCCACATTGGATACAGTTGAGTGACAGAGATTCTAAGAATCTCCACCTGGGTTAGGGCAGATAAAGGAAATCCAAAATAAAATAAAATAAGATAATAATAAAACAAATAATTTTTCTTTTAAAAATTCTTTTCTGGTTCTTCCGCAGAGAACCCTCTTTTGAAAATATCTTAAATAAAATAATTAAATTTATATATCTTAAATGGGCTGGCACTTATCTCATACTGGAGGCTCGACCCGTCGGCCGTCTCATGCCTCACTGCACCGAGGGCTATCTCTTTTCTCATTTACAATACTTTTTTTTATATTTTCTTTATCTCTAGCCCCTTTCCCTCGGTGGTGCCTCGCTGTGGTGGAATACAGCGAACTGGAGCCTGGCGAGCTTTCCTACGCGCCTCTCCTAACCAGGTCTCGTCTCACCATGCCCCTCAATAGGCGGTCCACGATTGAGAATCTAGCATGCTCTCAAACTCGGTCCACGCTCCCGCAAATTGGAGCCCCGAGGAACCCTCTCAAACACTCGTCTCCCAAGGGCCTCGTACCCTCAATAATAATAATAATATTTCAAATATATATATACTTAACATTTCATATTTAAAATATATAAACACACACACAAAAGTATTTATATTTTCTTTTTGAAAACATCCCACTCTCTATGTGGGTATATCACAGACAATTGTGTGTGTGTGGATTTCCCCAGTGGCTAAACAAAGAAGTCTAGGCCACTCACCGTGGTGGGAGAATCGTATACTCCCAAGCGCTCCATGTAGCTTAACCTCCGGAGCATCGCCGCACTCGATCCACCCGGAGCCCTAGTACACGGAAATACATTAGCATTCATAATTATATTTATGAATGCACCTATGAGGCTCTAGTATGACCTATGATGATGTTTGGATGTGGTTTGGAAGACTCAGAAATGTCCCGGGTCGATTTGGGGTCAATTAGGGTTTCGGAGGGCAAAATGACCATTTTGCCCCTAAAGGGCAGAAGCGGCACCGGAATTGGAGTGATCCGGCGCCGGTTCTCTTCGACCCAAGGTCGGTTGCCGGACAAGCAGAAACGGCGCCGGTTCTGTTCTGGGTTTCAACCCGAGAATTTCTTCAATTTTTCTTAAAATTCGTACCCGATGCAATCGGCCACCAATTTGGCTACAAATTGAGACGCATATACCTTAATGCATCCATTACACGTTTACCGAAAGAAAAACGGGAAACTCAAGCTCAAAGTTCCTAGATCTGAAATCTAAATTTAAAATCTAGCTAAAAGCTAAACCTAACTTTGAGCCTGGATCTCTCCTAAACCAATGCATGGAAAAGCGTGCAAACTTAGAAAAACGAAGATCGAGGAGTTAAGAATAACTCACCAAGATCTCGCCTCGAACTTGCGGTCGGTTTGTCCGGATTTGCCAATTGTCCAAAATGCCTCCGTTTGGCTCCAGAGAGAAAAAGAAAAGAAAATGAAATAAAAGAAAAAGAGAAATGAAGAAAAAGCTTCGGCTCACCACTATTTATAGAGGAGCCCGACACCGGGTCTACTCGGGCCCCGAGTCAAACTTTTTCCCCTTTTTCAACTTTCTTTCATTTTCACCCATTGGCTAAATCCTTTGCTTTCTTGTGCCAATGGGGCCCATAATAAATTTCTAGGGACTTAATTGGAGGTCTTTTTGGCATTTACTAATTTCCATGCACGGTAAATTACTTTTTCTTCTAACTCCATCTTATCCTAATTTTAACTTCTCTTCTTAATTAGACACATCCGGACCGACATATTGTTTAATTGATACGCCATCTTACACTATGCCGTTTGTACGAAAAGTCGTGCTAGGTCCGGGTGTGTCAACTCTCCCCTCCTTCTAAAAATTTCGTCCTCGAAATTAAACAAGATAACTTGGGGAGGTTCGGCTTCCGTTTGAAGCCCTCATTCCGTTTTCGAATAGTGTTCGCCTCACTATTCATCGCTGAAGCTTATCATGCTTTCGCTGCGCACTCTGATCATTCTCTCTATCAAGGTGGCTCCATTGCTTTTCTACTCTTGAGTTTGAACTTCATCTTTTCCTTAAAATAGCCTACCCTTGCCTATTCATGGGTTAGGCTCTCTTCACTCCGTTCGTGTTTACTCGATCTTCTTGCTTTGTTCTTGTCTCATCCTTCAAGTCTCTCTCGATGAGACTATCCTTTTGTTTCTTTTGAGGTTCCTTACCTCTTACTCTTCTCAAGAGTTCCTTCTCCTTTCCATTGTTTGCCTCTCACTTCGAGGCTATTCTCTGACACGTTTCTAGCCGTTTCGTGATCTTGTACTCGTCTTTGTAACCAAGCTATCAGGAAAGACCTTCGCTTAACTCCCTCACCTTTACAGTGAGGATGCGGTGAGTTAATTATCTTTCCCCCTACCTTGGTCTTGCTTCTTCGTTTCATTTCTTACTTCTACTTTCTCTTTTACTCTTCTTCCTTTCAAATCTCATGGCGTATGAGTCGAGCTCCTGTACACACTGGCCCACACTTGGCCATATCGTAACAGAGGAATCAGAGATCTTGCCCTCTCGGCTCTCACAATCTGACCCACTCTCTGATCGCCCATCATAATCACAAATAGGGCCCTCGGCCCATCACACCACATACAGGGCCCACAGCCCCTCACATCTCATCTCTCATCCACTCAGGGATAGAGAACTCTGGGAGGCCTCATGCTCTCCCCAATCTCATACTGGGCCGGTCCTCTCGAGTGGTCATCACAGAGATCCTCAAGATCTCGATCTCTGACTCTTTCTCACATAGGGATGCCTCACACATGGCTCCCAAATCCATCACACTTGAGTCTCGACCTTATACCCATCCATATCATTCCTCTAGCCTCTTAGGCTCTCTCTCTCATCTATCACTCCCTTGAAGTGTTCACTTCAGGAGGTGTTGCACGTGTCTCTTCCTTTCAATTTATTTCTTTCACATTAGCTTCCTTGCTAATGGTCGATCTCTTTTCCTCCTTTCATCAACAGTACCATCTGGGATCTCCTTATCCCCATCTCTGGCCTTTTCTTCCTTTCAATCACCCACGTCCATTGTGGGGTCCACATTTTCTTTTACTTTCAACCAACGCGGATCAGCGCGCTTCATGCACGTTATACTCGTGTGGCACCTTTCGTAGCTTCTTTATCTCTTGAGGTTTCATCTCCATTCTTTTCACTTGACCTTCCTTATGGTCCATTGCCATCCTTAGGCATCACTTGCAACTTTTGAAATCTCCATACCCCTTTTCCTTAGGGTCATCATCATCGTGTCCTTTTTCTTTCCCATACTCCTTTATCTCGATTTACGTGATCTCTCACGTCTCACCCCAAGGCTTCCTTTACCTTGATTTCATTCTTCCCTTTCTTTACTTTCTTCTTTGACTTTCTTCATCGTTCTCATCCTTACTCCTCTTTTCTCCTAACACCTTTGATTCTCTTGGGTGTTAGAATTCTCTTTCTACTGCTCATACTGGCTGTGCTCATAGAAGTTTATGAGCTTAATCAATTCTTCTCCTTATTCCCGTACTCCTTCCATTAAGTACTCGGGGTTCTCTTTTGTCACCCTTTTTCTGTTTCAGTTCCCTCATCTCTAGCTTTTCACCTGTGGGTTTCCTTTCTCTTAGCCATCTCCGGCTCTTAATCCGTCGATATCTCTCCTTTGTCTTTCGATACCATGGTTTATTTATCGCGGGCAACACCTTTCTCTATCCTTCATTGCCTCACTATCTTGCCCATGCCAAGCTAACTCCATCTTAGCTTGGTTTGACTTCATCTCCCACATCCTTTCTTCACTTATCATTCTTCGGGGAGTTTATCCTCAAAGTTAGCTTACTCCCCTCCTTCTAAAAGATTTAACTTATTTTCCTTTATGTTCCTTAACTCCTTACTCTTAATTCCTTCTATCTCACTTTACTCCTTTGTTCTCATCCTTTCTTCTCTTTAGGTTCCAACCCTTATTCTGGTTTATCCTTAATCACCTTCTTTGTCTTCTCCAGTTTTAACCATCATCTTATTCATTCTTGTCTTATTCTTACTCATTTCTTCAACTTTTACTTAGGTTGATCCACTTTCCTCATTCTCTGTGTTTGATTATCTTTAAGGTTCCCATCATCATCATTATTCATATCCTTCATTCACTCTTGTTTGTATTACCATACCTTGGTATCCTCACTTCTTATTTCTCCTTTCTTCTTTTTTCCGTTTACCTTTATTGATATCATCCTTACCCGTTATCCATTAAGATACCATCTTCTCCATTTACTCGTTTCCTACGAGTGCTCCTTTTCTTATGTTTCTCTCCAATTTTTCTTTCTATCCAACCTCTTTATCTCTTCTTTTATTTATTTAACTAATCAGGGGTTTTCCTTTCCCTTCTTTTCACCAATTCACATTCTCAATCCTGCTGTCACCTTCTTCAAAAATGAAATAGTCGGGGGTTTCTTCTTCCCTTTTACCAATTATATCCTTGACTCCTTTTCTTTCTCTTGGTTCAGGCCTCCGATAATCCTTGTTTATTCTTTTCTTTCCTTGATTTATTCATTTTATGATGTAGTGCCCTGACTTGACTCGAGTTTGGGGTTCATTATGCTCGACTCTCTTTAACTAATACCCGTTTCTAAGTCTTTTATTCACTTTCTTTCACTAGATCTTTCTTGGTCCTCTTTCTAAGTTTCTTTTATTCCCATTTTTATACTCTTCTTTAATCTATCTCTAAATTACCTACCTAGGATTTGTCTTTAACCCTAGTTTCCTAGTCTTATTCATATACTAATCCTGGTCAGTCATTTGGAGCTATTAACCTATGGTTCATTATGACATCATCACAAATTTAAAGTTATAGTTTTCTAGTGATGTGTTATACTTTTCTTCTTTTAAGGCTCTATTCCTAGTTAACCAGAACTTAGTTCATCAACTGAACTAAGTCTCTCTTTCTTTTAGGCCTTGTTCTTCTTTTGTTAACCTAGGATCTTCTTTTGCCTAGGGTTTTGATGCTTTCTTTCTTCATTAGAAAGCCTCCACACTACATCATGACATCTCTTTATCCTTTGTTTAAGGGTTTGCGTTTCTTCTCCTTTCCTCTTCTTCTTCCTCACCAGTTCCTTCTGGTGATGTCTTCACAATTCTGGAGAAAATTCTCTTTGTGCTTTCCATCATCACGAATGCAGACATTCCATCATTGTCGTGCGTTACACTCTCTCTTCGCTTGCTTTCTTCCCATTCATTTTGTTTAAAATCATTTCTTATTATCCTTTGGGGGTCTCATTCTCCTTACTTTCTTTATTCCACTTATCTTCATTTCCTTTCTCCTTTATCCATTATCCTTCTCATCATTGGTATCCAATGGTCGAACAAGTAGTAACGAACGTACTACTCGTTGACCACCTGGATATGATCTCTTTTCATTTTCTCATTTTCCATCTTGTCATCTGGCCTTATTCCTCCTCATCATTTCCCAAGAATGGCTTCTCTCTTGTGCTTTTTCCTTACTCTTCCTTTCTGCCATCCTTGAATCCTTTGGGGTTTTCTCTTATCAACCATTTCCATATCCTCAAGTGATTTCTCCCACATCTCACTTCTTGAGATCTTGGGCTCATTCTTTCTTTTCCAATTTCCTTGGATGTCTCCCCTCAATTGGCTCCAGATGGACTCTCTTTCGTCCACCTATGCCCCCTTCCTTTCGCCGCTTACACACCAAAGTGTAAGAACAAGTAGAGTAGGCTAGCCTTTATTGCACTCCTCTCGGCTTCTGCATCTCCGCTATTTCCTCTTCGACTTCAGTATAAATTTGGGGGTTGTCCTTTTCATTTACGTCCACACCATTCTTTATCCTTGCCTTTGATTGGCACATCTCACCCCTTACACACCACCGTGTAATAATAAACGAAGTTAGCTAGCCCATGCTGCCACTTCTCTCACTTCATGCTCACTCCACGGAGCATCATCCAGACAATCTGTGGGCTTATCCCACCAGACTTGCCAACCTATCGGCTCTTCGGCAATCACTTCTCTTCATCTCCACTTGATGCTTGTGAGGTCCTCTTCGATCCTTCATCTGGTTGCTCGGATGCTTCATCTCACATCCTAGGGGTTTTGGTCAATCACATCCTCCGTGATTGACTAATTCGATTTCTTTCGTCCTAACCTAACTCTCTTTCTTAGGCTACACACCAACGGTGTAGAAAACGAGAGAAGTGAGGTTAGCATTCACGCACATTATACCCATCATGGCCCCTTGCCTCGTTCTAGCCGCATCATTTCCTCCCGAGTTTTACACGTCACTAGTGTAAAGAATGGGGAAACGCACTAATTTACGCTTGACACTCGCTGCTTTACTAGCGAGCCTCGATGTTCACAGCTTCAAAGATTGAACACCGAAGGTTGTGGGCATCGAACCAGTTTCACCACTGGTAAGCCTCTAACTAGGCTTCTCGGAGGATCAGACGAGACATCATCTATCTCGTCGTCTCAAGGAAAATACCATCCCTTGCACAAATTAGCTGTCGAGTGGAAGGAACATTGAAAATTGAAAATTTGAGTATGGGGAGTTTCTTGGAAAGAGTGCCTTGCTTGCACGAATCTCGAGGAAAAAGGTGGTCGTGATATCTTTTCACTTAAGACCACACTCGAGAACACTATTTGGTGGCTTGTTGCTAAAGAAGGTATTCTAAGAATAGGTATGATTGCTATTGATGCTTTCGAGTAACTACATACTCGAACACTGGAGCTCTAAACCTATTTAATCCACTGGCTTCGAAAACGTTTGAAAACATTTGAAAATATTTTATAGGTTTTGAAAATTATCAGAATCTTTTAATCGCACTGATACCATTAAAGTTGTCACGCCCCGACCCGCCCCGGGTCGGCCACGTGGCAACCGCCACGCTGCCTCGAAGTACGTGCTAGCCAGTAACGCACCTGAGGCACCGCAAGGCATAAATGGGCATCATCGCTGTAAAATAAAACTAATAATTTAATTAGACAATATTTAATAAAATAATTAACTTTAAAAGTAATGCCAGTGGACTAATTGAGAGAATACCTATACAGCGGAAACTTCTAAGCCTAAGCCACCGACGCCTCCTAGTGAGCCTCCTTTCTATAGCTAACTCCGGTCACGGATCTGCATCCACCCACATTGGATACAGGTGAGTGACAGAGATTCTAAGAATCTCCACCTGGGTTAGGGCAGATAAGGGAAATCCAAAATAAAATAAAATAAGATAATAATAAAACAAATAATTTTTCTTTTAAAAATTCTTTTCTGGTTCTTCCGTAGAGAACCCTCTTTTGAAAATATCTTAAATAAAATAATTAAATTTATATATCTTAAATGGGCTGGCACTTATCTCATACTGGAGGCTCGACTCGTCGGCCGTCTCATGCCTCACTGCACCGAGGGCTATCTTTTTTCTCATTTACAACACTTTTTTTTTTATATTTTCTCTTTCTCTAGCCCCTTTCCCTCGGTGGTACCTCGCTGTGGTGGAATACAGCGAACTGGAGCCCGGCGAGCTTTCCTACGAGCCTCTCCTAACCAGGTCTCGTCTCACCATGCCCCTCAATAGGCGGTCCACGACTGAGAATCTAGCATGCTCTCAAACTCGGTCCACGCTCCCGCAAATTGGAGCCCCGAGGAACCCTCTCAAACACTCGTCTCCCAAGGGCCTCGTACCCTCAATAATAATAATAATATTTCAAATATATATATACTTAACATTTCATATTTAAAATATATAAACACACACACAAAAGTATTTATATTTTCTTTTTGAAAACATCCCACTCTCTATGTGGGTATATCACAGACAATTGTATGTGTGTGGATATCCCCCAGTGGCTAAACAAAGAAGTCTAGGCCACTCACCGTGGTAGGAGAATCGTATACTCCCAAGCGTTCCATGTAGCTTAACCTCCGGAGCATCGCCGCACTCGATCCACCCGGAGCCCTAGTACACGGAAATACATTAGCATTCATAATTATATTTATGAATGCACCTATGAGGCTCTAGTATGACCTATGATGATGTTTGGATGTGGTTTGGAAGACTCAGAAATGTCCCGAGTCGATTTGGGGTCAATTAGGGTTTCGGAGGGCGAAGTGACCATTTTGCCCCTAAAGGGCAGAAGCGGCACCGGAATTGGAGTGATCCGGCGCCGATTCTCTTCGACCCAAGGTCGGTTGCCGGACAAGCAGAAACGGCGCCGGTACTGTTCTGGGTTTCAACCCGAGAATTTCTTCAATTTTTCTTAAAATTCGTACCCGATGCAATCGGCCACCAATTTGGCTACAAATTGAGACGCATATACCTTAATGCATCCATTACACGTTTACCGAAAGAAAAACGAGAAACTCAAGCTCAAAGTTCCTAGATCTGAAATCTAAACTTAAGATCTAGCTAAAAGCTAAACCTAACTTTGAGCCTGGATCTCTCCTAAACAAATGCATGGAAAAGCGTGCAAACTTAGAAAAACGAAGATCGAGGAGTTAAGAATAACTCACCAAGATCTCGCCTCGAACTTGCGGTCGGTTTGTCCGGATCTGCCAATTGTCCAAAATGCCTCCGTTTGGCTCCAGAGAGAAAAAGAAAAGAAAATGAAATAAAAGAAAAAGAGAAATGAAGAAAAAGCTTCGGCTCACCCCTATTTATAGAGGAGCCCGACACCGGGTCTACTCAGGCCCCGAGTCAAACTTTTTCCCCTTTTTCAACTTTCTTTTATTTTCACCCATTGGCTAAATCCTTTGCTTTCTTGTGCCAATGGGGCCCATAATAAATTTCTAGGGACTTAATTGGAGGTCTTTTTGGCATTTACTAATTTCCATGCACGGTAAATTACTTTTTCTTCTAACTCCATCTTATCCTAATTTTAACTTCTCTTCTTAATTAGACACATCCGAACCGACATATTGTTTAATTGATACGCCATCTTACACTATGCCGTTTGTACGAAAAGTCGTGCTAGGTCCGGGTGTGTCAATAATAATATTATTATTATTTCTTATATAAATATTAAAAATATGTAAACACACAAGCTTTTGTATTTTTAAAATCATCCCACCCCTTAAGTGGGCATATCACAAAATAAAGAGTATGTGTCGTGGATTACCCTTATCCCAAAACAGTTGTAAAACCTTTTTAAAACAATTTATATTTTGAAAACATTTTAAAAACATTTTGTCCCCAGTGGCTTAACACTGAAAACAGGATCACTCACAGTATTGGGAGGTTCGTATACTCCCAAGCGCTCCATGTAGCTTTACCCTCCGGTGCATCGCCGCATTCGATTATCCGGAGCCCTAATACATGGAAATATACATTAGCATTCATAATTAAATTTATGAATGCACCTATGAGGCTCTAACACGACCTAAGATTGGGCTTGGATGTGATTCGGGGCTTGGAAAAGTGTCCGGGAGGTTTCGGAGTAAAAATTGGACACTTGGTGAAAAATTACGAAAATGCCCCTGGGGACCCGTGGGTCCAACACTTGGGCCCGGTTTTGGGCCAAGCAAGTCTGCCCCTATTGACACACCCGGACCTAGCATGACTTTTCGTACAAACGGCATAGTGTAAGATAGCGTATTAATTAAACAATATTAATTAAACAATATGTCGGTCCGGATGTGTCTAATTAAGAAGAGAAGTTTAATTTGGGATAAGACAGAGTTGGAAGATAAAGTAATTAACTGTGCATGGAAATTAGTAAAATGTTAAAAAGACCTCCAATTAAGTCCCTAGAAATTTATTATGGGCCCCATTGGCACAAGAAAGCAAAGGATTTAGCCAATGGGTGAAAATGAAAGAAAGTTGAAAAGGGGGAAAAGTTTGACTCGAGGCCCGAGTAGACCCGGTGTCGGGCTCCCCTATAAATAGAGGAGGGCCGAAGCTTTTCCTCATTTCTCTTTTTCTTTTTCTTTCATTTTCGTTTCTTTTTCTCTCTGGAGCCAAACGGAGGCATTTTGGACAATTGACAGATCCGGACAAACCGATCGCCAGTTCGAGGCGAGATCTTGGTGAGTTGTTCTTAACTCCTCGATCTACGTTTTTCTAAGTTTGCACGTTTTTCCATGTATCTATTTAGGAGAGATCCAAGTTCAAAGTTAGGTTCAGCTTTTAGTTAGATTTTAAGTTTAGATTCGAGATCTAGGAACTTTGAGCTTGAGATTCTCGTTTTTCTTTCGGTAAACGTGTAATGGATGCATTAAGGTACATGCATCTGAATTTGTAGCCAAATTGGTGGACGATTGCATCGGTTTTCGAATTTAGAAAAAATTGAAGAATTCTCGCGTTGAAACCCAGAACAGAAACAGCGCCGTTTCTGCTTGTCGGTCGCCGACCTTGTGGTCGAAGAGAACTGGCACCGGTTCACTCCAGATCCGGTGCCGTTCTTGCCCTTTAGGGGTAAAATGGTCATTTCACCTCCCGAAACCCTAATTGACCCCAAATCGATTCGAAACACTTCTGAGCCTTCTAAACCTCATCCAAACATCATCTTAGGTCATACTAGAGCCTCGTAGGTGCATTCATAAATTTAATTATGAACGCTAATTTATATTTCCGTGTATTAGGGCTCCGGGTGAATCGAATGCGGCGATGCTCCGGAGGTTAAAGGTACATGGAGCGCTTGGGAGTATACGATTCTCCCACTACTGTGAGTGGCTTAGTTTTCAGTGCTTAGCCACTAGGGCAAATTGTTTTAAAAACATAAATTGTTTTAAAAAGGTTTTACAACGGTTTTGGGACAAGGGTAATCCACGACACACACTTTTTATTTTGTGATACGCTCACTTATTGGGGTGGGATGATTTTAAAAATATAAAAGTTTGTGTGTGTTTACATGTTTTAATATTTATATAAAGAATTTTATTATTATTATTATGATTATTGGGGTACGATGCCCCTGGAAGAGGAGTGATTGAGTGGGATTCCTCGGGGCTCCAATTTGCGGGAGCGTGGACCGAGTTTGAGAGCATGCATGATACTCAGCCGTGGACTGCCTATCGAGGGGCACGGTGTGTCGAGCCTGGTTGGGAGAGGCGCGTAGGGAAACTCGCCAGAGCTCCAGTTCACTATGTTCCACCACAGTGAGGCACCACCGAGGGAACGGGCTAGTGTATGAGATAAAAGAGAAAATGAATATGAAGAGAAAAGAAATAGCCATCGGTGCAGTAAGGCATACGACCGGCCAGTCGTGCCTTCAGTGTATTAGGTGCCAGCCCGTTAGTATATAATTATTTTAAAGGTTTTAAAATTTAATACTCCTTGGGAGAATTTCAAAAGAGGTTTTGAAAACAAAATTTATTTTATTCACTCCTGGAGGATTTGATACAGGAAGTGTTGAAAACAAAGTTTTTATGTCACGCCCCGACCCGCCCGGGCAGGCCACGTGGCAACCGCCGCGCTACCTCGAAGTACGTGTCTACAGCCACGCATCCGAGGCACCGCAAGGCATTGAAATGGATATCATCGCTGCAAAACAAAACTAAAATTTTAATTAGAAATCATTTAATAAGATATTTTATTTTTAAATGTAATGCCAGTGGACTAATTAAGAGAATACCTACACAGCGGAAACTACTAAACCTAAGCCACCGACGTCTTCTAGTGAGCCTCCTTCATAAAGCTGACTCCGTACGCAAATCTGCATCCATCCACATTGGATACAGGTGAGTGACAGAGGTTCTAAGAATCTCCATCTGGGTTGGGGGATTAAGGGAAATCCAAAATAAAATAAAATAAAATAAAATAAAATAAAATAAAATAAAATAAAATAAAATAAAATAAAATAAAATAAAATAAAAATAATAATAAATATTTTTCTTTTAAAACTCTTTTAAAAACTCTTTAATAAATAAATATATAAATCTCAAATAGGCTGGCATCTCTATCATACTGGAGGCACAACCCGGGCGCGACCCGTCGGTCGTCTTATAACTCACTGCACCGAGGGCTATCTCTTTTCTTTCTAAAAATATTTTCTCTTTCTCTTTCTCTTTCTCTTTCTATTTCTCTTTATCTAGCCCTTTCCCTCGATGGTGCCTCACTGTGGTGGAACACAGTGAACTGGAGCCCTGGCGAGTTTCCCTACGTGCCTCTCCCAACCAGGCTCGACTCACCGTGCCCCTCGATAGGCAGTCCATGGCTGAGTATCATGCATGCTCTCAAACTCGGTCCACGCTCCCGTAAATTGGAGCCCCGAGGAACCCTCTCAATCACTCATCTCCCAAGGGCATCGTACCCTCAATAATCATAATAATGATATTTCATAAATTATAAATATTTACGTATAAAACATTTATGTTTAAAATATATAAATCACACACACATAAGTATATAATTCTTTTTGAAACTTCCCACTCACTGTGTGGGTATATCACAAGCAAGTGTGTGTGTGTGTGGATTTCCCGTATCCCAAAACCTTTTTGAAAACATTTATGTTTTTAAAACATTTTTAAAATCATTTCCCCCAGTGGCTAAACAAAGAAGTCTAGGCCACTCACAGTGATGGGAGATTCGTATACTCCCAAGCGCTCCATGTAGCTTTAATCTCCGGGGCATCACCTCACTCGATTATCCGGAGCCCTAGTACACGGAAATACATGTTAGCATTCATAAATAAATTTATAAATGCACCTTTGAGGCTCTAATATGACCTATGACGATGTTTGGAAGTGATTCGGGGCTTAGAAAAGTGTCCGGGAGGTTCCGGGATAAAAATTGGACACTTGGTGAAAAATTATGAAAATGCCCCTGAGATTGGGTCAGGCCCAGCCTGAAGTTTGGGTTGGAGGACCCAAATTCCCGGATTGGGCCCAAATGGCCCAAACGCACGGATTGGGCCAAAATGCCCAATCCGACGCCGGACAGGCCAGGTCCCGCGAGGGACCTGGTCTGCTGGTCTCTCCCGCGCGGGAGAGACTCAACTCCCGCGTGGGAGCCGTCCGTTAGCCTCGGGATCCGTGGCTTGTCCTCGGTTCCCGAGCCCCTCGGTCCACCGATAGTCATGAAATTCGAGATGGAGTTTCCTCTCACCTCCCACGACACGTTTACCGGAGCATAAATGAGAATTACAAGCTCAAAGTTCCTAGATCTCAAATCTAAGCTAAAAATCTAACTAAAAGCTGAAACTAACTTTGAGCTTGGATTTCTCCTAGACCAATACATGGATAAGCGTGAAAACTTAATGGAACGTAGTTCAAGGAGTTAAGAATAACTCACCAAGATCTCGCCTTGAACTTGCGGTCGGTTTGTCCGGATAGGCCAAAAGTCCAAAATTGCTCCGAAAGAGCAAATGAGAGGAGAGAAACGAGGAAGAAGAGAAAATGAGAGGGGGAGAGCTCATCTCCCCTCTATTTATAGCAAGGCCCGGCACCGGGTCTACTTGGGCCCTGGGCCAGACTTTTTCCCTTCTTTGAAACCTTTCATAATTTCGATTCTTGGCCCGATCCACTAACCAATTCACCAATAGATGTCCAATCCCTTGGCTATGGACTTAGAGAAGTCCACTTTAGTGATTCCATGCATGGTCACCAATCTCATCTTCCAACTACGTCTTGTCTTAAGCTTATCTTCTCTTCTAACTTGACACAGTCGGACCGACTTATTGTTCAATTATTACGTCATCTTGTACTATTCCGTTCGTACGAAAAGGTCGTGCTAGGTCCGGGTGTGTCATTTTAATTTAAATTATTTTATTTGTTTTATTATATTTTCGATTACCCTGTTTTCCCTAACCCTGATGGAGACTCATTGAATCTCTGTCACTCACCTGTATCCAAATGTGGATGGATGCAGATCCGCGTGCGGGGTCAGCCAATAGAATGGAGGCTCACTAGAAGACGTCGGTGGCTTAGGCTTAGTAGTTTTCCGCTGCATAGGTATTCCTTTAAATTAATCCACTGGTACTACTTTAAAGTTTATTATTTTATTAAAAGATTTTAATTAAAGTTTTAGTTGTTTTGCAGCGATGGTATCCATTTTAATGCCTTGCGGTGCTTCTGGTGTGTGACCGGCAGGCACGTACTTCGAGGCAGCGCGGCGGTTGCCACGTGGCCGACCCGGGCGGGTCAGGGCTTGACACCTGTAGCTAGGTCGGGCCTGGCCTGTTTCTGGGCCTAAAAGGCCCTTCCCAAGTGAGTTGGGCCGAGCCCAACTCGGATTGGGCCTAACTAGGCCCAATCGGCCATTTTGGGCCGAAATGGCCCAGTTCGTTGCGGGACAAGCCCAGTCCCGCGCCGGACCTGGGCGGCGGGTCTCTCCCGCACGGGAGAGACTCGGCTCCAGCTCGGGAGCCGTCCGCAGGGCTCAGGTTCCGAGGACTTTCCTCTGTTCCCGAGCCCCTCGGTCCACCGTTTCGCGTGAAATTCAAGATGGAGGTTCCTTTCACCTCCCACAACGCGTTTACCGGAGCAGAAATGAGAATCACAAGCTCAAAGTTCCTAGATCTCAAATATAAGCTAGAAATCTAACTAAAAAGCTGAAACTAACTTTAAGCTTGGAACTCTCCTAGACCAATGCATGGATAAGCGTGAAAACTTAATAAAACGTAGTTCAAGGAGTTAAGAACAACTCACCAAGATCTCGCCTTGAACTTGTGGTCGGTTTGTCCGGATCGGCCAATAGTCCAAAATTGCTCCGAGAGAGCAAATGAGAGGAGAGAAGAGAGGGAGAAGAGAAAATGAGAGGGGGAGAGCTCATCTCCCCCTATTTATAGCAAGGCTCGACACCGGGTCTACTCGGGCCCTGGGCCAGACTTTTTCCCCTCTTTGAAACTTCTCATAATTTCGATCCTTGGCCCGATCCACCGACCAATTCACCAATGGACGTCCAATCCATTGGCTATGGACTTAAAGAAGTCCACTTTAATGTTTTCATGCATGGTCACCATTTCATCATCCAACTCCGTCTTATCTTAAGCTTATCTTCTCTTCTGACTTGACACAGCCGGACCGACATATTGTTTAATTATTACGTTATCTTGCACTATTCCGTTCGTGCGAAAAGGTCGTGCTAGGTCCGGGTGTGTCATTTTTTTTCTTTTTCTATGAAAATTATAAAGTATGAAGGATTTGTTGTTTATTCTATTTTATTGTTTATGGGAGTTTTGTTTTGTTTTGAAATAATGTGTAATTTTTGTAAAGTCCTTAATTTTTTTTGTAAAGTCTTAATTTTTTTAAAATAAATATTTTGGTAATTTTTCAAGTCATTAGTTGAAAAGACAAATAAGTATAATTACTTTCAAAATAAGAGAATAATTATAGGGTTATTTAAGAAATTTTACATATAAGCATTTAAGTCAACATTAAAAGACAAAAAGAGACATTAAACTTGAAATTACATGAATTGATATAGGATTATACATGTAATTTCAGAGGGTGTTAAAATTAATATATAACTAGAAGACGATCCCGGGCTTTGCCCTGGATTTTTAAAAATTTATAAAAATTATTATTAATATTTTAATAAATTTTAAATTTAAAAAATAAACTTCTTTTCCTTTTTATTATATTCACACATGAATAAGTGTAAATTTTTTTGAAATTATTTTTAGTATATGATATAGATGTATAAATTTTGGTCTTATAGGTTAACTTTTAAAATTAGAGAGAGAGAATAATTTTGAAATAAAGGAAAAAAGATTAAAAAATAAAAGTAATTTTACTCAATCTTCAAAACAACATATAAACATTTGAGTAAATTAATGTTATGAAAAAATAATTTTATTCTTTTTTTAATATTCTATACAAAACTCCGTGAAGCTAAATGGTATTTATCAATTCTTTTTCATTTGTATCTGTTTATTATAAACATAAATTCAAATTTGAGTATAATCTTTCTTTTTCTGTTCGTACGCATTTCATATTTTAATTTAAAATATATATATATATATATTTTCAATCGATCTAATAATGAAGGAATTGAATTTCTATTCTATTTACTGAATCCCATGAAATTTTATCCAACGCCATATACCATATAATATAATCTATATATTGACAAACATAATCCATATATAATAAATATAATTAATAAAAAATTTATTTTAAATTGAAAAAAAGTGGAAGACTAATAAGAAATGATAAATAGTACTCCAAAATTCTTTTTAATTGACTTTTAAGAAGTACAAATATAAATATTAATTGATGTTAAATTTTTAGAATTTTTTAAATTTTAAACAAATACAAAAAAATTACTAAAATACATAAAAGAGAAATGGTATTTTGTTCCCCTTTTGTATGAAAGGAGGAAAAAATTTAAAAAAAAATTAAGATAAAATTTAAAGAAGAAAAATAATGAAATTCTTGTGATTTTATCCCAAGTAAAATTAAAAAAATTTGAAAGACCATTCCTTTAAAAATGTAGGAGGTTATGGGATTTATTTGTCAATTATTTTCCTTAAAAGTAATTAAAAGGAATAATATTATTGGAATTCTAAATATTGAAAAAAAATCAATTCTTTTTTTTAAGAATTAAAAGGAATATTGTTGGAATTCTAATAATTCACTACTAGAAAAACGGTCTATAGAAACGGAAATAGGAACGGAATTTGATGAGAAATCCGTCCCTAAAAGCGTTTCCAACGGATTTAAGGACAGAAAAAATCCGTCCCTATATTGGCGTCCCTAACATATAGGGACGGATAATAAAATCCGTCCCTAAATTATTAGGGACGGACAAAAATCCGTCCTTAAATCCGGTGGAAGTCACGAGACAAGGTAATGACATTTGAAACGGATTTTGCGACGGATAGGCAACTATTGCAGCGGAATTAGGGACGGATATAGCAACGGAATTTGCAACGGTTTTTTCCGTACCAAAGTATAATCGCTGAAAGGTTTTATAAACTGCTTTTGTAAGGGATTTAGGGACAGATTTCTATTTAGGGACGGATTTTGTATTTATTTAGAGCTTAGGGACGGATTTCGGGACTGAAAAATGTAAATAAACAATTAATTTTTTAAAAATAATATTTTATATATTTAGTGATGGTTTATTGTTAATTTTTTATGAAGCAGTAGTAATAATAATAATAAATAATATAATAATAATAATAATAATAATATTATTATTATTATTATTATTATTATTATTATTATTATTACTATATAAAATAATATTAAAATAGACCAAAATGAATACTAAATTCTAATTTTATATATTTATTGTAAATGTTGTATACATGAAATGTACAAAAATAAATCTAAAAATCACCTAAATGGGAAGCAATCTCATCGAAGTCATCCTCGGCCTTGCCATCGCCCTCGGCCTCGGCCTCGGTCGCGGCCTCGCCCTGATGGGCCGCATGATGGATGTCCTTGGGCAGATGTTGTACCTGCGAGATGGACTCTTCGATCTTAGCCTGAGCGTATGGAGGTGGCTCGTCTGTCGGATAAGGAGCTCTCGGAGGCGGAGGAAAACGATCTATCATCTGCTGCATCTGCTGTAAGCGCTGCTCGCACACTCTATCTCTCTCTGCCAACAATCTAGCAGACTCCTGTGCAGCCTCCGCCAACAATTGAGCCGACTGCTGTGCAGCCTTCTCTAGCCTCCTGTCGACATCGGAGTGCAAGTCGGCAATCTGTTGTCGCAAGGAAATATTTTCTTGCAACTGAGATGGGATGGAAGAAGAGTCAGCTTGAAACTGGGGGTGGTGAACTAAGTCGCCGTACCCTAACATCCGACCGCGCTCCCCACCCGCTACCTCCTGAAAGACTGTATGCGGGTTGACCTTCGACTCATCAGCAGCTCGTGCACGTGCCTCCGCAATCGCTCTGTCATAATCCTCCTAAAAAAAGAATATAAAATGAATTATCAGGTGTGTGAAGTATAATATTAAGTGAATATTCTTATTGTAAATTGAATAATTATATAACAATAAACTAAATGAACTTTACAATTCTATAATAAGTTATGATTACTTAGACTTTAACTTCAATAATTATATATTTAAATACTTAAACTTACAGCAATGGTCTTGGCACGACCTTAGGGATAATCACCCACCTTGGTCTTGTACAGCTTGCCGAATAATGTGGCAGGACCGGGATCTTAACCTACAAAAGCGAAAAATGTGTTAAATAATTATAAGAAAAATATTTATGAAATAAAAAACTTAAGCAAAATAAAATAGGGATTTAATTATTACCAAATCGGACCAGTGGAATGCAGTGCCCCTACTACCACCTCTATATACAATCGCCTGCTCAATGCTGTGGTTCTTCTTGTTCACCTCGCTGTGACGCTTGAAAGTAGGGTCGGCATCCCACTGTGCACAGAGGCGGTCCCAGACATGGTTTGAAGTCCAAGTAGGTGCCTTGCGTATGCTCCGAGCCCTGCTGAACTCATGCCTGGTGAATTTACCGGCTATGGCATCGAAGAAGGCCCGTGCCGCCTTACGCTCCTCGGCGAGGAACAAGTAACGCCTCTGTAATGAAAAAGGAAATAATGAAAGTGCGCAAATAATAATGTCATAATTCAATTAAACAAATTAAGCAATGGTAATAATAATTATTAAATCATAAACAAATAAACAAATAATAGTAATGTAATAATTCAAATAAATAAAATAGTCAAATAATAATAATGTAATAATTAAATTATATGAATAAACAAATAATTAATGTAAGTTATGACTTACCATTCATAAATCGAACATATGGGTGCACGTCTCGTGCAGAACCTTCATCCAGGACAACCACGGCTCGATCCAATGTCCGTAGATGATATGCTTGATCTCTGTCTTCACCCTCTTATTTGTCTTCTCATCCCTTTAAAATTCCATTATCAAAGGTAGTTAGTAAGAAAAACAAGTAAATATAATTAAGAATCATTAAAAAATTAAAAACATGTTAAGATTTTACTCGTAAATCGTGGCCAAGGTAATCGGTGTGGGGGGGTCTAACTGAGATGGGCCGGACACATCAGGCTGAGAGGGCTGGGAGGGTTGGGCAGGCTGGGAGGGTTGGGCAGTCTGGGAGGTTGGTGTAGGCTGGAAAGACGGGGGGGCGGTGCGGGACGAGGAGGCTCGCTGGGAAGCAGGCGTCTGCTCTGGAGGCACAAGATGGTACGTCAATCCTCCGACTGTCACCTCTTGAACTGGCGGTGGAGATGGAGATGGAGATGCACCAGAACTCTGTGCTAGAGGAGCATGGCTAGATGTAGGAATGGAGGAGTGTAGACCAATATCCAGAAGGAACGGAAGTGATGGGGAATGAGATCAAACCGCTGATCCAGACGTCGGCTATGTACGGAATATTATAACAAAATTGTTAGTTTAATTAATTATATATAAGAACATTCATGAGAAAAATCATTTTTGGTTAATAAATATTGAAAAGCACCTATGTATGCTGCGAAGTCGGAATAGGTGGGGATGGGAACGTCTCCTGAGGTAGAACGGGGGGAGGAGGTGGTGGCAATCGAGAAGCAGGATGACCGATTGAGGGAGATTCTGATCCTGAATGGTGTGACTGAGTCCCGGAGCCCCCTCGACCAGAAATGGCCGATCGACCTCGACCTCGGTCTCAACCTTGACCTAGACCGGAACTCGAGGGATGATCATCGTACTATGAACTCTACAAAATTGTGGCTTATCATTAATAATAAACTAATTTATTATAATTATGTATTAATTATAAAATTAACAAATTAAATTAAAACTAAGTAACTAATTTAATTAAATACACTTATTTTATTAAAATGATTATTGAATAGGATATTTAATTAAATATAATTATATTTAGTTTATTCATTGATTTAATTAATTAAATAATATTATGATTTAAATATTTGTAATCTAATTCAATTAATAGCCTTTTAAACTTATTAAACTTATTAAACTAAGTAAACTAATTAAAAACTAACAAACTTATTAGACTTAAATATTTAATATTTAAACTGATTAAACTAATTACTAATGATTTAATATTTAAAGTAATTCAACTAATTAGTATTTAATGTTTGACATTATTAAACTATTTACTAATGAACAAGTAGTTAAAGTAATTAAAGAAATTAGTATTTAATTTTTAAATTATTATTATACTATTTACTCATTACTATAGTTAAGCTAATTACTAATGAGTTAATATTGAAACTAATTAAATATATTACTATTTAATGTTTGGCATTATTAAACTAATTATGACACACCCGGACCTAGCACAACTTTTCGGTACGAACGGAATAGTGTAAGATGACGTAATAATTAAACAATATGTCGGTCAGGCTGTGTCAAGTCGAAAAGAAGATAAGCTTAAGACAAGACGTAGTTGGAAGATGAGATTGGTGACCATGCATGGAAACACTAAAGTGGACTTCTTTAAGTCCATAGCCAATGGATTGGACATCCGTTGGTGAAATGGTCGGTGGATCGGGCCGAGGATCGAAATTATGAGAGGTTTCAAAGAGGGGAAAAAGTCTGACCCAGGGCCCGAGTGGACCCGGTGTCTGGCCTTGCTATAAATAGGGGGAGATGAGCTCTCCCCCTCTCATTTTTCTCTTCTCTTTCACTTCTCTCCTCTCATTTGCTCTCTCAGAGCAATTTTGGACTTTTGGCCAATTCGGACAAACCGATCGCAAGTTCAAGGCGAGATCTTGGTGAGTTGTTCTTAACTCCTTGAACTACGTTTCATTAAGTTTTCACGCTTATCCATGCATTGGTCTAGGAGAAATCCAAGCTCAAAGTTAGTTTTAGCTTTTAGTTAGATTTTAAGTTTAGATTTGAGATTTAGGAACTTTGAGCTTGTAATTCTCGTTTCTGCTCCAGTAAACATGTTTTGGGAGGTGAGAGGACCTCCATCTCGAATTTCACGACGATCGGTGGACCGAGGGGCTCGGGAATGGAGGAAATGCCTCGGATCCCGAGATGGCCGAACGGCTCCCGCGTGGGAGACGAGTCTCTCCTGCGTAGGAGAGACCTACAAGCCAGGTCCCGCGCGGGACCTGGCCTGTCTGGCGCCGGACTGGGCCTTTTGGCCCAATCCGTGCACTTGGGCCTTGTTTGGCCCAATCCGTGTGCTTGGGCCTTGTTAGGCCCAAGCCGAGTTGGGCTCGGCCCAACTCGCATGGGATGGGCCTTCCGGCCCAAATTTCAGGCCAGGCCTTACCCAATCACGTGGGGGGCATGACTGGACCAGATCGGGCCCACGGGTCCCCAGGGGCATTTTTCGTAATTTTTCTTTAAATGTCCGATTTTTACCCCGGAACCTCCTGGACACTTTTCTAAGCCCCGAATCACATCCAAGCCCATTCATAGGTCATATTAGAGCCTCATAGATGCATTCATAAATTTAATTATGAATGCTAACTTATATTTCCGTGTTTTAGGGCTCCGGTTGAATCGAGTGCGGCGATGCTCCGGAGGTTAAGCTACATGAAGCGCTTGGGAGTATACGAATCTCCCATCACTGTGAATGGCTTAGATTTCTTTGTTTATCCACTGGGGAAAATGATTTTAAAAACATAAATGTTTTCAAAAAGGTTTTGGGATACGGGAAATCTACACACACACACTTGTTCGTGATATACCCACACAGTGAGTGGGATGTTTTGAAAAGGTATATAAAACTTACGTGTGTGTGATTTATATGTTTTAAATATAAATGTTTTATACGTATATATATAATTGTTGAAAGATTATTATTATGATTATTAAGGGTACGAAGCCCTTGGGAGATGAGTGATTGAGAGGGTTCCTCGGGGCTCCAATTTATGGGAGCGTGGACCGAGTTGAGAGCATGCATGATACTCAGCCGTGGACCGCCTATCGAAGGGCACGGTGAGTCAAGCCTGGTTGGGAGAGGCGCGTAGGGAAACTCGCCAGGGCTCCCGTTCACCGTGTTCCACCGCAATGAGGCACCACCGAGGGAACGGGCTAGAGGAAGAGAAAGTGAAAGAGAAAATATTTTTAGAAAGAAAAGAGATAGCCCTCGATGCAGTAAGGCATTAGACGACTGACGGGTCGCGCCTTCAGTATGATAGAGATGCCAGCCCATTTTATGTATATTTATTTAATTATTTATTTAAAGTGTTTTAAAAGAGAGTTCTCAGCAAGAGAACCATAAAAGAGTTTTTAAAAGAAAAATATTTATTTTATTATTATTTTATTTTGGATTTCCCATATCTACCCTAACCTAGATGGAGATTCTTAGAACCTCTGTCACTCACCTGTATCCAATATGGATGGATACAGATTCGTATATGGAGTCGGCTTTAGAAAGGAGGCTCATTAGAAGACGTCGGTGGCTTAGGCTTAGTAGTTTTCTGCTGCATAGGTATTTGTCACGCCCCGACCCATCTTGGCCGGCCACGTGGCAACCGCCGCGCTACCTCGAAGTACGTGTCTGCAGCCACACATACGAGGCACCGCAAGGCATAGGAATGGATATCATCGCTGCAAAACAAAACTAGAATTTTAATTAGAAATCATTTAATAAAATATTTAATTTATAAGCAACACTAGTGGACTAATTTAAAAGAATACCTACACAGCGGAAACCACTAAACCTAAGCCACCAATGTCTTCTAGTGAGCCTCCTTTCTAAAGCTGACTCCGTACGCGAAGCTGCATCCATCCACATTAGATACAGGTGAGTGACAGAGGTTCAATGAGTCTCCATCAAGGTTAGGGAAAACAGGGGTAATCCAAAATATAATAGAATAAATAAATAAAGTAAATAAATAAATTTTGTTTTCAAAATCTCTTTTTAAATTCTCCCAAGGAGAATTAGATTTAAAACCTTTAAAATAATTATATACTAATGGGCTGGCACCTAATACACTGAAGGCACGACTGGCCGGTCGTTTGCCTTACTACACCGAGGGCTATTTCTTTTCTCTTCAAATTCATTTTCTCTTTATCTCATACACTAGCCCGTTCCCTCGGTGGTGCCTCACTGTGGTGGAACACAATGAACTGGAGCTCTGGCGAGTTTCCCTACGCGCCTCTCCCAACCAGGCTCGACTCATCGTGCCCCTCGATAGGCGGTCCACGGCTGAGTATCATGCATGCTCTCAAACTCGGTCCACGCTCCCGCATATTCGAGCCCCGAGGAATCCCACTCAATCACTCCTCTTCCAGGGGCATCGTACCCCAATAATCATAATAATAATAATATTTCTTTATAAATATTAAAACATGTAAACATACACAAGCTTTTGTATTTTCAAAATCATCCCACCCCCATAAGTGGGCGTATCACAAAATAAAAAGTGTGTGTCGTGGATTACCCTTATCCCAAAACATTTGTAAAACCTTTTTAAAACAATTTATATTTTTAAAACATTTTGCCCTAGTGGCTAAGCACTGAAATCTAAGCCACTCACAATAGTGGGAGAATCGTATACTCCCAAGCGCTCCATGTAGTTTAACCTTCGGTGCATCGCCGCATTCGATTATCCGGAGCCCTAGTACACAGAAATATAAGTTAGCGTTCATAATTAAATTTATGAATGCGCCTATGAGGCTCTAATATGACCTATGACTGGGTTTGGATGTGATTCGGGGCTTAGAAAAGTGTCCGGGAGGTTCCGGGGGAAAAATTGGACACTTGGTCCCTCGGTCCACCGATCATCGTGAAATTTGAGATGGAGGTTCCTCTCACCTCCCACGACACGTTTACCAGAGCGAAAACGAGAATTACAAGCTCAAAGTTCCTAGATCTCAAATCTAAGCTAGAATCTAACTAAAAAGTTGAAACTAAGTTTGAGCTTGGATCTCTCCTAGACCAATGCATGGATAAACGTGAAAACTTAATGGAACGTAGTTCAAGGAGTTAAGAACGACTCACCAAGATCTCGCCTTGAACTTGCTGTCGGTTTGTCCGGATCGGCCAAAAGTCCAAAAGTGCTCCGAAAGAGCAGTTGAGAGAAAAGAGAAAGGAGAGAAAAGAGAAAGAGAGAAAATGAGGGGGAGAGGCTCGGCCTCCCCTTATTTATAGGGTAGCCCGGCACCGGGTCTACTCGGACCCCGGGCCTAACTTTCTCTTCTCTTTAAATCTCTCAAAACTTTAATCCTTGGCCCGATCCATCGAACAATTCACCAATGGGCATCCAATCCATTGGCTATGGACTTAAGAAGTCCACTTTAGTATTTCCATGCATGGTCACCAGTCTCATCTTCCAACTACGTCTTATCTTAAGCCTATCTTCTCTTCTAACTTGACACAGCCAGACCGACATATTGTTTAATTTATACGTTATCTTGTTCTATTCCGTTCTTACGAAAAGTCATGCTAGGTCCGGGTGTGTCAGTATTCCTTTTAAATTAATCCACTGGTGCACTATTTAAGTTTTATTATTTTATTAAAAGAATTTAATCAAAGTTTTAAAGGTTTTGCAGCGATGGTATCCATTTATTTGCCTTGCGGTGCTTCAGGTGCGTGAGCGGCCGGCATGTACTTCGAGGCAGCGCGGCGATTGCCACGTGGCTGACCCGGGCGGGTCGGGGCGTGACAAATTATACTTATTAAACTAATTAACAAAGTTATTAGATTTTAATTAATATTTAATATTTAAACTTATTAAACTAACTACTAATGAGTTAATATTTAAACTAATTTGACTAATTAGTATAATTACTAAGTATTATATCTATAAATTAATTTAACTTATTAGAGTAATTAGTAATATTACAAATTATTAATTACTTAAACTAATTTAACTAATTAGAGTAATTAGTAGTATTACTAATTATTAATTACTTAAACTTATTTAACGAATTAGCGTAATTAGTATTATTACTAATTATTATATATTTAAACAAATAATACTAATTAGAGTAATTAGTAATTGTTATATATTCAAACTTATAATACTAATTAGAGTAATTAGTATTATTACTATTTATTATATATTTAAACTAATAATACTAATTATTAATTATGATATATTTAAACTAATAATACTAATTAATATTTAAAGTTATTAAACATGTTAACAAACACGTTAAACGAATTAGGGAAACCTAAAAATATTCAAACAAATTAACAAACACCAAAACAAACTTAAAACATATCAAAAAAGAAAACTAAATTAATGAATTATGAAGAATTTATACCGTCATTGGATGGAATTTGCTCGGAATTGAACCGGGATAGCGTCGCCAGCAATCGGAGGAAGAGAACAGCCGCTGGTGACGGAGCAGAAGGCGGCCGGCGGTGATGAGGACGGCGCTGCGCACGGCTGCTGGCGGGGTGGGGGGGGGGGGAGGAGGAGAGAAGAAGAAAGAAGAAGAAAGAAATGGGGGGGAGGGGGCTGGAGCCCGACTTTATTTAATGAGTTGGAGCGGATTTAGGGACGGATTTAGCAACGGATTTTGCTAAATCCGTCCTTAAACAATTTAAAAAACCATATTCCGTCCCTAAATAACAGTTGTCCACAACAAAAGTCTGAAAGGTCGTGGAGATTAGGGACGGACTTAGGGACGGATTTTAGAATCTTCCGTCCCTAAGTCCATTCCTAAATAAGTAAAAATTTAACTGGCCGTCCCTAATTCTATCCCTAAATAACAACTGGCATGCAGAAAGCCGTTTCAAAAGTGGGTGAGTATAGGGACGGATTTAGGGACAGGTACTAAATCTTTTGTCCCTAATTCCGTCCCTAAACGACAGATATAAAAAAAATATTCGAAATGTCATTCAATTTGGGGACGGAATTCGGGACCGAATATGTAAAAATTTCAAACATTCTGTCCCTAATTCCATCCCTAATCAAAACCCAAAATTATGCGCGAGAATAAACGCACCAAATTATTTCACCTAGTGTCACGCCCCGACCCGCCCGGGCCAACCACGTGGCAATTGCCACGCTACCTCAAAGTACGTGTCTGCAGCCACGCATCCGAGGCACCGCAAGGCTTGAAATAGATATCATTGCTGCAAACAAAACTAAATTTTTCTTTAGAAATCATTTAATAAAATGTTTAATTTATGAGCAACACCAGTGGATTAATTTAAAAGAATACCTACGCAACGAAAACTGCTAAGCCTAAGCCATCGACATCTCCTAGTGAGCCTCCATTCTATTCTCTGACTCCGTACGTGGATCTGCATCCATCCACATTAGATACAGGTGAGTGACTGTCACGCCCCGACCATCCGAGCCGGCCACGTGGCAATCGCCATGCTACCTCGAAGTACGTGCTGGCCAGTCACGCACTTGAGGCACCGCAAGGCATAAATGGGCATCATCGCTGTCAAATAAAAATAAAACTTTAATTAGAAAATATTTAATAAAATAATTAACTTTAAAAGTAATGCCAGTGGACTAATTGATAGAATACCTACGCAGTGGAAACTTCTAAGCCTAAGCCACCGACGCCTTCTAGTGAGCCTCTTCTCTATCGCTGACTTCGATCGTAGATCTGCATCCATCCACATTGGATACAGGTGAGTGACAGAGATTCTAAGAATCTCCACCTGGGTTAGGGCAGATAAGGGAAATCCAAAAAATAAAATAATATAATAGTAAAATAAATATTTTTATTTTAAAAACCCTTTTCCGGTTCTCCTGTTGAGAACCCTCTTTTGAAAACACTTTAAATAAATATATATATATACATAAAGTGGGTTGGCATTTTTATCATATTGGAGGCGCGACCCGTCGGTCGTCTTATGCCTCACTGCACCGAGGGCTATCTGTTTGTCTTTCTAAAAATATTTTCTCATTCTCATTCTTTTTCTCATTCTCATTCTCATTCTCTTTCTCTTTCTCTAGCCCTTTCCCTCGGTGGTGCCTCACTGTGGTGGAACACAGTGAACTAGAGCCCTGGCGAGTTTCCCTACGTGCCTCTCCCAACCAGGCTCGACTCACCCTGCCCCTCGATAGGCGGTCCATGGCTGAGTATCATGCATGCTCTCAAACTCGGTCCACGCTCCCGCAAATTGGAGCCCCGAGGTACCCTCTCAATCACTCACCTTCCAAGGGCATCGTACCCTCAACCATCATAATAATAATATTTCAAATATATATATATATACTTAACATTTCATATTTAAAATATATAAACACACACACAAAAGTATTTATATTTTCTTTTTGAAAACATCCCACTCTCTATGTGGGTATATCACAGACAATCGTGTGTGTGTGGATTTTCCCCAGTGGCTAAACAAAGAAGTCTAGGCCACTCACAGTGATGGGAGAATCGTATACTCCCAAGCGCTCCATGTAGCTTAACCTCCGGAGCATCGCCGCACTCGATTCAACCGGAGCCCTAATACACGGAAATATAAGTTAGCATTCATAATTAAATTTATGAATGCACCTATGAGGCTCTAGCATGATCTAAGACTGGGCTTGAATGTGATTCGGGGCTTAGAAAAGTGTCTGGGAGGTTCCGGGGTGAAAAATGGACACTTGGTGAAAAATTACGAAAATGCCCCCGGGGACCCGTGGGCCTGGTTCTGGGCCAGGCAGGCCTGCCCCTGAAGCTGGGTCGGGCCTGGCCTGTTTCTGGGCCAAAATGGCCCTTTCTTTGCGAGTTGGGTCGAGCCCAACTCGGCTCGGGCCCAATAGGGCCCAGCCGCACGGACTGGGCCAAAAGGCTCAGTCCGGCGCAGGACTTGCCCAGGTTCCTCGCGGGACCTGGGTCGCGGGCCTCTCCCGCACGGGAGAGCCTCGGCTCCCGCGCGAGAGCAGTTGCCTGGCCTCGGGATCCGAGGCATTTCCTCGGTTCCCGAGCCCCTCGGTCCACCGTTTCACCTGAAATTCGAGATGGAGGTTCCTCTCACCTCCCACGACACGTTTACCGGAGCAGAAATGAGAATCACAAGCTCAAAGTTCCTAGATCTCAAATCTAAGCTAGAAATCTAACTAAAAAGCTAAACTTAACTTTGAGCTTGAATTCCTCCTAGACCAATGCATGGATAAGCGTGAAAACTTAATGGAACGTAGTTCAAGGAGTTAAGAATAGCTCACCAAGATCTCGCCTTGAACTTGCGGTCGGTTTGTCTGGATCGGCCAAAAGTCCAAAATTGCTCCGAGAGAGCAAATGAGATGAGAGAAACGTGGGAGAAGAGAAAATGAGAGGGGGAGAGCTCATCTCCCCCTATTTATAGCAAGGCCCGGCACCGGGTCTACTCGGGCCCCGGGCCAGACTTTTTCCCCTCTTTGAAACCTTTCATAATTTCGATTCTTGGCCCGACCCACCAACCAATTCACCAATGGATGTCCAATCCCTTGGCTATGGACTTAAAGAAGTCCACTTTAGTGATTCCATGCATGGTCACCAATCTCATCTTCCAACTACGTCTTGTCTTAAGCTTATCTTCTCTTCTAACTTGACACAGCCGGACCGAGTTATTGTTTAATTATCGCGTCATCTTGTACTATTCCGTTCGTACGAAAAGGTCGTGCTAGGTCCGGGTGTGTCAGTGACAGAGGTTCAATGCATCTCCATCAGGATTAGAGAAAACAGGGGCAATCTAAATAAAATAATAAATAAATAAATAAATAAAATTTCCTTTTTAAAAGCTCTCTTCTGGTTCTCTAGCGGAGAACCCTCTTTTAAAACTTTTTAAATAAATAAATATATTTATCATAAATGGGCTGGCATCTCTTTAATACACTAAAGGCACGACTGGCCGGTCGTATGCCTTACTGCACCGAGGGCTATCTCTTTTCACTTTAAAAACATTTTCTCATTTTCTCATTTTTTCTTTCTCTAGCCCATCCCTCGGTGGTAGCCAGTTATGGTGGAACACAGCTCTGGAGCCCTGGCAAGCTTCCCTACGGGCCTCTCCCAGGGTCTCATCTCACCGTGCCCCTCGACAGGCGGTCCACGGCTGAGAATCTAGCATGCTTCTCCAACTTGGTCCATGCTCCGGCATATATTGGAGCCCGAGGAGCCACTCATGTATTCATCTCGCATCTCTCTCTATATTCATCATATATATATACATATTCAAAACATATATATTTAAAACATTTAAACACAGACAAGCTTTTAGATTTTAAAAATCATCCCACCCTCTAAGTGGGTGTATCACAAAATAAAAAGTGTGTATTGTGGATTACCCTTATCCCAAAACAATTGTAAAACCTTTTAAAACAATTTTTATTTTGAAAACATTTTGCCCTAGTGGCTAGGCACTGAAATCTAAGCCACTCACAGTATTGGGAGGTTCGTATACTCCCAAGCACTCCATGTAGCTTAACCTCCGGCGCATCGCAGCATTCGATTCACCCAAAGCCCTAGTACACGGAAATACATTAGCATTCATAATTAAATTTATGAATGCACCTATGAGGCTCTAACATGACCTAAGACTGGGCTTGAATGTGATTTGGCGCTTAGAAAAGTGCCCAGGAGGTTCCAGGGTAAAAATTGGACACTTGGTGAAAAATTACGAAAATGCCCCTGGGGGTCCATGGGCCGCCCACTCGGGCTGGGCCCGGCACATAAAAAAGTGTTCGGAAGGTTTTGGGGCTAAAATCGGACTCTCAACAAAAAATCACCAAGATACCCCCGGGGGCCCATGGGCCCCACACCCGGACTGGGCTGGGCCTCACATTGGTTGGGCCAAGTTCTACCCGAAATTGGGCCCAAAAAGCCCTCCTACGAGTTATTTATATGTTATATTGATATAACATATAAATATCTAAAATATATTAATATAATATATAAATATCTTTTAATATAATAATATTATATATAAATATTTAAATAGGGACTCGATCGGCCTGTTTCTCGGTCAGTCTCTCCCCTGGTTTTCGCACTCGTTTCTCCTCCTTTCGACTTACAAACTTAGAGAGGCAATCCTCATGGCATCCATGACGGATCCGCCGAGGCAGAAACGAGAAACACCGGTCCAATTTTCCCGTAGACCGAGATTTAGCCTAAATTGACCAAATCTCAATTTTACCCCTACCTGGTCCACAGAAATGAGTGAACACGGAATATGACGTAGATTAAGCTGAGTACTATAACATATTAAAAATTCACCTTATTCCACTGGCCCGAAATCCATCGATTTAAGTTTAAAATTTTAATCCGGTCAAAAACTGAAAACTGAGATCTAGGCTAAACCGATGCATGGAAATGCGTGCAATTTAATATAACGTAGATCGAGGTGAGTAGAATAACATACTAGAAACTCACCTTATTCTGCTGGCCGGTTTTTCCGGATCTGCCAATTTTCCAAAATGCCTCCGTTTTGGCTCCAGAGAGAAAAAGAGAAAAAGAAGAAAAGAAAAAGAAAAAAAATGAAAGAAAAGGTTCGGCCCTCCATTATTTATAGGGGAGGCCGACGCTGGGTCTACTCGGGCCCCGGGTCAAACTTTTTCTCCTTTTTCAACTTTATTTCATTTTTACCCGTTGGCTAAATCCTTTGATTTCTTGTGCCAACAGGGCCCATAATAAATTTTTAGGGACTTAATTGGAGGTCTTTTTGGCATTTACTAATTTCCATGCACGGTTAATTACTTTATCGTCTAACTCCGTCTTATCCTAATTTGAACTTCTCTTCTTAATTAGACACATCCGGACCGATATATTGTTTAATTAATACTCCATCTTACACTAATCTGTTTGTACCAAAAAGTCGTGCTAGGTCCGGGTGTGTCACTTAGGGACGGATTTGGGGACGGAATATTAGATATTCCGTCCCTAAATCCGTCCTTGAATTAAAGAAAAAAAACTTGGCGGGATAAATCACGCACCATATTATTTCTTTTGGGGACGGTTGTAGGGACGGAATATCTAATATTCCGTCCCTAAATCCGTTCCTATTTGAATATGAATAATAGGATAAATTATCAAATAGGGATGGAAATAGGAACGGATTATTCGTATAAGGACAGATATAGTGACGGATTTTTCCATACCTAATATTAAAAATCTGTATTTTTTACCGATTTCTAATTTAATGAAGCACGTAGACAATTACTTTCAATTATATATGCAATTTGGTCAAAGTAACCCATTACCTATGTGTAAACTTTAACCCACATCGGTTTTGTATGAATTCTACAAATGTATTTGTGGTATACTATAGTTATGTTACTAACACATCGAGTACTCTTAGTTCCAAACATATCGCTTGCCTGTAGAGGCTTCCGATAAGTGATCCAACTTTCTGATACTCTCATCCATATAACTATGATAGCTTATAGTTGCTGAATGGTAAATTGAAAGACGAATAAGCCGGTTTAGGCCTTATATCGATAGCATACGAGATTGATGAGTTGCAACGGTTATAGCAACAGAAATTGCCTTTGCAACGGTTTTAGGGACGGATATGATGGTTAGGGACGGAATACCATTAAATCGTAGGGTTTGACGAACGAAATGGTCCTTAAACCCTAAGATCAATAAATAGGGACGGAATTAGGGACGGAAATTCTAGTTTAGGGTTTCGGATTTAGCGTTTAAACCCTTTGATTAGGGACGATTTTAGGGAGGGATTATTCCTTTTCCGTTCGTAAATCCGTTGCTAAGTGTCAATGGACAAACTTGCTTTACCAACGGATTTAGGGACGGTTTAGCGTTTACCATTGCTAACTCCGTTGCTAATTCTTATATGAAATGACTTATTTTGGGGACGGTTTTAGGGAGTGATTAGGATTTTTCCGTCCTTAAATCCGTCCCTAATGGTCAATTAACAACTTGATTTAGGGATGGACTTAGAGACGGTTTTTATATAATCCGTCCCTAATTAGGTTTTATGAAATATTTGGAGAATTACCTCGAGGTGGGTATTAGTTTATTCCTTTCGCACCACATGGTTATAACAACATCACTCTCAGATTAAATATTATGTTCAAAATAATTGGAGAATTAGTAAAACTTTGCCACTGCATGAACTTATACACAACTTCAGATATTGCTATTGCAATTGGAGAAATATAATTATGGCATTTGTTCATTACAATCCCGCTACAAAGCAAGTTAAAATTCATTTGGATTATATCCAGTATCATCATCAGTGTCATCAGAGCAATTTGTTGATTCTGCTGAATCGAACTCATCCTCCGAGTCATCCAATTCCGCGATTGGTTGAAGCTCCCCTAAGTCAACAGCTAAGTTGATACCAGCCATGTCAAACAATTGTATTGCATCTGTATTAGTGGTAACAGCTGGGGTTTGCACGATCTCTTCATTTTGGTATGGAGCATCATCTTCAACTTCTTTAGTAACATTCTGAACAACTCTCCTCAATTTTGTCTCACAGACGGCCAACCAATTAGCTCTATCTCTGCTAGCTCCCGGATAATCACATAAGTAAACTTGAATGGCTTGTTGTGCTAAAACAAATGGATCATATTTCTTATACATCTTTTGTCGATGGGCGTCAACCAACTTGTAATCTTGATGAACCTTCATTCCGTTGATAGGGTCAAACCAATCACGCTCGAACAAAACAACTATGGCCATGGTTACTCAAGGACCAAAACATCTTTCAGGAGGCCATAGTAACTGGTGGAAGGATCATCCGTATTTGTGCCTCGAACACAAACACCCCCATTCATTGTGGCTTTGCCAGCTCCATGTTGAAAAGTGTGGAAGTTATACCCGTTTATAAACAAACTGGGCCAAGAGGTTGCCTTCCTTGAAGGTGGCCAAGCAAGTAGCATAAGCATCGGCAAATCATCAATATGCTTTGCTTGATTAACAGGTGCATCAAGCTATATGTGATAACCCAAGAGTTAGAATAATCAAACTAATACCCTTAAATCTCTTCAAATCTCTAAACAGTTTAATTATCAAAATCGAACTATACTCACATATCGCTTGAACCAATCGGCAAAATGGGCGTCAATCGAATCATCAATGGTACGCTGATCAAATCCATCATTTCAATAATATTGGACAAAGGAGCTGAGGTAAAAACAATTCGGTATAAGTGAAACAAACTACATACAATGAAATAAACGATTTCCTTGTAATGATTTACTATTAACTTACTTAAGGATGGGTTGTACTTCCGGACAATTTCGCAAAACATACGTATGCACTACACATTGTTCTTTCTCACCAAGCCACTTCGTTTTCTCCTTACCCCAAAATCAGGTTGGATAGTTAAAAATGGAGAACGGTTTGCTAGACTCATGGCTAATCCTTCATCATTGTGCCTGGGTTGCTTCGTGTGACAGTATACGTCAGAATGAAATTAATTTTGCGTGAAATAATTAAATTCCTGTGCAATGTAAGCTTCGGAAATTGATCCTTCAATGTGAGCCTTGTTACGAATTGTCTTCTTTTGTTGGTGAAGGAACCTCTATGAATTCAATTAAACAAATATGTATTAGGATGCACGTATACACATTGTTCAAAAAAATTATAAACACTCAAATTATCAGGTGTCTTAAAATAAAAAAGTTGTTAATTTACCTTTCAAAGGGATACATCCATCGGAATTGAACCGACCCTCCAACTAATGCTTCGTACGGCAAGTGAACAACCACGTGTTCCATTGAATCGAACATGGCTGGAGGGAAGACCTTCTCCAAGTTACAAAGAATGATCGGAACTTTCTCGTTCAAATCTCAAACGTTATTAATGTCCAGCATACTCGAACATATGCACCGAAAAAAGAGGCTAAGTTCGGTCACAGGGTTCCACACACTATGAGGCAACATCTCTCTGAATGCAATTGGAAGCAGTCTCTGCATAAAGACATGGCAATCGTGACTCTTCATGCCGGAAACCTTCTCTTCATTCATGTCAATACGTCTACCAATATTTGATGCATACCCATCGGGAAACTTCAAATTCCTCAACCATCTCAGAATAGTTGTCTTCTGTGTTTTGGACAAATTATAAACAGCTTTAGGTTTGGTGCGTTGCTCGCTTTCAGGATCAACTGCAATTGAACTTCGAGAGCAGATAGCACTGATGTCTTTTCTGGCATTTAAAGTGTCCTTTGATTTGCCTTTCAAGTCCATGACAGTTCCGAACACTGCATCAAAAACATTCTTCTCAATATGCATAACATCAAGGTTATGGCGGATCAAGTTTGTTTTCCAATAAGGAAGATTCCAAAAAATACTCCTCTTAGTCCATTTGTGATGGGTGCCATAATATTCAGGCATATTAATCGGCTCATCCATAGCCGTGGGCAAATGCCAAACGTGTCCATAGATTTCTTCCCCTGTCAACCTTGGCCATCCTGCCATCCTCTCAACTCGACCATGGCGGAAAGACTTCTTATCCTTCCTGTACGGATGATCCGAGTCAAGGAAGCACCTGTGACAATCAAAATGACACACCCGGACCTAGCACGACTTTTTCGTACAAACGGAATAGCGTAAGATGGCGTTTTAATTAAACAATATGTAGGTCCGGCTGTGTCTAATTAAGATGAGAAGTTTAAATTAGGATAAGACGGAGCTGGAAGATAAAGTAATTAACCGTGCATAGAAATTAGTAAATGCAAAAAAGACCTCCAAATAAGTCCCTAGAAATTTATTATGGGCCTCGTTGGCACAAGAAAGCAAAGGATTTAGCCAACGGGTGACAATGGAATAAAGTTAAAAAAGGGAAAAAAGTTTGACTCGGGGCCCGAATAGACCCGACGTCGGGCTCCCCTATAAATAGGGGAAGGCCGATAGTTTTTCTTTCATTTTTCTTTTTCTTTTTCTTTTTCTTTCTTTTTCCCTTTTTCTCTCTGGAGCCAAAACGGAGGCATTTTGGAAAATTGGCAAATCCGGACAAACCGACCTGCAGAACAAGGTGAGTTTCTAGTATGTTATTGTACTCACCTCGATCTACGTTGTATTAAATTTACACGCATTTCCATTCATCGGTTTAGCCTAGATCTCAGTTTTCAACTTTTAACCGGATTAATACTTTAAACTCAAATTAGCGGATTTCGAGCCGGTGGAATAAGGTGAGTTTTTAGTATGTTATAGTACTCACCTTAATCTACGTCATATTCCGTTTTTACGAATTTCTGTGCGCCGGGTGAGGATAAAATTGAGATTTGGTAAATTTAGGGTAAATCTCAGTCTACGGAAAAATTGGACCGGTGTTTCTCGTTTCTGCCTCGGCATATCCGTCATGGATGCCATGAGGATCGCCTCTCTAAGTTTGTACGTCGAAAGAAGGAGAAACGAGTGTGAAAACCGGGGGAGAGACCGACCGAGAAACATGCCGATCGAGTCCCTGTTTAGATATTTTTATATAATATTATTATATTAAAAGATATTTATATATTATATTAATATTTATATATTATATCATTGTAATGTATAAATATCTCATAGGTGGGCTTTTTGAGCCCGATTTCGAGTAGAACTTGACCCAACCCGTGTGGGGCCCAGCCTAGTCCGGGGTGTGGGGCCCACGGGCCCCCGGGGGCATTTTGGTAATTTTTCATCGAGAATCCGATTCTAGCCCCGAAACTTCCTGGACATTTTTCTATGTGCCGGGCTGGGCTCGAGTGGGAGGCCCATGGACCCCCAGGGGTGTTTTCGTAATTTTTCACCAAGTGTCCAATTTTTACCCCGGAACCTCCTGGACACTTTCCTAAGCCCCGAATCACGTTCAAGCACAGTCGTAGGTCATGTTAGAGCCTCGTAGGTGCATTCATAAATTTAATTATGAATGCTAACGTATATTTCCGTGTATTAGGACTTCGGGTGAATCTAGTGCGACGATGCACCGGAGGTTGAGCTACATGGAGCGCTTGGGAGTATACGAATCTCTCAATACTGTGAGTGACCTAGATTTCTCTGTTTAGCCACTGGGAACAAAGGTTTAAAAAAATGTTTTAAAAACCTAAATGTTTTCAAAGGTTTTGGGATACGGGAAATCCACACACATACTGTGTTTGTGATATACCCACACAGTGAGTGGAATGTTTTAAAAAGGAATATAAGAACTTATGTGTGTATGATTATATATTTTAAATATAAATGTTTTATACATATATATAATTTTGAAATGTTATTATTATGATTTTTTAAGGGTGCGATACCCTTGTGAGATAAGTGATTGAGTGGGCTAGTGGTGGTGGTGGACTGCGGTCCAACAGCCAACAGCTAGCAGAGGCTCCTCGGGGCTCCAATATGCTGAAGCATGGACCGAGTTAGAGAAGGCATGCATGATTCTCAGCCGTGGATCGCCTATTGAGGGGCACGGTGAGACGAGACCCTAGGAGAGGCACGTAGGGAAGCTCGCCAGGGCTCCAGTTCGCTATGTTCCACCACAGCGAGGCACCATCGAGGGAAAGGGCTAGAGAAAGAGAAAATGTGAAATGTTTTAGAAAGAACAAAGATAGCCCTCGGTGCAGTAAGGCATAAGAAGACCGACGGGTCGCACCTTCAGTATAAAGAGATGCCAGCCCATTTGTGATATATATGTATAATTATTTATTTAAAGAGATTTAAAAGAGGGTTCTCGGTCGAAGAACCAGAAAAGAGTTTTGAAAAGAAAATATTTACTTTATTATTATTTTATTTATTTTGGATTTCCTTAATTGCCCTAACCTAGATGGAGATTCTTAGAACCTCTGTCACTCACCTGTATCCAATGTGGATGGATGCAGATCCGCGTACGGGGTCAGCAATTAGAAAGGGGGCTCACTAGGAAACTTCGGTGGCTTAGGCTTAGAAGTTTCTGCTGTGTAGGTATTCTCTAAATTAGTCCACTGGCATTACTTGTAAAGTTTATTATTTTATTGAATGATTTTAATTAAAGTTTTAGTTGTTTTGCAGCGATGGTATCCATTTCTATGCCTTGCGGTGCTTCAGGTGCGTGACTGGCCAGCACGTACTTCAAGGCAGCGGATGGTTGCCACGTGGCCGACCCGGGTGGGTCGGGGTATGACAACTTTAATGGTATCAGAGTGTTTAAACGATTCTAACTGTTTTCAAAACCTATAAAGTATTTTCAAAAGTGTTTTTAAACGTTTTCAAATGTTTTTAAATCCAGTGGATTAAATAGGTTTAGAACTCCAGTGTTCGAGTATGTAGTTACTCGAAAGCGTCATAAATGATCAATCCTACTCTTAGAATACCTTCTTTAGCAGCCAGCCACCAGATAGTGTTATTGAGTGTGGTCTTAAGTGAAAAATATCACGACCACCTTTTTCTCGAGATTCGTGCAAGCAAGGCATGCTATCCAAGAAACTCCCCAAACTCAAAATTTCAACTTTAATGTTCCTTTCTACTCGATAGCTAAACCATGCAAGGGATGGTATTTCCCTTGTGATGACGAGATAGATGATGTTTCGTCTAATCCTCCTTGGTAGCCTAGTTAGAGGCTTACCAGTGGAAACTGGTTCGATGCCCACAATCTTCGATGTTCAATCCTTGAAGTTGTGAACATCGAGACTCACTAGTAAAGCAGCGAGTTTGAAGCGTAAATTAGATGCGTTCCCCTATTCTTTACACTAGTGACGTGTAAGAGTTGGGAGGAAGTAAAGCGATTAGAAATGAGGCAAGGGGACAAGATGGCGCCTAACGTGCGTGAATGCTAACCTCACTTCTCTCGCTCTCTACACCATTGGTGTGTAGCCTTGGAGAGAGAGTTGGGTTAGAATGAAAGAAATCGAAGGAGTCGATCACGGAAGACGTGGTTGACTAAAAACCTCAGGACGTGAGATGAAGCATCCGAGTAACCAGATGAAGGTAATCGAGGAGAATCATCCAAGGAAATTGAAAGAGAAAGAGTGAGCCCAAGATCCTAGGAGGTGAGATATGGAAAGATCACTTGAGGATGTCAAAAGATTGATAAGAGAAAACCCTAAAGGATTCAAGGATGGCAAAAAGGACGAGTAAGGAAAAAGGAACAAGAGATAAGTTATTCTTGGGAAACGATGAGGAGGAATAAGGCAATGATGACATGATGGAGAATGAGGAAAGAATGAAAAGAGATCACATCTAAGTGGTCGACGAGTAGTACATTTGATACTACTTGCTTGACCATTGGATACCAATGTTAAGAGAGAATACCGGAGAAAGAAGACAAAGGAAATGAAGATGGAGGAAATGGAATGAAGAGAAAGATAAGTTGTAAACCTCCATTCCTAAGAGATTAAAAGTGATGAACCTTCGCTATTGGGTGATAAAGAGAGAAAGAAGAAGGAGACCTCCAAAGGATAATAATAAATGATTTTGACAAAGTCAATGGGAAGTAAGCAAGCGAAGAAAGAGCATAATGCATGGCACTGATGAGAATGCCTACATGCGTGCTAATGGAGGGCACGAAGAGAATTTTCTCCAGAGTTGTGAAGTCATCATCAGAAGGAACTGGTGAGAAATAAGAAGGGAAAAGAGAAGAAAAGCACGCCCTTAAACAAAGGATAAAGAAATGTCATGATGTAGTGCGGAGGCTTTTTTAATAAAGAAAGAAAGCATAAAAACTCTAAGTAAAAGAAAATGCTAGGCTAAAATTGAGACGAATAAAGCCTAGAAGAAAGAGAAGACTTAGTTCAGTTGGTGAACTAAGTATAGGCTAACAAGGAATAGAGCCTTAAAAGAAGAAAAGCATAACATATCACTAGAAAATTTTAACTTTAATTAGTGATAATGTCATAATGAACCATAGGTTAATAGCTCCAAATGACTGACCAGGATTAGTAAAAGAATAGGATTAAGAAACTAGGGTTAGAGACAAAACCTAGGTAGGTAACTTAGAGATAGATTAAAGACGAGCATAAAAAGGAAATTAAAAGAAGCCTAGAAAGAGGATTAAGGAAGACTTAGTGAATGAAAGTGTATAAAAGACTTAGAAATGGATGTTAGCTAAAGAGAGTCGAGCATAATGAACCCCGAACTCGAGTCAACCTAAGGCACTACATCATAAAACGAATAAGTCAAAGGAAAGAAAGGAATAAACAAGGATTATTGAAGGTCAGAATTGAGGAGCAAAAAGGGGTCAAGGACATAAATTGGTGAAAAGAAAAGGAAACCCCCGACCATTTGATTTTGGAAGGAAAGAACAGAAGATTGAGAATGTGAATTGGTGAGAAGAAGGGAAAGGAAAACCCCTAATTATTTAGGTGATAAAAGAAGAAATAAGGAGGTTGGATAGAAAGAAAAATTGAAGAAAACATAAAAGAAGAAGCACTCGTAGGAAACGAGTGAATGAAGGTGATTATATCCTAATGGATGACAGGTAATAAGGAATGATATTGGTATAAAATGAATGGAAGAGGAGAAAAGAGAAATAAAAAAGTGGGGATATCAAATCATGATGGAGTAAACAAAGGTAAAAGGATGACGATGGAAATTTTGAGGATAATTGAACACAGTGATGAGGAAAATGGATCGCCTAAGTAAGAGTCGAAGAAAGGAATGAGGATAAAAAAAGGATAAATAAGATAATGATTGAAACTGGAGAAGACAAAAAGGTGATTAAGTATAAACCAGAATAATGGTTGGAACCGAAGGAGATAAAAGGATGAAAACAAAGAAGCAAAGTGAGATAGAAGGAATTAAGGGTATAAGGTTGAATAATATGAAGGATAAGTTTAATCTTTTAGAAGGAGGGGAGTAAACTAACTTTGAGGATAACCTCCCCGATGAATGATAAGTGAAGAAAGGATGTGAGACATGAAGTCAAACCAAGCTATGATGGAGTTAGCTTAGCGTGGGCAAGATTGTGGGGCAATGGAGGATAGAGAAAGGTGTTGCCCATGATAAATAAACCATGATATCGAAAGACAAAGAAGAGGTATCGATGGATTATGGGCCAAAGATGGCTAAGATAAAGGAACCCCCGTACTCATATGAACAAGGGATAAGCAAAAGAATTGATCAAACTCACAAACTTTTACAAGCACAACCAGTGTAAGGAGCAGAACAGAAATTCTAACACCAAGAGAATCAAAGGTGTTTGAAGAAAAGAAGAATAAGGATAAGAATGATAAAGAGAACAAAGAAAGGGAAGAATGAAGTCAAGGTAAAGGAAATCTGGGATAAGAAGTGAAAGATCACATAAATCGAGGTAAAGGAGTGTAAAGAATAGAAATGATACAGAGATGACCCTAAGAAAAAGGGGATAAAGATGAAAAGAGCTGCAAGTGATACCTAAACATGGCAATGGACCGGAGAGAAGGTCAAGTTAAGTGAAAAAAGAGATACCTTAAGAGAGGAGAATGCGAAGATAATGAAGCTACAAAGGATACCGCACGGGTTCGACATGTGTGATTTGCCTAGTCTAGTATTGAAGAGAAGGCAAGAGAAAGGTGGACCCCACAATGGACGTGAGCGGATGGAAATGAAGAAAAAGAAAGAGATAGGGATAAGGAAACCCCCAAATAGTACTATTGATGAAAGGAGGAAAAGAAATCGACCATTAGCAAGGAAGCTAATGTGAGGAAAAACGGTTATATGAAAGAGAAACACGTGATACCTCATGAAGCGAACACTCCAAAGGAGTGACAGATGAGAGAAAAGCCTAAGAGGCTAGTGAAATTGTGTGAATGGGTATGAGGTCGAGGCTCAAGTATAAATGAGTTGGGAGCCATGTGAGGCGTCCCTATGAGAGAAAGGATTAGAGATTGAGATCTTGAGGATCTCTGTGATGACCACTTGAGAGGACCGGCCCAGTGTGTGATTGGGGAGAGCATGAGGCCTCCCAGAGTTCTCCATCCCAGAAAGGATGAGATATGAGATGGGCCGTGGGCCCTATATGTGATGTGATGGGCCGAGGGCCCTATGTGTAATTGTGATGAGTGGTCAGATTGTGAGAGCCCAGAGGGCATGATCTCTGATTCCTCTATTGTGATGTGGCCGAGTGAGGGCCAATGTGTACAAGAGCTTGACTCATACGCCATGGAAAGAGAGAATGAAGTCAGAGGCGAAATGAAGTAGTGAAACCAAGGTAAGGGGGAAAGACAATTAACTCACCGCATCCTCGCTATGAAGGCGAGTGAGTTAAACTAAGATCTTTTCCGATAGCTTAGTTACAAGAACGAGTACAAGACTACGAAATGATGAGTAACGTGTCGGATAATGGCCTTGAAGTGAGAGGCAGTGGCAAAGAAAAGGAGAAGGAATTAAGAAGAGCAAGAGGTGTGAAACCTCAGAAGAAACAAAAGAATAGTCTCGTCAAGAGAGACTTGGAGGATGAGACAAGAACAAAGCGAGAAGATCGAGTAAACACGAATGGAATGAAGAAAGCCTAACCCATGAATAGGTAAGGGTAGGCTATGTTAAGGAAAAGATAAGGTTCAAACTCAAGAGTGGAAGAGTGATGAAACCACTCTTGAGGAAGAGAATGATCAAAGTGCGCAGCGGAAGCATAGTGAACTTCAGCGACGAATAGTGAAGCGAACACTATTCGAAAACGGAAAGAGGGCTTCGAATGGAAGCCAAAACCCCCCAAGTTATCTCGTTTAATTTCGAGGACGAAATTTTTAGAAGGAGGGTAGAGTTGACACACCCGGACCTAGCATGATTTTTTCGTACAAACGGAATAGTGTAAGATGGCGTTTTAATTAAACAATATGTCGGTCCGACTGTGTCTAATTAAGAAGAGAAGTTTAAATTAGGATAAGATGAAGCTGGAAGATAAAGTAATTAACCGTGCATGGAAACTAGTAAATGCAAAAAAGACCTCCAAATAAGTCCCTAGAAATTTATTATGGGCCCCGTTGGCACAAGAAAGCAAAGGATTTAGCCAACGGGTGAAAATGGAATAAAGTTGAAAAAGGGGAAAAAGTTTGACCTGGGGCCCGAGTAGACCCGGCGTCGGGCTCCGCTATAAATAAGGGAGGGCCGATGGTTTTTCTTTCATTTTTCATTTTCTTTTTCTTTTTCTTTCTTTTTCCCTTTTTCTCTCTAGAGCCAAAACGGAGGCATTTTGGAAAATTGGCAGATCCGGACGATCCGGACAAACCGGCTAGCAAAACAAGGTGAGTTTCTAGTATGTTATTGTACTCACCTCGATCTATGTTGTATTAAATTTGCATGCATTTCCATGCATCGGTTTAGCCTAGATCTCAGTTTTCAGCTTTTAACCGGATTAAAACTTTAAACTCAAATCGGTGGATTTCGGGCAAATGGAATAAGGTTAGTTTTTAGTATGTTATAGTACTCACCTTAGTCTACGTCATATTCCATTTTTAAGAATTTCTGTGCACCGGGTGAGGATAAAATTGAGATTTGATAAATTTAGGCTAAATCTCGATCTACGGAAAAATTGGACCTGTGTTTCTCGTTTCTGCCTCGGCGTATCCATCATGGATGCCATAAGGATCGCCTCTCTAAGTTTATATGTCGAAAGGAGGAGAAACGAGTGCGAAAACCGAGGGAGAGACCGGCTGAGAAACAGGCCGATCGAGTCCCTGTTTAGATATCTTTATATAATATTATTATATTAAAAGATATTTATATATTATATTAATATATTTTAGATATTTATATATTATATCATTATAATGTATAAATATCTCATAGGTGGGTTTTTTGAGCCCGATTTTGAGTAGAACTTGGCCCAACCCTTGTGGGGCCCAGCCTAGTCTGGGTGTGGGGCCACGGGCCCCCGAGGGCATTTTGGTAATTTTTTGTCGAGAATCCGATTCTAGCCCGAAACTTCCCGGACACGTTTCTATGTGCCGGGCTGGGCCCGAGTGGGCGGCCCATGGACCCCATGGGTGTTTTCGTAATTTTTCACCAAATGTCCAATTTTTACCCCGGAACCTCCTGGACACTTTTCTAAGCCCTGAATCACGTTCAAGCATAGTCGTAGGTCATGTTAGAGCCTCGTAGGTGCATTCATAAATTTAATTATGAATGCTAACGTATATTTCCGTGTATTAGGACTCCGGGTGAATCTAGTGCGACGATGCACCGGAGGTTGAGCTACATGGAGCGCTTGGGAGTATACGAATCTCTCAATATTGTGAGTGACCTAGATTTCTCTGTTTAGCCACTGGGAACAAAGGTTTAAAAAAAATGTTTTAAAAACCTAAATGTTTTCAAAGGTTTTGGGATACGGGAAATCCACACACATACTGTGTTTGTGATATACCCACACAGTGAGTGGAATGTTTTAAAAAGGAATATAAGAACTTATGTGTGTATGATTATATATTTTAAATATAAATGTTTTATACATATATATAATTTTGAAATGTTATTATTATGATTTTTTAAGGGTGCAATACCCTTGTGAGATAAGTGATTGAGTGGGCTAGTGGTGGTGGTGGACTGCGGTCCAACAGCCAACAGCTAGCAGAGGCTCCTCGAGGCTCCAATATTCGGGAGCGTGGACCGAGTTGGAGAAGGCATGCATGATTCTCAGCCGTGGACCGCCTATTGAGGGGAACGGTGAGACAAGACCCTGGGAGAGGCGCGTAGGGAAGCTCGCCAGGGCTCTAATTCGCTGTGTTCCACCGCAGCGAGGCACCATCAAGGGAAAGGGCTAGAGAAAGAGAAAATGTGAAATGTTTTAGAAAGAAAAGAGATAGCCCTCGGTGCAGTAAGGCATAAGATGACTGACGGGTCGCACCTTCAGTATAAAGAGATTCTAGCCCATTTGTGATATATATGTATAATTATTTATTTAAAGGGATTTAAAAGAGGGTTTTCGGTCGAAGAACCAGAAAAGAATTTTGAAAATAAAATATTTACTTTATTATTATTTTATTTATTTTGGATTTCCTTAATTGTCCTAACCCAGATGGAGATTCTTAGAACCTCTGTCACTCACCTGTATCCAATGTGGATGGATACAGATCCGCGTACGGGGTCAGCAATTAGAAAGGAGGCTTACTAGAAAACGTCGGTGGCTTAGCCTTAGAAGTTTCCGCTGTGTAGGTATTCTCTAAATTAGTCCACTGGCATTACTTTAAAGTTTATTATTTTATTGAATGATTTTAATTAAAGTTTTAGTTGTTTTGCAGCGATGGTATCCATTTCTATGCCTTGCGGTGCTTCAGGTGTGTGACTGGCCAGCACGTACTTCGAGGCAGCGCAGCGGTTGCCACGTGGCCCACCAGGGCGGGTCAGGGCTTGACACAAAATAAGTCACCTTCCTACTCTCCTGCATACATACAGGACATCCTTGTACTCCAGCGGTGCTCCACCCGGATAGCATGCCATAACCGGAGAAGTCATTAATGGTCCACATAAAAGCAGCCCTCATGTGAAAATGCTCATTCCTCGAAGCATCGTATGTCGAGATCCCATCTTCCCACAATTGCTTCAATTCATCAATAAGAGGTTGCAAAAATACGTCTATGCTTTTTTTCGGGTTTTTTGGACCCGGACAAATCAATGTTAAGAACATGTAAGGGCTCTTCATGCACGTACCTAGAGGAAAGTTGTAAGGAGTTACAATAACTGGCCAGCAAGAATAGGTCCTTCCGAATTGCCCATGCGGTGCAAAACTGTCTGCGCATAATCACAATCTAACATTTCGAGCTTCTGAACCAAAATCAGGATATGTCCTGTCGAAATGCTTTCATGCCTCGGCATCAGATGGATGGCATATAACCCCATCTTGAGCTTCAGGAGTAGCATGTCATTTATTCAGCTATGCCCGCGGTATGGTACAACCGCTGCAACCGGGGAGTCAGTGGCAAGTATCTCAAAATGGCTGTCGGAATTCTTTTACATGTTCTATCCCCACGTCGATCAGTGTCCTTGAATCTAGGTTCACCACAAAACCTATAGCAATCAGAGTTTGAATGTTCCTTCCAGTACAACATGCATCCATTATTGTACACATGAATCTTTACCACCGGTAAACCCAATTCATTGATGGTTTTCCTATGTTGATAATAATTTGGAGGAAAGTTATTTTCCTCCGGCAATACTTTCTTGATGGTATCACAAAAATAATCGAATGCACCTTCAGACAAGTCAAACTCCGACTTCCCATTTAACAAGGTGGAAGCAAAAGACAACTGTGACTCACTAGACCCTTCAAACAAAGGTCGATCCACATTTTGCACGATGTCAAACCACTTGTCGTCCAACTATGTCACAGGTTGCTCTGTGAATGGATCTTGCTCATACCCATACTGGTTTGCTGCTTCTCCACTGGGTCTGACCTCATCTTCATTATGTTGGACAAAGCTCGATCGTGTAGCATCAAAAACCATATGTTGATCCCATGTCATGTCATCATAGCAACCCCAATGTGACATCTCATCCGGTAATGACACTTGTTCGTGCTGCTGCTGCTCGTTATTTTCAATACTACACAATGGTTCTCCGTGACTAACCCAATTCCAATAATGCTCCTTAAATCCACGTAGTATTAAATGTTGTGCAACCCTCACTGGTAAAAAGAAGTGCATATTATTGCACTTAGTGCAGGGACAACGAATTTTTTCCCCGTTTTTCCAAGAGGCGTCCTGACTTGATGCCCAATTAATGAATTCTCCAACACTAGCAATGAACTCGTCGGTTACACCGTTCTATCCCGGTTCCTTCCGATGATACATCCATTGTCGACTGCATATCAACTCTTCCATTTCTCCTGTCAAATATCCCACAAATTTCGTTTGATTACTATCCTCGAACCCTAATCGATACTGTTAATAACTGCAATGAAAATCTACAATGAATTATGAAATATATAAAGAAGTTTCTTTAACATTTTTCAACTCAATTATATTTTGTCATTTTAAGGGAAATAAAAACTACATTGCACACAATATAAAACAAGATATTTAATGTAAGTTCTTGCAATTAAATAATACTCAACAAATGCAATAAAAGTAATTCTGTTCAATCAAAGTTCTACAATTACAATAATCGAAATGTTAATCGTATTGATATCAATTACTAAGTTATAATTAATAAAAACAATTATACACAACGAAATAAATATTATAATCCAACCCAATCACAAATAAACTCACAATTATGTAATTCAATTTTAATTAGTTTATGTTACGTACATAATTAAATAAGCATTACAATAACCCATAACCCTCATCAATTAACATTAAAAGAAATCTAACAATTTTACAACCCTCATCAATTAACATTCAAAGAAATCTAACAATTTTACACTAACATATGGAAAAAATCACCAAAACTTAACATTAAAATTTTAAAAAAAAAACATCAAAATCTGAATATTATCTAATTCTTTAAGTTATAACATATGTTAATCATCAAAATAAAATCATATAAAAAGAGATTTGAAGATATTACCTTGATTTCCACCAAATCAACACAAAACTTGACTTTTACTACTATTTTCTTATGAGAAAATTGAGAGAATGAAGAAGAAAGAAGAAAGAAGATGGGGAGGGAGGCGGAGAAAATGAGGGTTCTGCTAAGTGTAGAACCTTAAAAACATGGCCAGTCAAAACGCATCGTTTTGGCTGACCAAATATATTTTTTTCGCGGCTAACATTTGGGACGGAATTAGGGAGGGATTTAAATAATCCGTCCCTAAAACCGTCCCAAAAATAAGGCAGATATTCATCCATTTGTCTCACTTATCCGTCGCTAAATACGTCCCTAAAACCGTCCCAATATTATTGACACACTCGGACCTAACACGACTTTTCTGTACAAACGAAATAGTATAAGATGATGTATTAATTAAACAATGGGTCGGTCCGGCTGTGTCAAGTCAGAAGAGAAGTTAAAATTAGGATAAGACGGCGTTTGAAGATAAAGTAATTAACCGTGCATGGAAATTAGTAAAATGCCAAAAAACCTCCAATTAAATCCCTAGAAATTTATTATGGGCCCCGTTGGCACAAGAAAGCAAAGGATTTAGCCAACGGGTGAAAATGAAAGAAAGTTGAAAAAGGGAAAAAAGTTTGACCCGGCGTTGGGCTCCCCTATAAATAGGGGAGGGGGCCCAACCTTTCTTTCATTTGTTCTTTTCTTTTTCTTTCTTTTTCTTCTTCTTTTCTTTGGAGCCGACCGGAGGCATTTTGGACAATTGGCAAATCGGGATAGTCCGGCCGTCAGATCAAGGTGAGTTTCCAGTATGTTGTTCTTCTCACCTCGATCTACGTTATGTTAAGTTTGCACGCACATCCATGCATCGGTTTAGCCTAGATTGCAGTTTTCAGCTTTTAACCGGATTAGAACTTTAAACTCAAATAAGTGGATTTCGGGCAGGTGGATTAAGGTGAGTTTTTAGTATGTTATAGTACTCACCTTAATCTACGTCACACTCCATTTTCACGTATTGCTGTGCACCGGGTGTCAATAAATCAGAGATTTAGTCAATTTGGGCTAAATCTCGGTCTACGGGAAAATTGGACCGGTGTTTCTCGTTTCCACCTCGGCGTGTCCGTCGTGGACGCCATGAGGATCGCCTTTCTAAGTTTGTACGTCGAAAGGAGGAGAAACGAGTACGAAAACCGGGGGAGAGACCGGCCGAAGAACTGGCCGATCGAGTCCCTGTTTAGATATTTTTAATATAATATTATTATATTAAAAGATATTTATATATTATATTAATATATTTAGATATTTATATATTATATCATTATAATATATAAATATCTAATAGGAGGGCTTTTTGAGCCCGATTTCGAGTAGAATTTGGCCCAACCCGTGTGGGGCCCATCCTAGTCCGGGTGTGGGGCCCACGGGCCCCGGGGGGTATTTTGGTAATTTTTTGTCGAGAGTTCGATTTTAGCCCCGAAAGTTCCCGGACACTTTTCTAAGTGCCTGGCCCAGCCCGAGTGGCCCATGGACCCCCAGGGGCATTTTCGTAATTTTTCACCAAGTGTCCAATTTTTTCCACACACACATAATTGTTTGTGATATACCCACACAGTGAGTGGGATGTTTTAAAAAGGAGTATAAAACTTATGTGTGTGTGATTATATGTTTTAAATATAAATGTTTTATGGGTATATATATATTTTTGAAATATTATTATTATTATTATTGAGGGTACGATGCCCTTGGGAGATGAGTGATTGAGAGGGTTCCTCGGGGCTCCAATTTGCGGGAGCGTGGACCGAGTTTGAGAGCATGCATGATACTCAGTCGTGGACCGCCTATCGAGGGGCACGGTGAGTCGAGCCTAGTTGGGAGTGGCGCGTAGGGAAACTCGCCAGAGCTCCAGATCACTGTGTTCCACCACAGTGAGGCACCACCGAGGGAACGGGCTAGAGAAAAAGAAATGAGAAAATGTTTTAGAAAGAAAAGAGATAGCCCTCGATGCAGTAAGGCATAAGACGACCGACGGGTCGCGCCTTCAGTATGATAGAGGTGCCAGCCCATTTGAGATATATACATATGTATATATTTGTTTAAAGAGATTTAAAATAGGGTTCTCGGTTGGAGAACCAGAAAAGAGTTTTGAAAAGAAAAATATTTATTTTATTATTATTTTAATTTTGGATTTCCCTTATTTTCCCTAACCCCAATGGAAATTCTTAGAACCTTTGTCACTCGCCTGTATCCAATGTGGATGGATGCAGATTCGAGTACTGAGTCAGCAAGTAGAATGGAGGCTCACTAGGAGGTGTCGGTGGCTTAGGTTTAGTGGTTTCCGCTGTGTAAGTATTCTTTTGAATTAATCCACTGTTACATCTTTAAAGTTTATTATTTTATTAAAAGATTTTTAATTAAAGTTTTAGTTGTTTTGCAGCGATGGTATCCATTTCTATGCCTTACGGTGCTTCTGGTGCGTGATCGGCCGGCACGTACTTCGAGGTAGCACGGCGGTTGCCACGTGGTCAACCCGGGTGGGTCGGGGCATGACAATTTGATTGGTATCAGAGCGTTTAAAAGATTCTGACAGTTTTCAAAAACTATAAAGTATTTTCAAAAGTGTTTTTAAACATTTTGAAATGTTTTTGAAGCCAGTGGATTAAATAGGTTTAGAACTCAAGAGTTCGAGTATGTAGCTACTCGAAAGCGTCATAAATAATCAAATCTACTCTTAGAATACCTTCATTAGCAACGAGCCAGCAAATAGAGTTCTTGAGTGTGGTCTAAAGTGAGAAGATATCACGACCACCTTCTTCCTCGAGATTCGTGCAAGCAAGGCATGTTTTCCAAGAAACCCCCAAACTCAAATTTTCAATTTTCAATATTCCTTCTACTCGACAGCTAAGTTATGCAAGGGACGGTATTTCCCTTGAGATGACGAGATAGATGATGTCTCGTCCAATCCTCCGAGAAGCCTAGTTAGAGGCTTACCAGTGGAAACTGGTTCGATGCCCAAAACCTTCGATGTTCAATTTTTGAAGTTGTGAACATTGAGACTCGCTAGTAAGACAGCGAGTTTGAAACTTGAATTAGATGCGCTGCCCCAATTCTTTACACTAGTGACGTGTAAGACTTGGGAGGAAATGATGCGACTAGAACGAGGCAAGGGGGCATGACATGCATAACGTGCGTGAACGCTAACCTCACTTCTCTCGCTCTCTACACCATTGGTGTGTGACCTAGGAAAGAGAGTTCGGTTAGAATGAATGAAATCGAAGGAGTCAACCACGGAGGATGTGGTTGACCTAAAACCTCAGGACGTAAAATGAAGCATCCGAGCAACCAGAAGAAGGATCGAGGAGGACTTCACAAAGCATCAAATGGGAGATGAAGAGAAGTGATTGCAGAAGAGCCTACAGGTTGGCAAGTCTGGTGGGATAAGCCCACAGATTGCCTGGATGGTGCTCCAAGGAGTGAGCATGATGTGAGAGAAGTGGTAGCAAGGGTTAGCTAACTTCAATTATTCTTACACTGTGGTGTATAAGTGGTGAAAGAAAAGGGGGCATTGGTGGACGAAAGAGAGTTCGTCTGAAGTCAATCGAGGAGAAGTATCCAAGGAAATTGGAAGGAAAGAGTGAGCCCAAGATCTCAAAAGGTGAGATATGGAAGATCACTTGAGGATGTGAAAGGGATTGACAAGAGAAAACCCTAAAGGATTTAAGAATGACAAAAAGGGAAGAGTAAGGAAAGAGAACAAAAGAAAAGCCATTCTTGGGAAACGATAAGGAGGAATACGGCAAAGATGACATGGTGAACAATGGGGAGAGAATGAAAAGAGATCACATCTGTCGAAACGTTTTACCGCAACGACGACGCTTAGGACCATTAAAAAAGTTTTGAAAACGGGAGTCGCCACTAACCTTTTATTTTCTTAGGTGCGGTTAGCTCACCTATTATGAATCTATCTAACTTGGTCCTCACCACGGTGTACCAAGCCAGATAGGTTCTGGTCTACGAAAACTAGGTTCGGGAGTACGGTTACGCGTGGAGAAGGATTAGCACCCCCACAGCGCCCATCAAATGATGGTACCGATTAATTTAACATTAATTAGGCCTTAACAATGACTTAAATTTACATCTCTTAATTGCTAATTCTTGATTTTAGCTGTTTTCCTTTTTTATAAAATTAGAGTCTTCAAGAAAACTGCCATCACAATTCTCTCAAAAATTGTCTTTTATTAATAACTCAATTTCTAAAAATAACATCTTTAATATCTTTGTAAAATGAATAATTTCTAAGAGAGATTGCCGTCACAATTCCCTTAGAAAATTACCCGACATCAATTAATTTAAAATAATCTTGAAAGACAACTTTCCCCCTTTTTTATGAAAAATAGATAATTCTTAAGAGATATTGCCATCACAATTCTCCTAGAAAACTATCCTTTAAACACATTTTTTTTGGGGAATTTTTTGTGAGAAACTTACTAAGAGAAATTGCCGTCACAATTCTCCTAGAAATTAATCTTTCATTAATTTAATTTTCTTAAAAACAGATTTTTTTTTTGTATTTTTTTTTAAAAAATGAGTAGTTTCTAAGAGGGATTACCAAATGGGCCTAAACTAAATAACATGATATAATAAAATATCCTAAATTACTAAAAGGCATAAAAATATGGAATGACCTAAAATTCTAAAATGGCATGAAATATTAAAAATGACTTAATTTACTAATTGACATAAAATAAGTGGGCCTAGACCCAACTAGCAAAATAGATTAAGCATTGAATTTTGAAATTCAACAAGAAAAATATCCCAACGATGCATATCAGTTCATGAATAAAACAAATAACATGACTTAACAGATCCAAATCAATAAATAAACATTGCTCAAGCAATCAAGCAAGAACAGTAACACATATTAACAAGATTCAATCAAGCAAAAACATAAACAGTCCAACGAAGTATCCTGACGCAAATAAATAATAAATAAAAACTTAATATAGCCTCATGACAATTGCTAATCTATCAAGCAAAAGGATCAAATCATCAGTACAACACATGTCCCATAAGTCAAGTGAAATGACATACCCTAAAAGTCAAATAAGGTGGCTACATGTGAACACCATTCATCAGATAAATACGAAACCCAATGCAAACACATCAACTTGATATATTCAACAAAGTAAACGGGACCCGAAAAAGGAAGAAGAATTACCCAAAACGTCGTTGTCCCCTTGACCTGGATTTAAAATATAATTTCTTCTTTTCTTCTTTCTCTTTCTCCTGATCAACTCTCCAGCGTCACCTCCATTTCTCTCGAACCCAAGGAGCTGCTGTCGAACTTTGGTGGACTTTTCTTATTATCTTTATCTGTACATGAAGGAGAAGGGATATTCCCCGGCCATACCGATGCCTAAAGTCCTGTCTTTTTTCTCTTCTTCTTTCGGTCTTTCGCTTCTTTTTCTTTCCAAACGACAATCCTTTTTCTATGACTAAACGAAAGCTGCAGTCACCTTTTGCTTCCCTGCTTCGTCAAACTGCGAGCGGCTTTACAAATCTCAAAAGCAAATAGCAGAAACCGTCGCTTCGAGGAGCCCGATCACCAACATTCCACCGTTTTGATTTCAAAGATAAGACCCCAATAAAAAAGTTCTGGAACAAAAACTACACTTCCCCTTTCTTTTTTTTTTTCTCTTGTGATCGGCTGTTCTTGGCCCTCCCTCTCTCTCAAAACTCTCTTCCTACCATCTGGATTTGCAAACCAAGCTCTCCAGAAAAAAAATATAATATCCCCCCTTTTTGTTCTCGCTCCCTCCTCCTCTTTTTATCCTCTGTTTGATGAATACTCCTCTTCACACTTTTTCTTTGGTTGGCCCCCCCCCTTCATATTTTTTCTTTGGTTGGCCCCCCCTTTTTACATTTTTTCTTTGCAACCACTATTGTCTTCTCTTTCGAATGGTCTCTTTCCCTACTTTTTTTTTTAACCACTCTTGTCTTCTCTTCCGAATGGTCTCTTTCTCTACTTTTTTTTTCAGCCACTCTTGTCTTCTCTTCCGAATGGTCTCTTTCTCTACTTTTTTTTTCAACCACTCTTGTCTTCTCTTTCGAATGGTCTCTTTCTCTACTTTTTTTTCCAACCACTCTTTTCTTCTCTTCATCCCAAATGATGTAGAGTTATGCGTTTCAAACACCCGACCCCTTTCTTTTCTTCAGCCGACCCCTTCTGGTCTCCTTGCTGCTATGCTCCAATCTTCAAAACAGCTGGGATTTAAGATGAATGGCTCCAAAAAAAGATCATGCTTGCTGCTGAGTTCTGCATGGTTCTGCATACTTTTTTCATTTTGCCGAGAAGTGCTCTGATGGGTAGGTGAAGGGAAGTTCTGCGACTGTTTTCTTTGGCCATTAGTGAAGTTGGCAAGGCCAACCAATGAGGGAGAAGGGACGTGCTCCCTACCAATTGTAAATTTTTCTTTTCACTTTTTTTCTTTTTTTTTTAATTTTTCGTTTTCATTTTTTTATTTTCATATTTTAGGACTTTTTTTTTTGTATTTTGAGTATTTTCAGATTTTTTTATATATATATTTTTTAAATTGAAATTCCAATTCAAAGGAAAATTGGGCCCCAATTGGGTCATTTGTCCAATTTATTTTAACTCTCCAACTCAGATCACATTGATCCACTAATACAATTCAATACTAAAAATAAATGCCCTATTGACTTAAATAGTCCAACTAAAGTCTAAATCCTAAATAAAAATAACACTATTTAAGCCTAATTAATCAAATTTTGAAACATTAGGCCATGCCAAAAATGGTTACTACAACATCCAAGTGGTCAACGAGTAGTATGTCAGATACTACTTGTGTGACCATTGGATACCAATTATGAGAAGGATAATGGACAAAAGAGAAGGGAAATGAAGATGGAGGAAATGGAATAAGGGGAATAATAAGATGTAGACCTCCATTTCTAAGTGGATTAAAGGTGATGAACCCCTCATTAATTGATGAATAATGAGAGCAAGGAGGAGGAGACCTCTAAAGGGTAATGAGAAATGACTTTGACGAAGTCAATGGGACGTAAGCAAACCGAAAGAGTGGGATGCACGGCAATGATGGAAATGCCTGCATACGTGCGAATGAAGGGCACGAAGAGAATGTTTTTCCAAATTGAGAAGGCATCATCATAAGGAACTGGTGAGGAAGAAGAAGAGGAAAGGAGAAGAAAAGCAAACCCTTAAACAAAGGATAAAGAAATGTTGTGATGTAGTGCGGAGGCTTTCTAATGAAGAAAGAAAGCATGAAAACCCTAGGTAAAAGAAGATCCTAGGCTAATAAAAGAAGGACAAGGCTTAGAAGAAAGAGAGACTTAGTTCAGTTGATGAACTAAGTTTTGGTTAATTAGGAATAGAGCCTTAAAAGAAGAAAAGCATAACCCATCACTAGAAAACTATAACCTTAAATAGCGATAATTTCATAATCAACCATAGGCGAATAGCTCCAAATGACTGACCAGGATTAGTATAAGAATAAGACTAGGAAATTAGGGTTAGAGACAAACCAAAATGAGTAACTTAGAGATAGATTAAAGAAGAACATGAAAAGGAGAATAAAAAAAACTTAGAAAGAGGACTAAGAAGGATCTAGTGAAAGAAAGTGAATAAAAGACTTAGAAATGGATGTTAGCTAAAAGAGAGTCGAGCATAATGAACCCCGAACTCGACTCAAGTCAAGGCACTACATCATAAAACGAATAAGTCAAAGGAAAGAATGAATAAACAAGGATTATTGGAGGCTGGAACTACAAAGAAGAGGAGTCAAGAGTATGAAAGGAAAGAAAGGAAAATCCTCGACTACTTGAGTGCGAAAGAAGAGAATAGAAAGATTAAATTTGTGAATTGGTGAAAAGAAGGGAAAGGAAAACCTCTGATTATTTAAGTGATAGAAGAAGAGATAAAGAGATTGGATAGAAAGAAAAATTGGAGAAAACATAAGAGAAAGAGCACTCGTAGGAAACGAGTGAAGGAAGATGATAGTATCCCAATGGATGATAGATAAGGATGATATCAGTAAAGAATGAATGAAAGAGAAGAAGAGAGAAATAAATAAGTAAAGACATGAAAGGATATGAGATCATGATGAAGTAAACAAAAGTCAAAGGATGATGATAATGAGGAAAATGATGATAAGGATAATAATAATGATAATGATAATGGGAATTGAAGGATAATCAACCAGAGGATAAGGAAAATGGATCAACCTAAGTAAGAGTCGAAGAAAGAAGTAAGAATAAGACAAGAATGAATAAGATGATGATTAAAACTGGAGAAGACAAAAAGGTAATAAAGCATGAACCAGAATAATGGTTGGAACCAAAAGAAACGAAAGGGGTGAGAACAAAGGATTAAAGTGGGATAGAAAGAATCAAGAGTAAGGAGTCAAAGAACAAAAAGAATGAGTTAAATCTTTTAGAAAGAGAGGAGTAAGCTAACTTTGAGGATAACCTCCCCGAAGAATGATAAGTGAAGAAATGATGTGGGAGATGAAGTCAAACCAAGATAAGGTGGAGTTAGCTTGGCGTGGGCAAGATAGAGAGGTAATGGAGGATAGAGAAAGGTGTTGCCCACGATAAATAAACCATGGTATCGAAAGACAAAGAAGAGGTATCGATGGATTAAGGGCCAAAGATGGCTGAGATAAAGGAATCCCCGTACTCTTATGAGCAAAGGATAAAGAAAGGAATTGATTAAGCTCATGAACTTCTATGAGCATAGCCAGTATGAAGAGCATAAAAGAAATTCTTACACCTAAGAGAATCAAAGGTGTTAGAAGAAAAGAGGAATAAGGGTGATAATGATGAAGAAAGTCAGAGAAGAAAGCAAAGACAAGAAAGAATGAAGTCAAGATAAATGAAATCATGGACAAGACGCGAAAGACCACGTAAATTAAAGTAAAGGAATATGGAAAGGAGAAAGGATACGGGGATAACCCTAAGAAAAAGGGCATAACGATGACAAGAGCTACAAGTGATGCCTAAAGATGGCAATGGACCAAAGAGAAGGTCAAGTTAAGTGAAGAATGAGATGTCTCAAGAGAGAACAATGCGAAGATAATAAAGTTACAAAGGATACCGCACGGGTTTGACATGCGTGATTGGCCTAGTCTCGTATTGACAAGAAGGCAAAGAAAATGTGGACCCCACAATGGACATGGGTGGATGGAAAGGAAGAAAAGGTTAGAGAAGGGGATAAGGAAACCCCAGATAATACTGTTGATGAAAGGAGGAAAAGAAATCGACCATTAGCAAGGAAGCTAATGTGAAGGAAAGAGGTCGAAAGGAAGATAAACATGCGATACCTCCTGAAGAGGGTACCTCAAGAAAATAAAAGTTAAGGAAAGCCTAAGAGGCTAGTGAAATGGCATGGATGGGTATGAAGTCGAGGCTCAAGTGTGATTGATTTGGGAGCCATGTGTGGTGTCCCTATATGAGGAAGGGTCAGAGATCGAGATCTTGAGGATCTCTGTGATGACCACTCGAGAGGACCGGCCCAGTGTGTGATTGGGGTGTGCATGAGACCACCCAGAGTTCTCCATCCCAGAGAGGATGAGAGATGAGATGTGATGGGCCATGGGCCCTGTATGTGATGTGATGGGCCGAGGGCCCTATTTGTGATTGTGATGGGCGGTCAGAGAGTGGGTCAGATTGTGAGAGCCGAGAGGGCATGATCTCTGATTCCTCTGTTATGATATGGCCGAGTGTGGGCCAATGTATACAAGAGCTCCACTCATACGCCATGAAAAGAGAGAATGAAGTCAGAGGCGAAATGAAGAAGCGAAACCAAGATAGGGGGAAAGACAATTAACTCACCGCATCCTCACCGCGGAGGCGAGGGAGTTAAGCTAAGGCCTTTCCCGATAGCTTGGTTACAAGAACGAGTACAAGACCACGAATAGTGAGTAACGCGATGAATGATGGCCTCAAAGTGAGAGGCAGTGGTAATGAAAAAGGAGAAGGAACTCCTAAGAAGAGTAAGAGGTGTGAAACCTCAGAGGTAACAAGAGGGTAGTCTCGACAAGAGAGACTTGAAAGATAAGACAAAGACGAAATGAAAAGATCGAGTAAACGCAATTGAAGTGAAGAAAGCCTAACCTGCAAATGGATAAAGGTAGGCTATATTAAGGGAAGATAAGGTTCAAACTCAAGAGTGGAAGAGTGATGAAACCACTCTTGAGGGAGAGAATGATCAGAGTGCGCAGCGGAAGCGTGGCGAACTTCAGCGGCGAATAATGATGCTAACACCATTCGAAAACGAAAGGAGGGGTTCGAATGGAAGCCAAGCCTCCCCAGAGCTACCTCGTTTAATTTCGAGGACGAAATTTTTAGAAGGAGGGGAGAGTTGACACACCCGGACCTAACACAACTTTTCTATACAAACGAAATAGTATAAGATGACATATTAATTAAATAATGGGTCGGTCTGGCTGTGTCAAGTCAGAAGAGAAGTTAAAATTAGGATAAGACGGAGTTTGAAGATAAAGTAATTAACCGTGCATGGAAATTAGTAAAATGCCAAAAAACCTCCAATTAAATCCCTAGAAATTTATTACGGGCCCCGTTGGCACAAGAAAGCAAAGGATTTAGCCAACAGGTGAAAATGAAAGAAAGTTGAAAAAGGAAAAAAAGTTTGACCCGGGGCCCAAGTGGACCCGGCGTCGGGCTCCCCTATAAATAGTGGAGGGGGCCGAACCTTTCTTTCATTTTTTCTTTTCTTTTTCTTTCTTTTTCTTCTTCTTTTCTTTGAAGCCGACCGGAGGCATTTTGAACAATTGGCAAATCGGGACAGTCTGGCCTTCAGATCAAGGTGAGTTTCCAGTATGTTGTTCTTCTCACCTCGATCTACGTTATGTTAAGTTTGCACGCACATCCATATATCGGTTTAGCCTAGATCGCAGTTTTCAGCTTTTAACCGAATTAGAACTTTAAACTCAAATAAGTGGATTTCGGGCAGGTGGATTAAGGTGAGTTTTTAGTATGTTATAGTACTCACCTTAATCTACGTCACACTCCATTTTCACGTATTGCTGTGCACCGGGTGTGAATAAATCAGAGATTTAGTCAATTTGGGCTAAATTCGGTCTACGGGAAAATTGGACCGGTGTTTCTCGTTTCCACATCGGCGTGTCCATCGTGGACGCCATGAGGATCGCCTTTCTAAGTTTGTACGTCGAAAGGAGGAGAAACGAGTGCGAAAACCGGGGGAGAGACCGGCCGAAGAACTGGCCGATCGAGTCCCTGTTTAGATATTTTTAATATAATATTATTATATTAAAAGATATTTATATATTATATTAATATATTTATATATTTATATATTATATCATTATAATATATAAATATCTAATAGGAGGGCTTTTTGAGCCCAATTTCGAGTAGAATTTGGCCCAACCCGTGTGGGGCCCAGCCTAGTCCGGGTGTGGGGCCCACGGGCCCCGGGGGGTATTTTTGTAATTTTTTGTCGAGAGTTCGATTTTAGCCCCGAAAGTTCCCGGACACTTTTCTAAGTGTCTGGCCCAGCCCGAGTGGCCCATGGACCCCCAGGGGCATTTTCGTAATTTTTCACCAAGTGTCCAATTTTTTCCCCGGAACCTCCTGGACACTTTTCCAAGCCCCAAATCACATTCAAGCCCAGTCGTAGGTCATGTTAGAGCCTCGTAGGTGCATTCACAAATTTAATTATGAATGCTAACGTATATTTCCGTGTGCTAGGGCTCCGGGTGAATCGAATGCGGCGATACTCCGGAGGTTGAGCTACATGGAGCGCTTGGGAGTATACGAATCTCCCAATACTATGATTGGCTTAGATTTCTTTGTTTAGCCACTGGGAACAAAGGTTTTAAAAATGATTTTAAAAACATAAATGTTTTCAAAAAGGTTTTGAGATATGGGAAATCCACACACACATAATTGTTTGTGATATACCCACACAGTGAGTGGGATGTTTTAAAAAGGAGTATAAAACTTATGTGTGTGTGATTATATGTTTTAAATATAAATGTTTTATGTGTATATATATATTTTTGAATTATTATTATTATTATTATTGAGGGTACGATGCCCTTGGGAGATAAGTGATTGAGAGGGTTCCTCGGGGCTCCAATTTGCGGGAGCGTGGACCGAGTTTGAGAGCATGCATGATACTCAGTCGTGGACCGCCTATCGAGGGGCACGGTGAGTCGAGCCTGGTTGGGAGTGGCGCGTAGGGAAACTCGCCAGAGCTCCAGATCACTGTGTTCCACCACAGTGAGGCACCACCGAGGGAACGGGCTAGAGAAAAAGAAATGAGAAAATGTTTTAGAAAGAAAAGAGATAGCCCTCGATGCAGTAAGGCATAAGACGACCGACGGGTCGCGCCTTCAGTATGATAGAGGTGCCAGCCCATTTGAGATATATACATATGTATATATTTGTTTAAAGAGATTTAAAAGAGGGTTCTCGGTTGGAGAACCAGAAAAGAGTTTTGAAAAGAAAAATATTTATTTTATTATTATTTTAATTTGGATTTCCCTTATTTTCCCTAACCCCAATGGAAATTCTTAGAACCTTTGTCACTCGCCTGTATCCAATGTGGATGGATGCAGATTCGCGTACTGAGTCAGCAAGTAGAATGGAGGCTCACTAGGAGGTGTCGGTGGCTTAGGTTTAGTGGTTTCCGCTGTGTAGGTATTCTTTTGAATTAATCCACTGTTACATCTTTAAAGTTTATTATTTTATTAAAAGATTTTTAATTAAAGTTTTAGTTGTTTTGCAGCGATGGTATCCATTTCTATGCCTTGCGGTGCTTCTGGTGCGTGACCGGTCTACACGTACTTCGAGGCAGCACGGCGGTTGCCACGTGGTCAACCCGGGAGGGTCGGGGTGTGACAATTTTATTGGTATCAGAGCGTTTAAAAGATTCTGATAGTTTTCAAAAACTATAAAGTATTTTCAAAAGTGTTTTTAAACATTTTGAAATGTTTTTGAAGCCAGTGGATTAAATAGGTTTAGAACTCAAGAGTTCGAGTATGTAGCTACTCGAAAGCGTCATAAATAATCAAATCCACTCTTAGAATATCTTCATTAGCAACGAGCCAGCAAATGGAGTTCTTGAGTGTGGTCTAAAGTGAGAAGATATCACGACCACCTTCTTCCTTGAGATTCGTGCAAGCAAGGCATGTTTTCCAAGAAACCCCCAAACTCAAATTTTCAATTTTCAATATTCCTTCTACTCGACAGCTAAGTTATGCAAGGGACGGTATTTCCCTTGAGATGATGAGATAGATGATGTCTCGTCCAATCCTCCGAGAAGTTTATTATTTTATTAAAAGATTTTTAATTAAAGTTTTAGTTGTTTTGCAGCGATGGTATCCATTTCTATGCCTTACGGTGCTTCTGGTGCGTGACCGGTCTGCACGTACTTCGAGGTAGCACGGTGGTTGCCACGTGGTCGACCTGGGCGGGTCGGGGCATGACAATTATTCTATTTTTTGGACCCTAATTTCCATCCCTAATTTCGTCCCTAATTTATTCCCTCCCTAAATCCGTCCTAATTTTGCAACTGATTTTGGTACGGATAATTTTACCGTCCCTATTTTGCCGTTCTACTCTCTAGCGACGGATTTAGCGACCGATTTTTTTATACCGTTGGAAAATCTGTCCCTGTTTTCCGTGGCTATTTAGCCTTTTTCTTGTAGTGGCAATCAACTTAACTAACTATCCAAACCAACTAACCAGACAGAGGCAATAACCACAAGCAATAATAAGAAAATAAATAAAGAACACCAAGATTATGTTGAAAACCCTTCGATGTGAAGGGAAAAATCACGGGACAAAATAGGATAAAAATCCACTATGAGAAATAATAAGCAAATTACAAGAGTTTATGACTTAAGCTTTTTACCCAAAGCTTAAGAACAACAAATTGGAACCAAATACAAAGATCTATCTCTTTGAGAACCAACAAGTCAACCTCAAAGAAAAATCCAATTTGTTGAAGCTGATCTCCCATCCTTACTCTCTCTATGGAGCAAGAAAACCACAAGCATTTTACCTTGGCAACACCATCACACGGCACAACTCTCCCTCGCAAGCTTTTCTCTTTCCCCTTGCAAGAACCCAAAGAAACTTTGGCTTTCTTTCCTTTTTCTTGTGCACCCTTCACCAAAGCCGAATTGCCAAAAGCCAATTCTCGGCTTTCGCTTTGTTATAACTACAAAGCCCTTGTTCTTCAATAGCCCTTGGATCATATTGCTAAGATGCAATCCAAGCCGTTGAAAACAAAAAAAAAGGCTTTGTTATGTGAGATGATCATTAAATATGTCCCATGGCCAATGGGGTTGGACCCCACTAACAATTTATTATTAGAAATGTTCACATATGAGTTAGATATTCTACATCACAAAGCGGTGGGATGTTAAAGTGGCTTATATACATGAAAGACACGTGAAATCATCAACTTAGGCTTTTGGTTTCAAGTGGTGTCCAACATATATGTGGCTCACGATGAGATGGGTCTTGAAGCAAGAGTTGAGGCCCGGATCACTCCCCCAACAAATGGTATTAGAACCTAGTTATACATGATTAGTGTGATGAGGTGCACAGTTGACCTGGTTTGCTCCACCGCCAAGGTCAAGTGTAATTTGGTAAGCCCTCAGATCTGGTTTCATCTTCCTAGGGAGGGTTGTGTTCATCGAACGGGAAGCTAGTGTGACTCATAAATGAACGGGAAAGATTATTATAAGTGTTTACATATGAGTTGGACATCCCACATCACAAAGTGGTGGGATGTTAAAGTGGCTTATATACATAAAAGACACATGAAACCATCAGTTTAGTCTTTTGTTTCAAGCGGTGTCTAACATATATGTAGGTCGCGATGAGATGGGTCTTAGAGTAAAAGCTGATGCCTGGACCGTTCCCCAACAGGCATATTTTTTTTCTTTTTCCTAACAATATTTATTTATACTAGTGTTGTCACGCCTCGACCCGCCCGGGTCGGCTACGCCGCAATCGTCACGTTGCCTCGAAGTACATGCCGGTAGGTCACGCACCAGAAGCACCGCAAGGCATTGAAATGGATACCATCACTGCAAAACAACTAAAACTTTGATTAAAAATCATTTATTAAAAATAATAAACTTAAAAGCAATACCAGTGGATTAACTTCAAGGAATACCTACGCAACGGAAACCGCTAAGCCTAAGCCACCGACGTCTCCTAGTGAGCCTCCAATCTATTTGCTGACCCCGTACGTAGATCTGCATCCATCCACATTGGATACAGGTGAATGACAAAGGTTCAATGAATCTCCATCGGGGTTAGGGAAAACATGGGTAATCCAAAATATAATAATAGAAATAAAATAAAATAAATAAAAATTTTGTTTTCAACACTTTCTTTCAAATTCTCCAAGTGAGAATTTGATTTTTAAAACCTTTAAAATAATTTATAACTAAAATGGGCTGGCATCAAATACACTGAAGGCACGACTGGCCGGTCGTATGCCTTACTACACCGAGGGCTATTTCTTTTCTCTTTAAACACATTTTCACAATTTCTCTTTCTCTAGCTCATTCCCTCAGTGGTGCCCATTGCTGTGGTTGAACATAGCTCTGGAGTCCTGGCTAGCTTCCCTACGTGCCTTTCCTAGGGTCTTGTCTCACCGTGCCCCTCGATAGGCAGTCCACAGTTGAGAATCAGCATGCTTCTCCAACTCGGTCCACGCTCCCACATGTATCGGAGCCCCGATGAGCTTACTCAATGACGCCTCCTGCGTCCCATCCATATATTTATTATATATATATATGCATTCAAAATAAATATATTTAAAACATTTAAGTACACACACAAGTGTTTACATTTTAAAATCATTCCACCCTCTAAGTGGGCGTATTACAAAATGAAGAGTATGTGTCATGGATTACCCTTATCCCAAAACAATTGTAAAACCTTTTAAAACAATATATATTTTTAAAACCTTTAAAAAGGTTTGTCCCTAGTGGCTAAGCACTGAAAACAAGGCCACTCACAGTATTGGGAGATTCGTATACTCCCAAGCGCCCCATGTAAATTTAACCTCCGGTGCATCGCCGTATTCAATTATCCGGAGCCCTAATACATGGAAATATACGTTAACATTCATAATTAAATTTATGAATGCACCTACGAGGCTCTAACATGACCTAAGATTGGGCTTGGATGTGATCTGGGGCTTAGAAAAGTGTTCGGCAGGTTCCAGGGTAAAAATTGGACATTTGAAGAAAAATTACGAAATGCCCCTAGGGGTCCATGGACCTCTATGCAGGGCCCAGCCCAGCCCGGGTCTGGGCCAGGCATGCCCACCCATGTGGCTGGGTTAGGCCCAGCCAGATTTTGGGCCGAAAGGCCCTTTCTCTGTGGATTGGGCCGGGTCGCACTCGGCTTGGGCCCAACAAGGCCCACCAGTGCGATTGGGCCAAAATGGCCATGTCCCTTGCGGGACTCGGCCGGCGGGTCTCTCCCACGCGGAAGAGACTCGACTCCCGCGCAGGAGCTGCGTGCCAGCCTCGGAATCCGAGGCTTTTCCTCGGTTCCCGAGCCCCTCGGTCCATGGCTTGGCACGAAATTCAAGACGGAGGTTCCTCGTACCTCCCACGACGCGTTTACTGAAGCGGAAACGAGAATCACAAGCTCAAAGTTCCTAGATCTCAAAGCTAAACTTAAAATCTAACTAAAAAGCTAAAATTAACTTTGAGCTTGGATCTCTCCTAGACCAATGCATGAAAATGCGTGAAAACTTGGAAAAATGTAGATCAAGGAGTTAAGAATAACATACCAAGATCTCACCTTGATCCTGCAGTCGGTTTGTCTGAATCGGTCAAAAGTCCAAAATTGCTCCAAAAGAGCAGTCGAGAGAAAAGAGAAATGAGAAAAGAGAGAAAGAAAGAAAATGAAGGGAGAGGCTCGACCTCCCCCTATTTATAGGGGAGTTCGACACCGGGTCTACTCGGACCCCGGGCTAGACTTTCTCTTCTCTTTTTAAACCTCTCAAAACTTTGATCCTTGGCTCGATCCACCGACCAATTTACCAATGGACGTCTAATCCATTGGCTATGGACTTAAAGAAGTCCACTTTAGTGATTCCATGCATGGTCACCAATCTCATCTTCCAACTACATCTTATCTTAAAATTGACTTCTCTTCTTAATTAGACACATCCAGACCGACGTATTATAGACTTAATACTCCGTCTTACACTATTCCGTTTGTACGAAAAAGTCGCATTAGGTTCGGGTGTGTCAAGTATCTTACCACATGCTACGCACGTGGGTATTTATTTTTATTTTTAATATGAAATTTTAATTTAATTTAATTTCATATAATTAATGGAAACATAATATATAATAAATTTGTCAAATTTCCTATAAAGTAGATAATAAACCTTTATGTTTACTTGTACTATATTTAATTCTTACCAAATACTATATTCCTTAATTTTATGTTTATTCTTACCTCTTTTACGTTGAATTTTACACCATTTACATTTACTCTTATCACTTCTACATATGTTCAGTATTTGTACTAAGTCTCTATTTAAAAGTCACCATTCCTGATTGTGTATTTGTATATAGTTATACTCACGATTTCAATTGAGTATTTGTACACAGTTTTGAAAAAAATGAATAAATTTTAAATCTTATACACATTTCTCATTTAAAAGTTAGTATCTTCAATTAAGTATTTATGCACAATCCCTATTAAATATTTGTACTTTGTCTCTATTTAAAAGTCATTATCTCCAATTAGATATTTATATACGGTCCTCATTTAAAAATAACAATCCCCAATGGAGCATTTGTATATGTTCTTCATTTAAAATCACGGTCTTCAAGAAAGAAATGAACAAATTTTAAATTTTATACATAGTCCCGAATTGAAAATTTTAAATCTTGTGCACACAAAAAAGGAAAAAATTTTAAATAGTGTATAGTTCTCATTTGAAAGTTACGATCTCCAATTAAGTATTTGTACACAGTTAAAGTCACAATTCCTAATTGAATATTTGTATATGGTCTCCATTTAACACTCACGGTCTGTCACGCCCCGACCCGCCCGGGCTGTCCACGTGGCAACCGCCGCCCTACCTCAAAGTACGTGTCTGCAACCACGCATCCGAGGCACCGCAAGGCATTGAAATGGATATCATTGCTGCAAAACAAAACTAAAATTTTAATTAGAAATCATTTAATAAAATATTTAAACTTAAAAAGATGTACCAGTGGATTAATTTAAAAGAATACCTACACAGCGGAAACTACTAAACCTAAGCCACCGACTCCTCCTAGTGAGCCTCCATTCTATTTGCTGACTCCATACGCGGATCTGCATCCATCCACATTGGATACAGGTGAGTGACAGAGGTTCTAAGAATCTCCATCTGGGTTAAGGCAGTTAAGGGAAATCCAAAATAAAATAAAATAAGATAATAATAAAATAAATATTTTTCTTTTGAAAACTCCTTTTTGGTTCTTCTGCTGAGAACCCTCTTTTAAAACTCTTGAATAATATATATATATATATATATCTCAAATGGGCTGGCACTTCTTCCATACTGGAGGCTCGTCCCGTCGGCCGTCTCATGCCTCACTACATCGAGGGCCATCTCTTTTCTCAGTGACAATATTTTCTATTTTCTTTTTCTCTAGCCCTTTCCCTCGGTGGTGCCTCGCTGTGGTGGAACACAGCGAACTGGAGCTCTGGCGAGTTTCCCTACACACCTCTCCCAACCAGGCTCGACTCACTGTGCCCCTCGATAGGCGGTCCACGGCTGAGTATCATGCATGCTCTCAAACTCGGTCCACGCTCCGGCAAATTGGAGCCCCGAGGAACCCTCTCAATCACTCATCTCCCAAGGGCATCGTACCCTTAAAACTCATAATAATAATATTTCATAATTATATATATGTATAAAACATACATTTTTAAATTGCATACATACACACACATAAATCTGTATATTTCTTTTTAAAATATCCCACTCACTGTGTGGGTATATCACAAGCAAGTGTGTGTGTGTGGATTTCCCATATCCCAAAACCTATTTGAAAAACATTTATGTTTTAAAATCATTTTTAAAATCCTTTCCCCCAGTGGCTACACAAAGAAGTCTAGGCCACTCACAATGATGGGAGATTCGTATACTCCCAAGCGCTCCATGTAGCTTACCCTCCGGAGCATCGCCGCACTCGATTCAACCGAAGCCCTAACACACGGAAGTATAAGTTAGCATTCATAATAAGATTTATGAATGCACCTATGAGGCTCTAATATGACCTATGACGATGTTTGGAAGTGATTCGGGGTTTAGAAAAGTGTCCGGAAGGTTCGGGGTGAAAATTGGACACTTGGTGAAAAATTACAAAAATGCCCCTGGGTCCTGTGGGCCTCGCCTACGGGCCCAGCCCGGCCCGGTTCTGGGCCAGGCAGGCCTGCCCCTTAAGCTGGGTCGGGCATGGCCTGAAATTTGGGCCGGAGGGCCCAAATCCTCCGATTGGGCCCAAAATGGCCCAAGCGCACGGACCGGGCCAAAAGGCCCGGTCCGGTGCCGGACAGCCCAAGTCTTGCGGGGACCTGGCCTGCTGGTCTCTTCCGCGCGGGGGAGACTCGGCTCCCGTGCGGGAGCCGTCTGCCAGCCTCGGGATCCGAGGCTTTTCCTCGGTTCCCAAGCCCCTCGGTCCACCGTTCGACGTGAAATTCGAGATGGAGGTTCCTCTCACCTCCTACAACGCGTTTACTGGAGCAGAAACGAGAATTACAAGCTCAAAGTTCCTAAATCTTTCTTTTTCCCTTATTCTCTCTGGAGCCAAAACGGAGGCATTTTGGAAAATTGACAGATCCGGATAAACCGGCAGGCAGAACAAGGTGAGTTTCTAGTATGTTATTCTACTCACCTGGATCTACGTTATGTTAAGTTTGTACGCATATCCATTCATTGGTTTAGCCTAGATCTCAGTTTTCAGCTTTTAACCGGATTAGATTTTAAAACTCAAATTGGCGGATTTTGGGTCGGTGAAATAAGGTGAGTTTTTAGTATGTTATAGTACTCACCTTAATCTACGTCATACTACGTTTTCACGCATTTCTATGTACCGGGTGAGGGTAAAATTGAGATTTGGTCAATTTAGGCTAAATCTCGGTTTACGGAAAAGTTGGATCAGTGTTTCTCGTTTCTGCCTTGGCGGATCCGTTATGGATGCTATGAGCATCGCCTCTCTAAGTTTGTACGTCGAAAGGAGGAGAAACGAGTGCGAAAACTAGGGCTGTTCAAGCGACCCGAAAAACCCGATAACCGAACCGAATCGATAACTAAATTAGGGTTTTGGAATGTTCATATAAAAACCGAATGAACCGAATGGAACCCGAATAAGCTAAAATTTTAAAAAATACTTGATTTTATTAGCCTAAAATCAAAAGACTCAAAATTTTTATAATCTTATTTGAGCTTTTATAAAAGAAAAAAGTTCAAAATTGAATGGATTTCAACTACCCGAAAACCGGCAAAATAACCCGAACCGAACCGAACCGAACCGAAGCGTTATTAAAACCTTAATACCCGAACCGAACCGAACCGTTTACACCCCTAGCGAAAACCGAGGGAGAGACCGGCCAAGATACAGGCCGATCGAGTCCCTGTTTAGATATTTTTATAAAATATTATTATATTTTAGATATTTTTATATAATATTATTATATCTTAGATATTTATATATTATATCATTATAATATATAAATATCTCATAGGAGGGCTATTTGGGCCCGATTTCGAGTAGAACTTGGTCCAGCCCAGGCGGGGCCCAGCCCAGTCAGGGTGTGGGGCCCACGGGCCCCAGGGGCATTTTGGTAATTTTTCATCTAAAGTTTGATTTTAGCCCCAAAACCTCTCAGACACTTTTCTAAGTGCTTGGCCTAGCCCGAGTGGGCGGCCTATGGGCCCAGGGGCATTTTCGTAATTTTTCTTCAAGTGTGCAATTTTTACCCCGGAACTTCCTAGACACTTTTCTAAGCCCCAAATCATATTCAAGCCCAGTCTTAGGTCATGCTAGAGCCTCATAGGTGCATTCATAGTTTAATTATGAATGCTAACGTATATTTTCGCATATTAGGGCTTCTGTTGGATCGAATGCGGCGATACTCCGGAGGTTAAGCTACATGGAGCGCTTGGGAGTATACGAATCTCCCAATACTGTGAGTGGCCTAGATTTCTTTGTTTAGCCACTGGGAACAAAGGTTTTAAAAAGGTTTTAAAAACATAAATGTTTTCAAAGGTTTTGGGATACGGGAAATCCACACACACACAGCTGCTTGTGATATACTCACGTAGACAGTGGGATGTTTTTCAAAGAAAATATAAAGACATACGTGTGTGTGTGTTTACTTGTTTTAAAATATATATGTTTTATACATATATATATATATGAAATATTATTATTATGATTATTGAGGGAATGATACCCCTGCGAGATGAGTGATTGAGAGGACTCCTCGGTGCTCCAATATATGCGGGAGTGTGGACCGAGTGAGAGGCATGCTTATGAGGTTCCCGTGGACCACCTTTTTGAAGGGGCACGGTGAATATATGTAAGGTTCCCGTGGACCGCCTTTTTAAAGGGACACGGAGAATATGCTGGCCTGGAGTAGAAAGGCGTAGAGGAAGGCTCGCCAGGTCAGAGGTAGCTGTGTTCCACCACAGCGATGGGCACCACCGAGGGAATGGGCTAGAGAAAGAGAAAATGTGAAAATATTTTAGAAAGAAAAGAGATAGCCCTCGGTGCAGTGAGGCATACGACCGACGGGTCAAGCCTTCAGTATAAAAGAGATGCCAGCCCATTTGTGATATATATATATATATATTTGTTTATTTAAAGAGTTTTGAAAGAGGGTTCTCAGTTGGAGAACCAGAAAAGAGTTTTGAAAGGAAAAATATTTATTTTATTATTATTTTATTTTGGATTTCCCTTATTTTCCCTAACCCCAATGGAAATTCTTAGAACCTTTGTCACTCACCTGTATCCAATGTGGATGGATGCAGATTCGCATACGGGGTCAGCTAATAGAATGAAGGCTCACTAGGAGACATCGGTGGCTTAGGCCTAGTAGTTTCCGTTGCGTAGGTATTCTTCTAAATTAATCCACTGGTACACCTTTTAAATTTAATTATTTTATTAAATGATTTTTAATTAAAGTTTTAGTTGTTTCACAGTGATGGTATCCATTTATTTGCCTTACGGTGCTTCAGGTGCGTGAGCAGCCAGCACGTACTTCGAGGTAGTGCGGTGGTTGCCACGTGGTCGACCAGGGCTGGTCGGGGTGTGACACCAACTATAAGCTATCATACTTATGTGGATCAGAGTATCAGAAAGTTGGATCACTTATCAGAAGCCTCTACAGACTTTAAATTTGTTTGGAACTAAGAATACTCGATATGACACACCCAGACCTAGCACTACCTTTTCGTACGAACGGAATAGTGCAAGATGACGCAATAATTAAAAAATATGTCCGTCCGGCTGTGTCAAGTCAGAAGAGAAGTCAAACCTAAGACAAGACGTAGTTGGAAGATGAGATTAGTGATCATGCATGGAAACACTAAAGTGGACTTCTTTAAGTCCATAACCAATGGATTAGAAGTCCATTGGTGAATTGGTCGGTGGATTGAACCAAGGATCAAAATTATGAAAGGTCTCAATGAGGGGAAAAAGTTTGGCCCGGGGTCCGAGTAGACCCGGTGTCGGGCCTTGCTATAAATAGGGGGAGATGAGCTCTCCCCCTCTCATTTTCTCTTCTCCCTCGCTTCTTTCCTTTCATTTGCTCTCTCGGAGCAATTTTGGACTTTTGGCCAATCCGGACAAACCGACCGCAAGATCAAGGCGAGATCTTGGTGAGTTGTTCTTAACTCCTTGATCTTGATCTATGTTTTTCTAAGTTTGCATGCATTTCCATGCATTGGTCTAGGACAGATCCAAGCTCAAAGTTAGGTTCAGCTTTTTAGTTAGATTTTAAGCTTAGATTCGAGATCTAGGAACTTTGAGCTTGTGATTCTCGTTTCTCCTCCTGTAAACGCGTCGTGGGAGGTGAGAGGAACCTCCATCTCGAATTTCATGATGATCGGTGGACCGAGGGGCTCGGGAATCGAGGATAAGCCTTCGGATCCTGAGGCTAGCATACGGCTCCCGCGCGGGAACTGAGTCTCTCCCACACGAGAGAGACCCCTGGACGAGTCTCGTGAGGGACTTGGGCCAGTCCCGCGGGGGACATGGCCATTTTGGCCCAACCGCGAGGGTGGGCCTTCTCCAGGCCCAATCCGTGGCTGGGCCTGACCCAGCCACAAGGGAGGGCCTGCATGGCCTAGAATCCGGGCCGGGCTGGGCCCTAGTGTGGGACCCACGAGTCCCCATGGGCATTTTCGTAATTTTTCACCAAGTGTCCGATTTTTACCCCGGAACCTCCCGGACACTTTTCTAAGCCCCGAATCACATCCAAACCCAGTCGTAGGTCATATTAGAGCCTCATAGGTGCATTCATAAATTTAGTTATGAATGCTAATGTATATTTCCATGTACTAGGGCTCCGGGTGAATTGAATGCGGCGATGCTCCGGAGGTTGAGCTACATGGAGCGCTTGGGAGTATACGATTCTCCCAATACTATGAGTGACTTAGACTTCTCTGTCTAGCCACTGGGGAAAAAGGTTTTAAAAATGGTTTTTAAAAACATAAATGTTTTCAAAAAGGTTTTGGGATACGAAAAATCCACACACACACACTTGTTTGTGATATACCCACACAGTGAGTGGGATGTTTTAAAAAGAATTATAAAGACTTATGTGTGTGTGTTTATATATTTTAAAAATGTATGTTATATATTTATATATACAATTATGAAATATTATTATTATGAGTTTTAAGGGTGCGATACCCTTGAAAGATGAGTGATTGAGAGAGATGCTCTTCGGGCTCCAATTTGCGGGAGCGTGGACGACTTGGAGGAAAGCATGCTAGATTCTCAACTGTGGACCACCTATTGAGGCGCACGGTGAGACGAGACCTGGTTAGGAGAGGCGCGTAGGAAAGCTCGCCAGGCTCCAGTTCGTGTGTTCCACCACAGCGAGGCACCACCGAGGGAAAGGGCTAGAGAGATAGAAAAGAGAAAATATTATTGAATGAGAAAAGAGATAGCCCTCGGTGCAGTGAGGCATAAGGTGACCGATGGGTCGTGCCTCCAGTATGATAGAGATGCCAGCCCATTTAATATATATATTTATTTATTTATTTAAAGTGTTTTTAAAAAGGGCTCTCAGCAGGAGAACCAGAAAAAAGTTTTCAAAAAGAAAATTTTTATTTTATTTTATTTTATTTTAGATTTTCCCTTATCCGCTCTAACCCAGATGGAGATTCTTAGAACCTCTGTCACTCACCTATATCCAATGTGGATGGATGCAGATCCGCGACCAGAGTCAGCTATAGAAAAGAGGCTCACTAGGAGGCGTCGGTGGCTTAGGCTTAGAAGTTTCCGCTGTGTAGGTATTCTCTCAATTAGTCCACTGGCATTACCTTTAAAGTTAATTATTTTATTAAATATTTTCTAATTAAAGTTTTAGTTTTATTTGACAGCGATGATGCCCATTTATGCCTTGCGGTACCTCAGGTGCGTGATGGCCAGCACGTACTTCGAGGCAGCGCGGCGGTTGCCACGTGGCCGACTCCGACGGGTCGGGGCGTGACACGATGTGTTAGTAACATAACTATAGTATTTGACAAATACGTTTGTAGAATTCATACAAAATCGATGTAGTTTAAAGTTTACACATAGGTAATGGGTTATTTTGACGAAATTGCATATATAATTGAAAGTAATTGTCTACGTTCTTCATTAAATTGGAAATCGGCAAAAAATACCGATTTTTAATATTAGGTACGGAAAAATTCGTCACTATATCCGTCCTTATATGAATAATCCGTTCCTCTTTCCATCCCTATTCGATAATTTATCCTATTATTAATATTCAAATAGGAACGGATTTAGGGACGGAATATCAATATTATTAATATTCCGTCCCTAAAACCGTCCCTAAGATAAATAATATGGCGCGTGATTAATCCCACCAAGTTTTTGTCTTTAATTTAGGGACGGACTTAGCGACGGAATATTGATATTTCGTCCCTAAATCCGTCCCTAAGGGAAATAATTTGGCACCATTTATTCCCGCCCATAATTTTGGGTTTTCACTTGCAACGGAATTAGGGACGGAATATTTTAAATTTCAACATTTTCCGTCCCTAACTCCGTCCCTAAATTGACCAACTTTTCGAATAATTTTTGTTTATATCTGTCGTTTAGGGACGGAGTTAGGGACGAAACATGTTCAAATTTAAAATATTCCGTCCCTATAGTCACCGACTTTTCAAACGGCTTTCTGCATGCCAGCTGTTATTTAGGGACGGATTGTTAAATTTTTACTTATTTAGGGACGGATTTAGGGATGGAAGTTTTGAAATTTCAAGATATTCCGTCCCTCAATTCCACGACCTTTCAGACTTTATTTGTGTACAGCTATTATTTAGGGACAGATTTAGGGACGGACTATAGTTTTTTTAATTGTTTAGGGACGGATTTAGCAAAATCTGATGCTAAATCTGTCCCTAAATTTTCGTCCCTAAATCCGCTCAAAATCATTAAATAAAGTTGGGCTCCAGCCCCCTCCCCCCCACTTCTTTCTTCTTTCTTCTTCTTCTCTCCTCCTCCCCCCCCCCCCCCACCCCGCGACCCAGTCGTGTGCAGTGCCGTCCTCATCACCGCTGGCCCCTTCCGCTCTGTCACCAGCGGCGATTCTCTTCCTCCGATTACCGGCGACGCTATCCCGGTTCAATTCCGAGCAAATTCCGTCCAATGACGGTATAATTTCATATATTTTAACTAATTTAGGTTTCTGTTTTTTAATTTTATAAGTTTGTTTTGGTGTTTGTTAATTTGCTTGATAAGTTTAGGGTTATATAATTCATTTAATGTGTTTGTAAACATGTTTAATAACTTTAAATATTAATTAGTATTATTAGTTTAAATATATATTAATTAGTAATAATACTAATTACTCTAATTAGTATTATTAGTTTAAATATATAATAAATAGTAATAATACTAATTACTCTAATTAGTATTATTAGTTTGAATATATAATAATTACTAATTACTCTAATTAGCATTATTAGTTTAAATATATAATAATTAGTAATAATACTAATTACACTAATTAGTTAAATTAATTTATAGATATAATACTTAGTAATTATACTCATTAGTCTAATTAGTTTAAATATTAACTCATTAGTAGTTAGTTTAATAAGTTTAAATATTAAATATTAATTAAATAGTATTTAACTTTGTTAATTAGTTTAATAAGTATAATTAGTTTAATAATGTCAAACATTAAATAGTAATATATTTTAATTAGTTTCAATATTAACTCATTAGTAATTAGTTTAACTATACTAATGAGTAAATAGTATAATAATTATTTAAAAATTAAATACTAAAACTAGTTGTTCATTAGTAAATAGTTTAATAATTATATAAAAATTAAATACTAATTTCTTTAATTAGTTTAAATATTAACTCATTAGTAAATAGTTTAATAATGTCAAACATTAAATACTAATTACTTGAATTACTTTAAATATTAAATCATTAGTAATTAGTTTAATCAGTTTAAGTATTAAATATTAAAGTCTAATAAGTTTGTTAGTTTTTAATTAGTTTAATAAGTTTAATAAGTTAAAAAGGCTATTAGTTGAAATAGATTACAAATATTTAAATCATAATATTAATTAATTAATTAAATCAATGAATAAACTAAATATAATTATATTTAATTAAATATACTATTCAATAATCATTTTAAATAAATTAGTTACTTAGTTTTAATTTAATTTGTTAATTTTATAATTAATACATAATTGTAATAAATTAGTTTATTCTTAATGATAAGCCACAATTTTGTAGAGTTCACAACACGATGATCATCCCTCGAGTTCCGGCCGAGGACGAGGTCGAGGCCGAGGCCGAGGTCGATCGGCCAATTCTGGTCGAGGGGGCTCCGGGACTCAGTCACACCATTCAGGATCAGGATCTCCCTCAGTCAGTCATCCTGCTTCTCGATTACCACCACCTCCACCCCCCTTTCTACCTCAGGAGACGTTCCCATCCCCACCTGTTCCGGCTTCGCAGCATACACAGGTGCTTTTCAATATTTATTAAGCAAAAATGATTTTTTCATGAATGTCCTTATATATAATTAATTAAACTAACAATTTTGTTATAATATTCCGTACATAGCCGACGTCTGAATCAGCGGTTCGATCTCATTCCTCATCACTTCCATTGCTGCCAGATATTGGTCTACACTCCTCCATTCCTACATCTAGCCATGCTCCTCTAGCACAGAGTTCTGGTGCATCTCCATCTCCATCTGCACCGCCTGTTCAGGAGGTGACAGTCGGAGGCTTGACATACCGTCTTGTGCCTTCAGAGCAGACGCCTGCTTCCCACTAAGCCTCCTTTTCCCGCACCGCCCCGCCGTCTTTCCAGCCTACACCTGCCTCTCAGCCCACCTAGCCCTCCCAGCCCTCTTAGCCTGATGTGTCCAGCCCATCTCAGTTAGACCCCCTGACACCGATTACCTTGGCCACGATTTACGAGTAAAATCTTAATTTGTTTTTAATTTTTTAATGATTCTTAATTATATTTACTTGTTTTTCTTACTAACTACCTTTGATAATGGAATTTTAAAGGGATGAGAAGACAAATAAGAGGGTGAAGAAAGAGATCAAGCATATCGTCTACGGACATTGGATTGAGCCGTGGTTGTCTTGGATGAAGGTTCCGCATGAGACGCGCACCCGTATGTTCGATTTATGGATGGTAAGTCATAACTTACATCAATTATTTGTTTATTCATATAATTTAATTATTATATTATTATTATTTGACTATTTTATTTATTTGAATTATTACATCACTATTATTTGTTTATTTGTTTATGATTTAATAATTATTATTACCATTACATAATTTGTTTAATTGAATTATGACATTATTATTTGCGCACTTTCATTATTTCCTTTTTCATTACAGAGGCGTTACTTGTTCCTCGCCGAGGAGCGTAAGGCAGTACGGGCCTTCTTCAATGCCACAGCCGGCAAATACATCAGGCATGAGTTCAGTAGGGCTCGGAGCATACGTAGGGCACCTACTTGGACTTCATACCATGTCTGGGACCGCCTCTGTGCACAGTGGGATGCCGACCCTACTTACAAGCGTCTCAGCGAGGTGAACAAGAAAAATTGTAGTACTGAGCAGGCGATTGTATATAGAGGTGGTAGTAGGGGCACTGCATTCCACTGGTCCGATTTGGTAATAATTAAATCCATATTTTATTTTGCTTAAGTTTTTTATTTCATAAATATTTTTCTTATAATTATTTAACACATTTTTCGCTTTTGTAGGTTAAGGAGGCGGGTGGTGATCCCGGTCCTACCACATTATTCGACAAGCTGTACAAGACCAAGGCGGGTGATTATCCCGAGGGTCGTGCCAAGACCATTACTGTAAGTTTAAGTATTTAAATATATAATTATTGAAGTTAAAGTTTAAGTAATTATAACTCATTATATATAATCATCTTAAGTAATTACTTATAGAATTGTAACGTTCATTTAGTTTATTGTTATATAATATTGTATTCGATTAATATTATACTTCACACACCTGATAATTCATTTTATATTCTTTTTTTAGGAGGATTATGGCAGAGTGATTGCGGAGGCACGTGCACGAGCTGCCGATGAGTCAGAGCTCAACCTGCATACAGTCTTTCAGGACGTAGCGAGTGGCAAGCGCGGTCGGATGTTAGGGTACGGCAACTTAGTTCACCACCCTAGGTTTCAGGTCGACTCTTCTTCCATCCCATCTCTGTCACAAGAAAATATTTCCTTGAGACAACAGATGGCCGACTTGCGCTCCGATGTTGACAGGAGGCTAGAGGAGGCTGCATAGCAGTCGGCTCGATTGTTGGCGGAGGCTGCACAGGAGTCTACTCGATTGTTGACAAAGAGAGATAGAGTGTGGGAGCAACGCTTACAGCAGATGCAGCAGATGATAGGCCATTTTCCTCCGCCTCTGGGATCTCCTCATCCGACAGACGAGCCACCTCCGTACGCTCAGGCTAGGACATAAGAGTCCATCTCGCAATTACAGCATCTGCCCGAGGACGTCCATCATGCGGCCCATCAGGGCGAGGGCGAGGGCGAGGGCGAGGGCAATGGCGAGGCCGAGGATGACTTCGATGAGATTGCTTCCCATTTAGGTGATTTTTAGATTTATTTTTGTACATTTCATGTATACAACATTTACAATAAATATATAAAATTAGAATTTAATATTCATTTTGGTCTATTTTAATATTATTTTATATAGTAATAATAATAATAATATTACTAAATAATAATATTATTATTATTACTAAATAATAATAATAATAATAATAATAATAATATTATTATTATTATTATTATTATTATTATTATTACTACTACTTCATAAAAAATTAATAATAAACCATTACTAAATATATAAAATATTATTTTAAAAAAATTAATTGTTTATTTACATTTTTCCATCCCTAAAGCATAAACCCTAAACCCTAAATACTAAATTTCGTCCCTAAATCCGTCCCTAAGAACTAAATAAATACGAAATCCGTCCCTAAAACCGTCCCTAAATTGAAATTTGTCCCTAAATCCCTCCCAAAAGCAGTTTATAAAACCTTTCAGCGATTACACTTTGGTACGGAAAAAACCGTTGTAAATTCCGTTGCTATGTCCATCCCTAATTCCGCTGCAATAGTTGCCTATCCGTCGCAAAATCCGTTTCAAATGTCATTACCTTATCTCGTGAGTTCCACCGGATTTAGGGACGGATTTGCTTTCCGTCCCTAAATGTTTAGGGACGGATTTTATTATCCGTCCCTATATGTTAGGGATGCCAGTATAGGGACGGATTTTTTTCCGTCCCTAAAGCCGTTGGAAACGCTTTTAGGGACGGATTTCTCATCAAATTCCGTCCCTATTTCCGTTTCTATAGACCGTTTTTCTAGTAGTGTGCTATTAATCATTGATTTGAGTTCCACTATTGGTTGGTTGTATGTGGATACTGTCAGTTTTCGCTTCCATTAACGTTATGTTTTTGCTATAGGCCTCCCAACAAATTCATTTGCTAACCTTACTCGAAATTGCCAAAATGGAACCTCGTCTCGCTAGTGGAGGATGACTTAATTGGAATACGTAGTCTACAGGATGCTGCTGGCGTATGGAATTATTATATCTGGTGTACGGTATCATAAATTATTTGAAAGAATGCAATTTGTTTGATGCATTGCAAAAGGATGCTGCAAGGATTTTTTCTGACGAGATTTTAGGAGATAAAAGAGAGAAAAAGCGATTAGTGTGACGAGATTTGGATAAAAGAGAGAAAAAGCGATTAGTGTGACGAGATTTGGGAGATAAAGAGAGGAAAGCAATTTGTGTAATTCTCAAATTAGTTTCGTTTTGGAGTTGACCCATTTTTCATCTTGGTGAGGTGGAATTTACTCTATATGTTTATTGGAAAAATCTTAAACAAGTTTTTTGTGATAATAAAAGAATTCTAGAAAATTGTATTTTGCCTTGTTTTCCTATTATTAAATATTGAGAATATCAACTGTGAGATAATAAATTTGTGGACAAGAAAGAAATTGTTTTTGACGATGAAATTGCTAGGCGGTTAAGAATCGAGATTGAAGAACTTGATTTATCAAATTCTAGCCAAGAATCAAAGTTTGCTAATGAAGTTTTTCGTCTATTAAGAATTGAAGTTGAAAAATTAGATTTATAGTAAATTTTAGTTTGAAAGCCAAATTTTCTCGTGAAGTCTCGAGATTGCCAAACATTGATCGTAAGGGGTTGTTTGTGAAATTAGCTTTTGAAGCCAACATAGTTTATATGACTACATGACACACCCGGACCTAGCACGACTTTTCTGTACGAACGAAATAGTACAAGATGACGTATTAATTAAACAATGGGTCGGTCCGGCTGTGTCAAGTCAGAAGAGAAGTTAAAATTAGGATAAGACGGAGTTTAAAGATAAAGTAATTAACCGTGCATGGAAATTAGTAAATGCCAAAAAGACCTCCAAATAAGTGCCTAGAAATTTATTATGGGCCCCGTTGGCACAAGAAAGCAAAGGATTTAGACAACGGGTGAAAATGAAAGAAAGTTGAAAAAAGGGAAAAAGTTTGACCCGGGATCCGAGTGGACCCGGCGTCGGGCTCCCCTATAAATAGGGGAGGGGCCGAACCTTTCTTTCATTTTTCTTTTTCTTTTTTCTTTCTTTTCTTCTTTTTCTCTCTGGAGCCGAACGGAGGCATTTTGGACAATTGGCAAATCGGGATAGTCCGGCCGTCAGATTAAGGTGAGTTTCCAGTATGTTGTTCTTCTCACCTCGATCTACGTTATGTTAAGTTTGCAAGAACATCCATGCATCGGTTTAGCCTAGATCTCAGTTTTCAGCTTTTAACCAGATTAAAATTTTAAACTCAAATAAGTGGATTTCGGGCCGATGGATTAAGGTGAGTTTTTAGTATGTTATAGTACTTACCTTAATCTACGTCATATTCCATTTTTTCGCATTTTTATGCACCGGGTGTGAGTAAATCGGAGATTTAGTCAATTTAGGCTAAATCTCGGTCTACGGGAAAATTGGACCGGTGTTTCTCGTTTCTGCCTCAGCGGATCCGTCATGGATGTTATGAGGATCGCCTCTCTAAGTTTGTAAGTTGAAAGGAGGAGAAACAAGTGCGAAAATCGGGGGAGAGACCGGCCGAAGAACAGGCCAATCGAGTCCCTATTTAGATATTTTTATATAATATTATTATATTAAAAGATATTTATATATTATATTAATATATTTTAGATATTTATATATTATATCATTATAATATATAAATATCTCATAGGTGGGCTTTTTGAGCCCGATTTCGAGTAGAACTTGGCCCAACCTGTGTGGGGCCCAGCCTAGTCCAAGTGTGGGGCCCACGGGGGCATTTTGGTAATTTTTCGTCGAGAGTCCGATTTTAGCCCCGAAACCTCCCGGATACTATTCTAAGTGCCGGGCCCAGTCCGAGTGGGCAGCCATGGACCCCCAGGGGCATTTTCGTAATTTTTCATCGAGTGTTCAATTTTTACCCCGGAACCTCCCGGACACTTTTCTAAGCTTCGAATCACATTCAAGCCCAGTCTTAGGTCATGCTAGAGCTTCATAGGTGCATTCATAAATTTACTTATGAATGCTAACGTATATTTTCATGTATTAGGGCTCCGGATAATCGAATGCGGTGATGCACCGGAGGTTAAAGCTACATGGAGCGTTTGGGAGTATACGAATCTCCCAATACTGTGAGTGACCCTGCTTTCAGTGTTTAGCCACTAGGGATAAGATGTTTTTAAAATGTTTTCAAAATATAAATTCTTTTAAAAAGGTTTTACAACTGTTTTGGGATAAAGGTAATCCAGGACACACACTTTTTATTTTGTGATACTCCCACTTAGGGGGTGGGATGATTTTAAAAATAAAAAAACTTGTATGTATTTACATGTTTTAATATTTATATAAGAAATAATATTATTATTATTATTATTATTATTGGGGTATGATGCCCCTGGAAGAGGAGTGATTGAGTGGGATTCCTCGGGGCTCCAATTTAAGGGAGCGTGGACCGAGTTTGAGAGCATGCATGATACTCAGCCGTGGACTGCCTATCGAGGGGCACGGTGAGTCGAGCCTGGTTGGGAGAGGCGCGTAGGGAAACTCGCTAGAGCTCCAGTTCACTGTGTTCCACCACAGTGAGGCACCACTTAAGGAACAGGCTAGAGTAAGAGATAAAGAGAAAATGTTTATAAAGAGAAAATAACTAGCCCTCGGTGCAGTAAGGCATACGACCGGCCAGTCGTGACTTCAGTGTATTAAAGAGATGCCAGCCCATTTGTGATAAACATATTTATTTATTTAAAGAATTTTAAAAGAGGGTTCTCCGTTAGAAAACCAGAAGAGAGTTTTTAAAAAGGAAATTTTATTTATTTATTATTTTATTTTGAATTACCTCTGTTTTCCCTAACCCTGATGGAGATTCATTGAACCTTTGTCACTCACCTGTATCCAATGTGGATAGATGCAACTTTGCGTACGGAGTCAGCTAATAGAAAGGAGGCTCACTAGGAGACGTCGGTGGCTTAGGCTTAACAGTTTCCGTTGCATAAGTATTCTTTAAATTTAATCCACTGGTGCTACCTTAAAGATTATTATTTTATTAAAAAGATTTTTAATTAAAGTTTTAGTTATTTTGCAGCGATGGTATTCATTTCAATGCCTTGCGGTGCTTCTGGTGCATGACCGGCCGGCACGTACTTCGAGGCAACACGACAGTTGCCACGTGGCCGACCCTGGGCAGGTCGGGGCGTGACACTACATATGTGGGTCAAGTAGAAAATTCCCTTGATGAGTCTCTAGTTGGAGATGGTTTTATTTTTGATAGGTTGGAATATGAAACTCCTAATTTTCTTGGCATCAAAAAATTCTTTAAGCCTGAATTCATTTGGGGTGATATCTTTGATGAATGGGTGAATATGGAAGAATTCTTTGAGATCAAAGAAGATATGAAGAAATTGTTTGGCAAGTTTAAAGATGGAGCAATTACGTACTCGTGAAGTTTAACTACAGAAAGAAGATTCTGTATGATTCGGTTACTGTGACAACAATTACTTTGAAGATTCTAGCTATTAATGGGATTAGTTCTCACTCTATGGAGAGCTTGGTTTAAGGAAGGCTATGTTGGAGTTAAACCAAGCTTCTTAGTATTCGTATTTAGGTTTACTTAATTAATTACTAAAGTTAATGTTTTATTAGGAGTGAGTTATTTATTGGTAAGAGTTAAGTATTTTCTACTATAAATTTGATATTATGTTTAGGGTTTGTAGAGGCTTGGGGTTTGTTCAGCTAAGAGATACTTAGTTTAGTGGTTGTACATGTGAGGCTTATAAGTTGTTCAAAGTATCCCTCGAGAACTCAATTAGGTTGGTTAAAAAGATATTGTGGTTGTGTGTGAGTCTCCAATTAAATTGTTTGTTCCAATTCAAATTAACAAAATTGTTATTATGTGGTTTTGTGAGTTGATTCCAACATTTGTTCTTCCACTGCATACTTAGAGGAATTGTCCCAAATTTTACAATTAAACTTGGAGGTAAGGCTTTGGTCAGTGCTATATATTCAGCTCGGATTTCTCAGATTGATGGCCTCTTTTGCTGAAACAAGAGCCACTGTTTTTGGATTAAAGGTGGATACTGCTGCGGGGCTATAGGAATATTTGTTCGGAGAGTGCACTACAAGAAATTTGAGTTAAAGTGACAAATATTAACCACGACTTTTATAAGTCGTTGTTTTAGGTAATATCAAAGACCACGACAAGTGATTGTCGTGGTTAAATAAAAATACTTAAAATTTTTAATGACGGCTTCTCTATTGTCGTCATCATACATAAATATCATATTTTAATTTGAATTCCAACATAATATTAGAATTATGAAAAAAAATCACAATACTTTTTATTAATTGCTATATATATTTTTATATTAATATTAATCAATATTGAAAATGTGGGAAAAGTCATTGGTTAGTAACAAATTAATTAATATTAATTTAAGGCTATTGGCAACGACTTATTTAGCTGTGATCTTAAAGTATTTAAAATTTGGCAATGATTTAGCTAGTCGTGGCCTTAGAATTTTTATCTTTGGCAACGACTTAGCTAGTTGTGGTCTTAGACTTTTTGCCTTAGGCCACGACTTTAAGTTCGTAGTCTATAGCTAAGACCACAAGGCCTATGGTGACAAACTAGCAACGACTTTAAAGTCGTGACTATAGGCTAATGTTAGCTAAGATGACGATAAATGTACCTTAGGCCACGACTTTTATAGTGGGCTAAGCTTTAAGTTCTTGTTGTGGTGATTCACTTAGGTCTATAAATGACGTTAATAGATCAATTAATTATTCCTCATCTCAATTCAGAGATGAATCGGTTTAGGGATGGCTATTTGCGTTACCTTCTTACATCATGCTTCAACCATCAGCTTTGCTAGTAAGATTTATTAATCCAATTCCAAGGCCAAGATTAAATTTATTAATCAGAACATGTATATAGCAGAAATTAAAGTGCTTTTGGATGAAAAAAAGATGGAAATTCAATTGGCGTGTTGTAGCTGCCAATGAATTTAAAGACAACAAATCAATTTCCAACACAATTTCCTTTTATTCAATTGAATTTATCCATCCGCGTTATACAATGCTAAAATGTGATCGATGGCGATCAAGGATGTGATTCTGCAATATTACTGAACATTATTAGACAGTTCTGTTGAAATAGGAATTAGGAAGAAAAGGTTTAAGGAAAGAAAATTTCCAATGTCAGCCTTTATATTGAAAATCTTTTATTCTTTGGCACTTTACTTCAGCAAAGGACGAGCCTGAAGGTTTTAGGTCCCCAGTTAGACCAATTTTGCAGTCCGAAATGCAATAACGCACAATACAACAACCAAATATATGACCGCTACAGGTAAAAAATTCCGCGGCTGTATCGATTTGATGACAGACGAAGGAATTTGACGAGGGTCCTTCACTGCTTTTGGAACTCGTCTCAGAAAAGATATATAAGACGGTACTATCAGCCACATGAAAATGACTAATGAAAGAACTCTGTTGGCTTTGGACCAGTGAGGAGTGGGTGATAAGATGCTCATTGAGAGCATGTAACTGGAGCACAAAAGTGAAAGTGGCGCCAACAATGGAAAGGAAACAGGACCACCTTCTGGGAGGATATATAGTGTTAGCCCAATTGTTATCAGGAGGCTTAAAGTGTTATAAGTCCATAACACAGAGAATGTATTCTTTTGCATGACCGCAGTCCCTGGATGACGCACTTCTCCGCCAATCCCAAGGGTGCCATTAGAGGTGGGACTAATTATTGTGCTACTGTTGTCTCCCGACCAAACACCGCCGGGAGGACTTAAAGCGGATTGGTAGGTGGCTGTTATAATCAGTGTCATGACAACGAGCAATGCGTTGCGCATATCCTCCGAAATGTTCTTCCTTCTTCGAGAAATATGTATAACTGTCCTATCTCGGACGTTGAAATACTTTTGTGGTAGATCAGCAACTTGCCATTGCAGTATATGAATAATACCAGATCTAGTTTTCTTTTTATCCTCATTTTCATTGCTTTCATCGTTTTCATCACATTTTGAGATATATTCCTCTGCTGACAAATCTTCCAAATTCTTGGCGTTCATGTCCACGATATCCATGCAGTCCTCCAATAACAGCTTTACTGCCTGCGCAAATCAGAGAAAACTAATAATTAATTAGTGTTTTATTTGATTACCAAGATCAATTGCGAGTCATTAAATTTGTGAAACGTACCGGTAGGTTGTGTTTGCTGGCTGCAATGTGCAGAAGAGTGTTGCCTTGCTCGTCTTTCCAGTTGAGGACTCTTTCTTCCCAGACTCCGGCATCTTTGTCACGGCAATTTCGAATCCAATTGACCAAGGATTCAAATATTTCAACCTTCTCACCCTTTAACGCAATGTGCAATGCAGTATCACCGTATACCGTTACATCTTGAATGCATTCAGGGCAAGCTTCAAGAAACTTGATCAAAAGTTTTCATCTCCTTGTTCAACAACATGATGGAAAGGAGTCTTACCCTCTCTCCCTTTAACTCGAGCAAGATCCTTATTCATCTTCAGAAGCTGATATACTAATTGGGTTTTCCGGTTTTGCAAGGCTACATGCATGGGGCTAAACCCAGCTTGGTTTAGCGTCCTTGCAAACGCCGGTCTTAGATTCATCATCTCTGCAGCAAAAGCAATTTGCCCTGCAGATGCCGCTACATGTAATGGAGTCTCAGTAAAAGACTCTGTGTCAATATCCTTCAAAAGACTTGGTTTCTTCTTAATTAGTGAGTAGAAGTCGATAAAGTTCCCTGCTCGAGCAGCCTCCTCCAACCTTTGATCCACTGATTGAGGTGTTCCTCCAATATTCATTGCTAAGTTTGCTGTGTATGTATGAACCATAAACATCTTATAGGCAAGATGTATATCAAAGGCACGTAAATCAAAGCCACATACATTAAATAAGCATTATTTTTCTGTACTCTAACTAGGTTGTGCCCAGGATTTTGATCGCGAAGCTCTCTTTAATTTAGAGCAATAAAGAAGAAAAAGGTTGAAAATATAAAGAAGATATGCAGCTACATGTGTCTCAATAAATCAACATCATCAAGGAGGTAAAATGTCTTTTAACGTTGATTATATTGATTTAAATAATGGATATAAAGAATATAACAAAATTCAAAACACAAAGTGTAATTTTTTTTTATTTTAAAAATATCCAAAATGTAAAAGGTAAATTCCAATTTAAATCGATAGTATTTTTAAAATATGTTGAAGAAAAATAGATATTTAAGATAAATCAAATCTTTTACAAAACTCGTACTTATATGTATAAATATATATATATATATATATTTATAGATTAGACAAAAAAAAGTATTTTAGATTATTCAAATTAAAGTTTTACACAATTGATATAAAATAAATAAAGAATTTAAATATAACTCAATAACATTAATGATATTTTTAAAATATATTATAAAAAATATTTTATACAATTTAAAAGTTTTACAAAACTCGTAATTAGATTATAAATTATAAATTATAAATATAGAATGGAGGTCAACTTAATTAACACATGATGTAAAATTTTTATAACTTAATATACTATTAATATTTTCACAAATTACTAATTGATGGAATTAAGGAATCAATCATATATATATATATATATATAATTTCAAGTCTACGATATTTATATAATATCGATTTAGACTTTAATATTTTCATTTTTTTAATATATATATATATAATTGAGAAATTCTTTTTCATTAAAACAAATACAAAAATCTTCGACATTTTAAATGAATTAAAAATTTTGATCTATGTGAACAAAACATAAATTTTAATAATTAAATTAACCCAATGTTTATAATATGTTAAGTTATGGAAAGAGTGTAAAACTTTTTAATTTTACACTATGTGTAAGTTAATCCTTTCTCACTGAAAAATTATCCTAATAGAGCTTTTAGACTCTTGACTCTACAAATGGATTTAGAAGGCTTTTATATATTTTAAATATTATTAAATTAGTTAATTAAATAATATTATACATATTATATTAGAAAAGGAAAAGGGTTTTTATCAGTAAATATAGAAAAGGAATCCTCGAAAGAAAAGGACTAATATAGAAAAGGAGAAAGAATGTCATACCGTTTACGTTGCTTGGTGATTGTTTCAGGTGGCTGATCTTGCATTCGCTGCAGCAGAAACCCACGGGTGGTACCCCCAGAAATTTGAGGACTGTCCACCTAACTGCAGGTGGCTAATCTTCCCTCTGTTTGTTAGTTCCAAGAGAGCAAGTTTGAGAGTAATACAATGCCTATGTTTCTTCTGTAATAACTTGAAAATGATTCTGACGATTTTCCTGAAACCCAAATAACCTAATTTAAAGTGTTAAAAAAAAGGGTAAACTTGTCAAAAAGAAGGATCCGTGCTGTAGTCCGTACCATAAGGCCTGGACTGCAGCCCCACCAAAAAGTTAAAAGTTTTTGGATTGAATTGACAATGTCGATGCCTACGTGGATCTAACATATGAATAAGTGGGCCTAGTGAAAAAATGAGGAATTAAAAAAAATATATGATTAATAAATGTAAGAGATAATAGTACATTAATATCAACAATTAAAAGTCGTTGGCAAAAGTCAGTTCATGTTATTAATTACATACTGCATATGAAAATAGGTAAGCTAAGGACCTAAGAAACGACAGAAGCCCATTAGGTAAAGTTGTCAAATCAGATGAATTGGGTGAATTTCGGATACACAAATCAGTCAGATCAGAGTAATCTAAGTTAAAAATATTTTTGGATTATTTTAGATTTCGAGTCATTTACGTTTAGATTTTTTGGATTTCGGACCTTTTTAATTTTTTGGGTTTCGGATCATTTGAATTTCATATTTTTTGAGTTTCAAATTTTTCAATTTTAGTCCTTGAGTCATTTGGGTTTAACGTTATTTAGGATTTCAATTTTTCAGATTTATCTTTCAAATGAGATTTTATAAAAAATTTATCTCAAATTATAGTTAAATTAATTAAATATATAATATATTAATTAAATTAGCATTATTCATAAATTTTTTATTCCTATGAAATACAAGTTATACATAATTTTAATATAGTAAATAAGTAATTTATCCTTTAATATATATATATATCATATATCATATAATTAATTAATTAATATTATTTTTGGTTGATTTGATTTCTATTTGAAGTTATTTCATATCTAAAGTTATAATTTAAAATTAAAAATATTAACCTTATGTCATTCTCTTATATATTATAAAATATTTAAGGCCAATGTAATCCAAAAAAAAATTAAAGCTAAAGATCATGTTCATGGACAAAATAATCTCAAAAGCATCAAAAGATACTTAATTTTGTTAAGTCACCTTTAAAACTTTGTAATATTATTAAATTTAAATAATAATAATGTGTAAATGTAATTTATAATCATAAAATAAAATTTTAATTTTAATTATAAAACATGCTTTTTATATTTCACTTCGATCATATCTAATAAATTATTTATTTTTATTTTCTTAATCAAACTTGAATTTATTTTAAGAAAGTATACAAAGTTATTCAATTATTTTCGCATGTTATTTCAAGTTAGTGTTTTGGATTTTAGGTTTAACGGATTTCGGGTTAAATAGGCTTTCAGATCAAATGAGTTTCAAATCAAACAAGTTTCAAGTTAATGGTTTCGGGTCGAATAGGTTTTAATTGTTTACTTTTTTTTGTCTCAAATTAATTCGGGTGCCGCAACAACATGAACGAGAATGGCTCGGCGAATTAGAAAATTTTGGGAGTCGCCACTAATCATTTTGTCTAGGTCGGTTAGCCACCTATTAGGAATCTATCTAACTTAGCATTGGTCGTTAAATGGCATACTAAGATAGATAAGTCCCGGTCTGCGGAACAAGAAACTGGAGTCGGAAGTACGGTCGCGCGTGGGGAAATATTAGCACCCCTACAATGTTCATCAAATGACGATACCGATTAGTTTAGTATTAATTAGGCCTTAACAAAATTAGATTAATGACTAAACCTTTTAGCTTTCTCTTTTTTTTTAATCTTTTTCATTTTTCAAAATTTTTTATCTTTTTCAATTTTTTGAATTTTTAACTTTTTAAATTTTCAATTTTTAACCTCTTTCATTTCTTCCATTTTTTTTTTATCTTTTTTAATTTCCTTTTTTATTACAAATTAATTAATTATTATTCAAAAATCTCATTCAAACCATTCTCACCACCGTGAGAGTATTTACGGTAATTTTAACCCTTAGAGAAATTCTCGAAAGATCCACTACCGTGGTTCCCGAGAAATATCATCTTCGTTGGGAAAATAATAGCTAATTGACTTAATTCTATTAATATCGATTAAACTCTTTTTTCATTGAGAAATGCCCATCTCATTAATTTAACTTAATTAATCATTATTCGAAAATCCCTCACAAGCCATTCTCACCACCATGAGGGTATTTACGGTAATTTTGCACTCGGAGGATCTCTCAAGAGGTCTACCACTGTGGTTCTCGAGAAATAATTTTTTCGTAGGGAAAATAATGACTAATTAAGCCAAATTTATTGACTTTTTTATTTTAACCTTTTTCTTTTCGTTTCCTTTTTTTTAATTTAAAAAAAAAACTCCAATTAAGATGTATAAGTATAAAATGGTGCATGACTTAAGAACATAAATAATCTAATACGGTATATTTATTAAAATCGACGACCTAAATATGAATGAGATGCATGTCCTAATTCAACAAGTTAACTATCATGGCATGGATCAAAATGTAACACATGATTATTTAATTGGACTAGCTAACATGAAATTAAAATGGAATGTGAGCCTATGACCTAACGGATTTGTCATGTAATTGAAACTAAAAATGCATGACTATAAAATTAAACCAATTACTTAACTAACATAGTATGAAACTAAGGTTGATGGGTATGATCATGAAGCTAAATTCATTATCATGGCATAAACAAAATTAATTAGTATGTGCTCAAACCTAAAATACATGAGATGGTATTTAAATGCATGGATATGATAATTTAAAATACGAATGCGACATGATGTGAGTAAGATACAAAATGACATAAGTAAAAAAAAAAAATGATGCCAGAATACTTAAACAATACATAAATGCTATGACATGTATACAAGTTTCATCAAAATCTTTTCTTTTTGACTTTCAAGACAAGAGCACATGATGCTAAACGTACGAACACACAAACAAAAAAAAAAAGACCAACTTTCTTATTTTCCCTTTGTACTTTTCCAAAAAGCCATACAAACTTTGCCAAACTTTTTTGCTTTTTTGACTTTGATGACATGAACACATTCCAACGAATGAATACCAAAGGAGCCAATTTTTTTTTCTTCACTTTTATTAGTAAAAAAGGGTCCACTTTTTCTTCACTACACTTTGATTAGTAAAAAAGGGACTATTTTTCTTGTCTTCACTTTGATTAGTCAAAAAAGGAGCCATATTTTCTTCACTTCACCTTGATTAGTCAAAAAAAAAAAAACCATTTTTCTCTTCTTGTCCGCCCTTTTATTAGTCAAAAAGCCATATGATGCAAAAGTACATGAACAGTGGATACAAGTAAGAATTTCTCCTCATTTTACGACAAGATTCGAAATATATAGGCCAAAGAAACATAAAGCTTTATCAGAACCAAGCAATGTGAGCTAAGATTAGTAAGAATAGCAGCCCAAAGATAAGAGATTTATACCAATATAAAACTAGAATTTTATATTTTTTAAATATTTGAATTTTATTGTAAATCAACTTTTGAAATAAATAAAATTCCTTTATTGTCCTTTTATGACAAAAATGCATTTGAATTTAAAGTGGATGGTAAGCCCATGACGACATAATTATCCAATGAACCAAATGACCAATTTAAAATTAAATGAGCTCATAATCCAACTTTAACCACATAGCACCATAAATGGGTATAACTTAAATGGACCTAATACCTAAAAAAAAAAAAAGATAAGGTCAAGTCAGGATAAAATTAAGTATCTACAGCTGCCCCTCTTGACACATTTCTTGAGTATCGAGAAGTTAACACTTCTTGATAATTAAGGGATGAGTCAAGATGTAGACACCCTTCATTGGCATTAGACAAAACTAGCATAATTGAAGTAAAATGATGAACATAAGCAGACATGGAATGATAATCTAAGATAAAGCAAATTGATACGATGGCGACCCAAGATAGGGTAAAATAATAAAATGATGACCCAGATAGGATAAATGAAACAAGACCCACGATTAGGGTTAAATCAAGAAGGACCCATGATTAGGGTTCAATCAACCTATGACCCACGATCAGAGTTTAACAAACTAAAACCCATGATTAGGGTTTAACAAACTAGGACCCACGATTAGGGTTCAATCAAACTAGGACTCACGATTAGGGTTTAACAAATTATGACCCACGATCAGGGTTTAACAAATTATGACCCACGATCAGGGTTTAATCAAACTAGGACCCACGATTAAGGTTTAATCAAACTATGACCCACGATCAAGGTTTAACAAACTTAGACCCACGATTAGGGTTCAATTAAACTATGGCCGACGATTAGGGTTTAATCACACTAGGACCCACGATTAGGGTTAAAACAATAATGACCCAAGTTTAGGGTATAACAAGAATGATCTACAAACAAGGATAAAATGATGAAATGATGACAAGAGGATGGTAGTATGATGATGAATAGATCACATTGCAATGATATGGTACCAATATGATGATAAAACAATGACAATGTGATGATGGAATGGCGGAACGATATCGTGGTAATGTGATGTGCTGTAAAAATATTTTGATGGATTATCATTTTTCTTTCTAGGGTTCAAGATAGCACCTAAGCTCAACCCACTTTCTGTACTAAATATTTTCATCTTGCTTTGAAAATTACTTCCATCAAAATAACTTTAGCACTGATTTTGAATTCTAACCACTTCTATTACTAGTAGACGCCCTATGAATGCTGACACCAATTTGCAATCTCACCACTGTATGAACATATTCCATATACCAGCTTGTGATAACTTCTTTCTTCCTTCACAATTCTTCACCTTGTCTTGGCGATGGAAGTCATGTATTACAGTATTTATTTACGTACTCGATCATTTTTTATGATGATAATGTTATGCATTTCACATTTGAAATAAGCAAATGGATCATTCATTAAAGGAAACAAAATATAAACATTCATAACAAAGAATAGGAACAAGTCCTAAAGGATTACAAATAAATTGTTAGGTTCACAAAATTACATGGATAGAGAAAAGAGGACATATGACCTCAAAACATTGAATACGCAGACAACAAAGTTCAAGTCATCCCGGATCCTTCCCTTAACCAATTCACGATTATCGCAATGACCCATATGACGTTGATCATTTCTGATTACCCTGTTCCCATAACCGAACAAGATTCCATGAGAGTTTGGTGCCCTCTCCACCATGCTTTCTTGTGTTTTCCTTAAACCGCCTTTTCAGGTTTTCAGCTTTGGAACCAGCCTTTCTGGATCTGAACTACCCTTTAGGGTTTTCGCCTCAGACCCCACCTTTCTTTTCTCTTTTTCAAACTCAAGCTGCCCTTTCGGGTTTTCAACTTGAGCCTCTCATTTGATTTTGTTTTGTTTTCTTCTTTTTCTTTTTCTTTTAAAAGTAATACTTCTTTATAGCATTAGCATTGATTGGATTTGCAAGCTCACCACCGTCCATCTCTTGTAAGATTATGGCATCTCCTGAAAATGCCTTCTTCACTACATAAGGACCTTTCCAATTCGGAGTCCACTTCCCTCTAGAATCATGTTGGCTAGACAAGATTTTCTTCAATACCAATTCTTCTTCTTTGAACCTGCGTGGGTGCACTTTCTTGTCATATGCACGCATCATTCTCCTCTGATATAGTTGACCGTGACAAAGTGCATTGAGCCTCTTTTCTTTAATCAGATTCAACTAATCCAATCTTTCTTGCACCCATTTTGATTCCTCAACTTCACTTCTCTGTACACTCTCAAGGACGGGATCTCAACTTTAATTGTTACCACAGCTTCCATTCCATAAACCAAAGAGTATGGAGTAGCACCAGTAAATGTTCTTGTTGTGGTGTGATAAGCATGTAGAGCAAAAGGAAGTTTCTCATGCCAATCTCTATAAGTCACTGTCATCTTCTGGATTATTTTCTTTATATTCTTATTGGCTGCCTCAACTGCTTCATTCATTTTTGGGTAATAAGGAGTAGAATTGCTATGCTTGATCTTAAATTGGGAACATACTGCTTCCATCACTTTGTTGTTCAGATTCTTTGCATTATCGGTGATGATTCTTTCAGGAACCCATACTGACAAATGATTTCTTTTTTGATGAACCTGGTAACCACTGACTGTGTCACATTTGCATAAAAAGCAGTTTTAACCCATTTGGTGAAGTAATCAATAGCAACCACGATGAATTGATGCCCATTAGAAGCTTTTGGAGAAATTGCCCTAATCACATCTATGCTCCATATCGAGAAAGGCTAAAGAGAAGATATCATATTCAAAGGATTAGGTGGCACATGGATCTGATCAGCATATATCTGACATTTATGACATTTTCTGGCATGATTGATACAATCAGTCTCCAATGTCAACCAATAGTATCCCAGTCTCATGATCTGGCTTGCCATCCTACGACCATAGGAATGAGTCCCGCAAATCTCACTGTGCACTTCTTATAATATTTTATTGGCTTCAACAGATTCCACACATCTTAGCAGCACTTGATCACGGCTCTTTTTGTAAAGGATTTCACCATCCAAATAGAAACCGGCTGACATTTTTCTAATGACCCTTTTATCATTTTCAGTAGCATGATCCAGGTATTTTTTATGTTTGAAGAACTAGGCAATATCATGGAACCAAGGCTTGCCATTTACTTCTTCTACAACACTCATATAATGTGCGGGATGAGTTCTCGTGTCACGCCCCAACCCACCCCGGGTCGGCCACGTGGCAACTGCCGAGTTGCCTCGAAGTACGTGCTGGCCAGTCACACACCTGAGGCACCGTAAGGCATAAATGGGCATCATCGCTATAAAATAAAACTAATAATTTAATTAGAAAATATTTAATAAAATAATTAACTTTAAAAGTAATGCCATTGGACTAATTGAGAGAATACCTATACAGCGGAAACTTCTAAGCCTAAACCACCGACGCCTCCTAGTGAGCCTCCTTTCTATAGCTGACTCCGGTTGCGGATCTGCATCCATCCACATTGGATACAGGTGAGTGACAGAGATTCTAAGAATCTCCACTTGGGTTAGGGCAGATAAGGGAAATCCAAAATAAAATAAAATAAGATAATAATAAAACAAATAATTTTTCTTTTAAAAATTCTTTTCTGGTTCTTCCGCAGAGAACCCTCTTTTGAAAATATCTTAAATAAAATAATTAAATTTATTTATCTTAAATGGGCTGGCACTTATCTCATACTGGAGGCTCGACCCGTTGGCCGTCTCATGCCTCACTGCACCGAGGGCTATCTCTTTTCTCATTTATAATACTTTTTTTTATATTTTCTCTTTCTCTAGCCCCTTTCCCTCGGTGGTGCCTCGCTGTGGTGGAACACAGCGAACTGGAGCCTGGCGAGCTTTCCTACGCGCCTCTCCTAACCAGGTCTCGTCTCACCGTGCCCCTCAATAGGCGGTCCACGCTCCCGCAAATTGGAGCCCCGAGGAACCCTCTCAAATACTCGTCTCCCAAGGGCCTCGCACCCTCAATAATAATAATAATAATATTTCAAATATATATATATACTTAACATTTCATATTTAAAATATATAAACACACACACAAAAGTATTTATATTTTCTTTTTGAAAACATCCCACTCTCTATGTGGGTATATCACAGACAATTGTGTGTGTGTGGATTTCCCCCAGTGGCTAAACAAAGAAATCTAGGCCACTCACCGTGGTGGGAGAATTGTATACTCCCAAGCGCTCCATGTAGCTTAATTTCCGGAGCATTGCCGCACTCGATCCACCCGGAGCCCTAGTACACGGAAATACATTAGCATTCATAATTATATTTATGAATGCACTTATGAGGCTCTAGTATGACCTATGATGATGTTTGGATGTGGTTTGGAAGACTCGGAAATGTCCCGGGTCGATTTGGGGTCAATTAGGGTTTCGGAGGGCGAAATGACCATTTTGCTTCTAAAGGGCAGAAGCGGCACCGGAATTGGAGTGATCCGGCGCCGGTTCTCTTCGACCCAAGGTCGGTTGCCGGACAAGCAGAAACGATGCCGTTTCTGGACAGAACCGGCGCCGGTTCTGTTCTGGGTTTCAACCCGAGAATTTCTTCAATTTTTCTTAAAATTCGTACCCGATGCAATCCGCCACCAATTTGGCTACAAATTGAGACGCATATACCTTAATGCATCCATTACACGTTTACCGAAAGAAAAACGAGAAACTCAAGCTCAAAGTTCCTAGATCTGAAATCTAAACTTAAAATCTAGCTAAAAGCTAAACCTAACTTTGAGCCTGGATCTCTCCTAAACCAATTCATGGAAAAGCGTGCAAACTTAGAAAAACGAAGATCGAGGAGTTAAGAATAACTCACCAAGATCTCGCCTCGAACTTGCAGTCGGTTTGTCCGGATCTGCCAATTGTCCAAAATGCCTCCGTTTGGCTCCAGAGAGAAAAAGAAAAGAAAATGAAAGAAAAGAAAAAGAGAAATGAAGAAAAAGCTTCGGCTCACCCCTATTTATAGAGGAGCCCGACACCGGGTCTACTCGGGCCCCGAGTCAAACTTTTTCCCCTTTTTCAACTTTCTTTCATTTTCACCCATTGGCTAAATCCTTTGCTTTCTTGTGCCAATGGGGCCCATAATAAATTTCTAGGGACTTAATTGGAGGTCTTTTTGGCATTTACTAATTTCCATGCACGGTAAATTACTTTTTCTTCTAACTCCATCTTATCCTAATTTTAACTTCTCTTCTTAATTAGACACATCCGGACCGACATATTGTTTAATTGATACGCCATCTTACACTATGCCGTTTGTATGAAAAGTCGTGCTAGGTTCGGGTGTGTCATCTCGTGTCCAACTTGATTGCCTCGATTTCTGCCCCCTTATCAACCTTGAACATTGAAGCTAATGTTGCCATGGCATCGGCGAACTGATTGTCTTCTCTAGGGAGATGATGGAAATTGATTTCATCAAACTGCTCGATGAATTCCATAATATACTTGTGATAGCGGACCAATTTTGAATCTCGAGTTTCCCATTCACATTTCAACTGATATATAACCAAAGCAGAATCCCCATATACTTCCAAAACATCTATCCTCTCTACTGCCATTTGGATTCCTAGAATGCAAGCCTCATATTCTGCCATATTGTTGGTGCGGTCGAAGTCAAGTTTCGCTGTTGTCGGATACTGATCACCAATGGGGGATATTAGCACAGCTCCTATTCCATGCCCCATCAAATACATTCTCCACCTTTTCTCTTCTTCTATTTTTGTGTTGAATATTGCCATGAGATCTTTATCTAAAAACTCAAACTTCATAGGTTCATAATCATCAACTGCTCTATCGGCCAAGAATTCAGCAATGGAATTGCCTTTGATTGCTTTTTGGGATACATACACTATGTCATATTCCGAAAGTAGGATCTACCATCGAGCCAATCTCCCCGACAATGAAGGCTTTTCAAACAGAAACTTGATCGGATCCAATTTTGTTATCAACCAAGTGGTGTTATACAACATATACTGCCTTAATTTCTGAGTAGCCTACGCCAATGCACAACACATTTTTTCTATAGGCGAGTACTTGGTCTCATAATCAGTGAATTTCTTGCTGACATAATAAATTGCTTGCTCCTTCTTGCCAGTCTCATTCCATTGCCCGAGTACACATCCCATCGAATTCTCCAACACCGTCAAATACAAAATCAAAGGCCTACCCGACACAGGAGGCACTAACACCGGTGGATTGGAAAGGCATTCTTTGACCTTATCAAAACTCTCCGATAGTCTTCATCCCACTCTCCTCTATCATGCTTCTTTAAGAATTTGAAAATTGGATCACATTTTTCCTTTAATTGAGAAATGAATCAGGAAATGTAGTTCAATCTCCCCAAGAAACTCCTTACTTGTTTCTGAGTTTTCAGAAGCGGTAAATTCTAGATAGCTTTTATTTTGTCTGGATCTACTTCAATACCTTTTTGACTGACAATAAACCTTAATAGCTTTCCCGAGGTAACGCCAAAAGTACACTTGGCAGGGTTCAGCTTTAACTAAAATCTTCGCAGTCTCTCAAATAACTTTATCAAATTGGCCATGTGATCTTCCGGACTTTGGCCTTTGGCAATCATATCATCAACATATACTTCAATCTCCCTATGCATCATGTCATGAAAAAGAGTTACCATCGCTCTTTGATAATTTGCCTTGGCATTTTTAAGACCGAAAGACATAACATTGTCCGAAATGTTCCCCATATGGTGGTGAAGGCTGTCTTATCTTTATCTTTCGGAGCCATCTTGATCTGATAATAACCTAAAAACCCATCCATGAATGAAAGCATGGTAAATTTAGTAGTGTTGTCAACCAGAGTATCGATGCGAGGCAACGGGAAATTATCCTTTGGACTTGCTTCGTTCAGATCCCGATAATCCATACACATTTTCACTTTGCCATCTTTCTTCGGAACCGGGACTATATTTGCAACCCATTCTGGATAAGTGGCCACTTCTAAAAATCCGGCATCTAACTGTTTCTTCACTTCTTATCTGATCTTTAATAGCATCCCCAGTCTTATCCTTCTCAACTTTTGTTGAACCAGTTTAAACCCCGACTTAATCGGTAACTTGTGCACCACTATTTTAGTATCTAAACCTGGCATGTCTTGATAGGACCAAGCAAACACATCCACGTATTCCCATAGCAACTACATCAATTCTTTCTTCTATTCAACTGATAAAGAAGTCCTAATTTTAAACTCTTTTGTTCATTATCACTACCCAGATTGACTAACTCAGTAGCCTCTTTATGTGGCAGAATCTGCTTATCTTCTTGCTTAATTAATCTCATTAGGTCAGGGGAAAAGAGTAATCATCATTATCAACATCTTCAAGATCATCGGCATTAATGAATTGGTCAAAGTTAGGCTCGAGTTGGCCGTCTTCATTGTCATTGCATTCATTATCAAGGGTCCTGGGAATTAAAAAAAACCAAGAGATATATACATACATACATGATCCATGAAATAAATAAATAAATGAAGAGTAAAAGATATAAGCACAAGGATATTGAGGATGAAAATCAAGAGATTTGGTTATTATATACGGTGAAGATATATACATGAAGGGTAATTCGCAGAACTGCATATCATCAAAACCATATTATGAACAAGTAAGGAAATAAAACCGTTGATACATGAAACTAATCACCAGCACTCTTAGGTAGAAGTGTGGGACAAAATAAGTGTTAAAAGCTCAAAGGAATTACATGTTGGAGTCTGCCAACATGACTGGCTTTTCAAAAACCTTCCAATTATCCAAAACCACTCCAGGTGACAACTGTTGAACCAATGACCCGGTGTTACTGTAGCTTGATTCCCCTTTCTCTAGTACATTGATGGATAATCCCTTTAACGAATTCTTTAATACATCAACTGATCTTTTTGGGTTTATCACACCAGCGAAAATGAAACTATCTTTCAACGGTGGAATCTTTAACTTCTTGGTCTCAAGCTCATCCCTTTTTAATGCAACCATCCGTTTACGCTTCTTCTCTTCTTTCGCATGATTCTTCTCTTTCCATGATGGCTTATACCAGAGGCCAAAAGTCGGTTATGCTTTAGGAAGAACTATATGCTCATGTATCCCCTGACCATACTTCCCCATTCATTTACCAGCCCACCAACCTTTCCCCACAATTATCTTGACTTGCATATTCAGATAGTCAGAGAAATGTGGTTTTGGCAATTTAGAACCCTCTTCAACTTGTGTGACCTCGGCAACCTCAAAAAATCTAAAGGAACAATCAACTGCCACTTCTGTGACCTCAACATAAGGGGCATTTGAAGGTTGCATAACTATAATATATTCTTCCCCTGATACAGATATCATTTGGTTTTCTACTCTGAACTTCACTTTCTGAAGGAGAGTAAAAGGAACAGCACCAGCCATATGAATCCAAGGCTTCCCAAGAAGGCAGTTATAAGCGGGGGATATGTCCATGACCTGAAACAGTATTTCAAATTCAACTGGGCCCACAATTATCAGAACTGTCATTTCTCCAACAACTTCTTGCTTAGTTCCATCAAATGCCCTCACAATTAACTGGCTAGCCTTCATCAAAGACTGATCCACCAGCAACTTCATTAATGTACTAAGTGGCATTCCATTCAACGCTGACTTGTTATCAATCAATACTTTAGCAACCATATGATTTTTGTAATAGGTAGTGATGTGTAAAGCCTTGTAGATTCCCCTACCACCTGGAGGAATTTCTTCATCAGTAAAAGAAATGTAATTGGCTACAGTAATTCCCCCGGTAATGTGCTCTAAATTTGCCACAGTAATGTTCTGAGATACATATGACTGATTCAAAATACGGAGCAGGGCCTTTCGATATGCCTTTGAATTGAGCAATAGGGCTAACAAAGAGATCTTTACAGGCATCTTGTTTAATTGTTCTACCACACTATACTTGCTCTGGTTAATAAATTTCAAGAACTAAAGAGCATCATTCTCAGTCACAGGTTGGGCAACTTCTTTCATTGATTCTTTTACTGGTTCTTGGCTTGCCGGTACTTCAATTCTCACATTTTCTTCTGGTGCCTTATCCTTTCCTTTTTGAGCAGCGATTGCCAATTCAGGAGAATAACACCTCCCACTCCTCGTCATACCTCTTACTCCTGATATGTTCACTGAATTGGCATCGTTATCTTGTCCACTTACTTGCTGCACTGTGCTATCATAGTTCCATGGCATTTTCTTGTTACTTTAATGAGGGAAAGGTGATGGCACATGGATCAAAAGCTTTGGTCTTTGCACTGGGATAGTAGGGTTGGCTTTGGACAACGGACACTGTCAAGCTCGATTTTTGTGTTGGAATGGTTAAAGTTGGTTTGTTTGTTATCGGGATCATCAAACTGGGCTTTTGGGCTACTGGTGTTGGAGTGACAGGTACCATCAAATTGGGTTTTTGGTTTGTTGAGATCAATACTATCAAACTTGGCTTTTGTTTGGGTGATTCCCCATATCCTCCATTTATCATATTGACCCTGGTGTCTTTTTCCTTTTCAACATAAAACTCTATTAAACCGGCATCCATCATATCTTGGAGTTTTTCTCTGAACTCTCCACAATTCTGAATCTGATTTTCTCCATATTGCAAGGGCAAGATCATTTGGCTTTCAAAAGTGCCCGATATATGACCTCCAATGAGGTTGTCACTTCCTCTACCTTCTTCTTCACATAAACGAGCTCATCAATAATAGCATTCACCCATTTTCCATCATGATTGGGCAGCGAATTTGCCCCCACATTCGGTTGAACCCCAGTATCAAAAGTCAATCGTCCCTCATCGATGATTTCTTGCACCAAGTGTTTCAAACGATTGCAATTTTCTATGTTGTGCCCTCGGGTTCCCGAGTGATACATGCAAGTGGCGTTCTTATCAAACCATTTCAGATAAAGGGGAGTTGGAGGATTTAGGTATGGGGCCAGCTCAATCATCTTTTGTTGTTCAACAACTTGGAGTACAATTCAATGTATGTCATTGGTATATGGGTGAATTGCTTCCTTTCTCTAGGTGCACCCAGACTACTTCCTTAGTTCCAAGGTCGAGACACAGTGTTTTAAGGTTTGGCATAACTGGCATTAGACACTGGGTATTGATGAGGATTTTGAGGTGGTGCGTAATTGGTTGAGGGATGCTAATAAGTGTTTTGGGGTGGTGTGTAGTTGGTGGCAGGGTATTGGTATTGGTATGGGTTTTAGGGTGGTATGTAGTTGGATGTAAGGTATGGGTATCTGTACAATCTATAGTTTGGTCGTGGGTATTGGTATTGGTGTTGATATCCCCCGTATCCTGTGGCATGCACTCATTCTCATTTTTCTTAGAATTTTGCCCTTTTTTTCCACCAGATGAATCTCCAGTGTCTATTTTCCCACTATTTATTACCTTTTCCAAACATTCTCTGGGCAACCACAATATCAGCAAATGAGCTAGAGACACTGGTAACAAGCTGATCATACAATGGTCTCTTCAAAGTCTCGATAAAAGTATAATTTGCCTCCCTTTCTGTCAATAGGGGGTCAACTTGAACAGCCACGTCTCTCCACCACTAGGCATAGTCTTTAAAAGACTCATTGGATTTCTTCTCCATGGTTTGAAAGGTCAATCAGTCAGGAGCTAAGTCTGTCATATACATGGGCATAAGTTGCCATTTTTCTTACATAACTGGTGAGATGCTCTTGGGGACACCCGGTTCTATTATATTTCTCAAAATCAGGAACTCTGAACTTCGGGGGTATCACAATGCCTGGAACCAAGGTAATGTCAACTGTATTCATAGCTCTGTAATGTTATGCCCCTTCAACTACTTTCAGTCTCTCTTCCAACATGCTTAACACTTTGTTATCAGTGGGCATTTCTTTTGAACTTTCTGGATCAAGTATTACCGGGTTTGCTGAAGTTGCACCAGTGTTAGAAGTTGGAGCATGGGCAAGTTGGGTAGTTTGAGTGGGTAGAGTGGTGTAAATGAATCTTCCAATATTAGGTCCAGTAGGTGGTGGAGATGGACAAGGATAAGTGCCATGTGGTGGTAGAGGTGGATACTGATTTTGAGTATCTGGTGCAGCCGGTTGAACATGTATGTTGACTGTTTGAAGGTTTGTTGGGTTGTATCAGGCGTGTAACCCAGAGCATGAACTGGAGTCCCAGTATGAACTGGTGTATTCTCTCTGACCAACCTACTCAACTCATTGATCTTATCCATTGCCTCCTTCAGCTTATTTATCAGATCCTCATTAGTCCATTTCAGATTTTTTATCTCTGTATGCTGCTCTGCCATTTTCTTCGCCTGTAATCTAGTGTAGTATCGAGGAGCTTGGGATGCTATCTTGAAACCTTTAATTATTACAAACATGAATTAGGAATTTTCAAGATTAAAAATGTAAAAAGAATGATGCAACTATATATCATGATGCGAATGAGGAAATGATGTATGGATGATGAGAATCCATTCACAACAATTAAACCATAAAAGATGATCGATCATTGCATTCTCATAAAGTCATTACTCAATCATTCATAACACTGATTACAGTCATCCAAAGGAAAACTTGAACAAACTAGCCATCTGTTTTACAGTTATCCATTCTAAAGAAAGATAATAACAAGCGTCCCCTCATTCCACTTCATTCAATAAGAATATCGCTATCCAATGAAGATACAATCGAGTGGTGGTTGACACGCCTTAATAGCCCATCCCTAATACTCAGATAAATACTCGAAGAACTGTTCGACTTGTCGTAGGAAACAAGAGATCTCGCGAGCTTGGCCTATGGTGAAGAGTGCTATCCCTAAAAGAAGCTCTCTTGTGGTGTCTTTCATAAAAGCGGCATTGGCAACATGGTCACCTAACTTTCCCAACAAGTTCTTATTTATCTAATTCTTAATTTCCCAAATGGATGCCTTTTCTTCAATTATTCTTGCGCTATACTCCAACCCATCAAACTCTTCTTGAAGCTTCCCCAACTGAACAGTGAGCTCTTTTACCTTCTTCCTCAGCTTGATATCCCCTTCTTGCTCACGATCTTGACTTTCATTAGAGACAACAAGAGCATTTTCAACTTGATTGTGTAGCAGCTCAATTGTTTTTTCAAGTTTTACTCTAAGATTCCTCTCCATATTGAGATCTTGCTTCAACTTTCTCTTGGTCTTACACTTGGATGCACTTGGACACACTTGACTTTTCTCATCTCACTTCTCTGACTTTTAGCTTGCTGGCATCGGCTTTGAACACAGTGCAACTCCCTAAACATCACATTCTTTTCCAAGTGTTTTTTTTCTAGCTCGGCCCTCAGACTGAAATTCTCATCTTGAGCCTTCTTGTTTTCCCTTTTCAAGTCTTCATTCTCAAGTTCTAATTGTTGGCACCTCTTGAACAATTGTTCTATTACCTCTTCATGTAGTTGTTGCTTATTCAAAAAGTTAACCTCTTGCCCTTGTTTGGATGCCATGATCAATTTTCTTTTACCTTTTCTTTGTTTTGGATGAATTCCCAATTTGAAATGAAAAAAATAGGCTGGAAGGATGGAAGGATGGAAAAGGAAAAGGAAAATAAACAACAGTAATTAGATTAGTCTATAATAATCTTGCAATTTTGAACAAATATTATTTAAGTGTTAAACTAACAATCATAGGCTCTAGATGCATGAATGCAAAATGTAATGCTCAGATATTTGCCCATTGCCAATTAAAACAACAAAAACCCTTTGATTTTTCTTAAAAGATCTATTACAATCATCCAAATAAACTGTTTAAATCATCCAAACTGAAATTACATCATCATCTGATACATCCCATGTTCTTAAAAGGACAATTTTTCTAACAACATTGTTTGCGAATTTCATCAAGGAAAGTGCCTATCTTTTTCCTATGAATACCCATCGGAGGATTCATCCCGCATTCTTCTTAGCTTTTTTTCCAACTCAGCTTTTTCTCTCATCAATCTAGAGCATCTTTCTCTTTCTGCATTTTACTATGCTACAGCTTGATCTCTTTCTTCCTCTGAATCGAGCTTCTCTTTTCCCATTTGACGTTTCTCCCTTTCTTCTTGTACTTTTTCCTTTACCTTTTCAATGATCATTTTCTCCAATTTGCGTTGTAGGGCTCGTATTTCATTGTCTTTCTGCACTTCTCTTAGGTGCCTCTCTCTCTCATACTGACTCCACAACTTAAAGTCTTTGATCCTTTCTTGAGCCAGCTCATGTTTACTTTGCCATTCATCCTTGTCTTTTATCACTTCAAAGATCATTTTCACTTCATTTAGAAAGCCGCTTCCACTGTCTTCTTACCATGATTGGCCATTTCCACATAGCAAGTCAACTCATCTTCCTTTTTCTCAAACTCTTTCTTTTGGCTTTCCACTTCCGCCTGACAAGTTGCCAACTGTTCCTCCAAATCATTTACCATTGAACCATCCCGCAATCTCTTGTTCTCAAACTCAAGATGAGCATAAATATCATTCGAGTTGGGTCCTTCTTTATGCTTTGAGTCTCTCTTTACAGGTTCCATCATACCTTTAACTCTAGTTTTCTGGCACATTAAGTACTCAGGACTACACCCACATTGTAAGAAGAATCTTGGCATCCAATGTACACATTTTTCCCTCCACCTTAATCCCTCCCTTCTAGCTTCTTCAATCTTCTCGAGGCTTTCATGGAGAATAACAATCCTATTAAGTCCACAAATGGATGGTATAATCTGACATGAACCCAACTGTCTCATCACTAGCAAAAGAGAATAGGATGTTGTTCCCCAAAGCCCAACCAATGGAATCCAAGGTTCCCCACTACATTTGCAGACTATCTCTGCTCCGGCCATCCATTCAGCTCTCCATAACACATCTTTACTTTCCAGAGTTCGAAAGCACTCGGTCCATTCTTGCTTAGACTTTTCTTCCTATTGAATTATGCAGTATTCCACCAAGGTCCTACGATCATTTCTATAACACTACTTAAAATGCCCTACCGTACTCCATAGATGACTCTTAAACTAGACTGTTAACAACTAAGCACATCCTTGGAAATTACCTTTGCCATGTTTCCTACAAAAGCTCAATGCTCGGATAGTCTTAGCCAAAATAGCAAGAACAGGATTGTTGACACACCCGGACCTAGCACGACCTTTTCGTATGAACGGAATAGTACAAGGTGACGCGATAATTAAACAATATGTCTGTCCGACTGTGTCAAGTCTCAAGAGAAGATAAGCTTAAGACAAGACGTAGTTAGAAGATGAGACTGGTCATCATGCATGGAGATACTAAAGTGGACTTTTTTAGGTCCATAGCCAATGGATTGGACATCCATTGGTGAATTGGTTGGTGGATCGGGCCAAGGATCAAAATTATGAAAGGTTTCAAAGAGGGGAAAAAGTCTGGCCCAGGGCCCGAGTAGACCCGGTGTCGGGCCTTGCTATAAATAGGGGGAGATGAGCTCTCCCCCTCTCATTTTCTCTTCTCCCTCTCTTCTCTCCTCTCATTTGCTCTCTCGGAGCAATTTTGGACTTTTGGTCGATCCAGACAAACCGACCGCAAGTTCAAGGCAAGATCTTGGTGAGCTATTCTTAACTCCTTGATCTTCATTTTATTAAGTTTTCACGCTTATCCATGCATTGGTCTAGGAGAGATCCAAGCTCAAATTTAGTTTCAGGCTTTTAGTTAGATTTCTAGCTTAGATTCAAGATCTAGGAACTTTGAGCTTGTGATTTTCGTTTCTGCTCTAGTAAACGTGTCGTGGGAGGTGAGAGGAACCTCCATCTCGAATTTCACGTCGAAAGGTGGACCGAGGGGCTCGGGAACCGAGGAAAAGCCTTGGATCCCGAGGCTGGCGGACAGCTCCCGCGTGGGAGTCGAGTCTCTCCCGCGCGGGTGAGACTAGCAGGCCAGGTCCCGCACCGGACCTGGGCTGTCCGACGCCGGACTGGGCCTTTTGGCCCAATCCGTGTGCTTGGGCCATTTTGGGCCCAATCCGAGGATTTGGGCCCTCCGGCCCAAATTTCAGGCCACGCCCAACCCAGCTTCAGGGGCTGGCCTGCCTGGCCCAGAACTGGGCCAGGCTGGGCCCTATGGGCCCAGCTCGAGTGTGGCGCCCACGGGTCCCTAGGGGCATTTTCGTAATCTTTCACCAAGTGTCCAATTTCACCTGAGAACCTCCCGGACACTTTTCTAAGCCCCGAATCACTTCCAAACATCGTCTTGGGTCATATTAGAGCCTCATAGGTGCATTCATAAATTTATTTATGAATGCTAACATGTATTTCCGTGTACTAGGGCTCCGGATAATCGAGTGCGGCAATACCCCGGAGGTTAAAGCTACATGGAGCGCTTAGGAGTATACGAATCTCCCATCACTGTGAGTGACTTAGACTTCTCTGTCTAGCCAGTGGGGAAAAGGGTTTTAAAAATGATTTTAAAAACATAAATGTTTTCAAAAAGGTTTTGGGATATGGGAAATCCACACACACACACTTGTTTGTGATATACTCACATAGTGAGTGGGATGTTTTAAAAAGAAATATAAAGACTTATGTGTGTGTGTTTATGTATTTTAAAAATGTATGTTTTATACTTATATATATATTTCAAATATTATTATTATGATTATCGAGGGTACGATGCCCTTGGGAGATGAGTGATTGAGAGGGTTTCTCGGGGCTCCAATTTGCGGGAGCGTGGACCGAGTTTGAGAGCATGCATGATACTTAGCCGTGGACCGCCTATCAAGGGGCACGGTGAGTCGAGCCTGGTTGGGAGAGGCGCGTAGGGAAACTCGCCAGGGCTCCAGTTCGCTGTGTTCCACCACAGCAAGGCACCACCGATGGAAAGGGCTAGAGAGATAGAAAAAAGAAAATAATTATAAATGAGAAAAGAGATAGCCCTCGGTGCAGTGAGGCGTAAGGCGACCGACGGGTCGTGTCTCCAGTATGATAGAGATGCCAGCCCATTTTAGATTTATATATTTATTTATTAAAGAGTTATAAAAGAGATTTTCAAAAGAAAATTATTTATTTTATTTTCGATTTCCCTTATCTGCCCTAACCTAGATGGAGATTCTTAGAACCTCTGTCACTCACCTGTATCCAATGTGGATGGATGCAGATTCGCATACGGAGTCGGCTTTAGAAAGGAGGCTCACTAGAAAACTTCGGTGGCTTAGGCTTAGTAGTTTTCTGCTGCATAGGTATTCTTTTAAATTAATCCACTGGTGCACTATTTAAGTTTTATTATTTTATTAAATGATTTTAATCAAAGTTTTAAAGGTTTTGCAGCGATGATATCCATTTCAATGCCTTGCGGTGCTTCAGGTGCGTGAGCGGCCGGCACGTACTTCGAGGCAGCGCGGCGGTTGCCACGTGGCCGACCCGGGCGGGTCGGGGCGTGACAATTGTATCCATTTGAAGCTTGATCAACTATATCAAGAACCACCATGTCAACATACCCCAAGCGTTTTGGAAACACCACCATTCCATATATCAGTATAGCCATAAGCAAATGCCCTTTCGGGTTCTCTAAATTCTTCTTGGCCAATTTCAACAAGCGAGTGGTTGGGATACTTTCTGCCTCTTTTTCTGGGACTGTCTCCTCTTTTTCTGTCTTTTTTTCAATCTTCACTTTCTTTTTCTTAGTTTTCTTTGCAGAAACCACCTCTTTCCATTTCTCCGCTTTCTTTTCTTCTGGTATCAACTTTTCACCAATTACATCTTCTTTCCTCTTCAAATATTGTGACCACATACTTTTCCAATATACTTTGTATTTTCCATCGATCCTCAGTCTGAGCAACTCTTTGTATTCTTCTACTGTAGGGATCATGTCAACCTTGTTGAACACAAAAAATCTATAAGAAGGGTCAAAGAACTGAACCATTGCCTTAAACAACTGATGATCGACATCAATGAACAACAACGAACTGATACGATAGAACTTCTGTTCAAACTCTTCTTTTCCTTTAAATCTACCCCACAATTCCTTCAATTCAACCAACTTATTCTGATCTATCTCCATATAAACCTCTTTGGCAAGTGTAGGCTCATGACTGGTAGGTAAGCAATTCCCATGTGTTCGCCTATCTACCTTGTTTGAATCTTCTATTCTATAGTAATTCAACCAATCATCCCTATCATCAACATCCATGCCGTTTCCCTCTTTTCCCATGATTCAAAGATTTTTGGAATCCAATTGGCAATGAGCAAATATTCTAGAAACGCATGCAAAGATGCAAGATGTGATGCCATAGAAAAGAAAACAAGACAAAAATGAAACAATTAGTAGGATAATGTGGAAACAAAAAAAAAATATAAAATCAAACTAAACAGTAGACCTCGATTGAACAAACGAGCTTGCCCCTTCCTTTCATCACTGTTGAGACGTTTTACCGCTCAGACGATAAATATTGGCGTGAAAAATGCTTCGAACTAAACAGTCGAAAAACAAATGGAGTTGCCACTAACCTTTTATTTGATTAGGTGTAGTTAGTCACCTACTTGTTTAACTCAATGTAAATCTAGAAAGATTACGTCAAGTTGAGGAAAGAAACCGACCTACGAATAAAAAGATTTAGGTTCGGGAGGTCGGTTACGCTTGGGGAAAGATTAGCGCCCCTAAGATGCCCAAAAATCGGTACCACAAAAGTCTTAAAAATATTTTACTTGGAAAATAATAATAAAATATGTTTAAAATCATTTTTAAAAAAACATAATTTTAAAAGTCGAAATAAGTATTCTCTTTAACATAGGATAAAGATCCCTTTATAAAAACTAAATTCGAAATTTAAAGACTTAATGTCAGAATGAGCATTCCTTTTAATGTGAAAATCCATAGCCCAATTTTGAACTTGAAGAAATTTCCTACTTTGAATGGAGATTCAATTTCTAACTAGGAATAAATGTTCTTCTAAAATCAAAGTCAAATTTAAAAATGAGGATAAATATCCTTCTATGAAAAATAAAGGTCTAATTTTAATTTTAGAAAGTCTCAATCATGAGAATATTAATTGAAACCTTCTAGAAAACATTTTACAAAGAAGTTGGGATAGACATCCTCAAATTCATGTTTTAAAATTCACGTTAAGAGACTTTAATTATGATTTCTTAAATTAAAAACTCTTAGAAAGATTTAATTTTAAAACAATGTTGGAATAAATATTATTTTTAATTTAATGAAGGGAATAATTTGACAAAGACTTAATCTAATTTGGAAAAACCTTAATTGATTTAACAAATTAAGACCTTTCAAAAAGAAAGCTTTTAAAGATAAATGACCTTTTATTGAATAAAACTAATTTTGAAAAAAAGATTTTAAAGATTTAAGGAATAAACATTCTTTTTATTGGAGCTAAAAATGCCTTTTAATAAAAATGAAGTTTACTTGAAAGGTCTTAATTGATTAAACATATTAAAGTCCTCCCAAAAAAGTATTAAAAAAAGGAAAAGAAAATAAATATTCCCTTTCATTAGAAAGAAAAAAAAAAGAAATAGAATAAGAAAAAAAATTTTGAAAGTGATTTTTTAATAGAACTTGGATTAATTTGAGAGGCCTTAATTATGATCGGGTAATTAAGATCACTCAAAAAACTTTTAAAACATGTTTTAAAATTAATGTCAGAATAAACATTCTTTTTAATTTAATTGGACCTCTTAAACAAGAGATTTTCTAAGAATAAATAAAAATCAAAATAAATAAAAATAAAGGATTTTGGAATTAGCATTCCTTTTGTAAAAAATTTTGGGGCTCGTTTGCAAATTTTAAGAAATTTTAGAGAAATCATAAACATGATATGTGTATGCTTTTTATAAAAATTAAATGAGAAAAATATATTTTTTATTTTGAAGGAATGAAAATTTCCCCGGGTCTGATCAGACTCCCAATTAGACACCGAGAAAACTCCCTATCTCGGAAAACCTTCAGAAACCTAGGACTCCCGAAGTACCCTCCGATTCCCCGTGCACATGAATTTTTTTGAAAGTCAATGTTCTAAAATTAATTATGCATGAATGAGACAAGAAAAGTATAATCAAAAGTTAGTTCACAAATATGAATAATAATATAATGAAATAAAATATGGAAATTTAAAACTAACTTTGCCGTTAAAATAGCATGATAACAAATCTTAATACATATAAACAAATCAACCAGATAAGATATCAATTTCAAATAATCACCAAGATCTATACAAGTTTAAAATTACAATTTTTGTACCAAAGAAATATTTTTTAACTAATCAGACACACATTCAAATCTCAAGATGCAAGCTTTATGATCAAAAACGGATTTTAATCTAATCAGATACACATACAGGTTTAAAGATGCAAGTTTTAGGGTCAAAAAAGGATTTTTAATCTAATCAGATACACATACAGGTTTAAAGATGTAAGCTTTATGGTCAAAGTTGAACTTTTAATCTAATCAGATACACATACAGGTTTAATGATGCAAGCTTTATGGTCAAAATTGAATTTTTAATCTAATCAGATACACATACTAGTTTACTGGTGCAAGCTTTATAGTCAAAATTGAATTTTTAACAAAGCAAATAGCATAAAACATATATACTAAGCACCAAAAGCTATAAAGATTGACATAAAACATGTAAAGTTGGGACATTTTTTACACAAGCATTCAAGTTATTAAAGTTAAGCATGTATTATCATAAATAAAAGAAAAAAGGCATTATTTTTAATATATTTAGACATATTTTAAACTAATCAAGTCACTTAGCAAGATATAAAAGTTTCACAAATTGTAAACATTAATGGAAGAGATAAAAAGCTAGCATTTTTATGGACAAATTACTCATAATGAAATAAAAATATTATATTTAAAGGAAAAAGTAATAATTTTTACATAAAAGAGATATCTTTACCAAAAAGATTGAGTTTTGTATTGATAAAGACCCAAAAATTCTCAAAACAAAGACAAGTATTTCTCTCTTTCTCTCTTTTTAAAGTACGGTTGTCTATTTTTGGAGACAAGAATGGCCTGTGGTTGGAAACCAGATGACACTCTTCTTTCTTTGTTCTCCAGGCAGGCAACCTTTTCTCTAAACAAAAGAGCAAGTTTTTCTCTCTCTCCCCAAAGAAACGAAGAAGAAGAAAATCCTTTTTCTTTCCATGAAAAAAGAAAATCCTCCCTCTGTTTTCGACCTCAAAATTTCTATCTTTTTTCTTTGAGAGATGGCTGCTCTACTTTCAAAGAAAGAAGAAGAAATGGCCTGTGTTGAGCAATCGACTGCACTTTTCTATTCTTCAGCCAGTCATCCTAAAAATGAAAAGAAGAAGAAGAAAAAAAATTAAAATAAAACTCTATTTTCCCTTGTTTCTTTCTTTTGTTCTATCTCTTTTATTCTTTTGAAAACCAGCCTTTTTTGTTCTCCCAAAAACCCAAAAAAAAAAACCAAAAAACTCCCCTTCATCTTGCTACAGATGGCTCTTTTATACCTCTTCTTTTTTCTTTTTTTCATCCAATGGCTCTCTCTCTCTTTGTTCCACTTTCATCTGATGGCCATTATTTTTCTGCCATCTTCTCCCTTCTTTGCCCTTTTGTTCTTTGCTTTGATTGGCTGCTGCTTGGTTGTTTCTTCTTTTTCATTGGCTGACTTCATTTTTGCTATCACGCCCCGACCGGCCCGGGGTCGGCCACGTGGCAACCGCCACGCTGCCTCGAAGTATGTGCCGACCGGTCACGCACCAGAAGCACCGCAAGGCATTGAAATGGATATCATCGCTGTAAAACAACTAAAACTTTAATTATAAATCTTTTAATAAAATAATAAACTTAAAGTAGTACCAGTGGATTAATTTAAAGGAATACCTATGCAGCGGAAAACTACTAAGCCTAAGCCACCGACGTCTTCTAGTGAGCCTCCATTCTATTGGGTGACCCCGCACACGGATCTGCATCCATCCACATTTGGATACAGGTGAGTGACAGAGATTCAATGAGTCTCCATCAGGGTTAGGGAAAACAGGGTAATCGAAAATATAATAAAACAAATAAGATAATTTAAATTAAAAACTTTGTTTTCAACACTTCCTGTATCAAATTCTCCAAGAGTGAATAAAATAAATTTTGTTTTCAAAACCTCTTTTGAAATTCTCCCAAGGAGTATTAAATTTAAAATCTTTAAAATAATTATATACTCATGGGCTGGCACCTAATACACTGAAGGCACGACTGGCCGGTCGTATGCCTTACTGCACCGAGGGCTATTTCTTTTCTCTTCATATTCATTTTCTCTTTATCTCGTACACTAGCCCGTTCCCTCGGTGGTGCCTCACTGTGGTGGAACACAGTGAACTGGAGCTCTGGCGAGTTTTCCTACGCGCCTCTCCCAACCAGGCTCGACTCACCGTGCCCCTCGATAGGCGGTCCACGGCTGAGTATCATGCATGCTCTCAAACTCGATCCACGCTCCCGCAAATTGGAGCCCCGAGGAATCCCACTCAATCACTCGTCTTCCAGGGGCATCGTACCCCAATAATAATAATAATAATATTTCTTTATAAATATTAAAACATGTAAACACACACAAGCTTTATATTTTTAAAATCATCCCACCCCCATAAGTGGGCGTATCACAAAATAAAAAGTGTGTCGTGGATTACCCTTGTCCCAAAATCGTTGTAAAACCTTTTTAAAACAATTTATGTTTTTAAAACATTTTGCCCAAGTGGCTAAGCACTAAAAACTAAGCCACTCACAGTATTGGGAGAATCGTATACTCCCAAGCGCTCCATGTAGCTTTACCCTCCGGTGCATCGCAACATTCGATTATCCGGAGCCCTAGTACACGGAAATATTTGTTAGCATTCATAATTACATTTATGAATGCACCTATGAGGCTCTAACATGACCTAAGATTGGGCTTGAATGTGATTCGGGGCTTAGAAAAGTGTCCGAGAGATTCCGGGGTAAAAATTGGACACTTGGTAAAAATTACGAAAATGCCCATGGGGACACGTGGGCTCCACACTCGGGTTGGGCCCTACCCGGATTCTGGGCCATACAGGCCCTCCCGCGTGGCTGGGCCCGGAGAAGGCCCACCCACGCGGGTGGGCCAAATTGGCCAGGTCCCGAGCGGGACTGGCCCAAGTCCCGCACGGGACTCGGCCAGACGGTCTCTCCCGCGCGGGAGCCGCTCGGCCCCTCTCTGGATCCGAGACATTTCCTCTGATCCCAAGCCCCTCGGTCCACCGTTTCGCGTAAAATTCGAGATGGAGGTTCCTCTCACCTCCCACTACGCGTTTACCGGAGCAGAAATGAGAATTACAAGCTCAAAGTTCCTAAATCTCAAATCTAAGCTTAAAATCTAACTAAAAGCTGAAACTAACTTTGAGCTTGAATTTCTCCTAGACCAATGCATGGATAAGCGTGAAAACTTAATGGAATGTAGTTCAAGGAGTTAAGAACAACTCACCAAGATGTCGCCTTGAACTTGCGGTCGGTTTGTCCGGATAGGCCAAAAGTCCGAAATTGCTCCAAAAGAGCAGTTGAGAGAAAAGAGAAAGGAGAGAAAAGAGAAAGAGAGAAAATGAGGGGGGGGCCGATTTATAGGGTAGCCCGGTACTGGGTCTACTCGGACCCCGGGCCAAACTTTATCTTGTCTTTAAATCTCTCAAAACTTTAATCCTTGGCCCGATCCACCGACCAATTCACCAATGGGCGTCCAATCCATTGGCTATGGACTTAAGAAGTCCAGCTTAGTATTTCCATGTATGGTCACCAGTCTCATCTTCCAACTATGTCTTATCTTAAGCCTATCTTCTCTTCTGACTTGACACAGCAGGATCGACATATTGTTTAATTTATACGCTATCTTGTACTATTCCGTTCGTACGAAAAGTCGTGCTAGGTCTGGGAGTGTCATTTGCATTCTCGCATGGGCAACTTAAAGAGAAGGAATAGCCAAATAGCTGTGGAAAAAAGCCAATTGGCATGTGCTGCAAAAGTTGAAGTCTCTGGGGTTGTCTTCCTCCAGCTTTGAATGTGAATCACGTTCTTGTTGTTCTATACCAAGGGAATCCTGTAGTTGTTTTACTTGAGAGAGTGTAGGCTCTTTTACTTTCTCCGAGTCAGCATCAAATTAAGATTACTTGAAAGCCAAGTTTGAGTTTGCTTTGATTATCTTGCTTACTGGTGATTTCTCTTGTCTTTCTACATAATGAGATGGAAATCATCTAGCCTAGCCCTTGTATTCTCCTTCTGGCCATCCCATTAGACCCATCTAGCAAACCACAACATAATCACTAACTGCTAAGCTTAACTCTTCATTTGCAAAAACATGCAAAGCAGAAAATTGCTGGAAAGTAATCTTTTGCTGCTGGTCTTCAACTGATTACATGGCAGCAGTTACGTCTCTTCCCAGTACCATCATGGAGGATTTAAGTTCAGTTAATCCTGTTTTTGCTTGTTTACTCATGCAATCTGGCATCGAAAATGTGTAGACTGAACCGCTCGAAGCATATCTCTCATCTACCTTTTGAAGGTTTCCTAACTATGCTAATTTCCTTTTGCCAAGCTTAATAGTTTTTGTATGTCCTCCATATAAATAGCATCGGTGAGTCGCTAAGAAATGGGGAACGTTTCCACCTTCTGTCGTGACAAATACTTCATTGTGAAGGCAAACCATGTAGTCAAGTGCAACCAATCTTAATGAGTGGCCCTTAAATGAAGCGAAATCTTCTAGAGTAGCCAGTGTATCCTTCGTTTCTAAAAGTGGAAACATTTATTTAAGAGGAGCCATGTATTTTTCTACTTTGTAAATATTTCCTGCTACAACAAACTGATGTATTGTCATCAAAAACCATCCCCCTAAGCATCATTCCCACCTCTAAAGGAGTTAAAGGGCATTTTCCATCCATACAATTTGTACCAGGCTTTATGACCCCACCCCTTTGCCTAAATTTTCCTTTCTAACTTCTCTCTCAAGCAATATCCATCTCATGTCTCTCTTCCTCGCCACCATCATATTCATGGTATGAAAATGCACCAATATCCATTTCAAACCGAAGATGCACTGAAACATAATTTCCTCCACTATGGGAGCCATTCCTGACCATCCTCTCAACCATTTTATCAGCAAGTGTCCTTATAGGTTCTGAAAACCTCAGTGCCTGAAAATTGGATAAACACCTAAGTGCTTCTATATTTGAGGAAACTGAATATACCATCCTGTTAGAAAAGGATGCAATGTGAATACCGCCCATCGCCTGTAATTTTGGAAAAACCTTTTGAAGATAATGGGATGGACTTGACCAACCTTTTACTCATAGATTAACAATATTTTTTATGTCATTGTCAAACTTCTGAAGTACATTATATGGGAGCTCTCTGACCACATTCACATTATTTCTAAGTGCACGAAGAATTCTTCGTTAAATATATCTCCAAATTTGCTGGAATCTCGCCAGGCACTATTTTAGAGACAATAGAGTTGAAGCATGGCTTCCAATCTTGATGCATTTTCATATTATAGGCAGATTCTTCTTGTGAGGTTTATGTCCATTAACACCATCATTGACGTTGAAAACTGAGTGGGGGTGGGGTTGGTGGCTTTTGGTGTATAAACATATATATATATATCTATATATTGACACACACGGACCTAATTCTACTTTTCTGTGCGGCCGGAATAGTGTAAGACGGCGTATTAACTTGGGAATACGTCAGTCCAGATATGTTAAGATGAAGAAGAGAAGTGGAAAATAAGATAAGATGGAGTTGGAAGATGAGACAGGTGACCATGCATGGAAGCATAATTTGGACTTCTTTAAGTCCTTAGCCAGTGGATTGGAGATCCATTGGTGATTTAGTCGGTGGATTAGGCCAATGATCAAAATTTGGAGAGGTTGAAAAGAGGAGAAAAAGTCTGACCCGGTGTCGGGCTTCCCTATAAATAGGGGGAGGCCGAGCCTCTCCCCTCATTTTCTCTCTTTCTCTTTTCTCTCCGTTTTCTTTTCTCTCTTTTGCTCTCTCAGGGCAACTTTGGACTTTTGGCCGATCCGAACAATCCGACTGTCAGATCAAGGTGAGATCTTGGTATGTTATTTACTCACCTTAATCTACATTTTTCAAAGTTTGCATGTATTTCCATGCATTGGTCTAGGAGAAATCTAAACTCAAAGTTAGGTCTAGCTTTTTAGTCTAGATTTGAGATTTAGAAACTTTGAGCCAATGATTTCGAGTTTTCTTTACGTAAACGCTTTGTGGGCATCATGAGGATTGCCTGGATAAGTCCGTCAGAAGATTGTAGATCAAACGTCTTGGAAAACAGAGCAAAAGGCTCGGATCCTAAGCCTTTTGGCTCGTCCCTTACGCGGGAGTGACCTCGGATGGCCATTTGGCCACCCCGATCGAGTTTCGCGCTGGACTTGGTTAGGTCCCATGTGAGAGCTGCCCGCAGGCCAAGTCCCGCGATGGAGTGGCCCTGTTCATGCTGTCGGCCCACGGGCCCCCAGGGGCATTTTGGTAATTTTCTTCAAGTGTTTGATTTTGTCCCCGAAACTTCCCGAACACTTTTCTAAGCCTCGGATCACATCCAAGCCTAGTCTTAGGTCATGCTAGAGTCTCATAGGTGCATTCATATTTTGGATTATGAATGCTAACTCGTATTTCCGTGTATTAGGCTTCCGTACGATCGAGTGCAGCGATGCTCCGGAGACTTGTCTACGTGGATCATTTATGAGTGGCTTAGATTTCTCTGCTTAGTCACTGGGCCAGAGGTTTTAAAAGGATTTTAAAAAAATAAATGATTTCAAAGGTTTTGGGATACGGGGAATCCACACACACACTTACTTGGTGATATACCCAAGTAGAGAGTGTGATGATTTTAAAAGAAAATATAAAGACTTATGTGTGTGTGTGTTTATATGCTTTAAATATATATGTTTGATATATATATATATATATATTTTTGAGATTGATATGGATGGGATGCGAGACGAGTGACTAAGAGGGTTCCTTGGGGCTCTGATTTAAGAGAGCGTGGACCGAGTTGAGAGGCATGCATTGAGAAGTAGCTGTGGATCGCCTTTTGAGGGGCATGATGAGTGGAGACCCTGGGAGAGGCGCGTAGGGTAACTCACCAGGGTTCGATGTAGCTGTGTTCCACCACAGCGTCCGGCACCGTCGAGGGAACGAGCTGGAGAAAGAGAAAGAAAATGTTTTAGAAAAGAAAAGAGATAGCCCTCGGTACAATGAGGCATACAACCGATGGGTCGAGCTTTCAGTATATATAGAGGCCAGCCCATTTGAGATATGTATATATAATTATTTGAATTATTTTAAAGGAAAGTTCTCGCCTATAGAACTAGAAAGAGATTTTTGAAAAGAAAAATTTTTATTTTTGACACACTCGGACCTAGCACGACTTTTTCGTACGAACGGAATAGTGTAAGATGACGTATTAATCAAACAATGGGTCGGTCTGGCTGTGTCAAGTCAGAAGAGAAGTTAAAATTAGGATAAGACGGAGTTTAAAGATAAAGTAATTAACCGTACATGGAAATTAGTAAATGCCAAAAAGACCTCCAATTAAGTCCCTGGAAATTTATTATGGGCCCCATTGGCACAAGAAATCAAACGATTTAGCCAACGGGTAAAAATGGAAGAAAGTTGAAAAATGGGAAAAAGTTTGACCCGGGGCCCGAGTGGACCCGGCGTCGGGCTCCCCTATAAATAGGGGAGGGGGCCGAACCTTTCTTCATTTTTTTTCTTTTCTTTTTCTTTCTTTTTCTTCTTCTTTTCTCTGGAGCCAACCGGAGGCATTTTGGACAATTGGCAAATCGGGACAATCCGGCTATCAGATCAAGGTGAGTTTCCAGTATGTTGTTCTTCTCACCTTGATCTACGTTATGTTAAGTTTGCACGCACATCCATGCATAGGTTTAGCCTAGATCTCAGTTTTCAGCTTTTAACCGGATTAAAACTTTAAACTTAAATAAGTGGATTTCGGGCCGGTGGATTAAGGTGAGTTTTTAGTAGGTTATAGTACTCACCTTAATCTACGTTATATTCCATTTTTTACGCATTTCTGTGCACCGGGTGTGAGTAAATCGGAGATTTAGTCAATTTGGGCTAAATCTCGGTCTACGGAAAAATTGGACCGATGTTTCTCGTTTCTGCCTCGGCATGTCCGTCGTGGATGCCATGAGGATTGCCTCTCAAAGTTTGTATGGCGAAAGGAGGAGAAACGAGTGCGAAAACTAGGGGAGAGACTGGCCGAAGAACTAGCCGATCGAGTCCTTGTTTAGATATTTTTATATAATATTATTATATTAAAAGATATTTATATATTACATTAATATATTTAGATATTTATATAATATATCATTATAATGTATAAATATCTCATAGGAGGGCTTTTTGAGCGCAATTTCGAGTAGAACTTGGCCCAACCCGTGTGTGGCCCAACCTAGTTGGGTGTGGGGCCCACGGGCCCCGGGGGCATTTTGGTAATTTTTCATCGAGAGTTCGATTTTAGCCCCGAAACCTCCTGGACACTTTTCTATGTCCCGGACCCAGCCCGAGTGGCTGGTCCATGGGCCCAGGGGCATTTTTATAATTTTTCACCCAGTGTCCAATTTTTACCCCAAAACCTCCTGGACACTTTTTTAAGCCCTAAATCACATTCAAGCCTAGTCGTAGGTCGTGTTAGAGCCTCGTAGGTGCATTCATAAATTTAATTATGAATGCTAACGTACATTTCCGTGTGCTAGGACTCCGGGTGAATCGAATGCGGCGATGCTCCAGAGGTTGAGCTACATGGAGCGCTTGGGAATATACGAATCTCCCAATACTGTGAGTGACCTAGACTTCTTTGTTTAGCCATTGGGGAAAAAGGTTTTTAAAATGGTTTTTAAAATATAAATGTTTTCAAAAAGGTTTTGGGATACGGGAAATCCACCCACACACACTTGTTTGTGATATACCCACACGGTGAGTGGGATGTTTTAAAAAGAAATATAAAACTTATGTGTGTGTGATTTATATGTTCTAAATACAAATGTTTTATACGTTCTAAATACAAATGTTTTATACGTATATATATAATTTTTCAAATATTATTATTATGATTATTGAGGGTACGATGCCCTTGGGAGGTGAGTGATTGAGAGGGTTCCTCGAGGCTCCAATTTGCGGAAGCATGGACCGAGTTTGAGAGCATGAATGATACTCAACCGTGGACCGCCTATCGAGGGGCACGGTGAGTCGACCTGGTTAGGAGAGGCGCATAGGGAAACTCGCCAGAGCTCCAGTTCGTTGTGTTCCACCACAGCGAGGCACCACCGAGGGAAAGTGTTAGAGAGATAGAAAAGAGAAAATATTATTGAATGAGAAAAGAGATAGCCCTCGGTGCAGTGAGGCATATGACGACCGGCGGGTCGAGCCTCCGGTATAAAAGGGATGCCAGCCCATTTGAGATATATAAATTTATTTTATTTAAGATGTTTTTAAAAGAGGGTTCTTAGCAGGAGAACCAGAAAAGAGTTTTCAAAAGAAAAATATTATTTTATTATTATTTTATTTTATTTTATTTTGGATTTCCCTTATCTGCCCTAACCAGATGGAGATTCTTAGAACCTCTGTCACTCACCTGTATCTAATGTGGATGGATGCAGATTCGTGTACGAAGTCAGCTTTAGAAAGGAGGCTCACTAGAAGACGTCGGTGGCTTAGGCTTAGTAGTTTTCCCCTGCATAGGTATTCCTTTTAAATTAATCCACTGGTGCACTAATTAAGTTTTATTATTTTATTAAATGATTTTTAATTAAAGTTTTAAAGGTTTTGCAGCGATGGTATCCATTTCAATGCCTTGCGGTGCTTCTGGTGCGTGATCGGCCGGCACGTACTTTGAGGCAGCGTGGCGGTTTCCACGTGGTCGACCTGGGTGGGTCGAGGCGTGACAATTTTATTATTATATTTTGGGTTTCCTCTGTTTCCCTAACCCTAATGGAGATTCATTGAACCTCTGTGACTCACCTGTATCCAATATAGATTGATGCAGATCAGCATACGAGAATAGCAGATGGCGTAGGCTTATTAGTTTCCACTGCGTAGGTATTCTTTTAAATTAGTCCACTGGTGTATTACTTTTAAAAGTTAATTATTTTATTATTTTATTATGTTATTATTTTATTAAATGGTTTCTAATTTAAATTTTAGTATTGTTTCGCAGCGATGATATCTTTTACTATGCCTTGCGGTGCTTCAGGTGCTTGACTGGCCAACACGTACTTCGAGGCAGCACGGCGGTTGCCACGTGGCCAGCCCGGCCTGGTCGGGACGTCAAAACTTTAGTGGTATCAGAGCATTGAAAAGATTCTGACTGTTTTCGAAAGCTATAAAGTATTTTCAAAGTGTTTTCAAACGTTTTCAAAGCCAGTGGATTAATTAGGCTTACAACTCCAGAGTTCAAGTATGTGATTACTTGAACGCGTCATGAATGCCTAAACCTAGTCTTAGAATACCTTCTTTAGTAGCAAGCCTTTATATAGAAGACTCAAGTGTGGTCTATAGGTGAGATGACACCATGACCACCTTTTTCTTGAAATTCGTGAAAGCAATATGAGCTTTCCGAGAAGCTTCCCAAAATCAATTTTTCAGCTTATAATGTTTTTCTACTCGACAGCTAAACCGAACAAGGGATTGTGATTCCCTTGAGATGACGAGATAGGCGATATATCATCCAACCCTCTAAGATAGCCTAATTAGAGGCACACCAATGAAAGAAAATTGGTTCGATGTCCACAACGTTACATCGAGACTCGCTAGTGAAGAAGCGAGTTTGACACCTAACCCAACCCAGATACGATTTTCCCCATTCTTTACACAATGAATGTGTAAGATTTGGGGGTAAGTGAAGTGGCTAGAATAAGGCAAGGAGCCAAGATGGACCTGATGTGCATGAAGACTAATCCCACTTCTCTCGCTTTCTACACCATTAGTGTATAGTTTAGGAGAGGGAAGTTGGGTTAGAATGCAAGAGATCCCTTTGATTTTTTGCTTTCATATCGATCACAGAGGGTGAGGTTGTCCAAAACCTCAGAACGTACGATAAAGCATCTGAGCAAGGGATGAAGGATTGAGGAGGACCTCACAAAGAACAAATGGAAGGGTGAAAAAGTGAAGCCAATGAAGAGCTAGCCAAGTAAAGGAATTTTTGAGGAGCCCACATGGAGCAAAAAACCCTTGGCGGCTAGGGTTCGAGGAGTGCTGTATCGCACTAGTGCTCGAACACCTAGGCCTTGGGGTAGCATATGAGGTGGTTGGGCTCAACCCAACACTGTGGTAAACCTGGTGAGTTGAACCTACAGGTTGGCAAGTTTGTAGGGATGAGCCCACAGATTGCCTGGAGAGTGCTCCTTAGAGTGGGCATGAGGTAAGAGAAATTGTAGTGAAGGCTAGCCAGCTCATCTTATTCTTACATTGTGGTATGTAAATGAAGCAAGAAAGGGGGTATTGGTGGACGATAGAGAGTCCACCTAGAGTCAATTAAAGACGACCATCCAAGGAAATTGGGAGAGATCAAGTGAGCCCAAGATTACGAGAGGTGAGATAAGGGAGAGTCACTCGAGGATGTGGTAAGAGTTCATAAGTGACACACCCGGACCTAGCACGACCTTTTCGTACGAACGGAATAGTGCAAGATGATGTAGTAATTGAACACTAAGTCGGTCCGGCTGTGTCAAGTCAGAAGAGAAGATAAGCTTAAGACAAGATGGAGTTAGAAGATGAGATTGGTGACCATGCATGGAAACACTAAAGTGGACTTCTCTAAGTCCATAGCCAATGAATTGGACGCCCATTGGTGAATTTGTCGTTGGATCGGGCCAAGGATTAGAGTTTTGAGAGATTTAAAAGAGAAAAGAAAGTCTGGCCCGGGGCCCGAGTAGACCCAGTGTCGGGTTCCCCTATAAATAGGGGGAGGCCGAGTCTCTCCCCCTCATTTTTCTCTCTTTCTCTCTTCTCTCCTTTCTCTTTTCTGTCAACTGCTCTTTTGGAGCAATTTTGGACTTTTGGCCGATCCGAACAAATCGACTGCAAGTTCAAGGCAAAATCTTGGTGAGTTGTTCTTAACTCCTTGAACTACGTTTTATTAAGTTGTCACGTTTATCCATGCATTGGTCTAGGAGAAATCTAAGCTCCAAGATAGTTTCAGCTTTTAGTTAGATTTTAAGTTTAGATTAAAGATTTAGGAACTTTGAGCTTGTAATTCTCATTTCTGCTCCGGTAAACACGTTGTGGGAGGTGAGAGGAACCTCCATCTCGAATTTTACGCCAAACGGTGGACCGAGGGGCTCGGGAACCGAGGAAAAGCCTCAGATCCCGAGGCTGCCGACCAGCTCCCGTGAGGGAGCCTAGTCTCTCCCGCGTAGGAGAGACCAGCAAGCCGGGCCCCGAGCAGGACCCGAGCCTGTCCGGCTCCGGATTGGGCATTTTGGCCCAATCCGTGCGTTTGAGCCATTTTGGGCCCAATCCGAGAATTTGTGCCTTCCGGCCCAAATTTCAGGCTGGGCCTAACCCAACCTCAGGGGCAGGCCTGCTTGGCCGAGAACGGGGCCGGGCATGGCCAATGGGGCCCACAGGTCCCCAGGGGCATTTTCGTAATTTTTCACCAAGTGTCCAATTTTTACCCCAGAAACTCCCGGACACTTTTCTAAGCCCCGAATCACATCCAAACCCAGTCCTAGGTCATATTAGAGCCTCATAGGTGCATTCATAAATTTAGTTATGAATGCTAATGTATATTTCCATGTACTAGTGCTCCGGGTGAATCGAATGCGGCGATACTCCAGAGGTTGAGCTACATGGAGCACTTTGGAGTATACGATTCTCCCAATACTGTGAGTGACTTAGGCTTCTCTGTCTAGCCACTGGGGAAAAAGGTTTTAAAAATGATTTTAAAAACATAAATGTTCTCAAAAAGGTTTTGGGATACGGGAAATCCACACACACGTACTTATTTGTGATATACCCACACAGTGAGTGGGATGTTTAAAAAGAATTATAAAGACTTATGTGTGTGTGTGTGTTTATATATTTTTAAAATGTATGTTATATATTTATATATACAATTATGAAATATTATTATTATGAGTTTTAAGAGTACGATACCCTTGCGAGATGAGTGATTGAGAGAGATGCTCCTCGGGCTCCAATTTGCGGGAGCGTGGACGAGTTGGAGGAAAGCATGCTAGATTCTCAACCGTGGATCGCCTATTGAGGGGCACGGTGAGACGAGACCTGGTTAGGAGAGGCGCGTAGGAAAGCTCGCCAGGCTCTAGTTCGCTGTGTTCCACCACAGCGAGGCACCACCGAGGGAAAGGGCTAGAGAGATGGAAAAGAGAAAATATTATTGAATGAGAAAAGAGATAGCCCTCAGTGTAGTGAGGCATAAGACGACCGACGGGTCGCGCCTCCAGTATGATAGAGATGCCAGCCCATTTGATGTATATATATATATATTTATTTATTTAAAGTGTTTTTAAAAGAGGGTTCTCAGCAGGAGAACTAGAAAAGAGTTTTCAAAAAGAAAAATAATTATTTTATTTTATTTTGGACTTTCCCTTATCCGCCCTAACCCAGATGGAGATTCTTAGAACCTCTGTCACTCACCTGTATCCAATGTGGATGGATGCAGATCCGCGATCGGAGTCAGCTATAGAAAAGAGGGTCATTAGGAGGCGTCGGTGGCTTAGGCTTAGAAGTTCCGCTGTGTAGGTATTCTCTCAATTAGTCCACTGGCATTTCTTTTAAAGTTAATTATTTTATTAAATATTTACTAATTAAAGTTTTAGTTTCATTTGACAGCGATGATGCCTATTTATGCCTTGCGGTGCCTCAAGTGTGTGACTGGCCAGCACGTACTTTGAGGTAGCGCGGTGATTGCCACGTGGCCGACCCGGGCGGGTCAGGGCATGACAATAAGAAAAAAACCTAAAGGACTCGAAGATGGCAAAAAGGAAGAGTAAGGAAAAAGGAACAACAGAGAAGCTATTCTTAGGAAACGATGAGGAGGAATGAGGCAAGGATGACAAAGACAGAGAATGAGGAAAGAATGAAAAGATATCACATCCAAGTGGTCAATGAGTAGTACGTCCGTTACTACTTGTCTAACCAGATAGCAATGTCAGGAGAAAGGAAATAGAGATGGAGGAAACGGAATAAGGAGAAAGATAAGCTAGAGATTTCCACACTCGAGGGGTTCGTAAGTAATAAACCCTTTATCATTGGTTGATAATAAGAGTAAGAAGGAGGAGACCTCCAAAGGATAACAAGAAAGGAACTTGACAAAGTCAATAGGAAGTAAGTAAACAAAGAGAGTAGAATGCACGACAATGATGGAAATGCCTACTTGCGTGCAAATGGAAGACACGGAGAGAATTTTCTCCAAAGTTGTAAAGACATCACCAGAAGGAATTGTTGAGAAAGAAGAAGTGGAGAAAAGAAGAAAAGTAAACCCTTAAATAAAGGATAAAGAGGTGTAGTTATGTAGTGCGAAAGCTTCTTTAATAAAGGAAGAAAGCATAAAACTCTAGGTAAAAGAAAATTCTAGGCTAATCAGAGTTGAATAAGGCCTAAGAAGAAAGAGAAACTTAGTTCAGTTGATGGACTAAGTTTTGGTTAATTAGGAGTAGAGCCTTAAAAGAAGAAAACTATAACATATCACTAGAAAACTTTAACCTTAATTAGTGATAATTTCATAACGAATCATAGGTTAATGAAACCAAAATGACTAGGTAGAACTAGCAAATAGTAAGACTAGGAAATTAGAAATTTAGACGAAACCTAAGTAGATAACCTAGGGATAGGTTAAAGAAAGCGAAAAAAAAGAAGGAGGATTCAAAAGGCCTAAAAGGAGGATTAAGAAAGATCTAGTGAAAGAAATCGAATAAAAGACTTAGAAACGGATATTAGTTAAAGAAAGTCGAGCATAATGAACCCCAAATTTGAGTCAAGCCAAGGCACTACATCATACTACGAATAGGTCAAAGAAAATGAAGAATAAAAAATGATGATTGGAGGCTAGAACTACAGAGAACAGGAGGGTTAAGAATGTGAATTGGTGAAAAGAGAAGGAAGGGAAAACCCTAGATAGAGGAGAGTAAGAGATTGGATAGAAAGAAAAATTGGAAAGGAGAAGAAGGTACTCGAAAGAAACGAGTGAATGAGGGTAATTATATCCAAAAAGATAACAGGTAGTAGGCTTTTCACTACTTACCTACCCTGATGATATCAGTAAAGAATGAATGGAAGAGAAAAAAAGAGAGATAAGGAGCGAAAATACCAAAGCATGGTAAAGCATACAAAGGTGACAAGATGATGAGGATGAGGATAATGATGATGATGGAGATTATAAGGAAATCATAAACGTAGTCAATGGCAAAGTGGATAGACCTAGGTAAGAGTCGAAGGAAAAGTAACGATAAACAAGATAATAATTGAAATTGGAGAAGACAAAAAGGTGGTTAAGCATGAACCAGAATAATGGTTGGAACAGAAAGAGACAAAAGAATGAGAACGAAGTAGTAAAGTGAGATAGAAGGAATTAAGAGTAAGGAGTCAGGGAACATAAAGGATAAGTTGAAAATTTTGAAGAAGGGGAGCAGCCTAATCCTAAGGATAGCCTCCACGAAGAATAATAAATGAAGAAAGGATGTGGGAGATAAAGTTAAGCCAAGGTAAAATGGAAATAGCTAAGCGCGAACAAGATTGTGGACTAAGGAGGATAAAGAAAGGTGTAGTCCATGACAAATAAACCATGATGTGGATGACAAAGAGAAGATATCGAGGAGTTAAGAGCCGAGGACGGCTAAGCTAAAAAAGACCCATATGTGAAAATTAAGAAATGTAGGAATTGAGACAGAAAAGATGACAAGGACAACCCTGAGTACTCAATGCAAGGAGAATAGGGATAAGAAAAGGGATTGGTCAAGCTTACAAGCTTTTATGAGCATAGCCAGTATAAGAAAAAGAAAGGAAATTCTAACACCCAAGAGAAGCAAAGGTGTTAGAAGAAAAGAGGAATAAAGATGAGGACGATGAAGAAAGCTAGGGAAGAAAGCAAGGAAAAGAAAGAATAAAGCTTGGGTAAAGAAAATTCTAGATAAGACATGAAAGATCACGTAAATCAAGGTAAAAGAGTATGAAGAAGAGAAAGGATATAGAGATGACAAGAGTTGCAGGATAATGCCAAGGGATGGCAATGGACCCAAGATAAGGGCAAATCAAGTGAAGAGACAAGAAACCCTAAGAGAGAGGTATACAAGGATGAAAAAGCTACAAAGGATGCCTCACGAGTATAACGTGTGCGATTTACTTTATCCCGTATTGACGGGAAGACAAGAGAAGAGTGGACCCCATAATGGACTGTGGGCGAATGAAAAGAAAGAAAAGGATGATGAAGGGGATGAAGAAACCCCTAGAAAGAACTGTTGATGGAAGGAGGAAAAGAAATCGATAAATTGACAAAAAAGCTAATGTGAAGAAAAGAGGTCGTAAGGAAGAGAAACACATGACACCTCCTAAAGTGAACGCTCCAAAGGAGTGAAAGACAAAAGAAACCCTAAGAGGCCAGAGGAATGGCATAGATGGGTATAAAGTCGAGGCTCAAGTGTGAGTGATTTAGGAGCCATGTGGGGCATCCCCATGAGAGAAGAGATCAGAGATCAAGATCTTGAGGATCTCTGTGATGACTACTCGAGAGAATCGACCCAGTGTGTGATTAGAGGAGAGCATGAGACCTCCTAGAGTTCTCTATCCCAGAGAGGATGAGAGATGAGATGGGCCGTGGGCCCTGTATGCGATGAGATGGGCCAAGAGCCCTATATGAGATAGTGATGGGCAGTCAAAGAGTGAGTCAGATTGTGAGAGCCGATAGGGCATGATCTCTGATTCCTCTGATATGATATGGCCAATAGTAGGCCAATGTGTATAAGAGCCCGACTCATATGCTATAAGATTAGAATGGAAGAAGATCAGAAAGAAAGAGAATAAAAGCAAGAAATGGATTAGAAAAGTAAGACCAAGATAAGGGAGAGACAACTAGCTCACCGCACACCTCGTTGTAGAGGCTAGGGAGTTAACCTAAGGTCTTCCCTGACATCTTGGTTACAAAGATGAGCAGAAGACCATGAAACGACAAGAAATGCATCGAAGAAAGACCTTAAAGTGAGAGGCAATGATAAAGAGAATAAGAAGATACTACAAAGGAGAGTAAGAGGTGTGGAACCTCAGAAGCAATAAGAGGGTGGTCTCGTTAACAGAGACTTTAAAGAAAAGACGAAGGCAAGGTGAGAGGATCGAGTAAGCACAACTAAAGCGGAAGAAGAACCTCCAAATGACACGATTGAAGTGAAGTGAGCCTAACTCATGAATGGGCAAAGGTAGGCTATGCTAAGGAAAAGATGAAGTTCAAATTCAAGGACAGAAGAGCAATCAAATTGCCCTTGAAGAGGATGATCGGAAGAGATTAAGACGCAAATTCGTGGGCGTCATTAGAATAGTGGTGTGAACAATATTCGAAAACAAGAGAAAAGATTGGAACAGAAGCCAGATCTCCCCACATCTACCTTAGTAATTTCGAGGATGAAATCTTTATAAGGAATGGAGAGTTGACATACCCGGACCAAATTCAACTTTTCTGTGCAGCCGGAATAATGTAAGACGACGTTTTAACTTGGGAATACATCGGTTCTGATGTGTTAAGATGAAGAAGAGAAGTGGAAAATAAGATAAGATGGAGTTGGAAGATGAGACAGGTGACCATGCATGGAAGCATAATTTGGACTTCTTTAAGTCCTTAGCCAATGGATTGGAGATCCATTGGTGATTTGGTCGGTGGATTAGGCCAATGATCAAAATTTGGAGAGGTTGAAAGAGAAGAGAAAGTCTGACCCGAGGCCCGAGTAGATCCAGTGTCGGGCATCCCTAAAAATAGGGGGAGTCCAAGACTCTCTCCCTCATTTTCTCTCTTTTACTCTCTCGGGGAAACTTTGGAGTTTTGGCCAATCTAGACAATCCGACCGTCATATCAAGGTGAGATCTTGATATTTATTCTACTCACCTTAATCTACGTTTTTCTAAGTTTGCACGCATTTCCATGCATTGGTCTAGGAGAAATCTAAGCTCAAAGTTAGGTCTAGCTTTTTAGTCTAGATTTGAGATTTAGAAACTTTGAGCCGATGATTTCGATTTTTTTTCAATAAACGCGTTGTGGGCATCGTGAGGATTGCTTGGATAAGTCCTTCAAAAGATTGGTGATCGAATGATGCGGAAAACAGAGCAAAAGGCTCGGATCCCAAGCCTTTTGGCTCCTCTCCCAACGGGAGTCGTCTCCCACTCGGGAGTGAACCCCGACCGACTCCGTAGTGGGACTTGCTCAGGTCCCAACCGGGAGAACTAGCAGGCCAAGTCTCGGGCGGGAGTGGCCCTATTCATGCAGTAGGCCCACAGGCCCCCAAGGGCATTTTGGTAATTTTTATTCAAGTGTCCGATTTTGACCCTGAAACTTCCCGGACACTTTTCTAAGCCCCGGATCACATCCAAGTCCAGTCTTAGGTCATGCTAGAGCCTCATAGGCACATTCATATTTTGGATTATGAATGCTAACTCGTATTTCCGTGTATTAGACTTTCGGATGATCGAGTGCGGCGATTCTCCGGAGACTTGTCTACGTGAATCCTTTGGGAGATACGAACCTCCCAACACTATGAGTGGCTTAGATTTCTCTGCTTAGCCATTGGGACCAGAGGTTTTAAAAAGATTTTAAAAACATAAATGATTTCAAAGGTTTTGGGATACAGGGAATCCACACACACACACTTACTTGGTGATATACCCACGTAGAGAGTGGGATGATTTTAAAAGAAAATATAAAGACTTATGTGTGTGTGTGTTTATATGCTTTAAATATATATGTTTGATATATATATATATATATATTTGAGATTGATATGGATGGGATGTGAGATGAGCAACTGAGAGGGTTCTTCTGGGCTTCGATTTGAGGAAGTGTGGACCGAGTTGAGAGGCATGCATTGAGAAGTAGCCGTGGAAAGCCTTTTGAGGGGCATGGTGAGTGGAGACCCTGGGAGAGGCTCGTAGGGTAACTCACCAGGGCTCGATGTAGCTGTGTTCCACCACAATGTCCGGCACCACCGAGGGAACAGGCTAGAGAAAGAGAAAGAGAAAGAAAATGTTTTAGAAAAGAAAAGAGATAGCCCTCGGTGTAGTGAGGCATACAACTGACGGGTCGAGCCTTCAGTATATATAGAGGCCAACCTATTTAAGATATGTATATATAATTATTTAAATTGTTTTAAAGGAAGGTTCTCACCTAGAGAACTAGAAAGAGATTTTTGGAAAGAAAAATATTTATTTTATTATTATGTTTTGGATTTCCCCTATTTCCCTAACCTTGATGGAGATTCATTTAACCTCTGTTACTCACCTGTATCCAATGTGGATGGATGCAGATCTACGTACGAAGATAGCAGATAGATCGAAGTCTCACTAGGAGGCGTCGGTGGCATAGGCTTAGTAGTTTCCACTGCGTAGGTATTCTTTTAAATTAATCCACTCGTGTATTACTTTTAAAAGTTAATTATTATATTATTTTATTAAATGGTTTCTAATTTAAATTTTAGTATTGTTTCACGGCGATGATATCTATTACTATGCCTTGCGGTGGGGCTGAGTTTTTTCTAACTTATGGGGCTGAGTTTTTTTTTAATGAATTTTTTGTTATTCCTTAAATGTCCTTATCGTTTTCTTTTATTTAACAACTTAATTTTATTTTCACTTTTTATCTTCTCATTTTTTTATCTGATAGTCGTATTTCTCTCCATGACTTATTGTTTTAGAACATTTGAATGAATAATACAATAATAATCTATAGATTATACATAATTTATACATAGTACATCAATAAATTTAAAAATTTATACATAAATTAAAAAAATGAATTTATAAATAACCTATAGATTAGAAAATAATTATACAAAAATATTTTTTTATGAAATGATTATATAAATTATATTAATAATATACATTCACATATATAAATAATATATATTAACATATATATATATATATTTATATATATGATAGTTAACACATATTTTTTCGTAATTTTAACACTTCAAAGTTGTTTTAAAATATTACTACCAAACAACTTTCTAGGTCTTAGAGCACTTCTATATTAAATTTGCCAAATACTATTTTAATTTCCCTAAACGTCACTTATAAAAGAACTCTACTAGAATAGCACTTTTAATAGCAACTCCAACCGGGCCAAACAACCCCTAAGAGCATATATACAGTGGACTCAATTACTGAAGTTAGAGAAATTTAGAGCATTTATAACACCATTTATTGATAACATTGATTTCTCTCGAAGTTCTTCATTCCTACCACTGTGAAAGTTATATAGAGCTTTAATTGCACAAATTAGCTAGGTATGCTCAAGAGATCATTTATTGTACATTCTCCTTTCTCTTGCAATCTTAGAGTGTGGGAAGCATTCTAAGGGTTAAAATCAACTAGTAGGCCCTAGGTTGATTTCAAGAAAAAAATAGTTGAGATGGGAAAGGATTTTCACATTTGATGAGGTGGCCGTTCTTCCACCATTGATAAATATATGTTTTAATGTGTTGGCATCTCATCCAACCATAAACCGTACTCTCCAGTTGGAAGTTAATAAACAGGAGAGGAGTCGGATCCCTTTGGGTTGTGACAATGTCTAAATTGTTGAAGTTCATTGTCTGAAGCTCTTAGATTTTTCCTCTCCCTTTTCTTTTTGGTTAACAAACTCTATCCTAACAAAATGTTAACCAGGGTCAAGTGTTAAAGGATTATTTTGATATCAATCAAAGGGTTAAGGGTTAATTAAATATAAATCAAAGTATATATACAACTTAATTATTAGGTACAAATACCATAATACTTAGACCAAATATCAATATGAAATTAGCCAGTTCTCAGAACCAAAAACTAACAACTAACAACATATTGATACATGCAAAACTTTTTTTTTTTGTAAACCACATGTGTCCATATCAATTTATAATGATTTATGACTCAGTATGTTCAAACCGAGTCGATCTACTATGGGAATAAAAGCTCTCCGGTAGATGGTTTTTTCTATTCACAATCGAACTTGAGACCTTGCATAAGAAAAATAAGTGCCTTACCATTTGAACTAATCAATTCTTGGTATATACATGCTGAACTTTAGTTGACAGATTGGAGCACCAATTGTTTGCCTATAATATCTTCCTTGGCAGATCGAACCATCTATTAGATTGCCCAATCTGGCATGATTTAATTCATCTTATACAAAATATTAACCAAAGACATTTAAAGGGCTGGTGGTGTTTTCCTTAATTAATTAAACTTTTGGTTGCTCTACAATTGTTTAGGTATGTATAAGCTGTCTTTCATCTTCTAATGAATACCCACAAAAATAAACTCAGAATCAAATAATGTCAGAGGGAAAAATGGGTAATCATGAATTGATAACTTGTCTACTAGAAAAACACAATTATTGCCAAGTTATTATGCTATTTTCAGAGGGAATCTTACAAAATGAAAACCGTAAATATGAAAGAAGAAAAAAAGAAGGAGAAAATAGAAGAGAGAAGAAAATAAGAAATAGAATAAGAGGAGAGAGCCCACTGAGACAAATCAAAGAAAAGAGAATGATAGAAGAAAATCTGCAGGACCACAGATTTAAAACATATCTTTTATGATATTGCACATAAATAGATTAAATCATGACAACATTATGTTATAAAATTTTGGTCTCCCTTGAAAACTAACTTACTTTTATAATGGATTAAAATATCTTGCTTTCCTGCACTTTTCCCCAAACCTCTCATCCTTGGAGCAGAGAAACAAACTATATACACCTGTGAAATAAGAGAATCGAAAGAGGGGGAACGAAGAAGGAGAATTATTACCAAAATATAATTTCTTGAAAGAAATTCAGCACTCAACTCTTAATAAATTTCATTTTTTTTTAATTTTATCTTTTGTGTTGCAAGCACAATGGAGTACTAAAAGGCTTAATTTTTCTCCAAAAAAAAAATCGGAAGCATATCTATATAAGTAGGGTGTTGTATGCATATATCCAACATATATAAGCAATTTACTTGTTGAAAACTAGATATAAACAATAACCGAAAGACTATAATACTATGACAAATGAAATGAAACCCAGTTACCTACTGGGATGACATTGTTGAGAACTTTTATCTGATAGTTTCGATTTTTTATCTAGATGGTCTCCCTCATCGTCACAACTCAACTTCATTCGGGAGCATTGTCATCATGGCCATTCTCAACGGTAGCATCATCTTCAACCATTGATCGTCCAAATCTCCATTTTGTACACCAAATTCCTGGGAAGCTCGATGAGGACCAACAGGAGATTTTGGTTGAATGTTAGAGCTGCATCAGTTATCTTTATCAGAGTTGGAAGTTATGCTGGAGCCAACAGCACAAACGGTAAAATGCTCTGCATCCAAGTAGAATACATGAACGCCACATTTCTCCACCTTAATTTCTTCTCCATTAAGAAACTTATCATCATGAAATTTTGAAACGTTGGTAGCTACCACCTTTGCATTTCAATTCATGAAATTTTGAAATATTGGTGTTGAGGTATGGAAATCCGAGACCTCGACGGGAGCCTAAGCTAGCCAATAGCGACCTGGAGAGAGGAAAAACAGTAAAGGAGGTGATCGGCAGTTGGTCGGTTAATCCCACTCTGATGCTTAAGTCAGCTAGGGTTTAAGAGAGGTTCTAGGAGAATAGAACTGGAAGAAGGAATCTCATACTTGGTTGCATGGTACTGTGCATATATATAGAGTTTACATGTAGGCTTTGCCTAAGCATGGAGTCTGGAGATCGGGCCTTCCTTATTGGACCGTCTCCTTGGTGGGATTAGTGATTGGCACTGCTGGATCCTAGCCTGGGCCAAATGGTCATGAGGCCTAGGCCGGATGGTTGCGAGGCCCAATCGAGTGGCTATGAGGCTTGGGTCGGGTGCTTTGGATTGGCACTGTTGGGCTTTTACTCAACAAGTGCCCCCTAGACGCGAAGACAAGTACAAAGTGGTCGACTGCACAGCTAAGGTAGGGGTTCTTGCATTGTTTGTCGGGTGATGGGGTGCATGTCGCTTGGGTAGCTCCGAAGTCGGCAGATGGACTTTGCGTCAGTTTTACAAAACGCGGTGAGGGGAGTCATCTGCTCAAGCCTGTTGTGGCCGATAGGTGGGTGGGAGACAGCTGGAGTCTCTTGGCACGGGGTACATGTTGTCAGGGTAATCTTGATTTTTGATAATCACGTTTTGAGAGGGAAACTGGAGGTTTTGGTGATTGGGGAGGAAGATTTTGGTGCCATGTGTCGCCTCAGGGCTAGGCATGTTAGAGGTATAAATACCTTCCTCTTTCTTTGTCTTTTCACTTTCAACTTTCTGAGAAATTTTTCACGACTGTTGGTTGCTTTTTCTCCCTCGAGTTTCTGAGTTCTTCTTCTAGTTTCGTTGTTTTTCTGTTACGGCGTCGGTGTTGTGGTTAAGATCGGAGGGTCGATTCGTCATGTCGAAGAGTTCTTATGCAGCGTTCGGTTCTAGGTTATGCTTGGAGTCGAAAGTTTCGGTCATGAGCAGTTTTGTGTTTTTCTTTTTGGTGTTTTTGGTTTGAAGTATGAGTAGCGAAGGTGAGAGTAGTGTAATGGGGATCAGTGGTGCCCGGATGGGAGAGGAGGACGCCGCTTCCAGCGGTGGTCGGACGGTGTTTGGGCACAGTGTTACCGAGGAAGCGGCTGACGTGGCTGAGGAAGTGGTGGTTACTGGGCCCGTGATTCGTGATGGGGGGCCCACTGCTTCTATTTCTGGTCACGTAGGTTCTGGCCCGAGCCCAAAGAAGAAGAAAAATGTTACTGCTGGTAGGGGCAAGGGAAAAGCAAAGGCTGCAGGGGAGCAGCAAACAAGGACGCAGCTGATCACGTGTCCATATACACAGGGGATGACTTGAATGACGAATGCCTGGCTCGGTTGACAAGCCCAGACCTAGTCCGCACGTGTCAAGTATTATATTTATGTAAATTATTTAGCCAAGAGACCAAATTAGATTTTTCATAGACGTTTTGAACTTCCTTTAGCTCAATTTCGAGCCTAGGAGCTTAAAATTTTATCCGGAGTTGGTGGGGTCCTTGGGCACGAAGACCGAGGCAAGAAGGCCGGGTTGACTAAAAGTCAACCCATGGTGCAGTTGACCAATGGTCAAACCAGATGGGTTGACCAAAAGTCAACCTAACTAAATAAAAGTGGTGGTCGGCTAACCGACCACCATTTCCATTTCTTTTCATGTTATTTTCTTCTTCTTCTCTTTGTTTCTTTCTTTTTTTCAAATCCTTTCAATTTCCTTTAAATTTTCAGCCTTCAATCCATCATTAAACACTTCATCAATCATCAATAACAACTCCTTTAGCTTGTTTGAGAATCAAAAACACCAAATTCATGAAGAATTTTCGAAATCCAGAAATCTGTCAAACTGGCGACAGATTGTTCATTAGCTCATAACTTTCAATTCAACTGTGGGAATTGGCTGGGTTTTTGGTATGTTGTTCTAGACTCATCAAGATTTAATTTGATAGCTTATATGCATGATTTCGTGGTCTGAACTGAAAGTTATGCTAATTTGAAGTTGAATTTCGCTGCTGCCCAAAAAATCTGCACACCTTGCTGTTTTGCTTCGAATTTCTTGCTGAATTCATTGTTTAATTCGTTTTTTTTGCTATGGGTTCAAAGATTATATATCTAAGATTACTTTTTTCAATTCTCATGCAATTTGGTGGAGAATTGAAAGAGAATTGAATTTAGGAATGGTACAACCAGATTTTCTGGTTGCTGAAGAAATGTGCAACCCGGATCCATTTGGATCCGGGTTGGACCCAACTGATTGGGTCATTCCCAATTTGGGTCCTAAGGTGCAAAATGGTCATTTCGCGGCGCTAGGTCCCAATTAACTTATGATAGCTTCAATTAATTTATGGACTTGCCCAATTTTACTCCGAGACCTTAGAAACTCTAATTAGTTTTTACCTAGGTGATTAATTTTTAGTCAATTGCCTTTATTAATCAAATTAGATTTTAATTTGATTATTTAGGTACGTGATTGCACGAGTTTTGGACCGGTAGCAGTTTGAGCTAAGGCATTCGTGGGGTAACCGGGAGTATACAACTCTCATCTCTTGTGAGTGGCTTGGATTATATTGGTTGACCATTAAAGGTTAACTGTTTTCAAATTTCTTTATAAATGCTTTATTAAATTGTTTATATATGTTTTGGAGTATGAAATGTCCACCCTCACACACCAAGTTTACAAATGATTTAAAGGGTGGGAATTTCAAATATTTTTATAAATTGATATTATTGATAATTGTTTGGGGTACGATGCCCCTAAGAGATGAGAGATTGAGCGGGTTCCTCGGGGCTCCAATTTGCGGGAGCGTGACCGAGTTGGAGAAGCATGCAAGATTCTTGACCGTGGACCGCCTGTCGAGGGGCACGGCGAGACGAGACCCTGGGAGAGGCGCGAAGGGAAGCTCGCCAGGGCTCCAGATTGCTGTGTTCCACCACAGCAAGGCAAACGTCAAGGGAATGGGCTAGAGAGCAAAGAAAAGTGTTTTAAGGTATAAAGTAACCCTTGACGGTCCAACGGGTACCCCAGTGCACGGGTATACCTTTTTGGGACAATTTCAGAAGCTAGCCCATTTGCAAATATTATTATTGATTTAATATTTGTTTTGGTGTGGGACTTCTTATAATCTTTAGTAAATGGTTTATTAAATTGATTTTGGATTATTTTATATCCCCAGCCTGAGGTGATCGGTCATTATAACCGAGTCCCTCACTGGGTACAAGTATATTGTACTCATTCCATTCACTTTTATTGTCAGGCCATCAGGTTTCGGACAGCGGACGTCCCGGTGGTCAGTGATCCCAGTACGTCACTGTGGACACGATTTTGTAGGTGCCACCCTTTTTACCCTGAGAATCTTGGCTCGGGATATTAGTGCATATTACATATATGTTATGTATATATATATTACTTTTCGCTGCATGGAGCACCGTAAAACGTGTCACTTTCTTTTTAAATATTTTTGAACTATATTATCTATAATATTTTCGTATGTTTTCATGTATTGCTCGAATACCCTTTATTTTTTTTATGCCTTGTGCCATCTTGGTTGCCCGCCTGACGAGGCACGCATATCGAGGTGGTACGGCGGTTGTTACATGCCCGGGCCCACGGGTCGGGGTGTGACAATTTTATTGGTATCAGAGCAAATTTTAATATATATAGTATATCTACATTATACCGAGCCGAGGAGTTCACATAATTTTGAGATTTCTGATTTTGGGGTTAGAATTAAGGGGTATAATTAGTATAGAGATATTTTTGTCTACTGACCTAGATTTTATGTAGAGTTACATCATGCCACCTAGAAGGAGGAATATCTCTGATCCTTCTATGCCTACCCCTGATCCCTCGGTACCTAGGAGAAGAGGCCGGCGACGTAGGCAGCCTGACGTTCAACCTAGTGTAGACCCGGAGACCACTGCGATTTCGGACGAGCCCGTTCCACCTATCCCACCTGTTGATGAGACGCATCATCAGGATGCTCATGCTGAGATTCCACCACCCCCACCTCTGACGACTGCCACGCCGGTGCAGTTTACGCCCGCTGATTTTGAGCGGATGTTCGACATTTGGGCCAATAGATTCTTTTCTTCCCAGATGGCCACTGGTGCACATCCGACTACCGGCACTACACCACCAGTTCATCCATCTCCACCGATGCCGACACCGATGCCGCTGCACTTTCAGCCGAGCGGTGCGGCGAGCACTTCTGCTGGTGCCGATTCTTCAGAGAATCGTTTGATGAGGTTCCTTCGCATCATGAAGGGACTAGATACTCCGAAGCTCTCCGATACATCCGCTAATGCAGCGTGGGACTGGCTGTATTTTGTCACGAAGAACACGGAGGGTCTGGGTATAACCTCAGAGGAGCGAGTGAGTGTGGTTACTCGATACCTTCAGGGCCATCCACTGAGTTGGTGGACTAATCTCGAGAGCCGAGCCACTAGACCAGTGACGTGGGAGACATTTGTTACTGAGTTCCGAAAGAGGTTTATATCGGAAGAGACTGGAATGAGGCGATATGGTGAGTTCCTCCGACTGCAGCAAGGCAACAAATCTGTCGACCAGTTTGAGACAGAGTTGCGGAGACTTTCACACCACCTTCCATCCATCACCGAGGACGCCTTTTGTCTTCAGTTTGTCAACGGCCTTCGGTGGGAGATTGTACAGATGATGAAGCCTACTTCTAAAGCCACCTTTGAGCAGTGTCGACAGAATGTGTTGTGGGCTGAAGCTATGATTGCTCAACGTCGACCAGGAGGATCGAGTTCGAGCGATCAACGATCTTCCGACGTACCGATGGACCTAGAGCCGAGACAGATTCAGAGCACATATTCCCATGGTAGAATATCTCGGGGCGGTTTAGTCGAGTCCCCAGCACCACAGATGTCACTTTCTCTGCCACCGCCTCCATCAGGTGTTCGAGAAAAAGAGAAGTTTGGATTTGGGTCCATGGTCAGAGGATGGTTTGGGAAGAAGAGAGTGGAGTTTGGGCCTCGATGCCCAAACTGTAGGCGTTTTCATTCTGGCCAGTGTAGGGCTGGACCTCGATGTTTTCAGTGCGGAGGCATGGGCCACGTAGCACGTGCATGTCCATCTACTACTTCTGTACCACCCAGGCAGAGTTTTAGTCAGCCTCCAGTCAGACCGAGCAGCTATGGAGGTTTCTGTCCGTTTCAACCTAGGTGACATTCTTTCGCCGCACCCTCTACCTCTCAGCAACATTCGGGTATTGCTAGTAGTTCAGCACCCCCGAGACGACCCCCACAACAGCAGCAGCAGCGGCAACATACTCAGGTTTACGCCATGTCACAGGAGGACGCCGACGCATGTCCTGATGTAGTCACCGGTAATTATATATTTAAATATTCATGGACAGTCATTTTTCGCGAATAAAGATATCATCGTACTCGTAACTGCTTGTCGAGCAAAAGTAACCGCTTTAGAAAATTTTTGAACGTTAGGCGTGCTAGTTATTTTCGATCAACCGGCTTATGTGATTATGGACACTGGAGCTGCCTTGTCCTACGTTAATACCAAGTTTGCCGTGCATGCGGATCGATCGTTATTGTCCTTGGGGTACGAGCTGTTGGTGAATACAACGTTGGGTGAGAGAATGGTGTGAAATACGATGTACAAAGGATGTGCAGTGAAGCTGGAAAACCTGACTTTCAAAGCAAACTTAATTCCACTTCAAATGTCTGACTTCGATGCCATCTTGGGGATGGATTGGCTTGGGAGACATCGTGCTCAGATCTACTGCGAGCACCATTTGGTGAGGATTCCACAACCTGATGGCAGCATGATCGACTTTTACAGCGAGCGCATAGGCACACGGAATGTCATCTCTGCCATCAAAACAAGTAAGCTACTACTGAAAGGGTGTAAAGCTGTGTTAGCCCATGTAGTAGACAATTCTATGGAAGAGCCTAACATTGAAGATATTCCGGTAGTTAATGAGTTTCCGGATGTCTTCCCCAATGAATTACCTGGTTTGCCGCCCGAGAGAGACTTCGACTTCCCGATCGAAGTTTATCCTGGTACGGACCCAATTTCTATGGCTCCATACCAAATGGCACCCACTGAACTGATTGAGCTGAAGAAACAACTCGCTGAATTGTTGGATAAAGGGTTCATTCGGCAGAGTACATCACCTTGGGGAGCCCCAGTTTTGTTTGTGAGAAAGAAAGACGGTTCCATGCGACTCTGCATCGACTACCGCAAGCTGAATGCGGTGACCATGAAGAATAGATACCCACTACCTCTCATCGACTATTTGTTCGACCAGCTTCGAGGAGCCGGAGTGTTTTCCAAGATTGACCTGCGATCAGGCTATCATCAGTTGAAGATCCGAGAAGAAGATATCCATAAGTCTGCTTTTCGTACCAAATATGGACATTACGAGTTCTGTGTGATGTCGTTCGGACTTACCAACGTTCCAGCAGCATTTATGGACCTGATGAATCGTATATTCCATCCGTACTTAGACCGATTTGTCATCGTCTTCATTGATGACATATTGGTTTATTCAAGGAACCGGCGGGAGCACGCAAATCATCTTCGCATTGTGTTGCAAACTCTTCGAGATCACCAGCTTTACACTAAGCTCTCCAAATGCTAGTTTTGGTTGCAGCAAGTTGGATTCCTTGGACATGTTGTGTCTAGGGACGGCATATATGTGGATTCCAGCAAGATTGAGGCAATTACCAACTGGAAACGTCCCACAACTCCTACAGAGATTCGAAGTTTTTTGGGACTAGCTGGATATTATCGGAGATTTGTGGATGGATTCTCCGCGATTGCGGCACCATTGACTAAGCTCACCCGCAAGAATACTAAGTTCGTTTGGTTAGAGGAATGTGAAGAGAGTTTCCAGAAGCTGAAGGATAAATTGACGACCACACCGGTACTTGCCTTACCTGTGAGTGGCAAGGAGTTCACTGTGTATACCGATGCATCGAGCAACAGACTTGGATGTGTGTTGATGCAAGACGAGCGGGTAATTGCATATGCTTCCCGTCAATTGAAGCCGAACGAGGTCAATTATCCAGTACATGATTTGGAGCTTGTTGCCATTGTCTTCGCCTTGAAGATTTGGCGTCACCATTTATATGGTGAAACCTGTCGTATCTACACCGATCACAAAAGCTTTAAGCACTTTATGACCCAGCGTGAGTTGAACATGCGGCAAAGGCGATGGCTAGATCTCATCAAGGATTACGATCTCGTAATCGACTATCATCCCGGCAAGGCGAACGTAGTTGCTGACGCTTTGAGCTGAAATACAGTTACGTCCTTGGCGACGGTTAGAGATATTCACTTGCCAGAGTTGGTGGAGCTGAGGTCAATTGGAGCCAGATTTGCCTACGATAATCATGACGGTGCACTAATTGCCCAGATTCTAGCTAAACCAGTGCTAGATGATCGAATTCGCTATCTCCAAACGTCTGATCCGAGGCTGCAGTAAGAACTTTAGAAGTTACAGTTGGGAGAACCATCGAAATTTTCAGTTCGCAGTGATGGAGTTCTGCTGTTTCGGAGTCGAATCTGTGTGCCGCACGACCTCGACCTTAAAGGCACCATTCTTCAGCAAGCCCATTCTTCTCCGTTTGCTATGCACCCAGGTAGCACCAAGATGTATCGAACCATCAAGGACCATTATTGGTGGCCTGGAATGAAGAGAGAAGTCGCTGAATTCGTAGCGAGATGCTTGACGTGCCAGCAAGTGAAAGCAGAGCGTTGAAAGCCTTTCGGGACACTTCAGCCTCTCCAAATTCCCGAATGGAAGTGGGAGCACATCACCATGGATTTTGTGACCGGCTTTCCGCACGTTAGACGAGGAGTTGATGCGGTATGGGTGATTGTCGACCGACTTACCAAGTCAGCACATTTCCTCCCTGTAAGCATGAGATGGAGCGTGAACCAGTTAGCGCAGCTCTACATGAACGAAGTAGTTCGACTTCACGGAGTCCCAGCTTCTATAGTTTCAGATTGAGATCCGAGGTTTACCTCACAGTTCTGGGACAGCTTTCAGCAAGCGATGGGAACTCAACTTCGTTTCAGCATCGCTTTCCATCCACAGACTGACGGCCAGTCAGAATGTACTATTCAGATATTGGAGGACATGCTGCGAGCATGTGCGCTTGAGTTTTCTAGTGGATGGGACATATACCTTGCGGCAGCGGAGTTTGCTTACAACAACAGCTACCAATCTAGCATTGGTATGGCTCCGTATGAAGCTCTATACAGAAAGAAGTGTAGAACCCCGTTGTATTGGGATGAAGTGGGCGAGAATCGAATCTTCGACAAGGCAGAGATTGAACTCACCACTAAAAAGGTGAAATTCATTCGGGAACGACTGCAGGCAGCCCAGGATCGAGATCGAAAATATGCACAGCGGAGGAGGACACCTTTGGAGTTCCAAGTGGGAGATCATGTGTTTTTGAAGGTTTCTCCTTGGAAAAGCGTTATTCATTTCCGCAAGGCGGGAAAACTCAATCCGAGGTACATTGGTCCATTCCTTGTCACTGAACGGATTGGACCGGTGGCGTATCGCTTGGAGTTGCCACCCGACATGGCTCGGATACATGATGTCTTTCATGTATCTATGCTCCGAAAATACGTACCTGATCCATCGCACGTTCTTCAAGCGCCACCTGTGAAGCTGAAGAAAAGTTTGGGAGGGTTCGACCTGTAGCCATATTGGATCAAGAGGTTCGATCCTTGAGGAATAAATCGGTACCTTTGGTGCGAGTTTTATGGAAAAGCTCGCAGATTGAGGAGCAAACTTGGGAGCCCGAGAATGATATGAGACGTGACTTCCCCCATCTGTTTGATGATTAGTTTAATTGAATTTCGGGGACGAAATTTTTGTAAGGGGGGGAGAGTTGACACGCCCGGACCTAGTCCGCACGTGTTAAGTATTATATTTATGTAAATTATTTAGCCAAGAGACCAAATTAGATTTTTCATAGACGTTTTGAACTTCCTTTAGCTCAATTTCGAGCCTAGGAGCTTAAAATTTTATCCGGAGTTGGTGGGGTCCTTGGGCACGAAGACCGAGGCAAGAAGGCCGGGTTGACTTTTAACCCATGGTGCGGTTGACCAATGGACAAACCAGATGGGTTGACCAAAAGTCAACCTAACTAAATAAAAGTGGTGGTCGGCTAACCGACCACCATTTCCATTTCTTTTCATGTTATTTTCTTCTTCTTCTCTTCGTTTTTTTCTTTCTTCAAATCCTTTCAATTTCCTTTAAATTTCCAGCCTTCAATCCATCATTAAACACTTCATCAATCATCAATAACAACTCCTTTAGCTTGTTTGAGAATCAAAAACACCAAATTCATGAAGAATTTTTGAAATCCAGAAATCTGTCAAACTGGCGACAGATTGTTCATCAGCTCATAACTTTCAATTCAACCGTGGGAATTGGCTGGGTTTTTGATATGTTGTTCTAGACTCATCAAGATTTAATTTGATAGCTTATATGCATGATTTCTCGGTCTGAACTGAAAGTTATGCTAATTTGAAGTTGAATTTCGCTGCTGCCCAGAAAATCTGCACACCTTGCTGTTTTGCTTCGAATTTCTTGCTGAATTCATTGTTTAATTCCGTTTTTTTTTTTGCTATGGGTTCAAAGATTATATATCTAAGATTACTTGTTTCAATTCTCATGCAATTTGGTGGAGAATTGAAAGAGAATTGAATTTAGGAATGGTACAACCAGATTTTCTGGTTGCTGAAGAAATGTGCAACCCAGATCCATTTGGATCCGGGTTGGACCCAGCTGATTGGGTCATTCCCAATTTGGGTCCTAAGGTGCAAAATGGTCATTTCGCGGTGCTAGGTCCCAATTAACTTATGATAGCTTCAATTAATTTATGGACTTGCCCAATTTTACTCCGAGACCTTAGAAACTCTAATTAGATTTTACCTAGGTGATTAATTTTTAGTCAATTGCCTTTATTAATCAAATTAGATTTTAATTTGATTATTTAGGTACGTGATTGTACGAGTTTCGGACCGGTAGCAGTTTGAGCTAAGGCATTCGTGGGGTAACCGGGGAGTATACAACTCTCCTCTCTTGTGAGTGGCTTGGATTATATTGGTTGACCATTAAGGGTTAACCGTTTTCAAATTTCTTTATAAATGCTTTATTAAATTGTTTATATATGTTTTGGGGTATGAAATGTCCACCCTCACACACCAAGTTTACAAATGATTTAAAGGGTGGGAATTTCAAATATTTTTATAAATTGATATTATTGATAATTGTTTGGGGTACGATGCCCCTGAGAGATGAGAGATTGAGCGGGTTCCTCGGGGCTCCAATTTGCGAGAGCGTGGACCGAGTTGGAGAAGCATGCAAGATTCTCGACCGTGGACCGCCTGTCGGGGGGATGGCGAGACGAAACCCTGGGAGAGGAGCGAAGGGAAGCTCGCCAGGGCTCCAGATTGCTGTGTTCCACCACAGCAAGGCAAACGTCAAAGGAATGGGCCAAAGAGCAAAGAAAAGTGTTTTAAAGTATAAAGTAACCCTTGACGGTCCAGCGGGTACCCCAGTGCACGGGTATACCTTTTTGGGACAATTTCAGAAGCCAGCCCATTTGGAAATATTATTATTGATTTAATATTTGTTTTGGTGTGGGACTTCTTATAATCTTTAGTAAATGGTTTATTAAATTGATTTTGGATTATTTCATATCCCCAGCCTGAGGTGATCGGTCATTATAACCGAGTCTCTCACTGGGTACAAGTATATTGTACTCATTCCATTCACTTTTGTTGTCAGGCCATCAGGCTTCGGACGGCGAACGTCCCGGTGGTCAGTGATCCCAGTACGTCACTGTGGACACGATTTCGTAGGTGCCACCCTTTTTGCCCTGAGAATCTTGGCTCGGGATATTAGTGCATATTACATATATGTTATGTATATATATATTATTTTCCGCTGCATGGAGCACCGTAAAACATGTCACTTTCTTTTTACATATTTTTGAACTATATTATCTATAATATTTTCGTATGTTTTCATGTATTACTCGAATACCCTTTATTTTTTTTTATGCCTTGTGCCATCTTGGTTGCTCGCCTGACGAGGCACGCATCTCGAGGTGGTACGGCGGTTGTTACGTGCCCGGGCCCACGGGTCGGGGCGTGACATCGGTTACAAAATATTCCCTCTTTCTTCGCCATGGGTGGCTACGAGTTTAAGCTTGGCCTTGTTGGTCTGAGGCCAGGATATGTAGGAGACGGCGGGAATGCTGCCGTCTTCTACGAGGACATGTTTTTCGCGAGCTTTCGGCTGCCACTAAATGCCTTCTACACTGAGGTGGTGAAGTATTATCAAATTGCGCCGAGTCAATTGATACTAAACTCTTGGCATATAGTGATTTCCTACCATCTGTTGTGCGCCAATAAGAACTGGGAGCCATCCTTAAATGTGCTGCAGGAACTGCTGAGTGTGAAACGGGCGTTTATTTTAAAACATTTTTAAAGGTTTTTAGAGGGGTTTTAGTATTAAATTAAAAATATAGTATAAACAAAAAGTTGGATCACAAATTAAGTGTCGATGGCATGAAATTCAACAATATAAAAAGAAATATCTACTGCAATAAATAGATATGAACAACTTTTTTTTTATAAAGTTAATCCTATAAATTAGTTTCTTATTCTATAAATTTTCATATAAACAAATTAACTTACTGAATACAAATTCAATGTTTAAATAAAAAAGTTATCATATGACTATTTTTTTCTATCCTTAAAGATATGATCAATGAAGTATCAAAATATGATCTTAAATCTTAATTGACCCAATTAAAGTAAGCAATTAAAATATTTTAAAATTTTGGATATTTAATTTTTGCATTAAAATATATAAATCAAATAATTAAATATTTTTCTATAATTTGATTTATATCCTTAATTTCCTATATGTCTAAGAAGTTTTTAATTGAAATTAGAATGTTTTATATAATTAAATTAGTATATGGTAATTAGTAAATTAATAATTGCATTAATAATGCTTCATTTATCTAATAAATTATAATTTCCAATATCATCATCAATAATAATACTAACAATAATAATATTTCATAAAAATACATATAACAAAAAAACAACCAAACATCTTAGTTAATCCTAAAACAAACTTCCAATCTACTACTTCCGTTCCAATTAATTGTCCATTTTTTGTTAAAATACTTTAAACTTTGATAATTAATTATAAAAAAATATATAAAATTAAATTAAAAAAATGAGTTTTGAATTGTTTAAGATTTAAATTTTTTTAACTTTATTTTTTAAAAAACTATAACTTTATAAGTTTTTCATAATTAATTGTCAAAGTTTAGAGTATTTTGATCAACAGTGGATAGTTAATTTGGGCAGTAATTATCTATCAAATACCTATTATTAATAACTAAAAACCCCTCTAATTTCCCAAATTAACCCAAAAACAACATTAAAAATTCATAACTACTCATTAATTACAACTTAATAACTACCTAAAAACTAACCTTATTCACCAAATTAATCCCAAAATAATTTTGAGATCCCATAATCACCCTTAAAACACCCTTTAATAACAAAATCACCTTAAAATAATACCTATAAAATTCTATTTATATTATTATATTGTCACCAAAATTAATGTCCAAATAAATCTCATTAATTACTAAATTACCATTCAATTTGACACTTATCAACAAGTTGTGCCCTTAATTTTTCAATTCTCTCCCATGATAGAAAGGATAACTTTCATAGCTTGTATTGATTGATATTGGTGTTCCAAGATAATAAGGGGACAAAACCAACCCCCACCAACCCCGCGACCCCCCCCCCCCCCCCCCCCCCCCCCCCGTCCCTCGGTCCCTCGGTCCCTCCCTTCAAAGGTAGCGTAGCTAACTTTTTTTTCCTCTGAGTTTGAGGGTCTAATTAACTTTGTCAATTCTTGGACACCGAACCCACGGTAAGAGGAGTAAATAGCATGATTAATTCTTAAAGTTTAATTTAAATCCTATTTTATAGTTTCTAAAATTTAAAACATTTTATTTTGCTTCTTGTAATTTGAAATCTAATTTAAAAGTTAAACCATTTTAATCTTTCTATTAGTATTTTTATTAATTTTGTATGTAAGTGTCAATTTTCTATATAATTTGTAATATTATGATACTAATTTTAATTGAAATTTATTTATTTGTATTTTAAAGATATATATTATATTAAAAAATTTTAAAAATTATTAAAGCATAGAAATATAAGGATAAAAATAATTTAATTTTTAAATTATAAGGATAAAAGTAAAATTTTTTTAATTATATGACTAAAATTATTTGACTTTCAAACTTTATATATCAAAATAGAATATTTTATATTATAAGAATCAAAATAAAATTTGAGTGAAATTTTAAGATTTATTAGGTGTTAAAAACTCCTAAAATCTAGACAAAAGATTATGAAAGAGCAGTTTTACCCTTTTATTAGAATTGTTTATTCTCACAAATACTCTCTCTTTGATAATTAATGGTTTGTAGAATTAATTTAGAGGGATAGGGATAAAATTGGAAAAAAAAACAGTTAATGCTTCCTAGAATTCTTAAAATGACAGATAAATTGAAATAAAAAAATTTGTCAAAAGCGACAGTTATTGTGGAAAGGAGAGAGTACTATTTACTCCAGTAAGAGGGCCCCTTATTAATTTCAACAGAATTGCTAATAGTCCAGTTCGGACCGAATAAAAGGGCAAAGTATAACTTGTTTAAAGTTGACGTAATTTTAACACAACTTGCGGGAAGGTAATTTTGTGACTGAGTTTGGCTAAAGAGACGTGCTCACTTGACGTGGAGTTTGAGTTGCTTAGATCGCCACCAACTGGAGTTCTACAAAAGGTCGATGCTGATGCCAGGGGGTTGAAATTCGCCCGAGGTTTTAAGGCTTCGTAATTAGGTAGACTAGATCCCTTGCCCTCGCTACGCTGCGGGCCTAAGAATTAGTTGCTGAATATTTTAAAATAATTGTTTGTCATGTAGTGCACACAACACTAAGGAAATGATTTGTAAGAGAAGAATTTGCTGTGAGCCTTTAAAATTAGTAAGAGGTTATCATAAAAGATAATAACTGGTGCTTCATTGTTGTATGTTTTTGTTTCTCTGTCATGAGACCAACAAAACGGGCAAATGTCAATATTGGAATTTCAGCTATAGATAAGAACACATGCAACCACCAATAACATCCACAGGTTCAATGGAAGAAAGCAATATCCGATTCTTATCTTTCTAAAAAAAATGTGTATTCAAAGATCAATGTATGAAATGTTCAATTCTCAATTAGTACATCAGAATCTATTTAGTTGCATGCCAACTACACTTTTAAAGATCCTCAATCTAAAATCATGATACATTAACAATGAATTGAAATACGCTTCTAGCCAAGAAAACAAAGTGCAATGATTGGTATTCTTCAATAGTCCACATGTAGATAACACTCCATGATAGTTCTAGTAGATATAGAACAAACAGCAGCACTTCCCCCCTAATCCTAGGGATTACACACGATTGTGTGAACCTCTCAAGTGTGCAGAACTATGCAGCATAGTTGCTTTGAAGCCCTCAATTATGGTCTCTTAGTTCTTCATTTTGACCACAATCCAAAAAGTATAAACGGCCAAGAGTAATCGCCAATGAGACACATCTATGTTTAGTCCTAAATGTATGTAACAGCAACATTCAGATTAATTTAGAGAAGAAAAGGAAATAAATTGAACAAAACATACGAATATTCTTTTTTAGCCTAAACAAAACTAATTTAGAAATTATCTAATATAAAGGCATCTAAATTGAAATTACTCCATGCTATATACCTTTTAATGAGGAGGAAGATGCTATGAGTGTGTAGATAGACATCAGTTGTTTAGTTCCAAAATATACCCAAATTTAACAAAGGGACAATATCAAAAAGTCACGAAAAAAAATTATAGTGCAATAAGCATATAGTTCAATCCAACTTCCCAAGAAAATCAGTCAAAGAAAATATAAAATTTTACCAAAATAAATTCATTTAGATCATATCTATCAAGTGAACAATGTTATAATATCCTAAAAAGAAAAACAACTAAAATCATCACTCGTAGTATAAAATCTAAATACATACCTCAATTAAAACCAATTCTCAGTAACTGAATCCCATACTTCCAATCCCAAGAATAAAATAGGGAACTATATAAATAAAATTGCAATTCTGATGTATTAAAAGGATAACAACATTGAGTAATCACCATAAAAAGAAGAGGATAAATCAATTTGAGCAATGAACAAGTTTCTTCCAGTAAACGGACGCAAACAAAAGAAAGTGACAAATTTCAAAGAAATGGAAAATTTGAAGAGAAACCACCTGCTTTAAAAAAAAACATTGTACCTTAACCGCATCCACCAGATGTCCATACTTTCAATTAGGAACTTCTCTTCGTATGTTAAGGTAGGTGGACCTAGGTGTTCTTCTCCACATTAACTATGACAGTTTTGTTTTTTAATCTTTTTAAAGGTAAAACCATTAATTTGAATATAGAATTATAAAAGTGAGCATATATATAAAAATTAGAGAATAATAACTCCAACTATCATTTTGGTTTGCCATCTTATTTCAACCCAAGGTCAAATACGGGAGGTTATTCTTATCCTGCCACAAACACATTAAAACCCTAACATCATCACTTTTCCAGATTAACTGAAAGTTCAAGATAGCAATTAAAAAAACTGTATACAAATGTATTAAAAACTCTTTGAAGATAACAAAGGTTAGATTAAGAATTAAAAGAATAAGAATTGTACTCTAGAATAGTGAAAAGAAAATCTTAAAATAAATTTTAATAGCACAAATAAAAGAAAATTAAAAATCATATCATTTTACAGAGTATAGAAAAATACACTCAAAAAATAAAACTCCAATATAACAAAAAAGCAAAAAGGAGAATACCTTCTAAAATTAAATTGTAAATAAGCGATTGTGATAGATTATTGTATCCTTCTCCACTAAAGATCCTATTTTGAGGGTTGGAGATATACCTGCCATGGAGCCATAACTCTAAATTGGATGTGATATCACTACAAAATTTGAGAAAGCAAAGTTAGAACAAAAGTATCGAAGGAATAAAAGGAACAAAACATACCTAATAAAAGTAGAAGATTGCTTCATTGACATCGAAAACTGAAAAATCAAGTGAAAAAACTTTAACAAATATACTATAATAATAATTAAAATAATATTTGAATTTTATTATTCTATAATAGTAATTAGATTGATGGATTATGGAGCATGTACTCGCATAGTTGAGAAATACAACCGGAATTGGTCTGAATAAATTGAAGGCAAGACCTGAAATATAATACAAATAATCATCAAAACATGAAGGCAAGACCTGACATATAATACGAATAATCATCAAAACATCAGTAAAACAATAATCTTTTACACCAATAACAATATAGAAAAACGAAATAGGTGAAATCTCCACCACAGATTTAAAGACAAACATTAAGAAAATCCAGAACAAATCAATGGAAAAAAAAGGAAGCAAAAATATCAGTACTCCCCATCTCTCTCCCCGTGTATTTCTCTATAATCTTCTCCTGTCAACCTTTGTTTTTCATTTTTCCCCCCATCTTGATTCAAGGATAAAAACAAAAAAGTACCAATAGCCATGAATTTCACTCTCCTAACCTTCACACTTATCTGTCGTTACTCTCATCTTAGAAAAAAAAAAGTAATCGACAGGGAAAGGTTGTTGATTCGTAAACCTCCCCCAATTTTCTTTTTGAAAGAGGAAGATGGGGGGAGGCAAAGGAGGATACCCATTCCCGAACCTTCCCCTCACCATCTTCATTTTATTTTTCTTAATCTTTTAACTGATTTGATGGTGGAGCCCGCCACCTTGAAAGGAGGAAAAAGATGAAAGGCAAGAAGTATGCAGAAGGCCAACTCACTCTTCAGCCAAATTAAAGAATTGAAGGCTATTCTTGTAGTAAAAAAAGACGTCGTTTTCACATTTGAAGTGCAGGAAAAAAAATAAATTAAAACAATCAACCAAACAGACAATGCTAAGTGCCCTCATAAATACATCAGGCCTTATAAAAAAAAGTCACCATTTCAACACTTCTCAACATATAAAAAAAATTGAAAAATAGAAAAGGAGTAGCCAATAATAAACTAACGTATGGCCCCCAAGGAGATGGTAAGCCTTGAAATAAGATTGTGTTATTGATTGATTGATGATTGATTATTGATTATTGATAGATGAATAAGTTTTTGGAAGAAAAGAGAGAAAAAGAAACTGAAAGAAAAGGATAGGGAGAAGGATTTGGATATGAGCGAGAGAGAGCGAGTGAAAAATAATGAAAAAAAGAAAGGTTTCGAAGAGAAGAACGAAAAAGAAAAGGAGAGAAAATGCTTTTGGTTCTATTACCAATCTCATCTTTTATCTACCCTTCTACGTTCTTCCAACCAATAAAAATAGACCGCATCATTTTCTCCCATCCCAAGTCCCACCAACCGCCGATTACTTTTTGTTCAACTCAAGTCCCATCCCAAGTCCCACCAAAGACTAAAAGTGATGTCCTTTTGTCCAGCTAGAAACATCTAAAAAAAAAGGAAACCAATTAGGTGCTGCCAAATGCCCCTCAATTGATTCATTTATCGATGAAAAACGACACCGTTTTGAACAGTCAAAAATTAAAAAAAAAAGAATCATCCAATCAGATTATGACAAATGCCCCCCAATAATGTGAGGCTTCTCGTTAATGAAATAATGAAATAATGAAAAAATATTAGATAAATCGATCAATGCAATAATGAAAGCATAAAAGATCAAAGAAATCATAGTCAAATAGCTATAATGGATAATATGAGGTGCTCACAATGGATAATATAATGGATAATAGCTATAATGGATAAATCCATCATTTTTGCTTTGCTGAAAAGAAAAGGGAGCTATACATACTATTTAGACTGCAAAGTAGGGAGCCAATAGAGTTTGACAATTAATTACATTAACATACTGTTTAGACGGCAAAGTAGGGACAATTAATCACTGTTAAATAAACTAATTGAAAATTAAAAAACAAAAAACAAAAAAAGAGGTAACCAATAAGATGCCGACATATGGCCTTCAAAGAAATGATAGGCCTAAAATTAAGATAGTTGAAAAGAAAGGGCCAAAAATTTTAAGAGAAGAGTCAATAAAAAAATACGACATGGTCTGAAAAAAATTATAATATTTAAAAGTCCTTTAATAAAAAAATTTAAAAGAAGAACCAATCACAAGATGACACATGGCCCTTAATAAAAGTAAAAAAAAAGAATCAATTAGGGGAAGGTGGTAGTTCGTGAACTTTTCTTAGCTTTCTTTGAAACAAAAGGGGAAAAAAAAAGAGAATGATCAACTTGGGGACGTTGCTGGTTTGTGAAATTCTCCCAACTTTCTTTGAAGAGAGGAAAATGGAGGAATCTAGGGAAACGTACTCATTCCTTAACCTTCCTCTTACTTTCCTTTTCATTATTTTATCATAATAATTTGTTGGTAGGCCATAACTATCATTATTCATCAAACTATTTGTCATAATGATTTGATGGTGGACCCATGACTCTGAGAAGAGAGAAAAAATAGATAGTTTTTGAGATAAATATCTAAAAGGTCGAATCACTGTTAAATAAACTAATTGAAAATTTTGAAAAAAACAAAAAAAAAAGGTAACCAATAAGATGCTGACATATAGCCTTTAAAGAAATGATAGGCCTTAAATTAAGATAGTGTTATTATAGATTATAGATGAATAAGTTTTTGGAAGAAAAGAGAGAAAAAGAAACTGAAAAAAAAAAGGATAGGGAGAAGGATTTGGATATGAGCAAGAGAGAACGAGTGAAAAATAATAAAAAAAGAAAGGTTTCGAAGAGAAGAACGAAAAAAAAAAAGGAGAGAAAATGCTTTTGGTTCTATTACCAATCTCATCTTTTATCCACCCTTCTACGTTCTTCCAACCAATAAAAATAGACCACATTATTTTCTCCCATCCCAAGTCCCACCAACCGCCGATTACTTTTTGTTCAGCTCAAGTCCTATCCCAAGTCTCACCAAAGACTAAAAATGATGTCGTTTTGTCCAGCTAGAAACATCTAAAAAAAAGGAAACCAATTAGGTGTTGCCAAATGCCCCTCAAAGAACTTGGGGAAAAATAAAATAAAAAAGTTAAGCCAATGAAATGCCGACATATGGCTCCCAAAGAATGAGAGGCCTTAAATTAAGATAGTGTTATAGATAGATGTCCCTTGTAATAAAAAAAAAAACAAAAGTTAGGCGTAATTTTGGGAGAAATGGTTGAACCCCCAACCAAGTCAGTCAAGGTAAGAGGGTCCCTCTTCTTTTTTGATTAAGTTTGAATTAGGGTCCCTCTTCTTTATTTCAACAGGAAATAAAGTGCTAACTGCTAATTAGGTGTCGACATTAATTAAATTGACTTATTTAATTTGGACTTAAGTCTTCGTCAATTTAAAAAAAAAGAAATGTCGACAACTAAAAGTAATGGTTGTAGTCCATCAGTTGAATTCTCATTATTTTGATACACCATCTTTCACGTTAGAAGTTAGAACTTAGAACCATCGGTTAATTAAAATTTCTTTAATTGAAATATTATGTTATTAACCAATTAATAAGCAATTTTATTAATTCAAATTCAGTTTGTTATTTGATTGAGCAACAATTAGTTAATGGGCTTACAATTGGTTGTACAACGGGTAAAGTATTTGTTTTCCTTAATTAAGAGACTGTTTGATAGATTATTGAAAATTAAATTTTTTAAGATTTTAATATGTTCAACAATTATCAATCACCACTTTAAATTATTTTTTTAACCAAAAAAAAGTGTTAAATTTAAAAAGTAGATAGATAATTACTTAACATTTAATATAGAAAAAAATTAAGTGATTAATTTTCATTTAAAAAACTTTTAATTAATTTTCATTTAAAAAACTTTCCCCTCATACTAATTACTTTATTTCAAGGGTTATGATTTATAAAAATCTTTAACATATTTATGGCTCTCAGACAATATATTTATATTCAATATTTAATTTTTAATAAAATATCAAATCGTATTTATATATAAACTCAGTACTTAATTTTTTAACACTTAATTTTTTCAGTTTATCAAATAAAACCTAAGTTTCAAGTTCGAACTTTATAAATGGATAATATTATTATTGGGAAAGCTTTACCCACGATGAATTGACTCGACTTAATTAGGATTAATCATACACCATTAAACGTATATGAATACCTGTGATTTGGGAAAAAAAATAAAGGCTAATGGAGTTATAAATCTAATCAAGACGGATGCATGGTATTAGCCCAGACCAAAAAAACGAAAAAAGAAACTAAATTTTGAGACAAGATAATAAATACAAGAGAAAAATCCTTTCAGACAAAAAATAGTTATAATTAAGTTAAAAATTATGCCAAAAAATAGATGAAAAATATTTTTGGAACTTATAATGGATCTTTTAAATAAAAAAGAAAACAATTCTCTTAATTATATTTAATTTATATATCTATGGCTTGGAAATGGTATAAATATAGGTCCCTCTATATAGTGAATTCACTTATCCATAACCTTCGTCCATTAAATGATCAGTGCTTTGTAATTCTATTTCTCAAGCTTATCATACCATTTTAACGTGGGCTTGTTTCTTGGTTTCAAGGAATGGGAAGGCTCATATACGTGTTATTGTTGTTTTATTTTCATGTCAGTTCTTCATTGAGTACTTTGCTTTCCTCTTCTATTAATTCAGCTCCTTTATGCCTTCCGCGAGAGAGCTCTGCCTTGCTTCAATTCAAGACCACCTTTTCTCTTGGTTCTTATTCTAAATGTGATATTTCTTATCCCAAGCCAGACTCTTGGAACGAAACCACAAACTGCTGTTTATGGGAGGGAGTCACTTGCGACAACATCATTGCTCATGTGATTGCCCTCGACCTTAGTTGCTCTTTCCTCATCGGCTCTCTTTCTGCAAACGCCAGCCTTTTCCTCCTTCAACGACTCCAACAGCTCAACCTTGCTCATAACATTTTCGAAGGTTCTCTCTCATCTGATATATTAAGTCGATTAGTGAGTTTGACACATCTTAATCTCTCTAATAATTATTTTTCTGGCTCAATCCCATCTGAAATTTCTCTCCTATCAAAACTGGTTTCACTGGATCTTTCCAGAAATGATTTCACAATAGACAAATATAGTTACAACATGCTTGCACGTAACTCATCCAAATTAACAAATCTTTTCTTTGATGGAGTAAATATGTCTTGTGTTCCACCTTCATCTTTGTTGAACTTCACTTCATCTCTGGAGCGTTTAAGTCTAGGAGACTGCCAACTACGTGGGGAATTCCCCACCGATGTCTTCCGCTTTCGGTCCCTCCAATACCTTGATTTAAGCTACAACTATAATCTCACTGGTCTTCTCCCTAAATCAAATTGGAGTAGTCCGCTTGAGTTGTTAGATCTTTCATATTGTAATTTTGGAGGACCACTTCCTGCATCTCTAGGAAACCCCACACAAATTGTTTCTTTAGATTTGTTACCCAACAGTTTTGAGGCAGAGATTCCGGATGTTTTCGGAAGCCTAAAAAGCCTAGCTGGTCCTTTGTGGTTAGATTCAACTCATTTCAGCGGTCCACTTCCATCAACAATATTTAACCTCACGCAAATTACTCAACTAGTTTTATCAGATAATAGTCTAGAGGGTGAGCTCCCAGCTCATGTAACTGTGCTTCAGAATCTGGAATTATTGTTGTTAGACAAGAACCTAATAAGTGGGGCAGTACCGTCTTGGTTGTTTGCTCTGCCGTCTTTGAATATTTTAGATCTTAGCCATAACAAATTACACTCCCTCCCAACTGATGACCAAATTCAAAAGCCTAATTCAGTACTCCAAGAGATTTATTTGGGATCGAATGAGATACATGGTACAATGCCGAGTTTTTTCTTTGATCTTGTGAATCTCACCTATCTTGATCTTTCATCAAACAAATTGAGTGGTGTCATCACCTCAGAGATGCTTGCAAAATCCAAGAGTCTTGAAAGACTTTATCTTTCAAATAACAGTCTACTCTCATTGAGTAGCAGTAATGATATTGATTTCAACTATAGTTTCCATGAGCTTGATTTCTCTTATTGCAACATAAGGCGATTTCCAAGTTTCTTAAGAACAGGAAAGAAGTTGACCAATCTAGATCTTTCCAATAATAAAATCCAAGGCTCAATTTCCAAGTGGGATTCAGAAGGATGGGAGCAATTGACCTATTTAAACCTTTCTTACAACTCATTGACTTGTTTGGAGCAATATCCAGGAAAGAAACTAGGGGTTTTTTATGCTAGTTCAAACCAGCTCCATGGTCCACTTTTGGCTCCACCACCCTCATTCCTGAAATTAATAATTCCAAATAACAGTTTGACTGGGGAAATTCCTACCTTGATTTGCAATTTGAGTTCACTTGAAGTTCTTGACTTGTCTATAAATAACTTGGGTGGAATTACTCCGGCCTGCCTTGCAAATTTTAGCAGTCTCTTAAACATAAAACTCCAGTTGAATAACTTCCCTGGGCAAATCCCCGCATTTGGCAGTTTGGCATTGCTAGGTCTGGCAATTAACAACAACAAATTGGAAGGGTTACTACCACGATCCCTGGTTAATTGTTGGCGTTTGCATTTTTTAAATGTAGCAAACAACAAGATAAATGATACATTTCCCCATTGGTTAGGTATACTTCCAAGGTTGCAAGTTATGGTGCTACGAGCTAATAGATTTCATGGTTCCCTAGAAAATGTCGTTGCACCATCTTCCTTTTCAAGTATGAGAATAATTGATCTTTCTCAAAATGTGTTCAGCGGTACCTTGCCAACAAACATCTTGCAAGATTCAATAGCCATGAAATTTGGACAAACAATGGGTAGAGATCGTTGTAATGGTCGGTTTTGTGATGAAGATGATGATAATGACAAATCTGTGAAAGTCGTGATGAAAAGCTTGCTATTGGAGCTACAACTAGGCAGAACGTTACCTGGTTTCACAGTCAGATTTTTCAAACAATCAATTCTGTGGGCGCATCCCAAACGAACTCGGGGAACTTGGTTCACTTCATGTGCTAATCCTCTCATACAACCAATTTACCGGTTCCATCCCGCCGTTACTGGGGCATATGAAAGCGCTCAAATCATTAGATCTCTCATCAAACAAGCTTGGTGGCGGAATTCCTTCGGAATTGACAAATCTGACGTTTCTTGAAGTGTTAAACTTGTAACAAAACAATTTTGTGGGACCAATTCCCCAAGGGAAGCAATTTAACACTTTTGAAAGTGATTCCTACAAAGGGAACCCAGGGTTGTGGGGCTGTCCACTGTCAAAGAAATGTCGAAGGATTCCAGAACCGCCTCCACCAACTAGCATTGTTGATCAAGAGGGTGATGATGATGATTCAGGAATTCCCTTCATATTGAAAGTTGCAATGATGGGGTATGGATGTCGAGTGGTGTTGGGATTGAGCATGGGATACATAATATTCACAACTGGGAGGCCATGGTGGATTGTTAGAAAGATCGAGGGAGATTGGCAAAAGAATGCTAACAACTGGATCCGCAGAATCCGAGGAAGAAGAAACTAACTCACCACCCCTTCAACATGCAGAGGTTAGGTACTTTTTAACAGTTTTGTGAAGAAAGATACATAAACCTGTATGTTTCTTTTATTCTGAGATCATAACTATTAAAATTATAGTCGGCTGTCTATTATTCAAGCCAGAAAAACACAAATATATAGTACAGAGCAGTGAACTTGGGGCTTAAGTTTAAGCAAGAGCCCATATACACAAGATAAAAACAAATAATACACCTCATTACTCCCCCTCAAGTTGGAGCATGAAGATTGACGATGCCCAACTTGCAAAGCAAATTAGTGAAACGCTCGTAGTCTAAGGCTTTTGTAAAAATGTCAGCAAGTCGAGTAGTAGAGGCGACATGTGTAGCAACCAGCTCCTTGGAACTAATCCGTTCACGAACGAAATGACAATCAACTTCAATATGCTTCGTTCGTTCATGAAAAACTAGATTGGTGGCTATGTGAATAGCGGCTTGGTTGTCACAATACAGTTGCATAGGAGAAATATGAGTAATTTGGAGATCTCGAAGCAAACTACGTAGCCAAAGTAGTTCACTAGTTGTAGTAGACATGGCGCGGTATTCAGCTTCTGCCGAAGAACGAGATACGTTCGTTTGTTTCTTAGACTTCCAAGAGACAGGAAAGGAGCCGATAAGAATAAAATAGCCAGTGGTGGAGCGTGAGTGACCGAACAACCAGCCCAATCGGAATCACAATAAGCTTTAAGCTGTAGAGAGGCATTGGAAGGAAGAAAGATACCTTGCCCAGGAGAGTTCTTTATGTAACGTAGAATTCTCATGATAGCATCAAGATGATCTTGCCTTGGATTGTGCATAAACTGGCTAAGCACTTGAACTGAATAACATAAGTCTGGTCTAGTAACTGTGAGATACAGCAAACGGCCAACCAATCTTCGATACAAGGAGGGGTTTTTCAAAACAGGACCAGTTGCTTGTTCAAGATGATGATTTTGTTCCATGGGAAACCGACAAGCGCAACAGCCAAGCAGTCCAGTTTCAGGCAAGATATCCAGAGCATATTTTCTTTGATTAAGTGCAATACCAGTTGGTGATCGTGCTATTTCGATCCCCAAAAAATATTTCAATTGCCCAAGATCTTTGATTTGGAACTTTGAGTCCAAACATGATTTTATGGAAATAATCCGATCCATGTCATTGCCAGTTATTATCACATCATCAACATATATTAAAACAGCAATAAAATTGTTACCTTGCTTTGACATGAAGAGGGAATAGTTTGCAACAGATTGAGTGAAGCCAAGATCTTTTAAAGCATTTGTAAATTTTTCAAACCAATTACGAGATGCTTGTTTAAGACCATATAGAGACTTGCGTAGATGACAAACTCGCGTCTCCCCCTTTCGTGCAAAGCCTTGTGGAATCTTCACGTAGACTTCTTCATGTAGGTCTCCATGCAAGAAAGCATTGTTTACATCAAGCTGATGTAAGTGCCAACTTTTGATGGAGGCAACAGCAAGAAGGCAACGTACTGTCACCAATTTTGCCAATGGAGCAAATGTTTCATGATAATCAAGTCCTTCCATTTGCGTGTACCCTTTTGCAACCAAGCGCGCTTTATAGCGCTCAATGGAGCTATCTGGTTTATACTTGATACGATACACCCATTTCGAGTCAATTGCTCGCTTCCCAGGAGGCAAGGTCTCAAGGACCCAAGTACTATTCTGTTCCAAGGCTGCTATCTCCTTTGCCATAGCATCACGCCGCTTATCATCACGTACTGCTTCTGAAAAAGTGCTTGGCTCATCATGTGAAGTGATGGCTGCTAGAAAGACTGAATGTGAGGGTGAAAAATTATCATGGGAAATGAAGTTAGATATAGGATGAACAATACCTGAATTAGCTGATGGAGTGGTAGCTGAAGAAGGATCTACTAAAGGTGGGAGGTTATAAACAAAATCTTGGAGTTTAGGTGGCAAATTACGTGTACGTTGTGGCCTTAGATGATTGTGGTGCAGGTTCGGTTTGAGATGGTGATGTGCTTTCGGGTTGAACTGGTTCTTGTTCTGCACTGGCTATCGGTTTAGCATTGTTAAGTGTTTCGGTTGGTTCTTGAAGGCTTGAGATCGGAATTGACGTCTCTAAGTCATTTGCAATAGGTGAGTGCAAAACAGGACTAGGACTGGATTTCGAAACTGATTCAAGAAAAGGATAAATATGTTCATGAAATGCCACATCTCTTGACACAAAGACGTTCCTGGACTCTAAATCATAAACTTTATACCCTTTTTGTCCGTAAGGGTATCCCCGAAACACACATCGAATAGCTCTAGTATCGAACTTGTGACGAGATTGGGAATGGTTATGAGCATAGCAGAGACAACCAAAGACACGAAGATGAGTATAAGAAGGGTCTTTATCAAAAAGTACCTTATAGGGAGTTTGACCATTGAGAATTGGGGTAGGAATTAAGTTGATGAGATAGGCTGCGGTCAAAACACACTCTCCCCAAAATTTTAAAGGCAAATGTGCTTGAAAACGAAGAGCTCGAGCTACCTCAAGAAGATGACGATGTTTGCATTCTACAACTCCATTTTGTTGGGGTGTATCAACACAAGATGTTTGGTGCAAAATACCATGGGTGTGAAAAAACATTTTCATGTCATCTGAATCAAATTCACGTCCATTATCACTACGAATATTACAAACTTTAGAGTTGAATTGAGTTTCAACCATATTGCAAAAAAAGGTTAAGTAGTGATAACTTTGTGATTTATATCTCATTAAATAAACTCATGTGCATCGAGAAAAGTCATCAACAATAGTTAAGAAATAATGAGCACCAGTATGAGAAGGTGTGGAATATTTGCCCCAAATATCAACATGTATCAATGAAAAAGGCTTGAGTACTTTTATTTTTGCTAATTGGAAAAGGACATCTTGTTTGTTTGGAACGGTGACAAACATCACAAATACGCATGTCTTTAGAAGAAACAAAAGATGATAAACTAGATATCTTAGCTAAATGATCTGATGAAGGATGTCCAAGACGCATGTGCCAGAGTGAGGATGATTGAGATGTGGCGGCATGATGGGCTAATGGTGGTGATTTGACTTTAGGAAAGAAACAATGGTACAGTCCTTCTCGCAGCTTACCCACTCCAATCAGCATCCTCGATTGTAGGTCCTGAAAAACACATAAGTCAGGAAAAAATAGGACAGCACAATTGAGGTCTTTTGTGAGCTTGCTAATGGACAAAAGATTGCAACAAAAGTTTGGAACACAAGGAACATCTTTCAACATAATGTCATTAGACAAGATTGCCTTCCCAATGTGGCTGACTGGCAAGGAAGTTCCATTTGGGAGTTTAACTGGTTGATGTGAAACTGTGGGAAAATTATCTTTTAAGGTAGACAAAAAAGGTGTCATACGATCCGTTGCACCGCTATCAATAATCCAAGATGACTGAGTAAACGTACCAGCTAGATTGGCAGAGGGTGTGAAAGTTTTACCATTCAAAAAATTGAGAAGTTGAGCATACTGTTCAGCGGTCAAGCCAGCAACAGGTGATTTTCCAATACTTTCAAGGTTTGTGTCGGATTGAGCATTTTGTGTACCTCTCTGGCTAGCCAAATTCGCATTGGAATCAGATTTACTTCTCGGTTTCTTTTCATTTTGATCTTGGCGGCCTCGTGGCTTCCAATCCGCCGGATACCCAATCAACTCAAAACACCTATCCTTAGTGTGTCCATTTTTCTTACAATGATCACATCTATCTCTGCCTCTTGGCTGTTGTCTTTGTGAAGATTGACTTGTTCTTGCTATCAATGCTGCTGCTTCAATGGTGGGAGAATGTGAAAGTGCTACCGCTTGTTGTTTCTCCTCTTGGGTGACCATCGAATAAGCTTTGCTAATGCTAGGAAGAGGATCAAGGTTCAATATTGTTGATCGAATGGTATTAAAATTCTCATTCAATCCCAATAGAAACTGGTGTAATTTTTCTGTTTCTCTTATGTTGATGAAGTCCTTTGCGGCCCCACATGAGCAAACCAGGATGCTTTCATAAAGCTGTAATTCATCCCACAATGGCTTCAACTTGGTAAAATATGCTGCAACGGAGAGGTTTCCTTGGGTTGTAAGAGCAAGATTTCTCTTCAATTCATGAACTCTGGGGGCGTTTCCTTGAGAAAATCGTTCTTCAAGATCTTTCCAGATATCACAAGCAGTCTCTGCATAAGCCACACTATCGTGCAAATCGCGAGAGAGAGAATTAAAAAGCCATGAGATTACCATGGAGTTTCCTTTGATCCATGCATGAAAATTTGCCGAATTGACAGCAGGTTTGGGAAGTGATCCATCAACAAAACGGAATTTGTTTTTGGCGTTAAGAGCATTTTGCATAGCCCTTTTCCAGATTGGATAGTTATCTCTATTCAAAAGGCATGAAACGAATACAGTGCTCGGATTATCAGAAGGATGAAGGTAATAAGGGGAATTGGCATCGATGAGGTTACTTGCTCCCTCATTCAATGTAGAAGATTCAGAAGGGTTTTTAGACATGGTTGGTTAGGGTTGGTTGCAACCTGGCTCTGATACCATGTTAAAATTATAGTCCGCTGTCTATTATTCAAGCCAGAAAAACACAAATATATAGTACAGAGCAGTGAACTTGGGGCTTAAGTTTAAGCAAGAGCCCATATACATAAGAGCCCGTATACACAAGATAAAAACAAATAATACACCTCATTAATAACTAACTCCCAAAAGTTCGGAATGTTGCTATTACTATTATTATTAATTAATCTATTTTTTTTCTTGTTAGAGTGATCATAGAATCAAATATATAACTGCATACAGAGGTTGCTATCCTCTGCTTCTGTAAGCTGTGGCAAGCAGATGAACTATTTTTTGTCTTTTTTTTTTCAATATGCATATTCTGGTAAATTGTGCTTTCTGGACTTGTGTTGTATTCGGTATTTATGTCGTGGTATGTTTCGCAAGATGTGTACCGTATCAACAGGAAAAGTAGCTGTTGATTCTACTGGAAATAAATCATTTGATCTCCTTACTCTGTTTTATCATCTTATTGTAATTGAACATCGTAAAATTGCTCATTTCGATCATTCATTCCAGCAAATTATTGGACAAGAGGCTTAAATATTTCGAAAGACCCCCAATAAATTTTCCAGTTCCTTAGAATTAACTGGGAACAGTTTTGATTTTAAAGGACAAACGCCGGATCCTTTAAAAAAGCGTAACAACTAATTTCAATGTTAACTTCCCATATCCATTGCTCAACCTCACAGAACTTGTTAGGAATATCATAGAAATGGACTTAGACAGTGGACTTGAAAATCTAGATGAAATTTTCTTGAATGTTAACCGTATAAGGTGGCAGATTGCCATCTTGTTGCCTGCTTACTGATTTTTGGGCATTTGAGTTTTGTTAAACAATTTAATCTTTCAATGTCAAAAATAATCGCCCCTCTGGCGCGGGTCTCTTGGAGAGAAAATCGGCCTTTTCTCAAAAATAAAATGGTCAAAAGCTTGTGTCCATCTTTAGAAAAAGTTTATCCTACTTTTTATATAAAGGCTAGATAAAATCTTTTTCATAAAAAACCTATTCTCTCCCATTAAAGTTCTAGTTCATCTTTTCCATGTTCTCTTTCATCTCTTCGGTGTTCTCTTTTGTGTTATCTTTCATCTTTTCTGTGTTCTGTTTTGTGTTCTCTTTCATCTTTTCCATTGACGGAGCTAAGGGAGCGAAGTTCCCCCCTTAGCTTTTTTATATTCTGTGTTTTATCTTTAAGACTTTTGTAAATTTTAAATTAATCCTTACTTTGGCTCCCCCAACTTTTTCATATTCGTGATTTTATCTTTAAGATTTTTGTAAATTTTAAATTAATCCTTACTTTAGCCTCTCTAATTTCTTAAAAGTTCTAATTTCACCCTTTAAGTTTTTAGTTTTGTGTATTAACTTTTTATTTGGCATCTCTTTTTATTAATATGTAATTGTAGACACTCATTTTTAAATTTTAATTAATTAATTAACTAATTAGTCAATTAATTAACTAATCATTTCAAATTTTATTTTTCCTTTTTAAGTTTAGTTTAATTTTGTTTATTCTTATTACTTTATTTTACTCTATCTAATTCTAATTTCATCCCGTTAATTTGCAGGCAATTTTGAACCTAAAACCGGGAAGCCAAAGCGCCAAATCAATTCAGTCATCATGCAAAGGGAAAGCCATGTAACAATCGACCGAGTCAACTCGATTATGATGTAATATATATATATGTGTGTGTATATATATATATACTTATATGTATATGTATACTTATAAATATATATTTCTATATATGTACATAGATATATACATATATATATTTATGTATATATATATAAATGTGTATTTATATGGATATATATTCATAGATGTATACATATATAATTAAATATGTATATATATATACATATAAATATATATATATATATAAAATACATGTCAAAGCCATACCAACTAGGGCCCACTACCATGCAAGAGATGGCTTTGCCGAGAGCTCATCTCCATGTCGCTCTGATCAAACGCTGGCTTCAGGCGTTTTCTCTCCAGCCCATAAGCCTCTCTATCTGGTAGGATGTCTTCTCGAAATGAAGAGCCTATCTCACCAATGGGTTCTCAGGTTTCGGTGCTAGCTCAACAGAAGAAGTCATGCAACAACACATGATTTTACGTAGCTCTCCCTCTAAGGCCGTTTCCTTCTCTCGGCAGCGCCTCCCCCCACCTTGGCCGTTGCTTTTGTTTTTCTTCCTTTTTTAAGGTAGCTTTTGTTTTTGCTTCTACTTCATATATGTGAGCGAGAGAGAACAGGGTCCAATCCAACACCTTTTTTTTGTAAATACTAATTCTATTTCTGATCCAAATGGCAACTTCTCTTCATTCTTCAACAAGCATTTCCCGTGTCGGCTTCAGCTCCCAGTTTCTGGGATCTAATTCGGCTTCTAAGGCCTCTGTTTTCGTTTCTTTCGCTTCCTCTCTCACCAAACTCTCCCTCAAATCTATTGAAACTTCTAGACAACAGCCATCTAGAATAAGTGCAATGTCCAAGGTAGAAAGCAGCAGCTTAGAGCAATCGAAAGTTGATATCTCTCTTAGCCCCAGAGTTAATTCTGTGAGGCCTTCAAAGACAGTGGTGATTATCGACCATGCAACTGCTCTTGCACAAGCTGGTGTCCCTGTTATTCGGTTGGCTGCCGGAGAGCCTGATTTTGATACACCAGCTGTTGTAGCCGAGGCTGGGATAAATGCAATTCGCGAAGTTTACACGAGGTACACTCCCAATGCTGGTACTTTGGAGCTACGCACAGCAATTTGCCATAAACTAAAAGAGGAGAATGGAATCTCTTATACACCTAATCAAATTGTGGTCAATAATGGTGCCAAGCAGAGTAGCCTTCAAGCAGTTCTAGCGATCTGTTCCCCCGGTGATGAGGCATGTGGGAACGGACTTTAACAGTCAATGGATTTTCCAAGGCTTTTGCAATGACTGGTTGGCGACTTGGATATATTGCAGGACCTAAGCACTTTGTTGCAACATGTAATAAAATTCAGAGTCATTCCACTTCTGGAGCTAGTAGTATATCACAAAAAGCAGGAGTTGCTGCATTAGGTTTGGGTTATGCTGGTGGAGAATGCCTAACATTTGACCAACTTGCTCTTTGAGCACCTCTTGGTCAGAGCACGGTTCTCCTCCGAGGTCCAAAGAATGCTTGTGAAGCAGTGAAGCATTTTGGACCAGCTCCTGGTGTGCCGCAACAGCCTCCTCCTCCTCACCCGTCATTTTCTCACCAGAAGGTGCAGGCCACTCAATTTCAGCAACTAAAGCAACAACAGCTAATGAAACAACAAAACGCATTGGCATTGGGAGAGGACAGCCACCACAGCAGCCACACCGCCGACACTCACAACAGCAGCAGTGCTCATTGCCTCCTTAGCAGCCCCATGCGTCGGACAAATCTCGTCGTGCTCAACTTCAGACTCTCCTCACCAATTTTTAACACACCCCCATCTCTTTCCTCTTTGTTCTCTTCAATCCACACTGCTTAGAGGGCTTGTTAAGGATGTGCATTGGCTCAAAGAGTAAACTTGTGGCCTTAGGTTTCATCATGGAAGTTGGATTATATGAGCATAAAGCTCAGGCTTTGTATAAGTGCTTAGTGAAGTAGAAGAAACGGGTTTGGATTTTAATGAAGCACGCTTTTGGTATGGTAGAAAGGTGGGGTTGAGAAAGATGGCTTTTGAAGAGAGGACTCCTTTGATAATCGCTCAGCAGCAGCAGCAGCGCTCACTGCCTCCTTAGCAAAATATGTTGAATGGCGTGCTAATATTGATGGAAGCGAGGAGAAGGTTGAAGTCTGTAGAGCTTGAAGCCAGGAAGGCTCGACTGAGAATGTGGATAAACTATGTACCCCCCGCAAGCTCTATCAACAACGGCAATCATGCATCCACAGCATAAACAAAGCGGCCAACCACGGCAACAACAAAGCAGCCGACAATAGCCGCAGCAACAAAGCAACCGACAGCTTCACGATTATTCGGTTTTTGGCTCCATGTCTTATGTTTCCTTTCGGCTCCCTGTTTGTCACGCCCCGACCCGCAGGCTCGGCCACGTGACAACCGCCGTACCACCTCGAGATGCGTGCCTCGTCAGGCGGGCAACCAAGATGATACAAGGCTTAAAAATAAAGGATATTCGAGCAATATATGAAAAACATATTAAATTATCATAAATAATACAGTTTCAAAATATTTAAAATATATATCACATCTTACAATATTCCATGCAGCGGAAAATATTATTTTTAAATTCACAAATGTATAGGTAAGATGTAATAATATCCCGAGCCAAGTAACACAAAGCAAAAGGGTGGCACCTACATAATCGTGTCCACAGAAACGAACTGGGATCACTGGCCACCAGGACGTCCGCCGTCCAATATCTGATGATCTGAGAACAAAAGTGAATGGGGTGAGTACATAATCTTGTACCCAGTGAGAGACTCGGTTATAAAGACCGATCACCTCAGGCTGGGGATATGAAATAATCCAAATATCAATTTAATAAATCATTTACTGAAATATAGTAAATCCCATACCAAATCAAATATCAAATATCAAATTCATAATAATATTTACATAAGGGCTGGCATCTGAAATCGTCCCAATAAGGTATACCCGTGCACTGGGGTATCCACTGGACCGTCAAGGGTTACTTTCTATTTTAAAACATTTACTTTATTCTCTGGCCCATTCCCTTGACGTTTGCCATACTGTGGTGGAACACAGCATCCGAAGTCCTGGCGAGTTTCCCTACGCGCCTCTCGCAACCAGGAGCGACTCACCGTGCCCCTCGATAGGCGGTCCACGGCTGAGTAACACGCATGCATCTCAACTCGGTCCACGCTCCCACATATTGGAGCCCCGAGGACAATACTCAATCTCTCATCTCTCAGGGGTATCATTCCCCAATAATAATCAATAATTATATTAATTTCTCAGGGGTATCGTTTCCCCAAACCATAAATAATAATTTCAATATATCAAATTTATTGAAATTCCCACCCTTAAAATCATTTGTAAACTCAGTGTGTGAGGGTGGACAATTCATACCCCAAAACATATATAAACAATTTAGTAAAGCATTTATAAATAAATTTGCAAACGGTTAACCCTCAATGGTCAACCATTATAATCCAAGCCACTCACAAGTGAGGAGAGTTGTATACTCCCCGATTACCCACGTATGCCTTGGTTCAAATTGCTACCGGTCCAAATCTCGTACGATCACGTACCTAAATAATCAAATTAAATTCTAATTTGATTAATAAAATATTCAATCAATGTTCAAATCATAAATCAACACCAATTAAAGGTCTCGGACTAAAATTGATAAGTCCAGAAGTCAATTGGAGCTAATTGGAGTCAATTGGGGTCAAATGGGGTCTAGGGTTGCAAAATTACCAAAATACCCCTGGTGCTACAGTACCCTTGCCGACAGTGATGTTCCGGCGCCGGAACTAGTCAGAACCGGCGCCGGTTCTGTTCTGGAATTAAGGCCGAGTTTCAGCCATAATCTTTTTCAGCTCGATTTAAGTTCGATTCACAACCAATCCGCATCAAAATTGAAACACAGTATGATAAACACATGATCTATGGATTAACAGCTTCAAGAACGGAATCAAACAACCAATCATGCTCGAATTTTGAATTAAATCACTGAGAGTTGACTTATCTCGGACAAAACAGAAATATCAACTTCAATCAACGAAATCTCTTAGCTCAGACCATGAAATCAAGCGTATAAACTATCAAATTAAAGCTTGATGAGTCTAGAACAACATACCAAATTCTCAGCCAAGACGCACGGTTGAATCAAAAGATATGAGCTGATGAACAATCTGTCGCCAAATTTCCAGATTTCTAGATTTGAAGATTTTCTTGATAATCTTGGTGTTTTGATCATCAAGAAGACAAGAGAAGTTGATATTGATGTTTGATTAAGTGTTTGAAAGGAGATTGAGGTTTTGATTCAGAAGAATCGAGAGAGAGCTCGGAGAAAATTTGAAGAACAAAGAGAAGAAATGAAATTGGGGGTTCTCGGGTGAGCCGAGACCCAATTTAATCGACCAATTCCGGCGCCGGTATTGGTCAGTTCCGGCGCCGGAATCAACAGAGTCAAGTTGACTCCGGTCAACTCGGTCAAACATCCTTGGAATCCGTGCCCAAGTGGGACCCACATCTCGGAACTTCAATTTAAGGATTTTTAAGCTTGAAATTGAGCTATATGAAGTTCAAAACATTCATGGAAAGTCAAAATTGATATATAGACAAGACAGCAATTCATAATCATACAACTTGACACGTGCGGAGTAGGTCCGGGCGTGTCAACTCTCCCCCCTTACAAAAATTTTGTCCCCGAAATTTAAACAACTAATCAACAAATAAGTGGGGGAAATCACGTCTCATGTCATTCTCGGGCTCCCAAGTCTGCTCCTCAATCTGCGAGCTTTGCCACAAAACTCGCACCAAAGGTACCGATTTATTTCTCAAGGATCTAACCTCTCGATCCAATATGGCTACAGGTCGAACTCTGAAGCCTAAACTTTTCTTCAGCTTCACAGGTGGTGCTTGAAGAACATGTGATGGATCAGGTACATACTTTCGGAGCATAGATATATGAAAGACATCATGTATCCGTGCCATATCAGGTGGCAACTCCAAGCGATACGCTACCGGTCCAATTCGCTCAGTGATGAGAAATGGACCAATGTACCTCGGATTTAGCTTTCCAGCCTTGCGGAAACGAATAACACCTTTCCAAGGTGAGACCTTCAAAAACACTTGATCTCCCACTTGGAACTCCAAAGGTGTCCTCCTCCTTTGAGCATATTTTCTATCTCGATCTTGGGCCGCCTGAAGTCGTTCCCGAATGAACTTAACCTTCTTAGTAGTAAGTTCAATCTCAGCCTTGTCGAAGATTCGATTCTCGCCCACTTCATCCCAATACAACGGGGTTCTACATTTCTTTCCATACAGAGCTTCATATGGAGCCATACCAATACTAGATTGGTAACTGTTGTTGTAAGCAAACTCCGCTGCTGCAAGATACGTGTCCCATCCACTAGAAAATTCAAGTGCACATGCTCGCAACATATCCTCCAATATCTGAATAGTACGCTCTGACTGTCCATCAGTCTGTGGATGAAAAGCAGTACTAAAACGAAGTTGAGTTCCCATCGCTTGTTGAAAGCTGTCCCAGAACTGTGAGGTAAACCTCGGATCTCTATCAGAAACAATAGAAGCTGGGACTCCATGAAGTCGAACTACTTCATTCATATAAAGTTGGGCTAACTGGTTCACACTCCATTTTATGTTTACAGGAAGAAAATGTGCTGACTTGGTAAGTCGGTCAACAATCACCCATACCGCATCAATTCCACGTCTAACACGCGGAAAGCCAGTCACAAAATCCATGGTGATGTGCTCCCATTTCCATTCGGGAATCTGAAGAGGTTGAAGTGTCCCGAAAGGTTTTCTACGTTCAGCTTTCACTTGCTGACACGTCAAGCATCTCGCTACAAATTCAGCAACTTCTCTTTTCATTCCAGGCCACCAATAATGATCTTTGATGGTTCGGTACATCTTGGTGCTACCTGGGTGCATAGCAAACGGAGAAGAATGAGCTTGTTGAAGAATAGTGTCTTTAAGATCAAGATCATGTGGCACACAGATCCGATTTCGGAATAGCAGAATTCCATCACTGCGAACTGAAAACTCAGATGGTTCTCCCAACTGTAACTTCTGAAGTTCATGCTGCAGCCTCAGATCGGTCTTTTGGAGATCATGAATCCGATCATCTAGCACTGGCTTAGCTAGAATTTGGGCAATTAGTGCACCATCATGAAAATCATAAGCCAATCTGGCTCCAGTTGATCTCAACTCCACCAACTCTGGCAAATGAACATCTCTAATCGTCGCCAAGGACGTAACTGTACTTCGGCTCAAAGCATCAGCAACAACATTTGCTTTGCCGGGATGATAATCGATTACGAGATCGTAATCCTTGATGAGATCTAACCATCTCCTTTGTCGCATATTCAATTCACGCTGAGTCATAAAGTGCTTGAGGCTCTTGTGATCAGTGTAGATACGACAAGTTTCACCATATAAATGATGACGCCAAATCTTCAAGGCGAAGACAATGGCAGCAAGCTCCAAGTCATGTATTGGGTAATTAACCTCATTTGGCTTCAACTGACGAGAAGCATAAGCAATTACTCGCTCGTCTTGCATCAACACACATCCAAGTCCGTTGCCTGATGCATCAGTGTACACAGTGAACTCCTTGCCGCTCACAGGTAAGGCAAGTACCGGTGCGGTCGTCAATTTATCCCTCAGCTTCTGGAAACTTTCTTCACATTCATCTGACCAAACAAACTTAGCGTTCTTGCGTGTCAGCTTGGTCAATGGTGCAGCTATCATGGAGAATCCATCCACAAATCTCCGATAATATCCAGCTAATCCCAAGAAACTTTGAATCTCCGTAGGAGTTGTGGGACGTTTCCAATTGGTGATTGCCTCAATCTTGCTGGAATCCACATATATACCATCCCTAGACACAACATGTCCAAGGAATCCAACTTGCTGCAACCAAAACTGACATTTGGAAAGCTTAGCATAAAGCTGATGATCTCGAAGAGTTTGCAACACAATGCGAAGATGATTTGCATGCTCCCGCTGATTCCTTGAATAAACCAATATGTCATCAATGAAGACGATGACAAATCGATCTAAATACTGATGGAATATGCGGTTCATCAGATCCATAAATGCTGCTGGAGCGTTGGTAAGTCCAAACGACATCACACAGAACTCGTAATGTCCATATCTGGTACGAAAAGCGGACTTATGGATATCTTCTTCTCGGATCTTCAACTGATGGTAGCCTGATCGCAGGTCAATCTTAGAAAACACTCCGGCTCCTCGAAGTTGATCGAACAAATCATCAATGCGAGGTAATGGATATCTATTCTTCACGGTCACCGCATTCAGCTTGCGGTAGTCGATGCAGAGTCGCATGGAACCGTCTTTCTTTTTCACAAACAAAACTGGGGCTCCCCAAGGTGAAGTACTCGGCCGAATGAATCCTTTATCCTGCAATTCGGCGAGTTGTTTCTTCAGCTCAATCAATTCAGTAGGTGCCATTCGATATGGAGCCATAGAAATTGGATCCGTACCGGGATAAACTTCGATCGGAAAGTCAAAGTCTCTCTCTGGTGGCAAACCAGGTAATTCATCAGGAAAGACATCCGGAAATTCATTTACTACCGGAATATCATCAATGTTAGGTTCTTCCACGGACTTATCTACTACATGGGCTAACACAGCTTTACACCCTTTGAGTAGTAGCTTACTTGCTTTAACAGCAGAAATGACATTCGGTGTGCCTCTGCGCTCACTGTAAAAATCAATCATGCTGCCGTCAGGTCGTGGAATTCTCACCAAATGGTGCTCGCAAAAGATCTGAGCACGATGTCTCCCAAGCCAATCCATTCCCAAGATGGCATCGAAGTCAGACATTTGAAGTGGAATTAAATCTGCTTCGAAAGTCAGGTTTTCCAGCTTCACTGCACATCCTTTGTACACCGTATTTCGAACCATTCTCTCACCCAACGGTGTATTCACCAACAGCTCATACCCCAAGGGCGATAACTCTCGATCCGCATGCACAGCAAACTTTATATTAACATAGGACAAAGCAGCTCCAGTGTCCAAAATCACATATGCCGGTTGATCGAAAATAACTACAACGCCTAATGTTCAAAAATTTTCTAAAGCGGTTACTTTAACTCGGCAAGCAGTTACGAATACGATAACATCTTTATTCACAAAATATAACCATCCATGAATATTTAAATATTACTTACCGGTGACTACATCAGGACGTGCATCAGCGTCCTCCTGCGACATGGCATAAACTTGTGTATGTTGTCGCTGCTGCTGTTGCTGTGGGGGTTGTCTCGGTGTTGCAGAACTACTACCCATACCCGAATGCTGCTGAGATGTAGAAGGTGCGGCGAAAGAATGTCGTGCAGGTTGAAACGGACGATAACCTCCATAATTGCTCGGTCTAACTGGAGGCTGACTAAAATTCTGTCTAGGTGGCACAGAAGTAGTAGATGGACATGTACGTGCCACATGACCCATGCCTCCACACCGAAAACATCGAAGTCCAGCCCTACACTGGCCAGAATGAAAACGCCTACAGTGTGGACATCGAGGTCCAGACTCCACTCTTTTCTTCCCAAATCTTCCTTTACTCATGGAACCAAATCCAAGCTTCTCTTTTCCTCGACCACCTGATGGAAGTGGTGGCAGAGAAAGTGACATCTGTGGTATTGGGGACTCAACTGTACCGTCCCGAGATATTCCTCCATGGGAATATAAACTCTGAGTCTGTTTCTGCTCCGGGTTCATCGGTACGTCATAAGATCGTTGACCACTCGAACTTGATCCTCCTGGTCGATGTTGAGCAATCATGGCTTCAGCCCACAATGCATCCTGTCTACACTGCTCAAAGGTGGCTTTGGAAGTAGGCTTCATCATTTGTACTATCTCCCATCGAAGTCCATTAACAAACTGAAGACAAAGGGCGTCTTCGGTGATGGATGGAAGATGGTGTGTAAGTCTCCGTAACTCTGTCTCAAACTGCTCGACAGATCTATTACCTTGCTCCAATCGGAGAAAATCACCATATCGCCTCAACCTCGTCTCTTCCGATATAAACCTCTCTCGGAACTCAGTAACAAATGTCTCCCATGTCACTGGTCCAGTAGCTCTGCTCTCGAGATTTGTCCACCAACTCAGTGGCTGTCCCTGAAGATATCGAGTAACCACATTCACTCGCTCCTCCGAGGTCATACCCAGACCCTGTGTGTTCTTTGTAACAAAATGTAACCAATCCCACGCTGCATCAACGGACGTGTCGGAAAGTTTTGGGGTGTTTACTCCCTTCATAATGGTAAGGAACTTCACCATGCGATCCTCTGAAGAAATGGGACCAGCAGAAGTGCTCGCTGCACCGCTCTGTTGAAAGTGCGGCGGCATCGGTGGCGATGGTTGTACAGGTGGTGTAATACCAGTAGTCGGTGGTGCACCAGTAGCCATTTGTGACAAAAAGAATTTACTTGCCCAAGTATCAAACATGCGCTCAACATCAGCGGACGTAAACAACACCGGCGTGGCAGTCGTCGGAGGTGGGGGTGGTGGAATTTCAGTGTGATCATCCTGATGATGCGTCTCATCAACAGGTGGAGTAGGTGATACAGGTTCGTCCGGAATCTCAGTAGTCTCCGGATCTACAGTAGGCTGTATCACAGGCTGCCTACGTGGTCGACCTCTCCTCCTCGGTACAGAGGGATCAGGGGTAGGAACGGAAGGATTCGGAATACTTCTCCTTCTAGGTGGCATGGTGAAACTATACATAAAATCTAAGTCAAAAGACGAAAATATTTAACCCCAAAATCATACTCTCTACATTTAACCCCAAAATCAAAAATCTCAAAATTATATAAACTGCTTGGCTCGGTATAATATAGACATATAATATATTTTAAAATTTGCTCTGATACCAATTTAATTGTCACGCCCCGACCCGCAGGCTCGGCCACGTGACAACCGCCGTACCACCTCGAGATGCGTGCCTCGTCAGGCGGGCAACCAAGATGATACAAGGCTTAAAAATAAAGGATATTCGAGCAATATATGAAAAACATATTAAATTATCATAAATAATACAGTTTCAAAATATTTAAAATATATATCACATCTTACAATATTCCATGCAGCGGAAAATATTATTTTTAAATTCACAAATGTATAGGTAAGATGTAATAATATCCCGAGCCAAGTAACACAAAGCAAAAGGGTGGCACCTACATAATCGTGTCCACAGAAACGAACTGGGATCACTGGCCACCAGGACGTCCGCCGTCCAATATCTGATGATCTGAGAACAAAAGTGAATGGGGTGAGTACATAATCTTGTACCCAGTGAGAGACTCGGTTATAAAGACCGATCACCTCAGGCTGGGGATATGAAATAATCCAAATATCAATTTAATAAATCATTTACTGAAATATAGTAAATCCCATACCAAATCAAATATCAAATATCAAATTCATAATAATATTTACATAAGGGCTGGCATCTGAAATCGTCCCAATAAGGTATACCCGTGCACTGGGGTATCCACTGGACCGTCAAGGGTTACTTTCTATTTTAAAACATTTACTTTATTCTCTGGCCCATTCCCTTGACGTTTGCCATACTGTGGTGGAACACAGCATCCGAAGTCCTGGCGAGTTTCCCTACGCGCCTCTCGCAACCAGGAGCGACTCACCGTGCCCCTCGATAGGCGGTCCACGGCTGAGTAACACGCATGCATCTCAACTCGGTCCACGCTCCCACATATTGGAGCCCCGAGGACAATACTCAATCTCTCATCTCTCAGGGGTATCATTCCCCAATAATAATCAATAATTATATTAATTTCTCAGGGGTATCGTTTCCCCAAACCATAAATAATAATTTCAATATATCAAATTTATTGAAATTCCCACCCTTAAAATCATTTGTAAACTCAGTGTGTGAGGGTGGACAATTCATACCCCAAAACATATATAAACAATTTAGTAAAGCATTTATAAATAAATTTGCAAACGGTTAACCCTCAATGGTCAACCATTATAATCCAAGCCACTCACAAGTGAGGAGAGTTGTATACTCCCCGATTACCACGTATGCCTTGGTTCAAATTGCTACCGGTCCAAATCTCGTACGATCACGTACCTAAATAATCAAATTAAATTCTAATTTGATTAATAAAATATTCAATCAATGTTCAAATCATAAATCAACACCAATTAAAGGTCTCGGACTAAAATTGATAAGTCCAGAAGTCAATTGGAGCTAATTGGAGTCAATTGGGGTCAAATGGGGTCTAGGGTTGCAAAATTACCAAAATACCCCTGGTGCTACAGTACCCTTGCCGACAGTGATGTTCCGGCGCCGGAACTAGTCAGAACCGGCGCCGGTTCTGTTCTGGAATTAAGGCCGAGTTTCAGCCATAATCTTTTTTAGCTCGATTTAAGTTCGATTCACAACCAATCCGCATCAAAATTGAAACACAGTATGATAAACACATGATCTATGGATTAACAGCTTCAAGAACGGAATCAAACAACCAATCATGCTCGAATTTTGAATTAAATCACTGAGAGTTGACTTATCTCGGACAAAACAGAAATATCAACTTCAATCAACGAAATCTCTTAGCTCAGACCATGAAATCAAGCGTATAAACTATCAAATTAAAGCTTGATGAGTCTAGAACAACATACCAAATTCTCAGCCAAGACGCACGGTTGAATCAAAAGATATGAGCTGATGAACAATCTGTCGCCAAATTTCCAGATTTCTAGATTTGAAGATTTTCTTGATAATCTTGGTGTTTTGATCATCAAGAAGACAAGAGAAGTTGATATTGATGTTTGATTAAGTGTTTGAAAGGAGATTGAGGTTTTGATTCAGAAGAATCGAGAGAGAGCTCGGAGAAAATTTGAAGAACAAAGAGAAGAAATGAAATTGGGGGTTCTCGGGTGAGCCGAGACCCAATTTAATCGACCAATTCCGGCGCCGGTATTGGTCAGTTCCGGCGCCGGAATCAACAGAGTCAAGTTGACTCCGGTCAACTCGGTCAAACATCCTTGGAATCCGTGCCCAAGTGGGACCCACATCTCGGAACTTCAATTTAAGGATTTTTAAGCTTGAAATTGAGCTATATGAAGTTCAAAACATTCATGGAAAGTCAAAATTGATATATAGACAAGACAGCAATTCATAATCATACAACTTGACACGTGCGGAGTAGGTCCGGGCGTGTCACTGTTTCCGGGGGGTTTTGTCTGGGGAAGAAAGAAGACTGGAGTTTCAAGATAAAAGGGAGAGGGCTTGCCATTTTCAAGGGAGGAAGGAGCACACAGTGAAAAAGAGCTTCAGCATTTTTTTCTTCAAACGTAGAAAAAGAAAAGAGGGGGAAGAAAAAATGGAGAGCACAAAGAAGGCTGGAGCATTTTTCCTCAAACAGAGCTTCAGCATTCTTCTTCAAAGACAAAAAAAAACAGAGAGAAAATAAGAGAGAAAGAGAGTCCGAGAAGGAAGGGAAGAAATTTTTTCTTTTTCTTCTTGATTTATTTTAAACAGATTGGCTAGAGAAAATAGAGAAAAAGGCTTGTTGTTCATCAATTTTTAGCCATTCTCTTCTTCACAAAGCCATTATTTTCTTTTTTAGTTTTGGTGTAAAACTTCATCTTTTATAGGTAAAGTTCTTATTTTTATGTACAAAGATCCTTCATTTGTACTTTAAATGCAATATTCTTGCTTTGTTATGTTAATTTTATACATAAAAATGTTAACTTTAATCCTCTTGTTGATATTTATCACCTACAAATTTGGTTAGTTTAGAGTATGCTTTAAGAATATCCAAGATTTTTTTTTATTTATTTTATTTTATTTTTGCTAATATGTCTTTTCTTCTAATTATTTATGTGATTATACAAAAAATTTCTAGCTTTATTATTTTTGAATTTTCCTTTGTATGCTCCATAGGCTTGTTTAGTTAAATGTTTTAATCCCAATTTAAAAGATTACATTTTAGAGTTTATTCCCATTCTTGTTTGCTTAAAAACTTAATCTTGGCTATAAAGATTATATCTTTAATTTTGTAAATTTGTTTGTTTGGGTAAGATTTTAGTTTAAGCTATAAAGGTTGCATTTTTAAATTTGTAAATATTTTTGTTTAATTAAAAATAAAACCTTGGTGAATAAAAATTAAATCTTTGAGTTTATTTTTTTTATTTAAATAAAAAGAATAAATCTTGGTTACAAAAATTATCTTTTTTTGTCTATTTAGTTTAATATGACCTTACTCAATTACCTTTTTGTCCATAAATCCTTAGCTTGATTAAAAATTGATCTTATTTGTGAAATTATCCTTTTGTCCTTGTATGCATATTCATTTAATTTTATCTTTTTACCCTTGATTGTATGTTTGTTTAATCAAAAGTTAAGTTTGTATGTGGAATCACCTTTTTACCCTTGAATGTAAAATTACCTCTTTTGCTCTTACATGTATTTCTGCTTATTTAGTAATTGTATCTTACATTAAATTACTTTTTGCCTTTGTATCAATGTTTGATTAATTAAAAATTTAGCCTTATATGTAAAACTACCTTTTTTTGCCTTTGCATGTATTTTTGCTTAGGTAGAAATCATATTTTGCATTAAGTTACATTTTTGCCCTCATATGTATGCTTAATTAAAAATTTAATCTTGATTGTAAAATTACCTTTTTACCCCTGTATATATGTTTATTCAATTATGAATTAAATTTTGCATGATATTAACCTTTGACCATGAATATGTATTTGTTTAAATTAAGCTTACTTATTTGTGTTGAGTTAGTTGCTATGCAATTTGATCTTGTAAGATTGATTTCAAATTTCCATGTCCTATTTATTTACCATTTTATATTGTGTGATTAATTGTGTATATATATATATATATATACTAACCCATGTTTCCTTGTCCCATTCATACATAATTAAATTTAGAACATTGATTTTCAAAAATTCATATGCATGGGGTAACCGGAGGGTACCTTAGGAGTCCGAGGTTTCTGAAGGTTTTCCCGATGGAAAGTTTCCTCGGAGTCTAATCGGGAGTTCGATCGGGCCCGGGAGAATTTTTTATCCCTTCAAGAATTAAAAAAAATATGTTTTTCATGTAATTTTCATAAAAAGCATGCATCATGTTTATGATTTTCTTTAATTTCTTAAAATTTGCGAATAAACTCCAAAAATTTTCCTTTTACAAAAAGGAATGTTAATTCAAAAATCTTTTATTTTTATTTATTTTATCTTTACTTTCATGTTTTATTTTTATTTCAATTTTAAGAAAATCTCTTGTTTAAGAGGCCCAATTAAATTAAAAGGAATGTTTATTCCAACATTAATTTCAAAACATGTCTTAGAGGTTTTTTTTTAGAGATCTTAACTACTCAATTATAGTTAAGGTCTCTCAAATTAATTCAAGTTTTGTTAAAAAATCACTTTTAAAATTTCTTTTCTTATTTTTATTTCTTTGAAAGGGAATATTCATTTTCTTTTGACCTTTTTTTTAATTTTCCAAAATACCTTTTTGGGAGAACTTTAGTACATTTAATTAATTAAGACCCTTCAAGTAAACTTCATTTTTATCAAAAATGCATTTTTAACTTCAATAAAAGGAATGTTTATTTTTTAAATCTTTAAAATTCTTTTTTAAAAATCAGTTTTATTTGATAAAAAGGACATTTATTTTTTGAAAGGTCTTAATTTATTAATCCACTAAGGTTTTCCTATTAAACTAAATTTTTGTCAAATTATTCCCTTCAACAAATTAAAAGAAATATTTATTCCGACATTGTTTTAAAATTAAATCTTTCTAAGAGATTTTAATTTAAGTAATCATAATTAAAGTCTCTTAATGTAAATTTCAAAGCATAAATTTGAGGATGTTTATCCCAACTTTTTTTTGCAAAACGTTTTCTAGAAGGCTTCAATTAATATTCTCATAATTAAGGCTTTCTAAAATTAAAATTAAATCTTTGGTTTTCATAAAAGGATATTTATCCTCATTTTTAAATTTGACTTTGATTTTAGAAGAATATTTATTCCTATTTAGAAATTGAATCTCCAAATCTAAGTAAGAAATTTCTTCAAATTCAAAATTGGGCTATGGATTTTCACACTAAAAGGAATGTTTATTCCGACATTAAGTCTTTAAATTTCGAATTTAGTTTTTTCATAATGGGATGTTTATCCTACATTAAAAGGAATATTTATTCCGACATTTAAAATTATATTTTTCTTAAAATGATTTTAAACACATTTTATTATCATTTTTCAAGTAAAATATTTCAAGACTTTTGTGGTACCGATTTCCGAGCGTCTCGGGGGTGCTAATCCTTCCCCGAGCGTAACCGACTCACGAACCTAAAATCTTTTTCGTAGACTAGTTTCTTTCCTTAGCTTGACATAATCTTTCTAGATTTACGGTGGGCTAAACAAGTAGGTGACTAACCACACCTATTAAAAATAAAAGGTTAGTGGCGACTCCATTTGTTTTTCGACTGTTTAGTCCCGAGTTTTTTTTTACGCCATATCATCTATCGTCAGAGCGGTAAAACGTCTCGACAGCTTGGCGACTCCACTGGGGACAAATTTTTTAGAGTCGAGCCACTTTTTAAGTCTTATTTTAATTGGGTTTAATAATAAAATGTTTTAAGTTTCATTTCATGCATTGCATCATTCATTTGCATTAAAATTTTTTCCAATAATTGTTTCAAAATTTTTCAAAAAAAGAAAAAAGAAAAGAAGAGAAAAAAAAAGGAAGATTTTTCAAAAAAATAAGTTTATTAAAATTGCATCTTGCATTCATATCACATTCAATTTATATGTATGTTTTTATGTTTTGATCTTCTAGTATGCTTTGTGTGTTTAATTACTCGTCTATATTTTACATGTTTTAATTCTTAGCCTATGCCTTGATCCTCTAGCATGCCCTATGTCTTAATTACTTGTATATATTTTGCATGTTCCAATTTCCTTTGTATGTCTTGATTTGCTAATATGCTTTTTGTATTTACCATTTCACCCTTTTAGTCACTTGTATGTATTTTTCATGTTTTAATTCCTTGTGTATGCCATATATGCCTATCTTGTTTACCATGTGTGCTTATCTCATCATATTAATTATTTATCCTATATTTTGAATTGGACTGATCGTGTGTTGACATGTGATAGTGAAATTTTTTCTGCTTCCTGCTTCTGCTTCTCCGAATGTTCACTACTTCACCGAAAGGCAATTGGTAAAGGTATAAGTCCCTCCCTCACACACGACACAAATTCATAACATAAAAGTTCGGGAGTCCGAACTTCACCTTTATTTAGGAGAGGGCGACGGGGTTGCCTCCACCCCATTTTGTCCGAGGGGTATCCTTGTCTAGAGCTTTAAACCCAGCATGTAGAAGAACCCAAAATCTAACCTAGATAGAGCCAAACCCGTTGGAGAAAACTCGGTTTCTTAGGACACAAAGGGGGGACGGCTTCTTACCTTTATCAATCCCTTTCGTTTTATCTGCTTATTTCATGATAGCATGCTGTTTGTCTGTTTTCTGATTATTTCGTGATGGCGTGCTGTTTGTATAAACTATCTATTTTTCTGTACATATGCTTATTTCATGATACCACGTTGTTTGTATAAACTGTCTGTTTTCTTTCACCTTTTTGTGCAAATACTTATTTCATGATGATATGTTGTTTGTTTTCTTTCCCACTTTGTTTGTATGTATCCATTTCATAATCTGTTTGTTTTCTTTCACTTTATCTGTATATATATGCTTATTCCATATTGGTATGCTACTTGTATTATTTTCCTATTCTCTTCTTCACTTCGTCTGTATATATGTTGTCTGCTTATCGTATGTTTACTTTCTTCCTTGCTTCATCCATACATGTTCATGCTTTGAATATCCATGATTATTTCTTTTAATTGCCATCATCACATGACATGCATTTCATTGTAGAATCATTCGCAACAAGAGAACTGTAAAGGGAAATTAGTCATGGCTGATGAATAAGGTCAACCTTTGGGTCAACGGATATTTGGACCCCTGCCTTGTTTGGATGAAATGACTAATTATCTTTTATGGTTAAATTGTTGCGAGCCAAACATCTTTGCATCATTCATCTTAACATTATTATTTTATTCTGATACATTTCCTTTTACCTTTTTGCCATTTCTTTTTCTTCTTTATCTCTGCATCCCATTCTCGCATTCCATCCCCATCTATAACGGGTTTACTATAGAGAAAATTAGTTACGGCGAAAGAAAGTGTGGAAGTACCCATGGAGATAGATTCGATGGGAGAGTCGGAAAATTTTGATTCCGCCAGTCCGACTTTGAAACAAGCTCTGTACTGGCTAAGGCAGAAAGCCAGGGAGGCGTCAACAAAGGGTCCTCCACCCCAGTTACCTGCAAGACTCAGCTGTAGTTTCGTCCGAAATGATCTGACAAGACTGAAACAGTTATGGGAAGGCATCAGTGATAAAGGTCGATTCAAGCAGTTGTATGGAGATATAGCATTGCTGTTAAATGTGGAAGTGGAGGAGGAGCTTCTAAAAGCAGCTTTGTACTTTTGGGATCCCTCGTACCGGTGTTTTACTTTCGGTAAACATGATGAATCTTCTACTGGAGAGTATGATATGGTGCCGACAGTGGAGGAGTATCAAGATCTGTTGATGATAGGGAGCAAGCCGGATAAAGTATTTTGGCCAACCGAGAATCATCCTAGAAAGCTAGTGAAGTTGTTGGGGATAAAGACCGAAGAGATAAGGGGCTACATGGATGGCGAATTCCTTTCAACTAGTTTCATGATGGATATTGTGGAAAAGAATACCACCTCTAGAAAAGGGATTGACGTTCTAGCCCTTTTGATTTATGGCCTAGTACTATTTCCTAGAAAGGAGGGATATGTGCATATGTCAGTAACAACTCTTTTTATGGAGATCAAGCATCAGTCTGATCCGGCTTTGACAATCTTGGCGGAAACCATTCGATCTCTCAATGCATGTAGAAAAGCCGGCGGTAAATTTGAGGCTTGTGGACAGTTATTGACAATATGGTTTAAAAGCCATTTCAGATACAAAAAGTTTGTAGGAATGGTCTTCAATAACAAAGGTGAAGAGACGATAGCCATTTATAATACACATCCTTGGCCATCCCAACCAAGAACAGTGGTAGAGTGGGTCGAGTGGTTCACGAATTTGAAGAACCAAGACATCACATGGAGAGCAATGTGGACAACGACAAAAGATACTCCTTATTTGGATGCAAGTATACCGTGGATCCCTCTTGTAGGCATTTGGGGAACCATCAGTTACTCCCCATTGCTAGTAAGGCGGCAATATGGGTCAGAACAGTCTATCCCTCTCACTTTTGGGCTCAACTTGTTAGACTTCCAGCATGACATCGAAAGGGGATTTGATGAGGCCAAATTTTGGGCAAACTTGTACAAAGAAGCACAGAAGATGGATCGTGGCAATCATACTGACGATGCAATTCCTGAATACGTTGTGTGGCATAGTAGACGGGCGAAACAGATTTCAGTTCTGCCAGTCCTGGATCCTAATTACCCTTTGGTTGAGGCACCGGAGGACAAGTTAGAAAGGATGGAAATTGAGAATCAAAGATTCAGGAAAGGGGCTCAGTTAGTAGAACTGACCCAAAAATGTCAGCAGTTGGAGATACAGAATCGGCAACTACGAGACCAGCTTGGAAATAGCCAGATAGAGATGCAAGGATGGGTTCAAGACTGGGTAAGAGAGAGTGCCAACAATGTCAAGCTGAAAGGGGAGGTGAAAGAATGGAGAGAAGAGGCCACAGAAATGAGCCGGTTGGCAGCAAGGACCGAAATCTTCAATCAAGAACATGCCCAAAGCTGGAGAGTTGCCCAAAAACAATGCTTTCGAGTTCAGGAGGAGAAGAGCGAAGTAGAAAAAGCAAAGATTGAACTGAAAAGAGAATTAGCAGAGCAGAAACGTTTAGTAGGGTGGTTAGTCCGAAGAAACAATGAGTTAGAGCAACAAGTTCGCGATGCTGCCAACAGATTGACTATTTCTGAAAACCAAAATGCTGAGATGAGGGCACAATTGGAGCAGTTCAGGAGACAAGCAGAGTGACAGATTTGTTGTAAAATATTATCATCTTATGTTTTGATTTGGATGGTATTCTTTTATGGCTTATTAAACTCACTTTCCTATTTTCGTAATGCTAATTATCTTTATAGTAATCTTGTTATAGATGGGTTTCCACATTACATAATCATTCAAGCATATTCATACATACATTTCATTCATATTCATGGTAAGGGAATCTGATTCGCCCTTATGGTTAAATAAAGGTTTCAAGATAGCACCTCCAACACACAGATATAACACTAGACTACAATCCAGAATCACCATGGAAGAGCAAGCTGCCGAGATTGAACAGTTAAGGAAGGCAAACGAGGATCTACAGAAACAATTGGATCAGAAGGAAGAAATGGTGGCCAGTATGAGACAACAAAATATGGCAAATTCAGGCAACAATTCCAATAGGCAATCTTCTCCGAGTACACTCCCACACGGACTCCCCACAGCTCAGCCCACGAATGCCTTTCTCCCACCTCCCACACTCAATATACCTTTGCAAGAAAATCAAATACAAATTCCTCAACCAACCACAAACACATTCACCTTTCCACCACCTCCACCCGGTGTGTACCCTTTTACACCCTCAATGTTTACCACAAGCGGAGGAATCCCAACAACTTAACCAATTCCCCCTCCCACCTACACTATGCCACCTCCTGCCTTTGGACACACCCCAAATAATCCCGTGTTTGTGCCTGATGAACAATTTGAGAGGGAGATCGGTGGGGCCGAAAGTCAAAGGGTATTGAGCCAGATAGAGGAGCGGCTCAAGGCCATGGAGGGCACTCATGCTTATGGCATTACTGATGCTTATGAATTGAGCTTGGTGGATGGGTTGGTGATCCCACCAAAGTTCAAAGTGCCTGAATTCGAGAAGTACAAAGGGACCACATGCCCTAAAGACCACATTACTATGTATTGCCGGAAGATGGCCGCATACTCCAGAGATGATAAGTTGCTAATTCACTGTTTTCAGGATAGCCTTACTGGGTCTGCAACGCGGTGGTACAACAAGCTAGATAGGCGGGGCATTCACTCTTGGAATGACCTAGCCCGGGCTTTCATTGATCAGTATAAGCACATGACTGATTTGGTACCCGATAGACTGACCTTGCAGAATATGGAGAAGAAGTCTTCTGAATCTTTCACCGAATATGCCCAAAGATGGAGGGATATAACAGCTCAGATTCAACCTCCTTTAACCGAGAAAGAGACCACAAGGTTATTTGTTAATACCTTGAAAGCTCCATACTACAGCCACATGCTTGTTGGTGATACTAAAAGCTTTACCGATATGGTCCTAGTTGGAGAGATGGTGGAAAATGCACTCAAAACTGGCAAATTGGAAGGTGGGGAGTCTAGTATGGCTAGGAAAAATCCAAAGAAGAAAGAAGGCGAAGTAAACACCGCCGGATATGGAGGATACCAACAATACCCCCAACAGCAATACCGATCAGACCAATCCCAATATCGACCATATCAACCACAATGCCGACCATACCAATCCCAATACCAACCCCAATATCGTCCCACCAACTACACACCACCTCAAAACACCGACCAACATCCTCCTTCCAACTATGCTCAACCTCAAAACACTTATCAATATCCGATATCCAATACCAGTTATACTGCCCCCAGACCAAGCACTCAAAGTTGGAACCCAAGATCACCAAGAAAAAGGAAACAATTCACCCCTATTCCCATGACCTACACCGAACTATATGCCAAACTCTTAAGCAACAAAATGATTGAACCAGGTCAATACTTAACCCCTTTACAGCCTCCCTATTCGAGGTGGTTCGATGAAAACGCCACATGTACCTATCACTCGGGGGCTAAGGGACATAGCATTGAGAACTGTATCCGTTTGAAGGAAGTGGTGCAAGGCATAATCAATGAGGGTCGTTTGACTTTCAATGCACTGCCAAGTGTAGGCACAAATCCTCTCCCAAAACATGGTGGAAATACTGTGAATATGATTGAGGATGGGGCAGTTCATGTTAAGAGAAAGGTTGAAGAGATTATCACACCAATGAAGGTCGTATATCAGGCTTTGCTAAAGGCCCAAATGATTACTCCTTTGAAGTGTGAAGGTCATGAGATCCAGTGTTGCACTGAATTCCGAGGAAAGTTGCAAGCTATGATGGATGCCGGTCTAATTGAATTTTATGTGGAGAGAAACGAAAGTACCGACTTCTGTATGGTGAATAATGGAAATGAAAATTCTTCCCATTATAAACCAAGTTTGGAACTATCTATGATTCAAAAGCCCAGCCTCGCCATTCCCATAGCCTCACCAAAACCAAGCCTATCAATTCCGATGACCCCTAGGCCGACATTGAATATCCCCGTATTGAAACCAAGCTTGAATTTGAATGTGCCAACACCGTTCCCCTATCGGAGTGATAAGGAAGTACCTTGGAGGTACGAGAGTTCAGTGCAACGGATGAATGCCAATGTTCAGGAATCTGAATCGGTGAATATTTCTGGAGTATGAGGCATGACTAGGAGTGGGAGATGCTATGCCCGAAATCCAACTGCCACTTTACACAAAGAGAAGGGCGTGGAAAAAAATGATGAAGTTGTTACACCATCTGTTGGAGAGCCAGAGAAAGAAATTGAAAAAGACGTAACCAAGACGGTGGATGAAAATGACGCTCGTAAATTCTTGAAATTCATCAAACAAAGTGAGTATAGCGTCATAGAACAACTGAATCACTTGCCAACCAAGATCTCTCTGCTAGCTCTGCTTTTGAACTTCGAGGCCCATCGTAATGCTCTCCTTCGAATCCTGAACCAATCTTATGTGTCCAAAAACATTACCGTGGCCAATTTGGAACATATTGCCGGAGGTATCACAGTGACTGATTACATCTATTTCACTGATGAAGAGATCCCTTCCGGAGGAAGAGGCAATTACAAGGCGCTGCACATCACCGTTCGGTGCAAGGATCATATGGTCGCCAAAGTATTGATTGACAATGGATCTGCTTTGAATGTGATGCCACTTCACACATTGATGAAATTGCCTATAGACCAATCTTTAATGAAAGCCAGCCAGTTAGTGGTTAGGGCATTTGATGGCACACGGAGGAAAGTTATTGGCGAGATTATTGTTCCGATAATTGTGGGGCCAGTTGAATTTGAGATCCTTTTCCAGATTATGGATATCTCACCAACTTATAGCTATCTCCTGGGTCACCCCTGGATCCATATGGCCGGTGCTGTTCCTTCTTCCCTTCACCAGAAAATCAAGTTCCGAGTTGAAAATAAGATAGTTTCTGTGTCCGGATAGGAGGACATCATAGTAATGCAACCTCCAAACACTCCTTACATTGAAGCTGCGGAAGAGGCAATGGATTGCTCTTTCCGGTCATTTGAAGTAGTCGAAGTAACATGGGTAAGAGAAGGATCCGAGGTACCTAGTCCTCGTTTCTCTGGCTGCTTGAATATGCAAGTCAACATGACTGTCGGAAGAGGCTGTTGGGCCGGAAAAGGACTCGGAAAATATGGCCAAGGAATCCGTGAGCCTATTGTCTTACCAAAGGTTGAGCCCACTTTTGGACTTGGATATAAGCCTTCTTGGAGAGAAAAGTCTGAAGCAAGGGAGGAGAAGAAGCGCAAGCGTGTAGCTGCATTGAGAGGAGGGGAACTTGAACCCAAGAAATTGAAGATTCCACCGTTGAAAGATAGTTTTGTTTTTGCTGGAACGATGAACCCAAGAAGATCAGTTGTTGAGCTTGAACAGTTATTAAAGGGATTGTCTATCAGCATGCTAGAGCACGGGGAATCAAGCAGTGGAACATTGGTTCAACGAATGGCACCGAAGACTGATTTGAATAATTGGGAGTCTTTCGAGATGCCAGTGAATTCGTCCGATCTGAACATGTAATTAATTAAGCTTTGAGAACTCATTTTATCCTACACTTCTACCCAAGAGTGTGGACGGCTGACTTTGATATGTTATGGGTTTTATTTTCATGTTTGCTCTATCATTCATGAAATTGATATTCGCACTATTAGACTCTGCACTATGTCTATATTTCATATCATAATTATACCATTGCGTTTTCCTCCATATGTTTATCCTTGGTGTTCATTTTCTTCTTTTATTCATGGATCAAGTGCATATATGTATATACCCCTTTATTGTCTTTTGACCCCAGGACTTCAAACGATGAATGTAAAGACAACAAAGATGGTTTTTTTGAGCCCGACTTTGATTGGTTTGTTAATGCGGATGACCTCGACAACGATAATGATGATGATTACTCTCTTCCCTCTGATCTTATGAGACTGATTGAAAGGGAAGACAAACAAATCTTACCCCACAAAGAGGCCACCGAATTGATCAATTTGAGTGATGATGAGGAAAAAAGAGAAGTTAAAATTGGCACTTCCCTAACACCTGAACAGAAGGGGGAACTAGTGTCATTACTTAAGGAATATGCTGATGTCTTTGCTTGGTCCTACCAGGATATGCCAGGTCTGGATACTGAGATTGTAGTGCATAGAATGCCAATCAAGCCTGGATTCAAGCCAGTACAGCAAAAATTGAGGAGAATGAGGCCTGCCATGTTACTGAAAATCAAAGAAGAAGTGAAGAAGCAACTGGACGCAGGATTTTTGGAAGTAGCTACTTATCCTGAGTGGGTCGCAAATGTAGTACCAGTCCTGAAGAAAGACGGCAAAGTTCGAATGTGTGTGGATTACCGAGATGTCAACAAAGCCAATCCGAAAGACAATTTCCCACTGCCCCATATTGACACTTTAGTCGACAACATAGCTAAACATGCAACATTTTCTTTCATGGATGGTTTTTCGGGGTACAACCAGATTAAAATGGCTTCAGAAGATAAGGAGAAGACTGCTTTCACCACCATGTGGGGCACGTTCCAATACAACGTGATGTCCTTTGGTCTCAAGAATGCCGGGGCAACTTATCAGAGAGCTATGGTGACCCTTTTTCATGATATGATGCATAAAGAGATTGAGGTGTATGTGGATGATATGATTGCCAAAGGTCGGAATCCAGAAGAGCATATGACTAGCCTGAGGAAGTTATTTGAGAGACTGCGCAAGTATCGGTTGAGGTTGAATCCGGCCAAATGTACTTTCGGCGTTACTTCAGGGAAACTATTGGGCTTTATTGTTAGTCAAAGGGGCATCGAGGTGGACCCAGATAAAATCAAAGCCATTCAGGATTTGTCACCTCCGAGAACTCAAAAAGAAGTAAGAGGTCTCTTTGGGCGATTAAACTATATCTCCCGCTTCATTTCCCAGTTGACTGCAAAATGTGACCCGATTTTCAAGCTTTTGAAGAAGAACAATACGGGAGAATGGGATCAAGATTGTCAGAAAGCCTTTGATAAGGTCAAGGAGTATTTATCAAACCCACCAGTGCTAGTACCTCCTGTGCCGGATCGACCTCTAATCTTGTATTTGACAGTGTTGGAACACTCCATGGGCTGTGTTTTAGGGCAACATGATGAAACCGGCAAGAAAGAGCAAGCGATCTACTATGTTAGCAAGAAGTTCACAGAGTATGAGGCCAAGTATTCTCAGATAGAAAAGATGTGTTGTGCATTGGCGTGGGCAGCTCAAAGGTTAAGACAGTATATGCTGTATAATACCACATGGTTGATAGCAAAGCTAGATCCAATCAGATTCCTTTTTGAGAAACCTTCATTGTCAGGACGATTGGCTCGATGGCAAGTACTATTGTCAGAATATGATATAGTTTATGTCTCCCATAAAGCTATCAAAGGAAGTGCCATTGCTGAATTTCTAGCTAACAAAGCAGTTGAGGACTATGAACCCATGAAGTTTGAGTTTCCTGATGAGGATTTAATGTCGATATTCAATACTGAGCTAGAGCAAGGAGAGAAATGGAGAATGTATTTTGATGGGGCATCAAATGCACTGGGGCATGGAGTAGGAGCTGTCCTAATATCCCCAAACAGTGATCAATACTCGGCAACAGCAAGACTTGACTTCGACTGCACAAACAATATGGCAGAATATGAAGCTTGCATTCTGGGGATCCAGATGGCAATGGAGAGAAAGATCGAGGCTTTGGAAGTGTATGGCGATTCTGCTTTGGTGATATATCAACTGAGAGGTGAATGGGAAACACGAGACTCAAAGTTGGTCCGTTATCATGAGTACATCATGGAGTTGATTGAGCAATTTGAAGAAATCAGTTTTCATCATCTCCCTAGAGAAGACAATCAATTGGCCGATGCATTGGCAACTTTAGCCTCGATGTTCAAAGTCGATAAAGGAGCTGAAATCGAAGCAATCAAGTTGGACATGAAGACTCATCCGGCACATTGCATGAGTGTTGAAGAGGAGGATGATGGCAAACCTTGGTTCTATGACATTGTCCAATACCTCAGATTTCAAAAGTATCCAGATTGTGCTATTGAGAATGACAAGAAAGTTATCCGAAAAATGTCGGCAAACTTCTTCTTAGACGGTGAAGTCCTTTACAAAAGAAGTAGGGATCAAGTAATGTTGAGATGTGTAGAGTCAAAGGAAGCAAAGAAGATTCTAGAAGAAGTTCACGGCGGAATCTGTGGAACTCATTCCAGTGGGCATAGAATGGCTAAACGGATTATGAGGTTGGGATATTACTGGTTGACTATGGAGACCGATTGTATTAATCATGCCAGAAAATGCCATAAATGTCATATCTATGCTGATCAAATTCATGTACCTCCTAATCCATTGCATGTCATCTCGTCCCATTGGCCTTTCTCAATGTGGGGCATAGATGTAATCGGGGCAATCTCACCAAAGGCTTCTTGACACGCCCGGACCTAGTCCGCACGTGTCAAGTTGTATAATTATATATTGTTGACTTGTTAAAATTCCAAATTTGATTCCCATGGATGTTTCAAACTTCATCTAGCTCAATTTCAAGCTTAAAAACCCTAAAATTGAAGTCCGAGGATGTGGGCTCCACTTGAAATCGAGACCCGAGACAATTGGGCTGAGTTGACCGGAGTCAACTCGAATTTTGCTTGACTCCGGCGCCGGAGTTGGTCGGGTCCGGCGCCGGACCTGTCATTTCTATAAGGGTCTCGGTTGGCCGAGACCCTCATTTCTTCTTCATTTTTTTTCTTCAATTCTCCGATCTCTCTCTTCCAATTCTCTCTGATTCAAGACTTCAATCCCTCTTCAAACACTTCATCAATCATCAATATCAACTTCTTTTACATCCTTGAAGATCAAAACACCAAGATTTCTAAGGAAATCATCAAATCTTGAAATTTGGAAATTTGGCGACAGTTTGTTCATCAGCTCATATCTTTTGATTCAACTGTGCGTTTTTGCTGAGAATTTGGTATGTTGTTCTAGACTCATCAAGCTTTAATTTGATAGTTTACACGCTTGATTTCATGGTCTGTGCTAAGAGAATTTGATGATTGAAGTTGAGATTTATGTTTTGTCCGAGTAAAGTCAACTCTTGATGTTTTGATCCAAAATTCGAGCATGATTTGTTGTTTGATTCCGTTCTTGAAGCTGTGAATTCATAGATCATGTGTTTAACTTGCTGTGTTTCAATTTTGGTGCGGATTGGTGTTGAATCGAACTCAAACCGAGCTTAATTTGGTTGATGGCCGAAATCGGCCAAAATCTGGAGACAGGTCCGGCGCCGGACCTGGCAGGTCCCGCGCCGAAGCTGCCTAAAAATGGGAATATCTCCCATTTTGGCTCACTCCCGCCCGGGAGTGAGCCATCTGCCGACAATGGTACTGTAGCACCAGGGGCAATTTGGTAATTTTGTAACCCTAGACCCCATTTGACCCCAATTAACTCCAATTAGCTTCAATTGACTGCCAGACTTGCCAATTTTAGTCCGAGACCTTTAATTGGTGTTGTTTTATGATTTGATCATTGGTTGAATATTTTATTAATCAAACTAGATTTTTAATTTGATTATTTAGGTACGTGATCGTACGAGTTTTGGACCAGTTGCAATTTGAGCTAAGGCATTCGTGGGTAATCGGGGAGTATACAACTCTCCTCACTTGTGAGTGCCTTGGATTATATTGGTTGACCATTGAGGGTTAAGTGTTTTCAAATTTATTTATAAATGCTTTATTAAATTGTTTATATATGTTTTGGGGTATGAATTGTCCACCCTCACACACTGAGTTTACAAATGATTTGAAGGGTGGGAATTTCAATAAATTTGATATAATGATATTATTGATTATTGTATGGGGAATGATACCCCTGAGAAATTGATATTATTACTGATTATTTATGGGGAACGATATCCCTGAGAGATGAGAGATTGAGTATTGTCCTCGGGGCTTCAATATGTGGAAGCGTGGACCGAGTTGAGAGCATGCGTGTTACTCAGCCGTGGACCGCCTATCGAGGGGCACGGTGAGTCGCTCCTGATTGCGAGAGGCGCGTAGGGAAACTCGCCAGGACTTCGGATGCTGTGTTCCACCACAGTATGGTAAACGTCAAGGGAATGGGCCAGAAAGTAAAGTAAAAATATTTTAAAAGTATAAAGTAACCCTTGACGGTCCAGTGGATACCCAGTGCACGGGTATACCTTATTGGAACGATTTCAGATGCCAGCCCATTTGGATATATATATTGTTATTGATTTGATATTTGATTTGGTTGGGATTTCATATATTTCAGTAAATGATTTATTAAATAAATATTTGGATTATTTCATATCCCCAGCCTGAGGTGATCGGTCTTTATAACCGAGTCTCTCACTGGGTACAAGTTTATGTACTCACCCCATTCACTTTTGTTCTCAAATCATCAGACTTTGGACGGAGGACGTCCTGGTGGCCAGTGATCCCAGTTCGTTTCTGTGGACACGATTATGTAGGTGCCACCTCTTTTGTTTGTGTTATTTGGCTCGGAATATTATTACATCTTACTTATACAGTTGTGTATTTACAAATAATATTTTTCCGCTGCATGGAACACAGTAAGATGTGATACTTTATTTTAAACATTTTGAAACTGTATTATCTATGATAATTTCAAATGTTTTCATATATTGCTCGAATATCCTTTATTTTTAAGCCTTGTATCATCTTGGTTGCCCGCCTGACGAGGCACGCATCTCGAGGTGGTACGGCGGTTGTCACGTGGCCGAGCCTGCGGGTCGGGGCGTGACACTTCTAATGGGCATTAGTTCATCCTAGTGGCCATTGATTACTTCACCAAATGGGTTGAAGCTGCTTCATATGCCAATGTAACACAGTCAGTGGTCACCAAGTTCGTGAAGAAGGAGATCATTTGTCGATATGGGCTACCAGAAAGAATCATCACTGACAATGCTAAGAATTTGAACAACAAGATGATCGATGCAGTGTGCTCCCGATTCAAGATCAAACACAGCAATTCAACTCCTTACCGGCCACCAATGAATGGAGTGGTCGAAGCAGCAAACAAAAACATTAAGAAGATTGTCCAGAAAATGACAGTGACTTACAAAGACTGGCATGAGAAACTTCCTTTTGCTTTACATGCTTATCGCACTACCGTAAGAACATCGACTGGGGCAACTCCATATTCTCTGGGCTATGGAATGGAAGCTGTGGTACCAGTTGAGGTAGAAATCCCATCTTTGAGAATATACAGAGAGTTGAAGCTCGAAGAGTTAGATTGGGTGCAAGAGAGATTTGACCAATTGAACTTAATCGAAGAGAAGCGGTTCAAAGCACTTTGCCATGGTCAATTGTATCAAAAGAGAATGATGCGTGCATATGATAAGAAGGTACGTCTGCGCGAGTTTATAGAAGGAGAATTGGTGCTGAAAAAGATTCTACCTACTCAACATGATCCCCGAGGAAAGTGGACTCCAAATTGGGATGGTCCCTACGTGGTGAAGAAAGCATTCTCGGGAGGTGCCCTAATCTTGTAAGAAATGGATGGGGATGAATTGCCACATCCAATCAATACCGATGCTGTGAAGAAGTACTACACCTGAAGAATTAAAAAAAATGATGAAGAAATGACAAAAAAAATGAAAAAATGAAAGAATGAAAAGAGCGTCTCAAGTTGAAAACCTGAAAAGGCGGCTTGAGTTCGAAAAAGAGAAGAAAAGGAGGGATCTGAGGCGAAAACCCGAAAGGGCGGTTCAGATCCAATTAGGTTGGTTCCTAAACTGAAAACCTGAAAAGGCAGTTTAGGAAGTTTGGAAAGCTCGGCAAAATGGGTACCTAACTTGCACAAGAGATCTTGTTTGGTCAAGGGGATTCGAGTAATCAGAAATCATCAGACTTTGTCAAGCGTCACTCTAGCAATGATGGGTCAATCAAAGGCAAGACGCAAGATGACCGGTTTTTGTTACTTATGCATTCATCGCTTTGAGGTCATGTGCCTTTCATCTTCATTTTGCTACAAACTCATTTGTTATAAACTCTTTGAACTTGTTTATCTATTATATATAGATATGTCTTGCACACTTTCCTTTAAAAGATCCATGTGTTTCCTTTTAATATAAATGGCATAATTTTTCTTTGTCATGGAGGGATAAGCAAACAGGTAAGTAAATGCCATGACATTGGATGTCACTTTCAACACAAAAAAGGGAAAGAAATGTAGGATTGAAATGAGTTCAATAGCTTGTGGTTGATGCCAGAAATGTGATGACGAATGAACAAAAATCATCTTGAACTGGGATGGTCAAGCGACAGTGATTTGAAGGGAGGGTCTAGGGCATGTTGATGCCAGAAAAGGTGTGATGAAAAGATGTTCTCCAATTTCGAGCTCAAAGAGTATAAGTTGGGCCAAAATAGAAGGCTATCTGGAAAACTTTGACGCAAAAGTAACAAAGCATTATCATTTAAGCATGAGCATGCAAAATGCATCATTCTAGCATCATTCTTCATGAACATCCATTATGCATCATGGTTCAAAGATTATAGGTTAAACCCAGTTCAAGATTGTGAGGTTAGTCTTGTACAAGAAGATCCTCAGGTAATTCTCGAAAACTCCTTTAAGGTCTTTCCATGCTTAAGGTAATTATCTGTGATTCAGTTCAATCTAGCATAAATTATTTCTACAATTTCTTCAAAATCTTTAAGATCATTTTGTTTAAGATGGTTTTCTTGAAATTGTTTCTGTTTAGAGCAATTTCTTCAAAGTTTAAGATCATTTTGTTTAAAATGGTTTTCTCAAAATTGTTTCTGTTTAGAGCAATTTCTTCAAAGTTTAAGATCATTTTGTTTAAGATGGTTTTCTTGAAATTGTTTCTATTTAGAGCAATTTCTTCAAAGTTTAAGATCATTTTGTTTAAGATGGTTTTCTTGAAATTGTCTCTGTTTAGAGCAATTTCTTCAAAGTTTAATATCATTTTGTTTAAGATGGTTTTCTCAAAATTGTTTCTGTTTAGAGCAATTTTTTTTTCACACAAAAAAAAAATCATTTTGTTTAAGGTGATTTTCTTAAAATTGTTTCTGTTTAGAACAATTCCTTCAAAAATCATTTCTGTTTAGAGTGGTTTTCTCAAAATTGTTTCTGTTTAGGGCAATTTCTTCAAAAGTTCAAAACCATTTCTGTTTAGAGTGGCTTTCTCAAAGTTGTTTCTGTTTAGGGCAATTTCTTCAAAAGTTCAAAATCATTCCTGTTTAGGATGATTTTCTTAAAATTGTTTCTGTTTAAGACAATTTCTTCAAATTTAAAAAATACACTTCTGTTTAGAATGGTTTTCTCAAAATTAGTTTTGTTTAGGACAACCCCCTTGATTTTAAAAGTATTTTAGTTAAGGGTGATATTTTCCAAAACACCAGTGCTGTTTAGTGCACATTTGAGTAAAGGATGTCTACATCTTTGCTTATTTCCTAATTACCCAGAAGCTTACACTTCTAGATCATTAAGAAATAATCAAAGAGGGGCAACTGTAGACACTCATTTTTAAATTTTAATTAATTAATTAACTAATTAGTCAATTAATTAATTAATCATTTCAAATTTTATTTTTCCTTTTTAAGTTTAGTTTAATTTTGTTTATTCTTATTACTTTATTTTACTTTATCTAATTCTAATTTCATCCCGTTAATTTGCAGGCAATTTTGAACCTGAAACCGGGAAGCCAAAGCGCCAAATCAATTCAGTCATCATGCAAAGGGAAAGCCATGTAAAAATCGACCGAGTCAACTCGATTATGATGTAATATATATATATGTGTATATATATATACTTATATGTATATGTATATTTATAAATATATATTTCTATATATGTACATAGATATATACATATATATTTATGTATATATTTATATACATATAAATATATATATATAAAATACATGTCAAAGCCATACCAACTAGGGCCCACTACCATGCAAGAGATGGCTTTGCCGAGAGCTCATCTCCACGTCGCTCTGATCAAACGCTGGCTTCAGGCGTTTTCTCTCCAGCCCATAAGCCTCTCTATCTGGTAGGATGTCTTCTCGAAATGAAGAACCTATCTCACCAATGGGTTCTCGGGTTTCGGTGCTAGCTCAACAGAAGAAGTCATGCAACAACACATGATTTTACGTAGCTCTCCCTCTAAGGCCGTTTCCTTCTCTCGGCAGCGCTTCCCCCCACCTTGGCCGTTGCTTTTGTTTTTCTTCCTTTTTTAAGGTAGCTTTTGTTTTTGCTTCTACTTCATATATGTGAGCGAGAGAGAACAGGGTCCAATCCAACACCTTTTTTTTGTAAATACTAATTCTATTTCTGATCCAAATGGCAACTTCTCTTCATTCTTCAACAAGCATTTCCCGTGTCGGCTTCAGCTCCCAGTTTCTGGGATCTAATTCAGCTTCTAAGGCCTCTGTTTCCGTTTCTTTCGCTTCCTCTCTCACCAAACTCTCCCTCAAATCTATTGAAACTTCTAGACAACAGTCATCTAGAATAAGTGCAATGTCCAAGGTAGAAAGCAGCAGCTTAGAGCAATCGAAAGTTGATATCTTTCTTAGCCCCAAAGTTAATTCTGTGAGGCCTTCAAAGACAGTGGCGATTACCGACCATGCAACTGCTCGTGCACAAGCTGGTGTCCCTGTTATTCGGTTGGCTGCCGGAGAGCCTGATTTTGATACACCAGCTGTTGTAGCCAAGGCTGGGATAAATGCAATTCGCGAAGGTTACATGAGGTACACTCCCAATGCTGGTACTTTGGAGCTACGCACAGCAATTTGCCACAAACTAAAAGAGGAGAATGGAATCTCTTATACACCTGATCAAATTGTGGTCAGTAATGGTGCCAAGCAGAGTAGCCTTCAAGCAGTTCTAGCGGTCTGTTCCCCCGGTGATGAGGCATGTGGGAATGGACTCTAACAGTCAATGGATTTTCCAAGGCTTTTGCAATGACTGGTTGGCGACTTGGATATATTGCAGGACCTAAGCACTTTGTTGCAGCATGTAATAAAATTCAGAGTCAGTCTACTTCTGAAGCTAGTAGTATATCACAAAAAGCAGGAGTTGCTGCATTAGGTTTGGGTTATGCTGGTGGAGAATGCCTAACATTTGACCAACTTGCTCTTCGAGCACCTCTTGGTCAGAGCACGATTCTCCTCCGAGGTCCAAAGAATGCTCGTGAGGCAGTGAAGCATTTTGGACCAGCTCCTGGTGTGCCGCAACAGCCTCCTCCTCCTCACTCGTCATTTTCTCACCAGAAGGTGTAGGCCACTCAATTTCAGCAACTAAAGCAACAACAGCTAATGAAACAACAAAACGCATTGGCATTGGGAGAGGACAGCCACCACAGCAGCCACACCGCCGACACTCACAACAGCAGCAGCGCTCATTGCCTCCTTAGCAGCCCCATGCGTCAGACAAATCTCGTCGTGCTCAACTTCAGACTCTCCTCACCAATTTTTAACACACCCTCATCTCTGTCCTCTTTGTTCTCTTCAATCTACACTGCTTAGAGGGCTTCTTGAGGATGTGCAGTGGCTTAAAGAGTAAACTTGTGGCCTTAGGTTTCATCATGGAAGTTGGATTATATGAGCATAAAGCTCAGGTTTTGTATAAGTGCTCAGTGAAGTAGAAGAAACGGGTTTGGATTTTAATGAAGCACGCTTTTGGTATCGTAGAAAGGTGGGGTCGAGAAAGATGGCTTTTGAAGAGAGGACTCCTTTGATAATTGCTCAGCAGCAGCAGCAGCGCTCACTGCCTCCTTAGCAAAATATGTTGAATGGCGTGCTAATATTGATGAAAGCGAGGAGAAGGTTGAAGTCTGCAGAGCTTGAAGCCAGGAAGGCTCGGCCGAGAATGTGGATAAACTATGTACCCCCCGCAAGCTCTATCAACAACGGCAATCATGCATCCACAGCATAAACAAAGTGGCCAACCACGGCAACAACAAAGCAGCCGACAACGGCCGCAACAACAAAGCAACCGACAGCTTCATGATTATTCGGTTTTTGGCTCCATGTCTTCTGTTTCCTTTTGGCTCCCTGTTTCCGGGGGGTTTTGTCTGGGGAAGAAAGAAGACTAGAGTTTCAAGATAAAAGGGAGAGGGCTTGCCATTTTCAAGGGAGGAATGAGCACACAGCGAAAAAGAGCTTCAGCATTTTTTTCTTCAAACGCAGAAAAAGAAAAGAGGGGGAAGAAAAAACGGAGAGCACAAAGAAGGCTGGAGCATTTTTCCTCAAACAGAGCTTCAGCATTCTTCTTCAAAGACAAAAAAAAACAGAGAGAAAATAAGAGAGAAAGAGAGTCCGAGAAGGAAGGGAAGAAATTTTTTCTTTTTCTTCTTGATTTATTTTAAACAGATTGGCTAGAGAAAATAGAGAAAAAGGCTTGTTGTTCATCAATTTTTAGCCATTCTCTTCTCCACAAAGCCATTATTTTCTTTTTTAGTTTTGGTGTAAAACTTCATCTTTTATAGGTAAAGTTCTTATTTTTATGTACAAAGATCCTTCATTTTTACTTTAAATGCAATATTCTTGCTTTGTTATGTTAATTTTATACATAAAAATGTTAACTTTAATCCTCTTGTTGATATTTATCACCTACAAATTTGGTTAGTTTAGAGTATGCTTTAAGAATATCCAAGATTTTTTTTATTTATTTTATTTTATTTTTGCTAATATGTCTTTTCTTCTAATTATTTATGTGATTATACAAAAAATTTCTAGCTTTATTATTTTTGAATTTTCCTTTGTATGCTCCATAGGCTTGTTTAGTTAAATGTTTTAATCCCAATTTAAAAGATTACATTTTAGAGTTTATTCCCATTCTTGTTTGCTTAAAAACTTAATCTAGGATACAAAGATTATATCTTTAATTTTGTAAATTTGTTTGTTTGGTTAAGATTTTAGTTTAAGCTATAAAGGTTGCATTTTTAAATTTGTAAATATTTTTGTTTAATTAAAAATAAAACCTTGGTGAATAAAAATTAAATCTTTGAGTTTATTTTTTTTATTTTATTTTTATTTATTTAAATAAAAAGAATAAATCTTGGTTACAAAAATTATCTTTTTTTTGTCTATTTAGTTTAATATGACCTTGTTCAATTACCTTTTTGTCCATAAATCTTTATTTGCTTGATTAAAATTTGATCTTATTTGTGAAATTATCCTTTTGTCCTTGTATGCATATTCATTTAATTTTATCTTTTTACCCTTGATTGTATGTTTGTTTAATCAAAAGTTAAGTTTGTATGTGGAATCACCTTTTTACCCTTGAATGTAAAATTACCTCTTTTACTCTTACATGTATTTCTGCTTATTTAGTAATTGTATCTTATATTAAATTACTTTTTGCCTTTGTATCAATGTTTGATTAATTAAAATTTTAACCTTGTATGTAAAACTACCTTTTTTTGCCTTTGCATGTATTTTTGCTTAGGTAGAAATCATATCTTGCATTAAGTTACATTTTTGCCCTCATATGTATGCTTAATTAAAAATTTAATCTTGATTGTAAAATTATCTTTTTACCCTTGTATATATGTTTATTCAATTATGAATTAAATTTTGCATGATATTAATCTTTGACCATGAATATGTATTTGTTTAAATTAAGCTTACTTATTTGTGTTAAATTAGTTGCTATGCAATTTGATCTTGTAAGATTGATTTCAAATTTCCATGTCCTATTTGTTTACCATTTTATATTGTGTGATTAATTGTGTATATATATATATATATATACTAACCCATGTTTCCTTATCCCATTCATACATGATTAAATTTAGAACATTGATTTTCAAAATTTCATATGCATGGGGTAACCGGAGGATACCTCGGGAGTCCGAGGTTTCTGAAGGTTTTCCCGATGGAAAGTTTCCTCGGAGTCTAATCGGGAGTCCGATCGGGCCCGGGAGAATTTTTTATCCCTTCAAGAATTAAAAAAAATATGTTTTTCATGTAATTTTCATAAAAAGCATGCATCATGTTTATGATTTTTTTTAATTTCTTAAAATTTGTGAATAAACTCCAAAAATTTTCCTTTTACAAAAAGGAATGTTAATTCAAAAATCTTTTATTTTTATTTATTTTATCTTTAATTTCATGTTTTATTTTTATTTCAATTTTAAGAAAATTTCTTGTTTAAGAGGCCCAATTAAATTAAAAGGAATATTTATTCCAACATTAATTTTAAAACATGTCTTAGAGGTTTTTTTTTAGAGATCTTAACTACTCAATTATAGTTAAGGCCTCTCAAATTAATTCAAGTTTTGTTAAAAAATCACTTTTAAAATTTCTTTTCTTATTTTTATTTCTTTGAAAGGGAATATTCATTTTCTTTTGACCTTTTTTTTTAATTTTCCAAAATAACTTTTTGGGAGAACTTTAGTACATTTAATTAATTAAGACCCTTAAAGTAAACTTCATTTTTATCAAAAATGCATTTTTAACTTCAATAAAAGGAATGTTTATTTTTTAAATCTTTAAAATTCTTTTTTAAAAATCAGTTTTATTTGATAAAAAGGACATTTATTTTTTGAAAGGTCTTAATTTATTAATCCACTAAGGTTTTCCTATTAAACTAAATTTTTGTCAAATTATTCCCTTCAACAAATTAAAAGGAATATTTATTCCGACATTGTTTTAAAATTAAATCTTTCTAAGAGATTTTAATTTAAGTAATCATAATTAAAGTCTCTTAATGTAAATTTCAAAACATGAATTTGAGGATGTTTATCCCAACTTTTTTTTGCAAAACGTTTTCTAGAAGGCTTCAATTAATATTCTCATAATTGAGGCTTTCTAAAATTAAAATTAAATCTTTGTTTTTCATAAAAGGATATTTATCCTCATTTTTAAATTTGACTTTGATTTTAGAAGAATATTTATTCCTATTTAGAAATTGAATCTCCAAATCTAAGTAAGAAATTTCTTCAAATTCAAAATTGGGCTATGGATTTTCACACTAAAAGGAATGTTTATTCTGACATTAAGTCTTTAAATTTCGAATTTAGTTTTTTTATAATGGGATGTTTATCCTACATTAAAAGGAATATTTATTCCGACATTTAAAATTATATTTTTCTTAAAATGATTTTAAACACATTTTATTATCATTTTCCAAGTAAAATATTTCAAGACTTTTGTGGTACCGATTTCCGGGCGTCTCGGGGGTGCTAATCCTTCCCCGAGCGTAACCGACCCACGAACCTAAAATCTTTTTCGTAGACTAGTTCTTTCCTTAGCTTGACATAATCTTTCTAAATTTACGTTGGGCTAAACAAGTAGGTGACTAACCACACCTATTAAAAATAAAAGGTTAGTGGCGACTCCATTTGTTTTTCGACTGTTTAGTCCCGAGTTTTTTTTTACGCCATATCATCTATCGTCAGAGCGGTAAAACGTCTCGACAGTAATTCTTAATGAAGCTTTTAAAACTTTCTAATTAATTCTTGAATATTTGTTTATTAAAAAAACCAAGCGCTTTCTTTTTTATTTTAATCAAAATTAGACTATGTTTGATACATGAAAACAGAGCCATTTTCTGTTTGTCATAATTGATTTATTTCTATTTATCATAAATTTAACTTGTCAATGTCAATATTATAAAAGAAAAAGTTACAACTTTTACAATGAGAAACAAAATTCATATTGTTTCAAAGAAAACATGTGTTAACTATTATATCAAGCACCCAAATATACTCATATATATATATATATATATATATATAAATTCATATCCTTAGCTAGCTTAAAAATGACTTGCCTCCCATTACTTTAAATCTTGACTCCGACCGTTTCCATGGCCCTTTTCTGTTATTATTGGATAAGGATAATTGTGCAAATAGCTGCTGTCATTGTCATTGTCATTGTATTCTCCGTACTTTGCTGGGAGAGTATAGGCTTTTAAAGCATTTGTAAATTTTTCAAACCAATTACGAGATGCTTGTTTAAGACCATATAGAGATTTGCATAGATGACAAACTCGCGTTTTCGTGCAAAGCCTTGTGGAATCTTCACGTAGACTTCTTCATGTAGGTCTCCATGCAAGAATGCATTGCTTACATCAAGCTGATGTAAGTGCCAACTTTTGATGGAGGCAACAGCAAGAAGGCAACGTACTGTCACCAATTTTGCCACTGGAGCAAATGTTTCATGATAATCAAGTCCTTCCATTTGCGTGTACCCTTTTGCAACCAAGCGCGCTTTATAGCGCTCAATGGAGCCATCTGGTTTATACTTGATACGATACACCCATTTCGATTTAATTGCTCGCTTCCCAGGAGGCAAGGTCTCAAGGACCCAAGTACTATTCTGTTCCAAGGCTGCTATCTCCTTTGCCATAGTATCACGCCACTTATCATCACGTACTGCTTCTGAAAAAGTGCTTGGCTCATCATGTGAAGTGATGGCTGCTAGAAAGACTGAATGTGAGGGTGAAAAATAATCATGGGAAATGAAGTTAGATATAGGATGAACAATACCTGAGTTAGTTGATGGAGTGGTAGCTGAAGAAGGATCTACTAAAGGTGGAAGGTTATAAACAAAATCTTGGAGTTTAGGTGGCAAATTACGTGTACGTTGTGGCCTTAGATGATTGTGGTGCCGGTTCGGTTTGAGATGGTGATGTGCTCTCGGGTTGAACTGGTTCTTGTTCTACACTGGCTATCGGTTTAGCATTGTTAAGTGTTTCGGTTGGTTCTTGAAGGCTTGAGATCGGAATTGACGTCTCTAAGTCATCTGCAATAGGTGAGTGCAAAACAGGACTAGGACTGGATTTCGAAACTGATTTAAGAAAAGGATAAATATGTTCATGAAATGCCACATCTCTTGACACAAAGACGTTCCTGGACTCTAAATCATAAACTTTATACCCTTTTTGTTCGTAAGGGTATCCCCGAAACACACATCGAATAGCTCTAGTATCGAACTTGTAACGAGATTGGGAATGGTTATGAGCATAGCAGAGACAACCAAAGACACGAAGATGAGTATAAGAAGGGTCTTTATCAAAAAGTACCTTATAGGGAGTTTGACCATTGAGAATTGGGGTAGGAATTAAGTTGATGAGATAGGCTGCGGTCAAAACACACTCTCCCCAAAATTTTAAAGGCAAATGTGCTTGAAAACGAAGAGCTCGAGCTACCTCAAGAAGATGACGATGTTTGCGTTCTACAACTCCATTTTGTTGGGGTGTATCAACACAAGATGTTTGGTGCAAAATACCATGGGTGTGAAAAAACATTTTCATGTCATCTGAATCAAATTCACGTCCATTATCACTACGAATATTACAAACTTTAGAGTTGAATTGAGTTTCAACCATATTGCAAAAAAAGGTTAAGTAGTGATAACTTTGTGATTTATATCTCATTAAATAAACTCATGTGCATCGAGAAAAGTCATCAACAATAGTTAAGAAATAATGAGCACCAGTATGAGAAGGTGTGGAATATTTGCCCCAAATATCAACATGTATCAATGAAAAAGGCTTGAGTACTTTTATTTTTACTAATTGGAAAGGGACATCTTGTTTGTTTGGAACCGTGACAAACATCACAAATACGCATGTCTTTAGAAGAAACAAAAGATGATAAACTAGATATCTTAGCTAAACGATCTGATGAAGGATGTCCAAGACGCATGTGCCAGAGTGAGGATGATTGAGATGTGGCGGCATGATGGGCTAATGGTGGTGATTTGACTTTAGGAAAGAAACAATGGTACAGTCCTTCTCGCAGCTTACCCACTCCAATCAGCATCCTCGATTGTAGGTCCTGAAAAACATAGAAGTCAGGAAAAAATAGGACAGCACAATTGAGGTCTTTTGTGAGCTTGCTAATGGACAAAAGATTGCAACAAAAGTTTGGAACACAAGGAACATCTTTCAACATAATGTCATTAGACAAGATTGCCTTCCCAATGTGGCTGACTAGCAAGGAAGTTCCATTTGGGAGTTTAACTGGTTGATGTGAAACTGTGGGAAAATTATCTTTTAAGGTAGACAAGAAAGGCGTCATATGATCCGTTGCACCGCTATCAATAATCCAAGATGACTGAGTAAACGTACCAGCTAGATTGGCAGAGGGTGTGAAAGTTTTACCATTCAAAAAATTGAGAAGTTGAGCATACTATTCAGTGGTCAAGCCAGCAACAGGTGATTTTCCAATACTTTCAAGGTTTGAGTCGGATTGAGCATTTTGTGTACCTCTCTGGCTAGCCAAATTCGCATTGGAATCAGATTTACTTCTCGGTTTCTTTTCATTTTGATCTTGGCGGCCTCGTGGCTTCCAATCCGCCGGATACCCAATCAACTCAAAACACCTATCCTTAGTGTGTCCATTTTTCTTACAATGATCACATCTATCTCTGCCTCTTGGCTGTTGTCTTTGTGAAGATTGACTTGTTCTTGCTATCAATGCTGCTGCTTCAATGGTGGAAGAATGTGAAAGTGCTACAGCTTGTTGTTTCTCCTCTTGGGTGACCATCGAATAAGCTTTGCTAATGCTAGGAAGAGGATCAAGGTTCAATATTGTTGATCAAATGGTATTAAAATTCTCATTCAATCCCAATAGAAACTGGTGTAATTTTTCTGTTTCTCTTATGTTGATGAAGTCCTTTGCGGCCCCACATGAGCAAACCGGGATGCTTTCATAAAGCTGTAATTCATCCCACAATGGCTTCAACTTGGTAAAATATGCTGCAACGGAGAGGTTTCCTTGGGTTGTAAGAGCAAGATTTCTCTTCAATTCATGAACTCTAGGGGCGTTTCCTTGAGAAAATCGTTCTTCAAGATCTTTCCAGATATCACAAGCAGTCTCTGCATAAGCCACACTATCGTGCAAATCGCGAGAGAGAGAATTAAAAAGCCATGAGATTACCATGGAGTTTCCTTTGATCCATACATGAAAATTTGCCGAATTGACAGCAGGTTTGGAAAGTGATCCATCAACAAAACGGAATTTGTTTTTGGCGTTAAGAGCATTTTGCATAGCCCTTTTCCAGATTGGATAGTTATCTCCATTCAAAAGGCATGAAACGAATACAGTGCCCGGATTATCAGAATGATGAAGGTAATAAGGGGAATTGGCATCGATGAGGTTACTTGCTCCCTCATTCAATGTAGAAGATTCAGAAGGGTTTTTAGACATGGTTGGTTAGGGTTGGTTGCAACCGGCTCTGATACCATGTTAAAATTATAGTCGGCTGTCTATTATTCAAGCCAGAAAAACACAAATATATAGTACAGAGCAGTGAACTTGGGGCTTAAGTTTAAGCAAGAGCCCATATACACAAGAGCCCGTATACACAAGATAAAAACAAATAATACACCTCATTAATAACTAACTCCCAAAAGTTCGAAATGTTGCTATTACTATTATTATAATTTAATCTATTTTTTTCCTTGTTAGAGTGATCATAGAATCAAATATATAACTGCATACAGAGGTTGCTATCCTCTGCTTCTGTAAGTTGTGGCAAGCAGATGAACTATTTTCTGTCTTTTTTTTTTCAATATGCATATTCTGGTAAATTGTGCTTTCTGGACTTGTGTTGTATTCGGTATTTATGTCGTGGTGTGTTTTGCAAGATGTGTACCGTATCAACAGGAAAAGTAGTTGTTGATTCTACTGGAAATAAATCATTTGATCTCCTTACTCTGTTTTATCATCTTATTGTAATTGAACATCGTAAAATTGCTCATTTCGATCATTCATTCCAGCAAATGATTAGACAAGAGGCTTAAATATTTCGAAAGACCCCCAATAAATTTTCCAGTTCCTTAGAAATTAACTGGGAACAGTTTTGATTTTAAAGGACAAACGCCGGATGCTTTAAAAAAGCGTAACAACTAATTTCAATGTTAACTTCCCATATCCATTGCTCAACCTCACAGAACTTGTTAGGAATATCATAGAAATGGACTTAGACAGTGGACTTGAAAATCTAGACGAACTTTTCTTGAATGTTAACCGTATAAGGTGGCAGACTGCCATCTTGTTGCCTGCTTACTGATTTTTGGGCATTTGAGTTTTGTTAAACATGTCTGGAGTTCAGACTCAATAAACAAAAATAGATGTATAACTTCCATATTCAGTATAAAAAGTAGAAATTACAGGTTTTTATGCTAAATGTCAACTCTAAAAATGCTAAATGTCAACTCTAAAAATGAAGTCCCAAGAGCTGCAAAAAGAAAAACATCAAGAAAAGTAGTGTAGTTTCCAATGAAATCATGTATAATTCATCTAAATGGACTAAGGGCAGATTGCCATCTAAATTGTTTAAATGGGCAGACTGCCATCTTGTCGTGAACTATAATTTCTACTTGTCAAGAATTGACAATGTCCCCCCTGAACTTTAAATTTTATCAATTTAATCTTGAACTTGACAAATTCGGGACAATATCACCCTCCACTGTGACGGCTCCGTTAAGTTTGCTTATGTGGAATCTTTTATCCCTGCCAAATGCCACATCAGATGCCCACATCAGATTTCAATGGGCCCCATTGACTGTAAAATTCTCCATTGAAAGAAAGAAAAAAAAAGGAAAAACACAAAAAAATGAAAAGAAAAATAGAAGAAAAAGATTAACCTTTTTCTTTTATTTGCTATATGTCTCTTTCGAACAAATCCTTGAACAGCCATCGTTCTCTGGTCGGTGTTCTTCTCCCAACAGTGATCAGCTATGAAACCCACTCAATTTCCTACATCAATCAAGCCCCTATTTCATAGTTTTGAAGAAGGCCCCAAAAAAGATGCAACTTCAATTCTTCATTCGATCCCACCCAATCCCTAAACTCTCCACCACCTCAAATCCTCCCTCCTTTGGAATCCCCAATCGCTCTCCTACTTTGCCCGCAGTGGAAAACCCTCTCCGACTCCTCCTTTCTCCCCAATCCCGAAATTTCCTTTTTTTTAAAAAAACCCTCTTTCTGCTTCCTCGCCTCTCTCGAAGGCGGCGATGGTGGCACCATCTAACCAAGTCCAATCGATTGTTGTCTCAAGATGTTGGGCTGAAAATCTGTTGCTTTGGTTGCTCCTGCCTACAACTCTTTTGGCTTGAGTTTTCAACATTCATTCAGACTTTGCAATTTAAGGTGACTTCACCATTTTCCTTAAACCTCACACCTCAAACATTGTTTCTTTTTTTTTCCCTTTAAAGTTTTGTTTCAGGTGATTTGAGAATATTCGTTTTTATGAGTTCCAAAGTTGTTTCAGCATTTCATTTTTGTTCTGGCAATACCTTTTTGGGGTTTGGGGCTTCAATCTTGCTTTTATGGATTTTATGGTTCTGAGAATATTTGTTTTTATGGATTTTTCATTTTTAGTTCTGAGAATATTGGTTTTATGGATTTTTCATTTCAGCGTTTCAATCTTGCTTCTTCTTTTTAAATTTCTTGTAAATATATTTTGCAAATAAATTCAACTTTGAATTTATTCGATGCTGAAGAAGAAGCAAAGAAGAAAAAGAAAAGGAAAGAAAAGGGAAAATATGATGTGGCATTCAAGTGGGTCCCATGGAATAATGATGTGGCACTCCACATGGGTATGAAAAATCCATGTCAGCAAACTTAACGGAGCCGTCACGGTGGAGGGTGACATTGTCCCGAATTTATCAAGTTCTAGGTTAAATTGACAAAATTTAAAGTTCAAGGGGATATTGTCAATTCCTGACAAGTTCAGGGTGAAAATGGGTATTAAGCCGTAACTTTTTCCCTTCCTACTTTCTTTGTTTTCGTTTTTAAAGACCAATACTACTTTTAGTCTTTATATATTTATTATATATATATATATATAGTATATCTTAATCAGCATTTCCATTTAGTTTCGACTCGTCCAAGCTTCTTTTGAAGCTGTTTCAGGGTTGAAAATTGAAATCCTCCAAAAAACTCTTTGTTGAACGCTTCCAACTTATATAATAATAAGTTTCAGCAATTAAGATTAAGATTGGCTCTTCAGAGGACTATAAATTTATGTTTCTGTATTCGACGTCCAAATCTCATATTCTATATTCTTAGATCATAAATTGTAAAAGATTAAAAAAATTCATATATTTGGAAACAAATTATTTTTTGTTATCAAATTTAAATAGAATTAATTGGATTCTATATATGTATACTTGTTTAAATTAAAATCAAATTAATTTCCTAGGGAGTTGAAGGTTAATTAATTAGCTCGGCGGAACAATATACCGTGTTAATCAAGATTTATATGTACAAGATTAAAATGGGAAAATTCTTAAAGGGAGTCTAACTAGAGTTACCCGTTTTCTCTGATTTTTAGGGTCTTTAACTTTGTTAATTCTATGAAACGGAGCCCTGGTAGGAGCTAGGCGGGTCCCTTCTTTCAACGGCGAATAAAGGTATTAAGGGTCCAGCTCTTTATTATTAATTATTATTATTTTGCTCTTTAGCCTAGTGCTCTTTAAGACCAAATAAAAGGGCAAAGTAAGACTTGCTTAGAGCTAATTAATTTTGGGGAAAATGGTTGACTAACTTAAGTCCAAATTAATTAAGTCAATTTCTTTTGGAGTGTATTTGGACAAGGAATTTCAAAATTTTTAAGACTTTAAGAAAGATGGCATTTAAAAATTCATAAATTTAAAAAGATAGTATTTACAATTATTTTGTTTGAATGAAGAATTTTTACAATGAAAATTTTAGTATTTGTCATTTATAACGAAATTAAAAACTTAATTAATAAAAAATCAATATTAAAAGTATAAAAATATACAATATGAGTGTTACTGGATTTGTAAAAATATTTAGATATCACCAATAATATAAAAATAAAAAACATATATTTTATAAATAAGTTTTTTTATCATTAAAACTAAAATATAAAACCTTTCTTACAATTCATTGACTAGTTTTTTTTTTTCGGTACAAAAGAGCCGAAGAATTCGGCTAAGTTCTCAGAAAAGGAATACCCTGCTTGTCAGCTTCCAAAAATTTGGCTAGACCTGAAGGTGGATGGAATAAAAACTCAACTCCAATGGGATAGGACTGAGCTAAATTAACAAGAAAATCCGCACACCGATTCCCTTCACGAAAGACGTGACGAACTTCCCTAACCCAACCTTCTCTTACCAAAGAGATAGCATCATGTACCAAGGTAGAATAAGGATGTAAACTATCAACATTCTCCTGTAAGAATTTCACCACTACGGCTGCATCAAGTTCCACAATCACTTGATTAAGATTTAATCTGCGAGCTAACAATAAACCCTCTCGTACCCCCCACAGTTCAGCCATCAAACTGTTTGTAACTCCTATATTCATAACAAAACCTTGCACCCAATCACCATTGCTATCTCTAATAAGTCCACCAGCAGAGGCAAAACCAGTGGAAGATTTGACAGCACCATCAGTATTTAAAATATAGCAGCCCACATTCGGCGGCTTCCATGAAACCAATTTTGTACAAGAGGCAGTACTTATGGAGGTAACAAAAGCCTTTCCAATATCAATGGCCATTCTTCGTACACGGTGCCAAAGTTGAGCTGCAAAATCATTAGCTTGTCTAAATACCAGTTCATTTCGGCTTTTCCACATAAGCCATAAAGTAAGACTAAATTGAATACACCAAGCCACATCATCTACCCTTCGAATTCTGTCAGAACAATTTGAAGATAACCAATCAGCCATATCCAGGGAGAAAAAAGTTGAAGCATTCAAACCATAAACTAGCCAGCACCACCAAACTTCTTTAGCAAATGGACAATCACGAAAAAGATGGATAGCTGATTCCTCCTCTTGTAAACAACGAGGGCACATCGAATCCATTGTCATACCTTTCTTGAAACGATTCACATTAGTATTCAAACGATCATGTGCTAACAACCAAATAAAAAACCGAACCCGTTCCGTATTAGGTAGCTTCCACGCCCATTTGAAATCTACTTCATCAACAATCAAATTTTTCTGTAAAAGTCGAAAGGCTGATTTAACAGAAAAACATCCTGAACACTCCCCATCCCAAAACTTCTTATCTAGGCAAGCATTGACCCTCGGTATAGGAGTGGCTTGAATCTCCAACACTTTTGCAACAAGCAAAAACTGACTGAACAACTCTGTTTTCCATAATCCATGAGGATCTAAATAGTGATTCACTGGTAAAAATAAGTATTCTTCAGGAATCAAATCAATGGTATAATAGATGAGCGGAGATTCACCTGTCCACCAATCAGTCCAAAAATGAACATCTGTCCCCGAACCAATTAACCACCGTTTGCCTAACTCAAGCACCGATCTACTCTTCAAAATTCCTTTCCATGTGGATGACGCCACTTTTGCAGGAGTAATAGTTTGAAAATCTCCTGCATGTAAATATTTAGCTCGCAAAAATTTAACAGGCCAAAGAATCATGATTAGTCTCAAGTTGCCAACCTACTTTAGCCAGCAAAGCAAGATTAAAATCACTAGTTGTCCTCAATCCTAATCCTCCACGCGATTTAGGGAGGCAAATGGTATTCCAATTAACCAAATGGCCTTGAGAACTATCTTCTGTACCCCCCCAAATAAAATTTCGAAGAATTTTATCAATATTCTGGCAAGTGGCTTTTGGTAACAAAGCCGTTTGCATGGAGTACACTGGGAATGCATTAAGTACAGCCTTTGCCAAAGTACAACGACCAACCCTTGAAAGAATATTTCTTTTCCAACCAGAGAGCTTATTACGTAATTTCTCCACCAAGTGAGTGTAAAGGTGTTTTCCATTTCTCCCATGCACAATAGGCACCCCCAAATACCGCCCCAAATCTGAGGTTAATGGAATACCACATGTCTGGCTCATAGTAACTGCTAAGTTCCGGGGAGTATTAGAGGAGACGAATAACTTGGATTTAGTCAAACTCATAGACAAACCTGAAGCAGCTACAAATTCAGTAAGACACTCCATGATTACTGATAATTGATTAGTATCAGCTTGGCCAAAAAGCATCAGATCATCCACAAAAAATAAATGCGACAAGCAAGGCCCATGCCGAGAAACTTTGAGTGGCTTCCACTGCTTCCGATGCACTCTCTCTTGTATCAATTGTGATAATTTTTCCATACACAAAATAAATAAATAAGGGGACAACGGATCACCTTGGCGAAGACCTCTTTGAGCAGTAAAATAAGGCAAGGCTTCTCCATTCCAAATTACAGAAAGTTGATTAGAAGAAACACAAAACATAATGAGTCGAATGATTTGAGAAGGGAAATTAAAGTCAATGAGTACTTGCCGTAGAAATTCCCAATCGACACTATCATATGCCTTGTGTAAATCAATCTTTAATATCATACCCCCTTTCCTACCCTTCCTTTTCCTAAGCGAATGTACCACCTCCTGTATTACTATAATATTGTCACCGATACCTCGCCCAGGCAGAAAACTGTTCTGAAAGGGACCAACCATCTGTTGAAGAAGTGGACGCAAACGGTTAACTAACAACTTGGATAAAACTTTGTAGACAGTATTCAGCAAGCTAATTGGCCGAAAGTCAACCATGGAAGATGGATTTACTGTTTTTGGAATCAAAGTCGTATAGGCCTTCGAAACTTCTAAAGGGAAAACTCCATCCACTAAAGCATGATTCACAAATAAAACAAGATGATCCCTCACTACCTCCCATTCCCTTTGAAAAAATAAAGGTTGAATCCCATCAGGTCCAGGCGCCTTTAAACCTTTCATCTGAAAAAGAGCCAACTTTACTTCTTCAACACCAAACGGTTGCAGCAAACTATCTTGTTCCTCCAAAGACATCATCGGCTGCCACCTAATCAAGTTTCTCTCAAGAGAAGTAATGTCACGTCTTGAAAAAATAGAGGAATAAAATTTGACAACATGATCTTTAAGGACAGCTTGATCTGTTACCCACGAATCCGAAATATAAAGGCCAGCCACTCTTTTACGCGAGCGACGCACTATTGTAGACGAATGATAAAATCTCGTATTTCTATCACCATCACAAATCCATTGAGCACGAGACTTTTGATACCACAAGAGTTCTTCCTGATATAGAACCCTTTGGTATTCTTGAGACAACTCAGCTTCAAGTTCTTGAAGACGTCTCGAAGAACCATACTTCATACTATTTTGAATCCCATCAATCCGTGCTGCAAGTAATCTTTTTTTATGAAAGATATCACCAAAGATCGGACACCACTGTTTAATTTCCTTCGTGACCAGTTTAATGGATGTGAGCAAATCATCACCACACTAACCTTTGGAGAAGACATCATCAAAACCATCATGAGTCAACCAAGCAGCCTGGAATCGAAATGGCCGTCGCTCTTTAGGGGGAGGGGAGATTATCTCCGTATTAAGTAAAATTGGATGGTGGTTAGAACTGAGTCTAGTAAGGTTAAAAACCTTAGCCTCAGGATAGTGAAGCTGCGCTAAAGAATTGACTAAAACTCTATCTAATCTTTCCCGAAGAAGCACTCTGTTATTCCACTTTCGAATCCAGGTAAATTTAGATCCACAAGCACCCAAATCTGACAATTAACAATCATCCCATCTATCTACAAACAACCTTGCCCTGGAAGCACAATATCTTATACTACCACTTTTTTTCTCTTGTGAAGCAATATCATTAAAATCACCAATCACAAACCATGGTTCATTACAACGAGAAGAAAAATCTTTCATCTCTTCCAAAAAATCTCTTTTAATTGACAATGGGGTTGAACATAAACTCCTGAAATTGCAAAACTACCTGTAGTATGCAAAACCCGAACATGTATTAATTGATTCGTATAACCACTAATATGTAAATTTTCCGCACTTGAATTCCAAAGTAACAAAATTCATTGACTAGTTTACAGTAATATCCAGAACAGATTCTTGAGCATCTTGATATTAGTTCAAACCAGCTCCATGGTCCATTCTTTGCTCCACCACCTTTGTTGCAGCAATTTTTAATTTCAAATAACAATTTAACAGGGGAAATTCCTACCTTGATTTGCAATTTTAGTTCACTTCAAAATCTTGACCTGTCTAGAGAGTTTTTCTACAACATAAATCTCCAGATGAATAATTTCCATGGCCAAATCCCCGCCTTCATGAGTGATAAATTGCTAAGTCTGGCCCTTAATGACGACCAATTGCAAGTGTTACTGCCACGATCCTTGGTTAGTTGTTCTGTTTTGAGATTTTTGAATGTAGCAAACAACAAGTTAAATGAGACCTTTCCCCTTTGGTTGGGTATACTTCCAGAGTTGCAAGTTCTTGTGCTACGATCTAATATAGATTTTATGGTCCTCTGAAAAATGCCACAGCGCCATCTTCCTTTTCAGGTTTGAAGAAGTTGATCTTTCGCAAAATGAGTTTACTGGTACCTTGCCAGCAAACTTCTTTCAAGATTTAACGGCCATGAAATTTGGAAATAGAACATGGACGTGTGCAGTTACAAATCGACTTTCTCGGTCGTGTAATTTTAATAGTCGCGATTCTGTGAGACTCGTGATAAAAAGGCTGCAGATGGAGCTACAACTAGGCGGTAATTACCGGCTTTCACAATCATTGATTTTTCTAACAATCAATTTTATGAGCAAATCCCAGAGGTAGTCCGGGGACTTGGTTCACTTCTTTTGTTAAACCTCTCATACAACCAATTAACTGGTCCCGTCCCGCCATTATTGGGGCATATCGAAGGACTTGAATCGTTAGATCTCTCGTCAAACAAGCTTGAAGGCAGAATTCCTCCCAAATAGACAAATCTGACATTTCTTGGTGTGTTAAACTCGTCACAAAATAATCTGGTCAGACCCATTCCCCAAGGGAAGCAATTAAATACTTTCGAGAATGATTCCTACAAAGGGAACCCAGGTTGTGGGGCTGTCCGTTGTCAAAGAAATGCCGAAGCATTCCAGAACCGCCTCCATCAATCTTTGCTGCTGATGATGACGGTGATGATGATTCAGGAATATCCTTTATTTGGAAAGTAGCAATGATGGGGTATGGATATGTGGAACGTACGGTTTTGGGATTGAGCATGGTATACATAGTATTCACAACTAGGAGACCATGGCGGTTTATTAGAAAGATTGACAGAGATTATAAAAAGACTGTTACCAACTGGGTTCGCAGATTTGGAAGGAGAAGAAACTAGCATCACATTCAACATGCAGATGTCTTGTTCCTTTGGTCCAGGTAGAATCATAGAATAGGTCCTAAATGCTTGTTAATATTTCTATTGTGCATTGATTTTCTAATTCTTTCACATCTATATATTGCTTGTTTGTTATAGTGATGGAATTATAATACGGGATACAGAGGTTTCAATTCTCTGCCTCTGTAACTCTGGCATGGCATTCATCTTTTTAACAAATATTGTAAATTGTGGCTCTGAACCTTCTGTTTTGTAGTATTTGCTATCTTTATCATGGCAGGTTTGGTTTAAGCTTTGTTCTGTTGTAAGATTGTTTGATAAATTATCTCAGTGAACGCAGTTCACTGATTGCTTTGGCCAAGCGGTGGCAAAAGAGAAACTGCACCTAGAGAAGAGAAAGCATACATGAGCTGAAGATTCGAGCTAATTAATTGCTAGTAATTACTTAGTATAATTAGCTAAGACCATAAGAAAAATGGGAATTCCTAAAATGGGAATTCCTCAAATATATTAGAATAAAGCTTGAAAATCTTGAAGAAAATAATAATAATAATAATAATAATCAGTTCAGTGATTCAAGAACTGTCTTACTGCTAATGCCATGCCCCATGAAAGGCGCATGAGACGATGTCGTTCAGACGAAGCGAAAAAAAAAAAACAAAAGAAAAGTAAAAGTCACGATTTTCCTTCGCCACGTCGAAATAGGATAACTAAAATCTTCTAAATAAAATTTAAAAAAAAAAACTCCATCAAAAAGACGAACCTTTGTTTGCATAACTATAAAAACAAAAACCCCGGCTCGGCGATGGCTGAAGAACATGAAATATGTCATTATCATTATTAAAATTAGAAGAGAATTTCTCGCAATACTTCGAATTACAAAGATAAAAATAATGTAATATATGAATTTGAATTAATTTATTTTTTTAACTGTAGTATATAGAATAGTAATTATAAAAGTAAATTCATTTCACTTTGGGTTATAAAAATAAATTAATATAATTCTCACATTGTATGCTAGGAAAAGGGTTAAGTCTCCCTTTGACTATCTTGACACCAACATGGATTGGAAGAATAAGTATATGGTGGTCAGGAAGCCAGACAACGCAGAATGGGGTTGCTCTATGAAGTGGGTGGCTTACACGCGGAGTCTGCAAAGATTTTAGCCACGTGGCCAGCTATGTTGATGGATGCTAAGTGGGCCGAATACGCATATTTAACGGTAAAGGACCGTTTGATCAAGTGTGCTGACTGTGCACACTGCAACCGCTTGTATTCGGCTAGGTTGAGTGGGTACGGGAATCACCACGAATACATTCAGAATAAAATCCCTCTAAGTGTAGGGACGGAGACACTAAAGAGGATAGTGCAGATTTTTGATCCGGAGAGGGCTGTATCCAGGGGTGAGCAGCCCCTATTTTCATCTTCGGGAGAGCAGGGTGGTTCCCAGCAGCCAATCTTCGAGGTTGAACAATCTGTTGCAACTGTTGCTCCCCAGCCGGCTATGAGTCAGGGGCCTTCTTCCTTGGGCCAAAAGAAGAAGACGGGTGGAAGGAAAACTATGGCAAGGAAGTCTGTAGCCCCCAGGACAAGTGTTGTTGAGGTAACTCCCAATGCTGTGTCGAGCACCCAGGGTCAGGGGTTACCGACTGCTCCTATGCCCACAGCCGCTCCCTCAACGATTTCCAGTGTTGCTCTTGTAGTTCCCACTACTCCAGCAGGTAGTAGTGGAGTTGAAGTTTATGAATAGGCTGTCTGTAGGTTGGTGAGGGGGTGGGACTTAGGTTTACGGTGGTGTGCATTCGTTACATCTTTGGTCTTTGTGTGCGTAGCTTTTTTTAACTTCACCTTTCTGCTTGCAGCTATTATGTCGAGAACTGGGCTCAACTTCTCCAGCGCGGACATCCATAATATCGTGAGGGGTACCACTGGCCAGGCATCTGGGAGCCAAAAAAAGGAAGTCAAGTGGCAGCAGCACTCAGGCTCCTGCTGCTAAGAGGACCACTACCACCGCTATTCCTGGTGCAGGACACTCGATGGCTACCGTGGCCTCCCGGGGAGTAGAGGGTCATTCCAATGTCCGTATCCACAGCTTTGAGTGGCATTCGACCTCTCACGCGACCCACACGTCCTCCACTACAAATGTGGGGGCCAGCCGGAGCGCTGCTCAGACGCAAGGCCATGAGCAGCGACATGCTATCCATGTCTCCACTCCCATGACGGGTGGGGCCAGCTCTAGTGCCCCAGTGGGTCCCTCTGGTCACCCGGAGACGTCTGCTGCGACTACTGCCACATCAATGCCTGCACCTATTGCCACTCCAATCTCAGCTCCTAATGCCTCCAACGTCCCCGAGCAGTCTGAGGTAGGGCTGTTCAAGCAACCCGAAAAAATCGATAACCGAACCGAACCGATAACTAGATTAGGGTTTTGGAATGTTCATATAAAAACCGAATGAACCGAATGGAACCCGAATGAACCGAATAAGCTAAAATTTTAAAAAATACTTGATTTTATTAGCCTAAAATTAAAAGACCCAAAATTTTTATAATCTTATTTGAGCTTTTATAAAAGAAAAAAATTCAAAATTTAATGGATTTCAACTACCCGAAAACCCGCAAAAAAACCCGACCCGAACCGAACCAAAGCGTTAGAGTATTAAAACCTTAATACCCGAACCGAAGCGAACCGTTTACACCCCTAGTCTGAGGATGATTATCTGCGGGCGCATGGAGGACGAGTGTTCCCCTTCATTTTTTACGGACACCTGGAGGGATAGCGAACTATTTTCACAGATCCCTTGTATACAGCCCAGGAGGCACTCATCTTCAGAAGCCCTACTGACAGAAACTATGTTGAGGGGAGTTTGGATGCTGCCAACTGCCTGATCTTCGTAGCTGCCTTCTTCGAGCAGGTTTGTTTTCATGCACTTATGCTCAATTGATAATGTTGCGTTGTGGATTCTAATCGTGCTTTGACCCTGGTCTCTTATAGGGATGAGTGATGCTGGCTGCAAGCATGAGACATCATGAGGTGGCATGCCGAGAGGCACAAAATAGGATCAGAGAGTTGGAGGAGAGGGTCAAGCTCGTGGAGGACAACTATGCGCGTCTCCATGGGCATCGATACTTTTTGATCACATGAAGGTGGCCCAAGAAGAAACTGGTGAGCTGAAGGCTGCAAATAAGGAGCTGAAACAGGAGTTACGAATGGCTTAAGGTGCCGTGAAAACTGCTAAGGGTAAGTCTGCTCGTAAAGATCAACGTATTGACAACCTGTGGAAGGCCCTAGAGAGGGTCCGTGCCTAAAGGAACGAGCTGAGGAATGATGTTGCCACTAAGGACAAAGATAAGAAGGTGGTGGCAGAGTCCTTGGCTACCGTGCAGGAGCAGCACGCTAACCTACAGAAGGATTACGCGGCACTGGAGCAGTAGCAGGCAGACTATGTGTTATAGCACTCAGCACTGGAGAGGGACCACACGGCTCTGGGGGGGAGCACTCGGCGTTAAAGGTATGTGACATACTTTAGTTATTGGAAATTTATGACGGTGTTGTTTCTCATTGCATGGTCTTTTGTAGTCGGCATACGACGTACTCTAGGCCATGCATGCATCACTGGCAGACGACATGCGCTCCCAGCTAGAGGCTACGATGGCTAGCGTTGGTGGTGTCGTGATGGAGTAGGGGCTTAGCCGTCTGGCCCTCATGCACCTGAAGCTACAATTTACAGTTGAGAGTTTGCTGGAGCCCGTGGATGTGCCTGTGCCGACTGCTAGTGTCGAAGGGTCTCCTTTGGAGGTCATCCCGAAGGGGATGAGGTGGGGGCAGAAAGAGAAGAAGTTGAGGACCCTACTATTTTACCTATGGTTGAAGTGGTCGCTGATCCGGTGGTTGAGGAGGTTATGGAGGAGGCTGGCCATGAAGGAAGTGAGCAGGCTGCCCCAACTGAGGATGCGCTGCCTCAAGTCCCCAATGAAGCTCCTGTAGCTTATCAGACAGCACCAACTGTGGACACTGTGCCGAGTGATGTTCCTCTTGTGGAAACTATGCCTCCAACGGACGGAGCCCCTGTGCCGAATGATGTGCCTACTGTGGAGGCAGTGCCATCCGTTGAACAAGTTCCTCCGCCGAGTGAGCTCCCCCTTACAGACAGCATTACGGCTCAAGAAAGAGATAATGTAATTACCATAGACTAGGCGGTGGTAATTAAATTTTGTACAGTATTGTGGGTGATGTGGCCCACTTGAACAAGCAAATTGTAATTAATGTTGGGAATGAAGGCATTTCTTGAGAATATCTTTGCTGTGTTAATATAAGTGTAGGTATTTCCTTTGCATTTGTAGTAATCTTTATTTGCAATTTGCTGTCTGTCGGGGTGATTGCATGTTGAACTATATTTGTCTGTATGTTGTAGATGAATGATTTGCGATGTCTGTATCTTGGGTCTAACGTGTTGTATTGACACTTTGTGCCTGCCCGTTTTGTGTCCTAAGTGTCGTGTATGGATGAGTCATCGATCATGTCTCTTTCGTGAGAGCATGCTCATCCATGTAGTAGGCCTGACGGCTGGTTCGGCATTGTATGCCTTCCTGCCTGGTGCCTATAGTCGTATAAAGGATGAGTCATCGATCGTGCCTCTTTCTTGAGAGCACACTCATCCATGAAGGAGGCCTGGCGACTGGTTCGGCATTACGTGCCTACCAGTTGGACACCTCAAATAGTCATAAAAGGATGAGTCGTCGATCGTGCCTCTTTCTTGAGAGCACGCTCATCTATGAAGGAGGCCTGGCTACTGGTTCGGTACTGGTTGCCTACTTGTCGAATACCTCTAAAGTTGTAGGGGATGAGTCGTCCATCGTCTCTCTCTCTTGAGAGCATGCTCATCCATGAAGGAGGCTTGGCGACTGGTTCGGCATTGCGTGCCTACCTGTCGGATACCTCTAAAGTCGTAGAAGGATGAGTCGTCGATCGTGCCTCTTTCTTGAGAGCACAGTCATCCATGTAGGAGGCCTGGCGACTGGTTCGGCATTGGGTGCCTATCTGTCGAATACCTCTAAAGTTGTAAGGGGATGAGTCGTCGATCGTATCTCTCTCTTAAGAACACGCTCACCCATGTATGAGGCCTGGTGACTGGTTCGACATTGTGTGCCTACCTGTCGGATACCTCTAAAGTTGTAGAGGATGAGTAATCGATCGTGCCTCGTCCTTGAGAGCACACTCATCCATGTAGTATGTGTTGTGTTTCGCATGTTGTTTGAGTACATGTAGCTTGTAAATGGAAGATTTAAAAAAAAAAAGGAGAAATGTAGAATCATCATCAATGTGTCTTTGTATTAATTTGTCATTGAAATTGCAATGGAAGGTTGTGCTGATCATGAACAAAATGAAGAATTGTTTGTCTTAGTAGACTGTACAATTTAGAGATGAAGGAATATTGGCAAAATAATATCAATTCATGTATTATTGACAAAGTATCTAAAAGTAAAATTTCTTCAAATGGATAGCATTCCAAGTTCGGGGTATGGGCTTCCCTGTAATATCGTGTAGCTTGTAGGCTCCTTTGCCAATGACCTTGTCCACCCGGTATGGCCCCTCCCAATTAGGCGACAGCTTTTTCCTTTCTCCAACAGGCCGACTGGCTTCACAACTACGCAGTAAAAAATCACCTACTTGGAATTTGCGACTATGCACTCTCGTGTTGAAGTATCGAGCAACTTGTTGGGACCTGTTTGCTGCTTGGACCTGTAAGCTGAACCTGACTTCTTCCAGTAAGTCGAGATTCAAACGGAGCTCTTCCCCATTTGTCAACTCATTGAAGTTGGATACTCTGAAAGTGGGGAGGCCTATTTCGGCAAGTATCACTGCTTCGGATCCATATACCAGGTTGAAGGGGGTCTCGCCTGCGGTGGTATTGGCTGTTGTTCTGATGGCCCATAATACTTTCGGGAGCTGTTCCACCCATGCTCCCTTGGCATCATGAAGCTTCTTCTCCAAGGATTTTACTATCTTTCCATTCATGGCTTCAACTTGCCCATTCGCTTGTGGGTGGGCGACTAAGACTGCCCTGAAACTGATATGAAAATTGTCGCACAGTTTTTTAACTTGTTTTCCTTGAAGTTGGCTGCCATTGTCTGTGATTATGGTGTGTGAGATTCCAAACCGACAGAGGATGTTCTGCCAAATGAACTTTTCAACTGCCTTCTGAGTAATGGCGGCGACTACCTCTGCTTCAACCCATTTGGTAAAATAGTCGCAGGCCACTATCAAGAACTTTTTTCCTGCTGTGGCGACTGGGAAGGGACCTATAATATCCATGCCCCACTGGGCAAATGGCCATGCTGACCGTACTGGGTTAAGTTCTTTTGCCGGCTGCCTGTGTATCTTGGTAAAATTTTTGGCATTTGTCGCACTTTCTAACCAGATCTGCGGCGTCTTTTCTCATTGTAGGCCAATAGAAACCCTGTCGCATGGCCTTTTGTGCTAGTGATCGACCACCTTGGTGATTTCCACACACTCCCTAGTGGATTTCCCTCAATACATATTCGGCGTTGTCCGGGCTAACACATATGAGAAAGGGAGCATTGAATGACTTCTTGTAGAGTATGCCATCGATCGAGATGTATCTGGCAACCCTTTTCTGTATGGCTGATGTCTCTGTTCTAAACTGTTGGATATCCCCTTGTAGGAACCTAATGATGGTGTCATCCAGCAGTTGTGCACAGTGTTTATTTTATGGACATCTGATGGCCCCTGCCTGGTTGGGTGCTCTACATACTCAAGAATTATTTTACCCCTGATGGTGAAGCTGGCGGATGCTATCTTGGATAGCGCATCAGCTCAAGTGTTCTCTTCTCTTGGGACTTGATGGAGAGATATTTTGTCAAACGTGGCCCACAAGTCTTGAACAGATTGATGGTAGTCAGCCAAGTTAGGTTCTCGGACTTCATACTCCCCTAGCACCTGCTTCACAACCAATTGGGAATTGGTATTGACTTGGACATTCTTGGTTCCCATCTTTGTTGCCAGATTTAATACGGCTATCAAGGCTTCGCATTCTGCGGCATTGTTGGAGAGTGGAAAGCCAAATGTCAGACCATACTGGTACTCCTCTCCTTCAAGGCTTGTCAGCAATAAACCAGCGCCGCCTCCTTCTTTTATGGTCGAGTCGTCCACATATAGTGTCCAGTGCTTTTTAGATGGTGTGGGTACTGTGCTGGGGGTTTCCGTCTGGCTAGCTATGGGGGCATCCGGCGAGCTGTTCAAGGGGAGTTCGAGAGGTGCAGTGGGTTCCCTGAAGGTGCATTCAGCCACGAAGTCGGCAAGGGCTTGCGCTTTGATGGCTTTTCTATTTTTGAACTCGATGCCAAACTCATTCAATTTGACACTCCACTTGACCAGTCTGCCTAATATATCAACCTTGCTCAGAATCTCCTTGATCGGTTGATCGGTTAATACCGTCACCTTGTGAGACTGGAAATATTGCCTGAGTTTTTGGGCCGTTATCACAAGGGCGTAAGCCAGTTTTTCTGGACGGGTGTAATTACACTCGCCACCTTGGAGGGCTCGACTTACGTAGTAGATAGGGCAGTCTTCGTTGTCCTTTCTCTTGACAAGGACGGCGGTGACAGTCTCGTCAGAGGTGGCTAAGTACATGAACAGTTTATCCCCCGTTTCTGGCCGGCTCAAGACAGGTGGAGAGCAGAGGTACTGTTTCAACTGTTCGAATGCCGCCTGGCATTCGTCTGTTCATTGGAATGGTGTTCTGTTGGCTTTGGTGGCCTTTGTTCTGATGACTTTGAAGAATGGGAGGCATTTCTCTGTAGATTTTGAGACAAATCTATTGATAGCTGCCACTCTACCGGTCAGCACTTGGACTTCTCTTATGGTTCTTGAGGGGGGGAGGGGGAGGGGCATATCAATGATGGCTTTTATCTTTTCTAGATTGGCCTCAATCCCCCTCTGGGATATCATAAATCCACCGAAAGTACATTTGGTTAGGTTCAACTTTATCCCATACTTTCTCATGGTGGTGAAGGCTTGGTCCAAGTCATCAATGTGCTGTTCAAAGTTGACGCTCTTGATCAGCATGTCGTCTACGTATACTTCGACTGACCCACCGATTTGTTCGTTAAAGATTCTGTTGACCAGACGCTGGTAAGTTGCTCCTGCATTCTTCAGACCAAAGGCTACAACATCATAGCAGTATAAGCCATCTTCTGTGATGAAAGCGATTTTTTCTCAGTCATCTTTTACCAGTGGGATCTGGTGATAGCCGGAAAAGGCATCCATAAAGCTTAAATACCTGTTCCTCGATGAGGAGTCAACCAATCTGTCGATTGAGGGAAGTGGGAAGCTGTTTTTTGGGCAGGCTCTGTTGAGGCCGGTGAAGTCAACACACATTCTCCACTTGTTGCTTGATTTCTTCACTAGGACCACTTTAGCAACCCACTTGGGGTAGTGTACTTCCCGGATGAATCCGGCCTTCAACAACTTGTCGACTTCTTCTCGTATGGCCACTATTCTTTCTGGAGCAAACTTTCTCTTTTTCTGTTTGACAGGCTTGGCTTTGCTGCTGACGTTGAGTTTATGTTCCATCACAGATGGGTGGATTCCAGCCATGTAAGTTGGTGTCCAGGCAAACACGTCAGCATTCTCTTGCAAGAATCTCGTCATAATTTCCTGTTCTTACGGAGTCAGTTTTGACCCCATCTTGGTTGTCTTAGAAGGTTCACCCTTTCGAAGGCATATGTCCAATGTCTCCTCAACTGGCTGGGCCTTGCTCAATGTTTCTTCATCTCTGGTATCCAGGAGGTCAAGTGATAGTGGAGTCGGGCCATGCTCCCAGTTTAACGTGTTGATTTCCATTGGCTGGCAAGAGTCCTGCCCCTCAGTGTGCAATGTGGTTCTAGAAATCTGCCCCCCGGTCTGGGGGTTTGTAGTTAAGGCTAACATTTCTTCTCTGGCGTCGGTGTTTTCTTCACGATTACCAAGGATAGTAGATGACATTGGCGGGCTTGGTGTTGGTTTAACTGCACGTAACCGATCCCGCTTGGAGTCGGGAACTTGACCTTTAAGCAATAAACTGCGTCAACCATTCTAACTCTTTTCATCATAGGGCGGCCAATTATGGCATTGTAGGCCGACAGCTGATCTACCATAACGAACGTATTCATGATGTTGAGGATGTGTTGCCCGTCACCTAAGCAAATGGGCAATCTGATCATCCCCCTAACTGATATTTCATTGTTTCCAAATCCGTAGATTGGCCCAGTAGGCAACAATAGGCAACAATTGATCATCTGTCAGCCCTATATCTTTGTAGGTCTTGTACATGATGGCGTCGACTGCACTGCCGTCGTCAACCAGGATTTTGTTCACCTCAAAATTGCCAATGATGGCCTTGACCACAATAGGGTCATTCCCTGGGTCTTGAAACAGGTCGGTTTCATTTCTGGAGAAAGTGATGGACCAGTCATCTTCTTCATGTTCAATAGGGGGTAGGGCTTGTAAGCCTACATGGCATACGCTGTGCAGATGGGATTTTCTCTTGGATTGGGATGCTGCCCAGTCTTCCAGAGCCCCAACAATGGTGTTGATCACGCCGTGTACAGCCGGCCTATCATACTCTCGTTGCTCTTGGCGTTCTGCCGACTGGTTTGTAGCTTAAGCTTGTTGGACATTTTCTCGTTGAACTAAATTTTGAAGATATCCTCGTCGAATCATATCCTCTATTTCGTTTTTCAAATCCCAACATTCTTCTGTAGTATGGCCTTCATCGTCATGGAATCTGCAATATTTGTCAGAATTCTTTCCGCCTTTCTTGGGATTCTTGAACCTTGGAGGCCATTTCATCTTGTTTGCCATGTCTCCATTGGAGATGTTATGGAGGATCTCCGTGCGGGAGGTGTTGAGTGAAGTGTACTCGGCTGGTAGGCGTGGAGGAGGCCTGTCTCCTCTCTCTTGTAGTAATTCTTTTAAGCCGAATATGTTTGAGTAGAATAAGGATTCTTCAACTTTGTGAGAGATTTGAGCCTTAAGATTGCACTACAATCTCTTTTATTCTTGAGAGTAAAATTTTATCTTGCATGATTATATTCCTCTAGAACTTGCTTTATACCTTGTTGAAATTACATGTAATGCATGCATTTTTGAGAAGATGGTTAAGATTAGAGCTGAGCTTGAGCCAAATTGACCAACCCTTGCGAAAAACCAATGTAGAGAACCCCTTGAGCCTAAAAGATTTTAGCTTTATTTTTGTTGATGAACCTAAATTCCCTAAAAAGAACCTCAAGCCTCAAAAGAAAAACAAGTTCTCTCACCTTGTTTCTTCAGCTTAGTGAGATTAGTGACTTGTATGATTTTTATGTTCTTGACAAAAGAGTAACAAGTCTAAGTGTGGGGGAAATTTTCGCCTCGAGAATTGGTCAATTAAGAAAAAGTTTTAGAAATGAGATGTTTAAAATATATTAAATTTCAAAAAAAATGTGCCCAAAAGAATCCTAATGCATAAAAAATGGCACAACAGAAGCGATCAACATCTCTTCGATTCATTGTAAAAAGGAATGAAAAGAAAAAGGTGGAATAAGTGAATCAAAAGAGTCGGGCTATTTAAATTTGATGGCCATTTTCATTTTCTTCCTGATAGCTTGATATTTCACTAAGTTTTGAAGAGACTTTTAATTGAACTCCTTTACCCTTTTCTTCATAGCTTACTCAACCAAGACCTCATTACAACCCCATTTCATCTTTTTCATCTTTTCATCCATGATGTGCATATTGGAGTAGTGGAGATGAGGTAAACTAGCAAGCTTATGGTAGGTCTATTTTCATGCAAAGATTGAGCGCACCATGAAACACACTTGAGTGATGAGGGATTTCTAGTGATGAATTATTCCATTCAAACATGTTTGGTTAAAGGAAATTGCTTCCATCGTTGCTTAAGTATCTTGATTCTTGAATTGTTATGCTCTCTTCTACTTTACAATATGCTTCTATTTACCACATGAATTTCCTCTGAAATCTAGTTTGAGAGTTAACTAGCTTAAACTTTTATGATATTCTCTTTTAAGGGTTATTTTGTTCATTCCCTTTTTCTCTAGGCTTACTTGAGGGCGAGCAAGATTCAAGTGTAGGGGAATTTGTTAAACTCCTTTTTATTGCTTAATTTGGGACTTAATATCACTCCTCTTTCTCCTATTTTAATGCTAGGAGGCCTAAGTTAGCTCAATTTTGCCTTGTAGGTGTACTTAAAAGGAAAAATGAAGTTTGAACTAAAAAGGGACAATTTCCATGCTTAATTGAACAAACATGCAGAGCCATCGACGGGTAACCATGTAGACGTCGACGGCTGCTCGAGCAATGGACACGAGATCACTTGCACAAGCAGAGACGTCGACGGACAAGCTACTCGATGACCATAATTCTGGAATCCAAAGCAACCGTCCACGGATTGAAGTTGGACGTCCACGGCCAACAATTCCAGGGAGTTCCCAATGCCAGACGTCGACGGGTAGACTCTAGACGTCGACGGGTAGAAATTTCTGACTTCGAATACACAAAGGCTAAACACTTAGACGTTGACGTGCACATCTTTAGACGTCGACGGATCAATCGAGCTGGGAAAAATATGAAGAAAACAAGCAGAGACGTCGACGGGCAAACATGTAGACGTCGACGGCTAACAGAGTCAAAATGTCGCAGACCCACTTAAATGCTTTCATTCCATTATCAAATCCTTGAAAAAACATATCCAGGGATTCAGTGGAGAAGAGGCATAATAAAATCCCCAATTTCCTCAGACTTGTCTCCCTCTTTCCTTAGTGGCCTCTACTTTATTTTATTTTATTCTTAGGATTTCTTATCTTATCTTATCTTTAAGGAATTATTGAGGAGAAGGGGGCTGAGAGCTATGGAGCATATAGCCGAGAGAGAAGAGGCAGCTAAGGGGAGGGGAGTTCAGTTTTTAGTTTGTGTCTTTGCTGGGTTCTTCTCTTCTTGTAATTCTCGTTTAGCAAAACTCTATAACTCCAATCTATTATAAGATTCAATCACTTTGATCTGCACTTGTGAGGTTCTTTTTCTTAATGCTTTTTTGTTCATTGATTGTTCTTCTATCTCTTGAGCTTTAAAGATGATGAACATATTTATTATCTTGTCTTTTGGATTGCTTAGTTAATTAGTTGCAAGTAATTGATTGAGTAATTCATTAGCATGCTAATCTTTGAATTCCAATGCTAGAGCTTGGTAATTTCTTAGAATTTGAGTAGCAAGAGGATGTTTTTACATTCAAAGAGATTTGAAGATGCAATTGGAATAATGAATGCTGGGTTTGTTATTGATTGTTGTTAGCTTTTATCTTTCCATAGCTTATTGTCTTCTAGGCTTGAATTTGGATTGCTAGGATTCAAGTTAGCCATAAGAGGAAGGATTAATAGTGAACTTAGATTCAAGGTTAATCAACAATAGGAAAGATCCATGGATTTGAAGCTGGTTTCAAATCCATGGGGTTTACTAATTGATGAGAAGAATGTTTGATTAGTGAATCAATGATCAAGTGCTAGGTTAAAAGATTGATCATATAATAGATTGGAGGCTTTGTTTTATCATGTATTGCATTATTATTGTCATTCTTGATAAATCCTTACATATTATTTTCAACACCAATACAAAATCCCCCTTTAAATTCTTGTTTAGTTCGATATATGCTTAGTAAGTAATGTGAAATAGAATAGCCTTTTCTCGTGGGATCGATCCTTGCTTACCCTACTGCATAGTAGATTAGTAAGGTTAATTTTGTTGTGTTACAACGCGCATCACTTTGCCTAAGCATGGAGTCTGGAGATCGGGCCTTCCTTATTGGACCGTCTCCTTGGTGGAATTAGTGATTGGCACTGCCGGATCCTAGCCTGGACCGAATGGTCGTGAGGCCTAGGCCGGATGGTTGCGAGGCCCAACCGAGTGGCTGTGAGGCCTGGGCCTAGTGCTTTGGATTGGCACTGTTGGGCTTTTCCTCAACAGTTGGTAGCCACCATCTTTGCCTTTCAATTGGTACTCACTATGAAGATAAACACGATTGGAATACTCGGGACCGTTCTCAAAATCGACCATTAGGCACATAGCAAAAGCATAAGAATCTTCTACTACTGACAGAACTTAACTTCATAGTAATTTAAGGATTCTTGCTGTGGTTCTCGAACTTATCTAAAATTTCACATCCAGGTGAACGATATAGCAGTAGCACTTCGTTAACTCCAAAGACGAATTCATCCGACTTGATCCTCTTCATCATACACCCAATTTCTCTGCTAATTGCTTAGCCACTTGCGTTTGAGCTTAGGCTCTCGATATATATATATATATATAGCTCTTGAGTACAAAGGCTTCAGTTATGCCTGATTAATAAGTGAACTTGTTAGGCTAGTGGAGTTCTAGCCCTTTGGTTCTTCTTAGTCTATATATATTTTTAATTTCTACTCTTTTTTTTTTTTGGGTCAAATATACTCTTATTTTCATATCTTTTGATGGCAGCAACAAAGTCTTATTTTCCTAAACTTTTTTTTTATATATTGAGTAGGACATGAATCTTTTAAATTACCTTTTGGGTTCGTTTAATATTGCTAGGAATTGTTTCTTTAGAACTTAATTAACGAATACTAGAAACTGAACCCGGGCTTCGTCTCGGGTTTTCTGAAAACTTTTAACATTAACAATTTTTAATTTAAAAAGTTTAAATATTAAATATTATTTTAAATTTAAGAAAAGGGAAGATCAATAATAAATGTTAAATGATATTCTACAATTTTTTATAATTAATTTTTAGGAAATATAAATATAAATATTAATTAATATTAATTTTTAAAAGAGGAGGGGATTTTAATATTAATTCTTTTAGAATTTTCAAGATTTTAAACATTTAACTTTTATTTTATAAAAAAATTTGAAAAGAAAATGATGATCAAAATAATAATGACAAATAGTACAATATTCTTGAAGTAAAAAATTATTAATCAAATTTTAAAAAAATTTTAATCATCAGAATGTGTTGCAAAATCTTATTAATCATTGATATTTTACTTTATATAATTAATTATTAATTCAAAGTAAGAATATATTATTTAATCTTTTTATGAGATATTAAAATATATTATTCAATTGAATTACAAGTTTTGTCTTATTTGTTTAATACTAAAATAAAATCTTTGTTATGAATATTTTATATTTGAAGTGTGGAAATATAAAAAAATTAAAATTATTTTTAAAAAATAAAGATAAGTTGAATTTGATATATGACAAAAAAAGATAAAGATCACAAATAATAAAATAAATAAAAGAGAAAGGGTTTTTTTTTCCTATTTTCTTTTTCTATAAAAAATAATAAAGTATGAAGTATTTGTTATTTATTATTTTTATTAACTATAGGAGTTTTTTTTTTAAAACAATGTGTAATTTTTTTTTTCTAATTTGAGGTCCTTAATATTTTTTTCTTTGGTCAAGTCATAATTTTTTTTAATAAATATTTTGATAATTTTTAAAATCATTATTTGTAAAGACAAATAAGATAAAAGAGAAAGGATTTTTTTTTCTTTTTCTATGAAAAAATATAAAGTATGAAGGATTTGTTGTTTATTCTATTTTATTGTCTATGGGAGTTTTGTTTTGTTTTGAAATAATGTGTAATTTTTTTGAAAAAAATTTAAAGTCCTTAATTTTTTTTGTAAAGTCTTAATTTTTTTAAAATAAATATTTTGGTAATTTTTCAAATCATTAGTTGAAAAGACAAATAAGTATAATTACTTTCAAAATAAGAGAATAATTATAGAGTTATTTAAGAAATTTTACATATAAGCATTTAAGTCAACATTAAAAGACAAAAAGAGACATTAAACTTGAAATTATATGAATTGATATAGGGTTATACATATAATTTCATAGGGTGTTAAAATTAATATATAACTTGAAGACGATCCCGGGCTTTTGCCCTGGATTTTTAAAAATTTATAAAAATTATTATTAATTTTTAATAAATTTTAAATTTCAAAAATAAACTTCTTTTCCTTTTTATTATATTCGCACATGAATAAGTGTAATTTTTTTTAAATTATTTTTAGTAAATGATATAGATATATAAATTTTGGTCTTATAGGTTAACTTTTAAAATTAGAGAAAGAGAATAATTTTGAAATAAAGGAAAAAAGATTAAAAAAGAAAAGTAATTTTACTCAATCTTCAAAACAACACATAAACATTTGAGTAAATTAATGTTATGAAAAAATAGTTTTATTCTTTTTTTAATATTCTATACAAAACTCCGTAAAGCTAAATGGTATCTATCAATTCTTTTCTATTTGTATCTATTTATTATAAACATAAATTCAAATTTGAGTATAATCTTTCTTTTTCTGTTCGTACGCATTTCATATTTTAATTTAAAATAAATATTTATTTTCAATCGATCTAATAATGATGGAATTGAATTTCTATTCTATTTACTGAATCCCATGAAATTTTATCCAATTCCATATACCATATGATATAATCTATATATAATAAATATAATTAATAAAAAATTTATTTTAAATTGAAAAAAAGTGGAAGACTAATAAGAAATGATAAATAGTACTCCAAAATTCTTTTAAATTGACTTTTAAGAAGTACAAATATAAATATTAATTGATATTGAATTTTTAGAATTTTTTAAATTTTAAACAAATACAAAAAAAATTACTAAAATACATAAAAGAGAAATGGTATTTTGTTCCCCTTTTGTATGAAAGGAGGAAGAAATTTTTTAAAAAAAATTAAGATAAAATTTAAAGAAGAAAAATAATGAAATTCTTGTGATTTTATCCCAAGTAAAATTAAAAATATTTGAAAGACCATTCCTTTAAAAATGTAGGAGGTTATGGTTTATTTTTCAGTTATTTTCCTTAAAAGTAATTAAAAGGAATAATATTATTGGAATCTAAATATTGAAAAAAATCAATTCTTTATTTTAAAGAATTAATTAAAAGGAATATTGTTGGAACTAATAATTATTATATTAGAAATACAAATAAAATAACCAAAAGGATAATCTTGTAATTTACGTATAAGCATTTAAACCATTAGGAAAAGTCTAAAATGGACATTAAACAATTAGCATAGGGTTATTTATGTAATTATGTTGGGTGTTAAAATTAATATATATATATATATATATATATAGATAGATAGATAATATATATATATATATATAGACTAGGATTTATTTATGACTTTTTTCATTTCCTATTGGCATGGAGAGTCAGTTATGATTTTGTGCCTTTTTATTTTCTTACTTTGGCATAACAGCACTTGATTTTTGGGATAAAGAACATGAATATCGGATGATGAATAGCGAAAAATCATACTGAAATCATGACATACACATATTAGATTTTGGGGTAAATTTCTGAGTGGAAAATCCTTTGTATTTTGAATATAAATAATCGCCTCAATCACTTGATCTTCCACTCATCAGGTCCTCCATTTACCCTCCTTTTTTAATGCTCCATATTCCTTTCCCTTTCCAAATTCTAACCCTATAACTTTGAAAAAAAAAAAAAAGGTTGAATTTCTGGGTGCAGTACTAGTGTACTACTGGATGGTATGGAACAAATAGGGAAGTTCATATGGAGGATTGACAATTTCTCCAGTATTACGGCTAAGAGTCTGTACTCTAACACTTTCTCTGCTGGTAGCATTAACTGGTAATTTTGAATTTTAATTTTTTTTAATTTTTTTTTCATTGGGTTGCTTTCTTTTAATAATAACTGTAATATTATTTGGCAGGCAAATTCTTGTCTTCCCCAAGGGAGGCAAACCGGGATATTTTTCAATTTATCTGGAACTAGATTTAGCAACTTTGCCTGCTGAATGGAGTGGATATGCCCAATCCAGATTGGGTGTTATCAACCAAAACGATCCTAAAGCTTCCTTTTCTAAAGGTACTTTTGCTGAGTACTCATCAAATATGTTCCTCTGAATTTTCTGTATTATTTTACTAACCAATGTAGGTGAGTGTAAGGTAAAAAGTTATTAAATATGTCTGCGTCCGATACATATTCGCATTTAGCATTCTCTCATAGTCTAAATAACATATAATTCATATATCCGAGTATTTGATTCAATAGTCAGTGCATAATTACAATATAAAAGATGAGATTAGACATTATTTATACAAAGAGTCATGTTATGTTGTCTACGGGATGGTTTTATTTTATTTAAGAATGGTAAAGAGACATTTCCATTTGTGTTTGGGCCATTTCTCTCTCTTTTTTCCTAGTGACATTGAAATTTTCTAAGCATGACTTGGGGGAAAAAAACTCTCAGCCATATTGGTGCTGGAAAATTTTGAAATTTTTTTTTTGGATATATTGTATAAATCTTTTGGCTCATTTTGACTAATTTTCGACAAGAATACCCAAATAATAATTACTCTTGAATTATAGCATATTGATTAATTTGTTTCTGGATATGTATAATATTTTGTTGCTTCTTACTTGCTTTTGGCAGTCGTAGTGCGTGAGTTTAGCGCAAAGCAGCCTGGTTACGGCTACCCTTCGTTCATACCTCTAAGTGATTTCGAGGATCCTATTAAAGGCTATCTGGTAAATGATACATGCTTAGTTGAAGCTGAAGTCTGCACTGATATGTCTATCGATTTGTGGTCACTGGTTGAAGCTAATTCTGAGGATCAGGGCAGATCTGTGAAAAAGCTGAGAACTATGAATAACTCCGAAGAAATATTATCTCTAGCACAACACGAGACTATCGACCAGACGTTGCCTACCGCGGTAAGTCAGGCAAATCAAGTTTTTAGATAATTAACTTATATTTTAAAATAGTTCAATTGCTTAATTGTTTGACACTATTGGGATAGTTTGAGGGTCAATTTTCCCCCTTCACTTTTTCAGACTGCTGAACCTGAAGACCCTACTAAGGAAGAAATGGACACATTCTTCACTAACTTAGAATGGGATCTTTCGAGCCGCTACATTCTTTCTTCTCAGGAAGCAGCAAGGGAAGCTCTGGCCAAAATAGAGGAAGCCTTGAATATGTCCCCTGATGACTTTTATGAAACAGGGAAAATTTTTCTACTCAGGAAGGCATTCAAGGTCCTGTCTAGTTTCGATTGCTCCTCTACCTTTACAGCTAAGCAAAAAGTTGAGCTGTTGGTAATGGAGGAAAAATTCAAAGATCTACATGAGCAAGTAGCAAGGTTGGTGCACGATAAGAATCAGCTTTCGGAGAAGGAATCGATCAAGCTGAAACTTACTGGTGAGTTAGAGCATAGTCTAAACAAATATAAAGATGCCAAAGCAGAGTTGGAACAGATTGAGCAACAACTTGCTGCTCTCCATAAGCATGCAGAACAGAATAAAGAGAAAATATTGGCTGAGAGGAACGGAATTTTCAAGATTTCCAAGGACTTGACAATGGAGTTGGAAGCATTGGGAAAACAATTGCCAGAGTATGAGGCTCGGGCCAAGGTTGCTGAGGAGGAGGAGAAGAAAGTTGCTGCAGAATGGAGCAAAATGAAAGACTTCATTTCTTCTCTAAAAAGAATAATTTAAAAAAAAAAAGAGCAAATTAACTTATCTGCATGGAATTTATGGACTTTCATTTTGCAAATCGTTTGAACTAGTTCATGAGGTAGGCCTGCCAATGATTCTGATTGTTTGTTTTGTCACAATGTCTAAATTGTTGAAGTTCATTGTCTGAAGCTCTTGGATTTTTTTTTGGGGGTACTGAAATCAATACCGTTGATTTGAAAGTTGAAACTGAACAAACTCTTTATCCTAACAAAATGTTAACAATGGTCAAGTGTCAACGGATTATTTTGAAATGAATAAAGGGTTAAGGGTTAATTAAATATAAACGAAAGGGTGTATATATTATATATGATTAAATTTGCTCGAAACTCATCCATCTATCAATATATCGGATGAAACCAAAGTGGCATCTAAATTCTAACTAAATTAACCTATAATTCGTCTAAATTCTAACTGAACTTGACTATAGGGATAGGCGAGATGGGTAAAAGGATTTGTGTCTAATATAATATATATGGCTTAATGCACACATTGTCCCCTAAACAACTTTTGGCATTACCATCTTACATGGATCATGTCACATCAACACTGTTATGGTGCCATTGGTATTTCATCGACGGAACGGATGTTCAAAAGGAGAGTTTAGGGCCTAAAACAACGTGGGTCATGGCGCGTGAGTCATATGGTGGGAAGGAAATTTTCTCTGGGTCCACGTTAGCATGGCTAATGTGCGCCTAGGCTTTCCTCTGCAATTTCCTACAGTTCCCCATCGATTTTCATAGATTTTCTTGTTTGACTTTACTTCTTCTGATTACTCTTCACTAAATCTACTTTTGAAGTTGGTAGCATCGATATGGCTAGTGAAACGAAGAATTTAATATCTTCAAGCCGAGCACTGAAAGCTTCGATGGCGGCCAAGAAAATTTTAGACAGGCAGCTATCTCTCTGTTTAGATGATTATGAGTTATTTGATGATGCTGAAGCTTCTGCGGCTATACAGATCGGTGATTTTCATACTGAAGCTTCCCTAAATCTGGAGGAAAATTCCCCTGCACTTCCATCTAGTTCTAAAATTCCTATTGGTCAAAAGAAGGTGGATGATATTTCTAGATCCAACTGGGTGGGAAACAAGACAAAGCCATGCGGTTTTTCCAACCAATTCATTTGGAGGAAGAGGTAATGGTTGCTCCCCCTTTTAAAGCTTTTGATGAAGGATTACAAAAATGGCAGAATTGTCTGGTTGGGCAGTTTGTGGGTAAAAACCCAAATTTTAGTCTGGTACAGAAATTAGCTAATATGCTCTAGGGTAAGAAAGGCCCAGTTAAAGTTTCAATGGTTGAAGGCAGCTTGTTTCTTTTTAAATTTGAAAATTCAGAAACATGTGATTGGGTTTTAGAAGCAGGACCTTGGTATATGCAAAATAACCCATTGATTCTTAGACAATGGCAACCGGGATTATCATCATTGCATTTTCCAGAATCAAAATTTCCTATATGGGTTAAGTTACATGAAGTCCCTTTGGAATTATTCACAAATATTGGTCTGAGCTATATAGCTAGCGCTATTGGAGTCCCCCTTTACATGGACAAAGCAACAATGGAATGTGAAAGACTTTCATTTGCAAAAGTATGTGTTGAGGTTGAAGCTGGAGTAAACATTCCATCAACCATCTCAGTGCTATTGCCTACTGGTACAAAGCTGAAGGTCGAAGTTGAAGTACCTTGGATGCCTGGACATTGTTTTAAATGCAAAACCTTTAGGCACTTTGAGAAAATTTGTCCAGAAGAAAGAAAAACTACTATTAAGCAATGGGTTCTTAAGGATGCAAATTTTGGTAAAGATAAAGGTATAATTTGTCAGACAGAAGAGGCTACCTCCTCAGAAATGAAGATGCCTGCAAATGATACAAAGAATGAAGCTATTGCTCCTCTGTCCACAGAGAAATAGCCAGTGGTTGAAAAGCAAAATGTCGAGACAGCATCAGTGTCAGTTTGTACACAGGACACAGGGCTAAATCTACACATCAATAAGCATAGAGAAAGTTCCCTATCAGTTTTACCTGAGACAACAAAAACAAAAAGCCTCACATCTCTTCAAGCCTCTAGAACAGCTCCTATGTTAGAGCGACAACAGAACAGATTTTCAATTCTAGGCTCAATTTTAGTTGATGAGATAAACCATAACACAGCTGAGTCAAGACTGGAGAATGTAAGTCCCAGAAAGGCCAGAGCCGCTTCCGCAGGAGTTGCCCAAGCAATCCAGCAAGCCATTCCTCGGAAGAAAAATACTACAAAAGTAAAATAAGTAAGAATTGGTGGTGGATTCACCTGTGAAGGTAATACTCCTCCCCTTTCTTCATGAATATTGTAGTATGGAATGTAAGAGGTTTAAACAAGCCTCTTAAATAGGAGAAAGTATCTGAAAGAATACGAAAGTTAAATGCTGATGTAGTTTGTTTGGTTGAAACAAGAGTTAAAAAAGATAATTTGCAGAAGGTGATTAGCTCACATTTTAATTCTTGGAGCATGGTACATAACTACAATAAAGCTTATAATGGCAGAATATGGATATTGGGAAGGGAAAAATCTCACATCAATGTAGTGGCAGTCACTGAGTAATCTATAACTGTCTCATTTACTCACAACAGAGTTCTCTTTTATGTCACTTTTGTTTATGCCATGAATAGAGGTATAGAAAGGAGAAGATTATGGGCGCATATAGGCGAAATAAAGAATCAAACTGCTGGATTCTCATGGATACTTGCTGGAGATTTTAATATTTTCAAAGATTTTGATGAAAGCTCAGATTGTACAGGAGACTTAAGCTCAACCTTAGAAATGAGGGAATTTAGAGATTGTCTGCTGCAAAATTCTCTATTTGTTCATGCATATACTGGTGTGAAGTTCACTTGGAGTAACAAAAATCCTGAAAATCCTTTGGCTAGGAAGTTGGACAGAGTATTAATTAATGACTGCTAGTTGGATCATTTCCCCCAGTCTTATGTGGAATTCTTTACTCCAGAGTGTTCGGATCATTCCCTGGCATTGACAAAATTGGAGAATACTTTGGAGTCTTTGCCCAAACCTTTCAAATTCTACAACTTTTGGACAGAGCATAAAGATTTCTTGAAGATAGTGGAGCAGTTTTGGAAGGAGTCTATCCACGGAAGTCCAATGTATGTGCTGCACAAAAAGCTTAAGCAACTGAAGATGTGTTTAAGAAAGCTGAACAAGGACTGTTATAGCAATATCTCTGCAAGGGTGGAAAGCAAAAAGAAAGAGCTTTATATTGTTCAACAGGAAGTTCTAAGTGTAAATATTAACTCTGAACTTGTGTTGAAGGAAAAACAACTGGCTGCTGAGTTGGTAAACTTAGAGTTAGCTGAAGAGAAATTTTATAGGCAAAAATCGAGGATTCGTTGGCTCAAGGAAGGAGATCAGAACACAGGTTTTTTCCATAAAGTAGTAAAAGCAAAACAATCCAGGGGGAGTATGAAACTCCTTTTTAATTCTAAGGGGGAAAGATTAGAGACTGCCACTGAAATTTCAAATGAAGCTTTAGATTATTTTCAGAATTAGATAGGAAGAAAAGCAAAAGGAATTTTAGATTTCCCACTGGAGTCACTGGAGAAGTTGATGCCCACTATTTCTAAAAGTAATATTCAGATGCTGCTAGTTGAAGTTACAACAGAGGAGATAAGGGATATAATTTTTTCCATTCCAAGCGATAAATCACCGAGGCCTGATGGATATACATCGCATTTTTATAAAATTGCATGGCACATTGTGGGAGATGATGTAGTCAGAGCTGTCCAGAATTTCTTTCAGACAGGTTTCATGCACAAATCTATTAATTCCATTATACTTGCTTTAGTGACTAAAGTAGAAAATCCTCAAATGATGACTGAATTTAGACCTATTGCTTGCTGTAATGTCATATATAAATGCATTACTAAAATCTTAGCAAATAGGTTGAAACAATGTCTGCCTTCTGTGATCAGTCTGAATCAAACTACATTTATTGAGGGAAAGAGTATGTTAGAAAATGTGTTGCTTGCTCAAGAGTTAGTGTCGGGTTGCCAAAGAAAGTCTAAGTCTCCTAGGTTTGCTTTAAAGATAGATCTTAGGAAGGCTTTTGACTCTTTGGATTGGGGTTTTGTGATAAAAGTGCTTAGAGCAGTTAAATTACCTCAAATATTTGTTGATTGGATAGCTGCTTTGCATCACTACTCCTATGTTTTCAGTGGTAGTTAATGGAAGTTTAGTTGGATATTTTCTTGGAGGAAAAGGAATCAGACAAGGGGACCCTTTTTCGCCATATATTTTTGTTCTTTGCATGGAAGTTTTATCCCAGTTATTGAATAGAGTAGCTGCAAAAGGAGTTTTTAGATTTCATCCAAAGTGCCACAAGTTAAAACTCACTCATTTGGCCTTTGCTGATGATCTTCTTATTTTTGCACATGGAACTAAGGCCTCTATTATAGCAATCCTATCAATTCTGCAAGATTTTTCATTGTTATCTGGCCTGCAAATTAACAATGCGAAATGTGAGCTTTTTTCTGCTGGTATTCCACATAGAGTTGTTGCTGAAATTCAACAAGTATCAGGCTTCAAAATAGGAATGCTACTAGTGAGTTACTTAGGAGTTCCTCTTGTTACCAGGAAATTGAGCTATAAAGATTGTGAACCACTCATAGAGAAGATCACAGCTAGGATAAATAACTAGACAGCTAAACATCTCTCACATGCAGGAAGGCTTCAGCTTATTCAGTCAGTATTGATGAGTATACAGAACTTTTGGAGCTGTCATTTTGTACTTCCACAAAAAGTGATCAGTAAAGTCATGCAGCTCTACTCTTCTTTTTTTTGGAAAGGAAAGGTTGGAAAGGTGGTTGGAGCAAGAGTAAAGTGGGAGACAATCTGCCTACCAAAATCAGAAGGAGGTCTTGGCTTAAAACAAGCTAAAGAGTGGAATATTTAGAGGTAGCAAATGGGCGGGTTCGGTCGGGTTCGGGCTCGGTCACTTCGGGTTCAGGTATTTTCGGGTTCGGGTTCGGTCGAGCTCGGACTCGGGTTCAAGTCGGGTTCAGGTTTAGATTTGGTTAGTTTTGAACTTAGGTTGGGTTAAATTCGGGTTTCTACTTTTTAATTAAAAATTGTTTTTTTTGTTTAATAAGTCGAATTTTATTTTACTACTTTTTATTTTTTTATTTGTTTTAGAAGTATTCCCTTCATTCCTAAATAATAATCGTTTTAACAAATTGTTTTTAATTCAAATTAATTGTAATTTTATAAAATGAAGAAAGCATTTATTACATTTTTATCAATTTTATGATTTTTTCTCAACATTATTTTCAAGTTATTTTAATGAGTTTTTAAGTAATTTAAAATCTCAAGAAAATGATAATTTAGTCACATAGCTAATTTTTTGTCTAAACTTTAGGAGATTTATTAATTTTCTTAATCCTTACTCTCTGCATTTCAAAATATATGTCACTTTAAGAAAAAAAATTTTTGTATTAAAATATTTGCCACTTTTACAAAACTAAGGTAATATTATTGTATTTTTTTAAAATTATCCTTGTAAGGTTAAAAATCCTATATTTAATTCATGTCTCATCTCTTCAATGAATGATAGAAATTAGGGATAAAATAGATAAATAAGTGAAAAATACAAAAAATTTAAAAAAAACTGTTTTTTTTTCTTATAAAATACTCTCTCTGTCCCTATATAAATGTCATATTCTAGAAAGATTCCTTGTCCCCTTTTATCCGTTACTTTAGAAAATTATTAAAGTATTAATTAGTTTTTTTCCTATTTTACCCCTAATAAAATGAAGAATATTGTCAGCTACTCAAATTAAATATTGCAGATAGTATTGGGCAACGGAGAAGCCTATTCAATTTCTTTTTGTTCCCAATAAAGGATTAATGACTATAGCTATTGCTATTTGTTAAGTTTTCTTATAAATTTAGATCTAAATAAAACATTACTGCATACGTTTTCAAAGAAATTGATTTGATGACTCAGTCATTTAAGAACTTGGACTGAAGTGGAGGTCAGCAAGAAAACTTTTTTCTATAATAATGTTAAGATTTGGTAATTGATGATTTTATTATTCCATTGAAACAGCTTGTTGACTACCTTCATAATCAATATTTGAAGGCATCAAAATTACATGTAAATCTATTTCAAGGAATGGCATTTGATGTATCTCCCTTGAAGTCATGATTAAAGAATGTTAGTAAGTTCTTTGTTTGATGAATAAATAAGAACCAATATTTAAGTTGTGAATGTTTTAGATTCTAAAACAAATTTTGACAAATTTTGGCGGGAAAAACTTCTAAAAAAATTTAGAGAAAAAAATTGGAGGGAGATAGAATTGAAAATTTTAATTTAAACAAAATTTCAAATTGCAAAACAAAAGAATGAGGAAATATTTTCTTTGGAAACATACATATACTGAAATTTGGGGAGAGTAATTAGTGGGAAGAGATTAAATATATTAAAGTTGGAGAGAAAAATTAGGTAAATTAAAGTAAAGGGTAATATTGAAAAATTATGATAAATTTGGACTAAATCAATAATAATAACTATTTTTAACTGATTTTCTTAATAAGTGTGATTCAGTTAACTATGACATCTATATACAGATAGATGGAGTAGTTAAAAGTGACATATATTTTGGGATGGAAAGAGTATGTAACAACCTTAAATGACTATTATTCAAGAATAGAGAAAGAGTATTTCTTGGATAATATTAAAAATATTTATTATCTAATGATTAATATGAGTTTAAGTAAAAGGGAATTGGAAAATTATTACTCCCTCCCTTCCTAAATAATAATCGTTTTAGAAAATTTTTTTTCCAAATTACTTGTCATTTTACAAAATCAAGTATTTATTTTTTTTTTGTCAATTTTACCATTCTTCCTTTATATTATTTTCCAGTTACTTTAATGAATTTTTAAATAATTCATAATCTAAAAAAAGTGGTAGTTTAATCACATATTCAATTTTTTGTAAAGATTTTAGGAAATTCATTAACTTTCTTAATCCTTATATAACAACTTCAAACGATTATTATTCAGAAATAGGAGTGATTATTTTATCATTGAGTATTAGAAGATAAAAAATTATTAATAATTAATAACTTATGTACTAATTCACATTAATAATTAATGATTTTTAGTAAGATTAATTTTAATTGTTAAATATTAAAATTATTTATTAATTTAATATCCTTATATATATATATATAATATAAAAGTATGAATATTACAAAACTTTTCAATTATCTAAAATACCATTGTTTTTCAAATATATTTCAAAAATATCATTGTTATTGTTGAATTAAATTAAAACTCTTTATTATTTTTTAATTAAATATTTTTATATTTTATTTATTAAATGAGGATGATAATTAACCAATTGACATATTTTAGAAATGTAATTAATAGTAATTAATCAATTTTACTGTTTTTCATAATAACTTATTACTATATATTATCTTAAAAAAAATAATAGTTTAATAACTTATAAGATATGACACGTAACTAGTAAAAATATTAAGAAAAGAAAAAAAAAGAATACATTATTTTAAATAATTATTAACATTAAAACTAAAATTTTGATCTTATAGAAAATATTATAAAAAAATATTATAAGATTACTTTTTTTAATATTAAATTCAAGTTCAGGTTCAGGTCGGGCTCGGGCTCGGGTTCAGGTCGGGTTCGGGCTCGGGCCTTGTCAAATTCGGGTAATTTCGGGTTCGGGCTACTAAGGATTTGGGTAATTTCGGGTTCGGGTTTGGGCTCAGGCAGGTTCGGGTCGTTGATTTTTTTGGTCAAATCGGGTTTGGTCGGGTTCGGGTTCATTTTGCCACCTCTAGGAATATTGCATATATGATGAAGCTGATAAGGCTCATACTTTTAGATTCATGCTCCCTTTGGGTAGCTTGGGTTAGAACTTATGTACTTAAGACTTGTTCTTTTTGGGAATATGCTATTACTGGATCCACTAGCTGGTTTTTGCAAAAATTGTTTCAACTCAAACAGGTGGCATTTCCCATTTTCCAACAACTGCCAAGAAACTTTAAAGTGCGTGAAGCTTGGCAATTACTCAGAACTAAGCAGCAGAAAGTAAGTTGGCACAGGTTGATATGGTACCCTAGGTATATTCCAAAGCACACTATAATGGCTTGCCTTGCCATTCTAAATCGCCTACCTACCAAGGATAGGTTACAAAAGTGGGGATTGCAAATAAATGACATTCACTGCCTCCTATGCAAACAGCAATTGGAAACATGAGACCATCTATTTTTCACTTGTCCTTACACAAATGAAGTATGGAGAAGAGTTTTACACCTATGTGGATTAAGTAGATTACCTCAAGATTGGAGTACTGAGTTTAATTGGGGATTGACAAAGCTAAAAGGCAATTCACTATTAACTACCATATGTAGAACAGCATGGAATGCTACTATTTATTTCATTTGGTGTGAAAGGAACAATAGGCACTTTGAAAAATCTGAAAACACAACATCACAAATACTTTTGGAAATAGCAGCTGTGGTGTGTGGAAGAATACATACTTTGAGGAATGTGGAAAAGGATCCGGTCAATGTTCAGCTCTGTCAAAAATGGGGGTTTTGCAGCAACATTTTTTTATATTGGTTTACACTAGTTATAGATATTTTGAATAGTTTGTGGTAGATGCTTGCGAAGTTTGACTTATTCAAACCTTTGTACAGCAGTAGTAGCTTCTGCTGCTTTAGATGATATAAATACTAACATTTCATCTAAAAAAAAAATAAAACATCCAAAATAAAACTTTAGAGAGTAAAGTATCTAAAGCTAAAAAAATTAAAGGGTATATGACTAGCATAGAGCTCACATTGTTATCTTGTCGAGAATGAGAGGAATAACAGATTGTTTGGAGGGAAGCACAGTTCAAGTCAAGAAATACACAAGCTTATCCAAGATACAGTCAAAGATGAGACTATTTGGCTTGGATAAGGTGCAAGGTGATTTCATAAATCTTCAACTAAAGGCAACATGGAATCTTTGTATAAATTGTATATAGCTAAAACTGTTTCTTGTTTTTCATCTTTTTTTTTTTACAGTTTTGATATGATCGTTTCTCTGCTCATTTGAGCAAATATACTTTGTGTTCTTTGTAGCAGTTATTTTACTGCTTTTCAGAATGAAATTCATACATTTCATCCCCAAAAAAAGTGTTTATTAGGCCTAATATAATATTGAAGTTACAAATAGGTCTTATGGCAGAACTTTGGGATATCCAATAAGCCATGAAGGCCTTTAGCTGGCACGAGACATGGGATTCTCTCGAGTTATTGTCGAATTGGATGCAGCCAAGAAGTTCGGTGAAGAAATTCTAGCTATTGAACACAAGCAACAATATATACACTATCTCTTCCCTAGAGTAATTTTGCTTTTGTTTGAAAACTTACTCTGCACAGGGTTTCTAGAGTGCAAAAGCATACACCCTTCTTTTGCTGCATAGTGTTTGTGCAGTTGTAGATTTAAAATTCTTTGTAATCTTTGTTATATACATAAATAAATATTGTGAGGAAAAAGAAAAACAAATATTCTTGTTAAGCAGCGGTCCGGGCCTCAGCTTCTGCTCCAAGACCCATCTCATCAAGACCCATATACATGTTGGACACCACTTGAAAAAAAGGACTAAACTGATGGTTTCATGTGTCCTTTACGTATATAAGTCACTTTAACATCTCATCACTTTGTGATGTGGGATGTCTAATTCATACGTGAACACTTCTAATAATCTCTCCCGTTCATTTATGAGTCACACCAGCTTCCCGTTCGATGAACACCTTAAGAAGATGAAACCAGATCTGAGGGCTTACTAAATTACACCTGACCTTGGCGGTGGAGCAAACCAGGTCAACTGTGCACCTCATCACACTAATCAAGTATAACTAGGTTCTAATACCATTTGTTGGGGAGGATCCAGGCCTCAACTCTTGCTCCAAGACCCATCTCACTGTGACCCACATACATGTTGGACAACGCTTGAAACCAAAAGTCTAAGTTGATGATTTCATGTGTCCTTCATGTATATAAGCCACTTTAACATCCCATCGCTTTGTGATGTAGAATACCTAATACTCATATGTGAACATTTCTAATAATAAATTGTTAGTGGGGTCCAACCCCATTGGCCATGTGACATATTTAATGATCATCTCACAAAACAAAGCCTTGTTTTTGTTTTCAACGGCTTGGATTAAATCTTACCAATATGATCCAAGGGCTATTAATGAAGAACAAGGGCTTTGTAGTTATAACAAGGTGGAAGCCGAGAATTGGTTTTTGGCAATTAGGCTTTGGTGAACGGCGCACAAGAAAAAGGAAAGAAAGCCAAAGTTCGTTTGGGTTCTTGCAGGGGGAAAAGAAAAGCTTGCGAGGGAGAGTTGTGCCATATGATGGTGTTGCCAAGGTGAAATGCTTGTGGTTTTCTTGCTCCATAGAGAGAGTAAGGGTTGGAGATAAGCTTCAACAAACTAGGTTTTTCTTTGAAGTTGGTTTGTTGGTTCTCAAAGAGATAGATCTTTGTATTTGGTTCCAATTTGTTGTTCTTAAGCTTTGAGTAAAAAGCTTAAGTCATAAACTCTTGTAATTTTCTTATTTCTCATAGTGGATTTTTTCCGATTTTGCCTCGTGATTTTTCCATTCATATCGAAGGGTTTCCACGTAATCTTAGTGTTATTTATTTATTTCTTATTATTGCTTGTGGTTAGTGCCTATGTCTGGTAAGTTGGTTTGGATAGTTAATTATGTTGATTGCTATTAATCATTTATTTGAGTTCCGTTGTTGGATGGTTGTTTGTGGGTACTGTCAGTTTCCGCTTCCATTAACATTAGTGTTTTTGCTATAGGCCCCCAACAAATTCATTCGCTAACCTTACTTGAAATTGCCAAAACCTCCTCTCGCGCTAGTGGAGGATGACTTAATTGGAAGACCTAGTCTAAAGGATGCCGGTGTATGGAATTATTATATTTGGTGTACGGTATTATAAATTATTTGAAAGAATACAGTTTGCTTGATGCATTGCAAAAGGATGCTGCAAGGATTTTGTCTGACAAGATTTGGGAGATAAAAGAGAGAAAAAGCGATTAGTGTGACGAGATTTGGGAGACAAAGAGAGAAAAGCAATTTGTGTAATTCTCAAATTATTTTCGTTTTGGAGTTGACCTATTTTTCATCTTGGTGAGGTGGAATTTACTCTATATGTTTATTGGAAAAATCTTAAACAAGTTTTTTGTGATAATAAAAGAATTCCAGAAAATTGTATTTTGCCTTGTTTTCCTATTATTAAATATTGAGAATATCAACTATGGGATAATAAATTTGTGGACAAGAAAGAAATTGTTTTTGATGATGAAATTGCTAGGCATTAAGAATCAAGATTGAAGAACTTGATTTATCAGATTCTAGCCAAGAATCAAAGTTTGCTAATGAAGTTTTTTGTCTACTAAGAATTAAAGTTGAAAAATTAGATTTATAGTAAATTTTAGTTTGAAAGCCAAATTTTCTCGTGAAGTCTCGAGATTGCCAAATGTTGATCATGAGGGGTTTGTGAAATTAGTTTTTGAAGGCAACATGGTTGATATGACTACATATGTGGGTCAAGTAGAAAATTCCCTTGATAAGTCTCTAGTTGGAGATGGCTTTATTTTTGATAGGTTGGGATGTGAAACTCCTAATTTTCTTGGCATCAAAAAAATTCTTTAAGCCTGAATTTATTTGGGGTGATATCTTTGATGAATGGTTGAATATGGAAGAATTCTTTGAGAACAAAGAAGACATGTGAAGAAATTGTTTGACAAGTTTAAAAATGGAGCAATTACTCGAGAGAAGTTTAACTACAGAAAGAAGATTCTGTATGATTCGGTTAATGTAACAACAATATTACTTTGAAGATTCTAGCTATTGATGGGATTGATTCTTACTCTATGGAGAGCTTGGTTTAAGTAAGGTTATGTTGGAGTTAACCAAGCTTCTTAGTATTTGTATTTAGGTTTTACTTAATTACAAAAATTAATGTTTTATTATGAGTAAGTTATTTATTAGTAAGGGTTAAGTATTTTCTACTAAAGCTCTGTTGAAAAAGGAATTAGGAAGAAAAGGTTTAAGGAAAGAAAATTTTCAATGTCAGCCTTTGGATTGAAAATCTTTTATTCTTTGGCACTCTACTTCAGCAAAGGACAGAGCCTGGAGGTTTTAGGTCCCAGTTAGGCCAATTTTGCAGTCCGAAATGCAATAACGCTCAATACAACAACCAAATATATGACCGCTGCAGGTAAAAACATTCCGCGGATGTATCGATTTGATGATAAACAAAGGAATTTGACGAGGGTCCTTCATTGCTTTCGGAAATTGTGCTCGTCTCAGAAAAGATATATAAGACGGTACTATCAGCCACATGAAAATGACTAATGAAAGAACTCTGTTGGCTTTGGATCAGTGAGGAGTGGGTGATAAGATGCTCATTGAGAGCATGTAACTGGAGCACAAAAGTGAAAGTGGCGCCAACAATGGAAAGGAAACAGGACCACCTGCTGGGAGGATATATATATAGTGTTAGCCCAATTGTTATCAGGAGGCTTAAAGTGTTATAAGTCCATAAAACAGAGAATGTATTCTTTTGCATGACCGCAGTCCCTGGATGATGCACTTCTCCGCCAATCCCAAGGGTGCCATTAGAGGTGGGACTAATTATTGTGCTACTGTTGTCTCCCGACCAAACACCGCCAGGAGGACTTAAAGCGGATTGGTAGGTGGCTGTTATAATCAGTGCCAGGACAACGAGCAATGCGTTGCGCATATCCTCCGAAATGCTCTTCGTTCTTCGAGAAATATGTATAACTGTCGTATCTAGGACGTTGGAATACTTTTGTGGTAGATCAGCAACTTGCGCTTGCAGTATATGACTAATACCAGATCTAGTTTTCTTTTTATCCTCATTTTCATTGCTTTCATCTTTTTCATCACATTTTGAGATATATTTCTCTGCTGACAAATCTTCCAAATTCTTGGCGTTCATGTCCACGATATCCATGCAGTCCTCCAATAACAGCTTTACTGCCTGTGCAAATCAGAGAAAACTAATAACTAATTAGTGTTTTATTTGGTTACAGAGGTCAACTGCGACTCACTAAATTTGTGAAAACGTACCCCTAGGATGTGTTCGATGGCTGCAATGTGCAGAGGAGTGTTGCCTTGCTCGTCTTTCCAGTTGAGGACTCTTTCTTCCCAGACGCCGGCATCTTTGTCACGGCAATTTCGAATCCATTTGACCAAGGATTCAAATATTTTAACCTTGCCGCACTTTAACGCAATGTGCAATGCAGTATGACCGTATACCGTTACATCTTGAATGCATTCAGGGCAAGCTTCAAGAAACATGATCAAAAGTTTTTCATCTCCTTGTTCAACAACATGATGGAAAGGAGTCTTACCCTCTCTCCCTTTAATATGCAGAACGATTTTGGAAAAAACTAAAGCTTAATTAAGGAAGAAAAACTTTCAATATCAGCCTTTAGATTGAGAAAAACCTTTTATTCGGGGAATTAAATTATTTCAGGATAATTCTAGAAAATGACTTTTTAGACATTCAATTATTGTATGATCACATCTCATAACAACAAGAGTTTTTTGTCCTAAATAGTAAATACTCCTAAATCTATACTCCTTGAATTAGACCAATTTTGCAGTGCGAAACACAATAACGCTCAAGACAATAACCAATATTATGACTACTACTGCTAAATAATCCCGCGATCGCAGTGGTTGTTGTTTGAATGACAGCCGAGGCCGATAGTCCCCGGTTGTTTTGTACAGGTTTTGTGCCCGTAATATGCAAGATGCTACTACCAGAGACATAAAAGAGACTAATGACAGAATTCTATTGGCCTTAGACCACTGAGGAGTCGGTGATAAGATGCTCAATGAGAGCATGTAACTGGAGCACAAAAGTGAAAGTGGCGCCAGCAATAGAAAAGTAACAGAACCACCTGGGAGGATATATAGTGTTAGCCCAATCGTCATCAGGAGGCTTAAAGTGTTGTAACTCCATAACACAGAGAAAGTGTTCTTTTCCATGACTGTAGTCCCTGGATGATGCAATTCTCTGCCAAGGGCAAGGGTGCTGTTAGACGAACTACTGCTGTCATCTCCAGACCAAACACCGCCAGGAGGACTCAAAGCCGACTGCTATGTGGCTGTTATAATCAGAGTCATGACAACGAGCAATGCGTTGCGCATATCCTCCGAAATGTTCTTCCTTCTTCGAGAAATATGTATAAATAGCCTAGAGTAGAAAAGTTTCGGATCTTCGCGCTCAAATTTTAGAGTGAAAAAGGTCATCACATGTGGGTCAGCATCTCGTAGCACACGAATAATCTCAGATCTAGTGTTCACTTGACCCTCATTTTCATCAGAGTTTGAGATATATTGCAGCGCTGTTGAATTTTTCAAATTCATAGCGTTCACATCCACGATATCGTTGCAGTCCTTCGATAACAGCTTTACTGCCTGCGCAAATCAGAGAAAACTAATAATTAATTAGTGTTTTATTTGATTATCAAGGTCAATTGCGAGTCATTAAATTTGTGAAATGTACCGGTAGGTTGTGTTTGATGGTTGCAATGTGCAGAGGAGTGTTGCCTTGCTCATCTTTCCAGTTGAGGACTCTTTCTTCCCAGACTCCGGCATCTTTGTCACGGCAATTTCGAATCCAATTGACCAAGGATTCAAATATTTCAACCTTCTTACACTTTAACGCAATGTGCAATGCAGTATCACCGTATACCGTTACATCTTGAATGCATTCAGGGCAAGCTTCAAGAAACATGATCAAAAGTTTTTCATCTCCTTGTTCAACAACATGATGGAAAGGAGTCTTACCCTCTCTCCCTTTAACTCGAGCAAGATCCTTATTCATCTTCAGAAGCTGATATACTAATTGGTATACTAATTGGGTTTCCTGGTTTTCCAAATCTGCATGCACGGGGCTACCCGCAGCTTGGTTTAGGTTTTGCAAGGCTACATGCATGGGGCTAAACCCAGCTTGGTTTAGCGTCCTTGCAAACGCCGGTCTTAGATTCATCATCTCTACAGCAAAAGCAATTTGCCCTGCAGATGCCGCTACATGTAATGGAGTCTCAGTAAAAGACTCTGTATCAATATCCTTCAAAAGACTTGGTTTATCCTTAATTAGTAAGTAGAAGTCGTTAAAGTTTCCTGCTCGAGCAGCCTCCTCCAACCTTTGATCCACTGATTGAGGTGTTCCTCCAATATTCATTGCTAAGTTTGCTGTGTATCTATGAACCATAAACATCTTATAGGCAAGATGTATATCAAAGGCACGTAAATCAAAGCCACATACATTAAATAAGCATTATTTTTCTGTACTCTAACTAGGTTGTGCCCAGGATTTTGATCGCGAAGCTCTCTTTAATTTAGAGTAATAAAGAAGAAAAAGGTTGAAAATATAAAGAAGATATGCAGCTACATGTGTCTCAATAAATCAACATCATCAAGGTGGTAAAATGTCCTTTAACGTTGATTATATTGATTTAAATAATGGATATAAAGAATATAACAAAATTCAAAACACAAACTATAATTTTTTTTATTTTAAAAATATCCAAAATGTAAAAGGTAAATTCCAATTTAAATCGATAATATTTTTAAAACATGTTGAAGAAAAATAGATATTTAATTAAGATAAATCAAATCTTTTACAGAACTCGTATTTATATGTATAAATATATATATATATATATATATATAGATTAGACAAAAAAAGTATTTTAGATTATTCAAATTAAAGTTTTACACAATTGATACAAAATAAATAAATAATTTAAATATAACTCAATAACATTAATGATATTTTAAAATATATTATAAAAACATTTTATACAATTTAAAAGTTTTACAAAACTCGTAATTAGATTATAAATTATAAATTATAAATATAGAATGGAGGTCAACTTAATTAACACATGATGTAAAATTTTTATAACTTAATTAATATACTATTAATATTTTCACAAATTACTAATTGATGGAATTAAGGAATCAATCATATATATATATATATATATATAATTTCAAGTCTACGATATTTATATAATATCGATTTAGACTTTAATATTTTCATATTTTTTAATATATATATATATATATATATAATTGAGAAATTTTTTTTCATTAAATCAAATACAAAAATCTTAGACATTTTATAAATGAATTAAAATTTTGATCTATGTGAACAAAACATAAATTTTAATAATTAAATTAACCCAATGTTTATAATATGTTAAGTTATGGAAAAGAGTGTAAAACTTTTTAATTTTACACCATGTGTAAGTTAATTCCTTCTCATTGAAAAATTATCCTAATAGAGCTTGTAGACTCTTGACTCTACAAATGGATTTAATTAGAAGGCTTTTATATATTTTAAATATTAATAAATTAGTTAATTAAATAATATTATACATATTATATTAGAAAAGGAAAAGGGTTTTTATCAGTAAATATAGAAAAGGAATCCTCGAAAGAAAAGGACTAATATAGAAAAGGAGAAAGAATGTCATACCGTTTACGTTGCTTGCCGAAGTCATTGTGGTGATTGTTTCAGGTGGCTGATCTTGCATTCGCTGCAGCAGAAACCCACGGGTGGTACCCCCAGAAATTTCAGGACTATCCACCTAACTGCAGGTGGCTAATCTTCCCTCTGTTTGTTAGTTCCAAGAGAGCAAGTTTGAGAGTAATAAGATGCCTATGTTTCTTCTGTAATAACTTGAAAATGATTCTGACCATTTTCCTGAAACCCAAATAACCGAATTTAAAGTGTTAAGAAAAAAGGGTAAACTTGTCAAAAAGAAGGATCCGTGCTGTAGTCCTTACCATAAGGCCTGAACCGCAGCCCCACCAAAAAGTTAAAAGTTTTTGGATTGAATTGACAATGTCGATACCTACGTGGATCTAACATATGAATCAGTGGGCCTAGTGAAAAAATGAGGAATTAAAAAAAAATATGATTAATAAATGTAAGAGATAGTAGTACATTAATATCAACAGTTAAAAAGTAATTGGCAAAAGTCAGTTCATATTATTAATTACATACTGCGTATGAAAATAGGCAAGCCAAGGACCTGAGAAACGACAGAAGCCCATTAGTTAAAGTTGTCAAATCGGATGAATTGGATGAGTTTTGGATAGGGCAAGGATCCTCTCCACTGATAAAAATCATATCAGTGGAGAGGTCCACTGATTTAATTTTAGGCTATAAAGAACCCACGTAAGCCCCCCTCAATGCTAATCAATGACCCACTCTCACACCGTTTACCCTCCCCTTCCGTCAACTCCAATTTCATTAAATTATATTTCTCCCCTTTTGTTTCAACATTACACCAAAACACTAAAATGGTGTCAAAATTTCAAAATTTTCTCTTCAACGAAGACACCAATTTTAGTACCCAAGGCAACCTAGTTTGGTGTCGCTACAGTGCAACACCAAATTTGGTGTTGCGCTGTAGCAAACACCAAATTAAGTTTTTTTTCTTTTTGATAAATATTTAAATTTTAAAGTTAAATTATTATAAAAAATGTCATTAGAAAGATTTCATGAAATCCTTTAAAATAAGATCAATATTAAATATATTTTTAATAAAATTTTAATAATTATTTATAAATAATTACTTAAATTACTTTTTTTAATATTCTTAACACCAATTTGATATAAATTACATTGGAGTCAAAAATTTTTTGTGTAAGTATATTCTACAAAAATTCTTTTTCAACACTAAAATAATGTAAAATTTGATGTCATACATTGGAGATGCTCTTAGCGCATATGAAGATTCAAGATTCCATCTTATGATTCCATCTGGTCCTTGTTATTTTCAACACCTATAGATATATATCATATTATTTTCAACACCTGTAGATCCATGCTCAACCGATTTTTGCATTTGTAAAATTTTCAGACAAGCAAATCAAAGTGCTGGTTTTCTTGCGATGTAATAGTCAAAATAAATTTGTATGTTTTGATAGCCCACCTCCCACCTCCTGAGCTTAATTTGTTGTTAATTGCAGATGTTGTAGATAGGGGTTACAAACTTTAGACCAATTTTAGATTAATACTAGTAGCTTTTCTCTGTTTCACCTGAAAAAGGGAAAAACAAATGCTCTATAGGCTTAACTACACCTGTAAAGGATGACATATATATATATATATATATATACTAGAAAATGGACTCGGGGCTTCGCACTTGGGATCTTTTTTAATTTTAAATATTTAAGTTATATTTTTTTTAAGAAAATGGAATATCAATATGGATAAATAATACTTCAAGATTAAATATTTAATTTAAAAGAAATAATACTGAAAAATGAAATAAACATAAAAAAATTAAAAAATATATTCAAGATAATAACTAAAAAAATTAAAAAAAAAAGATAAAATCAAGATAACACCATAATAGATATGACTTAAATTTTATCATTCATGAAAAAATTAACCTCATTTCCAAACGAAAACATGAAAAAAAGGAAGTGGAATCTATATTATTAATTCAATAAAAAAAATTAAAATATGAGAGATTAGGCAAGGAAAAAAAAATCGGATCAGATTGGTCGATTCAATCGGTTAAACCAGGAACCGACCACAAAGTCCGGTTTGTTAAGGATTATAAAACCGGATTTGTGTTGGACCGTTTTTGAACCGTTGAACCGGTTGGACCGGTTCAATCGAAAATTTAAAATTTTTTATTTTTTAAGTTATTTATAATTGATTAACCCAAACCCAAAAGAAACCCAAATTAATGAGATTGAGAAGTCCAAATTTAATTTTCTTATTATGTTTGGATTTTGAATTTTGAAATTTGTAGCTTAAATTCTTAATTTTTTTTATCTTAATATACTCCCATAATAAAAATTTAATTTGTGATGTAAAATAATTTGTAATATTTATTTACATTATTGATGCACTAATATTTTTTACTTTTTTTTTTAATTTTTGGAATTTTTTTCTTTTTTTCAATTTTTTTGAATATTTTTAGAAATTAATAAAATTAAATTGTTTATATAATTGAATCAACCGATTGAACTAATTGGACATATTGAACCGTAAATCGGATGACCAATTGATTTAAGGACCAGTCCGATTTTTTATTCATTGAGATTAGTGGAGACAATTGTTCTCCCCCCTCTATAGAAATATAGAAAATCCAATAAAAGTTTAGCAAGATTCATATTAATTGATAAAAATTATAAATAATAACTAAAAAGTTAAAATAAATCCAAATAAAACAAATTCTACTATACATGGCCTAAATCTTGCAATTCACAAAAAAAAGGGTTTTTTTTTTGGAAAAAGCATGAGAATTATTATAGAGTATGATGATGTGTTGAATATGACCAAATTGTGTAATATGATATGTTAAATATATTCAAATGGTGTAATAAACCTATTTTTGTTCTGCTCTTTACTCATCCTAAAACTTCCAAAGAAATTGGTAGAACTTATAGTTAAAAATTTGTTTAAAAAAATTAGAAAATAAGAGTCAAATTAGATGACAATTATCTCATTTTATAATAATAATATTAATTAAATAATGTAAAATGCTAAATAATATTAAATGATAAGCATAGTAATATTATTATATATATATATATGTATATATATAAAAGATTGCATATATATGATTGAATGATGGGTGGATGAATGGTAAAAAAAAATTTTAAAGAAAATATTTAAAGGAAAAGGAAATAAAGAAAATTTAAAAAAAAAAAGAAAAAGAGTAATTAATGAATCAAAGGTTATTTTAAAAATTTTATATACTTTAAGGAAATGACTAAAAAAATTTTTAAATTAACACCATATGAAAAGTTAAAAGATTTTTTTAGGATTTTCTATGATGTTAAAATTATATATATATATATATATATATATATATATATATAGACGATGACCTCTCCTTTAGTTTTAGGTATTAGTTTTAGATGTTAGTTTTAGATTTTAGATTTAGATATTTTGTAATGTTTCTTATATATATTACGAAAAAAAAAAAAGACAAACAAGAAAACCTGCTTTATTCTCTATTCTCTAAATGCAAAGCAAATTTGTTTGTGGGACCCATGAAATTTACATTTGACGGAATTGTGAAAACTGAAAACGGTGAGAGTCGGCAGTTGGTAGGGCAAGTATTGACTATTGAGTGGGGCTTACGTGGGCTGTTTACAGCCTAAAATTAAATAAGTGGACCTCTCCACTGATTTCCATCAGTGGAGAGGATCCTTCCCCTTTTGGATATGGATCAGTAAGATATTTTCAGATTATTTCAGGTTTCAAATCATTTGTGTTTAGATTTTAGATTTTATGGATTTCGGACTTTTTGAGTTTTTTAGGTTTTGGATGATTTGAGTTTCATGTTTTTTGAGTTTCGAATTTTTCAGATTTAATCCTTGAGTCATTTGAGTTTAAGGTTGTTTAGGATCTAAATTTTTTAAATTTATCCTTCAAATGAGATTTTACAAAAAATCTATCTCAAATTATAATTAAATTAATTAAATATATAATATATTAATTAAATTAGCATTTTTCATAAATTTTTTATTCCTATGAAGTATAAGTTATACATAATTTTAATATAGTAAATAAGTAACTTATCCTTTAATATATATATATATATATATATATCATATATCATATAATTAATTAATTAATTAATTAATTAATATTATTTTTGATTGATTTGATTTCCATTTGAAGTTACTTCATATTTAAAGTTATAATTTAAAATTAAAAATGTTAACCTTATGTCATTCTCTTATATATTATAAAATGTTTAAAGCCAATGTAACCCAAAAAAAAAATTAAAGCTAAAGATCATGTTCATGGACAAAATAATCTCAAAAGCATCAAAAGATACTTAATTTTGTTAAGTCACCTTTAAAACTTTGTAATATTATTAAATTTAAATAATAATAATGTGTAAATGTAATTTATAATCATAAAATAAAATTTTAATTTTAATTATAAAACATGCTTTTTATATTTCACTTCAATCATATCTAATAAATTATTTATTTTTATTTTCTTAATCAAACTTGAAATTATTTTAAGAAAGTATACAAAGTTATTCAATTATTTTCTCATGTTATTTCAAGTTAGTCTTTTGGATTTTAGGTTTAACGGATTTCGGGTTAAATAGGTTTTCAGATCAAATGAGTTTCAAATCAAACAGGTTTCAAGTTAATGGTTTCGGATCGAATAGGTTTCAATTGTTTACTCTTTTTTTTTTCAAATTAATTCGCGTGCCGCAACAACATGAACGAGAATGGCTCGGCAAATTAGAAATTTTTGGGAGTCGCCACAAACCATTTTGTCTAGGTCGGTTAGCCACCTATTAGGAATCTATCTAACTTAGCATTGGTCATTAAATGGCGTACTAAGCTAGATAAGTCCCGGTCTGCGAAACAAGAAACTGGAGTCGGGAGTACGATTGCGCGTGGGGAAGGATTAGCACCCCTACTGTCACGCCCCGAACCGCCCAAGTCGGCCACGTGGCAACCGCCGTGCTGCCTCGAAGTACGTACCGGTCGGTCACGTACCAGAAGCACCGCAAGGCATCGAAATGGATACCATCGCTGCAAAACAATTGAAACTTTAATTAAAAATCTTTTAATAAAATAATAAACTTTAAGGTGATACCAGTGGATTAATTTAAAGGAATACCTATGCAATGGAAACCGCTAAGCCTAAGTCACCGACGTCTCCTAGTGAGCCTCCATTTTATTAGCTGACCCCACACCCGAATCTGCATCCATCTACATTGGATACAGGTGAGTGACAGAGGTTCTAAGAATCTCCATCTGGGTTAGGGCAAATAAGGGAAATCCAAAATAAAATAATAAATAAATAAATATTTTTCTTTTCCAAACTCTTCTCTGGTTCTCCAACCGAGAACCCTCTTTGAAAACTTTTTAAATAAATAAATATATATATATATATCACAAATGGGCTGTCATCTCTTTTATACTGAAGGCTCGACTCATCGGTCGTATGCCTCACTACACCGATGGCTATCTCTTTTCTTTCTAAAATATTTGCACATTTTTTCTTTCTTTAGCCTGTTCCCTCGGTGGTGCCCATCGCTGTGGTGGAACACAGCTACCTTTGACCTGACGAGCCTTCCTCCACGCCTCTCTACTCTAGGCCAGCATATTCTCCGTGCCCCTTTAAAAAGGCGGTCCACGGGAACCTCACATATATTCACCGTGCCCCTTCAACAAGGCGGTCCACGGGAACCTCATAAGTATGCCTCTCACTCGGTCCACGCTCCAGCATATATTAGAGCCCGATGAGTCCTCTCAATCACTCATCCCGCAGGGGTATCGTACCCTCAATTATCGTAATAATAATATTTCATTATTATTATATATATATAACTTACATTTTTAAAATATATAAACACACACATAAGTATTTATATTTCTTTTTGAAAACATCCCACTCTCTATGTGGGTATATTGCAAACAACTGTGTGTGTGTGTGTGGATTTCCCGTATCCCCAAAAACCTTTTGAAAACATTTATGTTTTTAAAATCATTTTTAAAACCTTTGTGCCCAGTGGCTAAACAAAGAAGTCTAGGCCATTCATAGTATTGAAAGATTTGTATACTCCCAAGCGCTCCATGTAGCTTTAACCTCCGGTGCATCGCCGCATTCGATTACCCGAAGCCCAAATACATGGAAATATACGTTAGCATTCATAATTAAATTTATGAATGCACCTACAAGGTTCTAGCATGACTTAAGACTGGGCCTGAATGTGATTCGGGGCTTAGAAAAGTGTCCGGGAGGTTCTGGGGTAAAAATCGGACACTCGGTGAAAAATTACGAAAATGCCCCTGGGGGTCCATGGGCCACCAACTACGGGCCTAGCCCAGCCCGGGTTTGGGCCAGGCAGGCCAGCCAGCGCCCCTCCCATGTGAGTTGGGCTGAGCCTAACTCGGATTGGGCCTAACAAGGCCCAATCGTTAGATTTGGGCCAAAAGGCCCAGTCCGACGCGGGACCTGGGCTGCGGGTCTTTCCCGCACGAGAGCCGTGCGGCAACCTCGGGATCCGAGGCTTTTCCTCTGTTCCTGAGCCCCTCGGTCCACCATTTGGTATGAAATTCTGGATGGAGGTTCTTCTCACCTCCCACGATGCGTTTACCAGAGCAGAAACGAGAATCACAAGCTCAAAGTTCCTAGATCTCCAATCTAACTAAAAAGCTGAACCTAATTTTGAGCTTGGATCTCTCCTAGACCAATGCATGGAGATGCGTGAAAACTTAAGAAAACGAAGATCAAAGAGTTAAGAACAACATACCAAGAACTCGCCTTGATCCTTCGGTCGGTTTGTCCGGATCGGCCAAAAGTCCAAAATTGCTCCGAGAGAGTAAATGAGAGGGGGAGAGCTCATCTCCCCCTATTTATAGCAAGGCCCGACACCGGGTCTACTCAGACCCCGGGTCAGACTTTTTCCCCTCTTTGAAACCTCTCATAATTTCGATCCTTGGCCCGATCCATTGACCAATTCACCAATGGACGTCCAATCCATTGGCTATGGACTTAAAGAAGTCCACTTTAGTGATTCCATGGATGGTCACTATCTCATCATCCAACTCCATCTTATCTTAAGCTTGACTTCTCTTCTGACTTGATACAGCCGGATTGACATAGTGTTTAATTAATACGTCATCTTACACTATTCCGTTCGTACCGAAAGTCGTGCTAGGTCCGGGTGTGTCAATTACAATGTCCATCAAATGACGATACCGATTAGTTTAGTATTAATTAGGCCTTAACAAAATTAGATTAATGATTAAACCTTTTAGCTTTCCCTTTTTTTTTAATCTTTTTCATTTTTCAAAATTTTTTATCTTTTTCAATTTTCTGAATTTTTAACCTTTTTCATTTCTTCCAATTTTTTATCTTTTCCAATTTTCCAAATTTTTTTTCATTTTTTAATTTTCAAAATCCTTTTTTTATCTTTTTTAATTTCCTTTTTTATTACAAATTAATTAATTATTATTCAAAAATCTCATTCAAACCATTCTCACCACCGTGAAGGTATTTACGGTAATTTTTACCCTCAAAGAAATTCTCTAGAGATCCACCACCGTGGTTCCCGAGAAATATCATCTTCGTTGGAAAAATAATAGCTAATTGACTTAATTTTATTAATATCAATTAAACTCTTTTTTCATTGAGAAATGCCCATCTTATTAATTTAATTTAATTAATCATTATTTGAAAATCCCTCACAAGCCATTCTCACCACCATGAGGGTATTTACCGTAATTTTTGCACTCGGAGGATCTCTCAAGAGGTCCATCACTGTGGTTCCCGAGAAATAACCTCTTCGTAGGGAAAATAATGACTAATTAAGCCAAATTTATTGACTTTTTTATTTTAACCTTTTTCTTTTCTTTTCCTTTTTTAATTTTAAAAAAAAAAACTCCAATTAAGATGTATAAGTATAAAATGGTGCATGACTTAAGAACATAAATAATCTAATACGGTATATTTATTAAAATCGACGACCTAAATATGAATGAGATGCATGTCCTAATTGAACAAGTTAACTATCATGGCATGGATCAAAATGTAACACATGATTATTTAATTGGACTAGCTAACATGAAATTAAAATGGAATGTGAGCCTAAGCCCTAACGGATATGTCATGTAATTGAAACTAAAAATGCATGACTATAAAATTAAACCAATTACTTAACTAACATAGTATGAAACTAAGGTTGAGGATATGATCATGAAGCTAAATTAATTATCATGGCATAAACAAAATTAGTTAATATGTGCACAAACCTAAAATATATGAGATGGTGTTTAAATGCATGAGTATGACAATTTAAAGTATGAATGCGACATGATGTGAGTAAGATGCAAAATGACATAAAAAAAAAAATGATGCCAGAATACTTTTTTTTTGTACAAAAGAGGGGACGGGGATGACAGGGGTTAAACCTGTCTGGTGACTTCCTTCTGTCTATCTGGCCACTAGGCCAAGAGGTGGATGTCATGATGCCAGAATACTTAAACAATACATAAATGTTAAGACATGTATACAAGTTTCATCAAAATCTTTTCTTTTTGACTTTCAAGACATGAGCACACGATGCTAAACGTATGAACACACAAACAAAAAAAAAGACCAACTTTCTTATTTGCCCTTTTTACTTTTCCAAAAAGCCATACAAACTTTACCAAACTTTTTTGCTTTTTTGACTTTGGTGACAGGAACACATTCCAACGAATGAATACTAAAGGACCAATTTTGTCCTTTTTTTCACTTTTATTAGTAAAAAAGGAACCACTTTTTCTTCCCTACACTTTGATTAGTAAAAAGGGGCTATTTTTTTTTGTCTTCACTTTGATTAGTAAAAAAAGGAGCCATATTTTCTTCACTTCACCTTGATTAGTAAAAAAAAAATCATTTTTCTCTTCTTGTCCGCTCTTTTATTAGTCAAAAAGTCATATGATGCAAAAGTACATGAATAGTATAAATAAGTAAGAATTTCTCCTCATTTTACGACAAGATTCGAAATATATAGGCCAAAGAAACATAAAACTTTATTAGAACCAAGCAATGTGAGCTAAGATTAGTAAGAATAGTAGCCCAAAGATAAGAGATTAATTTATACCAATATAAAACTAGAATTTTATATTTTTAAAATTTTTGAATTTTATTGTAAATCAACTTTTGAAATAAATAAAATTTCTTTATTGTCCTTTTATGACAAAAATGTAATTGGATTTAAAGTGGATGATAAGTCTATGACGACATAATTATCCAATGACCCAAATGACCAATTTAAAATTAAATGAGCTCATAATCCAACTTCAACCACATAGCACCACAAATGGGTATGACCTAAATAGACCTAATACCTAAAAAAAAAAAATAAGGTCAGGTCAGGATAAAATTAGGTATCTACAGCTGCCCTTCTTGACACATTTCTTGAGTATCGAGAAGTTAACACTTCTTGATAATTAAGGAATGAGTCAAGATGTAGACACCCTTCATTGGCATTAGACAAAACTAACATAATTGAAGTAAAATGATGAACATAAGTAGACATGGAATGATAACCTAAGATAAAGCAAATTGATACGGTACTATTCCTTAGATAATTTTAAAAAATATTTATTATCCAAAGGTTAATATGAGTCTAAGAAAAATGGAATTGAAAATTTATTATTTCCTCCATTCCTAAATAACAATCGTTTTACAAAAAAAAAAAATTGTTTCAAATTACAAAAATCAAGAAAGTATTTATTACTTTCTTTTATTAGTTTTACTCTTCTCTTTTTATATTATTTTCAAGTTACTTTAATCAATTTTTAAGTAATTAACAATCTCAAGAAAGTGGCAATTTAGTCACATAACTAATTTTTTGTATAGATTTTAGGATATTCATTAACTTTCTTAATCTTTATGCAACAATCTTAAGCGATTATTATTCAAGAATGGAGGGAGTAATTATTTAATTATTGAGCATTAAAAGACAAAAAAATATTAATAATTAATAATTAATTTAATTATTCATGTTAATAATTAATGATTTTTAGCAGGATTAATTTTAATTATCTATATATATATATATATTAATTTTAACACCTAATGAAATACCATAAAGAACCCTATGCTAATTGCTGTAGTATCAAGTTTAATGTCTTTTTCGATCTTTTTGTAATAATTTTAATGATTATTATGAAATCTCATAAATAACCTTTTAATTATTCTTATATTTTTAAAATAGGTGTGTTAATTTGTTCTTTTCCAATGTCTATTAATTAAACATATTAAAGTTAACACAATTAGAAATTCTATTTAAATTCTTAAAAAAATATATTAAGACCATACTATTTACAAAAGAAGGAAATACATGTCGAGACGTTTTACCGCTCCGACGATAAATGATATGGCGTGAGAAATGTTCGGGACTAAACAGTAAAAAAAAACAAATGGAGTCGCCACTAACCTTTTATTTTTAATAGGTGTGGTTAGTCACCTACTTGTTTAACCCAACGTAAATCTAGAAAGATTACATCAAGCTAAGGAAAGAAACTGGTCTACGAAAAAGATTTTAAGTTCGGGAGTCGGTTACGCTCTGGGAATGATTAGCACCCCCGAGACGCCAAGAAATCGGTACCACAAAAGTCTTGAAATATTTCACTTGGAAAATGATAATAAAATGTTTTAAAATCATTTTAAGAAAAACATAATTTTAAAGGTAGGAATAAATATTCCTTTTAATGTAGGATAAATATCCCATTATAAAAGCTAAATTTGAAATTTAAAGACTTAATGTCGGAATAAACATTCCTTTTAATATGAAAATCCATAGCCCAATTTTGAATTTGAAGAAATTTCCTACTTAGAATGGAAATTCAATTTCTAAATAGAAATAAATATTCTTCAAAAATCAAAGTCAAATTTAAAAATGAGGATAAGTATCCTTTTGAAAAACAAAGGTTTAATTTTAATTTTAGAAAGTCTCAATTATGAGAATATTAATTGAAACCTTCTAGAAAACATTTTGTAAAAAAGTTGGGATAAACATCCTCAAATTCATGCTTTGAAATTTACAGTAAGAGACTTTAATTATGATTACTTAAATTAAAATCTCTTAGAAAGATTTAATTTTAAAACAATGTCGGAATAAATATTCCTTTTAATTTATTGAAGGGAATAATTTGACAAAAAATTAGTTTAGTAGGAAAACCTTAGTAGATTAATAAATTAAGACCTTTCAAAAAATGAATGTCCTTTTTATCAAATAAACCTGATTTTAAAAAAAGAATTTTAAAGATTTAAAGAATAAACATTCCTTTTATTGGAGTTAAAAATGCATTTTGATAAAAATGAACTTTACTTGAAGGGTCTTAATTAATTAAATATACTAAAGTTCTCCCAAAAAGGTATTTTGGAAAATTAAAGAAAGGGTCAAAAGAAAATAAATATTCCCTTTCAAAGAAATAAAAATAAGAAAAGGAATTTTAAAAGTGATTTTTTAACAAAACTTGAATTAATTTGAGAGGCATTAACTATAATTGAGTAATTAAGATCTCTCAAAAAACTTCTAAGACATGTTTTGAAATTAATGTTGGAATAAACATTCATTTTAATTTAATTGGACCTCTTAAACAAGAGATTTTCTTAAAATAAAATGAAAATAAAACATAAAAGCAACAAGGAAAAGAAAAATAATAGTAATTGAGAGGCATTAACTATAGTTGAGTAATTAAAATCTCTCAAAAACCTTTTAAAACATGTTTTGAAATTAATGTTGGAATAAACATTCCCTTTAATTTAATTGGGTCTCTTAAACAAGAGATTTTCTTAAAATAAAATGAAAATAAAACATAAGAGTAAAAATGAATAAAAAAGTTTTGGAATAAACATTCTTTTTGTAAAAGAAGGTAATATTAAATTTTAGTTCATTTGCCAATTTTAAGAAATTAAAGAAATCATAAACATGATGTATGCCTTTTTATGAAAATTAAATGAGAAAAATATATTTTTTTGTTTTGAAATGATGAGAAATTCCCTCGGGGCCAATCGGACTCCCGATTAGACACCGAAAAAACTTCTCATAGGAGAAAACCTTCGGAAACCTCGGATTCCCGAGAAACCCTCCGGTCACCCCATGCATATGAATTTTTGAAAATTGATGTCCTAAATCTAATTATGCATGAGTGGGACAAGAAAACATAGGTTAGTATATATATACAATTAATTATAGAATATAATATAATAAATAAATAGGACAAGGAAATTTAAAAAAAAATTTTACAAACTTAGATTGCATGATAGCTAATTTTAGCACACACAAGTAAATCTAATTTTTAATTGAATAAACATATGTACAAGATTAAAAATGTAATTTTATACAAAAAATCGCTGAATTTGTCATTAGCATAGATGAATGATCACGATCTTACAAGCATTTAGAATAAATTTAAAGCCTAAGTTAAACATAGAAGATATATTAGTAAACATACAAACGTAGTGTATGTATCATGAATACATGACCTGAACAAATATAGCACTTGAATACATACATATAGCGAAATTTATTTAAATTCTAACCAACAAATCCTTAGAACTGGGAATAATTTAGCACACAAAATAAATAATAAACATGAGTCAAAATCAGAAAGTTCAACTTTGGATTTTGAGAATATTATATGAACATTAATAAGAATGGTCCCTTGAATGGAAATATTTACACAAAGGTTAATAAAGATGATAACTTTAAGATAATCTTATGCATATGGATTTGTAAAAACAGGAACTTGGACAAACATTTATATGAAGATTAGTACAAAAAATATGAACTTGGACAGCAAAATAAAAACGCAAACTTGGACATATGTTCACATATAGATTAACAAAGATAGCAACTTGGAACGGGAAAACATGAAGGAAAAAGAAATGAAGGCTTTGAACATATACTTAACAGAATAAGAACTCATATTCACATACAAGATTGATAAAGATGGGACCTTTGACATAATTTATACGCATAGACCAACAAAGATGAAAACTTGGATAGATGCTTATGTAAAGATTAACAAAAATAAGAACTTGAGCATAAATTTATATAAGGATTATTAAAAACTATGACTTGAATAAATATTCACATATAAGTTAACAAAAAATGCAAACTTGAGCGAGGATTTACATGAGGGATAATAAAGATTGAAACTTAGATAAAGATTTACCAAAATCTAACTCAGCCTCTAAGCTAACGAGAAGAGACCAAGGCAGATACAAATTACTCTTCAAACTGGGAAGAGGATAGACCAAAATGATTCCTTCCTCTGCTTTTGTTTTCTTTCTTTTTTTTTTTTGAAATTAAAACGAAACTTTTAACGGACTTTAGAGGGGGCTATTTTCTTCAGAGAGAAGGATGGCCTCTGTTTGTTGTGACACGTGGCACTCTGCTTCTTTGTTCTCTGGACAGCACGCTCCCAAGTTTTAAAAAGTCTACTTTCAACAAAGAGAAGAAGAGCTTTCCTACCTTTTTTGAATACAAAAAGAAAAGAAAGCTTCTTCCTTTGTTATCCTAACTAAAAAAAAAAAAACTTGCTGCTCTTTTTTGACAAAATTAGTTTTTCAAAACGAAGGAAGACTTCTTTCTGTTTGAAAATCAAAAACCAGAAAAATATCACCACCCTATGGTTTTTTTGAAAAACAAAGAACTCCCCCCCCTTCCATTAGCTTAGCATGCCAGCCAATTAATGCAAAAATACCACCTTCCATCATCATTTCCCCCACCAAACAACAAAGGCATCTTCATCATTTGCCCCCACCAAACAACAAAGGCATCTTCATCATTTCCCCCACCGAACAACAAAGGCATATTTATCATTTCCCCCACCGAACAACAAAGGCATATTTAATTAGCTTTAAATCACTATCATCATTTGTCGAAGAAGAAGAAAGACAAGTTGACGTTGAAGTGGATTTGGGGTCCCAGGTGGAAATGGCTTTTGGCTTTTGGTTATATACTTTAATTATTATTTATATATATATTTTTTGCATGGTTGATAATGGACGGTGCATGGCTTTTTGTGTCACGCCCCGACTCGCCCGGGGTCGGCCACGTGGCAACCGCCGCGCTACCTCCAAGTACGTGCCGGCCGGTCACGCACCAGAAGCACCGCAAGGCATAGAAATGAATATCATCACTGCAAAACAACTAAAACTTCAATTAAAAATCATTTAATAAAATATTTAATTTATAAGCAACACCAGTAGATTAATTTAAAAGAATACCTACACAGCGGAAACCACTAAACCTAAGCCACCGACATCTTCTAGTGAGCCTCCATTCTATTGGCTGACCTCGTACGCGGATCTGCATCCATCCACACAGGATACAGGTGAGTGACAGAGTTTCAATGAGTCTCCATCAGGGTTAGAGAAAACAGGGGTAATCCAAAATATATTAATACCAATAAAATAATTTAAAATTTAAACAACTTTGTTTTCATTATTTCCTGTATCAATTCTCCAGGAGTGAATAAAATAAACTTTGTTTTCTAAACCTCTTTTGAATTCCTTCCAAGGAGTATTAAATTTAAAATCTTTAATAAATAATTAAATACTCATGGGCTGGCATCTGAAATTGTCCCAATAAGGTATACCCGTGCACTGGGGTGTCCACTGGACCGTCAAGGGTTACTTTATACTTTTAAAACATTTTTACTTTACTCTCTGGCCCATTCCCTTGACGTTTGCCTTGCTGTGGTGGAACACAGCATTCAGGAGCCCTGGCGAGTTTCCCTACGCGCATCTCCCAACTAGGCTCTACTCACCGTGCCCCTCAATAGGCGGTCCACGACTGAGTATCACGCATGCTCTCAAACTCGGTCCACGCTCCCGCAAATCGGAGCCCCGAGGAAACCGCTCAATCTCTTATCTCTCAGGGGTATCGTTCCCCAATAATAATAATAATAATAATAATATCATTTCTTATATAAATATTAAAAACATGTAAATACACACAAGCTTTTGTATCTTTAAAATCATCCCATCTCCATAAGTGGGCGTATCACAAAGTAAAATGTGTCTGTTGTGGATTACCCTTATCCCAAAATCGTTGTAAAACCTTTTTAAGACAATTTATATTTTTAAAACATTTTTGCCCTAGTGGCTAAGCACTGAAATCTAAGCCACTCACAGTGATGGGAGAATCGTATACTCCCAAGCGTTCCATGTAGCTCAACCTCCGGAGCATCGCCGCACTCGATTCAACCGGAGCCCTAGTACACAGAAATATAAGTTAGCATTCATAATTAAATTTATGAATGCACCTATGAGGCTCTAATATGACCTAAGATGATGTTTGGAAGTGATTCAGGGCTTAAAAAAGTGTTCGGGAGGTTCCGGGGTTAAAATCGGACACTTGGTGAAAAATTACGAAAATACCCCTGGGGGTCTATGGGCCACTCGGGCTGGGCCCGACACTTAGAAAAGTGTCCGAGAGGTTTTGAGGTTAAAATCAGACTCTCGACGAAAAATTACCAAAATGCCCCAGGGGGCCCGTGGGTCCCACACCGGACTAGGCTGGGCCCCACACTGGTTGGGCCAAATTCTACTCAAAATCGGACTCAAAAAGCCCACCTATGAGATATTTATACATTATAATGATATAATATATAAATATCTAAGATATAATAATAATATATATAAATATCTAAAATATATTAATATAATATATAAATATATTTTAATATAATAATAATATATTAAAAATATCTAAACAGGGACTCGATCGGCCAGTTCTTCAGCCGGTCTCTCCCCCAGTTTTCGCACTCGTTTCTCCTCCTTTCGACGTACAAACTTAGAGAGGCGATCCTCATAGCATCTACAACGGATATGCCGAGGCAGAAACGAGAAACACCGATCCAATTTTTCCGAAGACCGAGATTTAGCCCAAATTGACTAAATCTCTGATTTACCCACACCCGGTGCACAAAAATGCGTAAAAACGGAATGGGACGTAGAATAAGGTGAATACTATAACATACTAAAAACTCATCTTATTCCACAGGCCCGAAATCCACTTATTTGAGTTTAAAGTTTTAATCCGGTTAAAAGCTAAAAACTTGGATCTAGGCTAAACCGATGCATGGTTGTGCGTACAAACTTAACATAACGTAGATCGAGGTGAGAAGAACAACATACTGGAAACTCACCTTGATCTGATAGCCGGGCATGTACCGATTTGCCAATTGTCCAAAACGCCTCTGGTCGGCTCCAAAAAGAAAAGAAGAAAAAAGAAAGAAAAAGAAAAGAAAGAAAGAAAAAAAATGAAGAAAGGTTCGGCACCCCCCCTCCCCTATTTATAGGGGAGCCCGACGCCGGGTCCACTCGGGCCCCGGGTCAAACTTTTTCAACTTTTTCTCCTTTCTTTCATTTTCACCCGTTAGCTAAATCCTTTACTTTCTTGTGCCAACAGGGTTCATAATAAATTTTTAGGGACTTATTTGGAGGTCTTTTTGGCATTTACTAATTTCCATACACGGTTAATTACTTTTTCTTCTAACTCCATCTTATCTTAATTTAAACTTCTCTTCTGACTTGACACAGCCGGACCGACTTATTATTCAATTATTACGTCATCTTGTACTATTCCGCTCTTACGAAAAGGTCGTGCTAGGTCCGGGTGTGTCATTTTGGTATATATATATATATATAAATGTATATATATATATAAATATATGTATGTGTATATATATATATAAATATATGTACGTGTATATACAAATATATGTATATATATACATATAAATATATATATTCATACATATACACATAAATATATATATATATATATATTCATATATACATACATATAAATATAAATAAACACACACATATAAGTATATGATAACCGAATTAACTCGGTTGGTCTCTGGATTGATTGGCTTTGCATGGGAGTTGAGTTGGCTAGCTTGGCTTTCGCATAACTTTGCATGGCCATGTTGACTCGGTTGGTCTTTCCGGTCTAGGTTAAAAATTACCTGCAAGGTAATAATATAAAATAAAAATAAAATAAAATGAAGTAATAATAATAATAAATGAGCATAAATAAACTAAACTAAAAGGATAAGCAGAATAGAAATTTTGAAAAAGGGCAAATCAATTAATTAATTAATTAAAATTAATTAATTGATTAAAATTAAAAATAAGTGTCTACAATACACACGAATTTAAAACCCCATTAAGATCATACTATCCTTATTTAAAGAATAGATTATACAATCTGACACACCCAGACCCAATTTAACTTTTCCGTACTAATCGAAATAGTGAAGACGGCGAATTGGAACAAACAACGCCTTGGTCCAGGTGTGTTTGATGAGGAATAGATGTTAAAATTAAGATAAGACGGAGTTGAAAAAAATAAGGAAATCCCAATGCATGAAAATTAGTAAACGCCAATAAGACCTCCTATTAAGTCCATCACAATAGTTATGGGGCCCATTGGCGTAAAATATTGAAGAATTGAAGCCAAGGGCCGAATCAAAGATATTAGAGAAAAAGGAAAAAAGTCTGACCCAGAGTCCAAGTAGGCCCGGTGTCGGCCTTGCCTATAAATAGGTCTCTCCCCTCATTTCTCTCATTTCTCTCATTTCTCTCATTCTCTCTTCTTTCTCTCTTTGGAGCTAAACGAAGGCATTTTGGACTTTTGTCTGATCCGGACAAACCGACCAGTGAAACAATGTGAGTTTCTAATACGTTATTCTACTCACATTGATCTACGTTTTCCCTAGCTTGGCATGTATTTCCATGCATTAGTTTAGGAGAAATCACGGCTCAAATTCAAGTTTAAGTTTTTAGTTAAATTTAAGTTTAGATTTGAATTTTAATGATTTTGATCCAGTGATTCTCGTTTTTCTTTCAGTAAAGTTGTTATAGATGTTGCAAGGATTGCCTGTCTGAGTTTGTAGGTCGATTGATGGAGAAACGATAGAGAGTCGGCGTCAAAAAAGGGCAGAAAAACTTGAAATTAGGTCTTTGTCGCATCTCCTGTGCGGGAGATGATCCATCTTGACCCACTCCCATGTGGGAGTTGGTCAATCCCACGCGGGAGTCAACCAGGCCCGAAGGGGCATTTTCATAATTTTGCCAAAAGTGTCCGTTTTTTACCATAAACCTTCCCGAACACTTTTCTAACCCTCGGACCACTTCGAAACCTCAGTTTTTAGCATATTAGAGCCTTAAAATCATTTAGGAGAGTTCAAATTAAATTTCTAACTCATTTCGTGTGAAATTAGGTTTCCGGACAATCAAGTGCGGCAATGCTCCGGAGTTCGATTTTGTGGGAGTTTTGGGAGTATATGAACCTCCCAACACAGTGAGTAGCTTTGTTTCTGCGTTTAGCCATTAGGGCTAAACGTTTTAATTATTTATAAATGTTTTAATTATATGTTTTGGGATTCGGGTATTACCTGACACGATCACCCACATTAAGGTATGCCACATTGGGCAAGTATGTTTTGAGATAAATTTAATTTATGAAAATGTATGTATGTATGCATATATTTATATTTTAATTATGTATACGTGAGGTATAAGATGAGTGCTCGACAAGGCATGATCATACAAGATAAGAGACGAAGTCCTAGAGAGGACTAGATGAGACTCGTTGCTCCCGGAGAGGGAGCTAGTGGACCGAGATGGAGCATGCATCTGACCAAATAGTCGTGGACCGCCTTTTGAGAGCACAGTGAGTGGGGAGACCCTGGGACAGAGAGGTGCATAGGGAAACTCGCCAGGGCTATGTGTAGCTGTGTTCCACCTACAGCGAATGGCATCGTCGAGGAAACGGGCTTAGAGAGAAATATGTATATACATATGTTTATATTTTATAAGAAAAGATTTTAAAAGAATAATTTTGAAAAGAAAGGAAAAGAGAAAAGATAGCCCTCAATGATACGAGATCCTCGACCGACGCGCAAGGTCGAGCCTTGGTGTATTTTCACGGCCAGCCCATAGTTTAGTATTATTATTATTGACAAATGAAAAAGATATGGGGAAGATGTTTTCAAAAAGGTTTCCAAAAGATAAATATAAATGTTTTATAAATCGTTTTGGGATTACCCGACTCCTCAAACTCTATTTGACTGGTGTTGAGCCAATGTTACTCACTGAGTACACCGAGGTGTACTCATCCCACGTCTTCCTTTTTTGTTTTCAGGTTAGACGTTCGGAGGCTCACTAGGGGATATCAATGGCTTAGGAGTTAGATTCCGCTGCGTAGGTATTCTCTCGAGCTAATCCACTGGTACTCAATTAAATTAAATTAATTTATTTAATGATTTCTATATATATAAATGTTTTCTAATTAAAGTTTTAGTAAATGTTTTGTAGCGAAGATACTCAATTCAATGCTTTGCGGTTCTACGGGGTGCATGGCTACAAACGCGTACTTTGAGATGTCACAATGGTTGCCACGTGGCCAGGCCGGTGGGTTCGAGGCATGACACAATCCTTAAAAAAAAGGAAAATATGCATGATTTAAAATAAAAAAAGAAATAGGCGTTAAGAGCATATATTTTTAAAGTAGGTGTGTTATTGTGTCTTTTTCGATATTTATTAATTAAATATATTGAAATGAACACCATTAGAAATTCCATTTAAATTCTTCAAAAAAAATGAAATTCTTAAATAAAAACCCATTAAGGCCAAACTATTTAAAAAAAAGAAATACACATGAATTAAAAATCCCATTAAGATTATACTATGCTTATTCAAAAAATAGATTATACAATCCTTAAGAAAAAAGAGAAATATGCATGATTTAAAATTAAAAAAAAACATTAATAGACCATTTTATTTTTTAGAAAGGCATTAACAAACTATTTCAATTAATTTGTTACTATTGTATTGGTTATGTAATCTTCTTTTTCTATAATAATATTGTTTTCAATAATATTGTAAAAAATATTTTTTTAATTAACAAATATAACGAATTTATTACAATTTCATATAAATCTACAGTATTATATAATCCATAACATTAATACAAGTCTAACCTAATTTTTTCATATATGTTCTAACTAATAATTCATATAAATCTATGATATTTATATAATCCATGACATTAGTATTGTTACACCCGGGCCTAGCACGACTTTTTGGTACAAACGGAATAGTGTAAGATGATGTAATAATTAAACAATATGTCGGCCCGGCTGTGTCAAGTCAGAAGAGAAGATTAGCATAAGGTAAGCCGAAGTTGGAAGATGAGATTGGTGACCATGCATGGAAACACTAAAGTGGACTTCTTTAAGTCCATAGCCAATAGATTGGACGTCCATTGGTGAATTGGCCGGTGGATCGGGCCAAGGATCAAAGTTTTGAGAGGTTTAAAAGAGAAAAGAAAGTCTGGCCTGGGGCCCTAGTAGACCCGGTGTCAGGCTCCCCTATAAATAGGGGGAGGCCGAGCCTCCCCCCCCCTCCATTTTCTCTCTTTCTCTCTACTCTCATTTCTCTTTTCTCTCAACTGCTCTTTTGGAGCAATTTTGGACTTTTGGCCGATCCGGACAAATCAACCGCAGAATCAAGGCGAGATCTTGGTATGTTATTCTTAACTCCTTGATCTACGTTTTATTAAGTTTTCATGCATTTCCATGCATTGGTCTAGGAGAGATCCAAGTTCAAAGTTAGGTTTAGCTTTTTAGCTAGATTTTAAGTTTAGATTTGAGATCTAGGAACTTTGAGCTTGTGATTCTCGTTTCTGCTCCGGTAAACATGTCGTGGGAGGTGAGAGGAACCTCCATCTCTAATTTCATGCCAATCGGTGGATCGAGGGGCTCGGGAACGGAGGAAAAACCTCGCAGCCCGAGGCTGCCAGACGGCTCCAGCGCGGGAGCCGAGTCTCTCTCGCTCGGGAGAGACCTGCAACCTAGGTCCCGCGCAGGACTTGGGCCTATCTTGCGCCGGACTAGGCCTTTTGGCCCAAAACGGCACGTTCGGCCCTGTTGGGCCCAAACCGAGTTGGGCTCAGCCCAACTCACAAGGGAATGGCCTTTTAGGCCCAGAAACAGGCCGGGCCTGACCCAGCCACACGGGGGACCTGCCTGGCCCAGACCCTAGTCTGGCCCAGCCCGAGTTGGCGGCCCATGGACCCCCAAGGGCATTTTCATAATTTTTCTTCAAGTGTTCGATTTTTACCCTGGAACCTCTTAGACACTTTTCTAAGCTTCGAATCACATTCAAGCCCAATCATAGGTCATGTTAGAGCCTCATAAGTGCATTCATAAATTTAATTATGAATGTTAACTTATATTTCCATGTATTAGGGCTTCGGGTGAATCGAGTGCGGCGATGCTCCGGAGGTTAAGCTACATGGAGCGCTTGGGAGTATACGAATCTCCCAATACTGTGAGTGACCTAGACTTCTCTATTTAGCCACTGGGGAGAAAGGTTTTCAAAATGATTTTAAAAATATAAATGTTTTCAAAAAGGTTTTGGGATACGGGAAATCCACACACACACACAGTTGTTTGTGATATACCCACATAGAGAGCGGGATGTTTTCAAAAAGAAATATAAATACTTATGTGTGTGTGTTTATATATTTTAAAAATGTATGTTTTATACATATATATAATTATGAAAATTATTATTATCATTTTTAAAGGAGCGATACCCTTGCGAGATGAGTGATTGAGAGGGATACTCCTCGAGCTCCAATATATGCGGGAGCATGGACGTGTCACGCCCCGACCCATCCAAGCCGACCACGTGGCAACCACCGCGCTACCTCGAAGTACATGTCTGCAGCCACGCATCCGAGGCACCGCAAGGCTTGAAATAGATATCATCGCTGCAAAACAAAACTAAAATTTTAATTAGAAATCATTTAATATAATATTTTATTTATAAGCAACACCAGTGGATTAATTTAAAGAATACCTATACAGCAAAAACTACTAAGCCTAAGCCACCGACGCCTCCTAGTGAGCCTCCATTCTATTTGCTGACTCCGTACGCGAAGCTGCATCCATCCACATTGGATACAGGTGAGTGACAGAGGTTCAATGAATCTCCATCAGGGTTAGGGATAACAGGGTAATCAAAAATATAATAAAATAAAATAATTAAAGTAAATAAAATAAATTTTGTTTTCAAAACCTCTTTTGAAATTCTCCCAAGGAGAATTAAATTCAAAACCTTTAAAATAATTATATACTTATGGGCTGGCACCTAATACACTGAAGGCACGACTGGCCGGTCGTATGCCTTACTGCACCGAGGGCTAGTTATTTTCTCTTTATAAACATTTTCTCTTTATCTCTTACTCTAACCCGTTCCCTCGGTGGTGCCTCACTGTGGTGGAACACAGTGAACTGGAGCTCTGGCGAGTTTCCCTACGCGGCTCTCCCAACCAGGCTCGACTCACCGTGCCCCTCGATAGGCGGTCCACAGCTGAGTATTATGCATGCTCTCAAACTCGGTCCATGCTCTCGCAAATTGGAGCCCCAAGGAATCCCACTCAATCACTCCTCTTCCAGGGGCATCGTACCCCAATAACCATAATAATAATAATAATAATATTCCTTTATAAATGTTAAAACATGTAAACACACACGAGCTTTATATTTTTAAAATCATCCCACCCCCTAAGTGGGCGTATCACAAAATAAAAAGTGTGTCGTGGATTACCCTTATCCCAAAGCAGTTGTAAAACCCTTTTAAAACAATTTACGTTTTGAAAACATTTTTAAAACATTTTGTCCCTAGTGGCTAAACACTGAAAACATGGTCACTCATAGTATTGGGAGATTCGTATACTCCCAAGCGCTCCATGTAGCTTTAACTTCTGGAGCATAGCCGCATTCAATTCACCCGGAGCCCTAGTACACGGAAATATTTGTTAGCATTCATAATTACATTTATGAATGCACCTATGAGGCTCTAACATGACCTAGGACTGGGCTTGGATGTGATTCGGGACTTAGAAAAGTGTCCGGGAGGTTCCGAGATAAAAATTGGACACTTGGTGAAAAATTATGAAAATACCCTTGGGACTCGTGGGAGCTACACACGGGCTGGGCCCGTAGGGCCCAGCCTGGCCCGATTTTGGTCCAGGCAGGCCTGCCCCCTGTAGCTGGGCCAAGCCAGGCCTGTTTCTGGGCCCAAAAAGGCCCCAAATTGTTGATTGGGCCGAAGCCCACTCGGCTTGGTTCCAAAAGGGCCCAGCTGCATGGATTGGGCCAAATGGCCCAGTCCGGCGCGGGACCTGGGTTGGCGGTCTCTCCCGCGCGGGAGCCGTCCGGCCCCTTCGGGATCCGAGGCATTTCCTCGGTTTCTCGAGCCCCTCGGTCCACCATTTCGCGTAAAATTCGAGATGGAGGTTCTTCTCGCCTCCACGACACGTTTACCGAAGCAGAAACGAGAATTACAAGATCAAAGTTCCTAGATTTCGAATCTAAGCTAGAAATCTACCTAAAAGTTGAAACTAACTTTGAGCTTGGATTTCTTCTAGACCAATGCATGGATAAGCGTGAAAACTTAATGAAATATAGTTCAAGGAGTTAAGAACAAGTCACCAAAATCTCGCCTTGAACTGGCGGTCGGTTTGTCCGGATTGGCCAAAAGTCCAAAATTGCTCCAAAAGAGCAGTTGAGAGAAAAGAGAAAGGAGAGAAGAGAGAAAAGAGAGAAAATGAGGGGGAGAGCTCATCTCCCCCTTATTTATAGGGGAGCCCGGCACCGGGTCTACTCGGGCCTCGGGCCAAACTTTCTCTTCTCTTTTAAACCTCTCATAATTTTGATCCTTGACCCGATCCACCGACCAATTCACCAATGGACTTCCAATCCATTGGCTATGGACTTAAAGAAGTCCACTTTAGTATTTCCATGTATGGTCACCAGTCTCATCTTCCAATTACGTCTTATCTTAAGCCTATCTTCTCTTCTGACATGACACAGCCAGACCGACATATTGTTTAATTTATACATATTCTTGCACTATTCCGTTCGTACGAAAAGTCGTGCTAGGTCCGGGTGTGTTAGGACGAGTTGGAGAAAGCATGCTAGATTCTCAGCCGTGGACCGCCTATTGAGGGGCATGGTGAGACGAGACCTGGTTAGGAGAGGCACGTAGGAAAGCTCGCCAGGCTCCAGTTCGCTGTGTTCCACCATAGTGAGGCACCACCGAGGGAAGGGGCTAGAGAGATAGAAAAGAGAAAATATTTTGAATGAGAATAGAGATAGCCCTCGGTGTAGTGAGGCATAAGACGACCGACGGGTCGCGCCTCCAGTATGACAGAGATACCAACCCATTTTATGTATATATATATATTTATTTAAAGTGTTTTTAAAAGAGGGTTCTCAGCAAGAGAACCAGAAAAGAGTTTTCAAAAAAAAATATTTATTTTATTTTATTTTATTTTGGATTTCCCTTATCCGCCCTAACCCAGATGGAGATTCTTAGAACCTCTGTCACTCACCTGTATCCAATGCGGATGGATACAGATACGCGTACGAGGTCAGCTGGTAGGTCAGAGGCTCACTAGGAGGTGTCGGTGGCTTAGGCTTAGTAGTTTTTTACTGCATAGGTATTCCTTTTAAATTAATCCATTGGTGCACCTTTTAAGTTTATTATTTTATAAAATGGTTTTTAATTAAAGTTTTAGTTGTTTTGTAGCGATGATATCCATTTCAAAGCCTTGCGGTGCTTCTGGTGCATGACCGACCGGCACGTACTTCCAGATAGTGCAGCGGTTGCCACGTGGCTGACCCGGGCGGGTCAGGGCGTGGCAAGTATAAGTCTAATCTAATTTTTTCATATATGCTTTAACAAATAAAAAATATAATATATTATAATTTTATATAATCCCGCAATGTTAGCGCAGGTCAAAATTGTTAGTTAAGTATTAAAACTATTTATTAATTTAATACATAAAAGTACAAAGGTAGTAAAACTTTTGAATCGCCTAAATGCCATTTTTTTTCTAACATATTTCAAAATAGAGATGGCAAAATGGGCGGGTAGCACGAAGCCCAGCACGGCCCAACCCAATATGGGCTGTGCTAACACGATCCATATTATTTTTTTGGTGGACCGTGCCAACATGGCCCATTAGTCATGGACGGGCTGGGCAGTCATTTGATGGCACATGGACTGGCACGGTACGACCCACCAAAATAGCCCAGCACGGCACAACCCACGTGCCAGGACGGCACGACCCGTGTACCTATCTGGATCAGCCCATTTTTAATGTAAATTTAGAATTATATTAATAATATAATAATTATATAATTATTCATTTTTTATTTTAAAATGAAAAAAATTAATATTATAATGGTAAAATTAAATAAAATAGTAGTAATAATTATTAAATTTAATTTTAATTTTTATCAAATTATATTTTAAAATTATTATTTTCAATGAAGAAATTAATTGTAAATAATAAAATCATCAAAATGAGATAATATCATAATAATAATAAAGATGAAAATGAATAAATTTGATTTTTTTTTTCATTTTTTAGGTGATAGATTTTCCTTAGTTATAATATCAATTAGTATTTGTAAATTTTATTATTTATAGTGAATAATGTTCCTTTTTCCCGTAGACGTAGGCATTATAAGCCGAACACGTAAATTTGTGTGAAATTTTTCATTCTTAAAATCTAATTTAATAATCAGTATTAAAAAAAAATAAAAATCTAGAAAAAATAAAAATAAAAAATATTAACAAAATTAACATTTAATAAAAATTATTGGCCCATGTGCCAGCCCAGTTTAGCCCATGTGCTGGCACGGCACGATTCATATGGACTATAGGCTGGACTGGGTTTAACCTTCAAAAGATATAGGCTAGCACGGCACGGCCCATATTTTTTTTAGGCTAGCACGGCACAGCCCATATTTGTGCGAGCAGCACGGCTTTTTGGGCCGTGCCAGCCTAACCCGCCCACATTGCCATCTCTATTTCAAAATACCATTGTTATTATTGAATTAAATTAAAACTCTTTATTATCTTTAATTAAATATTTTTTATATTTATTAAATGATGATAGTAAATAACCAATTGATATATTTTAGAAATGTAATTGATAATAATTAATTAATTTTACTTTCACCATAATTAACCTATTACTATATATTATCTTAAAGAAAATAGTAGTTTAATAACTAATAAGAAAATTAGTTTCGAATTAACTCTTCTACTTTTCTATTTTTTAATATTTAATTATTAATAATGCATTTTATTACATGCATCGTATGTAATAGAGTGACTAGTAATTATATAAGTGTGAGTTGTGTAAAACTTTTAAAACGCCTAAAATATCCATTTTGTTGAACTTATTTCAAAAATACCATTAACATTGTTGGGCTCAATTAAAATTCTTTATTTATTTTTAGCTAAATATTTTTTTTAATATCCATATTTGTTAAATGATATTAATTAACTAATTTTACTTTCATTACAATTAAAATTTACCTTTTCTTTTATAATCCTATATTTATTTAAGGATTAATTTAAAATTAGAAAAATATTAATATTATTTATATGTTTTATGAAATGTTTTATTAACTAATTCCACTATTATTTATATATTGAAATAAAATTAATTAAATAACTAATATTTTAATATTAACAAATCTAATCTCATGTAACAGATATAACACATTTACGAGTAATAATGTTAAAAAAGAAAAAAAAGAATATATTATTTTAAACAATTATGGTCATTAAAATTAAATTTTTTATCTTAAAGAAAATATTATGAGATTAATTTTTCTAATATTAAACTTAAGTTCGAGTTCAAATCGGGCTCAGGCTCAAGTTCAGGTCGGGTTCGAGCTCTGGCCTTGTCAAGTTTGGGCTTAAGCGGGTTCGAGTCATTGATTATTTTGGTCAAATCAAGTTTGGTCAGGTTCGGGGTTGGGCGGGCTTGGGCAGATTTTCAGGTTCGGGTTCATTTTGTCACCTCTACTCGACAGTTTTGGTGTTGACCCAACCCGTTCCAAATTCGGGTAAAACGTTTTTGTAATAAAGCTTTCCGACATTACTTCACTCAAATTACAATGTGAAATCAAAACCACTTCAACTTGGAATGAAAATTCAGTGAAAGGCAGGAAAAATTATTTGGTAGGATTAGCCTACCACATTATCATAGACAATGAATTTATATCAATTCAAAAATTATGATACAATTATTAAAACTTTATCACTATTATTATCTAAATTTTAAGACTTATAACTAATAATTTCTCGAATGGCAGGGACATGGACTTGGTCCAATAACTCGTGCTCCTCCATAAACAAAGACAAAAGGGAAACAACCAAGAAAGTAGAAACAGCAGAGATGGAGACATATTTCCCAATAATTGTACTAACATGAGAAAAATTGTAACTCATAATTAGTGAAGCATAAGGACTTCCCCCATCGACTCAATTAATGTTGCACAAAATCTAAGTCAAATCATAGCCGTATTGGTAGAAATAAAAAGAAAGGAAACTTCACCAAAAGTAAAAAGGGTGAAAAGAGTAGACTAATTGGGAACCACGAAATTGATAGATAAGATCATCTTATTTCTCAGCAAATACCTGTGCTCCATTGTTCTGCTCCTTACTGATACTTAGAACACTGTAAAACATAACTGTGTTACCAATTGAAAAAAAAACCCTAGCCGCTCTCTCTCTTTCTCTCCATCCCTTCTTCACAGTTTCTTTCAAGTTTTTCGTTTCTCCTCCTCCTCCTTGACTTTTTTTGTCAGGGAGGGGGAGGGGCTAATTTCATATTTCTGTTCCTTTACTTTTTGATTAAATAAGTCTTAGATCTTGGATCTAGGTAGTTGAGTCTCAGTTTTATCTGAGTTAGTCAGTCAGTTTTTTTAGTCAGTTTGGTTTTTTTGTTTGTTTGTTTTTGTCTCAGTTTACAGTTGATTCAAGATTGTTAACCTTGGACGATGATGATTCTGTTTTATGATTTTTGGATCACTCAAGGAAATCTTCGAATCAGTCACTTCTTTGTCGCTGTTGAAAGCTTTCGATTGGGAAGTAAAAGCGAGAGAGTGATGGACGTGCTAAAGACTTATGAAGAAGGTTCGAAATTTCAAATAATCAAAAAGATGGCCTGGATCATGAAGCAAGATCTGAATCTTCAAGCGAATGAAGAATATATTCTTGAATCTATTGTAATTTTCATTTTATTGAATTAGTGGATGTAATTTCATTTGAATGAATGAAAGTTACATTTTCTTCAAAAAAAAAAAAAGAACACTGTCAAACATACTTTACTCTTTATTAATTGTCATTAATCAGTGGGCTTAACTCAGAGACAGAAACAGTATAACTGAATTGGAGATCGTGATTTTTTAATAGATATCGTGTATAAAATTTAAAATTTATTTACTTTTTAAGGACTGTGATTTTTAAATAGGAATTATGTATGAATATTTAATTGCGGATTGTGACTTTTAAATAGAGACCGTGTATATGATTTAAAATTTTATTCATATTTTTGGGACAATGACTTTCAAATGGAAACCATATAAAAAAACTCAATTAGAAATCATGACTTTTAAATATAGACCGTGTACAAAATTTAAAATTTATTCTTATTTGGGTAGAGGTGACCACGGTTCTGCTCAAACCATGAAATTGAACCTGAACCATGGTCACCAAGAACGAAATCGAACCTTAAAACCAGTTTTGGAACTAGACATGATTCCGGTTCCAGTTCGATTCCACTTAAGAGGAGGTTTCGGTTCCCCCTATTATTTATTTATTTTTACAAATGTTATTTATAATAATAGTTTATTAATAATAATAAGATATAATATATATATATATATGTATTAGCATATATTCTATTGTTATATTTATATTTATATCATAATATCATAAAAAAATAGCAATACATTGTAAACATATTACTCCCTCCCTTCCGCAATATCTGTCGCTTTCAAGTTTTGCATAAAAATTAATATTGATGTTAAAAACTCCTAAAATCTGTAGAAAGTATTATGAAAAGATATTTTTACCCTTTTATTGGAATTTATTTATTCTCATAAATACTCTCTTTTGATAATTAGTACTTTATAGAATTAATTTAAAGGTCAGGTAAAATTGAAAAAATGATAATCAATGTTTTATAAAATTTTTAAAATGACATATAATTTGAAACAAAAAGTTTTGACAAAAGTGACAGTTATTGTGGAACGGATTGAATATATTATTAATTACTTACTCCATCTCATTTTATTTGTCCATATTTCTTTTTTAAGAAGTCTCAATTTGTTTGTCTCTTATAATAAATAAACAACCAATAAATTTTAATTATCAATTTTATCTTTTATTTTCTTTTATTACTATAACATCATTACAAAAACCTCGATGAATACTTACTAGAATAATAAAGTAATTACATCTAAATCAATCATTTTTTCTTAAACTTTATGATAATAAATAGGAGAAATATTTTAGGACGGAGGATGGAGTATTATTTATATACTATTATTATAATGTCCTCACCAACATCTATTAGGTTGAGTGAAATGAGCTCAATATCCTTTAAGTAAGGTTTTGGATTTAAGTCTTGTAAATAAAGAAAACAGGTTTAGGAAAGCTTCCCCCATTTGGGGTCTAACGTGATTCGAATAGAATTAGTTATAAATCGTTAAATTGATACAAACACATGTGGTTACATAAAAAAATTATAATATATTCCTGGTAAGAACAATAATTGCATTTTAGTGTATGTCGACGAAGTTAAAAGAAAAATGAAATTGTGAAAAAAAAAATGAAAAGAAACATAAAGTAAGTGGAGTACAGGTAAGCCTTCTCACTTTCTACTATAATAATAATCTAATCTAACAACAAAAAACTCCATAACACTTATAATTACTTTTTTATAATTTCATAATTATCTAATCATAATAAAAAATTATATAAAATTTCACCAAATATAAGTGAATAAGAACTTTAGGATGGATTTTACAAAAAAAAGTGCTAACGTCAAATTAAAGAGAGGAAGATTTGTCTTCTTTCTTCCTTTATATCTATGCATTTTCCAAGCACTAACAAATAACGATTATCTCCCAGTCCCACTCCATAATTATTTAATTACTCCCTTCATTTTTAAATAATTGTCATATATTTAGAAATTATGATATAATTATTAAAACCTTATCACTATTATTACCTAAATTTTAAGATTTATACCTAATAATTTCTTGAAGGGCAGGGAGATGGACTTGGTCCAATAACTCGTGCTCCTCCATAAACAAAGACAAAAGGGGAACGACCAAGAAAGTAGAAACAGCAGAGATGGAGACATATTGCCCAATAATTGTACTAACATGAGAAAAATTGTAACTCATAATTAGTGAAGGACTTCCCCCATCGACTCAATTAATGTTGCACTAATCTAAGTCAACTCATAGCCGTATTGGAAGAAATAAAACGAAAGGAAACTTCACCAAAAAAAGAAAGGGTGAAAAGAGTAGACTAATTGGGAACCACGAAATTGATGGATGAGATCATCTTATTTCTCGGCAAATACCTGTAAAAAAAAAACAGAAAATCGGTTTAATATCTAACTTGCACCTTGAAGTATATAAAAAAATAGATTATCCTACAACTTTTATTTGAATTGTTGCGTATCTCAACTTTTATTTTGAAGCAGTTACATACTTAAATTTTTATTTTTAGATACATAAATCCCTGAATGAATAAAACCTTAATAGAGATCGTAAAAAATTAAGAAACGTGATTTTTTTTTTAATTAAAACCTGATGCGAAAAAATTCTGTCAGTACCAAGTAGAGCTATTCAAGGGCCGGGTTACCCGTCCAAATCTGTAGGCCCGCCCGATATTTGGGAGGGTTTGGACAAGATTTTTAATTTCGAGGGCCGAACTTGGACAAGATTTAAAAGCCCGTTTAATAAACGGGCCAGACTTGGTCATAGGCAAAAAAACCAAGGCCCGGCCCAACCCGGCCCGAATTACTATTCCTTTAATATAAATATATTTTTATATACTTATTTTATTTATTAAAGTGGTGTTTTCTTTTTTTTTATATGATATTGATATTTTCAAATATTATTAGTATTTAGACTTTGTTAAATTTGTAAAAATTATTTTAGATGATTTTTTTTAGATGTGTTGATTTATTTATATTTATATTATAAATTAATATAATTTAATTTTTAAAATTAGTGTATGAAAAAAATTTAAAAATGGGCTTTTAGACGAGCCTCGGGCTTATAGAAATATTTTAGGGCCGGACTTGGACAAGAAATTTTTTCACAAATTCTTGCTTTGGCCCGGCCCGGCCCGACCCATGGACACCTCTAGTACCAAGTAAAGGATCAAACAGTTTTCGTAGGACTTATATGTCTTAAAATTAAAGTTTAAGTATAGAACTATTTCAAATAAAAGTTCATCGCATAATCTATCCTTTTTTATATAGTTTAGGAGGTAAATTAGGCATTAAGCAACAACAAAAAAATCTCTTACCAAATACCAAATCCATTCATCTTATATATTAGACTACTCATCTATTGAGGATGGAGTGCCCTTTGATCCATCCATCCATTCATCATATATATTCTCTAGAGTAGCCTAATCAAAACTCAAAACCTTTCACCTCTATCTACAATCTCCCTTGTGCTCCATTGTTCTGCTCCCTGCTTATACTTAGAACTCTTTCAAAAATACTTTACTCTTTATTAATTGTCATTAATTAGTGGGCTTAACTTAGAGACAGAAACAATGTAACTTAATTTGGGATCGAAATTTTTAATGAATATCGTGCATAAAATTTAAAATTTGTTTATTTCTTAAGGACTGTGACTTTTAAATAGAAATCATATACGAATATTCAAATGGAGATTGTGACTTTTAAATGGAGACCGTGTATATGATTTAAAATTTTATTCATATTTTTTGGACAGTGACTTTCAAATGGAAACCATATAAAAAAACTCAATTAGAAATAATGACTTTTAAATGCAAACCGTGTATAAAATTTAAAATTTATTCTTATTTGAGTAGAGGTGACCACGGTTTAGCTCAAACCATAAAATTGAACCTGAACCGTGGTCAGCAAGATTGAAATCGAACCTTAAATCCAGTTTTGGAACCGGACATGATTCCGATTCCAATTCGGTTCCACTTAAAAGGAGGTTTCGATTCCCCCTGTTTTTTAATTATTTTTACAAATGTTATTTATAATAATAGTTTATTAATAATAATAAGAAATAATATATACTAGCATATATTCTATTGTTATATTTATATTTATACCATAATATCATAAAAAATAGCAATACATTATAAATATATTACTCCATCCGTTTCATAATATATGTCGCTTTAAGGTTTTGCATAAGAATTAAAAATGATGTTAAAAACTTTTAAAATTTAGAGAAAATATTATGAAAGGATATTTTTACCCTTTTATTGAAATTGTTTATTCTCATAGATACCTTTTGATAATTGATACTTTGTAGAATTAATTTAAAGGTCAGGTAAAATTGAAAAAAATGATAATCAATGTTTTATAAAATTCTTAAAATGACATATAATTTGAAACAAAAAATTTTGACAAAATTGAAAGTTATTGTGGAACGGATGGAGTATATTATTAATTACTCACTCGATATCATTTTGTTTGTCCATATTTCTTTTTTTAAGAAGTTCCAATTTGTTTGTCCTTTATAATAAATAAACAACTAATAAATTTTAATTTTCAATTTTATCCTTTATTTTCTTTTATTACTATCACATCATTACTGTCAAGCCCCGACCCGCCCGGGCCAGCCACGTGCCAACCGCCACGCTGCCTCTAAGTACATGCCAGCCGGTTACGCACCAGAAGCATCGCAAGGCATTGAAATGGATATCATCGTTGCAAAACAACTAAAATTTTAATTACAAATCATTTAATAAAATAATTAAAACTTAAAAAGTGCACCAGTGGACTAATTTAAAGGAAATACCTATGCAGCGGAAAACTACTAAGCCTAAGCCACCGACGTCTCCTGATGAGCCTCCTTTCTATAGCTAACTTCGTACGCGAATCTGCATCCATCCACATTGGATATATGTGAGTGACAGAGTTTCTAAGAGTCTCCATCTGGGTTAGGGCAATTACGAGAAACCCAAAATAAAATAATAATAAAATAAATATTTCTTTTTGAAAACTCTTTTCTGGTTCTCCTGCTGAGAACCCTCTTTTAAAACTCTTAAATAAAAAATATATATATCTCAAATGGGCTGGCATCTCTTTTATACTGGAGGCTCGACTCGTCAGTCGTCTCATGCCTCATTGTACCGAGGGCTATCTTTTTTCTCATTCAAACATATTTTCTCTTTTTCTGTCTTTCTAGCCCTTTCCCTCGGTGGTGCCTCCCTGTGGTGGAACACAGCGAACTGGAGCCTGGCGAGCTTCCCTACGCGCCTCTCCTAACCAGGTCTCATCTCACCGTGCCCCTCAATAGGCGATCCACGGCTGAGAATCTAGCATGCTTTCTCCAACTTGTCCACGCTCCCGCAAATTGGAGCCCGAGGAGCAGCCCTCTCAATCACTCATCTCGCAAGGGTATCGCACCCTTAAAAATCATAATAAAAATATTTCTAATTATATATATATGTGTAAAACATATTTTTTTAAAATATATAAATACACACACATAAGTATTTATATTTCTTTTTGAAAACATCCCACTCTCTATGTGGGTATATCACAAACAACTGTGTGTGTGTGGATTCCCCGTATCCCAAAAACCTTTTTGAAAACATTTATGTTTTTAAAATAATTTTTAAAACCTTTTTCCCCAATGGCTAAACAAAGAAGTCTAGGTCACTCATAGTATTGGGAGATTCGTATACTCTCACACGCTCCATATAGCTCAACCTCCGGAGCATCGCCGCATTCGATTCACCCGGAGCCCTAGCACACGGAAATACGTTAGCATTCATAATTAAATTTATGAATGCACCTACGAGGCTCTAACATGACCTACACTGGGCTTGAATCTGATTCGGGGCTTAGAAAAGTGTCCAGGAGGTTCCGGAGTAAAAATTGGACACTTGGTGAAAAATTACGAAAATGCCCTTGGGGGTCCATGGGCCGCCCACTCGGGCTGGGCCCGGCATTTAGAAAAGTGTCCAGGAGGTTTCAGGGCTAAAATCGGACTCTCGATGAAAAATTACCAAAATGCCCCTGCGGGTCCTTAGGCCCCACACTCGGATTGGGCAGGGCCCCACCTGGGCTGGACCAAATTCTACTCGAAATCGGGCCCTAAAAGCACTCCTATGAGATATTTATATATTATAATGATATAATATATAAATATCTAAAATATAATAATATTATATATAAATATCTAAAATATATTAATATAATATATAAATATCTTTTAATATAATAATATTATATAAAAAATATTTAAACAGGGACTCGATCGGCCTGTTTCTCAGTCGGTCTCTCCCTTGGTTTTCGCACTCGTTTCTCCTCCTTTCGACGTACAAACTTAGAAAGGCGATCCTCATGGCATACATGACGGATCCGCCGAGGCAGAAACGAGAAACACCGGTCCAATTTTTTCGTAAACCGAGGTTTAGCCTAAATTGACCAAATCTCCGATTTACTCACACCCGGTGCATGGAAATGCGTAAAAACGAAATATGACTTAGATTAAGGTGAGTACTATAACATATTAAAAACTCACCTTATTTCACCGGCCCAAAATCCGTCGATTTGAGTTTTAAAATCTAATCCGGTTAAAAGTTGAAAACTGAGATCTACGCTAAACCGATGCATGGAAATACATGCAAACTTAATATAACATAGATCGAGGTGAGTAGAATAACATACTAGAAACTCACCTTGTTTTGCCGGCCGGTTTGTCCGGATTCTGCCAATTTTCCAAAATGCCTCATTTTGGTTCCAGAGAGAAAAAGAGAAAAAGAGAGAAAAAGAAAAAGAAAAAAATGAAAGAAAGATTCGGCCCTCCCCTATTTATAGGGGAGCCCGACGCCGGGTCTACTCGGACCCAGGTCAAACTTTTTCCCCTTTTTCAGCTTTATTCCATTTCACCCGTTGGCTAAATCCTTTGATTTCTTGTGCCAACGGGGCTCATAATAAATTTCTAGAGGACTTAATTGGGGGTCTTTTTGGCAGTTACTAATTTCCATGCACGGTTAATTACTTTATCTTTCAACACCGTCTTATCTTAATTTTAACTTCTCTTCTTAATTAGACACATTCGGACCGGCATATTGTTTAATTAGTACGCCATCTTACACTATTTCGTTTGTACGATAAAGTCGTGCTAGGTCCGGGTATGTCAACTCTCCCCTCCTTCTAAAAATTTCGTCCTCGAAATTAAACGAGATAACTTGGGGAGGTTTGGCTTCCATTTGAAGCCCTCTTTCCGTTTTCGAATAGTGTTCGTATCACTATTCACCGCTGAAGTTCACCACGCTTCCGCTGTGCACTCTGATCATTCTCTTCCTCAAGAGTGGTTTCATCTGTGATACCTAGTTCTACATTAAATTGCATTGGAGCCATATGCTATTAAATTGACCATTTTACCCCTGTACACGTTTAAATGCTAAAATGAGAAATTTCTCCCAATAGGTTAATGTTTTAAATATTTTGATAAACTTACCTTATTTTTATGAAATATAGCTACTTGGTCTTAGTTTTAGATTCCTTTTATTTAGTCCAATTTACGTAATTTCTCTTTAGGACACAAAGGGGATTTTTAAAGATTAGTAAGGGCATTTTCGTAAATTGACACAAAAATGTCTAGAAATTTCAAGATTAAATTTTTAAGTTCTCTTTTTTCTTTTCCCCTTGCATGGCCAGACACCCTTGTAGCTTTCCCTCCATTTTCCTTGCCTTCAAGCTTTAATTTCTTCTCATCTAAACACACTCTCTCCAAAATTTCATCATAATTTTTAAGAAAATCCACTACTTTACCCTCCAAGCAACACCTATCTCAAAAGAATTTCAAGAAGAGCTTTAAAGAATTTCAGCAAACTTACAAGCCTTCAACTTTCATCAAAAGCTAAAGGTTTGTTTTCAATTCCTTTTATCTTCTTTGCAATCTTAACCATAAAATGATGATTTTTGAACTTCATACATAAATAATTGGCAAATTCTCTAGTTTATTATCGGTTTATGGCTCCAAAACCTCCATAATATGTATGCCCATAAAATTAAGGAACCAGTAGAGAAGAAAAGGATTTAGGTGGTCCCTTGAACGTAGAAAAGACTTAATTGAATGAAGAAAAACTAAGTCTATGAAGCCAATGACTAAGTCTCATGAAATTAACATTATGCCATCCTAGAGGAAGACTTATACCCTTGGTCATAGCTATGGAATTTTACTCTATAAAGGGTAGTTTTGCGATGATAGAAAGTGTTGTGAATTGAGAGATTGGGAGAAAGAAGGATGATTAGCATAGCTGTAGAGTAAACCTATATTTCGGCCTAATAGTAGCCACCTTGGATAGGTACCGCTTAGGGGATTCGTATGATACCATTCAAGGGTGGCACAAGTCATAAATAGGTGGAGAAATAGATGTAGGGGGGGTCAACACCCTTAAGCAAACACCACATTTAATTATGACCTCTTCAAGTGTGGGGAAAAGATGCATTTTTCCCTCCAAAACACCATGTAGGTGTTAAAATACGACCATTGTTGGTGTACAGTACCTTTGCGACATGCTTAAACTGTAGGAATCAAAATCACGAAATTCCCACACCCCTAACTTACCTAGCTCGAAATTCATCTATCGTAGGGGCAAAATCGTCCAACTTTTTCGTTATAAGGAATTAGCCCAAACGGAAAGTATGTACAAGTACCGTTTGGCAAAACAAACTTGCTCATACCTTAGAATGCTTATAGGATCATTAGAATTTAATTTGGACCCTTAAGTTTTAAATTGATGCATTTAGTCCATAACTAGTCAATTTTGGCAAAACAGCCCAAGTGGTATTCTAGCTAGCCTTAATCCACGATTTGACCAATTATATAGGTGGTGAACCTTCTACCAAGGACCACGAAAAGGAGGATTAGTGGGAGTGCGCACCCTCCCCAAGCTTGTGAGTGAGACTTAATAGACTAAAATGCGTCTTTCTTGTTTTTCCCTTATACTTTAATCTTGTTAAGATTTTTATATGCAAATGATATAGTTTCTTGGATGATTGAAAATGTACTTTTATGAAATGATTGTTTTATCGAGTGTGGATATTGGTGGATGATTAGAAGTCACTGCAGTGGCGCCTCTCACGAGCCGAGCTTGTAGAGCCGGCATGAGTAGGCTTATCACTCCCACAAGGGGTGGATGGTACAGGGGATTTCGTGCGCACAATATTTGTGATGTTGCGACCTCTGTGGGAGTACTATGGACATAGCTACGTACCACCCGTAGTGAAGGTTCATGCCAACGTCGAGAAATGGGCATTTCTTATGAAAAAGGAAGGAAAAATCATCTCGACGGGTTCGAACTCCATCTTGGCCGGATGGGGGTTTGAACAATGTGTTTTGGCAAGCTTCTTTAGAACTCTTTGACTCGTTTTCTTTATAAACCTTGAAAGATTTTCCTTTTATTGAAGATTCCCCTAATTTGGTAAACAGAAACTCCTACCCGTCGACGTTCATGTATCTACCCGTCGATGGGTAGGCTGTTAACTTGATTTTATTGGAAGCCAGAAACTTTTGTCCGTCGATGGCTAAAATACTGCCCGTCGACGTCTCTGCTTGTTCTCTTAGCTCGAATATTAACCCAAGTTACCCGTCGACGTGCGCACTCTTACCCGTTGCCGGATGCCTGAATGCCAGGATTTCTCTCGAAGTTAGAAACTTTTACCCGTCAACGTGTAGACGATTAGACGTCGATGGGTGTGTGAATTTGTGAAACTTTTGGAAGTCAGAGATTTCCCTCCGTCAACGGTTAAGTTGGGAGACGTCGACGTCTAAGAATTTTCACACCTTGGAAATGTTGGCCGTCGACGTCTGCCTTTAAATCCGTGGACGGATGGTTTGGACCTCGAAAACACTAGTCATGGAATACCCTGCCCGTCGACGGCCAAAGACCTGCATGTCGACGGGCATGCGTGTGATTTCTCCTTATATTTTCATTTGTATTGACACGCCCGGACCTAGTCCGCAAGTGTCAAGTTGAGTATTTATGTATTGTTGTCTAGTCAATATACCAAATTAGACTTCCCATGGATGTTTAAAACTTCATTTAGCTCAATTTCAAGTTTAAAAACCCTAAAATTGAACTCCGGGGTTGTGGGCCCCACTTGGACACGAGTCCCAAGAAAATTGGGCATAGTTGACAAGAGTTAACTCAGAAAACGTTGACTCCGGCGCCGGACATAGACGGGTCCGGCGCCGGACCCGTAACTTATATACGGCAGCCGAGACCCCCATTTTCTCTTCTCTTCCTTGTTCTTCATTCTCCGAGCCCTCTCTTCCAAATTTCCTTGAAATCAAACCTTGAATCCCTCTTCAAACACTCAATTAAACATCAACACCAACTTCTCTTGTCTTCTTGAAGATCAAAACACCAAAATTTCCAAGAAAATCACCAAATCTACAAATCTGTAATTTTGGCGACAGATTGTTCATCAGCTCATAACTTTCAATTCAACCGTGGGAATTCACTGGGAATTTGGTATGTTGTTCTAGACTCATCAAGCATTAATTTGATAGTTTACCCAATTTAGTTCTTGGACCTTGGAGATCTTAAATGGCTTTTGTTTTATGATTTAATTGTTGGTTGAATGCCTTTATTAATCAAATTAGATTTTAATTTGATTATTTAGGTACGTGATTGTACGAGTTTCGGCCGGTAGCAGTTTGAGCTAAGGCATTCATGGGTAATGGGGGAGTATACAACTCTCCTCTCTTGTGAGAGGCTTGGATTATATTGGTTGACCATTAAAGTTTAGCCGTTTTCAAATTTCTTTATAAATGCTTTATTAAATTGTTTTTTATGTATTGGGGGTATGAATTGTCCACCCTCACACACCAAGTTTATAAATGATTTAAAGGGTGGGAATTTCAAATATTTTTATATATTGATATTATTGATAATTGTTGGGGTACGATGCCCCTGAGAGATGAGAGATTGAGCGGATTCCTCGGGGCTCCAATTTGCGGGAGCGTGGACCGAGTTTGAGAGCATGCATGATACTCAGCCGTGGACCGCCTATCGAGGGGCACGGTGAGTCGAGCCTGGTTGGGAGAGGCGCGTAGGGAAACTCGCCAGGGCTCCAGATTGCTGTGTTCCACCATAGCAAAGCAAACATCAAAGGAATGGGCCAAAGAGCAAAGAAAAAGTGTTTTAAAGTATAAAGTAACCCTTGATGGTCCAGCAGATACCCCAGCGCACGGGTATACCTTTTTGGGACAATTTCAGAAGCCAGCCCATTTAGAAATATATTATTATTAATTTAATATTTGTTTTGGTATGAGACTTCCTATATTTTAGTAAATGGTTTATTAAATTGATTTTTGGATTATTTCATATCCCTAGCCTGAGATGATCGGTCATTATAACCGAGTCCCTCACTGGGTACAAGTATATTGTACTCATCCCATTTATTTTTGTTGTCAGATCATCAGGCTTTGGATGGCGGACGTCCCGGTGGTCAGTGATCCTAGTACGACACTGTGGACACGACTTTATAGGTGTCACTCATTTTGCTCTGTATATCTTGGCTCGGAATATTAGTGCAATCTACATATACATTTATGTATTTATATATATTACTTTCCGTTGCATGAAGCACCGTAACACGTGTCACTTTCTTTTTAAATACTTTCGAACTATATTATCTATAATATTTTCGTATGTTTTCATATATTGCTCTAATATCCTTTATTTTTATGCCTTGTGCCATCTTGGTTGCCCGCTGACGAGGGACGCATCTCGAGGTGGTACGGCGGTTGTCACGTGGCCGAGCCTGCGGGTCAGGGCGTGACAATTTTATTGGTATCAGAGCAAAATTTTTATATATATAGTATATCTATATTATACCGAGTCGAGGAGTTCACATAATTTTAAGATTTCTGATTTTGGGGTTAGAAGTAGAGGGTATGATTGGTGTAGATATATTTTTCGTCTACTGACCTATATTTTATGTAGAGTTACGCCATGCCACCTAGAAGGAGTATTCCAAATCCTTCTGTGCCTACCCCTGATCCCTCAGTACCTAGGAGAAGAGGTCGACCACGTAGGTAGCCTAAGATTCAGCCTAGTATAGAACCGGAGACCACTACGATTTCGGACGAGCCTGTTCCACCTATTTCGCCTGTTGATGAGATGCATCATCAGGATGCTCATGCTGATATTCCACCACCCCCACCTCCGACGACTACCACGTCGGTGCAGTTTACGCCCGCTGATTTTGAACAGATGTTTGACACTTGGGCGCACATCCGACTACCGGCATTACACCACCAGTTCATCCATCTCCACCGATGTCGACACCGATGCCGCCGCACTTTCAGCCGAGCGGTGCAGCGAGCACTTCTACTGGTGCCATTTCTTCGGAGGATCGCTTGGTGAGGTTCCTTAGCATCATGAAGGGACTAGACACCCCAAAGCTCTCCGACACGTCCGCTGATGCAGCGTGGGATTGGTTACATTTCGTCACGAAGAACACACAGGGTCTGGGTATGACCTCGGAGGAGCGAGTGAGCGTGGTTACTCGATATCTTCAGGGACAGCCACTGAGTTGGTGGACCAATCTCGAAAGTCGAGCCACTGGACCAGTGACGTGGGAGACATTTGTTACTGAGTTTCGAGAGAGGTTCATATCGGAAGAGATGGGGATGAGATGATATGGTGAGTTCCTCCGACTGCAACAAGGCAATAGATCGGTCGAGCAGTTTGAGACTGAGTTATGGAGACTTTCACATCACCTTCCATCCATCACCGAGGACGCCCTTTGTCTTCAGTTTGTCAATGGCCTTCGGTGGGAGATTGTATAGATGATGAAGCCTACTTCTAAAGCCATCTTTGAGCAGTGTCGACAGGATGCGTTGTGGGCAGAAGCTATGATTGTTCAGCGCCGACCAGAAGGATCGAGTTCGAGTGGTCAACGATCTTCCGACGTACCGATGGACCTGGAGCTGAGACAGACTCAGAGTTCATATTCCCATGGAGGAATATCTCGGGGCTGTTCAGTCGAGTCCCCAGTACCACAGATGTCGCTTTCTCTGCCACCGCCTCCATCAGGTGGTCGAGGAAAAGAAAAGTTTGGGTTTGGGTCCATGGTCAAAGGAAGGTTTGGGAAGAAGAGAGTGGAGTCTGGGCCTCGATGCCTAAACTGTAGGCGTTTTCATTCTGGCCAGTGTAGGGCTGGACCTCGATGTTTTCAGTACGAAGGCATGGGCCACGTAGCACGTGCATGTCCATCTACTACTTCTGTACCATCCAGGCAGAGTTTTAGTCAGCCTCTAGTTAGACCAAGCAGCTATGGAGGTTTCCGTCCGTTTCAACCCGCGCGACATTCTTTCGTCGCACCTTCTACCTCTCAGCAGCATTCGAGTATTGGTAGTAGTTCAGCGACCCCGAGACAACCCCCACCACAGCAGCAGCAGCAGCGACAACATACTCAGGTTTACGCCATGTCGCAGGAGGACGCCGACGCACATCCTGATGTAGTCACCGGTAAGTATATATTTAAATATTCATGGACGGTAATTTTCTGTGAATAAAGATATCATCGTACTCGTAACTGCTTGTCGAGCAAAAGTAACCGCTTTAGAAAATTTTTGAACGTTAGGCGTGGTAGATATTTTCGATCAACCGGCTTATGTGATTATGGACACTGGAGCTGCCTTGTCCTACATTAACACAAAGTTTGCCGTGCATGCGGATCGATCGTTATCGCCCTTGGGGTACGAGCTATTGGTGAATACACCGTTGGGTGAGAGAATGGTTCGAAATACGGTGTATAAAGGATGTGCAGTGAAGCTGGAAAACCTGACTTTCGAAGCGGATTTAATTCCATTTCAAATGTCCGACTTCGATGCCATCTTGGGGATGGATTGGCTGGGGAGACATCGCGCTCAGATCTACTACGAGCACCATTTGGTGAGGATTCCACGACCTGACGGCAGCATGATCGACTTTTACAATGAGCGCAGAGGCACACTAAATGTCATCTCCGCCATCAAAGCAAGTAAGCTACTACTGAAAGGTTGTAAAATAGTGTTAGCCCATGTAATAGACAATTCTATGGAAGAGCCTAACATTGAAGATATTCCGGTCGTTAATGAATTTCCGGATGTCTTTCCCGACGAATTACCTGGTTTGCCGCTCGAGAGAGACTTCGACTTCCCGATCAAAGTTTATCCTGGTACGGACCCAATTTCTATGGCTTCATACCGAATGGCGCCCACTGAACTGGTTGAGTTGAAGAAGCAACTCACCGAATTGCTGGATAAAGGATTCATTCGGCCGAGTACATCACCTTGGGGAGCCCCAGTTTTGTTTGTGAGAAAGAAAGACGGTTCCATGCGACTATGCATTGACTACCGCAAGCTGAATGCGATGACCGTGAAGAATAAATACCCACTACCTCGCATCGACGATTTGTTCGACCAACTTCGAGGAGCCGAAGTGTTTTCCAAAATTGACCTGCGATTAGGCTACCATCAGTTGAAGATCCGAGAGGAAGATATCCATAAGTCAGCCTTTCGTACCAGATACAGACATTACGAGTTCTGTGTGATGTCGTTTGGACTTACCAATGCTCCAGCAGCATTTATGGACCTGATGAATCGCATATTCCATCCATACTTAGACTGATTTGTCATCGTCTTCATTGTTGACATATTGGTTTATTCAAGGAACCAGTGAGAACATGCTAACCATCTTCGCATTGTGCTACAAACTCTTCGAAATCACCAGCTTTACGCTAAGCTCTCAAAGTGCCAGTTTTGGTTGCAGCAAGTTGGATTCCTTGGACATGTTGTGTCTAGGGACGGCATATATGTGGATTCCAGCAAGATTGAGGCAATCACCAATTGGAAACGTGCTGCAACTCCCACGGAGATTCGAAGTTTCTTGGGATTAGCTGGATATTATCAGAGATTTATAGATGGATTCTCCGCGATTGCTGCACCATTGACCAAGCTGACTCGCAAGAGTACTAAGTTCGTTTGGACAGTGGAATGTGAAGAGAGTTTCCAGAAGCTGAAGGACAAATTGACGACCACACCGGTACTTGCCTTACCTGTGAGCGGCAAGGAGTTCACTGTGTATACCGATGCATCGGGCAACGGACTTGGATGTGTGTTGATGCAAGACAAACGGGTAATTGCATATGCTTCCCGTCAATTGAAGCCGAACGAGGTCAATTATCCAGTACATGATTTGGAGCTTGCTGCCATAGTTTTCGCTTTGAAGATTTGGCGCCGCCATTTATATGGTGAAACCTGTCGTATCTACACCGATCACAAAAGTCTCAAGCACTTCATGACCCGGCGTGAGTTGAACATGCGGCAAAGGCGATGGCTAGATCTCATCAAGGATCACGATCTCATAATTGACTATCATCCCAGCAAGGCGAACGTAGTTGCTGACGCTTTGAGCCGAAATACAGTTACGTCCTTGGCGACGGTTAAAGATATTCACTTGCCAGAGTTGGTGGAGTTGAGGTCGACCGGAACCAGATTGGCTTATGATCATTATGACGGTGCACTAATTGCTCAGATTCTAGTTAAGCCAGTGCTAGATGATCGGATTCGTGATCTCCAAACATCCGATCCAAGGTTGCAACATGAACTTCAGAAGTTACAGTTGGGAGAACCATCGGAGTTTTCAGTTCGCAGCGATGGAATTATGCTATTCCAAAGTCGAATCTGTGTGCCGCACGATCTTGATCTTAAAGGCACCATTCTTCAGCAATCCCATTCTTCTCCGTTTTCCATGCACCCAGGTAGCACCAAGATGTATCGAACCATCAAGGACCATTATTGGTGGCTTGGAATGAAGAGAGAAGTCGCTGAATTCGTAGCGAGATGCTTGACGTGCTAGCAGGTGAAAGCAGAGCGTCGAAAGCCTTTCGGGACACTTCAGCCTCTCCAAATTCCCGAATGGAAGTGGGAGCACATCACCATGGATTTTGTGACCGGCTTTCCGCGCGTTAGACGAGGAGTTGATGCGGTATGGGTGATTGTCGACCGACTTACCAAGTCAGCACATTTCCTCCCTGTAAGCATGAGATGGAGTGTGAACCAGTTAGCGCAGCTTTACATGAATGAAGTAGTTCGACTTCACGGAGTCCCAGCTTTCATAGTTTCATATCGAGATCCGAGGTTTACCTCACAGTTCTGGGGTAGCTTTCAGCAAGCGATGGGAACTCAGCTTCGTTTCAGCACCGCTTTCCATCCATAGGCTGACGGCCAGTCAGAACGTACAATCCAGATATTAGAAGACATGCTGCGAGCATGTGTGCTTGAATTTTCTAGTGGATGGGACACATACCTTGCGGCAGCGGAGTTTGCTTACAACAGCAGTTACCAATCTAGCATTGGTATGGCTCCGTATGAAGCTCTGTACGGAAAGAAGTATAGAACCCCGTTGTATTGGGATGAAGTGGGTGAGAATCGAATCTTCAACAAGGCAGAGATTGAACTCACCACTAAAAAGGTGAAGTTCATTCGGGAACGACTGCAGGCAATCCAGGATCGAGATCAAAAATATGCACAACGGAGGAGGACACCTTTGGAGTTCCAAGTGGGAGATCAAATGTTTTTGAAGGTCTCACCTTGGAAAGGCGTTATTCGTTTCCACAAGGCGGGAAAGCTAAATCTGAGGTACATTGGTCCATTCCTTGTCACTGAACGGATTGGACCGGTGACGTATCGCTTGGAGTTGCAACCTGACATGACTCGGATACATGATGTCTTTCATGTATCTATGCTTCGAAAATATGTACCTGATCCGTCACACGTTCTTCAAGCACCACCTATGAAGCTGAAGAAAAGTTTGGGCTTCAGGGTTCGACCTGTAGCCATATTGGATCGAGAGGTTCGATCCTTGAGGAATAAATCGGTAGCTTTGGTGCAAGTTTTATGGAAAAGCTCGCAGATTGAAGAGCAGACTTGGGAGCCCGAGAATGACATGAGACGTGACTTCCCCCATTTGTTTGATGATTAGTTGGTTTAAATTTCGGGGACGAAATTTTTGTAAGGGGGGGAGAGTTGACACGCCCAGACCTAGTCCGCACGTGTCAAGTTGAGTATTTATGTATTGTTGTCTAGTCAATATACCAAATTAGACTTCCCATGGATGTTTAAAACTTCATTTAGCTCAATTTCAAGTTTAAAAACCCTAAAATTGAAGTCCGGGGTTGTGGGCCCCACTTGGACACGAGTCCCAAGAAAATTGGGCCGAGTTGACAGGAGTCAACTCAGAAAACGTTGACTCCGGCGCCGGACATAGACGAGTCCGGCGCCAGACCCGTAACTTATATACGGCAGTCGAGACCCCCATTTTCTCTTCTCTTCCTTGTTCTTCATTCTCCGAGCCCTCTCTTCCAAATTTCCTTGAAATCAAACCTTGAATCCCTCTTCAAACACTCAATTAAACAACAACACCAACTTCTCTTGTCTTCTTGAAGATCAAAACACCAAAATTTCCAAGAAAATCACCAAATCTACAAATTTGTAATTTTGGCGACAGATTGTTCATCAGCTCATAACTTTCAATTCAACCGTGGGAATTGACTGGGAATTTGGTATGTTGTTCTAGACTCATCAAGCTTTAATTTGATAGTTTACATGCTTGATTTCATGGTCTGTGCTAAGAGAATTTGTTGATTAAAGTTGAGATTTCTGTTTTGCCCGAGATATGTTAACCCTTAGTGTTTTGATTCAAAATTCGAACATGTTTAATGGTTTGATTCCGTTCTTGAAGCTGTAAATCCTTAGATCATGTGTTTAACTTGCTGTGTTTCAATTTTGGTGCGGATTGGTTGTGAATCGAACCCAAACCGAGCTCGATTTGGTGCATGGCCGAGCACGGCCATGCACCTGGCAACGCCTCCCGCACCGGACCTGATGAGTCCCGCGCGGGAGCTACTTAATTTGTGGGATTTTTCCCACTTTGCCTCACTCACGCCCGGGAGTGAGCCACCTGATGACTTGGCACTGTAGCATTAGGGGCATTTTGGTAATTTTGCAGCCCTAGACCCCAATTAGCTTCAATTAACTTCCGGACTTATCCAATTTAGTTCTTGGACCTTGGAGATCTTAAATGGGTTTTGTTTTATGATTTAATTGTTGGTTGAATGCCTTTATTAATCAAATTAGATTTTAATTTGATTTTTTAGGTACGTGATTGTACGAGTTTCGGCCGGTAGCAGTTTGAGCTAAGGCATTCGTGGATAATCGGGGAGTATACAACTCTCCTCTCTTGTGAGAGGCTTGGATTATATTGGTTGACCATTAAGGGTTAACCGTTTTCAAATTTCTTTATAAATGCTTTATTAAATTGTTTTATATGTTTTGGGGTATGAATTGTCCACCCTCACACACTAAGTTTATAAATGATTTAAAGGGTGGGAATTTCAAATATTTTTATATATTGATATTATTGATAATTGTTGGGGTACGATGCCCCTGAGAGATGAGAGATTGAGCGGATTCCTCGGGGCTCCAATTTGCGGGAGTGTGGACCGGGTTTGAGAGCATGCATGATACTCAGAGTGGATCGCCTATCGAGGGGCACGGTGAGTCGAGCCTGGTTGGGAGAGGCGCGTAGGGAAACTCGCCAGGGCTCCAGATTGCTGTGTTCCACCACAGCAAGGCAAACGTCAAGGGAATGGGCCAAAGAGCAAAGAAAAAGTGTTTTAAAGTATAAAGTAACCCTTGACGATCCAGCGGATACCCCAGCGCACGGGTATACCTTTTTGGGACAATTTCAGAAGCCATCCCATTTAGAAATATATTATTATTAATTTAATATTTGTTTTGGTATGGGACTTCCTATATTTTAGTAAATGGTTTATTAAATTGATTTTTGGATTATTTCATATCCCCAGCCTGAGGTGATCGGTCATTATAACCGAGTCCCTCACTGGGTACAAGTATATTGTACTCATCCCATTCACTTTTGTTGTCAGATCATCAGGCTTTGGACGGCGGACGTCCCGGTGGTCAGTGATCCTAGTACGACACTGTAGACATGACTTTGTAGGTGTCACCCCTTTTGCTCTGTATATCTTGGCTCGGAATATTAGTGCAATCTACGTATACATTTATGTATTTATATATATTACTTTCCGCTGCATGAAGCACCGTAACAAGTGTCACTTTCTTTTTAAATACTTTCGAACTATATTATCTATAATATTTTCGTATGTTTTCATATATTGCTTGAATATCCTTTATTTTTATGCCTTGTGCCATCTTGGTTGCCCGCCTGACGAGGCACGCATCTTGAGGTGGTACGGCGGTTGTCACGTGGCCGAGCCTGCTGGTCGGGGCATAACATGTATTCTCGCAAGTAGATTTTTTCATAGTCTTGTCTCATTCACTAAGCATTTAATCATATGCTCACCCTTGTTTTCTTCTAAATCTATTCTCAGGTTGAAAGATTTTAGATAGAAGGTAGGAATTCGACGAGAAGCCAACCCGACCGGAGCTGACATTTTCCACAAGTATGTAAATAAACTTTTGTATACCATTCTCGGGGGTCCACCGGCTGCGTTTTCCTACTAGTTCCCTTTTTGATGTGTTGTAAATACCATAAAATATTTCCCGCATATAGATAAGAGGAAAAGTTTTGGAACCGTTAAAATTATTAGTAGTATAACCAATTATGGGACGTCCAATTTATACTAAAGACCAGTCTAATGTAAAATAAAGTGTATTTCATATATCTATTGATGGTGTCCTATATTCAATAGCTCGAGTATCATTAGCCTTGCGTGTTTGAGGTTTTGGGCGAAGCGCGCCGTCCAAAATCTTTAACACGCGGCGATTGTCACATTTCAACCCTTCGGGATCGGGGTGTGACATCATCGCTCTTCTACTCTTGAGTTTGAACCTCATCTTTTCCTTAACATAGCCTACCCTTACCTATTCATGGGTTAGGCTTTCTTCACTCCAGTCGTGTTTACTCGATCTTCTCGCTTTGTTCTTGTCTCATCCTCCAAGTCTCTCTTGACGAGACTATCATTTTGTTACCTCTGAGGTTCCACACTTCTGACTCTTCTTAGGAGTTCTCTTCTCCTTTGCATTGCTACTGCTTCTCACTACGAGGCTATTCTCCGACGCATTCCTCGTCGTTTCGTGGTCTTGTACTTGTCTTTGTAACGAAGCTATTGGGAAAGACCCTAGCTTAACTCCCTCGCCTCCACGGCGAGGATGCGATGAGTTAAACGTCTTTCCCCCTACCTTGGTTTGTTTCTCTGTTTCATTCCTCACTTCCATTCAAACCTCATGGCGTATGAGTCGAGCTCCAATACACACTGGCCCATACTTGGCCACATCACAATAGAGGGATCAGAGATCATGCCCTCTCGGCTCTCACAATTTGACCCACTCTCTAACCGCCCATCACAATTACACATAGGGCCCTCGGCCCATCACATCATATACAGGGCGCATAGCCCATCACGTCACATTTCTCATCCTCTCTAGGATGGAAAACTCCGGGTGGCCTCATGCACACCCCAATCACACATTGGGCCGGTCCTCTCGAGTGGTCATCACAGAGATCCTCAAGATCTCGATCTCTGATCCTTCCTCACATAGGGACACCGCACATGGCTCCCAAATCAATCACATTTGAGCCTCAACTTCATACCCATCCATGCCATTTCTCTGGCCTCCTAGGCTTTTCTCTCGTCTGTCACTCCCTTGAAGTGTTCACTTTAGAGGGTGTCACGTGTTTCTCTTTCTTTCGACCTCTTTCCTTCATATTAGCTTCCTTGCTAATGGTTGATCTCTTTTCCTCCTTTCATCCACAGTATTTTCTGGGGTTTTCTTATCCCCATCTCTAACCTTTTCTTCATTTCCATCCATCGACATCCATTGTGGGGCCTACCTTTCTCTTACCTTCTCATCAACGCAGAACAATGTACCTCACGCACGTCGTACTCATATTGCATTCTTTGTAGCTCCTTCATCCTCGGGTTCCTCTCTTGAGGTTTCCGTTCTTTTCACTCAACTCGACCTCCTCTCTGGTCTATCGCCATCTTTAGGCATCATCTGCAGCTCTCATTATCTCCATACCTTTTTCTTTAGGGTCATCTCCGTATCCTTTCTCTTTCCATATCATTTTACCTTGATTTGCGTGATCCCTCACGCCTTACCCAAGGTTTCCTTTACCTTGACTTCATTCTTCCCTTTCTTTGCTTCCTTCTCTGACTTTCTTTATTATTCCCATCCTTATTCCTCATTTCTTCTAACACCTTTGATTCTCTTAGGTGTTAGAATTTCCTTTCTGCTCCTCTTACTGATTGTGCTCATAGAAGTTCATGAGATTGATCAATTCCTTTCCTTATCCCTTGTTCATAGGAGTACGGGGAATCCTTCTTGTTATCCTTTTTGTCTCAGTTCCCTCATCTCTTGCTTTCCACGTGTGGGTTTCCTTTATCTTAGCCATCTTTGGCTCTTAATCCATCGATATCTCTCTTTTTTCTTTTGATACCATGGTTTATTCATCATGGGCAACACCTTTCTCCGTCCTCCATTGCCTCACAATCTTGTCCACGCCAAGCTAACTCCATTTCAGCTTGGTTTAACTCTATCCCCCACATCTTTTCTTCACTTATCATTCTTTGGGGAGGTTATCCTTAAAGTTAGTTTACTCCCCTCCTTTTAAAAGATTTAACTTATCCTTCATATTCCTCCACCTTATACTCTTAATTCCTTCTATCTCACTTTACTTATCTATTCTCATCCTTTTGTCTCATTCGGTTCCAACCATTATTCTGGTTTATACTTAATCACCTTTTTGTCTTTTCCAGTTTCAATCACTATCTTATTCATTCTCGTCTTATCCTCACTTCTTTCTTCGACTCTTACTTAGGTTGATCCACTTTTCTCATCACTGGGTTTAATCATTCTTCAAATTTCCATTATCATTATCATCATCCTTTCACCTTTGTTTACTCCATCATAATTTCATATCCTTACCTATCCTTACTCGTCATCCATTAAGATACAATCATCTTCATTCACTCGTTTCCTACGAGTGCTCTTTCTTTTATGTTTTCTCTAATTTTTCTTTCTATCCAACCTCCTTATCCATTCTTATATCACTTAAATAATCAGGGGTTTTCCTTTCCTTTCTTTTTACCAATTCACATTCCCAAACCTTCTGTTCTCTTCTTCCAAAATTAAAGAGTCGGGGGTTCCTTTCCTTCCTTTCATACCCTTAACTCCTTTTCTCTGTAACTCCAGCCTCCAACAATCCTTGTTTGTTCATTCTCTTCTTTGACTTATTCGCTTTATGATGTAGTGCCTTAGCTTGACTCAGTTTAGGGTCCATTATACTCGATTCTCTTTAACTAGCATCCGTTTCTAAGTCTTTTATACACTTTCTTTCACTAGATCTTTCTTAGTCTTCTTCCTAGGTTTCTTTTTAATCTCATCTTTATGCTCTTCTTTAATCTATCTCTAAGTTACCTACTTGGGTTTTGTCTCGAAACCTAATTTTCTAGTCTTATTCCTTTACTAATCCTGGTCAATCATTTGGAGCTATTAACCTATGGTTCATTATGACATTATCACTAATTAAAGTTAAGGTTTTCTAGTGATAGGTTATACTTTTCTTTTTTTAAGGCTCTATTCCTAATCAGCCTATACTTAGTTCATCAACTGAACTAAGTTTCTCTTTCTTCTAGGCCTTGTTCTTCTTTTATTAACCTAGGACCTTCTTTTACCTAGGGTTTTTTTTATGCTTTCTTTCTTTATTAAGAAAGCCTCCACACTACATGACCACATTTCTTTATCCTTTGTTTAAGGGTGTGCATTTCTTTTCTTTTCCTCTTTTTCTTTCTCACCAGTTCCTTCTGGTGCTCTGGAGAAAATTCCCTTCATGCCTTCCATTGGCACACATGCAGGCATTCTCGTCATTGCCGTGCATTACACTCTTTCTTCACTTGTTTACTTCCCATAGACTTCATCAAGATCACCCCTTATTATCTTTTGGCAGTCTCCTCCTCCTTACTCTTTTTATCACCAAATAATAAAGGGTACATCACCTTTAATCCCCTTAGGAGTGGAGGTTTACAACTTATCTTTCTCTTTATTCCATTTCCTCCATCTTTATTTCCTTTCTCTTTTGTCCATTACCCTTCTTAACATTGGTATCCAATGGTCAAACAAGTAGTAACGGATGTACTACTCGTTGACCACTTGGATGTGATCTCTTTTCCTTCTTTCCTCATTCTCCATTTTATCATCCTTGCCTTATTCCTCCTCATCATTTCCCAAGAATGGCTTCTCTCTTATTCCTTTTTCCTTGCTCTTCCTTTTTGCCATCCTTGAATCCTTTAGGGGTTTCTCTTATCAATCATTTCACATCCTCAAGTGATCTTCCCATATCTCACCTCTTGGGATCTTGGGCTCACTCTTTCTCTTCCAATTTCCTTGGATGCTTCTCATCGATTGGCTTCAGACGAACCCTCTTTCGTCCACCAATACCCGCTTTTCTTTCACCACTTACACACCACTGTGTAAGTACAACAGAAATCAACTAGTCCTTGCTGCAACTCCTCTTTCACCTCTTGTCCACTTCTAGGAGTATCATCCAGGCAATCTATAGGCTTATCCCACCAGACTTGCCAACCTGTGGGCTCTTCAACAATTGCTTCACTTCACCTTCCATTTGATGCTTTGTGAGGTCCTCCTCGATCCTTCATCTGGTTGCTCGGATGTTCCCTCTCAAGTCCTGAGGTTTTTGGTCGACCATATCCTCCGTGATCGACTCCTTCGATTTCTTCAATCCTAACCCAACTCTCTCTCCTAGGCTACACACCAACGGTGTAGAAAACGAGAGAAGTGAGGTTAGCGTTCACGCACGTTATGCCCGCCTTGACCCCTTGCCTCGTTCTAATCGCATCATTTCCTCCCAAGTCTTACACGTCACTAGTGTAAAGAATGGGGGAACGCATCTAATTTACGCTTCAAACTCGCTGCTTTACTAGCGAGTCTCGATGTTCACAACTTCAAATATTGAACATCGAAGGTTGTGGGCATCAAGCCAGTTTCCTCATTGGTAAGCCTCTAACTAGGCTTTCAAGAAGGATTAGACGAGACATCATCTATCTCGTCATCTCAAGGGAAATACTATCCCTTAAACAATTTAGCTATCAAGTAGAAGGAATATTAAAAGTTGAAAATCTGAGTTTGGAGAGTTTCTTGGATAACGTGCCTTGCTTGCACGAATCTCGAGGAAAAAGGGTGGTCGTGATGTCATCTCACTTAAGACTACTGTTAAACTCCTTTTTATTGCTTAATTTGGGATTTAAGATCACTCCTCTTTCTCCTATTTTTATACTGGGAGGCCTAAGTTAGCTTAATTTTTCTTTGTAGATGTACTTAAAAGGGAATATGAAGTTTGAACTAAAAAGGGACAATTTCCATGATTAATTGAACAAACATGCAGAGCCGTCGATGGGTAACAATGTAGACGTCGACGGCTGCTCGAGCAATGGACACGAGATCACTTGCACCTGCATAGACGTCGAAGGCCAACTCATTAGACGTCGACGGACAAGTTACTCGATGACCATGATTCTGGAATCCAAAGCAACCGTCCACGGATTGAAGTTGGACGTCCACGGCCAACATTTCCAGGGAGTTCACCATGCTAGACGTCGACGGCTAGGCTCTAGACGTCGACGGCAGAATTTCTGACTTCGAATACATAAGGGTTAAACACTTAGACGTCGACGTGCACATCTTTAGAAGTCGACGGATCAATCGAGCTGGGAAAAATATGAAGAAAACAAGCAGAGACGTCGATGGGCAAACATGTAGACGTCGACGGCTAACAGAGTCAAAATGTCGGCAGACCCACTTAAATGCTGTCATTCCACTATCAAACTCTTGAAAAACATATCCCGGGGATTCAGTGGAGAGGAGGCAGAGTTAAATCCCCAAATCTCCTCAGACTTGTCTCCCTCTTTACAATAATGGCCTCTACTTTATTTTATTTATCCTTAGGATTCCTTATCTTATCTCTAAGAAATTATTGAGGAGGAATAATGGAGGAGTGGGCTGAGAGCTGGAGAGCAGAAGGCCGAGACAGATGAGGCAGCTAAAAAGAGAGTTGAGTTCAGTTTTTAGGTGTGTCTTTGCTGGGTTTTTCTCTTCTTGTAACTTTCATTTAGCAAAACTCTATAACTCCAATCTATTATAAGATTCAATCACTTTGATCTGCATTTGTGAGATTCTTGTTCTTAATGCTTTCTTGTTCATTGATTGTTCTTCTATCTCTTGAGTTTTAAAGATGATTATCATGTTTATTATCTTGTCTCTTGGATTGCAGAGTTAATTAGTTGCAAATAATTGATTGAGTAGTTCATTAGCATGCTAATCTTTGAAATCCAATGCTAGAGTTTGGTAATTTCTTAGAATTTAAGTAGCAAGAGGATGTTTTTACATTCAAAGAGATTTGAAGATGCAATTGGAATAATGAATGCTGGGTTTGTTATTGATTGTTGTTAGCTTTTATCTCTCCATAGCTTATTACTCTTCTAGGCTTGAATTTGGATTGCTAGGATTCAAGTTAGCCATAAGAGGAAGGATTGAAAGTGAACCTAGATTCAAGGTTAATCAACATTAGGAAAGGTCCATGGATTTGAAGCTGGTTTCAAATCCATGGGGTTAACCATTGATGAGAAGAATGTTTGATTAGTGAATCAATGATCAAGTGCTAGGTTAAAAGATTGATCATATAATAGATTGGAGGCTTTATTTTATCATGTATTGCATTATTATTGTCATTCTTGATAAATTCTTACATATTATTTTCAACACCAATACAAAACTCCCCTTTAATTTATTGTTTAGTTTGATGTATGCTTAGAAAGTAGTGTGAAATAGAATAGCTTTTCCTAGTGGGATCGATCCTTGCTTACCCTACTACATAGTAGATTAGTAAGGTTAATTTTGTTGTGATACGACGCGCGACAACTACACTTGAGAACTCTATTTGGTGGCTTGCTACTAAAGAAGGTGTTCTAAGAGTAGGCTTAGGTATTTGCGACGCTTTCGAGTAGCTACATACTCGAACTCTGGAGTTCTAGACCTATTTAATCCACTGGCTTCAAAAACGTTTAAAAACGTTTGAAAACATTTTGAAAATACTTTATAGTTTGTGAAAAGAGTCAGAATCTTTTAAACGCTCTGATACCATTAAAGTTGTCACGCCCCGACCCGCCCGGGTCAGTCACGTGGCAACCGCCGCACTGCCTCTAAGTACGTGCCGGCCGGTCACGCACCAGAAGCACTGCAAGATATTGAAATGGATATCATCGCTGCAAAACAACTAAAATTTTAATTAAAAATCATTTAATAAAATAATTAAAACTTAAAAAGTGCACCAGTTGATTAATTTAAAGGAAATACCTATGCAGCGGAAAACTACTAAGCTTAAGCCACCGACGTCTCCTGATGAGCCTCATTTCTATAACTGACTCCGTACGCGAATCTGCACCCATCCACATTGGATACAGGTGAGTGACAGAGTTTCTAAGAGTCTCCATCTGGGTTAGGGCAATTACGGGAAACCCAAAATAAAATAATAATAAAATAAATATTTCTTTTCGAAAACTCTTTTCTAGTTCTCCTGCTAAGAACCCTCTTTTAAAACTCTTAAATAAAATATATATAAATATATATATATCTCTCAAATGGGCTGGCATCTCTTTTATACAGGAGGCTCGACCCGTCGGTCGTCTCATGCCTCACTACACCGAGGGCTATCTCTTTTCTCATTCAAACATATTTTCTCTTTTCTGCTTCTCTAGCCCTTTCCCTCGATGGTGCCTCGCTGTGGTGGAACATAGCGAACTAGAGCCTGGCGAGCTTCCCTACGCGCCTCTCCTAACCAGGTCTCGTCTCATCGTGCCCCTCAATAGGCAGTCCACGGCTGAGAATCTAGCATGCTTTCTCCAACTCGTCCACGTTCCCGCAAATTGGAGCCCGAGGAGCATCCTTCTCAATCACTCATCTCGTAAGGGTATCGCACCCTTAAAAATCATAATAATAATATTTCTAATTATATATATATGTGTAAAACATATTTTTTAAAAAAATATATAAACACACACACATAAGTATTTATATTTCTTTTTGAAAACATCCACTCTCTATATGGGTATATCACAAACAACTGTGTGTGTGTGGATTCCTCGTATCCCAAAAACCTTTTTGAAAACATTTATGTTTTTAAAATCATTTTTAAAACATTTTTCCCCAGTGGTTAAACAAAGAAGTCTAGATCACTCACAGTATTGGGAGATTCGTACACTCCCACGCGCTCCATGTAGCTCAACCTCTGGAGCATCGCCGCATTCGATTCACCCGGAGCCCTAGCACACGGAAATACGTTAGCATTCATAATTAAATTTATCAATGCATCTACGAGGCTCTAACATGACCTACACTGGGCTTGAATGTGATTCGGGGCTTAGAAAAGTGTCCAGGAGGTTTCGGAGTAAAAATTGGACACTTGGTAAAAAATTACGAAAATGCCCTTAGGGGTCAATCGGCCGACCACTCGGGCTGGGCCAGGCATTTAGAAATGTGTCCGGGAGGTTTCAGGGCTAAAATCGGACTCTCGATAAAAAATTACCAAAATACCCCCAGGGGCCATGGGCCCCACACTCGAACTGGGTTAGGCCCCACCTAGGCTGGACCAAATTCTACTTGAAATCGGGCGTAAAAGGCCCTCCTATGAGATATTTATATATTATAATGATATAATATATAAGTATCTAAGATATAATAATATTATATATAAATATCTAAAATATATTAATATAATATATAAATATCTTTTAATATAATAATATTATATAAAAATATCTAAACAGGGACTCGATCGGCCTGTTTCTCGGCCGGTCTCTCCCTCGATTTTCGCACTAATTTCTCCTCCTTTCGACGTACAAACTTAGAGAGGCGATCCTCATGGCATCCATGACGGATCCGCTGAGGCGGAAATGAGAAACACCAGTCCAATTTTTTCGTAAACCGAGGTTTAGCCTAAATTGATCAAATCTCCAATTTACTCACACCCGGTGCATGGAAATGCGTAAAAACGAAATATGACGTAGATTAAGGTGAATAGTATAACATACTAAAAACTCACCTTATTTTACCGGCCCAAAATCAGTCGATTTGAGTTTTAAAATCTAATCCGATTAAAAGCTGAAAACTGAGATCTACGCTAAATCGATGCATAGAAATACGTGCAAACTTAATATAACGTAGATCGAGGTGAGTAAAATAACATACTAGAAACTCACCTTGTTCTGCCGGCCGGTTTGTCCGGATTCTGCTGATTTTTCAAAATGCCTCCTTTTGACTCCAGAGAGAAAAAGAGAAAAAGAGAGAAAAAGAAAAAGAAAAAAATGAAAGAAAGATTTGGCCCTCCCCTATTTATAGGGGAGCCCGACGCCGGGTCTACTCGGGCCTTAGGTCAAACTTTTTTTCCTTTTTCAACTTTATTCCATTTTCACCCGTTGCTAAATCCTTTGATTTCTTATGTCAACGAGGCCCATAATAAATTTTTAGGGACTTAATTGGAGGTCTTTTTGGCAGTTACTAATTTCCATGCACGGTTAATTACTTTATCTTCCAACACCGTCTTATCTTAATTTTAACTTCTCTTCTTAATTAGACACATCCAGACCGATATATTGTTTAATTAGTACGCCATCTTACACTATTCCGTTTGTACGAAAAAGTCGTGCTAGGTCCGGGTGTGTCAATTACACAAACTTCAATGAATACTTACAAGGATAATAAAGTAATTACATCTAAATCAATCATTTTTTCTTAAACTTTATGAAAATAAATAGGAGAAATATTTTAGGACGGAGGATGGAGTATTATTTATATACCATTATTATAATATCCTCATCAATATCTGTTGGGTTGAGTGGAAGGAGTTTAATGTTCCTTAAGTAAAGTCTTGGCTTCAAGTCTTATGAATGAAAAGAAAATAGGTTTGTGAGAGCTTCCCCCCATTTAGGGTCTACTGTGGCTCGAATAAAATTAATCGTAGACCGTTAAATGGATACAAACACCTATGATTATATCAAAAAAAATTATAATATATTCCTCATAAGAACAATAATTGCATTTTACTATATACCGAAGAAGTTAAAAGAAAAATGAAATAGTGAAATAAAATGAAAAGAAACAGAAAGTAAGTGGGGTATAGGTAAGCCTTCTCTCTTTCTACTATAATAATAATCTAATCTAACAACAAAAAAATCCATCAGTTATAATTATTTTTTTATAATTTTATAATTGTCCAATCATAATAAAAAATTATATAAAATTTCACCTAAAATTAAATAAAAAATAAAGATAATTTATTTCTTAAAAAAAATATTTTTGAAATAATTTAATTTCGAATATAATTCAGATATGGCGTAAGCTTTTCTGAAAAATTGGAGAATGATTTCAGGTGGTATATAACCATCAAATTATCAATTTCAAACTTTTATTTTGAGATATATTAATAAGAGAAATGCGACATGATTCGCTTATTTTTATCCCGCCTCTCATCTCACTTGACGTGGCTTATGTTTAATTGACCCGACTTTCTTATTTTTATAATATAACCTTACTGCAACAATTTTTTTAAACTTCAAAACTTACCGTATAATAGCCATCTTGTATAAAAATGAGGTTAAACTTTGTGAGAATTGAGAAAGTTAAGTCAAACGAGATAATTGTAGGCGGAACAAAAAGTATTTTTGTATTAGTAATTTAGTATTAAACCTAAACAATAATTTGATCCCAAAGCTCACATTAACCAGCATTTTAAAGGAAAGAGCAAAAGAAAATTTTGAAGTAGCTAACCCAAAATAGGAAATTGTATCAATAGCGGATAGTTATAAAGACAATGTAACTTTCTGGTTGAAATATATACATGAAAATGAAATTTCCAATTAAGTCCAGTCACAACCCAAGGGTAAGGATTATCAGGAAAAAAGGATCACTGCACTACTCGAAGCCCTTGGTTTCGGCAACTTCTGAGACAACCCCAGCCTTTGCTTTGGAGTGACGAGTTCAACTTTTGGACAACAACGGTGGGCTCTAAAAGAAGGTTGAAAATACTTCTGAGTAGAAATGTCCAATTTCTCCAACACCATTGCATTCTTAAGCAGAAATTCGATTATATCAATCACATAAGGCCGTGTGATGTCACCATCTATCTTAACTCTTGCGACCTCCATAACTCTCAGCCATCAAAATCGTATGATTTTATCCACAGGCATTCAAAAAGCTAAAAGTTCATAAAAGATCAAAGAAATTACCCTCCAATATATGCAAAACATGTATAGTTGAAGTTAAACTTTTCCATACCTGAAGTCTATGATGACATCCCCTGGAAAAATAGATGGCAAGTGTTTCGAAATATGGAGAACTTCTCAGGAAGCAAGAAATTCCAGGCAGGTTCCATTTGGTCAGGTCAACCTCAAATTCCAAACAGTTCCAGCCAAATAGTAGACCCGCCTCATTTCTTAGCTGCCATGCAGTGAAAATCTGAATGCATAGCATAACCATAACATTAGCTAGAAAAACATCAAAGGGTCGCCAGTTTCCATGACATCAAAATGCCTTATTTCCGGACTACTTTATGAATGTTTACCAAGGGGACAGACAAACAAAAACTTGACAGAGGTATTATTCGTGTTTGATATATATTTGATTTATAAATCCTATTATCATAGCAGAATACAAAAAGACAATGACAGTCATACTAGAATACAAAGAGAGCAAGTCCTGACACGACCAAGCTTCTGAAAAATTGCTTTGACCTTCCTAATATCTTCCATGTGATGATTCTACTAATAAAAAGATGGTGGAGGAAACAGCAATAGAAGATACATCAACTAAATCCACCATGTTCAACACCCACCTATGTCCAGTTATTCAACATTGGGACAAGAAATCTCTACCCTCTCATCATCAGCATGATAAACTGTCAAACTCTTGACACTGGGATTCCTAAAACCCAACCTGCCAAGACCATAACAGCATATAAAAGATAATTTTTCAAGCGCAGAGCACCCACTCAAGATTTGATTGATGATCTCATTGTTCAGGACAATGTATTGCATAAACAACCGTTTCAGGCAATTCAATTGAATATGGTCACTTGGTTTGATCTCACAGCCAACTAACTTCAGCACTGCTATGCATTTACCTCTAAAAACAACATGGGGGCAGCCTATGACTAGCTAGCACCGGGCAGCCTATGAAAAACACCGGGATTATCATGCAACCCTGGTAGAAAATCAATATCAAGAAGTTTCACTTTTTTCCTTATCGCAAAATGAACCCAACTATCAACTTCACTTGCCATCCTCTTTTCTCTATTGGCAAGATCCTCATAATAACCCAGAACGACTGCAGCTATCTCGGTGTAATGTAAATTAAGGTCCAACTTGAGAACAAACTTGTCAATATATAGTAGCATTCTGATGAAAAAATAATACATAAAGGACAAAATACAAGAAATTTTCATGAAAAAAAGGACTACTTCTTGGACGGTTATCATGGTGAAAATACAGAGAATGATCAAATGTGAGAATGGGATTGTTCAAGAAAAAAAAATGTGAGAGTGGGAAGAAACTTCCAAAAATGCCTAAATCTAGGAACAAGAACAGTTATTACAGCATCTTCTGTAGGCAGAAATGAAAGGATATGAATAAGAATAGAGTCTGGCAAACCACTAATGCGGTCCATTTCATCCATTTCTTCCATTTCAATACACAACCCTTATCACAAGAATCTGAGCAAAGGGAATTTAGAAAGAGGAAACAAACAAAGAAAGCGAAGAGGTAATGAGAAATGTGCTTGCAATCATCATATATATATAGCAGTAAAGGGTCGAAGATGCAATGAAAATTCTCACCTTTTTGTTCTCCTGGCAACCGAAAAAGCCAGTGGTCATCAGCTTATAATCAGTTTGATTAGCTTCAGGCATAAATTCAAAGTTCCTGTTTTTTATCCCCTGGTGTCTCTCTTGCCTCTAAATTTAGAAGAAGCACCACTTGAGTTTCTCTTTTTGAAGGATAAAAACTGAATAAAATCTACCCATTTACTCCACACACCAATGACAATGGTTCCTCACCTTCATTTTTTTTCCTCTATTTTAATTTGAACTGGAAAATACTGTTAATACTACTGATGAAAAAAATACAGCAAATTAAATTTTTTTTTTTTTAAGGAAAAATATTTGTAGATATTTAAACACTAACAAAATATGATTCCAAGAATTTGAACTAACAAACAGCATTTTATTAGAGGTAAGAGCTAAGGAAAGTTTTGAAGTAGCAAAAGGAAAATTGTATCATCAGGGAATAATTACAAAGCACTGTAACTTTCTGGTAGACATAAATATACATGAGCTTTGAAACTGCCTACAGCAAAGATAGTGCAAATCAAAACACCGTCTAGAAAGAACGTACACTGATGAAGGCATGATCAGGAAAAAAATAATCACTGCACGTGGAGACGCCCTTGGTAAACTCAACAGCTTCTGAGAGAACTCAAACCTTTGCTTGGTGGTGATTGCAACATTTGCTACTCGTGGCAAAAGCCTATATTTAGAACCATAGGCTTGATAAGGATGTCTAAAACACTTCTGAGTTGAGATCTCAAATATCTCCAAAATTATTGCATTCTTGAGCAAATATTCGATAATATCAATCACATAAGGCCCTCTACTGTGACCACTAATCTTAATAGTTTTGAGGTGGTATTTTAGGCAATAAAAGTACCCTCTTGTGATCTCCAAAAGTTTCCCCCATCAAAATCATAATATTTCCTCCATTTACCAAGCTAGAAGTCCAAGAACGGAAAAGGAATTAATGTATAGCCTATAATACATCAAAACATAGTTAAATTAAACTTTTCCATACCGGAAATGACTCATCATAATTAGGATGAATAGAGATGGCAAGGGTCTCTAAATATGGAGAAGTTCTCAGCAAGCATGATATTCCAGGAAGATGCCATTTTGTCAGTCCAACCTCAAACTCTCTAGACACCGCCAGCCAAATTGCAACCCTGGTTGATTTCTTAGCTGCCATTCGGAGAACACCTGAATGCATAGAGTAGCACAACCTTAGATTAAAAAGCATCAAAGTATAGCCAATCTCCTGGAAAAGAAATGGCTTCGCTGAATGAAGACTGATTTTAGAATGTAATTGTCCTATTTCCTAACTACTTCACATAGGATCAACCATGAGACAAACAAAAAGATTGACAGAAGTAATATCTGCATAGAACACATAGGCTTGTAAAGTCATATTATAAACTAGACATGCCACGGCTCCTTAGGTAACAAAAAATAGGGTGCAGATTTCATATTAATTAAGAGTTTGAGCAATGCCAGTTGTTCTAGTGATATCCAAATCAATCACAATCATATACCAAGCATGCAATTTTGCTTATTGCTTTGTTATTCTTTCATTTAATTTCTAAGAGCCTGAGGATTAGTTTCAGATTACTTCTTTTTGCTTTTCATTTCTTACATTTGTAATATTAATAAATAAGGCTAAATTCTTGATTTTTGATTTGAGATCCAACCTTTGGTCCCTTGATCAATTCAGGACTAAAACTACAATTTTGGCCTATCAAGGATGACAATGTTAAGATGGTTTAGTTAAAATAAAGAGGCTTAAGAGATAGGTAGATGGGTATCCTACGGGGAACTTTAGCCTTAAGTAAGACTTGATGATAATTGCTGGCAATCCATGCTTTGCTGGTAAAGTGCTAAACTATTAGTTCCAATGACCAGGATTCAGCCCTTGAGAGCCTCAAGCACCATTAAAAGGGAGAAAAGACTTAACGAAGATTGATTAAAACCACTGAAAATTTGCATGATGAGAAAAGGATTAAGGTGAAGTTTTGAGGCTTTGACCAGGAACACAGCCAAAAAGAATGTCTATTAGAATTTCATATAACTTATGAAGGACCAACAATAAAGGAAATCGTGGAAGAACAACAAAAAAGTACATGCAATCTTTCCAGGTATTTAACAAGAACCTATCCAACTTGACCAAAATATCTTGAGGATATTAAGTGCAAATATATGATATTTTGAGTTACCCTGACAATATTTAAAATTTCAGATATTGGTAGCACCCAGTGTTTCAAGTTAAAACACTAAAATATGATTCTGGAACCATAATAATTATGCCAAGTTGCAACAATACGAAAGAGAGACATGAGGCATAAGCAAATGAAAATCATACCAGAATACAGTAATCACAAGGTCTTTAACACCTTGCAGTGACCAAGATTCTTAAAAAGTGCTTTGACCATTTTATATCTCCTTGATGAATTTGCAAAACAACTGAATGAAGTGGTGGAAACAACAACAGAAGATACATCTACTATACCCACAAATTCCGAATCCCCATCAATGTCCAATGATTCAATATTGGGACAACTGATCTCTACCCTCTTCTCATAAAAAGGATCATCAAAAAGTGTCAAACTCTTAACACTCGAATTCCTAAAACCCAATCTGTATAGACTATAACAGCGTATCAGAGACAATTCTTCAAGCACAGAGCAGCCACCTAAAATTTGATTGAGGATCTCATCGTTTAGAACAATTTCTTCCAAACACAACCATTTGAGGCAATTCAATTGAATCTGGCCACTTGGTTTGATCTCACAATAAACCAACTTCAGCTCTGACAAATTTTTACTTCTTAAAACAACATTGGGTAACCTATAACTATCATCAACTTCGGGTTCTGAAACCCAGTCATCCCAATCACTACCAAAATCAAGACGAAGAACTTTCACTTTTTTCCTCATTGCAAAATAAACCCAACTATCAACTTTACTTGCCATCCTCTTTTTTTTATTTGCAAAGTCCTGATAATCAGGACTGTCTGACACATACTTAGAGTAATGAAAATGAAGGCCCAACTTTAGAACAAACTTGTCCATAGTAGCATTCTGGTGAAGAATCAATACATGACGGACAAAATCCAAGGAATTTTCCTTACTATGGTCAAATGTGAGTGTGGTGAGAAATTGCCAGAGGTGCCTAAATCTAGGAACAAGAACAGTTCTTACAGCATCTTCTGTAGGCAGAAACGAAATGATATGAATAAGAACAGAGTCCGGCAAACTAGTAATGCGGCCCTCTACTTGTTCATCACAAACCGTTTGAATTTTAGAACTCCTACTTGTTTCCACACTATCATCCATTTCTTCTATTTCTTCCCTTAATTGTAAACCCAATAAAGCATTTAAGTAGAAGAATCTAAGCAGAGGGTACTCTGGAAACAAACAAAGCCAAGAGGTAACCAGAAATGTACTGCAATCAAAAGATATATAGCAGTAAATGGAGATGGCAATCAAAAGTCTCACCTTTTCAGTTTCCCAGCAACCGAAATGCCGATGGTTATCATCGCAATCATAAGTTCAATCTTCACTGTTCCGGTTTCTGTATCCTGGCGTTGGTGTTTCTCATTTCAGACAGCAAAATCTCTTCCCGACGCCTAAATTTAGAATGGGTATTCACGATTCAGCCATTTTTGGCCAAATACAATTTTCTTTTTCTATTTTTTTTTATAAGTTGTTAGCTTTATTTATCTAAAAGTAGCAGAAGTTGCTACTTGTCTTTACAAGCTATACAAAAGTTTTTCAGGACTGTTTAGTATAAAAATGTCTGAAGGTAAGGTAATCTATCTAGCAAAAATATTGTTGCATAGATCCAGCTTCTGCACAATTCCACGTTTATTAGGTCTCTTGCTATAGCTTTAGGCAGTGTAATTTTTCCGAGTTTTTTACCAAGGTTTTGTACTTTGAAAACTTATTTCTCATTTTTATAATACTTTTAAACTTATTTAAACTTATTTCTCAATCTAGTATATATTTTGTCACATGTAGGTTTTCTTTTAAAAAATTATAGAAAAAAAAAACCTTAACCTAAAAACAAATCAACAGTTACTTTCTCAAAAAAGAATTATGTTTCTGGTAAAAGATAATAAGCCTAACAGATCAAAATACACCCTCCATACTTTGAAACTAAGAATCAAAAGTTTTGTCAACTGATATTGGAGATACCAGCAACCAATTACATAGAGATGAGTTTAATTTTGAAGAATTCCATCATCAAGAAAATAGGTATCTTTCTTCTTTACAATTTCATATTTTAAATTCTTCTTTTTCATATTTTCAAGATTAACTAAATTACAACTTCTTTTTCTTATAGTAATGGGATGAATGCCAATTTTGTTGATAGGGGCATTGTTTGGGCTGCAATACCTTCAATGACTGATGGGGAAGATTTTTCTATTTTATCTCAAAATGCTGTGACGAATAATGCTATGCTTGATGGAGATGACATCAACGGAGACCTGAGTTTGGGGGAATATGAAGACAGATTTAAGGCACATTGCAATCCTAGGATTCAAGGTCTTCTGAAAATAGTTCTTTTGTGAGGAAACTTCTTTAAAAAAAAAATCAATATGAATGAATTGATTTTCATTCAAAGAAAATATCAATTCATAGAGATATTTTAACAAATAATATACATAAAAATCTAACGAATTATCAAGTCATCTGAATGGATATAGAGAAAAGTCAAGTAAAAAAATAAAAGAGAAAAACATTTCTTTTGCTACATGGAGCAATCACAAAATGCAAAGAAAAAAAATTCTGGGTTCCCATGAGATGACATAACATCAACTGTATAAATTCTTAAGATACAGAGAAAAAAAAAAGAGACGTTGATGGTCTTATCTTTTATTTCCATTTTTTTTGAAAGGAAAAATATGATATGGAGATAAAGTGGCAAGAAATATAATAGATTGGGAAATAAGTTTAAAAGTTTTATAAAATGGGAAATAAGTTTTCAAAGTACAATACTTTGGTAAAAGACTCAATTTTTCCTGCACAGCCTAAATACTCCTTAATTTGAAACAGAGTTTGTGATGAGTTGGACTCAGCTCCCCAAAAAGTCTAACATTTCTTTCCTTCCAAACCAGGTATATAGTTGCATTTGTTGTTATGGTGAATCTCTATTTTTGACTGATCTCTAGTATTATCCAGGATTTGCAGCGAGTTCCTCCGCCAGAGAAGATTGAAGATGATATTCTTCTTTTCTTCCAACTATATGATCCTTTCAAAGAGGACCTCCGGTAATTCCCGCTTCCCGCTGCTCCCTTTTGTGGAACTATTAATGATTATTGATGCTTTTACTTCTATGATGCCAGTTATGTTGGGACGATGTTTGTGAACGGTGTTGGCAAGCCAATTGAAACACTAACCAAGATCAGCAAAATGGCTGGCTTTGGCCCAGATGAAGAGATTGAACTTTATGAGGTGGCTAGATGCATCTGGTTTTAAAATCAAGTTTATGTATAACATCTCACATTTCTCCTCCACATCCAGGAAATAAGATTTGAAACCAATGTGAAGTGTGATTACATTTACAAGAACCTCACATTCCGCACCAACCAGGTATGATAATCATTGCGCATTTGAGTGCTTTCTTTCGTAGTTGGCTTCATAAATCACGTTTTTACCTTTTATTCATCAATTCTAATTTATATTTAATTTTCTGTCTTTGTGAACAAATTTTTTTTTAATTACAGTTAGAAGATGGAGGTATTATATGCTTCCAAAAATCATCTAAGGTCGGTAGCGAACAATACCGTTATCCTGATGTTCCTTCATTTCTGGAGTATGTGCATATATTGTCAGGCAACTGATGAATCTACCTGGTGGCAGGATTAATTGTTTGACATAATGTTGTTCTTAATATGAAGATTGACAACTTGACAAGGTTCTCATTTTCCTTTCCTGGCAGCGGTATTTGTTCTATTTTATTTGCTCTGTGGTCAAATGAATAACTTTCATCTGTAGACTGTAATATCTATGCTAAATCTATAAGTTGAGGAATTATGCAAAAGGATCTGATGCTTGGAGGTCTGTGATTTAATTTGAATCTCATTATGTTATACTGTACATGTTTTGAAATTTAGTTTAATTGGTGATTTTTATTCTCAAAATTAAGATTTCAATTAATTAATCATGTGCAGGCTATTCGGTTTCGATCTTTAATGAATAGATGGGTTCTATTGATCATACGAAGAACATTTTATTTTGAACCTTAAACCATTTATTTATGCGAATAGGACAAAAAATAGGAATTACACACATGGTATAACTTTTCTTAATATTCTATGAGAATCATGTACAAATATTCTATTGAGAATATGAACTTTTAAACAAAAATCGTGTGTAAAATTTAAATTTTGTTTCATTTTTTAGAACAAATGAAATAAGAACTATGTAAAAATACTCAATTGATGATTGTAACTTTTATTATATACAAATATTCCATGTAGAAATACTCAATTGGGAACCATGTAGAAATACTCAATTATGGATAGTAACTTTTTGATGGAGACTGTATACAAATACTCAATTGTGAAATTGTGACTTTTTAATAGGGATCGTGTATAAGATTTAAAATTTATTCCTCTTTTATGGGGGTCATGTTGAAATAATCAAACTCAATTGGAGATTATGACTTTTAAATGAAGATTGTGTACAAGATTTAAAATTTGTTTCTTTTTTGGGATTATAATTTTTTAATGGGACCATATAGATTTTGTACATTTGTTTGTTAGTTTAAATAGACTTTATATTTATTGTATTTTAAATTAAATCCAGAATATAATTAATTTTAGATTATTTATTTATGGTTTAAAATCCAAATTGGCCCCCGATCTTTCAAAAATAAACCTAATAAACCCCTAACTTTTTTTTAACCGAAATAAACTCTCAACTTTTAATTATTGACCAATTTGGCCCTAAATTGGACAGAAGGCTAATGGCTTTGTTAAATCGTTGATGTGGCTTTCCCATGTCCCAACTTTTTTACTATAACATATAGAATTTGAGATCTACATAAAGATATTTATTTCAATTTAATTTCGTTTTAATTTTCTTCTTTTTTATTTTTTAGAAATAAAATATCATGTAAAATATTAATATAAAAAGTTTCCTTCTAGTGTATTATCCTTAACAATATTATATTACATATAAATAATATACATACCTTTGTTTGTTGGCTTAAATAGACTTTATATTTATTAAATTTTAGATTAAATCAATAATCTAATTAATTTCAAATTATTTATTTATGGCTCAAAATCCAAATTGATTTTAGCCTTTCAAAATTGAACCAAATAAGTGTCTAACCTTTTATTTTAAACTTTAAACCATTTATTTATGGGAGTAGGACAAAAAATAGGAATTAAGTATAGCTTTTACTAATACATTATAAGAATCGTGTATAAATATTCAATTGAGAATGTGAATTTTTGCATGGAAATCGTGTGCAAAATTTGAATTTCGTTCCTTTTTTGGGAACAAATAAAATGAGAACCGTGTATAAATATTCAATTGATGATCGTGACTTTTCATTGTATACAAATATTCCATGTATAAATACTCAATTGGGAACCATTTAAATTGTGGATTATAACTTTTTAATGGAGACTGTATATAAATACTCAATTGGGAAATTGTAACTTTTTAATAAAGATCGTATTTAATATTTAAAATTTGTTCCTCTTTTAGGGGTCGTGTAGAAATAATCAAACTCAATTAAGGATCATAACTTTTAAATTGAGATTGTGTACAAGATTTACAATTTGTTTCTTTTTTTGGATTGTAACTTTTTAATGGGGATTATGTAGAAATACTCAATTGGGGATCATGTAGAAATACTCAATTAGGGACCATGTAGATTGTGTATATTTGTTTGTTAGCTTAAGTATATTTTATATTTATTATATTTTAAATTAAATCAAGAGTCTAATTAATTTCATATTATTTATTTATGGCTAAAAACCATAGTTATCAAAACCAGACCGGATAATGAACCGGTAGAGGTGTCGGGTCATCAGGGCACTAGTTCAACTGTCGGGTCAATTGGGTCAAATGTCGGTTTGTTATAAATATTTAAATAATTATAAATACTTTAAATAAAGTTATAAATAATATGATAAATAATAAAATTGTAACACCGAAACCTTTAAGTCTTGGTACGTGTAGAACATTACCCTTTTTATTCTTGTATAATTTACCTAATTGGAATATTAATGGCAATCTATGAGAATTAATTATGTAAAAGGGAATTGATTTTATGGAACAATGGCATAGTTGAAAAAAAAGAATGAATAGTTAATGGGGTTAATCTTTTTGTAAACTTTAAAACATGGAGGGCTTAAGAGTAATATTTCTAAAGTGGAAAAATTCTATGAAAAAAAAAATTAAAAGAGAAGGGGAGGGTAGGCACTAACCCATTAGCCGACCCCCCACATCAACTTCTTCTTCAACCTTATTTTCTTCCTCCATGGTTCTCTCTCAACCAAGCTCTCTCTCTCTAGATTTTCTCTCACTCGACCCAACTAAATAAAACATGCAAATATGGTGAATTTATGTACTCTTCTTCCTCTACAATGCTATGCCCTCCATTGTTGAAGAAAACCCCGAGTTTGAGCTCATTTTGCTAAAACGAAATTTGGAGATTTTTCGTCTAGTTTAAAATCCTAACCATTTTTTAGCTAAATCTTTTAGGTATGTTTTCAAACTCCTTACAAGCTACTCAATAATTGTTTTGCATGCTTAATTCATTGACCATAGTTTTGATCTTGGTCATTTGAATATGGCTAAATGCTCAATTTGGTGCCCAACGTTTGCGTGACTTGGTGCCTAACCTTTCAAAGTGCTTAAATAGGTGCCTAACGTTTCCCAAAAGTGTTCAATTAAGGGTCAAGTGTTAGTTTTAACGCTGCGTGGTTTAGACGTTTGGCAGTGGGCTCGTGAACCAATCAAAAAAAGACATGTGGAATTTCAAAATAATGAAAACTTCAGCTGTTTTTGGGTTAGTTTCAAACTGGGTTTTAGGGTTTTGTAATTTTTCTTTTGAACTTTCTCAAAAAACAAAAATTGCCATTGTTGGTATGTTTGAACACTTTGAAACTTCGATTACTTCCCTGCAATCAAAACCCTGCAAGCAAAAAGCACTGCGAAGATCAGCTAAGCACTCGTCTGCAACTTTGAAAGAGCGAAGAACACTGTGGAGCTTTCCCCATCTCTTTAATTCGAGGTATGTATGGTTTAAGTATAGTTTTGATTTTGAATTTCTGTGCTTATGGGGTTATTGGTTTTTTATTCTATTGTTTGCATAAAGGGAATTTGATAGATTTTGAATTTTAGGGTTCTGGCTTTAGGAATATGACAAATTTTGGAAAAATTTTGGGGATTTTACTTAAATTGGTATAGGGGTTTGTTAATTCGTATAATTTAGGGCCTGTAACTGTGGGTAAGCAAATGGGTTTCGGTGTTATGAACAAACACTGATTTGCAGTGGGGTTTGTTGTGTTGTTTATGGTTTAGGGTCAAATCAGGGTCGAACCTTTTCGAAAGCTTCTAAAATGCATGTTAATTGTATCCTTTGTTGTCTGTACCAGAATACAATTAATTGTGACGATAGTTTATGACATTGTCTATCTGTTTGTTGTTCTAATTATGTTGTTTGTATATATTGGCCAAAATTTTGATTTATTGTATATGTGTTTTTGCAATTATGTACAGAGAATGGCATTTTTTTGAGGGCCTAATTAGATTTCATTATTTGTATGAAATTTTAAAATAACAATAGTGATGACACTCACCTTTTCTGGTGCAGAGTACTTGAATAAAGCCTTAGCAACTTCAGCACTATTAATCTGAGCGATGGCCCTTTGACTAGCTACTGCTCCTACTGATCCATGTGCTTGTCTACTCATTTGATCAACAGCATTACTCGTTTACTCCATAGATGCTCCAAAAGCAGGCTCTATTTGTGATGAGTGTACAAGATATCCTAACAATGCTTGCTGTTCTGGAGTTCGATCATAGAACTTGATGCTCAACACTGGGTCAGGAGATGGGGCCAGTGATAGCAATGTAACTTTGCTAGGCATAACTTTCTGGGATTTCATCAACCTTCAAATAAAGTGACCTGTAACTGCAATGTAACTTTGCTAGGCATAACTTTCTGGGATTTCATCAACCTTGATTACTAGGTTATGTTTTTCTCTATAATTTTTATTTATTAGACTTTTATTGCATTAATTCTTATACTGCTGCATATAAGGTTTTATAATTATTCAATTGTGCCAGTCTTAATTATGCCAACATGCATGTCATGATTCGTGATTGCTTAGTAATTGTCCTTTCTTATCGTGTTGTCTATGGTTTAGGGTAAAATCAGGGTCAAACCTTTTCGAAAGCTTCTAAAATGCATGTTAATTGTATCCTTTGCTATATGTACCATAATACAATTAACTGTGATTGTCACGCCCCGACACCATGATCGAGCACGTAACAATCGCCGCAACTCTCAAAATGTATTCTATTAGGTTAGAATACACCTCGAGGGTTGCAAGACTAAAACGGTCATTTTCTTCGATTTTTCTCTTATACAGTTTTCATCCAGTTCAATAGTTAAAACACTTAACTAACACCCAGGCAAATCAAAATAGGTAAAATATCAAACTGTCGTGGCATAAAAATTCAAGTAAACACAAGACACCAAAACTTCAAGATATTTACGAAAATGCCATTAGATGTTCGACATATTTTTCCGTGAATATTTAAACCAGGCTACAGAATTCAAAAAAATACGGTAACAGTTTCAAAATATTTTAAACACACTAAAATGGTGAAATAGCTATTTAGACCGACATTTACTTACTCGGTGGGTCTTGCACAAATTTTTGAAAAGTAATACAAAGGTTGACTTTTTCACCCTCGGTCAAACTAGAGCCAAAAGCCTAGCAGTTCTCCCACCACAACGTACCTACTAGCGCGGTTAATGTCTACAACCTGAAAAAATATTTTATTAAAACACGGGTGAGTAACAAAGTTACCCAGTGAGTGGATAAAATAATTATATAAACAACAATGTAAAAATCGATATTTATTATAAGGCAATAAAAGTCAAAACCATAAGCATAAATAAAACCACAAACATAAACATAAACAAGGCAAGATTTTCACAAACTTTGGCCCATTTATCATCTATTTCATCCGTCAATTCCTCACTCGAGTTATCGCCTTGGCCGAGGCCGACAACTGAGTAGCGAGTCTCATCTTGAACGGTGGATACCACAAGATGGACTCAAATTACCTTACGGGTTTCCCTCCGCGCCTCCCGTCAAGGTACATACCACACTCACCACGCCTCTCAAAAGACGATCCGTAGCTACTTAGCTGTTGCAGTAACAGAATTCCTCCCTTGGAGGCCACTGACACGCCCGGACCTTGTCCGCACGTGTCAAGTTGTATAATTATGTATTGTTGACTTGTTAAAATACCAAATTTGTTTTCCATGGATGTTTCAAACTTCGTTTAGCTCAATTTCAAGCTTAAAAACCCTAAAATTGAAGTCCGGGGATGTGGGCCCCACTTGAAATTGAGACCCGAGGCATTTGGGGCTGAGTTGACCGGAGTCAACTCAGATTTGGGTGACTCCGGCGCCGGAGCTGGTCGGGTCCGGCGCCGGACATGTCAAATTTTAAAGGGGTCTCGGCCCATTTCTCACATTTCATCTTCTCTTCACTTCTCCGATCTCTCTCTTCCAATTCTCTCTGAACCAAGCCCTCAATCCCTCTTCCAACACTTCATTAATCATCAATATCAACTTATTTTGCTTCCTTGAAGATCAAAACATCAAGATTTCTAAGAAAATTTCCAAATCTTAAAATCTGGAAATCTGGTGACAGTTTGTTCATCAACCGATATCTTTTGATTCAACCTTGTGTTTTGGCTGAGAATTTGGTATGTTGTTCTAGACTCATCAAGCTTTAATTTGATAGTTTACACGCTTGATTTCATGGTCTGTGCTAAGAGAATTTGATGATTGAAGTTGAGATTTCTGTTTTGTCCGAGTAAAGTCAACTCTTGATGTTTTGATCCAAAATTCGAGCATGATTTGTTGTTTGATTCAGTTCTTGAAGCTGTGAATTCATAGATCATGTGTTTAACTTGATGTGTTTCAATTTTGGTGCGGATTGGTGTTGAATCGAACTCAAACCGAGCATAATTTGATGAAAGGCCGAAACTGGCCATTTTCTGGGCTAGGTCCGGCGCCGGACCTGGCAGGTCCCGCGCCGGAGACGGCCAAAATCCGGGATTTCTCCCGAATTTGGCTCACTCCCGCCCGGGAGTGAGCAAACTGTCGGCAAGGGGTACTGTAGCACCAGGGGTATTTTGGTAATTTTGCAACCCTAGACACCATTTGACCCAATTGACTCCAATTAACTCCAATTGACTTCCGGACTTGTCAATTTTAGTCCGAGACCTTTAATTGGTGTTGTTTTATGAATTGATCATTGGTTGAATATTTTATTAATCAAATTAGATTTTAATTTGATTATTTAGGTACGTGATCGTACGAGTTTTGGACCGGTTGCAATTTAAGCTAAGGCATTCGTGGGTAATCGGGGAGTATACAACTCTCCTCACTAGTGAGTGGCTTGGATTATATTGGTTGACCATTGAGGGTTAACCGTTTACAAATTTATTTATAAATGCTTTATTAAATTGTTTATTTATGTTTTGGGGTATGAATTGTCCACCCTCACACACTGAGTTTATAAATGATTTAAGGGTGAGAATTTCAATAAATCATATACATATTGATATTATATATTGTTTATTGTATGGGGAATGGTACCCCGAGAGATGAGAGTTTGAGCGATTTTTCCTCGGAGCTCCAATATGCGGGAGCGTGGACCGAGGGAGAGGCATGCTTATGAGGTTCCCGTGGACCGCCTTTTTAAAGGGGCACGGTGAATATATATGAGGTTCTCGTGGACCGCTTTCTTTTTGAAAGGGCACGGAGAATATTCTGGCCTGGAGTAGAGAGGCGCGGAGGAAAGCTCGCCAGGTCAGAGATAGCTGTGTTCCACCACAGCGAGGCAAACGTCAAGGGAATGGGCCAAAGAGTAAAGTAAAATGTTTTAAAAGTATAAAGTAACCCTTGACGGTCCAGTGGATACCCAGTGCATGGGTATACCTTATTGGGACGATTTCAGATGCCAGCCCATTTGAATATATGTATTGTTATTGATTTGATATTTGATTTGGTTGGGATTTCATATATTTCAGTAAATGATTTATTAAATTAATATTTGGATTATTTCATATCCCCAGCCTGAGGTGATCGGTCTTTATAACCGAGTCTCTCACTGGGTACATGATTATGTACTCACCCCATTCACTTTTATTCTCAGATCATCAGACTTTGGACAGTGGACGTCCTGGTGGCCAGTGATCCCAGTTTGTCTCTGTGGACACAATTATGTAGGTGCCACCTCATTTCACTTTGAGCATCTTGGCTCGGATTATTATTACATCTTACATATATATATTTGTGTATTTATAAATAATTCCTTCCACTGCATTGGAACAACGTAAGATGTGATATTATATTTTTAAAATATTTTGAACTATGTTATCTATGATATTTCATATGTTTTCATATATTGCTCGAGTATCCTTTATTTTTAAGCCTTGTATCATCTTGGTTGCCCGCCTGACGAGGCACGCATCTCGAGGTGGTACGGCGATTGTTACGTGGCCGAGCCTGTAGGTCGGGGCGTGACAGCCACCGTATAGTAACATCTCTGAAATTGTGATGGCTTATAAACCCTTTGTTTTCATTTCTACAAATTGGCATGTTTCAAAACCATATAAAACCTTTTTCCATTTATTTTCAAAACCAAGAATAGAGATTTGTTTTAAAACTATTCTTACAAAATATTTCCCAAAACCAATTTCATAAATTAGCCATCACATTCCATGGGCCATATATTTCTCATTATTCCATCATTTAACACATATAGATAGCAAATAATTTCAGAAAAATAGTGTTTAATAAAAATTGCAATAAAACAGTAATTTAAGTTAGTTATCCACTCACTGTGCTCTCCGAGCTAGTCTTGACTTTCCTCGACTGGTTCCTTGTTCTTTGATTGATCTCGGACTCCTAATTTTCATAAACTCATTTAGTTTTTATAGCCATTGCTAAATTTAATTAAGACTTAAACTAAGTGCAAAGCCATGCATGCCATGCACTAAATTTGAATTCTATCTCCTAATTATATTTTTCACTAATATTCTTCCAATCTAATTTCTTCAAAATTCACATTTATTCCATTATAGGTTGAAAATTTTTCCCATAGCTATGACACATTAGAAATTTCGGTCTTTGCTCCATTTTCACTCAATTTCCACATTTTTCTTTTCCAACATTTTCCTTTAATATTTTCACATCAAATTTACTTCAAAACAACTACATTTTCATTTAAATTCCAAAATGACAAAAATGCTATTTTCCTTGTAATTTTCGGCATAAATATTGAAAAATAAAAACTTTCTTTTCTAATGTAATTTGATGGCATTTCCTAGTTTAGTAAGCTTCCATGAACTTCATATTTTAATCCTAAGGTTCCATGAATTCAATTTGACCCAAAAATCTTAAATTCAAAATTTCTCCATAATTTTTCTAATTTTCTAGATTCATAAGTCTACAAGCAATTTTAAGCTAAACTAACTTGATATTCATGTTTAGCATGCCAAAAACTATAATCTAGGATCAAAATTAGGCATGCTTACCTTGATTTGTGAAAATCCACCAAGAACCCTAGACTTTTCAATTGCAATTTCTACTCACTTAGCTTGAATTTATTGAAATTGATTTAGGAATGTTGATGGGCTAATCAAGATGTTTAATTTGATAGGTTATTTTAGTAGGCTTGTTTGGAGAATTTAGGACTTGTGTTTTGTGGTGGAAGGTTTTAAGTGTTCAACAATGGAGTTTTGCTCATCTTTTCTCAAGGTTGAAGACAACATGAAAATTGTTGAATTTTCTAGACTTTTCTTCATGCATGGCCGGATTTGTAGACCAAAGGGTGGGGGAAAATTTGGTTCAATCCTAGCCCTCCATTATTAAAGCTTTGACACTTGCCATCATGTGGTTAAATCCATAAAAGATAATTTTATTCTTAGTTCCCATTTTGTCCTCCAACAATCACTAAAATTCCATCTATATCCTAAGTCAGTGTAATAAAATTTTTCGGTGTATATTTTTATTCTTCATGCAATTTCCTTTTATTCCATTGGCAGTAAAATTTTTAAATTCTCTGTCAATTTTTTGTAAAATCAGTCTAAACTTCTAATCTTACTACTAAACTTCAACAATTCATTTAATTCCATTTATATCCTATTCATAACTTAAGGAAGGCTTAAACTATATTTTCCATGATTTCCTACTAAACGATGCATGCCGGAAGAACTAAGAGAAACAGTAATTTAGAACGGGTATTACAGGTGATGCTACTTTATGGCATTGTGTATCTGTTTGTTGTTCTAATTATGTTGTTTTGTATATATTGGCCAAAATTTTGATTGATTGTATATGTGGTTTGCAATTTTGTACAGAGAATGGCATTTTTTGAGGGCCTAATTAGATTTCATTATGAAGGTAAATTTGTTGGTAAGGGTTCAGAGTTAAAGTATGTTGCTGAAGCAGTAGATGATCTTTACTGGGACCCTGATATGCTTAGTCATTTAGAGTTATTAGGGTTATTGAAAAGATCCAAATACAATGGTATCAATAGGATGTTTTACTTGATGCCAGGGACTAGGTTGTGTGATGGACTTGTGTTAATTGATTGTGATAAGGTTGTCATAGAAATGGCTAATAAGTTAAGGAAACATGGTGAGATTGATATATAAGTTGAGCATGAGATTGATGAACCACTATCCCCTGTACGGGAAATTGGTTATGAGGTAAATGAAGCTGCTGAAATGATGCTATCAATGAGGATGGGTTAGGAAACATTGATGAGGGTGTAGGAAACGCTGATCAAGGATATATCAATCCTGTTAATGATGAGGGTTTAGGGAATGTTGATGAAGAAGATGGAAAAAATGCAAATGTTAAGGGTTTAGGGAATGTTGTTGAGGGAGATAGAGCTGTTGATGATTCTGGTTTAGGGAATATTGATGAGGGAGATGGAAACATTGTTAATAAGGCTAGTTCAGGGAATGATTTAGGGAATGTTAATGAGGGAGATGGAAACTTAGATGATCTTGATGTTCCTTCTGTGTTTTTTGTGAGTGTACCATTTACTAGTGGCTGTGAAGACGAGGAATTAGTTCAAGCTAGGGTTGAATTTATGAATGTCAAGAATGAAATCAGAAGAGAGAAAGTGAATGTGAATACAGTTGGTTGTGGTTCTAATGATGAAGCAGGTAATGAAAATCGCGAGACAGGTTGTTCGAATGCTGAAGGAGGTGACAGTGGCTACCAGACAGAGTATTATGAATCTGATGAGATTGGTGATATAGTTAGTGATGAAGAGCAGATGGTTGATGATGCAACAAGGAGGAAAAGCAAATATCCTAGCTATAATGCATCAACAGCCATCCCAATCATAGAGTGTGGGATGTTGTTTGAAAGTTCTGAACATTTTAAATGTGCAGTTTCATTGTATTCAATCAGGACCAAAAGGGCAGTCAAGTGGGTTAAAAACTGCAAGACCAAAATTAGGGGTAAGTGTGTTGATGATAATTGTCCTTGGGTCATTTATGCTGCATATGTGAAAGGGTTAAATTCATTGCAAGTCAGAACTTTTAATGATAAGCATGACTGTAATAGGATTTTCACCAACCCTAGGATGTCCACAAAGATTATGGCAGAGTTATATGTTGATGATCTTCAAAAAAATCCTTTCATGAAGAATTTAGACATGAAGACATCAGTTAAAGATAAATTTGGGCTAGATGTTAGTATTAGTATGGTCAGGCGGGCAAAGAAAGATGTGAAAGATAAAATTCTCCTAAACTATCAGAAGGAATTTGGCCATCTCAAGGAGTATGCTGCAGTGATTAGACAAACCAACCCTGGCAGCTCAGTATATATACAATTGAAGCATCTAGTTCCAAATTCTCCACCTCTTTTTGAAAGGTATTATATATGTTTTGATGCACTTAAGAAGAGGTTTAAAGATGGATGCAGATTGCATTGAAGCTACACCTGTCCAATAATGGTGTAGAGCTTTTCAGAGAATTGACACCCTTTGTGACTGTATAGATAACAACATGTGCGAGGCCTTTAATGGCAGTCTCTTGCAAGCCAGAAAGATGCCAGTTCTTTCTTTGTTTGAAGCAATCAGAAGAAGACTAATGGTCAGAATTGGGAAGAAAAGGAAATATTGTAGTAAATGGAAAGGGATAATTGGGCCAAACATTTGGTCCATCATTAGAAAAGGGTCGGAGATAGCTGATCACTGTACTATTCATTTTAATGGATTACATGGTTATGAGATTTTGTAAGGTGAAGAACAATTTGTTGTTGATTTAAATAACAAGACATGTAGCTGTCGTAGGTATACAAGTTCTGGTATACCATGTGCACATGCCATATGTGCAATAAGGGATAAGAAGGAAAATGTGGAGGATTATGTTTCAAGTTGGTATCACAAAGATGTGTACATGGTTGCTTATGGATTTCCCTTACAGCCAATGCCTGGTCTCAAGGATTATCCTGAAGCTGATGATGGATCCGAAAGAATACAACCACCAGAAGTAAGAAAAATGCTTGGCAGGCCCAAGACAGCAAGAAAAAAAATACCAAGATGAGCCCAAGAAGAAGTCCACAACTTTAGAGCCGAATCTGTCGAGGAAAAGCATGGTTATGAAATGCCAACTATGCCACAAAGAATGACATAACAAAAGAGGGTGTCCTTTTAAAGGTAGAGAGGTAAGTTGTTACTAATTTGTCTTTTTTTAATTTAAATTATTTCACTGTTCAGTCACATGGGTTGCCTGGCCATTTCTTTTTATTAATGTTGTATTAATGCTTTAGGTTTTGGTTTAACCCTATTATATTTCATTTGCATTTGACAGCCACCAGAATCTACCCCACCACAATCTGCTTCAACCTCAGTTGCAAATATGCCTATAAACCCGAAATTTCTGAAAGCAACTAAGATATATCGGAAAGAACCCCACAATCCCAAAAAAAGAAGCTAACACCAAAAAGAAAAGGTGGATGTGTTGCTACATCTATTTCGGCTACTGAAGCTAAATCACAAGCACAATTCACAGGTATGGTGCTAAAACCAGGATGGTACCATTTATGTGTTAATGTCAGTCTTTATCAATCATGCTTCAGCTTGTTTATGGTAGATTTTTATGTTTTCAATTTATGGGCCATGTATATTTACTTCAATTCTTTTCGTTTCGATCTAGGATTTGGATCTGCTTCTTGTTCTGCTTCATTTGTTGCTGGAAAGGGAAATGCATCTGCTACAGTATCTGCAAATGAAAATGTTCCTTTTCTTGCCCAACAAAATGCACCAGATTCTACTTCACAAGATGCAAGCTTTTCTGTACCACTGGTTGCAACAGTTTCTACTCCACAAGCTGCAACAGTTTCTGCTCCATAAACTGCTCCTGTTTCTGCTTCACATACTGCACCAGAAAAAGTTCAACAACATGTTCCAATTTCTGCCCCAAACCCTCAACCTACAAAAGCTGCTAAACCTCAAAGGAGCAGAGCCTCACAACAAAGAGTTGCTGGAAGGGTCATTGTAGATGCAGATGGTAGGGTTATTGGCAACACAGATGCTAGCATAAGAACAAGCCCTAGATCAAGGGCAAAGTTCCTTGCATCAACTAAACATTCTCCATCGGTCAGTGCATTAGTCTCTCAAACAATTTCAAGCACCAGTAGTGGAGGAAGCACACACCCTACACATATTCCTACAAGGAGCAGTAAACGAAAAAGAATGGAAGGAATATGGTTGTACACAAATGAAGAGACGGGGATGCAAATACTGAATTTGAGTTATTATATGATAGCTTTTTAGAATGTTTTAACTATTTAGACTTTTAACTTTTATATAACCTTTGTTAATGACAGCCTGGAAGACCAAGCAAAAAGATTATTTCTTATGGGAACAAATCAAGCAAGGATAAAGCGAAAGGCAAGGATGGAGCTAGTGGAACTCAGGAGTCAAACAATTCTTCAAATGCCACCCAGAAGGGCAAAGAGAAAATTCCATGGAAATTGTAATCTAATGTTGAAACTTGTTTAGGAGTTGATTGTTAGAATGTTTATATTGATGAAGTCTATGAAAATGTTAATGATATTTAGCACATTTTTAACTATTTAGGTTTAACTATTATTCTACTTATGTTGAAACTCATGACAACAACCATTTTGGCATGATGCCAATTTTTGTAATTGGTTGTTGGTTCACATCAATATAATATTATTCGAATTATGTTCCTACAGAACCTGTGATTGCTATTTTACTTCTGTTTTTCAATATCAAAATGAGAATAATTGATATATATGTATTATCATCAAAACAATAGGAAACAGGGCAATAGTTATAACGAAGACTATTACTTATCATTAAAATATTAGCAGTGTTAGAAGGTTATACAACCTAATAATGGACTTTGCAATAGATATAAAAAGTTCTACATTTTAGGTAAGGCAAGTGACCTTTTCCCTACGCCTTTTGAGCCACTAATTAACACTAAAATTTGTACAATAATAAAGGAACAAGCTATTATAACATATACACATTTCCTTCCCCACCCACAGCCAACAGTTTGCTTTGAAGCTTCATAAGCTTCTTTCAATGTTTGCCTCATTGTTGCAACTTCCTTCTTCAAAGATAGGTTTTCTTCAATAATTTCTTTTTCTAACATCTCCACAGCATTATTTTTCAACTCTACAACTTCATTCTTCAACATCTTCACATTTTCATATAGACACCTCTCTCTCCTTCTAAGTTCCATTATCATCTCTCTTGCTCGTTCAGGGAATATAGGATCATGCCATGTATGGAAGCCGCAATTATAACCCTAAATCACATATATCATTTCAATTCAAACATCTTGAAATCTTAAAATCTTAAAACCTTAGACATTGAAATATACACTTACAAGGAATTGGTGGCATCCATATAACCGTCTACCAGGATTCTGATCAGTCCAAGAACACCACCTAGGTGCCTTCAAATTACAATAACAATAAACTTGACCTCCTTCATACTCCCATTCAACAGGACAAGTTGCTGTTATCAGCTTGTATCTCTTTACATCTAATCCTAATCTTCCATTCCTATTTCCATTATTAACAAAATAATTTAACAATGAAGCATTCAATCAATTTACAACTTGAGAAATTTACTACATTATGAATTAATTAAAGCTAAACTGATCAAACGAAACAATACTAAACCCATATGGATTAACTGATCATGATTTCAATAGTGCTAAACCCATAACAATTATTTAACCATATCTAAACCCAAATAGAAGAAAAATATTATAATGACTGAGATGAAATTTATAATTTCACGTAAAACCTTACCTTGATGAGCTCCCCCTTGATGAACTCTCAGAATAACTCATCTTCTTGCCTGAAACCCAAAATCTTTTCCCAACGAATCCAGCCACTTTGCCCTTTTGCTAACAAATCGGTTCACTTCAGCATTTGCAAACCTAGGAGAAAGCCAGATTTTCTCTTCTTTTCTAACTCCCACGCAAGCTTCAGCTCTATTTTGAAGCATTTGAAAAGCAAAATAACCATTAAATATCATAAAATTTAACTAACAAAACTAATAAACTAATGGGCTAAACGGCAAACGTTAGAATTGCCGGTGAGTGTGCATCACGCAGCAGGAAATTTGCATTTAGGCCCTTAATTGAACACTTTTAGAAACGTTAGGCACCTATTTAAGCACTTTGAAAGGTTAGGCACCAAATCGAGCGAACACGCAAACGTTGGGCACCAAATTGAGCATTTAGCCTTTGAATATCTAAGTTTGTCTTTGAGAAATGAGTTGAAATGTTGATGAAATTGATGATGATATATTCTAGATTCCATGGCTGTTTAAACATTGGTTTGGTGTTGAAATTTAGTTGCCAGAAACATGTTAAACACGTTGCTGAATTTTGCTTGAGAATATGGTTGGAATTCATTCTTTCTCATGCTAGCTACAAGCCATGGTTTAGTTATGCTTTGGTCTAGAAATTTGTTGATTTTGTGGTGATTAAATGAATGTGTTGTTGCTGAGTCAAATGGGTAGTTTAGTGATGGAATCATTGATGTTTGTGAAATAGAAATTTACTGGAAATTGAAAGAAAAACAATGATATAAATGGTTTATACTAAAGCTCGAACCTGTTGGCCAAAAAAAAAAAAAAGCTTGAACCTAATAGTCAACAAGATCATGTTTAAGTTAGTAACTTGGTGTGCAAACTAAATGGTGCAAATGAAATTGTTTTAGGATGATAATTTGTGTGTATAAATATAATATATAGAACTTAAAATCTGTAAAGTTTCATATCAATTGGAGTTAGCTTTCATTAAGAACTAAAGGACTAAATGCTTAGTTATTAATTCTGTTTTGAAAGCACCTAACTGGCAATAGATTTTGAGGGGCATAACTCGACCTATAAAAATTCAAATGATCATGTCAATCTAATGTCTAAATCATATTGAAATGAGTCCACTACAAATTTGTAGAAGGATCCAAGTTGAGACTCAAAGCCTAGGTTAGTGAAAATTGACAATCTTTGAAAGTGCTATGTTTTGCACAGAAAATAGGATAGTTCATGATTAAGTAATATTTTGAGCTAGGTGAAATTAGGATTGGAATGAGTTGTCAACTAGAAAGTTGTAGAGGGGTTTCTTAACTTTCTGAATAATCAAGAATCAAGTAAAATCATTAAGCATAGAATGAGTTATGGTGAAAACACTAAGGTATAGTAAATAACGTTTTGGAACTATTTATGGTTAAACTTCAATTTTGGCAGTGTCTTTGTAGGGACATTTGGGGGACCAAATGATATTCAAATTAAGTGAGACCAATCGTATTTGAAAGATAATTAAGTCTTATAACAATGTATAGAAGAATTTTTTAGCTAGTTTTGGCTGTAGAAAGAGTTATCAGAAAGTTTCCGTAGGGTCGCATAGAGTTGGTGATGCTATCGACAAAAATTTTAGAGTTGTTTATGACTACTTTATTTCGTGAAGTGTGATTTTTGTATAAAACATGAATTGATGTTTAAATGTTATAAAATGTTGTTTAATGGGAGATTGGCTTGGGTATTGAGTTGTTTGCTTGGGAGTGTTAATTTCAAAGAAGAAAAAGAAATGTTGTCGGTCTAGCATAGGAAATGGTTTGGTGTAGAGTTGACCAAAAGTCAAACCTTTTTAATTTTAGTCTCGTTTTTGCTCCGATTCGATCCGAACCAATTTCAAATAATGTCTAAACACTTCCTAAGTGTGTTGTGAGTATATAGTTCACATTGGGGTGATAAAATACCAAAGTTGCACTTGAGGTGAAAATTTACCAAAATGCCCCTATAAAGGGCAAGTGACTATTTGAACTCTTAATTTAAAGCGAATCAATCACAAATCTTCATAGTCCCAATAAAAGCCTATTTAAGCTAATTAAGTTTGCATATGCATGAATTTGATTTTGAAAATGTTTTTCTAATGAAAATTTAATCGGAATAGGAGCACCGGCTCAAGATCGCGGTAAGGCTCCTACTCTGCAGTTGGGTTAACATGGGAGTATACAACTCTCCTAATCCATGAATGGTTTGACCTCAATGTTTAGTGACATTGATGGCAAATGTTTTTAATTATTTTAAATTAAATATTTTATTGATTTGGGATATAGTATGCCATTGAACAAGCATACACCTTTTTGTGGGTGTGTTATATGTATAATATATTTATGATGATACAAAAGTTTTTCAAAGATTTTATGAACACCCGATCGAGGCATGATGAGAGTCTATGGCGACTTACCCGATCGAGGTATATGTTTTTATATAAACCTAATCGTGGTGTGATTATGGTCCATGTGAGGCCTGCCGATTGACCTATAATATTAGTCCATGAGGGACTTATTGCTAGCTTAGTTATTGTGGCTTGTGGACCATTCTCCAAAAGGAAGACACAAGTGCACTATCCTGGAGTAGAGAGGCGCGGAGGGTGACTCGTTAGGGGGTAGTGTAGTTGTTTTGAGACAACTTCAGCAACATTGGGAGAAAATAACATAGTGTATATCGATATATATATATATATATATATATATTTATAACTTGATTTGATAAGAATTTCTCCTAATGGTTCGAGCTCATCGACAGATGAGGCTCATTCGATTTCAGCTGCCCTAACAAAATCATTTTGATGAAAATGATTTTATGGTTGGGAACTTTATTTATGAAATAAATAAGGATTTATGATAATGTTTTTGGTATATTGTATTCCCCACAATTTATGTCTTTTACATTGTTTCCAAACCGCATCATTGAGTCGGTTGGACTCAGCCCTTAATCGCTCAATGTTTTCAGGCAATTAAAGCTCAGAGAGGAGCTATTTTCTAGTAGCACGTGCCAGCTATTTCTTCAGCTGTCTAGGTGATTACCATTCCTAGAGTGCTAGTGATCCAATGTTACTTTATGTTTCCGCTGTATTTTGTTTTCATCTACACCGCACTCTGAATATTATACCGTTTTCATGTATTTTCACATTTGGGGATTTTACCAATGTTATGGCTAGTAGAACTATTTTCAGTATACTGAAATTTTTATCTATGAGATATATATTTGATGTTGATTTAAATAAATTTGTATTTGTTTTGGCTATGAATATAATAAATGCCTGGTACTATCTTCGCGGTGTGGTTGCCAGAACATATCTCGAGGCAATGTAGTGGCTGCCGCGTGGCCAAACTTGCGGGTCGGGATGTGACAAAAATACATATTTAAGTAATTTTATATTTTCAAATTCATAGTTTATAACAAAATATAAATATGAGAATATTTTTTATATGATTAAAAAATTATATTAAACAAGTTTAACTTAAAAAATTATTTATTTTAGAATTTTTAAAGTTTTATTTATTAAAATTTTAATGTATTGGTTTTTTAAAAAAAACTTTATGTTTGTGGATCGTAACTTTTAAATGGGGACTATATACATATACTCAATTGGAAAATTGTGACTTTTTAATGGTGACTGTATATAAGATTTAAAATTTATTCCTCTTTGGAATTCCTGTACAGATATTCAATTGAAGATCATGACTGTTTAATGAGGACCATGTATAATATTTGAAATTTATTAAATTTTTTGGGATCATGACTTTTAAATAGAATCATATAAAAATACTCAATTGAATATCGTAACTTTTTAATGAGGACCGCATATAAAATTTAAAATTTGATCACCTTCTAGGGGTCATGACTTTTTTTTTTAAATAAGGATCATGACTTTTAATTGAAGACTGTGTTCAAATATTTAATTAGGTATCATCACTATTTAATTAGATCATGTGTAAGACTTAAAATTTGTTTCTTTCTTGGAACCTTAATTTTTAAATGAAGGTCGCATACAGATATTTAATTGGGTATCATGAATTTTAAATAAAATTATGTACAAAATTTAAAATTTGTTCATTTTTTAAGGAAGTGACTTTTAAATGGGGATAAGGCTTTTTTAAAACAAATCAATATTTTTCACAAACGTTGGTAGTTGAGTCTTGAATTGAGATAACAATATATAATTTATTCATAAAAAATTATTTGAGTAATTTTTAATATTAATAATTTTTTAATATTAATATGACAAAAAATTAATAAGACAAAAAATTAATAAAAATAAATACACCCATATGCGATGACACGTGCTAAGAAACTAGTTATTACAAAGACCAATTTACAACTAGCCAACACCTTAATTGGCTTTCTTACACTCACTCTCTCCCTTTAACTCCAACAAGATCCTTATCCATTTCTACAAGTTGAAGACTTGAAGTACTAACTGGGTTTTCCCGTTTCGCAAAGCTACATGCATGGGGCTAACCCAGCTTGGTTTAATGTCCTTGCAAACGCCAGCCATGGAGATGCCTTGCAGATGCCGCTACATATATGTAATGGAGTCTCAGCAAAAGACTGTATCAATATCCTTCAAAAGACTTGCTTTCTCCTCAATTAGTGAGTACAAGTCGTCAAAGTTTCCTGTTCGAGCAGCTTCCTCCAACCTTGGATCCATATTATCTGTCGACCTCAATGTATTGCAGTTAATTAAGAATATGGGAGAGAGTGTGTTAAACTCTATTTTACCCCATAAAATGTGTCTTAATATCCCTCAACTTCCCCTCTTCAATAAATTAGAATGATAAACTTTGTCCACTTTTGCTTTGCAGGTGGAATCAGAAGAGTAGAAGAGAAACTTGGCTAAAATGGAGTTGGAGACTGGCCTAAGCTTACAACAAATATATCCAGTATATCCGTCCATGGATTGGTCTTCAACCGTGGACGGATAGATCAAGCAGCGTGACAGTTCACCTCGAAAGCTCTCAACCGTCGACGGATAGTCTCTCACTCTTCGACGGATACTTCGAGCAGAAGCCCTGGATGAAGAACTTAAGAGGATCCGTCGACGGATCATTACTCATCCGTCGATGGTCAACTTGGTGTCAGTTGGTATTTAGGGCCATTCGTTGCTGAACTTTGAGAAAGATTTGGTAAAACCACTCCATCAAGAACAGTGGCGAAGTGAGGAGATAGTCAACACCCACCTTCAGATCATGTCTTGTCCTTGCTATTGTAATCTTTAAATATTTTATAAGGACATTCTTTCTTATCAACTTGGGAAGAGAAAGGCTTAAGGAGAGAGAGAAAGAGTTGTTTTATCAACAGCTTAGGGCGAGAGAGTAGAGCTGTCAAAAGCTGACCCGAACCCGATAACCCGATCCGATCGATCTGAACCCGAAACTAACCTGACCTGATTTGACTAAAAAAAGTAAACGACTCGAATCCGACCGATCCGAAACTCGATTGACCCGTAACCCGATTGACCCGTAACCCAATTGATCCGAAACCCGATTGACCCGAGAATCTAACCCGAAAAACCCGAGAATCTAACCCGAAAGAACCGGACAAACTAATGAAATATTCCCTCTGTCCCTATTTATCTGCCTCCTGCTAGAAGCTTTATTTGTTTCTAGAAACTTTATTTATTCCTTTTTATCTTTCTATATCCCAGCATTAATTATTAATTTTTTAAAATTACCCTTTTAAACTACTTTTTTTCTCTCTTAAATAAATATTTTTTCTAAATAGGAGAGAGAATTAAAGAAGAAGAAAGATAAGGATAAAATAAGAAAGTCAATGTAAATATATATGAAATTTTGTACCATAATTACTTTTTTTGCCCTGTATGAAATGATTAATTATAATAGACAAATAGGGACAGATGGAGTATTTTTATATACCTCATAAACTTCAAATTTAATAAATAAATTTGATAAAGAAAATAAAAATAAAATTTTGATAAAATTTTGATCAAAGTGAACTTAAAAAAATATTTTTTCATAATTATGGTTTTTAAATTTTATTATTATGAATTTATGATTGAATTATATGAATTTATAGAATATTATTACTTAAATTTAATAATATTAATTATGAACATTATTAAGGAAATTTTGAGAATTTACAAAAGGCCATGTTGATTTCATCATTACTGATCAAATCAATAAATAAATTTTTTCATGTGAATAACAATTTTCCATTCTAACTAAGAAAAATTATAAATTATAGTAGTATTAATAAATTACTAATATTCATATCAAATTAGTGAATTATCTATCCAACAAAAAGTATCTAAACATTAAAAATTTGAAATTAAAATTTCAATATGTTGTCATATATTTTCTCCTTATAATTTAGTTCTCGCCAAAACAAATAATTTAATGAGAATGCCGAATGTAGTGTGTGTGCAAGTTGTTCTATTATGCAGAAGTAGGTGATGTTAATCACTAATCACTATAAAGTATAGTCTATATACAAGTCTTAGAAAGGAAAGAACAAAACAAAGTCATTAGCACTAAGATAATAAGATACTAAGATTAGTGGTTCATGGTGGCCATAGCTGTATGAATCATGAATTTATTATATATCAATTAGAATTTAGAAATGAATTAGTAAATAATAAAAATTTAAATATTTATTTTATTTAAAACTATAGATAATTTATAGGAAAATTTTTAAAAAAATTATAAATATTACTAATGTAATTAATGCATTTATAACATTACAAATTTAATTAATTTAATTACAATTTATAACAAATATAATAAATAATATTTTTGATAAAATCTCTCTTAAATATTAATTTGTAAAATCAAAACTTTAATTCAATTTAAAAAAATCGACAATCCGAATGACTCGAGAGTTAAATAAAAAAAATCAAATCCAAATGATATAAAATCCAAAAAACCTGTAACCTGAAAGACCCGATGGTCAAACCCGAAAACCTGAACCCGAAACCCGAATGACCCGAAACCCGAAAAATCCGAGACCCGAATGACCCAAACCCGAATGACCCGAAACCCGAAATGACCCGAAAATCTTTTTGACCCAAACTGACCCGACCTGATTGACCCGAACCCGAAACCTACCTGATCAACCCGATTTGACACCTCTAGGAGAGAGGGTGAGTTGTTCAGTTTTTGGGAGCCGGTTCATCTGAAGAAGAGAAATTTTCTGGTTTTTGGTTCTATGTATTTTCGTTTTGCTCTTTATGTATAGCTAAACAATTCATTACTCCAATCTATTAATAGAATTTATTCTTTGATCTACTCTTGTGAGGCTCTTGTGTTTGTTTGATATCTTCTCCATTAGTTGATCTTCAATTTCTAGTATTTAAAAGATGATATTCTTGTGTATTATCTTGTCTTTTGTATTGCTTGATTAGTTAGTTACAAATAACTGATTGGGTGATTCATTTGCTTGCTAATATTTGAACTCCTCTTCTTGATTTGGGTGAGTTCTTATGTTCTAGGTAACAATTGGATGTATTAGGTACATCCAAGGGGATTGAAGATGCAATTGAATGATAAATGCTGGGTTTATTGTTAGTTGTTGTTAACTTGCATCTTTCTATTGTTTAATGCTCTTTTATGCTTGAATTTGAGTTGCTAGAATTTGAATTGGCAATAGAGGAAGGGATTGAAAATGATGCTTGAGGAAAGATCTAGTGGATGTGAAGTTGGGTTCTAATCCATTGAGTTAGCCTATTAATGGGGGAAATTTCTATTTAGTGAGTCTATGATCAGGTGTTAAATCAAAGGGGTTAGTTCTTTAATAGATTGGAGGCCTTTAATCTTTGTTTCCTTCTTCATTATTGTTTTTAGGTTAGCTCTTTTTTTTTTTTTCTGTTCTTGTCAACAAACAAAAACCCCCCTGATTTGCTTTAAATTTCTGTTAATGGTTTTAGAAAGTATAGTGAATTCAGTTAAGCTTCCTTGAGGGATTCGACCCTTGCTTCCCTAATTACACATAGGAGTAGTGAGGTTAATTTTATTACTTTGCGACGGGTAACAGAGTGTTTGAAGAAAATATGGTAATGGTTAAATTGGATCCATATTGTTGCAGGTACATATACTATATATTAGATATTGGACTCACGGCAAGTTATGATGTATGTGGCACAAAGTGAGATTTTGAGATGAGACGACTTTTCATCCATGCTTTTTGAATTTATGAGAGAAAGAGAAAAAAGAGTAAACAAATAATAATTCCTTACCATCAGGTTTAAATTTTTTGCTCAATAATGAAGTTTTTTTATAACTACAGAAGCAAAACAAAGGTTCGATCGAGGAATTACATACAAAGGTCAGATATACAAATAGTCATCATTCAAATGACTCAAAAGCTGGATGATCAGTGACCACCCAAGGATAAGCCACACAATCTTCATATTAAAAACAACATTATTTCAAACAATTAATCCTGCCAGCAGGAAGATTCATCATTTACCTGATGATTATGCACATACTCCAGAAATGAGTACTTGACAAGGTGTTCATTTTCCAGGAACGTGGCATTTGTTCTACTTATTTATTTATTTATTTATTTATTTATGTTTTCTCTAGTGATAAAATATGGGTTGAGATTCCTTTGATAATTTTGATGGCAGATTTTATTTTGAAAAAAAAAATGTTTAGCAAAATTTATTGCTTTCTTGAGGACAAAAAAGGGAGTGGTGGGTTATCCCTTTGTAAGATCTTTGTAAATATCCTTTTGCCCTCACATAATTAGAATTTTAGAAGGTGGGAAGATTTTGATATGCTATCTGGTTAAATGAACTAACTTAATTAACTTTCATCTGTAATATCTATGCTAAATCTGATGCTTGGAGATCTGTGATTTAATTTGAATCTGATTATTTTATACTGTACATGTTTTGAAATTTAGTTTAATTGGTAAGTTTTATTCTTAAAATAAGTTTTTATTTAATTAATCTTATGTAGGTTGTTCGGTTTTGATCTGTAGAAAAGCCAAAGGAGGAGGAATTTACTCTTCAGTTGTAAGTTTGTCCTATCACAAAACTTTACACTTTCAGTGGATACATTCCGAGGTGAGTATACTGATTTTGATGAATTTCTGCTTACAGGTTGTTCATGCTCTTGCTATCAAATGTCTAGGTCAATGCTTCACAGTTATGATGATGTTGTTGAAAGGGTGGCTCACCATCTTGGCTTGGATGATTCCTCCAAAATTAGGCTTACATCCCATAACTGTTATTTCCAGCAACCTAAACCGCAACCTATCAAGTACCGAGGAGTGGAGCATTTGTCTGACACGCTGGTTCACTACAATCAGGTTTTTCAGGCCTCCAATTGTAATTCTGTTTGATAATAGGCCATTGTTTATTAAAATTTTGATTATTTCTGAACCAAGGTATATTTCTGTTTTTGCCAGACTTCTGATATTCGGTATTATGAGGTTTTGGACATCCCTTTGCCAGAACTCCAGGGCCTTAAAAGGTTGAAAGTTGCTTTTCACCATTCTACCAAAGATGAAGTGAGTGTCAATTATGATATTAAATGTTTCAGTTACTATTTGTTTCAAAGTGTATTGTCAATCTGTTTTGTTCCTTATAGATTATTTGTTTTCTCAGGTTGTGATTCACGCTATTAGATTGCCAAAGCAGAGCACTGTAGGGGATGTTCTTGGTGACCTCAAGACAAAGGTACCTATTGCAACTTTGATTTTCCTAATCGTGAATTTTCTCCTTCAAAATGTAAATACTGTGAACAAAGCCTTTAAGCAAATTGAAATAGTTTTAAAAGATCATTTTGCTTTTGAGGGAAAGCATTTTTGATCTATTGCTGATATGTGGCATGAATGTTGTTCCCTTATTATACTGTTATATTTACATTGGATATGGACTCATCACCCAATTTTGAACTACATGGATGCTGCTCCCTTAAAATGAATGCTGTCACTTTATAGTTTTAAAATTTTTAGAAGGAAACGATAACTTGTGGTTTGCCATGCTTTTGCAACAAGATAAATCTTGCTAATATTCGAATTTAACTATTGTTAGATACATTGATATTCCAAATTTCAACTGCCATGTTTTATGGTTTGTTCCAACTGACATGACAAAATGCTTGAAGCCTTTGTTCCCAAAGATCAGACGGGAAAAACAACAAAAACAAACTATAGCGTTTTCCAGTATATGGACCTGGCTACTTGGACTGGCATGGTTATCTTCTGCACCATATCCTCACTGAGATTAGTAAATGAAGGTTTTTTAATGGTTTCCACTCCTGCCATTTTGTTCTTCCTTAGTACCTTTTGACTCCTATAGTTCCTAATCCTTTCCCCAAGATTTGAACCTGAAGATTGAGTATTGAACATATATGAAATGAGTATTGAACATGCCAATTGCTCAGAACAGAAGATAATAAGATATGTCTAGAAAGGGCTTGAGAAGAGGATAGGCTATGAGGATATTATCCAAATTATATAATTAAAATCTTTAATACACTTAGTAGTTTAACCATTTTTTATGTAAAGTGAAAAAGTTGGAAGTCTCCCTAACCCCTGTATTGTTTTAAAAGAGCCTCATATGTTTTTGATGATTGATCAAGTTGGCTAAGCATTTATCTTTTCCGGATTTTGCTGCTGCCGCCACTTAATTAAAAATAAGACTGTGTTTTTATATGTAAATATCAGGATGTATATCTTTCCACTACATTAATGCCCCAGGTTGCCAGTTGTTAGAAAATATTTACACTTTTTCCTTTTCCCCTGTCATTTTGCTCTTTCTATTCTTATTCATTTCTTGCGAATCTTTTCTCCTCAGCTCTCTACATCCGCCATACATTTTTCCTTCCAATCCATTCAACATTGCTACCCAACCCGTTTTATCAACAATTTGATAATCTTCTGCTTTCTCTTCCTTAGCATTTTGTTTTTATATCTCTCTCTATCATAAGGAAAGTGAAGAAGTCAAAATGCCAACAATAGTGAAGAAAAAGCTCTAGTTAGGATACCAATTTGGTGCAAACTTGCGTTCTTATCTCCTTAGCCGAGTCTGGTGATCTGACATATATGAAAGACATGCCCTAGTCAGCAAATTGCTTTGTTGATTGTGGTACAGGTGGAGTTGTCCTCATCCCAATGCTGAACTTAGATTGCTTGAGGTTTTCTATGTCGAGATATACAAGGTATTCAATAGTTTCCTCAAAACTGATTCTTAATGTTTGCATGTTGTCATGCATTCTGGTATAAACTTATGGTGTGCAAGTATGCGTATATGTATGTGGTGGTGCCTGTGTCTGGCTGTGTGAGCTTGCGGGGCATGACTGCCGGTGGTTGATAGAGAGAGTTCATGCATGTTTGGAAGTTTTAAGCAAATTGTGATGCAAAGTGGAAGCTGTTGTTTTCTTTTTCAAGCTTAAGTAATTTGGAAATAACCAATGAGTTTTAGTAATGATTTGGAATTTTCTTTTAAATTGCTATGCAGTAAAGGTGTTCTTGTCTTAAATTAGTGTTGATAATATTTTTCTTGTCTGTCCATTAGGATAAAATAAATAATGTATTATAGCAACAAATTTTATAATCTTTTTTCAGTAACTTTTAACTTCTTTATATGGAATGTTTGCTCTCATTTTGATTTTAAGCAAAGGTAAGTTCAACTTGATTACTAGTTTTGAAGATCGTTTTGTGAATTAATTTGGACTCAATATTTTATCATCAAATTCTCGAAATTATAACCTTAATTTTGTAAAATGATTTGAAGTGAGGAGTTTTAGTTTCTGCTTCGGGTGTAAATTTTAAATTTGCATTCTTATTTTCCTTTTTTTTTTTCCTTTGGGTCATATAAAAGTTTGTGTCCATCTTTAGTGCTGTGCCTTTGCTCAATTGCTGAGTTATCAAAGCTTATTAAACTAGAGTTATTCAATGATGTGGTTGATGGGTGAGAGCTAGAATTCCAAATTTTACGCTTTGCTTGTTTGCTTCTTCTGACTGGTTTTGTTCAGGAATTCCTACTTAGGACCTTTGCTTTGTTAACTCTGTTTTTTATGCTGCAGATCTTCCCGCTCGGGGACAAGATAGAGAATATAAATGATCTATATTAGACGTTACGTGCAGGGGAAGTAAGGCTTTTTTGGCCTCCCAGCATGTAGTAAAATATGTTTTTATGTGCTTGTCTTCAATCTTGTAGATACCTTTAGAAATCCTGACAAAATAGAAATTTCAATTATGACATTAGCTTGATGGTAAAGTAGAACAATCAACATTGTTAGATTTCCATGTTTTGCATGCATAGCAGGATTGACAGTGCTTTGAATCTCTGTATTTTTCAGTATAATAGTGCTGAACTTAATTCCCATTTAATTATCTATTTTTATGGCCTCTTTTGGTGTATTCTATCACCCAAGCAGCAAAACTGGTTTACAGTTTGAATAAATCCTTAGTTTCCTTTGATGAGCAGTTGAATTAGTACAATTAGTACAGAAAGAATTTGATCCAATTGAGTCGGAAATGGCTTTTGAACATGTCCAAGGTTTCATAGGAGAAGAGGGCAAATTTTTTCTTTGCTTTTCATCTAGTGATTTTTTTTTTATTCTTTTCTATAGGTTCCCATTCTATTTGTGTCTCGATTCTGTTCCATTTTTCAATTTTTCAGTGACCATAATAATCCAACGGTTTTGGTTACTATTGATCATGGAATAATATAATTGGTTGGCTACACTATAAGTTTCTTTGCACTCTGTCGAACTATAGGGCTTCTTTGTTTTCCTTTTTCTGTTCTTATTCTTTTCTGTTATCCTTCCTCCCCTGTATTGATCTGATCTTGACTTCTTATTGCCTTAGATACCAGAAGAGGAGAAACATATTGGTCGTCATGATCGTGTGATTCATGTTTATCATTTTATGAAAGACACAGCACAAAACCAAGTGGTAAGTGCATGAATACCCTTCCCCACATCCCCGCCCTCTCCTTGACTGGACCAACATTATCTCAAAATATTATTCACTTTATAATAATGACTGTTTAAAACTTGGTGATGGAAAGGTTAGTTAATGCTTTGCTTATCTATTTGTTTCTTGGTCACCCTTAACAGCGGGTACTGAATTTTGGGGAGCCATTTTTCCTTGTGATTCAAGAGGATTCAGAAAAAATTAAGGGTTCCGGATGAGGAATTTGCGAAGGTATGATCGCCACCTGATGCAAAAGTCAATCTTATTGTGTTCTGCTCATCAAGATTGCATTTCTGATCCTTTTAGTTTTCTATATTGTTTCTCTTATTTTATTTCCCCTTCTTTTTTTTTTTAACTAATATTAGCATATGGAAGATTTTTACAGTTTTTCCTTTTTATTTTCAAATATTTATTTGTTTGTTTTTGTTATTCCTTCCCAGTGGAAGTTTGCATTTTTGCCACTGGGTCGTCCCGAGTATCTACATGACTCTGATGTTGTCTCTACTCATTTTCAGGTTGTCCTTTGCCCTTCCTCGCATCTTTCTCATTGATTATTACTGTTGTTTTAGAGAAGGGACTTATATGGTGCTTCGGAACAGTATCTTGGACTGGAACACTCTGACAATGCCCCTAAGAGGTCGTTCGCAGCAAATCAGGTACAAATATTTCTGAGCAGCTTTTTCTAACGATGGTGTTAATTAAAATGTAAGTGGTATGAACAATGGTCTTGTGAAAAATGTGTCAACCTATGAGATTCTATATTTAGGTGGTGGAAAGACTATTCGGACTAAAAGTTATTTCCCACATTCAAGAAATTTTAGCGCTTTTTTATGACATGGAATGTTTTTTGGCCCCAAGAACAGTCTCTCCTTTCACCTTTCAGACAAATTAGAATGGTAAAATAATACTCTGCATTTTTCTAGAGTAATTGTGAGTTGTCACTAATGTATCATTGAAACCGGTTGCCCGAAGTACTAGCTGATTTGGCTCATTGTTAGTAGAGGGAAACTTGTGTTCTTACTTTCTTGACTCCGTATCATCTATTTATTTATGTTTTCTCTTGTGACAAAAATATGGATTGAGTTTCCTTGATGATGTTGACGGTAGATTTCATTTTGCAAAAAGTAGTTTGCCTTACTTTTTGCTTTCTTGGGGACGAAAGAAGAACCGAGTGGTTATCTCCTTGTGAGATCTTTGTGAATATCCTTTTTCTCTCACATAGTTAGAATTTTAGAAAGTGGGAAGCTTTTGATGTGCTATCTGGTCAAATGAACTACCTTTCATCTGTAATATCTTTGCTAAATCTATAAGTTGAGGAATTATGCTAAATGATCTGATGCTTGGAGGTTTGTGATTTAATTTGAATCTGATTATGTTATACTGTACGTGTTTTGAAAATTAGTTTAATTTGTGATTTTTATTCTCAAAATTAAGCTTTCAATTAATTAATCATATGCAGGCTGTTCGGTTTTGATTGTTAATGAATAGATGGGATCTATTGATCGTATGTAGAGTGTGAACTAACATATATATGGGATCTATTGATCAAAATACTTAAAACTATCTAGATGAATGAGTGAACTGATATTAGAGATTATGGGTTTATATTAATTATCTTTTCCTATCTTACAGACCATGGAAACTAGGACAAGTTTTCCAAAAGAGTTGACTCGAGAAGACATGGACACATTCTTTGAAAACTTAGAGTCTGAATTTGCAAGTACTTGTCTGCTCAAGTTTGAGGAAGCCTTGAGCATAGCCCCAGCTAACTTTAATGATTCAGGGAGGATTTCTTCAATTCAGAAGGCAATCAAGGTTCTTTGTTTTTCTGATTGTTCCGCTACCTTCACTCTCAACCAAAAAGCAGAGCTACTTAGCATGGAGAAAAATTTTGAAGAATTATCTGAGCGAGCAGCTAAAGCCTCTAAAGAGAAGAATCTGATCCTTGAGATGGGATCCATGAAGCTGACCCTAAGTCAAAGTTTGGAGAGCAACCTCATGAGATTTAAAGCGGCTAAGGCAGATACTGAAGAGATAGAGAAGAAAATTGCCACCCTCCAAGTTCTAGTTGACTCCCTCCTTGCTCAAATTAATGAGGAAGAAAGGAAGAACGAGAAAATCTTGGGTGAGAAGAAAGTAATGTTTGAAGTTTGCAAGGACTCAAAAATAAAGCTGAGTGCATTGGGAGAGGAATGGCCAGAATATGAGGCTAGGATGAAGGCTGCTGAGGAGGAGGAGAAGACTGTGGAAGCAGAATGGAGCAGAATGAAATATTTTATTTCTTCTCTAAGGAAAGGTTTGAGTTAAGCATTTTCACCTTTGTCAGAAAAAGGTTGTATGGAATATGTATTACCTGTGGATGAGCTTTAATCTAGTAGGTTTGAAATCAATGAAAATGTTTCTTAATATTGGCCTTCATGTAATAACCAAAAATCTTTTTAACTTCTAGGTTCTACTTATGATGTTATGCATGGAAACCCATTTGGGTTTTTTTTTTTTGTTTTGTGTGTTATCATGTTCTTGATTGAATTGTATCAAATGAAAAGGGTTTTGGTTATTAGCTATTTATACAATTTCTGTTTCGTTCTGGCCAAGCCGACTCGATATATGAAGTGAGTGATTGCATTATGTTCTTGGTTGCTTTGGGTCATCAAGGGAAGGGTTTGTTTTCCAAGTAAATATTGGTGAAGGGTTGTGAGGATTTGGTTTGTGTACATCCTACGTTAGGGACCAAGTTAAAATTACTGCAGGTTGCTGCTTCTAAAGCTTGCAAGGATACCCCAAAGACTGATAAATGGCACACTTATGGAGTGGTAAGGTTGAATTCTTGTTTGTGTAAATGTGTTTGGTATGAAGGATATTGAAGGGTAAATTGTAATAAAAGAAAGTATTTACCAAGAGTGTTTTACATGAATTTTGTGGGGCTTCAGGGGTCAGAGTCAGCTTGGAGAAATGAAAACTGTTTTGTCTCTCCTGAGGCATGGTGCGGGCAGGCTAGTTGGATGAGTAACTTATTGGGTATTGCCAGCCACCACTAATGACGTTGAGAAATACTTGGGAGTTCCGCTTGTGCATTTGGGGTGTGTGTATGTGTGTGTGGTGGTTGGGAGGTGGTTGTGGGTGGGCATGGGTAAGCTACCCGAGCTTCAGCTCCACTCTTTGATGTCTGGAATTTGATGATGAGATGATTCAAATGTCTAAATTTCTTTGTTTATTTGATGAAAAATCATGGATATAGAATGAGGAAGCTTATTAGAGACTATGCTAACTGAAATTAGATTTTAGTTTAATTTCTAGAATTTCTTTAATAAAATGCTTGCTAAATGCGGTTAGATTTCTTGTCCTTTGGAAACAGAATTCCTTTCACAGAAGTATGAACATTAAATAACCCATTTTTATTCTGAACGTTAATATTATGCAGAGATGCATGCAACAATGGAGTAGGAGTACTGAAAACATTTTGAGCTCCTCTCTCGGGCACTAGGCCTAAAGTCTGACCACCTTTTCGGATTGGATTGTCCAAAGGGGCATTGTCTTCTGAGTCATTACTACCCAGCATGCCCAGAGCCTGAGCTGACCATGGGAACTACAAAGCACTCTGATTCTGAATTGGTCACCATCCTACTTCAAGACAATATTGGTGGACAGCAAGTTTTCCATCAAAATGAGTGGATTGAAGTTCCTTTTGTTCAAGGGCTTTAGTTGTAAACATCGCAGATCTCTTATAGGCAAGTTATTTTTACATTAAAAGGCATTCTGCCTTTGATATATCCATCCACCCATGCATCATCCTTCAGTATCTCTTTGATCATCATCGTGTCAGAGTTAAGTTCTTGCACTTGACAACAAATCCTGGAAAAAATTGAGGGCCCATTTGGTCGGTGAACACGCAAAAATGTACTTGATAGTTGCACCCCTGGAATTTGAACTGTTCAAAGAAATCTTATCTTAGCTGGCCCAGGAATTGGAAGTTTTCAGCTTCCTAAATTGGCATATTATATTGTTAATTTGTTCTGTAATGTTCCTTCTAACAAATGGAATATAATAGAGTATATATTTATTAACAGAGAACATTAAAGATAGTTCAACCATTATTTCTTGGTAATCTCCTAAAGTTCTTACCAGAAGCATGCCACTTCGTTATGTTCTCAGTAATCATGACTTCTTCCACAACTTCGATATTCTAATAGTAGCCTTCAGAATTCAAGGTAAATCTTTCCAAAATAAGTATGGCTTAGTACCCGACTTGATCCTAAACTATACAAAAAATGATAGATTAGTATCAAAGTTTCTTGTTCGACCAGCCTCCCCCAACCTTGGATCCATATTATCTGTCGACCCCAATGTATTGCACTTAATGAAAACTATTGGAGAGTATTTGAAGGAAATATAGTCATGGTTAAATTGGATCCATAACATTGCAGGTACATTTATTATACTAGTTTCTTGCCACGTGCTATTGCACGTGGTGTATCTATTTCTATTAAATTTTTGTCATATTAATATTGAAAAAGTATAAACTCTAAAAATTACTCAATTAATTTTGTATAAATAAATTAGATTGTTATCTCAATTCAATTCAAGACCTAACGATCAATGTTTGTGAAAAAATTGATTTGGTATTGAAAAAGACTTATCTCCATTTAAAAGTCACGTCAAAAATAAAAAAATTTTAAATCTTGTATATTATCCCTATTTAAAAGTTATAATTCCTAATTAAGTATTTGCATATGATCTTCATTTAAAAATCAAGGTTTCAAGAAAGAAACAAATCTTTAGCCTTATACATGATTCCATTAAAAAGTGATGATCCCTAATTAAACATTTATACATAGTCCTCATTTAAAAGTTATGATCCTTAAAAAGTGAACAAATTTTAAGTCCTCATTAAAAAGTCACGATCTCTAATTGAATATTTCTACATGATCCCATTTAAAAGTCATTATCCCAAAAAATTTAATAAATTTCAAATTTTGTACACGGTCCGTATTAAAAAGTCACAGTCTCAAAAAAGAAACAAATTTTAAATCCCGTACACAGTCTCTTTTCCCCAATTGACCATCTATACATGACTTCCAAAAGAGGAACAAATTTTAAATCTTATACACTATTCCCATTAAAAGTCACAATTCCTAATTGGAGTTTTTGTATACAGTATCCATTTAAAAGTTACGATCTGCAGTTAAATTTTTATATACAGTCTTCGTTTAAAGTCACAGTCCATAAGAAAATGACAAATTTTAAATATTGTATATGCGGTCCACATTTAAAAGTCATGATCTTTAATTGAGTTTTCGTACATGGTCAAAGTTATGATCCCCAATTGAGTATTTGTACACGATTCCTATTGAATATTTATATACGGTACTCATTTAAAAGTCAAGGTTCCCTAAAAAGGAAAAAATGTTAAATCTTGTATATGGTCCTCATTAAAAAGTCAGAATACCTAATTAAGTATTTATGCATGGTCCTCATTAAAAACTCGCGGTCTCTAAAAAGGGAACATATTTTAAATCTCATACACGGTCCACATTTAAAAGTTTTTATTTTCAATCAAGTATTTGTATATAGTTCTCATTGAGTATTTGTAAACGTTATAGGTCCCTATTTAATAGTCAAAATTTCCAATTAAGTATATGTACATGGTCCTTAAAAGAATAACAAATTTTAAATCATATACACGATACTCATTAAAATGTTACAATCCCATATTAATCCCATATTAAGTATTTGTAGACGTTCTTCATTTAAAAGTTACAATCTTCAATTGCGTATTTGAATACGATTCTCATAGAGTATATGTAAAAGTTATACTATGTATATAATTCCTATCTTTCATCCCACTCTTATAAATAAATGGCTTAAAGTCCAATTTGGTTCCAAACCTTTTGAGAAATGAACCAAATAAGCCCTTAAGCTTTTTATTGATCCAAATAAATCCTCAACCTTTTATTGTTAGCCAATTTAGCCAAAAATTGGATGGAAGGTCGACAATTCTGTTAGAGTATTGACGTGACTTTAAAGATTGAGAGTTTATTTGGGTCATTTGGTAAAGGTTGAGGGCTAAATTAAGTTTTTATCTTTTTCATTGAGTGGGCTACATATGTAACATGGGAAAGCTGCATCAGCTGTGTAACAAAGCCATTAGCCTTCCATCCAATTTAGGGTCCAATCAGTCAATAATAAAAAGCTGAAGGTTTATTTGGGTTAAAAAAATGTTAGGGGCTTATTTTGTTCATTTTAAAAGGTTAGGGGCCAATTTGGATTTTAAGTCATAAATAAATAATAATAGTAATTTGAGTACATGTACACGGTCCCAAAAAAGAAACAAAATTTAAATTTTGTATACATTCCTCACCTAAAAGTCATCATCTATATATAATTAAATTTTTGTACACGGTCCCCATTTTATGTACCCTAAAAAAGAATAAATTTTAAATCTTTTATACGATCTCCATTTAAATGTTATAATTCTAATTGAATTTTTTTATACGATCAAAGTTACGATCTCCAATTATGTACATGACTTCTATTGAGTATTTATAGACTTTACTCATTTGAATGTCAAGGCCCCCCTAGTAAAAAAAATAATTTTAAATGTTGTAGACGGTCTCCCTTAAAACATCATGATCCTTAATTGAGTATTTATATATGTCCCTATAAAAGGTCACAATCCCAAAAAAGAGATTTTTTTACATAGACCCCATGTAAAGTCACGATCTCTAAAAAAATCAAATTTTAAATCTTATATAGGGTCTCCATTTAAAAATCATGATCCCCAATTCAATTTTTGTATATGATCAAAGTTACAATCCCCAATTTAGTATTTGTACATGGTTCTCATTGAGTACTTATATATAGTACTCATTTGAAAGTTAAAGTCTCAAAAAAAGATCAATTTTTAAATCTTGTACACGGTTCCATTAAAAAGTTATGGCTGATCCGACAGGCATAGGTGGTGTTATAAAAAATTCTTCAGGAAAGCCGGTTATGATTTTCTCAAAAAACATTGGAATCGCTAATTCCAACCATGCTAAGCTTTTTGCCGTTATTGAAGTTTTCACTATCCTATAGTGGATGATACAGCTCTACCCCTCCCTAAGCATATCTTGGAGAGTGACTCAAAAAATGTCATTACATGGATTTCCCATCCTGAAAGTAGGCCATGGAAATTTAGGTCCCTCTTTAATAGGTTATCCAACTTCTTAGAGATTATGAGTCATGTCTCTTTTGTTCATATTTTTAGGGAGGCTAAATTTTTTCCTGACTCCTTAGCCAAGTCGGGTGTCTCTAGAACATCAACTTTAGTTGCTTGATTGTAATGTTCTCTTCTTTCTCTTCTAATAAATTTTATGCTTAAAAAAAAAATTATACACAGTCCAAAATCTTGCACATGATTCCCATTAAAAAGTTACAATTCTCAATTGAGTATTTGTAGATGGTCTTAATTTAAAAGTTATGATTTCCAATTGAGTATTTGTACACGGTCTCCTATTATTAACATGGTCTGCAAAACATGAACAAATTTTAAATTTTATATACGGTATCCATTTAAAAATTATGATTTCTAATTGAATTTTTGTACACAATTTCCATTTAAAATCACGATCCCTAATAAAAAGAACAAATTTTAAATCTTATATACGGTTTCTATTTAAAAGTCATAATTCATAATTGAATTTTTGTATACGATCGATCAAAGTTATGATTCCGATTGAGTATTTGTACATGGTTTTCATTGAGTATGTAGTTATTTTGAGAGATTCAAATATATTTTTTTGGTATATAAATAAAGACAAATTATATATAATGCTTAGTAAAATTATTTAAAAACATATTCTAATGAAACAAACTTTCTTCTTTTCTTTTCTTAGGATTTTCGTCAATTTTTTTTTTGGGACAATCCTCTATTGGAGCTTGCATTAATACGATATAATTTCTTTTTCTAGCAATTGAATGTTCAATTTCTCCATCTGCTAAAAAAATATACAATGGTTATTGTTTTGAATATTAGTACAACTTTTAAAAAAAATTTAAATACATCTCAGACCTTCAAATCCGGTCATATTTTCTTCAATCAATCAATTTATATATTCAATGACCTAATAAAAACAAAAAAAAATGTATATGAATAAAAGCTCAAAATAAGATATAAAATCTATAATAAATATCAAAGTTTTCAGGGGTACATGTGCAGGATGTTATATGAATGAGAACAATGTTCATTAATTACGTAAAAAATTTTCCTCTCCCAATATTCTTTTGCACTATCTTATTAATCCTAGTGCTAGTCATGGTTAAGTTTTCTTTACTATATCTTTCAATCCGGGTCATAATTTTTTTGTTCAATGCATTAACAATTGATTAGATTTTTTTTTTATTATACTCCTATAACAGTTTGGCATAATTTTTTTAAATATATAAGGTATATTTCCTTCTAACATGTGAAAGTTATATTATGTGGCAAGAAAATTAGAGTAAAACTAAATTAAAATAAAAACCTTGGTTATATATATTAATCTTTTCTCTATGAATATCTTGGAAGATTAAAATCAAAGTTCTCAAGGTTGTATGTGCGGGTTGTTATAAGAATAAGAACAATGTTCATTAATTACGTAAGAAATTTTTCGTAATAAATTCTAAACTTATGTTCAATTCGGGTCATTTACAATTTATCATTTTTTTATTCTATTAATATAATAGTTTTTTGATGATGATGATGATAATAATCGGTAAATAATTATAATAATAAATTATGAAATAAAGGTAAATTTTATATTCTTCTATGAATTTATAAATTTATTTTATATAGTAAAACTTGATCCAAGAGGAATAGAATAAAAAGATCTAGAATTCTTACTTGATATATATAGTAAAGATGAAGAAGTTATAGATATTATATAAAAGATGTAATTAGAGTTCTATTTGAAGTAGGAAATCAATATATATTATAAATTGTAACAAAGAATTAATAAAACTAATAATGAAATTAATAAAGTTATTAATTTCAATATCAATAATTTAATATTAAAATTATGATTATACCCATAATAATCAAGTATAAGGTTAAAGGATATTGTCGTATTTCAAAGTGGTACTTTAGAAGTATTCACTTTTATATAAAAGAGATATATAACCTTTGTGACAAAAAGTCTGTATGGAAGAATATATATTACCTGTGGATGTGCTTTTGTTGGATTTGAAGGCTTTAAAGTCTTGATTTTTCTGGTTTTCTTGTTCGGACAGAACAGAGAAAATGAAAGAAGAGAAAACTAAAGGAGAATAGAATGAAGGCAGAAAATCAGTCTTCTCGTATTGCATTAGAGATTTTATACATGAATTTACACTTTGAAATTCAAAATTAAAGCAATAGTAAAACATCATTACAAAAGGCTTATCACATCAACTGTCATATTACAAAATTCAAACATTTATAACAGCTAGAATTGGCTCCAAATATATCAGCCAATTTCAAACCGGCTCGAAGTCAATCGGCCAACTCCAAAAGTGATCGGCCAACTTCAAGAGACCGTCGGGCTGCTTTAACAGACGATCGGCCTGACAAAACTATGATCGGCCTGCTTCAGTATGATTATCGGCCAACATTAAAAGTGATCGGCCAACTTCATAGCATATTCCATGTTGCAAAGTCTTCAAAAATTTCTGACTTCAGCAAATTGCAGCAAAACAAAAGATTTCCGATGGCTGAACTTTGCTGTCTTTCAACCACAGCAGTCTTCACTTCAACACTCCTCCTTGGTTGAAAGATAGCAAACTCCAAGTTGTTCTCTGAGAAACTCAAACCTTTGTTTAGGTAGAGCTTTGGTCATAATATCAGCAAGCTGCAATTCTGACTTACAATACTCAACATGAATGTGACCAAGTTTTTCAGCTTCTCGGATGGCATGATATTTGACATTGATGTGCTTGGTCCTTCCATGTTGAACTGGATTCTTGGTTATGGCGATGGCTGACTTGTTGTCAACCAAGATATCAGTAGCATCAAGTTGAGGCTGTTCCAAATCAATCATGATCTTTCTAAGCCAGATGGCTTGGTTTGCTGCTGCTGCAGCAGAAATGTACTAAGCTTCAGCTGAGGATTGAGCCACAACTTCCTATTTCTTGGAATTCCAGGAGAATACTGCACTTCCAAAAGAAAAAATATAGCCTGAAGTACTTTTGGAATCATCCACACTACCAGCCCAATCACTATCAGAATAACCGATCAAGTCTTCACTCTCTGATTTTAAGTACAAAAGACCATAAGCAACTGTACCTTTAATATACCTCAGAACCCTTTTGGCAACTCCAAAGTGAATCTGAGATGGACTTTGCATGAACCTGGAGAGCAAACTAGTAGAAAACATGAGATCAGGTCTAGTAGCACATAAGTACAATAAACTCCCAATTAAGCTTTTGTACAAAGAGGCATCAACAGAAGCATCATCATCATTTTTACTCAGCTTTTCATTAACGACCAGAGGAGTGGAGACTGGTTTGCATTTCTCCATTTTGAACTTCTTTAACATCTCTAAAGCATACTTCCTCTGTGAAATGAATATACCAGTATCAAGTTGAGTGATTTCCATGCCTAGAAAATACTTCATTTCACCAAGGTCAGACATCTCAAACTCCTCCTGCATGCAGACCTTAAAATGGTTGACAGTGAGCTCATTCCCGCCAGTTACAAGTAGGTCATCTACATATAAAGACACAATAAGCTGAACTTCATCTTTAACTTTCTTTACATACAGTGTAGCTTCACTTTCACTTCTCTTAAATCCTTGATGCTGGAGATAAGCATCAATTCTGCTATACCAGGCCCTTGGAGCCTATTTCAGTCCATAAAGTGCTTTGTGAAGCTTGTCGACTTTATCACTGCCAGCTGCAACTTCAAAACCTTCAGGCTGCTTAACATAAATATCCTCTTCAAGCAAGCCATTCAGAAAAGCAGATTTGACATCAAGATGGAAGATTTTCCATCCCAGTTTTGCAGCTAAAGCAACTATCAACCTTATTGTGTCATGTCTAGCTACAGGAGCAAATGTATCAGAATAGTCCACTCCTTGCTGCTGAGCATAGCCCTTTACCACAAGCCTTGCTTTCAGCTTGTTGATAGAACCATTAGGATTCAATTTGGTTCTAAAAACCCATTTGACACCAATCACCCGAGCATCACTTGGCTTGTCAACCAATTGCCAAGTTCCATTCTTCTCAATCATATGAATCTCCTCCTCCATTGCTGCTCTCCAACCTGAAACTTTTAGTGCTTCATCAAAGTTTGCAGGTTCCAGCATAGCAACATTGCAGGACTGATAGATATCAGCAAGTGATCTGGTGCCTTTAACAGGCATGTCATCAACATCATCAACTTCATTTTCATTTCTGGAATGATCCAGCCCAACTTGAGTAGACTTTTGGAACTGAACTTCATGTTTTTCCCAGTTCCATTCTGCATATTCATCAAACACTACATCTCTGCTAGTAAAAATCTTGTTTGTGATGGGATTATAGACTCTATAACCCTTAGAAACTGAGCTATAGCCAATGAGCACTCCTGGCTCACTTTTCTTATCAAGCTTGTCTCTCTTCACACTTGGAATCAGTGAGTAGCATATACAACCAAAGACTTTTATGTGACTCACAGCTAGTTTAACATCAAACCATATTTCATAGGGTGTCTTATTCTTGACAGCCTTTGTAACCATTCTGTTCAACAAGTATACTGCTGTGTTCACAGCCTCGGCCCAGAACTTTCTTGGCATGTTCTTTTCAAATAGCAGACATCTAGCCATCTCCATAACAGTCCTATTCTTCCTCTCACATACCCCATTCTGCTGTGGAGTGTATACAACAGTGAGCTGATGCTCAATGCCAGATTCCGCACAGAACTTCTCAAACTGATCTGAAGTATATTCTGTTCCATTATCCGTTCTGATAGCCTTCATTTTGCAGTTACTTTGGTTCTTAACCAAAGCCTTAAACTTCCAAAAAATTGCTGCTACTTCTGATTTTTGCTTCATAAAGTAAACCCAAGTCATTCTAGATAGATCATCAATGAAGAGAAGAAAATATCTACTGCCATTGAGTGAGGAAGTCTTCTGAGGACCACATACGTCAGAATGAACAAGTTGAAGCTTCTCAACTGCTCTCCAAGCTTGTCCAGTAGGAAAAGGCAACCTACTTTGCTTGCCAAGTTGACACACTTCACAAGTTTTCTGATTAGTGTGAATAACAGGCAATATTCTAACCATTTCATTTTTTTGCAAGTGATCCAAAGACTGAAAATTGACATGACCAAGTCTCTTATGCCATAAAACTGAACTATCATCATTATGAACATATGCAAATTCAGTTTCAGGACTTAGATAGAAACCTCTATTCACCATAGGCAGAGTTAAAAGCATTATACCAGCAGGATCATAAATGGTGCATTTCTTATCTTTGAAAACCAAAGCATATTCTTTTTCTAGCAGTTGTCCAACACTAAGCAGATTCTGAGTAACTTTAGGTACTAAGAGAACATCAGAAATACATTTGGTACCTGAACTGGTTTGGACAGCTACTTCACCCTTGCCAAGAGCATCAAGATACCAACCATTGCCAATCTTGACTTTGGAATGGTATGACTTGTCAAGGAATCTGAAAACATATTCATCTGGTGTCATATGATGTGTACATCCACTGTCGATAAGCCAATCTTGCTTGTTGACACTGGAAATAGCATAGCATGAAGCTACAAAGAGCTGTTCATCTTGGTGCTGATTGTTGTCAGTAACCTGAGCTTGAGCATTCTGAGGATTCGGCTGGTGTTGTTGTTGTTGTTGATTCTTGTTTTTGCAGACTTTTTCAACATGTCTCTTCTGCTTACAAGCATTACAATAAGCTTCAGGTCTCCACCAGCAGAACTTCTCAGTGTGAGATGTCATTTTGCAGTGAGTACATGGAGGATATTTCTTTCTGCCTCCAGTTTTGCTTGACTCACCACCCTTCTTTTCTTTTTCTTTCTTTTCACCTTGACCCTTCCTGTTTTTGCCACCAAACTGGCCTTTATGGTTATTTCTGGCTAGCAAAGCTCCTTCAACAGACTGCTGCTGTCTGCTTGCTCTTCTTTGCTCGATAGAGTACAAAGAACTGAGCAACTCATTTAGAGTGATCTCTGTTATGTCCTTTGAAATTTCAATGGACTGAATTGTTGCATCGAACTTCTCTGGAAGAGTATTGACTACTTTTTCTACAACTCTCTTCTCAGTGTAAGTTGTATCTCCAAGTAGCTTGATCTTATTGACTACATCATTCACTCTGTCTGAGTATTGCTTCACTAACTCATCATCTTTCATTCTCAAGTTCTCAAACTCCCTTCTTAGATTGACAAGTTGTTGCTTCCTTGTCTTATCAGAACCTTGGAACTCTTCCTTTAAAAGATCCCAGGCTTCTTTTGTATTTACACAAGTCATGATCCTTGTGAAAATAACATCAGAAACTCCATTCTGCAGGATTGCCAAAGCCTTGAATCCTTTGGCAACTTCATCAGCATGCTCTTTCATCTGAGCTATTGTAGGATTGGCTCTGAGTCGTGGTGGCTCTCTTCCACTCTCTACAACATCCCAAAGATTGTTTGCCTGCAAGTGAGTCTTCATTTTTACTGACCAAATATGGTAGTTTTCTCCAGTAAACTGTGGTGGAGCTGGAACAACATTGCTTGAGGATGACATGTTTGGTTTTAACAGGTAAGGTTTTAGTGTTTATGGAAGGATTTTGTGCCTCACAAACTCTCTGGTTTTCTCTTGATGATAGGCCCTTAAAGATCAATAAAAGCTCTTGATACCAATTGTTGGATTTGAAGGCTTTTTTAAAGTCTTGATTTTTCTGGTTTTCTTATTCGGACAGAACAGAGAAAATGAAAGAAGAGAAAACTAAAGGAGAATAGAATGAAGGCAGAAAATCAGTCTTCTCGTATTGCATTAGAGATTTTATACATGAATTTACACTTTGAAATTCAAAATTAAAGCAATAGTAAAACATCATTACAAAAGGCTTATCACATCAACTGTCATATTACAAAATTCAAACATTTATAACAGCTAGAATTGGCTCCAAATATATCAGCCAATTTAAAACCGGCTCGAAGTCAATCGGTCAACTCCAAGAGACCGTCGGGCTGCTTTAACAGGCGATCGGCCTGACAAAACTATGATCGGCCTGCTTCAGTATGATTATCGGCCAACATTAAAAGTGATCGGCCAACTTCAAAATGATAATCGGCCAACTTCATAGCATATTCCATGTTGCAAAGTCTTCAAAAAGGTTCTGACTTCAGCAAATTGCTGCAAAACAAAAGATTTCCGATGACTGAACTTTGCTGTCTTTCAACCACAGCAGTCTTCACTTCAACAGCTTTAATATGTAGTAGGTTTGCCTTCATGTAATAACTGAAAGTTTTGTTGACTTGTACTGATGATGTTATGCACGGAAATCCATTTGGGTTTTGTGCTTTTGGTGTTATAATGTTCATGATTGAATTGTACTAAACGAAAAGGGTTATCAAGGAAAGGGTTTGTTTCGTGCTGGCCAAGCCAAATGGAAGTGAACTAGATATAAGGTGTCTGACTGCATCCTGTTCTTGGTTGCTTTGGGTTATTTAAGGGTTTGTTTTCCAAAAAAATAAAGGTGAAGGATTGTGTGGATTTAGTTTGTTTACATCCAATGTTAAGTACCAAGTTACTTCGGGTTACTGCTTTTAATAAAGCTTGCAAGGATCAAATTGATTTTCTCGAAAATAGCATAAATGATTATGAGGGAGATTCCTGCACTGAAAGTCCAACTACATATGACAGATTCCAAGAACTTGAAGCCTTTGACGGATCAAAATCAGGCGTTAAAGGTCTTGTGGACGCTGGAATCACCATAATTCTTCGGATTTTCCGCGGCCAAAAGCGGACCAGAATTTAGTCAACAATCAGAACCCTGTTTGATATTCCGATTGTTGACCTGAGAAACGTCTGAAACTGGTGTGATGACGTGATCACCGGAGTGCGTAAGGCGGTGGAGGAGGTTGGGTTCTTCCAAATGGTCAATCATGGCGTGCCAGAAAGAGTGTTGGATGAGATGTTGGTGGTGGCGCCTGGATTTCATGAGCTGCCAAAGGAGGTGAAGGCAAGGTATTAAACGAGGTAGACAATGGGAAAATGTGAAGTATGGGAGTAACTTTGATTTATGCCAGTCAACTTTTGCTAATTGGAGGGACACTTTGTGTTATGGGACCAGAACCCTTGACCCACAAGAATTGCCTCCAGTTTGCAGGTACATACGATTTTCTATTTCTCTTTGATATTTGGAATTTGAAGATAAGATGATTAAATTGTCTAAATTTCTGTTTATTTGATGAAAAATCATTTATGTAGAATGCGGAAGCTTATTTGAGACTATGCTAACCGAAATTAGATTTTCGTTTAATTTCTAGAATTTCTTTAATAAATGCTTGCTAAATGCAGTTGGATTTCTTGTCCTTTGGAAACAGAATTCCTCTCAAAGAAGTATGAACATTAAATAACCCATTTTTATTCTGAATGTTAATATTACGCAGAGATGCAACAATGGAGTGGGAGTACCGAAAACATTTTGAGCTGCTCTCTCAGGCACTAGGCCTAAAGTCTGACCACCTTTTCGGATTGGATTGTCCAAAGGGGCATTGTCTTCTGAGTCATTACTACCCAGCATGCCCAGAGCCTGAGCTGACCATGGGAACTACAGAGCACTCTGATCCTAAATTCCTCACCATCCTACTTCAAGACAATATTGGTGGACTGCAAGTTTTCCATCAAAATGAGTGGATTGAAGTTCCTTCTGTTCCAGGGCTTTAGTTGTAAACATCGGAGATCTCTTACAGGCAAGTTATTTTTACATTAAAATGCATTCTGCCTTTGATATATCCATCTACCCATGCATCATCCTTCAGTATCTTCTTTATCATCATCGTGTTAGAGTTAAGTTCTTGCACTTTACAACAAATCCTGGAAAAAATTGAGGGCCCATTTGGTCGGTGAACACGCAAAAATGTGCTTGATAGTTCCGGCTCTGCTGTTTGGACTGTTCAAAGAAATATTATCTTAGTCCCAGGAGTTGGAAGCTTTCAGGTTCCTGAATTGGCGTATTATATTGTTAATTTGTTCTGTAATGTTCCTTCTAACAAATGGAATATAATAAAGTATATATTTATTAACAAAGAACATGAAAGATAGTTCAGCCATTATTTCTTGATATAATCTTCTAAAATTACCCAACTTGATTCCTAAACTATACAAAAAATGATAGATTAGTATCAATAATATCCTTCAAAAGACTTGCTTTCTCCTCAATTAGTGAGAGTACAAGTCATCAAAGTTTCCTGTTCGAGCAACCTCCTCCAACGTTATTGGATCCATATTATCTGTCGATCCCAATGTATTGCACTTAATTAAAAATATCGGAGAGTAGTTAAATGGATCCATAACATTGCAGGTACATTTATTATATATTAGAAATTAGACTCGCGACGAGTTATGATGTATGTGATATAAAGTGAGATAATGAGATGAGACGATTTTTCATGCATCCATGCTTTTTGAATTTATGAGAGAGAGAGAAAAAAAGAGTAAACAAATAATAATTCCTTACTATCAGGTTTAATTTTTTTTTGCTCAATAATCGAGTTTATTTATAGCAAAAGAAACAAAACAAATGTTCCAAGAATTACATACGAAGGTCAGATATATACATAGGCAACATTCAAATGACTGATAGAATCTATTTCAATTTCAAGATGGGTAAAATTATGCTGTCTTGCAAGGAAAAGACCTTCTTTGACAGCGTGAAACTTAGCAATGTATGTTATTTGATTCTGGAAAAAAATGGTTCAAATTTCTTCCAATGAGAGTGAGTTGCTTAGTAGATAAGAAGAATTTCATTTTTTTTCCTTTTTGTGTCTCTAAAAAGAAAAGGAGTAACCACGTCAGAACATGTTTTTTGCTTTAACTTTTTAACTGCTTTTCTTCCAACCAAAAATAGTGATCAGCCGAATGAAATAATCAACAAGAAAAGAAGAGATCGATCCAAACCTTAATTGTCGACAAAAAGAAGAGAGAGAAAAGACCAAAACACTTCAGGAACTGCCGCCAGCGCTGGACCTTGGCCTGGCATCATTGGCGGTTTAGGATTTTGGAGGAGTCGAGGTTTGGCAAACTATCAACTCAAACTTTGGTAAATTATGTTAAATTGTTCAAAACCCTTGATGGAATTTATCATGAATGCTATTAGGGGCGTTTGGTTGGGGGTTATGTAAGATAACCCCAGTTATCTGATCTTTGTTATCTTATATGCCCTTGTTTGGTTGAAAGTAATAAGATAACCAAGGTTATATCATAGTACTGCCACGTCAGCATATAACCTCACGAGGTTATGTGATAACCTCTAAATTCTTAGGTAATGTAAGATAACTAGGTTATCTTAAAATTTTTCCTAGTTTGCCCTCAGTATTTTACCCTTTTGGACCCTAATAACCTTATGTAATTGATAAATTACAATGTTTTTTTAAGCGTAATTTATTTTGATTAAGAAACATAATTAAACTTAGCTTATATAATTACTAAATTAATAATTATATGTTAGTTCAATTAAACTAAAAGCATAATTTCTTTTTTGTTAAAAGCATAATTAAACTTAACTTATATAATCATTAAATTAATTATACAATATTTTACTAAGTTTATTACTTAAATAATTTTTATGTTAGTCATGTTTAATTATTAAACTTAACAAAATCACAACAATTGTACAAAATATTGAACAAATAAGAAATAAGCTTAAGTGTTGTATTGAGGGCATTATAGTAAACTATCCATTTTAACAGAACATATACCCTCCAACCAAACAGGTTAATCTTATATTCCGGGAATCTCAACCAAACAAAAATTATGCACATTCCGGGAATATGCACTAGGTTATGTTATAACCTGGTAATCACATAACTCTGGTAATCTAAGATACCTTGAACCAAACGCTCTCTTAATGTATTTAACGTGAAAGATGAATATATTCTCTCCTAATCAAGATAACTAAAAACAATAATTCACCCCCAGGGGTGTAGATCAGCTGGTAAGGGGCTATTCTAGCTTAACCAAATGACTCGAGTTCGAATCCTTGGGTATGCAACTGCTTTAAAAACCTGGGAGGGAGAGCTTTGCCGCCCTTGTGGTCCTACCCGGCTTGAATCTGGATTAGCCGGAGTGAAGCTTCGGATACCAGATGGTGAAAAAAACCAAAAAAAAAAAAAACAATAATTCACCTAAGAGAGATCTCGAGTTCTATGTATATATATATGTACCCCATCCACACACCCAACATCGAAGATATTTCTAATATGAATATGGTTTAATATTCAATTTGATCCCTAAATTATACTAAAAAGGATAAATTGGTCTTTGAACTCTTATTTGAGACAGGTTGGTTCCTGAACTTTTATTTTGAGATATATAAACCATTGGATGAATAAAAATGTAATGAAACCGTAAAAAATTAAGAACATAATTTTTATTTTTCAGTTAAAAACTTAAATGAAAATATCACGTCAATACCAGATGAAGGGATCAAACAATTTTTGTTAAGTTTTCCACTATCTAAAGACTTATTTGCCTTAAAATAAAACTTTGGAGGCGATCAGACTGCACTGCAATTTGGGGCTAAAATCTCCGTCAGTACTTTTACCAAAAAAAAATCCCCCCTCCCCCCCCCCTACTTTCTTTTTAAATAACTTTTTTGTTAAAAAAGTTTTCAATTAATATTTTTTTAATTTTTTACTTTTTCATCTCACTGCTACTACCACTATTTTACTTAAGAAAAATACATTCTTCATTCATATCTCACCCTCACAATTTCAAATTTCAATCACACCACTAGAACTAATTTCACCGTCATCACTTTTTTTGGCCCTTTATCAGAGCCAGTACATCGTGACAAAGGAACTTTTTTCTAAGGAACCTTAGCTATGAAGGACTCAGTAGTCCATCCATGTATTTTGCACTTTAAATGGTAGCTAGCAAGAATGTGAACCGACGACAAGCAATATTGCACTTATTATTCTTCGGGATTAGAAATTTGTTTGCTAAATTGCCCTTGCACTCCAATACCTTGACATGTCGCAGAAGAATAACGAAATAGCAGAGGATCATCTCTATACTGTTATAAAGGTACAACTTTTTCTAAGGCTTCCCGCTCTTTCTCTATTTCTTAAATATATGGTCTCTGATCCCATTTTCAATGCCTTTAGGTTGCACGTAGTGAGGACCTAGTTGAACAGATTGGGAAACATATATACTTTGATCTTGTGGATCATGACAAAGTTCATAGCTTTCGAATTCAGAAACAGATACCTTTTAACGTTTTCAAGGTACTTCATTGTCATGTTAGATATTTTTCATTTTAATCAGCTCCTGATTATGAGTCCATTAACTTTTGGGAGGTTGCTAAATTGGGAAATGGGTGCTTTTAATTATTCTAAAGAGTCCATTAATAGGTGCTTTCATGGTTCCTTTCCTGTATGAATATAATGCGATTGTGGCAGTCTTAGTTCAAGGGTTTAGTTTGAGACAATTTTACTTATGTGGAACGAACTAATTCTAGCTTGGATGGATCTTTTATTGGATCTGAGTGCATCATAACTTCAATACTAGTACTGATGGAATTAAGAGTTTAGCAATTTTGTTTTCTCTCATTTCCTCGTTTTTCTCTTCTTTGTCTTCTTTCTTATCTTCTTTTCTTTCACCCTAAACCCAAAGTAGAAGCATAGGTTCTTTGATCCAAAACTCAGCAGTGGAGATTCATCTTAGTCATTTTATACTACTTTTGAGTTTGTATTCAACCGAGAATTAGCAAAATTACAATCAAAGAGCATAAACTCAAACACCCTAATTGTAATCCTGCAATACCCATAATTCTCAAATCTAACCACAGAAATCTAATGAAATAGCTAAGAACTATGTTAAGCCATTAAAACAGTGTCATATTCACGCTTAATGGTAGCCAAAAGAACGAGGAGAATTTGAAGGATCTGTTAGAGCAAGGAAGGGCTCTGTTCCAGCAAGGGAGCTACTAGAACCAGGGCAAGAGGGTGGAACAAAAAGAAAAGAATGAAAATTGAGAAGTTTTGATTGGCCAGCAGGTTCTTTCTATCGACAAATTTACAATGACTGGAGTGGTGTGGGAATGTGATTTGAGAGAGCAAAGGCAGATAAAAATAAAGAGAAGAATAAAAAGAGGGGAAAGGATATGATGGTGCTCTACTTCGTGTACTATTCATATTCTAATCACATTTCCTTTTGTATTATGTCAAAAAGGCATCATTAGGTTGGCTAAAGGCTGCCAAATGTATAAAATTATGATAACCAATAAAAGAATTCCATATCACTGTAGGTGGTATCTGTTATGCTAAAATAGAGTGGTGGTGTCATTTTGTGGATTGACAAAAAAAAAAAAGCTGATCTCATTCAAGATTTTCTTAGTTAAAGCTATCAATTTAATCAAAGTATAATTAATTAGTAATTAGTCTCTTTTACCTTAAATTAAGATAATTCTATTTTACCTTAAATTATTTAGTAATTAATACTTAACTGTTAGCAAAGTATCCTGTTTTTGTTGTTTAACATTCCTTGTGTACCATTTATGTGATTCTACAAAAACTCCAAGTTTAACAAATTTGTATTGTTGCCTCGGCCTTATGTATTGGTACGAAGGAAACACCTTATAAGTAAAAAGTTCTGTCTTAATTTTGGAAGATAAATAAAATAATTTTAGAAAACTGTTTTCTTTTGTTTTGATCTAACAAGTAAAAAGGATCCTATAGTCCCCATCGTGTCTGTCATTAACTTGCCGTTGTTTTCTTACAATATTGGTTTGTTAGGAATTGCTTCGATATGGAAGTCTTTTCAGTTAGATGTCTTTGTTATTTGTATCTAATATTGTATTTCGTTTTTGTGATGATCTTATTATGTATAGACTTCAACTTTAATTTCTTTGCTCTATAAGTATTCAAGTCCATGTCCAGTAAAAGCTGAAGTTTTCTCGACCTTAAACATCCTTATGTTTATTTCAGGAAGAAGTTGCTAAAGCGTTTGGTATTCCTGTGCAATATCAACGTTTTTGGTTGTGGAAAAAGCACCAGAACTTTACATTCCGTCCAAGTCGACCATTAACCCCTCAGGAGGAAGCATTTTCAGTAAGTGACTTTTGATTTTTCTGCCTATAATTTCTTAACCTGATGCATGTATTATGCACTCTGTTGTTTCACTCACAATTGATCTAGTTTGAGACCAGGAATTGTAGGACACCCATTGCCACTCGGTCTGTGTGAATTCTTTATGTGTGGTTGTATGATGAGATTCATATACATATTGCTAGTCAAACGCTTCTCTTCCGGGGTTACCTGAAGCATAGGATTCTGCTTTTGTTTAGATTTTATATAATTCTTAATTCTTAATGTTGTCCACCCACCTGATTTTTTTTGTGTTTTTATTGTTTGTTATCCTAGTTACATCATCCATGTATAATCCTGATCTTTGTAATAAACTTCCCTCTCTAGGTAGAACACGTGAGAGAGATTTCAGGTGGGGAAAATAATTCAGAGCTGAAGTTGTTCCTGGAAGTGGAGCTAGGGCAGGTACATACTTGATGTTCTATAAGATAGTAAGATAGATACGCTCAGCTCCTAATGGGTGTAAATCTCTTGCATTTGGCAGCCCAATTGTCTGCTATTATTTGTTGTATGGTGCATCTCTGTTTTTGACTGATCTCTAGTATTATCCAGGATTTGCGGCCAGTTCCTCTGCCAGAGAAGACTAAAGAGGATATTCTCCTTTTCTTTAAAGTATATGACCCTTTCAAAGAGGAGCTCCGGTAATTCCCGCTTCCCGCTGTTCCTTTTTGTGGGATTATCAATGATTACCGATGCTTTTACTGCTCTGATTCCAGTTATGTTGGGAGGATGTTTGTGAAGAGAGCTGGCAAGCCGGATGAAATACTGACAAGGATCAACAAAATGGCTGGCTTTGATCCAGATGAAGAGATTGAACTTTACGAGGTTGGCTATCCATGTTTTTCTTTATTACGTACTAGATGCATCTGGTTTTAAAATCAAGTTATATGTACCACATCTCACATTTCTCCTCCACATACAGGAACACAGCTTTGTACCATATGTCAGGTGTCGTTACATTGGCAAGAGCAGCACTTTCCGTACCAGCCAAGTATGATAAATCATTGTGCATTTCAGTGCTTTCTTTCATAGTTGGCTAACCGGCTTCATAAATCACGTTTGTACCTTTTATTCAATTCTGATTTATATTCAATCTTTTGTCTTTCTGAACCCATTTTTTCTTTTTAAAAAAGTACAGCTAGAAGATGGAGATATTATATGCTTCCAAAAATCATATGAGGTCGGAAGCAAAAAATGCCGTTATCCTGATGTTTCTTCATTTCTGGTGCATGTGCCTCAACGTCAGGTATAAGATGAATCTTCTCGGTGGCATGATTAATTGTTTGAGATCATGTTGTCCTTTTCCTGACCACAGCATTTGTTATTTTTTTCATTTTCTTTTCTTCTTTTTTTTTTTTGTGAGAGGCATTTGTTCTATTTGTTCTATTTATTTATGTTTTCTCTTGTGATAAATACGGATTGAGACTCCTTAACGATAGAAGATTTCATTTTGCAAAAAAATTGTTTAGCCAAACTTTGTGCTTTCTTAGGGACAAAAAAAGAACCGAGTGGTGGGTTATCTCTTTGTGATATCTTTATGAGTCCCTTTCCCTTTCCCTCACAAAGTTAGAATTTCAGAAAGTGGGAAGATTTTGATGTGCCATCCGGTCAAATGAACTAACTTCCATATATAAGTTGAGGAATTATACTAAGTTTGATGCTTGGAGTTATGTGATTTAATTTGAATCAGATTATTTATACTGTAACTGTACATGTTTTTAAATTTAGTTTAACTGGTGATTTTTATTCTCAAAATTAAGTTTCTAATTAATTAGTTAACCATATGTAGGCTGTTTCGTTTCGATCTTTAATGAATAAATGGGATCTATTGATCATATGTAAAGTTTGAACTAATATATATAGTGGGATCTATTGATCAAAAATACTTTAAACTATTTAGATGAACGACTGAACTGATATTAGAGATTATGGGTTTATTAATTATCTTTTCCTATCTTACAGACCATAGAAACCAAGACAATTTTTTCAGAAGAGCTGACTCCAGAAGACATGGACACATTCTTTGAAAACTTAGAGTCTGAACTTGCAAGTGCTAAAACTGGTTGTTCACAAGAACTTGCAAGTGCTAAAACTGTTTGTTCACAAGAAGTTAAAGAAGCTTTGCTCAAGGTTGAGGAAGCCTTGAGCATAGCCCCTGCTGACTTTGATGATTCAGGGAGAATTGCTTCAATTCAGAAGGCAATCAAGGTTTTTTGTTTTTTTTATTGTTCCTCTACCTTCACTCTCAACCAAAAAGCAGAGTTACTTAGCATGGAAAAAAATCTCGAAGAATTATGTAAGCGAGCAGCTAATGCCTTTAAAGAGAAGAATCTGATCCTTGAGAAGGAATCCATCAAGCTGACCCTGAGTCAAAGTTTGGAGAGCAACCTCATCAAATTTAAAGTGGCTAAGGCAAAGATTGAAGATATAGAGAAGAAAATTGCTATCCTCCAACCGCAAGTTGACTCCCTCAATGCCCAACTTAATGAAGAAGAACGGAAGAAGGAGAAAATCTTGGGTGAGAAGGAAGAAATGTTTGAAGTTTGCAAGGACTCAAAACTGAAGCTTAGTGCACTGGGAAAGGAATGGCCAGAATATGAGGCTAGAGTGAAGGCTGCTGAGGAGGAGGAGAAGGCTGTGGAAGCAGAATGGAGCAGAGTGAAATATTTTATTTCTTGTCTAAGGGAAGGTTTGAATTAAGCATTTTCACTGTCATATATGACCCTTTGTGAGAAAAAGTTTGTACGGAATATATATCAACTTTGGATGTGCTTTATATAGTAGGTTTGAAATTAATTAAAATGCTGTTACGTTATGCACGGAATAGAAATCCATTTAGGTTATGTTCTTGATTGATTTGTATCAAGTGAAAAGGGTTGTTTCATGCTGGTCAAGACAAGCCCAATGGAAGTGATTGGATCTTTTAGAATACTAATACTAGCAGTTAACTCTATATATAAAGTGTCTGGTTGCATTTTATTCTTGGTTGCTTTGGGTTTTCAAGGGAAGGGTTTGTTTTGCAAATGAATATGGCCGGTTACTACTTCTAAAGCTTGCAATGATACCCCAAAGATTGATAAAATGGCACACAAACATGGAATGATAAGTTAAATTCTTGTTTATATGTGTAATTGTTTTTGGTATGAAGGATATTAGAGGGTAAATTGTGAAAAAAGACCATAGTAGTGTTAAGTGGAAACCAGAAAAGGTGTGTTATCCTCCCAATTCGGAAAGAGATTGACTTTAAAAGGAAGGGAAAGCTGTAAATTCACCCACTTTCTTTCCTTTATCTTATTTCCCTCCTACCAAACAAGCAAAACAGGAAGGGAAAGTATTTTTTGCCAAGTCTCCTCTACAAAAAGGCAAAGCAAGGTACCATACAGGCAAAAGATAGAGCAGATGGATTAGAGTAGACTATACAGTTACCCACTAATGTGAATTATCCATTCTAAGAGGAGAGTTGCTAGGAACTGACATGGAGAAACCACCCACTACTCCAAAGCCTAAGGCAGCCAGCCAAGATACTCTTGAGAGTCTACCAACTGCAATATTCTATCAATTATGCCTAAGCCTATGATTAATAGGAGGGAAGGAAATAATAAGAAAAGGAAATAGGTAGTGAAAGGAGTAAATTTATATTTCCTTTCTTATGTTTGGTAGCAAGGAAAGAAATAAGAAAAAAATTAAAAAATTGATTATTTCTTTTATTTGGCATAACCAAGAAATAGAAAAAAAATTATTCTAATTAATATGATAATTTTACTATTACTTACTACTTTTTAGTTAAAAATTTACTTTCAATATCTTCTATTTGTAATGATAAATTTTGTAAGTAGAAATAAATTTTACGGATGTAATAGTTATTTTTATATGTTAGACTCAATAATCATTTTTTTTCCCCGCATATTTCCGTCCAATTTTAAGGAAATGTATCCTCCTAGTTTTCTTCTACTTTTTTCCTTAGATGCATCTGTGTCCTATCAAACAAAAGAAAGTTATCTTTGTTCTTTGTTCAAACAAAAGAAAGTCATCTATTTTCTTTCCCCACCCTTTCTTTCCTCCTCTTTCTTTTATACCAAACACACAATGTAGAGTTTTGAGGTTTACCGCAGGTTTTCCTGCAGACAAGAATAACCTCGTAAACAAAATAATCTCCGAAAGTTATTTAAAGCGGTAGCGTCATCACTTCTCCTAAACACTTATAGATATTCATACCAGTGATGGGATATTACTGGTATGTTTGAACCAAATCTAAGACTAGAACATGAATACCAAAAAAGGAAAAAAGAAAAACTGACACTCTCTTATTGCATTGAGTTCTTACGGATAAAATAGAAGAACAGAATTTATTCTCTCTAATTGTTTATGTACACAAGTCATGGGAGATTATTTTACCCTGCTTCTTTAGAACCAAATCAATTTCCTCGATGAAATTGCGCCACTCTAACTTTATTTACATTATAAAATGGATGGCTTATCTTGTAGCAGCAGATCAAGTCTCGAGTGCTGCCATAATTACAAATTAAGATATACAGCAACTTGCAGAAACTCCACCGAATCTCTCTTTCATTTTTTAAATAAAACTTCCTCAACTTTTTTAATTGTTGTTTTCAAAAGCGTCACGTGGTCGTGGGCTAAATACAGCCGGTACTTGTCAGTACTTAGGCAAGACCCCTGAAATATGTGGGAATTAAAATATAATTTTAGTCATTATAGTTCATATGTCATTTGATTTTTTCTTTTTTTCATTTTCTATAGTAATCTTATCTTCAATAAAAAAGTATTACTATTCTTTCAATTCTCAGAGAAAGTCTTTGAAAAGCTTGCAGAGAGAAGAAAGAGCATATCAGGCTGTGGGAAAAATGGCATCTGAAATGTCAGTGGGTTATAACAGAACTAAAGAGTTGAAGGATTTTGATGACACAAAAGCTGGTGTCAAAGGACTTGTCGATTCTGGGATACTTAGCATTCCCAAGATCTTCATACGACCAGTTGAGGAGCTTGCCGGAGAACTGATTAATTACTGCCAGGAGAACATTGAAGTTCCAGTCATAGATCTAAGCAACATCCAGGAAGCTAGCCGGCATAAGCAGATTGTAGATCAAGTGAGGGTTGCATCAGAAGAGTGGGGCTTTTTCCAGGTAATTAATCATGGGATCCCTTCAAGTGTGATGGATGAGATGATTGATGGGGTAAAAATGTTTAATGAGCAAGATTTGGAGTCGAAGAAAGAATATTATAGCCGTGATACCGGAAAAAAAGTGAAATTCAACTGTAACTTTGATCTCTATACATCACGAACTGCTGATTGGAGAGACACTCTCACCCTTTCTTTCCTTGATTCTGATCCTGACCCTAATGAATTGCCAACAGTGTGCAGGTAATTAAACACTAATCACTATTAGTCAATTCGGACCCTGAATAATCTCTATTTTTTATTTATCTGAATATATCTTCTTCTTCTTTTTTTATTTTTTTTGGCTCTTGGCTTAGTGGTATTTACAACTAATTTTCACTTAGATGATCAATATTCGAACCCTGTCTCTAGGGGGTGAGCTACCCTGCCCCAGCCATCTTGGCTAGGGGGCTTGTCGAATAGCTTAATCATTTTCGTTATGAGATTTTTTTGTCACTGTGATAATATCAAAATTTGAGAAGCCCTTTTAGCTTAGTGGCCAAGATGTGGGCCGCTCACCCTTAATGCAGGGGTTCGAACCTCTGATATGGATGTTAGTAAATGTTGTAATTTGTAAATAACCAGTTAGACCAAGAGCAAAAAAAATATAATATGGAAATTTGAGCAAACCCCCTAACCACATCATTGATGCAACTTTAGCTGATATAGGAATCATTGAAATTGGTACATTGATGGCATTGTGATAAAGCATATACATAGATGTATCTCATTCTGTTTGTTGGAATTTGCAGAAAACCAGTAATAGAGTATGTGAAGTATATCAAAAAATTAGGGAAGAGTTTGTTTGAGTTGCTTTCAGAGGCTCTGGGGCTTCAAGCAGACTACCTTGGCTCAATGGGATGCGCTAAGGGGTGTATCATCGTGTGCCACTACTATCCATCTTGCCCCCAAGCAGAACTGGCTTTAGGGTTAAAGAAGCATACTGATCTACGCTTCTTGACTGTGCTTCTGCAGAATGAAATCAGCGGCCTCCAAGTCCTTCACCAAGGTCAATGGTTTGATGTAAAACCCATTCCAGGAGGCTTGGCTGTAAATATCGGAGATCTTCTTCAGGTTTGCTTCAGATGCTTCTACTTTCATTGTGAACTTACCTTCTCTCATAACCACTAAATTTTATGTTATATGGTAGATTGTATCAAATGGCAAGCTCAAGAGTGTGATGCATAGGGCAGTCGCCAATCATGTTGGACCTAGAATTTCTGTGCCATGCTTTTTCTCAGGACAGCTTGACCAGCCTTTCAGCCCTATCAAAGAGTTGACATCAGAGGCAAATCCACCTCGATACAAACAAGTCATGTTAAGGGAATATATTGCCAAGTTTCTATCTAGCTCACTTGATGAGAAGCCAATTATAGATTACTACAAGCTATGAATCCAACCATCAATGCCATGACAAGCAAATCCCGAAGAAGGTTAAGCATTTTAGTCTGTGTTGGTCATCTCATCTATACATCACAGTACTTACGTTGTTCTGTGGCACCACCTATATTTACTCAATAAAATTGTTTCTTGTTTCTTGTTTAGAACATGTTAAGTACCCTTACAAGTTGAATTCTGAAAATTTTCGGAAGGTGATACGGAGCTCTTCAAATTTTTTTGCTAAATAAAACCATGACACCTCTAAGTATATATCTGCAATTGCAATTTTGAGATTGTACAATAATTTACAAAAACTATGAAAAAAAAAAATGCCGTAATGTACTCTACATTGTGTTTTGGAACCTGTAACCCGTTAATCTTTGTACAATTGCCTAATTAGGACATTAATGGCAATTTATGAGAATTAACCATGTTGAGGAAATTTAATTTATATGGAGTAATGATGAATATTTTGCAAAATGGTGCCTTTGAGGTAGAATTTTGAATCTTTAAAACATGGAGGACTTGGATTTAATTTTCTCAAAAAGGGAAAATTATATAAAGAATTGAGGGAGTGGCCACGGTTTTGGAGTTGGCAACTTGGCATGTGAGAAAACTATTTTGTTATTACAAAGACCAATTTACAACTCGCCAACCTTGGCTTTCTTACACTCACTCATTCTCTCCGTTTAACTCCAACAAGGTCCTTATCCATTTCCACAAGTTGAAGACCTGGAAGTACTAATTGGGTTTTCCCGTTTTGCAAAGCTACATGCATGGGGCTAAAACCCAGCTTGGTTTAGTGTCCTTGCAAACGCCGGCCATGGAGATGCCTTGCAGATGCCACTACATGTAATGGAGTCTCAGCAAAAGAGTCTGTATCAATATCCTTCAAAAGACTTGCTTTCTCCTCAATTAGTGAGTACAAGTCGTCAAAGTTTCTTGTTCGAGCAGCCTCCTCCAACCCTGGATCCATATTATCTGTCGACCTCAATGTATTGCGCACTTATTTAAGAAATTTGGAGAGTGTTTGAACGAAATATGGTAACGGTTAAATTGGATCCATAAGGTTGCAGGCACATGTACCATATATTAGAAATTGGACTCATGTTCAAGTTATGATGTATATGGCATAAAGTAAGATATTAAGATGGAACGACTTTTCATTCATGCTTTTTGAATTTATGAGAGAAAGAAGAAAAAAAGAGTAAACAAATAATAATTTCTTACTATCAGGTTTTAATTTATTAAATTAATAATTAAATTGACCTCTAACTTTTTAAAAATAAATTGAATATGCCCTTAACCCCCTTTTTCATCCAAATATGCCCTAAACCTTTTTTTTAACTAAGTTAATCCAATTTGGATGGAAAAATATAACCCCATTACCTACTTCTGACGTGGCATTGCCATGTCAAAAGTCTAATTACACTTGGAATTTCCATATCATCAATGGGTCCTACAATGAAAAATTAAAAATAAAAATTCTAGGATAAAAAGAGGAGGGATCATTTGACACCCGGTATAAGATTAAGAGTTTTACACACATTCGTAACTTAACATATGATTAATATTTAATTAATCCGACCGTCGAATTTTATGCTCTATTCGCATACATCGTGCGTGATAAATTTTGAGTTAATTTAAAATGTCTAGCATATGTTTTAAAACGATAAAATTTCTCACCGTTAAATATAAATTAAAAAAATCTAAAAATGTTAAAGTCTAAATCGATATCATAAAAGTATCGAATCGATTTGAAATTTTACGTGCACGATAGATTCAAATATATCTTTAAATCCAACCGTCGAATCGTTAAAATATTAATAGTATTCAAATATATCTTTAAATCCAACCGTCGAATCGTTAAAATATTAATAGTACGATAAATTATAAAAAGAGAGTAAAACTAAACGTAAATAGATCCTCTTCGATAAAAATATAAAAATGAAATAATGAAATAATGAAATAATATTTATTTTGAGTAAAAATTGAAAAAGGAAAATACCTTTTCGTTTCTTTGTTTTCTTCTTCTTCCAGGCTTCCTTCTCTGTTCTTCTTCCACCCAACACTTCCATGGTCAGTAGCTTTAAGTTTTCCACTCTTCTTCTTTGGGTGTCGTTCAAAGCCCCAAAGCCACCTTTTCACTCTCCTCATGCTACTTCATCTCTTCCTCCACTAAATCTTTCAAAAGCTTCAAAATCCTAACTAAATACGAAAAAAATATCGTAAATCTTGAAGTACAATCCAGCCAACTCCACGGTCAAAAGGCGACCAAATATCCATATCTTCTCCTCCGTCCTCGCGGACGGGATTTAGCCGAAACCTCTTATATGCCAATACTCAATTTCAACTCAAACCACCATGGAAGCTGTTTAAAACCTTAATCTCTTGATATCTCCTTTTAAGCACTAAAACTAACTCAACAACACTGATGTTTTGAAAGTTTTACCCTTTGGGTTAAAAACTTTCCTTTTGTCAAATTTCTTTTTTTTTTCTGATTTTTGTTGGAAAATTTTCTTAACTTCTCCTGCTACTATAGCATTGTAAGTGTTCCTCTGGGTTAAAGACTTTCCTTTTCTCAAGATATTTTTTTTGGGTTTTTTTCTTTTGACTTGTTGGAAAATTTTTTTGGCTTCTAGTCCTCCTGCTATAGAGTTGTAAGATTTTATTGATGTGTAATTGATACTTCCATAAAAGGAGGTATGATGGTATCGAATGTTTGGGAGTTTTGTTTTATTGCGAACTCATGTTGTTTTCATCTTGTTTCTTTGAGGCAATGAGAAAAATAATTCTGGTGGGTAGAAGCTGGGTGCATATACTTTGCCTGCTCAATGAATAAACAAATATGCATATTTGTTTGCTTGGAATGCTCCAAGAACAGAGAAGCAATAGGTTAGAAGAAAAAGAAAGTAAAAGGTATCTTATTTCTTTAATTTTTATTCAAAATAAATAATTATTTCAATTTTTCTTTTTAATTACCACATATATATTATTAAAACATTTTTAATTGTCATGTGTGAACAAATTGGCAAGAAGCTCACGTTCGATACCAGTCAGGTAAGTGGCTGACTATTTTCATAAATTACTTTTGTTCTTTTATTCAATTGTATTTACCTTCCAGTTTTGAATAATTTTTTCAGTTCTCCTTCTATTATATATAATTTTCTGTCTTTCTGAACATGTTTTTCATTTCCTTTCTTCTTTTTGTAATTACAGTTAGGAGATGGAGATATTATATGCTTCCAAAAATCCTCTGAGCTTGGAAGCAATCAATGCCTTCATTTCTGGAGTATGTGCATAAGCGTCAGGTATAAGATGAATCTTCTTGGTGGCAGGATTCATTGTTTGAAATCATATTGTTCTTAATATGAAGATTGACAACTGGACAAGGTTCCCATTTTCCTTTTCCTGGCCACGGTATTTGTTCTATTATGTTTTCTCTTGTGATAAGTATGGATTGAGATTCCTTGATGGTGTTGACGGTAGATTTCATTTTGCAAAAAGTTGGTTAGCAAAACTTTTTGCTTTCTTCGGGACAAAAGTATTAATCTTGTTCTTAATATGCGAGTTCTTTGTGGATATCCCTTTTCCCTCACATGGTTAGAATGAACCATGCTAAATCAAGAAGTTTTTAGAGGTCTGTGATTTAATTTGAATCTAATTATGTTATGCTGTACATGTTTTGAAATTAAGTTTTCATTTAATTAATCATATGTAGGTGGTTCGGTTTTGATCTTAAATGAATAGATGGGATCTATTGATCATATGTAGAGTGTGAACTGATATATATAGTGGGATCTATTGATCAAAATGCTTAAAACATTTAGATGAATGAGTGAACAGATATTAGATATTATGAGTTTATTAATTATCGTTTCGTATTTTACAGACCATAGAAGCTGGGACAAGTTTGCCTAAAGAGCTGACTCGAGAAGACATGGACACATTCTTTGGAAACTTAGAGTCTGAACTTGCAAGTGCTAAAACTGTTTGTACACCAGAAGTTAAAGAAGCTCTGCTTAAGTTTGAGGAAGCCTTGAGCATAGCCCCAGCTGACTTTAATGATTCGGGGGGGATTTCTTCTATTCAGAAGGCAATCAAGGTTCTTTGTTTTTCTGATTGTTCTGCTACCTTGACTCTCAACCAAAAAGCAGAGTTACTTAGCATGGAGAAAATTTTTGAAAAGTTATCTGAGCAAGCAGCTAAAGCCTCTAAAGAGAAGAATCTGATCCTTGAAAAGGGATCCATGGAGCTGACCCTAAGACAAAGTTTGGAGACCAACCTTATCAAATTTAAAGTGGCTAAGGCAGAGACTGAAGAGATAGACAAGAAAATTGCTACCCACCAAGCGCAAGTTGACTCCCTCCTTGCCCAAATTAATGAGGAAGAAAGGAAGAAGGGGAAAATCTTAGGTGAGAAGAAAGAAATGTTTGAAGTTTGCAAGGACTCAAAACTGAAGCTGAGTGCACTGGAAAAGGAATGGCCAGAATATGAGGCTAGGGTCAAGGCTGCTGAGGAGGAGGAGAAGACTGCGGAAGCAGAATGGAGCAGAATGAAATGTTTTATTTTTTCTCTAAGGAAAGGTTTGAATTGAGCGTTTTAACAGTTATATATAACCTTTGTGACAAAAACTCTGTATGGAAGAGCATATATTACCTGTGGATGTGCTTTAATGTAGTAGGTTTGCCTTCATGTAATAACTGAAAGTTTTGTTGACTTGTACTGATGATGTTATGCATGGAAATCCATTTGGGTTTTGTGCTTTTGGTGTTATCATGTTCTTGATTGAATTGTACTAAACGAAAAATGGTTATCAATGGAAGGGTTTGTTTCGTGCTGGCCAAGCCAAATGGAAGTCAACTGGATATAAGGTGTCTGATTGCTTTCTGTTCTTGGTTGCTTTGGGTTATAAAGGAAAGGGTTTGTTTCCCAAATAAACATAGTTGAAGGGTTGTGAGGATTTAGTTTGTTTTCATCTTAAGTACCAAGTTCAAATTACTGCAGGTTACTGCTTTTAATGAAGCTTGCAATGATCAAATTGCTTTTCTCAAAAATAGCATAAATGATTATGAGGCAAGCCCCTAGTTTCTTAACCCACAAGAATTGCCTCTAGTTTGCAGTTACATTGGATTTTCTAGTTCTCTTTGATATCTGGAATTTGATGATGAGATGATTCAATTGTCTAAATTTCTTTGTTTATTTGATGAAAAATCATGGACGTAGAATGAGGAAGCTTCTTAGAGACTATGCTAACTGAAATTAGATTTTAGTTTAATTTCTAGAATTTCTTTAATAAATGCTTGCTAAATGCGGTTAGATTTCTTGTCCTTGGAAACAGAATTCCTTTCAAAGAAGTATGAACATTAAATAACCCATTTTTATTCTGAACGTTAAATATTATGCAGAGATGCAACAATGGAGTAGGAGTACTGAAAAACATTTTGAGCTCCTCTCTCAGGCACTAGGCCTAAAGTCTGACCACCTTTTCTGATTGGTTTGTCCTAAGGGGCATTGTCTTCTGAGTCATTACTACCCAGCATGCCCAGAGCCCGAGCTGACCATGGGAACTACAGAGCACTCTGATCCTGAATTCCTCACCATCCTACTTCAAGACAATATTGGTGGACTGCAAGTTTTCCATCAAAATGAGTGGATTGAAGTTCCTTCTGTTCCAGGGCTTTAGTTGTAAACATCAGAGATCTCTTACAGGCAAGTTATTTACATTAAAATGCATTCTGCCTTCGATATAGCCATCTATCCATGCATCATCCTTCCGAATTTTTTTGATCATCATCGTGTCAGAATTAGTTCTTTGAGTTCCCATTTGGTAGGTGAACACGCAAAAATGGACTTGATAGTTGCAGCCCTACAGTTGGAACCAGAGGCACCGGTTCCGGTTTCGGTTCCAATCTTTCATATATTTTTTTAAAAAATTTTATACATAAAATTTATATATTAAAAAATTTGGAACCAAACCGGAACTGGAAACGAACCGTCAAATAACGGTTCCGGCTCCAAGGTTCCAAGAACAGAACTGCCGGTTCCAAGAATGTCATCGTGTCACTACTACTATATACCGAGATACCACTGTGCAGGACTTCAGCATCTACTATGCTACTATGATTCAGAAGGTGTTGATGAGAACTCTGCACTCACACAATTCAAGTTGCAAGGATAGCTACCGATATATGGCTTTGGTTGATTAGTCGTTGTTTTAGTTTTCATCACAACATTGAGTTCTTACAGATAAAATGGAAGAACAGATTTTATTCTCTCTAATTGTTTATGTACACAAGACTAGTCGTGGGAGATTATTTAACCAAATCAACATGCCCTCCATGAAATTGCGCTAGTCTAACTTGTATTTACTTAATAAAATGGATGCTTTTTGTACTTGTAGTGCTAAAGTTGCCTTTCTGACACTCACTCACCACAACTTACCAACTCACCAAGACACCAACTAACCCCTCACTCACTCGCTATACTACAAACACTACTACACTTGCTCACTCCTCAGCTGGCTTCATGGTATGAAAAAGCGGCCGCGACGCGACGTAGATACAAGTTAGACTGGCGCAGGATTTGGAGTTGAATCCCTTTAAGTGTGCTGGACGAGATTATTGACGAGGTAAATGTTTAAGGGTACAACTTAGATGAAGTTCTATACGTGTAGTTCCTGTAAGTTTTCAATGAAAGTTTGACACTTATCCAATTTTTTTGTCAACATAACTTCAATATTTTTGCCGTTAACGTTAGAAGAAAACCTGCTTTTCAAGATTCTACACACGTGAGCTTTGCATATTGTGGGTCTATTAGAATGTCCTTTTACCTGTACATGAAAGAAACTCAGTTAAGAAGTAAGAAGAAAAGATTTTATGGAAGACAACGGGTTTCTACCTAAATCATCTTTAGAAACAAATCAAAGTTAACATCACCCACCATCAAAGCCTTCTTTTGTTCTACTCGGACAATCAATTGAAGAAAAATTATGACTTTGTTGGTAAATTTCACTTTTTAATTAGTCATTATTTTTTTTTTGCTATTTGCGATTATTATAATTTAAGATTTTATATTTCTGATTTTATATTTAAACATTCCCTTAGTTTTCTTGGTTATCAAAGAAAACCTGACCTTGTCTCTCTTTATTTGCTTTTTATTTATAGAATATGGATGACGTTACCACATTTGGACCAACAGATTGTCATGAAAAAAGCTGAATCTGTTGAAAATGATTTAACTCCATATGTTGACATGGAGTTTGAAATAGAGAAAGCGGCATACCTATACTACAACATGTATGCTGGTTGTATTGGCTTTAGCGTTCAAAAAAATTGGTCAAATAATAGTAATTGGACGGTGAAACAATTGTATGACGGAAGTTTTGTTGTTTCAAGGAAGATTTTAAGAAACAAGTTCAACTTGAAGGAAGAAATCTTGAAAGGAAGTACGAGTTGGTTGTGAGGCTCAAATGATTATTGGACATCTAGAAAATGGAAAATGTCGGGTTACTTTCTTGTAATGGCTAAATTATCTGTTTAATATATTTAGTACTTTAATTTCAAGCATTTTGATGCGCTAAGCAGAACATTAGGGGTGTAAACGGTTCGGTTCGGTTCGGGTATTAAGATTTTAATACCCTAACGCTTCGGTTCGGTTCAGTTCGGGTTTTTTTGCAGGTTTTCGGGTAGTTGAAATCCATTTAATTTTGAACTTTTTTCTTTTATAAAAGCTCAAATAAGATTATAAAAATTTTGAGTCTTTTAATTTTAGGCTAATAAAATCAAGTATTTTTTAAAATTTTAGCTTATTCGGTTCATTCGGGTTCCATTCGGTTCATTCGGTTTTTATATGAACATTCCAAAACCCTAATCTAGTTATCGGTTCGGTTCGGTTATCGGGTTTTTTGGGTCGCTTGAACAGCCCTACAGAACATGAGACCGTCAGAGGGTTGAACAGAGGAGGGCTTCAGGTTGCGCATGATGGGAGGAGCAAAAGAAAGAAAAACAGGGAAGTAATTAATCATGTTTCCTTCTCTCATTTTAATTGAGTTTACTTCTTGGGCAAAGACATACAAGTGGACCCACAACATGTCAAAGTCATCTTGAAGAGCATGTTTTCATCTAACGTTAACGGTAAAAAAATTGAAGTTATGCTAACATAGAGTTGAACAAGTGTCAAAATCATTGATAACTTGCAGGAACTACACCTATAGAACTTCATCTAAGTTGTGCCCAATGTTTAATGAGCAAGATCTGGAGTTGAAGAAAGAATTTAGAGCCGTGAAGCCAGAAAGAGATTGAAATTCAACTCTAACTTTGATCTCTATATGTTACCGACTGCTGATTGGAGAGATACTCTCGCTCTTTCTTTCCTTGATTATGATCCTGAATGTAATGAAATGCCAACAGTGTGCAGGTAATTAAACACTAATCACTATTAGTCAATTCAGACCCGAATAATCACTATTTTTTTTATCTGAATATCTTAATTATTTTCGTTATGAGATCTTTTTGTCACTCGATAATATCGAAATTTGAGATGCCCCCTTGGCCTTGTGACCAAGATGTGGGCTACTCACCCTTAATACAAGGGTTTGAACCTCTAACATGGATGTAAATAAATATTGTAAATGACCACTTAGACGAGAAACGAAAAAAAGATAATATCGAAATTTGACCAAACCCCCCTAACCACATCATTAACGCAACTTTAGCTGATGTAGGAATCATTGAAATTGGTACATCCATGGCAGTGGTGACGAAGCATACAAATATATGTATTTTATTCTGTTTGTTGGAAATTTGCAGAAAACCAGTATTGGAGTATGTGAAGCACATAAAAAAAAAATTAGGGGAGACTTTGTTTGAGTTGTTTCAGAGGCTCTTGGGCTTCCAGCAGACCACCTTGGCTCGATGGGATGCGCAAAGGGGTGCACTATGGTGTGCCATGTTGGAGTTGGTAAGAGAAAAATAACTCTTTTATTGACACAAAAAAAAAAAAAATTACAACTAGCCAAACTCTTGGCTTTCTTACAAGTGACCAACTTACTAACTAACCAACTAACCACACACACACACTCTTAGCTTTAATTCTCTCTTGCTCGGCTTGCTCTCTCTTTTTCTCTTACACATCATCATCACCCGAGCACATATATTTATAGGTGTGCAAACCGATCTTGAAGTTTTCTAGACAATTCTACCTTGTTCTAACTTACATGCAATAATCTTAAACTCTCTAGACACTTCTTTAATTTGGCAACTTGCATTTAATTATGTCGGCAATCCAAGTTGAGTCGGTTAACTCCTTGTCTCCATCTTACAATTCTAGTGCTATGAAGAAATTTCTAGAGTTGGAGAGAGAAACGTTGAACTTTAACACTCCCCCTCAACGACTACTCTCTCCAATTGTAGGCCTTTTAGTTATCCCGAATAACCTTCTGAACTCTTCAAATTTTGGACCATTAAGTCCTTTGGTAAATAGATCGGCTACTTGGTCTTCAGTCTTGATATGCTCGACCTTGACTTCTCCTTGAAGCACTTTTTCCCGAACAAAGTGATAATGTATCTCCACGTGCTTGGTTCTTGCATGGAACACTGGATTTTCCGCCAAGCGTATAGCTAATTGATTGTCACAATAAATTTGTACTGGAGATTCAAATTGTTGATGCAAGTCTTTTAATAATTGTACTAGCCACGTACTTTCTTGTGCTGCCATAGCCATTGCTCTATATTCTGCTTTCGTTGTTGACAATGAAACTGTAGGCTGTCTTTTGCTACACCAAGAAATTATGGTAGACCCGAGATTGAACATGTACCCTGTGGTTGATCTTCTTGTATCATGGTCTCCACCATAATCAGCATCACAGTATCTGATAACTTGGCAAGGAATTCCTTTCTTGTAAAATAATCCAAAGTCAACAGTTCATTTCACATACCTCAAAATTCGCTTGACCGCCTCAAAGTGTGGTTTCCTCAGTTTTTCCATGAATCGACTAGCCACTCCAACTGCAAATGCAATATCGGGTCTTGTTAATGTGAGGTAGATTAGACTACCCACTAATTGCCTATAGATTGTTAGATCTTCCAACTCCTTGCCTTTTTCACTGCATAATCTTGCATTAACTTCCATTGGTGTAGTCACTGGCTTGCAGTCGGCCATTCCAAACTTATGTAGAAGGTCTCTTGCATATTTATGCTGGCACAAGAATATTCCTTCATTTGTACGTAGCACTTCTAGTCCAAGAAAGTGATTAAGTTCTCCAAGCTCTTTCATTTGGAAACGAACTCGGAGATTACTCTTAATTTGTCTAACTTCTTCTTCATCATCTCCAGTGATAATCAAATCATCCACGTACACCAAGACAGTTGCCAACTTACCATTTTTAGCTTTCACGAACAAATTTGAGTCTGCAGCTGCAACTGAATATCCACTTTGCATTAGGAATTCAGCAATCTTCCCATACCAAGCTCTTAGTGCTTGCTTTAATCCATAAAGCGCCTTCTTTAACTTGCAGACATAATCAGGATGAGTCTTACTTTCGAACCCTTTGGGTTGCTCCATGTAAATCTCCCGATCTAGCTCTCCATGCAAGAATGCATTCTTTACATCCATTTGCCAAAGCTTCCAAGATTTACTCGCTGCAAGCGCAAGTAATACTCGAACTGTTGTAATCTTCGCAACTGGACTAAATGTCTCATCATAATCTAATCCATATTGCTGAGAAAATCCATGAGCCATCAAGCGTGCCTTGTACCTTTCTATTGCTCCATCAGGCCTAGTTTTCACTTTGTACACCCATTTGCATGATATGGGTTTATCAATACTCTTTGGCTTTGGCACTAACTCCCAAGTCTCGTTTTGCTTCAAGGCTTGAATTTCTTCTTCCATAGCCTTTATCCATTCTAACTTTCCAGATGCCTCTTCGTATGATGCCGGTTCTAGCTGCTTCGTTTCTTCAACCAAAGCAGCATTAGCATATTTAGGATTTGGTTTTCGTTGTCTTGATGACCTTCGTAAGACTGGTTCAAAACTTCTTTCTTCAGCTTCCTCTTCTTGAACTGGACTTTCCTCTTCAACTATTCTTGATGGAGATTGGTCAATTATTTCTTCAATCTCCTCTTTTCTTGGTGAACTTATAGTTTGTTCTACCAACTTTTCTTGCAACTTCTCTTCAATTTCCTTCGAGTCTGGCAGCAACACTGCTTGTGGTGACCACCATGAAGATGCTTCATCAAACACAACATTTCTTGACACATAGCATCGACCAGTAGTTGGATCACAGCACTTCCATCCTTTTCTTTGATCATCATAACCCACAAATATGCACCGAATTGCCTTCTTGTCGAACTTACTGCGCAGGTGATCAGGCACAAATACATAGCAAACACAACCAAAGACTCGAAAATGACTTATCGTGGGTTTGATGTTCCATAATTTCTGAAATGGAGAAATAAAGCCAAGCCTTGCTTGTGGAAGCCTGTTTATCACATGAGCTACAGTCTTCATGCATTCAGCCCAAAATCGAGATGGCACATTTTTAGCATGTAGCATGCTTCTACATATTTCGGCCAAATGCCTATTCTTCCTCTCAGCAACTCCATTTTGCTGTGGTGTGCTTGGACATGTCAATTGTCGATGAATTCTACATTCTACCAGATAGTCTGAAAATTCCTTAGATGTGTATTCTCCCCCATTGTCCGTACGTAGGCATTGTATCTTGTGGTCGATCTCCTTTTCAACCTTTTCTTTGAATTCTTTAAATTTAGCAAATGCCTCCGATTTTTCTTTCATGAAATCAACCCAGACAAACCTTGAAAAATCATCAATGAAAGTGATCATATACTGATAGCCACTGACAGATGGTTGCTTCACCTTACCGAACACATCCGAGTGGACCAGTTGGAGAGGCACTTTAGCTTTGAACTTTGATTCCTCGTACGGTAATTGATGAGCTTTTCCGTACTGACATCCGGCACTAACTGTGTCTTCTTGAACTTCTAGCTGGGGAAGACCTTTGAGCATAGATTTCTTCATCATCATTTTTATCTTGGAATAACTTACATGCCCAAGCCGAGCATGCCACAGATCAGGTGTTTCATTTTTTCTTGTTTTGTCCACATACGCAGCCTAAGCTGACATAACATAAATAGATTCTAGACGCCTTCCTTCCATTATTGGTGGATAGGTTGGCTTTATCTCCGGATATACTTTCACATCTTCAAGACCAAATACAACATAATTCCCAATGTCTGTGATCTGAGAAACTAACAATAGATTTTTCTTCATACCTTGTACGTGGAAAGCATTTTCCAATTGAATTTGATGTGGACTGTGCTTCGGCACGATTATTATCTGACCTATGTGAGTAATTGGTAACTTTGAGTTGTTTGCTGTTACTATTTTCCTCTTTCCATTGTATGTGGAAAGATTATTCAATTTTTTTCTTGTCGCCGGTCATATGATTGGAGCATCCAGAATCAACTATCCAATCATTGTTATAGTTGATCGATTTATCCACTGACATAAGAGCAACGTCCTCTTCTAACTCAATGGTGCATAAGGCTACAACTTCTTCGTCCTCCTCGGCAACAAACGAAGCCTCGAAATTCCATTCTTCTTTCTCATCTCTGACTGAGGTTACAGTATTGCCTTGCACTTGTTTGAACCAACAATCCCGAGCAAAGTGACCAACCTTGCCGCAATTATAGCACTGGTTATTTTGACGACGATCTCTTCTTTCATTGGTGTTTCTTCCATATTGAGCTCCCCCTTACTAAGAGCTTTCTCCTCCTTGTCTCTTTTGCCATACTCCTTTCCTTTTTCGAAATTTATTGTCCTCTGACCTTTGCGTCATAGCAGCCTTCCCTTTTCTATTGAAGTTTCTTTTGCCGGTGAATAACGCCTTCTCATCATCTTTTATAGAGACTTTAGACATTTGTTTATCTAAAGTCTCTTGATTAAGAAGGATACTTTCTAGCTCAGTTAAAGTTGGCTCTCTCTCCCAACCACGGGTGGCAGTAATAATTCCATGGTACTCAGGTCTCAAACCATGGATAATGATTCTTCTCATACGTGTTTGGAAGATGCCATTATCTGGGTCTAATTTTGAAATTTCATCGCAAAGAGATTTAACTTTTGAAAAGTAACCACTCACCAACATGTTTTGTTGTGAGACCGACAGGAGCTTGTTCTCCAACTGTTGGAGCTTTGCATCATTCTTTTTAGCAAGCAGAGTTGCTAGTGTATCCGACGCCTCCTTTGGCGTCTTTGCATCTTTAATACGTTGAAGCAAGCCATCCTCAATAGTGATGGACAGCACGTACATAGCCTTTCCGGCTTTAACTTTCCACTTTCTTAATTCTTCCGCTTCGGTTGGTGGCGTTGTGTTTTGGCCTCCAACAATCTCCCACAAATCTTGTCCGAGCAAGTAAAATTGGATGCGTGTGCTCCATGTGTTGTAATTGTTAGCATTAAGCTTCTCAATAGTGCTAACATTACTAGAAACATCTGCCATGGTGACTAGTGCCCTGCACTTCACTCAAACTTGGTCCCAGACCAAAAATTTTCACAGTCCCAGACTGTAATCCGACAGAGTCTCCTCGAGTGACAGTCCCTGACCACCAAGCTCTAATACCAGATTTGTTGGAGTTGGTAAGAGAAAAATAACTCTTTTATTGATACAAAAAAAAATTACAACTAGCCAAACTCTTGACTTTCTTACAAGTGACCAACTCACTAACTAACCAACTAACCACACACACACACTCTTAGCTTTAATTCTCTCTTGCTCGGCTTGCTCTCTCTTTTTCTCTTACACATCATCATCACCCGAGCACATATATTTATAGGTGTGCAAACCGACCTTGAAGTTTTCTAGACAATTCTACCTTGTTCTAACTTACATGCAATAATCTTAAACTCTCTAGACACTTCTTTAATTTGGCAACTTGCATTTAATTATGTCGGCAATCCAAGTTGAGTCGGTTAACTCCTTGTCTCCATCTTGCAATTCTAGTGCTATGAAGAAATTTCTAGAGTTGGAGAGAGAAACGTTGAACTTTAACATGCCACTTCTATCCACCTTGCCCCGAGCCAGAACTCGCTTTGGGGTTAAAGAAACATATTGATCCACGGTTGTTGACTGTGCTTCTGCAGAATGAAATCAGCGGCCTCCAAGTCCTTCACCAAGGTCAATGGTTTGATGTTCACCCATTCCAGGAGGCTTGGCTGTAAATATCGGAGATCTTCTTCAGGTTAATTTGTTCGCTTCAGATGCTTCTGCTTTCATTTCAACTTATTATTTTCTTCTCTCATAACCCACTAACTTTTACGTTGTTATATGGTGGATTGTATCAAATGACTAGCTGAAGAGTGTGAGGCATAGGGTAATAGCCAATCATGTTGGACCTAGAATTTTTGTGCCATGTTTTTTTCTCAGGACAACTTGACCAACCTTTCAGCCCAATCCAAGAGTTGACATCAGGGGCAAATCCACCTCGATACAAACAAGTCATGTTAAGGGAATATATTGCCCCTAACACCTGTTGAGTTGAGTGAAAAGGGTTTAATATCTATTAAGAAAGGTTTCCGATTCGAGTCTTGTAAATGAAAAAAACATGCTTGGGAGAGTTTCACCCCATTTAGGATCCAACACGACTCGAACAGGATTAGTTGTAGACTGTTAAACGGATACGGATATGTGCGGTAATACTAAACAAGGGAATATTTTGCAAAATTTCTTTCAGACTCACTTGGTGAGAAGCCTATTGCTATTATAGATTGCTACAAGCTATGAATCTAACTATCAATGCCATGACATGCAAATCCCAAAGAAGGCTAAGCATTTTAGTCTGTGTTGGCCATCTATACATCACTATGCTCACTTTATTCGGTTGCACCACTTATATTTACTCAATAAAATTGTTTCCTGTTTCTTAGAAGTTAGAACATGTTAAGTACCGAATTCCCCCTCTAATTGAGTTGGTCAGAGATTGAGGAATTTATATAAGAGGTCTCTGGTTTAAAACCTTTTATTTGGCTTAATACGCAAAATAGCCCTCGAACTTATACAAAGTTATCGTTTTGGTCCTTTAACTTTTATTTTGAAATTTTTGGCCTGTACAAAGTTGTCGTTTTGGCTCTTTAATTTTTATTTTGGAATTTTTGGCCCTCGAACTTTTATTTTGTACACAATGTAACCGTTGATGCACTACAAGAAAAATGGCCGATTCTCACGAAAAATTTCTACTGAAAAAACACTATTTCCCACGGAAAAAATTTTCTCACGCACCTTCTTATATCCATGGAAAAAAATTTTCCATGAGTATAAGGTGCCTGAAAAAATTTTTTCCTTGGGAATTTTTGTGGGAATCAACCATTTTAATTAAATTATACATAAAATTTTTTGTAATGTTTAGTTAAAACATACTTTCCCTGCAAAGTTTATTTAAATTTCAAATTTGTCTTTTTATTTCATGTCTTTTCTTTAAAAAATAAAGAATAATAAAGTAATTTAAAAATTTATGACCTTTTATTGTTGCGATTCAATTCACTTTCACACCTCTCTCCTATGCAAAATGATGCAATTCACTTTCACACCTTCCTCCTATGCAAATATTTTATCTAGTCAAAGGTTAAGTGATTACAATTGATCACTTACTTTATATCGTTAAAATTGATACTAAATTTTATAAAATTTTTACAGTCTTTACTTTACATGTAAAGTGATTAAATTCCATCAATCAAATAGGCTTTAACTGTAATATTGACAATTTTATTAGAAATTGCTTTTCTACGAGAAAGCCTCTGAGATGGGGCGAAGGCCGATTATATATATATTTTTTTGATTCAGCAAGAAGGCCAATATGGTTCGATGCAAATTCTCACAACCTTCTTTTCCTTTTATACCAATGTTTTTTTTAATTAATTATGAAAAATAAAAAATTATAAACTTATAATAATTAAATACAAAATTTTATTGTGGCAAAAAAATATAAAAAATATTTATTAATACATAAAAATTTCGTGTATATACCTTTACATTTATTAATTCCAATTTTAATTTTCTTTGGAAGGCCACTATTATTTGTACGAAATATAGATTTTCTCACTAATGGAGTAATGGTTTTGTTTTCGTTGCAACCATTTCAATCTCACGTCACAAGCCTGTTTTGGTGGGGGCGGTTTAGTACAATCGGCCTTGATAAGGGGCCAATCAGACTACATTACAGTTGGATGAAGCTCCCCTCCAGTGTTCAGTAGCCTCCAGTGCACCTTAGAGGATGATAAATGGAATATTTATCATGTGTCATCCTCCAAAGTGCACTGAAGGCTACTGGACGCTGGAGGAAAACCAGATCCCACTATAGTTAGGGGATAAAATCTCCACCAGTGCTTTTCTCAAAGGAAATTTCCCTACTTTCTTTTTAAATAGCTTTTTGTTAAAAAATTTTTAATTAATATTTTTTTCATGTCAATCCTCTTTTCCCTCCCACGCCACTATTTTATTAAAAAAGTATATTTTCCATTCACACTTCACCCTCACATTTTCATTCACACCACCATAACTAATGCCACTGGTCCTGACCTTTTTTTTTTAAAAAATCTTTTATCCGAGCCAATTACATAGTAACAAAGGAACGTTCTTTGAAGGAACCTTAGCTACGAAGGAGCCAGTAGTCAATGTATTTTGCACTTTAAACTTTAAAGAGTATACCCAGCAAGAATGTGAACCGACGACACTTATTACATTGCATTGCATTGTATGCGGGATTAGAAAGTTGTTTTCGGAACTGGCATTGCATTGCACCCAGATACCTTGCCATGTCGCAGGAGAGAAACGAAACAGCAGAGGCTTGTCTCTATACTGTTATAAAGGTACAACCTTTTCTAAGCCCTCTCTCTCTCTCTCTTAAATTTATGGTTTCTGATCCCATTTTCAATGCCATTAGGTTGCACGTAGTGAGGACCTAGTTGAACAGATTGGGAAAGATTTTTACTTTGATCTTGTGGATCATGACAAAGTTTGTAGCTTTCGAGTTCAGAAACGGATGCCCTTTAACGTTTTCAAGGTACTTGGTTATCATGTTAGGTGTTTTTCAATTTAATCAGGTTCTAATCCATTAACTTTTGAGAAGTTGCTAAATTGAGAATTATGATGAGTTCATTCAACTTTTTCAATTATTCTAAAGAGTCCATTAAAGGGCGCTTTCATGGTTCCTTTCCTGTATGAATGGGATGCTGGCAATCTTACTTCAAGGGTTTTGTTTGAGAGAATTTTAATTTTGTGGAACTAACTAATTCTATCTAGGATGGATTCTTTACTGGAATTGAGTGCATCATACCTTCAATACTGATGTACCCTTTAGTCGTACGGATGGAATTAAGTGCTTAGCAGTTTTCTTCTCTCATTCCCCTCGTCTTACTATTCTTTGTCTTCTGCTTTGCCTCTGTTGTTTCACCCTAAACCCATTGTAGAAGCATGTTCTTTGATCCAAAACTCAGCGATGCAGATTCATCTCGGTCATTCTGTACTACTTCTGAGTTTGGATTCAACCAAGAATTAGCAAAATTACAATCAAAGAGCATAAACTCAAACACCCTGATTGTATCCTGCAATAACCAATATTCTCAAATCCAACCCCAAATCTAATGAAATAGCTAAGAACCATGTTAAGCCATTAAATCAGTGTCATATGCATGCCTAATGGTAGCAAAAAAAAAAAAACAGTAGAATTTGACGGATTTGTTAGAGCTAGGAAGGGCTCTGTTCCTGCAAGGGAGCTATTAGAACCAGGGCAAGAGGGTGGAAGAAAAAGAAAAGGAAAAGCTTTGATTGGCTAGCAGGTTCTTTCTATCGACAAATTTACAATCACTGGAGTGGTGTGGGAATGTGATTTGAGAGAGCGAAGGCAGAAAAAAATGAAGAGAAGAATAAAAGAGGAAAAGGTTATGTGGGTGCACTATAATGTGTACTATTCATGTTCTTGTCGCATTTCTTTTTATATTATGTTAAAAAGGCATCATTAGGTTAGCTAAAGGCCACCAAATATATAAAATTATGATTACGAATAAAAGAATTCCATATCACTGAAGGTGGTATCTATTATGCTAAAATAGCATAGCACTGTGATTTGGTGTAATTTTGTGGGCCGAGGTCAAGTGGTGAGTTTCAAGTCGAGCTCGAGCTCGAGCACCACACTCTCGATCAGTTACATTCTTCGCATGAATTGTGTAATCGAGTGATCCAAGGCCAGAGTGTACGTAAATGAGTGGATTGACAAAAAAAAAGTTGATCTCATTCAAGATTTTCTTAGTTAAAGCTATCAATTTAAAACATTGGACTGAAACTCTGGCAATAATTTTGCAATAACCCAAATTTCCCTAGAGATCTCCAGATTTAGATGGTTTAACGCCCCTAAGTTGGTTTCCCATTGTTTCCCCCTAAAAACTTTAGGGCTAGATAACAAATCAAAGTGTGCAGATTTCTTGTTGTGCTCTTGACTTATTGAGCACACACTATAAGGTTGAATACTTTGGCTCACTTGTGTCTCTGTGTTATGAAGATGGAAATTCATAGGTCCAGTATGGATTTTCATTATGATTGTTGTGAAGAATTTTATATGAAGAGTTTGAGAGAGAATGGAGAAGTCAAAAATATTTGAAAGTAAAATTTAATCTGAAATTGGTGAAGAAGATGGTGTTACAGATTAGAATTTCACATGATAGATATCCTAATATAGATGTGAATTTTTCATTGCTATCGTGTTGGAAGATCTGCAGTTTTTTTAGTGTTTGATAAAAGATTTAAGACTGATTACTAAGTACTAATCAAGATGAGAAATGATGCATTTTTACCGTTGGCAAAGTATCCTGTTTTCGTTGTTTAACATTCCTTTTGAACCATTGATGTGATTCTATACAACTCCAAGTTTAGCAAATTTGTATTAGTTGCCTCAGTCTTACCTATTGATACGAAGGGAACACCTTCTAGGTAAAAGTTCTGAGTCTTAATTTTGGAAGATGAATTAAGTAATTGTAGAAATTTTTAGTTTTCCCCTGCTTGCTTTTGTTTTCTTTTGTTTTGATCTAGCAAGTTAAAAGGATCATATAGTTTTATGTTTTAATTAAAGTTTATGGTTTTCTCCATGTGCACAGTGCTGATAGTGTCTATCGTTAATGTGTGGTTGTTTTCCTGCAATATTGTTTTGTTAAGAATTGCTTTGATGAAGTCTTTTCAGTTAGATGTCTACTCATTTGTTTCTCATAGTGTATTTTGTATTTGTGATGATCTTATTATGTCTTGACTTTGACTTTATAAGTATTCAAGTCCATGCCCTGTTAAAGTTAAAGATTTTCAACCTTAAACATTCTAATTTTTATTTCAGGAAGCAGTTGCTGAAGAATTTGGTATCCCTGTACAATATCAACGTTTCTGGTTGTGGGCAAAGCGTGTGAATGGTACATACCGTCCACATCAATTATTAACCCCTCAGGAGGAAGCAAAGTCAGTAAGTGACTTTTGATTTTTCACTCACAATTGATTTAATTTGAGACCATGAATTGAGGGCTGGCCGTTGCCATCGACGAGATTCATATACATATTGCATGTCACCCATATTGAATTACATTTTTAGTAAGCCTTTCTCTTGCAGGTTACCTGAAGCATAAGACTCTGCTTTTGTGTTAACATGTTATATAATTCTTAATGTTGTCCACCCACCTTATCCGCTTTGTTATTTTGTTGTTTGTTATCCTAGTTTCATCATTTGTGTATGGTCCTGATCTCTGTAATAAACTTCCCTCTGTAGGTAGGGCAACTGAGAGAGATTTCAAAAAAGCCAAATAATTCCGAGCTGAAGTTGTTCCTGGAAGTGGAGCTAGGGCAGGTACATACTTGATATTCTATAAGATAGTAAGAAAGACACGCTAAGTTCCTAATGGGTCTAATTGTCTTGCATTTGGCAGCCCAATTGTCTGCTATAATTTGTTGCTATGGTGGATCTCTATTTTTGACTGATTTCTAGTGTTGTCCAGGATTTGCGGCCAGTTCCTCCACCAGAGAAGACTAAAGAGGATATTCTTCTTTTCTTTAAACTATATGACCCTTTCAAAGAGGAACTCCGGTAATTCCCGCTTCCTGCTGTTCCCTTTTGTGGAATTATTAATGCTTATTGACGCTTTTGCTTCTATGATGCCAGTTATGTTGGAAGGATGTTTGTGAAGGGTGTTGGGGAGCCAATTCAAATACTGACAAGCATCAACAAAATGGCTGGCTTTGGTCCAGATGAAGAGATTGAACTTTATGAGGTTGGCTATCCTGGTTTCCGTTATTTTGTTTTAGATGCATCTGGTTTTAAAATCAAGTTATATGTGCCATATCTCTTTCTCTTCACATGTGCAGGAAATAAAATTTAAACCGTATGTCATGTGTGAACACATTGACAAGAAACTCACATTCCGTACCTGTCAGGTATGATAAATCATTGCGCATTATGGTGCTTTCTTTCATAAGTGGCTAACTGTTTTTATAAATTCCTTTTGTACTTTTATTCAATTACATGTACCTTACAGTTCTGATTTTTTTTTTGTTCGGTTATCCATGTATTATATAACTTTCTGTCTTTCTGAACATGTTTTTCTTTTCTTTTTCTTTTTCCTTTTTTAAATTACAGTTGGAAGATGGGGACATTATATGCTTCCAAAAAACATCTGAGATTGGAAGCGAACAATGCCGTTATCCTGATGTTCCTTCATTTCTGGAGTATGTGCATAATCGTCAGGTATAAGATGAATTTTTTTGGTGGCAGGATTAATTGTTTGAAATAATGTTGTTCTTATAGGAAGAGTGACAACTTGCCAAGGTCCTCATTTTCCAGGAATGCGGCATTTGTTCTATTTATTTATTTATTTATGTTTTCTCTTATGATAAAATATGGGTTGAGATTCCTTGATAATTTTGATGGCAGAATTTATTTTGAAAAAAAAAATGTTTAGCCAATTTCTTGCTTTCTTGAGGACAAAAAAAGGAGTGATGGGTTATTTCTTTGTATGATCTTCGTAAATATCCTTTTGCCCTCACATAATTAGAATTTTAGAAAGTGGGAAGTTTTTGATGTGCTGTCTGGTTAAATGAACTAACTTTCATCTATAATATCTATGCTAAATCTAGAAGTTGAGAAGTTATGCAAAATTTGATGCTTGAAGATCTGTGATTTAATTTGAATCTGATTGTGTTATACTGTACATGTTTTGAAATTCAGTTTAACTGGTGAATTTTATTCTCAAAATAAGTTTTTATGTAATTAATCATGTGTAGGTTGTTCGGTTTCGATTTTTAGAAAAGCCAAAGGAGGATGAATTTACTCTTGAGCTGTAAGTTTGTCCTATCACAAAACTTTACACTCTTTCAGTGGATACATTCTGAGATGAGTACACTGATTTTGATGAATTTCTGCTTAATGGTTGTTCATGCTCTTGCTATCAAATGTCTAGGTCAAAGCTACACAGTTATAATGATGTTGTTGAAAGGGTGGCTGACCATCTTGGCTTGGATGATTCCTCCAAAATTAGGCTTACATCCCATAATTGTTATTCCCAGCAACCTGAAGCACAACCTATCAAGTACAAAGGAGTGGACCATCTGTCTGAAATGCTGGTTCACTACAATCAGGTTTTTCAGGCCTCCAATTGTAGTTCTGTTTGATAATAGGTCATTGTTTATCAAAATTTTGATTATTTCTGAACCGAGGTATATTTTTGTTTTTGCTAGACTTCTGATATTCTGTATTATGAGGTACTGGACATCCCTTTGCCAGAACTCCAAGGCCTCAAAACATTGAAAGTTGCTTTTCACCATGCTACCAAAGATGAAGTGAGTACCGATTATGATATTAAATGATTTGGTTACTATTTATTTCAGTGTATTGTACTGTTTTGTTCCTCATAGATCATTTGTTTTCTCAGGCTGTGATTCACACTATTAGATTGTCGAAGCTGAGCACTGTAGGGAACGTTCTTGATGAACTCAGGACAAAGGTATCTATTTGCAACTTTGATTTTTCCAACCGTGATATTTCTCCTTCAAGAAGTAAATATTGTGAAACAAGCCTTTAAAATAGCTTTAATAATCATTTTGCTTTTGAGGGAAAGCTGTTTGATTCTATTGCTGATATGTGGCATGAATGCAGTCGTTATTAAACTGTTATGTTAACATTGGATATGGACTCCTGACCCAATTTTGAACTCCATGAATGGTGCTCCCTTAAAATGATTTTATATGACTTTATGGTTTCAAAATTTGTAGAAGGAAATGATAACTTGTGGTTTGCTATGCACCTGAATTCAAGGTATCTGTGCAAAGGACATATGGAGAATAAAAAATATTGCTTTTGTAACAGGATAAATCTTGCCAATATTAAAAAATAACTATTGTTAGATACATTGATATTCCAAATTCCAACTGCCATATTTTTTGGTTTGTTCCAACTGACATGACAAAATGCTCGAAGCCTTTGTTCCCAAAGGTTGGACGGGAAAAGCAACAATAACCAACTAAAGCTTTTTCCAGTATATGGACCTGGCTACATGGATTTGCATGGTTATCTTCTGCAACATATCCTTATTGAGATTAGTAAATGAAGGTTTTTTAATGGTTCTGCACCTTTTGACTCCCATAATTCCTAATCCTTTCCCCAAGATTTGAACCTGAGAGTTCATTTAACTCAGGAATGGTTTTTGGGTACGGATATGTAATCAAGTATTGAACATGTCAGTTGCTCAGAACAGAAGATAATATGTCTAGAAAGGGCTTGAAAAGAGGATAGTGTATAAAGATATATCCAAATTATATAATTAGAATCTGTAATACACTTAGGAATTTAACCATTTTTTACGTAAAGTGAAACAGTTGAAGCAAAAAATTTCTTTTCCTGGGATCCCCAATTCACCCTAACCCCTGTGTTGTTCTAAAAGAGCCTCCTATGTTTTGATCATTGATCAAGTTGACCAAGCATTTTTCTTTTCTGGATTTTGCTGCTGCCACCACTTAATAAAAAATAAGACTATATTTTTATGTAAATATCAGGATGTATATCTTTCCACTTCATTAATGCCCCAGGTTACCAGTTGTAAGAAAATATATACACTTTTCCTTTTCCCCTATCATCTTACTCTTGCTATTCTTACTCATTTCTCGAGAAGCTTTTCTCCTCAGCTCTCTACATCCACCATACATTTTTCTTCCAATCCATTCAACATTGCTGCCCAATCTGTTTTGTTAACAATTTTATAATCTTCTGCTTTCTCTTCCTCAGCATTTTGTTTTTATATCTCTCTCTAGCATAAGGAAAGTGAAGAAGTCAAAATGCCAAAAATAGTGAAAAAAAAAAACTATGGTTAGGATACCAATTTGGCCCAAACTTGCAGTCTTACCTCCTTAGCCGAGTCTGGTGATCTGACATAGACACCATAGTCCCTTCATTTTTGAGCGGTGCCGACATCTGAACACCAAAATATTGAGTCCAAGCAGCGCAATTTTCTTTTTCTGGTATAAACCCATATGGTGATTAATAAAGACCTGGACAATGTGGTTTGCTCCAACTGAAATTACAAAAGTCTTCAAGGCACTTCCTGTTTTAAAAGTTGAAAAAGACAGAGAGTAAGAGGAAATAAGTGGAAAGACGTTTTAAGTATATTGATGTGAAGGGTTCGTAATACAGTTCTTTTTGGACTGACTATTTCCCTTTTGTTAATGGTATAAAGCCTTTACTCGCCCATCCATAACTCTTTATTTTCTTATTTTGTTGGAATTAATAAGGTGATGGTGTTATGGAACCTGTATAAGGCTAAATCTTTTCTTGCCAACGTTTGCTGACAAACATTTGCCGCTTTATTTATGTTTTTGGTTTAATGTTAATAAATGACATGAAACATATTAGCTTATTAAATTACCTTCATAAAATCATATATTTCATGCGCCATGTCATATTTTTCTTGTATACATATCCGTGCCTTATTGTGTATGGTTTCCTTGCATATGTGAAAGATATGCCCTAGTTCAACGTTGTATGAGTAAATTATCTGCATTATTGCCTTGAAAAAGGAACTCAGCAAATTGCTTTGCTGATTGGGTACAGGTGGAGTTGTCCCATCCCCATGCTGAAGTTAGATTGGTTGAGGTTTTCTATCACAAGATATACAAGGTATTCAATAATTTCCTCAAAACCTTAATATTTGCAGGTTCTCATGCATTTTGGTATAAACTCATGGAATTCAAGTATTTGTCTATGTATGTGGTGGTGCCTGTGTCTAGCTGTGGGAGCATTCGGGGCACGGATACCAGTGGTTGCTAGAGTGCATGCCTGCATGTTTGGAAGTTTTAAGTAAATTGTGATGCAAAGTGGAAGCTGTTGTTTTCTTTTTTGAGCTTAAGTAATTTGGAAATAACCAATGAGTTTTAGTGATGATTTGGAATTTTGTTTTAAATTGCTATGCTGTAAAATGTTGTCTTAAATTAGTGTTGATCATGTTTTTCTTGTCTGTCCATTTGGAAAAAGTAATATATTATAGCAACAAAGTTTATAATCTTCTTTCACCAACTTTGAACTATGGAATGTTTGCTCTCATTTAGATTTTAAGCAAAGATAAGCCCAACTTGATTCCTAGTTTTGAAGATTGTTTTGTGAATTTGGACTCAATATTTTATCATCAAATTCTTGAAATTATAACCTTAATTTTGTAAAATGATTTGAAGTAAGCAGTTTTAGTTTCTGGTTCTGGTGTAAATTTTAAATTTGCATCCTTATATTTCTTTTTCTTCTTTTGGGGCATATAAAAGTTTGTGTCCATCTTTAGTGTTGGCTCCGTTGCTTAATTGCTGAGTTTTCAGGCTTATTAAACTAGAGTTGTTCAAAGAAAAGATTGATGGGTGAAAGCGACAATTCCAAATTTTGCGCTTTGCTGTTTTTCTTCTTCTGCGTGGTTTTCTTCAGGAATTCCTACTTGGGACCTTTACTTTTTTAACTCTATTAAGTTGTTTTTATCTTGCAGATCTTCCCTCTCAGTGAAAAGATAGAGAATATAAATGATACATATTGGACATTACGTGCAGAGGAGGTAAGGCTCTTTTATATTGGACATTACTAGCAGTATGTAATAAAATATGTTTTTATGTGCTTGTCTTCAATCTTGTAAATACCTTGGAAATCCTGGCATAATAGAATTTTCAATTATGACATTAGCTTGATGGTAAAGTAGAACAATTAACATTGTTAAATTTCCATGTTTTGCATGCATAGTAGGCTTGACAGTGCTTTGAATCTCTGTATTTTTAAGTATAACAGTGCTGAAGGTAAATGCCCGTTTGATTATCTATTTTTATGGCCTCTTACAGTGCACCCTATCACCCAAGCAGCAAAACTAGTTTACTGTCTAGTTTAAATATATCATTAGTTTCCTTTAAGGAGCAGTTGGTTTATTGAAATTAATACATAAAGAATTTGATCCATTTGAGTCAGAAATAGTTTTTGAACATGTCCAAGGTTTGAGAAGAGTGGAAATTCTTTCTTTGCTTTTCATTTAGTGATTTTTTTATTCTTTTCTATGGGTTCCTATTCTATTTATGTCTTGCTTTTGTTTCCATTTTTCATTTTTTCAGTGACCAAAATAATCAACGGTTAACAAAATAATCAACGGTTTTGGTTAATGTTGATCATGGAATGATATAATTGGTAGGCTACGCTATAAGTTTCTTTGCACTCTGTCAAACTATAGGGCTTCTTATTTTCCTTTTTCTGTTCTTATTCTTTTCTGTTATCCCTCCTCCCCTCTATTGGTCTGATCTTGAGTTCTTGTTGCCTTAGATACCAGAAGAGGAGAAAAACATTGGTCCTCATGATCTCATGATTCATGTTTATCATTTTCTGAAAGATACAGCAAAAAGCCAGGTAGTAAGTGCGTGAATGCCCTCCCCCACATGTTCGCCCTCTCCTTTACTGGACCAATATTATTTGAAAATATTATTCACTTTATAATAGTTACTGCTCAGAACTTAGTGATGGAAAGTTTAGTTATTGCTTTGCTCATCTATTTGTTTCTTGGTCACCCTTAACAGCAGATACTGAATTTTGGGGAGCCATTTTTTCTTGTGATTCATGAGGGTGAGACACTAGCTGAAGTCAAAGTGCGAATTCAGAAAAAATTATGGGTTCCAGATGAGGAATTTGCGAAGGTATGATCTCCACCTGATGCAAAAGTCAATCTTATTGTGTTCTGCTCATCAAGATTGCATTTATGATCTTTTTAGTTTTCTATATTGTTTCTCTTATTTTATTTCCCCTTCTTTTTTTTAATTAATATTATCATATGGATGACTTTTACAGTTTTTCCTCTTTTTTTTTTTTCCAAATATTTGCTTGTGGTATTTATTTATTTTTGTTATTCCTACCCAGTGGAAGTTTGCATTTTTGTCACTAGGTCGTCCAGAGTATCTACAGGACTCTGATGTTGTCTTTACTCGTTTTCAGGTTGTCCTTTGCCCTTCCTCTCATCTTCAAGTTTTGCAATAATATTGCTTCTTTTTTTTTTTCTCATTGATTTTCACTGTTGTTTTAGAGAACGGATGTATATGGTGCTTGGGAACAGTATCTTGGACTGGAACACTCTGACAATACGCCTAAGAGGTCATTCGCAGCAAATCAGGTACAAATATTTCTGAGCAGCTTTTTCTAACTAGGGGACATTGGATGCTGCCATGTTTCTAGCTATGAACAATGGTCTTGTGAAAAATGTGTCAACCTATGAGATTCTATATTTAGGTAGTGGAAAGACTATTCGGACTAAAATTTATTACCCACGTTCAAGAAATTTTAGCAGTTTTTTCGGACATGGAATGTTTTATGTCCCCAAGAACATTCTCTCCGTCGACCGTTCAGACAAATTAGAATCGTAAATTACTCTGCATTTTTCTAGAGTAATTGTGAGTTGTCACTGATGTATCATTGAAACCAGTCGCCTGAAGTACTAGCTGATTTGGCTCATTGTTAGTAGAGGGAAACTTGTGTTCTTACTTTCGTGACTCCGTATCATCTATTTATTTATGTTTTCTCTTGTGATAAAAATATGGATTGAGTTTCCTTGATGATGTTGACGGCAGATTTCATTTTGCAAAAAGTAGTTTGCCTTACTTTTTGCTTTCTTAGGGACGAAAGAAGAACCGAGTGGTTATCTCCTTGTGAGATCTTTGTGAATATCCTTTTTCTCTCACATAGTTAGAATTTTAGAAAGTGGGAAGCTTTTGATGTGCTATCTGGTCAAATGAATTTCATCTGTAATATCTTTGCTAAATCTATAAGTTGAGGAATTATGCTAAATGATCTGATGCTTGGAGGTTTGTGATTTAATTTGAATCTGATTATGTTATACTGTACATGTTTTGAAAATTAGTTTAATTGGTGATTTTTATTCTCAAAATTAAGTTTTCAATTAATGAATCATATGCAGGCTGTTCGGTTCTGATCTTTAATGAATAAATGGGATCTATTGATCATATGTGGAGTGTGAACTAACATATATAGTGGGATCTATTGATCAAAATACTTAAAAACTATTTAGATGAATGAGTGAACTGATATTAGAGATTATGGGTTTATTAATTATCTTTTCCTATCTTACAGACCATAGTAACCAGGGCAAGTCTTCCAGAAGAGTTGACTCGAGAAGACATGCACACATTCTTTGAAAACTTAGAGTCTGAACTAGCAAGTGCTCAAACTGTTTGTTCACAAGAAGTTAAAAATGCTCTGCTCAAGTTTGAGGAAGCCTTGAGCATAGCCCCAGCTGAATTTAATGAATCAGGGAGAATTTCTTCAATTCAGAAGGCAATCAAGGTTCTTTGTTTTTCTGATTGTTCTGCTACCTTCACCCTCAACCAACAAGCAGAGTTACTTAGCATGGAGAAAAATTTTGAAGAATTATCTAAGCGAGCAGCTAAAGCCTCTGAACAGAAGAATCTGATCCTTGCGAAGGGATCCATGAAGCTGACCCTAAGTCAAAGTTTGGAGAGCAACCTCATGAGATTTAAAGTGGCTAAGGCAGAGACTGAAGAGATAGAGAAGAAAATTGCCACCCTTCAAGCGCAAGTTGACTCCCTCCTTGCCCAAATTAATGAGGAAGAAAGGAAGAAGGAGAAAATCTTGGGTGAGGAGAAAGAAATATTTGAAGTTTGCAAGGACTCAAAAATGAAGCTGAGTGCATTGGGAAAGGAATGGCCAGAATATGAGGCTAGGATGAAGGCTGCTGAGGAGGAGGAGAAGGCTGTGGAAGCAGAATGGAGCAGAATGAAATATTTTATTTCTTCTCTAAGGAAAGGTTTGAATTGAGCATTTTCACTGTTATATATAAGCTTTTGTGAGAAAAAGTTTGTCTGGGATATATATCAACTTCGGATGTGCTTTATGTAGTAGGTTTGAAATTAATGAAAGTGTTGTTATGTTATGCATGGAAATCCATTTGGGTTTTGTGATTTTGATGTTATTGTGTTCTTGATTGAATTGTATCAAGTGAAAAGGGTTGCTGGCCAAGCCAAGCCCAATGGAAGTGACTGGATCTTTTAGAATACTAATTCTAGCAGTTAACATAGTTACCTAGAACATGATACATTCTGGTATGTGGTACGAATACCGGATTGTGGTATATAACTTAAAAATTTTGTGGTACGAAGGGGGAAAGGAGTAGACTTAGATTGTACAATATTTCGGATTGTGATACGTTTAAAAAAATTTGTTGGATCGTTGATAGTATATATCATGTAGAATTTTTATAAATACAAATCAATCTTCATAAATAATTAAAGTATATAAAACAATTGCAACCAAAATATAAAAATTTTTACATAAATATATGAATTAAGAATTTTACTCATTAGTTGATTGTTAGAACATTTATAAAGAGAGCTTATGTTCTAATCTTTATTCAAGTAATAGACAATTTATCTCCAAGTTTTATCTTTCTCTATTCATGATACTCATCATCTCCATTTTACCCACTGTTTCTACAAAAAAAACTAAACATTCAAAATCAAATTTAGTAGGAAAATTAAGTGAATAAGTTCTTTTTTGTTTTATTTATTTAAAATTCATCATTTTTAATCTTAATTTCTTCAAAATTTTAAATTGGGAAAATTGGGAACGCCAATTTCATGAAATTGGATCGGAAACCCAGGGATCCCAGAACGTAAAAGTACCACGATTTGGATCGAGGATCCCAGATCGCGATTCTAAGGGGGTGGAAGGATTCCGGTAACTATGGTTAACTCTATGAATTCTACCCTAAAAAAAATAAACTCAATATATGAAGTATCTGATTGCATTCTGTTCTTGGTTGCTTTGGGTTATGAAGGGAATGGTTTGTTTTTTCAAGTAAATATAGGTGAAGGGTTGTGAGGATTTAGTTTGTGTACATCCAATGTTAAATACCAAGTTAAAATCGAGTCGCAAATCGTCTCCCCGATGTTCTCTGTCTCCCCTTCGTCGTTTTCCTCCACTGCTCCTCTCTTCGATCCCCCTCCTTCGATTCCTCCTAAACCTTCTGATATACGACAAATACCAGATACCCTTAAAACTCGACCATCCTACAAAGAAAAACTAGTAGGATCCACTAATCATAGGTATTTTTCCCCATGGCTGGAAGCAGATACGCAGGATGAAGAATAACTCCAAGCTACTGAGGAAGTTCTTAATCCAGATCTGCCCTCTATCTCGTTATCATTGCAGGATCGACAACGGATCCGAGCTCCCTGGAAGAACGCACTTATTGTCAAACTTATGGGTTGCAGTATTCAAATGCACCAACTTCATTTTCAGCTCAAAAAGCTTTGGAAAATTCAAACAGGTATGACTATTTCTGACTTGGGTAATGATTTCTATTTACTTAGTTTTCCCTCCAAAGAGGAATACTTGTTAGTAAGTGTGATAGTTGATTTTGTGTAAGGCTTGCTGTTTGGATAGGATTTTAGTTGTTGTTATGTGTGTTACTGCAATGATGGTTAGTAAGTATGTTTACTTGTGTCACTTGTTTAGAATTTGTTCTTATGTTGCTGCCCCGGTTTTCTTGATTTTCTTCTGTTTTTGTTAGTTTAGAACTTACTTGTTTGTTTCGTTTGGTTTTGATTCAGCTCCTTTACTTGTTTCTTCTTGTGTTTTGCTTTTGTTCCTTTCGATTCTTCTTTTGTTCTTTGTGTGTTTTGCAGAAATTTGGCAACAAATTGAGTCAACCACCCACTCCACCCTTGAGCTCATTTTCAGGATTGGTTAACATTCCAAAAGCTTCATGTCTTGGTCTTCTAGACCATATCAAGGGAATGCATTCAACCATTATTGGGAAGACCAAAGGATGCCATATGCCCACCAATTCCAACATGCCTTTCCCTGCCATGATTCTTTTCAAGTTGAGGAACCATTTCGCCAATTAAGCCTTCAAGTTCAGCAACTTTCGGACCTCGTTTTGAATGGAACAGCAAATAGATGTCCTCATATGCATCAACATCCTCAATATGGACAGCCAACATTTCAGTCTTATGATCCACACCAATCCCATACATTCAATCAACCATGGAAGGATCATTGGATTCCATATGACCAACAAGTCCAATATGTGCCATCATTCCATGATTTTCCTCCAATTGAAGCCATGCCACAATATGGACAGCCATCATATCCACAAGAGCAACAAGATTCAATTTTTTCTTTGATAGAGCAATTCAAAGGAATGAAAGGAAGAAATGTCCAGCATTCAAATCAACAACATAGAGAAGAAATGCAAAAGCTATCTTCCTTAAGCTATCTTATGGAGACGATGTCTGAAAATGCTACTGTTTTGGAGTCTCAAGAGGCTCGACTTCAGCAACTACATGCTTTTATGGATGAGCTAACGCACCAACTCGATGAAATGGTTGTTTCTGTCAAAGCATTAAAGGTTTCCATGGACAAAGATAGGATGGAGGATGGTTATTGTGATTTGGATGATGAAGATGAGTATGATACTACATTTGTTGAGAATGTAGTACACAAGCCATCCATGAGCATAAATTTTGAAGATATTGTTTCTATTGATGAATGGAACTCGGATGAGTAGGCTGAGGTGTGGAGACCAACCGACGATGCAATAGAGAATCTGGTGCCACGCCCCGACACTATGATCGAGCACGTAACAATCGCCGCAACTCTCGAAATGTATTCTATTAGGTTAGAATACACCTCAAGGGTTGCAAGGCTAAAACGGTCATTTCTTCGATTTTTCTCTTATACAATTTTCATCCAGTTCAATAGTTAAAACATTTAACTAATACGCAGATGATTCAAAACAGATTAAATATCACACTGTCGTGGCGTAAAAATTCATGTAAACCCAAGACACCAAAACTTCAAGATATTTACGAAAATGCCATTAGATATTTGACACCTTTTTCCGTGAATTTTTAAACTAAGCTACGGAATTCAGGAAAATACGGTAACAGTTTCAAAATATTTTAGACACACTAAAATGGTGAAATAACTATTTAAACCGACATTTACTTACTCGGTAGGTCCTACACAAAATTTTGAAAACTAGTATAAAAGTTGACTTCTTCACCCTCGGTCAAACTTTAACCCAAAGCCTAGCAGTTCTCCCACCACAACGTACCTACCAGCGCGGTTAATGTCTACAGCCTGAAAAATATTTTATTAAAACACGGGTGAGTAACAGAGTTACCCAATGAGTGGATAAAATAATTATATAAACAACAAAAAACCGATATTTATAATAAAGCAATAAAAGTTAATATCATGAGCATAAATATAAATAAAACAAGATTTAAATAACTTTTGGCCCATGTATCATCTATTTCATCCATCAATTCCTCACTCGAGTTATCGCCTTGGCCGAGGCCGACAATTGAGTAGTGAGTCCCATCTTGAACGGTGGATACCACAAGACGGACTCAAATTACCTTGCGGGTTTCCCTCCGCGCCTCCCGCCAAGGTACATACCACACTCACCACGCCTCTCAAAAGACGGTCCGTGGCTACTTAGCTACTGTAGTAACAAAATTCCTCCCTTGGAGGCCACCGTATAGTAACATCTTGGAATTGTGACGGCTTATAAACCCTTTGTTTTCATTTCTACAAATTGGAACATTTCAAAACCATATAAAACCTTTTTCCATTTATTTGAAAAACAAGAATAGAGATTTGTTTTAAAACTATCCTTATAAAATATTTCCCAAAACCAATTTTATAAATTAGCCATCACATTCCATGGGCCATATATTTCTCATTATCCCATCATTTAACACATATAGATAGCAAATAATTTCAGAAAAATAGTATTTAATAAAAGTGCAATAAAACAGTAATTTAATTTAATTATTCACTCACTGTGCTCTCCGAGCTAGTCTTGACTTTCCTCGACCGGTTCCTTGTTCTTTGATTGATCTCGGACTCCTAATTTTCATAAACTCATTTAGTTCCTATAGCCATTGCTAAATTTGATTAAAATCTAATCTAAATGCAATGCCATGCATACCATGCAATAAATTAGAATTCTAACTCCTAATTATACTTTTCACTAATATTCTTCTACCTAATTTTTCTTCAAAATTCACATTTATTCCATTATAGGTTGAAAATTTCTCATAGCTATGACACATTAGAAATTTCGGTTTTTGCTCCGTTTTCACCCAATTTCCACAATTTTATTTTCCAACATTTTTCCTTAACATTTTCACATTAAATTTACTTCAAAACAACTACATTTTCATTTAAATTCCAAAATGACAAAAATGCTGTTTTCCTTGTAATTTTCGGCATAAATATTGAAAAATCAAAATTTTCTTTTCTAAGGCAATTTAATGACATTTCCTAGTTTAGTAAGCTTCCATGAACCTCATATTTTAATCCTAAGGTTCCATGAATTCAATTTGACCTAAAAATCTCAAATTCAAGAATTCTCCATAACTTTTTTAATTTTCTAGATTTATAAGTCTACAAGCAATTTTAAACTAAACTAACTTGATATTCATGTTTAGCATGCCAAAAACTATAATCTAGGATCAAAATTAGGCATGCTTACCTTTAAATTGAAAATTTCCACCAAGAACCCTAATTCTTCAAATCCAAATTTCTTCCAACCAAGCTTGAATTTCTTGAAATTGTTATGTGATTATTAATGGGCTAAGCTAGAGGTTTAATTTGATAGGAAATTTTGGTAGGCTTGTTTGGAGAATTTAGGACTTGTGTTTTGTAGTGGAAGGTTTTAAGTGTTCAACAATGGATTTTGCTCATCTTTTCTCAAGGTTGAAGATAACATAAAAATTTTTGAATTTTCTAGACATTTCTAAAGCTTAATGGCCGGATTTCACCATGCAAAAAGGAAGAGGAAATGTGTTCCAATCCTAGCCATCCATTCCTAAGCCCTTGACACTTGTCACTACATGGTTAAATCCATAAAAGATAATTTTGTTCTTAATTCCCATTTTGTCCTCCAACAATCACTAAAATTCCATCTATATCCTAAGTCAGTGTAATAAAATTTTTCAGTGTATATTTTTATTCTTCAGACAATTTCCTTTTATTCCATTGGCAGTGAAATTTTTAAATTCTCTGTCAATTTTTTTGTAAAATCAATCTAAACTTCTAATTTTACTACTAAACTTTAACAATTCATTTAATTCCATTTATATCCTATCCATAACTTAAGTAAGGCTTAAACTATATTTTCCATGTCTTCCTACTAAATGATGCATGCCGGACGGACTAAGAGGAACAATAATTTGGAACGAGTATTACATCTGGAGTCCAACCCACTTAGAGGCTCTGTAAAGGCAACTGAATGGCAGACGTCGAAAACTGAAGAAGCTACAGTCTGGCCTTCAAGTTCACATATGGACAGGAAGCCAAATCCTGACCCATTTAGAGGCTCTGAGAAGGCCTCTCAACGGCCTATATCGAAATCTGAAGCAGAAGAGGAAAGTCTCAGGCCATTTAGAGGCTACGAGGAAGACTCTCAGAGGCCAGGCTCGACATCTGTATCATCTTCACCTCTCTGCTCCATGCCACTTAGAGGCTCTGAGCAAGCATCTGAGAGGCTATCAAGTCAGAATGTGTGCAACAAAGAAATTAAGGCATCTATGTCCCTATCAAGCTTGAACTTTGAATTCGATCAGCAAGAGGTAACTGATAACCTTTTGAATTTAAGCTTAGATGCTAATGAATGTGTTCCATCATTTCCCTCTAGGATAGAAATGGATTCAAAGGAAAATCATCACACACCAATACGTGTTGAAGATGCACTACAAGAGCTTAAATTTGAGAAAGGCAAGGCACAAGCTTGCAATGTTTTGTTGTTTACACCAAGTGTGGGGGAGACGATTAATGTCAACATCATCCAAGAAACACCCCCACCCAAGTGTGAGGATGCAACAATTATGAAATACTATTCTATTGGTGATCCGGATTTTTTAGGAGATGAGGCATTCTTTGAAAATTTTGGAATATGGGTGGTTGAAGACCAAATCTTTCATGGTTCCAAATTCTGTAAATCTTTGAAGGCGCTGCCCTGTACTCAATTGCTGACCAAAGCCAAACTTGTGTGCTTAAAGACACTTAAACACAAACCGAAGACAGCAACAACAATGGCCTTGGCCATACTAGCATATCATGGTGTTTTGAGCCATTCATTCGGTTGTTTCTTTCTCATATCCTTACATATCTTTGTACTTCATTGTCTATATGTTTTTAAGTTTCTATCTTACCTCCTTTTTGCTATAAGGTGGCAGGATCCACCTTGACAAGGCTAAGTGATAAACACATCTAGCCAAAGACGTTTAATATAGGCGCTTGTTGGGAGGCAACCCAATTCATATCCTTTTATTCTTTTATTGTTGGTTTTCTTTCTTGCAATTTAGTTTGTATGTCATTTTAATTCATTTCACCTTGTGTTTTGTAGCTTGCTCAGCTGGAGATTAATGTAGCAATGCAATGTCCTGCACTAATTTGGGTAACTTCATTCCTTCATTTATTTTCATATCATTTTAGTTGCATTTCATGTTTACATTCTTTTCTATTCACCATTTCTCAGTATTAGTGTATGGTACATTCATTTTCATTTTCTGAGCATGTTCGATTTACATTACAATACACACTCTTGGTCTTTATGCTGGTTCTATCACTATTGAGGCTTCCATTCAGAACCAAAATTTTGAAGCATAAACTGGGTAGCCATTTAGAGGCTACGAGAGAGCCTCTCAGTGGCTAGTAAGTCAGAAACTTTGTTCAACTAAAATCGGGTTAGCCATTTAGAGGCTCTAAGCGAGACTCTCAGTGGCCCGTCTTTAAAAGCCTCAAGCAGTGCCTAATTTTCCCTCTGCTTATCAGTGGCATCATTGATGATTTTGGATCGATGTCACTGGGGAGAGCACTCTGCACACTCAACACTACCACATCATTGCCGAGAACAAAATGAAGCAATATGGCTTTGTTAAGAGAGGACTGCAGTGGGTTAAAGATCGTCACTGCGAACAAATTTTGGGTGGAGATGATGATTCCAATAATGTTGCTGAACCTGAGCTTGTTGGCAGTGCTCCTAGGCCGTAGCCATCTACTTCTAGTCCCTCTGTTTCTGCTGCCATTCAGCTATCTGATAGCTACTTCCTAGTTGCTGCTTTTCAGTGAGAACTTTGGACACAGCTGAAACATATTCGAATTGAGTTGTCTCAACATCAGCAGCAACATGCTTCCATCACTGACTCTGTTACAGACCTTATGCAAAACACTGATTATCGGCTGGATTCTATGGAGGCTAAGCTCGACCGTATCCTTTCGAACCAAGAGAAGATTTTGACAGCTTTAGCCAATAGTTCAGATGATGATGATTGTAGACACCTTTTATTTTGGCAAATTCATTTTCTTTCTTTTAGTTTTCTTGTATCTTATTTTATTTTATTTTAATTTTACCTTACTTTATTTATTTATTTATTTAGTTATTTATTTTACTTACTTTAATTCTTTTTTCTTTTATTTGCAAGTAATTGGATATAAGGTGGAACCCAAGTTCAGCAGCCCACAGTTTTTAATTGAAGGGATTGAATACAAAGTCAGCCTAAGCTTTCCAAAAGCCCAATTAGGTTGCAAATATAGTAAAATTGGACCCATAGCCCATTACACCCGACCCTAGAAAGGGAACTGTGTTCAAAATGACAATGAAGCTGTCGTTGCAATTATACTATCTTTGGCCAGATAACGTCAAAACAACCGTGAGCATCGGAAGGCTAGGCAGCTAAAAAAACTTCCCATTCTCGGCAAAGGCAACGCCACCTAGGGTGTCTTTCAGTTGTTTTATCTGCAGAACAAAGCATTAGCAGAAGGTTAATGACTGAGAACCACAATGATCAGACAGAATTAGAAAGAAAGAGCAGATTAACAGGGACTTAACAAGAAGCGTAGTGAGCAAGAACAAAAGCTGTCATCTTTCTCTCTCTCCAATGCTCCACTACCACATCCAGACAACTGTTGTCAGCTGACTAAGGAACTGTACCTAGCTCATACTCACACACTCTCACATGGGATAGACACATGCACACACAAGCACATAGCCAATCAAGCAACATCGAAACACCATTTCAGTAAGATATTTCCACCAAAGATTCACACATCAGCAAAAAAGCAGTGATTCGAAAACAAATTATTCCTAAAATGCTCACGTCAGCAGCAGAAACAGATGAATATTCGGCCCAAGCCCTTCACTCAGAGAAGTCACAACTCAGTGAAATTTGAGATTTTTTTCCTTACCTTAGGAAAAGCCAGCTGTTGGATGAAGCCAAAATACCCTCCCTGCCATCGATCTTTCACCATCTTCTGAACATCAAAGCAGGCCTCTTCAAAAGCCCAAATCACTTGCAAGAAGACAAGAGAACAAAATTAGAGAATCTCAGCCGTTAACTTTAGGGTTTGAGAATACTTCTCAGCCCTTAGATTGCACCCATTGGCCATATAAAAACATCAACTTCAATAGTAAAAGGGGGGATTCGAAAATTAGGGTTTTTGAATTTTAAAATTTAGGGTTTTGAAATTTCAAAAAAAAATTAAGGTGCAGGTCTTTGAAATTAAGAGAAAAGGAAGTAAAAGCCTTTGAGGAAATTTTTCTGAGTAGTTGAGAAGAGAAGGAAAGGGGTGAAGGGGTCTGTCTAAGTCTGTTTATTTTCCCATAAAAAATTTTGCAAAAAGATTTTTAGGGTTTCGGTTTGGGGGTTTCTAATCAAAGGCTTGAACCGAAATCGGTTCGGAGGAGTGAAAAGGGAATACCGAGAGAAGTAATATACCTTGTACTCGGCTTCATCAGACGGCCGGCTTTGGAGATCGGGCAACTTGAAGGTGCAGTCTCTTAAGCCAAATTTGAACGTCCTTGGCTATTTATAAAAGGAAAGATCCGGGCTTTCAAAAGAGGAGGAAGATCGGAGTTGTACGGAAGCGAAAGTCAGCAGCCATTTCTCCATTTCGGCAAAGTGAAAAGTTGGACGTCAACGCTGCAAGAGAAAAGGGAGCCGTACGCTATTAAAGAGGAAGAAAGAAACTGAAGGCAAAAGACGGCACAAGAGGAGGACAAGGGTTTTGAACAAAACGCCTAACCTTACTGCGTTTTAGGTAAAAATTCTTTTAATTGCTGAATTTGTGCTTGTAAATCCGTTTAATGACTTGGGCTTTTAAATTATATGGGCTGTGCTTAAGCTTATTAATAGTATGTTTGCTTATGTGCTGAAATGTATATTTAATTGGGCCTCACTTTTGTTTTTGTTTTGGGCTAGCGTATGAGCTAATCAATTGGGCTGCATGCACATATGTTTTATTGGTTGGATCATATGTATTATATTAGTTTGGGCTTTGCTTCTTATTACGTAATGGGTCAAACTTCCAATTTACTTAGGACTTTAGGTTATTTTCTTGTGAGATTTAAAATTTGTGTCCTAATTATACTATATTATTGTGCTAGGTAGATTTATTTATCTTAGGGTTTGGGCTATGTAGATTAGTTTTTATATTATTATTTGTTGGTTTGGTCTATGGATAATAATATAAAAATAAAAAAATGATTAACTAAATAATGAGTAATTATTATTGAAATTGTGATGGCAATTTCTTTAATAATTATTCAAGGGTAATTTTAAAATGTGATTAAAAGAAAAAAATCCAAAAAAAGATTAATTAATTAATGAGTAATTGTTAAGAAAATTGTGATGGCAATTCTCCTTAATAATTATTCAATGGTAATTTCAAAATATGTTTAAAAGAAATTTAAAAAAAAATGGATTATTAATTAATGAGTAATTGTTAAGGAAATTGTGATGGCAATTTTCCTTAATAATTTTTCAATGGTAATTTTAAAATATGATTAAAAGAAAATCCAAAAAGGGATTGATTAAATAATGAGTAATTATTATTGAGATTGTGATGGCAATTTCTTTAATAATTATTCAATGGTAATTTTAAAATATGGTTAAAAAAAGAAAATGGAAAAAATTTCTTTAATAATTATTCCTAAAAGGGTGGCTAACCCACCTAAACAAAAGAGGTTAGTGGCGACTCCTGTTTATTTTTGTCTTAATCACGTCGTCCTCGGAAACGTTGCGACAGTTTGGCGACTCCACTGGGGACAGGTTTGAGAGTCGAGCCGAGATGAAATTGATATTAATTGGGTCTTAATAAATTGGGTTTTTTTTTAAAAAAAAAACAAACAAAAACACAAAAAAAAAAAACACAAAAACACCAAAAACACAAAAATAGAAAGGAGAAAAAAATTCAAGTCCTATGGGGAGTTTAGTTTTAGGAATTGCCTTTAGATTTTTTAAAACATCTTGTTGCCCTATTGACTTATCTGTTTGATTGTTATGCTTATGTTCGCTTATTTGTTATATTATCTTACTTGTTAGTTGCTAACTTATTGTATTTGTTTTCCTTGTGCAAAGAGAAAGGTGAATGAGTTTGGTGATGTTTGGTATATCACAGTGATCGGTAAAGGTTTGTAAGTTTCTTCCCATCACTTCTTGCATTCATGCATAATCCGATGATGGTCGGATCACCCTTTAGAAGAGAGCATAGTAACAGGCTTCCAAGGGACTCTGTCCCTGGGGGTTGAGTGAACACTCTCACTCGGATTGTACTTGCTAGGATAGGATAGCGAACCGCTAGTAGGGGCAATTCGAGAACCTTTCCATAGGATCAAAGTCCAACCAGCATCTAGTTTTGGTGAGAGAGCCTAGTTAGAGCCAAACCCGTGAGGCGACTACAAATCTAGGTACACATGAAGGAACACTCCTTTATCTTTCTCCGTTTTTATTGATGAGTTATGACCGTAGTGTGGGTAAAGTTTTTATTCACGATAAAGAAGACTGCCGGCCCCCAAGGACATCAATGTCCTAAAACAAGGATTGCATGCGTGTGCGTGGGTAATGGAGATAAACATGGGGCAAATTTGTTAGTTTGGGTGGTTGTTTATCATTTTTGTTCATTTTCCTTAGTCTTGATTGTTTATTAGTTTACTAATTGAATTCCTCTTTCTTTTGTTTTTGCTTTGGCATTATATTTTGCATCTTTTCATGCATTCCCAGAGTATTTGCCTATTGCCAATTGGAATCTAGACACCTTTGAGTCATGGAGATGGATAAGGATGATGCAGTGGAAGTCAATGAGGTAGTAGCCATGGACATACAAGAGAGTCAAACGCAAGGTGATTGTTCAGCCTGTCAGCCTCGACGTAAGTTACCTGAAAAAGTGGATATGGACCTTCAGCAGAATGACCTTACCAAACTCAAGAAGTTATGGGATGAGATGCCGGGGAAGCCAGAGTTTGTGAAGAAGTTTGGTTGCATAGGATCGCTGTTGAAGATTGATGTAGATCAGGAGTTGCTAGGTGCTTTGGTCTATTTCTTTGATCCGGATTATAGGTGTTTTGTAATTAATGACGCGGATATGTTCCCAACTGTAGAAGAGTACCAAGAATTGTTGAAGCCAAACTCTGACCTAATAGACCGGATTTATTTGAGGGAAGCGTGTTTAATCCGCCTTTTTAGGAGATTCAAAAAGGCTCTTGGTCATGTGGAAGCATCGGTGAACCGATCGACCGACACTTGGTTGAACATGATGGAAACCAAATTGACAACAGAGCATGCACATGTGTTTATGGCTATCTTGATATACGGCATGGTCATCTTCCCAAAAGTTTTGGGAGAGATAAATTATCTGATTGTGGAGTTGGTTTCCTAAATTAACCAAGGATGTAGTCCTGTCCATGCAATTTTAGCAGAAACAATTCAATCTTTGATGCATTGCCGAAAGAATGGGAAAGGCCGTTTTCGAGGTTGCGCTCAGTTGCTCATGGTGTGGTTCAGAAGTCATCAGCCATGTTCTCTCCAGAAGTTTAAGGGGCCTTTTATTGAAGGGCGTGATATTCTGGAAGAGTATTCGAGAATTAGATGGAAGACAAAGGACGAACAAGGATGGGTCGACTGGCTCAAGACCATGACAAGCAAAGATGTCCTTTGGAAAGTCGAATGGATGGGACCAAAAGGTGCGGTATATAGTTATGGAGGTAAACCATGGGTGATTCTGATTGGGCCTTGGAGTGCAATTTCTTTCTCCCCGCTGTTGTTTCTAAGGCAGTTAGGAATATGCCAATTTGTTCTTGCTATACATGGGCTAGATAGCATTGAGATCTCGTATGACAATGACGAGGAGATAGGGAAAGTCAAAAAGATGGGAGAGGAATGAAGGCTCAACATGGAAAGAATGCCACCAGAAACTGAATTGGGGTTGTGTACCCTTGAATATGTGGAGTGGCAAAGAGACAGAGTGAAAAATGAGACTCTACCGCCAAAGGAGGGCGTGAAATTAAAACTGGGGTCGCGCTCTGAAGACATGTTTGCCAGACTTGAATATGAGAACAAGTTGATGCGTGAGGGACTAAAGGTGAATGACTTAGAAGAGAAGTTGGTTGAAAGCCAGACTATGTTGAAGAAGCAGAAGATGGAGTTTGATGAGTAAGGGCGAAAACTCCTATTTGATACAAAAATGGCTCAACATGGGAAAAAGACAGCAGAAGAAGCTCTTAAGAAAGTTGAAACAGAGATTTTTGAAGTGATAAAGGAGAAGGATGCATTAGAAGATAAATGCGAGCAGGCTGGTGAAGCTATCGGCATATATCGACATTCTCTGTGAGAAGAAAGAGGGAAACAGCTGATGAAGTCTGAGGTAATCAGCATGATAGAGGCTTTGCAACAGCAATTGGTAGAGATAAAGATTGGAAGGGCCGAAGAAAGACGTCAATGAGAGGAAGAGAAGCACAAGTTGGAGCATCTTAAAAGCCAAGCCATGTTGAACTGTAGCATTCAGACGAACTTGCGCATTAAGACCGAGAACACCATCAACAAATTGACTGCAGAAAATGCCAAGCTGGTGGAGGATTGGTGTGAGGTGAAGAAGGAAAGGGATGAATTGGCACAAAAGCTTAGAAACATGACTGGGGGTTCCCAATGATCTACAGTTTATTTTAATTATTTGTAAATAATTAGCCAGTGATGATGATTTAGTTTACAAACAGTTTGAGCACAGTTTATTAGTCGAAAAGGATGTCTGTAACGAATCAAAGCATTCTAGCATTCCTGTTTAGCAATGGGCAAATATTTTGGTTTTCATATCGCATTCATTATTGTTGCTATAGCTTTTTGTGCTTACTTAGATTTATTAATTGCGCACTAATGAGTTCTTTTTCCCCCTCTTTTTGCCTTTGCATCATTTTCTTTGCATTTCATCATAGGAAATTTATTCACAACAAGGAAACGATAAAAGGAAACTGATCATGGCATCCGAACAAGGGCAAATGGTTAAGCTGTTGAAGACACAACAGTTGCAAGAAGGGGTAATAGAGCAATTGATCAAGAGATGTCAACAATTAGAGCTGGAAAATGAAGAATTGAAAAAAGAAAGTGAGAAGACTCAAGACGAGAATGTCAATATGAAAGTTGAGCTGGAAAGAGAACGATCGGAGAAGGATGATATGTTTCTTGAACATGCCAGGAAGCTACATTGTGTTCAAAGCCAATGCCGACAAGCTAAGAGTCAAAGAAGCGAGATGAGAAAAGCCAAGTGTGTCCAAATGCTGGCCAGGAGAAAGCTGAGACAAGATCTCGATTTGGAAAGGAATCTTAGAGTGAAGCTCGAAAAAGCATTTGAGCTACTGTACGGTCAAGCTGAAAATGTTCTTATGGACTCTGATGACAGTCAGTGCCCTCAGCGAGAAGAGTATGTCAAACTAGAAAAGGAGGTGAAAGAGCTCGCAGCTCGGTTGGAGAAAATCCAAGAAGAGTTTGATGGGTTGGAATATAGTGCAAGAATGATTGAAGAAAAGGCGTCCATGTGGGAAACCAAGAATCAGATACATAGAGGGCATGTGGACAACCTATTGGGAAAGTTAGGTGAACATGTTGCTAGTGCTGCTTCTTTGAAAAACACGGCAATAGAACTTCTTTCAGAGATACCACTTTCTGCGATAGGCCCGGCTCGTGAGATCTCTCATTTCCTACGACAAGTGGAGCAATTCTCCAAGTATTTATCTGAGTACCAAGGATGGGCCATTGAGGCTTGCCAACCCCCACCTGACTCCATCTTCATCGAATAGTGATGCTTTCAAGATTGGAGTGTGAGGATGTTTGTTGCTTTCTATCTTTTAGAATTGATGATTGTAAGAAAATGGAAAGCTTGTTCGACTGTAATCAATAATCTGGATGATCAAGTTATGACCTTGTGAGAATGAAATGATCAGTTGTCACGCCCCGACCCGCCCGGGTCGGCCACGTGGCAACTGCCGTACTGCCTCGAAGTACGTACCGGCCGGTCACGCACCAGAAGCACCGCAAGGCATTGAAATGGATACCATCACTGCAAAACAACTAAAACTTTAATTAAAAATCTTTTTAATAAAATAATAATCTTTAAGGTAGTACTAGTGGATTAAATTTAATGAGTACCTACGCAACGGAAACTGCTAAGCCTAGGCCACCGACGTTTCCTAGTGAGCCTCCTTTCTATTAGCTGACTCCGTACGCGAAGCTGCATCCATCCACATTGGATACAGGTGAGTGACAGAGGTTCAATGAATCTCCATCAGGGTTAGGGAAAACAGAGATAATCCAAAGTATAATAAAAATAAAATAAATAAATTTATTTTCGAAATCTCTTTTAAAATTCTCCCAAGGAGAATTAGATTTAAAACCTTTAAAATAATTATATACTAATGGGCTGGCACCTAATACACTGAAGGCACGATTGGCCGGTCGTATGCCTTACTGCACCGAGGGCTATCTCTTTCCTCTTTAAATAAATTTTTAAATATTCTCTATCTCTAGCCCATTCCCTCGGTGGTGCCTCATTGTGGTGGAACACAGTGATCTGGAGCTCTGGCGAGTTTTCCTACGCGCCTCTCCCAACCAGGCTCGACTCACCGTGCCCCTCGATAGGCGGTCCACGGCTGAGTATCATGCATGCTCTCAAACTCGGTCCACGCTCCCGCAAATTGGAGCCCCGAGGAATCCCACTCAATCACTCCTCTTCTAGGGGCATTGTACCCCAATAATCATAATAATAATAATACTAATATTTCTTATATAAATATTAAAAACATGTAAACACACACAAGATTTTGTATTTTTAAAATCATCCCACCCCCTAAGTGGGCATATCACAAAATAAAAAGTGTGTGTCGTGGATTACCCTTATCCCAAAACAGTTGTAAAACCTTTTTAAAACAATTTATATTTTGAAAACATTTTAAAAACATTTTGTCCCTAGTGGCTAAACACTGAAAATAGGGTCACTCACAGTATTGGGAGATTCATATACTCCCAAGCGCTCCATGTAGCTTTAACCTCCGGCGCATCGCCGTATTCGATTCACCCGGAGCCCTAGTACACGGAAATACGTTAGCATTCATAATTAAGTTTATGAATGCACCTAAGAGGCTCTAACATGATCTAAGATGATGTTTGGATGTGGTTTGGAAGACTCGGAAGTGTTTCGGATCGATTTGGGGTCAAAAGGGGTTCCGGGAGGTAAAATGACCGTTTTGCCCCTAAAGAGCAGGACTGGCGCCGGAACTGGAGTGAACCGACGCTGGTTCTCTTCGACCACAAGGTCGGACGTTGACATGCAGAAATGGCGCCGGTTCTGCACAGATCTGACACCGGTTCTGTTCTGGGTTTCCAACCCGAAATTTCTTCAATTTTTCTCTTAGCTCGAAAACCGATGCAATCGTCCACCAATTTAGCTACAATTTCAGATGCATATGCCTTAATGCATCCACGACACGTTTACCGAAAGAAAAACGAGAATCACAAGCTCAAAGTTCCTAGATCTAGATTTTAGGCTAAAAAATTTAACTAAAAAGCTAAACTAACTTTGAGCTTAGATCTCTCCTAAACCAATGCATGGAAATGCGTGCAAACTTAGAAAAATGTAGATCGAGGAGTTAAGAACAACTCACCAAGATCTCACCTTGAACTTGCGGTCGGTTTGTCCGGATCTGCCAATTGTCCAAAATGCCTCCGTTTGGCTCCAAAGAGAAAAAGAAAAGAAAATGAAAGAAAAAGAAAAAGAGAAATGAGGAAAAGCTTCGGCTCACCCCTATTTATAGAGGAGCCCGACACTGGGTCTACTCGGGCCCCGGGTCAAACTTTTTTCCCTTTTTCAACTTTCTTTCATTTTCACCCATTGGCTAAATCCTTTGATTTCTTGAGCCAATGGGGCCCATAATAAATTTCAAGGGACTTAATTGGAGGTCTTTTTGGCATTTACTAATTTCCATGCACGGTTAATTACTTTATCTTCCAACTTCGTCTTATCCTAATTTAAACTTTTCTTCTTAATCAGACACATCCGGACCGACATATTGTTTAATTAATACGCCGTCTTACACTATTCCGTTCGTACCAAAAGTCGTGCCAGGTCCAGGTGTGTCATCAGTTATCTTTTATGGTTTAATTGTAGTGAATAGATCTCTTACTGCATGCATCATTTTAAACTGTCTATATAACCATTTGTGATTATTATTGAGCATTGAAGACAATATTACCTGTAAATATCGTACTAATTGGTTTTCCTTTCTGTGTTCTCTCTCGTTCTGTGTTTTTTTCTTCTTTACATCATTCCATCCCATTTTCTACATTTCATCATAGGAAATTTATTCGCAACAAGAAAAAAAAGTAAAAGGAAATTGATCATGGCAAGTGAGTAAAGCAATCCATTAAGTGAGTTGCAGACACAAGAAAGCATGATAGACCAGCTAACCAAGAGATGTCAGCAGCTTGAACTGAAGAATAAGGAGTTGAAGAAGAGAGACGAAGAAATTCAGAGTTTAAAGAATGAACTGGATAAGGCACATTCGAAAAAGATGGAAATGTTTATCAGAAAATGTGAGGCAGAGGGTAAGTGGCTCCGTCTAGTCGAAAGGTAGAGAAGCGAAGTGAAAAGGTCTGTACATATCCAGACAATCTGAAAAAGGGTGTTGAAGGAGAAGCTAATAGCTGGGAAGAACAGAAGAGAAGAGCTTGAGGAAGAAGTCCAGATCTACCAAACAGTCGTTGATGAAAGTAATGGGAATCTCCAATTGAAGCATATGATAGAAAGGCTCAGGGTTGAATATGGACAACTTGAAAGAAAGTTCAAAGAGTTGCAAGCCGAAAGCGCAAAGGAAAGAAAATGAGCAGCCATTTTGGAGAAGAAGAATGAAGCAAACAAGATTTATGTTAAGCAACTAATGGAACAGCTAGATCGTTATGTCCCAGAGGCTCAAAGGATGGAGGATTTGGCAGGACAAGTTGCTCAGAGGATACCAGCATCTACAAGAAGAGATATGGGGGATACTTTCTAGCTTTTGCGTCAAGTTACCGAGTTCAGCGAAGCAATATCTGAGTATCATGAATGGGCCCGTGTGGTATTCCGGCTCCCCGCATGAGCGTCGGTCCAATTGAAGCAGTGTTTCAAGCAATTTGAGGATGATTCTAAGAATGTTGTTTTTTTCTTCTTTACATCGGATGATTGTAGAACCTCTAAACAATTTATGTTTAATTGCTGGATAACTGTAAAACTTAACAGTTTATTTCTATTTCGCCGGATGACTGTAATCAAGTATTTTAGATGATGGGTGATTTTGCTTACATGGAATGATCAGTTATCTTTTATGGTTTTACTTGTTGTGGATGAATTCTTATCATGCATCATTTTCTCATGTTTAAATTATTAAAGCATCATTTTTTCTTTTAATCATAATAATTGTCCTGATTCATGTTCATGGTAATTAAAGGTTTCAAGATAGCATCCCAAGCTCCCCGATACTACACTAGATTACAGGCAAGGAAAATGGCAGAGCAGAATACAGAGATGGAAAATCTGAAACGGACTAATGAGGATCTGACAAACAAGCTGAATGAGGCTATGGAAAAGATCAGTGAATTGAGTAGGATGGTCAGAGAGAATACACCTGTTCATACTGGGCATACTGGGACACCGATTCATGCTCCGGGTTACACCCCTGATGCAACTCGCCAGGATCCTCCAACACTCAACATACAGATTCCACCAATGGATGCTCAAAATCAGTACCCACCTCCACCACCTACCGGTCCAAATACTAGTGGTTTCGTCTACACCACCCTACCCACTCAAACTACTCAACCAACCCATGTCCCAACCACTAATGTTGGCACGACTTCAGCAAATCCGGTGGTACTTAATCCAGATATTTCTAAGGAAGCATCTCCGGATAGCAAAATGCTGAACATGTTGGAGGAAAGGCTAAAGGCAGTAGAAGGGGCACAGCATTACAAGGCTATGAATGCAGCTGACATTACTTTGGTTTCGGGTATTGTGATACCCCCGAAATTCAAAGTCCCCGATTTTGAGAAATACAATGGAACCAGATGTCCTCAGGAACATCTCACCAGTTATGTAAGGAAAATGGCAGCTTATGCTTGTGATGACAAGCTCCTGATTCATTTTTTCCAAGACAGTCTTTCTGGGGTAGCTTTGAGATGGTATAATCAGCTTGACAGGGTCAAGGTTCAGTCTTGGTCAGATTTGGTGAAGGCCTTTATTGCCCAGTACAAACATATGACAGATCTAGCTCCTGATCGATTGACCCTTCAAACTATGGAAAAGAAGCCTAGTGAGTCCTTTAAAGAGTATGCCCAACGATGGAGAGACGTGGCTACTCAAGTTGAACCTCCACTGACAGAAAGAGAGTCAAACTATACCTTCATTGAAACTCTGAAAGGACCGCTATATGACCGGCTTGTCACTAGCATTTCTAGCTCATTTGCCGATATTGTGGTTGCCGGAGAGTGTTTGGAAAAGGTAATCAAGAGTGGAAAGATAGACAGTGGAGATTCATCTAGAGGAAAAAATGTGCAGAATTCTAAAAAGAAGGAAGGGGAAGTTCATACTACTGATAGCTATTCATACCCATATACCTATCAGCACCAAAACTACCACTACCCCAATCAAAGGCCTTCCCACAACTGGCACTCAGGTTCTTATAGGCCTCGGGGTGCATATCAACCACATACTTCTTACCAATCGCATGCTCCATACCAACCACCTACTTCATACCAACCCACTGTTCCATACCAACCACCAGCCGCCAACTACATTGCTTCCGGATCAAGTTTCCATCCTGCCGCACAAACTTTCACACCCAGACCAAACACCACCACAAATGCTGGAACCAATCCAAGGCCTGCTCAGACTTATACCAGAATTGATCCCATCCCATACACTTATACTGCTTTGCTTCCACAACTTTTACAACAAAAGCTGATTGAAAAACCACGAGTGACTAAAACTTACACACCACCATACCCAGACTGGTTTAAACCCAATGAACATTGTGACTATAACCATGGGGCAGCCGGTCATTCAACGGAAGACTACTTTGTGCTAAAACTTAAAGTATAGGATTTGGTAAAAGGAGGAAGGTTGAGTTTCTCTCAGAATACGTAACCTAATGTTGGGCAGAATCCTTTGCCGAATCATGGGGGGGCAGCAGTAAATGTGATTGGTAATGGTGAATATGTGAAGAGATCTGTGAGTGAAGTGAAAACTTCAATGACTACAGTTTTTGAGGCTCTAAAGAAGGCACAGATGATTCAGTGTGGGAAGAAGGTTGATGGTTGCCAGTATTGTGGTGAGATGGGACATGATGTACAGAATTGTAAATATTTTCGTGAATTGGTGCAAAGGATGATGGATCAGTCGCTAATTGAGTTTTATGTAGAACGAATTGATGATTCCGTAAATATAGTAAGAGGTGAAGAAGGAGTACAAAAACCATTTGTGGTGTACTATGATGAGTTATCCAAGCCAAAGCCTTTTGTAGTTTACTATGACGCACATCCAGCACAAAAACCGTTTGTTCCTACACCCATGGAAGCATCTAAGCCTTTTGTGATCCACTATGATGCACCAAAACCAACAGCACCAGTGGTTGTGCATCCTCCCCAACCATTTGAATACAAAAATGATCACCAAGTTCCTTGGAAATATGAATGTAGCTTTTCTACAATTGAAGGAGCTAAGGAGTCAGGATTTCCCCCGGTGTCTGATGTTGGTGGAATTACCCGAAGTGGTAGAGTTTATTGTCCTGAAAATGGTGAATCTTCTAAGGGAAAGGCTAAGATGAATGATGAGCCTATGAATGTTCAAGATATGATATCAGAGAAAGAGATTACCAATGGTGCTTCTGTTAATGAACCCGAGGAGTTCCTTAAGATCATTAAGCAAAGTGAATACAGTGTGATTGACCAATTGAATAAGACGCTAGCTCGTATTTCTTTACTTGCACTGCTGTTGAACTCTGAGTCTCACAGAGAATCATTACTGAAGGCCCTGAGTCAATCTTATGTGTCCAGAAATATTTCTGTTGTTGATAGGGACCATATAGTTGGAAGCATTGGTGCAGCTAATTACATCACATTTACGGATGATGAGATACCTATGGGGATGAGGGGAATTCCCAAGGCACTTCATATTACTGCCAGATGCAAGGGTTACACAATGGTGAGAGTCTTGATCGACAATGGTTCAACGTTGAATGTCATGCCTCTCAGGTCTTTACAGAAGCTACCAGTGGACTTGTCCTACATGTAGTCGAGTAACCTCATAGTCAGAGCTTTCGATGGAACCCGAAGAGAAGTGTATGGAACCATAGAGATACCTTTCCAGGTCGGTCTGGTTACATTTGAATTGGTTTTTCAAGTGATGGATATCAACCCATCTTACACTTGTCTCCTTGGTCGGCCATGGTTACATTTGGCTGGGGCAGTTCCATCAACCCTACATCAGAAAGTAAAGTTTCGGGTGGAAAGCATAATAGTGACAGTCAGAGGGGAAGAGGTTATCATGGTGGCACAATCTTCGGATTCCCTTTACATTGAAGCTGTCGAAGAAGCTTTGGACTGCTCTTTTCGATCTTTTGAAATTGCGGAGGTCATGTCAGAAAAGGGTGCAAGCCAAAGTTCTGAGGGTTTGACTAGTCAGAAGAGATAGATGCGAGAACTGGGTTGGTATGATGGAAAGGGTTTGGGAAAGAATCTGTAAAGGAATCTCGAATTGATAGATTGGCCTCACCAGGATAATACTTTTGGTCTGGGTTTCAAGTCGTTATGGAGAGACGAACAACAAATGAAGGAGAAGAAGAAAGCCCGGAGGTTGGCTAAGAAGGATGGGGTGTACATAGAAGAAGAGAAAGGATCGAAGATCCCACCGATTAGTCAAACCTTTGTATCAGCTGGTTGGGTCAACCTTAATCAGTATGGGCAAGCACCAATTTCAGTCCAGACAGGATTGCAGAATTTGTCCATTTGTGCTGTTGATGATGTGGTCTAAGATTAGATGGATGGGTTAATTTATGCGGCTGAAATGGACACCGAATTAGACAATTGGTCTGTTGTTGAGATACCAGCTGTGTTTTCACCTTCTGAGCAAATGTAATTAGCTGAAACTCTTGTTTATTAAATCAATGCTTATGCCTAAGAGTGTTGATGAGTATTTTCATAATTTGTTAAGGCTTTCTTTCTTGTTTATACATAATTTGAACTTCAATGATGAATTGATGCATGTACAGACTTTTGACACAATCAGATTACATTGTAATATATATTCACTATATTTTCTTCTATTGTTTCTCAAATTTTCTTCTCTAATCCTTTGGTTCATCTCTATTCTCTTACCATACATTCCTATTCTATTGCTTTGTATATATCCATTCCAAATTCTCCTTTGCAGGTCCACCGTCAATGAATGCGAAGATAGCACAAGTAGCGAGCCTGAGTTTGACTTTGACAAGTTGATTGATACTGATGAGGTTGATAATGACGATATTGATGATTCTGATCTGCCCCAAGACTTGTTGAGATTAGTTGAGCAAGAAAAGAGACAGATAGTGCCCCATAAAGAAACCACAGAGTTGATAAATCTGGGCACAGAAGAAGACAGAAGAGAAGTGAAGATAGGCACCACTTTATCAGAAATTGAAAGACAACAGCTAGTTGATTTGTTGAAAGAGTATTTAGATGTCTTTGCATGGTCTTATCAAGATATGCCAGGATTAGATCCAGAAATTGTAGTTCATAAGCTGCCGATTAAGCCAGAATGCAAGCCGGTTCAACAAAAGTTGAGGCGGATGAAGCCAGAGATGTTATTGAAAATAAGAGAAGAAGTAATGAAGTAGTTAGATGCAGGCTTTCTTGAAGTTGCAAAATATCCGGAGTGGGTAGCCAATATAGTTCCGGTGCCGAAGAAAGAAGGGAAGGTCCGAATGTGTGTAGACTACAGAGATCTCAACCGAGCCAGTCCCAAAGATAACTTTCCCTTGCCTCACATTGATACCCTAGTTGACAATACTGCCCGCTATTCCATATTCTCATTCATGGATGGTTTCTCGGGATATAATTAGATCAAGATGGCACCAGAAGATAAAGAGAAAACAACCTTTATCATCGTGTGGGGAACTTTTAACTACAAAGTGATGTCTTTTGGTTTGAAGAATGCCGGTGCTACCTATCAGCGAGCTATGGTGACTTTGTTCCATGATATGATGCATGAAGAGATTGAAGTGTATGTCCATGATATGATTGCTAAAGCTCGGACTGTGGAGGAGCATATTGTCAATTTGCAGAAGTTGTTCAAAAGACTGAAGAAGTATAAGCTCAGATTGAATCCAACCAAGTGCACTTTTGGGGCAACCTCCGGAAAGCTATTGGGTTTTGTAGTTAGTGAAAAGGGGATTGAGGTAGACCCAGATAAAATCAAAGCTATTCAGAATTTATCACCACCAAAAACCCCAAAAGACGTAAGAGGTTTTCTTGGAAGATTGAATTACATTGCCAGATTTATATCGCAATTGACTGCTAAATGCAATCCAATTTTCAAATTGCTTAAAAAGCGAGATCCAGGTGAATGGGATGATGATTGTCAAGTAGCTTTTGAAAAGATCAAGGAATATCTCACCAATCCACCAGTACTGATACCTCCAGTACCAGGAAGACCTTTGATCTTATATCTCACAGTGTTTGAAAATTCCATGGGATGTGTATTGGGGCAACAAGATGATATTGGAAAGAAAGAGCATGCAGTGTACTATTTGAGTAAGAAGTTCACTGAGTATGAAGCCAAGTATTCCCCATTAGAGAAGATGTGTTGTGTGTTGGCTTGGGCTGCTCACCGACTAAGACAGTATATGTTATACCATACTACCTTATTGGTGGCAAAGTTAGACCCAATCAGATACATATTTGAGAAGCCGGGTTAGTCAGGAAGAATTGCTCGGTGGCAAGTATTGTTGTCCGAGTATGATATTCAATATGTTTCCCAAAAAGCCATCAAAGGAAGTGCTGTGGCAGAATTTTTAGCAGAAAGGGCTAAAGATGATTATGAGCCTATGGAGTTTGACTTTCCTGATGAAGATTTGATGGCAGTGTTTCATGTAGATGGAGAATTAGATGATGATGAAACATGGACAATGTATTTTGACGGAGCATCAAATGCAATTGGACATGGCATTGGGGCAGTACTGACATCCCCAGAAGGCAACTATTTCCCGGCCACTGCAAGGTTGTATTTCAGGTGCACAAACAATATGGCGGAATATGAAGCATGTGTTCTCGGTATTCAGATGGCCATAGAAAGAAAGGTTGAAAATTTAAAGGTGTATGGTGATTCTGCACTTGTGATTTATCAATTGAAGGGAGAATGGGAGACAAGGGATTCAAAGTTAGTCCTTTATCATGACTATATCAAAGATCTCATAAAAAACTTCAAGGAGATCTCCTTCCATCACTTGCCTAAAGAAGAAAACCAAGTTGCTGATGCTTTAGCCACTTTAGCCTCCATGTTCAAAATTGATGCAGACCCTGAGATTCCGCCCATCAAGATTGATTTGAGAAGTGAACCGGCACATTGCATAAATGTTGAAGAAGAAAAAGATGGCAAATCTTGGTACTATGATGTTGTACAGTTCCTAAAGTACAAAAAATATCCCGATCATGCATCAGAAAATGATAAGAAGATTATCCGGAGATGTCGATGAACTTTTATTTGGATGGGGAAATTTTGTACAAGAAAACCCGTGATCAAGTCTTGTTAAGGTGTGTGGCAGCTAAAGAAGCTCAAATGATTATGAGTGAAGTGCATGAAGGAGTCTGTGGAACTCATGCTAGTGGACACAAATTGGCTAGGCAGATTATGAGATCTGGCCATTACTGGTTAACCATGGAATCAGATTGCATCAATCACACAAGGAAATGTCACAAATGCCAGGTATATGCGGATCAGATTCATGTTCCTCCAAATCCTCTACATGTTATGGCATTAACTTGGCCTTTCTCTATGTGGGGAATGGATGTTATCGGCCCAATTACTCTAAAAGCTTCGAATGGTCCTCAGTACATCTTTGTTATGATTGATTATTTCACCAAATGGGTTGAAGCATCCTCATATGCCAGTGTTACGGAGTCTGTGGTTGCTAAGTTTTTAAAGAAGGAGATCATTTGTAGATATGGCCTTCCAGAAAGGATCGTTTCCGATAATGCTCAGAATTTGAATAGTAAAATGATAGAATCACTATGTTCTCGGTTCAAGATCACTCATAGCAACTCCACACCATATCGGCCAAAGATGAATGGGGCAGTGGAAGTAGCTAACAAGAACATCAAGAAAATTGTAGCAAAGATGACTGAAACTTATAAAGATTGGCATGAGAAGTTGCCATTTGCTCTTCTTGCTTACCGAACTGCAATCCGAACATCTACTGAGGCAACTCCGTTTTCATTGGTATATGGGACAGAAGCAGTGGTGCCTATCGAAGTGGAAATTCCATCTCTCAGGGTGCTGAGAGAAGTGAACTTGGATGAAGCTGATTGGATCCAAGAACGACATGATCAATTGAATTTGATTGATGAGAAGCGCCTTGCTGCACTTTGTCATGGTCAGTTATACCAGAAAAGAATGATGACAGCTTATGATAAGAAAGTGAAGCCGAGGCAATTCAAAGAAGGGGAGTTGGTGTTAAAGAAAATACTCCCGAATCAAAGTGACTCTCGGGGCAAGTGGGCACCAAATTGGGAAGGCCCATTGTTAAACCCCTTTTTATTGCTTAATTTGGGATTTAAGATCACTCCTCTTTCTACTACTTTTATACTGGGAGGCCTAAGTTAGCTCAATTTTGCTTTGTAGGTGTACTTAAAAGGGAAAATGAAGTTTGAACTAAAAAAGGGACAATTTCCATGATTAATTGAACAGACATGCAAAGCCGTCGACGGGTAACAAAGTAGACGTCGACGGCTACTCGAGAAATGAACACGGGATCACTTACACCTGCATAGACGTCGACGGACAAGATACTTGATGATCATGATTCTGGAATCCAAAGTAACCGTCCACAGATTGAAGTTGGACGTCCACGGCCAACATTTCCAGGGAGTTCACCATGCCAGACGTCGATGGCTAGAATCTAGACGTCGACGGGTAAAAGTTTCTGACTTCGAATACATAAAGGTTAAACACTTAGACGTCGACGTGCACATATTTAGACGTCGACGGATCTATCGAGCCGGGAAAAATATGAAGAAAACAAGCAGAGACGTCGACGGGCAAACATGTAGACGTCGACGGCTAACAAAGTCAAAATGTCGGCAGACCCATTTAAATGCTGTCATTCCACTATCAAACTCTTGAAAAAACATATCCCGGGGATTCAGTAGAGAAGAGGCAGAGTTAAATCCCCAAATCTCCTCAAACTTGTCTCTCTCTTTATAATAATGGCCTCTACTTTATTTTATTTTATCCTTAGGATTCTTTATCTTATCTCTAAGGAATTATTGAGGAGGAATAATGGAGGAGTGGGCTGGCAGCTGGAGGCAGACGGCCGAAAGGGAGAAGAGGCAGGTGGATAGGAGGGTTGGTTCAGTTTTTAAGTTTGTGTCTTTGCTGGGTTTTTGACATCTTGTAACTTTCGTTTAAGCAAAACTCTATAACTCCAATCTATTATAAGATTCAATCACTTTTTTCTGCATTTTTGAGATTCTTGTTCTTAATGCTTTCTTGTTCATTGATTGTTCTTCTATCTCTTGAGCTTTAAAGATTATTATCATATTTATTATCTTGTCTTTTGGATTGCTGAGTTAATTAGTTGCAAATAATTGATTGAGTAGTTCATTAGCATGCTAATCTTTGAATTCCAATGCTAGAGTTTGGTAATTTCTTAGAATTTGAGTAGCAAGAGGATGTTTTTACATCCAAAGAGATTTGAAGATGCAATTGGAATAATGAATGCTGGGTTTGTTATTGATTGTTGTTAGCTTTTATCTTTCCATAGCTTATTGCTCTTCTAGGCTTGAATTTGGATTGCTAGGATTCAAGTTAGCCATAAGAGGAAGGATTAAAAGTGAACCTAGATTCAAGGTTAATCAACATTAGGAAAGGTCCATGGATTTGAAGCTGGTTTCAAACCCATGGGGTTAACCAATTGATGAGAAGAATGTTTGATTTGTGAATCAATGATCAAGTGTTAAGTTAAAAGATTGATCATATAATAGATTGGAGGCTTTGTTTTATCATGTATTGCATTATTATTGTCATTCTTGATAAATCCTCGCATATTATTCCCAACACCAATATAAAACTTCCCTTTTATTTATTGTTTAATTTGATGTATGCTTAGAAAGTAGTATGAAATAGAATAGCCCTTTCCTCGTGGGATCGATCCTTGTTTACCCTACTACATAGTAGATTAGTAAGGTTAATTTTGTTGTGATACGACGCGCAACACCCATATGTTGTCAAGAAGGTCTTTTCTAGTGGAGCTTTAATATTACAAGAGATGGATGGGAAAGAATTCATTAGTCCTATCAATGCTGATGCTGTAAAGAAATAATATGCCTGAAGTAAAAAAAATGAAAAAATGAAATGAAAATGAAAATGAAAAAAATGAAAAAAAGAAAAAAAGAAAAAAATGAAAAAATGAAAATGAAAAAGAAAAAAATAAAAAAATAAAAAAATAAAAAAATGAAAAATGAAAAAATAAAAAATGAAAAAATAAAAAATAAAAAAATAAAAAATAAAAAATAAAAAATAAAAAATAAAAAATAAAAAATAAAAAATAAAAAGAAAAAAAGAAAAAAAGAAAAAAAGAAAAAAAGAAAAAAAGAAAAAAAGAAAAAAAGAAAAATGAATGTAAAAAAAATGAAAAGAATGAAAAGAATGAAAAGAATGAAAATGATGAAAAGAAAAATGAGAGATTCAAGTTGAAAACCCGAAAGGGCGGCTTGGATCAATTGAGGGGTTGCTTAAGTTGAAAACCTGAAAAAGCGGCTTAAGCAGGAGGAAAAAAAAAGGCATAAGTGCAGTAATTGATTGAAGCAAGATAAAATTCAGTGGGTCTAATTGGGGCAAATCAGATCACTCAATAGGCCGAGTTGTCAAGTTCGTTGGTGTCGTCAATTGATCAAAGGAAGAACTCAAGTTTCGTTCGCCTATGTTTCTGAGTATTCATTGTTGGGAGGTACCCCTTATCCTTTCTCTTGTATTGAATCAATGAACTTGCTCTCTCGTTTGTATGAACCTATTTTTGAATGCGAATTGAAGTTTGAATTCCTTTCGTTTGTATGAATCTTATTCTGAAATGCAAAAACTGAATCAAGTTGATTTATTTCTTTGATCCTTTTCTTAATAATACGATGAATCTTATTGTTAATTGGTTTGTTGCTTGTATTAAATTTTGTTATGAATTTCAAAATGTGAATAAACATGCGAGAAACCATACAGGTATGAAAATGCTCATTTAATTTTCAAAAGGCATATGTTAGGTTTAAGAGACAGGTTTCAACTAACCAGTCACTCAGAAGGAAAATGGAAGTTGTTTGTGGCAAATCATCAAGAATGTGCAGAAATAACAGAAACAAGCAATTTGAATCGGAAGAACACTGATACAGTTTGAAATTGTTAATCAGAATGAATGAGCAAGAAGATTGGGACTGAGTAAGAGGTTTCCATGTTGTTACAAACAAGAATCAGGCTTTGTACAAAAAGATACTAAATTTGTCATTGCAAATCAAGCATTGAGCATTGCATGCATCATGACATGATCATTGCATCATTTTAGAGCATCAGATTTTCAAATAACTTGTCAGGTATTGGATACATCAACTCCAGATCAAGATGGAAGTATCATTTTCCAAGATTCCAGCAAATATGATTGTTATTCAAAAGAGACCAGGTTACGGCTCTTATTTTTCTTTCAGCAACCAAGGTATGACATTCAATTCATTTTTAAGACCCAGTTAAGGTTTTGAGATTCACTTTATTCAATTGGAAACTAAGTTATGGCTCTTGATTCAATTGAAAACCAAGGTATGATTAATTTGTTCATTGGGAGACCGAATCACGGCTCTCGTTGCAGTTAGTGACCGAATCACGGCACTCATTTCATTTAAGAGACCAAATCATGGCTCGTGTTTCATTTTGAGACCTAATTTAGGTTCTCACAGTTTAATTTGTTCATTGGGAGACCGAATCACGACACTCATTTCATTTAAGAGACCAAATCATGGCTCTCGTTTCATTTTGAAACCTAATTTAGGTTCTCACAGTTTAATTTGTTCATTGGGAGATCGAATCATGGCTCTCGTTGCAGTTAGTGACCGAATCACGGCACTCATTTCATTTAAGAGGACAAATCATGGCTCTCGTTTCATTTTGAGACCTAATTTAGGTTCTCACAGTTTAATTTGTTCATTGGGAGACCGAATCACGGCACTCATTTCATTTAAGAGACCAAATCATGGCTCTTGTTTCATTTTGAGACCTAATTTAGGTTCTCACAGTTTAATTTGTTCATTGGGAGACCGAATCACGGCTCTCGTTGCAGTTAGTGACCGAATCACGGCACTCATTTCATTTAAGAGACCAAATCATGGCTCTTGTTTCATTTTGAGACCTAATTTAGGTTCTCACAGTTTAATTTGTTCATTCGGAGACCGAATCACGGCACTCATTTCGTTTAGGAGACCAAATCATGGCTCTTGTTTCATTTTTGAGACCTAGTTTAGTTTCTTATGGTTTATTTATTTCATTGAGAGACCGAATCACGGCTTTCGTTGCAGTTAATGATCGAGTCACGGCTCTCGTTTCATTTAAAGACCAATTTATTGCATTTGATTCGTTTGGAGACCAAGTTTTGGCATTTGAAAAGTTTTAAAAGACATGGTGTCTATGTCTTGGACCATTATCTAATTATCTTGAAGATTAACTTCAATATTCTTAGAAAACGCTCCAAGAGGGGCAACTGTAGACACCTTTTATTTTGGCAAATTCATTTTCTTTCTTTTAGTTTTCTTGTATCTGATTTTATTTTATTTTAATTTTACCTTACTTTATTTATTTATTTATTTATTTTACTTACTTTAATTCTTTTTTCTTTTATTTGCAAGTAATTGGATATAAGGTGGAACCCAAGTTCAGCAGCCCACAGTTTTTAATTGAAGGGATTGAATACAAAGTCAGCCCAAGCTTTCCAAAAGCCCAATTAGGTTGCAAATACAGTAAAATTGGACCCATAGCCCATTACACCCGACCTTAGAAAGGGAACTGTGTTCAAAACGACAATGAAGCTGTCGTTGCAATTATACTATCTTTGGCCAGATAACGTCAAAACAACCGTGAGCATCAGAAGGCAAGGCAGCTAAAAAAACTTCCCATTCTCGGCAAAGGCAATGCCACCTAGGGTGTGTTTCTGTTGTTTTATCTGCAGAACAAAGCATTAGCAGAAGGTTAATGACTGAAACCACAATGATCAGACAGAATTAGAAAGAAAGAGCAGATTAATAGGGACTTAACAAGAAGCGTAGTGAGCAAGAACAAAAGCTGTCATCTTTCTCTCTCTCCACTGCTCCACTACCACATCCAGACAACTGTTGTCAGCTGACTAAGGAACTGTACCCAGCTCATACTCACACACTCTCACATGGGATAGACACATGCACACACAAGCACATAGCCATTCAAGCAACATCGAAACACCATTTCAGCAAGATATTTCCAGCAAAGATTCACACATCAGCAAAAAAGTAGTGATTCGAAAACAAATTATTCCTAAAATGCTCACGTCAACAGCAGAAACAGATGAATATTCGGCCCAAGCCCTTCACTCAGAGAAGTCACAACTCAGTGAAATTTGAGATTTTTTCCTTACCTTAGGAAAAGCCAGCCGTTGGATGAAGCCAAAATACCCTCCCTGCCATCGATCTTTCACCATCTTCTGAACATCAAAGCAGGCCTCTTCAAAAGCCCAAATCACTTGCAAGAAGACAAGAGAACAAAATTAGAGAATCTCAGCCGTTAACTTTAGGGTTTGAGAATACTTCTCAGCCCTTAGATTGCACCCATTGGCCATATAAAAACATCAACTTCAACAGTAAAAGGGGGATCTGAAAATTAGGGTTTTTGAATTTTAAAATTTAGGGTTTTGAAATTTCAAAAAAAAAATTAAGGTGCAGGTCTTTGAAATTAAGAGAAAAGGAAGTAAAAGCCTTTGAGGAAATTTTTCTGAGTAGTTGAGAAGAGAAGGAAAAGGGTGAAGGGGTCTGTCTAAGTCCGTTTATTTTCCCATCAAAAATTTTGCAAAAAGATTGTTAGGGTTTCGGCTTGGGGGTTTCTAATCAAAGGCTTGAAACCGAAATCGGTTCGGAGGAGTGAAAAGGGAATACCGAGAGAAGTAATATACCTTGTATTCGGCTTTGGAGATTGGGCAACTTGAAGGTGCAGTCTCTTAAGCCAAATTTGAATGTCCTTGGGCTATTTATAAAAGGAAAGATCCGGGCTTTCAAAAGAGGAGGAAGATCGGAGTTGTACGGAAGCGAAAGTCAGTAGCCATTTCTCCGTTTCGGCAAAGTGAAAAGTTGGACGTCAACACTGCAAAGAAAAGGGAGCCGTACGCTGTTAAAGAGGAAGAAAGAAACTGAAGGCAAAAGATGGCACAAGAGGAGGACAAGGGTTTTGAACAAAACGCCTAACCTTATTGCGTTTTAGGTAAAAATTCTTTTAATTGCTGAATTTGTGCTTGTAAATCCGTTTAATGACTTGGGCTTTTAAATTATATGGGCTGTGCTTAAGCTTATTAATAGTATGTTTGCTTATGTGCTGAAATGTATATTTAATTGGGCTCACTTTTGTTTTTGTTTTAGGCTAGCGTATGAGCTAATCAATTGGGCTGCATGCACATATGTTTTATTGGTTGGATCATATGTATTATATTAGTTTGGGCTTTGCTTCTTATTACATAATGGGTCAAACTTCCAATTTACTTAGGACTTTAGGTTATTTTCTTGTGATATTTAAAATTCGTGTCCTAATTATATTATATTATTGTGCTAGGTAGATTTATTTGTCTTAGGGTTTGGGCTATGTAGATTAGTTTTTATATTATTATTTGTTGGTTTGGTCTATGGATAATAATATAAAAATAAAAAAAATGATTAACTAAATAATGAGTAATTATTATTGAAATTGTGATGGCAATTTCTTTAATAATTATTCAAGGGTAATTTTAAAATGTGATTAAAAGAAAAAAATCCAAAAAAAGATTAATTAATTAATGAGTAATTGTTAAGAAAATTGTGATGGCAATTCTCCTTAATAATTATTCAATGGTAATTTTAAAATATGTTTAAAAGAAATTTCAAAAAAAATGGATTATTAATTAATGAGTAATTGTTGAGGAAATTGTGATGGCAATTTTCCTTAATAATTATTCAATGGTAATTTTAAAATATGATTAAAAGAAAATCCAAAAAGGGATTGATTAAATAATGAGTAATTATTATTGAGATTGTGATGGAAATTTCTTTAATAATTATTCAATGGTAATTTTAAAATATGGTTAAAAAAAGAAAATGGAAAAAATGGATTAATAATTAATGAGTAATTGTTAAGGAAATTGTGATGGCAATTCTTCTTAATAATTATTCAAGGATAATTTTAAATTATGGTTAAAAAAAAGAAAATGGAAAAAATGGGTTAATAATTAATGAGTAATTGTTAAGGGAAATTGTGATGGCCATTCTCCTTAATAATTGTTCAATGGTAATTTTAAAATATGGTTAAGTGAAAATCAAAAAGAATGGTTGAGTAAATAAAGGATGATTATTAAGATAATTGTGATGGCATTTTTCTTAATAATTATTCATTGGTAATTTCTAAAATCAAATTAAGAAAACTCAAAAAAATGGTTGGTTAAAGGAGGACAATTATTAAGGAAATTGTGATGGCAATCTTCCTTAGTAATTGTTCAAGGGTAATTTAGAATTAATTAAAAAAATCAGAAAAATCAAAAAAAGAAATAATTGTGTTAAATAAAGGATGGTTATTAGGGAAATAGTGATGGCTATTATTCCTAATAATTATTCATTGGTAATAAAAAATGTTTGAAAGATAATGAAAAAAAGTGTCCAAGAAAATCCAAAAAAAATGTCTTTTAATTATCCCTTCAAAGTCAAAAATCAAAAAATGTGTGTGCTTTTTTTTTTTTATTTTAATCATCAATAAATATAATTGTTAAAAGAGTTGTGATGGTAATTTCTTTTAGTAATTATTCTTCTTAAAAGACTAAAAAATCAAATTCCAATCTTTAAAAAAAAAAAAATTGAAAACCCATTATTAAGGCCTAATTAATGTTTAATTGATCGGTACCGTCTTTTGACGGGCGTTGTGGGGGTGCTAATCCTTCCTCATACGTAACCGTACTCTCGAATCCAATCTCCTGTTCCGTAGACCGGGACCTATCTAGCTTGACACACCATTTTACGGCCAATGTCGGGTTAGGTAGATTCCTAAAAGGGTGGCTAACCCACCTAAACAAAAGAGGTTAGTGGCGACTCCTGTTTATTTTTGTCCCAATCACGCCATCCTCAGAAACATTGTGACAATGATGATGCCCCGACCCAGTGATGGCTAGTTTAATTACCAAGAGTGGTGTATTTGCATACATTCCATTTCATGCATCTTTACCTTTCCGCATTTAGTTTTTACTTTGTGGCAGTAGTTGGTACAATTTCATTTGGTACTTTTATGTTCTATTATGGTTTGTATAAACTCTGTTCCTTATGATTTCACCTCTCCTTTCCGGATTGCTATATTGTTTTGTAGCTATATTGTCTCGAATTTCAGGTAAATTGCTCTTTCTCCTTAAGCAACTTTACTTTGTTTTGTTGCTTGCTACATTGAGGACAATGTAGCATTTAGGTGTAGGGGAGGATGAATTCATTTTTGTGCTTACATTCGGTTTTCTTTAATTTTTGCATAGGTTTAATTTTCCAAAAAACAGAAAATTTTTGCCAAAATCTTTGAATGATGATGCTTGAATTCCTTGATGGATTGGTATACTTGTCAATTTGATGGTTTGTCTAGGAAATCAAGTGCTTAGCATTGATTGATAGAATTGGTTAATCACTTTTTCACTTGGTTTCTAAGTGTGTTGAATTTTCTAATGCATGTCAATTGAATAAGGTAACCATTGTGTGCAAACTTGAGAGATTATTTGAGCTTAATGAGATTGCACCCAATCTCTTTTCTTTGATGAGTGAATTGATTGTTTCTATGCGTACATTGTTTCTAGAACTTGCATTCATACCTTTTCAAACTACATGAATGTGTGTTTGCATTGGAAATGATAAAGGCACCTAGGGATGAGTTTGAGCCAAAAGACTAACCATGGTAAAACAAATTTAGAAACCCTTTGAGCTTAATGTGATATGAATTAACCTTATTTCCTTGACAGCCACACTAACCAAACAACCCAAGCTTTAAAAGAAAAACCAAGTTCTTGTCCCCATTTCTTGAGTGGTGGAATTGAGGCTTGAATTCACAATTATTGTTCTTGGTGATTGGTTAGCAAAGAAATAAGTGTGGGGGAAAACTTCCACTTAATGGTGTTGGTCAAAAGAAATAAAAAAAAAAGAAGAAAGCAAGGAAGATGCTTAAAATGAAATGAAAAGAAAGTGCCAAAATAAAAATTGAAAATGTAAAGAAAAGGCACAATCAAAGAGAAAGAAGTGTCTCCTTGTACATAAAAGAATGAAAAGGAAGACCTTGACCAATGATGAATTTAAAAATGTTGATTAAGCCAAGCAAAGGGCTATTACATGAGAAATTTGCCCTTGAATGTCAAGCAGAAATTTCATCATTCTTGAGATTTTTTTGTACACTTTTCCCTTTCCTTGGCAACTCACTCACCTTGGCCCCATTACAACCGAAATAAAAGACCTTTCGATTCATGCATTCATGCATCTTTGAGTAGTGGAGATTAGGTGTAATTGCAAGCATATGGTAAACTTGTATGTGTAAGAAGTATGTGTGGTCCATTTGATAAATGATTGATGGAAAAAGGAGTGGAAAAAACAAAGGAAGAGTTACCTTGTTCATGCATATGTGCATTGGAGATTGATACATGCTTGTGACTTCTTGGATTAGTGATTTTCTAAATTCTTGTTGATCCTTGCTAAGTGTCTTTACATTCCTATGCAATTTGTCAATTGACTTGTGTATTGATCTTGATTGAAATTTGAGTGTTGTTGTTTGAAGATGTTGATTTCAATTCAAAATTCCATTTTCTATCCTTAAGCTTGTTTGAGGACAAACAAGGTTTAAGTGTGGGGGAACTTGTTAGAGCTTAATTTGTTCATGTATTTGCATCATAATTTAGATGAATTAGACACCTAAGTACTTTAATTAATCACTAATTGAGGTGTTTTCCAATTGTAGGTGAAATAATGGAGAAAATGCAAATACATGTTAAAATAGTCCATTTTGGGATTAAAACAAAGAAAGAAGTTCGAGCCACTTAGAGGCTACGAGAGAGCCTCTCAATGGCCACGTTCTAACGTGGTTAAGTCAGATCCGATTTTGGCGGGAATTGTTGCAACAGAAAATTCAAACTTGAATTTGATTCAGTCAAAGCCGCGAAAATCCTTCCATTTGCCAATTACCTGGGCTAAGGAGCTGGAAAATACATTTTTACCCTCACTTAACTTTGTAATCATGTTTTAGGAAAGGATAGATTAGGAAATTGATAGTTATTAGTTAGCCTATAAATAGCCTTAGCTCTTCTTAGAAGAGCAGTTTTTAAGTTTGTTAAAAACGTGAAAAGCTTGGTTCTCTGAAGATTTTGAAGAATTCTCTCAACTTTCATGGAAGTTTCTTCATCTTCCATGAGAAGCTAAGTACTTCTAATTCGATTTAGCTTGTAATTGTAAATCTTCTCCAATTAATGGTAAGATCTTGAACTTAAAGCTTTCAATTCTATTGTATTCTTTAATTTCCTGAGCTAATTGATCTTGGAAGTGTTAGAGTTCAAGTGATTTTGGGGAATTCATGAGTAATGACGGCCGTATTGCTTGGGCTTCTTCAATTCACTAGCTATTCTAGGCAATTTGCTATCCATAATTGTAGATTTTGCTTAGAACCAAGTAGCAACCAAATCTTAGATTAGATTTGGGGAAATTGAAGGGGAGAGTTACATGGAGATGCGCTGAGCTCACATGGCTCTAGTTAGCTAATATTGCTCTAGATCGTAATGCTCTCTTGTGATTTAAACTTATAGCCGCTAAGGAATAGGTTAATTACGAGGGAAGAGAGTTAGATTGAGTGACCGAGCTTGCTAACTTCAATGATTAAGGAGTGATCGGGCTTAGGCGAAACTGGAGTACTTAAGCTATGCTAACTATAATAGGATTGGATGATTAGATTGGAGATCAAGGATCAATGATCCATTAGTTGAAGTTGATTACGATTACTTGCTAGATTAGAGCTCAATTACTCTAGTTTCCTTTTGATCACTTGTTGTAGATCTTGTTATTAGTTTGAATTCTTAATTTTGAGATTGAATTCCAAGCCACTCTACCTTTAATTCTAGTTTACATCTCAGTTCGTTTAGTTGATTTCTAGTTTCTGTTTTATGAGCCATTATTCCTTTGTTTGTTGTTCGATTGTAGTGAATAAGAGTAAAGAGAAGTATAACAAGCTCCCTGTGGGATCGATCCTTGCTTCCCTAGCTATATGTTAGTTTAGTAAGGTTTATTTTGGAAGTGCCACGACAAGCTTCACCAGTGGTCCTTGGTTCCTAAATGATAGATACCTTTCGGTACAACGTTGGAAACCCCATTTTAAGCCATCTACTGAGCTCATACCAGAATCCATGGCTATTTGGATTCAACTACCAGAATTACCCATTGAATAATATGATCACCATGTCATGTATAAAATTGGATCCTTAATTGGCAAGCCTATCAAACTTGATTTAAATACTTCTTTAGGCATTCGTGCTAAATATGGACGAATTTGTGTTGAGATTAACACTTGCAAACCCTTCCCAAAGTTTATCTGGATTGATAATTTCAAACAAATTCTTGAATATGAAGTTAAAACGAGTTTTTGTTTGTCATGTGGATTCATTGGGCATGAATTATCTACTTGTCCTAATTCTTCTATTTCTATATCTACCTCCGATTCCTTGTCGGCTAATGATCTACCGTCTACCGTGGAGTCTGGCTGGAAGATTGTCACTAGGGAAAGCCCACCCAAAAGACATCCCCAACATGTCAAAGGCCCAAAATCACCACAAGAGCCCATTAATAATCAGGGTAACAAGTCCACAGATACATATGATGATGGCTCCACTCCCTACTTTGAGCCTGGCCCAACACCAAAAACAGGATCTGATGACTCTTTCAAGAAACCTAAATCCATCTGGAAATTGAAAGATGGTAACAAATCGGAGAAACTGGGGGCTGTTGATGATCCGTTTTTGGAAATTGGATTTGCGATTTTGCAAATCCAAGATGAAGAGGATTTGGCGGCTTGAGGTGAAAGCAAATGATGCTGTTTCCTCTAAATCAGAGTCAACCCCTCGAGCTACCCAACTGGATGCTGTGACTGCCTTGGGTGAAAGCCAAATCGCCGATAGTTCTAATTCAGAGTTAATTCTGTCGGAGTTATCAGGCATGGAGTGTATCCAGTAAGATTCACCGATTATATATTCTGATTCTCCTTCCTCTACTAGTACATCTATCCCTTTGACCTTTGTTCAACATGGACTCCCCCAACCCAAGCTCTCAATCTCCACGTTCCCCCCTTCCCAACCTAACCCCTTCACTATCCTTCTTTCTGCCTATTCCACGATCTCATACACCACGACCACCATTTCTTGTCCTCTCTTCAAACTCTCTCATTTCATCTTCACCTCCTCAACCCCTTCCTTACCTTTGGATTCGTCCAGAATCTTTGTCTCTCATGATGAATCCTCCGGCACTGGATGCTCTCTTAGGCCCTCCTTAGCCCTCTTTCCATCCTCGTCCGAGACCTGCTCTTTTTATTTTTTAGCCAGCTGCAAGGTTCTATATCACCTTCTCGACACTGCAACTTCAGCGGTCTCAGGGACCTCTCCCTACCTCCATAGACCAGTTCGTGGAAAGAGGGGTAAATCATTTCATCTGTCAATCTATGCACTTCCAACCCCACCTATTCCTAGTGCCAGCACACCTATCCAGCTTCGAAATCGCTGTCAAAGACGAACTGTATGTGTATCTAGGAGGGAGGGATGCAGTCTTTCCCATCCAATTCTCTACGGAACCAAACGCGGATAATCATCTCCAGGAGAATGTGACTCAAAACGGCTCTATGAGCCCGCTCACATTAGAGATTGCCTCTCTGGCATCAGTCGATCACTCTACCTCCAGAATGGTTAGAGTCCTTTTATCGAACTGTCGTGGTGCAGGACGTCCTGACTTCCTTGGGAAGCTATGTCATTTGATCCACACTTATAAACCTCATATGATAATTTTTTTGGAAACTCGTATGAGTGACCATCGTGTCTAGCAAGTCACAGCTCAACTTCCATTTCGTGGGAAGCTTATGGGATCCTCTGTTGGACGTGCAGGAGGGTTATGATTGCTTTGGGATGAAACTGTCATTAGAGTTCGCTCTGCTTCTGTTTTCTCCGCATGATACATGCTAAAGTATCAGCTTTCCATGAGAATGAGACTTTCCTTATGACATCCCTCAATAACTACCCTCAAGCTCATCTTCAGTATCAGGTATGGGATGCCCTCTTTTCTTTTTCTTCGTTAGTATCTAAGAAATGGCTTGTTATGGGTGACTTTAATTGTGTTAGAACTAAATCTGAACGTGCTAGCTTAGCCTCTCCTAATTTCAGACAGATTGACCTTTTTAATGACTGCATATCTACTTGTAACCTTTTTTATGTTCCTACTAAAGGGCCTAAATTCACTTTTTCCAATAGACACACCGACCACACCTTTTGCAGATCTCGACTAGACAGAGCCCTGGTTAATAAAAATTGGTTAGATTGCTTTCCTTACATTTCTGTCAATGTTTTAATAGCTGAAGGCTCTGATCATATCCCTATTCTACTTGACACGGACTTTAATAAGCCCCTTTCATTCCTAGGTTTAGATTTGAAAACTGTTGGATGTCAAATCTGCAATTTGCTAGTCTTATTAAATCTATTTGGTGCCCTATAAATTCTCTTAATGTCCGTCCTGATGTTTTACTTCATAGACTTCTATCTCAAACTGCTAAACTTTCTTTGGATTGGAAAAGAAATTTTGGAAAAATAGATCTGTTAAGAGTCAAGATCTAAAGAATCAACTCTTGGTTGTTCACAAATCTCTTGAGACCTCCCAATCTAGTGGGCTTTTACAAGAAGAAAAATGTTTAAATACTCAATTTTTGACTGCTCTACATGAAGAGGAAATTTTCTGGGCATAAAGAGCCCACTTTAAATGGCTACAAAGTGGTGACCTTAATACTTCTTATTTTCAAGGTAAAGTCAAAACCAGAAGGTCTAAGAATAGAATTTTTGCTCTAAAAATTGACCAAATTGGTTGGCTTTCGGACCCTAGACTTGTTATGGATAATTTTATTTCCTTTTTTTGGTGACCTTTTTAAATCAAACAACAACCATGATTTTTCTGCTGAACTCGATCCTCTTTGTCCTAAGCTTTCATTACTTGATATACAACATCTAGACAAACCTATTACTCACAAGGAAATTAGAGATGTTGTTTTTAGGATGGGTAACAACAAAGCCGCAGGTATTGATGGTTTCAATGCTGCTTTCTTTAAAACTTATTGGGCTTTTGTGGGTGACTATGTTTGTAATTCTGTTTCTTATTTCTTTCATACGGGTATCCTATACCCTGACTTTAACACTACTGTTATTATTATTATTCCTAAAATTGCTCAGCTAAAGAAACCTTGTCATTTTCGCCCCATTAGTCTCTGTAACGTGTTTTATAAGATTATTTCTGCTATTATAACTGATCATCTTAAGAAAGTTATGCCTCCATTAATCAGTCCCTACCAGAATGCTTTTATCCAAGGTCGACATATTTCTAACAATTCTATTATAGTTCATGAACTGTTACACATTATCAATAATAAAAGATCTGGTAGCTGTTTTGACATGGCCATCAAGATAGACTTTGAAAAAGCGTATGACAGAATTGAATGGTCCTTTCTTTCCATAGTTTTGCAAAACTATGGTTTCCCTCCTAAATGGACTAATTATATCCTCACTTGTGTCTCTACTGTTGCTTATAAGTTACTTATAAATGATAATCTTTCTTCTTTGTTTTTTTCCCACTAAAGGTCTTAGGCAAGGGGATCCTAGGTCCCCTTTTCTATTTATTCTTTGCAATGATATGCTAACATGGATGATCAACTATCAGGTAAGTTGTAAATCCCTCTCGCCTCTGAAAGCTACCAGATACGGTCCATCGTTCCTATTCTTAGTTTTGCTTATGATTGTTTTGTTTTTCTCAGAGCTACTATTCCTAACTGTATTAACTTACAGCTTATCCTTGATGATTTCTGCTTGATGTCTGGTCAAAAAATTAATTTTGCCAAATCATCCATCCTGTTTTCTCTCAACACTCCTTCTTCTAGGAAAAAAGCTTGTGCTGATTACCTGGGTATTTCCCTTACTTCAAAAAAAGAAAAATATCTTGGATTACCCCTTTTGTTTGGCAGAGTCAGTAAACATACCTTCTCGGATATAGTTGATAAAGCTCATAAAAGGATAAATCAATGGTACAATTTTCACCTTTCTTATGCTGGTAAATTGGTTTTGATTAATTCTATCCTCGAGGCTGTACCTAGCTACTCCCTAGCCACTTACCGTATGCCTTCCCACATTATTAAAGCTTTGCATAGGTTGTCTGCTAAATTCTTTTGGAATAACAATGCGCTGGGGAAAAGGTCCAATTTAATAGGTTGGCAAAAGTTGACTGTCCCTAAATACTTAGGGGGTTTAGGCTTAAAGAATTTTTTTATTGTTAATAAAGTTGCTTTTCTTAAGCTTTGCTGGCTAATGTTTACTAACCACAACCTTCTTTGGGTTTAAGTAATCAAGGGTAGATATTTTCCCTCTACCAATTTCCCTAATATTTCTACCAAGAATAACACATCCTGGTTTTGGAAAGGCATTATTTCTGTTCTAACTAATTTTAAAGATGGCATTTCATGGCAACCTCACTCCTAGAGCTCTCTTAATGTGTGGCATGATAAGTGGTTTATGGGAAGTCTCTTGCTTCTTTCATTGATATCTCTTGCATTCCACCACATCTTCTTTCCTTGCAAGTTAAAGATATTTTTTAATTGTTCCACTCATTCTTGGAACTTATCTAGTATTTCCCATTTCCTTTATTCTCATATCTGTGATAGAATTAAAGGTATCCCTATTGAGATGTTCTTAGATAATGATATTCCACTTTGGGGTCCTAGTTCTTCCTCTATTTTCAAAACCGGATCTACTTACCTTTGGTTATTACATAAAATGGATAATGTAACTGTAAGACCTCATCTCCCTTGGATTGATTTTTGGAAAGTTCCTACTTTATCTCGGGTAAAGGTTTACCTTTGGCTCCTAGCCAAGAACTCTTTGCCAATTGCTTCTTTATTATACTCTAGGAAAATTATACCTTTTGCTTCTTGTTCATTATGTTCTTATCAGGAGGAGAATATTATACATCTCTTTAAAGATTGTCTTGCCTTTAAACCCTTGTGGCTCTCTTCCTTTAGTTTTTGGAATGCTCACTTAACTCACCTTTCCTTATTCATCCATAAATGGAAGAATACTACCTTTCAAATTCCTACTTCTCGCAAAGTGGTGCCCTATAATACTGTGTTTAGCTTTTTATTATGGAATATTTGGAAACATAGAAACATGTTCATTTTTCATAATAAGCATGTTACAACTGATACTATTCAAAAAGATTCTTTCCTATAGGCTTCACACTTTATTTCTTCCTTTAGTACGCCTCCCGCAAGGAGGTGCTTAATTAAGTTTATATCTTGGAAACCCCTTGACTTGGGCTGGTATAAACTTAATTCAGATGGGGCTGTTAGTGGAAACCCCGGTTTGGCTGGTTTTGGAGGAGTCATTAGAAATGACTCCCAAGAATTTTATCTATGCATACTCCTGCTTTAATGGTATCTGTACTAATAATATTGCTGAATTTACAGCTGTGAGAGAGGGAATTTCTGTTGCCTGCTCTATTGGGATTAAATTTTTGCACATTGAGGTTGACTCTCTCATCCTTTTTAATGCTCTCAACAGGAAGGTGGTTCATCATCCTCAGCTGAAGGCTCTGCTCAGGGACTGCCTCCATCTGTGTGAGGCCTTTGAGCAAACCAGGATAACCTTTTGTTATAGGGAATGTGATCGTGTAGCTGACTGTCTTGCAAGAGGAGCAGTGCTTCATCGAAAGAGTCATAGATACTTCTCCTCGCCTCTGATATTTTTGCTTGATCTATTGTCGGATGACTTCCATGGTCGGCCTATAGAAAGATCTTTTCCAACTCCTTCATGATTTTGTTTTCTCTTGGTTCCTTTTGTACTGTGTAGTTTTTCCTAATATACTATGAACTTATGTATCCTTGTTCCAGTTAATATATATATATATATATAAATAGTTATTTTGAGCAGAAAAACATACCAAGTTAAAATTACTGCAGGTTGCTGCTTTTAAAGCTTGCAAGGATAACCTAAAGATTGAAGAAATGGCAGACAAACATGGAGTGGTAATGTTAGATTCTTGTTTATGTGTAATTGTGTTTGGGATGAAGGATATTAAAGAGTAAATTGTAATAAAAGAACACTATAGTTACCAAGAGTAATTTAGATGAATTTTGTGGGGCTTCAAGGGCCAAAATCAGCTAAGAGAAATCAGAACTTGTGGGCTAAGTGTCTCCTGAGGCACGGTTTGGGCAGGCTAGTCGGATGAGTAACTTATTTGGTATTGCGCCACCACTAATGACCTTGAGAAATACTTGGGATTTCGGCTTGTGCATGGGGAAATACTTTGTTTAGTCACTGCTACTATTCCGACTTATCATATGGCGACTGTTTTGCTTTCGAGAGGCGTAACGGATAAGTTAGATAGTTTAAATGGACGCTTGCTATAGGGAGGTTCCGAGGAGAAAAAGGGGTGTTCATCTTGTTAATATTGGGATGCCGTATGTATGCCTAGAGATTGGGTGGTCTAAGTATCCGTTGCATGGATTTACATACTCGACTTTGCTGCAGAAGACAGCTTGGGGCTTTCTTAATGAACTTGATAGTTTTTAGGTTTGGGTTCTTCACTCTAAATATCAAGTAGGCGAAGATATTTGATTAATTATGTTTTGAGCAATGTTACTCGTAATCCTTCATGGTCTTCTTCTTGGAATGGGTTGGTGAGAGTTGGTCGAAGCTTAGCTAATGGACTGAAATGGAGGATTGGCAACGGTCTTCATGTCAATTTTTGGTATGATGATTGCTGGATGATACTGTTTGTACCTTAATTTTCAAAATTGGGCTAATGGGCCTAAGAAGGAATTGATTACACCATGACTTACAAATTGGACCAATGGACCAAGGAAGAGGCAATGGGGCTTTTGCACAAGGTGAAACATTCAAGGATGAACGGTCTGGTAGATAGCCTTGACAAGAATCAGTAAGCTTTAATTGGGAATTAATAGCCACAATAATCATAGAGGAAAAAAGAGCGCGTGTATGATAAGCCAGGGAATTCGCCTTGTGTTCTAATACGAGATATTTAAATTCAAGACAGCATGATTTCAGGACTGAGATATCAGCCCAGGCACGGCTACAAAAGGTGGAAACTTGAAACAACAAAGGAATCAACATTCCTTTAGACAAACCAGACTAGACTCTGCTGAGACTCGACTCGATTCCTTCCTCATTTGCTCTGTCTACCAGAGACTCTTTTAAGTTTGATTTTGATTCTTTCCTGTTGTCCTCATCGACTACAAATAGTTCCCATTTGTTAGGAATTTAAGAACTATGTTAAGCCTTCCATTGGCTAGTTTCCCTTTGCTCAGTCTATTGTAAACACCCAATTGGGCAGTATTCTCATTTTGCTTATTGAAGAAATTTTCTTTTTGACCTTTTGTTGTTTTTCGTTACAAAAGCAACTGGCACACCGAGCAACCAGCTCATCGGCCTGACAGATTGGCCTAGGGAGATTTTGGTGCAACATCTCTTTTTGGCACACCCAGTGGGACAAAAAGGGTATTTTCTTGTTATTTCAAAATTTTTATATTGATTATTTTGCGTATTTTGCATGGACATGGCTCCAAAGAAGGATACTACAAAGACATTTGATGGATCCCATCACCCGATTGCACTTCGCTCCCATGATCGGAGTTCTTCAAGTAGTCCCGAAAGGGACCAGACTTCACACAGATGGCAGGATACCATCGAAGCAATGACAAGGACGATGAATGACAACATTACTCGATGGTTAGATATGGAGTAGGGAGTTGGCCAACTGATCGGTCAACAGATGGGCAGGTAACTTGGTCGAGAGATTGGCCAGGAGATCAACCAGCTCAGTATACAATTTGGCCAGATGCAGGCCATGATGACTGCAATGCTGGAGAGACTAGGGGGCAAAATCCCCCAGTCGGATAGAATAATAGGGTTATTGTACCCCAGGTGGTCGTCCAAGCAGGATAGGATGACCAAAACGCATAAAACTTGGGAGAGGAAGTGGCTGAGAATCATGATCAGCCACCCCAAAATGCAAGAAAATCCGGTCGCTAGGCCGAAAAGATATGTACCTCCTCAGGTCTGCAATGGACTTGGCCAGGGTAATGGCAACAGAAACGGCTATTGAGGCAATGGCAATGGGAACCACGGAGGAAACAGTAACGGTAATGGCGACTGGGCTAATCGCCTGGCAGTTGGCCAGGAACCAGTACCAGTCCTTCTAGAGCCAGTAGCTGGCCTTGATCGAGGGCAAATTGTCGACATCATCCAGGATGTCCTGGGGCCAGCCATGAGAAGGGCGAGTCGGCCAATATTCCAGAAACCCTATCTGGAATGGGTTGACCATTTGTACCCATATCCAAGATACTATAAGATCCCAGAGTTCTCGCTGTTTTCCAGGGAATCGAACCAGTCAATAGTAGAGCACATTGGAAGATTCTCAATCCAGTGTGGGGAGGCGGCTACTAACGGCTTTCTTAAGCTGAGGTTGTTCCCAAATTCTTTAACGGGACACGCCTTCACATGGTACATCGATCTCCAGTCCGAACCTGGGGTAAGATGGAGAGGATATTCCATACGTAGTTCTACAGGCTGGAGCCAGAGGTTTCTATGGCAGACCTATTCAGGATTTCCCAGAAGGGGGGAGAAACTGCTGAGGACTACTTGGCAAGGTTCAAGAAAGCCCGAAACAAATGCCGGGTAGCTCTCCCCGAGGAAGAGTTTGTCTATTTGGCTCAAAACAGACTGGGTATTGAGCTGAGAAAAAAGTTCGAGGGCATGGAGTTTAGGGACTTCTACGAAATGTCCACTAAGGTTGCCGGATATGAAGGCTTGCTCAAAGAAGAGGTCGACCGGAGGAGTTCTTCTTATGGGACTTATTTCCAGGAGCCAAACTTTGAGCTGGGCATTGTTGAGATACTGGTGAGTCGGCTAGTAGAATGCCCGATGCTAACAAAAGCCGGCTTAAGTCATCCTGTCAACCAAGAAGCGGTTCAGGCCAACTTCCATAGACAGGCCGAGAGCTCGACAAGAAAGTTCCCACATGAGAACAATCGGACATATACGTTCGATGTGAGGAAGGCTTTAGAGATTTTTTACTTCCTCCAAAAGGCGAGACAAATCAGACTTCCCCCCTGGTCATAGACTTCCTAGCCCGAATGAGTTAAAGGGCAAGGATTACTACAAGTACCACGACTCCTGGAGACACTCAACTAACAACTACCTAGTCTTCAGGAATGTTCTCCAAGAGAAAATTAATCGAGGAGTACATCGTTTTCCTGAGGCTGAGAAGAAGCAAATGGAAGTTGATACGAACCCTTTCCCTGTAACTGTGAATATGGCATCGGCCAATCTAACGTGCCTGAGTCAAACTAGCCGAGCCAAGGACGAGAGATTCGGGTTTATGGAATGGGAGATCCGCTTGTGGCTAGAATTCAAGAAAGCAGCCTACCGAGCCTAATAGAAAAAGGGACGATTGCCATTTGAAGAGGTCGACCAGAACTTCAAAATAAATCCTAATCAGTCTAGGACAGTCAGACCTCCCAACAATGTGAAGGTTGACCGCTGGCAACGGGTTGAGCACCATAAGTTCCTTGAGAAAAAGAATCGGAGGACAGTAAGGAGACGGATGCTTCGACAGCGAGTAAGCAGCTAAGGAGATATAGCCCGAAGCAGTCTGGAGGTTGATTGATCAACCTACAGGTTGAGGATATCAGGCCCAGTGGCATCATGAATTTCACTTCCTATGAAATCACGGATGACACTGAAACCTTCGATTTAACTGTCTGAGGGGTCAGCTTTGAGAGGGCGCAACAACACTGAGAGAAAGAGATCAGGAGAATATGCGGTTTGAAGAAAAGCTGAGGAGTTAACTATTCCAGGTTGAACACTGGATGACAGAGGCTCGGCTCGTAGCTCAAGGCATGGAGCCTTATAGAGCGGCTTATCTAATCAGGTAGAAGAAACTCGAGCATGCCGAGAAGAGGGTCCGACAGAGGGAAGGAAAGCAAGTTGGTAATGGAGTAAGACGTCAACTTTTCAAAGTTGAAGACTGGGTTACCGAGACTTATTTAATAGCCCAGGGTCATGATCCCAAGGAAGCTACTTACTTAATCTGGCAAAGAAAGCTCGAGCTGGCAGAAAATGAAGAAGCCAATAAAAAAAGCTTCTTTGAATTCCAATAGCGAAAAAACTCTGGAGGCCGATTATTTTCTTGGGTCGGATGGCTCCATTCAGTTAGGGCAGTTCACAGTGAACTTGCATTGTTGTACCCTGACATTACCCAGGATTTTTGCGACTGTTAGGCCAGAAGATGAAGCTGAAGCTTCTGTTCCAGTGGATTTCGTGGAGGATATGATTGAACTACCTGCTCATGAGGAAGAGAAATCCGATCGGCCTGAAAGGATCATCTTTGAAAAGCCTGAAGAAAGGGCGGCTTCTCATATCAAGCCTCTCTACATCCAAGCTCACTTCGACGGGGTCAACGTAAATCACGTACTGGTGGATATTAGAGCAGCAGTCAACATTTTACCATATCGGTCACTCAGGAGATTGGGGAAACTACCAGCAACTTAGTCAAAACCGACGTGGCCGTGAGTGATTTTGCTAGCATGGTTAACCAGACCAAGGGGATTTTTCCTGTGGAGGTGATGGTAGGATCAAAAACCATGTTGGTCGCGCTATTCGTTGTAGAGTCAACTTCAACATACGCTGCTCTGCTAGGCCGCTATTGGATCCATTCCAATATGTGCGTGCCGTCATCCTTGCATCAGTGCTTGATCTTTTGGGATGGGAACAAAGTTGAAATCATCCAGGCAGATCAGAGGCCATTCCGGGTAGAATCCAATGCTGTGGAGGCCCGATATTATGATGAGACCGTAGGAACAATCAGGTTCCTCGGACAAGATAGGTATGGATGACCTCGCCTAGTCTTAATGGCTACTCAGCCACAAGCAGCACATGTGAGCGAGAGATTTGAAAATCTGCTTAGGCTAAATGCCATCATTCCATTCAGGCCAACAGATGCTGGTCCGATCATTGAAGAAATCCCATGATCAATGACCAGAGAGAGAAGAGAATTGCGGCTAAGGCCACCCTGAAGAAGTTCTTGGCATATCAAACTGAGGAAAGAATCCACCACGGGGAACCATCATATGAGATCAATCCCACCCGGGGAATGGCTTTACCCGATGAGATAACAATTGAGGAGTTAGAAGAAGCTCTAACCAAGCTGGAGCATTCAAGGGCAGAAGTTCAAGAGCCCTTGATAGAAGTTGACCTGGAGGAGAATGAAGAGCATCGGCCAACATACATTAGTGCTCTTATGAGTAAAGAAGATCAATCAGATATCATTGGGATCCTGAAGGAATACCGAGACTGTTTCGCATGGGAATACTGGGAGATGCTTGGTCTCAGCCGAGAGTTGGTGGAGCACAGACTGTCGATTCTGCCAGACCGACAGCCATACCAACAACCCCCGAAGAGAATGTCCAATGAAATTGTCCTAAAGATCAAGGAGGAGATTAAGAGAATGCTGAAGGCAGGATTCATACGACCAGCCCGATATGTGGAATGGTTGTCCAATGTAGTCCCTGTGGTCAGAAAGAACGGCAAATTGAAGGTCTGCATTGACTTCAGAAATTTGAATGATGCTACTCTAAATGACGAGTACCCGATGCCAGTGGCTGATTTGTTAGTCGACGGAGCATCCAAGCACAAAGTTATGTCCTTCATGGACGGTCACAGTGGGTACAACTAGATCTTCATTGCTGAGGAGGATATCCCAAAGACAGCGTTCAGATGCCCTAGAGCCCTTGAGACTTTTAAATTTATGGTCATGGCATTCAGACTAAAGAATGCTGGGGCAACATATCAGCGGGCTATGAACGCCATCTTCCACGATATAATCGGGAAATTCACGGAAGTCTACATCGATGATGTGGTGGTAAAATCCCAATCACAGGAAGATCATCTCAGCCACCTAAGGAGATCTTTCGAGAGGATAAGGCAACACGGCCTAAAGATGACTCCATTGAAGTGTGCTTTCGGGGTCACAGCAGGCAACTTTCTTAGGTTCCTTGTCCATCAGAGAGGAATTGAGGTCGATCAGAATAAAGCCAAGGCCATCATGAGCACTCGACCACCAACTACCAAGAAAGGGCTGCATAGGTTCCTTGGGCAAGTTAATTTCCTTCGGTGGTTCATATCCAACATTGCTGGCAAAACCAGAGCATTTTCGCCACTGTTGAAATTGAAGGCTGAAGAAGATTTCGCATGGAGCCAGGAGCATCATGAAGCTTTTGACAAACTCAAGAGCTATTTGGCGAGTCCTCTAGTATTGATCATGCCCGAGAAGGGCAAGCCTCTGTATTTGCATATATCGGCCGCGCATTCCTTGATAGGATGCTTGCTGGCCCAGAAAAATGAAAAAGGAAAAGAACAAGCTGTGCGTTATCTCAGTCAGGCTTTGACGAACTGTGAAGAAAGATATAGTCCGATTGAGAAACTCTATTTGTCTCTGTATTTTGCAGCAATAAAATTAAGGCATTATATGCTTTACTTCTCTGTGTTCATCATTGCTAAAACTGACATAGTAAAGTATATGTTAGCCAGGCCGATTCTGAAGGGCCAATTGGGGAAGTGGTGTTTAGCTTTGTCCGAATTTGATCTGATCTACATAAGTCAAAAAGTGGTCAAATGGCAAGTATTGGCTGACTTTTTAGCTGATCATCCATTTCTGGATGTCAGGCAGAACAAAGAAAACGATCTAGATGTCCTGTTAATCTCCCTATCACCATGGGTACTCAAATTCGATAGCTCAAGTACAGAGCACTATGTTGGAGCAGGCGTGGTTATCATCTCCCCGAAAGGGCAACAGACCCTATGGTCACTCCATCTGGACTTCGAATGCACCAACAACCAGGCTGAGTATAAGGCATTGATCATCGGGCTGGAGCTATTTGGAAACCTCCAGGTTTCTACAATTCATATCCGAGGAGATTCTCAGTTAGTGATCAGCCAATTATCTGGTGAATACAAATGCTCGAGTCCTCAATTGCGATCATACTTCGCCCTGGTTATTCAACTTATTAGCGAATTCGGTGAAGTCATGATCGAACATATCCCAAGAGAGATGAACGAGACGGCCAATGTGGCCGTTCAATTTGCTTCAGGGATTTCATTCCTGCAGGATCTTGCAAATTGGTGGTAATGGTAGAGCGACGGTCAATGCCTTCAGTTTTACAAAGAGCCAACATCTTCGAAATCGACACCATTCCAGTCACTCAGACTGATTGGAGATTCCCTTTCATACATTTTCTGAGTCATCCAAGAGGTTGGGCAGAAAGGAGAATCAGAACCGTATCTATCCACTACGTTCTACTCAATGGGGATTTGTATAGGAAAGGGGCTGATGGGATCCTGCTAGGTGCCTCGGATCGGAAGAATCATATAAAATGATCAGTGAGGTACATGATGGACTATGTGGAGTTCATCAGGCTGGACGGAAGATGAGATGGTTGATCAGACGTCACAGTTTTTTCTGGTCGACGGTTATGAAAGACTACATCAGCTATGCAAAGAGCTGCAGTGCATGTCAGATTCATGGTCCAGTCCAAAAACTACCCGCCGCAGAGCTTCATTCAATCATCAAACCTTGGCCTTTCCGAGGATGGGCGATCGACTTGGTTGGGAAAATCTATCCGCCAACTCATGGGGGGCATTCCTTCATGATCATAGCAACGAATTATTTCACTAAGTGGGTGGAAGCAAAGCCTTTGAAAAGGGTCGAGCAGACAGATGTGGTCAAGTTTATTAAAGAACATATCCTTTACCGGTTTGGAATTCTAGAAACAATCACCACTGATCAGGGAACCATGTTTGTCGACCAGCAGACTCAAACTTTGGCAGATGAGATGGGGTTCAAGCTTATCCAGTCAAATCCTCACTGTGTGCAAGCGAGCAGCCAGGGGGAAGCCTCTAACAAAGTCATTTTGACTCTAATGGAGAAGTTGGTTGATGATAAATAAGAAAATGGGTTCAACTATTGCCAGAAGCACTATGGGCGTATAGGATGTCTCAGCAGTCAAGTACTGGAGTTAGTCCCTTCACACGTAGTACCTACGGCCACGACGCAATAATCCCTATGGAGATTTTAGCCCAATCGGCTTGGATTACTTTCCAAAATCATCTCACTTGGGAAGAATATAGCGAAGCCATGATGTTAGAGCTAGAAGACTTGGACGAGAAGAGGTTGACTGCTCTCGACCATTTACAAGCATAGAAAAAGAAATCAGAACGAGCCTACAACAAAAAGATTCGGGCAAAGAGTTTTGCTGAGGGGAGTTTGGTCTGGAAGGTAATTCTACCTATTGGAAAGAAAGATCCTAAGTACAGGAAGTGGTCGCCCAATTGGGAGGGACCATTCCGAATAAGAAAAGTGCTTAGAGGGGGAGCCTATTGGTTGGAGAATCTGGAAGGGGAACAGCACCCAAGGTTCATAAATGGGAAATATCTGAAGAGATATTATCCTATGGCAGCAGAGATAGAAATTCAATAAAATTTTTTAAATACCAAATAAAAGAATCATTTTCAGTCATTTGTTATATAGTGTTTATACATCAATGTTCCTCAGGGAACAATTCAGGTCCCCAGTTGTGAAATCCCCCCCGAGATTGTCTGTTTCTTGCTTAACAAACAGGAGTAGATGCCTTCAAGCTTCAACTTCTGGCCTATGAGTAAAGAGTTGGTCTGCTCGTTTCTCTAGGTCTTGAAGTTGGTCCAGCTTGCTTTGATCAGCAGCCACGACTTTAACGACCAGATTGGTCCTCTTCTTCTCCCATTCTTCCATATGAGTCTTAAGTTGAGAAATATAAGTGTCGGCCTGAGCCACTTGCTGCCAATACTTGTCCAATTCTTGGGTAGAAGACTGCAAAATCACGCCATCTTCACAAGGTTTCTTCTGTAGAGTCTCGAAGCCCATGATTTTACTGTTTAAAGCTTGATCGTTGGCTTCTAGGGACTCATACTTCTGGCGAGCATTCTCGTATAAATGCCTGAAGTTAGACCACAAGAAACTGGAATCTGCCTTTACTTCAGGAGAATAACTCCAGACTTTGGCCGCCTGGAAAATTGGCTCCATATCTGGCCACTCCATAGCCTCATGATAGTCGGACAAAAACTCTCCGAGAGTTTTTTTGGCTGCTGCCAGCTCGTCTGCAGAAGGATTCAGGACTGGAGGGATAGCAGGATCAAAGGCAGCAATTTTGTCAGCTACCTTAGCCAGATGCATCTTCAGTGGAGAGATAGAAGGACCAAGAGCCTACATACAAAAGCATTTGGTCAAACAAGAATTTGAAGTCAGTTGAGGGCAAGAACTTGGTTGAAGTTGAAGATTACCAGAGAAGTTGAAAGAGCTTCCACTTGGGTAGGAACCTTGGCTGCTGGAGTTTGGATTCCAACAGATTGAGGGATAGGTGGAGTTTGACCGACGGCGGTTCCTTGGTCAATGACTGAGGCTTGACCGAAGGGAGCGAATGGGCTGACATTAGCAGTCGGGACGACAGGAGAAGCGTTTTCAAAAAGAGTTTCTTGAAAAGAAGAAAGGCATTAGCAGGAAGTTTTGCTAAAAAAAAATGGCCTATGACAGAAAAAAAAACTTACTTGTCCAGCGACCATAAGGGAGCTTTCAGCAATAGGCTCCAAGCTGACTGATACATCGGTCTGAGGGGCAGAAGAAGTTGGAGATGGAGCCTTGATAGCAGCAGCAATCTTCAAAGCCACATCAAGAATTTTGTCAGCCAAATGAGTGGAATTCTATTTATAATTGAACGATATGGGTAAGATAAGACAAAAAAAGGAACAAAACTGACGTCGGTTAGAAAGAACTACCTGAGAAGAGCTCGGAACCACTGTGGATTTTACAAGAGCAGAAGGCTGGAAATCTGGAGCAGGGGCTTTGGAAACTGGCTGATGGGAAGTTTGCTGAACCAGCGACCCTTCCTGGTGACCTGCGAAAGATCAAGACCAAAGAAATAGTTAGGTTGGACTATGTCACCAGGGATGGTAGTGAGAGGCTAAACATTCAAAGGGTTCAGGTGCGAGGCCACTCGGCTTTAGATGTTTCGAAAGGAATCTTCTGCTTCTGGGTAGGAGGAAGAAGAAGAGGAAGAATCGAGCACATATGCCTCAGGCTATTGACTGATAGGAGGAGCTTCTACCTCTGCTTCTGCCTCAACCCTTTCCTCTTGAGACTGCCCAGTTGGTTGCAAAGTGGATGGCTGCAATGGCACAATCTAGAGATCAGCCTCTTCTTGGTTTTCGGTAGCCTCTACCTGGTCATCGGGTAGCACATTCTCTTGGACCACCTCTTGAGCCGCTGCTGGTGTATGATCGGTTTGGATGGCACTTGGTTCAGCGAGCTTGGCTTTTTTAGACCTATGGACCAAGCTGCTGATAAAGACTGCATCATCTCTAGAGAAATCTGAGGTAGTAGGCTTGATCGTCAAAGTTTGGATGATCCCACCAGCGGGTTGGACTATGATCAATCGTGCGAAGTCGGCAACAACCGAGGAAGTAGAAGTTGGATGTTTCTTTAAAGAAGACCGAGCTGAAATGAAAGCGGAGCAATAAGAAAGGGTTAATAGGACAAAAAGCAAGAAGAGAATCAAAGGAAGAACAATCCTTACCCTTTCTCTTAGGTGTGGAAAGTGTCTTCTTGAAAGCAACGGGGGGACCAATCCTGCTGATGAAGAAGAAGGATGGGTGTTCTCCGACTACATCTGACCAATGTTGTCCCCACCAGCGAATGAATTTTGGAGTAGCCCGATTGAGTCCTGGGCTTTGGACAAAGACTTCCCGACCCCTAGTAGCGAAAAACTCAATGCAAGCCTGCTCGATTTCTGTCTCCTTAAAGGATAGCATCTGGTGGCAGCCGCGGGAATTCATTGAGGACGTTGGAAGAGCAGGGACACATTGTTCGAAGCCGAGCTGTCTACTGAAGAATTAGGGGGCATATACTTCGAAGCCACTCTTGGAGTTAGTACCACCAGGGAGTAGCCTGACGAAGAGATCACAGCCCTGAATAGCCTCCGCCCATGCATCTCGCCCACATCTGTTATATTCTTGGAGGGGCAATGTAAACCAGGCCGGTCCATGCTCCCGATGACGGAGGGGGTAGAAGTTGAAACTGTCATGCTCCAACCCGTCTTCCTCTGGACGCTGGAGCTTGAGAGAGAAGAAGTAGTGGAAAGCTTGAGTAAAAGAGGTGCAGCTAGGGTCACAGCCAGCCAAAACCTCCCTAAGGTAGAGTGTAGGTAGGGCAATGGGGAAGGCAACTGGTGAGACCTTTGGAAAATAAAAATACGCCCAAAGCTGAACGATCCAAACCAGCCTGCTGGAGCTGATAAAGGGATTCGAGAGAGTTATTGAGCGGAGTCCCTTGTAGATGGCTCCGAGAAGAAATTGGCACGAAGCTACCTCTTGTTGGGCCACCAGCGCCCTGGCCAAAGGAACGTACTCCTGGGTACAAGTCTTGCTGCCAATGCAGACCATGTAGCGGTAGATGAGGCACATAAGGAATGTGATATGTTCCTTCATTTACGGAGGGTCGGAGCCAGTCAGTTTGCCTTCGACTTCAGCATATTGGCCAAATGTGTTATGGTGTGGCCTGGTATAGTCGTCGATTCTCTTGAAATCGGTGATCGGGGAAATTAAATCACCTTCCATGGGGAGACCGATGATGGCAGCGATGTCTAAGAAGGTAATAGACATCGGCCCATGAGGAAGATCGAGGAAATTGTAGCAAGGGTTCCAGAAGGCCATGAGGGCAGGCAGGACAGCTTTATTATAAAAAAGTAGCCTGGTAGTCAGCTCGATGAAGGAATAAATCCCAGTTCGCTTCCACACTGAGGCATAAACTGGCCTTAGTTGGTTAACCTATTCCTTCCAGCCTTTAAGCTCGGTCGGCCATGTAGAAAGGGCAGAGAAGTGTGGTGAGGAAAGATTGGCCTAAGGAGCTTTGGAGGGTCTGCATTGAAGGTATGACCAATGCGATGAGGGTTTAAGCTTGGGCTCTGGACAAAAACATCGAGGTTTTCATGGAGGATTTTCTGAAGGTCGGCAAGATTGAAGTTTCTGGAGTCAAAAGAAGCCATTGGAGAAGACACAGAAAGGAATGGTTTGCGAATGAAAGTGCTCGGGATTTTCGGGCAGAGAAATTGGACAAAGGCATAAGCTTTTTAAGACTTAGGGATTTCGTTTTTGAAATTGGTAAAGCAGGGAAAGACCGCCAAATGGTTTATAAAGGAGTGGGGAGTCAGGCCGATTGGTTTCCTTATAGAAACGTGTCTTTCCAAAATTGAAGATTTATATTTTTTTGGTTCAAGCGTCCAAAGGATTAAATGGAGAAAAGAGCTGTTGATCAACAGTCACAAGGTATGAAATCAATTAATTCATCAATGAACAAATGTTTAAATTTTACATAAATTTTCACACTTGGGGGGGCAATGTTTGTACCTTAATTTTCAAAATTGGGCTAATGGGCCTAAGAAGAAATTGATTACACCATGACTTACAAATTGGACCAATGGACCAAGGAAGAGCCAATGAGGCTTTTGTACAAGGTGAAACATTAAAGGATGAACGGTCTGGCAGATAGCCTTGACAAGAATCAGCAAGCTTTAATTGGGAATTAATAGCCACAATAATCATGGAGGAAAAAGAGTGCGCGTATGATCAGCCGGGGAATTTGCCTCGTGTTCTACTCCGAGATATTTAAATTCAAGACAGCATGATTTCAGGACTGAGATATCAGCCCAGGCATGGCTACAAAAGGTGGAAACTTGAAACAACAAAGGCATCAACACTCCTTCAGACAAACCAAACTAGACTCTGCTGAGACTCGACTCGATTCCTTGTTCATTTGCTCTGTCTACCAGAGACTCTTTTAAGTTTCATTTTGATTTTTTCCTGTTATCCTCCTCGACTACAAATAGTTACCATTTGTTAGGAATTTAAGAACTATGTTAAGCCTTCCATCGGCCAGTTTCCCTTTGCTCAGTCTATTGTAAACACCCAATCGGGTAGTATTCTCATTTTGCTTAATAAAGATATTCCCTTTTTGTTTAATGATTAAAACAGTCCGACTGTGACTTTGAACAAGAACCCACATTATTTCTACCTTTTGTTGTTTTTAGTTACAAAAGCAACTGGCACACCCAGCAACCAGCTCAACGACCTGACAGATCGGCCTAGGGAGATTTTGGTGCAACAGATACTTTAGCTCAAAGCTCCAAGAGGCTGGTGGTGAAGTGCCTTTCCAAGCTAAGGTCAGTAAGTTTCTTACAAATAATGGTTGGAATTCTGATCTTCTTTTTCAATGCCTACTCTGATATTCGGCTGATTAGGAGCAGGGAGTGGGTTTGTTCTCTTCAACACACGTTAAGGGAAAGGAACTTTGTTGCTGATTTGTTGGCTAAAGAGGAGTGTGATTTAGAGGTGGAGTTTAAATTTCTGGATTCGCCACCACCTTGAGTGCTTCTTTTAAAGAAATTTTGGATTGAACAAAGAAGATTGAACAGAGGATCAAGAATAATAATCTGTGAAAAGCTTTGAGGCGTCAAAGCAACTGTCTTTAGTGCAATATCGCTTTACTATTAAAGCGAGTTACACCAGGATACAACAAAGCGATCTTTAAGAAACTTTTAGAAGAGAACAGATTAATTTAATTGAAGAAGAAAGTCCCTTTTATAAACAATGAAGAGATGTGATTAAAAGAAATAACTATTGTGAACAATTATTTTATAAGATAAACAACTGTTCATCTAAATCCCAAATATCCATTTAAAAATATAACCTCTTTCTCTTCATTTTAACTTAGAAAAATAAAATTCTTTTACATTGAAAGCCCAAGGCCTAAGTGTCCCAAGTGCCCGTCTTTGACTAACAAATATTGTACAAAAATTGGGCTAACCAATAGGTTAAGCCCATACACTTATGGCATCTTAAGAACCTATTAAGTTAGATGGGTGTATATAAAGCACTTCCAAAGCTTTTTATCTCCTCCATGTTGGACTTTGGTTTTACTTTGTACAACAAAATATATAACATTCCCCCACTAGTTTGTTAGTACAAGTAACAACTAATCACAACGAACATAATGCATACAAGAAGGTGTCTTAACGATTAAACCTTCTATTAGTGTAGGTACTTTAGGATGCTAATGAAGTACATGGTGTCGTAAGATTAAACCATGACTCCCTTTATTAGGATTGAAAATACCACACACATTATGTTTATTATAAATCCATAAAGTTTCTCGTTTTGCTCCTAGCACTTTAAATGGCCCTATGCTAGTGATCCAATTTCTATAGAAATTTACAAGAGTAAATCCTCCTAAACTCTTGTTCAAGCGGCACCACTTCATATCCATCTAGGTGGAGCTTTAATTTCTTATAGTTTAACTAATGTTAACTTTACTCCATTAAGAGTTCAAAAAACTCACCCTCTTTAATCATTTTCGCACTAACATCACACTTTGTATGAGACTTAGTTAAGTGCTTAATCAGACACTTAACAATAACTTGCTATTACCCACTAAACTTTAACATTAACCGGTTTGGTAATGTGAAGCTGGGTTACCATTATTGGTGTCTAGAGGATTATATATAAGTCCCATACTACAAGTGGTTTCCCACACTTTGTCTCTAGGTAGTGCCTTTGTAAAACGATCTGACAAATTTGCTGCCGACTTAAGATATGTAATTGTCACAATTCCATTAGAAATCAATTCTCTAATATAATCATGACATAGGCTTATATGTCTAGATTTTCCATTATAGATATTGCTAAAAGCATTAGACATAGTAGCCTCACTATCACAATGTATGGTAATAGGTGGCAGCGGTTGAGACCACAAATCAATTTCTAGTAACATGTCTCTAAGCCATTTAGCCTCTTTACCGGCCGATGCCAAAGCTATGAACTCGGCTTCCATGGTTGAATGTGCAAGACATGTTTGTTTCTTTGATGCCCAACTTATAGCATCACTGGCTAATGTGAATATCCAACCCGAAGTTGAGATATTATCTCCAATTTTTGTTATCCAACTAGAATCGGAATAACCTTCTAATACGGCCGGAAAGTTTGTATAACATAATTTTAATTTTTCAGTTTTCTTAAGGTATCCAAGTTCACTTTCAATTGCTTTCCAATAAGCCATACTAGGATTAGTTGTAACGCCTAGTCCTAGAATGGCCTAGCTTGAGCCGTAGACCTAGTTAATGAGAGTTTTCACATTTAGTATGTATGTGGAGGTATTCTTAGTAAGAAAAAAAACAACTTTTACCTAGTGAAATTTTTCCCATTTTGAAGAATTAGGCCTCCAAACACCTAGGCAAATTTTTAACCTAGGGAGTAAAAGTTAACTCTTTGTATTATTTTTCAAAAATTCTGTACACCTTAATGAGGGCATAAATGACATTTCAAACTACCCAGTTATCTTTTTTAGTGTGCGTTAGAATATTCGAAGCCATTACAACATTTTTCTGAACATCCTTGTCGAAGGAAAATATTGCAGAAGGAAATGTCGTGACGTCTAATGGCATTTTCGTAAATAAATGGAAAGTGAAAATGATTTTCGTAACCACTAAAAATGATTTTCCCTACAGTATGGAAGGACCCCATGCTATATAATAACTGCCTAGTTGCTGTGTGAAGGTTTAAAGTATAATTACCATTTTACCCTTGAGAAGTTCAAACTAGTATAACTTACAAACGGTAAGGAGTTTGGAAATTTCGTAGCGCGTGGAATAACTCGACAAGGCTTGAAAAAAAATTTGGGCCAGTGTATAAGGTTTGGGACTGACCGAGGACATACGTGGAAATTTTAAATTTTTCAAGGGGGTAAAATCGTCCATGGGGGCAAAATGGTCATTTTACTAAAAGATTTTTTCTTGTCATGTGCACAAGAGTATATATAAGGGAGAGTGGCCAGCCATGCATGGGGGAAAATTCAAGAGAATTCTACAGTTTTATCTAATTTTCTCCATTTTTCTTCCATTTCCACCAAAAGTTCTCTCACCATAATTTCTCCTAGTTTAATCCACCAAACCCCTACAAGTTTATAGTCAAATTGAAACTCTCAACAAGCCCATCAATAGCCCTTTATCAATTTTGAAGAATTTGAGCTCGGTTGGAAGTAATTTTGAGAAAAAGAATTAGGATTTATTGATGCGTGTCGCAAAGCACCAAAAACAACCTCACTACTCTAACATGTAGTTAGGGAAGCAAGGGTCGATCCCACAAGGAGCTATCCAATTTATCATTACTTTCACAAAGCATATATCAAACTAAACAAGAATTTAAAGAGGGGGTTTTGTATTGGTGTTGGAAATAAGATATAAGGAGTTACCAAGTATGGTAATAATAATGCAATCTATGATAAAATAAAACCTCCAATCTATTATATGATCAATCTTTCAACCTAGCACTTGATCATTGATTCACTGACCAAACATTCTTCTCATTAATTGGTTAACCCCATGGATTAGAAACCAACTTCAAATCCATGGATCTTTCCTAATGTTGATTAACCATGAATCTAGGTTCACTATTAATCCTTCCTCTTATGGCTAATTTGAATCCCAGCAATCCAAATTCAAGCCTAAAAGAGCAATAAGCTAGTGAAAGATGAAAGCTAACAACAATCAATAACAAACCCAGCATTCATTATTCAAATTGCATCTTCAAATCTCTTTGAATGTAAAAAACATTCTCTTGCTACTCAAGTTCTAAGAAATCACCAAACTCTAGCTTTGGAGTTCAAAGATTAGCATGCTAATGAACTACTCAATCAATTATTTGCAACTAATTAACTCAGCAATCCAAAAGACAAGATAATAAACATGATAATCATCTTTAAAGCTCAAGAGATAGAAGAACAATCAATGAACAAGAAAGCATTAAGAACAAGAATCTCACAAATGCAAATCAAAGTGATTGAATCTTATAATAGATTGGAGTTATAGAGTTTTGCTAAACGAAAATTACAAGAAGAGAAAAACCCAGCAAAGACACTTCTTCAAAGCTGAACTCAACTCCCCTTTTAGCTGCCTCCTCTGTCTCAGCCTTCTGCTTTCCAGCTCTCAGCCCACTCCTCCATTATTCCTCCTCAATCATTCCTTCCAGATCAGATAAGGAATCTTAAGGATAAAATAAAATAAAGTAGAGGCCATTCTTGTAAAGAGGGAGACAAGTCTGAGGAGATTTCGGGATTTAACTCTGCCTTCTCTCCACTGAATCCCCGGAATATGTTTTTCAAGAGTTTGATAGTGGAATGATAGCATTTAAGTGGGTCTGTCGACGTTTTGACTTTGTTAGCCGTCGACGTCTAAGTGTCTGCCCGTCGACGTCTCTGCTTGTTTTCTTCATATTTTTCCCAGCTCGATTGATCCGTCGACATCTAAAGATGTGCACGTCGACGTCTAAGTGTTTAGCCTTTATATATTCGAAGTCAGAAATTTCTACCCGTCGACATCTAGAGTTGGCCGTCGACGTCTAAAGTTGGCCGTCGACATCTAGAGTTGGCCGTCGACGTCTCTGCTTGTGTAAGTGATCTCGTGTCCATTGCTCGAGCAGCCGTCGACGTCTACATGTTTACCTGTCGACAGATTGGTCGGGCAGACCCGGACTTAGTTTGATAGTCTCTCATAAAACAGACATTTGGAGGGTCAAAAGAACTCCGATTTCGACGTTCTTTAGCATTCCGGAAAGCCCAAGATATCCTCTATAACTTTGATGTAGATCACAAAAACAATTGAAGTCTCGAACATAGATAAAATCAGCCATATTTAGGATCTATCTAATCTGTCAGGATTTCAACTTTGAGTTCTTTACATCTTGTCTTCCCACTTGATTTGTGTTTGGTCCTTTTCACTTCAATTCCATCATTTTCACTCAATTACCTCAATTGACACCTACAAAGTGAAACAAAGCTAAGTAAGCTTAGTTTATACAATGAAATGCATAAATCCATAGAGATTAACATAGGAAAATATGTCTATTTTGGTACTCAACATTTATGTTGGAGTTAGAAAATCATAAGGTAAGTATACTTAATTTTGAGTTATGTTGGAGATTTTAGCATGCTCATCATGGATATTAGGTTAATTTTGCATGAATTGTGGATTATGTATATGAAATTAAAGACGAAAGGAATTGTCAAATTTTGGAATTTAGATTCATGAAATTTATGTGGCAAGAGAATTTATAAGTTGAATTAGAGTAATATGGAAGGTTTAAGTTTGCTAGAAATTGATCTTGGAGAGTGTCAAATGGGCAAGGTTTAACATGGAATGATTAAGCTGAAATTCCTAGGGAAAAATGCAAGATTTCAATTTTGCAAGAATTTAATTAATTTAATTGTATTTTTGGAATAAATAATGTGGAAAATTGAATTATTATAATTTGATTTTTGATGTATTGAAGAAGGAATTGGAAATATGAAAGTATGGTTGTCGAAATTCTCCAAGAGAAAATACGAGGTATTGATTTTGCAAAACCAAATTAGTTTAATTATGTTTTAGAGTAAATTAGGTGTAAATATGGAAATGGAAATTGTGGAGAAGAATAAATATCAATTTGGTGAAATTAGGGATGTTGGCCGAAATTTTTGGGGTGTAATTGCTATTGGCAAATTATGAATTTGAATGGAAATTGATGAAGGAAGAGTAGGTAGATTTGTTAGTGGAAAATGAGAAATCAAGAAGATTTAGTAATTAGTCTCGTGTTTCATGCAAGACATGCATTCTTGCACGTCCACTCACTCAACGCTCACTTCCATCATTAAAAATTTATGTATTGTTTAAAAATAAATATTTAGGTGGTGAGCCTTCTTCAAGGACAAGTAGCATGTGAAATAGCGGGAGTGTATACCCTCCCCAAACCTGTGAGTGGCATTTTATAGACCTAAATAAATGTTTTGCTATTTAACTTGTTTTCAAATATAATGGTTTGAATTTTTATTTAAATAGAGTTATGATGATTGCTAATTATTTATAATTCTTGAATATTTATGATTTTAATATGAATTAAACCCATCTATGATTTTTAAATGTTTGATCTATGATTTTTGAAATTAAATGTTTAGATATGTGATGAGATTAACAAAAATTGATGGTACTGGACTGGATTTCAATAATGGGTCAGTTGGCCAAATAGTATACAATTGAATTGTACTGTTTTACATTATGGTTATGGCGGATGAGATGTTGGTCACTGCAGTGGCGCCTCTCATGATCCGATCTTGTGGAGGCGACCATGAGTAGGCTTTCACTTCCACCTGGGGTGGATGGCACAAGGGGTTTTGCGCACGTTGAAATAGTGATTATGTGACCCCAGTGGGAGTACTATGGACATAGCCACGTACCACCCATGGTGAAGGCCCATGCCAACGCCGAGTAAAGGGCTTTTTATCTCCTAAGTAAAGAAAACTACCTTGGTGGGCTTAGATCTCATCTTGACAGGGTGGGATTTAAGTAATATATTTTGGCGAGCCCTTTAAACCCTCAAATTTAAATTACTAATTGGAATTTCATAGAATATCGAAGTTTGAACTCTACACCGAAATTTTATTTAAAATTCTCATGGTTTACATCAAAATTATTTTATGATGAGATTGCATGTTTGTGTTAAATTTTATGGTCTTTTCTCACTCACTGAGTATAAAAAATATACTCATCCCATTTTTCTTAAAAATTTATTTTTCAGGATAATTAACCGCGCAAAAAAGGTAGACCGCTAAGTGTCAAGACTCGACTTCGGACCTTCCACAGTAAGTCTATATGGCTTATGTATGTTTACTACTGGATCCACTGGCATAATTTGACTACGGTTAAATTGTTATTTACTTACATTTTTCAACGTAAAGGACTGTTTTCATTTAAATTTTGGACTACATAAATGTTTCAAAATCTTCTTTTTCATTTTGCATGATAAGCTAAAATTGACTTAGTAAATGGGTTCAAGATGCTATAAGCCTTGCGACCTTCGAGTTATGAATGAAGCGCGCCATTCACAATTCGTGGCACACGACGGTTGTCACATTCTCGACCCTCGGATTGGGGTGTGACATTACTAGTAAATCTTGACAATTTACTCACGGTAAGTCTTGAATCATTCTTAACAAGTTTAACACTAGAGTCGTATGGAGAGTTGTACTCTTTAATTCTTAAGTATTGATATTTACTTAAGAGTTTTTCTATACAATGACTTTGACATAAAGTAAAGCCATTATCATGCTTGGAAATTTTAATTACCAAAATTGTATCTACCTCTTTAAGATCTTTCATTTTGAAGGTAGAATTAAGAAACCTTTTAGTTTCATTAATGCCAAGCATGTTAGTACCAAAGATGAGCATATCATCCACATAAAGACATACAATTACTCCATAATCACTACTAAACTTGGAATAAATGCATTTATCAGCCGTATTATGTCTAAAACCAAAAGACAAAATGGTTGAATCAAACTTTTCATGCCATTGTTTAGGAGCTTGTTTAAGTCCATATAAAGACTTTATGAGTTTACATACTTTATTTTCATTTCCCGGAAGAACAATACCTTTGGGTTGTTCCATGTAAACTTCCTCATTTAAATCTCCATTCAAGAATGTGGTCTTGACATCCATTTGATGTACATGCAATTTATAAATAGAAGCTAAAGCAAAAAGCACTCTAACAGAAGTAATTCTAGCTATTGGAGAATAGGTATCAAAATAGTCTATCCCTTTCTTTTGTGTAAAACCTTTAGCAACTAATCTTGCTTTAAAGGTTTGTAATGTACCATCCAAATTATATTATACTTTTTCTAAAAACCCACTTGTTTTTAATGGGTTTAAAACCTGGAGGTAAATTAACTAACACCCATGTATTGTTAGCCATAATTGAATCCATTTCATCATTTATGGCTTCTTGTCAAAAAGCGGCATCTCTAGAAGCTAAAGCTTCTTGAAATGTTTGAGGATCATTTTCAATATTTGTTACCTCCATTTTCCTTATAATATTCGGTCTTTCCTTGCTTCAACCAAAAAGGTTATATGATCGGGAGAAACAAAATCAGGATCAAGATGTTTTTCAACTCTTGTCCTTTGACTTCTTTTTGGTTCTAATGGTACATCACTTTCTTTCCTTTTATTTAAATTTGCATCCAACGAAATAGACTGATTTTGTACCTCAACATTATCATGTACAACATCATCTTTCACAAAAAAATTTTCAAAAAAATTCAACATGTGTAGATTCTACGACTACATTTGATTCTAATTCAAGTAACCTATAAGCCTTCGAATTTTAATCGTAACCAACAAAAATTGATTTAATGCCTCTTAATCCCAATTTAGATCTTTGAGAATCGAGAACTCTATGATAAGCAACACACCCCAACACTTTGAAGTATTTTATATTTGGTTTCCTTCCATTCCATACCTCATAAGGTAAAATATGAAATTTCTTTGAAGGAATTCGATTATGAATATGACAAGTTGTAAGCAAAGCTTCTCCCCACAAATTGAATGGTAAAATTGCATCTAGAATCATTGAATTCACCATATCAACTAGGGTGCGATTCTTTCTTTCCGCTAATCCATTTTTTTGGGGTGTAAATGGGGCTGTCTTTTGGTGAATAATACCATGATCTTCACAAAATTTGTCAAATTCATTTGACAAATATTCACCTCCCCTATCACTCCTTAAAATTTTAATTTTACGTTCCTTTTGATCCTCAACTTTAGCATTGAATTCTTTAAAGGCATTAAAAGCTTCATCTTTAGACCTTAACAAACAAATATGAGCATAATCTGAGCAATCATCTATAAAGGTTATAAAATATCTCTTACCTCCTCTTGTCAATTTTTTTTCATTTAACTCACAAATATCAGTATGAATTAAGTCTAATAATTTTGTATTGCGTTCTACTTTAGGAAATGGTTTTCTAGTTATCTTAGACTTAGCTCAAATTTCGCATTTCTAAAATAAATCATGCTTGCATACAATGTAATCATGTTTAGACATAAACTTAATAATAGAATAGTTAAAATGTGCCAAACGTGCATGCCACAAATTTAAAGAGTCAACAATATAAACTGAACCATTTTTTATTTCATTGATACTGAACTTAAACAAACTATTAAGGGTATAAGTCTTTCCTACAAAGACAACATTCTTGGTGATAATAAACTTGTCAGATTCTATTATAAGCTTAAAGCCATTTTTGACTAGTAAACTAGCTACCACTAAATTTCTTTTTACATCAGGAGCGTGGACAACATTCAACAAAGTTAATTTCTCCCCTAATGTAGATTTCAGGAAAACTTTTCCTCTGCCAAAAACTTGAACAGCCGCATGTTTTCCCATGTAGATTTCTCCTTGGTCTTTAACATAAGTGCTGAACAAGTCTTTGTTATTACAAACATGTATTGTAGCGCATGAATCAAGAAACCAATTCCTAGTGACTATATTAGCCACGAAATTCACTTCAGTAATCATGGCTACAAAGTCTTTGTCATCTTCAACCATGTTTGCTTGACTGGTACTAGCATTGGCATTTGGTTTTGCCTTTTTTTCTTCAGCTTTCTTGAATCTGCACTCTTTGATAAAGTGGCCTTTCTTCCCACAATGGAAACAGGATTTATCTCTCTTGTAGTTCTTTTTGAAATCCTTATTTTTGGCCTTCAGTTTGTTCTAATTTTTGTCAGATTTATTTCTAGATTTGGTGCCTATAGAATTCACTTGCAGTTTCACTTTCGAATCTGTTGCAGCAGTGTCAATATCTTTCTACAATTTTTCTTCCCTTAAACGAGTTTCGCACTCAATTTGTGAATGAGTTTGAAACTGCTCAAGACACGTACTTTCATAATGCTGCAAGATTTTCTTTCTGTAATTGTTCCATAAAGGAGGCAATTTGGAAAGAATAGCACTTATTTGAAGAGTGTCAGGAATGACAATTTCCAAATCCTTCAATCTAGAAACCAAAATCTGAAGTTCATGGACTTGGTCCATGACTGGTTTGTCATCAGCCATCTTGAAATCAAAAAAGTTCAAAGCTAAGAATTTATCAGTACCATTTTTCTCATTTTGATACTTGGTGTCCAAAGCAGCCCATATTTCTTTTGGAGTTTGATAAGTTGCATAAAGATCATACAGGCGATCAGCCAGAGAGTTAAGAATTAAACCACGACACATAGTTTCATCTTCTTCACGATTTTTCCTTTCTGCTACTTGGTCATCAGTGTCTTCAAGCGTTGGATTAGGGAGAGCAGCAAGATTTAGGTCCAATACATAGTAAACCTTCAAAGTTGTCAAACAAAATTTCATCTTTTCCTTCCACCTTGTAAAGTTGGTTCAGTCAAACTAGTTCAATTTCATGGCGTCTTGTTGTGCCAAAAACTTCATGGCAGTTTCAGTCATAAGAGCCATTGGAGAAGCAGATAGTAATTCTATATTGCACTAAAATTTTTAAAGAAATTTCGGATTGAATAAAGAAGATTGAACAGAGGATTAAGAATAATAATCTGGGAAAAGCTTTGAGGCGTGAAAGCAACTGTCTTTAGTGCAATATCGCTTTACTATTAAAGCGAGTTACACCAGAATACAACAAAGCGATCTTTAAGAAACTTTTAGAAGAGAACAGATTAATTTAATTGAAGAAGAAAGTCCCTTTTATAAACAATGAAGAGATGTGATTAAAAGAAATAACTGTTGTGAACAGTTATTTTATAAGACAAACAACTGTTCATTTAAATCCCAAAAATCACGTTTAAAAATATAATCTCTTTCTTTTCATTTTAACTTAGAAAAATAAAATTCTTTTACATTGAAAGCCCAAGGCCTAAGTGCCCCAAGTACCCATCTTTCACTAATAAATATTGTAGAAAAATTGGGCTAAGATACCTATTAAGTTAGATGGGTGTATATAAAGCACTTCCAAAGCTTTCTATCTCCTTCATGTGGGACTTTGGTTTCGCTTTGTACAACAAACTATATAACAGCTTCACCAACAAGATACAGATGCTAGTGGCGTGAAGTTCCCTTGAGGCTTTGGTTTTAACTTGTCTTGTGTTTTTCCCTTGTAACCAAAAAAGACAAAAAGAACATAGTAGTTTTAAGTAGATACTAGAGAAAGTGTGTTATCCTCCCAATTTGGAAAGAAATTGACTTTAAAAAGAATGAAAATTGTAAATCCACGCCCACTTTCTTTCATTCATCTTATTTCCCTCCTACTAAACAAGAAAAACAGGAAAGAAAAGTATTTTTTTTCCTTTTTCTAGTCTTTACAAAAAGGCAAAGCAGGTGGATTAGACTGCACAGTTACCCACTCAAAATGCAAATTATCCATTCTAAGAGGAGAGTTGCAGCTTGCAACGGATTGACATGGAGAAACCACCAACTACTCAGAAAGCTCCAAAGGCAGCCAAGACTCTTGGAAGTCTACCAACTTTAATTTTCTATCAGCTAAGCCTATAAGAGTTAAATTATCAATGTTTTACGACGAGTTTTCATGCAGAAAAGAATAACCTCATAAATAAAATAATCTCCAAAGATAGGGTCATCACTTCTGCTGAACACTTATAGATATGAGTTTTGCTACATGACACACTAAATCCATCACTCCAATAACCCTCCTAATGTGGCAGGTCCTATTTAATTTTCTTTCTAAAACCCTGCCATTATATTTGTCAAGAAGAGGAAACTTACCCTATAAATATGATAACTTTTTAATGTGGGGATAAACCTTATTAAATGAGGGCCCAAACTTTTGTGATACTCATAAAAACTTGACAAATCAGAAAAACCCATGTCAGGAGGGTTGTCAGGAGAGTTAAGTATTGGAAGGTCAAGATGTATTTTTCTATAGATATTCATACTAATGATACCATTGATGGGATATTACTGGAATGTTTGAACCAAATCTAAGACTGGAACATGAATACATGTAGACATTGATTTTTGACTATTAATATAATTGTACGTGAAGTTAACCCAGGATGTTTGACTACTGCTATATTTGGGATGTGCAAGAGAGTTAGCTTGATGACTCTGATTAGGAGGTAGTCAAGAGGAACCTCCTAACATTTTCTTAGCCAAGAAGGATATTTTCTATCTCATTTTAAAAACTTTCCTATCAAGACTCCTTTAATAAGGGGTCAACGATTCTTAATTGACTCCTCTTTGCCCTTTTTTTTTTTTTTCTGAGGAAGACTCCACCTGCCTTAATTATCCATAACTCATTCCTCTTCCATGATCCCGTAAATTACGAACATGAGATATAATTGCCTTAAGAACACTCTCTTGACAAGTATAAAAAGAATTCTCAAGGACAAGAGAGAGCATCTTGAAACCATTAAAACCATCTAAAAATCCTCTCTAACCTTACTCTTTCTCTCTGCTTCATCAGACTACCCAATTTCCGATCATCCCTTTCACTTGCCATCATACACTCATCGCTCAAGATTTACTCCGATCTTCCTCTTGGCCTCACCATGCACATCCCATTTAATCATCTCTGATGTGTCCTTACTCTCCGACAAACGAACCCTCTACAATACCAAAAAAGGAAAAAAAGAAAACTGACCCTCTCTTTGTATTGAGTTCTTCTTACAGATAAAATGGAAGAACAGGTTTTGTTCTCTCCAATTGTTTATGTACACAAGTCTGTAAACCGTTTCTCTATTCTTGAAAGTGAGACAGGGGAAATGGAGTCAGACCAGGATGCTTGTACTGAGAACATTGTGGAACAGGTGACTTGTCCGAGAAAAGTGAGAGCAGCTGCAGCTGAAGTTTCTGAAGTACTGAAACAGATGAAGCCTCAGAAGCGCAGTCCTAACAGAATCTCTGGCAAATCAGTTAAAGCAGGTAAAACTGCTTTGAGTCTTTCCTCTCCACTTAATCAATGAAAATTATATTCTGGAATGTGAGGGGTATAAATGACCCTCTTAAACAGAAGGCAATGGTGGATAGATTTAGACGTCTAAAGGTAGATATTATTTGCTTGATGGAAACTAGAATTAAAGCTCATAATTCTCAAAAAATTATGGAGAAGTTTTTTGTTGGTTGGCATAGAGCTTGCAATTATGAATGTGCTGTAAATGGTAGAGTTTGGGTTTTATGGCAGAGTCACATGCATGTTGAAATTATTAGTACTACTGCTCAGAGTATTACAATAAAAGTTCTTCATAGAAGCACCCACTTTTATCTTTCAGCTATATATGGTAGCAATAGTGCAATACTGAGAAAAAATCTATGGAATGAATTAGAGAATTTGAACAACAGATTTGCTGATACCTCTTGGATCGTTGGAGGTGATTTTAATATTATTAGTAAGCCTGAGGAAAGCTCCAATTATGATGGCTCTGGCATAGTAGGTTCTGATATTACCGAGTTTCAGGCTTGCTTAAGTCATAATGACCTTTTTGATCATTCTTATATTGGCCCCTGTTTCACTTGGTGCAATAACAGACCAGAGGACCCCCTGGCTCGGAAACTAGACAGAATTCTAGTCAATCCTGGTTGGTTGGAAACTTTTCCCCATTCCTTGGTAGAATTTATGGCACCAGAAGTCTCAGACCATTGTCTTGGTTTTGTGCAACTTGTGGCTGAGCAATTTTCCCCCCCTAAACCTTTCAAGTTCTTTTCCTACTGGAGCAAACATCCTGACTTTCTAAAGCTAGTTGAAGAGTCTTGGACAATACCAATCCAAGGTAACCCTATGGTAATCCTTCACAGAAAGCTCAAAAGGCTGAAAGCAGCTTTAAGAGACTTCAACCACAAACATTTTAGTAAACTATCTGAGAGAGTAGTCAAGAAGAGAGCTCAACTGGAAAAGGTACAACTTCAGATTCTTCATAACAATTCCCTTGCTGCAGATCTGTTGAGACAGCAGAAACAAAATGCCCATGAATTAAATGAACTTTTAGCGGCAGAAGAAAGTTTTTTCAAGCAAAAATCTAGAGTGCAATGGCTGAAGGAAGGAGACATGAATACTGGGTTTTTTCACAAGAAGATGAGAGTCCATCAGAATAGAAGCAATATAAGAACTTTAACAGATGCAAGAGGTGTGAAATTGACTACCTATGAACAGATTTCCAAGGAAATAGTTGAGTATTTTCAGAATTTGTTGGGTAAAGTGGATAAAAATGTAACTAGTTGTTCAGTGGCTTTATTAGAAGAAATATTGAATGTTTCAGTTCCAGCTACTGCGCACCCCATGCTTGCTGGTCCAGTTACCGAGACTGAGGTTAAAGAAACAATGTTTGCCCTTAACAGCAACAAGGCACCTGGCCCTGATGGATACTCTGCAAGTTTCTTCAAAAATGCTTGGAGCATAGTTGCGGATGATGTGGTAAATGCTATTCTATATTTTTTCAGTACAGATAACTTGTTGCCTGCTTTCAATTCCACAGTGATTACTCTGGTCCCGAAAGTAGATAATCCTAGTTCCTGCACTGAATTCAGACCCATCTCATGTTGTTCTATCATTTATAAGTGCATCACTAAGATACTAGCTAATAGACTCAAAAAATGTCTGCCTGAGTTACTTAGCAAAAATCAATGTGCTTTTGTTGAGGGTAGAAAATTGGTGGATAATGTTCTTATGGCACAAGAGCTGGTTTGTGGATACCTTAAGAAAAACCTATCTCCTCGGTGTGCACTCAAGATTGATCTGCGGAAGGCTTTTGACTCTTTAAATTGGGATTTTCTTCATAAGCTTTTGGTAGCTCTGAAATTTCCTGTTGTATTTGTGAACTGGCTCAAAATCTGCTACACCTCTCCCATGTTTTCTGTTTCTGTTAATGGAGGGTTGGTAGGTTATTTTGCTGGTGCAAGAGGTGTTCGGCAAGGAGATCCTATATCTCCCTATCTCTTTGTTCTTGCCATGAATGTCCTATCAAAGTTATTAAACCTGGGGGCTGAACATGGTATTTTCTCTTACCATCCTAAATGTAAGAGGATAAATCTTACTCACCTCAGTTTTGCTGATGATCTTTTTATTTTCACCAAAGGCACGATAGAATCTGTTGAAGGCATCAAAAATATTCTGCAGTTTTTCTACAGAATCTCAGGATTACAGTTAAATTGTGAGAAAAGTGAAGCCTTTTGTGCTGGCATCTCTGAAGACAACTTGATATATATTCATCAAGAATTGGGGTTCAAATGTGGTAAGCTCCCAGTGAGATACTTAGGGGTTCCTCTTGTCTCTAAACGTCTTAGTGTTAGGGACTGCTCATCCCTCATCGATAGAATCACTAAGCGAATCACTAGCTGGTCTGCTAAGCATCTTTCTTATGCTGGTAGGCTACAATTGTTACAATCTGTGGTATTTAGTATACAAAACTTTTGGTGCCATGCTTTCATATTGCCACAGGCTGTGATAAAAAAACTCACTCAGTTATGTGTTAGCTATTTTTGGAAGGGTAGAGAATCAAATGGCAGGGGAGCACGAGTTTGTTGGGAAGCCATCTGCTATCCTAAAGTTGAAGGTGGCCTGGGGTACAAGGATTTGAAACTGTGGAATATAGCTTGCATTTTGGGAAATTTATGGTTGGTGTACACTCAATCAGGTTCTTTATGGGTTGCTTGGGTTGAAGAGTATGTTCTTAAAGGAACATGCATTATGCAAATTCCAATACTGCAGAGATTTAGCTGGAGTTTTAAAAAGCTTCTAAAACTTAGAATGATGGCTACAAGGTTTTTGCATGATGATGGCACTTGGGGAACAGCAGGCACAACCTATAGAGCCAGGGATGTATACGAGGAGATTCGGCATAAAAAGGAAAAAGTATCCTGGCATAAACTGATCTGGTTTCAGAATCATATTCCCAAACATTCTTTGATAGCTTGGATGTGTTTATTGGACAAATTACCAACTAAAAGCAGAATGGCAGCTTGGGGCATTCATTTAGATAATATTAACTGTGTTTTCTGTGATCAGCAACCTGAAACTAGAGATCACTTGTTCTTTACTTGTGCTTTCTCTAGGGATCTATGGAGTAAAATTCTGCAGGCTACTGGGTTACAGCGAGAAGTAGGAACCTGGAATTTTGAGGTCAATTGGGCAGCTCGGAAAATCAAAGGAAAAGCTCTCATTACAGTCATTTTGAAGATTGCTTGGAATGCCTATATATATAACTTGTGGATGGAAAGGAATATTAGAGTTCGTGGAGGAAATAGGAGTACAGTTACTGATCTATTCTTCTGTATTAAAGATGCTACTAGATTTAGGCTTGCCGAATTACCAAACATAGCAAGGGATCTAGTGAATGAAATGCTACGTTTGAATTGGGGACTTGATATGAAATTCGTTGGAGAATAGTTTTTTAAGTTCTTATAACTCTTTCTTGTATAGTTGCTATTCTTTTCTTTGATGAACACCCTTGTCTGTATGTAGCAGTTTTCACTGCTTTTTGGATGAATGAAATTCTGCTTATCCAAAAAAAAAAAATCAATGCCCTCCAAGAAATTGCGCCACTCTAACTTGATGAGTTATTTACTTTATAAAATGGATGGCTTATCTTGTATCAGCAGATCAAGTCTCTAAGATAAGCAGATCAAGTCTCTAAGTACTGCCATAATTACAAATCTATCCTCTATGTATCTATTTATTAGAAACTATTAAAGGAGTAGACAATGCTCCTAGAGAGGTTTTGGCGCAGGGGTGGGGGGACATATGTCACCCACACATTGGTTGGGTTTTTCTCTGTCTTTTTTTTTTTATTTTCTTTCTTTTTTCTTTTCTTTTATTTTCTTTTTTATTTTAATCTATTTTACTTTTCTAATTATTTTAATTTTATTTTCCATCTTAATATTCTTTTCCTTCCATTTTTCCTTTTGTTCGATTTTCTCTTTTTTCGTCAATTTAATTTTTTTACTTTTCTAATTATTTTAATTTTATTTATTATTTTAATAACAATTGGAATGTGACTATTGGGGAGAAAAATAAAAATTATTTTAAATTATAAGTAAAGACATTTTTTAAAAAAATCATATAATTAAATTAACATACTTTTATAAAATTCAATTAATATATAGTCATAAATTTTGGCTAATAACTAAAATCCATAATCTATAATTTTTGTGAAATTATTACATATAGATCAATTTACTACGTCCCTGTAAATTATACTTTTTAAAATTGAGCTAAACTTGTAACTAAATTTTTTGCTAAAATATAGAAGTTATTTTGAGTTTGCACAATTTTAGTTGTTGGACTAACATTTACATGGTAAGCCGGATCTATTTAATAATTTCTCATATTATTTATACTATCTCAAGTATAATATTTAATATAAAATAAAAGTTTAATTATTGATGAACCAATATGAAAGAGGACACACACTATAAATTATTAAATTATGATATGTTGTACTAACTTACTAAAGTATAGCTAGTTTTCTCAAACTATCAATATGGATAAAAAAATTCTTTTAACATTTTTAAACTTAAAGTTAGATAAAAATATAATGAATTAATAAGAAAACTTCTCAAATACCCGCACAACCAATTAAAATTAAGTTTTAAATGTATTTAAGTTTTTTAGCAATGACTACTTGATCTGATTGTTGATATGTTTTCAATTGATATGAATTTCTCCCACATTTTTTTGTTAGTTCATTCATTTAGACCTATTAAAATTTATTAATAAAATGCACTTTTGTAATATTGTATATGCTATGTGGTTAATGATGTTTATGAAAAGTAATTTATGAAAGAATTACTAGGAATGACCATTTTATTAGGCACATTTAAAAAGTTTAGCAAGCTATTTTAGTAATTAAATTAAATTAATATTTTCTTTTGTTAAAAGCAATATCAATGTTTATATGTTTGTTTAATAATAATAATAATAATAATAATAATAATAATAATAATAATAATAATAAATTTTAAAAATAACAAATATAATACCCTGTGTAGCCGGGGGCCTATTTTCTTTATTGAAAGAAAAAAGAGCAATTTCATTAGTGACCAATATCTGGGTTACATATATTTGGTGGTAAACGTCCCACCCAGATCTTTTGATCACCCTCAAAATCTTCAAACTTAGCCAAACAATGAGCAAGAGCATTTGCCTCTCTCTTAATAAAAGAAAAATTGCAAGATTCAATGAAGCGGCCAAAGAAATAATCTCAGATATATAAGATAACCACCCTCCCATAAAGATGTCTCTCCCTTATGAATCTCTCCCACTAAAGTCAACGCATCACTTTCAACTTCCAGAGATGAGTACCCCAATTCCCATGCAACTTCTAACCCAAAAATGACAGCCATGGCTTCCGCATGCATTGCACTCAAAACCACTGTATCTCTGGCCACAGCACTGCAAAGCAACTCTTCGTGACAATTTCGAACCACTGCACCCAAAGACCCCTGGCCAATGGTTCTCCGAAAAGCAGCATCAACATTGAGTTTGTAATAACCAGCCCTTGGTGGCTCCCAGACAAACCGTAAAATGCTCTGTTGCCGTAGTAGTTGTTTTTCACCACGCAAACTAGCCATACCATCTTCAAACCCCTGCACATATGCCAGTGCTTTGGACAGCATATGAGCTGGAACATAACAGATTCCATCATGAAAGCATCTGTTCCTGTTGGTCCAAATAAACCAAAGCACTGTCAAGACCACCTCTAAACAATGTTACCGTCTTGCTTCCAAGAAAAATTGAAGCCAAAAATTATCAGGAGCAGCCCAAATATTCAAAAATTCAGAAATCCATCCTTCCACTCTACCCCACGTTGCCACAGCCACAGGGCACTCGAAATAGATATGGTATAAAGACTCACCAGGAATTCCACACACCTTACAAACATCATCAACCTCCATGTTACAATGCCGAACCATGCTCATAGTCGGTAAAATACCAGGCACCAGCCTCCAGCCAAAGACTTTAATCTTAGGAACAACTCGAGCTGTCCACAGATTCTTCCACACTGGATTTCTTGATTGTACATCCACATCGCCATGGCCTAATATGCGTCGAGCAACATGATAAGCGGACCGGATAGTAAATTGGCCAATCTTTGATTCTGCCCACCAAAAAACATCACTCCGAGTCCTAGTACTGAGTTGCACCGCCAACACAGCTGCTGCATCAGTTGGAGAAAAGACATCTTCGACAAGATCTTCATACCATGTTCTGGTAGCATGGTCAATAAGATCAGCAACCACCCTTAAGGTTGGATAGTTTGCAAGTAGAAATGTCGGATGATAGGGGGGAGCCCCCAGCCATCTATGCTCTGTAATAGATATATCAAAGCCATCACCTACCCTCCATCGTACACCTTCTACCAGGACCTGTTTACCATCCAGTAGACTCCTCCATACAAAAGACGGGTTATAACTAAGTTTAGCATCAATAAAACTGCATCTAGGGAAATAACGATCCTTGAAAACTCTGTATGCCAATGTATCAACCCTCTGCATAAACCTCTACCCCTGTTTTGCCAGAAAAGCCAAATTAAAAGCTTCAAAGTCCCTAAAACCAAGTCTACCATCCAATTTAGACTGACATAACCTATCCCAGTCCAGCCAATGAATACGGTTCCTGTCTTGACCATTGTTCCACCAAAACCGAGCGAGCAACATATTTAATTCATGTACAAAAGATTTAGGGAATTTGAAATAGCTCATGGCATACATTGGGATTGCTTGGGCTACTGCTTGGATAAGCACACGACTACCAGCACAGGACAATAATTTACCTTGCCAGCTGGAGATCCTTGACCAGAGTTGGTCCTTGATGTGTTGAAAATGAACGCGTTTTGCTCTGCCAATCATGATTGGAAGACCCAAATACCTATCATTTTCCAAGATTTTTGTAACACCAAGCCGAGAAGAAATCCTTTGTCTCAAAGGTGCAGAGGTATTGCCACTGAAGTACACTGCTGATTTATCAACATTAATGAATTGACCCGAAGCAATCTCATACTGATGCAGAAGATCTAAAATCTCATCACTTTCTTGGACCGTAGCTCTCAAAAATAAGAGACTATAATCTGCAAAAAGAAGATGGCTTACCCTTGGAGCTGTATGGCAGATAGATACCCCGTATGCGGCCTTCATGTTCAACTTTTTTTAAAAGACCAGACAAACCTTCAATACAAAGAGAGATATTGGGAAATAGGATCACCTTGACGCAAACCTCTGCTAGGGACAATATTTCCACATTGTAACCCGTTCATCACAACCGAATATTTAACTGTACGCGCACACGTCATCAGTAGAGAGATCCATCGGCTTGGGAAACCCATCTCCCTTATAATCCCCTCCAAATAATCCCACTCCACCCTGTCATATGCCTTACTCATATCTAACTTCAGGGCCATGGAACACTGCTTTGAATTAGATATGGTCTTCATAGCATGGATAGTTTCATAGGCAACTATAGCATTATCAAAAATAAGCCTACCCGGAACAAAAGCACTCTGATTCGGGATAATAATCTCTGGAAGTATCTGCTTCAATCTATTTGCCAACACCTTAGAAATAATCTTATAGAGCACATTACAAAGATTGATAGGCCTGAATTCCATCGGAGTACAGGGATGTTTAACTTTTGGAATTAAGACAATATTAGTTATATTAACAGCGTCCAAGGAGTCCCCATGAGTCAAAAAATGTAGCACACATCGTGTGACATTCCCTCCTACTATATGCCAATACCTTTGGAAAAACATCGCGGTCAATCCATAAAGTCCTGGAGCCTTTGACGGATTCATTTGAAAAAGTGCATCTTTAACTTCTAATGCAGTCCACGGCTTCTCTAGAACATTAAGATGCTCAGCTGACAACCGCTGTTGTAGCACTCCAGAGAATTGTGAGAGAACTGTAGTCTGAGAGGATGTAAATAGATGTTGGAAATAATCAAGAAAAACTGCCTCAATATCACACGGACTATCCTTCCAAACACCATGACTATCTTTTATCTTCTCAATAGTGTTATTCTGTTTCCTTCTCGAAGCTATAGCATGGAAATATGCAGTGTTACGATCCCCATCACGAAGCCATAAAGATTTCGCCCTCTGCCTCCAATAAAGCTCCTCACTGTTCGTTAAATCTGATAGTTCCTGTAAACACTGTAGTAAAGCCTCATCTCCCTGCCCCTTGGCATAGAAATCTGTAACATCTCGTTTTTTATCTTTAATATGCCTACGCAGATCACCCAAAGAGTCCCTATGCCATCCTGCAATCGCCCTACCGCAAGAATTAATATTAGATACAACCTCATCCGATGAAGAGGCTACATCCCCTGTCCATGCGTTGGAAACCACTTCTTGACAACCTTCATATTTCACCCACCAGTTTTCAAACCGAAAACGACTCCGTCTCCTTCCCATCTGCTCACGCTGATCTCTAAACCATAGAACAATAGGTAAATGATCAGAACATATAGATATAACGTGTTCCTCCACTGAAAAGGGAAAAAGAGTCAACCACTGGTTACTCGCTAGCACCCGATCAAGTCGTTCAAAATGGCTTCCTGTCCACTACCTCGCCTCCATGTCATTAGAGGGCCTTTAACAGGTAAAGACTCCAACTCACAATCCGCCAAGACTTCTTTAAAATTATCAAGTTGCCATGAAGGGCGGATAGAACCCCCAATCTTTTCCTCACTTGTTAACAGCTCATTGAAATCCCCTGCTAACACCCACGGCTTATTCTTGGTGGCGTATAATTGCCTCATAAGATCCCAAGATTCACGCCTTCCAGCGGTCTCTGGATGCCCATAAAAACCAGTGAAAGATCACGGAGCTTGATTGCCAGAAAGAATATCGGCATCAATGTGGGATCTAGAAAAAGATGAAATAGTAACTGTCCACTTATCCTTCCAAAGTAAAGCTAAACCTCCACTTCTCCCAACACAATCTACAGAAAAACATCCATCAAAATTCTACTTCGCACGCAACCACTCCATCTCACTACTTTTCCTCTTTGTTTCAATAAGGAAAAGCAGCTGGGGGCTTGTCATCTTGACCAAGTTGGTCACCTCATGAATTGACCGGGACGCCCCCAAACCCCGGCAATTCCACACTATAATACTCATTGGTCTCGGCGGGGTTGGCTCACTGAACCAACCTCTACCTTTTCAACTGGCAACTTGTTAGTTTCTGACAAAATAGACACTCCCATAACATCCCTGCACTTTTTTTTTTTAACTAAGTATATTCTTAGGCCTTGTCCAAGACTAATCCCTTTCGAGTCGGGTTGGTTTATTATAGGGGTAAAGCTCTCCCAACAATGGTTTTCTCCATTCACAAGACTCGAATTCAAAACCTTATTTAAGGAAACAAATGTCAAACCACTTGAACCAACCAATTATTGGTCCTGCACTTTTTTTTACCTCCCTTTAAGAGCACTTCCATAGAGATGGGCCCCCCATTAGGACGCCTGGACCCAGAAACTATTGGCCCAAGGCTTTTAGAATAAGGCCTCCTATTTTTACTAGCCTCTCGCTTCCATTTGTATGATTCTTTAGCCGGGCTAGCTAATGGTATTGGGCCAGCTCCAATGACAAAACTAGTTGCCTCCAAGCCCACCAAACTCACTTCGGTAACCTCCTTTAAAGACGCTCGATTTGAATCCACCCCAGCAGACTACGTACGTGGAGGTAACTTCAAAGCTAAGTTGTCTCCCCTTTCCTGTAAAAGAGCATTATCCCCTGATTTAGCAGCTATAACATGGATTTGACCAGGATTTGAATTGTCCGCCCTTTTAGCTAGCAATTCAGTTCCTCGAATCATGGGATCTCGCGAGAGCAGCGGTGGAACATTCTCCTTTCCACTTGACTCACCCGTGTGTTCCTTCTGCCCGGCAACCCCATCCTTGGCCACTGACATAACTTCATCAGCTTCCACCGCCTTTCGCCTAGGTGCACCCTTTCTCGGACTATTGAAAGAGGACAATCCTCGGCTCATACTAGAAAAAGAACCGTCCAATCCACTACTGGAAAACTTGGACATCTCCGCCCGTAACCAAGCCCCATATTCACGAACCACCTTACCTCCATTTTTCTGCATACGCACAGCATCATTGCATTCACTCTCATGGTGATTTAGACGACCACAAACAAAGCAGAAGTCTGGGAGCCGCTCATACCGAAATTGGACTAATAGCTTACCCACCTCCGGGATAGAAATCTGGGTTGCCCTCCTCAAAGGCTCATCCACCTTGAGACGTACCCTGATCCTCATACTCCGTCCCCATGCCACCTTGTCACCACAGGTTTCAACCTCTATCACCGACCCCAAAGATTGCCCAACTGCGTGCCCAATCTTCTCGTTCATAAAGCCTAACGGCAATCCGTGGACTTGCACCCAAAAATCACAGTGATCCAAAACAATGTCCTCTACGACTGTAAAAGCCACAAAATCCTGCATAACCAGCAACGCCTTGTTAAAGCACCAAGGCTACTGTAAAAGGACTTGATCTTTTTCAACAGGCGACTCAAACTGAAAAACATAAAGCTTGTCCCCAACTTCTCGGACTTGCAGACCGCCTGATAATTTCCAGACTTTATGAAGCACAGTCCTCATCACCTCCCTATTGATAATCTTCCGTGGCAAAACGTTCGCTATCAAACAAGCACTTCCAACATCCAAAGTCTCCTCCACCCATTGTTTATCAATAACAACCTCAGTCTCCTCCACCCAATGTCCAAATAAGTAGTCTAAGGGGTAACTTGGGTATTTAACATTTTTTAAATAGAGTAGGTTGAGGTTAGGACTTTGGATCGATGTGTGGGAATTAAACTATCGTTTAGTCATCACAATTCATATGTCATTTTTTTTCTTAAATTCATTCTGCAGCAAACCTATCTTCAATAAAATTAGTATTACTAGTATTTTCAGTCCCCAGAGAAAATCTTTGCAAAACTTGCAGAGTGGAAAAAATGGCATCTGAAATATCGGCGAGTTATACAAAACTAAAGAGTTGAAGGATTTTGATGACACAAAAGCTGGTGTTAAAGGACTTATCCATTCTGGGATAGTTCGCATTCCCAAGATCTTCATACGACCAGCTGAGGAGTTTGCTCAGGAACTGATTAATTACTCCCAGAAGAACATTGAAGTTCCAGTCATAGAAGCAACACCTAGGAAGGTAGCCGGCATAAGCAAGTTGTAGATCAAGTGAGGGTTGCATCAGAAGAGTGGGGCTTTTTCCAAGTAATCAATCATGGGATCCCTTTTAAGTGTGCTAGATGATATGATTCAGGGGATAAAAATTTTTAATAAGCAAGATTTGAAGTTGAAGAAAGAATTTTTTAGCCGTGACGCCAGAAAGAAAGTGGAATTCAACTCCAACTTTTTATCTCTATACATCATCAACTGCTGATTGGAGTGACACTCTCAACTTTTCTTTCCTTGATTCTGATCCTGACCTTAATGAATTGCCAACAGCGTGCAGGTAATTAAACACTAATCACTATTATTGAATTTGGACCCTAAATAATCATTATTTTTTATTTATCTGAATATCTTAATCATTTTCCTTTTTTTTCTCTTAACTTAGTGGTATTTACAACTAATTTTCACTTACATGATTAGGATTCAAACCCTGTCTCTAGGAGGTGATCTGCCCTACATCGGCCATTTTGGTTAGAGGGCTTGTCGGATATCTTAATCTTTTCTATTATGAGATTTTTTTGTCATTGTGATAATATCGAAATTTGAGAAGCCCCTTTGACCTAGTGGCCAAGATATGGGCTACTCACCTTTTGCAGGGGTTCGAACCTCTGACATGGATGTTAGTAAATATTGTAATTTGTAAATAAGCACTTAAACCAGGATAAAAAAAAAGAAGATAATCTGGAAATTTTAGCAAATCCCCTTAACCACATCATTAATGCAACTCTAGATGTAGGAATCATTGAAATTGGTACATCCATGGCAGTTGTGACGAAGCATATACATATATGTATCTTATTCTGTTTATTGGAAATTTGCTGAAAACCTATATTGGAGTATGTGAAGCACATAAAAAAATTAGGGGAGACTTCGTTTGAGTTGTTATCAGAGGCTCTTGGGCTTCAAGCAAGCCACTTTGGCTCGATGGGATGCATAAAGGGGTGTACTATAGTGTGCCACTACAATCCACCTTGCCCCTATTGGGGGTTCACAGCAAAAACAACAACGGAAACGGAAACTATAGACAACAACCAACGCGGAACTCAAACCAATGATCAATATTAATCAAAATAACTAACTAGTATTATCCAAGCCAACTAACTAGACAGAAATCGTTAGTAATAATCCAAGCAGCAATAAGAAAATAATAAAGAATACCAAGATTTATGTGGAAAACCCCCTGATGTGAAGAGAAAAATCACGAGGCAAAATCGGAGAAAAATCCACTATGAGAAATAAGCAAATTATAAGAATTTATCACTTAAGCTTTTTGCCTAAAGCTTGGTTGCGTTTGGTTGAAATAATGTTACATTATCTGTAGACATAAGATTACCACCACATTACCTAGCAATGTGATTTCCTGATAATGTGTGCATTTTATATTTGGTTGGAGGGATGAACATCTTAGATTGTCATGTTTGGTTGGTGTGGGAATATGACATATATAAATGACCATTTTACTAGTTTGCCCTCGCTTATATAAAAGGCTTTCTAAACTTGTATTCTAACTAAATTGATATTTTAACTATATTAACACATTTTGAAACTGTTAAACAAATTCAATAACACAAAGTAAAATTAACAAAATAAAAAAACAAACATTAAAAATAGTAATTTGATAAATAAGATTTATAATTGACAAATATATAAAAATACAAATAATCTAAAATTCCTTCAATTAAAATTACGATTTGTTTTTGGTTTAAATATAAATATTATCAAACCCAAAAAGAATACAATTGTTTGTCAGTATAATGAGAAATAAATGAGGGTAAAATAGGAAGATTTGAGTCAAAAGGGTAGGACATGTAATATAACCTAAGAGGGGAGTGGTATTCACATTCCCACCCATATCACCACCTCTGTGATAATCACATGTCCATCTGACACTATTCACAGAGTAACCAAACGAGGGCATATAATTTGACCTAGTGCACATTCCCTAAGTAATGTAACATGACCCGAACCAAACGCTCCCCTAAAAACCAACAAATTGGAACCAAATATAGAGATTTACCCATTTGAGAACTAGGTAATCAACCTTAAAGAAAAAACCGAATTTGTTGCTTGCTTATCTCTCTCCCTTACTCTCTCTATGGAGCAAGAAACCACAAAACCTTCACCTTCGTAACACCATCGCATGGCACAACTCTCCCTTGCAAACTCTCCGCTTTCACCTTGCAAGAACTCGAAAAAAACTTTTCTCCCTTTTCTTTTTCTTTTATGTGCTGTTCAATAGTAAAAAAAGCCAAGTGAAAGTCTCAGCTCTTTTTGGTTTCATAAAGACATGAAACCCTTTTCTTTTCTTGTCAATTAATGGCCCTTGGATCAAGCCTTATAATGAGATCCTAGCCATCCAATTAAAACAATTAAAAGACCAAGGCACGTGACCATTAAAATGGCCATGGTGTTGGACCCCACATAACAATCTCCCCCTTCAACCCTATTAGGAGGAGATCAACCACACAACCTGCTCACTTATAGTTCACCTTGGCCAAGGCATCCATCCCAGCTAAGTTACTGTGCAACTCAAGCTTTTCCCTAGGAACCACTTTAGTCAACATATCTACAACATTCTCATTAGTGTGAATCTTCTTCAACTGCATCTTTCAAACTTTAATTGCCATATGCAACCAATGGTACTGAACATCAATGTGCTTGGTCCTTGCATGGTATATAGTGTTCTTGCTCAAATCCATAGCACTCTAACTATCACAAAACACCCCAAACTCCTTCTAACTCAACCCCAATTCATGAAGAAATTTTTTCATCCAAAACATTTCTTTGCCTACTTCACTTGCTGCAATATATTCAGCCTCTATTGTAGACAAGGCAACACACCTTTGCAATTTAGACTGCCAAGAAATAGTTCCCCCTACAAAAGTAAATATGTACCCCGAAGTAGATTTTCTATCATTAAGATCACCCGCCATGTCTCCATCAGTGAACCTTTCAAGAACTGGCTATGAAGTCCCAAAACCCAAACACATATTTGAAGTACTCCTCAAGCATTTGAAGATCCACTTCACTACTTCCTAATGAACCTTTGCTGGATTGGAAAAAAATCTGCTGACTACACCAACTGCATGAGCTATATCAGGTCATGTGCAAACCATGAGATACATCAATGAACCGACTGCATAGGAGTAAAGAATAATTGACATCTCATGCTTTTCCTGCTCAGTCACCAGAAAAGATTTCTTGGTCAACTTAACATGATTAGCAAATGGTGTGCTAACTGACTTAGCATGCTCCATGTTGAACCTTTTGAGAACATGTTGAATATACTTCTCCTATGATAACCACAGCTTTCCAACTTTCCTATTTTGGATAATGGTCATACCTAAAATCTACATTGTTTGACCTAAGTCCTTCATATCAAAAGACTTAGACAAATCATTTTTCAACCTACGAATCATCTCAAGATCCTGTCCAACAATCAACATATCATCAATATACAACAAGAGAATAATGAAATCATCACCAAATGATCTAAAATAAACACAAGGATCTACCGTAGTTTTCTAAAAGAAATGACTCATAATAAAGGAATCAAACTTATTGTACCACTGCCTTGGAGCTTGTTTCAAACCATACAAACTCTTCTTTAATTTACAAACCATGTGTTCCTTCCCCTTAGCTTCAAATCCCTCCAGTTAGTCCATGTAAATCGCTTCTTGCAAGTCACCATCTAAGAATGCAGTCTTGACATCAAGTTGCTCAATCTCAAGATTCAAGCTAGCTGCTAAATCCAGTACAACCCAAATGGAACTCATCTTCACCACTGGTGAGAAAATCTCATCAAAATCAATGCTCGACTTCTTTGCAAAGCCTTTTACCATCAAACGAGCTTTGTACCTTATTAGTTTGTTACCATCTCTCTTCAACTTAAACACCCACTTGTTCTTAAATGGCCTTTTACCTTTTGGAAGCTCTACTAACTCATAAGTGTTGTTCTTCTACAAAGAATTCATTTCTTTTTGCATTGCTTCCAATCAATAATGCTTATCTGAAACAGACTGCACATCTTGGTAAATCTCCGGCTCCCTCTTTAGTAAGTAAAATATACTCAGAACTAGGACACCTGGTGGATGGTCTATGCCCTCTAGCTGATCTACGAAGCTGAGGCTTTATGTTCTAAAGTAGAGGTGGTTGCTCCCCCCGCTTAATACCTACTGCATCTGGCTATGCAATGTCATCACCACCATCCAACTTATCATTAATTGTAGCTAGCTCATTTGTACCAAGTTTTGTCCTTTGTTCGTTTCCACCACCTGTGGCTTTTCTTGGTGGAACTGTTGTCAAATCATCATCATCAATAACTCGAGAAGTCTTTTCTTTTTTCTCAAAATCTGCTATGGTCTCATCCTCATGAAAAACAACATCCCTGCTTTTGACAAGCTTTTTATTTTCTAGATCCCATAATCTAAAACCAAACTCCTTACCACCATAGCCAACAAAGATACAAGGAATGGCTTTGCTATCAAGTTTTGACCTCTGTTCCTTAGGCACATGCATGAAAGCCTTACACCCAAATACCTTCAGATGTGAACATGAAGGTTCTTTCTGACCATACTTTTTACAGTATGTCAAAGCCTAAAAGAATTGATAGATACCTATTCAATAGATGGCAAGCTGCCTTCATTACTTCACCCCAAAATGCCTTAGGTAATTTAGCCATCCTTAGCATACATTGGACGCGTTCCATAATGGTTCGGTTCATTCTTTCAATTATACCATTATGTTGGAGCATTCCAGGTTCTGTCAACTTATGTCTAATCCCATGCTTTGAACAGTATACATTAAAGTCTTTGGACATTTATTCTCCTCCATTGTCTATGCGAATACATTTCAAGGATAACCGAGTGTCTCTTGCCACCATGGCATGAAAGTTATGAAAAGCCCATAGTACCTGGCTTTTGTATGTCAAACAAAACACCCAAGTTTTCTGTGAAGAATTATCAATAAAAAATAACAAAATATCTATTCCAACCTAAAGACTCTACCTCTATGGGACCATATACATAAGAATGTATCAATTCTAATATATTTTCTTTCCTCTTAGCAGGCATAAGGAAAGAAACTCTACGATGCTTACCAAATAAATACAGTTCACATAAGTTTAGAGAAATACCTTTACCTTTGGCCGAAGGAATATGAATGAGGGACTGTCTCACCAAAAGCTGCAACCCTTTCTCACTCATGTGTGCCAACCTATTATGTCACAATTTTGGTGAAGCATCATCCTACACTGCATTAACATTGTTTCCATAATGTTTTAACCAAGTCTTGTACATAGTGCAACACAGTTTTCCCTTTGCTACTAGTACAGACCCACTAAGAAGCTTTCATTGCCCATCATTTTGTCGACTATTTTAACTTTCATTGTCGAAGACAGTAACTATAAGTGAGTTCATCCTCAAATTTGTAATGTGCCTCACATCCTTCAATGTTAATGTACAACCAGTACTAGTTTGAACCACAATGTCTCCAATTCCTACAATTCGTGACACATTCTTATTTTTCATCTTGGTTTTACCAAAATCACCTGACCGATAAGTTGTAAACAACTCTCTCTTTGGAACACAATGATATTGACACACCCAGACTATCTCTGTACTCTTTCTATATGATCGCAATAGTGAAAGATGGTGATTAGTAGAAGAAAGGGAATAAATCTTGGTATGGACAACAAAGGAGAGATGTCATGAGTAGGATAAGATTGAGTTGGAAAATAAGGTTTTAGGTTGTGCATGGATTAACCTAGGATAGGTTTAAGAAACCTAAACCCTAACTTAAACCCTAAACCCTAATTCGGTCTGCACAATTAAGAAAACTGGTACGTGACCTAACTAGACTTCAATTAGAGAAGTAAGGAACCTTAGGAAAGAGTTGGAGAAGAGTATTGAAGTCCGAAAAGAGATTGGATTGAATTGGAGGTGAAACAAACTTATCAAAGTCAAAAGAGACCTCCGGCACTGAAATTGAAGTGGATTGACATTGGATATAGGTGTTAGGTGGAAGGAGGTTTTGGAATTAGCTCGAGAGTTGAGAGAAAAATACCTTGAGAAGATCCGATATCAGATCATGTCATAAACAGTGCTAGAACTGGGCCTTTATAGGTCGGGGGTCGGGCTAAGAGCTTTATTTTCTCTCTTTCTCTTCTTCTTTCTTCCTCTTCTCTTCTCCGCCGACTCTTCTGCCAAAGCCAACAACTCAATCACCCTTAAAAAAATCCCTTTAAATATCCCAAATCAAATCCCTAGCCTCTCTAAGCCCAAAATTAAGGAGAAAAGAAAGGAAAACGTAAAAAAGTGCCAAGATGAGCCATTAGAGCTGTCGTGAACTTTTTGCTAGATCTCTTAACTTTATAGTAGATTATGGTGATTTTTGGGTATTTTTTCTAGACTCTTAAAGTTTTCAAATGTCCTTGACCTTGCATCAATCCATAAACTATATCAAAAGTTATGCTAGTTCAAAGTTAGGTTTAGTTTTTAGGAGTATAAATGGAGATAGGCTAGAAGTTTGTGTAGTTTCAGACAATGGTTTGGAAATTAAGCTTAGTACTATTGTTGTGGATATCTTAAAGTGCTTGTGTGTGAATTTTTAGCTCAATCCATTGCTCGATTAAAGAGAATCGAGAGAGAGAAGTGAGGAGGCAAACTCTCAGGTGAAACCCGAGACATAATCAACACCAAAACTAGCTAGAAACAGTGCTGGATTTGAGCTTTGGACATGTGGCCACTGGCGTAGGGCAGAACTTGTGCTGGGACCATGAATGGTCAATGGGCTGATTATGGCCCATGGCCAAAATTGTCATTTTACACATCAAAACACCTAAGACGAATCAAAACACTTTCCGAGACCCCAAACCACTTCCGAAACCTAACTTAGGGCATAGCAGAGTCTCATAGGTGTATTCATAGATTTAATTATGAATGCTAACGTTTACTTTCGTGTATTAGGGTTTTCGGATGATCGAATGCGACGACGCTTCGGAGTTTGATCTTAGTGGGTTTATTAGGAGTATACGAACCTCCCAATACTATGAGTGGCTTTGTTTCAGTGTTTAGCCATTTAGGGTAAACGCTTTTGTTATATTATAAAATGTTTTAATTAAATGCTTTTGGGATTCATTGCCACACACATTATTACATGCCATCGAGGAGGGATGTTTTAAAGTAGACTAAATTTATAAAATGTATGTATGTATGTTTTTTATATTTATATATCTAAGGTATGAGATGAATGCCTAACGGGGCATGATAATACGAGATGAGAGACGAAGTCCTAGAAAGGACTAGATTTCTAGGACTAGATGAGATTCGGTGCTCTACGAGAGAGTGAGTGGACCGAGCAGAGTATGCATCCGACTAAGTAGCCATGGACCGCCTTCTGAGGGGCATGGTGAGTGGGAAGACCCTGGAGTTGAGAGGTACATAAGGAACTCGCTAGGGCTATTATATAGCTATGTTTCACCCATAATGAATGGCGCTCTCAAGGAAACAGGCTTAGAGAAAGATATGTGTGTATGTGTGTATGTGTAAGCATTTTTTATAAGAAAGCATTTTATTAAAAAAAAAGGTTTTAAATAAAATTTTTAAAAGAACAGACATAAGATAGCCCTAACGATACGCAATCCTTGACCTATGCGCAAGATCGAGCTTCGATGTGTTTTTACGACTAGCCCATGGTTAGTTATTATTATTATTAGTATTATTATTAAATATTTTAGAAAGGTTTTGGGGAAAACATTTTAGAAAGGTTTTGAAAGTTAAATATAAATGTTTTCTAACTTGTTTTGAAATGACCCGACTCCCCAAGCCCTAATTGACTTTGCATTGAACCGAATCTACTTACTGAGTACACCAAGGTGTACTCACCCCACGTCCCTTTTATGTTTTTCAGGTTAAAAGTCTGGAGGCTCACTAGGAAGTGTGGATGGCTTAAGAGTTAGTAGTCTCTACTGCATAAGTATTCCCATAAGCTAATCCACTGGTACTCTAATTTAAACTTAATTTGTTTTATAAAATGGTTTCCATAATTATGAATGTTTTCTAGTTAAAGTTTTTGTTAAATGTTTTGCAGCTCTGATACTTATTTCGTGCCTTGTGGTACTTTGGGGTGCGTGAACGATCGGCACGTACCTCGAGATATCATGGTGATTGCCAAGTGGCCAACCTCCGGGTCGGGCCGTGACAAATATGCTATACCTATATCAACAATCCACTCTCTAGACACTTATTTTTAATCTTAGTCAATTAATTAATTAGTTAATTGATGGGTCATTTCTAATTCTTATTTCACTTATCTTTTACGTTTAGTTTATTTTTTTAGTTTAGTTTTTTTTTGTTGATTTATTATTATTATTATTATTATTATTATTATTGTTGTTGTTGTTGTTGTTGTTGTTGTTGTTGTTGTTGTTTTTACTTTATCTTATTTTATTTTATTTTATTACCTTATAGGAAATTTTGAATCAGGACCGGAAAACCAAGCGAGTCAACTGGGCCATGCAAAGCCGTGCAAAAGTCAAGCAAGCCAAAGCCAAGCAAAACCATGCAAAGCCAAAGACCAACCAAGTCAATGTGTATATATATATATTTATATGTATATATATATGTGCATATATATATATATGTGTATATGTATATATTTATATGGGTATATATATAGATTTATATGTATATATATTTATATTTATATGTGTGCATATATATAATACCAAAGGCCACGCCACCTCGAAAGATTTTGCAAGGTAGAGTGGTAGTTGTTGGGATTGGAAAAAAAAAAGTTTTCTGCATGAATGTCGCTCTCTGATCATTCTCCTTCTGCAACTGCTAATCTGGAAACCTCCAGTGAAGAATTTGATCTTCTCTGAAGAAGCATTAAATGTATCAAGGAATCATAGGATACCATGGAGCTTGAATCTCCAGCTGCTCCTCAACATGAGTAAGTTATGACTGATTTGGATCTTCATACCTGCAATAATGAGGGTTCTTTGAACAACACTTATAATGCTAGTCAGGGAAAACAGGAAGCTCTTCAACCTTCTTATAGAGACATGCTGACCAAGAACAATAACGACTCGCAAATCTTATTTTCTTCTCACCCTTCTTTCCTTAATGAGGAGTCAGATAGTGAGGAGAATGAAGAGGATGGAGACATCCCTATCATTCTATTATCTAAGGAAGAGAAGAATATGATAAGGTCTCCTTGGGTTAACTCCATCATTATCAAAACCGTTAGGAAAAATATGGGCTATAATTACTTGTATCCCAGAATCAAAGCACAATGGAAACCCATTGGAAGGATGGATTGCATCAACTTAGGTCTTGACTTCTTGCTTATTCGATTCCACTCCATTAGTGACTTTAACAATGTTTTCTTTGGTGGTCCCTGGTTTATTGGACCACATTTCCTTTCAATGAGGCAATGGCAGCCATCGTTTGATCCTAGCAAAGCTAGCATCACCACCACGAGGTTTGGGCTAGACTTCCAGGACTCCCAATTGAATTTTATGATCACTCTATTTTAAAGAGGATAGGAAATCAGCTTGGAGTCCTGTTGAGAGTTGATGCCAATACTACTAGTAGTGCTCGAGAAAGATATGCAAGAATTTGCATTCAAGTGGAGCTTGACAGGCCACTGGTCCCCAAAATAAAAATTGGAAAACATGTCTAACATATCTTGTATGAATTTGTTACTAGTTTATGCTATTCTTGTGGCTCTATTGGCCATAGTCTTAAGACTTGTCCTTCTAATACGTCTGAAAATATGTCCAGTGTTAAAGATGCTGAAGATTGTCATTCCAATAGGATGAATGAAGATGACAATAACAAGGAATCAAGTGGTACCAGTAATAATTCTGAATACGGTCCATGGATGGTTGTCACAGGCATAGGAACCGATCTTCAAGTAAACAGTAGACCGCCATTCAACAAGATAGTACAAGAAAGCAGTTGGAGAAGCCTATTAGTGGGCCTGTTAGGACTCATTCTGATAATCCCAACAGAGAGAAAAATTCTAGCCCAAATCTACCTCTTGGCCCAAAATTCTTAAACCATAGTGCCAGCCCTCGCCGGTCTAACCCAACGAACACTGAACCTTTCACTTCAAAGGTTGACAGTGATGTTCAAAAGATCCCCTGCAGCTATGTAAAAAATATAAGCATTGTTCAGGAAACCTTTATCAATCCTTGTGCAACCTCTAAAGATACTTGCAGACGTAAGGGAGAAATCCACACATGCTCCGTCTCCCCCTCAATGACTCTTAAAAATGATTATCTTCCTATATCTCAAGTCCCTATGGAAGTTTTTTCTCCTAGTGCTGACTTGAAATCTGTCAATCTGAGTGTCACTTCAAAATCTCTCAGAATAAACCAAGAAATCTGCTCCTCTGCTCCTTTGTAAATCTCTACCAAGAAATCTCAACCAAATCATGACTCCAGATCCGAAGCCGTTTCAGATACACTTCCATCTGAAGGGTCGATTCATCACCATGGAACAAGCGGTCAGTTGCTCACTATCAACGAATCCAAAGAATCCATTCCCCCATCCAATGCTCTCTCTTTTACTAGCTAGGAACAAAGTTGTGTTATCCCCATCGGAGATCAACCCAGTGAATTTCCTTCATCTAATCGAACTAGCAGAAGCAAAAGAAGGAATGGAGTTGACAGAGGAAGCAAAGAACCTTCTACTAAAGAATCTGGTGGATGACGAATTCAAAGAAGCTCGTCTGAGCGTGTTCTCACAGAACTCGAAGCCCCAACGCCAAAGCCTTGGGTCATAACAACTCTCAAAAGAATAATATTCACTCAGGAAATTCCCTTCACCAAGATGATCGAAATCCCCAAGAAGGTGAAATTGACGCGTGTTATCGCACAGTTCTACACAGAACCATGGTGATGGAACACAATCTCGCGATTCTTCCCCATCATCACCTAGATCGAAACATGCTCTGAAAGGACGAAAAGACGGGTCAAGTAACTGCAATGCCTGAGATTGCCAAGTGGTGGTTAAGTTAAAACATCCCTTCAAAATCTGATATGAAGATTCTCATTTGGAACTATAGAGGGGCAACAAGCCCTAACTTTAGAGTTTTCATGGATCTTGTTAGAATGCACCAACCTGTCATTTGTTTCCTAGCTAAAATCCGAGTCTCAGGAGATCAAGCTAATTGACTCAGTAGCAATTTGGGATTTACTGGTAAGCACATTATTGATGCTATGGGGTTCTCTGGTGGACTTTGGATGCTTTGGGACCCCGCTTATGTCTCCATTGACATTCTACCCCATGGAAACCAGGCTATTCATGCACGAGCCCAGGTACTTAGTCATCCTACCTTTTTTTTTCCCTGGTTAATTTATGGAATTTATGCAAGCCCTTATCTGTAAAAAAGGAAACTTCTTTGGGAAGAACTTATGACTGTTTATGATAATTACAACGGTCCTTGGACTATTATAGGCTATTTTAATGATATCCTTTATGATCATGAGAAATTTGGACTATGATAATTGACGGGCGTTAGTATGAACAGAGTTTGTCTATATAGAGACTGTATGAATTATTGCAATATGATTAACGTAGGCTTTTCAGGACCTAGATTTACTTGGACTAATGATAGGAGAAATGGAGACTTTATGTTAGAACGGCTGGACAGGGTCTGGGGCAATCCTAATTGGAGGATAAATTTTCCTGAAGCTACTGTTAGCCACTTCCCTAGAACCTATTCTGATCATAATCCCCTTTTACTTGATTTATGGTCGACCCCTAATCCTAGTATTAATCGCCCATTTCATTTTGAGAGTTGTTGGTTTACCCACTCAGATTTCTTTGATTTTGTTAATACTATTTGGAATCTTTCTAATGATTGTGTTTCTGCTAGAATTAAAAGCTTCCAAATTGCTATCAAAGATTGGAACATTCATACTTTTGGTAATGTTTTCCTTAAAAAAAAGGAAAAATTGAATCCAGATTAAAGGGCATTGAGAGAAGCCTAAGCAAACAGTACAATCCTTTTCTTGTTAATCTTCAAAAATCTTTGAGAATTGATTACCTTATGCTTCTTAAGCAAGAAGAGGAAATTTGGAAACTGAAATCTAGAATAGATTGGGTGATTGATGGGGATCGTAATACTAGGTTCTTCCACCTTACTATCATCAATAGAAGAAGGAAAAATAGAATCCTAGCCCTGAAGGATAATGTGGGAAATTGGATTCATGACCCTGAAGACATTAAGAGTATGGTTTTCAATCACTTCAAGAGTCTCTACCCTACTTTGTTGATATATGCTAATAGAAGCGCCAACTTAGGATAGCCTGCGAATAGACCTTGTGTCCCTACTGATTGGCATAATGACCTTTGTAAAATTCCCTCATTTGCTGAAATTAAAGATGTGCTCTTTAGTATGAAGCCTCTCAAAGCCCCTGGCCCGGATGGTCTTCATCCTATTTTCTTTCAAAAGTGTTGGGGTACTATTAAAAATTCTGTTTGTCATGATATCCAAAGTGTTTTCAGGGATGGCATTGTTCCTTAAGATTGGAATAATAGCCTTATCTCACTTATTCCCAAGAATAATTCCCCCGAGCATATCTCTAATTATAGACCTATAGGGTTATGTAACACTGTCCATGAGATTGTTAGCAAGATTTTTGTGAACAAAATAAGACCCTTGCTTCAAGACCTTATTAGTCCACACCAGTCCAGCTTTATTCCTGGTAGAAAAGGTCCTGATAATGTCGTTATTATTCAGGAAATTGTCCATAGCTTCTATAAACAGAAAGGGAAAGCGGGAAATATGTTGATAAAAATTGAATTAGAAAAAGCTTATGATAAGCTTGAATGGAGTTTTGTTCGGGAGACACTCATTTACTTTAATTTCCCAGATCATCTCATCAATTTAATTATGTCATGCATTTGCAATGTTAATTATACTATTCTTATTAATGGTAATATGTACTACATATTTATCTTGTGCCTTGAATTGCTATCCTTAAAAATTAAACAAAGAATTGAAGACAGAACCTGGCTGTGCTTTAAAACTAGTAGAAGAGGCCCTTTCATTTCTCACCTCTTTTTTGCGGATGATCTGATGCTTTTTGCCAAAGCCACCACTCATAATTGTAATACCATCAAAGCTGTTCTTGATGAATTCTGCTTGTAGTTCTAGTCAAGTTATTAACCCCCAGAAATCGAGAATTTTATTCTCTTCCAACACTGCTGACCAGACAATGGATGACATATGCTCTTTACTCAACATGAGAGAGACTGCTGAAATAGACAAATATCTTGGTTTTCCCCTATCCCATAAAAAACCGAAAAAAAGTCATTGTCAACACATCATTAGTAAAATTAGCTCCAAGCTTGCTGGTTGGAAAGCGAGATTTCTCTCAATGGCTGGTCAAGTTACTCTTATCAAATCTGTCATCGATTCTACGACCAGCTATTACATGCAGGCCATGTACATGCTAAAAGCAGTTCTTAATGAGATTGATAGATTGAGCAGGAACTTCTTGTGGGGTAGTTTTGAAGATAAAAGGAAAATTCATGCTTTGAGTTGGGAAACAGTCATTAACAGCAAAGATTTGGGAGGACTTGGAATTAAAGTTGCTCGCAATCTGAATGATGCTTATATGGTGAAGCTTGGGTGGGACATCCTCACTAACAACACCTCGGAGTGGGTCAAGATCTTGAGAGCCAAATATCTTAACTCCAATGTTAACTAGGCCAATCAATCTCTTCTTTGGAAGGGTATCACCAAAGGCTCTTATATTATCTGAAAGGGTCTTAAATGGAATGTCAAAAATGGCAACAAAGCTACTATTTGGGAAGACAATTGGACGGGTTTGGGACCATTAAGGAATCTGGTAGAAGGCCCCATCCTTGCTAATGAGCTAGAGCTACTTGTTAGTAACATCATCGATGAAGAAGGGAATTGGAATATGGATCTTTTGTCAATGCGGCTACCTGATATGATTGCAAACAGAATACAAGCTATCCCCATCCAGAATTTTAGTCCTGGAGAAGATAATATTAGTTAGGGAGGAAGAACTGGTAGACAATTTACCACTGGAAGTGCTTATCAATTATCAAAGAATAGCTCATGGAAAAAACCTTTGGAGCTGGATTTGGAAAGTTCCAACGCATCCAAAAATCTAGCACTTCATTTGGTTACTCAACCACCAGAGAGTTATCACAAGAGTGTATCATGAGACCTACCTTTCTTGTAGCCAAGAACCCGAAACACTCGACCATCTCTTTAGAAAATATCTTGCTGCTAATGCCTTATGGGTTCAACTGAAAGCTCCTAATATTAACACTAGTCAAGATGACTTCAAGGGATGGCTTCATAAGAACTGCACTAGTTATGTTGTTTCGAAATTCCAAGAAATACCTTGGTGCTATTTATTCCCTATGGCTCTATGGAATATATGGTCAATCGTAACGCAAGAGTATTCCCCTCTGGAAAAATCATGAGAGACCCTGTTGATTGTATTGTTGAAGGGGCGGCAAAAACCTTCGTATTATTCCCATACAAGAACACTGCTAAAGGAAGAAACCTCACACTTGTTGGATGGGAACCCCCACTTATCAACTCTTACAAAATCAATACTGATGGATCTTCCATAGGTAATCCTGGTCCTGCTGGTGCTGCTTGCATTATCAGGAATCATGAGGGAAAATTTGTAGGAGCCTGCACAAGGAAACTTGGAGTCATTACTAGTCTTGCGGCCGAGTTATGGGCCATCCGAGATGGCCTTCACTTAGCTAATTCACTGGGTCTTAATAATATTATTATTGAGTCTGACTCACAGGTGGCTATTAATATAATTAAGTCTTTTAAATCTGATTCCCATTCTTATAATGCTCTTGTCTTTGACTGTAGATAGTTAGGGACGAATGTGGGACTTCAAGCTCTCAGGCACATCTTTAGGGTAGGAAATAGCTGTGCTGATATTTTAGCAAAGATGGCAGTCTTCCAGGAGCAGAACTTTTGCTGTTTTGATACTGTTCCAGATGTTATTTATCTTAGTTTACTTCTGGATACTACGAGGATCCAATACCCCAGACTTATTAATGTAGGGAGTCAATCCCAAACTGTTTTACCCGACTTCATAGGTACTTTTGTAGGGGATTAACCCCTTCTTGTATTTCCTTTTTCACTTCTATGAAGTCTTGTTCTACCAAAAAAAAAAGCCATGCCACCCCACTCAGTTTTCAATGTCAATGATGGTTTGAATGGACATAAACCTCACAAGAAGAATCTGCCTAGAATATTAAAATGCATTAAGCTTGGAAGCCATGTGTCAACTCCATTGTCTCTAAAACAGTGTCTGGCGAGATTCCAACAAATTTGGAGATATATTTAACGAAGAATTTTTCATGCACTTAGAAATCATGTGAATGTGGTCAGAGAGCTCCCATATGATGTACTTCAGAAGTTTGACAATGACATCAGAAATATTGTTAATCTGAGAGTAAAAGGTTGGTCAAGTCCATCCCATTATCTTCAAAAGGTTCTTCCAAAATTACAGGCGATGGGGGGTGTTCGCATTGCATCCTTTTCTAACAGAATGGTATATTCAGTTTCCTCAAGTATACAAGCACTCAGGTGCTTATCCAATTTTCAAGCACTGAGGTTTTCAGAACCTATAAGGACACTTGCCGATAAAATGGTTGAGAGGATGGTTAGGAGTGGCTCCCATAGTGGAGGAAAACATGTTTCAGTGCATCTTCGGTTTGAAATGGATATGGGTGCATTTTCATACCATGAATATGATAGTGGGGAGGAAGAGAGACATGAGATGGATATTGCTCGAGGGAGAAGTGGAGAGGAAAATTTAGGAAAAGGGGCAGGGTTATAAGGCCTAGTGCAAATCGTATGGATGGAAAATGCCATTTAACTCCTTTAGAGGTAGGGATGATGCTTAGGGGGATGGTTTTTGATGACAATACATCAGTATATGTCAGGAAATATTTACAAAGTAGAAAAATACATGGCTCCTCTTAAAGATATGTTTCCACGTTTAGAAACAAAGGATACACTAGCTACTCCAGAAGAACTCGCTTCATTTAAGGGCCACTCACCAAGGTCGACTGCACTTGACTATACGGTTTGCCTTCACAGTGAAGTATTTGTCACTACACAAGGTGGAAACTTTCCCCACTTCTTAATGGGTCACTGATGCTATTTATATGGAGGACATGCAAAAACTATTAAGCTTGACAAAAGGAAATTAGCACAAGTGGGAAACCTTCAAACGGTAGATGAAAGATATGCTTCAAGCGGTTCAGTCTACAATTTCCGATGCCAGATTGCATGTGTAAACAAGCAAAAATAGGATTAACTGAACTTAAATCCTCCATGATGGTATTGGGAAGAGAAGTAACTACTGCCATGTTATCAGTTGAGGAGCAGCAAAAGGGTACTTTCCAGTGGCTCTCTGCTTTGCATGGTTTTGTAGATGGAGAGTTAAGCTTAGCAGTTGGTGATTATGTTGTGGTTCACCAGGTGGGTCTAACGGGATGGCCGAAAGGAGAATGCAAGGGCAAGGCGGGATGATTTCCATCTCCTTATGTAGAAAGATAAGAGAAAGCACCAGCAAGCAAGCCAATCGAAGCAAACTCAAACTCGGCCTTCAAGTAATCTTAATTTGATGCTGACCCAGAGAAAGTAAAAAAGCCTACACTCTCTCAAGTAGAACAACTACAAGATTCTCTCAGTTTAGAACAACAAGAACGTGATCCACATTCAAAGCTGGAGGAAGACGATGCCAAACACTTCTTCTTTGGCAGCACCTGCCAGCTGGCTTTTTTGCATAGTTGTTCCCTCTCTTTAAGTTGCCCCTGTGAGAATGCAAAAATGAAGTCACCCAATGAAAAAGAGGAAACAACCACGCAGCAGCCAATCAGAGCAAAGAACAAAAGGGCAAAAAAGGGAGAAGATGCTAGAAAAATGATAGCTATCAGATGAAAATAAAAAAAAAAGAGAGAGAGAGCCGTTGGATAAAAGCAAGAAAGGAAAGGGATTTAAAATCAGCTTCAACAAGCATCTTTGGGAGAGAGTTTTCATTTTTTTCGTGGAACAAAAAAAAAGGAAAGAAAGCAGTTGGTTTTTGGTTCAAAGCAAAAAAAAAACGAAAACAGAGAGCAAAAACAAAAATCTTTTCTTATTTTCTTATTTATTTTTTGAGAAGGTTAGTTAGAAAAAATAGAGAGATAAGTGCTTGTTGTTAATCAATTTAAGTCACTCTCTTTTCTAAAACAAGACAGTCATTCTTTTTTTTTAGCCTTGAGTGGTGTTCTTCAATACAAGACTTCATTTTTTTTTTTAATAAAGCCCTTTTCTTTTTATGAAAAATTAATACCTTTTACTTTTAATGTCATGTTCTTGCTTTAGTATGCTTGATTTATGTGTACAAATGTTAACTTTTTTATCTTTTATGTTGATACTTGTAATTTATAAATCCTTTATGCCTTGATAAATATTTTGGTTAGCTTGAAGCATTACTTAAATGTATTAAAGATTATGCCTTTTTTATTTTGTTTATACTAATGATGTGTCGTAAATCACCAAAATATAATTAACCTTACTAAAACTATAATATAGTGGTAGCAATGGTCAAACCCACAGTGATTGGATATAAGAAAACCTAAAAATTCTAATCTAGCTAACCCAGCAAACAAAATAAAATAAATAGATTTTGGAAATTAAACTAAAATCTAAACTAAACTAAGTAAATAATAAAAATTAAAGAAAGATAATAAATATAAAAAACTTTAGTTTAAAATAATTTTTACCCTTGGATTAGAGAAATCGATCATAGGCATCTAATAATTACCTTACCTTTTGCATGCAATTGGCGTAGGTTAAAGTACTCAAGTTTCCTATTAACCCTATCTTTCCTTAGTCTTAGTCTAATTAGTACTCGAGTTTCCTAAGAAGACCCTTTTCATCAACTCAATCAAATATCCTAGCAATATGAATTTAAAGATGATAAAAGCATGAAAACACTAAAAAATCTTAGCTAATATGAACAACAAAATTACACCAGCGCACTTTGTTTAATCCATGTCTAAATTCCCCATAGATAAGTAACTAAGATGTATGAGACTTTAATTCTATCTAATTTGCCACTTGTGATTAGAGTTATTAGAGTTATTTACAATTCCGGATAAATAACCCTAGATCTAGCAATCAATTAACATGCTTAATTAACTAGGAGGCCTTTCTAGAGAAGAAAACATGCAATCATAAATCACTAAGCATAGAAAAATTTAGAATACATGAAAGATAAAGACATTAAGCACAAAATAGCCTCACAATCTTCTTCTCCAAGAATTCAAAATTGCATTAAACTGAAAAAGAAAACTAAAATAACATGAAGAGAAAGAAAGAGTAAAAATAAAATTATTAAGGTCTCCCAAAGAAAGAGGAGACTGGTCTCTAAAAGAAAATATGAGATATTTTACAAGTGGTGGCTAAGGCTCTTTATATGGAAGAGTCAAAAGCCCTAAACTTAACTTGCAAGAAAAGAAAACCTAATTCTAGAAAAATACTAACTATATTAAAGTGTTTACAAAGGAATTAACTAAGTATAAGAGCTCATTTAATGGACTTGGATAATCGGGCTTCAATCTTGTGGAGAATAAGGCTTAAATAAAGCCTTTTTCAGCAGCTTTAAATCCTTCTTCAAGTAGGAGAAAATATAGCACAATTCACATGTCATACACATGCTTCATTAAAAGGTTTTCCTACTCCAATTAGGACTTCTCTTTAAGGGTTGATCCACATCTTTCTAGGACTTGGGCCAAGCTTAAATATCTTTAATAACATGTTTAGAATCATGGCCAAGCAAGCCAAGACGTGTTTAAGTCCATCTCCAACCCAATATTGCTCCAAAGCCCAGAATAGGAAACTGTCATCAATTTCCGTAGGAATTCTGGAACCTCTCTGTATTTTGACCTTTTGACTGACCAAACGAACTCCGATTTATGCGATCTTTAACATTTTGGAAAGCTGAAGATTTCCTTTACAACTTTGATGTAGAACTCAAACTTAGAAAAGAACCCCAAGGATGTCAAATCTGGCCATCTTTACAAACTATTTGCACAAAAAAATTTCAAATTTCCATATTTAAATACTTTTTATTCCAAAGTTTCCGTTTAGCTTCCTATCACATAAAATCACTCAAAATAACTTAGTTATAGATAATAAACACTTAAATCAATAAAGATAACCAATAAAATATAAGAAAAATAAGTGCCTATTAATTAATATGTGATTAACTTTAAGTATTTACTTGCTTATGTAAAAAAGTTTCTAGCTTTCTTTGTCTTATATCAATATTTGTTGTTTTTGAAGTTTGATTTGTACATTCTATATGTTTATTTAGCTAAAAAAAATCTAAACTTGGCTATAAAAAATTGTATCTTTGAATTTATAAACTTGTTTGCTTAGTTAAAAATTAAGTTTAGGCTATAAAAGATTGCATCCTTAGATTCATGAATATTTTTGTTTAATTAAAAATCAAACCTTGATAAATAAAGATCACACCTTTGGCTTTACTTTTACTTATTTAAATAAAAAATAAATCTTGGTTATGAAAATTATATTTTTAGGTTTGTATATATACTTGTTTAGTTTAAAGTGTAATTTTGACCATAAAGATTATATTTGTTTCCTTGAATATGTGTTTTGCTTCATTAAAAATTAAGTCTTGTATGTGAAATTATCTTTTTACCCTTGTATATATGTTTGTTTAATTAACAATTTAATCTTACATTAAATTACATTTTTGCCCTTGTAAATATGTTTACTTAATTAAAAATTGAAATTACATATTTGACCTTGTATATGTGTTTATTTAATTAAAAATTTGATTTGCTTATATGTGCAAAAATTAGTTGCCATGTAATATAACCTTGCAAAATTAAATTTAATTTTCCATGTTTCATTTATTTATCATATTATATTATGTAATTAATCGTGATTATGTGTACTAACATATGTTTTCTTATCTCATTCATGCATAATTAAGTTTAGAACATCGATTTTCAAAAATTCATATGCATGGAGAACCGGAGGGTGTCTTGAGAGTCCGAGTTTCCGAAGGTTTTCCAAGATGAGAGGTTTTCTCGGTGTCTAATCTGAAATCCGATCAGGCTCAAGAAAATTTTATATTCCTTCAAAATTAAAAAAATATATTTTTCTCATTTGATTCTCACAAAAAGGCATACACATATCATGTTTATGATTTCTTTAAAACTTCTTAAAATTTGCAAAATAAACCCCAAAAAATTGTATTTTCTTTACAAAAGGAATGTTAATTCCAAAATTTGTTATTTTTGCTTATTTTATTTTATTTTATTTTGAGAAAATCTCTTGTTTAAGAGGCCCAATTAAATTAAAAGGAATGTTTATTTCAACATTAAATTTAAAACATGTTTTAAAAGTTTTTTTTTTAAAGATCTTAACTACCCAATTATGGTTAGGGCCTCTCAAACTAATCTAAGTTTTATTAGAAAACCACTTTCAAAATTTTTTATTTCATTTTATTTCTTTCCAATGAAAGGGAATATTTTTTTTTCTTTGCCTTTTTTTTTAATTTTCAAAATATTTTTCTTGGGAAGACTTTAGTATGTTAAAATAATTAAGACCTTTCAAATAAACTTTATTTTTATTAAAAGACATTTTTAACTCTAATAAAAGGAATATTTATTCCTTAAGTTTTCTTAAAATTCTTTTTCAAAATTAATTTTATCCCATAAAAAGTATTAAATTAATTAAGGCTCTTCAATTAAACTTAATTTTATTAAAAATCATTTTTTATAAGAAAGGCTTTAATAATGGAACTTCTTTTTTGAAAATTGATTTAATTCAATAAAAAGAGAGATATCTATTTTCCTATATTACCTTTTTTAAGGTGTTTTTTTTTTAAAGGTCTCAATTTATTAAATCAATTAAAGTCTTCCAATTAGATCAAATTTTTGCTAACCCATTCCCTTTATTAAATTAAAAGGAATATTTATTTCGACATAGATTTTAAAATCAAATCTTTCTAAGAGATTTTAATTTAAATAGTCATGGTTAAAGTCTCTTAAGGTGAATTTTAGAACAGAAATTTAAGGATGTTTATCCCAAATTTTTTGTAAAATGTTTTCCAGAAAGTCTCAATTTGCATTTCCATAATTGAGGCTTTCCAAATTTAAAATTAAATTCTTGTTTTCCATAAAAGGGATATTTATTCTCATTTTTAAATTTGACTTTGATTTTATTAGAATATTTATTCCTATTTAGAAATTGAATCTCCATTCTAAGTAGGAAATTGTTTCAAATTCAAAATTGGGCTCATGATTTTCACATCAAAAGGAATGTTCATTCCGACATAAACTCTTTAAATTTAAAATTTGGCTTTCATAATGCAGTGTTTATCCAGCATTAAAAGGAATATTTAGTCCGATATTTAAAATTATATTTTTCTTAAAATGTTTTTAGACTCATTTTATTATTATTTTCCAAGTAAAATATTTTTAAGACTTTTGTGGTACCGATTTCTGGACATTTTGGGGGGTTCTAATCCTTCCCCAATAGTAACAGACTTCCGAACCTAAAATCTTTTTATTCGTGGACCGGTTTCTTTCCTTAACTTGACATAATCTTTCTAAATTTATGTTAAGTTAGACCCATAGGTGACTAACTATACCTAATCAAATAAAAGGTTAATGGCGACTCCATTTTATTTTTAGACTGTTTAGTCCCGACCATTTTTCACGCCAATAGTTTTTGTCAGAGAGGTAAAACGTCTCGACACACTCAATAGATGGATCACCAACATGGTTACAATCACCATGTCCACAAATCAAAGACACTTTCTCCTCATCAGAAACAACTGTTGTAGCATTGCTCTCATCTAAGTCTTTCTTGCCTTTCCCATCTTACCGCTCTTGCTTCAAGATCTTGTACTTCCGCTTGAAGTGACCAACTTTCCCATAGCAATAGCACTTCACTTTGTCTCTGGACTTAGAGTGATTTTTGGACTTACTGCGACCTTTGGAATCTTGGCCTTTATTCTTGGATCTTCCCCTGTTCTCTATGACAAGTGCTTGATTAGACCCAGATTCCATGTTGCTTCGCCTTGCTTCTTCATTTAACAAACTATCATTTACCATATGCATCGTTACCTTATTATTCAGAGCAAAATTAATCACAATCACAACTAATGTATCCCAATTGTCTGGCAACGAACCCGGAAGAAACAAGCATTAACCTCATCACTAAGAGTAATCTCCAAAATAGTAAGTTGATTCAAAAAATCTTAAAAGTCACTTAAGTGCTCGGTAATGGATTGACGCTCCTTGTACTTCATACTAGTAAGCTTTCTAACTGCAAAAGTTTTGTTCATGGCAGTCTTCCTGTCATACAATGTAGCTAATTTTTCTCGAGTGTCATTGGCACTTTTCTCCTTGCTACATGGTGAAAAACCCTGATGTCAACCCATTTTCTTATCATACACAATGCCTTTTTGTCTAACTTCTTCCAATCAGTCTATGACATATCATCTATCTTAGTCTCATCACCTAGTATTGAATCAAACAAATCCTTGCAATACAGATGATCCTCTATCATTGGCTTCCAAATTGAATAATTTATAGCTATCAGTGTAATGCATAGCCTCTAATTAATTTAGTTTGGAGCCATAGACTAATGTAATAAAAATTTTTATACTTGGTATGTATATAGATGTATTCTTAGTAAGAATAAGAACACATTTTATCTAGTGAAAATTTTCCCATTTTAAAGAATTAGACTTCTAAATATCTAGGATAAGTTTTGACTAAAGAGGCAAAAATCAACATTTTTGTATTATTTTTCAAACACTCTGTGAGTCCCACCGAGTGGGTATATGTCCCTCAAAACTAGTATTTTCTTCCTTAGTCTATCTAAGACTTTTCGAAACTATTATGATATGTTTTCTGAACATCGTAAGTTGACGAAAATATTACCAAATGAAAATGTCACGATATCCAATGGCATTTTCATAAATACTTGTAAAGTTGTAGATTAAATTTTTTTTCATTGATAATGATGTTTTCCTTCAGTATTGGAGGGTCCTATATTGTTATGCACTGTTGAAACTTGAAAACTGTCTAGTTACTATGTAAAAATCTAATGTACAATTACCATTTTACCCTTTGAGAAATTTTAAAATGCATTCTAACATCATAGGAGGATGCATTCCTTTAAATTTTTTCATTAACTAGTTTTTGACTAATTGACCTTTCTTCAATGAAGTGACCTAGTTTCAAATTAATTTCACAAAATTCCTAATTTGATAATTTCTTTCATGGGATATAATGGAAATTAGTGAATTTCATGAAGGGTATTTTTGTCATTCAAAGAGTCTTGATTTTTTTTAGAAAAGTTAAGATTTTTTCTAACAAGATATTTTTCTCTCCTCCCTTTTTTTCCTTCACTTTGGCCGAACCTAGCCTCCCCCATTTCTTCCTCCATTTTTCTTCTTCCAACTTCTAATTCTATCTCAATCCTTCAACTCCCAAATTCACCTTTTTCCTAAAATCTTCCACTAATTTCACTAACTAAAACTCATCATCAAACCTACAAATTAAACACTCTATCAAAGAATTTCAAGGTGTGGTTTTTAGTACTTTAAGCTAGCACAAATTTCATTTTCCAAGGATTTCAAGGAGTTTTCTTCTCTTTTCTCTCTCCTTTCATCTAGGTATATAAACTATCTTTAAAAGCATTTATTTTGTAAGTTTTATTCATGCATATTAATATAGTTTGTGCCTCCAAACCCTAAGATATTCTTACATTACGGGGCTAGGATTCAAGTTACTAATTAGTGTTTTTGAATGCTTATTTGAAGTTAAAAATGACACACCCGGACCTAGCACGACCTTTTCGTACGAACGGAATAGTATAAGATGACGCGATAATTAAACAATATGTCGGTCCGGTTGTGTCAAGTTTGAAGAGAAGATAAACTTAAGATAAGACGTAGTTGGAAGATGAGACTAGTGACGATGCATGGAAATACTAAAGTGGACTTCTTAAGTCCATAGCCAATGGATTGGATGCCCATTGGTGAATTGGTCGGTGGATCGGGCCAAGGATTAATGTTTTGAGAGATTTAAAGAGAAGAGAAAGTTTGGCCCGGGGTCCGAGTAGACCCGGTGCCGGGCTACCCTATAAATAGGGGGAGGCCGAGCCTCTCCCCCTCATTTTCTCTCTTTCTCTTTTCTCTCATTTTTCTTTTCTCTCAACTGCTCTTTTGGAGCAATTTTGGACTTTTGGCCGATCCGGACAAACCGACTGCCAATTCAAGGCGAGATCTTGGTGAGTTGTTCTTAACTCCTTGAACTACATTTTGTTAAGTTTTCACGCTTATCCATGCATTGGTCTACAAGAAATCCAAGCTCAAAGTTAGGTTCAGCTTTTAGCTAGATTTTTAGTATAGATTTGAGATCTAGGAACTTTGAGCTTGTAATTCTCGTTTCTGCTCCGGTAAACGCGTCGTGGGAGGTGTGAGGAACCTCCATCTCGAATTTCACCCGAAACGGTGGACCGAGGGGCTCGGGATCCGAGGAAATGCCTTGGATCCCGAGAGGGGCCTAGTGGCTCCCGCGCGGGACTCGGGCTAGTCCCGCGCGGGACCTGGCCAATTTTGGCCACCCGCGCGGGTGGGCCTTCTCCTGCCCAATCCGTGGATGGGCCTGACCCAGCCACTTGGGGGGGCCTGTATGGCCCAGAATCAAGGCCGGGCTGGGCCCAGCCAAAGTGTGGGGCCCAGGGGTCCCCAGGGGCATTTTCGTAATTTTTCATCAAGTGTCCAAATTTTACCCCGGAACCTCCCGGACACTTTTCTAAGCCCCGAATTGCATCCAAGCCAAGTCTTAGGTCATATTAGAGCCTCATAGGTGCATTCATAAATTTAATTATGAATGCTAACGTATATTTCCGTGTACTAGGGCTCCGGTTGAATCGAGTGCGGCGATGCTCCGGAGGTTGAGCTACATGGAGCGCTTGGGAGTATACGATTCTCCCAATACTGTGAGTGGCTTAGTTTTCAATGCTTAGCCAATAGGGCAAAATGTTTTAAAAACATAAATTGTTTTAAAAAGGTTTTACAACGGTTTTGGGATAAGGGTAATCCACGACACACTTTTTATTTTATGATATGCCCACTTATGAGGGTGGGATGATTTTTAAAAATAAAAAAGCTTGTGTGTGTTTACACGTTTTTAATATTTATATAAGAAATATTATTATTATTATTATGATTATTGGGGTACGATGCCCCTGGAAGAGGAGTGTTTGAGTGGGATTCCTCGGGGCTCCAGTTGCGGGAGCGTGGACCGAGTCTGAGTGCATGCAAGATACTCCGCCGTGGACCGCCTATCAAGGGGCATGGTGAGTCGAGCCTGGTTGGGAGAGGCGCGTAGGAAAACTCGCCAGAGCTCCATTTCACTGTGTTCCACGACAGTGAGGCACCACCGAGGGAACGGGCTAGAGCAAGAGATAAAGAGAAAATGTTTTTAAAGAGGAAAGATATAGCCCTCGGTGCAGTAAGGCATACGACCGTCCTGTCGTGCCTTCAGTGTACTAGGTGCCAGCCCATTAGTATATAATTATTTTAAATGTTTTAAAATTTAATTCTCTTTGGGAGAATTATAAAAGAGATTTTGAAAAATAAATTATTTATTTTATTTTTATTGTACTTTGGATTACCCCTATTTTCCCTAACCCTGATCGAGACTCATTGAATCTCTGTCACTCACTTGTATCCAAATGTGGATGGATGCAGATCCGCGTGCGGGGTCAGCCAATAGAATGGAGGCTTACTAGAAGACGTCGGTGGCTTAGGCTTAGTAGTTTTCCGCTGCGTAGGTATTCCTTTAAATTAATCCACTGGTACTATTTTAAAGTTTATTAATTTATTTAAAGATTTTAATTAAAGTTTTAGTTGTTTTGCAGCGATGATATCCATTTCAATGCCTTGCGGTGCTTCTGGTGAGTGACCGGTCAGCACGTACTTCAAGACAGCGCGGCGGTTGCCACGTGGCCTACCCCGGACGGGTCGGGGCGTGACAAAAAATGTCTAGTTTGAGTAGAAATTCTTGAATAAGGGATTTACCTAGTTAACTTAGAAAAATACCATCCTAGAAAAAGTATGATATTTTGCTAAAGAATCCTAACATTTTATTCCATGAATGATAATTTGATGAGATTAGGAAGAAATGTGAATCAAAAAATTGATGGAAAGAAGTTTGGTTCTACTAGTTGTAGAATAAATGACGAGGCTTGTTGTAGAGCTTCGGAAATTAACCTTCTCACGAACTAACTGACACACCCGGACCTAATCGGACTTTTCCGTGCAAACGGAATAGTATAATATGGCATATTAAGTCAACAATAGGTCGGTCCGGATGTGTCTAATTAAGAAGAGAAGTTAAGCTTAAGATAAGACGGAGTTGGTGGGCGAGACAAGTGACCATGCATGGAAGCTTAAGTTGGACTTCTTTAAGTCCATGGCCAATGGATTGGAGGTCCATTGGTGAATTGGTCGGTGGATTAGGCCAATGATCAAGATTATGAAACGTTACAAAGAGGGGAAAAAGTCTGGCCCGAGGTCCGAGTAGACCCGGTGTCGGGCTTGCCTATAAATAGGGGGAGATGAGCTCTCCCCCTCTCATTTTCTCTTCTCCCTCTCTTTTCTCCTCTCATTTACTCTCTGGGAGGAATTTTGGACTTTTGACTGATCCAGACAAACCGACCGCAGGATCAAGGTGAGAACTTGGTATGTTATTCTACTCGCCTTAATCTACATTCCATTATATTTTCAAGCATTTCCATGCATTGGTCTAAGAGATATCCAAGCTCAAAATTAGGCACAGTTTTTAGTTAGATTCTAAGCTTAGATTTGATATCTAGGAACTTTGAGCTTATGATTCTCGTTTCTACTCCGGTAAATGCATCGTGGGAGGCGAGAGGAACGTCCGTCTCGATTTCGGCCCAAACCATGGACCGTGGGGCTCGAAAACTGAGGAAAAGCCTTGGTTTCTAAGGCTGGCATGCAGCTCCCGCGCATGAGCCGAGTCTCTCCCGCACAGGAGAGACCTTTTCAAGGCCTCCTGCGCAGGAGTGCCCTACTGGCCAAGTTCGCGCGGGACTGAGTGGGTGGCAGCCCAAGCAAGACTTGGGCCAGGCGCGACCCAGTCCACGTGGGAAGGCCTGCCTGGCCCAGAGCTAGTATGGGAGGCCCACGGGCCCTAAGGGCATTTTCGTAATTTTTTACCAAGTGTCCTATTTTAACCCCGGAACCTCCCGAATACTTTTCTAAGCCCCGAATCACATCTAAACACTATCCTAAGTCATATTAGAGCCTCATAGGTGCATTCATAAATTTTACTATAAATGCTAACACATACTTTCGTGTATTAGGGCTCCGGATGAATCGAGTGCGGCGATGCTCCGGAGGTTAAGCTGCATGGAAAGCTTAGGAGTATACGAACCTCCCAATACTGTGAGTGGCCTAGACTTCCTTGTTTAGCCACTGGGCACAAAGGTTTTAAAAACGGTTTTAAAAACATAAATATTTTCAAAAGTTTTGGGATACGGGAAATCCACACACACACATTTGTATGTTGATATACCCACCTAGAGAGTAGGATGTTTTCAAGGAAATATTAAGACTTATGTGTGTATGTTTATATGTTTTAAATGTATATGTTATATATATATGAAATATTATTATTATGATTATTGAGGGTACGACACCCCTGGGAGATGAGTGATTGAAAGGGTTCCTTGGTGCTCCAATACATGCAGGAGCGTGGACTGAGTTTGAGAGCATGCATGAGGCTCAGCCGTGGACCGCCTATCGAGGGGCATGGTGAGATGAGACCCTGGGAGAGGCGCATAGAGAAAGATAAAAGAGAAAATGTTTTAAAAAGAAAAGAGATAGCCCTCGGTGCAGTGAGGCATAAGACGACCGATAGGTCGCACCTTTAGTATGATAGAGATGTTAGCTCATTTTATGTATATTTATTTATTTATTTAATGTGTTTTAAAAGAGAGTTCTCGGCTAGAGAACTAGAAAGAGATTTTCAAAAGAAAAATATTTATTTTATTATTATCTTGGATTTCTCCTATTTTTTCCTAACCCCAATAGAGATTCTTAAAACCTCTGTCACTTACCTGTATCCAATGTGGATGGATGCAAATCCACGTACGGGGTCAGTAGTTAGATCGGAGGCTCACTAGGAGGTGTTGGTGGCTTAGGCTTAGTAGTTTCCGTTGTGTAGGTATTCTTTTAAATTAGTCCACTGGCATTACTTTTAAAGTTAATTATTTTATTAAACGATTTTTAATTAAAGTTTTAGTTGTTTTACAGCAATGATATCCATTTCTTTGCCTTGCGGTGCTTCGGGTGCATGAGCGGCCGGCACGTATTTGGAGGCAGCGCGGCGGTTGCCACATGGCCAACCCGGACGGGTCGGGGCGTGACACTAACTATGTAGTAGGGTTAGTAAGGATCGAATCCACGGAGAGATTAGGTTATCTTTGTCTTCAAAATAGAAAATTAAATATAAGGGATTTTGGAGTAATATTGAAACTAAATTGAATTAAACTAACTAAACTATATAATTAAAAACCTCCAATCTACTGCTTAGGAATGCTTACAAGCTATTAATCATTGGAATACCAAAAGATAATGTTTAAATCATAATTGCATTAACCAATCAAAGAAAACTCAGCATTCTCATTGATTCCATTATTCCCAAAGGCTAGATATGATGTTACTCGTGTTTCACAAAATATCATTCATCTAACACTTAAACCAAAACCCCAGCAGCCTAGTTTCAAGCATTCAAAAGCATTAAGAGTAAGATTAATCTAGGTTAACCATTATTAGAGATCTACCCAGCATAGATTTCTCAATAATCCCTTTGATTCCTTGAATAGGCAACCTATTCAATTGCTACTAACATCTAATTAAATCACAAATAGTACGGATTCAAATAGATTAGCAAGTCAATTGCATAAACAAGTAATTATTGGCCACTAACCACAAGCAAATACAAGAGACAAGTAAACAAACAAGATTACTTACTTTAAACCAGAGAAATCAAAGAACAATTATAAAAGAAACTAGATTAAGCACAAGAAACCTCACAATAGTTTAAGAGCATCCTCTAGAACCCTAGATTCGAGAAAAGAACTTAAACATTCATAAAACAATAAAACAAGAATTATAAAAATAAACTATGAACCAAAAGCTAAGAGCTCAAAAACTCAGAGCCCAAAAGCTAAAAGCTTCAAAAGCTAAAAGGTAAAAAACCTAGGGTTTATCCCAAATAAAGAGAATTTTTATAGAGGTTAGGTTTAATCTCCTAAATAAACTAGGAAATCCCTTTCTTGTGCTTTACTCATCTCTCTCTTCATTAATTGAATCTTGGAGATCAAGTATCAATCAATCTTCAACTTCTAATTGCATCTTCCTTGATTTTAGGCCTTAATTGACGAGTCTTAGAGGCCAAGAAGGGTCAAAGGTCATCTAGGGGGCATCCAAGGGTTGAATGGTGCAAGTGAGCATGTTTTGGGGTGAATCCCTTGTATAGCCAGCGGCCGGCCATAAACAGGGAGCTCGGCAAAGACAATTTTAGGTAAAATGGGCATTTGGAGGGTCAAACGAACTCGGATTTTAACGTTCTTTAGCATTCCAAAAAGCCCAAGATTTCCTATACAACTTTCATGAAGACACAAAGACAATTGAAGTCTCTAATATGGTGAAAATTAGACATCTTTCAGATCTATCAAATTGTCAAGATTCTCAACTTTGAGTTTTTTGCACTTGACTTCCCACTTGGCTTGCTTTTGCTTCTTTTCACTTCAAAATCATCATTCTCACTAAATAGACACCTACGACATGAAAAGAATTGAATTAGCCAGGAATTAGATAGTTAGTTGCATATAATCATAAGAATTATCACTAAAAGTATCACTAAAAATGCAATTAACAATAAACCTATATTATGCCATAGTGTGACCACCTTGGACAAGTAGGATATGAAGACCCAATTGGATGCAATTCAAGGATTACACAAGTTATAAATGGAGTGAGAAATTAATATTAATAGTTAGTTTTAACCATCGGATCCTTATGGAGAAAAATGGCCATTTTAAGTCTATGAGAATTTAAGCACTTTCGCTTTAAACCCTAATGTAAGCATACAAATTTAGCTCCCTTGTTGTTATTTTATCTTAGTAACATGCCTAAACCCTGAAGAGCCGAAATCACTGGATTTTCCCCACCTTAAACTCATTAGCCGAATTTTCACCTTCTAAGGGTAAAATCATCCAAATTTTTTGTTTTACATAATTACGTCAAATTAGGTCAACAAGCAAGTTTTGTTAGGCAAAACAAACTTGCTTATACCCTAACTTCATTTATCTAAACCCTAAAATAAAAACCACCTTTTAGAGCTCAAGTTAGTAATTAGTAAGGTGTGCACTTTGCATACTCATCTAACACCATTTTTCCATTGTCATGTGCTAACACATTGTTCAAACATAAACATATAGGTGGTGAATCACCTTCTCAAGATAAAGGATGTGCGAAACAGTGGGAGTATAAACCCTCCCCAAACTTATGAGTGAATCATTATTGGACCTAGATTCAATTTTGAATGAATTAAATTGCTTTACTACTTAAATTAGCTTTCAAATACAAAAAGCTTGGCTTTCTTGAAGTCAAATTTGATTTATGGTAATTTATAATTACTTATGAATCATGAATATTGATGTTTTGGGATGAATGAACTCATTTCATACATTTTGCAATCAAATGTTTATGTAAGTGGTGAATTTGATTAGAATTGATATAATTGGATTTGATTCCGATAATGGGCCAGTCAGACAAATGGTATATGATTGAATTATGATATTTTTTGTTATGATGTTGGGTGGATAAGTCATTAGTCATTGTAGTGGCACCTCTCATGGTCCAAACTTGTGGAGGCGACATGATTAAACGGTTAACTACCACATGGGATGGATGGTAGAGGGGATTGATTGTGCACATTGTTATATGATTATTTGATCCCTGTGGGAGTACAGTGGACATAGCCATGTACCACCCATGGTGAAGGCTTACACCAATGTCGAGGTTGGGCATTTTGATGAAACCCAGTCAAACTTAAGATCCCTCGACGGGCACAAACCCCATTTAGGCCAAATGTGGGTTTAGGTATAGTTTTTGGCAAGCCCAGAGATAAATTTTCCTAACTTAATTGCTTATCTTTATTTATCATCAAGTTATGGAGTTTTTGAGTACTTGACCAGTTTTCCTCCTAGTTCCAAAATAAGTAAATGTACATTTTCGATTAAAGTGATAATTAAATGTTTTACGAATTGTTACGTATTCTAAATTTTAACTCTAAAAATGTATAAGCTTATATTTTATTTAATTGAAAGTAAAATCGGTCTAGTTTTACTTACTAAGTATAATCTATATACTCACTCTTGTCTTTCCCTCTTTTCAAATTGTTTTTAGGCCAATAGGGTGCACCTAGAAGGTAGATCACTAGAGAGAGTGGCTTATTTCCGGACTTTTGATAGTAAGTCTGTATGACTTATCTATTACTATGATCAGATCCACTGGCATGATTTTGAGTTTATTTTGAAACTCTGATCTATATATATATATATATATTGGAATTATTATATAATATGTGGGCATTACTTACACTCTCTTTTTGTAAAAATTAAACTATTAATTGACACGCCCGGACCTTGTCCGCACGTGTCAAGTTGTATAATTATGTATTGTTGTCTTGTTAAATACCAAATTTGATTTCCCATGGATGTTTGATACTTCGTCTAGCTCAATTTCAAGCTTAAAACCCCTAAAATTGAAGTTCCGAGATGTGGGCCCCACTAGAAATCGAGACCCGAAGAAATTGGGCCGAGTTGACCGGAGTCAACTAAAAATTTGTTGACTCCGAAGCCGGACATGGTCGGGTCCGGCGCCGGACCCGTGGTTTTATATGGGGTCTCGGTTGCCCAAGACCCCCATTCTTCACTTCTCCTCTTTTTCCAAAATTCTCCGAGCCTTCTTCTTCAATTCTCTCTGAATCAAGCCTTTAATCCTTCTTCAAACACTTCATCAATCATCAATATCAACTTATTTTGCCTTCTTGAAGATCAAAACATCAAGATTTCTAAGAAAATTTCCAAATCTAGAAATCTGGAATTTTGGCGACAGTTTGTTCATCAGCCGATATCTTTTGATTCAACCGTGCGTTTTGGCTGAGAATTTGGTATGTTGTTCTAGACTCATCAAGCTTTAATTTGATAGTTTATACGCTTGATTTCATGGTCTGTGCTAAGAGAATTTGATGATCGAAGTTGAGATTTCTGTTTTGTCCAAGTAAAGTCAACTCTTGATGTTTTGATCCAAAATTCGAGCATGATTTGTTGTTTGATTCCGTTCTTGAAGCTGTGAATTCATAGATCATGTGTTTAACTTGCTGTGTTTCAATTTTGGTGTGGATTGGTGTTGAATCGGACTCAAACCGAGCATGATTTGATGAAAGGCCGAAACCGGCCATTTTCTGGATGCAGGTCCGGCGCCGGACCTGGCAGGTCCAGCGCTGGAGCTGCCCAAAATTGGGAGAAATCTCTCAAATTTGGCTCACTCCCGCCCGGGAGTGAGCAAACTGTCGGCAAGGGGTACTGTAGCACTAGGGGCAATTTGGTAATTTTGCAACCCTAGACCCCATTTGACCCCAATTGACTTCAATTAGCTCCAATTGACTTCCGGACTTATCAATTTTAGTCCGAGACCTTTAATTGGTGTTGTTTTATGATTTGATCATTGGTTGAATATTTTATTAATCAAATTAGATTTTTAATTTGATTATTTAGGTACGTGATCGTACGAGTTTTGGACCAGTTGCAATTTGAGCTAAGGCATTCGTGGGTAATCGGGGAGTATACAACTCTCCTCACTTGTGAGTGGCTTGGATTATATTGGTTGACCATTGAGGGTTAACCGTTTTCAAATTTATTTATAAATGCTTTATTAAATTGTTTATATATGTTTTGGGGTATGAATTGTCCACCCTCACACACTGAGTTTACAAATGATTTGAAGGGTGGGAATTTCAATAAATTTGATTTATTGATATTATTGATTATTGTATGGGGAATGATACCCCTGAGAGACTGATATCATTATTGATTATTGTATGGGGAATGATACCCCTGAGAGATTGGTATCATTATTGATTATTGTATGAGGAACGATACCCCTGAGAGATGAAAGATTTAGCGTTGTCCTCGGGGCTCCAATATGTGGGAGCGTGGACCGAGTTGAGAGCATGCGTGTTACTCAGCCGTGGACAGCCTGTTGAGGGGCACGGTGAGTCGCTCCTGGTTGCGAGAGGCGCGTAGGGAAACTCGCCAGGACTTCGGATGCTGTGCTCCACCACAGCATGGCAAACGTCAAGGGAATGGGCCAGTGAATAAAGTAAAAATGTTTTAAAAGTATAAAGTAACCCTTGACGGTCCAGTGGATACCCCAGTGCACGGGTATACCTTATTAGGACGATTTCAGATGCCAGCCCTTATGTAAATATGATTATGAATTTGATATTTGATTTGGTTTGGGATTTCATATATTTCAGTAAATGGTTTATTAAATTGATATTTGGATTATTTCATATCCCCAGCCTGAGGTGATCGGTCTTTATAACCGAGTCTCTCACTGGGTACAAGTTTATGTACTCACCCCATTCACTTTTGTTCTCAGATCATCAGTCTTTGGACGGCGGACGTCCTGGTGGCCAGTGATCCCAGTTCGTATCTGTGGACACGATTATGTAGGTGCCACCCTTTTGCTTTGTGTTACTTGGCTCGGGATATTATTACATCTTATTTATACAGTTGTGTATTTATAAATAATATTTTTTTCACTGCATGGAATACAGTAAGATGTTATACTGTATTTTAAATATTTTCAAACTGTACTATCTATGATGATTTCATATGTTTTCATATATTGCTCGAATATCCTTTATTTTTAAGCCTTGTATCATCTTGGTTGCCCGCCTGACGAGGCACGCATTTCAAGGTGGTATGGCGGTTGTCACGTGGCCGAGCCTGCGGGTCGGGGCGTGACATTAATAGTTCCCACTTTTGTAAATTTTGATATAAATAAACATATAGAAAAATAAATGTGTGTGTAAATTTTATAAAATGACTGCTATCACCTAAATTTTGAATTATATGTCTGTTTTAAGAACTACAATTTCTCTCGCATGTAAAAGTTTGAAGTTTGTTTTAGTAAATGGGTTCAAAATACTATAAGCCTTGCAAATTACGAGTTGTGGGCGAAGCGCGCCATCCACAATTCATAGCACGTGACAGTTGTCACATTATCCACCTTCGAATCGAGGTGTGTCAGTTAGTTTAGTCATGGAACCTATATCACCTTCCATGACTACAGTAATCAGAAGCTCTAATACCACCTGTTTGGAGCCCATAGCAAAAACAACAACAAAAGCGGAAACTAATAATACCCACAGACAACTAACCAACCACGAAACTCAAACCAGTGGTCAATAGTAAACAAAATAACTAACTATCTAAGCCAACTAACCAGACAGAAATCACAAGCAATAATCCAAGCAACAATAAAAAAAAATAAAAAGCACCAAGATTTACGTGGAAAATCCTCTGATGTGAAGGGAAAAACCATGGGACAAAATCGAATAAAAATTCACTATGAGAAATAGCAAATTACAAGAATTTATCACTTCAACTTTTTGATCAAAGCTTGAGAACCAACAAATTAGAACCAAATACAGAGATCTACCTCTTTGAGAACCAACTAATCAACCTCAAAGAAAAAACCCAATTTGTTGCTTGCTTATCTCTCTCCCTTACTCTCTCTCTATGGAGTAAGAAACCACAAAGTCTACAACTTTGTAACACCTTCACATGGCACAACTCTCCCTTGCAAACTCTCGGCTTTCACCTTGCAAGAACCGGAAGAAAACTTATGTCCTTTTTCTTTTTCTTTTGTGTGCCGTTCAATAGTCAAAATGACACGCCCGGACCTAGTCCACACGTGTCAAGTTGTATAAAGATGTATTATTGTCTTGTCTTAATACCAAATTAGACTTCCCATGGATGTTTTAAAGTTCGTTTAGCTCGATTTCAAGCTTAAAAACCCTAAAATTGAAGTTCCGTGATGTGGGCCCCACTTGGACACGGATCCCAAGGATGTTTGACCGAGTTGACCGGAGTCAACTTGACCTTGTTGATTCCGGCGCCGGAACTGGTCAGAACCGGCGCCGGAACTGACCGAATTATTAAGGGGTCTCGGTCGCCCGAGACCCCCATTTTCATTTCACTTCTCTTCTTCATTTTCCCGAGCTCTCTCCTCAAATCTCTTCAAGATCAACTCTGTAATCTCCTTTCTAACACTCAATCAAACATCAATATCAACTTCTTTTGCCTTCTTGAAGATCAAAACACCAAGATTTACAAGAAAATCATCAAATCTTGAAATCTGGAATTTTGGCGACAGATTGTTCATCAGCTCATATCTTTTGATTCAACCGTGGGTTGAGGCTGAGAATTTGGTATGTTGTTCTAGACTCACCAAGCTTTAATTTGATAGTTTATATGCTTGATTTCATGGTCTGTGCTAAGAGAATTTGATGATTGAAGTTGAGATTTTTGTTTTGCCAGAAATAAGTCAACTCTTAATGTTTTGATTCAAAAATTCGAGCATGTTAAATGGTTTGATTCCGTTCTTGAAGCTGTAAATCCTTAGATAATGTGTTTAACTTACTGCGTTTCAATTTTGGTGCGGATTGGTATTGAATCGAACTTGAATTGGGCTGAAGAAGATTGAGGCCGAAACTCGGCCTTATTTCCAGAACAATAAGGTATACCCGTGCACTGGGTATCCACTGTCCAGGGGCAAAATGGTCATTTTGCAATCCTAGAACCCATTTGACCTAATTGACCTACGGACTTGCCAATTTTATTCCGAGACCTTTAATTGGTTTTGTTTTATGATTTAATTGTTGGTTGAATGCCTTTATTAATCAAATTAGATTTTAATTTGATTATTTAGGTACGTGATCGTACGAGTTTTGGACCGGTAGCAGTTTGAGCTAAGGCATTCGTGGGTAATCGGGGAGTATACAACTCTCCTCACTTGTGAGTGGCTTGGATTATATTGGTTGACCATTGAGGGTTAACCGTTTTCAAATTTATTTATAAATGTTTATTTAAATTTGTTTATATATGTTTTGGGGTATGAATTGTCCACCCTCACACACCCAGTTTACAAATGATTTAAAGGGTGGGAATTTCAATAAATTATATATATTGATATAATTATTGATTATTGTATGGGGAACGATACCCCTGAGAGATTGATATTATTATTGATTATTGTATGGGGAACGATACCCCTAAGAGATGAGAAATTTAGCGTTGTCCTCGGGGCTCCAATATGTGGGAGCGTGGACCGAGTTGAGAGCATGCGTGTTACTCAGCCGTGAACCGCCTATCGAGGGGCACGGTGAGTCGCTCATGGCTGCGAGAGGCGCGTAGGGAAACTCGCCAGGACTCCTATATGCTGTGTTCCACCACAGTATGGCAAACGTCAAGGGAATGGGCCAGAGAGTAAAGTAAAAATGTTTTAAAAGTATAAAGTAACCCTTGACGGTCCAGTGGATACCCCAGTGCACGGGTATACCTTATTGGGATGATTTCAGATGCCTGCCCATTTGGAGATATTATTATTGATTTGATATTTGATTTGGTTTGGGATTTCATATATATTTTAGTAAATGATTTATTAAATTGATGTTTGGATTATTTCATATCCCCAGCCTGAGGTGATCGGTCTTTATAACCGAGTCTCTCACTGGGTACAAGTTTATGTACTCACCCCATTCACTTTTGTTGTCAGATCATCAGTCTTTGGACGGCGGACGTCCTGGTGGCTAGTGATCCCAGTACGACACTGTGGACACGACTTTGTAGGTGCCACCTCATTTTACTTGGTATATCTTGGCTCGGAATATTATTACATCTTACATATATATTTGTGTATTTATAAATAATACCTTCCGCTGCATGGAGCACTGTAAGATGTGTGACTTTATTTTTAAATACTTTTGAATTATATTATCTATGATAAATTCGTATGTTTTCATATATTGCTCAAATATCGTTTATTTTTAAGCCTTGTGCCATCTTGGTTGCCCGCCTGACGAGGCACGCATCTCGAGGTGGTACGGCGGTTGTCGCGTGGCCGAGCCTGCGGGTTGGGGCGTGACAATTAAATTGGTATCAGAGCAAATTTTAAAATATATAATATACTTATGTTATACCGAGCCAAGGAGTTTAAGTAATTTTGAGATTTCTGATTTTGGGGTTAGAATTGGGAGTATGGTTGGTATAGATGTATTTTCGTCTACTGACTTAAATTTCATATATAGTTACGCCATGCCACCGAGAAGAAGGAATATTCCGAATCCTTTCGTTCCTACCCCTGATCCCTCTGTACCTAGGAGAAGAGGTCGACCACGTAGGCAGCCTGAGATTCAGCCTACTGTAGATCCGGAGACCACTGAGATTCCGGATGAGCCTGTCACACCCCGACCCCCTCGGGTCGACCACATGGCAACCGCAGCGCTACCTCGAAGTACGTGCTGGCTAGTCACACACCTGAGGCACCGCAAGGCATAAATGGGCATCATCGCTGTCAAATAAAACTAAAACTTTAATTAGAAAATATTTAATAAAATAATTAACTTTAAAAGTAATGCCAGTGGACTAATTGAGAGAATACCTACACAGCGGAAACTTCTATGCCTAAGCCACCGACGCCTCCTAGTGAGCCTCATTTCTTTGCTGACTCCGATTTGCGAATCTGCATCCATCCATATTGGATACAGGTGAGTGGCAGAGGTTCTAAGAATCTCCATCTGGGTTAGAACAGATAAGGGAAATCCAAAATAAAATAAAATACATAATAATAAAACAATTATTCTTCCTTTAAAATTCTTTTCTGGTCCTTCTGCTGAGAACCCTCTTTTAAAGTACTTTAAATCAATAATTAAATGTATATACACATATAATGGGCTGGCATCTGAAATTGTCCCAATAAGGTATACCCGTGCACTGGGTATCCACTGGACCGTCAAGGGTTACTTTATACTTTTAAAACATTTTTTTTTTACTTCACTTTACTCTCTGGCCCACTTCCTTGACGTTTGCCTTGCTGTGGTGGAACACAGCACTCTGGAGTCCTGGCGAGTTTCTCTACGCGCCTCTCGCAATCAGGCCCGACTCACCGTGCCCCTCGATAGGCGGTCCACGGCTGAGTAATCATGCATGCTCTTAAACTCGGTCCACGCTCCCACATATTGGAGCCCCGAGTAAAATGCTCAATCTCTTAATCTCAGGGGTATCATTCCCCATACAATAATCAATATTAATATCAATCTCTCAGGGGTATCGTTCCCCATACAATAATTAATAATAATATCAATATATATATGTTTATATATATAATTTCACATAAAACATTTAATTTAAAACATATAATCACACACACATAGGTCTTATACATCTTTTTAAAACATCCTACTCACGGTATGGGTATATCATAAATAAATTGTGTGTGTATGGATTTCCCATATCCCAAAGCCGTTTTGAAAACATTTATGTTTTAAAATCATTTTCTAAATCCCCATTTCCCAGTGGCTAAACAGAGAAATCTAGGCCACTCACAATATTGGGAGATTCGTATACTCCCAAGCGCTCCATGTAGCTTTAACCTCCGGTGCATCACCGCATTCGATTATCTGGAGCCCTAATACATGCAAATATACGTTAGCATCCATAATTACATTTATGAATGCACCTATGAGGCTCTAACATGACCTACGACTGGGCTTGAATGTGATTCGGGGCTAGGAAAAGCATCCAAGAGGTTCCGGGGTAAAAATTGGACATTTAGTGAAAAATTACGAAAATACCCCTGGGGTCCATGGGCCACTCGGGCTGGGCCCGACACTTAGAAAAGTGTCCGGTAATTTGATTATTTAGGACATTCAACCGACAATTAAATCATAAATCAAAACCTATTTAAGGTCTCCAAGGTCCAAGAACTAAATTGGACAAGTCCGGAAGTTAATTGAAGCTAATTGGGGTTTAGGGCTGCAAAAATACCAAAATGCCCCTATGCTACAGTACCCCATCTTGCTGGTGGCTCACTCCCGGGCGGGAGTCATGCCCAGTGCATGGCCGTGGCCGGCCATGCACCAAATCGAGCTCGGTTTGAGCCCGATTCACAACCAATCCGCACCAAAATTGAAACACAGCAAGTTAAACACATGATCTATGGATTCACAGCTTCAAGAACGGAATCAAACCATCAAACATGCTCGAATTTTGGATCAAAACACTAAGGGTTGACTTATTTCTGGCAAAACAGAAATCTCATCTTCAATCATCAAATTCTCTTAGCACAGACCATGAAATCAAGCGTGTAAACTATCAAATTAAAGCTTGATGAGTCTAGAACAACATACCAAATTCCCAGCCAAAACACACGGTTGAATCAAAAGATATGAGCTGATGAACAATCTGTCGCCAAAATTCCAGATTTCTAGATTTGATGATTTTCTTGGAAACTTTTGTGTTTTGATCTTTAAGGAGGCAAAATAAGTTGATATTGATGATTGATGAAGTGTTTGAAGAGGGATTACAAGGTTGATTCAGAGAGAATTGGAAGAGAGAGCTCGGAGAATTGAAGAAGAAGAGAAGAAATGAAAAATGGGGGTCTCAGGCAGCCGAGACCCCTTAAAAATTAACGGGTCCGACGCCGGACCCGACCAGGTCTGGCGCCGGAGTCAACTTTTTCTGAGTTGACTCCGGTCAACTCGGCCCAATTGCCCTCGGACCCGTTTTCAAGTGGGGCCCACAACCTCGGACTTCAATTTTAGGGTTTTTATGCTTGAAATCGAGCTAAATGAAGTTTAAAACATCCATGGGAATCCAAATTTGGTATCTTGACTAGGCAACAATACATAAATACTCAACTTGACACGTGCGAAGTAGGTCCGGGCGTGTCAGAGCCTGTTCCACCTATTTCACCTGTTGATGAGATGCATCATCAGGATGTTCGTACTGAAATTCCACCACCCCCACCTCCGACGACTGCCACGCCGGTGCAGTTTACGTCCGCTGATGTCGAGCGGATGTTTGACAGTTGGGCCAGTAGATTCTTTTCTTCGCAAATGGCCACTGGCGCATTTCCGCCTACTGGTATTTCACCACCAGTTCAACCATCACCACCGATGCCGACACCGATGCCGCCGCACTTTCAGTCGAGCGGTGTAGCGAGCACTTCTGCTGGTGCTATTTCTTCAAAGGATCGCTTGGTGAGGTTCCTTAGTATCATGAAGGGACTAGACACCCCAAAGCTTTCCGACACGTCCACTGATGCAGCGTGGGATTGGTTACATTTTGTTACAAAGAACACACAAGGTCTGGGTATGACTTCAGAGGAGCGAGTAAGTGTGGTTACTCGATATCTCCAAGGACAGCCACTGAGTTGGTGGACCAATCTCGAGAGCCGAGCTACTGGACCAATGACATGGGAAACGTTTGTCACTGAGTTCCGAGAGAGATTCATATCGGAAGAGATGGGAATGAGACGATATGGTGAGTTTCTTCGACTGCAGCAAGGCAACAGATCAGTCGAGCAGTTTGAGACGGAGTTACGAAGACTTTCACATCACCTTCCATCCATCACTGAGGACGCCCTTTGTCTTCAGTTTGTTAACGGTCTTCGGTGGGAGATAGTACAAATGATGAAGCCTACATCCAAAGCCACCTTTGAGCAGTGTGGACAGGATGCGTTATGGACAGAAGCTATGATTGCTCAGCGTCGACCAGGAGGATCGAGTTCGAGCGGTCAACGATCTTTTGACGTACCGATGAACCTGGAGCCGAGACAGACTCAGAGTTTATATTCCCATGGAGGAATATCTCGGGGCGGTTTAGTTGAGTCCCCAGTACCACAGATGTCACTTTCTCTGCCACCACTACCATCAGGTGGTCGAGGAAAAGAGAAATCTGGATTTGGTTCCATGAGCAAAGGAAGGTTTGGGAAAAAGAGAGTGGAGTCTGGACCTCGATGCCCACACTGTAGGCGTTTTCATTCTGGCCAGTGTAGGGCTGGACTTCGATGTTTTCAGTGCGGAGGTATGGGCCACGTAGCACGTAGATGTCCATCTACTACTTCTGTACCATCCAGGCAGAGTTTTAGTCAGCCACCTGTCAGACCAAGCAACTATGGAGGTTTTCGTCCATTTCAACCTGCGCGACATTCTTTCGCAGCACCTTCTACCTCTCAGCAGCATTCGGGTATTGGTAGTAGTTCTGCAACCCCGAGACGACCTCCACAGCAGCAGCAGCAGCGGCAGCATACTCAGGTTTATGCTATGTTGCAGGAAGACGCTGACGCACGTCCTGATGTAGTCACTGGTAAGTAAATATTTAAATATTCATGGATGGTTATATTTTGTGAATAAAGATATCATCGTACTCGTAACTGCTTGTCGAGTAAAAGTAACCGCTTTAGAAAATTTTTGAACGTTAAGCGTGGTAATTATTTTCGATCAACCGGCATATGTGATTATGGACACTGGAGCTGCTTTGTCCTACGTTAATACTAAGTTTGCCGTGCATGCGGATCGAGCGTTATCGCCCTTGGGGTACGAGCTGTTGGTGAATACACCGTTGGGTGAGAGAATGGTTCGAAATACAGTGTACAAAGGATGTGCAATGAAGCTGGAAAACTTGACTTTCGAAGTAGACTTAATTCCACTTCAAATGTCTGACTTTAATGCTATTTTGGGAATGGATTGGCTTGGGAGACATCGTGCTCAAATCTTCTACGAGCACCATTTGGTGAGAATTCCACGACCTGATGGCAGTATGATTGACTTTTACAGTGAGCGCAGAGGCACACCGAATGTCATTTCCGCCATCAAAGCAAGTAAGCTACTACTTAAAGGGTGTAAAGTTGTGTTAGCCTATGTAGTAGATAATTCGGTGGAAGAACCTAATATTGAAGATATCCCGGTAGTTAATGAGTTTCTGGATGTTTTTCCCGATGAATTACCTGGTTTGCCACCCGAGAGAGACTTCGACTTTCCGATCGAAGTTTATCCTGGTACGGATCCAATTTCTATGGCTCCATACCGAATGGCACCCACTGAACTGATTGAGCTGAAGAAACAACTCGCCGAATTGCTGGATAAAAGATTCATTCGGCCGAGTACATCACCTTGGGGAGCCTCAGTTTTGTTTCTAAAAAAGAAAGATGGTTCAATGCGACTCTGCATTGACTACCGCAAGCTGAATGCGGTGACTGTGAAGAATAGATACCCACTACCTCGCATCGACGATTTGTTCGACCAACTTCGAGGAGCCGGAGTGTTTTCTAAGATTGACCTGCGATCGGGCTACCATCAGTTGAAAATCCGAGAAGAAGATATCCATAAGTCCGCTTTTCGTACCAGATATGGACATTACGAGTTCTGTGTGATGTCGTTTGGACTTACCAACGCTCCAGCAACATTTATGGATCTGATGAATCGCATATTCCATCAGTACTTAGACCGATTTGTTATTGTTTTCATTGATGACATATTGGTTTATTCAAAGAACCGGCATGAGCACGCAAATCATCTTCGCATTGTGTTGCAAACTCTTCGAGATCATCAGCTTTATGCTAAGCTCTCCAAATGCCAGTTTTGGTTGCAGCAAGTTGGATTTCTTGGACATGTTGTGTCTAGGGATGGCATATATGTGGATTCCAGCAAGATTGAGGCAATCACCAACTGGAAACATCCCACAACTCCCACAGAGATTCGGAGTTTCTTGAGATTGGCTGGATATTATCGGAGATTTGTGGATGGATTCTCCATGATTGCTGCACCATTGACTAAGTTGACCCGCAAGAACGCTAAGTTCGTTTGGTCAGAGGAATGTGAAGAGAGTTTCCAGAAGCTGAAGGATAAATTGACGACCGCACCGGTACTTGCTTTACCTGTGAGCGGCAAAGAGTTCACTGTGTATACTGATGCATCGGGCAACGGACTTGGTTGTGTGTTGATGCAAGACGAGCAAGTAATTGCATATGCTTCTCGTCAATTGAAACCGAATGAGGTCAATTATCCTGTACATGATTTGGAGCTTGCTGCCATAGTCTTCGCCTTGAAGATTTGGCGTCATCATTTATATGGTGAAACTTGTCGTATCTACACTGATCACAAGAGCCTCAAGCACTTTATGACTCAGCGTGAGTTGAACATGCGGCAAAGGAGATGGTTAGATCTCATCAAGGATTACGATCTCGTAATCGATTATCATCCCGGCAAAGCGAATGTAGTTACTGATGCTTTGAGCCGAAATACAGTTACGCCCTTGGCGACGATCAGAGATTTTCACTTGCCAGAGTTGGTGGAGCTGAGATCAACTGGAGCCAGATTGGCTTATGATAATCATGACGGTGCATTAATTGCCCAGATTCTAGCTAAGCCAGTGCTAGATGATCGGATTCGTGATCTTCAAAAATCCGATCCGAGGTTGCAACAAGAACTTCAGAAGTTACAGTTGGGAGAACCATCGGAGTTTTCAGTTCGAAGTGATGGAATTCTGCTATTTCGGAGTCGAATCTGTGTGCCGCACGATCTTGATCTTAAAGGCACCATTCTTCAGCAAGCCCATTCTTCTCCGTTTTCTATGCACCCAGGTAGCACCAAGATGTATCGAACCATCAAGGACCATTATTGGTGGCCTGGAATGAAGAGAGAAGTTGCTGAATTCGTAGCGAGATGCTTGACGTGCCAGCAGGTGAAAGCTGAGCGTCGAAAACCTTTCGGGACACTTCAACCTCTCCAAATTCCCGAATGGAAGTGGGAGCACATCACTATGGATTTTGTGACCGGTTTTCCGCGTGTTAGACGTGGAGTTGATGCAGTATGGGTGATTGTTGACCGACTTACTAAGTCAGCACATTTTCTCCCTGTAAACATGAGATGGAGTGTGAACCAGTTAGCCCAGCTTTACATGAACGAAGTAGTTCGACTACATGGAGTCCCAGCTTTTATAGTTTCAGATCGAGATCCGAGGTTTACCTCACAATTCTGGGACAGCTTTCAGCAAGCAATGGGAACTCAGCTTCGTTTCAGCACTGCTTTTCATCCACAGACTGACGGTCAGTCAGAACGTACTATTCAGATATTGGAAGACATGTTGCGAGCATGTGCACTTGAGTTTTCTAGTGGATGGGACACGTATCTTGCAGCAGCGGAGTTTGCTTACAATAACAGCTACCAATCTAGTATTGGTATGGCTCCATATGAAGCTCTGTATGGAAAGAAGTGTAGAACCCCATTGTATTGGGAAAAAGTGGGCGAGAACCGAATCTTTGACAAAGCAGAAATTGAACTCACCACTAAAAAGGTGAAATTCATTCGTGAACGACTGCAGGCAGCCCAGGATCGAGATCGAAAATATGCTCAGCGAAGGAGGACACCTTTGGAGTTCCAAGTGGGAGATCAAGTGTTCTTGAAGGTCTCTCCTTGGAAAGGTGTTATTCGATTTCGCAAGGCGGGAAAACTAAACCCGAGGTACATTGGTCCATTCCTTGTCACTGAAAGAATTGGACCGGTAGCGTATCGATTGGAGTTGCCACCTGACATGTCTCGGATACATGATGTCTTTCATATATCTATGCTCCGAAAATATGTACCTGATCCATCGCACATTCTTCAAGCACCACCTGTAAAGCTGAAGAAAAGTTTAGGCTTCAAGGTTCGACCTGTAGCCATATTGGATCGAGAGGTTCGATCTTTGAGGAATAAATCGGTACCTTTGGTATGAGTTTTGTGGAAAAGCTCGCAGATTGAGGAGCAGACTTGGGAGCCCGAGAACGACATGAGATGTGATTTCCCCCATTTGTTTGATGTTTAGTTTGTTTAAATTTCGAGGACGAAATTTTTGTAAGGAGGGGAGAGTTGACACGCCCGGACCTAGTCCACACGTGTCAAGTTGTATAAAGATGTATTGTTGTCTTGTCTTAATACCAAATTAGACTTCCCATGGATGTTTTAAAGTTCGTTTAGCTCGATTTCAAGCTTAAAAACCCTAAAATTGAAGTTTCGTTATGTGGGCCCCACTTGGACACGTATCCCAAGGATGTTTGACCGAGTTGACCGGAGTCAACTAGACCTTGTTGATTCCGGCGCCGGAACTGGTCAGAACCGACGCCGGAACTGACCGAATTATTGCGGCCGAGACCCCCATTTTCATTTCACTTCTCTTCTTCATTTTCCCGAGCTCTCTCCTCAAATCTCTTCAAGATCAACTCTGTAATCTCCTTTCTAACACTCAATCAAACATCAATATCAACTTCTTTTGCCTTCTTGAAGATCAAAACACCAAGATTTACAAGAAAATCATCAAATCTTGAAATTTGAAATTTTGGCGACAGATTGTTCATCAGCTCATATCTTTTGATTCAACCTTGGGTTGAGGCTGAGAATTTGGAATGTTGTTCTAGACTCATCAAGCTTTAATTTGATAGTTTATATGCTTGATTTCATGGTCTGTGCTAAGAGAATTTGATGATTGAAGTTGAGATTTTTGTTTTGCCAGAAATAAGTCAACTCTTAATGTTTTGATTCAAAAATTCGAGCATGTTAAATGGTTTGATTCCGTTCTTGAAGCTGTAAATCCTTAGATAATGTGTTTAACTTGCTGCGTTTCAATTTTGGTGCGGATTGGTATTGAATCGAACTTGAATCGGGCTGAAGAAAATTGAGGCCGAAACTCGGCCTTATTTCCAGAACAGAACCGGCGCCGGTTCTGACTAGTTCCGGCGCCGGATCATCACTGTCCAGGGGCAAAATGGTCATTTTGCAATCCTAGAACCCATTTGACCTAATTGACCTACGGACTTGCCAATTTTATTCCGAGACCTTTAATTGGTTTTGTTTTATGATTTAATTGTTGGTTGAATGCCTTTATTAATCAAATTAGATTTTAATTTGATTATTTAGGTACGTGATCGTACGAGTTTTGGACCGGTAGCAGTTTGAGCTAAGGCATTCGTGGGTAATCGGGGAGTATACAACTCTCCTCACTTGTGAGTGGCTTGGATTATATTGGTTGACCATTGAGGGTTAACCGTTTTCAAATTTATTTATAAATGTTTATTTAAATTTGTTTATATATGTTTTGGGGTATGAATTGTCCACCCTCACACACCCAGTTTACAAATGATTTAAAGGGTGGGAATTTCAATAAATTGTATATATTGATATAATTATTGATTATTGTATGGGGAACGATACCCTTGAGAGATTGATATTATTATTGATTATTGTATGGGGAACGATACCCCTAAGAGATGAGAAATTTAGCGTTGTCCTCGGGGCTCCAATATGTGGGAGCGTGGACCGAGTTGAGAGCATGCGTGTTACTCAGCCGTGAACCGCCTATCGAGGGGCACGGTGAGTCGCTCCTGGTTGCGAGAGGCGCGTAGGGAAACTCGCCAGGACTCCTATATGCTGTGTTCCACCACAGTATGGCAAACGTAAAGGGAATGGGCCAGAGAGTAAAGTAAAAATGTTTTAAAAGTATAAAGTAACCCTTGACGGTCCAGTGGATACCCCAGTGCACGGGTATACCTTATTGGGACGATTTCATATGCCTGCCCATTTGGAGATATTATTATTGATTTGATATTTGATTTGGTTTGGGATTTCATATATATTTCAGTAAATGATTTATTAAATTGATATTTGGATTATTTCATATCCCCAGCCTGAGGTGATCAGTCTTTATAACCGAGTCTCTCACTGGGTACAAGTTTATGTACTCACCCCATTCACTTTTGTTGTCAGATCATCAGTCTTTGGATGGCGGACGTCCTGGTGGCCAGTGATTCCAGTACGACACTGTGGACACGACTTTGTAGGTGCCACCTCATTTTACTTGGTATATCTTGGCTCGGAATATTATTACATCTTACATATATATTTGTGTATTTATAAATAATACCTTCCGCTGCATGGAGCACTGTAAGATGTGTGACTTTATTTTTAAATACTTTTGAATTATATTATCTATGATAAATTCGTATGTTTTCATATATTGCTCAAATATCCTTTATTTTTAAGCCTTGTGCCATCTTGGTTGCCCGCCTGACGAGGAACGCATCTCTAGGTGGTACGGCGGTTGTCGCGTGGCCGAGCCTGCGGGTCGGGGCGTGACACAAAAGCCAAGTGAAAGTCTCTACTCTTTTTGGTTTCATAAAGACAATAAAGACATGAAACGTTTTTCTTTTCTTGTCTCAAGCCTATGATGAAATCCTAGCCATCCAATTAAAACAAGCAAAAGACCAAGGCACATGACCATTAAAATGGCCATGGGGTTAGACCCCACATAACAGCCCCCAGCTAAAACTAGCATTGGGGTTAAAGAAACATACTGATCCATGCTTGTTGACTTTGCTTCTGTAGAACGAAATCAGCGGCCTCCAACTTCTTCACCAAGGTCAATGATTTGATGTTCACCCCATTCCAAGATGCTTGGCTGTAAATATCGGAGATCTTCTTTAGGTTTGCTTCAGATGCTTCTGTTTTCATTTTGAACTTATTTCCTTCTGTCATAACCACTAAATTTTATGTTGTTATATAATAGACTGTATCAAATGCAAGCTCAAGAGTGTGACGCATAGGCAATCGCCAATCATTTAAACCTAGAATTTCTGGGCTATGCTTTTTCTCAGGACAGCTTGACTAGCCTTTTAGCCTAATCAAAGAGTTGACGGTAGAGGCAAATTGATACGTGTCGCAAAGCACCAAAAATAACCTCGCTACTCTAACATGTAGTTAGGGAAGTAAGGGTCGATCCCACAAGGAGCTATCCAATTTATCATTACTTTCACAAAGCATATATCAAACTAAACAAGAATTTAAAGAGGGGGTTTTGTATTGGTGTTGGAAATAAAATATAAGGAGTTATCAAGTATGATAATAATAATGCAATGTATGATAAAATAAAACCTCCAATCTATTGTATGATCAATCTTTCAACCTAACACTTGATCATTGATTCACTAACCAAACATTCTACTCATTAATTGGTTAACCCCATGGATTAGAAACCAGTTTCAAATCTATGGATCTTTCCTAATGTTGATTAACCATGAATCTAAGTCACTATTAATCCTTCCTCTTATGGCTAATTTGAATCCTAGCAATCCAAATTCAAGCCTAGAAGAGCAATAAACTAGTGAAAGATGAAAGCTAACAACAATCAATAATAAACCCAGCATTCATTATTCAAATTGCATCTTCAAATCTCTTTGAATGTAAAAACATCCTCTTGCTACTCAAGTTCTAAGAAATCACCAAACTCTAGCATTGGAGTTCAAATATTAGCATGCTAATGAGCTACTCAATCAATCATTTGCAACTAATTAACTAAGCAACCCAAAAGACAAGATAACAAACATGATCATCATCTTTAAAGCACAAGAGATAGAAGAACAATCAATGAACAAGAAAGCATTAAGAACAAGAACCTCACAAGTGCAGATCAAAGTGATTGAATCTTATAATATATTGGAGTTATAGAGTTTTGCTAAACGAAAATTACAAGAAGAGAAGAACCCAGCAAAGACACAAACTAAAAACTGAACTCCAACTCCCCTTAGCTGCTTCTTCTCTTTCGGCTATATGCTCCACAGCTCTCTGCCCACTTCTCCTCAATAATTCCCTTCCAGATAAGATAAGAAATCCTAAGAATAAAATAAACTAAAGTAGAGGCCATTAAGGAAAAAAGGGAGACAAGTCTGAGGAAATTGGGGATTTATTTATGACTCTTCTCCACTGAATCCTCGGGATATGTTTTTTCAAGGATTTGATAATGGAATGAAAGCATTTAAGTGGGTCTGCCGACATTTTGACTCTGTTAGCCGTCGACGTCTCTGCTTGTTTTCTTCATATTTTTCCCAGCTCGATTGATCCGTCGACGTCTAAAGATGTGCATGTCGACGTCTAAGTATTTAGCCTTTGTGTATTCGAAGTCAGAAATTTCTACCCGTCGACGTCTAGAGTCTAGCCGTCGACGTCTGGCATTGGGAACTCTCTGGAATTGTTGGCCGTGGACGTCCAACTTCAATCCGTGGACGGTTGCTTTGGATTCCATAATTATGGTCATCGAGTAGCTTGTCCGTTGACGTCTAGTGATTTGGCCGTCGACGTCTCTGCTTGTGCAAGTGATCTCGTGTCCATTGCTCAAGCAGCCGTCGACGTCTACGTGGTTACCCGTTGACGGCTCTGCAAGTTTGTTCAATTAAGCATGGAAATTGTCCCTTTTTAGTTCAAACTTCATTCTTCCTCTTAAGTACACCTACAAGGCAAAATTGAGCTAACTTAGGCCTTCCAACATTAAAATAGGAGAAAGAGGGGCGATCTTAAGTCCCAAATTAAGCAATAAAAAGGAGTTTAACACAAATCCATCTCGATACAAAGAAGTCATGTTAAGGGAATATGTTGCCAAATTTCTATCTAGCTTACTTGATGAGAAGCTTATTATAGATTACTACAAGCTATGAATCCAACTAGCAACGCCATGACAAGCCAATCTAGAAGAAGGTTAAGCATTTCAGTTAGTCTATGTTGGCCATCTATAAATTACTGTATTGTAGAACCTTAACCCTTTAATCTTTGTACAATTTCCCTATAAGAACATTAATGGCAATTTATAAGAATTAGCCGTGATGAGAAAATTTAATTTATGGAGTAATGATATTGAATATTTTGCAAATTGGTACCTTTGAGATAAAATTTTGAATTTTTAAAAGATTAAGGACCAGGATTTAATTTTTCCCAAAAAGGGAAATTATATAAAGAATTAAGGGTGAGGCCACGGTGTTGGAGACTTGGAGTTGGTAAGTGAGAAAAATAACTAGTTTATTATTACAAAGACCAATTTACAACTAGCCAACAGCTTGGCTTTCTTACACTCACTCATTACAACACACTAACTAATTAACCACTCACTAACTAATTAACCACTCACTCATGCACTTGCTATACTACAAACACTACAATTCTTGCTCACTTAATTGCTTCACTCCATTCTTCGTTGCACTTACCACCCAATGCACTTCATCTATTTATAGTTGAAGCAAATTGACTTTGGAAGCTTTATGGTAATTTCTTGGTGCAGAATATCTGTACCACAGTTAATGTTATTCACCACAAATCTAAGCCTATGGTCCCCTGTATGTCACCTATGCTAACCCATTCGAATTTATGTTACTTCAATTTTTACCACAAGTTAAGTTGGTAAAAAGTAAAATATCTAAAGCTTGCATGCCCAGTAAGTTGTCCAAGAATGTTCTAGAGTAGGTGTTGCATTTTAATACTCCCCCTCCTCAACTACTACTGTCTCCAGCTGCTGGCCATTTAGTCATCCTGCGTAGCCTTTTGAACTCTTCAAACTTTGCTCCATTAAGCCTTTTGGTGAATACGTCGGCTACTTGATCTTCAGTCTTGATATACTTGATCTCGACTTCTCATTTCTAGCACAAAGTGATAGTGTATCTCCACATGCTTGGTTCCCCCATAAAAGACTGGATTCTTTGTCAAGCATATAGCTGATTAATTGTCACAGTAAAGCTGCACTAGAGAGTCAAATGATTTATGTAAGTCTTTTAATAATTGTACAAGCCACGTATTTTCTTGATTGAATGGATGTGGTTTATATGTAGTAGGTTTGAAATTAATGAAAATACTGTTACATGGAAATCCGTTTGTGGTCTTGATTGAATTGTATGTATCAAGTGAAAATGTTCGTTTCATGTTAGCCAGCCTAAGCCCAATGGAAATGATTGATCTTTTAGAATATATACTACTATATATATGAAGTGTCTGATTGCATTCTGTTCTTGGTTGCTTTGGAAGGGTTTGTTTTCCAAATAAATAAAGGTGAAAGGTTGTGAGGATTTAGTTTGTGTTCCGAGTTAAAATTGCCGCAGGTTACTGCGCGCTCTAGAGCTGGCATACCTCAAAGACTTATAAAATGGCACACAAATGTGACTCCAATCCCCATTTAACTTATATTAAGCTCTCAATTTATGAATTAATTGAAGTGATGGGTGTAATTGAAATTTTCTAAGTTTAAATTTGTCGCCAATTAAACAAAAAATTGATCATTTGGAATTTTGGTGTAGTTTTAATTAGTTGAGGGACTTATAAACAATTTTACCAAAATGGGGAATATAAAAGCCAATAAATGGCTGAGATAGAAAGCCCGGCTTTCTCTTTCTCTTTCTCTTTTCTTCCACCATTTTCTTCCTCACTCAAACTCTCTCTCTCTTTAAAGACTAAAATCTTCTCCCTAGTCAAACTCTTTCAAAACTAAACCAAATTGGACATGCAAATACCTATTTATTTCACAACTTCAAAACTTAGCCTATTCATGCCCACCTTGACATGCAACAACTATATGCAGTGGTTGGGCATGAACTGCCAAATTTAAGATAGGTACAGCATTGGACTTCAACTGTGAAGAAAATTGAACTTGAACCTCAGATCTCTCAATGCTCAGGAAGAGGGCCAGTATAATAAAAAGTTGGTTGATCTTTAGAGACAAACTTTATATATTGTTATTCTTCAAAAAAAACTATATATATTGTTATAGATATTTTTTCAATAAAAAATAATAGTAAAGGCTTATGCCTTCTAAATTTAAAACTCATAAAATATCATAAACTGGAAGGTGGTGCCCATTTAGTAATTTCCTTATAAAGTTTCTCTAGGGAGAGTGCTTCCATAAAAATATTTCTAGGGAATAATTCTCATGGGAAAATAAATTGACACATTTGGTATTAATATAGAAAGTTACAATTAAATTCCATGAAAACTAATTTGAAGCATCTGATTAGTTTAAACTTTCTATGAAGAGTTACAATTAAAAGAGTATTTATGGGCATTTTTAGAAATTTATTATTTTTACACTTTCCCTTAAACTAGGGAATTCAGATTTTCACCCACTCCTTTAGAATCACTTTTTTTTATATGAGGGAGAGTAATTCCAGAAAGGATTATAACTTTCCCTATTTTTAAATTCCCTATTTTTAAAATATGTCAAACTTTTCCTAGAAAGTAGATTAAAAATCCCCAAACCAAACCACCTCCTAAGGCAATCCAAATGGAATATTTGCTGTTGTTAAGAAAGTATTTTGTCGCCTATTCATTCTTTGTCTTGTACGGTACTCCAATATCTTAAGGGGGCGTTTGGTTCGGGTAATCTGAGATAACCTTAGTTATGTGATTAGTTCCATTGAAGATAACCTATACATATGACCTGAAAGATTACCAAATTGTGTTTGGTTCAATATATGTCAATGTTAGATTAATCTGTTTGGTTGGGGGTTATGCTTTTTGTCAAAATTGATATTTTACTATTATGTCCTCACTTAAAGACTTGTAGTTTATTTCTTTTTTATACTATGTATCCTATATTTTTCAAGTCTTTTTATTTCAACAATTATATATGACTAACAAAACAAGTTTTTCTTCATTGAACTTAACAAAATAATATTTATTTGTTTCATTAAATTAAATTTTACGTAATTTACATAAGGAAAAAAATATATGTTTTATACTTGAGTCTTGTGAAAAAATTAATTGGGTAAGTCATATGCACAAATTATATAATTAATAATATTTTAATGATTATATGAGTTAAGTTTAATTATATTTATTTATGACAAAAAAATTATGTTTCTAGTTTAATTGAACTAACATATATTTAAATAGTTTTTTTAGTTAAAATATATTTAAATAGTTTAATAATTATATAAGTTAAGTTTAATAATATGCTTCTTAAAAAAATACTTAAAAAGAATGTTGTAATTCACCAATTACATTGGTTTATTGTGGTCCAAAGGAATAAAATAGTGAGGGCAAATTAGGAAAAAATTTAAGATAACTTGGTTATCTCAGAATACCTAAGAACTTGGAGGTTATCAGATAACCTGATTTTGAGGTTATATCAGATAACCTGATAACCTTGGTTATCTCATTACCTCAAACCAAACAAGGGCATATAAGATAACTAAGGCCAGATAACCGGGGTTATCCTAGATAACCCCCAACCAAACGGGCCCTAAAAGCATGTTTGTTATACCAAATTGAATTAGATAGAATAAAGAGAAAAATTACATGTAATTTGTAGTGTGGTTTAATAGTAATAACATAAATTTGTATTGTGTGGAGGATTATTCATAAGATGACTTATGGGCATGTGGGCCGGGTCAAGTCGGGCTTTGACTTGAGAAAAATATGGATTTGGCTTGTCCAGGCCCGGCCCAACCAAAAATTCGGGCCTTACCATTTGTCCTCGGCCACAAAAATTTGAATATGGTTGTCCAAGGCCCGCACAAAAACCAGTCCAAATTTTTTTACTTCAAATAAAAATTAAAAAAATAATAATTATAACATTATTTAAAAAAAAAACCAAGAATTATTATAGAAAACTATTTAGAATTATTTAAGATTATATTTTTCTTTAAAAATATTTCTAACATGTAATATTTAAAATACTAATCTTATATACATATATAATATTTTGGAAACTAAAAATATTATAATTATATTATATAAAAATATGGGTCGGGCTGGATCGGGCTATGGCTTCAAAGCATAAAACCAAGGCTGGGCTTGTTTTCTAAACGGGCCTCCTTTCTTGTCCAAGGCACGATATTCGGGCCTAATATTTTTGTCAAAACCCACCCAAGTTTTGGGCGGCAGACCTTTAGGCTTCGACAGGTAGTCCGACCCTTGAGCAGGTCTACTTCGGATTACAAAAATAAAAATAATGTAATACATGAAATTGAACTAATTTATTTTTTTAATTGTATATAAAATACTCCCTCCGTCCCATTTTATCTGTCCTTTTTAACTGTATCACAATAGACAAGAAAACTGTTTTTTCGTCAAATTCTATAGTTATTTTTCCTTTTCTTTCCCTTTTTACCCTTTTCTCTCTCACACCCTATACTACACATTAATGTCTTTGAACTCTTTTCCTCTGAGACACGCAGATACACACACACACACACACACACACTCTCTCTCTCTCTCTCTCATTGCTCCATTTTTCTTAAAGCCATTTTTACTTTTTTCTTAAAGCCATTACTACTTTTTTCTTAAAGCCAAGCAGAGAGTGGTTGCACTACAATTTTCAATGAAATTACTGGCTCCTTTCTAGTTTGAAAACTTGAATCAAAATTTCTTTTTGATTTCGAATGATTTCCAGTTACCACCAAAAAATTTGATTCCCACCAAAAATTAATTAAAGGAAATTTTCATTTTGATTTGGAAGAAAAATACTGAATGGCAAATTCTCCTTCTTTCATAATCCCAAATTTGTCTCATTATTCACCATTCCATTTCCTTTCCTCCAATCTCAGTCACACTACCCACCAAGCTTCCGGCCTCAATTTTGAAGAAACAAAGGAGGAACGGAGGGTTAGCTTTAGTGAGAATGGCTTGGGCTTGAATGAACCGGTGAAGCTTATTTCCTTAAAAAATAAGGACTACCCATCTCGTTTCTTGCAAAGCTTTCCCTAGTAAGAAGTTTATTTTCATTGTTTCAACAATTTTAATAGCTATTTTTTGTTTTCTTTTAGGTGAATCGATGTTATTTTTTGTCTTCTTATTTCAACAATTTTGACATTTTTTTTTGTTTTCTCTCACTGTCCTTTTTAACCCATAATATTAGCTTATGTATTTTTTTGGTAAGGTATAGTGCCATAGACTTGATGGATCTTTTATTCAATGAAAAATAAAAAAAATTTATCATTAGAGATGTTACAATTCCTATTCCCCGGTGATGGATCTTTCTCCTCTGCTTCAACCACTATTGAAAAAGCTATCGTATCTTAAGAGACTTTTTCTTTCAGCTTATTTTTTGGATGAACTTGGAACCCATTTTCTCTTTAATCAGATTGTATAGTTGGAGTATTTGATCTTTTCTTGGAACAAAGTATACCCATTGAAATTAGTTTGGTTTTACAATGGATTTGAAAAAGAGATTGGTTTATTTAAAGAAGAGTTCTTTTAATGTTACCCAGTGTTTGTCTGTGTCTTAAAGAAAGTCAGTAAGGTTAAAGTAGTAAAATTACATATAGGTGGACAGATATTTTGGGACAGTGATTTCTTCTAGAAGTGGACAGATATAATGGGACGGAGGGAGTAGTAATTGTAAAAGTAAAATCATTTCCATACGGATTACAAAAATAAGGGTAATATAATAGACGAAATTATACTTTTTTTTCTCACTTACATTGAAAATAATAGCAATTATAAGATAAAACTCTCAAAAGAAAAATGGTAGTTTGATGGAGGGTGAAATTAAAAATTTACAGAAACATTGATTGAAAAAGAATGACCATCAACCTTTTAGTTGCAAAAAAAATGAAAACAACCATTAGCTTTTAAGTTATCAGGAAAATGAAGGATCATACCACACAAAATATTTAACATACTTAAATAATCAAAATTTTTCCTCAAAAATATTTCTGATTAAATATAATTATTTTTTACTCCATTTTTTATCTTACTTAATACTCTTTATGATTACCACAAAATATTCCTTTCTTTAATTGTATAGATACGAAACTGGATTATATATTATATAAGAAATTTAAATGTATATATATATATATATGTAAATTAAATAACATGAGGTAAAAAATTTAAATATAATCATAAAACCAAAAATTTTTTGAAAAGAAAACTTGTGAAAAATGAAAAATTATCGTTCTTTTTTTAGGGAATAAAAAATCATAGATTAAATGTGTTTAATACAATAAAATTACAATAAATAACCTACACAATGTGAGAGATGAGCTCACAGAGTCTTTTACTGGTCCGGCCACCCACTCTGGGTCTGACCACCAGTGTCACCACTACTTAAGGTATTGTCCCTTAACCATCATAAATTTGAGTACCAACATGCGTGCAACACTCCTCGAACCCAGGTCACCAAGGGTTTTGTTGCTTCTATGCGCACGCCTCTCACCAATTGAGCTGCAGCAGAGGACAATACCTTGAGTAGTAGTGACACTGGTAGCCGGGTCCAGAATGGGTGGTCGGACTAATAAAAAGCTCTATGGGCCTATCTCTCACAAAAGTTGTCCCTAGACATCCTTCAAAGCCGATTTTATATTCTTCTTACTTCTCAACAGTTATTTTTATAACAAAAATCACATAAAAAATTTTGATATTTTTCATAGGTACATATGATCAAAGTTAATGCCACGTTAGTATAGGGTCCGTTTGTTTCACCATTTCAATGAGATTGGCTCCATTTGGGAGCCAACTGCACCGAAACTGTGCTTAAGTAGTAATGGTGCGATGGAATTTGCCTATGTTGCAAACTCAAACACACCAACAGTGGAAATTTCCACTAGGTTGACTAGTGCTTTTTCTTTTTGCTTCTCCTTTATCTTACGCTTTATTCTTTTATTTTTTATTATTTTATTTATCCTTTACTTTAAACCTATAATGGTTATTTTTTATTCTCATCTCATTGCTATTTTATCAAATACATATTTTTTCACTGCTAAAATTTTAAGCTCACCACTACAATATTATTTCAATCTCACAGAAATCAATCACACTACTACCAAACGGAGCCATAGTTAACGGTGAAAATTTAAAATCATTAATAATTAGAATAAAATTGACAATAAAAAAAAATAGAGGGATCTAATTTGATTAAATAAAAATAGATAAATTAAATCTACACTTTTCATATATTAGAGAAACTAAATATATAATTTAATCGATTTTTAAATGCATGTGTGCACCAATACTATTTCCTTACCCGGGGCTTAGCCCAGGCCTTTATCTAGTTTTCAGTTTTCACCAAATAAAGTACCACAAAATCTTGCCCAGAGCGAGGCAATGGGCATTGTTTTTATTCAAAATAAAAAAAATTTGCTTTTCAATAATTATGATATAATATATAAAATTTGAAAATATAAGTAATTATATTGATTCTACATTAAAATTATTTATATATCTTTAGTAAACGAATTTCAAAAAATAAATTCTTAACTAATAAGTATGAAAAAGGATGAATCCAATTACTAAACATATCAAATAAGAAATATAAAATAAAAATTCATAATTTAAAAAGAAAAAAAACTAAGTTTACCGTTATAATTTAATTGCAATATTATAACAAATCTTTTTCATTTTAAAAAATGAAATTATTTTTCTTTGACAAAAAACTAAAATGTAGGCCTATTTAATTAAACTCAACTTTATACGTATGTTTGATGGATTTTTTTTTCATGAATACATATTAATTAATTAAAATAATATTTAATATATTTTAAAAAATATAAAATAAGTTAAAACAATAATTTTCAAAATAATTAAAAAGTTTTTCTACCCAATATAAAGTGAAAAAAAAATCCAATTAAAAGCCTAACTTTCACATGAAGTCATGAACTATCTAGTCCATCTCTCTCTTCTTTTATAGTAATATACAAAAGTCAAAGTCCATAAACTCTTTTCTACAATAACAAAAAAACCCGTCATGAGTCGTGACAAACTTTCATGCCACCAAAGAGTTGTTAACGCATTAGACCATGTATCTAATTTTAATAGTAAGGAGTGAGGATTGATGATGATTGACGTTTTCTCACTGCTGGTTTTATATTCGTTACAACCATTTCAATCTCACGTCACAGCCCACAAGCACTAGGCTTGTTCAGGGGCCAATCTCCACAAGAAGTGCCATTCCCAGAAAGAATCCCCCCAGCTCCCGCCTTCTTTTTAAAAAATAGTAACTTTTTTGTTAAAGAATTTTTAATTAAGATTATCATTTCTCTTCTTCATCCTACCGCCACCACTATCTTACTGAAAAAATACATTCTTCATCCACATCTCGGTCTCATCCTCACAGTTTCAATCACACCACTCTAACTAATCTCACCGTCGTCACTTTTTTTTTTGTTGTCTTTAAGAGTCAGCGTGACAAAGGAACTTTTTTTAAGGAACCTTAGCTATGGAGGAGTCAGTGGTCAATGACGAACAAGCAATATTACAGTTAGTATGCGGGATTAGAAAGTTGTGTTCTAAATTGGCCGTGCACGCAGATACCTTGCCATGTCGCAGAAGAGAAAGGATGCCATGTCGCAGAAGAGAAAGGAAAGAGCAGAGACTCGCCTCTATACTGTTATAAAGGTACAACCTTTTCTAAGGCTTCCCGCTCTTTCTCTCCTTTTCTTAAATATATGGTTTCTGATCCCATTTTCAATGCTATTAGGTTGCGCGTAGTGAGGACCTAGTTGAACAGATTGGGAAAGATATTTACTTTGGTCTTGTGGATCATAAGAAAGTTCGTAGCTTTCGAGTTCAGAAACAGATGCCCTTTAGAGCTTTCAAGGTACTTGGTTGTGATGTTAGATTTTTTCCATTTTAATTAGGTTCTAATCCTTATTAGCTTTTGGGAATTTGCTAAATTGAGAATTATGAGTTCATTAATTACTTTTTCAATTATTCTAGCGAGTCCATTAATGGGTGCTTTCGTGGTTCCTTTCCTGTATGAATATAATGGGGATTTTGGCAATTTTACTTCCAAGGGTTTTGTTTGAGACAATTTTACTTTTGTGGAACTAACTAATTCTAGCTAGGATGGATCCTTTAATGGAACAGAGTGCGTCATAACTTCAATACTGATGTACCTTTACTAGTACTGAAGTGCTTAGCAGCTTTGTTTCTCTCATTCCCTCGTTTTTCTATTCTCTGTCTTCTTCTTTTCCTCTTTTCTTTCGCCTTAAACCCATTGTAGAAGCAGGTTCTTTGATCCAAAACTCAGCAATGCAGATTCATCTCGGTCATTTTGTACTACTTTTGAGTTTGGATTCAACCGAGAATTAGTGAAATTACAGTCAAAGAACATAAACTCAAGCACCCTAATTGTATCCTGTAATACCCAAAACTCTCAAATACAACCACAAAAATCTAATGAAATAGCTAAGAACCATGTTACGCCGTTAAATCAGCATCATATTCATGCTTTGGTAATCAAAGAACGAGGAGAGTTTGAGGGATTTGTTACAGCTGGGAAGGGCTCAGTTCCAGCAAGGGAGCTAGTAGAACCAGGGCAAGAGGGTTGAAGAAAAAGGAAAGAAGGGAAAGCTTTGATTGGCCAGTAGATTCTTGCTATTAACGAATTTACAATGACTGGAGTGGTGTGGGAATGTGATTTGAGAGAGCAAAAGCAGAAAATGAATAGTACAATAAGAGAAAGAAAAGGATAGGTGCACTATAACGTGTATCAGTCATGTTCTTATCCATTTCTTTTTATATTATGTCAAAAAGGCATCATTAGGTTGGCTAAAGGCTGCCAAATTTATAAAATTATGATAACCAGTAAAAGAATTAAATATTACTGCAGGTGGTTTTTTTTTATGCTAAAATAGCGTAGTGGTGTGATTCAGTGTAGTTTTGTGGGGTAGGTTCTAGTGGTGAGCTTGAGCTTGAGCTTGAGCAGCCCACTGTATCAACTCAAACTCGATCAATTACACTCTTAGCATTAATTACGTAATTGCGTTGATCAAGGTTAGAGCGTACGTAAACGAGTGGATTGGCAAAAAAATAATCTCATTCAAGATTTTCTTAGTGAAAGCTATCAATTAAAAAGATTGGACAGTAATTCTGGCAATTTTGCAACAACCCGAATTTCCTTTAAGATCTCCAGATTTAGATGGTTTAACGCCCCTAAGTTGGTTTCCCATTGTTTCCCCCTAAAAACTTTAGGGCTAGATAACAATTACGGTGTGTAGATTTCTTGTTGAGCTCTTGACTGAGTGAGCTCAAACTATAAAGTTGAAAATTTTGGCTGACTTGTGTCTCTAAGTTATGAAGATTGAAATTTGTAGATCCGGTATGGATTTTAATTATGACTGTTGTGAAGAATTTTGCATGAAGAATTTGTGAGAATGGAGATGTTGAATATATTTGAAAGTAACATTTAATGTGAAATTGATGAAAAAAGATGGTTTTTAGAGATTAGGATTCCACATGATAAGTATCCTAATGTTAATGTTGGAAGTTAAGTTTGGAGTGTTTGATAAAAGATTTGAGACTGATTACTAAATGTTGATCAGGATGGGAAATGATGCATTTTTACTGTTAATGAAATGTCCTGTTTCTGTTGTTTAACATCCCTTGTGTATCATTCATATGTGATTCCATGACATTCCAAGTTTAACAAATATGTATTAGATGCCTCGGTGGAATATGCACCTTTTGTATTGGTATGAAAGGAACACCTTTTAAGTAAAAGCTCCTAGTCTTAATTTTGGACGATTAAGTAATTGTAGAAATTTTTAGTTTTTCCCTTCTTGCTTTTGTTTTGATCTAGCAGTTAAAAAGGATCATATAGTTTTAACTTTTAACTGCTTTAAAAACAACCATTTGATGATTTTAGTTAAAAGTTTATGGTTTTCTCCATGTACACGGACCCTGTAGTGTCTGTCATTAATGTGCGGTTGTTTTCTTGCAGTATTGGGTCGTTAAGAATTGCTTTGATGGTACTGTTATCAATTAGATCTCTTCTCATTTGTTTCTTATATTGTATTTTGTATTTGTGATGATCTTTTTTTGTCTTGATTTCCAACTTTAATTTCTCTATTCTATAAGTATTCAAGTCCATGTCCAGTAAAGTTAAAGTTTCTCGACCTTAAACATCTTAACATTTATTCAGGAAGAAGCTGCTAAAAAGTTTGGTATTCCTGTGCAATATCAACGTTTTTGGTTGTGGACAAAGCGACAGAACGGTACATACCGTCCACATCATCCATTAACCCCTCAGGAGGAAGCACAGTCAGTAAGTGACTTTTAATTTTTCTGCCCGTAATTGCTTAACCTCATGCATGTATTTTGGCCAATATCTGCTGTTGAGTGACGGCTTTAGATGAACTGTTTGTTTTAATTGATCCTAATTCTATAGTTCTATTGGTTGTCTCATTTGGCTTCTTTGTCAACATAAAATTTTGTATCGCACTGCTACATTTGACTTGTCATTGCATTATATAAATTGTGAGTGATTATTAAATTGTTACTGAGCACCTATTGAGGACATATCATGTTGGTAATAGCCAATAAAAGAAGTCTTGACCTGGTGAAGGGGCACTGATATTTTCTAGGATGATGGAGTAGGTCTAAATGATACAGGAGCAAAGCTTAGGTTATTTGTGGATGCCTGCTTGTAAGTTACAAGAGCTCATGCACTTCTTTATTGTTTCACTCGCAATTGATCTAATTTGAGATCATGTATTGGAGGATGGTCATCGCCATTGACAGGCTGCATTGTAACATTATATCAAGAGTCTCTGTGAATTCTGTACATGGGATGAAATTTGAATTATGTGTAGTATGTGTGGTTGCATAATGAGATTCATCTACATATTCCTCCTCACCAATATTGAATTACATTTTTACTAAACCTTTCTCTTTTCAGGGTTACTTGAAGCATAAGATTCTGCTTTTGTGTTTACATTTTATATAATTCTTAATGGTGTCCACCACCTTATCTGCTTTGTGTTTTTGTCGTTCGTTTTCCTAATTACATCATTTGGTGTATAATCCTGATCTTTGTAATAATAAATTTCTGTTTCTCTAGGTAGAACAACTGAGAGAGGTTTCAAATGAGGCAAATAATTCAGAGCTTAAGTTGTTCCTGGAAGTGGAGCTAGGGCAGGTACATACTTGATATTCTATAAGGTAGTAAGATAGACACTAAGTTCCTAATGGGTCTAATCGTCTTGTGTTTGGCAGCCCTTGTCTGCTATTATTTGTCACTATGATGGATCTCTACTTTTGACTGATTTCTAGTGTTATCCAGGATTTTCAGCCGGTTCCTCTGCCAGAGAAGACTAAAGAGGATATTCTTCTTTTCTTTAAACTATATGACCCTTTCAAAGAAGAACTCCGGTAATTCCCGCTTCCCACAGTTCCTTTTTGTGGAATTATTAATGATTACTGATGCCTCTACTGCTTTGATGCCAGTTATGTTGGGAGGATGTTTGTGAAGGGTGTTGGCAAGCCAATTGAAATACTGACAAGGATCAACAAAATGGCTGGCTTTGGTCCAGATGAGGATATTGACCTTTATGAGGTTGTCTATCCAGGTTTTCTTTATTTTGTTTTAGATCGATCTGATTTTAAAATCAAGTTATATGTACCACGTCTCACTTTTCTCCTCCGCATACAGGAAATAAAATTTGAACCCACTGTCATGTGTCCTTACATTCACAAGAACCTCACATTCCTTACCAGCAAGGTACGATAAATCATTGCAAATTTTAGTGGTTTCTTTCGTAAGTTGGCTGACCATTGTCATAAATTACTTTTGTACTTTTTATTCAATTTTGATTTATATTTAATTTTCTGTCTTTCTGAACTTTTTTTTTTTAAATTACAGTTAAAAGATGGAGATATTATATGCTTCCAAAAATCATCTGAAATCGGAATCGAACAATGCCGTTATCCTGGTGTTCCTTCATTTCTGGAGTATGTGCATAAGCGTCAGGTATAAGATGAATCTTCTTGGTGGCAGGATTCATTGTTTGAACTAATGTTTTTCTTATATGAAGATTGACAATTTGACAAGGTTCTCATTTTCCTTTCCCTGGCCACGGCATTTGTTCTATTTATTGATTTATTTGTTTTATACTTGTGACAAAATATGGGTTGAGAGTCCTTGATGATTTTGATGGCAGATTTTATTTTGAAAAATAAAAATGTTTGACCAAAGTTTTCACTTTTCTTGGGGACAAAAAGGGATCTTTGTAAATATCCTTTTCCCCTCACATAATTAGAATTTTAGAAGGTGGGAAGATTTTGATGTGCTATCAGATTAAATGAACTAGCTTTTATGTGTAATATCTATTCTAAGTCTAGAAGTTGAGAAGTTATGCTAAATCTGATGATTGGAGATCTGAGATTTAATTTGAATCTGATTATTTTATATTGCACATGTTTTGAAATTTAGTTTAATTGGTGAATTTTATTCTCAAAATAAGTTTTTATTTAATTAATCTTATGTAGGTTGTCCGATTTCAATCTTTGGAAAAGCCAAAGGAGAAAGATTTTACTCTTGAGTTGTAAGTTTGTCCTATCACAAAACTTTACACGTTTTTAGTGGATACATTCTGAGGTGAGCATACTGATTTTGATGAATTTCTGCTTAATGGTTGTTCATGATCTTGCTATCAAATGTCTAGATCAAAGCTTCACAGTTACGATGATGTTGTTGAAAGGGTGGCTTGCCATCTTGGCTTGCATGATCCCTCCAAAATTAGGCTTACATCCCATAACTGTTATTCCCGGCAACCTAAACCGCAACCTATCAAGTACCGAGGTGTGGAGCATTTGTCTGACATGCTGGTTCACTACAATCAGGTTTTTCAGGCCTCCAATTGTAATTCTGTTTGATAATAGGTCATTTTTGTAAAAATCTTTATTATTTCTGAACCATGGTATATATCTGTTTTTGCCAGACTTCTGATATTCTGTATTATGAGGTATTGGACATCCCTTTGCCAGAACTCCAAGGCCTCAAAACGTTGAAAGTTGCTTTTCACCATTCTACCAAAGATGAAGTGAGTGCTGATTATTATGATATTAAATGTTTAGGTTACTGCATATTTCAAAGTGTATTCTCCTGTTTTATCCCTCTTAGATTATTTGTTTCCTTAGGTTGTGATTCACACTATTAGATTGCCGAAGTTGAGCACTGTAGGGGATGTTCTTGATGACCTCAGGACAAAGGTATCTATTGCAACTTTGATTTTCCAACCGTAATATTTCTCCTTCAAAAAGTAAATACGTAAAACATGCCTTTAAGCAATTTGAAATAGTTATAGCGGTCATTTTGCTTTTGAGGGAAAGGATTTTCGTTCTATTGCTGATATGTGGCATGTATGCAGTCCCTTATTATACTGTTATGTTTACATTGGGTATGGACTCATCACCCTATTTTCAACTACATGAACGCTGTTCCCTTAAAATGATTTGCTATCACTTTATGGTTTCAAAATTTGTAGAAGGAAATGATAACTTGTGGTTTGCTATGCACTTGAATATATGGTATCTGTGCAAAGGACATTAGGAGAATAAAAATATTGCTTTTGTTACAAGATAATCTTGCTAGTTTTCAAAAATAACTATTGTTAGATACATTGATGTTCCAAATTTCAGAACTGCTATATTTTTTTGGTTTGTTCCAACTGACATGACAAAATGCTTGAACCCTTTGTTCCCAAAAGTCAGATGGGAAAAACAACAAAAACCAACTACAGCTTTTTCCAGTATATGGACCTTTCTACGTGGGCTGGCTTGGTTGTCTTGTGCACCAAATCCTAATTGAGATTAGTAAATGAAGGTTTTTTAATGGTTTCCATTCATGCCATTTTGTTCATCCTCAGCACCTCTTGACTCTGATAGTTCTTTATCCTTTCCCCGATATTTGAACCTGAGAGTTCATTTAGCTCAGGTATGGTTTCGGCTATGGATATGTAATTAAGTATTGAACATTGCCAATTGCTTAGAATAGAAGATAGTGAGATATGTCTAGAAAGGGCTTAAAAAGTGGATAGGCTATGAGGATATTATCCAAATTATAAAATTAGAATCTGTAATACACGTAGTAGTTTAACCGTTTTTTCATGTAAAGTGAAACAGTTGAAGTAGAAAATTTCTTTTCCTGAGATCCGCAAGTCACCCTAACCCCTGTATTGTTTTAAAAGAACCTCCTATGTTTATTCATGGAGCAAGTTGGCCACTCGTTTATCTTTCCAGGTTTTCCTGCTGCTGCCACTTAATACAAAATAAGACTACATTTTTGTGTAAATATCTCAATTTATATCTTTCCACTACGTTAATGCCCCAAGTTACCAGTTGTAAGAAATTATATACACTTTTTCCTCTTTCCCTGTCATCTTACTCTTTTTGGGAAGCTTTTCTCCTCAGCTTTCTTCACCCAACATGCTTTTTATCATCCAATCCATTCAACATCGCTACCAATCCGTTTTGTTTTCAATTTTATCTTCTGCTTTCTCTCTCGCAGCATCTTGTTTGTATATCTGTTTCTAGCATAAGGAAAGTGAAGAAGTCAGAATGCCCAAAATAGTGAAGAAAAAGCTCTAATTAGGATACCAATTTGACTCAAATTTGCAGTCTTATCTCTTTAGCCAAGTCTGGTGATCTGACATAGACACCATAGTCACTTCAGTTTTGAGCTGTGTCGAAACACCACAAAATCGAGTACAAGTAGCACAATTTTCTTTTTCTAATATAAACCCTTCTGGTGCTTAATAGAGACCTGGACATTGTAGTTTGCTCCAACTGAAATTGCAGAAATCTTCAAGGCACTTCCTGTTTTAAATGTTGAAAAAGACTGAGAAAGTAAGAGGAAGTAAGTGGAAAGACTTTTTAACAGTATGCTGATGTGAAGGGCTTGTGATAAAGTTCTTTTTGGACTGACCATTTCCTTACCGTTAATGGTATAAGGCCTTTACTCGCCCACCCATAACCCTTTATTTGCTTATTTTGTTGGAACTAATAAGGTAATGGTGTTATGGAACTTGTAGAAGGCTAAATCTTTCTTGCCAAGCTTTTGGTAACAAACATTTACTGTTTTATTTAAGTTTTTGGTTTAATGTTAATAAATGACATGAAACATATTAGTTTATTAAATTATCCTCATAATATCATATCTTTCATATGCCATGTGATATTTTTCTTGTATCCATACCCATGATTTATTGTTTATGGTTTCTTTGTATATATGAAAGATATGCCCTAGTTTCAACGTTGTATGAGTAAATTATCTGCATTGTTGCCTTGAAAAAGGAATTCAGCAAATTGCTTTGCTGATTGTCGTACAGGTGGAGTTGTCTCATCCCAATGCTGAACTTAGATTGCTTGAGGTTTTCCATCACAAGATATACAAGGTATTCAATAGTTTCCTCGAAACTGATTCTTAATATTTGCATTTTGTCATGCATTCTGGTATAAACTTATGGTGTGCAAGTATACGTATATGTATGTGGTCGTGCCTGTGTCTGGCTATGTGGCATGACTGCCAGTGGTTGATAGAGAGAGTTCATGTATGTTTGGAAGTTTTAAGTAAATTGTGATGCGAAGTGGAAGCTGTTGTTTTCTTTTTCAAGCTTAGTAATTTGGAAATAACCAATGAGTTTTAGTAATGATTTGGAATTTTCTTTTAAATTGCTATGCAGTAAAGGTGTTCTTGTCTTAAATTCGTCTTGATCATGTTTTTCTTGTCTGTCCATTTGGATAAGATAATATATTATAGCAACAAACTTTATAATCTTCTTTCACTAACTTTAAACTTCATTAAATGGAATGTTTGCTTTCATTTAGATTTTAAACAAAGGTAAGTTCAACCTCATTCCTAGTGTTGAAGATCGTTTTGTGAATTTGAAGTCAATATTTTATCATCAAATTCTTGAAGTTATAACCTTAATTTTGTAAAATGATTTGAAGTGAGGAGTAGTGAGGAGTTTTTTTTTCTGCTTCTGGTGTAAATTTTAAATTTGCATCCTTATTTTTCATTTTTCCCCCTTTTGGGGCATACAAAAGTTTGTGTCCATCTTTAGTGTTGTGCCTTTGCTTAAGTGCTGAGTTATCAAAGCTTATTTAACTAGAGCTATTCAATGATGTGGTTGATGGGTGAAAGCTAGAATTCCAAATTTTACACTTTGCTTGTTTGCTTCTTCTGACTGGCTTAGTTCAGGAATTCCTACTTAGGACCTTTGCTTTGTTAACTCTGTTTTTTATGTTGCAGATCTTCCCGCCTGGGGACAAGATAGAGAATATAAATGATCTATATTGGACATTACGTGCAGAGGAGGTAAGGCTCTTCTGCCCAACCAGCATGTAGTAAAATATATTTTTATGTGCTTGTTTACAATCTTGTAGATACCTTTAGAAATCCTGACATAATAGAAATTTCAATCATGACATTAGCTTGATGGTAAAGTAAAACAATCAACATTGTTAGATTTCAATGTTTTGCATGCATAGCAGGCTTGACAGTGCTTTGAATCGCTGTATTTTTCAGTATAATAGTGCCGAAGGTAATTCTCTTTTAATTATCTATTTTCATGGCCTCTTATTGGTGTATTCTATCACCCAAGCAGCAAAACTGGTTTACTATCTAGTTTGATGTCCTTAGTTTTCTTTGAGGAGCAGTTGATTTAGTATAATTAATACAGAAAGAATTTGATCCATTTGAGTTGGAAATGGCTTTTGAACATGTCCAAGGTTTCATAGGAGAAGAGTGCAAATTCTTTCTTTGCTTTTCATCTAGTATTTTTTTTTTAATTCTTTTCTATAGGTTCCCATTCTATTTGTGTCTCGATTCTGTTTTCATTTTTCATTTGTTCAGCGACCATAATAATCCAACGGTTTTGGTTAATATTGATCATGGAATGATATAATTGGTTGGCTAAACTATAAGTTTCTTTGCACTCTGTCAAACTATAGGGCTTCTTTGTTTTCCTTTTCCCGTTCTTATTCTTTTCCGTTATCCCTTCTCCCCGGTATTGATCTGATCTTGACTTCTCATTGCCTTAGATACCAGAAGAGGAGAAAAATATTGGTCCTCATGATCGTGTGATTCATGTTTATCATTTTATGAAAGACACAGCACAAAACCAAGTGGTAAGTGCATGAATACCCTTCCCCACATCCCCGCCCTCTCCTTAACTGGACCAATATTATCTCAAAATATTATTCACTTTATAATAATGACTCTTTAAAACTTGGTAATGGAAAGTTTAGTTATTGCTTTGCTTATCTATTTGTTTCTTCGTAACCCTTAACAGCAGGTGCTGAATTTTGGGGAGCCATTTTGCCTTGTGATTCATGAGGGTGAGACACTAGGTAAAGTCAAAGTTAGAATTCAGAAAAAATTACAGGTTCCGGATGTGGAATTTGTGAAGGTATGATCTCCACCTGATGCAAAAGTCAATCTTATTGTTTTCTGCTCATCAAGATTGCATTTCTTATCTTTCTAGTTTCTTTTTAGTTTTCTATATTATTTTTCTTATTTTATTTCCCCTTCGTTTTTTTAATGGATATTGGCATATGGAAGATTTGCACAGTTTTCCCCTTTTATTTTCAAAGTTTTGCTTTATATTTATTTGTTATTGTTATTCCTGCCCAGTGGAAGTTTGCATTTTTGTCACTGGGTCGTCCCGAGTATCTTCAGGACTCTGATGTTGTCTCCGCTCATTTTCAGGTTCTGTCCTTTCCCGTTTCTCTAATCTTCAAATTTGCAATATTGTTGCTCATTTTCTCATTGATTAATACTGTTGTTTTAGAGAAGGGAAGTATATGAACGGTATCTTGGACTGGAACACTCTGACAATGCCCCTAAGAGGTCATTCACAGCAAATCAGGTACAAATATATCTGAGCAGCTTTTTCTCAGTTAGGGTACATTGGGTGCAGCCATGTTGTTTTATTGACAGGTTTTGTAAGTATGCTGTTGATAGTTAAAGTATAAGTGGTATGAACAATGGTCTTGTGAAAAATGTGTCAACCTAGTAGATTCTTTATTTAGGCTGTGGAAAGTATATTTGGACTAAAATTTATTTCCCATATTCAAGAAATTTTAGCACTTTCGTATGACATGGAATGTTTTCTAGTTTCAAGAACAGTCTTTCCTTCCACCGTTCAGACAAATTAGAATTGTAAAATACTCTGCTTTTTTCTAGAGTAATCGTGAGTTGCCACTAATGTATCTTTGAAACTAGTTGCCCCAAGTACTAGCTGATTTGGCTCATTGTTAGTATAGGGAAACTTGTGTTTTTACTTTGGTAACCAGTATCATTTCAGCAAGTATAAGATGAATCTTCTTGATGGCAGGATTAATTGTTTGAAATCATGTTGTTCTTAATTTGAAGATTGACAACTTGACAAGGTTCTCAATTTTCCTTTTCCTGGTCGTGGCATTTGTTCTATTTTTTCCATTTACTTATGTTTTCTCTTTTGATAAAAATATGGATTGAGATTCCTTGATGATGTTGACAGCAAATTTCATTTTGCAAAAAGTTGTCAAGCCAAACTTTTTGCTTTCTTAGGGACAAAAGATGAACTGAGTGGTGGGTTATCCCTTTGTGAGATCTTTGAATATCCCTTTTCACTCACATGGTTAGAATTTTAGAAAGTGGGAAGCTTTTGATTTGCTTTCTGGTCAAATGAACTAACTTTCATCTGTAGACTGTAATATCTATTCTAAATCTTTAAGTTGAGGAATTATGCAAAATGATCTGATGCTTGGAGGTCTATGATTTAATTTGAATCTCATTATGTTATACTGTGCATGTTTTGAAATTTTGTTTAATTGGTGATTTTTATTCTCGAAATTAAGTTTTCATTTAATCAATCATATGTAGGTTGTTTGGTTTCGATCTTTAATGAATAGATGGGATCTATCGATCATATGTAGAGTGTGAACTAACATATATAGTGGGATCTAAGAAATTAGGTGTACGAGTGTGCTCTAACCAATTGAACTACAGTCCTAGGAAATTAGGTGTACGAGTGAACTGATATTAGAGATTATAGGTTCATTAATTATTTTTTCCTATCTTACAGACCATAGAAACGGAGACAAGTTCTCGAAAAGAGCTGATTCGAGAAGACATGGACACATTCTTTGAAAAATTAGAGTCTGAATTTGCAAGTGCTAAAACTGTTTGTTCACGAGAACTTGCAAGCGCTAAAACTGTTTGTTCACAAGAAGTTAAAGAAGCTTTGCTCAAGGTTGAGGAAGCCTTGAGCATAGCCCCAGCTGACTTTGATGATTCAGGGAGAGTTTCTTCAATTCAAAAGGCAATCAAGGTTCTTTGTTTTTCTGATTGTTCCTCCACCTTCACTCTCAACCAAAAAGCTGAGTTACTTAGCATGGACAAAAATTTTGAAGAATTATGTAAGCGAGCAGCTAAAGCCTTTAAAGAGAAGAATCTGATCCTTGAGAAGGAATCCATCAAGCTGAACCTAAGTCAAAGTTTGGAGAGCAACCTTATCAAATTTAAAGTGGCTAAGGCAGAGACTGAAGAGATAGAGAAGAAAATTGCTACCCTCCACGCGCAAGTTGACTTTCTCCTTGCCCTAATTAACAAGGAAGAAAGGAAGAAGGAGAAAATCTTGGGTGAGAAGAAAGAAATGTTTGAAGTTTGCAAGGACTCAAAACTGATGCTGAGTGCACTGGGAAAGGAATGGCCAGAATATGAGGCTAGGGTGAAGGCTGCTGAGGAGGAGGAGAAGGCTGTGGGAGCAGAATGGAGCAGAATGAAATATTTTATTTCTTCTCTAAGGGAAGGTTTGAATTGAGCATTTTCACTGTCATATATGACCTTTTTGTGAGAAAAGGTTTGTAAGGAATATATATCTTCAACTTCGGATGTGCTTTATGTAGTAGGTTTGAAATTAATGAAAATGTTGTTATGCATGGAAATCCATTTGGGTTTTGTGATTTTGATGTAATCATGTTCTTGATTGAATTGTATCAAGTGAAAAGGGTTGTTTTGTGCCGGTCAAGCCAAACCCAATGGAAGTGATTGGATCTTTTAGAATATATGCTAGCAGTTTAACTCAATATATGAAGCCTCTGATTGTATTCTGTTCTTGGTTGCTTTGGATTATCAAGGGAAGGGTTTGTTTTCCAAATAAATATAGGTGAAGGGTTGTGGGGATTTAGTTTTTGTACATCCTATGTTAAGTGCCAAGTTAAAATTACTGCAGGTTACTGCTTCTGAAGCTTGCAAGGATACCCCAAAGACTGAAGAAATGGCACACAAAAATGGAGTGGTAAAGTTAAATTCTTGTTTTTGTGTACTTGTGTTTGCCGTTCGGTATGATGGACATTAAAGGGTAAATTTGTAGTAATTAAGGAATAAAGTAGTTTCAAGTAGAAATTAAAGAAAGTGTGCTCCCAATTTGGAAGGAAGTTGATTTAAAAGGAAGGGAAAATTGTAAATCCACCCACTTTCATTTATCTCATTTCCCTTCTACCAAACAAGGAGAATTTAGAAAATTTTGCAAATTCTTTACAGCTTAAAAACGATTAACCCTAAACCCTAAAGAATAAAACTAAAAACAGATACAGATTTAGAAAATTTTCAGATTATAAAAGACCATATAAAATATCCTCAAAATTATTAAAAAATGAAACATATAACATTTTCCGTTTTCATTCTTTAAAAAATACAAAGAAATTACCATGTAAGATATGTATTATGAGGAAAAATATATGCATGCATGTTTTTGAAAATGACAATGGAAATGGTTCTAGAAATGAGATTAAAAAAAAATTATTCTCAATGTTAGGTCTATTTTTATTTTCATTTTCTAAAACATACATACATTTCTATAAACTATACCTATCATATATGGTGATTTCTTTATATTTTTAAAAGAATAAAAACAGAAAATATTTTCATATATCAAATATAGCTAAATCTTTTCATGTTATAGGATCAATTTCCATTGTTAGGATTGCTAACGTTGAATTAAATTCTACCTTTAGAATTTACCAACGTGGCAACCGGTGATGACTTCAGTCAGCGACATAAAAATAAGAGGAAAGTAAGCTGCAAGTATCCGATTTTTCCTCCATTATAAAATATAAAGATGTCAGAAACATGCAATTGTCAATCTATTCAATTTTGAACTTAATTGACAAGTAGCCTGTAACTTGCAATGACCAATTGCCATCCAGCTTGTCATATAGTAAGTTGCAAGCTACTTATATCCATTAATTGCAATTGTCAATTTATTCACAACAATTATCTATTCATTGTAATTGTGAATTGTCAATTAATTTATTTTTGTCAATTAATTGAATGTTTGTGAATAGATAATGATTGTAAGAAATTTTGTTTCAAATAAATACAATCGTTGTGATTATGATCGAAAAAAAGTACTATTATTTAAATTAAAAAATTTATAGAAAAAATTTATCATTTTAAATTTTTTTGAAAAAAAGAGGAAAGTTACTTTGTTTTGTTAATATGTATTTTGTTGAATGGTAATTTAAGTAATTAAAAGAGTGGAGACATAATTTTTAATTCTATATTAAATAAAAAAGTTATTTAATTTGATAACATTTGATAAAATAAGTATTTTAGTATCAGTCTAAATTTACAAAAGTAAGAAGTTTTGGAGTGACTTAAATAACATTGGTTATGGAATTTATAATAATAGTATGTGATTCAAATTGAGAATACTTTAGGAGATTAAATTATATATAATTATTGGTCTGATAATATTAAAAATTGATTAGGAGTTAATGCAGAGACAAGAGACTTCTTATGCCACTATGAATCCAACTATATGATTATGGGTTTATTTTATCAAGTCTTTTGCTTAGGGAGTTGAATAATTTGGATCTAATAATTATAAAATTTGATGTACTTAACATTTTATATCATCAATTGTAAAGACATTATTAATGGAGATAAAATGATAATCAAAACTAAAAATTTGAGCATAATGATAAGGAGAATTTCTGAAGTTGATTTTGAGCACAGTTTTTGAGTTAGACTTCAACATGATAAATCGAGATCATGGTAAATTATGTATTGAATATCAAACTTTTTAACAAATCTCATTTATATTCCTTGATGCTTATATTTGTACTCTATACTTGCCCTATCAAAATCAAATGAGTTTGTAAGTGTACGACATAATAAATATGATAAATTGGATTAATTGGAAAAAAATTCATGGATTAAGATAAATTACTGGTGTTCTTTATAGTTAGCAATATAAGAGTTTTATTTCATTTTGTAATATACATGATGAATGAAGAAATAACTTATAAATTAAGAAGACATGTCTAAGAATAAGATATGTGAACATGACATTAATAGAAGGAAGCATTAGTAAGTATTCACATTTAAAGGGTACATGGATCGAAATTAGATATTTGTACAATTACAAATGACTTAATGTGACACGCCCGGACCTAGTCCGCACGTGTCAAGTTGAGTATTTATGTATTGTTGTCCAATCAATATACCAAATTTGATTTCCCATGGATGTTTTAAACTTCATCTAGCTCAATTTCAAGCTTAAAAACCCTAAATTTGAAGTCCGGGATTGTGGGGCCCACTTGGACAAAAAATCCCGGGGAAAATTGGGCTAAGTTGACCGGAGTCAACTCTAAAAATGTTGACTCCGGCGCCGGACCTGGTCGGGTCCGGCGCCGGACCCGTGATTATATGAGGGGTCTCGGGTGGCCGAGACCCCCCATTTTTCATTTTCTCCTCTTCTTCATTTTCTCCGAGCCTTCTTCTTCAATTCTCTCTGAATCAAGTCTTCAATCCCTCTTTAAACACTTCATCAATCATCAATATCAACTTCTTTTGCCTTCTTAAAGATCAAAACACCAAGATTTCTAAGGAAATCATCAAATCTAGAAATCTGGAAATTTGGCGACAGTTTGTTCATCAGCTCATATCTTTTGATTCAACTGTGCGTTTTGGCTGGGAATTTGTTATGTTGTTCTAGACTCATCAAGCTTTAATTTGATAGTTTACACACTTGATTTCATGGTCTGTGCTAAGAGAATTTGATGATTGAAGTTGAGATTTCTGTTTTGCCCAAGACAAGTCAACTCTTAGTGTTTTGATCCAAAATTCGAGCATGATTTGTTGTTTGATTCCGTTCTTGAAGCTGTGAATCCATAGATCATGTGTTTAACTTGCTGTGTTTCAATTTTGGTGCGGATTGGTTGTGAATCGGACTCAAACCCAGCTCGATTTGGTGCATGGCCGGCCATGGCCATGCACTGGGCATGACTTCCGCGCCGGACACAACGTGTCCCGCGCGGGAGCTGATGAAATTATGGGATTTCATCCCATTTTGGCTTACTCCCGCCCGGGAGTGAGCCACCAGCAAGTTAGGGTACTGTAGCTTGGGGGCATTTTGGTAATTTTGCAGTCCTAAACCCCAATTAGCTTCAATTAATTTCCAAACTTGTCCAATTTTGTTCTTGGACCTTGGAGACCTTAAATGGGTTTTGATTTATGATTTAATTGTTGGTTGAATGTCCTAAATAATCAAGTTACCAGACACTTTTCTAAGTGGGGCCCAGCCTGAGTGCGGGGCCCACGGGTCCCCAGGGGTATTTTCGTAATTTTTCATCAAATGTCCAATTTTTACCCCGGAACCTCTTAGATACTTTTCCTAGCCCCGAATCACATTCAAGCCCAGTCGTAGGTCATGTTAGAGCCTCATAGGTGCATTCATAAATGTAATTATGGATGCTAATGTATATTTGCATGTATTAGGGCTCCGGATAATCGAATGCAGCGATGCACCGGAGGTTAAAGCTACATGGAGCGCTTGGGAGTATACGAATCTCCAAATTCTGTGAGTGACCTAGATTTCTCTATTTAGCCACTGGGAAAGGGGGATTTAGAAAATGATTTTAAAACATAAATATGTTCAAAACGGTTTGGGATATGGGAAATCCATACACACACAATTTATTTGTGATATATCCACACCGAGAGTGGGATGTTTTAAAAAGATGTATAAGACCTATGTGTGTGTGATTATATGTTTTAAATTAAATGTTTTATGTGAAATTATATATATATATATATATTAATATTATTATTGATTATTAATTGGGGAACGGTACACCTGAGAGATGAGAGTTTGAGCGATTTCCTCGGAGCTCCAATATGCGGGAGCGTGGACCGAGGGAGAGGCATGTTTATGAGGTTCCCGTGGACCGCCTTTTTGAAGGGGCACGGTGAATATATGTGAGGTTCCCGTAGACCGCCTTTTTGAAAGGGCACGGTGAATATATGTGAGGTTCTCGTGGACCGTTTCTTTTTGAAAGGGCACGGAGAATATACTGGCCTGGAGTAGAGAGGCGCGGAGAAAAGCTCGCCAGGTCAGAGGTAGCTGTGTTCCACCACAGCGAGGCAAACGTCAAGGGAATGGGCCAGAGAGTATAGTAAAAAAAAAAATTTAAAAGTATAAAGTAACCCTTGACAGTCCAATGGATACCCCAGCGCACGGGTATACCTTAGTGGGACAGATTTCAGATGCCAGCTCATTATATGTTTATATATTTATTTATGAATTTAAAGTACTTTAAAAGAGGGTTCTTAGCAGAAGAACCAGAAAAGAATTTTTAAAGGAAGAATATTTGTTTTATTATTATGTATGTTATTTTATTTTAGATTTCCCTTATCTGTTCTAACCCAGATAGAGATTCTTAGAACCTCTGCCACTCACCTGTATCCAATATGGATGGATGCAGATTCGCAAATCGGAGTCAGCTAAAGAAATGAGGCTCATTAGGAGGCGTCGGTGGCTTAGGCATAGAAGTTTCCGCTGTGTAGGTATTCTCTCAATTAGTCCACTGGCATTATTTTTAAAGTTAATTATTTTATTAAATATTTTCTAATTAAAGTTTTAGTTTTATTTGACAGCGATGATGCCTATTTTTGCCTTGCGGTGCTTCAGGTGCGTGACTGGCCAGCACGTACTTTGAGATAGCGCGGCGGTTGCCACGTGGCCGACCCGGGGCGGGTCGGGGCGTGACATAATGATAATGAACCGCATTTTGATTTGGTTAATGATCATATTTAAAGGAGACATGTTTAGCCATAAGATGATTAGACATTACATTATTAATATAAACAAGTGATGAACGAAATTTAAAATCAATTCAAGATTATATCCATGAAAGATGTGTATATGATTAAGCAGTGATGAATAAAGAAATAATGTATGAAAATAAGAAGACGTGTGCAAACATGACATTAGTAGTAAGAAGTATTAGTAACTACTCACATTCAAAGAGGACATTAGCCTAGAATTCGGATATATGCACAGTTGCAAATAATATAGTGATATGAATTAATGAACCGTGTTTTAATTAGATTAAATTAATAAGTTATCATATTTAAATGAGATATGTATAGGTATATGATCAATAGACATTACATTAATAGTATGAAGAAGTGATAGATAAACTTTTAAAGGTTATGATAATATTTAAAGGAGATAGCTACGTGAGTAACATTAATATTATATACAAAGAAGACATGTGTATATTGAAGTAATATATTTTTATAATAAATGACATTAATGAATTTGTAAATTTTTAGTTAAAATTTATATTAAATCATTATGTGAAAGCTACTAAAGTAAAATCCATATTACATAAATCGATATATGAATAAGAAAAGTTTTAGAATATTTAAGTAATTATATTCTTTAATCGGAAAAGTAAACTAAGAAGATGAGTTAATTGCCATGTTACATGTCAAATCTTTTTTCCATAATTGAAAGAAATTTTGTAATTCAATGCCATTAGTGATTTGGAATTGGAATCTATTGAAATTATTCTATTCACAAAAATATACATGTAATTCCAAAATTTAATGTGACTATATTCCCAAATGAATTTGAGGATCCACATAGGAGATTATGTCATAATCTTCAAATGAGTTCCATTTAACACCAAAAGTAATATCTTATTGTCCAATTAAATTAAAGAGAATATGGACTTTGATTATATTTATTATGAGTAAATAAATTACTAAATTCAAATATATCTGCAAGTATGATATTGAAAATCATAAATTGATAATGTTTTAATTATGTGGTTGGATAATATAATTTCATTGTTTATTATTATCAAAAAATAATGACTACTCCAAAATTTACAATGGCAAAGAAAAATAAAAAAGTAAAATATGGGTCAATATAACTCTCAATTTTCAGCACAAAACAAAGAAAGTTTAAAATTTTAAAAATCTATAGTGCTCAATTATTAAAGTTAAAGAAAAGAAAACGTAAAAATTCAAAAAAAATTTAGCACTTAATTTTTAGCGGCAAAGAGAAAAAAGATTAAATTTCCCAATTTTTTTTGTGCGTTATCTCATAGAAGAATGCTAGGAAAAGTCATTTCGATGCTTTTGAACACTGAAACTCTCATGAAGCCACGTCACATCAAATCTCAAAGTTGATAGTGGTAACTCTCAAAATGACTGTACTCCTCTCCATGTTTTTTTTCCCTCTCTTTTTTTTTTCTTTCAATTGTTTCTTCGTAGAATTCTTAACATAGTAACACCCTCCCTCTAATCTTTTATTCTCCTGATAACATTCATGTGAACATTTCTGTTCTCATTGCAACTGCTATTAATCAAGAAAATTTGAAGTTTTAGCTTTAGTTAATCATTTACCCAGAAAAAGTGAAGTTAATATGGTCAAATATTTTCCTCTTGAAAGTTAAATCTTTTCAACTTCACAAATCTCCTTTATTTTCTTTAGTTTATCATTTCTTTTTCTTCAAAATATTTCTCCCTTCTCTATGCTTGGATCTCTATTATTTTTGTTGGTTATTTTTCTTCTTCATTTTTAAATTTTTTTTTAATAATTAAACAAACGTGAAATCATTTTACAAATGAACAAATTACTTCTTTGTTTTCTATTGTTTTTGCTTGGAAGTTTCCATTGCAACAAGGTTTATGGAAAAACTCTTTAGTTTGGAGGTGCCATATTTTTGGACTCCAGGGACGTTATCTTTGTTTGGAAACCATTTGGGTTTTTATCATACTGCTGCAATGATGTGTTTTTAGATAACCTGAAAATAAAATTATTCTAGTTTAATACAAAGCTAAAAGATAAAATTACTTCAACTCTCATACATAATGAGCCGAAATATATTTATTAAACATATTATTTAATTTTGCTTTATTCCTATTTTTTAGGAATGGAAAAAACTTTCCGTTGATCCAATTTATTTTAAAAAAATGGAAAGTTTCTCTGTTTTTCTTATATGTATTTTACTGATTATTAATTTAAATAATTAAAAGAGTTAAGATATAATTTTTAAATCATATCAAAAATTTATTTTATTTCATCACATTTGTTAAAAATAATTATCTTAGTATTAGTCTATACTTACAAAAATTTGAAGTTTTGAAGTCACTAAAATAATATTTTTTATGGGATTTATAAGTAATACTTTGAATTCAAATTGAGAATATTTTTGGAGATTAAATTTTACATAATTATTGGTTGATAATATTAAAAATTGGTTAGGAGTTAATGTACGGATTAGAGACTTATAATGTCATTTTATTAAGTTATGCATATGATTAAAGAGAAATATTGTTTGGGGACTTGAATAATTTGGATCTAATAATTATAAAATTTATAGAGATGTAATTGACATTTGATATCATTATTATAATTAATCGTAAAGACATTATTAATGGAGATAAAATAATAATCAAAATTGAGAATTCGAGCATAATGATCAAGAAAATTGCAAAAGTTGAGTTTGAGTTTGAGTATGGTTTTTTAGTGAGATTTCAATATGATAAATTGAGATCATGATAAATTATGTATTGAATATCAAACTTTTAAAGAACAAAGGATTATAGTCAAATCACATTCATATTCCTTTATGCTTATATTCATACTCTGTATTTGACCTATCAAAATCAAATGAGTTAGTAATTGTACGACATAATAAATTTAATAGATTGGATTAATTGCTATGATTTAGTATGATAGTTGAGTAAATGTCAAATATTCTTTGATCTTGAAATGGGGAAAGAGAATTGTAGTTTGAGTGATTTAAACTTGAATATAGGATTATATATATGATTCAAATAAGATATCAATTCGAAATCTAACATAATAAATTGATCAAAATTTATATATTATAAGTTATTTTTATAAGTTGGTAGGCTATTGAATTAAAATGTGTGATTTTGAGTATAATGATTGAAAGAAAGTAAAGATGGTGGATTGGTTTTATAAAAAGACAGATATTAATTTAAGTATTGAGTATATATTTAATTTTAATAATCAATAACTGAGTGGAGTGGGTTATAGTATTTAGTTTGGGCATTGAGAATATTGTAAAGGTTGTAGTATGGATATTGAATAGAGTTAAAAACTTAACGGTGTGTACTTTATAAAGTTCGGAATTACTTGAATGAAATTAAGCTTAATGAAAGTATGTATACAACAATAATTGATCACATTTAAAGGAGACATATAGGTAAATCAAATCTTTATACACTACCTTAGTGATATATATATATATATATATTAACTAATGAAAAAGTTTTGATTAAGTTAAATGATCACATTTAAATGAAACATATATGGAAAATTGTATTAATGAACTTTTGCTTTTTATATTGACTAATGGGTATATAGTTACATTTGAGATTGGTTGTGTTGTTACTATGATTCTTGTGTTTATTATTGCTTTCATTCTTATAATATTATTTGCTTTTTCTTAGTGCTTTACGAAGGACAAGAAGAGATCAAAGGCTGCCATGGAGGTTTTTGCTGGCTTTATGACTAGGTTCTTATTTGGAGATCATGGGAAGAGATCAAAGGCTGTCACGAGGCTTTCTGTTGGCTTTATGAGCAGGTTCTTATTTGGAGATCATGGGAATGCATTTTGTGATTGTGTCAATGTATTTGGAGATCATGACTATCCATTTAGAGATCGTGAGAATGCATTCAAAAGATCAGTTAAATCAATTGAGGATCATGAAAAAATTATGGCATTTCATTTTAGGGCTTGAAAATTCAATTTAGAGATTATGAGATTCTATTTGAAGATTATGGGATTTTTTTTGGAGATTATGATATTCAAATAAAGGAGAATAATTACACAAGTATTAATTTCGTAATGAACATTTATCTAGCGTATGTATAATAAAATTTGGAAATATACTTAATCCTTGCACTATATAATATATTGGCTAAATGTTCAAATTGAGGTCCAATCTTTACGAATTTGCTTGATTTAGGGTTCAATTTTTTAATTTGAGCAATTTAAGGTCCAACATTTTTAAAATTGATTCAATTAAGGACCTATTGTTAGAATGGATGGCCTGTGTAATTCAGATACAAGGAAAAAGCACATAAACCAATAAGATGGTAACATGTGGAGTGATCAATTAATTAATTACATTGATTAATATGCAGAAAATGCTATTTTTCAGACTAGTTACCTTCATTTTGTTAAAAAAAAGGAAAACACGTTACAATTAGTGAAAGAATAGATTCTAAGGTAAAACATAATTATAAATTGTTATCAAAGTAGAATCATTCACTTAATTCATTAAAAACTTAGAACTTGAACTTTGAATTTACCTAAATGAAAAAAACAAAAATACTTGCATTTTTGTTTCTGGCTTCAAAAAAGTGACAACCAGAAATGAAATTTAGGCAATAATCAGGATAATATTGTTCCGCAATTTAAAAGAAAATTTGTTATAGATCAATTTGAGAATGGCAGCAATTTCATTTGGAGATTTCACTTTAACTAGTAAACTACAATTCAGGAAAATAAAATATTGTAACAAATTCTTAACAAGAAATTTGGGTGAGAATAAATCTAATATGACAGAAAATTACATATTGTTGAATTCAAAAAAATTACTCCAATAGTTTTAGTTCTCGCTTAAAAAAAGAGATCAAATTGACCCAAAAAGAAAATAGTGAAAAGTTACTTTTTTTTTTTTGCAAGCAAAAGAGAATTTATTGAATATAGAAAAATAGGGCAGCAAGACAAAACCACACGCTCACCCCCCAAAAAATAAAGGCACTTAGCACGGCAAATTAGAGCAGCATAAACAGCTACAACACATCCACTACAAAAAAAATGTCATTTACTGACACAAAAATCTGTCAGTATAGCTCAAAAATCCGTCAGTATAGGCCCAATATACCTATACTGACAGCAACCGATCTATTGCAACGAAAAATTAGCCGTCGAGAAATCCTTCGACGGTATAGATCTATACCTACGAATTTTGTGTCCGTTGCAATATGGTTCAGAGTATTACTGACAGATAATCAGAGGAGTTACCAACGGACTACCCGTCAGTAAGGGTTGTTTAAATCCATTAATATCCATGTCTATAACAACAATGATTACTCCGTCAGTATAGCCTCCTTTTTAAAAAATATATATATAATATTTAAAACAGTTTCTATGAACTAATTATTAAGAATATAATAACAATTTCTAGAATTTGAAATAAAATCTGAATAAAAAGCACTTTATTAAATTCAAAAATCAACTATATTTACATAATCAACAATTCAATAGTAATGGTAAGTCTAAAATGACAGTACATGATATTTATAAAGACAGAGACCTAAAACATTACTACCTACATAATAATAAATCATCAACGCCAATGATCCCATCTTCCTAAACAACAAATCCTGCAAGTAAAATGATAAGCGTGACATTACTTTTCTTCTTTTGATAGTAACAAATATCAATGAAAAGGCAATTAAACAAGACATACAAACATCTTAAAAGGAAAAAGGGACATGAAGATGGATTAGAAAACAGATTATCTCCCTTCAATTTATTTTCTGGTTTATATAAGTTCAATGTTAAACAAAAGAGAGCTTAAAAGTCTAATTGTAATTCATTTTTAATAGAAAGAAATAGATTAAAAGTATAACTAGTTATTTATTTAGTAATTTAGTAAGATGGTTGACGACCCATGATCTAGACAATATAAACACTTTCAGCTCTCATTCAAATCCAAGTTCAACCGTAAAGTTACCCATTTTTTCACATTTAGGTACATAAAAGAAAGAAATAAGGCACTTACCTGATTATGGAGTGTCCAAACTCTACATACTTTTTTTCTGCAATTCAAAGCCTGGGAAAAAGTGGGTAGAACATAAAGGATTCAAACCAATGTTAGATTGCATTAGAACAACAATAAAACAAACATTATTTGTTAGAATATGAACTAATGGTTGGACTCAACAGCCATAAAATAATAGAATGGATCACAAGGATTGGACATTAGACTGCATAAACAAGGAATAATCCAAAATTTCTATCAAACACGTGAAGCACTTGACAACTTTTTGAAAGTTTCCATAAAAAAACATAAAGGTATATCTATATTAATACTTCACTAATTAATTTAGATGAGCAACAGAATTAAGAAACGGTGTAATAAGGACAAATTTACCAGAGGAGGCTGTTTGAGATGAAGCACTAAGTAGATTAAGGGAAGAGCAAGAAGAAACACGGGCTAAATGAAAACCAAGGGATAAGGTATAAGTCTAAAACAAAAACCATGCTTGGGTCTGAAACTTCACGAAACTTCCTATATCATAGAAGTTAAAAAAGAAATAGTATGCTCATCTTTAACCATCATTTACAGAAATTCATGTGTGTGTATATATATTTCTAATTATATTTGCAAGAAAGCAAGTATCATTTTAATTCTAAACATGGCAAGAGAAAAGATACATTCAACAAAAGAAGAAAATGAGTAGAATTTACTTCAATATATAGAGATTGTTTGTAACCTACCCATTATAAAATTTGACAGTGGGGATTGAGCAATGTAAGCAAGTCATCCCCTAAAAAGAATAAGGCTTCTGTCGAACTTTTGGAGAGCTGAAAAAAATTAAAAATCTACTTGGAATTGTAGAGGGTACCTAACCATGCTCAAATCATTCATCTACAGTGAATATAAACCCTTAGAAAGAAAATTCTATGAAATTATCCAAACAACATTAGCAAAATGAAAAGCTCGAGAGAAAATCTTTATTGGCCATCTTTATCGGTAAAAACTTCAAAAAATCTTTATTGGTAAAAACTGCTGCTTTCTCAAATAAAGATAAAAGCTTTAGCTCTTGACTTCCTTTCAAGTATCAAACATAAATAGATAAATATACACATGAACTTAAAGAAGGTGCATTATTAGTAAATAAATAATCAAAATAAGGAGACGAGCAAATTTCTAATTTGTTCTAGTTCTTTGGCAGTCACACATGCATTAGCAAAGCAGAGTATATCCAATTTCCTACTTTGATTTACTTAACTGACAGGTTTAATATTGCAGTAGAAGAAAGAGTTCAAACATGGCACCCAAATCATCAGCTTTGAAGACAGAGTCTTACTTTACTGTCATACGCCCTTTCGATGAGAACACAGCTGCCTTCTAACACCTTATGGCAAGTTTCGAGAATACACCTTTAACTCTTTAAGAGATTTGCTCTTACTACATAAACAAATTAACATCCATGAGAGTTAGATCTTAATACTAAGGTATTTTGTAGCATCAGAAAAAAACTATTCCATTCTAAACTAAAAGAACAATTATTGCTTTGGGTCTTTTGAACAATTACACATCCCTAAGAAGCATAAGCCTTCTAACAAGCAACTGCTTGTTAAGGACTTAAAATAATAAGTGGAAGGGAAGCGTGCTTATTAAGGATTTAATATAATAAGTGGAACTCTTCTTTAGTTCCACTGCTTAAGAAGATAGAAATAGCAATAAAGAAGATGAAAAGTTCAATACGTCAAGTTGATACTCTCAACACATACTAATTAAAAATGAAATAATAATCTTGGAAATTCATATAATGAAACTGAAGAAACTATAGCTAATTCAATATAAATTATGAATGCAAAGTTGATACAACAAATATAATTCTTAACTACAAAGGGAATTGGTGTTTTTGAGTAGAATTTATATCTAGAAGCACTACTAAATCATTTGACAATGCATCACATAATAAAGTTACCCCCAGCAAACCACTTATTATTTTATCCATAGACAAAATTTGCACATAGCTAAATAGAAGAAAAAAACCATTAGTAATTTTGGATATAGATAAGACAGTAATTAGATTACCTTTACTTATCCAGAACTACACTTTTTCTTCCCAGAATCTTTTGGTCTTTTATATACTCTTTTGATAATGCTAGCACTACTCTAGTATAAGTAGCAGAATCTGGTACTGATTTTATTGCATATAAAGACTTAAGGCACAATCAACACGTCTAATCAACCTACGAAAATTTACAAACTACCATATTCATCCAAAAATTCACTAATGTCCATAACTTTTTTCCTTTTTCCTTCACCTGAAAGCTTATGAGATTGATCATAAAAACTATATAGATTTAAATTCATATAAAACTTTAGATATTGAAACCTTACTGAGAATTAATTGGAACTGACAAGAAACAAAACCACCAAGACCATGCAATTCACTAAGTGAATTTTTTTTTTTTAAATAGTCATCCATGCTTTCCTGAAAGGAGGATTAACAATAAATAAGAAAATTAACAAAAGCGCAAATAAAAGGAAATAACTAAATCAAAGGAAAATGGAGAAAGGAATATAAATATCTAATTAAATAATAAAAAAGATTAAATTAATAATTCTCACAAAATAAAATGCTCAAATGGAAAAGGAGGAGAAAGATTAAAGCGGTTAGTTTTGGCTTGGCTTGGCCATGGCTTTTCGAAGGTAGCCATGGTTTTCATGGGTTTCAGAGTATTCATTTTCGATTTGGGACCTTGAATGGAAGGAAGCAAGGTGGAGAAAGCCGTGGTCGAGTAAGCCACCGCCCTTGAGAGTAGATTCTGTCCAGCAAGAGAGAAGGGAGTCGCGGAGTGAGTTTTGGGTTTGGAAGTCAAGAAGAGAAAGAAGACAGAGAAGGAAACCAGCAACGTCATCGTCGATCTGTGGGTTGGAGATTCCGAGCAGGCTTTCGGCTGTTTGGATTTCGACGATGATAGGTAGCGAAGGAGATAAGCGAAGACATCGACTGTTGAAGTTTGGGAATTAGGGAATCAAAATTTGGGAATTTTTCCCAAACAGTAGGGCGGCATGTTTCAGGTCAAGAATTTATTTAGTAATTAATAAAAATAAAATTAATTATAGTATATATTATGTAAAAATCAAAAACCCGCCCCAGCCAAAAGTGATTAAGTGTGAGCGCGTTTTCTTGTTTCAATTTTAAGCCTATCCTGACGCCAAATAAAAAAGGTCAATATATGACACATCTATGCTGACGAATTTTAATGCATTGTTAGAATAGTATTAGTTTATACCGATGGGCATAATATTTGTCATTATATGTCTCCTATTCTTACAAAACGAGTTCGTCAGCATATCTAAGCGTAGGTATATGGAACTTTTTTTGTAGTGATCATTGAAGGAAAAACAAAATCCAAAACCATAGAATCCACACGACAAGAAATCCTAAACACCATCAACGCAGAGTCAACTCAATGAAATATGAGCTTTCTTCTTGCTCTGTAACTGCTTCTCTGAGCAACTACAAACTACTAACAAAAAAAAAGATCTAGGAATATTTAGGGTAGATCTACCCATAGAGAGAATTTGAATAACAACAACTACAAAATCTTGACAATGAGTTAAGGTTCAAGAAAATGCTTTCAAAAACAAATATTACTAACTGGTAAGGATAAATTCAAAATATCTCCAAACATCCCAATATTTCATTATTTCATTATTTTTTATTCTTTCTCCTAATTCTTCTTTTTTAAAACCCATGGTATTGAGCATCTACACACACAAAGAAAAAAGAACAGAAAAAATATATTGTTTTCAGTTTAGATTTTCGAATTGGAGCTTGCAAGAGAAGATTTTGAGGTTTGAGAGATCAACATCTTTGGGCTATCGACGACCGCTAGAGGTGGTGGCCGGCAATAACGATGGTGATCAACAGTAACATCGGTGGAAGCTGTAGATCTGAGTTTTAAAGCTGAGTTGAGAGAGGAGAGAAACGAGACAGAAGCTAAGAATTGAAGAGAAAAAAAAAACAAAATGAATAAAAAAGTGGAAGAAAGAGTTTGTAGCATAGATCAACATGTAAAATCTGGCCTCAAGGTAATGTTAAGTCAATGTCAGTTTCTAATTTCAAGGCAATTAACATGCTTATTCGGTTACAAGTTCATCTAGACAAAATTACTCTCATTTTACCTTCCACTTACCTTCCTACCATCTAATCTAACGATTAATATTGAATCTAATTTAATCCAATGGCCCATATATGACTACTGCCCATTACCTGCTTACCGTAAGTGCCGTTGATGGAAGAAGCCACCATGTCGTGGCTACCTGACCATGAAACGACATGCTAGATATTGGTGTGAAGTGATATTGACATTTCTTTTTTTTTTTTTTGGTGAGGACATTGACATTTCAATTTATGATATAACTTGTTAATGTCATGTAGGTATCATTCTAACATTTTGTTGGCTTTGTTAGTACCAATTGACGTGGCATTGACACGTCAATTTATGATATGACTTGTGAATACCATATACGTATTGTTCTAACATTTTGTTGACTTTATTAGTACCAAGCATAGTAGTTCATATATCTTAATTGATCATTTCATGTTCATGTCATTGTCATATCATCAATTTTAGTGATTAGTGACAAAAATTGATCGTAAGTATTTTCAATAATGCATTGGCTAAATTGACCTAAATTAGACTATAGAGATTAAATTAAACATATCTGTATAATCTATGGACTTGAGGGTATTTTTACCAAACTTTTCAATAGAGTAAAATATCTTTTTAAAAACTAAAAATTAAAATCTTAAAAAAATGCAAAAATATTCATAAATTGTTACAAATATATTAAAGTTTTAAGAGACATTAATGGATAATATTAAGGCATTGTTTTAAAATTAGTTAAAATATATATACTTTTTCTTTTAAATTTATAAAATAAATAAATAATTTATTCAAAAAAATTTATGGAGTTAAGAATTGTTATGCATATTTTCACTGTCCTTTCTTTAATTTGGAAGATTATATGAAAGATTATTAATTTCATACATTAATGTTAGTTGGTTTTCTTATCGGATAAGAACAAAGAAAGCTTACAAAAAGTGAGTCATTATTATTTTTCAAGATTTCTCAAAAAGAGGTAAATGTAATTAATACTACTTATTTTATTGTGTAGACAAAATAATCCTTGAATTGTATAATGAGAATAATTTTTTTAATTATTTTTTGGTAAATATTTTGTCATTGTTTGAATTTTATTCTAAAACCCTACCATAATAAATATTTTAAATTTCAAGAGTTACCCTCAAAATCATTTTTTTTAATTTGTAGATAAATTTTGTCAAAATAATATTTATCTTTTTCTAGAATCCAACCACAATAACTATTTTAAATTTTAAGATTTACCCTCAAAATCAATTTTCTTTCTTAATTTGTAGCTAAACTTTGTCAAAAGAACATTTATTTATTTCTAAAACCCTACAGTAAATATTTTAAATTTTAAGATTCACCTTCAAAATCATTTTTTTTTAATTTATGGCTAAATTTTGTCAAAAGAATATTTATTTATCTATTCAGATATATTTAAGAAAAAGTGATAATTTTTATTGATTTATTTTTGAATTTATCTTGAAACATTTTTTAATTAACTTTTAGAAAAGGAAATAAAAAAATTAGTTGAGGGTATTATAGTCTTTAACCTATATAGACAACTTGATTTATTTTAAATTTTGTGCTAAACCCCAAAGAAACATGCCACTAATAAACAATAATAATGGTTGCTTATCGGGTGCAAAATTATCAATGAAGTTTTTAGACTTCAGTAATATAGTGTTCAAAGAATGACACATATCTTACTATTTAATTAATTAATTAATATTTAATACGTAAAAATATACCTACATGGACACTTGTTAATTCTCTAAACTTATTAGTAGAGTCTAAAAGCCAATTTATATCATCTATAATTATTTTTCCTACAATATTAATTGTGGATCACAATAAAGAATTATGTAAGGTCTATCATGGATAAGGATTGTCACGTCTTAACCAATAAGCTTGGCCACGTGTCAGTTGCCACACTACCTCAACGTATGCGTTGACCAGTAAAACGTCTTGAAGACAGTGTAAGGCATTTATCATATTTATCGCCAAATACAAATATTAAAATACCATTTAGATATAACAACAAAACATCTCATATAGATATCCATATATTGAAAATATCAATAATGCTATAACATAGGCAAATATCCCTAAAGGCAATAAATACATGAAAAATCATAGTATTCTCAAATGTGCGATGAGAAATAAAACAACATACAGCAGAAACACAAAACCAGCATTGGATCACTAGGACTCTAGAAATTAGAACATTCACCTAGGATAGTAGAAAAACTAGCTGCACGCGCTAGAGTAAAGCAGCTCCTCCATGAGCTCTAATTGCCTAAAAGCATAGGATAATTGAGGGGTGAGTCCAACCAACTTGGTGATGCGGTTTGGATAAAAGATCATTAATGGAAGGGAAACACAGTTATACTAAAAACATACTTATGTATCATCAAGTTATCTCATAAAACTTTCCCAGCAGTAAATCATTTGATTTCAAAAAAAAAATGTACCATATAAGGTAGGGTGGCATAAAGTGACCGAGTCTCATCCGTCAATGGACTCACACCATTGAAAGTAATCATCTCATAATCGTCAATAAAATAATATACACTAATCAATTTCTCGCTCTCCCAGCATTACCATTCTTTGTGTCATATAATTACAAACCTCCTGGCAGGTTTCCCTACGCGCCTCTCAACCTTAGGAGCACGCTCAATTTTGCCTCTCTCGATAGACAGGCCATAGGCTACTAAGTTAGCTAGTTAAAGCCCTTCAAAAGACCGGTCCCTCGTGGACCAATAATCAAGGCCCCTCAAAGGGCTAGTCCCTCATGGACCAATCATAAATACCTCGATAGGGTAGGTTACGACGAACTGCATCACGCCACAATCAGATTCACATAGAAATCATTAAAACATTTTATATTTCATAGATATAATATATATATATACATATTTATATTTATATATCCAGCCCACATTAAAAATAATTTGTATGCCTGTGCAGTGGCTAACTGTACCCAAGACAGTTTAAAACATTTATAATTAAAACAATTTAAAAACACTTTGCAATCAATGTCACTAAATATTGAGGTCAAACCACTTACGGATTAGGAAAGTAGTATACTCTTGCACAAATCCAATTACACATCAGGAGTTTTGCTATGATCTTGCACCAGTGCTCATATTCTGATTCAATTCAATGTTAGAAATCATTTCAAATTTAAAGTCATGTATATGCAGACTCAATTACCCTAAACAGACTTCTATTGGCCCCAGGAAAAGTTCTAGGCTAAACCAAGATCGAATTGGGATAGTTTGAGAAAAGTTAACCCTCGGGTCAATTATGGTCAACACCAGTCAATGCTCAACTTCGACGCCAATCATGGTCAGAACCGTCGTCGGATGTCCAACTTCACTTTCTTTGGCTTTAGGAAAGTTTCGACTCCGATACTCTTTATAACCAAGGCCGGACTGGCAATTTTGCAATTAATTTTGAAGTCTCAGACTTCCACATTTGACGCCACTACGCCAGTCTTACTTGATTTCACTTCTTCCAACTAACTAACCTAGTTGAACACTGGTGTCGCTACTGAACCTATACCGGTACTGGTTGATGCTTGGCCACTGCATACGGTGGCCCTTGGCCATTCTTCACTTGCAAATCAACAAATTTTCACTTCTAATCTTCTCCCACAACCTTCTAAGGCTCAAATATACAATATACTTCATTCTTACCTCCACATAATCAAAATCCATCAACTAATCTTGCTCAACATGCAAAAAGTGTAAAAATTCTTCAAAATCTCTAAACTCAGCCAAACCTCAATGAAAATGGCACGCATTAGCATTATTTGAAAGCTCTCTGAGTGTACTTTAACATGCCTTGAAAGCTTGCATGGAGAATGGTTTGTTTTCGCCTAAATTCTAACAAACTCGAAATCTTAACTTGGCACCGAGCTAAAAGTTTGAGCTTTCAGTGACAATGGCCACCACCATTGTAAAGAGCATGGAAAAATACTCAAGATAGATTATTTGCATGCAAACTTTGGCCAAGTGTAGGCTAGGATTTTTAAGAGTGAAGTTGGAGCTCTAATGGAGGTCTTTGGGAGAGAGAAAATGGTTGAATGAAGAAGAAGAAGAAGAAGAAAAGGAAGAGAGGCCGAATCTCTTTGTCAGCCAACTTATTTGGCTTTTATACTTCAACATGAAATTCACATTTTAACCTCTGACCTTTCAAAGTTAATTAAAGCCATCCCTCAACTTTTTCATTCCATTCAATTTAGTTCAATTTTCTACGTACACACTTCTTCAATTGTGTCATCAATCCACATTTAGGAAAATTTTAAATTCGCCTACAACTTCAAAAGTTTACACATTGGGAGCTTAATACAAGTTCAAATTGGGTTGGGACTTACAGGGATGGCAATTATATCTGAACCTGACAGATTCTAACCCGCCCTGGCCTCAATAAGGGCGGGTTTTTTTCCTTTGGGGCGGTGGGATGGGATGGGGTGAGGCAAGTTTTAAAAACAAAAAGTTGGAGGCGAGTTTAAGCTAATCTCGCCCTGCCTCGTGGTGCATATAAAATTAAAATATTTTATTTTTTATTCTATTTTATATTAATAAATATATATATTGGATTAAGAAATAATGTTATTAACATTAATTGAGTGGATTAACTTAATAATATTATATAATAAATATTAATTTTGGATCAAAGGTGGGGCAGGGACAGGTATATATTTATTTTCTCGTGTCGGGGTTGGGTGTTGAATTTCATAACTTGATGTTGGGTTGGGACAGGTTTGGGGGTAAATGCTATATCGTTGGGTCAAGGTCGAGGCAGACAAAAACTTCCTCAAATCGACCCATTACCATCCCAAATCATGGAACCCAAACTTATAAGTGATGGACTCCACATAATTCTTTATTGTGATACAACAATTGTAGTATTGTTGGGAAAATAATTATTGGTGATATGCTCTTTTAAAAACTCCACTAATGATACATGAGATAATTTTCATTTATATGAAAAGAATACCATCAACATTATAGCTACTATATTTAATATTTATTTAGAAGAAAATAGAAAGAAAATCAATTATCAACTTGTGAGGATTGAACTTGTTCCCTGTGGATTCCTCCCCCAATTTAACATTTAATTAAGCTCCCAATTTGTATCAAGTGAAGAGATAAGGTATAATTGAAGTACTTGTTAAGTGTGAATTTAAAACTAATTGAATAGAATGATGAAAATTTGGGACAAAGAAATGATTTCGAAAGTTGAAGGGTTCTTAAGCAAATCCCCCAAAAGAAGGGAAATATTAAAAGGAAAAAAATTAAGTATGGGAAAGGCCATGGCATGTGCATCAGCCGAGGCCCCCAAGCATTTTCTTTTCTTCTTCCTTTTCTTCATCCTCTACCTTCTCTCTTTACAATTATTCTCTCTCTTCATTTTCTCACTCCATATACCATCAAAACCAAAATGCAAACACTCTAAAGTAATCCACTCTTCTTCCTCTTCCAAAATATGGTATCCATTTCGAAGGATTGAGTTTGGATTGGAGGAAATCTCATAAAAGAGCAAAAATGGAGATTTTGGGTTAGTTTAAATTCTAGCCTTTATTGGAGTAAACTTTCAAGGTATGTTAATGTACACTTCAAGAACTTCACAATGCATCAATTGCATGTTAGATTCATGGTTCAAAGTTAGAGATATTTTTCTTAGAAAACTTCATGTTCATTTATAGATTTCTAGGTTGCATCCTTAAGAAAAGTCTTTGTATGAGGTAAATTTAGTTGAGCAAATGAGCTCTGCTTTTAGTGAATTTTATATCGTTTGAAGGATTTTTGGGTTTCTTACAACTTTATCAGAAATAGCCTTCCCTTGGTTTTGACCCTAACAATGAGAAAAATACATTTTTTTAAAGTGTCATCAAACTATTCGGTTTTTGGCGATATTAGATTTCGGGCTGAATTCGAGATGGTAAAAGATAGAATGGGGTTAAGTCATCAACTAAAAAGTTGTAGTGAACTTAATAAGCTTTCATTTGGTTCAAGAATTTATTTAATTGGAGAAACAAGCAAGATATGCCTTAAAAACAAAAGGACAAAAATGGGGGAAATTTGTGCAAGTGTAAGTGAAGATGCAAATTTGGTGATAGTGTCTTCAATTTGATTTTTGACTTTGATGGAGTGAGAATTAAACTTTGGTGCTGAAAAACTTTTTAAAGTAGACTCTTAGAGCTTTCCAAAGGTACATTATATTGAGAGTTACGGTTGTTTGAAAATCTGGTTAGAAAATTACCAAATGAATGAGCTAATCGGAATCTAGAAAATTACCAATGAATGAGTGAATTTCTAGATTCCTATGGCCGGTCTGGTTAGACCTGACCAAGTTCGGTTTTGAACTGTATAATCAAACCAAAGCCGTTGACACACCCGAACCCAGTCCGCACGTGTCAAGTTGAGTATTTATGTATTGATGTTTAGTCAATATACCAAATTTGACTTCCCATGGATGTTTTAAACTTCATTTAGCTCGATGTCAAGCTTAAAAACCCTAAAATTGAAGTTCCGAGATGTGGGTCCCACTCAGATACGGATCCCAAGGATGTTTGACCGAGTTGACCGGAGTCAACTTTGACTCTATTGATTCTTGCGCCGGAACTGGTCAGAACCGGCGCCGGATCTGACCGAATTAATTGGGTTCTCGGCTACCCGAGACCCCCAATTTCATTTCTCTCCTTGTTTTTCAATTTTTTTCCGAGCTCTCTCTCGATTCTCTTCAAATCAAAACCTCAATCTCCTTTCAAACACTTAATCAAACATCAATACCAACTTCTTTTGTATCCTTGAAGATCAAAACACCAAAATTTCCAAGAAAATCATCAAATCTACAAATCTGTAATTTTGGCGACAGATTGTTCATCAGCTCATAACTTTCAATTCAGCCGTGGGACTTGGCTGGGTATTTGGTATGTTGTTCTAGACTCATCAAGCTTTAAATTGATAGTTTACATGCTTGATTTCATGGTCTGTGCTAAGAGAAATCATTGATTGAAGTTGTGATTTCTGTTTTGCTCGAGATATGTTAATTCTTAGTGTTTTGATTCAAAATTCGAGCATGTTTAATGGTTTAATTCCGTTCTTGAAGCTGTGAATCCTTAGATCATGTGTTTAACTTGCTGTGTTTCAATTTTGGTGCGGATTGGTGTTGAATCGAGCTGAAGAAGATTGAAAGCCAAAGCTCGGCCTTAAATCCAGAACAGAACAGGCGCCAGATCATCACTGTCCAGGGGTAAAATGGTCATTTTGCAATCCTAGATCCCTTTTTGACCCCATTTGACCCAATTGACGTTAAATTACTTCAATTGACCTCCGAACTTGTCCAATTTTACTCCGTGACCTTAAATAGGTTTTGTTTTATGATTTAATTGTTGGTTGAATGCTTTTATTAATCAAATTAGATTTTAATTTGATTATCTAGGTACGTGATTGTATGAGTTTCGGACCGGTTGCAATTCGAGCTAAGGCATTCGTGGGTAATCGGGGAGTATACAACTCTCCTCTCTTGTGAGTGGCCTAGATTTCTCTGTTTAGCCACTGGGAAAGGGGATTTAGAAAATGATTTTTAAAACATAAATGTTTCAAAATGGTTTTGGAACATGGGAAATCCATACACACACAATTTATTTGTGATAGACTCACACCGTGAGTGGGATGATTTATACACTCAATTTATTTGTGATATACCCACACCATGAGTGGGATGATTTAAAAAGGTGTATAAGACCTATGTGTGTGTGATTATATGTTTTAAATATAAAATGTTTTATGTGTAAATATATATATACATATATATTTGAAATATTATTGATAATTGTTTGGGGTACGATACCCCGGAGAGATGAGAGATTGAGTGGGGTTCCTCGAGGCTCCGATTTGCGGGAGCGTGGACCGAGTTTGAGAGCATGCGTGATACTCAGCCGTGGACCGCCTATCGAGGGGCACGGTGAGTAGAGCCTGGTTGGGAGAGGCGCATAGGGAAACTAGCCAGGACTCCAGATGCTGTGTTCCACCACAGCAAGGCAAACGTCAAGGGAATGGGCCAGAGAGTAAAGTAAAAATGTTTTAAAAGTATAAAGTAACCCTTGACGGTCTAATGGATACCCAGTGCACGGGTATACCTTATTGGGACAGATTAGAGATGCCAGCCCATTTTATGTGTATATATTTATTTATTGATTTAAAGTACTTTAAAAGAGGGTTCTCAGCAGAAGGACCAGAAAAGAATTTTAAAAGAAGAACATTTGTTTTATTATTATTTATTTTATTTTATTCTTGGATTTCCCTTATCTGTTCTAACCCAGATGGAGATTCTTTGAACCTCTGTCACTCACCTGTATCCAATATGGATGGATGCAGATTCGCTTACAGAGTCAGCTTTAGAAATGAGGCTCACTAGAAGATGTTGGTGGCTTAGGCTTAGTACTTTCCGCTGTGTAGGTATTCTTTAAATTATTCCACTGGTACATCTTGTAAGTTTAATTATTTTATCAAATGATTTTTAATTAAAGTTTTAGTTGTTTTGCAATGATGATATCCATTTCTATGCCTTGCGGTGCTTCAGGTGCGTGACTGGCCAGCACGTACTTCGAGGTAGCGCGACGATTGCCACGTGGCTGACCCGAGGCGGGTCGGGGCGTGACAGCCGTAATCCTAAAATCATAACTGAAACCATACCTAAATCCTAGTTCGTTTCGGTTCCATTTTCAAGTTGGTTTCGGTTTTATTATTTTTAATTAAATTAAAAAACTATATATAAAAAAGATAAGTTTCTGTATTTATAAATTTAAAACGTTCCTTTTTTTAGTAAAAAAATAGAGATTGACACTTGAAAAACTGACTAGTCAATCATCTTTTTTTAAGTTGGCATGACTAGTCATAAGATGATCTTTTCGTCATCAGTTTTGATAACAAACATTCATCATTTTTATGACCCTTTGGCCATCAAAACTAATGACCAACGGTTATCATCTAATGGCTCAAGAGTCGTTGATAAATTAAAAATAAAAAAAAATTAATTGATTGACGGGGGCCTAGGCTATATATGCCATCCCACTCACCCTATTTTCCTCATTCCAGCAACTAATTCTTCTTCAATCCAATCTCTTAACTCTCATTCATTGAAAATTCTCTCTTCAATCTTCAATTTTATTTATTGCTCATCGACTCTATTCTTTTTTTCTAAATTTTCCTCAATCTTCATCTTTTTTTTTCTCAAATTTTTAATTTTCTTAATCAAAATTTTCTCAAATTTTCATATTATTTTAATTTTTTCTTTCTTATTTTTTTTTCTTAATGGCAAGCGGTGGTGGAAATTCTTCACATTCTATGGGAAAAAGTCAAATGCTCCCTCCTACTACTTATGATGATAATTATCAAGATTTTGGTGAATATAGATATCAACAAAATGCTCCTACCCTTTTTATTTCCATTTCTGAAGCCATGTCCAATGCTACAATTCCAATTGAAAATCAGTCCCAACATAATCCAAATAATCCTCCTTAATTTCCCAAATCCAAAAATACTTCCAGAAAAAGCTTCGAATTTGATTTGTTTACAAAGCACATGAAGAAGGTGGAAAATTCTGATGGACCTAATCCAACTTTTTCGAACAAATGAAATAGTATAAGATTGCATAATAACTCGAACAATACATCGATCCGGATGTGTCTGATTATGAAGAGAAGTGGAAATTAGGATAAGACGGAGTTGGAAGATGAGATAAGTAACCATGCATAGAAACACTAATTGGACTTTCTCTAAGTCTATAGTCAACAGAATTGGAATCTAATGGTGCAAAGGTCGGTAGATTAGGCCAAGGATCGAGAATATGAGATGTTGAAAAGAGAAGAGAAAGTCTGGCCCGGGGCCCGAGTAGACCCGATGTCGAGCTTCCCTATAAATAGGGGAAGGCTCTCATTTTTTGTCTTTCTCTTTTTCTCTCCTTTCTCTTTTCTCTCTTTTCTATTTTCTCTCTTTTGTTCCTTCGAAGCCATTTTAGATTCTTGGCAGATCCAGACAAACCGACCGATGAATCAAGGTGAGTTCTTGGTACGTTATTCTACTCACCTCGATCTGCGCTTTACTTAGTTTGCAAGCATTTCTGTGTATCGGTTTAGGAAAGATCTCAACTCAAAGTTAGATTTAGCTCTTTAGCTAAAGTTTAGTTTAGATTTTAGATTTAGGAACTTTGAGCATGTGATTCTCATTTTTGCTTTGGTAAACGTGTCGTGGGAGACGTGTAGATTACTCATCTTGATTTTCGAGCCAAATCGTGGAGCAACGGGCTTGAAAACCGAGGAAAATGCTCGATTCTCGACCCTTGGGAATGTCTCTCTCGCTGGAGCCGAGTCATTCCCTCGCTGGGGAGACCTTCACCACGCATCCCGCGTGGGAGTGGCTTGTATTTTTTACCCTAGTGTCCGATTTTGACCCGAAACCTTCCCGGACACTTTTCTAAGACCTGAGACACATCCAACCATCATTTTAGGTCATGTTAGAGCCTCATAGGTGTATTCATAGTTTGATTATGAATACTAACATGAATTTTCGTGTAATTAGAGTTCCGGATGATCGAGTGCGATGATGCTCCGGAGGTTAATCTACGTGGATCTTTTGGGAGTATACGACCCTCCCAACATTATGAGTGGCTTAGATTTCATTGCTTAGCCACTACGGTAAAGTGTTTTCAAAATATAAATTGATTTTAAAATGTTTTATAAATGTTTTGGGGTATGGGTAATCCACCACACATACTTTGTTAAATACCCACATAGAGGGTGGGTCAAAGAAAATATAAAGGTTTCTGTGTGTGTGTTTATGTTTGTATGTTTTACATATATATATATATATATATTTATGATGATGATGAGAGGCGAGATGAGCGATTGAGTGGATCTTGGTGCTCTGATGAGAGGAAGCGAGTGGATCGAGCGAGACATGCATGCAACTAAGTAATCGTGGACCGCCTATCGAGGGGCAGGGTGAGTGTGAGACCCTGGGAGAGGTGCGTAGGGAAACTTGCTAGGGCTCGTGTGTAGCTGTGCTCTACCCACAGCAACTGGCACCACCAAGGGAACGAGCTAGAGAAAGAAAAGTATGAAAATGAATAAGAAAAGAAAAGAGACAATCCTTGATGCAGTAAGGCACATAATCGATGGGTCGAGCCGTTAGTATATTTGTGGCCAACCCATTTAAAGTATTTATTTTATTCAAATTGAATATAGATTAGATTCTTAAGAAAAGATTTTGAGAAAGAGCTTTTGAAAATGAAAATATTTATTTTATAATTATATTTTGGATTACCCCTATTTTCCCCAACTCCTGTTGGAGATTCACTGAACCTCTGCCACTTACCTGTAGCCAATGTTGTTGAATGCAGATCCACGTACAAGGATAGCAAATAGATCAAAGGCTTTCTAGGAGGCATCGGTGCTGCGTAGGTATTCTTATAAATAAATCCACTGGTACTACTTTTATAGTAAATTATTTTATCAAAAGATTTCTAATTAAAATTTTAGTAATTGTTTTGCAACGAAGATACTCAATTCATGCCTTGTGGTGCTTAAGGTGCATGACCAGTAGGCACGTACTTCGAGGTAGCTTAGCGATTGCCACGTGGCCGACCTTCTTGTTCGGGGCGTGACAAATCAATTATTTTATTACACCGATGCAAATAATAGAGAACAATTAGGACGAATGTTTACGGTTGAGCACTTACCATTTTCTTTTAGTGAAAAAGTTGGTTTTATTAATTATTGTCATAATGCATTTTTGCATGTTGTGTTTCTAGAACCACTCTCACATGAGCACTTTTTAAAATTTATAAATTAGAAAACAAAGAATTTGATTCAATATTTTAAAAATTTTCAAGGTCGTGTTTCTATTTGTACTGACATATGGAGTGATCATTGGCAAGCATATTTTTACATGGGTGTAACTTGTCATTATATTGATAATGATTGGATATTACAAAATAGAAGTATTGCTTTTAGGGGGTGTTTGGTTCAAGGTATCTTAGATTATCAGAGTTATATGATTACCAGGTTATAACATAACCTAGTGCATATTCCCGGAATGTGCACAATTTTTGTTTGGTTGAAATTCTCGGAATATAAGATTAACCTGTTTGGTTGGAGGGTATATGTTCTGTTAAAATGGATAGTTTACTATAATGCCCTCAATACAACACTTAAACTTATTTCTTATTTGTTCAATATTTTGTACAATTGTTGTGATTTTGTTAAGTTTAATAATTAAACATGACTAACATAAAAATTATTTAAGTAATAAACTTAGTAAAATATTGTATAATTAATTTAATGATTATATAAGTTAAGTTTAATTATGCTTTTAACAAAAAAGAAATTATGCTTTTAGTTTAATTGAACTAACATATAATTATTAATTTAGTAATTATATAAGCTAAGTTTAATTATGTTTCTTAATCAAAATAAATTACATTTAAAAAAACATTGTAATTTATCAATTACATAAGGTTATTAGGGTCCAAAAGGGTAAAATACTGAGGGTAAACTAGGAAAAATTTTAAGATAACCTGGTTATCTTACATTACCTAAGAATTTGGAGGTTATCACATAACCTCATTTTTTTTTGAGGTTATATGCTGACATGTCATTAATATGATATAACCTTGGTTATCTCATTATTTCCAACCAAATAAGGGCATATAAGATAACAAAGACCAGATAACCTGGGTTATCTTATATAACCCCCAACCAAACAGCCCCTTAGAGTTTTTGATTAAGCTCATACCACGGATAATATTTATAGATTGCTTAAAACTATTTTTTGAAGAGTGTCAAATTGATTCTAAAATTTTTGCAATTGGTTTTGATAATGCTTCAAATAATACTGCATCTATTTCAACTTTAACAAATCTTTGTAGACCTCTTTTTGCTGGTAGATTTTTTCATTAAAGATGTGCTTGTCTTGTTTTAAATTTATGTGTTTAAAGTGCGTTAGAAATACTTTCTGAATTTATTCCATATCAAAAAGGTAATTCAATATTTGTGGAGACATCCGAGGCAAATGAGAGCATGGTCAAAATTTGCAAAACTAATGGCAAGCATCCTATAAGATTTTCATGTAATGCTTCAACTCGTTGGAACTCTAACTATAAATTACTTTCTCAAAGTGAAGACTATAAAGAATTATTGTGTAATTTTATACTACATAATGTTAGTAATATTATTATTTATCCTCATCATTTGAACACATGTACTAAAATTTGTCAATTATTTAAAGTTTTTAATAATTTTACTAAGGTTTTATTCGGAGTTTATTATCCTACAACACATTTATTTGTTATTGAGGCTCTTAATATTATTGGTGCATTGTTTGACTCTAGTGAAGATGTTGAATATTATCTTATATTAATACTATGAGAGATAAATGGTTACAATATTATCAAAATATTCCAATTATTTATTTACTTGCATTAGCTTTAGATTCACGTTGTAAATAAGATGGATTGAATGAATATTTACAAGTGTATTGTTTATGTTTAAACTTAAATGTTGATATTGATATGATATGTACTAATATTAAAATTTCATTTTTTGAATTATATGAAGATTATGCTAAAATCATGGCATTGATGTTGGACAAAGTGACACTCTTTATGAAGTTCCTAACTTATCACTTTCTAGGGATATCAATTATTAGCTTAAAAAGGAAAAAAGCTTTTAGGTGCATCTTCATCCTCTACAAGCTCAAGTCCCGAGCTTGAGAGTTATCTAACAACTTCTTTTGAGTTTGTTGATGATAGTAGCTTTGATATTTTACAATGGTGGAAGGAGCATCAAAAACATATTCCTGTTTTGAGTATCATAGCCAAACAAATCCTTCAAACACCGATTTCAACAGTTGCCGTGGAACAAGAGTTTAGTGCTAGTCGAATTATATTGGATGAAAGGCATTTTGTTTGAGTCCCGATTCAATTGAAGCTCAAGCCCTTTTTGATGATTGGACTAAAGCGCATTATAGGAAACAAGAATTGGAGCGACAACAAGAATTTGAGCAAAAATTGGGTTATGCCAAAGAACCAATCCACGGAAGGCACCACTAGCAGCGACTAGAATAAAAAAGGTAAGAGAATTACATGAGCTTTGATTCCTCTTAAACTTAGCAAAGAGGATGCGTAGGCGACTTAATTGTGGTAAGAATTAAGTGCAAGTTCAATTTCTTTTTTTTTTTGTACAAATTTCTTTTTCATACACTTAGATTATTATTTATTATTTTTAATTTAGATGCAGAGGTGCTATTGTTTTCATTTAATTTATAAAATTTAAATTGCATATTACCACTCCATTATCCTTGTAATATTTATTTTTTAAAATGAAATAAAATAAGTGGAACAATTTTAGAAAAAAAATTTATATAGTGCATATTTAGTTTATTTTTATTGCTTTCTTATAAAAATAATTAATTTATTTTTTAGTACTTATTTGGAAGTAGATTTTTTACACATTTAATCTATTTTATTTATCTAACAAAAAAATTTTGGAACATTTTTTTTTAAAAAAGCAAAAAAAGGGAACCGAACCTAAATTGAATCGGAGCCAGAACCATGTTGGAACCATAATCGCAACCCAACCGGAGCCTTACGGTTCCAACCGGGGGCACCACTAAGTCACGTCACTAGACCAATTGACTGTTGACTTTGATCAGTTGACTTTGATTAGTTGACTTTTCTAATTTAATCCGATTTTAACCCTAGTTTAGCCTAGAACCCTTCCTAGGCTTGATAAAAACTTGTACAGGACATTCTCGAGTTTGCATTTGCACAGTTTTTTATTTAAAATGATTTCTAATCAAATTTTTAAAATAATTAGGAGCACCGATGAAGGATTGCTGCAAAGCTCCCGACATACAATTGGGTCAGTATGGAAGTATACTACTCTCTTAAACAATGAGTGGTTTGGTCTCAATTTTTAGTAACATTGATGGCAAAGTGTTTTTTTTCAATTGTCTTAAAATAAATCTTTTAATATTTTGGGGTACAATTATCTACTACAGAAGCATCTATAAAATGTTTTATATGGGCAGGAATATGGACTCCGACCCCAATTTAATATACCATTAAGCTCTCAAGTAAATAAATTCTTGAATGTGATTTGGTGTAACAAAATCAGTGTGTAATCAAACCTATGTTGGAGTTGTAGTTTGGAGAGTTATTAAAGGGCAAAATTGTCTTTTTGCCCAAAAGTATAAAAGGCCCAAATAGTGCTTGAGGAAGACAATTTGTTTTTTCTTGTTCTTCCTCTATTATAGCTCCAATCTTCTCTTCCTCATTTCTTTTTCAAATCTTGACGGATTGGAGTAAGTGAGGGCACTAAATCACATAACTTTTGAGCTCTATCTAATGATGGTGGCCATTGGAGCTAGAAATGGGTGAATTGAGCTCATCTTTAAAATTTATTTTCGAAGCATTTTTGGTGATAGGTATGTCAATCTGCTCCCCTTTAGCTCTTAAATGAAGTGAATTTCATCCAATTTGGTTGGTTAAATGTTGAGATCTTCCAATTGGAAGAAATGGATATTTATGAGCTAAGTGGTTAGATTTTACTTAAATTGTTATTGTGTGGTGTTGTGGCGGAGATATAATGTTTATTGGGGCCTTCGAAGGTTGGGATTAGAGTTAGAAGTGAGAAAAGTTGGTTATGTGCAGTGGAGGGTCGCCAAACTGTCGCCATAGGCGGTGTTCAAAGCAAATCCGTCAACGGGTGAGCGTGATAGGGGCCTCTGAACTGTAGTTTAGGGGAACCCATCGACGGATGGAGCATGATCCATGGGCGGATCATGCTGTTGACCATCTTTGACCTTTGTTGGCCTTTGGATGACTTTCCGATTTTAGCCATTTTGATTCCGAGTTGGGTCTAAACTTGTCCTAAGTCCAAGAAAAGCTTGTTTAGGCCATAGAGAGTCTGCATAAGCATATTTTCATGTTGAAAATGATTTTAAAGGGATTTTAAATAGAATTTAGGAGCACCGGTTGTACAGGATGGCGGTAAGACTCCGACAGCGTAGTTGGATTAGTGCGGGAGTATACTACTTTCCCAGGCTGTAAGTGGTTTGGCCTCAACGTTTAGTGACATTGATGGCACTAATTTTCTAATTGTTTTAGTAATGCTTTTATATGTTTTGGGATATGGTATGCCACCGCACAAGCCTACATATTTTGTGGGAGGGAATTATATGATACATACTTATGTATGAGAAACAGTTTTATGAAATTGTTTTAGTATTATTGGCCCAAGAAGGGTTGCCTATAAAGGGCAATTTGTGCTAGCTTGTTAGTGGCTTGTGGATGCTCCATCGGAGAGGCATAAGTGCACTACCCTTGGGACTGAAAGGCACGAAGGGTGACTCGCCAAGGGGTATTGTAGTTGCCTTAAGGCACAAATGGCAATGTTGGGAAAAAAAGGAGTCGTCTATATGTATATATTATTTTTGAAAATATGATTGGTGAGAATTTCTCCCAACAGTTCGAACTCATTGACGGGTGAGACTCGCTCGATTTACGCCGCCATAGCTAAATCATTTTGATGAAAATGATTTTATTGTTAGGGAATTTATATAAATGAGAATGTTGTTTTAAATGTTGATTATCCCCAACCATTTTTGTCTTTTACATTGTTTCTAAACCACATCACTGAGTTGTTATATTCACTACCATGGTTTAATTGTTTTTCAAGTGATTAAAGCTCTTAAAGGAGCAATCTAGGATTAGCTAGGATGAGCTAGTAATCATCAGCTTGTAGGTGATCTTTGATTCCTCAGTTGGTGATCCAAATTATGCTTTTGAACTCCTGCTGCTTTGTTTTATGTGTTGTTTTTGACAGCTCATGTATTTAAGTATTTGCATACCTAGGGATATTTAGCCTATATGATGGCTTAAAATTATTTTAAATGATGAATATTTTGGAAGTATGGTTTATAGGAAATATTTATATATTTGTGATGGAATTAGATTTGATATTTGAATTTAGTGATGGATCTAATAAATCCCTGGTGCTCCTTTTGAGACGTTTTGTTGACCAGCACATACTTAAAGGTAGTACAGCGACTGACACGTGGTCAAGCTAGTGGGTTAGGGCATGACAAGGAAAATATCTATGTGTGTGTGTGTGTATGATATGTTATATGATAAATGATTTAAATGATTTTATGTGAACTTAACAGTGGCATGATGATGGTTCATATGTGGCTTACCTGATTCAGATATATGATATTGGTCCTTGTGTGGTCAACCCATGTGGGGTATCGCTAGCAAAACAGTAGCCTATGGTTTATCCTTTGTGATGCCCAAATGAGTGGTAGTAGCCTGTGAACTATCTTTTGAGAGTTATAGGTGAGTGAGTCTCCTAGCTGAGAAACGCGTAAGATAGCTAGCCATGAGCATTTATGGTTACAAGTGCACCTAAAGGCAACATTGGGAGAGCATGCAAAGATTATATGTATATTGATTTAAATTGATGATTATGAGGTTGATTGCTCCCAACGGTACGAGTTCATCGACGGATGAGATTCGGTCACTTTTTGCCGTCTTGCTATATAGTATATTTTAAATAAAAATGATTTATTGGTTGGAATATGTTTTGAAATAAGTATAATTTATAAGATTGCTTTTGGTTTAATTATATTCCCCTCCATCTTTATTTTTTACATTATTTACAAACTGCATACTAAATCAGTTGGACTTACCCCTCATTATTTCAATGTTTTCAATCATTCAGACTCAGTGAGAAACTACCTAAGCCTAGCAGTGTGGACTAGAATCTATAGCCCTAGTGACATGCTTGGACCTATTCCATACTTGTCAAGTTATGGAAATTTTGTAAAGTTATAAAGTTATGTGGTGAATTGGAACTTGTTGTGAACATTTTGAACTTCCTTTAGTTCAATAACTAGCTTAGAAATCCAAAATTGTTGTCTAGAGTCAATTGGGTGCACTGGGGTTCGAAAACCGAGGCGATTGTATGAGGATGAGTAGGAGTCAACCTTTTGAAGTTGATTCTGGTGTCGGACCCGACCCACTCCGGCGGGGGAGTGAACATTTTAAATGAGAGGTCGGCTAACCGACCTTCCATTTTGTTTCATTTCTCTTCTTCTTCAGTTTTCTCTGAGCCTCCTCCACTTCCCACCATTTTCATCACTTCAAATCACCTTCAAATCTTTTAAATAACACCACTATTAACTTCCTTAGCTTCCTTGAAGATCAACAACACTAAAATCATCAAAAATCTCTAAGATCTTCAAAGAATCCAAATTGGAGCCATTGTGTTCTTCAAGCTATATCTCTCAATTCAACCATAGGCTTTGGCTGATTTCTTGATATGTTGTTCTAGACTCTTAAAACTTCTTTCTGACTGCTTATTTACTGAATTTCGTGGATTGAGTTAGGAGATATCTTGAATTGAATATCAAAATTCATTTCTGCTTAACCATTTTTGTACCCTTAGCCTTTCAATCCAAATTCCAAGCATTCTTAGCCATTTAATTTAGTTTTTGAAGTTGTAGTCTTGTAGTTTAGATGTTGAAATATGTATGTTTCGAATTGGGTGTTGGTTGGAGTAGAATCGAAGTTGCACAGAACTTGGGAATGTGAAGAAGCATGCCTTGGCCAAGGGCCAGAGATGGATCCGACACTGGATATGCTTGAGTCTGGCGCTGGATTCAACACAAATTGGGAGAAATTCTCCCAATTGGCCACTCCCGCGCAGAATTGACTCCAAGCTCACGCCAATGCTATATTGTAACAGGGGTAAAATGATCATTTTTCCTCCTTAGTCTCCAATTGACCTCAATATACTTCCGGACTTATCCAACTTAATTCTGAGACCTTAGAAAACCTAATTAGGGCATTCCTTGTTGTTTAATTTCTAATCGAATGCCTATATTGATAAAATTAGAATTCAATTTGATTATTTAGGTATGAGATTGTACGTGGTCGAGCAGTAGAGTTCGAGCTAAAGCATTCAAGGGGTTTATTCGGAAGTATACAAACCTCCCTAACTTGTGAGTGACTTGGATTATAGTGGTTGACCACTAAAAGTCAACCGTTTTCTAAGTTGTTTTACTAACTTGTTTATAAAATGTTTACAACATTTTGGGATATGGATTGTCCACCCTCACACACGAGTTTATAAATGGATTTAAAGGTGGGTTTCAAAAGAAAATATGAAACTATATTTATAAGTTTTATTATTGACGATGAGTGATGAGAGATGAGAGGTTGAGTGGTTCTCGGTGCTCCGATGAGAGGAAGCAAATGGACCGAGCGGGGCATGCAACCGACCAAGTAGCTGTGGACCGTTTTTTAAGCGGCACGGTGAGTGTAAGACCCTGGGAGAGGTGCGAAGGGAAGCTCGCCAGGGGTCATGTGTAGCTGTGCTCCATCCAAAGTGATAGCAACATCAAGGGAACAGGCTAAAGAATAAAGAACAATTGTTTTATAGATATGAGTTGAAGCCGTTGACGGTCCAACGGGCCACCTAAGTGCACAGGTGTACCTTTGGAACGATTTCAGATGCCAGCCCACTTTTGAGATATTACATTTGATTTGGTTTTTGGTTTTCATTTATGATTTTACCAAATGGTTTTATATATAAGTATTGGGATTTATTCATATCCCCAGCCTGAGGTGATCAGTCATTATAACAGGATCCCTCACTGGGTACATCTATTTGTACTCATCACATTCACTCATTTTTATAGGTCACCTGGCAGTAGACGACAGACGTCCTGGTGGACAGTGATCACTAGTGTCTTTACCAGACGACCACGATTTTGTAGGTTCCACCTAGTTCCTTGTGACTCCTGGCAATCGGAATAGTATTGTATACTATTATATCTTATCAACTGCTCACCCCCACCATAAAACATGTTACTTTTATTATATTAAATACTTATTATATTTCTTATAATATCTTTTATAAAATATTTTCCATTATTGCTCGAGTACATCTTATTTTATGTCTTGTGCCATCTTAGATAGCCTACTTTTCATGGCACGCATCTCGAGGTAGTACGGCGGTTGTCATGTGACCAAGCCCTCGGGTCGGGGCGTGACACCTAGTTCTAGTATTTAGTGATCCACTTGTTATTTTATCTTCCGTTATATTTTGATTTTGTATCCACCTCCGCACACATGAATTTTTTGGGATTTTCGAAGTATTGTTATTAAAGTATTTTGGAAAGTGCTATTGTATATAAATATTTGGATTTGAGTTTTCTTTTATGAATTTGATTTTGTTTTGGCTTTGTAATATCAATAATGTCTTGCATTGTTTTCAAGGCGTGGCCAATTGACACATACTTCTAGGTAGTACGGTGGCTATCTCGTGCCCTAATTGCTGGTTGAGGCATGACATTCCCGGTTAAAATCTCAATTAATGATCAAATGTTTCAAGAAAATTTTGATTTGGGACCAAACCTTTTTAATTTTGTTAATTTATGGCCTAATATTTTCTATTCGAGTTAAATAAGAGTCTAATGGAAAAACTATTAAACTTCAGTTTTTAAGTGATATAATTAAGTTAAAAAAAGTTGTAAATAAGAAAAAAAATTGATTTAAATTTTGAACTCTAAAGCTAAAATCTAAATTAGAGGCCTAAACTTTTGCAAAAAGCTCAATGTAGCGACCAACCTTTGAAAAGGTTCATTTAAGTACCTAATGTTATCAAATCGGGTCAAATAAGGACCTGATAAAAATTTGATCTAGCATCTTTAATATACTCCGTCAAGTCTAATGATGTGATGACATGGCATGATATGCTCATGACATGTGTCACTTATGATGTGCTTGGATTCATGTGTGTTATGCACTCACCGTTAAAATTTGCATGAGGCATTCTATTTGATCCAATTCGATTACGTTAGGTACTTAAATGACCTTTTTTTTTTGTAAAGATTAGGCACTAAATTAAAATTTTCGCCAAAGTTCAGACCTTTGATTGATATTACAGTCTAATATTAATTATGGTAATAGAATATGTATATCAAACCCTTATTTGATCTTGTCACGAAATATTGGACCTTAATTGATGCAATTATAGGACCAACTTGAGGCTATTTGCAAACATTGAGCCCTTAATTGATCAAATTAAAAGATTAAACACCAAATCGAGATTTTCCATAAACATTAGGTCCTACATTGATATTTCAGCCCAATTCCTTATAACTTTTTTTATTTCCATCCATATAAACGATTGCGTTGAAGTATTAATCTATAATATATATAAAAGTATGCTTGTTGTAAAATTTTTAAATCGCCTAGAATTTTTTTTCAACATATTTCAAAAATGCTATTGATATTATTGAGTTAATTTAAGACTCTTTATTTATCTTTCCTTAAACATTTTTATATGTATTTATTATTAAATGATGATAGTAACTAATTTTTTATATCTAACCAATTTTTTTAAAAAAAAATTGACCAATTTTTTTGAAAAAAAAAATTAACCAATTTTACTTTTATTATAATTAACTTACTTTTATATTATCTTAAAAAAACAATTTAATTATCATATAATTTCATGTAATTAGTGGATGTAGTTGTTTTCAAAAAAATTTATTATTTATTTATTTTTTGTTATTATTGATAACGGCTCTCTTTGTTATAGCTATGAGATTGGCTCCAGTGAGATAGAAATGCTGAGATTAGTTACTGTAACAGTGAGATTAGAATTATGCTATGTTTGAGACGTCGATTGATATCGGTGCAGTGCGATTGGAAGCCCAAATGCACCGTCATTATTGTTTACCAAACACATATTTTTTTTACCCGTACAAATTGCTTTCATAACTTTCTCATCTATACAATAACTTTTTCATTTGTACAGTATTTTTTTCAAATTTTCAATCTCATCGAACGAATCTCACCACTTTTCCGAACGTTGCCTTATAGTGGTGGAAAAATATGTGTTTGATAAAACAATGGTGGTAGTGAGATTAGAATGAAAAATGAGAAAAAAATATTAGTTAAAAAAAAACTAAATGATTAAAAAAAAAGACATGTGGGTGTTTTGGAAATAGTACTACGGTGAGAATGAAGAATTGCGACAAGAGCATTTTGCTCCAATTGATAAATACATTTTGGGGGGTTGCCTATGTTTGTTTGGCCGTTTCAGTCCGTTTGGGCACTCAAACGGGCTAAATGGCCAAACGGATGGCTTAAATGTTGCACCAGTGCGGTGCCAATTGATGAGTTGGCATTATGCCAATTGATGAGTTGGCACCGGAGGGGGAAATTTCCATTGGTGCTTAGAGCACCAATAGACCCCGGTGGGAAAACTTTTCCCAAAAAATCCTCTTTTTTTTTTTGTTTTAAAAAATTAGTTTTATTAATTAATACTCCTTCTGGTCATTTCTTGTTTTCATCTCACTGTATCGCTGTTTTCGTCAAACACCTATTTTCTCATCATTGGTTTTAATCTCACCACCACAATTTCAATCTCACATGTACAGTAATTAATCTCATCATTTTAATCGCACCAGAACCAATTGCACTGCTCTCCCAAACATAGCCATAGTCAAATCCCACTGCACTACCCTCACTAAGGTAAGGACCCGTTTGAGCCATTGCAGCACTCCCTTGTTTGGTTCAAAGGGGAGGGAAGGGGAGGAGAGGAGTGATGGGGAGAGGTGAGGGGGGGGGGGGGGGGATTTTAGAGCAGAGGGAGGAAGGTAATCTCTTTTTTTCTATTTGGTTAGAAGAGGAGTGAGGAAAAGTTTAATATGTATTTTTACTAATTTACCTCCATATGTAAAATGTTTTATCCAATACAATAATAGCCATTTTCATTTTATTTCTACCTTGTCATATAAAAAATAATCTTTTACCATTGCTTTCTTCTTCTTCTTCTTATTATTAAACCAATTTGTAAAAATAAAATTGATTTTCACTCAACAAAAGTAATTAAACAAATTTTTTTTACATGTAATACAATTTTTCTTTATTATTTTTATATCAAATGGATCCAATATGGGTGAAATGGAAACTTATTACTTAAATATGCTCTCTTTTTTTTAATAAAAATACTTAAAGTGCATATTACACAGGCTACAAAAAAATGAGCTTGCCTTCCTTGCCTAAAGCCTATACAAAAGCTGTTCCAAATTTTCTGGTGATTTTTCCTTCTGCTAGTCCTCTCATTTGTCTAGTCTGCAAACCTTTCCAAGATTGTCCAAATTTCCACCAAGAGTAAGCAAAAGCATGATTCTTATAACTTTCCTCTACATCCTGGCTAAGTCTTGCAAAAATTCTGAAATTTCAGGGAATTCAGGTCGCAAAGATGGCTCCTGTTGCCAACATCTATCTAGTAATTCCACAAATTTCGGGTGAGAATGCTTTGGAATCACAGGCCTTAGACCCTGAATCCACATGAAGAAAGTAGTTGGTTCAAGTCTCTTGTTAGCAATGTAGGTGAATGATATGAAGGAATAGATACATACAGGGCTAGCTCCAGCCTAAGCTGAACAAGAAAACTCGTATCCTTGTATTACCCAATTATCATCCAACTTAAGAGGGGTCTTGGGGATCCATGTATCACATGATTTCAAGCTATTCTAGGGACAATTAGCTCCAATCATAGAGAAAAAATGAAAAATTAGACACTTACAGCATAAGAAATGCTAAAGAGGACTTCACGGGAAGAATGGCCAGTCAAAGCTTTCTTCAAAGCAACTGCAGTTAATGGAAAAGGAAGGGCAACACCAGACCAGAAAGACAGCAAGCCAACATCACAGAGATTAAATTAAAACAAGTTGAAGTCAAACATAGAGATATTCCACAGCATAAAGTGGAATAAATGGTGAATAGAAAAGCATCTCAACTCAATGGAGCAGCTAGCTGATTAAAAAGAATTATTGGGATTAGACAGGACAATCCAATCACTTTGAAGATTCCTGCTTATGTAACATAAAAGAAACAAAATGTCGGCAGTCCAAACGTAGGCAAAAATCTCCTTTTACAATGAATAAAAGGATTTCAATGATGACTAGAATCCATGTTATAGCTCACCAGCTGGCAGTTATCATTATGAAATTTAGCATTAAGCAACAAAGCAATTCCATACCTTCAATGCATTCAATTTATGCTTTAAGATCTGCTCTAGTGGCATGAGAAGCTGTAACTTCAAGTGTGGAACATTCATAAAATCTTGCATACGGAAACAGAGAACATACATAATGGCCTGTGAAACACAAATTAGGAATAAAATTATCTTTTCTAATAGTGATTCAATGAAGCAGTACAATCCGATTGCGAATAATATTCTAAAACTTCTTTTCCTTGAAACAATTTTATAACTATTGCACGTCTTAGCATTTATTTTTGAAAAAGCCTCCAAAAGAAAGAACATCAACCTGGCAACCAGAAAAAAAAACTCGACGTGCATTAGACTTATATCACTGTCATGGGTTTTGCAGTACTCCAAGTACCACTCCACCAACCTAAATTTTATTAAAATAAGATAAAAAGCTTCAGTGATGAACATCTACACTTTCATTCAAACCACCTAAGTTGTCAGAATAATAGATGTTTGAGTGTTGATTTATGTTGCTTTTGATGGAGCTTCCATGAACCTAGAGGGCCTCGTTTGGTCCAGCTGTTTGTTAGCTGGACCTGGACTAACCAGTAACCAATGTTGGTTCTATTGGCTTGGATCATTGATTAGGACCGCCATTGCAGCCCTTGTTTATTATGACAACCTTTTCACTGGTCATTGGCACTCATCTCCATTTCACCAGTTTCTCCCCACCAATGATGAGTTGCAATCTTTTGACTACAGCCATGCTGCACTCTATTCATCTTTAAAAATCCATGTTACAAAGATTCTAGTCCATGATCAGTTTCTTTTTTAAATTAGATATAAAGCTTGCTGATGTATCAGATACCTAGACACTACCATCTAAGTTGACAGGCAAATGTCATCAAGGGTTGGAAAGGAAAGTTTTCTGAAGGCTAAATTCCCCAAAGCATAGATGACTAAAAGCTATAGACAACTGAACTTGATGGTGCCATTGCTGCATCATGCCATCATCTGAAGAAAATAGGGACAAATTTTCCTTCAGAGAGATTAGTTAAGATTTGGACTAAGCTTACTGATCATACATATAACAGGGACATCTGTACACATATAGTCTTCTAGTCTCCTAATCTCATCACGAACACCAGGTGCAAAGTCAACTTTCAACTAGAAAAATCTTTACAGAAGAAAAAACTTTTTGGTGAAGTGATGTCATCGAGTTGATTAGATTTAGAAGAGGAGACATGTTAACCAATTAAATTGGCATTGGCTTCTTTTATGCCAGACATTTTGGACATCAAGTTACCTGCTGTTTTGAGCAATTTTTGATGAAAAACTGGATTGACCGTCATGTTAGGTGACACCCAAATTACCACAGAACAAAACTAATAGCAGCACTTCTGAAGAAGCATTTGTAACTCGGACAACATACTTAGTTAAAAACTTATGCAAATTGAGGCTGAAGTGAACTCTGTGGCAAAGGATCAATGTTATATGGATTTCAAATGGGTTATGCTGCATGATTTTGCCAATAATTTACATTATTTTTGAAGATTCAGTGTCATGTTCTTGTATAAATAGCGAAATGTCTTAAAAGTGTCAAACCACGCTTAGATTAATGTAGACTGAAATATCTCTGTAACATAGCAAAGGGTAATGTCATGCACAAAAATGTCAACAATGTTGTCAATTGGGTTTTTTTTTTTTTTCTCTCTTTCGCAGTGAATAAAACAGAAACTTAATTAAGATTATTGTTTGTCCATATTAGTTTGTTTATAACCTTAATTAAGTCAGGTTTTATTGATCCAAAAGATAGAGCAGCAACAGAGAATCAGCAAGCTACCAAAAACAGAAAACCAAATGAAAGTGGGGCATGACTCAAGGCAAAATGTCTGAAAGAACACAAAACCAAAGCCACAAATGAGCTGCCAAACGTCAGTATATGTTCAAAGTGTGCCGGAACAAGGTCTTAGATGCACTTACATACAAACATACAAAGAGAGGGAGAAAAAATGAACCAAAGAAGTAAAGCAATACACAGTACGTGAGCAAGTTTGCTGTGATAAGAACTCAGAAAGGCAAAGAGAATGTTAATTAACTGTTTCAGACAATACAAATCTTACCTTGTTGGCTGTAGGTGTGAGTCTTGAACAAAAAAATCTGCCGGCAAGAGCTATGCAATTAACTGTCGGGGAATAGGAGAGAGATACAAGCAAAGCTCTAGCCTCTAGCCATCCCACTCTCTCTATAAAAAGTATAAATTCTTCCTCCTGTCGTCGATGACAGTGCCGCTGGTGGCCGAAAAATCATTCCTCTGCCCCTTTACATCCTCCAGCCGTCGCTGACTTTTTGCGGCCGGACTGATTGGTACTTAGTAGCAGAGAAAATTTTGGGAAAAAAATCAGTCCTCCTTCACACGTTGGAAAAGCCACGTGTCAGGCTGGGGAAAATCAAAATTTTAATTTTTTTTTTAAAAACATTTTGTCGCATTCTTTTTCAATTCCCAAGCGAAATCCACGAACAACGACTATAAGACAGAAAGGAAAACAAAGGGAAGCAAATTCCTGCTAATGGCTTGGCTAATGCGGTTCACTGCTTCACCGACGCTCCTTTCTCCTCCTCCGCCGTTAAAACCCAAATGTTTGCCTCAGCACTCTCTGTTTTTCACTCTACCAGTTGCTCGCTCTACTCACACGCTGTCTCCTATGCCCATCACCGCCTCCCTCTCCGCCGTTGAATCACCCACCTCCACCGGTGGTGTTGATGATGGTTCCTTCAAGACCCCACTTCTCGAAGTCAAAGGTTTAACTGCCGTGATTGCCGAAACGAAACAGGAAATCCTCAAAGGCGTCGACCTTGTCATTCACCAAGGAGAGGTCAACGGAATTTCTTTTTCTAGAGTTACTTTAATTTGTATGAATTTTTATACTAGACCCAGAATATGGAAACAAAAATAATGGGTTTGTTTATATTTACTAGATTCATGCTATAATGGGGAAGAATGGCTCTGGGAAGAGTACATTTTCTAAGGTCAGTTTTTTTTTTTCCTTTTAAATTTGAACGTTTTTACTTATTTGAGTTTATATTTACTGATAGTGGATTATATTTACTGAATGTTACCAATATTGATTTTTGGGTTGTTTATTGGAACGTCTATACTGTAGGTTCTTGTTGGGCATCCTGATTATGAGGTGACCGGAGGCAGTGTTGTCTTTAAAGGGGAGAATTTGCTTGAGATGGAGCCGGAAGAAAGGTCTCTTGCGGGACTTTTTATGAGTTTCCAGGCCCCTGTTGAGATCCCGGGTGTGAATAATATTGACTTTTTGCAAATGGCATACAATGCTCGAAGGAAAAAACTTGGTGAGCCAGAGCTTGGTCCACTTGAGGTAGATGAACAACTTTTGCACCTTATCTCATTTGAAAGAACTTGCAAGTGCATTATTGGCATTGTCTTCTGGTTCTCTATGTTTAGTTATGAATAAAATTTTTCGGAAAGGATAAAAAATTTTCATGGCTAGGCCACTTCTATATGGTTATCTCTTCTATTTCTAGGAGCTTATAAATATAAAAAAGTGAAGATACTAATGCTCAATTTGTTGGTTGATTTTAATACTTGTATGTTTTTACTCTTGCAGTTCTATGCTTACATATATCCTAAACTTGATCTCGTGAATATGAAGACCGACTTCCTTAACAGAAATGTCAATGAAGGATTTAGTGGAGGCGAAAGGAAGCGCAATGAGATTTTACAGCTTGCGGTAATATGAGAATTTTCTGTAGTATTGTGGAACAGTTTTGTGCATTTCTTGTGGTGATAAGAAAACAAAAACCCAACAATTAATGCTTTTACTGGAAATATGGTAGGGAATGAATTTAGTTGGTATGTATTATGATTAAGATTCTCTGTATTTTAGCTTCTTTAGTCATCTACGGATCTTTTACTTCTCAAATTTGAGAAATTTTGATTTTAAATTTTAAAAGAAAGATGAGTTGTAAATTGATTATTGGTCATTCTTTTGATACGCTTTTTGTTTTTCTAAATATTTTTAACTTATTGGAAGAAGGGGAAGATGGGGTTTTTACTTTGAGAGCTATTTCAATGCATTGAAGCTAAGGAAATCAGTATTGTTTTTCAATTCTATCTTCACTTCTTTAATGTTATAGGTACTTGGGGCAGACTTGGCTATACTGGATGAAATTGATTCTGGATTAGATGTTGATGCCCTTCAAGATGTAGCGAAAGCAGTGAATGGGCTTTTGACTCCAAAGAACTCTGTTTTGATGATCACTCATTATAGACGGCTGTTGGAGGTTATAAAACCCACATGCATCCATATTATGGTGAGTCATTTAAAAATTCAATACCGTGATAATGTGGATATTATGTGCATGTTGATTCCCTTTTTCTTGGGAACGTAGTGAATGCGGCTTCATCCTGGGAAGCCTCCATGCTTAATCACAAAGCTCTTTTCCCTGGCAACATGTATGGCCAGTTCATTTTGGCATCCTTTGAAGTTTTAGAAAAATATGAAAATTCAATATAAGCCATTAATTGACATAATAGTAAGTGGCAAAGATCTTGTCTGAACTATGAACTGTGCTTACACTGGACCACATTCATGATTCCAAGTGATCAGCAAGTAAACTTATGTTTCATGGTTACACATTTCTCTTTTGTTTCTAATTGTTGTCAATAATGTGATTCCCTCATGGATGATTGGATCCGATTTGAATTCATAGATAAGTTACCATTAACCATCTTGTATGTGCATTGATTAGGCTGTGGGTTTGGGAGCATTTTGAAATGGCATTGGCTGTAACAATGTTTAGAATTTTCCTGTGCTGAGCTTAACATTGTTCCCCACTTGTAGTTTTATTCTGAGTTCTAACCTCCGGGTACTCTAGAATTCCTTTCTATCCTCAAGTTGTAGGTATATGCATCCCAAGCCAACTTCAAGATCACAGTGATCAAAGCCTTCTCTTTAACTTTTTCTACTGCCCAATGAATTTCAAAACTCCAACTCCTTGCATTCCTTGTGAGTCCACTCGTTTGCAGAATTTTGTTCCAAAGCTTATGAGAGAAATCACAGGTGAAAAATATGTGATCTCTCGTTTCTTTATGCCTGCTGGCCATAAAATACACAATCCATGCTCTCAGTGACAGTCGATTTTTAGTTGGCAGCCTATTCAAACTCATCCAAGCAATCTTTGAGTGCTTGGGGATTGAACAAAATCTGTCTCTGCCATGGAACTTTCTCTTTCATGTGCTCTTCATAGACATCTGCTGCTCTTTAACCAGCTCCTGCTGTTTTCCATGTGCCACCAGTTTGAATAAAGTTTTCATTGTAATCTTAGAGGCTTTTTAAATCTTTGTACATAAGATAGGAACATGCATGATGCTTCTTCCCCTAAGAATATACTCCTGTATCCATGCAACCCAGAGGAATGTAGTGTAATGATGGACCACAACAAGTTTCTCAGCATGCAAGTTAAAATGTTATTGCTTTTTTAACAGATTTAAAAAGCTGCAAAGCATATTGATCACTGAAGGTAAATTCAACAAAGCTGGTTTTTTAGTTCATAGTAATATTGTATTTTTCTCGGTTTTCTCCTATTTTCGTTCTTTTCTTTCCCCCAAAAAACGTTGCTCTGTTTTCTGTTTCATTTTTGGCCTAACTGATGCAAATAGAAGGAGAAGTCTTTAAAATATATAAAAAGCTGAACAAGGGTAAAACAGGAAAGCAATTCACATTCTAAATGGCTTACTTAACAGTTTGTGTGATTGTGGGGCACGATGTCCATTTTCCAAATTATTGAACTTAAGTTGAATTATACTTTGACCTCATTGGAATTTACCCAAAAATAAATGTCTCCATTTGCCATCAAAATATGTTTTCATTTGATGTTGCAGGAGGATGGGAGAATCATAAAGACAGGAGATAGCTCATTAGCCAAAGTTCTTGAGGAGAAAGGCTATACTGCAATCTCTGCCACATAGTGTACAATTCTTAATTGGTACACAATTTCCGTAAACAATATCTGCTCAATCCTAGTCAAGCTTGCTTAACATTGTTAAAGCCATTTAGCTTAGTTTATCAACCTCTGATCCACACTGTTTTGCATCTCGAATCAGGAAGGAATTGATGCTAGAAGATCCCTACAATTAACCAGGTTCCAACATCATCACAAGGGAGCATGGAACATCGGTGCCTGCTGCAGCTCCTTATACTGGTTTTGTTTCATATTTAACCTCTTGCTTTGGCATGTACATTTGAGGCTTCTCCCTTGTTTTAGGGATTTCCGAAATAGAGAACCTTGTTACTGTATGAGTGTTATTGACCATATATTCATAGTCAATGCTTTACCAAGTCTCTTCCATTTTTTGAGCTGGAAGTCAGATATGGGATGATAAATTGGAGTAATATGATTATATTATTATTATTATTATTATTATTTGATTAAAGTCATCCGTATGAACTACTCCCTCTGTCCCTGTTTAACTATCCCTTATCGGTCAACTTATCATAACTTTGACTATTAATTATAAAAAATATATATAGAATTAAATTTTCAAAAAATATATTTTGAAAAGTTTAAGATTTATACTTTTTAAATTTTATCTTCAAAAAATTTACAACTTTATAATTTTATCACAAATAATGGTCAAAATTATGATAAGTTGACCAAAAAGGGACAGTTAAATAGGGACAGAGGGAGTATTGAGTTAAAGGCTCAGATTTTTTGTTCCATTTGATTGATTTGATGTTTCTATAATTCGGTATTTAAAAATAAAAAAGAAAAAATATATAAACGGTAAAGGTATGATTAAAGATACGAGGAAACATTTTCTGTTTTCATTTTTTAAAAAATACAAAGAAATTATCATATAAGATATATGAAGTGAGAAGAAATGTATGTATGTTTTAGAAAATAAAAATAAAAATAGATCTAGAAATGAGATTAAAAAAAAATTGTTTTGAATTTTAGGTTCATTTTCATTTTCATTTTCATTTTTTAAAATATGCATACATTCTTATAAACTACACATATCTTTAATGGTGATTTCTTTATATATTTAGAAAATGAAAACAGAAAATGTTTTCATGTATCAAACATAGCATAAAATTCTCATCTTTTTTTTCTTTTCTTTTTTTCATTGAGAATTGAATTGATATATTTACAATACAAAAGATCGGGTTTGGAAAAGGAACATTTTGAGCTAATATTGTGCCACCTGGTAAATTAGTAAAACAATTAATTTTCTATGAAAATTTGGAGAATTTGGAATCCAATCAACTCGGTTATGGGGGAACATCACCACTGGTAATTTTAGCAATAGTGATGTTTTACCACCTCTCTTTTTCTTATTGGATGATAAAATAATTGCTTATAATTTGGTGTTATGTGTAATAATGTTCGGGTTCGAGTCCTTGCAAGCGGTATAAAATTTAGATTTATCTTACATAAATTTAATGCTATCCATTTTCCATACAAAAATAATGAACGAAAAATTATCTCACTTCACCGACAGTATATATATATATATATATAAAATAATAATAATCCAATATTAATTGTATATATGGTTATTAGATAGATGGATGTATTATTTATGGCTACAGAAAAATAAGAAAAATATATCTCATAAAATGTTCGTGGAAATTTTTAGACTTTACACAGGTTAAAGTGTTGACAAATATTCTGTAGGGTGTATTTTTAAATATTAATTATTATTTCACATACTATTCATGTAAATTTTTATTTCTACAAACGTGGTTAATGACTGAATTTTTTTTATAAATAAATATTATTAAATCAACACTTATTGGGTTGAGTGGAAGAAGCTAAATATCCTTTAAGTAAAGTCTCATATTTAAGTCTTGTAAATAAAGAAAATAAGTTTGGGAGAATTTTCTATATTTGAGGTTTGACGTGACTCGAATAGAATTAGTTATATACAGTTAAATGGATGCGGACACTTATGGTTAGACCTGACAATTTTAGACACGACACGTTGACACGATATGCGAATGACATGAAGTTACCGTGTTAGTGTTTAGCCTTAATATGTTCCATGTTTTAATCGTGTAACATGATTAAGGTTAAACGTGTTTCGTGTCTTAAGCATGTTAAACACGATTAAAACGCCTAAAATACGTTAAACACGGTTACTTTTAATATAATTGAAAATATATTGAATTTTATGAATTTTTTATTTATTATAGTAATATAGTAATTTTAATTAATTATGCGTGTTTACACGACACAAAAGCTAATAGTGTTCTATTCGTGCTTGACCAAATTATTGTTAATGGTATATATTTACACGACACAACACGATACGAAAATTAATCTTGTCGTGTTCGTATTTGGGTTAATAACTGTTAATGGTATATGTTTACATGACACAGACATAACACAAAAACACGAATTACCATGTCTACTTATGGTTATACCCAAAAAATAAATATTATTAAAATTGATTATAATTAGGTAATTGTACACTAATAATATTTGAGATTATTACCTTAATCATCTAAAAAACTACTAGTGAAGTTTAAAAATTAGATTTACAATGTATGGAATAATAATCCACAAAATAATTAATAACTATATGTTATTCATCGTTAATGTTATGGGTATAAAAATAACAATTTATGTTCATATTTTAAAATAAATATATTGTAATATCTAAGTGGATAATAATAAACAATATTAAGTGTGAAATAATTTTAAAAAATAAAGAAATCATGAAGATAAACTAATAAAAACTTTTTTTTAATTATTTCTCTTACTCTTTATGTTTTAATGTTAAGAGTTAAAGTTTCATATATAATTTAATTTTCTATATTTTTTTCACTATGACCATATGTCTTTTCTAGTTAGCACAAATAACTAAAAATTAAAAGATACCTTAAATGAATATAATGATTTTACATAATTGCGTTTACTATCGTTTATTATTTCTTAAGGTAATATATATTTCAAATTTTCAAAAAATAATTTAAAAAGCCAAGTAACACTTTTTTTAGAGCTCTTTTAGGCATAACTTTTATTTAATTATTATTTAGATGTTTAGATGTTTAGATTGTTTAAATGTTTAGATTATTTAGATGTTTAGATTCATCATATATGGAATAATAATCCACAAAATAATTAATAATCCGTAAAATAATTAATACTTAGATATATACTCCGTAAATCTATAATATATATAAAAGTGTGACTTGAGTAAGTACTTTATACCTATTAAATATCCTCTATTCTTTAACATATTTCAAAAATGCCATTGGATTTGGGCTCTACCTTTTACATTGGGTTTTTAAAAACTAAATACTTAAACATTAAGTATTAAGAGATTTGTTTCACTTTAAATATCTATTTTTCTTTAACATATTTCAACACTATACAATTGGATTTTGGTTTTATATTTTACATTAGGTTTTTAAAAAATAAATAATTAAACATTAATATTTTAAGGACTTTTACTCATTAGTATCTAAGAATGCCATTAGTTTAAATTGAGTTTAAACATTAGGATTTTAAAGGGCTTTTACTCATTGGTATTAAAGAATGGCATCAATTTATATTAGATTTTACACAATTAAAAAATGCACAATTAAGAATTAGATGTGTAAAATAGACGGGTTAAATAGGTTACAGGTTCGGGTCAAATTGGCCCACAGAAATTTTTGGGTCATTCAAATTTCGGGTCAGTCAAGTCAATCGGTTTTGGATTTTTCCAGTTTGACTCTCAAGTCTTTCGAGTTTGGTCTTCGGTTTTTCAAGTCATTTAGGTTCGAGTTTTTATTTTTCGGTTATTTAAATTAGCATGTCGAGTTTATTGGATCAATTGGTTTCGAATCATTCGGTTCTCGGATTAATCTGGTTTCAGATCAGTCGGGTTTAGGTTGTTTATTTCTTTCAAAAATCAAATCGGATTAGATTAATTTAGGGTTCAAGTTGATTGGACGAATTTCTTGAGTTAGTATAACGTGTTGTATTACGTGCGATGCACGTAACACTGAGACTAGTAAAAGAAAAAGGAGAAATAGTAATAAGAAAATGATTTTGCTGAAATACCTGATTTGTCCCTGGCCAGCAAAACCTGCTTTCCCCATTTTCCAATTGCCACAAACCATCGTCTCCTCTCTTTATCAGTAATCAGTATTTTCATTTCTACTCCCTGCTCTCTCTCTCTAACAGATTCAGTCGATCGAACGGCCGACCATCGCCGCCCATGACTCTGATGACTCCTCCACCGTTAGATGTAACCATCCTAATCCCTCACGCACACTCTCTCTTTTCTCTTCTTTCTGTTTCGCTTCAATTCGATTTCGATCTTCCAAAACGCTGCGTTTTAAACTGCTTCAATGGCTTCCTTCAAGTTTATCTGCTAGTCCACGCTTAGACTCGCTAGGTTTTTGGTCAGCAGATCCAAACTCTCTTCTCTCATTTTGAGGTTCTTTTGTTTTTGCAGCAGGAGGACGATGAGATGTTGGTCCCACACAGTGACTTCGTCGAGGGTCCTCAGCCAATGGAAGGTGAAATTTTCAATTTTCAGTTTCAATTCTTTTTTTTCCTTTATGTTTGTTTCTCAGGAAACTGAAAGAAAGTTGAATTTCATATCTGGAAATTACTAATTCTTTTCTTTTTAGTTTTAACCGAATGAATGTCACATTTACATCATTATGCATTCTCCATGTCGCTTAGTATTTATATCAATCTTGGTGTAATTCGTAAATTTCAAGGTTTCTTTGGTCAGTTTTTAATTTTGCTTTTATGTTATTAGTGGCACCGGAAGCTGCAAGTACAGTTGATGCGCAGGCAGTGGATGACCCGCCATCGGGAAGGTTTACATGGACAATTGAGAATTTCTCGAGGCTTAATACTAAGAAGCTTTACTCTGATATCTTCTTTGTTGGAGGCTACAAATGGTAGTTTAATTGATTTCTTGCTTGTTAGCTTCTAATCTTGCTTGATTGGGTTTTGCATTCATCGCTTAGTAATTTTTTTCGAGTTGTAATTCGCAGGCGGATACTTATTTTCCCCAAGGGTAATAATGTGGATCATTTGTCAATGTACCTTGATGTTGCGGATTCAGCAACTTTACCTTACGGATGGAGTAGATATGCACAATTCAGTTTAGCTGTAGTCAACCAAGTTCATAACAAATTAACAATTAGAAAAGGTATATCTTTCAATATTGGTATTCCCATACTGCACTGAACCCTTGTATAGCTGTTCTATGCTGTTCATTGACTGTTTTACATGCTCATTGTAAAGCCAGTCACCTGTCTTTTCCATTCATTAGACTTTACTATATTTTATGGACTGAAAATGGAACCATAATTCATACATAGGTGCTCTTTCTTGGTGAAAGATCTGCTTACTGAACAATTATTATTGTCATTGTGTTTAATTTTGAGTTGTTTACTACTCTGACTGCTGTATTTATTTCCATTTTATATGATTCAAGTGGTTCTTTCTAGGAAATTTCGTAGTTATCATTTTTCCTGGCTTGTTTGTTGTAAACATTCAATCAAATTGAGTCTGAGGTCGAGTTATTTCTGTAGCCTATATTCAGTCTCTCTTCTTCCAGCTTTTGTTTGTTTTTTTGGGTTTTTTTTTTTTCTCTTTCCTGATTGTTTATTTGGGAGGGAGATGTGAACCTTGGAGTTGGGACCTCCTTTCTATAGGAGAGGACAGACTATCAATTAGGTTATTCCTCAGTTGGATTGTGTACTTTTGTAATAAACTGACTGAATCATGGCTGTTTGCAAGTGGACTTCACTAATCACCGTAGTGCGTTGAAGAGTAATTGGCAGGGCTCTATCAGTCAGAGTTCACTTAGCATGCTAGAAACATCTGATTCTGACTTTTTTTTTTTCCAAGCATAATGCTGATTTATATAATCCATTGATTGTTAATTCACCTTGCTTGTGGAATTTCCTCTGTTAAATGCAAATACCTTGAATGCAGTTCAGTCCATATTAATTGAATATGAATCTTTGAGTGAAATGGTTAAGTAAAATTCAAGACACATTCTAGGGTTATCAGTGTGTTATTTTTCTTTTATTTATGGCTTTGTCGTACATCTATCTTCACCTCAAAATATTTGAATAATTGTGTATAAAGTGTGGAGAGTACAAAATAATCTTGAGTATAATTTCGGTGAAGGAGATTCTTTTGTAAGTGTGCAACAGAAAGTAGTGAATGAAAAAGGTTTTTTGAAGCTAAATATCTAAGATGGTTCCAAAAAATTTCATGATATCATGGAATTTTTTGTCTTCAATCATGTCCCATTATCATGAGGTCAAATTGATGTGTGTTATTTTTAAGAATGAGAGATTTTGCAGCATGAAATGTAGGATAGTTATATCTAGAACCTCACTGTTTATTTAAGAAAGTGAAGTTTTGAAATGTTCCTTCCAACAGAAGCCTGCTTTTCTGTATCAATGTCTGTTTTAATTTTAGCTGGAATTTCTTTCTTTGAAACAATGGGCTCACTGTTGTCTTGTTGATAGCATGTTGTTGTCAGGTGAAACTGTGGTATGACCCATGTAAAACTGTATATGTAGAGGAACAGATCTCAAAAGTTTATATGCTCCCATTTTCTTATATAGTTCACATCATTTGACAAGTTTGAAATTAAAATTTTGGATATTCGGGTAATGTAGCTGAGGCTATGCTGGGAGTTTCTACAATCTTATGTATATATTTTTCAAGTGTAGGATAGTCTTTATATTTTTGTTAGCTTCTTATTTAGGAGCCTAATTCAACTTAGTTGACATATATCTTCGGTGCTGACTTTCTCATTGTAATTAGCATATAGTTTGGAAATGTGAGCATGTTGCTTTTGGGGCACGCTTGTCTAAACTTATTTTATTACTATGAACAGCCTTAAAAACACCCTGACGTTCTCGATTTTGAAACCTGAGTCAAACATATCCTAGTCATGTTTTTACCAATTCAGCCAGCCAAAATCAGAATTTTCTGTTGCCAGAAAAGTTGAGCAACCAAGTTCCTGAAGTCCAGCCCTATTTGGCATCAAAGTGAATGTTACCCAAATGAATGTGAAACCCTTGTTTATTGTAGACTGTGATTAGGTACTTCAAGTAGCATAATGCTGGGCCCTGTATATGAAAAATTTGGGGTCAAGAACAGAAATACCATGGAATTCAAAAAAGCGAGGTTTGAAGGTTTATCTAGCAAATTATTTTATAATTGTGGATAGATTGAGAGTGTGATAAAATGGGCTCTTTCTGTGATTTGTTGAAAATTCAGCCAAGAAAGAGGAGGTGCATCAGTTACAAAAATGGAACTCCACCTAAAGCACTGCACTTGTAAAGATGCTGATGAGTTACATGATGTTTAGTGTCTAGAAAATTTAGGCTTCTTATATTTACCTCTGTCCACTTTCTGGTTTTTTGTTATTATGTAGGCTCATTTGTGTAAATGACACTTTTGCTCTATGCAGAGACACAGCATCAGTTTAATGCTCGTGAAAGTGATTGGGGCTTCACTTCGTTCATGCCTCTTGGTGAATTGTATGACCCTACTAGAGGTTTTCTTGTGAACGACACATGCATAGTGGAAGCTGATGTTGCTGTACGTAGGGTTGTCGATTATTGGTCACATGACTCGAAAAAGGAGACTGGTTATGTTGGACTCAAGAACCAGGGAGCCACCTGCTATATGAACTCTCTCCTGCAAACACTTTATCATATTCCATACTTCAGAAAGGTCTGGATTTTTATTCTTTCTTACATGTCTTAATAGGTAAAATTCTCATGGAAGTTCAATGTTTGAATTATACATTGCAGGCTGTGTATCATATGCCCACCACTGAGAATGACATGCCCTCAGGGAGCATTCCTTTGGCCTTGCAGAGTCTATTTTATAAGCTCCAGTACAGTGACACTAGTGTGGCAACCAAAGAGCTAACCAAGTCTTTTGGATGGGACACATATGATTCTTTCATGCAGCATGATGTCCAGGAACTTAACAGGGTTCTTTCCGAAAAGCTTGAAGACAAAATGAAGGTATTGGAGCTTTGTATTATTTGGATTTTGTGATCGATTCCTTTTAAGTTGGTTTAAAGGCTTGCTTAAAATCTCTCTCTCTCTCTTTCTTCTTTTGCACCTTTTTTTTCCCTTAAAAACTTCATCAGGGAACAGTTGTGGAGGGTACAATACAACAGTTGTTTGAAGGGCATCATATGAATTATATTGAATGCATCAATGTGGACTATAAATCAACAAGAAAGGAATCATTTTATGGTATGGTATTTAAGGTTACAACTGATGACTAGATTATTAAACATTAGTTTTGTGGGTCTTATGAATTTTATGCAATTATTTGTAGATCTTCAGCTTGATGTCAAAGGCTGTAAGGATGTTTATGCTTCTTTTGACAAATATGTTGAAGTGGAGCGTCTTGAGGGTGACAATAGGTATCATGCTGAACAATATGGTTTACAGGTGAGATACCTTGAAGAAATCAATCAGTTTTTACTTGTTTCCATGGAAACCTATGACTTAATTATTGGACTTATATTTTTAGAAAATCTCTGAATGACCTGAATTGATTCAAATCTGCTTGTCGTTGGGTGGACTGTAGTGTCTCTTCAAATTGGGGTTATTTGTTTAAATATGCTAGGGAGAGATTTGTTTCTGTCATGGTTTTGATTTGGGATTTCTTGACTATAGAGATACATTTTTCTTGACATGGACTATTGAATCCAGTGTTCTATACTTGTCTTAGTATGTTGCTTAAATCTTTTCTTGGGTCTTTTCCAGGATGCTAGGAAAGGTGTTCTTTTCATTGACTTTCCTCCAGTCCTTCAACTTCAGCTAAAACGCTTTGAGTATGATTTCATGCGGGATACTATGGTAAAGGTCAGTAGCTGGGTATACAACTCTAATTCTGTTTATACATTTCTGTTCCTTTTATGAGTGATATTTTTGTCTTGTTCAATTTCATGGACAAAAGTTACTCTTGAGTATTTATACAAGTTTTAAAATTCTAAGCGTTTCATTGTTGAAATTAGGATAAAGGTCTATATGAAAAAGCCTATACAAGATGATGGTCACTACAATGAATGTTTAGGTGGCTTTCTATATTTATAGTTTGTGGGCTCCTTTTTGGTTTTTCTTGGTTTGAATTGAATGTAATTTTGGTTCAGGAACAGGAAGATTTCTTATCATATTATGAAGTTTATCTTCTCCTTCTATGAAGTTCACTCTCAACAGTTATCTGTATACTCTCTTTGATTACTGTAATATGCGTTTAACATGCGAATTTACTTCTAGCAGTTGTATTGAAAGTAATTTTTCAAATTATATTTGGAATTCTTAACTAAGGTATCTTTCCCTATTTCTCCGTAAAATGCTTTTAACTGAATAGTTTCTTCTTTATTACCATTACAAATATATCGGAATCTTTTAATTTCCTGAAATATTTCAATATTGAGAATAGTATTTCCCCTTCTTAGAAGATTGAGTCCTAAGATGTTTCTTGTTCTCAATGCCTTTGAATGGTACATTGCAAGGGTTTTATTGCAGATTCATGTAGTGAAATCCTTTAACCTGCTACTTTTATGTATGGATGAACATGTGTTTATTTGCACCTGATTCTCTTAGCACCTTTCTAAGTTACTTTACATGTTAATGGAATGGTTTAAATATATTTTACAAAATTTACAAATTTTTCTGTTTTCTGATAAATACAAATAGTAATATATAAAGCTTGTGGCCTTTGCTAAATGTTATTGCATTGAACATAAAATACTTTTTTTTTTAATTTTTTATTACTGTATGGATGGTGTTAGGTAGTGTAATGATTTCCATTTTTAACATGGCCTTCATTGATAATATTTCACGATTGAAGGGCAGAAGTTTTAGGTTTTCTCTTTGCACAAATTATCTTTTACTATCCAATCAAATATTTGCAATTTATGGAAATTGCTTCCATGGAAAGAAGTGAAGGGAGTGAGTCTCAAACTTATTATCGCTCCTTAAACAGCAATATATTAGACCAAGATACGAAATATTATACTATTAGAGTCTGTACGCTTATAATTTCTGTATGAAAGTGGGAGTGAGATGTTGTAAGAAAACTTTTGTTATTGCATCATAGATGGAAATCTTGAGGATTTATTTGAACATGAAGACTTGATAAATATTTTTGGAGTCCTTGCTGCTCTCTTCTCAAATTTGTGTGCGCGCGTGTATGTTTGGGCATGCGTTTGCATTTGTGTCAAACCTGTCATCATTAATCTCTGATATTTGCAGAAACATTTCTTTGATAAATTTGTATTTGAACAATGTTTTTTTTTTTCACAGATAAATGATCGCTATGAGTTCCCTTTGCAACTTGATTTAGACAGGGAGAATGGCAAGTATTTATCACCCGATGCAGACAGAAGTGTTCGCAACCTTTATACTCTTCACAGGTATTTGCTCAATTTGTCATGGGGTAGTTATCGTATTGTTTTCTGGAAAAAAATTGCCTTCCTGACTTCCCTCGGTTGGTAGAGGCTCTTGTAAATCAGGAAAGGTTTAGAGAAGTGTAAATTTCTAGAAACTTAAATCAGTTTTTGATGACAACTACTTCAAGCAATTAGTCATGTTCAGAAAAGAATGTTTAATCAAATCTAATTTGTTTATATGAAATCATGTGGAAGTCCGCCCGATCTCAAGGATTCATGAATTCCTAAAATGTTCATGCAATAAGTTTTAAGAGCAAGAAAGATAAAAGGGAAATATAGGAATTTTTTTAACCACTATTAAATCTTTAATAAGCAAATTATTCTGCGTAACCCAGGGAATTATGACTATTTTTAACAACTTTCTAATTGGCTTCAATTTGCTAAAATCTTGCTTTGACTTGAAGTCTAAGAAGAATCAGATTAATCCAAGCCTAACTTTAGTTACAGAAATGATAATTTCATCTTATAGACGTCGTCTCTTCCAGATGATGTACTTACCAAGATAGCCTTCATTTGCTGAAGAAAGTTGTCAATTTCAAGTCCAAAACCAGTTTTCATTTCTTGATTTTACATCTTAGATCGTGTTGTACTGTCAATTATTCGCATCAGTTGTTGACGATCATTTTATCTATTCATACCATGATCATTGTGGTTGCGCAAATTGGTAATTGCTTTGTGTTAAACTTGGTTTGATTCACCTCCACTATAATGGACTTGGTCATAATTGCTTCTCATTGGAATTATTTGTTTTTCATTCATTAATGAAGTTGGCAATCATTAGAAATTATCTGTTGTCTTATATACAAAATTTTTCTTGTTTCAACAGATGGATAAGCACATTTCGTTTATCATTATGGATATTCTAGTCATGATTTGGTACAAGGCCATTTCAGTAATTTCCTAAATAATCAAATAATGTAGTAACCAAAATGTCAACTTGAGGGTACATGATATTGGTATTTTAGTGATTAAGTTGTGGACATAGAGATTTTCTTTCTGCCTTTGTTCTACTCTTTGCGGCAAAGATTTTTTTTTTTCTCTTAATTTAACTGCCTATCTAAAACTATGTAAAGTAATTTTCCATTAAGTACATAGATGAGTAGGCGAGCAGGCAGTAATAACATAATCATATTCTGTAACTTTGAATGCAGTGTTTTGGTTCACAGTGGTGGGGTGCATGGTGGACACTACTATGCTTATATCAGGCCAACCCTCTCAGATCAGTGGTACTTATCATGTTTCATAAATTTCTGGAAACCTAGCTTGTATGCGATTGCCTGTCATTATGTTTTCAGCATGCTCACTTTACTGCTTACTGGGATTGGCCATCTAGGTTTAAGTTTGATGATGAACGGGTGACAAAAGAGGATGTGAAGAGGGCACTGGAGGAGCAGTATGGTGGTGAAGAAGAGGTACTATTTTTTTCGTTATTGGTTATTGCAATTGATGTTTCTTTTATTCAATTGTTTTCTTTTAGTTGATACTTTGTCTTTCCTGCCTCGTTATTAACAGTTACCGCAAACAAATCCTGGGTTCAACAACACTCCATTTAAATTTACCAAATATTCAAATGCATATATGCTTGTGTATATAAGAGAAAGCGACAAGGACAAAGTAATCTGTAATGTGGATGAGAAGGACATTGCTGAACACCTGAGAGTAAGATGGCTGATGATTCTTGTTATTACTTATTAGTACTTCACCTTGGCAATGCTGTTAATGTTCCTTGCAATTTCTTGTTGTGTACAATGAACGTCACATTTCAGATAAGATTGAAGAAGGAGCAAGAAGAAAAGGAGCAAAAGAGAAAGGAAAAAGCAGAGGCTCATCTCTATACTGTTATAAAGGTACAATATTTCTTTGGTTCCCCCCCACCCCCCTCTCTGTCTTAAATATATGGTTTCTGATGCCATTTCCAATGCCATTAGGTTGCACGTAATGAGGACCTAGTAGAACAGATTGGAAAGGATGTATACTTTGATCTTGTGGATCATGAGAAAGTTCGTAGCTTTCGTATTCAGAAACAGATGCCCTTTAACGTTTTCAAGGTACTTTGTTATACTGTTAGATATCTTTCATTTTAATCAGGTTCTGATTAGCCAATCAGTCTCAGCTTTTCAGAAATTGCTAAACTGCAAACTAATCCTTTTAGCAGTTAAAGAAGATCATATAGTTTTAAATGCTTTAAAAATAACCATGTAATGATTTTAATTAAACGTTAGTGATTTTCTCCATGTGCGCGGTCTTATTTAGTGTCTGTGTGCAGCTGTTTCGTTGCAATATTGGTTTACTAAGATTGCTTTGATGGGACTCTTCAGTTAGATCTCTTATGTGTTTCTTGTATTGTATTTTGTACTTGTGATGATCTTTTTCTGTCTTCACTTCAACTTTAATTTCTGTATTCTATAAGTATTCAAGTCCATGCTCAGTAGAAGTGAAGTTTCTCGACCTCTAACATCCTAATTTTTTTTTTCCTCAGGAGGAGGTTGCTAAAGAGTTCAGTATTCCTGTGCAATGTCAACGTTTTTGGTTGTGGGCAAAGCGCCAGAACCATACATACCGTCCAAATCGACCATTAACCCCCCAGGAGGAAGCTCAGTCAGTAAGTGACCTTTGATTTTTCTGCCTTGAATTTTTTTTACCTGATGCATGGTTTATGGTCAATATCTGCTGGTGAGTGAGAGTGACGTCTTTGAAGAAAACTGATTGTTTTGAATTATTCCAAATTCTATAGTTATGTTGGTTGTTTCATTTGGCTTCTTTGTCAATGTAAAATTTTGCATGGCTGTGCTTCATTTAACTTGTCATTGCATTACATAAATTGTGTGATTGTTAAACGGTTGTTGAGCACCTCCTAAGAATTTATCATTTCTGTGACAGCCAATAATAGAAGTCTTGCCCTGCTGCAGGGCAGTGATGTTTCTAGGGTGATTGAGTAGGTCATGTTGATACAAGAGCAAAGCTTAGGTTATGTGTGGATGGCTGCTTGTATGTTACAAGAGCTCATGCACTGTTTTATTGTTTCGCTCACAAATGATCTAATTTGAGACCATGAAGCGAAGGACGACCATTGCCATTTGACAGGCAATAGTGTAACATTAAATCACACAGTTTGAGTGAATTATGTATGTGCTGAATTATGTGATGTAGTATATGAGGTTGTATGATGAGATGCATATACATATTGTTTGTCATTAATATTGAATCACAGTTTTAGTAAACCATGCGCTTTCCAGGTTACCTGAAGCATAGGACTCATCGGTCCACCCATCTTATCTGCTTTGTGTTTTTGTTGTTTGTTGTTCCAGTTACATCTTTTGGTGTATGATTCTGATCTTTGCAATAAACTTCCATTTCTCTAGGTAGGACAACTGAGAGAGGTTTCAAATAAGGCAAATAATGCAGAGCTGAAGTTGTTCCTGGAAGTGGAGCTAGGGCAGGTACATACTTAATGTTCTATTGGATAGTAAGATAGATACACTACGGTCCCAATGGGTCTAATTTTCTTGCATTTGGCAGTCCAGTTGTCTGCCAAATGGCAACCAATTATGCCTCAAGCCTTTACACCTTTAAGTAAAGAAACTAAGAAAAAAGAAGGGAAAAAGGAAGAGAAGAGAAAGAACATAAAAAGGAAAAGAGAGGAGACTTAAACCGATATAAAAAGTTCTCAGTGATTATAAAGAAAATAAACTGAGGAATAAATGATATGCTTAATTAAATACAACTAATATATGATTAATCAACATTTAAAATTTTAATTATTATATAATTGATAAAATCATATAGGGATTTTTAACTAAAAATCATAGCAATCAGCTATAAATTTCATGATAATAAACAGTCAAGATTAATGTTAATTAATTTTACATGTTAAAGTTCTTTCCTTTAAAAAAAAAAAATCTTGGGAAGAGCTAATTATGTTATTGTTATATGGTAAATAAAACATGTTTATATCATTTGTTTATTATATAAGTGATACGCTTATATGTTTCTATAAATAGATTGGTTGTAAATTTATTAAAAATATTTCATTATTTTTGCAAAAATGAAAGAAGCAAAATGTGTAGCTTTAAATAGTATACTTGATTAAATGAAATAAAAAGAATCAAATAATAAATTTAAAATGTTTAAGTGATATGAATCATATGATGCATGAAAATTGTTTTGATGCTTAGGCTCCCTTTGCTAAGTCTGCACGATTGGCTGCGATGAGAAAAAAGCAGCCCTAGCTGCACAATCGGCAACCGCAGCGTAAGCAGTCATCCACTGCCCCCCTCCCTAACCAGTGAAAAAATGCTGTGATTGATTGCCCACGTAGGACAACTTCACAGCAGCTCTAAAATCCCTTTGCTAACTCTTCTCTGGTGAAAAACTGAAAAGGTGCCTTTTTGCACCGCACTGTGTTAGCAAAGGAAGCCTTAACTTCAATGTTTTTATTTAGCTATAATTTTTGAGGTGGGTACTGAAACCAGTGGTTTGATACGAAGATACATAACTTATCATTAAACAAAATGCCTAAGTTCTACTTTCATCTTTTCATCTTACATTTCATCCTATTAACTAATGAGAAGTAAATTCTTGAGAGGCATAATTGGCTACATCGACAATGATATAATTAATATGATCCAAAATATATAAATATTTAGTTAATGGGAATTACTAATGAGTAAATGTTCCAAGTGATTCTATGGTATACTAACATTACCAATATGGTAAGATGTAGAAAAAATATAAATAATTTAAAAATTAAAAGTCGTTTAGACAATATTTTTCCCCAGGAGCAACATGAAGGCAAAATTCTACATCTTTTGAAATTTGGGTTTGCCTGAACTTATTTGTTGCTATGGTGGATCTCTATTTTGACTATCTCTAGTGTTATCCAGGATTTGCGGCCAGTTCCTCCGCCAGAGAAGACTAAAGAGGATATTCTTCTTTTCTTTAAACTATATGATCCTCTTAAAGAGGAGCTCCGGTAACTCCCCCTTCCTGCTGTTCCTTTTTGTGGAATTATTGGTGATTACTGATGATTTTACTTCCATGATGCCAGTTATGTTGGGAGGATGTTTGTGAAGGGTGTTGGCGAGCCAATTGAAATGCTGTCAAAGATCAACAAAATGGCTGGCTTTGGTCCAGATGAAGAGATTGAACTTTACGAGGTTGGCTATCCAGGTTTCCCTTATTTTGTTTTAGATGCATCTGGTTTTAAATTCAAGTTATATGTACCATATCTTTTTCTATTCACATGTGCAGGAAATAAAATTCGAACCCACTGTTATGTGTGAAAACATTGACAAGAAACTCACATTCCGTACCAGTCAGGTATTATAAATCATTGTGCGTTATGGTGCTTTCTTTCAGAAGTAGCTAACTGTTTCCATAAATTACTTTTGTACTTGTATTCAATTATATGTACCTTCCAGTTTTTTGAATTTTTTTTTTCAGTTATCTGTATATTAATATAATTTTGTCTTTCTGAACATGTTTTTCTTTTCAGTTAGAAGATGGAGATATTATATGCTTCCAAAAATCATCTGAGGTTGGAAGCGAACAATGCCGTTATCCTGATGTTCCTTCATTTCTGGAGTATGTGCATAACCGTCAGGTATAAGATGAATCTTCTTGGTGGCAGGATTAATTTGTTTGAAATAATGTTGTTCTTATATGAAGAGTGACAACTTGACAAGGTTCTCATTTTCCAGGAACGCGGCATTTGTTCTATGTAGTTATTTATGTTCTCTTGTGACAAAATATGAGTTGAGATTTCTTGATAATTTTGATGGCAGATTTTATTTTGGAAAAAAATGCTTAGCCAAATTTTTTGCTTTCTTGAGGACAAAAAAGGGAGTGGTGGGTTATCCCTTAGTTAGATCTTTGTAAATATGCTTTTGCCCTCACATAATTAGAATTTTAGAAAGCAAGAAGATTTTGATGTGCTATCTGGTTAAATGAACTAACTTCATCTGTAATATCTATAGTAAATCTAGAAGATGAGAAGTTATGCAAAATCTGATGCTTGGAGATCTGTGATTTAATTTGAATCTGATTATTTTATACTGTTCATGTCTTAAAATTTAGTTTAATTGGTAATTTTATTCTCAAAATAAGTTTTTATTTAATTAATCATATGTAGGTTGTTCGGTTTCGATCTTTAGAAAAGCCAAAGGAGGATGAATTTACTCTTGAGTTGTAAGTTTTTCCTACTGCAAAACCTTTTACACTCTTTTAGTGGATACATTTGAGGTGAGTATTCTGATTTTGATGAATTTCTGCTATGTTTGTTCATGCTTTTGCTATCAAATGTCTAGGTCAAAGCTTCACTGTTATGATGATGTTGTTGAAAGGGTGGCTCACCATCTTGGCTTGGATGATCCCTCCAAAATTAGGCTTACATCCCATAACTGTTATTCCCAGCAACCTAAACCGCAACCTATCAAGTACCGAGGAGTGGAGCATTTGTCTGACATGCTGGTTCACTACAATCAGGTTTTGCAGGCCACCAATTGTACTTTTGTTCGATAATAGGTCATTGTTTGTGAGAATCTTGGTTATTGCTGAACCGAGGCTTATTTTTGTTTTTGCTAGACATCTGATATTCTGTATTATGAAGTATTGGACATCCCTTTGCCAGAACTCCAAGGCCTCAAAACGTTGAAAGTTGCTTTTCACCATGCTACCAAAGATGAAGTGAGTGTCAATTATGATATTAAATGTTTCAGTTATTTGTTTCAAAGTATATTGTCTTGTTTTGTTCCTCATAGATTATTTGTTTTCTCAGGTTGTGATTCACACTATTAGATTGCCGAAGCAGAGCACTGTAGGGGATGTTCTTGACGACCTCAAGACAAAGGTATCTATTGCAACTTTGATTTTCCCAATCATGAATTTTCTCCTTCGAAAAGTAAATATTATGAATCATGCTTTTAAGCAAATTGAAATAGTTCTAGAAGATCATTTTGCTTTTGAGGGAAAGCATTTTTGATCTATTGCTGATATGTGGCATGAATGCTGTTCCCTTATGATACTGTTAAATTTGCATTGGATATGGACTCATCACCCAATTTTGAACTACATGGATGCTGTCCCCTTAAAATCAATGCTATCACTTTATAGTTCTAAAATTTGTAGAATGAAATGATAACTTGTGGTTTGTTATGCCCCTGAATACAAGGTATATGTACAAAGGACATATAGAGGATAAACATATTGCTTTCGTAACGAGATAAATCCTGCTGGTATTTGGAAATAACTATTGTTAGATACCTTGATATTCTGAATTTCAGAACTGCTATATTTTTTGGTTTGTTCTAACGGACATGACAAAATGCTTGACGCCTTTGTTCCCAAAGTTCAAATGGGTGAAAACAACGAAAACCGACTGAAGCTTTTCCCAGTATACGGACCTGGCTACTGGGACTGGCATGGTTGTTTTTTGCACCATATCCTCATTGAGATTAGCAAATGAAGATATTTTAATAGTTTACACTCATGCCATTTAGTTTCTCCTCTGCACCTTTTGACTTGCACAGTTCCCTATCCTTTCCCAAAGATTTGAACCTGAGAGATCATTTGACTCGGGTATGGTTTTCAGCATGCATACATAATTAACATGTCAATTGCTCAGAATAGAAGATAATGAGATATGGCTGGAAAGGGCTTGAGAAGAGGATATGCTATGTGGGTGTCATCCAAATTTATAATTAGAATCTATAATACTAATTAGTAGTTTAACCCTCTTTTTGTGTAAAGTGAAACAGTTGAAGTGAAAAATTTCTTTTCCTGAGATCCCCAGGTCACCCTACCCCCTGTATTGTTTTGAAAGAGCCACCTATCGATCATTGACCAAGTTGGCCATGCGTTTATCTTTTCTGGGTTTTGCTGCTGCTGCAACTTTATAAAAAATAAGACTACTTTTCTATATATATCTGGATGTACTACGCTAATGCCCCAAGTTACCAGTTTTTAGAAACTAAACACTCTTTTTTCCTTCTCCCCTGTCGTCTTACTCTTTCTATTCTTACTCATTATTAGAGAAGCTCTTCTCCTCAGCTCTCTTCATCTACCACACTTTCTGTATCTTCCAATCCATTCAACATCGCTACCCAATCTGTCTATTTCCAATTTTCTCTTCCTCAGCATTTTGTTTGTATATCTCTCTCTAGCATAAGGAAAGTGAAGAAGTCAAATTGCCTAAAATAGTGAATAAAAAGCTCTGATTAGGATACCAATTTTGCCCAAACTGCAGTCTTGTTACTTAAGCCGAGTGCGGTGATCTATGTAGACATCCGAACACCAAAATATCGAGTCTAAGCGACATAATTTTCTTTACTGATGTAAACCCTGGTGGTAATTAATAGAGGCCTGGATGTTGTGGTTTGCTCCAACTGAAATTACAAGTCTGAAAGGAACTTCCTATTTTAAAATTTGAAAAAGACCAAGAAGGTAAGAGGAATAAGTGGAAAGACTTTTTAACAGTATACTGATGTGTTTTTAATATTCTTTTTGGACTGACCATTTCCTTTTCATTAATGGTATGAGGCCTTCACCTAAAGCCTGCCCACCCATAACCCTTTCTTTTCTTATTTTGTTGGAACTAATAAAGCAATGGTGATATGGAACTTATAGAAGGCTAAATCTTCTCTTGCCAAGCTTTTGGTGACAGAAATTTGGTGCTTTATTTATATTTTGGTTTAATGATTAGCTTATTCAAGTATCCTCATAATATCATATCTTTGATCTGCCAAGTCATATTTTTCTTGTATCCATATCCATGCTTTATCGTTTATAATTTCCTCTTTTGTATGAAAGTTATGTTCTAGTTCAATGATGTATGAGTAAATTATCTGAATTGTTGCCTTGAAAAAGGAATTCAGCAAATTGCTTTGCCAATTGTGGTACAGGTGGAGTTGTCTCATCCCAATGCTGAACTTAGATTACTTGAGGTTTTCTATCACAAGATATACAAGGTATGTGATGATTTCCTCAAAGCTGATTCTTGATATTTGCATGTTCCCATAAAATTATGGTGTGCAAGTTTGTGCATATGTATGTGGTGGTGCTTGTGTCTGGCTGCATGAGTATGCGGGGCATAGCTGCCAGCGGTTGCTAGAGTGAGTGCATGCATATGTGGAAGTTTTAAGTAAATTGTGATGCAAAGTGGAAGCTGTTGTTTTCTTTTTTCAGCATAAGTAATTTAGAAATAACCAATCTGTTTTAGTAATGATTTGGAAATTTGTTTTAAATTGCTATGCAATAAAGTGTTCATCTTAAAATCAGTGCTGATAATGTTAAGTCTGTCACTTGGATGAAATAATATACTTCAGCAACAGTTTATAATCTTCTTTCACTAAAGCTTTGAACTTCTTTATATGAAATGTTTGCTCTCATTTAAATTCTAAGCGAAGGCAGCCCAACTTGATTTCTAATTTGAAGATCGTTTTCTGAATTTGGACTCAAATTTTTTTGTCGTCAAATTCTTAAAATTTCAGGTTCTGGTTCTTGTGTAAATATTTTTGATCCTTTTGTTCTTTTGGGCCATATAAAAGTTTGTGTCCATCTTTAGTTTTGTGCCTTTGCGTAATTGCTGAGTTATCAAGCTTATTAAACTAGAGTTGTTCAATGATGTGGTTGATGGGTGAAAGCAAGAGTTCTGAATTTTGCACTTTGCTTGTTTGCTTCTTCTGCCTTATTTTGTTAAGGAATTCCTACTTGGGACCTTTTCTTTGTTAACTCTGTTTTTTATGTTGCAGATATTCCCACTCAGTGACAAGATAGAGAATATAAATGATCAATATTGGACATTACGTGCAGAGGAGGTAAGGCTGTTTGCCCTACCAGCATGTACTAAAATATGTTTTTATGAGCTTGTCTTCAATCTTGTGGATACCTTTGAAATTCCTGACATAATAGAATGTTCCATTATAACATTAGCTTGATGGTAAAGTAGAACACTAAAAAAATTTTTTTGGCCAAAGAAACGATTCACATTGTTAGATTTTTTATGTTTTGCTTGATGGTAGGCTTGAGTTGCTTGACATTGCTTTGAATCTCAGTATTTTTAAGTATAATAGTGCTGAAGTTAATGCCCATTTAATTATCTATTTTTATGGCCTCTTATAGTGTACCCTATTACCCAAGCAGCAAAACTGGTTTACTGTCTAGTTTGAAAATATCCTTAGTTTCTTTTGAGGAGCAATTGATTTAGTGTAATTAATACAGAGAGAATTTGATCCATTTGAGTCAGAAATGGCTATTGAACATGTCCAAGGTTTCATAGGAGAAGAGTACAAATTGTTTCTTTGCCTTTCATGGTGAATTTTTTATTTTTCTTTTTTACAGGTTCCCATTCTATTTATGTCTCGAGTCTGTTTTCATTTTTTATTTTTTTCTGTGACCATACTAATCCAATGGTTTTGATTAATATTGATCATGGAATGATATAATTGGTGGGATATGCCATGAGTTTCTGTTCACTCCATCAAACAATAGAGCTTCTTGTTTTCCCTTTTCTGTTCGTATTCTTTTCCGTTATCCCTCCTCCCCTGTGTTGGTCTGATCTTGACTTCTTATTACCTTAGATACCAGAAGAGGAGAAAAACATTGGTCCTCATGATCGTGTGATTCATGTTTATCATTTTATGAAGGACACAGCACAAAACCAAGTGGTAAGTGCATGAATGCCCTCCCCTACATGCCTGCCCTCTCTGTGGGTGGACCAATATTATCTCAAAATATTATCCAGTTTATAATAGTGACTGTTTAAAAGTTGGTGATGGAAAGTTTAGTTATTGCTTTGCTTATCTATTTGTTTCTTGGTAACCCTTAACAGCAGGTACAGAATTTTGGGGAGCCATTTTTCCTTGTGATTCATGAGGGTGAGACATTAGCTGAAGTCAAAGTGCGAATTCAGAAAAAATTACAGGTTCCAGATGAGGAATTTGTGAAGGTATGATCTCCACCTGATGCGAAAGTCAATCTTATTGTGTTTGCTCATCAAGATTGCATTTCTGATCTTTTTGGTTTTCTATATTGTTTCCCTTCTTTGACTTCCCCTTCACTTTTAACATATATTAGCAAATGGAAGATTGTACAGTTTTTCCTTTTATTTTCAAATATTTGCTTGTGGTATTTATTTGTTTTTGTTATTCCTTCCCAGTGGAAGTTTGCATTTTTGTCACTGGGTCGTCCCGAGTATCTACAGGACTCTGATGTTGTCTCTACTCGTTTTCAGGTTGTCCTTTTCCCTCTCTCTCATCTTCAACTTTTGCAATAATATTGCTGCTCATTTTCTCGTTGATTTTTACTGTTGTTTCAGAGAAGGGATGTATATGGTGCTTGGGAACAGTATCTTGGACTCGAACACTCTGACAATGCCCCTAAGAGATCATATGCAGCAAATCAGGTACAAATATTTCTGAACGGCTTTTTTCTAGCTAAGGGACATTGGGTGCTGCCATGTTGCTTTATTGACTGGTTTTGTAACGATGGTGTTGATAGTTAAATTGTAAGTGGAATGAACAGTGGTCTTGTGAAAAATGTGTCAACTTAGGGGATTTCTATATTTAGGTAGTGGAAAGTATGTTTGGAATAAAATTTATTTCCTACATTCAAGAAATTTTGGCACTTTAGTATGACGTTGAATATCTTTTGGCCCCCCAAGAATAGCCTCTCCTTTCACCCGTATTACAAATTAGAGTATGGTAAAATATTCTGCATTTTTCTAGAGCAATTTTGATTTGTCACGAATGTGTCATTCTAACCAGTTGCCCTTAAGTGCTAGCTGATTTGGCTTATTGTCAGTAGAGGGAAACTTGTGTTTTTTACTTTCGTGACTCTGAATCATTTCAGCAGGGATGTACATTTTCTCGGGTGGAACTTACTTGAGAGCTCGTAAATGTGGTTGCTTGTATTACCGAGTATGTCTGCTGATAAGAAAGAAAACATTTCATTTGTTGTTAAATTACTTTATGATCATCTTAAATTGAACTTTGCAGAATCGTCATACATTCGAGAAACCTGTAAAAATCTACAATTAGATAGAAGTCAGATGAGCTACAACAATTGTGTTTGGGTGAAATCCGTTACGGATGGTATCTGCAGCATTGTACAATAAACGGAGAAGCCAGAAAGTGGGGGCGCTCGATTCTTTGGTAATCCGAGAGCTGTTACTGAGTAAGTCAGATGTGATTCTTTCAGCCGTTGTGGAGGATGTCAAACCTAGAATTATGCATGTTTTCCGAATAGTTTGAAAAGTCTCGCACCCATCACCGGGGTGATTTAGGTGGCATTTCATGTTAAAAGGGTTCCATTGTAATTTACTACACCCAAGATTTTGTTTTTTGGCTTTTGGTTTTTGACTTTTATTCTTTTAGGGGGTTGGGGATTGTATAGGAAGCATATGGTGTGTTAGAGAATTATAGTTTTATCTTTTATTTTTTTCCCTTTTTGAAAACCTTCCTCACAGGATTCTTATTTTGCGGTTTTTACTGGCTTTCCTTAGATGCCCAAAGTGCATGAAAATGAAGCGTCTGTATAGGTTGTCACTCTCAGGCTCCCATCCTCTGTGTAATAGAATCATCATCTGCTAAACAATTAGTGTTTCTCTGCATTTTTTTTTCCTTTAAATATGGAATTCAGTTAGCCATTATAATTTCTTGATACTTTTTAAGACATGGATTAAATCTTGGAAATTACGTGCTAGAACCAAGGATTCAAAACTCTCATAACAAGCCATCGTCCTTAAATTAAGAATTCAACAAGTTTAGTTAGGAGCCACCAGGGAAGTTGACACTTCCTCGTGACTGAATTGGTGTTTCGGCCATTGTATTACTATTGCTAGAGGTGGCAAAGGGGTGGGTTTCGTTTTGGGTTTGGACAATTTTAGGTATTTGCGTTGGTTTTGATTATTTTTCGGTCACCAACTTATTTTTGTAGAGTTTTAACACTAAATTTGAGTATTTTGAGTTCGGGTTTGGGCTATTTGGAATTTGAGTAACTTCGAATTTAAGCTTTTTACGGGTTTGGGTGTTTGACTTTTTTAACAATTAAATTTCGTTTGGTTTCAAGTTCATCTTTGGTAAGATTTTTTGGGTGTTCAAGTCCTCATCTCAAGCTTAGAGATGACAAATGGGCGGGTTCGGTCGGGTTTGGGTTTGGGTTCGATCATTTCGGGTTCAGATTATTTTGAGTTTAGGTATTTTTGGGTTAAAGACACTTTTGAGTTTAGGTTGTTCGGATTTGTGTAATTTCGGGTACGGACTCGGGTTGAGTTCGGACTCGGACTTCGATTGGGTTTGGGTTCAAGTTTGATCAGATTCGAGTTTAGGTCGGGTTGAGTTCGAGTTTAGGTTGAATTGAGTTCGAATTTCGACTTTTACAATTAAAAGTTATTATTGTTGTTTTATATGTCAAGTTTTATTTTACTACTTTTCGTTTTTAATTATTAAGAAACATTCCCTTCATTCTTAAATAGTAGTTATTGTGGTAAATTGTTTTTATTTCAAATTAATTGTCGTTTTACAAAACCAATAAAACATTTATTATCTTTTTTTTTATCAATTTTATCCTTATTTCTTTACATTATTTTCAAGTTATTTTAATGAGTTTTTCAGTAATATAAATTTTCAAAAAAATTTTTCAAAAAAATGATAATTTAGTCACATAACTAATTTTTTATCTAGATTTTAGGAGACTTATTAACTTTCTTAAGGTTTATTAACTTTATTAACTTTCTTAATATTTTAGGAGTTTTTTAGTAATATAAAATACTATTCTTATATAATTTTTTTAAAAAATTTATTATCTAATATTAATATGAGTTTAAGTAAAAAGGAATTGGAATATTATTATTCTCTCCATTCCTAAATGATAATAGTTTTACAAAAATTTTTATTTCAATTACATGTCTTTTAACAAAATCAAGAAAGTATTTATTACTCTTTTACCAATTTTATCATTCTCTCTTTATATTATTTTCAAGTTATTTAATAAATTTTTAAGTAATTTACAATCTCAAGAAAGTGGTAGTTTAGTCACAGTCCATTTTTTATATAGATTTTAGGTACTTTCTTAATCATTATACACTAACCTTAAACAATTATTATTTAGAAATAAAAAGAGTAATTATTTAATCATTGATTTTTAAAAGGTAAAAAATTATTAATAATTAATGATAATTAACATGATTAACTTAAAACTCTTTAATATCTTTAATTAAATTCTTTTATACATATTAAATGATTATAGTAATTAACCAATTGACATATTTCAGAAATATAATTGATATAATTAATCAATTTTACTTTCAGCATAATTAATTTACTATTATATATAATCTTAAAGAAAATAGTATTTTAATAACTAACAAGACAAATAGTTTCGAATTAACTCTTCCGCTTTTCTATTTTCGTTTTATTTATTTATTTATTCATTATTAAATATTATCAACGCGTTGTATTACATGTAAATAATTGAGTGACTAGTAATTATATAAATGTGAGTTGTGTAAAACTTTAAAATACTTAAAATATCCTTTTTGGCCAATATATTTCAAAAATATCATCCTTAATATTGTTTATTTACTTTTAATTAAATATTTATTTTTTTTAGAAATATCCATATTTGTTAAATGATATTAATTAACCAATTTTATTTTCATCATAATTAAAATTTATTTTTTTTCTTTTATAATCATATATTTATTTAAAAATTAATTTTAAATGAGATAAATATTAACATTATTTATATGTTTTGTGGAATATGTTATCTACTAATTTAACTGTTATTTATATATTGAACTAAAATTAATTAAATAACTAGTATTCTCATATTAGCAAATATAATAATATGTAACAGATATGACACATTTATTAATAACTAGTCACTCACTGTCACGTGCGTTGCACGTGATACAATGTATTATTAATAATAAAAAAAATGAAAAAATAATAATAAGTTTAGAAAAATAAACTACATTAAAGTGAATAATAATTAAACTATAAATTAGTAAACTTCAAATTAAATTACATAAAATTGAATAATAATTAAACTATTTTCTTCAATATAATATAGTAGTAATTTAATTATTTAATTATGATGAAAATAAAATGAGTTAATTACTAACATCATTTAATAAATATATAAAAAATATTTAGTAAAAGATAAATAAAGAATTTCAATTTAAATAAACAATATCAATGGCAATTCTGAAATATTTAAAAAAAAGTATTTTATCTTCAATATAATATAGTTAGTAATTTAATTATGATGAAAATAAAATTAGTCAATTACTAACATCATTTAATAAATATATAAAAAACATTTAGTAAAAGATAAATAACGAATTTCAATTTAAATAAACAATATCAATGGCAATTCTGAAATATTTAGAAACAAAAGGGCATTTTAGGCGATTTAAAAGTTTTACACCATTCGTACTTTTATATATATTATAGATTATAGATTATAGATTATAGATAATATTAAGAAAGGAAAAAAGAGAATGCATTATTTTAAATAATTATGGTTATTAAAATTTTATTTTAAACAATTATGGTCATTAAAATTAAAAATTTGATCTTATAGAAAATATTGTAAAATAAATATAGGATTACTTTTTCTAATATTAAATTCAAGTTCGAGTTCATGTCGGGTTCGGGCTAGGGCCTTACTGGGTTCGGGCTAGGGCCTTGCCAGGTTCGGGTAATTTCGGGTTCGGGCAACTTCGGATTCGGGTAATTTCGGGTTGAGGTATCTTCGGATTCGGACTCGGACTCGGACGGATTCGAGTCATTAACTTTTTTGGCCAAATCAGATTTATTCAGGTTCGGATTCGAGCGGGTTTTCAGGTTCGGGTTCATTTTACTATCTCTACTCAAGCTATCGCGCTAGTTTCTTTACTCAACTCCAGTAATCAGTAATCACCATGAACCTATGATAATTATTTTTGTATAAAACATTATAATAATGAAGATAATATAAAGATTTGAAACGTGGGTCTTAGGTTGGATGAGATAAAATAATAGTTTCCAAAACGTCGTTGTTCAGAATTCAGATTAATTAATTGATTAGTTACTGCCAGCTAATTTCTCATTTTCAAATATATAATGATATGAACACAAATGTCTATACATTTGTCAACATATAACTTTAGAGAGAACCAACAAAAAAACAAAAAGGAACGAAAAGGTTTTGGGAAGAGGGAGCGTTGGAGGAGGAAAAAGATGGAAGCTATGTTGCGGCAAATTGTATTTCCACCCAGTTTGGTAGCAGCTGCAGTTTCAGGTTTTTCTCTAATTGTGTTTGCAATTTTTGGAATATTGGAAGTAAGGGGAGTTCACATGCAATACTCCAAATTTGCCGATGCTGGTTCTTCAAAGTCTGCCCCAATTAAGAAGAAGATCAAACTGGCCAGTAAAGTTGGGACTTTCATGGTCTATGGACCTGCTCTGCTTGCAAGTCTTGCTTCCTTCTGGGTTGTCCCAGATGGGAACCTTAGGTTCCTTTTGCTCAAATCTGCTATTGCCATCAACTTCTTCAAGAGACTTTTGGAGGTAATAATCCTCTCTCTCTCTCTCTCTCTCTCTCTCTCTCTCTCTCTCTCTCTCATAATTGCTATGTCATGTTCATGATAGAAGTTTTGAGTTAATTACGCATAACACATAACATCAGATTTAAGATACTGAGTTTCAGTTTGGAAATTTCATCCATTTTTCTTCACTTGATGCTTTCTTGCCCATTGAGTCTCTTAGGTGAAATGATTCTTTAATATTTGAAAAGGAATGATAAGACCAACTCAGCTTTTTTATTATTATTATTATTATTATTATTTTTCCACGGTTCATGTGCAAGTTATTTATCTTATATATGAGGATTGTCTTTTGCTTGACCTATTGGCTTCCTTAATCTCTTTGTAGAGTTGCACCTTTTATATAATTTGGGTATATAAAGATTATTTTAGAAGTTAAGAACTTATTTGAATAATCAAATAATCATATATTTACTTTTGGATAAATTGTATAGTTCGTCACTAAAGTTTTAGAAACTCTGTGTCTTTCCAATTATGAAAGACAACGAACATTTTATAAAACTCAACATTTTAGTCACATAATATTGTTAGAAGCTAATAAATACTGTGGACAGCATAGTGATGTGGCCATGCCATGTGGCCTACCCAATGACATGCCATGCCACATGGCATATAACATGATGTGTAATGTCCATGATATTTTGGATTATATTGATGCCATGTCATTTAATCACCGTTATCTTTTAAGAATATTGAGTGGCCAAAAAATTAAATATTGAATTTCATAAATAGGAGTGATCAAATGGTTATTTTCATATTTAAGTGACAAAAATAGAAACTCGCAAAAAATTAAGTGATTAAATATGTAATTTACAAATCAATTACTGTTCTAATACATGAGACTGTCATATATTGTCGAATTTTACTAATTAAAAGGAGAATTGGTCAACAATATATTGCAGGTGCTTTTTATTCACAAATACAGTGGAGTAATGGCTCTTGATGCAATGGTAATTATGCTTGTGGGTTACTTAATACTAATTTCAAGCATGATTTACACCCAGTTGCTCACTCTTGGACTTCCAGAGCCATCAATTGATTTGAAGTATCTTGGAATTGTGTTATTCCTAATAGGAATAAGTGGTACCTTCTACCATCATTACCTTCTGTCCAAACTAAGACCAAACAAGGGTTCCAAAGATTACAGAATCCCCAAAGGTGGTCTGTTTGGGTTGGTGATTTGCCCTCACTATCTTTTTGATATCATTGGCTACTTGGGGCTGAGTTTAATTTCTCAGACATTATATTCTTTTTCTATTAGTTTTGGCTATGCTTTGACCTTGATGGGCAGGAGTTATGCTACTAGGAAATGGTATCTGTCCAAGTTTGAAGATTTTCCTAAAGAGGTCAAGGCCATTATTCCATATGTTTTCTAGATATTATTGGTGCTTCAAAGCAAATTGGTTGATCATAATGTTTGTCCATGCAAAGGAGACTTTGAACTTGTTTGTGCCAAGGATATTAACCCTATGAAAATTGTTCTCCTATCTAACACTTCTATCTTCGGGGTTTTTGTTTTTCTTTAATTAGTAACACTTATAGCACGCCCAAAGTAATGCTTCCAAGCAAGAATTATATTCAATTTGGGCATGGTTAATGCATGTGTGTAATAGCACGCCCATGAGGATCACCTTACCAATTTTATTAGTCACGCCAAATGTCTAAATGGGCATAAATGAAAGTTCACGGATTTTTTTAATTGTATTAAAAAGTTTATGTACTTATTTCATTGCAAATATATATATATATATATAGTATAGTTCAAGAGCTTGTTTGATTATAAATAAAAGTTCATGTGTTACTCCTTAGCATAACAGCCCTACGAATCTCCAAAGAAAAAAAAAGTAATTTAAAAAATAATAATTTCATTTTTGTTTTTATTTTTTTTCCTCATTTTTCTAATTTCAAGCTTTTATTTTTTTTTAATGTGGACCCACATGGGATGACACATGGCATGGGTACCAACCACATCACGCCTTGAGAGAGATAGAGAGTTCTAAGCAAACATTGAAGTTGCATCATCATTTTGGCCTTGTTTGGTAGAAGAGAAAAGTGAAGAGATAGAAAAATTAAGAGAGAAAAGTTGAGAGAAAATAAATTTTGAAGTGGTTGGTTGGAAAAAAATTTGAGAGGAAAGAAAATGAAAAAAATGAATATTTTCTTTCATGCTTTATATTTAAAATCTCTCCAAATTTGGAAAAAAAAGTGGAGTTAAAATAATGTGAGTCTAATTAATTAAAATAAAAGTATTTATATATCCTTCATTACAAAAAATATTATAACATATAATGCTACTACTCACTAGCATACTAAATATGGGGTATAATAGTAAAAGTATATTAGATTGATTTTCTTTCTTCTCATTTTTCTCTTTTACCAACCAATGAGAGGAAAGAAAAAAAATTTTCACTCATTTTTCCATCTTTCCTACCAAGCATACTAAAGGAAAATTAATTTTATTTTTCATTTTCTTACTTTTCTCTTCCTATTTTCTTTCTTTCCAATTTTCCATCTTTCCTACTAAGTAAAGCCATGTTACATATCTTTTTAATTGATTAGTGTGCTCCACATCATTCTATTGAGTTAACAGCATTAATAATTTGAACTACTCCCTCTGTCCCCATTAACTGTTTCATACAGGAAAAAAAAAGTAGTTATGATACAAAATTCCATAAACATTTATCTTAATTTTCCTGTTTTATCCATATATCTCTTCCTCTTTGATTCTCACTCATATTTAAGAGAGAGAGAAATGAGTTTGAAAGGATAAGTTTGAAAAATTAATAATTAATGTTAGTTAGGGACAGATAAAAAATGGACAACCAAAACTTCTAGAAGGGGATAGATAAATAGGGACAGAGGGAGTATATTGTTACATAGAATCAAAGTACATGCAATACATTAGAATTTTTTACAATTGAGGTATCGCATTAGAATTTTTTTTTTTGGTTACAATACATTAGAAATTTTTACAATTGAGGTATGACATTAGAATTTTTTATAAAATATAGAGCAAATGTGAATTAACCTTTTTAAATATTATAAAAATAAGAAACATGAAGAAAATTCCAATTAGATGTACTTAATGGCAAAACAATCCTTGAACGGTTGGCGATTTGTGAAAAATTAAATAATACTCTTTTTGTTTCTATATAAATATCCAATTCTCATGTTTCTATTTATCCATTCTTTTATCACATCATGAAAGCATTTATTAACCCTTTTTTTTTCCAAATTTACCTTTCTTTTATTGGAGAGAGATGGAGACATTAAATATAGAAAGATTTGTGTTTGTGTTTATTTAAGAGTAATTCTGAAATTACATTTAAAGTTTTATTGAAATTTTAGAAACTAACTATTTTTTTATTTTACGATATTGAACAAATAATAAAGAATAGAAGGAGTAATTAACGTAATGATTTACACGAGGGAATTGCAAGTAATAAATTTTTTTGGAAAGTGTACTAAACAAAAAATAAGTCAACATTAATAGCATTCTTTCGTACTATCATTTAATGTTGTGTTTCTTAAAGACAAAATTGCCCTTACCGAGAAATATATTCATAATTTTAAAAGTTGAATAAATATAAGAAAAAATAAAAAATATTTTACTAAAAATGTTTTTTTATAATTTTTAAATAATAATGTATTTTTGATAAAGTTTAGTAAAAAAAAAAACATAATTTTAGGGGTAAGTTTCAAATTTTTTAACATATATTGTGTTAGGGCTTTTAGAAGAAAACAAAAAAAACTCAAGTTTGATATAAAAAATATTTGCTCAAGGAAAAATAAAAATGAGTTAACCATTAAATTTTGCTCCTCCACCATATATTTAACTTAATTAATGCTACAAGGGTAGTTTTGTCTAATAAACTATATAATAATGAAATTATTATTGTTTTCAAAATAATCTGTACATTTGTAATAATTGCTTGCTAAAAATAAATGTTAAAGAAGGCTTAACTAGTGTTCATTGGAGAAATTATTAGGTAGATAAGGTGTACCATGTCATTTATAAGTTATGACCAATGAAGTTGTGATAACTTAAAAAAATTTCCTAAAATCAATGCACCAATTTGACAAAAATTTAGCCTTATGTTACAAAAAAAAAGAATTTAAAGGGTAAGTCATTAAATTTATGTTATAATTGTGGTAGGTTTTAGTAATTGTATCATAATATTTGAGTTGTCACAATTTCATTGGTTGAACCTATGAATGATGCGGTACACCCGATCTACCTAATAATTTATCGTGTCTATAGGCAGTGTTAACCGGACCCTTACACAAAATGACTATCACACTCAAAATTAATAAATATTACACTAAAAAAATAATATATCCCGTGTCCTAATAAAATTATTATTTTTCACTTTGAGAATTGTCTCACATAAATGGTCACATTTGAGAAATAAAAAAATTAATATCTATTTTTCTTCTTTCACTATTAATTATATTTTAATCTAATTTCCACTTATCGATTATAATGTCCAATTACATTATTATCATTTACTTCCTCTATCTCAGTTAAATTGTCATTTTCAATTTTTAAAATTATCTATTTAAAATATCATTTAACAAAAATAAAAAAATTTTAACATTTATCTTTCTTCTTTTCTCATTCAACAGATAATATTCTCTAATAATATTTTTATCTTCTAACTTTTTCACTATCTGAAATTCCATAAAAGGTTAAATAAGTTACAATTTTTATGGGACTTAGATAGTATTGTTTTCCTCTATCTTAAACTTTTTACCTATTAATATTAGACATGACTATTTATGTCGTATTCGTATTGTGTAAATGCGTGTTAGTAACAATTATATAACCATATATAAACACGACACAAATAACTAATTATGTTAAGGGTATAAAACAGGTACACGAAACTATTTAATTAACGTATAACAGGATACGACACGATTAACATGGTTAACACGATTAATACATTATGACATGACATGACACGATTACACGATTTGATATAATTTATAAAATTAATTTTAAAATAGATTATATAATATTATTATATTAATCCTTTAATATTAAAAAATTACTTAAAATTCAATATATTTTTAATATATAAAAAGTTAAAAAGGTAGTTTAATAATTAATTTATCATGTTTAACATGTCGTTTAAACAATTAAACATGTAAAAAATAAATCTAATTAGTTAACTATATTTAACATGTTTTACGTATTTTAATCATGATTAACACGCTTATGATATGAACATGTTAATTTTAATCATATTGACAAGATTAAAATACGAAATATGTTAAAGTTAAACACAAATACGATTAGTTTCATATTATTTCTATGTCTTATTAACGTGCTGTATCTAAAATTACCAAATCTAATTAATATGTGACGAGAATTTCGGGAGGGAGGTAACGTTATTTACACTGGAAAATATTTATAATAATGTCACGACCCAGAGATTATTTTGCCATCGATACAGCAAACTGGAATTTTTCGGAAGGAAAAATAAGGCTATGTTTGGTACATGAAAACATTTTCTGTTTTCATTTTCTAAAAATACAAAGAAATCACTATCTAAGATATGTATAGTTTACAAGAATGTATACATGTTTTAGAAAATGAAAATAAAAATGAACTTAAAGTTCAGAACAAATTTTTTTTAATCTCATTTCTTGATCCATTTTCATTTTCATTTTCTAAAATATGCATACATTTCCTCTCACAACATATATTTTATATGATAGTTTCTTTGTATTTTTTAAAAAATAAAAATAGAAAATATTTTCTCATACCAAACATAGCCTCAGGGTCGCTGCCGAACCTGCCGAACTTGCCGAAAACATGGGCCTTACCCTACTGCCTTACATTTATTTGCCTCGTGGGATGTGATGAGATCAAATAATACTCCACCTGGCAATCATCCATGACGACAGCTCATAAAATTAATTTGAATTTATTACTAAAACTAATTAATTGCAGCTTGGCCTTTTAGCCTTAGTGGCTTCTCTTTTCAGACACATAATGATGGTAAATGAACATAAATGTGTCTAAATAGTAAATCTTCAGCTTCTGATTCATCATCAACTTTCTTCTGGGCAGACAGAGGCTAGAAAGCTACCATGTTGGGGCAAATTGTTTTCCCACCAAGTTTGGGAGCCACCGCAGTTTCTGGTGCTGCGCTAATTTTGTTGGCAATTGTTGGGATTTTGGAGATAGGAGGGATTCACTTGCAGTATTCCAAATTCTTCAATGTTGGTTCTGCAAATTCTTCACCAAGCAAGATTAAAATTCCCAGTAAGGTTGGCATGTTCTTGCTTTATGCCCCGGCTTTCCTTGCTGGTCTTGCTTCCTTTTGGGTTTTCCCATATGGGGACCTCAGATTTCTCTTCCTCAAATCTGCCATCACCATCCATTTCTTCAAGAGACTTTTGGAGGTAATCAACTCTTCCTCTCTTAATATCTCCTAGATTGTTTGTTTTCCTTACTGCTATCGAAAATTTTTTGTTGATCTTAGTACACATGGTTAACGTGAAAGTTATATAATTGCCCTTATGGATTGTGTTAGAATTTGGAACTTAATTAAATAATTAAATAATTATAGAATTTATACTAAGCAAATAATGAATGACTTAATACCTAATTTAAAATTATACTAAAAAAGATAGATTCGTCCATAAACTTTTATTTGAAACAGAATGATTCCTAAATTTTTATTTTGAGATAAATAGATCTTAAATGAGAAAAACTAAAGAAAATTCATAGATCAGTTTGTTTTAAAATAAAAGTTCAGAGATCAATCTATTCCAATTCGTTAAGTTTATAACCATTTAGGGATTAATCTGTCTCAAAATAAAAATTTAGGTATCAATTTGTTCCAAAATAAAAATTCAGGGATCAATTTATCTTTTTTGATATAGTTCAGGAATCAATATGGATATTAAACCAAAAATGAATTATTGCTTAACAATGTATTACAGGTGCTTTTCATTCACAAATATAGTGGAGCAATGGCTCTGGAGACAACGATAATTGTACTCGTGAGTTACCTAGCACTAAGTTCAAGCTTCATTTACATCCAGTCCCTCACTCAAGCAATTCCAGAGCCACCAATTGATTTGAAGTATTCTGGAATTGTGTTATTCCTGATGGGAATAAGTGGTAACTTCTACCATCATTACCTTCTCTCAAAGCTAAGGCCAAATAAGGGTTCCAAGGATTACAAAATCCCCAGAGGTGGGTTGTTTGGGTTGGTGATATGCCCTCACTATCTGTTTGAGATCATTGGCTTCTTGGGACTCAGTTTGATTTCTCAGACATTGTATTCTTTCTCTATTAGCATTGGCTGTGCGTTTTACTTGATGGGTAGGAGTTTTGTTACTAGAAAATGGTACATCTCTAAGTTTGAAGATTTTCCTAAAGAGGTCAAGGCCCTCATTCCGTTTGTTTTCTAGAGCAAATATATTGGTTTATCAACTAATGTTTGTATATGCAATGGAGACTTTGGACTTGTTTATACCATAGATCCTATGAAAATTGCTCTCCCATCAAGCAGTACTTTTCCTCTCGTATAAGTTTTCTTTTCTTTCCTACGTACCCAAACATGTTTTAAACTTAAGAAGGGATAACAAGCTAAAATTAGAGATGTCAAATGGGTTGGACAGGTTTACGGTCGGGCCAATTTGGGTTTAAATTTGTTTTGGATTCTGGCTGTTTAAGGTCTTGAATGATCGGGGTTTGAATTAAAATGGGTCAGTGAATAAAAAATCGGACCGAATCGGTCAGTTCAATCGGTTGAACTAGGAATCGGTCACAAGTTCGGTTCGTTAAGGGTCTAAAATCGGATTCCTATTTGAACCGTTATTGAACCAAGAACTGTGCGGAAATTTAAAAATTTTTTATTTTTAAAGTTATTTTTAATTAATTAATCCAAATTCAAAAGAAGTCTAAGTTAATTAAAAGCCCAAATTTTAATTTTCTTATTATGTTTGAACTTTGGACTTTGAAATTTGCAGTTTAAATTTTTAATTTTTTTTATTTTAATATACTTCAATAATAAAAATATAATTTGTGATGTAAAATAATTTGTAATATTTTGTTTAGATTATATGATGCATTAATTTTTTTATATTTTTTATGAATTTTATGAAATTTTTCTTATTTTTATCAATTTTTTGAATATTTTTAAAAATTAATAAAATTAAATTATTTTTATAATTGAACCGACCGGTTGAACCAATTAGACCGATAGAACCATGACCCGATCGATCAATCAGTTCAACGACCGGTCCGATTTTTTATTCACTGAACTGGGTCCTAAATTCATTTTAGAAATGATACCTCTCTAAGTTTGAAGATTTTTCTAAAGAGGTCAAGGCCCTTAATCCTTATGTTTTCTACATATACTTATTGAAGGCTTAGAGCAAATATGTTGGTTTATCAATAAATGTTTGTATAAGAAATGGAGACTTTGCACTTGTTTACACCTTTCACATGGACAATCCTGTTAGCAGTGTGTGTTCTCACTGGCTATCTTTTTATTGACAAAAAATTCCGTCAATTTTTTTATAAATTAATTTATTCAATTTTTTAAATCTACATGAATACCACATTTCAATCTCTTATTATATGTGACATCATTATATGTTACTAATAATTCAATGCTATATCACTAGAATTAACAGAGCAAATAGATGGAGTTAATAATTTTTCTTAATTTATCACTTTTATAAGAGTATGGGGAATTATAATCAGTGGTTAAAATGAAAAAAACTCTATAATAGAGGGATTAATTAGATAGTTTTACCGATTATTTTACAGTTGAATACTCAAGTTACACTTTAATCTATACCTCGTTAGATATATTGGTTTCTAAACTTTTATTTGAGACAATTGACCTCTCAAACTATTATTTTGAGATAATATAATCCTTAATAATTGAATAACGGGGTTACATTCAGCCCTTGAAATTTTTGTTCTTTAAAGATTATATTATACCAAAATAAAACTTGAGGGGTTAATTATTTTAAAATAATAATTTAAGGAGTCAATTATTTCAAATAAAAATTTAAAGACTAATTTATTCTTTTTAACATAATTTAAAGTCTGATTTAAATATTAAACCAATATTTTACCATCCAATACAACTAACTCGATTTTTGGGGGCAAGAAAAGAGAGTCCCTACCGAACCTACTGAAAACGTGGGCCTTTACATTTATACTTGCCTCGTGGAACGAGATGAGATCAAATTACATAAACTAAGGCTACTTTAATTAGAGGAAAACAGAAAGTCAAAACAAAGAAATTTAACATAACGGCCGTGAGAGTTAACCGTTGATTGGATTATTTATGTACTCCTTCTGTTCTTATATATTTGATCATAATAATTAAATCTCTTAAATTAAAAAGTTGGTTAAGTAACAAAATTTTATACAAATTTCATTTCACTTTCTAAATTTATCCTAAGTCTTTTTCATTCTTTTTTATCTTTACAACTGTATTTAATGGTTTTTACAATTCCAAAGAAGAATAAATTTAGATATAAATAATTAATGTTTTATTGAAACAATAAAAGAACAAATAAAAAGGAACATTAAGGGATTGTTTTATAAAAACAAACCGTTGAAAATAAAAATTTTCAATACTTTTAGATTTCCATCTTGTTTGATAACTTTTACCTGCCATTACTTAAAAAAACTTTTTCAACAAAAAAGTGTTGAATTTAAAAAGTAAGTGGAGACCTACTTATCGTTGAATGGTGAAAAAATCAATGGTTTTAATTTGAAAAACTTTCTTTTTATACTAAATTACCTTTTTTTAGACATTAATGAGTTTTAAAAATATTCAACATTTATGGTTTTCAAATAATATATTTATATTCAACATTTATTTATCAAACAATATTTATATACAAATTCAGTACTTATCAAATTCAATACGTAATTTTTCAGTACTTATTTTTTCAGCACTTAATTTTTTCAGTTTATCAAACAACACCTAAGTTGGAGTCAAATAATAAGGAACGGAGAAGTACTTGATAACGTGGTATTACTTGAGCCGTCGATTTTTAATTCGATGAGGTGACATTTAATCCAACCATGAACATGACTCTCCATGTGAAAACCGTTTCAGAGGAGCCATATACTTCTTTTAGTAGCTTCCATATTTCATATACATAACAATATGAACATAAATGTCCATAAATAGTAAATCTTCAGTTTCTCATTCAACACAATCATCAACTTTTCTTATGTAAAGAAAGAAGCAAAAAGGTTACCAAGGTGGTGCAAATTGTTTTCCCACCAAGTTTGGTAGCCACAACATTTTCAGGTTCTGCTCTAATTTTGTTTGCAATTCTTGGGATTTTGGAAATAGGAGGGATTCACTTGCAGTATTCCAAATTCTTCAATGTTGGTTCTTTAAATTCTTCACCAAGATCGATCAAAGTTCCCAGCAAGGTTGGTATGTTCTTGACATATGCACTAGCTTTCCTTGTTGGTCTTGCTTCTTTTAGGGTTTGCCCTCACTATCTATTTGAGACCATTGGCTTCTTGGTACTCAGTTTGATTTGTCAGACAGTGTATTCTTTCTCTGTTAGCATTGGCTCTGCTTTTTACAAGATGGGTAGGAGTTATGTTTCTAGGAAATGGCACCTGTCTAAGTTTGAAGATTTTCCTAAAGAGGTCAAGGCTCTTATTCCTTATGTTTTCTAGATAGTATTATTTATGTGTCAAAGCAAATTGGTTGATCATAAATTCATATTGTTTGTCCATGCAAAGGAGACTTTGGACTTAATTCTTCGTCCCAAAGAAATTAATCCTATCATGTTTAGCACTTCCATCTTAGGGTTTTTCTTTTTTTGATTAATAATACTCCCAAACAAGGACAAATCTAGGTGTAGACACCACATTTTGTTCGAAAAATAGCCTCTCTTTATTTGAAGTTAAAGTTTTAATTTTAGTACTATTTTCAATTTTAAATCTAGTCTAATTTTAATTAGATAAATTTTTAATTTAACTAATTAAGATTAATTGTGGGCTAGACTTTAATTTGAAACTAAAATTAAATTTGGGCTTTAATTTAAAATGAAAATGTTTGGGCTTTGGATTTTTATGAGTGAGCTTAAAAATTGTGGAATATTTTAGAATAAAAATCAGGGAGAAAATCTTGGTAAAAAAGGAAAGGAAATAATTGAAGATTTAACCCTAATATTTAGTCTGCAAGAAAACCTATTAAAACCCTAATTTTTAGAGTAGTACATAAGGATAACCTAGGGCTGAAAAGAAAAAAAAATAAAGAGTACGGCTGTTTGAAAAAAAACTTTCGGTGCTGGCTATTTAGGAAGTCAAGGACAAAACAGAAGACAAAGCGAGTTCTTGGGCTTGCTGCAGAGGAGTACCCAAGTCAAAGTCCTATTGGAATCCAACATCTCAGATCTGCGTTTTTGAATTTCTTTTCGGTATAATATCTTGTTCTGTTTCCTTGATTTGCGATTTTTGGATTTCTTTTGTGTAAAACCTTTTGTACTGCTTTCTTATTTTTACTATACTATAATCCGACATATCACTTGTTAATGGGGTTGGAATTCCATGTACTTCATAACTTGTTAAATGATGACTGACACAAGTATGTAGCCTTGGTCACGTACAAAAAAACTACTTTGATTGCTTTGACTTTATGGAAAAAAGCTTGTACGTCTTTTAGAGTATAATTTGTTACAAACTGCACTATTTATTCTCTTGCAAGTTGCAAGTATTTAATATGTATAATAGGCTATTTGTAATTTATAATATTTAGTGCTAAATAAGTGTGATATTTAATCTTAAGTATTAATTTTTTTTATTATTAACGATATTGTTGTTTGTATTATTATTATTTTTTCTCTTTTCTTCTCATGTGCCCCATTTTGGTAATATTTTTATCATAATATTAAGTTATAAATGGTAAATAAAAAAACCCAATGAGGGAATCATTCTTTGAAGTCGTGTAGACGCTTCTTGAGATGGTCTTTTAGGGTAGGGTCTCATTTAAACTCAATCGGATAAGCCGAAGCGGTTTGGAGGGGACCCTAATATTAAACAAACATTCTTTTAATATTTATTTTAATTAAAATTAAATTATTACATTTACACATCATATTATACTTGTCATTGCATTTGAGATATAAATTGTCTAATTAAAAGGACCCAGTGAGGGTGGTCATTCCTCGAAATCATGTAGGCGTTTCTTGGGATGGTCCCTTAGGGAGAGTTTCTTTTTAAACTCAATCGGGTAAGTTGAAGCGGTTTGGAGAGAATTTTTATTAAAATTCAATTCTCGTCTCTAATTAAAAATTGGATAATTTTGCATCACATGCATCATGTATATACTTAATATTTTAATTTTTAATTTTTTTAATAGAAAAGGTAATAAAATAAAAATGAATAATGAATTGCATAAAGAAGTTTTTTGATTATGCTTAAAATAAAACACAACCTTGCATCAATAAGACCAAGGATTAGATTAGATTAAAATGGTACTGTCATTTTTGACGGGTGTTGTAGGGGTGCTGATCCTTCCCCACGAGTAACTGAACTCCCGAACTCAACTTTATTTCGTAGACCAGAACCTACCAAGCTTAGTGTACCCATAACTACATTAGGATAGGTAGATTCACATAGGTGACTAATCACACCTAGGAAAAAAGATTAGTGGCGACTCCATAAAATTTTGACAAGCCGGACCCGCACGTTTCGACAGCTTGGTGACTCCACTGGGGACTAGTTAGAGAGTCGAGCCATTAATTAGTTTAGTCTTATTCTAGGTCTTAATAATTGGTTGTATCATGGTTTAATTTTGTGAGTAATTTTTCTTATGGGCATGTTAGTGTGATTTTTTTTGAATAATTATGTTCTAATTTACACACTTGTTTGTTTGTTTTTATTATTTATTTATTTGTTATTATTCATTTATTTATTTATTTATTTTGTTGTATTTTTTTTCAATTTATTTATTGCCATATTGTTTGTTATAATTACTAATTTTTTTTTGTTGTTTCTTTCATTTGAAGTTTAAATTATGTTTAGTTGTGGTATTGATAAAAGGTTTGTATGTTCCTTCTCACACACTTCACAAATTGCATTCATGCATGAGCCTTATTGTACCCGGGCTTTTACCTTCTAGGAGGGGGCAAAGTAGCTAACTCTTGTGGGGCAATCGCTTCCAAACGGAGTTTAGTAGTGAAACGCCTCCACTCAAATTGAACCCTCTCCAATTTGTAACCTGTAATGGGTGAAGGAGTTTTGGGGACAATTTGGGAACCTTTAGCCTTTAGAGCATTGAACCCGTGTGAGAAGCCTAAACTTAGGTAGAGCCGATCCTAAATTGAGTGAAACCAAAGTTAGGACACATGAAGGAACACTTCTTACCTTTGCCATTATGTTTCATAAGTTCTATTTGGACTGTAGAGTGGGTAAGGGCATCTTATTCGCAATAGGAAGACTACTTATCCCAAGGGCACTGCGGCCCGATTTAATGATTTTACTCGATTGTGATCATATGTAAAAAGGGACGCCAATTTTGGAAATTCTTTTATATATCTTGTTTTATTTCATTTTTTCTATGGATTCTAATTTCTCTTCTTTTATTTCCTTGTCATGCATCCTTCATACATCATTTCGCACATCATTTCGCATTTAGGATTTTGCTACATCACAATTAAAGGCATAAAGACAGTTAGTTATGGCTAGAAACAAGGGGGAAGCACCTCTCATTAACGACATTGATCGTGATCCAACCCATGTTATGACTCAGATTGAAAAGCTCAGTCGTAGATTGAGGCTGGTTTGGCTGTCGAATCTACGTTTCCGAATCAAGTTAACACCACTTTTGAGTGGGGTGACATTGCTCGTTTGGTTAACATCAAGAGAAATTCGTAAAGAAGTTTAGGTGTATAGCTTCTTTGTTGAAAGTCGAGATTGACATTCAGTTAATCCGAGCCATGCTGCAATTTTGGGACCCCTCCTATCGCTGCTTCGTCTTGAATGAGGTAAATTTGGTTCCAACACATGAAGAGTATGCCGAATTGATACAAGTGAAACATGACTTTCGGGGTAGAGTCTTTTGGAAAAGTGAGAATAAGAACACTTTCAAGGTATTGGCTAGAATGATGGCGATCACTGTTGAGGAGCTAGGCAAGCATGTTCAAAACCAAGAAACCAAGCGTTATGAGATTAACTTTTTCTGGTCCTTCATGAAAAAGCATTCAAATGACGAAGCAGCATTGGATGTCTTCGCTATCCTTGTCTACGCATTGGTGATCTTCCCAAAGAACCTCGGATTTGTGGATTCAGCTGTGATAGAATTGGTGGATCATGTGACATATAGAGGGGATCCTTCCACAGCAATCTTGGCTGAAACTCTGTTGTCCTTGAATCACTGCCGCCGTAAGAAGAAGGCATGTTTTATTGGGTGTTCTCAACTACTTTATATTTGGATGGTTAGTCATCTAAAGTGCCTAAACTGCATGTTCATGTTTAAAGATCACATTAGTGATTTTTCTAAGAGGAAGCTGAACCGAAAGTCGAAGCAAGAATGGGTGGACATGTTTAACAACTTCACAAGTGAAGATATCATTTGGAAGGCACGATGGATGGTAAGAGCAAAAGTGAAGTACCAATCAGAAATGGAGCCTTGGTTGCCATTAATCAGACTGTGAGGAGCTATCAGTTACTTGCCACTTTTGGTTTAAAGGCAGTATGGGTTTGAGCAGTTCGTACCTTTAACTCAAGGGCTGGATAGTGTAGAATTTATCTATGAAGAGCAAAATGATAACAAGAAGATTAAAGCATTTGAAGCGTGTGGAAAAATAAGAAGGAGGTTGAAGAGGGAAATCCTTCAGAGTCTGCAACCAATGAATACCTGAAATGGCATTAGCGAAGGGTCAAGGGCATGAAGCTTCCTCAAAAGAAAGATCCTAATTACCAGTTGGACATAATGGGAGAGATGCTATGGTTGAATTGACAATTGAGAACCAAAGGCTCAAAAAAGGCACTGGAATAGAGGAATTTGACAAGAGATATCGAGAAGAAAAGAAAGAATGGGAGAGACAAAAAAGAGCATATAATGATGAGGTTTAGTTCTTAAAGCTAAGCCTAACTTGGGAAGGTGATATAGTGAAAGTCAAAGATGCTACAATCAAGAGTGTGAATGAGGAGTATGCAAAGCAAAAGAGAGAAGTTTCATCTCTGAAAGATAAGCTGGATAGACAACGAGAAGAGAATGAAAGGCAAAGAAAAAGGTTGAAAGAAGAGAAGCAATGGAATGCAGAATTAGGACATGAAGTGTAAGAGCTTAAGAAAAAGAATGTTCATCCGCCTTCACGATCGAGGCAAGAGGATTTGTTGAAGATCCAAAATGACACACCCGGACCTAACATGACTTTTCTGTACGAACGAAATAGTACAAGATGACGTATTAATTAAACAATGGGTCGGTCCGGCTGTGTCAAGTCAGAAGAGAAGTTAAAATTATGATAAGACGGAGTTTGAAGATAAAGTAATTAACCGTGCATGGAAATTAGTAAAATGCCAAAAAGACCTCCAATTAAGTCCCTAGAAATTTATTATGGGCCCCGTTGGCATAAGAAATCAAAGGATTTAGCCAACGGGTAAAAATGGAAGAAAGTTGAAAAAGGGGAAAAAGTTTGACCCAGGACCCGAGTGGACCCGGCGTCGGGCTCCCCTATAAATAGGGGAGGGGGCCGAACCTTTCTTCATTTTTGTTTTCTTTTTCTTTCTTTTTTTCTTCTTTTCTCTCTGGAGTCGACCGGAGGCATTTTGGACAATTGGCAAATCGAGACAGTCCGGCCATCAGATCAAGGTGAGTTTCCAGTATGTTGTTATTCTCATCTCGATCTACGTTATGTTAAGTTTGCACGCACATCCATGCATCGGTTTAGTCTAGATCGCAGTTTTCAGCTTTTAACCGGATTAGAACTTTAAACTCAAATAAGTGGATTTCGGGCCGGTGGATTAAGGTGAGTTTTTAGTAGGTTATAGTACTCACCTTAATCTACGTTATATTCCATTTTTACGCATTTCTGTGCACCGGGTGTGAATAAATCGGAGATTTAGTCAATTTGGGCTAAATCTCGGTCTACGGGAAAATTGGACCGGTGTTTCTCGTTTCTGCCTTGGCATATCCGTCGTGGATGCCATAAGAATCATCTCTCTAAGTTTGTACGTTGAAAGGAGGAGAAACGAGTGCGAAAACCAGGGGAGAGACCGGCCGAGGAACTGGCCGATCGAGTCCCTGTTTAGATATTTTTATATAATATTATTATATTAAAAGATATTTATATATATTATATTAATATATTTAGATATTTAGATATTATATTTTTGAGCCCGATTTTGAGTAGAATTTGGTCCAGTCCTGGTGGGGCCCAGCCCAGTCCGGGTGTGGGGCCCCCGGGGGCGTTTTGGTAATTTTTCGTCGAGAATCCGATTTTAGCCTTGAAACCTCCCGAGCACTTTTCTAAGTGCCGGGCCCAGCCCGAGTGGCCCGTGGAACCCTGGGGTTATTTTCGTAATTTTTCACCAAGTGTCCAATTTTTACCCTGAAACCTCCTGGACACTTTTCTAAGCCCCAAATCACATTCAAGCCCAGTCTTAGGTCATGTTAGAGCCTCATAGGTGCATTCATAAATTTAATTATGAATGCTAACGTATTTCCGTGTGCTAGGGCTCCGGGTGAATCGAATGCGGCAATGCTCCGGAGGTTAAAGCTACATGGAGCGCTTGGGAGTATACGAAGCTCCCATCACTGTGAGTGAGCTAGACTTCTTTGTTTAGCCACTGGGGAAAAAGGTTTTTAAAATGGTTTTTAAAACATAAATATTTTCAAAAAGGTTTTGGGGTATAAGAAATCCACACACACACACTTGTTTGTGATATACCCACACAGTGAGTGAGATGTTTTAAAAAGAAATATAAAACTTATGTGTGTGTGATTTATATGTTCTAAATACAAATGTTTTGTACGTATATATATAAATTTTCAAATATTATTATTATGATTATTGAGGGTACGATGCCCTTGGGAGATGAGTGATTGAGAGGGTTCCTCGGGGCTCCAATTTGCGGGAGCGTGGACCGAGTTTGAGAGCATGCATGATACTCAACCGTGGACCGCCTATCGAGGGGCACGGTGAGTCGAGCCTGGTTGGGAGAGGCGCGTAGGGAAACTCGCCAGAGCTCCAGTTCGCTGTGTTCCACCACAGCGAGGCACCACCGAGGGAAAGGGCTAGAGAGATAAAAAAAGAGAATATATTACTGAATGAGGAAAGAGATAGCCCTCGGTGCAGTGAGGCATAAGACGACCGACGGGTCGCACCTCCAGTATGATAGAGATGCCAGCCCATTTGATATGTATATATATTTATTTATTTAAAGTGTTTTAAAAAGAGGGTTCTCAGCTGGAGAACCAGGAAAGAGTTTTCAAAAAAGAAAAATATTTATTTTATTTTATTTTATTTTGGATTTTCCCTTATCTGCTCTAACCCAGATGGAGATTCTTAGAACCTCTGTCACTCACCTGTATCCAATGTGGATGGATGCAGATTTGCGTACGGAGTCAGCTATAGAAAAGAGGCTCACTAGGAGGCGTCGGTGGCTTAGGCTTAGAAGTTTCCGCTGTGTAGGTATTCTCTCAATTAGTCCACTAGCATTACTTTTAAAGTTAACTATTTTATTAAATATTTGCTAATTAAAGTTTTAGTTTTATTTGACAGCGATGATGCCCATTTATGCCTTGCGATGCCTCAGGTGCATGACTGGCCAGTACGTACTTCGAGGTAGCGCGGCGGTTGCCACGTGGCCGGCCCGGATGGGTCGGGGCGTGACACAAAAACTTGAGGAAGCTATAGCTAGCCTAAACCATCAGTTGAATGTTTTCCAGCAAGTAGTCCAAGCGCATGTGGGAACTATTAATGAACTGGAACAAGCAAAGAAAAGCTTAGAGGATGCAGTCGAAGTCCTTAGAACTGAGCATGGAGAAACAACTGTTATGAGAGAGGCATGGAGGCAAGCATATATGCTCAAACTCAACCATGTAGAGTATTTGTTGGGGTAACTCGAAAAATGAGTCACTCAAGCTCAGTATATGGAAAGGAAGGCACACAAGATTCAATTGAAGCTAGTTGAGGAAAAGCTGAAGCCATCGGGTAGTCAACATCAGCGAGTCTCCCACTTCATGGAAGAAGCTATTTATCAATATCGTCAAGTTGTAAAGCTTTTTGATCTTGTCAAAGTTGAGATGAGAAAGATATAGTTTTTTTAAAGTGATGTAATAAACCTTTGTTTCGAAGCTTTAATTAAATGTTTTTTGTCTTTAATTGTTATGTGGCAAAATTAGCATTGCATCTATCATGGCATGATTTTTTTTTAGTGCCAAATTACGAAGGAGTTTCATCATTGGCCGTAGGGCGATGATCAAATTCTGGATGAAAAGGAGGTTTATAAAACATTCATCGAGTAGTCAGGATGTCTTATAAGTTTCCTTTTCATGGCACAAAGTTTTAAATAAATGGCCTAATTCATGTTTATGACGGGTTAAGGTTCCAAGATAGCTCAAAGGAGATATTATACTCGCCTGCAAGCCAGAATCATGGAGAATGAACAAATGTCAAGAGTTGAGCAGTTGGAAAAATCAAATGAAGAATTGAAGGAACAGATGCGCGAACAGATGAAAATGATGTCCAATTTGGTCAAAGAGAAGACAACCGCTGAAGTTTCTGGTAGTGGGAAGGATAATGACTAGAATTTACCATCAGGCCTTGAGCCTACTGGCATGATTACCCAAGCTTCTGGAAGCATCACGGTGCCACCACCACCTCCGGTAGGAACATATACCTATCCTGAAGCACCTATGACACATTTTGTGCCTCAGCCCACGGTCCTGAGTGGACATGAGGCAACAAACCCCATCACTTTTGATAATGATGACAAGGGGAAGCCTGATGAGAATAGCAAGCTATTAAGCATGCTAGATGAAAGGTTGAAGATGGTTGAAGGGTTTAACTATCACAGGGCCATGAATGCCTCTGAAGCCACCTTGGTACCAGGGTTGGTTTTTCCTCATAAGTTTAAGGTGCCGGAATTCAAGAAATACAATGGCACAAAGTGTCCGCAAGACCACCTTTTGAGCTATGTTAGAAAAATGGCAGCTCACACTTCCGATGATAAGCTAATGATTTACTTCTTCCAGGACAGTTTAACTGGAGCAGCCTCTAGGTGGTACAATCAATTAGATAATACCTGAATTAGAACATGGACCGATCTGGCCAAGGCTTTCATAGCCCAATATAAGCATATGACGGACCTAGCTTCTGACCGTCTAACCTTGCAAACCATGGAAAGAAAGTCTACTGAGACTTTTAAGGAATATGCCCAGAGATGGATGAACACGGCTGCGTAGGTTAATCCTCCTTTTACGGCCAGAGAAACGAACTTTATGTTTCTGGAAACCTTGAAAGCTCCGTATTATGAGAGGTTATTGGCCAGTGTACCTAAGACATTTTTTGACATGGTGGTAGCCGGTGAGTTAATTGAAAAGGCTATCAAATCTGGCAAGATTGATTCAGGTGATACTGCTAACACAAAGAAAGGTCAAAGCTCTAAGAAGAAGGAAGGGGAAGCTAATAATGTTAGCACTTACCAATCACCACATTACACTCATCCATATAACCCGTCACAGCCAACTTATTTTTATCAGTATCTTTACCAGCAATCACCCTATCAACGACCTCCCACCTCATACCAACATCCTACCTCAAATTACATTGGCTCTGGACCAACATTCCAACCCATACCTATGACACAAACATTCTCTCCTAGATCAAACATTTTAGGCCCAAACACTAGAAACAACCAAAGATAGTTCCGACCTTATACTAAAACGCATATTGATCCAATACCTTACACCTACACTGCTTTGCTTCCTCAACTATTACAACAGGGTTTGTTGGAAAAACCTCGCTTCACAAAAACCTACAACCCGCCATATCCTAGTTGGTATAAGGAAAATGCTCATTATGACTATCATAATGGGACAGCAGGTCACTCCACAGAAGACTGCATGTCCTTGAAAATTAAGGTGCAAGAGCTAGTAAAGGAAGGAAAACTTGGTTTCAATAAGAATAAACAGCCCAATGTGGGACAAAATCCCTTACCCAATCATGGAGAAGCATCTGTGAGTATGGTAGGAATGGGGAATGAAGAACCCAGTGATCTTGACAATCTAATATTTAAGGCAGCTTCAGACACTGAATTGGATAATTAGTCCACCATAGAGATACCAACCATGCTCTCTGATAAAATGTAATGCATTTGAACTTTATTTGACAAGCCAATACTTATGCCCAAGGGTGTTGTTAATCCTTTTATGCAATGTTAGGGCTTTTGTTTATTTATGCGTTTTTTGAACACAATGATGCATAAAATGCTGTCACGCCCCGACACCTTAATCGAGCACGTGACAATTGCCGCAACTCTCGAAAATGCATTCTATTAGATTAGAATACATCTCGGAAGTTCCAAGGCTAAAACGATCATTTTGATGATTTTTCTTTCATACAGGTTTCATCCAGTTCATTTATTAGAACACTTAACTAACGTGTAGGCAATTCAAAACAGGTAAAATGTCGGACTATTGTGACATAAAAATTCATGTAAACACAAAGCACTAAAACTTCAAGATATTTACGAAAATGCCACTAAATATTCGACATATTTTTCTGTATATTTTTAAACCAAGCTAAAAGACTCCGAAAAATACGGTAACAGTTTCGAATATTATTAGACACACTAAAGCAGTGAAGTAACTATTTAAATTGACATTTACTTACTCGGTGGGTCCTACACGAATTTTTGAAAAATAGTACAAAAAGTTGACTCTTGCACCTCAGTCAAACCTGAGCCAAAAGCCTAGCAGTTTTCCCACCACAACGTACCTAAGAGCGCGGTTGGTATCTACAGCCTGAAAAATATTTTATTAAAAAAAGGTGAGTAACAGGGTTGCCTAGTGAGTGGATAACTAACTTAAATTACGGTTTTATTGTATTTTTATTAAATACTATTTTTCTAAAATTATTTGCTATCTATATGTGTTAAATGATGGAGCAATGAGAAATATATGGCCCATGGAATGTGATGGCTAATTTATGAAATTGGCTTTGGGAAATATTTTGTAAGAATAGTTTTAAAACAAATCTCTATTCTTGTTTTTGAAAATAAATGGAAAAAGGTTTTATATGGTTTTGAAAAGTGCCAATTTATAGAAATGAAAACAAAGGGTTTATAAGCCATCACAATTCCGAGATGTTACTATACGGTGGCCTCCAAGGGAGGAATTTTGTTACTACAGTAGCTAAGTAGCCACGGACCGTCTTTTGAGAGGCGTGGTGAGTGTGGTATGTACCTTGACGGGAGGCGCGGAGGGAAACCCGCAAGGTAATTTGAGTCCATCTTGTGGTATCCACCGTTCAAGATGGAACTCAATACTCGGTTGTCGGCCTCGGCCAAGGCGACAACTTGAGTAAGGAATTGACGGATGAACTAGATAATACATGGGCCAAAGTTTATGAGATTTTGCTTTAAGTATATTTATGCTCATGATGTTAAATTTTTATTGCCTTGTTACAATTATCGGTTTTCATATTACTATTTTATATGGTTTTGTTATCCACTCACTGGGTAACTCTGTTACTCACCTTTTTTTTAATAAAATATTTTTCAGGCTGTAGATACCAACCGTGCTCGTAGGTACGTTGTGGTGGGAAAACTGCTCGGCTTTTGGCTCAGGTTTGACCGAGATGCAGGAGTCAACTTTTTGTACTATTTTCCAAAAATTAGTGTAGGACCCACCGAGTAAGTAAATGTCAATTTAAATAGTTACTTCACTGCTTTAGTGTGTCTAATAATATTTGAAACTGTTACCGTATTTTTCGGAGTCTTTTAGCTTGGCTTAAAAATATACAGAAAAATATGTCGAATATTTAATGGCATTTTTGTAAATATCTTGAAGTTTTAGTGCTTTGTGTTTACATGAATTTATACGCCATGACAGTCCGAAATTTTACCTGTTTTGAATTGCCTACACGTCAGTTAAGTGTTCTAATAAATGAACTGAATGAAAACTGTATGAAAGAAAAATCATCAAAATGATCGTTTTAGCCTTGCAACTTCCGAGATGTATTCTAATATAATAGAATGCATTTCTGAGAGTTGCGGCGATTGTCACATGCTCGATTAAGGTGTCGAAGCGTGACAATTCGATTGGTATCAGAGTTTGAGGTTTTAACTTGATTTTTGGTGAATTTCGGTGTCGGTGGGCCCGAGTCAAACTTGGTCAGCCCTGGTCAATCTCGGTCAAACTTGGTCAAAGTTTTAGAACATGCATATTTTATATAGATTTTCATGTAGAATTAGTTATCTTGAGACTGACGCTTCCTTATTTTAGATTTCGCAATGCCACCACGACGTCAGCGCGGTCACGGCCGACCGAAGCGAAACTTGCCCGGTTGAACTAGGCGTGAACAGCCTCCACCCTCGAGAGAGGAGCCAGCTGTATCTAACGCGGGTTCACACGAGCCTCCACCTCCAGTACATGAGGCATCTGTAACCCCTGCTCCTCCCTCGGCAGTTCCTCCTTCTCCTCAACAGCCTCCCCCGGACCTATATTAGACGTTTCTAGCAGTTTGCAGTGCCATAGCAGCTCAGGCACAAGGTGGACAAATGCCACCTGTAGCTCCTCCTCCACCACCTGCACCGGTTATCCCGACTCCTGCAGATCTGAGCATAGCCAAGAAAATGAAATAAGTCTTTCAGTTGAAGTGTGAACCATTTAAAGGTAACCTAGATGCAGTGGTGGCTAAAAACTGGGTAAGGAAGATAGACCGAACGATGACGGACCTCGGGTTAAATGATGATATGAAGTTGAAGGTAGCGACCAGACTACTTGAAGGGGCAGCAGAGAAGTGGTGGGAAAATGTGCAGTCACGGACTACCACCCCAATTACTTGGGCTACCTTCCTTGTTGAGTTTGACGCCAAGTACTTTACTCGTTTCCATAAGAAGGAGAAGCGAGAGGAATTCCTCCACTTGCAACAAGGTGATCGAACTGTGGAGGAATTCGAAGCAAAGTTCAATGAATTGCTTCCATTTGTGGGCGATATGATTAAGGATGACCTTGATCAAGCGTCATTCTTTGAGTCAAAGTTGCGACCCGAGATTCGTGAGCAGATGTCTGTGACTGGTGAAGAGAGCAGCAAACATGTCATCCAGTTGGCATTGCGGACAGAGAAACTGATTTCTGCTAAAGGCAAGGCTCCTGTATCTAATGTTCAGAAAAGAAAAGGAGCTGGATTTTCGGGTTTTCCACCATCCAAGAGGAGTAAGGGAATTACCATATCGGGTGGTACTAGCTCCGTGGGATTTGTCCGATCGCCACCTCCACAACAACAAAGGCAGGTTGGTTCCATTACGGGTCCAGAAGCTAGGAGAAAGCCAGTTGCATTTGACAGATGTAGAAACTGCCGTAAGTACCACCTTGGTCTTTGTAGAGAGCCGGTTCGATGCTTTAGATGTGGACAGACCGGTCATATTCAGAGTGCTTGTCCTGAGTTAGGGCAAGGCACTGCAGACACTACCCCAGCAACTCGTCTAGTAGGTCAGAAGGGTAGTCAACCACTACAGCAAAGAACTGGCACTGTGGGTAGGCCGAGTTCGGGTGCGAGGAACAATGCTACTCCAGGAGCATCTCAGCCTCAGATGCGTACTCAGACTCGGGTGTTTGCATTGACTGAGGAGGAAGCGCAAGCCAGACCGAGTACGATCACAGGTATTATTACTATATTTGAGCAGCCTGCGCATGTTCTTATTGATTCTGGTGCTGATAGATCATACATTAGTACATCATTTGCTCATGCATCCAATAGAGAACTATCACCTCTAGATGTAGAATTGGTTGTGAACACACCTTTAGGACAAGGGGTGATTAGAAGAACAATTTATAAAGGGTGTAGTGTTAAAGTTGGAGAAAAAGAATTTTTAGCAGATTTAATTCCGCTAAACATTAGTGGCTTCGATGTGATACTGGGAATGGATTGGTTAGAAACACATCAAGCCAAAGTTGACTGCTTCACTAAAGAGGTGACATTTAGAAAACCGGGTGAACCCGAAGTAACCTTCAAAGGTGAAAGGCGAGTATTACCAAACTGTGTCATTTCGGCAATCAAGGCTAGAAAGTTAATTCAGAAGGGGTGTTCAGCATACCTAGCCCATGTGGTGGATACCTCTAAGGCTACACCTAAATTAGAAGATGTTCCAGTGGTAAATGAATTCCCAGACATTTTCCCTGATGAATTGCCAGGATTACCTCCTGAACGGGAATTCGATTTTTCCATTGACGTATACCCTGGAACCTCACCTATCTCCATTCCTCCATATAGAATGGCACCTGCCGAGCTGAAGGAACTCGAGACTCAGCTGCAAGAATTAATTGATAAGGGTTTTATTCGACCTAGTACTTCGCCATGGGGAGCTCCGGTGTTATTCATGAAGAAGAAGGATGGTACCTTGCGATTATGTATTGACTATCGCCAGTTGAATAAGGTAACCATCAAGAATAAATATCCCTTACCCTGCATTGATGACTTGTTTGATCAACTTCAAGGTGCCAGTGTCTTTTCAAAGATTGACCTTAGATCGGGGTATCATCAGTTGAGGATTAAGGAGTCAGATATCCCGAAAACAGCCTTCAGAACCCGGTATGGCCATTATGAATTTATGGTGATGCCGTTTGGATTAACTAATGCTCCTGCAGCTTTCATGGATTTGATGAATCGGGTATTCCATCCATTCTTGGATAAATTTGTTATCGTTTTTATTGACGATATACTAGTCTATTCCAAGGATGATGATGAACACTCGCGGCACTTGAGGATTGTGTTGCAGACACTACGAGAAAAGAAGCTGTATGCTAAGTTCTCCAAATGCGAGTTCTGGCTAAGGGAAGCGGTATTTCTGGGTCATGTGGTGTCAGGAGCTGGCATACTTGTGGATCCCAAAAAGGTCGAAGCTATCTTCCAGTGGGAGCGACCGAAGAATGTCACTGAAATCAGGAGTTTCTTGGGTTTAGCTAGCTATTATCGAAGAATTGTTGAAGGATTCTCCATGATTGCGGCTCCACTTACTCGACTTACTCGCAAAGGAGTTAAGTTTGTGTGGGACGATAAGTGTGAAAGGAGTTTCCAGGAGCTCAAAGATAGATTGACTTCAGCACCGGTATTTACTCTTCCATGTAGCGGGAAGGAATTTATGGTGTACAGTGACGCTTCAAGGCAAGGATTAGGTTATGTGTTGATGCAAGATGGCAAGGTAATTGCTTATGCTTCTAGACAATTAAAGAGGCATGAGCTAAATTACCCCACTCACGACTTGGAGCTGGCAGCAATCGTGTTTGCCTTAAAGATTTGGAGACACTACCTTTATGGTGAGCAGTGTCAGATCTTCACCGACCATAAAAGTTTGAAATACTTGCTCACCTAAAAGGAGCTGAACCTGAGACAAAGGCGGTGGTTGGAATTGATCAAAGATTATGACCTGATTATCGACTACCATCCGGGGAAAGCAAATGTAGTAGCCGACGCCCTTAGCCGCAAGTCATCAACTACCTTGGCTACGGTAAAGAGTTCATACCTCCCCCTATTGTTAGAGATTAAGAGTATGGGTGTGCAATTAGAGAAGGTGGTGGATAATGCCTTGATTGCTAGCTTTGTGGTGAGACTTACTTTGATCGACCAGATTCGGGAATTGCAAAAGGTGGATGGTAGGTTGAACCAAGAATTTGAAAAGTTGCAAAGGCAAGAAGATAGTGAATTGCAGCTCAGAGATGATGGAGTGTTAACTTTAAATGGTAGAGTGTGCGTCCCAAATGACTCAGAATTGAAGAAGGCCATTTTAGAGGAAGCCCATTCTTTCGCCTATGCTATGCACTCGGGGAGTACCAAGATGTATCGGACTATCAGGGAGAACTATTGGTGGCCCGGTATAAAAAGGGAGATAGCCGAGTATGTTGCTCGATGCTTGACTTGCCAACAAGTGAAAGCGGAGCACCAAAAACCATTAGGTATGCTTCAACCTTTACCTATTCCCAAGTGGAAGTGGGAACATATTACTATGGACTTTGTATTAGGGTTACCCCAGACTCAACACGGTCATGATGCTATATGGGTGATTATTGACCGTCTTACCAAGACCGCCCATTTTCTTGCTTTCCATAGTACTTATTCATTGGAGAAATTAGCCCAGAAATACATTGATGAAATTGTTAGGCTACATGGCGTTCTGGTATCCATCGTGTCAGATCGAGATCCCCGATTCACATCTCTATTTTGGCCTAAACTTGAGGACGCCATGGGAACTAAATTGAAGTTTAGCACAGCTTTCCATCCACAGACTGATGGTCAATCGGAAAGAACTATCCAGACATTGGAGGACATGTTGAAAGCTTGTGTTATTGATTTTGCTAAAAGTTGGGATCGGCACCTGCCTCTAGTAGAATTTGCTTATGATAATAGCTACCAAGCCAGTTTAGGCATGGCACCATATGAAGCTTTATATGGGAGACGGTGTAGGACACTGATATGTTGGAATGAAGTTGGAGAGCGGAAGCTCCACAATATTGAATTGATCGATCTTACCACCGAAAAGGTCAAAATCATTAGAGAAAGGCTAAAAGCAACTCAAGATCGACAGAAGAGCTACGCGGACAAGCAGAGGAAAGACTTAGAATTTCAAGTAGATGAATGGTATTCTTAAAGGTATCACCGTGGAAAGGTGTCATCCGGTTTAGGAAGCGAGGAAAACTAAATCCACGCTACATTGGACCATTCAGATTAATTGAAAGAATAGGTCTAGTAGCTTATCGGCTGGAGTTGCCACCGGAATTGGATAAAATCCACAACGTATTCCATGTATCTCTACTAAAGAAGTATGTGCCCGATCCCTCCCATATTTTAGAAGCTCCTCCGATAGAGTTGAAAGAAGACTTGAATTTTGAAGTACAACCGATTCGGATTCTCGATACCCAAGTGCGAGTACTTAGGAATAAAAGCACTTCGATGGTCAAGATACTATGGAGAAATGCACAAGTAGAAGAGGAAACATGGGAGTCCGAGGAGCAAATGAGGAGACAATAGCCTCATCTCTTCACTAGTTCCAAAACGTGAAATTTCGAGGAAGAAATTTATTTTAAGGGGGGGAGAGCTGTAATACCCGTTCTAAATTTCTGTTTCTTTTAGTCCGTTTGGCATGCATCATTTAGTAGGAAATCATTGAAAATATAGTTTAAGTCTTAAGTTATGAATAGGACATAAATGGAATTAAATAAATTGTTAAAGAATTAGTAGTAAAATTAGAAGTTTAGACTGATTTTACAAAAAATTGACAGAGAATTTAAAAATTTCACTGCCAATGGAATAAAAGAAAATTGTCTGAAGAATAAAAATACACACTAAAAAATTTTATTACACTGACTTAGGATATAGATGGAATTTTAGTGATTGTTGGAGGACAAAATGGGAACTAAGAACAAAATTTTCTTTTATGGACTTAACCATCTAGTGACAAGTGGCAAAGCCTTAGGAATCAATGGCTAAGATGAAAACAAATTTTGTCATCTTTTTGCATGCAAAATCTGGCCAAGACATGTAGAAAAGCCTAGAAAATTCAACAAAATTCCATGTTGTCTTCAACCTTGAGAAAAAGGAAGAACAAACTCCATTGATGAAAGCTTGGAAGCTTACCCCATAACACATAAGTCCTAAATTCTCCAAACAAGCCTAGTAAAATTTCTTATCAAATTAAACCTCTTGATTAGCCCATTAACATTCCTAAATCAATTTTAAGAAATTCAAGCTAAGTGAGGAGAAATTGCAATTGGAAAGTTTAGGGTTCTTGGTGGGATACTGCAATTCCAAGGTAAGCATACTTAAATTCAATGCTATATATTAGTTCTTGATATGCTAATCATGAATATCAAGCTAATTTAGCATGAATTTTATTGTATGCTTATGAATCTAGAAAATTATAAAAGTTATGGAGAATTTTTGAATTTAAGATTTTTAGGTCAAATTGAATTCATGGAACCTTAGGATTAAAATATGAAGTTCATGGAAGCATACTAAACTAGGAAATGTCATTAAATTACATTAGAAATGAAAATTTTAATTTTTCAATAATTTATGTTGAAATTTACATGAAAAATGGCATTTTTGAAATTTTGGAAGTTAAATTAAAATGTAGTTATTTTGGAGTAATTTTAATGTGACAATGTTAATGAAAAGTGTTGGAAAAGAAAAATGTGGAAATTAGGTGAAATTTGAACAATGGCCGAAATTTACAATGTGTTATGGCCATGGGAAAATTTTTAACTAGTTATGGAATAAACATGAATTTGAAATAAAAAAATAAAAAATAATAAAATAAAATAAAAATTTAGTTAGAAGAATATTAGTAAAAGTAGAGATTAGTAGTAGACTACTAAATTAGTGCATGGCATGCATGGCATTGCATGTAGACTAAGCTTTAGTCCAATTTAGCAATGGTTTGGAAAACTAAATGAGTTTATGAAAATTAGGAGTCCGAGATCAATCAAAGAACAAGGAACCAGTCGAGGAAAGTCAAGACTAGCTCGGAAAGCACAGTGAGTGGATAACTAACTTAAATTACTGTTTTATTGTATTTTTATTAAATACTATTTTTCTGAAATTATTTGCTATCTATATGTGTTAAATGATGCATTCATGGATTTTGAAGCAATCAAAATTTTCTTTGCAATCCGATCCTTTTATTTTCTTTTGTCTTCACTCTTTACATCGCATTTCATCTGCAATACATTTTTTGTTCCATTTCTATATATCCGTTCCAATTTGCTTTTCAGGCCTGTGATTAATGAATGCGAAAATAATAAGAGCAACGAACCTGAGTTCGATCTTGAAAAGTTAAATGATACTAACGAAATTGATGGTGAAAGTATTGAGGATCTTGACTTGCCCCAAGAACTACTAATGATGGTTGAACAAAAGAAAAGCAGATTTTGCCATACAAAGAAACCACAGAGTTGATAAACTTGGGTACTCTAGAGGATAAGAAAGAAGTTAAAATAGGCACCACACTGTCAGTCCAAGAAAGGCAACAACTAGTAGATCTATTGAAAGAATATTCTGATGTTTTTGCATGGTCATACCAAGACATGCCAGGGCTTGATCCAGAGATTGTAGTGCACAAGCTACCTATTAGGCCCGAATGCAAGCCAGTCCAGCAGAAGTTGAGGCGTATGAAACCAGAAATGCTTTTGAAAATAAGGGAAGAGATTGTGAAGCAATTTGATGTCGGTTTCTTGGAAGTAGCCAAATACCCGGAGTGGGTAGCAAATATTGTACCCGTGCCGAAGAAAGATGGAAAGGTGCGAATGTGTGTTGACTATCGGGACCTCAACCGAGCTAGCCCCAAAGATAACTTCCCGTTACCACATATTGATACCCTTGTTGATAACACAGCCCGATATTCCATGTTCTCTTTCATGGATAGATTCTCTGGGTATAATCAAATCAAAATGGCACCGGAGGACAAGGAGAAAATGACATTCATAACTATATGGGGAACCTTTAATTACAAGGTTATGTCATTTGGATTGAAGAATGTAGGAGCCACATACCAACGAGCCATGGTGACCTAATTCCATGACATGATGCACAGGGAAATTGAGGTATATGTAGATGACATGATAGCCAAGGCTCGAACAACACATGAGCACATAGTTAATATGAAGAAATTGTTTGAAAGGCTACGGAAATACAGGCTTCGGTTGAATTCGGCAAAATGTACATTCGGAGCAACTTCAGGCAAGTTGTTAGGATTTGTTGTGAGTGAAAAAGGGATTGAAGTAGACCCTGACAAAATCAAGGCTATTCAAAACCTGCCTTCACCAAAAACACCAAAAGAAGTGAGAGGTTTTCTCGGGCAATTGAACTATATTGCCAGGTTCATATCACAATTGACTACCAAATGTGATCCAATTTTCAAGTTACTTCGAAAGCAGAATCCCGACGAATGGAATGATGATTGCCAGCTTGCTTTTGAGAAAATCAAAGGATATCTCACCAACCCACCAGTGCTGGTACCTCCGGTGCCTGCTAGGCCTTTGATTTTATATCTGACGGTGTTTGAGAGCTCCATGGGATGTGTACTGGGGCAACAAGATGAAACTGGGAAAAAGGAGCATGCGGTGTATTATTTGAGTAAGAAGTTTACAGAATATGAAGCCAAGTACTCCTCCCTCAAGAAAATGTGTTGTGCACTAGCTTGGGCTGCTCATTGATTAAGACAGTACATGTTGTATCACACAACCTTATTGGTGGCAAAGTTAGACCCCATCAAGTACATATTTGAGAAACCAAGTTATCAGGAAGAATTGCTCAATGGCAAGTGCTATTGTCTGAATATGACATACAATATGTTTCCCAAAAGACTATCAAAGGAAGTGCGGTAGCAGATTTCTTGGCTGAACGTGCTAATGATGACTATGAGCCTATGGAGTTTAATTTCCCAGATGAAGACTTAATGGCAATATTCCATGTGGAAGAGGAATCAGATGATGAAAATGGTGTTTGGAGAATGTTCTTTGATGGAGCCTCGAACGCAATAGGGCATGGCATTGGAGCGGTACTAATGTCTCTAGAAGGCAACCATTTTCCAGTTACTGCAAGATTAGATTTTAGATGCACTAATAACATGGCTGAATATGAGGCATGTGTTTTAGGCATTCGTATGGCGATAGAAAGAAAGATTCAAGTGTTGGAAGTTTACGGAGATTCAGCACTAGTGATTTATCAGTTGAAAGGAGAATGGCAGACGAAAGACCCAAATTGGTTCAATACCATGAATACATCAAAGATCTATTGAAACATTTTAAAGAAATATCCTTCCACCATCTACCTAGGGAAGAGAACCAACTGGCTGATGCTTTGGCCACATTGGCCTCTATGTTCAAGGTTGATGCAGATACAGAGATTCAACCTATCAGAATAGATTTGAGATGTGAACCGGCTCATTGCATGAGTGTTGAAGAGGAAGAAGACGGAAAGCCCTGGTATTATGACATCATACAGTTTCTCAAGTATCAGAAATATCCAGAACATGCCTCAGAAAATGACAAAAAGATTATTCGAAGGATGGCAATGAATTTCTACCTGGATGGGGACATCTTATACAAGAGAAATCGAGATCAAGTATTGTTAAGATGTGTAGCGGCAAGAGAAGCCCGAAAAATCTTAGAAGAAGTACATGAGGGAATTTGTGGGACCCATGCTAGTGGGCACAAATTAGCCAGGCAAATTATGAGATCTGGTTATTATTGGTTGACACTGGAATTAGATTGCATTAACTATACCAGAAAGTGCCATAAATGTCAGATCTATGCAGATCAAATTCATGTTCCTCTAAGTCCGCTACATGTCATGGCACCTTCATGGCCTTTTTCCATGTGGGGCATGGACGTTATTGGACCAATTTCACCAAAAGCATCGAATGGTCACCAATACATTTTTGCCATGATTGATTACTTCACCAAATGGGTTGAAGCAACTTCATACGCCAGTGTTACGCAATCAATAGTTGCCAAGTTTCTAAAAAGAGAAATTATCTGTCGATATGGTCTCCTGGAAAAGATCATTTCAGATAATGCCCAGAACCCAAATAGTGGAATGATAAAAGCACTGTGTTCACAATTCAAGATTACACATAGCAACTCGGCACTGTATCGACCAATGATGAATGGAGCGGTAGAGGCTGCTAATAAGAATATCAAAAGAATTGCGGCAAAGATGACTAAAACTTATCGAGATTGGCATGAGAAGTTAACTTTCGCGCTTCTCGCTTATCGGACTACTATAAGGACATCTACTGGGGCAACTCCATTCTTGTTGGTGTATGGAATGGAAGCTGTGGTGCCTATTGAGGTTGAAATACCATCCCTCTGGATACTCAGAGAAGTACAACTGAATGAGGCCGAATGGATCAGAGAACACTATGAACTGTTGAATTTGATTGAAGAAAACCGCCTTGCGGCTCTCTACCATGGCCAGCTATATCAGAAAAGGATGATTAGGGCATATGATAAGAAAGTTAAACCGAGACAGTTTCGAGAAGGGGAATTAGTTCTGAAAAAGATACTTCCCATCCAACGCGATTCTCGGGGCAAATGAGCACCAAATTGGGAAGGACCATATGTTGTCAAAAAGGCATTTTCTGGAGGGGCCATGATTTTTCAAGAAATGGATGGCAAAGAACTTCCAAGTCCCATCAATTCTGATGCTGTGAAGAAATACTATGCCTAAAGTAAAAAAGAAAAGGTGCAAAAATGAAAAAAATGAAAAATGAAAAGGAAAAAGAAAAAAGAAGAAGAATAAGAAAATGAGTGGCTCAAGTTGAAAACCCGAAAGGGTGGCTTGAGTCCGAAAAAGAAAATGAAAAGGAAAGGTTCAAGTTGAAAACCTGAAGGGCGACTTGAATTGAGATGGGGGTGACTTAAGTTGAAAACCTGAAAAGGCAGCTTAAGCAGGATGGAAGAGATATAAAATTACCTCATAAGTTTAATCAGCCTTGGTACAGGAGTGGGGCAAGTCAAGTTATTCTACACAGAGCTATCAAGGACACTAGTACTGTAAGCCGATTAAGAAAGAACTCAGGTTTCGTCTGCACTTGTTTCTGAGTATTCATTGTCAGAGGGTATCCTTGTTTCTTTGATCTTGAGAAATTTTCGAACAATTTGAATCCTCTTGAATTGTACACTTTCTTTTTCTATCAATCAAAACCCTCATTTATTCTCATTTGTCTCCCACTACTTTTATTCATTCTTATGCAACGAGAATTTCTATTGTTGATAAATCCAGCATTGTATTGGGTTTTTCATAAAATTCAAAATGTGCACAAACAAACAGAAACAGAAGCATACATAAAAAGCTTATTCATCATCTAAGGGCATAATTTTGGCTAAGATAGAGCAAATCAGAAAGCCTCTCCAAGAGAATGTGAAAGCCATCCTAGACAAAAAAGCTTGGGACATTTGAGTGTAATGGAAAGAAGAATCTCAAATCAAGAAAAACACAAATACATGCGAAGGTCATCTGAAAGAGCAAAGAAAATAAGCGTTGAATTGTCAAGGTTGCTTGCTTCACCATAAACATGAATTGGGCTGCTACTAAGATACATCCAAGTTTTGCATCACAAACAAGAACATCTGAGCATCATCACTCGATATGTTGGTTACGAATCTTTATTCTAACCTCATCTCATTTTGGCATATACAAATCAATCATTTTTTGGCATGTAGCAATTTTGCACCAGTTAACTCTCTTCAAAGAATTATTACATTTTTGCCCTATCAAGGTCTTTTAATTTCATCACTTTGCCCTATCAAGGTTCTTGCATTTCAAAGTTGCCCTATCAAGGTCTTTGCATTGCATCATTTTGCCCTATGAAGGTTCTTACATTTTTTGCCCTATCAAGGTCTTTTCATTTCATCATTTTGCCCTATCAAGGTTTTTTTTGCGTTTCATAGTTGCCCTATCAAGGTCTTTTCATTGCATCTTTTTGCCCTATCAAGGTTATTGCATTTCGAAGTTGCCCTATCAAGGTCTTTGCATTGCATCATTTTGCCCTATCAAGGTCTTTTCATTTCATCACTTTGCCCTATCAAGGTCTTTGCATTGCATTATTTTGTCCTATCAAGGTCTTTAGATTACATCATTTAACCTACCAAGGTTCTTACGTTGCATAATTGCCCTGGCAAGGTCTCTGCATAGCAACATTTACCCTTATTAAAGACATCACATTATATCTACTTGTTTGATAGTTCTTTTTTAAAGGGCTGGTGTCTACCGTCTTTACTCATTTCCTGAGTCTCTAGAAGTATGTACTTCTAAATTCTCAGAAAATACGTAAAGAGGGGCAGTTGTAGACACCACATTTTGTCCGAAAAATAGCCTCTCTTTATTTGAAGTTAAAGTTTTAATTTTAGTACTATTTTCAATTTTAAATCTAGTCTAATTTTAATTAGATAAAATTTTAATTTAACTAATTAAGATTAATTGTGGGCTAGACTTTAATTTGAAACTAAAATTAAATTTGGGCTTTAATTTAAAATGAAAAAGTTTGGGCTTTGGGTTTTTATGAGTGGGCTTAAAAATTGTGGAATATTCTAGAATAAAAATCAGGGAGAAAATCTTGGTAAAAAAGGAAAGAAAATAATTGAAGATTTAACCCTAATACTTAGTGTGCAAGAAAACCTATTAAAACCCTAATTTTTGGAGTAGTACATAAGGAGTACCTAGGGCTGAAAAGAAAAAAAATAGAGAGTACGACTATTTGAAAAAAAACTTTCGGTGCTGGCTATTCAGGAAGTCACGGACAAAACAGAAGACAAAGCGAGTTCTTGGGCTTGCTACAGAGGAGTACCCAAGTCAAAGTCCTATTGGAATCCAACATCTCATATTTGTGTTTTTGAATTTCTTTCGGTGTAATATCTTGTTCTGCTTCCTTGATTTGCGATTTTTGGATTACTTTTGCGGAAAACCTTTTGTACTGCTTTCTCATTTTTACTATACTATAATCCGACATGTCACTTATTAATGGGGTTGGAATTCCATGTACTTCATAACTTGTTAAATGATGACTGACACAAGTATGTAGCCTTGGTCACGTACAAAAAAACCACTTTGATTGCTTTGACTTTATGGAAAAAAGCTTGTACGTCTTTTACAGTATAATTTGTTACAAATTGCGCTATTTATTCTCTTGCAAGTTGCAAGTATTTAATATGTATAATAGGCTATTTGTAATTTATAATAATTAGTGCTAAATAAGTGTGATATTTAATCTTAAGTATTAATTTTTTTTATTATTAACGATATTGTTGTTTGTATTATTATTATTTTTTCTCTTTTCTTCTCATGTGCCCCATTTTGGTAATATTTTTATCATAATATTAAGTTATAAATGGTAAATAAAAAAACCCATTGAGGGAATCATTCTTTGAAGTCATGTAGGCGCTTCTTGGGATGGTCTTTTAGGGTAGGGTCTCATTTAAACTCAATCGGGTAAGCCGAAACGGTTTGGAGGGGACCCTAATATTAAAAAAACATTCTTTTAATATTTATTTTAATTAAAATTAAATTATTACATTTACACATCATATTATACTTGTCATTGCATTTGAGATATAAATTGTCTAATTAAAAGGACCCAGTGAGGGTGGTCATTCCTCGAAATCGTGTAGGCGCTTCTTGGGATGGTCCCTTAAGGAGAGTTTCTCTTTAAACTCAATCGGGCAAGCCGAAGCGGTTTGGAGATAATTTCTATTAAAATTCAATTATCGTCTCTAATTAAGAATTAGATAATTTTGCATCACATGCATCATGTATATACTTAATATTTTAATTTTTAATTTTTTTAATAGAAAAGGTAATAAAATAAAAATGAATAATGAATTGCATAAAGAAGTTTTTTGATTATACTTAAAATAAAATACAACCTTGCATCAATAAGACCTAGGATTAGATTAGATTAAAATGGTACCGTCATTTTTGACGGGTGTTGTAGGGGTGCTGATCCTTCCCCACGCGTAACTGAACTCCCGAACTCAACTTTATTTCGTAGACCAGAACCTACCATGCTTAGTGTACCCATAACTACATTAGGATAGGTAGATTCACATAGGTGACTAATCACACCTAGGAAAAAAGATTAGTGGCGACTCCATAAAATTTTGACAAGCCGGACCCGCACGTTTCGACACTAGGAATTATATTCAATGGGGGCAAATTAATGTGTATAATAACACCATAGGCCCATAAGGATCACCTTAACAATTATAGTCACATCAAATGTCTAATTGATTGTAAATCAAAGTTTAAGGGTTTATTTGATTGTATTGAAAAGTTCATGTACTTATTTGATTGCAAATAAAAAGTTTAGGGGCTTATTTGATTATTGGTATAGCCTCTTCTTTACTAATTTGTTTATTTATATATGAATAGAATTTAAGTTTAAGTCATGAACAAAACATAATTTTATTGTTTTAAAATTGAGTTAAAAATTGATAATTTTGGCCAATTGCGTTTAGTAAAGATGACATCTAAATATGATCAAAGTCTTGACGGAGTCTCTTTATTCACATTCGAAATGGAATAGGCTCATCCAACGTCTAGAAGTATTCAAGTTTGGTCCAAACTTCAAAGCAAGGTGAGCATAAAAGAATTTTATTGTTTTAAAATTGACTTAAAAATTGAAAATTTTGGCCAACTGAGTTTAGTAAAGATGACATCTAAATGTTATCAAAGTCTTGACGTAGTCTTTTCGTTCGAAATGGAATAGACTCATCCAGCGTCTAGAAATATTCAAGTTTGGTCCATAGCAAGGTGAACGTAAAAGAATTTTATTGTTTTAAAATTGAGTTAAAAATTAAAAAATTTGGCCAATTGAGTTTAGTAAAGATGACATCTAAATGTTATCAAAGTCTTGACAGAGTCTCTTGATTCACGTTCGAAATGGAATAGGCTCATCCAGCGTCTAGAAATATTCAAGTTTGGTCCATAGCAAGGTGAACATAAAAGAATTTTATTGTTTTAAAATTGACTTAAAAATTGAAATTTTTGACCAACTGAGTTTAGTAAAGATGACATCTAAATGTTATCAAAGTCTTGACAGAGTCTTTTCGTTCGAAATGGAATAGGCTCATCCAGCATCTAGAAATATTGAAGTTTGGTCCATAGCAAGGTGAACATAAAAGAATTTTATTGTTTTAAAATTGAAAATTTTGGCCAGCTGAGTTTAGTAAAGATGTCATCTAAATATTTATCAAAGTCTTGACGGAGTCTCTTTATTCACATTCAAAATGGAATAGGCTTATCCAGCGTCTAGAAATATTCAAGTTTAGTCCATAGCAAGGTGAACATAAAAGAATTTTATTGTTTTAAAATTGAGTTAAAAATTGAAAATTTTGGCCAACTAAGTTTAATAAAGATGACATCTAAATGTTATTAAAGTCTTGACAGAGTCTCTTTATTCATGTTCGAAATGGCATAGGCTCATCCAGCGTCTAGAAATATTCAAGTTTGGTCCATACTCCATAGCAAGGTGAACATGCCACATAATGAAAGAAGTACGACAAAGAATAGAAATAGTAGAATTTATCAAACTTCTATCAATCACTTGAAATTACTGCCTCCGTCTCCTTTAGTTTGTTAATCTTTTCTTTATTTATTTCATACCATAAATAAACATAAAATATATTTAAAGTTCCAAATATATCATTATTGTCTGGCATATCACTATACAAAACTCAAAAAAGATTTACAAACACCAAAAACAATTTTGAAAACTAATAACTTTTGAGTATTTTCTTTTATAATTTGTGCAAAGTCAAGGGACAAAAGATTAGGATTGGAGGGAGTATACTTTAAGAAATTAATTGATAACTCGAATAGGTGAATGTTAATGTGTAATCCGTGCGATGTCACCATTTTCCATCAATAACCATTTTTACGACGTTAGTACTTAGTACTACCATTCAAATTTGACTAATTTCATGGAAAAATAGTAAAATTTTGAGAGCAATTTTAACTTAAGGCAATGACTTATTTGACATTTTTGACATAATTCAAAATATAATTATCAGAACTGGATCGGCAATCGGACCGATTGAACCGGCATAGGAACCGATCCTATTCTTTAATTTGACCAAACATGCAATTGACCCATTGAGAATCGGCTTCTCAATGGGTCAATAAAAAACCGGTGAACCGGTCAATATTTATTGAACCAGTTAGCTTTTGTTTTTAATGATAAAGTAATTCTAAAAAAATTTGAAAAATTTATTTTTACTATAAGTTCTATATTATTTTATAATTTAATCAAAATATTCAATTATTAAAGTTTTAATGATGAGATAAAGTTTTTTTAAAAATACCAATACATTAAAATTTAATAAATAAAACTTTAAAAAATAAACTTGTTTAATATAACTTTTTTAACCATACAAAAAACATTCTCATATTTATATTTTGTTATAAATTATGAGTTTGAAAATATAAAATTATTTAAAATTTTATTTTAATATTTAACATATTATTTGTATCTTAATTTAAAGTGTTTATCATTATTTAACTATTTCTAATAACCTGACATTGACTCAATTGACCTGAAGATTGAACTAGTAATCCGATGACCCGACACCTCGATTGATTTATTATCCGATTCGGTTCTGATAACTATGATTCAAAGACATTAGGAAATGCTATTTGATCTATAACATTATCTTTCTATAATTCTATAATTCTATTTTTAACCACAAACTTAAAAACAATTACTTTATTTTATTCCATTGTCTTGAACTTTACGCCAGCCGAGAGAATTGGGTACGAACCAAATAATATTTATTTCAACAATATCACCATCAAGAGATTATGTTGCCATCCAGTACAGCTAACTGGAATTTCCCCGAACAAGGCAAAGATAGTCGTTACCGAATCCTGCTGAAAACATGGGATGAGATGAGATCAAATATAATACTTTTTCCTTACCAGGAAGTCATCCATGAGGGCAGCTTATGTCACTCAAATTAATTAATTGCAGCTTAGCCTCTAGTAGCTTCCAATTTCAGACAAATATTGGAATGAACATGAATGTCTGTAAATAATAATCCTTCAGCTTCCCATTCAACACAATCATCAACTTTCTTCTGGACAGAAAGAAGCCAGAAAGCTACCATGTTCGGGCAAATTTTTTTCCCACCAAGTTTGGCAGCCACAGTTTCAGGTTCTACTCTAATTTTGTCTGCATTTCGTGGGATTTTGGAGGTAGGAGGGATTCACCTGCAGTATGCCAACTTCTTCAATGTTGGTTCTTCAAATTCTTCACCAACTAAGATCAAAGTTCCCAGTAAGGTGGCATGTTCTTGTTCTATGCCCTAACTTTCCTTGCTGGTCTTGCTTCCTTTTGGGTTTTTCCAGATGGGGACCCCAGATTTCTCTTCCTCAAATCTGCTATCACCATCCTTTTCTTCAAGAGACTTTTCGAGGTCACCAACTCCCTTTCTTTCTTTCTCTTTGATTGTTTGTTTTAATAAGCATTGAATCAGGATCGAATTAAATTAATTAAATAAATAATTAGTGCTAAAAAATGTATTATTGCAGGTGCTTTTCATTCACAAATACAGTGGAGTAATGGCTCTTGAGACTACGATAATTGTACTTGTGGGTTACTTAATACTGATTTCAGGCATGATTTACACCCAATGGCTCAGTCAAGGACTTCCACAGCCATCAGTTGATTTGAAGTATCCTGGAATTGTGCTATTCCTGATAGGAATAAGGGGTAACTTCTACCATCATTACCTTCTGTCCAAGCTAAGACCAAACAAGGGTTCCAAAGATTACAAAATCCCCACAGATGGGTTGTTTGGGTTAGTGATTTGCCCTCACTATCTGTTTGAGATCATTGGCTTCTTGGGACTCGGTTTGAGTTCTCAGATATTGTATTCTTTCTCAGTTAGCATTGGCTGTACCTTTTACTTGATGGGAAGGAATTATGTTACTAGGAAATGGTACATCTCTAAGTTTGAAGATTTTCCTAAAGAGGTAAAGGCCCTTATTCCATTTGTTTTCTAGCGCAAATACATTGGTGTTGAGGACGGAAAATTTGGGGATGGCGGTGAGCGAATAGGTCGTGTCCTACTTTAATGTTTGGTTGTGTTAACAATTCCATTGATTAGGCGATTGATTGACGTTCCAAGGAATAAGTCAAAGCCCGGTCCAATTGTGATTTAATATGGTCTAACAATTGGTTTATCCGCAAATGTTTGTATATGAAATGGAGACTTCGGACTTGTTTGTACCCATAAGATCCTATGAAAATTGTTTTCCTATTAATCACTTCTCTCTCGTGACTCGTAAGGTTTCTTCTAACAAAGGATTATTATATCCCGGAGAGGTGACAAGATTTTTTTGCACTGAGAAGAGTTAGGCTCCATAGTGACATTGTCCTAAGACTTTGTTTTAAGTTTATCTTTCTAGTAAATCCAAAGCACCGAGTACACACTAGAGCTGCTTAAGGGTCAGGCTATCAATCCAAACCCGTATGTCTGTCCGATATTTGAGAGGGTTTGGATAAGATTTTTAATTTCAAGGACCGGGTTTGGACAAGATTAAGAGGCCTGTTTATTAAATGGGCCGGGCTTGGTCATAGGTGAAAAAACCAAGGCCTGGCCCGGCACAAATTCTAATTAATTTAATATAAGTATATTTTTATATATTTATTTTATTTGTTAATGTGATATTTTGCTTTTTTTTTATATGATATTGATGTTTTCAAATATTATTAGTATTTAGACTTTGTTAACTTTGTAAAAATTATCTTAGATAATAATTTTTTAAATGAATTGGTTAATTTTCATTTATATTATAAATTGATATAATTTAATTTTTAAAATTAATATTTTAAAAAAATTAAAAACGAACTTTTGGATAGGCCTTGGGCTTATATAAATATTTTAGGGCCGGACTTGGATAAAAAGAGAGGCCCGAATAGCCGAGCCAAGTTTGAGCAAGCATATTGCTGGCAAATTCTTACCTAGGCCCTGCACGAACCTGACCAAGCCCGGCCCTTGGACACCTACAGTACACACCCATAGCATCTCTACATAGCCCTCCAATAGCAAGCAAGACTACCAAGATGGAAGAAGTCGCCCCATCAGCATTCATCTCCACAAAATCCATTGGAGGAAATTATACCATGCAATCAAATTCACCACTGGATTAGGGTTATAAATCCGGAATCAGGTTTTTGAACTTTGTTTTTGTCGACAAAGTTTGGACACTTGACTAAAACAGAAATGATCTCATTGATGGAGCTGATTCTGTGGGAGTTACCAATGAATCTAGACATGGTATCAAATTTAGTTACTAATTTAAAAAAATTTAGTTCTAAGTAAAAAAATTTAAAAATTTTAAGTCAAGTTTCAAAAATTATGACATTCATTGTGGTAGGGTAACTCTTATATATGAATCAGTTATATGAGATAATCATTCAAAATTGTTGGGAGCGGACCGACCTTGCCTTAACTCCAAGGCCCACCACACTGTGACCCACATATATGGGCTAGACACCACTTGAAACCAAAAGCCTAAGTTATTAGTTACATGGGTCCTCCATATATATATAAGTCACCTTAACATCACATCACCTTTGTGATGTGAGATCTCAACTCACATGTGAACACTTTAACAATTTCCTCCGTTCACTTGTGAGTCACATCGCTCCCCAGTGCGACGGCTAAGTCCCCCATGTCCAAGGAACTCCCCCGTGCGGCCAACCTACCCTCTCTAGGAAAGATGGCAAAACGAGGTCCGAGGGCTTACCAGGTTTTATCACCGCACCACTAAGCACATTGACCCTTTCAGTTAGGTCAATCCGTGCACATCGTCACACCAATCGAATCTCAACCGGGCTCTGATACCACTTGTTGGGAGCAGGCCGACCTTGTCCGGACTCCAAGGCCCACCACACCGTGACCCACATACATAGGCTGGACATCACTTGAAATCAAAAGTCTAAGCCATTAATTTCATGGGTCCTCCATGTATATAAATCATCTTAACATCATATCACCTTTGTGATGTGAAATCCCAACTCACATGTGAACACCTTAATAATCTCTCCCGTTCACTTGTGAGTCACATCGCTCCCCAGTACGACGGCTAAGTCCCCCATGTTCAAGGAACTCCCCCGTGCAGCCAACCTACCCTTTCTAAGAAAGATGGACGAAACCAGGTCCGAGGGCTTACCAGGTCTTACCACCGCACCACTAACTACTACCATCAGGAATACAATTAAGACATGTGGCATGTGATGATGTCATTTTGACATATATAAACCCCCTATATCGTGTCATATTCATGTAACAATTTATGTATAAATTTAATCAATTGGACAAGGAGTAGCGGGGATTTCAGAAAATGACTGGAGCACCATACATATTTATTAATTATATAACTTCCATAAGAAACAAAAATAATAATCAGAAAGGAAACAATATTTCATAGAACTTTTAAAAGGAAATGGTATTTATCTTTTTAACCTCACTAAAACAAAAAGAAAAGAATCTTTTTTAAACGCTGATTTTATTTTCATCTAAGATTGAATTCCATTAAAACAACATAGATGTTGCCAAGGAGGAGGAGGAACCCTATGGTGATTTAGGCTTTTAGCTAGTTTCCAAGTGTTACAATAAAGTTTTTCCGTAGGTCTGTAGATCTTGGTATTTTGTAGTCCCGGATCTTTAAATATGTAGTATTAGCTATTCTATTTTAGTTCTCCAAATCTATAAATCTGTGATATTAGCTTTTGATTTTAGTTCTCCAGATCTATAAATATGTGTGTTTCAGTTTGTTTTATTTTTAAGTAGAGTTTAAAATAATCTCTTTGTGATGAATTTTTTTTTCTATCTCAACTTCCCTTTCAACGACAAAAGAACTGTTTGCCTTGGGAGGTACATGCTCATTGCAGAGATCTACAAATTGATCACTTCGTTGTCGCTTGTAAAAGCTCTTCTTTCAAAGGAAAGAGTAAAAGCAAGAAGGTAATGGGCATGATATTAACAAATGAAGAAGGTTCTAGGTATAACTTTCCTCTTTTTAGGAGAGTATCACTGTACAAGTCAGATCCAGTTTTTATAGTAATTGAAACAAGTCTTAAATGGTTGAAGATTTTCATCGAAAAGATTATTTATTTTCACACCATCGTATTAGTTATTATGATGTACTTCATTTGTATTGGAATTCTTTGTTATTGATGAAATAAAAGTGCATTTTATTCCAAAAAAAAAAGCAGATAAACTACTATCAATGACTAGCTCGACAAACAATAGAGAAACAATAAAGTAGCTATAAAAAGAGAAAATCAATGTTTTTTGGGTTGAATGAAAAGAGTTTAATGCCTTTAAGTAATGTTTCAGATTCGAATTTTGTGAATGAAGAAAACAGATTTGGAAGAGCTTCTTTTCATTTGAATTTGACGCGGTTCGAATAAGATTAATCGTAAACCATTAAAACAACTACAGATAGTTGTGGTTATAAAAAAAAGAAAAAAAATAAAAAATCTTCCTAAAAAAATTCATAGGCTACAATAATTTGTTTGAAGTTTTGAAAGGAGAATTATTTCTAGCTTTTATAGCATGTGATTTGGAGAGGTTATAAAATATACTAATTCTTTACTTTTAATAAGATAAAAAATGTAAATATCATTTCCTTTTTACAAATTCCGTAAAGTGTAATTTCCTTGAATAGTATAATTCTTTCTATGATAATAATTAAAAAAAAATTTGTACACCGTCCTTTTTTTTTCAGTTTTTCCAGAAGAAATCATAATTAGGAAACCCTCAATTAATTCAAATATAGGGAGTATTAAACAAATTTATTTCGCATTTTCCATAAACGTACCTGACAAAAATGTCAAATTCTAAAGATTTGAAAAACGAATGAGACCAAATAATTCTTTACTATATATATAGGACAACTCATCTGCAACAATGCAATTTTTTTTTCTTTTTTTGCCAAGTGGTGCCCCATTCTTAATTATAATACAATTTTTTAGCTTTCCATTTTAAATCACTCACTCATCGTATCGCATCGCATTGTAATAGCCATAACTTTAAACTGGAAAGAAAGAAAGAAAGAATTAGTTAAAAATAGTTCTTGGGAAGAGGGAGTTTCTGGAGAGAAAGAAAGTTGAAAAATGTGGCTGCAAATTCTTTTTTCCACCAAGTTTGGCAGCCACTGCAATTGCAGGTTCTACTCTAATTTTGTTGGCAATTCTTGGGATTTTGGAGGTATTCACTTGCAGTATTCCAAATTCTTCAATGTTGCTTCTCCAAATTCTTCACCAACTAGTATCAAAGTTCCCAGTAAGGTTGGTATGTTCTTGCTTTTTGCACCTGCTTTCCTTGCTGATCTTGCTTCCTTTTGGATTTTCCCAGATGAGGACCTCAGATTTCTCTTCATCAAATCGACCATTACCATCCACTTCTTCAAGAGACTTTTCGAGGTAATCAACTCTTTCTTAGTTTCCTTTTCTTTTAGTTTGTAATTTTTCCTAGCCCTCAAAAATTATAGATCGTTGCTACGTATACTTGTTCTTAATTAAATTCAAAGTATAGAAAATTTTTTTTCTTTTGTCAAAATTTTCATGGATAAAATTTGAACCCATCTTTCTGACACAATTAGGATGATTAATATATAAATCCATTTACTTTTTCAATTTGAAATATTGAGTTCAAATTCACTTTATTGTGTAATCATGTACGTGTCTTAAATACAATCCATTTAAATTTTGAGTTAATTGCACTAATGGTATATGCGATCTATGATAATTTTTGTTAACACATAGAACGAATTAAAGTATCAAATGATAATTTTTTTTAACACATATAACAAATTAAAGCATCAAATTTAAGCCTCTTCAAAAAAAAAAGTATCAAATTTAAGCTATTGAGTTTCAATTTTATCCATATAATTGTCAACCTCTTTCATATATAGAAAAAGAAAAAAAGAAAAAGTGTTGAATATGGCTGAAGAACTGCACTGTACAAGTCAGTTAATTATGTTAATGTTTTGTCCTTTTGTGCAGCAAATTTCAACCAATCAGAAGCTAGCATTTTAACAACCAAATCAAATCAAAGTCTGAAGAAGCTAGCAGCTGACAAAGCTGCATGCTTTAGGCGGTGGAAATAGCAAGTGGAAGAATCCAACAAAAAACAGCCATCTTGCTGTATTTTTGAACCAATAAGCATTGAGAGTTTTACCTACTTGTACTGATCTTTTATCAGATTGTGAACCAGCTCAAGCAACTTTTAATTTTTTCTTTGAACCATTGTATTGCTCTCGGAACTTGTAGCAAACAAGTTGCTGCAAATCTTTTGTATAAATTGAACTCATGTTCAATGAATTTTAAATAAGCCTATGAATCATTTTTAGCTTCTCAACTCCATCTTTCTGTTTTGCTTTCTGTTTTTTAAAACCTTATGTTCGTGTATTTTTCTGCTTTGAATCCAACAAATGTTTATGTTTGTCGCAACGTTGCCGAAAACGACGAGTTTGGGACTTTACGAAATGTATGGAGTCGCCATTAATCATTTTTGTTTAGGTGCGGTTAGTCACCTATTAAGAATCTATCTAACTTAACATTGGCCGTTAAATGGCGTTTAAGACAGATAGATCCCGGTCTACGGAACAAACGGATCTGGGTTCGGGAGTACAGTTACGTGTGGGAAAGGATTAGCACCCCCACAACGCCCGCCAAACGACGGTACCGATTAGTTCAGTATTAATTAGGCCTTAATAAAAATTAATAATTAACCTTTTAATTTTCATCTTTGATTTTCATGTTTCCAAATTTTTATATTTTTAATTTAATTTTTCCTTTTTTCTTTTCATTTAAGTTTTATTTTATTTTTTTACTTTTATTTTTATTAAAAAAAAGGGTCCAATAGTTTATTGAAAAATTTTTATTTCCTTTGTATTTATTTTTTATTTTGTGGATTTTTTAGTTTTAGAATTTTCTTGATTAATTAATGATTATGTGCTGAAGGACTTCTTATAAATCATCATCGCCACCACGATGAAATTTAAAGAGACCATTAAACTCAGAGTATTTTCCGAAAGAATCGCCGCCACGACTGTTTAGGAAAATATCCTTTCACCATAATTAATTAGGGAGAAAAAAAAAGAAAAAAAATCTTATTATTGTTGTTATTTTTATTACCATTATTACTATAACTTTCCATCTTCTCTGTTTTATTATGTAAATTTTTTTCTTATAGTAATGACTATGTATCCGAAGATCTATTATAATCCTTTATCGCCGTCACGATGAAATTTAAGGAGATCTTTAGATTCGGAGTACTTTCCGAAAGAATCGCCGCCACGACTCTTGAGGAAAATATCCTTTCATAATCACCAATAAAAACTTTATTTTTTTTATTTATTTTTATTAATTAGTCTCTTAAATTAATGACTATGTATCTGAAAACCTCTTATAAACCCTCATCGCCATCACGATGAAATTTAAGGAGGTTTTTAGATTTAGAGTAATTTCCGAAAGAATTGCCGCCACAACTTATCGGGAAAGTGTCTTTTCACAATAAAAAAAAATTTATATTGTTTAGAGATTTGGCCCTTAAGTCTATTTTATTATATGAATTAATCAATACATGAGTTTTTTTACTAATTAATTTTTCAATTACATCTGTCTTTTATTTAAAAAAAATTTATAAATTCTCATCGCCGCCACGATGGAACCTATAAATAGTTTTGGAGGGTTTTCCGAGAAGCTCGTCACCACGATTCCCTGAGAATGTACCTCTTTCATAACCACAATCTTGAAAAACTTTTAATTCCATGAATTACCTAAAAACCTAAGCCTTTAAGCCTATTTTAATTCGTTAACCAAAAAAATTTTTTATTATTCTAATTTTTATATCCAAAAATTACCCATAAACCCTCATCGCCACCACGATGGAATTTATAGGCCGTTTTGGAGGACTTCCTCGAAAGACTCGCCGCCACGATTCATCGAGAAAGTATCCTCTTGCTTATTATTATTATTTTTAAAAAAAAAAAGATTCCTTTGAAACGTCGAACATTTGTTAATTAATTAGTGATTTTTATTCTATCTAATTTACCCACTTTTATTACTTATTGGCTTGGAAATCACTTATAAATCCTCATCGCCACCATGAGAAAATTTATAAGTAATTTTCGGAGGATTTTTCAAGAAACTCGCCACCACGATTGCTAAAAAATACTCCTTGGTTAATTGATTATATTTAATTAAGCACAAAATTAATTATATACTCTAATCATATGTAATAAACCACCACTTCAAACCATTATTACCTTTTTTCTTAAATGATTATTTATCTTTCTTTCTTTCTTTTTTTTACCAAAACATAAATGATATGGACATGACGACACAAGTCGTATATTCGTAAGATTAAAATGCCAAACACTTATATGAGCAGACTATTTATGACTACATTTTTTGTCTTTTGGCTTTTTCCAATTCGTACTATTCTTATCATGGCAACTTATCACTAATGGACTTAGCCGATACTCATTTTAAGCTATTCATGCAACAAGATACTAAATTATTAATTAATCTAAGCCAACTTCAAGCATCATGGGATTTCTGAGTGCATTGCATGTGCTAGCCGTGAAGACAAAGACCAATCATAAAGTCCTAACGTGCAACATCGTAGGTCAAAGTTTAAAACCAGTCAGCATAGCCTAACATATTCAAGGTTCATTAAAACAAGTTTAGACATACAAGCAAGTAGGATCAAAGAGTCGATTTTCCATCTTAGTCTTTTCTCAAATCTGGTTTCATTAATTAAGACAAGTAAACTCACTTAAACAATATAATATATCACACTTAAAACCTAAACCCCAACGCCAACTCAAAGATGAATGATATACCTTTACCCGAGGTGGGCTGGCTAATGAAAAGGAGTCACCTTTCTTTGTTTTCTGCTTTTGCTTCTTCGTTGGGTTCTCAGCTCCAGCTCTCTGTATCGCTTTTTCCTTCAACTAAATGGACCTCCAAATCTGAATCTCTTCTCTTCCTAACCTCTCTCAAACCTCTGTTTCTAAAACAACCAAGCCACTGCTCCTTCAAACCCCTTTCTAATGACTCTAAAAGAACTTTTCTCTCAAAACACTGGCTCCTTTCCCCCCTTTTTAATCTGATGGCTCTTCTTTTTTTTCTCCCATTTTGATCTAAAGGTCCTCATTTATTGGCCTTGTAATCCCTACCTCCCCCCCTCTTTCTTTGCTGCAATTGGTTGTTTATATTACTGACTCCACTTTTGTTGTCTTTGGAGGATCACCCAGCTGTCAAGGAGAGAAGCTGACAAGGAGAGAAGTTGGCTGAGGGAGTCACGTGGAGATGTTTGCTGATTAGAAATGACAAATGGGTCTTGTTATGCATTGATTGCATAATGGTCCCATATTTGAAAAATTCATCAAAGAGGCCCTACAGAAAGTATAATTAGCTGATTTCAATCTTTGTGTCTTTGCACGGCATCCAGCTGGTAAGAGAATCACGTGGGGGAGCTGCACTATTTGAAATGACAAATGGGTCTTGTTATGCATTGATTGTATAATGGTCCCATATTTGAAAAAAAATCATCAAACGAGGCCCTACAGAAAGCATAATTAGGCATGCTGCAATTTTCAAATGGATGGCTTAAAAGTTGAGTAGCCCTTTTAAGAACTGATTTTAGAACAACAGATGCACCATCCCCAGCAGGGCTTCCAAGGGGCGAAAGTGGTGGTTGCTCTGAGGAACAAACAATCGCAACGAGGCAAGCACTAAGTGCACGAAGATCCATGCCGTTAACACATAGAAACTGTCTTTGCAGGATTGCTAGTTGTCTTGGCTGCTGCCTGACGAGAAACTTATGGCCTTTTGGAATAGTGACTCTCTTAGGAATACACTGTCGTCCTCGGGAGCACAACTAACCACATGCACACCTTTGCTAAGTGAATCAACAAGCTGAAGTGATGAGGCGTCATCAATAGCCTATTTCTTCAGAAATAGTAATAGCTGTCCCGGAGCAGCAGGTGCACTATTTGTTTTATGGATTGTCTTGAAAGTGCCATCAAGTATGTTGTCACCAATCTGCTCAAGCTTCCATACTCTTCCGAATTGAAATAATTTTCAAAATTCTCGTGTTTCAAAACTTATCTTCCAAACAGCTCCTTAGTGGAAGTAATCATCACTTCAGAAACTCTCTCCATTGAATTTTTTAGCAATTGAAAACAATCATTAGCTAACAAAATTTGCTGAAGGCTGCGTTGAATTAATGTGAAAATTGCAAGAAGACAAAGCCTCGACAAGGAAGCTGGGGTCCTTTGCAAATAATTCAATTAGCAGCAACAATAAAAGCGGTGGAAATTGCAAGAAGACAAAGCCAACTCGACAAGGACGCTGGGGTCCTTTGCAAATAATTCAATTAGCAGCAACAATAAAAGCTGCTCCACTTTCGGCACCTGCTGAGGCCATTTGAAAAGGGTGGGTCCTTTTTGGTTTAGCCTTACTTTCTTAGCTGTCATCGGTTGTTGGCATGCTGACTCTACTTTCTCATTGGCTGCTCCCAATTTTCGCGTTTTCTCAAGGGGTATCTTCTAGTGAGAGAGTGGGTGGCAGCTGTTAAGCTGGATGATGAGTGGGCATGTGCTTGGCTTCCCTCTTTACGTTTTTTTCTTTGCTTGGTCCCCTTCTCTACGTTTTTTTCCTTTGGTTGGCCTTTTTCTCTACGTTTTTTCTTTGCTTGGCCCCCCTCTTTACATTTTTTTCTTTGATTGGCCCCCTCTTTACATTTTTTCTTTGCTTGGCCCCCCTCTTTACGTTTTTTTCCTTTGTATTTTTTTTTCGATCGTGAAAGTTGTTGATGGTGCTTTTTGTTTTTGTAAGGCTGAGAACGGAAAGCAACAAAGGATTTGGGGACTCAATCGGGCTTGTACAAGTTTTCCACATTTTTTTTTGAGGGACATACCGTCGACTGCATTGAGGGAATCTCGGAGCTGAGTGAGCAAAGATAAACCAGCTGGCAGTAATAGAAGTTGGGACCAAGTCTTGGCCAATTTGATTGCCAATTTTGGTGAGTTTGGACGCTAACCCTGCTGCTTTCCTTATCAAATTGCTAATCACACTTTCCTTCAATTTGGGTTGGGTGTAATGGGCTATGGGTCAAGGGAATATTTCTACAAGGAGTGAGACGTTGGGAGATACCAATATCATTATCCCCAAATCATTCGAAGCCAATTTTGATGGGAGAAATAAATCCTCAATTTTGCAAATTCCTCTTTTTTTGTAATTTTCAATTTTAACTTTTATTTTATTTTATTTTTGTGTTTTGTAATTTTTTTTGTATTTTTTTTAATAAGGATGTAAACGAATTCAACTAAAGTTAAATTTATTGAGTTCATCTTTTTCATTTCTTGATCGATTTGAGTTCATCTCAACTTAGAAATTCAAATTCCTAGATAAGCAAATTAATCTTTAATTGCACCAAGCTTAAATTGGAACATTAATTCTTTCCAATGGCTAAGTTAAGACCACAACCAAATTATCAATAAATAAATAAAAAAGACTAGGGAACTCAGTAAAAAATTAGTGTCTACAATGTTCAAATATTTTTCTGCTTTGAATCCAAGAAATGGTATCTAGAGTTGTATTTTGATCTTAGTAGGACCTAAAAATTGAGAGAAAACCAGAGAGTAAGTGAGGCAGTTAAAAAACCTTTGCTCAAACTCAGAAACTTAAAAATGGAATCATCCAGTGCTAGTTTACCTCTACCTCCAGTTTTCAAAGGGGAAAACTATCACATTTGCAGTGTTAAAATGAAAACTCACCTGCAAGCTCTCAAGCTGTGGGATTTGATCAGTGCTGGTAGAGAACCTTCTCCACTAGCAAGAGAAACTGAAGAAGTTGTAAGGAAATTCCAGGATGAGGTGGCAAACAAGTTCAAAGCACTCACCATCATCCAAAACTCTATCTCGGATGAGATATTTACCAGGATCATGGCATGTGACACACCATGGAAAGCTTGGAATCAACTCAGAGAAGAGTTCCAAGGGTCTGAAAAAACAAGAAAATAGCAGCTGGTGAATCTTATAAGAGACTTTGAAAACCTGAGAATGGGAGATGATGAGACTGTCAAGCAGTATGCAGATAGAGTCACAACCATAGTCAACAGATTGAAGATGCTAAGTGATGACAGCTACACTGAAAAAAGAATTGTGGAAAAGATTGTTAATACACTACCAGAGAGATATGATCCCATTATCACTTCTCTTGAAATAGTAACTGATGTTACTGATATTTCTTTGCCAGAGTTACTGAACTCAATGTACTCTCTTGAGCAAAGAAGAGCTAACACATTCCAGCTGAAAACTGAAGGTATCACACCCCGACCCAAAGGTTGAGAATATGACAATTGCCGCGTGCCACGAATTGTGAATGGTGCGCTTCACCCGCAACTCGAGGCTCGCAAGGCTTACAGCATCCTGAATCCATTTAATAAATCCATTTAAACTTGTTATGCAAAATGAAAATAAGATTAAAAAAATATTTAGGCAATTCAAAAATTTAAAAGAAACAATCTTTTAAATCAAGGAACATAGATAAATAACGATGATTTAATCGAAATCGAATTAGGCCAGTGGATCCAGTAATAAGCACATACAAGTCATAAAAACTTATTGTGAAGTGTCCGAGGTCGAGTCCTAACACTTAGCGGTCTATCCTTTTCGTTCGATTAATTATCCTGAAAAATTAAATTTTAAGAAAGATGGGGTGAGTATATTTCTCTATACTCAGTGAGTGAGACAAGACCATCAATAAACTTTTAATTATATAAAAATTTTAAACACGTGTTTTGTATAAATTTAAATTGGAAGGTTTTTATAATATTTCAAAAATATCTAATTAGTCGCCTTATGATCGACAAAGAATGTATTTACCACAGTGTAAGGAAACTTCAAGTTACCATTTAAGAATCTCCATAATACCACAGTAATCAACATAAGCAATCATTCGTCAGAAAACATTTTAGGGCTCGCCAAAACACATTGCTTAAACCTCACCCGGCCAAGATGAGATATAAGCCCGCCGAGGTTTTCTTTATTTATGAAACAAAAAGCCCTCTACTCGGCGTTGGCACGGGCATTCACCACGGGTGGTACATGGCTATGTCCGCTGTACTCCCACTGGGGTCGCATAATCACATAACAATGCGCACAAAAACCCCTGTACCATCCACCCCAAGTGGGAGTGAAAAGCCTACTCACGCCGGCTCCACAAGCTCGGACCGTGAAAGGCCCCACTGCAGTGACTAGCATCTCATCCACCAAAGTCGTAAGGTAAACATCACAGTTCAATTGAATATCATTTGACCAACTGGTCCATTATCGAAGTCAGTCTTAATAACGTCAATTCCAATCAACTTTATCACAAAATCCAAATACTTGATTGAAAAATAATAAAACAAGTCAATTCATACCAAGATCTTAAACAACCATCATAAAGCAATTGAAATTAAAGGAAATCAAACAATTGCATTTAGGAAAACAATTTAAATAACGACATATTTATTTAGGTCGGTAAAATCCCACTCACTCGTTTGGGGAGGGTATACACTCCCACTATTCGCCACTCTAATTTTTTCCTCGAAAGGGGCCTCGCCACTCGGAAGGAATGTTGGCTCCGGTCGAGTTTGCTCCTCCTTGATTATCTATCTCCTATTTACAATCTACCAGCAAGTTAAACTATGAATGAAAATCACACACATACCCGTCGACGTGCAGAACCCTAGCCGTTGACGGGTAAGCTATTCGATAACTACTACTTTTAAATCTAAACCATCCGTCCACGGATCTGAGGGTGGACGTCCACGGCTAACATTTCCAGGGTATCCTTAATATCAGACGTCGACGTCTCCAAACCTAACCGTCGACGGGTGAAAGTTTCTGACTTCGGTGAAATTAAATTATTCACACATCCGTCGACGTCCAAGTATGTACCCGTCGACGGGTAAAAGTTTCTGACTTCAGTGCCACGAGGTTATTTACCTACCCGTCGACGTATAACCCTTTACCCGTAGACGGATAGTTGGGCGTGGAGACCAATTTAACTACCAATTCAACTACCTTTCCATTAAATCATTCAACTAACCAAAGGCCATTCTTCTTTAGAAATTCAGCACTACATTACACAATTGAGGGTTTCTTCTTTTCATGTAATTTAATCACATCTTCTAGTGTAGTAAGCCTTCATAAACCCCATGTTCCACCTCAATCTTCCTTGAGTCCAAATTTGGCTTAAATCTCAAATTTAAGAATTCTCCATAACCTTTCTAATTTTTTTTATTCATAAGCATACAATGAAATTCACGCTAAATTAGCTTGATATTCATGATTTGTATATCAAGAACTAACATATAGCATTAAATTTAAGTATGCTTACCTTAGAATTGCAATATCCCATCAAGAACCTTAAACTTTCCAATTGAAATTTCTCTTTACTTAGCTTGATTTTATTGAAATTGGTTTAGGAATGTTGATGAGTTAATCAAGAGGTTTATTTTGATAGGAAATTTCGATAGACTTGTTTGGAGAATTTAGGATTTGTGTTTATGGAGTGAGGTTCTCAAGGGTTCAACAATGGTGATTTTTCTCATCTTTTCTCAAGGTTGAAGACAACATGAAACTTGTTGAATTTTCTAGGCTTTTCTAAGCTTGATGGCCGGATTTTTCTCTTCCATAAGATGATGAAATTTGTCCTAGATCTTAGCCATCCATTCCTAAGCCAATGACACTTGTCATCATGTGATAGAATCCATAAAAGATAATTTTGTGATTAATTCCCATTTTGTCCTCCAACAATCATTAAAATTCCATCTATATCCCGAGTTAGTGTAATGAAATTTTCAGTGTAGAATTTTACTCTTTAGACCGTCTACTCCTGAACCATTTGCAGTGAAATTTTCAAATCCCCTGTCATTTGTTAACAATTTCAGTTTAGATTTCCAACCTTACTACAAATTCCTAACTAATCACTTAATCACATCCATGTCCTTTTCACCACTTAAGTAAAGCTTTACCACTCTCTCTCTCTTACTAACTAGCGCACACCCTAATTGGTGGAAAGAAACAGATATTTGGTACGGGTATTAATCACTACTACAACCTTACTACAAATTCCTAACTAATCACTTAATCTCATCCATGTCCTTTTCACCACTTAAGTAAAGCTTTACCACTCTCTCTCTCTTACTAACTAGCGCACGCCCTAATTGGTGGAAAGAAACAGATATTTGGTACGACTATGATGGCTAAAAATAAGGAGAAATGGAAAAGGAAGAAGGGACAAGGTGATAAAAGGGACAAAGGCAAGAAAGCTGCAGAAGGAAACAAAGACTCCGAGAAAAAGAAGTTTCTCACTTGCTCACATTGCAAGAAGGATTCTCATCTAGAGAAATACTGCTGGTTCGGACCAGATGCTATTTGTGGAGTTGCAGGCAGCTTGGACATGTAGAGAAAGTCTGCAAAAACAAAAATCAACAGAAACAAAAAGCACCTCAAGCTCAAATGGCAGAAAGCAGTAAAGAATCTGAAGAGCAGCTGTTTGTAGCTACCTGTTTTGCAACCAGTGCTCACAGCAGCTCAGTGTGGTTAGTTGACAGTGGCTGCACCCATCACATGGTGTTTGATGAAAGGATGTTCAAAACATTGGATAGAACACATAGTTCCAGAGTAAAGATTGGAGATGGATTCTATCTTGAGGCTACTGGCAAAGGTGATGTGTTTGTACAAACACAGTCAGGTACCAAACTAGTTCCTGATGTTCTGTTAGTACCTGAAGTTGATCAAAATTTAATCAGTGTTGGTCAATTGTTAGAGAAAGATTATAGTTTGTGGTTTAAAGGAAAAGCATGCACAATTTTTGAACCTAGTGGCAGGGAACTGCTGACATTGCCTATGGTTAATAGAACCTTTTATTTGAAACTTGAAGATACTGATCTTGCTTGCACTAGTTCAGTAGATGTGTCATCTTTATGGCACAAAAGAATGGGGCATTCCAATTACAATTCAATAATGCAGATGCAAAAGAATAGTCTTGTGTTGAATCTGCCAACCATTGAAGCCAGTACAGGTGTATGTGAAGTCTGTCAGTTTGGCAAGCAAAGCAGACTGCTTTTTCCTTCAAACCAATCCTGGAGAGCTACTGAGAAGCTTCAACTTGTCCACTCTGATGTTTGTGGACCTCAAAGAACACTATCCCTGAATGGTAGTAAGTTCTTCATTTGTTTATTGATGATTTTACAAGGTTAACTTAGGTGTTCTTTCTGAAATAGAAATCAGAAGTAGCAGATGTATTTTGGAAATTTAAGGCTACTGCTAAAAATCAAAGTGGCCAGAAAATCAAAGTTCTAAGAACGGATAATGGTACAGAATACACCTCTGACAAGTTTGAACAGTTTTGCAATGAGGCAGACATTGAACACGAGTTAACAGTGGTATACACACCCCAGCAAAATGGAGTGAGTGAGAGAAAAAATAGAACTGTGATGGAAATGGCTAGATGCTTACTCCATGAGAAGAATTTGCCAAAGAAATTGTGGGCTGAGGCAGTCAATACAGCTGTGTATCTTATCAACAGAATAACAACCAAGGCAGTGAAAGGTAAAACTCCCTATGAAGCTTGGTTTGGAGTTAAACCTTCTGTTGAGCATTTTAAAGTGTTTGGTTGTTTATGTTATGCACTAACCCCTAATGTGAGAAGAGATAAGGTGGACAAAAGGAGTGAGGCAGGTGTTTTCATTGGCTACAGCAGCAGATCAAAGGGGTACAGAATCTATCATCCTCAGTTCAACAAAATCATAGTAAGCAGAGATGTGAAGTTTAATGAGGATGGGGAATGGAGTTGGCCTGAAATTGAAGTACAACCTCAAATAGATAAAGAGGTTGGATTCAATCAAACGGAAAATGAAAATGAAGAGCTTAATGTTGATGATCCACCTGTCGAGGCACTAAACCAATTTCAGAAGTCTATGAAAGCTGCAACATTGCTGTTCTTGAACCAGCAAGTGATCATGAAGCTTTGCAAGTTACTGGCTGGAGAGATGCAATGCAGGAGGAGATTAGAATGACTGAGAAAAATCAAACTTGGCTTCTGGTTGATAGACCTTAAAATCAGAAAGTAATTGGTGTAAAGTGGGTGTACAGGACCAAACTCAACCCTGATGGTTCTGTGAACAAACTCAAAGCAAAGCTAGTTGTAAAAGGGTATGCACAACAATATGGCATTGATTTTTCTGAAACTTTTGCATCTATTGCAAGGCATGATACCATCAGAATGCTACTTGCTATTTCTGCACAAAATGGCTTGTTTGTTTTCCAACTTGATGTGAAATCTGCATTTCTTAATGGTTTCCTTAAAGAACAGATTTTTGTTGAGCAGCCTACTAGTTTTGAAGTTAGAGGGCAGGAAGGCAAGGTCTATTTGTTAAAGAAGGCTTTGTATGGTTTGAAGCATGCATCAAGGGCCTGGTATGAAAGGTTACATAATCACTTACTTCAATTTGGAATGCAAAGAAGTGTAACTGAACCAACTCTCTATGTCAAAGCATTTAAAACTGATGTCTTGATAGTGTCTGTGTATGTAGATGATCTACTGGTAACAAGAAGCAGTTCTGAAATGATTGAAGCCTTTAAAACAGAAATGTTGAAGGTGTTTGAGATGACAGATCTTGGACTTATGTCCTTCTTTCTTGGAATGGAAATTAAGCAGTCCAAGGAAGGAATCTTTATTTGTCAAAAGAAGTATAGTCAGGAAGTATTAAAGAAGTTCAAAATGGAGAATTGCAAGCCTGCTGTAACTCCATTGCCTCTTGGTGAAAAATTTTGTAGGGAAGATGGATCTGAAAAAGTTGATGAAGGTCTGTATAGAAGCATGATTGGCTGTTTGTTGTATCTTGCTGCCACAAGACCAGACATCATGTTTGCTGTGAGTCTGTTGTCCAGGTTTATGCACTTGCCGAGCCAAAACCATCTCAGGGCAGTGAAGAGGGTTCTAAGGTATGTGAAGGGAACTAAAAACTTTGGAGTCCTTTATAAAGCTTCTGAGGAATCTAGTTTGAGAGGGTATTCTGACAGTGATTGGGGTGGTTCAGTTGATGATCTCAAAAGTACTTCAAGGTATCTGTTTTCATTTGGAAGTGGTGCATTTGCATGGATGTCAAGGAAGCAAGACATAGTTGCACAATCAACTGCAGAAGCTGAATACATTGCTGCTGCAGTTGCTATGAATCAAGCCATTTGGTTGAAGAAATTGTTAACTGATTTATGCAGGCCTCTCACTGATCCTATTGCAATTTATTGTGATAATCAGTCTGCAATAGCCATTGCTAGAAATCCTGTTAATCATGGCAGGACCAAGCATTTTAAGATTAAGTTGCATTTTGTAAGAGAAGCTCAGGAGAATGAAGTCAGTCTTGTGCATGGCAGCTCTGAGGAACAGGTGGCTGACATTCTCACTAAACCAATGACCAAGGCCAGGTTTGAGTTTCTCAGAGAAAGGTTGGGTGTTTGCAGTTATCCAGCCAAGGAGGAGTGTTGAATATGGCTGAAGAACTGCACTGTACAAGTCTGTTAATTATGTTAATGCTTTGTCCTTTTGTGCAGCAAATTTCAACCAATCAGAAGCTAGCATTTTAACAACCAAATCAAATCAAAGTCTGAAAAAGCTAGCAGCTGACAAAGCCGCATGCTTTAGGCGATGGAAACAGCAAGTGGAAGAATCCAACAAAAAGTAGCCATTTTGCTGTATTTTTGAACCAATAAGCATTGAGAGTTTTACCCACTTGTACTGATCTTTTATCATATTGTGAACCAGCTCAAGCAACTTTTAATTTTTTCTTTGAACCATTGTATTGCTCTCGGAACTTGCAGCAAACAAGTTGTTGCAAATCTTTTGTATAAATTGAACTCATGTTCAATGAATTTTAATTAAGCCTATGAATCATTTTTAGCTTCTCAACTCCATCTTTCTGTTTTGCTCTCTATTTTTTAAAACCTTATGTTCGTGTATTTTTCTGCTTTGAATCTAACAAATGTTTATATTCAAATATTTTTCTGCTTTGAATCCAACAAAAAGACCTTCTCAACTTTATTATTTTTCTTCATGCATGGTTCACATGCGGTTTATTTAACTTGTATACATGAGGATTGCATTTGACTTAATTAATTATACATTTCTTTTGGCAGTTTGTGAGAGGATTGTCTTGAAACTTATAAATAATTGAACAATATAAATAAATATATATACTAAAAAATTGTTAATTAATTATTTAAATAAAGACTGAATACTCAAATTGGCCCTCAAACTATACCAAAAAGGACAAATTGAACCTTAAACTTTTATTTGGGACAATTAACCCCTCAAACTATTATTTTTGGACAATTAACCCCCCAAAGGGTTATATTGTATGGAATCTTAAGGGTTATATTGTCCCAAACTATTAAGTTTGAGGGGTTAATTGTCCCAAAATAATAGTTTTGAGGGATTAATTATCTCAAAATAATAGTTTGAGGGGTTAATTGTCCCAAAATAATAATTTGATGAGTTAATTGTCTCAAGTAAAAGTTTAGGAGCCAATATGTCCAAAAAGGTATAGTTTATTAGCCAATTTAAGTATTTAGCCATTAAATAATTGAAAGTCAATAAGGCTTAATGGAAACTTCATTTGGCTTTCTTAATTTTAAAATTGGGTGTATAAAGGATACTGTTTAAAGTTAGGCCTTATTTATATATCAAATTAAATAGTTGTCAAATTTTGGTTTTGTACATACCACTATGGTCGAATTATATAATTTAATTAAAAGAAATTTTATTTTTGCAACAACGTATTGCAAATTGCAGGTGCTTTTCATTCACAAATACAGTGGAGTAATGGTTCTCGAGACTATGATTTTTATACTTGTGAGTTACTTAATACTAATTTCGAGCATGATCTACACCCAACTCCTCACTTAGGATGGACTTCCAGATGAGCCATCAATTGATTTGAAGTATCCTTGAATTGTTTTATTCCTAATAGGAATAAGTGGTAACTTCTACTATCATTACCTTCTCTCCAAGCTAAGACCAAACAAGGGTTCCAAAGACTACAAAATCCCCAAACGTGGGTTGTTTGGGTGGGTGATTTGATTTGCCCTCACTATCCCTTTGAGATCATTGGCTTCTTGGGACTTTTTTTTTTTTTGAAAGGCAATCAAAGAGTTATATCATTACGAATAAAAGAAAATCACATCCAGGTCTCCTTACAGTATCATGGAGGAACAAATCTAAAAAATAAGCAACATGATAAAACACACCACAATCACTTCACTTCCAAATAAAACAATCAACATGACTGGAATAGAGGCAATAGAATAGTAAGGGGAAGCTGCTGAGAAAAAGAACAAGTCGCAATCACCAAAACTCAAGGATCAAAAAAATCCACCAAAGGCTGGTCTCTCATTACACCTGATTTCGCCAAACTGTCAGCAATAATGTTAATGGTTCTAGGGATATAATGAATAGACTCAAACTTCACTTTATCCTTTAGAATCTTCAGATGGTTAGATAGGGAAGATAGGCGCCATGGAACCTGAGAGCTCAGAAGTAGAATAGATAACAAAAGCTTCAATGATGGCTGCGAATTCAGCGTAATTTGAGTCAGCAACTCCAATTGCTTTGGAAAAGATGCCTCGGATGACACCATCATAATCTCTTAGAACACCCCCAATACCTGCTGGTCCATGTTTTCCAATAGCTGATCCGTCAACGCTAAATTTCATGAAGCCTACAGGGGGACGTTGCCAAGAGACGATATTTGAGGTAGGGGCTGGAGTAGAAGAAGTGTAGTCTGACACCTTTTCGAGATCCATGAGAAAATTTTCAAAAGTAAAACTTGAAGAAGGCCATTTAGCCTTGAACCACCAAGCCAGGCGAATTCTAATAATGTCAAAGACTTGGGTAAGAGGAAAAAATTTCTGATTAAAGATGATATCATTTTTGACAAGCCAAATAGACCATATCACCGCGTAAAATAGCATATTCCACAAATTTTTGCATCTTGGGGACGGAATAGAGTCAAGCCAAGCATATTTTTCCACAAATTGGCTTCTTGGGACTTAGTTTCATTTCTAAGACATATTTTCTTTTGCTGTTAGTTCTAGCTGTGCTTTGGCCTTGATGGGTAGGAGTTATGCCACTAGGAAATGGTACCTCTCTAGGTTTGAAGATTTTCCTAAAGAGGTCAAGGCACTTATTCCTTATGTTTTCTAGATATTGTTTGGAGACTCAAAGTGAATCGGCTTTATCAAAATGTTTTTATAATCGCAAAGGAGCCTTTGAACTTATTTTGTAAATTTGTATAAAAAAAATCCCAAGAAATTCAAAATTTTGTTTTCCTTTTTCGAAACGTATATAGTGTTAAAGAAAAGGTTATATCATTTTTTTTAATTTATAAGTCAAAATACAATCCCTATGACGGATAGAAAGCGAAAAAAAGACTTATCGTTCAATTTGGCCCTCTACAATCCGAACAGCGCGAGCTGTTAAGCAAACCACAGTGAGTCAGTGAATGAAAAGGCCATTAAAAAGATCTATTTTTGTAGTGGCAACGACTTGGTAGAGCCGTTAGCTATGCGATTAAGTTCCGTTAAATTTTAGTTAAATTATTCAAAAATCACAAAAAAATTTGAGTCAAATTGTCATTTTGTAATAGTTTAATGACCAAATTCCGCATTGAACCAGTAAAAATTGGGAGCGATAGAGAATAGAGAATCGTTAGAAAGCTTGGTGGAGTATTAGGATCCTAATCTTTCCTTGCTCATTGTTTATAATTTTTCGCAGTGAAATTAAAGAGCTAGTGGTGGGTGGGTTCTCTTTTTATTGCTAGTGGCACTTTATTAAGGTAATCTCGTCCTTGCAGATTTAAGAGCTCTTTCTATTTCTTTGGGCATAATGTTTAAATTGGTCTTTGAACTATAGAAAAAGAGATGAATTGATTTATGAACTTTTATTTGAGACAGATAAGTCCTGAATGAAAAAAAATTAAAGAAAATTCAGGGAGCAATCTATCTCAAAATAAAATTTGAGAGATCAATCTGTCCTTTTTTGTATAATTCAATGACCAAATCTGTCTTAAAATAAAAGTTGAGGGATTAATCTGTCTCAAATAAAAATTTAAGAACCAATCTATCATTTTTTATATAATTCAGATACTAATTTAAGTATTAAGCCTTTTTCTTTTTAATACGATAGCATTGGAATCAATTCGTTTTAGTAGCTCACCACAACATAAAGTAAATCATCCGGCTGTGATGGACGCACTTCTGTGGACAAATAAGTTTAAACGATTGGGTCATAAGTTTCACGGCCAGAAAGGGCAAAAGGTGGGTAGGTGGGTGCATACGAGGCTTTAATTTTGGAAATTCGGTTTCAATCGTCGTTTGACAATAACATTATAGCATCGGCTGAAAGGGTCCTTTAATTAATAATAATAGTAAAAAAAATGAAATTTTGCCCACGAGAGTTTTCTTTTTCTCTTTTTTTAATAACTACATGATTTCGTATTTGTTTAGTTCCTTGGTTTGGTTGCTCATTCGCTTGCCTCGGGGCCGGGGTGGAAAAAGCAGAATAAGAACTTGAATGAGATGCCTTGACAGTGGATGAAATCGATTGATTGAGAAAAGTTTTGATTTTTTGATTGATTTGAGGAACGCAAATTTAACCACAAATTTAATCAAATAATAAAATTATTTAACGTGTAAATCGTAAATTTAAGGACATTTATTTATTTTATTGTAGGGCCCAAGTCAAGCGTATGATAATTTGTTGGGGCAAGTCATAACTCGATTTACATTTTCATTCTAATGACATTATGATATTTTTTTTTCCCACAAAAAGAAAAATAACATGTAATTTTTCTTGAAGCCGCTTTTTTTTTTACCTGCCATTAGTGGATGTAAAAATAAATGAATGAATAAATAGTAATGGAATTTTAAATAGCTATAACATCCACAATCCTAAAATTCATTTTTAATATATTGTTGGCATTTTCGAAAAGAAATAGCAGTAAATATTTTTTTTATTGTATGGATGATTATATTTTAAGCAGAATATATAGAACATACATGAACATTGAACAATCATATTTTCAGACCGAAAGTACTTAAGATTGCAAATAAGTCAGCTTAGCATAGCCAAATCTTTCCCGCAATGGCGGTCCTGTCAGAGACTATCGAAGTTCTTGAAGATAGCCATGTATCTCCTCCACCAGGCTCAATTCCTACAACTTCTCTTCCTCTGTCCTTCTTTGATATAAACTGGCTTGGCTCTTCTCCCATGCAACGCCTTTTGTTTTATGACTTTCCATACTCTACCTCGTATTTCATGCAAACCACTCTTCCAAATCTGAAAACATCTCTCTCACTCACTCTGCAGCATTTCTTCCCCCTTGCGGGCAATCTTGTGCTACCTCCACCTCCTCAAAAGCCTTATATTCTGTACAAAGAGGGTGACTCTGTTCCCTTTTCTGCCGAAGAGTCCATGGCAGATTTCAGCCATCTCATAGGTGACCATGCACGGCATGTCCAAGAATTTCAAGCTCTTCTCTTGAAATTGCAACCGGCAAGTATGTCTTCAAATGGCATGCAGAAGCCTCTCATGGCCATTCAGGTCACAGTGTTTCCAAAGGCAGGCATAGCCATAGGTGTCACGTTCAACCATGTTGCAGCTGATGGCAGGGCGTTTGCTCATTTTGTGAAATCATGGGCATCTGCTCATGCAACTCTCGGGGGGACTTGTCCTAATTACAAGTCTCTACCCGATTGCAACAGGGATTTGATCAAAGATCCTTCGGGGGTAGCGTCTATATTCATGAAGGATAAGTGGGATTGGGAGGATTTGGACAGCAATATTCCCTCTCACAAATTCCGGGTCACTTTTGTCTTCAAACGATCCCAGGTTGAGCTATTGAAAACCTGGGTTACAAGGAAGTGCACAGAAGAAAATGGATCGGAGACATTAAGGATGTCAACATTTGTGGTAACATGTGCTTACATGTGGACTTGTTTGGTCAAATTTCAAGAAAATGGAACTCCTGATCATTCATTAGTAGATGGACGCAACATTGTTTGCCATCTCATTTTTGCAGCAGATTGTAGAGATCGCCTGAAATTGCCTGCAACATACTTCGGTAACTGCCTGGAGCCACGTTTTGCAGCCGCTAACAGGAGTGAGTTGCTTGGAGAAAACGGAATTCTTGTGGCTTCCAAGGCTATTGGGAGAGAAATCACAGAATTGGACAAATTAGGAGCCTTGAGAGGTGCAGAGAAATGGTTATCAAAAGCAAAGGAAATAATTGAGATCGGATCCCATGTTACCATTGCTGCATCACCAAAATTGCGTGTCTATGAGACGGATTTTGGGTGGGGAAGGCCAAGGAAAACTGAGGTAGCTCACATCGGTTCCTTTGGATCTATTTCTATGGCTGAGAGTAGAGAAGAGGAAGGTGGTGTTGAGTTTGGCTTGGCACTTGCTCAAGATGAATTGGATAGGTTCAATTCTGTTTTTGAGCAAGGCTTGTTAAAGCTACAATAAAGTGGTAAGTTTTTACAATCAAATAACTGTTGGAGCTGAAATTGTAACTACTCTGGTAAATTTATGGTTTGCAATAACTTGCAATCAATAGCTGATATCAATATCAACAAGTATTGAGATCAAATTTCTTATAGTCTTGTCACCCTAAAGGTGATATCAATACCAACAAGCTGATAATAGGCTTTAAGCTGATATCAATACTTTGTCACCCTCTGCCCCAATAAGAGTGAAGATACAAACTTGATCCCCTGGAAGTACAATTGTTGGAAGGGCTTTACCTTTAATGCTCCCGGTTCGAAAATAATTAGTTTTGAATTAAAGGCTCAGGATACCTTGATTAAATTAAAAAAAAAAAAGCTGAAATCAATTTGTTGATAAGAAGCTTGAATCCTTTCAATGATCCTCCCCTGTTACACAACGAATGACAAGTCAAAAATTGAAATTGATAACATTGTATGCATAACTTTATTGATTTGATTTAATTAAGAAAGAACCCATGACAAGATCATATATCTTTAGCAATCAACTATGTACAATGCAGAACCTTCATTAAATAAAACAATTACTTCACGAAATTCCGATCTCTTTCTAAATGACTGAGTATCCAAGTAGCCTCCTAAACTAAGAACATATTGGCCCTTAAACTTTTATTTGGAACAATTGACCCGTCAAACTATTATTTTGGGACAATTAACCGCTCAAATTATTATTTTGAGATAGTTAACCCCCTTAAATTATTACTTTAAGATAATATAACCCTTAATTGAATGATAGGATTACATTAATCCCTTAAAATTTTTGTTGTTTAAGGGTTGCATTGTTCCTAAACAAAGTTTGAGGGATTAATTATACTAAAATAATAGTTTGATGGGTCAATTGTTTCAAATAAAAGTTTATGGGCTAATTTGTCCTTTTTGATATGGTTTGAGGACTGATTAAGGCATTAAAGCCCTTCTAAATTAATAGATTGTATTTGGTCTCTTTCTTTAGCAAATAACAAATTTCCCGCACATTTTCTTTTGAATCAAAGAAAGCAAAAGAAGATCTCTTGTTTATGGAATATGAAAATGGGAAATAAGCCAAGCACTACTTAAGTTATTTCTTTTCTTCAAAGTCCATACTATACTCTCTGAAAAATAGTAAATAATTAACCATAAGTTTCATAAATGAAATCATGAAAGCTTTTAAGAGATCGTAAGAAATGGTAAAAGGTGATAAAAGCTTAGACTTGCAGTGAAAAGAAAGGTGATAAGAGCTTAGACTTGCAGTGAAAAGACATTCGAGTTCGAGCCCCCACAAGCGTTTTATTAGTATGTGATCTCTAAGTTCGAAAAATTTATAAATGAAAATTCAATGGATTTATAAATACCCAAAGGGTTGATGGTTTATTCTAACCTTAGAAATAGAGTAATTTCTCTCACTCTTAAAACTTTTGTAACAGAAAAAAAGGGGTAGAACAACAATATATATATATATATATATATATATGTGTGTGTGTGGTTTACACGCTTAATTGTAGGTAATTTATTTCTTAATTTCTCTCATCATAATTGATATTACATGTTGTAATGACAGTTGTTATTCGAACATTTGTGGGCATTATTAGTACCATTATTAACTAAAAAACACTTATTCCAAACTCGTGCAATCCTTGAAAAGATCACCGATGTATCATTATGTTGCTTGAATGGTGGACTGTGAAGTGTTTTCCTTGCTAACGCTATATGGCATACTCGACCCAGTCTGACAAGCTGATGACAACATTTATCAGTCACATTTCCAGTTTTGAAAATGCTACTGAAAACTTCCACAATACAATTCATGTTCATCTTGTTCTTGTCTTCACAGTTATTTGCCTTGATTATATCATCATCGCCGGCCATGGCAGTTCCGGCGACGACGATTACCAGTATTCCAATAACTGTATAAACTTTGAAACTTGCCATCACAACCTTTATGGAAGAGAAAATTGGTTGTTTTTTCTTTTCTTTTTTTTTTTCTTGGCAGAAGACTTTAATTTGGTACTACTGCAAGATTTCACTGACCATGAAATTGGTCATTTATAGGGCTTCCACCTTTAAAATTCTTGAGAGATATGAATGACACTTCAGCTTCAGGTTATATAACATTAAGTACGTCATTTAACGTATTAAGTATTAATTTGACTTAATAAACCAGAACGTTATAAACAACATGTTTTTATGAGGTCATTTATAGAATTATTATTTCAGTTTTCACAGTCTGTATTCTAAATATAATACAATATAACAAAGTTTCTATTTGTGGAATCATGAAGTGCATGAAGATCTCATTAATTATTAAGGATTATTAGCTCATCCATTGTAAGTGTACTCTAAAAACTCCATTAGTGAGGATATAAATTTGATCCCCTACAAACATACTCGTTAAGAGGGTTTTATGTACCATTAATACTCGTAGTCTGAAAAAGATTAATTTTTAGTCAAAAGTCTAGAGATACCATTGATTAAACAAAGAAAAAATATTGAGATCAATTGGGGATAAGAAGCTTAAATCCTTTCAATGATCCTCCCCTATTACATAACGAACACATAACGAACGACAAGCCAAAAATAGAAATTGTTGACATCATATAAATAACTTTATTGATTAATTTAATTAAGAAAGAACCTATATAAGATCATATATCTTTGGCAATCAACTATGTAAAATGCAAAACCTTCATTAATTAAAGCAATTGCTTCATAAAATTCCTATGTGTTTCTAAATTAATAGATTGAATTTGGTGTCTTTATTAGCAAATAACAAATTCCCTGCACATTATCTTTCGAATCAAAGTATGCTAAAGAAGATCGCTTGTTTATGGTATATGGAAATGGGAAATAAGTCAAGCACTACTTAGGGTATTTCTTTGCTTCAAAGTCCATAATATACTCTTTGAAAAATAGTAAATAATCTACATATAATAACGCCCTTATTAAAGTTATCCCTAAAAGGAATACATTTAGCCTATCCACATCATCATTTATTTTCTTGTCTTTTCTTTTTTAAATCTTTGTATTTTATATTGTTGACACTTCACTCTTCACTTTTATTGACTAATACCTTTTCCTAAAAAAATTTTCTTATAATTCTCTTTTTTTTGGTTAATAAAATTAGTGTAATTCTTATTCCAACAAAAATGTATACATTGATTTCAATCAGAACCGAATTAATATGAGAAAATAATAGGAAAGCTATTGGTTTGTCCCTAAAGTAACTCTAGTTTATCTATCTCATCATTTCATTTCATTTTATTTTTTTTTAATCTTTATATTTTATGTTTTTGACTCTTCACTCTTCAATTTTTTTGAAAATTTTCATCTTCCTAAAAGAATTAATATGAAATATAATAAATAAAAACTTCCTCTTAAAATTTTAATCATCATCAATCAAGTTGTTGAAAATTTTACATTGAAACCGCTAATTTTTCCTTTTTCTTTTTGTGTTCTAGGGATCAAAAGGATGTAATTGGCCTCTAGATGACGAAACCAAAAAAACAAAAAAGGAAGGAACAAGAATTGATGTGGACTCCAACCCAAATCAAGCTTAATAGTTAGTCTTGAATTATCGAATTTAATTGGAGAATGGTATAATAAGGGTGAAATTGAAAAGATTTAAAGATGAAATCAGGGACTAAATTAAAAAATTTTTAAAGATTTTTAGACGAATTTGTAATTTAAAAAGTTAGGGGACTTAGTTGTAATTTTTCCAAAATGAGAAAATATAAAAGGGAGAGTGGGAGTGGGCTGCAGCCGGCACCCACACCCCCTTCTTCCTTTTCTCTTCCACTCTTCAAGCTCTACAAGATGATGGAGCTTATTCATGGAGAGGAGCAAGGATTGGAGCTCAATTTGAATGAGAAATTTGGGACCTTTTTGGAGATTTGGAGAAAATGAGCTCAAATCGGTTTGAGCTATTTAGGTATGTTGTTCTCCTCTCCATAAGCTTTCAATTGATATAAAATTTTTGCAAATTGGTTGGATGGTTGAAGAGATCTTGAATTTTGAAAATAAATAGGTATTTTTTAGGTCAATTGGTAGATTTAAACTTTAATTGTGATTGTGTGGTGTTGTGGAGGGAGTATATAGTGTATTTGAGCCTTAGGGGGCCAAAAAAGAAGTTAGAAGTATAAAGATTTAAGTTTAGTGGCATTGAGTGCCAAAAGGCCTCTATTTTCGGTGGCAGATGGCGACTCTCATGTGGGAGTCAAGCAAAGAAGAGAAAGCATGGTTTGAAACGACTCCCACGCTGGACCCAACCACATCCAGCGCGAGACTCAACTAAAATAGGAGAATCTTAGCTCTTTTGAATTATTTTTGACTCCTCTACAATTGTTTTAGAAATAGACTTCTCCTAATTTCGGCCCTAAGATAGGAAAAAATATGATTTTCTCAAGTGTTGTCAAAACTATCAGTTTTCGAGTGACACTTGATTTCCAAACTGAATTCGAATTGGTAAATGATCGAATTGGATTAAGTCATAAACTAAGAAGTTGTAGAAAACTTAATAAAATATCATATGGCTTTGAAATCGAGTGAATCTAAGCTAGGATGAGAGAGTTATGGTGTCGAAGGTTCAAAGTTGACCAGTTGACTTTTTGTTGACTTTTCCGATTTTGATCGTTTTCAATCTTGGCTTAAGTCTAAACGCTTCCTAGACCCGATAGAAGTCTCTTTAGGCTATAGAGAGTCTGCATGAGCATATCTTTATTTCAAAAATGATTTTAATAAATTTTAAATACGAAATATGAGCACCGGTGATGGATCGTGACAAGGGCTCCAACTATGCAATGGATAAATTCCGGGAGCATACGAATCTCCAACACTGTGAGTGGTTTGGCTTCAATGTTTAGTGACATTGATGGCAAAGGTTTTATAATTTTTAATTAAATGTTTTATTGCTTTAGGGTATGATATACCACTGCACATGCATACACATTTTTGTAGGTGGGTTATATGTATGGTACATATGTATATATGATAAAATGAAACGTCTTAAAATGATTTTATAAAAACCAGATTGAGGCGAGATGAGAGTCCATAGGTGGCTTACCCAATCAAGGTATTTTGTTTTTATATAAATCTAACCGTAGCGCGATTACGGTCCGTGCGTGACCTGCCCAATTGAGGTATGATATTTGTCCATAAAGGACTACTGTAGAGTGGCTTATTACTAGCTTAGTTATAGTGGCTTGTGGACTGTTCTCCAAAAGGGAGATACAAGTACATTACCCTGGAGTAGTGAGACGCGGAGGGTGACTCGTAGAGTTGGCAACGGGTAGGGTACCCATCAAATTTACACTACCCGAACCCGAATTCGGTAAAACTTTAAGATACCCAAACCCTATAATTACCCTATTAAAACCCTAAACCCTCTACCCGAACCCTATTTTATTAAAATTTTAACTACCTGTTAATTACTCAAACCCTATAAATACCCAACCGTTAACTTAAAATTTAATCTATTTCAGATAATATTAATTAAAAAATAATAAGATTAAGTAATTATTCACATAAAATTCATGTCAATTATGAAAATAATAAAGCTACTAGCATACACATTAAATGTACTTAAAAAAATTTCAAAGAAAAATTTCAAATGGACAAAAGCATTTGAATTTCTACAATCCATTTTCAAATGTCCAATTCGGTTGATAAAAAAAATCAGAAAATGAACGGAAATCTAACAGAACATGCTTAAAATTTCTTTTAGCTTGTCTTGAAAAGGTCATTGCAAGAGCTAAGGTTGCATATAAAAAGAATATGCATACATGAATAAAGAATGGATGATGATTGATGAGTATCATTTTCTTGAATGTAACTTTCACCAAGCAATACATAAAATTTTTTCTAGAGTAAAAAGAAAAAGAATACAAAGAAATAGTCACAGAGAGAAGAGATGTTAGATAAGATGAGCTTCTTCTTCAATAGTCACTAAAATAGTGAGGTGAACAGATCTGGGTTGAAAGTCAAAAAGAAAAGACATGGGTCAACTGAAAAATTATGGATTTGGGAGAAATTTTGAGCTAGGATTCATAGATTTGATATTTAGGAAGAGGAATTTTACGATTACTTAAGAGAAAACCAAAAAGGGAAAATAGAAGTGGATGAAGCTATGCGGCTGATGAGTGGTTGAGAGAATGAGTGAAAAAGTATTAGGATTAGGTTTAGGTTATGATAAATAACGAATAAATATAATTTAAGTGTAAAACATGTCAAAAATTGTTTGGAGATGAAATGGTAAGGAGCTTTAAAGAAGATTAGGATATGGGTTCAAAGCTTACCAGAAGCAAAAGCATATCATGTTTTTAGTAGTATTATTAGTATATGTATAATTGGGTTCAGGTAGCGGGTACCCTAAGGTGTGTTACCCGAACCTGACTCGGGTAATAAACACATCATCCGTACCCGTTCCAAACCCATTTTAAAGTACCTGAACCCTATATAAACAGGTAGGATATCCACGGGTACCCTATTTTTTGCTACCCATTACCATCCCTAGTGACTCACCAGGGGGTAGTGTAGTTGTTTTGAGACAACTACGGCAGGAGAAATCACGGCTCAAAGTTAGTTTCAACTTTTAGGTTAAATTTTAGTTTTCATTTAAGATTTTAGGAACTTTAAGCCAATGATTTCAAATTTTCTTTCAGTGAAGTTGTTGTGGGAGTCGTGGAGATCGTCTGTCTCAAATTATAAGACGATCCATGGACAAATGGGCACGAAATCCGAGAAGAAAGCCTCGAAAAGGCCTTTCTGTTTCGGGTCCCGCACGAGACTCGAATGAGTCCGGCATAAGACTTACCAATATTTGGCATTGGATCTGTATGCTAGATCTGACGCTAGACCCGAACATGTCCTGCACTGGAGTCACAGATCTGGAGCCGGACTTGTCCCTCACTAGGTGCATTTTTGTAATTTCCTCTAAAGTGTCCAATTTTGACTCGAAACCTCCCCGAACACTTTTCTAAGCCTCAAATCACATCCAACATCATCTTAAGTTATAGGAGCCTCATACGTCCATTCATGATTTTTAATTATAAATGCTAATGCGTATTCTCGTGTATTAGGATTTCTAGACAATCGAGTGCGGTGATATTCCAAAGTTCGATCTGCCTAGGATTCTTGGGAGTATACGAACCTCTCAGTACAATGAGTGGCTTTGTTTCAGTGTTTATCCATTTAGGGCTCAACTCTTTTATTATTTTATAAAATGTTATAATTAAATATTTTGGGATTCGGATATTCCCCTACACTAGCATACACCTTATTACATAACACACGGGCAAGGTATTACATGCCACACGAGCGAGGTGTTTTAAAATATAAAAATTTATATATGTTTTATAATTATATTTTTATGATACATGCCCGAAGGGGCATTATGGCGAGATGAGTGATTGAGTGGTCTCGGTGCTCCTTTGAGAGCATGTGAACTGAATGGAGCATGCATCCGGCCAAGTAGCCGTGGACCAACTATTGAAGGACATGGTGAGTGAGAAATCCTGGAGTAGAAAAAGGCGCCTAGGGACACTTGTCAAGACTAATATAGCTGTGCTCCATACACAGTGAAATAGCAACATTAAGGGAATGGGATAAAGAGATATATATATATATATATATATATTTATGTTTTAAGAAAGGTTTCAAGAAAAAAGAAAAGAAATGAGAAAAGGAAAGCCCTCGACGATACGAGGATCTTGACCAATGCGCAAAGTCGAGTCTCGTATGTTTTAAAGCCAGCCCATAGTATATTATTATTATTATTGTTGTTGTTGTTGTTGTTTTCGAATAAAAAGGTTTTGGGATAATGTTTTAGAAAGGTTTTTTGAAAATGAATATAAAATGTTTTCTAACTTGTTTTGGATATACGCGGCTCCCCAAACCCTATTTGACTTTGCATTGAATTAGGGTGACTCACTAGGTACATGTTTGCACTCGCCCCACTCCCCTTTTTGTTTTTCAGATTAGATGTCTGGAGGTTCACTATGAGAGGTCAGTGGCTTAGGAATTAGTAGATTTTGTTGCGTAGGTAAACCTTCCAGCTAATCCACTAGTACCCAAATTTATTAAATTATTTTATTAAATGATTTTAAATTATTATAATTATTTTCTAATTAAAGTTTTAGTAACTGTTTTACAACGAAGATACTCAATTCAATGTCTTGCGGTGCTTCGGGATGCATGAGTGGTTAGCACGTACTTCGAGGTGTCGTGACGGTTGTCACATGGCCTGGTCGTCAGGTCAGGGGCGTGACATAAGTATTGGTCTAAAATTTTTTTTTTATCCGTATACCAATATTCTTTTTTTGAAAATGTTTTTATTTGCTTCAATTTAATTGTTAAAATTTTCCAATTAATTTTACGTTTTGCCCAAATTTTTCATTGATATGTGACTAATAGCAATTTTATTCATTTTTCTCCCTCGCGATGTCCTTACTTTACAATGATATCATCTAATTTTTTATCAAGTGATTTAGAAGATAATTATTTCTTCACTTCTTTAGTTGATTCGTTTGAACATTTATAATTTTTTTTTATCTTTGTTGTTGATTTATTTTTACTGTTAATGTTATTGATTTATTATTGATGTTAGTATAATAATACAAAAATTAAACAAATATAAAGCTTTTTAAAAGATTCTGGTGATGAAGCGCTAGCAACCCTCTAGTTTTATTCTAGTTTTATATTATTACAAAATGAAAAGAACAACTATCAAAAGGCAAAGCAAGAAAAAAAAAATCTCCAATAAAATGTCCACCTCCCCATAAGGTTTGGTCACCTTGTTGAATTTTTTAAGCCACCATGTATCACTGTCAAACGATACGGAATTATAACCATTTTCCCACAGCATTTGAAGTCCAAACATGATTAACATAGCTTCCGCATGCAGCGAATATAGCACTTCATTCATATTTCACGGTCACTTCTACGAAAAAAATTTCGATCAAAATTATTATTTATATCAAAAATTTCCTTTTTTAAGCCGTAGCCCATCCAAACAAGGCCCAAAAAGCCCAATTAAAGCTTGTGAGATTGGGTTGAAATATAAATTCAACTCACCCAAGTTCAAACTTCTAAAGGCCATAAGCCCATTTCTATGGGGAAAAGACAAGTAGTATACTGTTTGCATTTTTAGAAGATATTTCCCTTTAAGGCAGGGGTTCGACCCTGCCATCCCCTCCCCCCCGGGTCCTAGGACCCCTTATTGTACCAAAAAAAAGAAGACATTTCCCTTTGTTCCTATGAAACCCCCACATCAAAAACTTGCGACACCAACATTTTTCCAGCCAACGTCACCGATACCGCTGCCGCTTTCTTGAAAAAAAAAAAAACATGTAGGATTGTTTCTTTCTTGAAAGTCCATAATATAATCTTCAAACAAAGAAAAGGTATAATTAAATTTAATCATAACTTTCATAAATGAAATCAAGAAGTTTTTAAGATATCTTCAGAAATGATGAAAATAGTAAGACTTTGGATTTAGGGTGAAAGGCACTCAGATTCAAGCTCCTACATGTGTTAATTAGTTGGTAATGTGTGAGTTCAAAAAGCCGGCAAATAAAAGTCCAATTAGCTGTTTGTTCTCTTAAACCTCTTGTAACAAAAAAAAAGTAGAACAATGAAGAAAATTGTAAACTATATTGTTGGAAATTTATTTCTTATTACTAAAGAAAAAACCATAAATTCTCTCATCGTAATTGATACATGTTGTGATGATTATTGTTTTTATTAGAACATTTGTGGACATTATTAGGATGGAGCTGCTCAAGGAGAAGGACTAGGTGAAGCCCCACTAAGTAAATAGCACTTATTCCATACTTGTGCAATCTTTGAAAAGATCATCGTCGTATCATTATTTTTGAATGCTGGGCTGTGAAGTGTTTTGCTTGCTAATGCTATGTGGCATACTCGACCCAGTTTGACAAGCTCATGACAGCAATTATCAGTGACACTTCCAGTTTTGAATATGCTGGCGAAAACTTCGTTAATACAATGTATGGTCATCTTACTCTTGTCTTCACAATTATTTGCCTTAATTACATCATCATCTTTGGCCATGGCGGTTTTGCCGACGAAGATTACCAGTATTCCAATAACTGCGTAAACTTTGAAACTTGCCATCACAATCTTTATGGAAGAGAAATTTGGTTTTTTCTTTTTGTTGGCAGAAGAATTTGGTACTGCTGCAAGATTTCACTAAAGATGAAATGGGTCATTTATAGGGTTCCATATCCTTAAAATTCTTGAGAGATATGAATTGTACTTCAGCTTTACGTTATATAACATTAAATACTTCATTTAACGTATTATTATTAATTTGCTTAATAATTGAAAACGTTTATGAGGTCTTCAATGAGATTATTTCAGTTTTCAAAGTCAAATTTGTCTTTGTATTTGTATTCTTAATTTAACAAAGTTTCTATTTGTGAAATTAATTATGAAGTGCTTGAAGATCTGATTAATTAACCCTGATAAGCTCATTTTGGATTTTCAGTATTCTGACCTATTTAGATTGAAAATTGCATAATATTATTCCATCTTGCTCTATGTATATTAGACCACAACGGGACTTGTCCATGGATCAAACTTTAAACGTAATATGAATACTTTTTTATTTAATTTTAATTTTAAATGTAAATTTTTTTGTTTTACTAAGAAATTGAAATTAAATGAATTTGAATAGCTTTGATAGCTTGGTTGGTCAGCAATAATAATTTCAAGGTCAAACTATATATTTAGTCCCTCTACTATATGAAAAGTGTAAATTTAGTCCCCCTACTTTAATTTGATCAAATTGAGATCCTTCTTTTTTTTATTTATTATCAATTTTAGTATAATCACTAGCGGTGTTAAATTTTCATAGTTAACTATGTTGATGTGGCATTGACTATACTGATGCGATATTAACTATATTAATGTGGCATTAACTTTGATGATGTTTACCTAAAAAAAAATTAAATTTTTTTTGTGACTTTTTTTTGTCACATTGAATAACTTTTGGTAGTGATTATGAAATTTCTCAAAAAAAGATATGAAATTAAATATTCAAAACTAAAATAAAAAATGAGCTATCGAAGTAAAAAATATGTTGTGTAGTTAAAAATGTCAGATGAAATATTTTTAATTTTTTAAAAAGCATATGTCATTATAATCAACGCCACATCAGCATAGTTAGCAATGAATATTTAACACCGTTAGTGATTGGATTGAAATTGACAATAAATAAAAATACAGAAACTCGATTTAAAAATAAGTAAAAGTAGAAGGACTCAATTTGATCAAATCGAAGTAAATTGACTAAGTCCACACTTTCAGTACAGTAGAGAGACTAATTGCACAATTTGACCTAATTTCAATGCTATGTATGTGTTAAGAACTTATGGTAAATCTCTTTCTAATGTTGTTAGTGGTTCGTTAAACCAAACAAACGAAAAAAATGAAGACCACTTAACATGACCTGAATGGAATTAAACACCATTCAGTCGAACCAAACATGACATTATTGGTATTTTAGTTATATTTCACTTCTATGAAAAAATTTTTAGTCAAGATTATTATTCACTCTAAATTTATCGGTCTTTCAAGGACCAAACCCACCCAAATAAGTCCCAAAAGGGCCCAATTTCAAGATTGTGAGGTTGGGCTGCAATATAAATTCATTTAGTCCAATTTCAAACTTCAAATGGACCAAAAAGCCCATTTCTTTCATAAATTTAAATATACAATAAAAAGCCCTTAAACTTATTTAAAAAATAATTAAACCCCTAAACTTTTATTGACAGTGAAGCAAGTCTCTGAACTTTTTGTTGTAGTTAAATAAGCCCTTACACTTTGAGTTACACTTAACTAGAGGAGAATCCCCTCGCATAGTTTCGGGACTAATTTGTTTTTTTATTGCACATGAAGCAATAATTATTAAAGTAAATTCGCTTCACTTCGAGTTACAAAAATAAATATAATACAATAGATAAAATAGAATTGATTTCTTTTTTACTATGCATAGAATAACAATGATAAGAGGAAAACTCAAATAATGTCGACTGATGGAGGATTAAAAAATAAACATAATATAACATATGAAATTGGACTATTTTATATAAGAAATTTAAATATATGTATGATAAATCCAATAAACATTTGAGGTAAAAAATTTTAAATATAATATAAAAGCAATAAATTTTTAAAAAGAAAATGTGTGAAAAATGAAAAATTATAGGTTAAATATATTGTAATTTCTTGTGAAATTCAATATTTATAATAATTTAAAGCATTCCAATTAATAACACACCAATATAAAGTAAATTTTTGTTAAAAAACATAAAATCTATTTTGAAACTAAATATAATCATTTTTCTCTCTCCATTCCACAAATACAATAAATAACTTACACAAAATATTTAATACACTTAAAATATAAAAATCATTTTAAAATTACTTACAATTATTTTTCTCTCTTCTTTTATCCTACATGACAGCACTACTTATGGCCTCCATAACACATTCCTCTCGAGTCTCGACCAATGCACAAGGTTGAGTCTCATATGTTTTAAGGCCAGCCCATAGTATATCGTTATTATTATTATTATTATTATTATTATTGTTTTCGAATAAAAAGGTTTTGGGGTTAACGGTTTAGAAAGGTTTTCTGAAAAAGAGTATAAAATATTTTCTAACTTATTTTGGATATATCCGGCTCCCCAAACCATATTTGACTTTGCATTGAGGGTCACTCACTGGGTACATGTTTGTACTTACCCCACTCCCTTTTTTGTTCTTCAGGTTAGATGTCCAAAGGCGTGCTAGAAGAGATCGGTGGCTTAGGAATTAGTAGATTCTGCTGCTTAGATAAACCTTCCAGTCGATCCACTGGTACCCAAATTTATTAAATTATTTTATTAAATGATGTTTAATTATTATAATTATTTTCCAATTAAAGTTTTAGTAACTGTTTTGCAGCGAATATACTAAATTCAATGCCTTACGATGCTTCGGGATGCGTGAGTGGCCAACTTGTACTCCGAGGTGTCGCGACGGTTGTCACATGGCCTGGCCGGCGGGTTAGGGGTGTGACATAAGTATTGCTCAAAAAATTTCTTCATCCATATGCCAATATTCTTTTTTTTTAAATGCTTTTATTTGTTTCAATTTAATTGTTAAATTTTTCCAATTAATTTTACGTTATACCTGAATTTTTCATTGATATGTGACTAATAGCAATTTATTTGTTTTTCTCCATCCCGATGTCCTTACTTTACAATGATCTCGTCTAATTTTTTATCAAGTGATTTAGAAGGTAATTATTTCTTCACTTTTTCAGTTGATTCGTTTGAAAATTTACATTTTTTTTATCTTTGTTGTTAATTTATTTTTACTGTTAATGTTATTGATTTATTATTGATGTTAGTATAATAATATAAAATTTAAACAAATATAAAGGTTTTTAAAAGATACTAGCGGCGAAGTGTGGGCAGCACCCTCTAGTTTTATATTATTATTATTATTATTACAAAATGAAAAGAACAACTATCAAAACTATCAAAAGGCAAAGCAATAAAAAAAATCTCCAATAAAATGTCCACATTCCCATAAGGTTTGGTCACCTTGTTGAATTTTTGAAGCCACCAAGTAAGTATCGCTATCAACCAATACGGAATTATAACCCCTTTCCCACAGCATTTGAAGTCCAAACATGATTGACATAGCTTCCACGTGCAGCCAATATGGTATTTCATTCATATTTCACGGTCACTTCTATGAAAAAAATTTCAGTCAAAATTATTATTTATATCATAAATTTTCTTTTTTAAGCCCCAACCCATCCAAACGAGGCCCAAAAGGCCCAATTAAAGCGTGTGAGATTGGGTTGTAATATAAATTTAACTCACCCAATTTCAAACTTTAAAGGCCATAAGCCCATTTCTATGGGGTAAAGACAGGTAGTACATTGTTCGCATTCTTAGAAGGCATTTCCCCTTGTTCCTATAAAAGGCCCCGCATCAAAAACTTGCGACACCAACATTTTTCCAGCCAATGTCACCAACTCCGCTTTTCTTGAAGGAAAAGAAAAAGACATATAGGATTGTTTCTTTCTTGAAAGTCCATAATATAATCTTCAAAAAAAAAAAGTATAATTAAATTTAATCATAACTTTCATAGATGAAATCAAGAAGCTTTTAAGATATCTTAAGAAATGGTGGAAGTGGTAAGATTTTGAATTCAGGTGAAATACATTCAAATTTAAGTTCCCACATATTTTAATTAGCAATTTGTGAGTCTAAAAAGCCCGTAAATAAAAGTCATGTTAGCTACTTGTTCTTTTAAACCTCTTGTAACAAAAAAAAAAGGTAGAACAACGAAGAAAATTGTAAACTATATTCTTGGAAATTTATTTCTTATTAGGAAAGAAAAAACCATAAATTCTCTTATCGTAATTGATACATGTTGTGATGATTATTGTTTTTATTAGAACATTTGTGGACATTATTAGGATGGAGCTGCTCAAGGACAAGGACTTGGTGAAGCCCCACTAAGTAAATAGCACTTGTTCCATACTTGTGCAACCTTTGAAAAGATCACCGTTGTATCATTATTTTTGAATGCTGGGCTGTGAAGTGTTTTGCTTGCTAATGCTATGTGGCATACTCGACCCAGTCTGACAAGCTCATGACAGCAATTATCAGTGACATTTCCAGTTTTGAAAATGCTGGCGAAAACTTCGTTAATACAATGCATGGTCATCTTACGCTTGTCTTCACAATTATTTGCCTTGATTACATCATCATCTTTGGCCATGGCGGTTTTGCCGACGAAGATAACCAGTATTCCAATAACTGCGTAAACTTTGAAACTTGCCATCACAATCTTTATGGAAAAGAAATTTGGTTTTTTCTTTTTGTTGGCAGAAGAATTTGGTACTGCTGCAAGATTTCACTAAAGATGAAATGGGTCATTTATAGGGTTCCATATCCTTAAAATTCTTGAGAGATATGAATTGTACTTCAGCTTTACGTTATATAACATTAAATACTTCATTTAACGTATTATTATTAATTTGCTTAATAACTGAAAACGTTTATGAGGTCTTCAATGAGATTATTTCAGTTTTCAAAGTCAAATTTGTCTTTGTATTTGTATTCTTAATTTAACAAAGTTTCTATTTGTGAAATTAATTATGAAGTGCTTGAAGATCTGATTAATTAACCCTGGTAAGCTCATTTTGGATTTTCAGTATTATGACCTATTTAGATTGAAAATTGCATAATATTATTCCATCTTGCTCTATGTATATTAGACCACAACGGGACTTGTCCCTGGATCAAACAATAAACATAATATGAATACTTTTTATTTAATTTTAATTTTAAATGTAAATTTTTTTTGTTTTACAAAGAAATTGAAATTAAATGAATTTGAATAGCTTTGATAGCTTGGTTGGCAAGCATTAATAATTTCAAGGTCAAACTATATATTTAGTCCGTCTACTATATGAAAAGTGTGAATTTAGTCCTTCTACTTTAATTTGATCAAATTGAGTCCCTCTACTTTTATTTATTACCAATTTTAGTCTAATCACTAGCGGCGTTAAGTTTTCATAGTTAACTATGTTGATGTGGCATTAACTATGCTAACGCAATATTAATTATATTAACGTGAGGTTAACTTTGATGATGTTTACCTAAAAAAAAATTAAAATTTTTTATGTGACTTTTTTTTCACACATTGAATACCTTTTGATAGTGATTATGAAATTTCCCAAAAAAAGATATGAAATTAAATATTCAAAACTAAAATAAAAATAAGCTATCGAAGCGAAAAATATGTTATATAGTTAAAAAAAGTCATATGAAACATTTTTAATTTTTTTTAAAAGCATATGTCCTCATAATAAACGCCACGTCAACATAGTTAACAGTGAATATTTAACACCGTTAGTTATTGGATTGAAATTAACAATAAATAAAAATAGAGAAACTCGATTTGAGAATAAATAAAAGTAGAAGAACTCAATTTGATCAAATCGAAGTAGATGAATTAAGTCAACACTTTCAATATAGTAGAGAAACTAATTACAAAGAAATTGAAATTAAATGAATTTGAATAGCTTTGATAGCTTGGTTGGTTAGCAATAATAATTTCAAGGTCAAACTATATATTTAGTCCCTCTACTATATGAAAAGTGTAAATTTAGTCCCTCTACTTTAATTTGATTAAATTGAATCCCTCTACTTTATTTATTATCAATTTTAGTCGAATCACTAGCGGTGTCAAATTTTCATAATTAACTATGTTGATGTAGTTAAAAAAGTCACATAAAACATTTTTAATTTTTTTAAAAGTATATGTCATCATAATAAACGCCACGTCAACATAGTTAATAGTGAATATTTAACACCGTTAGTTATTGGATTGAAATTAATAATAAATAAAAATAGAGGAACTCGATTTGACAATAAATAAATGTAAAAGGACTCAATTTGATCAAATCGAAATAGATGGATTAAATATATACTTTCAGTATCGTAGATGGACTAATTACACAATTTAACCTAATTTCAATGTTACGTATGTAGAGCTGTCAAAAGCTGACCCGAACCCGATAACCCGACCCGACCGACCCGAACCCGAAACTAACCCGACCTGGTTTGACTAAAAAAAGTAAACGACCCGAACCCGACCGACCCAAAACCCGTTGACCCGAAACCCGATTGACCCGTAACCCGATTGACCCGGAACCCGATTGACCCGGAACCCGATTGACCCGAAACCCGATTGACCCGAGAATCTAACCCGAAAGAACCCAACAAACTAATGAAATACTCCCTCTGTCCCTATTTATCTGCTTCCTGTTAGAAGTTTTATTTGTTTCTAAAAACTTTATTTATTCCTTTTTATCTGTCTATATCCCAGCATTAATTATTAATTTTTTAAAATTACCCTTTTAAACTATTTTTTTTCTCTCTTAAATAAATATTTTTCCTAACTAGGAGAGAGAATTAAAGAAGAAGAGAGATAAGGATAAAATAAGAAAGTCAATGTAAATATGTATGAAATTTTGTACCATAACTACTTTTTTTGCCCTGTATGAAATGATTAATTGTAATAGACAAATAGGGACAGATGGAGTATTTTTATATACCTCATAAACTTCAAATTTAATAAATAAATTTGATAAAGAAAATAAAAATAAATATTTGATAAAATTTTGATCAAAGTGAACTTAAAAAAATATTTTTTCATAATTATGGTTTTTAAATTTTATTATTATGAATTTATGATTGAATTATATGAATTTATAGAATATTATTACTTAAATTTAATAATATTAATTATGAACATTATTAAGGAAAATTTGAGAATTTACAAAAGGCCATGTTGATTTCATCATTACTGATCAAATCAATAAATAAAATTTTTCATGTGAATGACAATTTTTCATTCTAACTAAGAAACTTTATAAATTATAGTAGTATTAATAAATTACTAATATTCATATCAAATTAGTGAATTATCTATCCAACAAAAAGTATCTAAACATTAAAAATTTGAAATTAAAATTTCAATATGTTGTCATATATTTTCTCCTTATAATTTAGTTCTCGCAAAAATAAATAATTTAATGAGAATGCCGAATATAGTGTGTGTGCAAGTTGTTCTATTATGCAGAAGTAGGTGATGTTAATCACTAATCACTATAAAGTATAGTCTATATACAAGTCTTAGAAAGGAAAGAACAAAACAAAGTCATTAGCACTAAGATAATAAGATACTAAGATTAGTGGTTCATGGTGGCCATAGCTGTATGAATCATGAATTTATTATATATCAATTAGAATTTAGAAATGAATTAGTAAATAATAAAAATTTAAATATTTATTTTATTTAAAACTATAGATAATTTATAGGAAAATTTTTAAAAAAGTTATAAATATTACTAATGTAATTAATGCATTTATAACATTACAAATTTAATTAATTTAATTACAATTTATAACAAATCTAATAAATAATATTTTTAATAAAATTTCTCTTAAGTATTAATTTGTAAAATCAAAACTTTAATTCAATTTAAAATAATCGACAACCCGAATGACTCCAGAGTTAAATAAAAAAAAAATCGAATCCAAATGATATAAAACCCAAAAAACCTGTAGCCTGAAAGACCCGATGGTCAAACCCGAACCCGAAACCCGACAAACCCGAGGACAAAACCCGAAAAACCCGAGACCCAAATGACCCGAGACCCGAATGACCCGAAACCCGAATGACCCAAGACCCGAATGACCCGAAACCCGAAATGACCCGAAAATCTCTTTTGACCCAAACTGACCCGACCTGATTGACCCGAACCCGAAACCTACCCGATCAACCCGATTTGACACCTCTATACGTATGTGTTAAGAAATTATGGTAAATCTCTTTTTAATGTTGTTAGTGGTTCGTTAAACCAAACAAATGAAAAAAGTGAAGACCATTTAACATGACCTGAATGGAAACGCCGTTCAGTCGAATCAAACGTGACATTATTTGTATTTCAGTTCTATTTCACTTCTATGAAAAAAATTTTAGTCAAGATTATTGTATACTCTAAATTTATCGGTCTTTCAAAGACCAAACCCACCCAAATGAGGCCCAAAGGGCCCAATTTCCAAATTGTGAGGTTGGGCTGCAATATAAATTCATTTGGTTCAATTTCAAACTTCAAATGGACCAAAAAGCCTATTTCTTTCATAAATTTAAATATACAATAAAAGCCCTTAAGCTTATTTAAAAATAATTAAACCCCTAAACTTTTATTGACAATGAAGCAAGTCTCTGAAACTTTTTGTTTTAGTTAAATAAGCCCTAACACTTTGATTTACACTTAATTAAATCCTCGAAATGATTAAAATTAATATTCAATCTTTATGGATTTATGAATTTTAACATTGTTAAGTGTAGAATTTAACAAATTTTAGTCATATTAAGAGTCTAATTAGATAATAATTAAAATTTAATATGAAATCTTATAAATTTTAATCATGTTCGGGCTTTTTTTTTTAAAAAAAAAATATCAAGAATAGTTGAGTATAAAAAAAGTTTAAGGGTCTATTTGATCATAATAAAAATTTAGGGGCTTAATTAATTTTTTAAAATAATTTCAGAGGCTTTTTACATATAAGCCAAAAAAAATACTAGCATTAGGTTCTCAGCCGAAGTTAATTCCATCTTCCCAGTTCCTATAAACCCCCACAACTAAACCCTGCGACACCATTATTACTCCAGCCACCGCCACCGCTTCTGCCGATTTGTCGCCGCCACCATCGCAGGTTGTAGCCTCTCGCGCTCTCGATCTACATACAGAGGTTAGTGGTTCTTCTCTCTCTTTTATTTATTTTTTCTTTCCTTTTCTGTTTTCTTGTTTAATGCTGCTGATTTTTTCTGATTTATTTACAAAATTGCCCTGTCTTGTCAGTTGGAATCCTTTGCTGATTTTGGTTGATACTAATGACCTACGTGCTTTAATTGCTACTGGAACTGCAATTAGTAGAATAGATAAAAGAAATTGGCTTCTGATGTTAGCTTTCCTTTAAGAGTTTCATATACTGGATTTCAGTTGGTTTTAGAATTGATAAACCGGTGGCCTGAGTCTAAGAAGAGGCCAATGCTTTGTTAGTTCCTTGTTCTTTCTGAAAATTTGCACTTGAACAGCATAACTTTAATTCTCTCTTTATGTTTATTTGACACCAAATTACTTGCCTCTATGCTGATAAATGGAGTGAAACATGATATGTTATGAAGTATTCAAACAGCATTTGTCTGTTTTAGCTGTTTTTTATGCAAGTTAATGAGAAGCCATGAACTTGGTTAATGGGACGAAATGATGGTTTATGTTGCGCATGAGAATTTAAGCACGATTGGATGTATCAATTACTTACTTTACTTCCTCTTGCATTCCTAGAAAAAGTAATTGTTCCTTTCTATAGGCACATATAATTTTTCAAGAAGTGGTTCGTCTTTTGCTGATCGGATATCTATTCTGCCCCTCACTCTAAGTGAACCAAAATAACTAGTTTAGTGAGGAACTAATAATATTATTGTTATCCTTATTAACTAGTTCAATAAGGAACTAATATGGTGGTTCATCCTTAGTAACCCACCATTTTAATTCCTGTGCGCTAAAATATATAAACCACGTCTAATAATTTGCATCTTTTGCAGTATCTGACAAAATGGGCAAAAAAAAATTCATTGACAAGAAAAAAGCTGCAACTTTCCAATTATTTGCCCGAGACTCCTCCGATCCTAATTACAGCGATGCACCTGGCGGTGACCGAGTCTTTGTTCGAGTAGACAACAATCCTGTCTCATTCAACCATGTTTTCGACGGTGATAACCATTGCTACGGTGACACTGAATTCAATGACAAAGAAGACTTCAATGAGAAAGAAGACTCCATATTCGCTGATGCACCTGATGATGACAGTGACAATGATGACGAGTACAATAGAGTGTTGGGAAACCCCTCTGGTACTGCCATAAATGAGAAGGGTGCATTGCCAGAGAATGTCAGGAGGGAGATTTTGGAGCTAGGGTTTCCAGATGATGGTTATAATTATTTGATTCATCTTAGAGAGATCAGAAATACTGGTGGTGGTTCTGCTTTTTATCCTAACCCTAAGTTCAAGCCTGACCAGCTTCCTAATGATGTAAAGGTTGGTTCAATTTTTCGAAGTGTTAAGAATTTGGTGTAATTACTTATTTATCTATATTTGATTATTTTTTTGTGTGTGTTTTGCTTAGGCCTATGATGCTTCAAGAGTACAGATATCAAAATCAAAAGGGGATTATAATGAGAAGTCAATTTACAGTGTTGCTTCAAAAACATTGGATGCGAGGATGCAGAAAGTGGTTGATCCTGAAGTGGCTGCACTGCTTGATGATAGTGACTTGTCACGGTTTGGTTCGGATGTTGAGGATTTGGAAGAGGATTTTGTCGTTAGAGCAAACATAGCTGAAGAAGGAGAGCATGATGAGAGTGATAAGAAGTTCAACTTAGTTGAGGAATCTAAGGTGATTAATGAAGGTATTAAAGAAGTCGTTTGTGACTCTGGCAATCAAGAGATTGCAACTGAAGTAAAAAGCCACCAAGTGGAAGATACAACACGGGTCAGGCGTCTCTTGGATGAGCAGTTTGACATTGTGAGTCTTGTTCAGTAATCTATTTTAGGTTTTCTTTATTAGCAGTTTGTTTGTTTAGAATTTTATTAAATAGTGGACAGATTACGAGGCTTCCTTTTGATTTTAGGAACTCTAGTTTCCCTAATAAAAAAAATTAAAGTTGTGTTTATTGTGCAATTTAATTGCTTTGTTTGTTAAAAGATAATGTCGTCTGAAGATTTTATCTTCTTCTTGATGCCTTTTGTTTGAACTTCAAGAAATATGGACCTAATTATAATTTGTCTTATTATCTGGTTATGTTACAGCTTGAACTTCAAGAATATGGCACTGATGATGATCAATATGAGGGTTACATTGCTGAAGAAGAAGAATTTCTTGCTGACAAGTTAAAAAATGTACTTAATGAAAATGATGTGGATGAGTTAGAGCATGATGACAAGTATAAAGGTCCTGCCGATTTATTGCATGGTAGTGAGAGACCCAAAAGCAAAGAGCTATTGGACTCTGCTGCTGATATCTTGCGTCGTTGTGCTGAGTATGCTGAAAAGTATGAAAATGAAGATCAAGATGAAAAAGTGGTAATTGTGGAGGAAAGCAGTGATGAATCGGAGCAATTCGATTGTGAGAGCATTATTTCCACGTATTCAACTCTAGATAACCACCCTGGGAAAATTGAAGCTCCAGAGGTATCTAGGAAAAAGAAGTTGGCTGAAACTGTTTCTGGGGCATTGAGTGCCAAAAATCAGGTCATATCCCTTAGAGGGAAAGAGAAGCTGCCTGTCGACTTTTTACCTAATAGCAGAAAGGCTACTACGGAAAAAATCAAAAGTGTGGGTGTGGGTAGCTTACAACCTGAACAACTGAAGAGAAAGCAGCATGGTCTGGAGACTAAGGAGGAAAAGAAAGAACGGAAGGTATTAATTTGCATCTGTGCTTCGATGACTCTAGGCTAACTTGATTGAAAAAGTTTTCATGCTTTGAAATGATATAATTGTTCTCTTGATGTTAAACAAAGTACTCCATTTTGACTTGAAGAATTATGTTTTCAGGTTGCTGTTAAAGCGGAACGACGTGAAGCACGAATAATGAAAAAGGCAATGAAGGAGCTGTATCGTGGTGAAGCCCAGCAAGCTCAGAAAGTCGCTGCTACAGCTGGCCCATCTTCCATTCGCTTAATGTAGGTATATATAGTAATAAGTTAGATGTGGGTGATTTTCTTCCTCTTGTCATCTTCCTTTGTACTATGAAATTTCTAGATCAAGAGAGAACAATATGCTCAAGAGTTCGTCTAGAAATCCTCATTGGAAAATTTGGATTCTGGTGCTATTATTAGGAATTGAGAATGAGCCATGTGACGATCTTCAGATATGTGTTTTGCTTGTACTTTTAAAGAAGTTGTCAATGGCAATGATGACTGCTCTGGTCTTCTGTTTGTATTTATCAATTTTAACATCTATCAAAGTGATAATTATCGATTTATTGAAGGCCGAGTTATCAGGAGCTAATACATGAGAAGTTTAAATTATGGTTTGAATGAAAAGGCTAAGGTGTGGCCATAGATAGGTTGTATATGAATCTGACTAGTTTTTACAAAATTTCTTCTACAGCATATGAATACATATCCAATTCCCAGAAAGAATATATACATTTTTTGATACCTAACTAGATTTTGTGCCTTGGACCCTGTCTGATAGTTACCTGTTCGTTGAAACTCCCCTTTTTGAAAATTTCCCTTCCTTTTTCTGGGAGTGAGAAAAATTCAAATTATTTGATCAGATGCCTGAGCTTGACAACAACGGTAGCTTATTAATATCTAAATACTTCCTTTCTCTCTCTATCCGTTTAGGTTGCTTATCAGTTATGCTCAAGCTAAGGTCAATCTCTTTTCAAGAGATCTCAGCGAGCCAAGATTATTTTATTTTATTTTTCGATTAGTTGGTGGTGATAGCAGGTAAAAGCAATCATTAGGCTTCTTTTTCTCTTTTGGTATAAATCTCTCGTTAAATCTTAAATGAAAAAAAAAAAAAAAAAACTCTCCCATGCCTATTTTATCCTATCATCGGGCTTCTCAAGATTACAAAATTTGGATTTGAGGCAAAAGTTTCATGTTTATATATATGAAACTTATGGACCGGGGCAATGCATGTATACCCTGAGATTAATACTTGAAATATTTACACTTATGGCAGAGAGAAAAGAGAATTCATTAAGAGTGGGTTCCACTTTTCTTTTAAGTCTGCCCTGTGGCAACTACCATGAAAATGAACAAAGTCTACTGATTTTTTCGAATGATTCCAATACGTCTCTTTCTTCCACTCAAATCCTCGTATGTGGTTCCCTTTGTTTTGCTTGTTTTTGATTAAAACTCAAGAGATTAAAGATTAACCACATATTCCACGTCTCTAAAATTAGTAGTATCGTTTAGAAATTAGTACACGCACATAGACGAAAATTCCTTATCAAACTGTACAAAAATCAGTAACACAGACCGACCCAAAGTTCAACTGCCCAAAGCTTCAGAGACCATGCAGTTGCTGAGTGTTCTGTTATTCCCACCTTCCCTGTTCTTCACAGTATTTTCTGCTCTAACTAAGGCGTCCATGGCCAACGGTGGCTTGGCAGAATTAAGAGGGAAACATGTTCAATATTCCAAGTTCTTTGGGGTTGGCTCACAGGCTTCTCAATCATCCCAGATTAGGTTTTCGAGCAGAGTTGCCATGGTTTTAGTTTACACACCAGGCTTTGTAAATGGGGTGGCCTCATTCCTGCTTTTTCCCGATGAAGGTTTCAGGTTTCTGTTGCTCAAATCTGCAATAACCATCCATTTTGCGAAGAGGATTTTCGAGGTATATATATGTTCTTATTTCTTGGAGACAATGCTACAAGGATAACAAAACAGAGTTAAATTAATTAATTTATATTTATTTATTTATGATTTCAATTGTTTTTGGAAAAAGAATTCTATTAACAAAGTTACAAAGCAAACCTTGTGTATATATTTTCCAGTCAGGTTACCCAATAGACTATGATACCTAATAAATAATTAATAAATAAAAGTTTTGATTTTAATTTTAATTCAAATATTAAAGTGCTAACATAAAATTAGACCTGGTTAGTTTTACACCAATTCTTATTATTAATTCAAACAATTTAATTTTTTTTGGCCAATTCAAACAATTTAATTTACTTAGAATCATGCATGCCAAATTTACTACTATTTGTTTAATATAAAACGTTTTTCACCCTTAAATATATATTGAAAATATTGAAAAAAAAAGTAATATTTTCTATGGAGGTGATAATGATATTAGATTGACTTCGATTTCTTAAAATACTAATCATACATATATTTTATTATTTAAGCAAATTGTTAAATATTAAGATGGATTTGTTAGAATATTAATCATACATATATATTAAAATACATAGGATTGTCTATAAAATCATGGTTTTATACCTTTTAATGATAACATACCGTCTCAGATTTTTTAAATTTTTATTAAAAATTACAATAGACTTACAATACACATAATTATTTTAGTAAAAAGGTCTTTATTTTTTTTCACAAACGCAAATATTCTCCAATAATTACTAAAACTCTACATCAATAATACTCTAAATTTTAGGACTTTACTTACACATCATATTTTTTAAAACTTGGGGGCTAAATTTGGCTAAATAAAAGCTTCTTAATGAAATAATTGTGCATAATAAGGTCGATTATAAAGTTTTATAAAAATTTTAAAAAATCTGATGTTACATATCATTCTTAAGGTAAAACTATGAGTTCAGGATAATCCTGATAGTATATTTATCTATACTATTATTTCAAAATTGCTGTGCTTTTTTGATCTCTTAGATTGCATGTGGTCTAAATCATTTCAAAAGTCTAATTTTCTTCAATGTTTTTGCAGTCCCTTTTTGTTCATAAATATAGTGGTGAGATGGGTGTTGACACATTGATATTCATACTCGTGAGTTACTTGGTCTCCAGTGCAAGCATGATCTACTCACAGCACCTCACTCAGGGACTCCCAGAGCCATCAATTGACTTGAAATATCCTGGAATTGCTTTGTTCCTAATAGGAGTAAGTGGCAACTTCTACTACCATTACCTTCTCTCCAAGCTCAGAGGGAAAGGTGCCAAAGAGTACAAAATTCCAAGGGGTGGTTTATTTGAATTGGTGACATGCCCGCACTATCTATTTGAGATTTTGGGGTTTTGGGGGATCACTTTTATTGCCCAAACATTGTATACATTTTCATTCACCCTTGGCTCTACTTTGTATTTGATGGGTAGGAGTTATGCAACAAAGAGATGGTACCTTTCCAAGTTTGAAGATTTCCCAAAGGGAGTGAAGGCACTAATTCCTTATGTATTCTAGCTAGATAATGCCTAACCTGTTTAGCTCAACCTCCATGCAAACTGTAAATCTTAAACTTAGTATTTCCTCTGTTTGTGGTTCGACGCCATTCGACTTCTGATTAGTCATGGTCTAGTGTGATTATTGAATACCTGATGAGGTTATATCCTAAAAATATTTTAAACTTAGTATTTGAGCAGTACTTTCCTTGTTATATATTCATTTAAATCCAAATATTTAATATAATGTTGGTCCTTTCAACATGTACTATATCTTTTGTTCATCTATGCCAGGATATTTCCCTCGGTTATATGGAAAATTTATTTATCACTAACCTTTTATGTCACTTACATTACGGGTGCATATCTATATAATTCCTCAGAAGAAAAATGATTTTAGTAAGGCGCTGTTTGATAAAACTGAAATAATTAAGCACTGAAAATTAAGTGTTGAAAAATTATTCTGAAAATTTTAAATATTGAATTGATTGTGTAAAAACTGTTTGATAAGCTATTATGTTTGAACAAATTTATTTTTAATCTATTTTAAAAGAAATGTGATTTTATGAAAAATAAATGCTTTGACAATTAATAAAAAGGAAAGAATAATGGTTAAAAGGAAAGAATACAACATTAAATGTAATTAAATAAGATTTTTTTCCTTAAATAGAATTGTTGAATAAAATAAGTAGCCTAAAAGCTACTTATTATTTTCAATGCTTTTTCATTAAAAATATCCCATTAAGTGGTTTCTTAGTTTTTATTATCAAATACATTGAAAAAATGAAATATTGAAAATTTTCATTTTCAATGGTTTGAAAATTTTCAATGATTAATCAAACAACTCCTAAATATCTATGTAAGAGAATTAAGCAGTTTAATAAATTGTAGTCAACTGATCATTCTATTCACTAGTTATGTTGATATATACATGACAAAATTCTAATTGAATTTCTTCAAAAAAAAAAGTTCTAATTGATTGATGGTAAATATTGTTTTTATAATAATTACAAAGTAAAAATAATAAAAAATAAATGGAAATTTTGTTAAGTTTAAAAGGAAAACTTTGATGATTTAGAATTTTTTTTATATACTTATTATTATTAGAATGTACTATTTATTATTTTTCTAAGAGCCCATGTAAAATTGTGTTTGGGTACCAAGAAACTACTCTTTTTTGTGCAAAGAATAAAAAGTTATTTTTCAACTTTAACATAATACAACATATTTTTTTGTTTCTGCTAAAAGTTAGTTTGGCACTAGGATTGCAGTTTAAAAAATTAGATTTGAAAAAAATACTTTTGAAATGTGTTTTGTGAAATGATTGTGGGAAAATTTGATAGGTGTTTGATATTATTGTGAAAAAGTAGGGTAAAAAGATAAATGCCTAAAAAGGATAAAATTTAAAAAAGAGATAAAAAATTATTCAAAAATATTTATGTCATTTAATATTCAAAATTGCTTTTGAAATCCAAAAAGACTTAAAGAGTTAGTTTTTCATGTTGGGTGGGCTTTTGCTATCAAAAGTAGATTCTGATGAAAATTAAAAACTTGTTTGGAATTGCGTTTAAGGTAAAAAAATTTTTTTTACCTTCAAACGTAATGTCAAACTAACTCTTAATCTATCTAACTTGTAAAATTGATATTTATGTTTTTGTACATTTCAAAAATGCTTTTAAGTTAAGATTACATTTTTTTTTGCAATAACGCAAAGTTAACTCTAATAAACCAATAATTATTGCTTCAAGTGGTTTGATACTTACTATTCTTAAAGAATGTTTCAAGTTCAAATCTTGTGAATAAGAAAAATTATGATTCGAAGAGTCTTAGTCCCATAGTGGATCAACTAGTCTTAAATTGAAATATTAATAGTAGACTATTAAATGAATATGGGTACATATAGTTTACACACACAAAAAAAAAACTAATAAAATATGAGAATACCTTGATTAAAATGGTTAAAAATTTTGATTGAATTTTAATGGTAAGTGGATGTTTGGTTCAGCTTCTAAAACAACTTCTATACTTTAAAAGTAAAAGTTGTGCATTTGATTTCCTTTTATTTTTAAATTTCAATTTATTAGGAAAGTTATTTTGAGCTTCTTGGGAAAGTTGTAATCTATAACTTCTTTCTAAAATTACTTTTTCTAACTTATGTGACTAGGCATTCGTTTTAATGGAATTTTTTGTTGTTTCTTTAATATCTTTATATTTTTCTTCTAGCTGACACCCAATTTTTTTATTTCTATTTTTCACGTCTTCGTTTTCCATGCTTCCACTTCTATTTTAAAAAAAGTAAAAATAATTAATTAAAAAGTAAAAATGACAAAAATAAATAAATAGCAATTTTGTAAAAGCTAAAATGGAAAATTTTTGATGATTTACAATTTTTTTGACATCATCTTTTTATACTTATTATCATTAGAACGTATTTATTATTTTCCTAAGAGCTCGTTTAACATTGTGTTAGGGTTAAAAAGCTACTTTTTTATGAAGAAAAGAGGTATTTTTTTTGTTCAACTAAGGGCATCCTTGGATCTTTGATTAAAGACTAATGTAATGCAACATGATTTCTAGTTTGTGCAAAAAGTTAATTTTGATACCATAAGCCTACTCAAAAACTTATATTTAGGTATTTTTATGTTTCAAAAGCGCTTTAAGTTAAGACTATATTTTTTCAGAATAATGCCAAAATGAGAATATCTTTTTTTAAAGAAAAAGAAAAAGAAAAAGAAAATGTAACTTTCATTTTTTTCCAAATAAAATTATATCTATAATACAAATGATTCTGAAAATTACAATAAATTTAAAAGTATTTTCCTCATTCGATTATAGATCTCGATCTTGTTTTCATGACTCGAGTCGTTTTGTTGACTATCTCGATTCTCGAACATTCTTTATAAATTTCTAACACGTTAATCATTTAAAATATCTTTAGTTAAAATAGAAGAAGTAGGAATCCTCTCCATCATTTGAAAATAAATGGATTTGTCCACTACTAAATCCAATGATAGTTAATACATATTTAAATCAATCTATGGGCATAATTAATTTAAATAATTTAATCTTTTTATCACCTAATTTAATGTTAATTAAATTTTGATTATAGATTAAATTAAAGATGCATTAATCACCCTTAAATTTAGTAAATGACATGTTTACTACTCCCTCCGTTTCTAAATAATTGTTGTTTAAGATTATTGTACAAGAATTAAGAAAGTTAATAAATCTTCTAAAATCTAGACAAAAATTGATTGTACGACTAATTTATCTTTTTCTTGAGATTCTAAATTATTTAGAAACTCTTTAAAGTAACATGAAAATAGTGGAGAGAGAAAAAGATAAAATTAGTAAAAAGATAAATGATTTCTTGATTTTGTAAAATGACAAATAATATCAAACAAAAAAATTTATTTAAAACAGAGGGAGTAATTTTCAAGTAATAGAGCGGATTCTTGCTATGAAAAAAATTGTCGAAAATTGAAATAACATTGGATTATATAAAATTACACATTTTTTACAATGAAAGGAAAAGAAAACCCAGATCAGCAAGCTTACAACAGAAGAAGCGAAGAACAGAGAATTGGAATATTGGAATAGTGGAATAGGAATAGGAATAGAAATAGAAATAAGAATAAGAATTCTCATTTTTATTTTTCCGCCGCTCTGCTTTCCATTTGCTTTCGGTTCTACACCAAAATTTCTCAGACCAACAGCTATGGATCGTTTGAATGCTCCAGCGAGTCTCATGATAGTTTCAGATCTTGATTTTACAATGGTACAAAACAAAACCAAAAAGGGAGAGGAATTATATTAGCCGTTGAATTCCAAGTGATTTTGACAATTCTAAAATGAATTTGAATTCCAGGTTGATCATAGTGACCCAGAAAATCTCTCTCTTCTTCGGTTCAATGCTCTCTGGGAAGCCTATTATCGCCATGATTCTCTGCTGGTGTTTTCCACTGGAAGGTCGCCAACCATTTATAAGCAGCTGAGAAATGAGAAGCCCCTTTTGACCCCAGACATAACCATAATGTCTGTGGGAACTGAGATTGCTTATGGTGAATCAATGGTTCCAGATTACGGTTGGGAGCAATGTTTGAGTCTGAATTGGGACAGGGATATTGTCGCCCAGGAAACAGTTCAGTTTCCTCAACTAATCCCCCAGGCATGCTTCTTCATTTTTCCTTATTTTTGAAGATAATTTGGATTTGATTCTTGTTCACTAAGAATTACCAGTTGTTTCAGTAGCTTTAATTATTTGAAACAATGCGTTTACTTGCATTCTAGTTTTAAGCTTCCTTTTGGTTGCTTCAGAAGCAAAATGCTGAAAGTGGTTAAAAAAAGACAGAATTTTGGCTTATTGTAAGTTGTAACTAACAAAATGTACGATTTTAATTTCCTGGGTAAATGTAGGATTAGTTGTTTTTTAATCAAGTAGTTTTTGGTCTTTTACGCTTTTATGAGTATTAAGAAGTGAAAAATGAAAACATGGAAGCAATTAGGAGTAACATCTTCCATAGAGAGGCTAAGAATTTTTATGTTCCCAGTGCAGTCAGATACAGAGCAACGACCTCACAAGGTTAGCTTTTTTCTGGAGAAGGCTGAGTCATTAGAAGTAATCAAGGCACTCTCAGAACGTCTAGAGAAACGCGGGGTGAGAATATTGTATGTTAATTTGATTTGAAACTTGTTTTACTATTTGAGAAGCAAGTTTGCATGAGAAGAGAAGGCTTGTGTAGGAGTTGTTTCCTATATCTGGTGCTTATGTTTCTAGAGACCTGGTTCCCTTTTTCTCATAATGGTTTTGGATCTTTTATTCTTCTTTGGCAGTTAGATGTTAAAATAATTTATAGCAATGGAACAGCTTTGGATATATTACCAAAAGGTGCTGGGAAAGGACAAGCTCTTGCATATTTGCTGAAAAAGTTTGAAGCTGATGGGAGAATCCCGCTTAATACACTTGTTTGTGGTGACTCTGGAAATGATGCTGAACTATTCACCATTCCTGAAGTATATGGTGTGATGGTATGCAGATTCAGAAAGAGTTAATGTTTCTTTTGGTATTTATATCAAATTGGAATAACTTGAAGTCGGTTTTCCAGGTTAGTAATGCACAAGAAGAGTTATTGCAGTGGCATGCAGAAAATGCAAAAACCAATCCTAACATAATCCATTCTACTGAGAGATGTGCATCTGGAATAATACAAGCCATTGGAACATTTACTCTTGGTCCCAATGTTTCTCCCAGAGATATCAGAGACTTCAGAAAATGCACAGTTAATAACTTCAGTACTGCTCATGAAGTGGTGAAGTTCTATTTATTTTGTGAAAGATGGCGACATGCAGAAGTTGAGAAGTCTGATCAGCTTATGCAAAATCTAAAATCAAGCTTTGTATGTGTCTTCACTTTTCCCCTTCAGCGTTTTCAAATATCGTTTTGGTATAATGGCATTAACCTGGAAATCTTAACTTGGAGAGGAACATATATGTTATAGTTCCAAAGTCATGTCTGGCAAGGGTGAGTTGCAATAATAATGTTAATTTTGTCCCCGCAATTGAATTTCATAGGTAAAACTTTCTATTCAGCTGACAATTACCATGCCTTGATTTATTAGAGCTTCATTTGCTCTGTAAATTCCGATATTGCATTCTTTGCAGTTGTATGGTCTATTCTGTTTCATAAATTGCTAAGAATTAACTGATTAAATGTTCTCTTCAGTATTTATTAGGTACTTTTGTCCATCCCTCTGGAATTGAGCAACCAATAAACAAATGCATAGATATGATGGAAAAGCTTTATGGGGATAAACAAGGAAAGCAATATTGGGTTTGGCTGGATCGGGTTTCAGCAGCACAGATTGGTTCAGATTCATGGCTTGTGAAATTTCATAAGTGGGAGTCAACTGGTGAGATTTGCTTGATCTTATTTGGCTTTCTACTTTGCCCTTTATCAAAATCTCTTGTTTTCGTTTTCTGCTGTTTTCCACTTACAGTTAGCTCTTCTATTTTACTCATCCTGAAAACTTCTACTCAACAACTTTACCCGTGACAGTCAGGTAGCTCAAACCTGTAATGCCTATGTTGACTGATATGTAAAGCAAATTGAATTTAGAGGATTTAATTATAAGAGCATAAGAGAATCAAATGAGAGAGTACTAGAAATCAAAATGCTGCAAAGGGGCTGGTTTTCTTATTTCTTAGGTTATGTTCCAGAAAGAATGTCTCCACCTAAGGCATTGTTGCAATAAAAACTGAAACTTTTGGAACTGACTTAAAGAAAAAATTACATAAAATTCAATAAAGGACAAAGTTTACAATAATATCATGAGTAGTAGCCAGAACATTGTAGTATTTCAGCACTAGGGAAGGTCACCAATTCTTTAAGTTTACTGTCTGCATGTTGCTTAATTAGAAAATTGTAACTGCATAACTTATGAAAGAGAAGTTTTTTAATGAATTTGAAAGATAAGTTAACTTGCAGCTTAACTCCGGATTTGTCAGGACGGATACCAGGTGTTGACACCAAAAAGAGAAAGATAAGTTAACTCAGCCATATAATATTGGAATGCATTACATGTCATTTCCCGTCATGGCAGTCATAATTTTTATCAACTCACAGACAGAATAACAACACCTCACTTACAAAGTAAAAGATTTGGACTGATTTAGGTTGATATTACGCTTTTGTTTCTTTTCTCTTAGATAGAGTGCCATCATTTCTTGATGTTTTATTTAGGAGGTGGTTTTTTGATGTAGCACCAATCATCTCAAAATAAACACTTGGGAAATGATCTTAAATTCCATCCAGTTTAAAAAACCCAGAAAATTCTAGTCTGAAATCAATATGAAAAGCAAGTTGGACTAGGATGTCAATCCTGTATCTGGAAAAGGAAAGCGAAAATGGTTTCATACTTTCATTAACATCTTGATTCATGTACTTTATTGAGGTTAATCCCAGCTGGGGAATATTGACATTGTATCCATTTGTGAAAGGTAGTGTTCAACACATGTCATTAAACTGTTTTTGTTTTAGGGGTCCTTTAATTGAACTCTATAACTGATGGTTTTCGAATTTAGAAACCTTGTAGTTTCTTATGAAAGACTTCGGATAATTTTTCCAGGGGAGGAGAGGCATTGCTGTCTTACAACAGTCTTACTGACTACAAAGGTACTTACAAGAACGGTCTATCTTCCAAGAACAATGTCTTTGTTAGTTATCCCAACGTGATTTGCTAGCTGGTTTTTTGATAACTATGTAACCAATATTTTGTATCTGGGTTTCAGCAAGCTGAAGAACCAGATGCCTTCACATGGATGCACATACATCAAACATGGTTGGACGGTTTTGAAGCAAAAGACCAAACTACTTGGTTTTTCTAGCCTGCTGCCTCGATCTGCATTTTCTAGATGCACATACATCGGATTCCTTGATAAATAACAATAGGTGATCAGCATCACTGAACTAGGATACACTGAAGCTATGTATAGTGTCTATTTACGTGGAGCTTGTAGGCTGTATTATTCGACTGTTTCCCAAGGACAAGGAAGTTGGATTGAATTAAAACAGGAAAAAGTACTCAAGATATATGTATAGAATAAAGAGTATAATGTTCTGGCCAAATTTGGCTAAAGGGAGACCTGTTTCTATGGCGATGTAATTTTCACAAGAGCATCTTGTTCCTTACGAAGATTTCGATTTCTTGCCCCAAGAGGCCGAACAGAATTACCCTGTTTTCAAATTTTTGTTTTGGGTCAATGATGGATTATGTTGTGCATACGATATTTCAACTTCTTTATTAAAAATTTGAACAAAATTAAAAAAAGAAGAAGGAAAATATAGTCATCCAAATCCAAATATTAGAGATGAATCACAAGATCATGTTGGATCGATCGAGAGGGACCAAACATGGTTGGATGGGTTGGTGCCTATGACGATGTCTCTTATTGAAGTACTCATCATGAGAAGGAAACAAGAATTAAGCACGAAACCATCCAAGGGTTAAATTTATTATAAAACAGGAAAAGAAAAAAAAAATTAATTTGGACCTACCTCAGCTAAGGAAACCTGTTTCTATTTTCTATGGCGATGCTAATTGCACAAATTCTTAATTGAAAACCATGAATGATTAGATTAGAGGTGTTATGTACCAGTCCGTTTTGCGTGAAGTAATTTTGTTCTGTCAAGATACATTTCGAGCTCGTATTTACTGTCCATAATTTATAAATTTATACATTTTAATTTATATTTAATGTAATATATAAAAGTATTATATTATTAATATTTTAATAAATTTTCAATACATTCTATGAGTAAAAATTTAATTTGGACTTGATCTTGGAAATTCTTGTTCAAGCCTCGGCCCATTCAGGCTAAGGAGGGTGGCCAGCCCTTGAACATGTCTACCATAATTATAAATCTTTCTTTTAAAAAAAAAAACTTGAAATTACCAACATTTAAACCCTAATCACTGAATACCAACACTCTACCAACACAATTGCCTCGTGTGGCTGGTTGCAACTCATCCTGTTTTCTATGATTTTTGAAAGAAAACTCAAATGTGAAAAAAGGCCAAGGTCCTTGCTCATTGTTTTGCCAGGATTCACCTAGCCCTTCCACGACTCAATAGGTTTATAATCCCTTTTACAAGTTTATATTTGATTGCAGTCGATTTTGGTTTGGTAATCTCCAATTTAGATCGAGAGAAGGCATGTGCAAAAGAAGAAGAATCCATGGGGGGTGATCATTGGACTGAATATTTGTTGACTGAGATTCTCCTAAGGCTGCCCATTAAGTCCTTGGTTCGCTTTAGATGGGTAGCAAAAACTTGGCGATCTCTCCTACAAAATCCCAGGTTTGTTTCTCAACATCTTAGCATTAGCAAGAGGAAGAACAGACAACTTCTTGTTTATTACCGTCAAGATACGGAGGCTATTCTTAATCCAAAACCACTTTTGCGCTTGTTCCAGCTTGATCAGTCACTTGTTTCTTACCAAGATTTCCCACCCAAAGATCCCCTACATATCCATCTTTCTCATCATTTTTGTGTCTATGATGGATTGCTTTGTATATATGATTTTTCCACGCTTGGTCTTACTCTATGTAATCCTGCTACGAGAGAATACAGACTTCTCCCCCCATTTCCAAGGAAAAGAAAATTGCCGAGGAAAATTATAGTTGAGATCGGATTCGGATGGGATTCTTCGTCAAATGATTACAAAGCGATTTGCATGTGGAGAGATTCCAAACAGTGTGCAGCAGAAGCAGCGGTTTACTCAATGAGCTCTAATTCTTGGAGGATGTTGAAAGATGTCGAGGCCATTAAAAACCTATGCATTGCTGAGGTTCGCAGCAATGGCAACACCTTCGTAAATGGTGTTTATTATTGGAAGGTATTCGAGACCCCTTGTAATAAAGTCCTTGCATTTCACTTTGGCGACGAAGTTTTTCAGTTGATAGATTGGCCATCGGCTGGACCTGGATACCTAAATGGTGGGAAGTTGCTTCCACTACCCCATGAAGGTCGTATCTCTATATGGACCCATCAGTATAATGGTAGCAGTGTAGCTAACGAGGTTTGGGTCTTGAACGATTATGGGCGAAGTTGGAGCAAACTATTAAAGATTGGACCTCTTCAGGGAATTAGAATGTTCGGATTTTGGAATGGTGTTAATAAGGTACTTGTAAAATCTCTACTTGGGCAGCATAATTTGTCGGTTTACGACCTTGATACCAAGGAATTTAGATATCTTGGGGCTAATGGTATTGTTGAGGTTTACACTTATGAGGAAAGCTTGGTTCCTATCAAGCTTTGATTATATGGATGGAAATCATCTGCACGCTCTATTTTTTGCCTCAACCATCTCATGCTGCCAGGACGATTTTTATTTATATATTTAGTATGATTCCACTAATTAATGCAAAAGTTTGATTAATCTGCTGTTTGAATTATAGTATTGTATAATTTGATGCTAATTAATCATAATAACATTGAAGCTAAAGTGGCCGCTCATCTGTATCTACCCCCCCCCCACCAAAAAAAAAAGTGTCTATTTACTTTCATGAATATTTTAGCTTGGTTCTATTCAACTGGCGGTTGAATTTTTTTTTTTTGTCAAAGGTATCCAAGTCTTTATGGTTTGGAACTGATTCCTTTAGGAAGGAGCATGAAAGATAAACCCTCCCAACAAGTGAGTTTCTAGGGGAATTAATTTTGTATGTTTAGGTTAGGGGAACGGCGAACAAATTAAAAGAAGATAACCATGTTATATTGGCTCGAAAGTGGTGCTTCTATCTTTTGATAGTTGGTGCCAAAGCCATGTGCAGAAAACAATAGATCAATATATATATATATATATATATATATATAGTGGGGGGAATTATCATTAGGTGCATTGGTGAGTTAAAAATACCATAATAGTGTAATGAGTCAACTTTGTTCCATTTTTAATATAATATAAACTTAATTCCCTATTAGTATAATAAAATTTTACATACTTTACCGATTTTATCTCTTTTAAACATTTCCCTTTCTTTTTAATAATCACTACTATTCTTTTTTTTTCTTTTTTTTTTATGAATTTTTGGCTTTTTGAGTATTACATTAAATTTAATTTTTAATATTTTACCTATTAAATTTTTAATACTTTACCCATTAAATTCATTAAATAAATTTACAGATTTTACCCATTTTCTGCTATTTAAACCTTTCTCTTTCTTTTTTAATAGCTATTTTTGGATGAATTTTTGGCTTTTTGATAATTATTACATTAAATTTTATTTTTAAATTAATTTACAATGGCTTCAAATATAATGAAAATTTTTTATCAATGCATATTTTATTTAAATTTAAATTTCTATTTTATTTTCTTCTATTACAAGAAATTATAACTGGTGTATGTTGAAAATTATAAAAAAGTTAAAAATAAAATATAATCAAAGAATTAACAATAGTTAAGTTTTGTATATAAATTTCATCCTTTAATAAAATGGTTAGAATGGGTGAACATGTCTTTTTTTTCTTCAAAATTAGTTGATTTTTTTATTTAAGATATTAAAGGGTAAAATGGATAAAGAATGTAAAACAGATCACACTAATGGGAAGTGAAGTTAAACATTACACTAAAGAGAGACAAAAAGTTGACTCATTACACCATTTGGGCATTTTTAGCCTACCAATACACCTAAAGATAATTCCTCCTATATAAATATTATATATATATATATATAGAGAGAGAGAGAGAGAGAGAGAGAGAGAGAGAGAGAGAGAGAGAGAGAGAGAGAGAGAGAGAGAGAGAGAGAGAGAGAGAGTTTCAATATGTGAACTCTAATCTTACTCGAAATCTAACCCCTAAGAAGTGGGGGAAGCACTTCAATTCAATATAGAAATCAAGGGCTCGTAATCCTTCTTTGGTTGGACTTTGAGTGCTTTAAAGCCCTGTTCACCCTGTTAACAAATTTCAAACTTTCAACCTCAATTGGCTTGTTTTTTAAAAACTATAAAGCTCTAGGCCAAGTGACTCCCATGACATCCGCTAACAAAAGGAAAGCAAGTCCTTGAGGAGGTTCGAGTCATAAATCAACAGAATCAAAGTGTGTTACCATCCAATCCACACATGTATTTGCCTCTCTATGAACACCGGATATCGAGCAATGCCAGTCTCTGGCCAACAACTCCTTAATAGCACAAATAAGTTTGAGATGTGGATCACTATTGGGACCATCGGATCTGATCTTTAAAACAGCAACCAGTGATCTGTTTCAAGTTCCACCTTTCTATATCCTTTATTCCAACACAACAAAAGGCTACGATAAATTCTGTACAGTTCCGCTAAAAGAATAGGAGAAGTGCCCACAATATATATATATATATATATATAGACACAAGAGTAAAGTTCAATTAAATCTTTTTCTTTAAGCTATTAGTTGGGCAAATTGACTTTCAGTTATTGATAAATGTGCTCAGATTATATATTATTACTCAAAGATTTGAGATTCCAAATATTTTTCTTTAAAAAATGGAAAATAATAGTCGCCCAAATACTAAATATTAGAGATGGACCCCAAGATCATCATGTTGAATGGAGAGGGACCAAAGATGGATGCGCATACACCAGACCTGGTTGGATGGTTTAGTACCTATGAATGATATATTCTCGTACCGTCTACGCAAATTGAAGAACTTTCTATACAACAGTTAAGTGTTAAATAGACATGTTTCCCTATGTTAATTACTATGATTTTTACATATTTAATTATATAAATGAACCTCACTTAGTTTTGTTTCACTTTGTAGGTGTCAGTTGAGGCAATTGAGTGAAAAAATGATGGAATTGAAGTGAAAAGGAGCAAAAACAAATTAAGTGGGAAGACAAGATGTGAAGAACTCAAAGTTGAAAATCTTGGAAAATTGATAGATCTTAAATATGGCTGATTTTCACCATCTTAGAGACTTCAATTGTGTTTTTGGTCTCATGAAAGTTGTAGAGGACATCTTGGGTTTTCCGTAATGTTAAAGAATGTGAAAATCGGAGATCGTTTGGCCCTCCAAATACCTATTTTACAAAGGACTGTCAAACTGGGGTTGGGTCTGCCCCAACAATCTGTAGATGGATTTGCACCAATATGTCTACGGATTTGCACCAATCTGTGGGCAGATTGAATGGCAAGGAAGAACTTCTTTCCCTACCCAATCAATCCGTGGATGGATGTATGCCAATCAGGGGACGGATCTCTCACTCTGAGCACTCCGAAATGATGTGTTTTGACCCTCTAACTTCATTCCTTTGAGTCACATAGGACTCCATTCCCAATGACATCAAAACACGTGTATAAGGCTATGAGAGAGTTTGGGAAAAGATAAAAATGATCCTTACTTACCTTTGTAATCCTTGTAATAGCTTAGGGATAATTTTGTATCTATAATAAATCTTTTTTCTCAACCTTATTTAGTGAGAGAAAGGGCTAGAGAGAGGATGGTTTTTGGATGGGAGTCGAATTAGTCTAAGAATTCTTGGTGAAGTTTTGGATTGATCTTAAGTTATCCTCAAACCATTTTTGTAAAGTTTTCTCTCTTTATTTCTTTCTTTGCAACGTAATAGTTTCTTTACTTCAATCTATTGCATGAATTGATTCTTTGATTTGCAATTGTGAGACTCTTATGATTAATTGATGTCTTACCCATTGATTGTTCTTTAATTCCTTGCACTTAGAAGATGATAATCTTGTTTATTATCTTGTCTATCGAATTACTTAATTGATTAGTTGCAAATAATTGATTGGGTGATTCAATTGCTTGCTAATATTTGAATACCCATCCTTATTTAGGGGATTCTTAGAACTTGGGTAGCAATTCGATGTATTGGCTACATCCAAAGGAATTAATGATAGAAATTGAATGATATATGCTGGGTATATTTTTATTTGTTGCTAACTAACATCTTTCTTTTGATTAATCTATTCTATGCTTGAATTCAAATTGCTAGGGTTTGGGTTAGTAATAGAGGAAGGGGCTGATGATGAAACTTGAGTAATTGTTAATCTAAGCTTAAGGAAAGATTCGATTGATGTGAAGCTGTGTTAGCTAATTGACAGGGGAAATAATCATTTAGTGAGTCTAGGATCAATTGCTATATCAAAGGATTAGCTCTACAATAGGCTGGAGGCTTTAATTATCATTTACTACTTCGTTATTGCTAGTTAAATAGTTTCTTTACTTACTTGCTTTAGTTGAGTATACAAACCTCCCAATTTTCTTTAATTTCTTGTTTATTGTTTTCGAAAGCATCAATAAATCATAGTAGCTCTCTGTGGATTTCGACCCTTACTTCCCTAACTATATGTTAGAATAGTGAGGTTATTTTTGATGTTCAGTGATACGCATCAACAACCCCCAAAGTAAATACGTATTAAACATTGAGAAGGGAAACAGGAAATTAAGCCCCCCCAAAAAAATTCTAAGGGTTAACTTTATAAAATAGGGAAAGTATATTTGGTAGATGAAAACATTTTCTATTTTTATTCTCTAAAAGATACAAAGAAATCATCATTTAAGATATGTATAGTTTATAGAAATATATGTACGTTTTAGAAAATAAAAATGAAAATAGACATAAAATTGAGAATAATTTTTTTAATCTAATTTCTAGGTCCATTTTTATTTTTATTTTCTAAAACATATATACGTTTTCTCTTACAACACATATCTTAAGTGGTAATTTCTTTGTATTTTTTAAAGAATAAAAATAGAAAACATTTTCTCATACCAAATATAGCCTAAAATTATTACTGAAAATGTAACACCTGCTCAGCGAATTTTACAGTTGTCCTCTTCATGAATTTTATATTAATAGATAGTATCATGCATTTCATAATCTAGAGTATGAAAAATGTTATAGTGTAAGATCGGTAGTTAGGAATTTTGGTGAAAAATGTGGAAAAAATTCGAACTAGTATAACTTACAAACAGTGAGAAGTTTGAAAATTCTGTTACGCATAAAATAGCTCGATAGGGCTTGAAAAATAATTTGGGACAGTGTATGAGGTTTGGACTAACTAGGGACATAAGTGAAATTTTTAAATTTTTCGGGGGTGAAAGTGTCTATGGGGGCAAAATGGTCATTTTGCTATAAGATTTTATTTGGTCATATGCCAATGCCATATAAATTGGCCATGGCCAGCCATGTCTTGGAGAATTCAAAAAAATTCTCCACCATTCTGCAAATTTCTCCAAACGTCTCCATTATTCTTTATTTTCCACCAAATTTTCTCTCACTTTAAATTCTCCTAATTTAATCCATCAAAACCCCTTCAAGTTTATAGTCAAATTGAAGCTCTCAACAAGCCCATCAATAGCCCTCTATCAATTTTGAGGAATTTTAGCTTAGTTAGAAGTAATTTGAAGAAGAAGAATTAGGGTTTGTGTTGAAGTTGGGAAAAATCATAAGGTAAGCATGCCTAATTTTGAGTTATGTTGTAGATTTTGACATGCTCATTACGAATATTTAAGGTGAAAAAGATGATTATGTTATGAATTTTTGACTCATAAAGTATAGGTGTGAATTTTGTATATGAAATTTAGAGAGAAAAAGATGATTATGTTATGAATTTTTGACTCATAAAGTATAGGTGTTAAAAGAATTTGCTAGTTGAATTAAATTAGTGTGGGATAATTAAATTGCTAGGGTTTGATTTTTGAATGAATTAAAGAAGAAATTTACAATATAAAAGTATGGGTGCCAAAAATCTTAAAGGAAAATATTATTATTGTCACGCCCCGACCCGCTCAGGCTGGCCAAGTGACAACCGTCATGCTACCTCGAAGTACGTGTCTGCAGCAACACATTCGAGGCACCGCAAGGCTTGAAATAGATATCATCGCTGCAAAACAAAACTAGAATTTTAATTAGAAATCATTTAATAAAATATTTAATTCGATAAGCAACACCAGTGGATTAATTTAAAAGAATACCTACACAACGGAAACTGCTAGACCTAAGCCACCGACGTTTCCTAGTGAGCCTCCAATCTATTGGCTGACCCCGCACGCGGATCTACATCCATCCACATTGGATACAGGTGAGTGACAGAGGTTCAATGAATCTCCATCGGGGTTAGGGAAAACATGGGTAATCCAAAATATAATAAAATATAATAAATAAAAATAAATAAAATAAATTTTGTTTTCAAAATCTCTTTTGTAATTCTCCAATGAGAATTTGATTTAAAACCTTTAAAATAAATATATACTAAATGGGCGGGCATCTAATACTCTGAAGGCACAACTGGCCGGTCGTATGCCTTACTGCACCGAGGGCTATTTCTTTTCTCTTAAAACCCACTTTCACGATTTCTCTTTCGCTAGTCCGTTCCCTTGGTGGTGCCCAGCTGTGGTGGAACACAGCTCCGGAGCCCTGGCGAGCTTCCCTACGCACCTCTCCCAGGGTCTCGTCTCACCGTGCCCCTCGACAGGCGGTCCACGGCTGAGAATCTAGCATGCTTCTCCAACTCGGTCTACGCTCCCACATATATTGGAGCCCGAAGAGCCACTCAACTACTCATCTCGCATCTCTCTCATATATATTCATCATATATACATATATATTTTCAAAACATATATATATTTAAAACATTTAAGTACACACACAAGCTTTTAGATTTTAAAATCATCCCACCCTCTAAGTGGGTGTATCACAAAATAAAAAGTGTGTGTCGTGGATTACATGTCACGCCCCGACCCGCAGGCTCGGCCACATGACAACCGCCGTACCATCTCGAGATGCGTGCCTCGTCAGGCGGGCAACCAAGATGATACAAGGCTTAAAAATAAAGGATATTCGAGCAATATATGAAAAACATACGAAATTATTATAGATAATACAGTTCAAAATATTTTTTAATAAAGTATCACATCTTACGGTACTTCAATGCAGCGGAAAGTATTATTTATAAATACACAAATGTATATATAAGATGTAATAATATTCCGAGCCAAGATACACAAAGTAAAATGAGGTGGCACCTACATAATCGTGTCCACAGAGACAAACTGGGATCACTGGCCACCAGGACGTCCGTCGTCCAAAGTCTGATGATCTGAGAACAAAAGTGAATGGGATGAGTACATAAACTTGTACCTAGTGAGAGACTCGGTTATAAAGACCGATCACCTCAGGCTGGGGATATGAAATAATCCAAATATCAATTTAATAAATCATTTACTGAAATATATGAAATCCCAAACCAAAACAAATATCAAATCAATAACAATATATCTAAATGGGCTGGCATCTGAAATCGTCCCAATAAGGTATACCCGTGCGCTGGGGTATCCACTGGACCATCAAGGGTTACTTATACTTTTAAAACATTTTTCTTTACTCTTTGGCCCATTCCCTTGATGTTTGCCTAGCTGTGGTGGAACACAGCTACCTCTGACCTGGCGAGCTTTTCTCCGTGCCTCTCTACTCCAGGCCAGTATATTCTCCGTGCCCTTTCAAAACGAAAGCGGTCCACGGGAACCTCACATATATTCACCGTGCCCCTTCAAAAAGGCGGTCCACGGGAACCTCATATGCATGCCTCTCCCTCGGTCCACGCTCCCGGATATTGGAGCTCCGAGAAATTCGCTCAAACTCTCATCTCTCAGGGGTATCGTTTTCCCCAAACAATAATCAATAATAATATCAATATATATATAATTTATTGAAATTTCCACCCTTCAAATCATTTATAAACTAGGTGTGTGTGGGTGGACAATTCATACCCCAAAACATATATAAACAAATTAATAAAACATTTATAAATAAATTTGAAAACGGTTAACCCTCAATGGTCAACCAATATAATCCAAGCCACGCACAAGTGAGGAGAGTTGTATACTCCCCGATTACCCACGAATGCCTTAGCTCAAATTGCATCCGGTCCAAAACTCGTACGATCACGTACCTAAATAATCAAATTAAAATCTAATTTGATTAATAAAAATATTCAACCAATGATCAAATCATAAAACAACACCAATTAAAGGTCTCGGAATAAAATTGGCAAGTCTGGCAGTCAATTGAAGCTAATTGGAGTTAATTGGGGTCAAATGGGGTCTAGGGTTGCAAAATTACCAAATTGCCCCTGGTGCTGCAGTACCCCATGCCGACAGTTTTACTCACTCCCGGGCGGGAGTGAGCCAAAACGGGAAAAATCCCGAATTTTGGCCATCTCCGGCGCGGGACCTGCCAGGTCCGGCGCCGGACCTAGCCCAGAAAATGGCCATGCTCGGCCTTTCAAGAAAACAAGCTCGGTTTGAGTTCGATTCAACACCAATCCGCACCAAAATTGAAACACAGCAAGTTAAACACATGATCTATGAATTCACAGCTTCAAGAACTGAATCAAACAACAAATCATGCTCGAATTTTGGATCAAAACATCAAGAGTTGACTTTACTCGGACAAAACAGAAATCTCAACTTCATTCATCAAATTCTCTTAGCACAGACCATGAAATCAAGCGTGTAAACTATCAAATTAAAGCTTGATGAGTCTAGAACAACATACCAAATTCTCAGACAAAAACGCAAGGTTGAATCAAAAGATATGAGCTGATGAACAAACTGTCGCCAGATTTCCAGATTTCTAGATTTGATGATTTCCTTAGAAATCTTGATGTTTTGATCTTCAAGGAGGTAAAATAAGTTGATATTGATGATTGATGAAGTGTTTGAAGAGGGATTGAAGACTTGGTTCAGAGAGAATTGAAGAAGAAGGCTCGGAGAAATGAAGAAATTGAAGAAGTGTGAAGAATGGGGGTCTCGGCAGCCGAGACCCCTTATAGAAATTATAGGTCCGGCGCCGGACCCGAGCAACTCCGGCACCGGAGTCAACCAAAACCGAATTGACTCCGGTCAACTCAGCCCCAAATGCCTCGGTTCTCGATTCCAAGTGGGGCCCACATCCCCGGACTTCAATTTTAGGATTTTTAAGCTTGAAATTGAGCTAAACGAAGTTTGAAACATCCATGAGAAATCAAATTTGGTATTTTAACAAGTCAACAATACATAATTATACAACTTGACACGTGCGGACAAGGTCCGGGCGTGTCATTACACTTATCCCAAAACAGTTGTAAAACCTTTTTAAAACAATTTATATTTGAAAACATTTTAAAAACATTTTGTCCCTAGTGGCTAAGCACTGAAAACAGGGCCACTCACAGTATTGGGAGATTCGTATACTCCCAAGCGCTCCATGTAGCTTTAATCTCCGGTGCATCGCCGCATTCGATTATCCGGAGCCCTAATACATGGAAATATATGCTAGCTTTCATAGTTAAATTTATGAATGCACCTATGAGGCTCTAACATGATCTATGACTGGGCTTGAATGTGATTCGGGGCTTAGAGAAGTGTCCTGGAGGTTCCAGGGTAAAAATTGGACACTTGATGAAAATTTACGAAAATGACCCTGGGGACCCGTGGGCCCCACACTACGGGCCCAGCCCGACCCTGATCTGGGCCAGGCAGGCCCCTCATATTGTTGGGTCAGGCTCGGCCTGTTTTTAGGCCCAAAAAGCCCCTCCCATGTGAGTTGGGCCGAGCCCAAATTGGTTTGGGCCTAACAAGGCCCAACCGCCCTGATTTGGGCTAAAAGGCCCAGTCCGGTGCTAGACTGGCCCAAGTCCCGCTTGGGACCTGTGCATTACATGCATATAGGTTAGGAATTGTGTAATGTTTAGTAGTTCATACTTGAACATTGGAATATATCCAACATTCAATGTTGTATATAGGCACTACACAAATTAAAGGAAAGCAAACTATTGGCGAGGATCAAGAACAAAACAGTCGCTAAGAAAAGTGAGTGGATGACTAACTCAAAATTTTCTTTTATACTTGATTTAATATTTTTGGATTTAATGCTTTGATTTGCTTGGATTTCTTAAACTAAAGTATTGCTGAGTGAATTTATGAGATTTTATGAAATCCTACTATGTGACGAAGAAATTTATTTTTTTTAACTTGTGGATTGAGAAAGGAACCTATGATTTGAAAAATGTTGATGCTAGTATCTTATGTGATGAAATGGTATTGTGGAAAGGCCATTTAGGTCGTAAGCTTGTTACTCGTAGTAGCCCCAGGAGGGGAATTTATCGTTATTGCAGTAACTAAGTAGCTTGCAGACCACCTTTTGAGGGGTTTAGGTGAGTGTGGTTTTTGTCACGCCTCGACCAGCCCGGGTCTGCCACGTGACAACCGTCGCGCTACCTCGAAATACGTGCCGACCACCAGTGGACTGATTTATAGGAATACCTACGCAACAGAAACCGCTAAGCCTATGCCACGGACGTCTCCTAGCAAGCCTCCAATCTATTTGTTGACCCTGTACGCGGATCTGCATCCATCCACATTGGATACAGGTGAGTGACAGAGGATCAATGAATCTCCATCGGGGTTAGGGAAATCAGGGGTAATCCAAAATAAAATAATAATAAAATAAATAAATTTGTCTTCAAAATCTCTTTTATAATTCTCCAAATGAGAATTAGATTTAAAACCTTTAGAATAAAAATATACTAAACGGGTTGGCATCTAATACACTGAAGGCACGACTAGCCAGTCGTATGCCTTACTGCACTAAGGGCTATCTCTTTTATTTTTAAATTCATTTTCTCATTTTCTCTTTCTCTAGCCCGTTCCCTTGGTGGTGCCCATCGTTGTGATAGAACACAGCTACCTTGAGACCTAGCGAGCTTCCCTACGCACCTCTCCTAGAGTCTCTCATCACCGTGCCCCTCAATAGGCGGTCCACGGCTGAGTCTCATGCATGCTCTCAAACTCGGTCCATGCTCCCATATAGTAGAGTACCGAGGAACCCACTCAGTCGCTCATCTCGCATCCCATCCATATATTTATCATATATATATATATATTTAAGGCATTTAAACACACACACAAGTATTTATATTTTAAAATCATCCCACCCTCTAAGTGGGAGTATCACAAAATAAAAAGTGTGTGTCGTGGATTACTTTTATCCCAAAATAGTTGTAAAACCTTTTAAAACAATTTATATTTTTAAAACATTTAAAAATGTTTGTCCCTAGTGGCTAAGCACTGAAAACAAGGCCATTCACAGTATTGGGAGATTCGTATAGTCCCAAGTGCTCCATGTAGCTTAACCTCCGAAGCATCGCTGCACTCGATTCACCCGGAGACCTAGTACACGGAAATACGTTAGCATTCATAATTAAACTATGAATGCACCTATAAGGCTCTAACATGACCTAAGAGAGTGTTTGGAAGTGTTTCGGGGCTTAGAAAAGAGTCCGGGAGGTTCCGGGGTAAAAATAGGATACTTAATGAAAAATTACCAAAATGCCCCTGGGGCCCGTGGGCCCCACCTCGGATTGGGCTGCCCCACGCGGGTTTGGGCCTAAAAGGCCACCGGAGAGGGTTTAGGTCAAGTTCTACGCGAAATTGGGCCCAAAAACCACTCCCGCGAGATATTTATATATTATATTAATATAATATATAAATATCTAAAATATATTAATATAATAAAAAAAATCTAAACAGGGACTCGGTCAGTCCCTTCCTCGTTTTTTGCACCCGTTTCTCCTCCTTTCCAGGTACAAACCTAGACAGGCGATCCTCATGGCATTTATGATAGATTCGTCGAAGCAGAAACGAGAAACACCGGTCCAATTTCCGTAGATCTGAGGTTTAGCTTAAATTGACCAAACTCAGATCTACTTTCATCCGGTGCACGAAAATGCATGAAAACGGAGTATAGCGTAGATTAAGGTGAGTATGATAACGTACTAAAAACTCACCTTATTTCACCGGCCCAATGTCCGTAGATATGAGTTTTAAATTTAAATTGACAAAAAACTTCAAACTCAGATCTACCCCAAACCGATACATCGAAATGCGTGAAAACTTAATATAACGTAGATTGAGGTGAATAGGATAACATATTAGAAACTCACCTTGTTTCATCTGCCGATTTGTCTGGATTTGCCAATTGTCCAAAATGCCTCCGTTTGGCTCCAGAGAGAAAAAGAGAAAAAGAAAGAAAAAAGAAAAAGAGAAATGAAGAAAAAAGCTTCGGTTTTCCTCTATTTATAGAGGAGCCTGACACCGGGTCTACTCGGGCCCCGAGTCAAACTTTTTTCCTTTTTTCTAATTTCTTTCATTTCCACCCGTTGGCTAAATCCTTTGATTTCTTGTGCCAACGGGGCCCATAATTAATTGTTAGGGACTTAATCGGAGGTCTTTTTAACATTTACTAATTTCCATGCACGATTAATTACTTTATCTTCCAACACCGTGTTATCCTAATTTTCACATCTCTTCTTAATTAGATACATCTGGATCGATTTATTGTCCACTTAATACGCCGTCTTACACTATTCCATTCATATGAAAAAGTCGTATTAGGTCCAAGTGTGTCAACTCTCTCCTCCTTCTAAAAATTTCATCCTCGAAATTAACTGAGGTAGCTTGGGGAGGTTTGGCTTCCGTTCGAAGCCCTCATTTCATTTTCGAATAGTGTTCGCATCATTATTCGCTGCTAAAATCCACCATGCTTCCGCTGCGCGCTCTGATCATTCTCTTTCTCAAGAGTGGCTTCATCGCTCTTCTACTCTTGAGTTTGAACCTCGTCTTTTTCCTTAACATAGCCTTCCCTTATCCAATTATAAGTTAGGCGTTCTTCAGTTCAGTTGTGACACTTTGAGGTTCTTCCTCTACTTCAACCGTGCTTACTCGATTCTTTCACCTTGTCCTTATCCTTTCTTAAAGTCTCTCTTGACGAGACTATCCTCTTGTTATTTCTGAGGTTCCACACCTCTTACTCTTCTTAGGAGTTCCTTTTCCTTTCCATTGCCACTGCCTCTCACTTTGAGGCCATTCTCCGTAGTGTTCCTCGTTATTTTGTGGTCTTGTACTTATCTTTGTAACCAAGCTATCGGGAAAGATCTTAGCTTAACTCCCTCGCCTGCATGACGAGGATGCGGTGAGTTAGTCGTCTTTCCCCCTACCTTGGTCTTATTCAATTTCCTTTGTCACATTTATTCTCTTCCTTTCTGATCTCATTCCTTTCCAACTTCATGGTGTATGAGTCGAGCTCCTGTACACACTGGCCCACACTTGGCCACATCATAACAGAAGGCATGCCCTCTCAGCTCTCACAATCTGACCAACTCTTTGACCGCCCATCACAATTACACATAGGGCCCTCGGCCCATCACATCACATACAAGGCCCGCGGCCCATCACATCTCTCATCCTCTCTGGGATGGAGAACTCTGAGAGGTCTCATGCTCTCCCCAATCACACACTAGGCTGGTCCTTTCGGGTGGTCATCATAGAGATTTTTAAGATCTCAATCTCTGACCCTTCCTCTCATGGGGACGCCTCACATGGCTCCCAAGTTATTCATACGTGAGCCTCGACCTCATACCCATCCATGCCATTTCTCTGGCCTCTTAGGCTTTTCTCTTGTCTTTTATGCCCTTTGGGCCTCTTAGGCCTCTAAAAAGGGCTTTCTTTCCCCACTGACATTCCCGTCAACACGGGACGTAGCCGATCGCATCTGTCGCAACGTTATCCGAAACGACGACGGATTTGGGACTTAAGAGAATTTTACGGAGTCGCCACTAACCATTTTTGTTTAGGTGCGGTTAGTCACCTATTAAGAATCTACCTAACTTAGCATTGGCCGTTAGATGGCGTACTTAAGCTGGGTAGGTCCCGGTCTGCGGAACGGAGAACTGGAGTCGGGAGTACGGTTACGTGCGGGGAAGGATGAGCACCCCCACAACGCCCGTCAAGATGACGGTACCGATTAATTTAATAATATTTAGGCCTTAAAAAATGTCTTTATAATTTTTCTTTTTTGTTTGATTTTTTTTGTTCTTTTGTATTAATAGTTTTTTTATTTTTATTATTCAGGCAAACAAAAACAAGTTTCAAAATATTATCTTTTTTATTTTTTTTGACATTAGTGAAAAGTTAAAAGAAAATTATGTTTCAAAACATCTCATTTTTTATTGTAAGAGTTAAAAAAAAAGTAATTTCCAAAATAATTTTTCCTTCTTTTTTAGCTTTTTGAAAAGGAACGAATTTTAAAACACCTTTTTTTTTTTTATGTTCTTGAACAAAAACAAAATTTATTGGTTTTATTGCTATCATTTTCAAATCAATATTTTAGGAGGAATATCAAGTAATATCTTTTAATTTTTGGTCTTTTTGAAATTCCAAAGTTCATTTTATTCAAACAAGAAAAGCTTTTATTCCTTTTAGGAAATTGCACTTTTATTAAAGCCAACAAATAATACTTTTTTTCAAAAAATACATTTTATTACCTTTTTTTTTTGAAATAGTTTTCTTTTCATTTTTGTTTTTTTTAGGATTTTTCGTAATTATTATCTTTATTAGATATTTAAATGTTTGAAGTGCAAAATGCCACCTTATCAATTTAATATGAAAATAGTGAGGATTTATCGAGGCCTATTATGAATCTCGCTCAATTCTGGGTCCGATTCAAAGTGGGTCTCTTACCTAAGAATTCGGACTAGGTGTCAATTTTCATCCTCCCAAACCGGATTCCGTGATTGAATCCTCATAGCTTAAACTATATTTACAAATATTTGTTCAAAGGTTATTTACCGATTTCATTCAACTTGATTATTATTACATTATCTTTGTTAGTTTAAAATTGATTATTATTTATTATTTTTTTTTAAAAAAAATTTAATACCCATAATTTATTTAGATGTCTAAATGCATGGCATGTGAAATGTTATCTTACTAATCTTAAAAGTAAGGATAGTAAGGATTTTATCAAGATCCGCCATGAACCTCGCCCAATTCTGGGTCCGGTTCAAAGTGGATCTCTTACCTAGGAACCCAGATTGGGTGTGAATTTTCACCTTCCCAAACTGGATTCCATGATTGGACCCTCACTATCCCCGCATATCATTACTCGCGTGGATGACAATAATAATATGACAACAAGGAATGTGAATGCATGTCTAAAGGCTTACAATTAATCAATTTTTATTATTTATATTTATCATTATCACATCAATTTTGGAGAAGTTTCCTCGATTAAAATTTTTTATTACCAACATATCTCTTTTTATTCTTATTATTTGTCCAATAGATACTTGATTCAACTCCATCCTTTTTCATAAAAGTAATAAACAAAAGAAAATAGACTTGTCCAAAAAAAAAAATTTGTCCAATGTTTTTTCGTTGATCCTACAAACTCCATGCCCAGCACATGATAAATCAATCATTAAAAGAACTCTTCTAAAGTTGGAAAATGCCAAAACTACGAGAATGGCAGAATATGGGAGGGACATTATGACACACCCGGACCTAGCACGACTTTTCGTACAAACGGCATAGTATAAGATAGCGTATCAACTAAACAATATGTCGGTCCGGCTGTGTCAAGTTTGAAGAGAAGATAAGCTTAAGACAAGACGAAGTTGGAAGATAAAATAATTAACCATGCATGGAAATTAGTAAAATGCCAAAAAGACCTCCAAATAAGTCCCCAGAAATTTATTATGGGCCCCATTGGCACAAGAAAGTAAAGGATTTAGCCAATGGGTGAAAATGAGAGAAAGTTAAAAAAGGGGAAAAAGTTTGACCCGGGGCCCGAGTGGACCCGGCGTCGGGCTCCCCTATAAATAGGGGAGGGAGCCGAACCTTTCTTTCATTTTTCTTTTCTTTTTCTTTCTTTTTTTCTTCTTTTCTCTCTGGAGCCGACCGGAGGCATTTTGGACAATTGGCAAAGTGGGACATGCCCGGCTATCAGATCAAGGTGAGTTTTCAGTATGTTGTTCTTCTCACCTCGATCTACGTTTTGTTAAGTTTGCACGCACATCCATGCATCGGTTTAGCCTAGATCGCAGTTTTCAGCTTTTGACCGGATTAGATCTTTAAATTCAAATAAGTGGATTTCGGACCGGTGGAATAAGGTGAGTTTTTAGTGGGTTATAGTATTCACCTTATTCTACGTCCCATTCCGTTTTTACGCATTTTTGTGCACCGGGTGTGAGTGAATCGGAGATTTAGTCAATTTGGGCTAAATCTCGGTCTACGGGAAAATTGGACCGGTGTTTCTCGTTTCTGCCTCGGCATATCCGTTGTGGATGCCATGAGGATCGCCTCTCTAAGTTTGTACGTCGAAAGGAGGAGAAACGAGTACGAAAACTGGGAAAAAGACCGGCCGAAGAACTGGCCGATCGAGTCCCTGTTTAGATATTTTCAATATATTATTATTATATTAAAAGATATTTATATATTATATTAATATATTTTAGATATTTATATATAATATTATTATATCTTAGATATTTATATATTATATCATTATAATGTATAAATATCTCATAGGAGGGCTTTTTGAGCCCGATTTCGAGTAGAATTCGGCCCAACCCGTGTGGGGCCCAGCCTAGTCCGGGTGTGGGGCCCACGGGCCCCCGAGGGCATTTTGGTAATTTTTCACCGAGAGTTCGATTTTAACCCCGAAACCTCCCGGACACTTTTCTAAGTGTCGGGCCCGGCCCGAGTGGCCCATGGACCCCCAGGGGTATTTTCGTAATTTTTCACCAAGTGTCCAATTTTTACCCTGAAACCTCCTGGACACTTTTCTAAGCCCCAAATCACATTCAAGCCCAATCTTAGGTCATGTTAGAGCCTCATAGGTGCATTCATAAATTTAATTATGAATGCTAATGTATATTTCCATGTATTAGGGCTCCGGATAATCGAATGCGGTGATGCACCGGAGGTTGAGCTACATGGAGCGCTTGGGAGTATACGATTCTCCCACTACTGTGAGTGGCTTAGTTTTCAGTGCTTAGCCACTAGGGAAAAATGTTTTAAAAAGGTTTTACAACGGTTTTGGGATAAGGGTAATCCACGACACACACTTTTATTTTGTGATACGCCCACTTATGGGGGTGGGATGATTTTAAAAATACAAAAGCTTGTGTGTGTTTACATGTTTTAATATTTATATAAGAAATAATAATAATATTATTATTATTATGATTATCGGGGTACGATGCCCCTGGAAGAGGAGTGATTGAGTGGGATTCCTCGGGGCTCCAATTTGCGGGAGCGTGGACCGAGTTTGAGAGCATGCATGATACTCAGCCGTGGACCGCCTATCGAGGGGCACGGTGAGTCGAGCCTGGTTGGGAGAGACGCGTAGGGAAACTCGCCAGAGCTCCAGTTCACTGTGTTCCACCACAGTGAGGCACCACCGAGGGAACGGGCTAGTGTATGAGATAAAGAGAAAATGAATATGAAGAGAAAAGATATAGCCCTCGGTGCAGTAAGGCAATACGACCGGCCAGTCGTGCCTTCAGTGTATTAGGTGCCAGCCCATGAGTAAATAATTATTTTAAAAGATTTTAAATTTAATACTCCTTGGGAGGATTTCAAAAGAGGTTTTGAAAACAAAATTTATTTTATTCACTCCTGGAGGATTTGACACAGGAAGTGTTGAAAACAAAGTTTTTAACTTAATTTATTTTTATTATTATATTTTGGATTACCCCTGTTTTCCCTAACCCTGATGGAGACTCATTGAATCTCTGTCACTCACCTGTATTCCATTGTGGATGGATGCAGATTCGCATACGGAGTCAGCTTTAGAAAGGAGGCTCACTAGAAGGCGTCGGTGGCTTAGGCTTTGTAGTTTCCGCTGTATAGGTATTCTTTAAATTATTCCACTGGTGTTACTTATAAATATAATATTTTATTAAATGATTTCTAATTAAAATTTTAGTTTTGTTTGCAGCAATGGTATCCATTTCAATGCCTTGCGGTGCCTCGAATGCGTGGCTGCAGACACGTACTTTGAGGTAGCGCGGCGGTTGCCACGTGGCCGACCCGGTGCGGGTCGGGGCGTGACACATTACAACTGAAAGAACTCTTATTGCAGAAGGATTTTAGCTTTTGATGCAACCAAAACAATTTAAGTCAAACCATAAAGTTTCAGCTCACTCTCTCGTCTCCTCTTTTTCAACTCAAAGAAAAATCTGTACAAAACCATCTTCTTTTACCTACCACTAACACTTAATTGACTAATCTCTCTTCTTTCTTTTATTTTACAGATCATCTACCACACCTAGACTAAGACCTATTCCTCTTTCTTCTTTTTTTTTGTTTTGACCCCACTCCCACCATTTTATTAATTTATTTTTTTATTAACCTGCTTTAAAACAAGTTCTATTCATCTCCACCCCACCGTTTACTTCTCTTTCATCTTTTTGTTATATATCATACTTATTTATTATTTTTTTTATGGCCATAATTTCTTATAAAAGCCATTGTCCAAGAGAAAATACTTAAAGTTATTACAAACGAAGAGCATCCATGACCAAGCCAATACATTGATAATATTTAAGAAAGTCACTGACAAAAGATCATCAAAACGTGAACGTGAAGATTGGAAGCATACCTACAAACTAACCAGACCCAAAGTGCCACAGAAGCCGTGAAGCCCCTCTGATGTTGACGTAGGAGACTTTCAAAATCCCCTTTCTTCTTTCACCAATTTTATCTATTGCTCTTCTTCTTCTTCTCCCGTGCGGGTTGCTTTTAGGAGATTCCCAAAGATTCTTTGGGTTTGCAATGGAATTGAAAGATGGCCAGGCCAACTTTTTTTTTTTAAAAGAAATTCTCCTTTTGAATCCTTGCTCTCTAAAATCTTCTCCTTCTAAACATCTCCAATACCTCTCCATCTAAAAAGAAAACTAAGTATTTATACTAGCTAACTAGGGTATTTACAGGACTTTTAATTAAAATAAAACACATGAGTCCAAAACCCAATTATTTGGCGTGTAAAAGCTCGTGAGCAGACAAGTAGTGGCGCCTTTTCAACATTGTTCTGGGGCCGCTTCAGCTTGACTTTTTCTTTACTTTGTTTTGTTTGAAGTTAAACTTCACGTGACTTATCCTTCATAAAGACTTTTGTGCCAGCAATTATTTGGTGTCATTTCAACATTGGGGCCGCTTTTGCTACATTTTTCTTCGGTTGGCCCCCTCTCTACATTTTTCTTTGCTTGGCCCCCTTTTGTCTCCTTTTTTTGGTTGGTAGCAATTATTTGGCTTTTTATTTCAACATTGGGGCTGCTCCTTCTCTACATTTTTCTTCGTTTGGCCCCTCTCTTTACATTTTTTTTCTTTGCTTGGCCCCCCTTATGATGATGCTTAGCCGAAAATGGGAAAAAGTTAGTATGAGGTTTCGAAAGAATGGTTCAGCAAAGTTTTTTAGTTCACAGAAAAGTTGGATTTTTTTATTGTTCCTGGGACCAGGCCTTATGGTGGAGTTGATGGAGTGGATGACTGGAGGATGAGACCCTGACGGTGGCTAATGGACAAATGGTCTTATGGTAGAGAGGGATGGAGTGGATACTAAACTTTCGGATGACTGGAGGATGAGACCCTGACGGTGGCTAATGGACAAATGGTCTTATGGTAGAGAGGGATGGCCAGTCCAAATGGTTTTTTTTTGCTCTCCTTTTTTTTTAGGTTTTTTTTTGGCTTTTTATTTTCAATGTAAGCTACCTGTGATTTCCGTGATTTCTGATAGCTTCTGTTCTCTTGATTAATTGTTGGCTTGAACTTGCTTCAAAATTCAAATTTTTTCCTGACTGCGTGGGAGTGATTTCTGCAATATAAGTGTCATTTTTTAATCCCAACTTGGCTGATTCATTGCCTTTTCCTTTTTATTTAATGCAGGTTAATGCAAGTTGACAATAATCCCTTTTGACAATGTTCAGCGGAATGATAATCTGGGATGGTCCACCATTCTTGATGTTTGCCGATAAAGGGAGCTACTCAGCACTTCTTCCGCTGCTCTTTTTTTCTTTATCACTTGGTCCTTTTTTTTTAACGTTAATTGAGACTTGTTTTTTTTGTAACTATTGGGCCTTGTAACTACAATATGTAACTTATAATCTTTTCTTTTAATGAAATTGGGCACTGGTTTTAATTGATATCTAGTCCAATATTTTTCAAACAAGTCCTAAGTAATTATAGCCCAATGATAATAAAAAATGAAAATATAAACAACAAAATAAGAATAGAAAAAAATAATAATAAATTAATAAAATAACAAGATGAGAATATGGTGTCTACAGCATCATGTCGTGATCGCTGCATGCTCTTTATCTTTGTTTTTCCCTTCACTATGACTTCCTTTTCCTCCTTTCATCAACAGTACTGTTTGGGGTTTTTCCTTATCCCCATCTTTATCCTTTTTCTTTCTTCTCATCAATCCTCCTACATCCCTTGTGGGGTCCACCTTCCTCTTGGCTTCCCTTCAACATGAAACAGCGTAATTCATGCGCGTTACACTTTGTAATTTCTTCATCTTTGCATTCCTCTCTCTTGAGGTATCTTGTTCTCCAGTTAACTTGACCTTCTCTCTGGTCTATTACCATCTTTAGGCATTACTCTATAGCTCTTGTCATCTCCATACCCTTTTCTTTAGGGTTACTCCATATCCTTTCTCTTCTCCATACTCTTTTACCTTAATTCACGTGATCTTTCACGTCTTATCTAAGGTTTCCTTTACCTTGGCTTCATTCTTCCTTTTCTTTGCTTTCTTCATCATTCTTATCTTTATCTCTCTTTTCTTCTAATACCTTTGCTCCTCTTGGGTGTTACAATTTCCTTTCTTCTCCTTACATTGGCTGTGCTCACAGAAGTTCATGAGCTTGATCAAGTTCTTTCCTTATCCCCGTACTCCATCCATCGAGTACTCGGGGCTCTCTCTTGTCATCCTCTCTGTCTCAGTTCTCGCATCTCTTACTTTTCACATGTGAGTCTCTTTTTATCTTAGTCATTCTTGGCTCTTAATCCCTGGTATCTCTTCTTTGTCTTCAATACATGGTTTATTTATTGCAGACAACATCTTTCTCTATCATCCATTGCCTCACAATCTTATCCGCGCCAAGCTAACTCCATTTTAGCTTGGTTTAACTTCATCTCCACATTCTTTCTTTACCTATTATTTTTCGGGTAGGTTATCTTCAAAGTTAGCTTACTCCCCTCCTTCTAAAAATTCAACTTATCCTTTATGTTCCTTGACTCCTTACTCTTGATTCCTTCTATCTCACTTTACTTATTTGTTCTCATCCTTTGTCTCATTCGGTTCCAACCATTATTCTGGTTTATCCTTATTCTTTTTTCGACTGTTATCTAAGTCGATCCATTTTCCTCCTTCTTTGTATTTGATTATCCTTAAAGTTTCCATCATCATCATTATTCTTGTCCTCGTTATCCTTTCACCTTGTTTACTCCATCATGTTTTGGTATCCTCACTTCTTTATTTCTCTTTTCTTCTCTTCCATTCATTCTTTACCGATATCATCCCTTAGGATATAATCATCTTCATTCACTTGTTTTTTACGAATGCTTCTTCTCTTATGTTTTCTTCAATTTTTCTTTCTATCCAACCTCCTTATCTCTTCTTCTATCACTTAAATAATCAGGGGTTTTTCCTTTCCTTTCTTTTCACCAATTCACACATTTAACCCTTCTGTTCTCTTCTTCCACAATCAATAGTCGGGGGTTTCCTCTTCCTTTAACCAATTTATATCCTTGACCCCATTTTGCTCTTCAGTTCTAGCCTCTAATAATCTTTGTTTATTCATTTCTTTCCTTTGACTTATTCGTAGTATGATATAGTGCCTTGGCTTAACTCACATTTGGGGTTCATTATGTAATACCCGTTCTAAATTACTGTTTTTCTTAGTCCGTCCGGCATGCATCATTTAGTAGGAAGACATGGAAAATATAATTTAAGCCTTATTTAAGTTATGGATAGAATATAAATGGAATTAAATGAATTGTTGGAGAATTAGTAATAAAATTAAAAGTTTAGACTGATTTTACAAAAAATTTACAGAGAATTTAAAAATTTTGCTGCCAATAGATTAAGAACAAATTGTCTGAAGAATAGAATTAAACACTAAAAATTTTATTACACTGACTTAGGATATAGATGGAATTTTTGTGATTGTTGGAGGACAAAATGGGAACTAAGAACAAAATTTTCTTTTATGGATTTAATCATATGATGACAAGTGGCAAATTATTAAGAATGGATGGCTAGGATTTGAACAAATTTCTCCACCCTTTTAGTCTTGAAAAATTTGACCATGATGAGAGAAAAATCTAGAAAATCCATGTAATTATGTAGTTGTCTTCAACCTTGAGAAATAAAGAGCATGCCGGCTCAGTTTGCTTAATATTATCAGATAATGTTATGAATTTTAAAATATAAATTAAGAAAGGTATAAAAATGGTAAAGATTGCATAGTTAGGAAGTTTGATAAAAAAAAATTAAATGAAAAATGAGAAAGAAGTTTAAACAGATATATTTTACAATCGGTAAAGAATTTAAAAATTTCGTTACGCGTAAAATAACTCGAGAGGAGTTGAAAAATAATTCTAGACAGTGTATGGGGTTTGAAACTGACTAGGGACATAACCGGTATTTTTGAAAAGTTTGGGGGCAAAACCGTCCAAGGGGGCAAAATGGTCATTTTGCTAAGTAATTATTATGGTCATGTGCATGGCACATGACCAATGGCCATATAAAATGGCCTTGTCCGGCCATTGTTCTTGAAATTTCAAGAACAAGTTCCAAATTTCATTTTCCATTTTTCCTATCATTTTTCCTTTTCTAATTCCACCATTTTCAACCTTGATTTTTCTAATTAAGTCTATAGAACACCCCCCCCCCCCCCAAGTTTATACTTGAATTAAAGCTCTCATCAAGCCTAACAAAAGCCCTCTATCAATTTTGAAGAATTTGAGTTTGGGTGGAAGTAATTTGGAGAGAAAGAGTTAGGGTTCATGTTGGAGTTTGAAAAATCATAAGGTAAGCATGCTTAATTTTGACTTATGTTGTAGATTTTAGCATGCTTATTATGGGTATGGAGTCAATTTTGCATAAATTTCATTGTATGTTTATGAATCTAGAAAATTAGAAAAGTTATGGAGAAATTTTAAATTTGAGATTTTCTAGGCCAAATTGGATTCATGGAACCTTAGGATTAAAATATGATGTTCATGGAAGCTTATTAAACTAGGAAATGTCATCAAATTACATTAAAAAGGAAATTTTTTATTTTTCAATATTTATTTCGAAAATTACAAGGAAAATAGCATTTTTGTCATTTTGGAATTTAAATGAAAATGTAGTTGTTTTGAAGTAAATTTGATGTGAAAATGTTAAAGGAAAATGTTGGAAAAGAAAATTGTGGAAATTGGGTGAAATTGGACCAAAGGCTGAAATTTTTAATGTGCCATAGCTATGGGAAATTTTCAACCTATAATGGAATAAATGTGAATTTTGAAGAAATTAGATTGGAAGAATATTAGTGAAAAATACTAATTAGGAGTTAGAATTATAATTTATTGCATGGCATTGCATTTAGATTAGACTTTAATCAAATTTAGCAATGGCTATAGAAACTAAATGAGTTGATGAAAATTAGGAGTTCCTACACCATCAAAGGAAAAGGAACCGGGTGAGGACGCTCAAGAATAGCGAGGACCTCACTGTGAGTGGATAACTAACTCAAATTACTGTTTTATTGTATTTTTATTAAATATTATTTTTCTGAAATTATTTGCTATCTATATGTGTTAAATGATGGGATAATGAGAAATATATGGCCCATGGAATGTGATGGCTAATTTATGAAATTGGTTTTGGGAAATATTTTGTAAGAATAGTTTTAAAACAAATCTCTATTCTTGTTTTTGAAATAAATGAAAAAAAGGTTTTATATGGTTTTGAAATGTGCCAATTTGTAGAAATGAAAACAAAGGGTTTATAAGCCATCACAATTCCGAGATGTTACTATACGGTGGCCTCCAAGGGAGGAATTTTGTTACTGCAGTAGCTAAGTAGCCACGGACCGTCTTTTGAGAGGCGTGGTGAGTGTGGTATGTACCTTGACGGGAGGCGCGGAGGGAAACCCGCAAGGTAATTTGAGTCCGTCTTGTGGTATCCACCGTTCAAGATGGGACTCACTACTCAGTTGTCGGCCTCGGCCAAGGCGACAACGTGAGTAAGGAATTGACGGATGAACTAGATAATACATGGGCCAAAGTTTATGAGATTTTGCTTTAAGTATATTTATGCTCATGATGTTAAATTTTTATTGCCTTGTTACAATTATCGGTTTTCATATTACTGTTTTATATGGTTTTATTATCCACTCACTGAGTAACTCTGTTACTCACCCATGTTTTTAATAAAATATTTTTCAGGCTATAGATACCAACCGCGCTCGTAGGTACGTTGTGGTGGGAGAACTGCTAGGCTTTTGGCTCTAGTTTGACCGAGGGTGAAAAAGTCAACCTTTGTATTATTTTTCAAAAATTCGTGTAGGACCCACCGAGTAAGTGAATGTCGGTTTAAATAGCTATTTCACCGTTTTAATGTGTCTAATAATATTCGAGGCTATTACCGTATTTTTCTGAATCCTGTAGCTTGGTTTAAAAATTCACCGAAAAATATGTCGTAAACCTAATGGCATTTTCGTAAATATCATGAAGTTTTGGTGCTTTATGTTTACATGAATTTTTATGCCATGACAGTTCGATATTTTATCTGTTTTGAATTGTCTGCATGTTAGTTAAGTGTTTTAAGTATTAAACTGGATGAAAACTGTATAAGAGAAAAATTGGTAAAATGACCATTTTAGCCTTGCAACCTTTGAAGTGTATTCTAACCTAATAGAATGCATTTCGAGGGTTGCGGCAATTGTTACGTGCCCAATTATGGTGTCGGGGCGTGACACATTATGCTCAACTTTCTTTAGCTAACATCCGTTTCTAAGTCTTTTATTCACTTTTTTTTCACTATATCTTCCTTAATCCTCTTTCTAGGCTTCATTTAATCTCCTTTTTATGCTCTTCTTTAACTTATCTGTAAGTTACCTACCGAGGTTTTGTCTCGAAACCTAATTTTCTAGTTTTATTCTTTTACTAATCCTGGTTAGCCATTTGGAGTTATTAACCTATGGTTCATTATGACATTATCGCTAATTAGGGTTAAAGTTTTCTAGTGATAGGTTATATTTTTCTTCTTTTAAGGAACTACTCCTAGTTAGCCTATACTTAGTGCATCAACTGAACTAAGCCTCTCTCTCTCTTCTAGGCCTTATTCATCTTTTATTAGCCTAGGATCTTCTTTTACCTAGAGTTTTATGCTTTTTTTTTTTATTAAGAAAGCCTCCGCACTACATCACGACATTTCTTTATCTTTTGTTTAAGGGTTTGCCTTTCTTCTCCTTTCCATTTCTCCTTTTTCTTTTTCACCAGTTCCTTCTGGTGATGTCCTTTCAGTTCTAAGGAATATTCTCTTTATACTCTTCATTCACACATATATAGGCGTTCCCATCATTGCTATGCATTTCCCTCTCTCTGTTTGCTTACTTCCCATTGATCTTGACCATGATAAGGTCCTTTCCCATCATCCTTTGGAAATCTCCTCCTTCTTACTCTCATTATCAATCAATGATAAAGGGTAGATCACCTTTAACCCCTTAGAAGTGCATGTTTCTAGCTCATCTCTCTCTTTATTTTGTTTCCTCCATCTTCATTTCCTTTCTCTTCTTTCTCCAATATCTTCTCTTAACATTGGTATCCAATGGTCAAACAAGTAGTAACTGACGTACTACTCGTTAGCCATCTGGATGTGATCACTTTTCATTCTCTCCTCATTATCCGCCTTATTATCCTGGCCTTATTTCTCTTCATCGTTTCCCAAGAATGGCTTCTCTGTTGTTTCTCTTCCCTTACTCTTCCTTTTTTTGTCATCCTTAAATCCTTTAGGGTTTTCTCTTATCAATCTTTTTCTCATCCTGAAGTGATTCTCCCATATCTCACCTCATGATCTGTACTCACTAGACCTTTTCCAATTTCCTTGGATGTTTCTTCTCAATTTGCTTCAAGTGGTCCTCTTTCGTCCACCATATCCCATTTCTTTCACCACTTACACACCACTGTGTAAGTACAAAAGAAGTCAGTTAGTCCTTGCTGTAACTCCTCTCTCACCTCATGCCCAATTCTAAGCGCATCATCCAGGCAATCTGTGGGCTCATCCCACCGGATTTGCCAACCTGTGGACTCATTCCACCAGGGTCACCACAGTGTTGGATCAGGCTTAAGCACCTCACATGTTACCTCAAGGCCTAGGCGTTTGACTACTAATGCACTGCAGCATTATTTGAACCCTAGCCACAAAGGGTTTTCTTACTCCTTATGGGCTCCTCCTCGATCCTTAGTCCGTTTGCTCGGATGCTTCATCTCACGTCCTGAGGTTTTTGGTCAACCACGTCCTCCGTGATCGACTTTTTTGATTTCTTTCATCCCAACCAAATTCTCTCTCCTAGGCTACACACTAATTGTGTAGAGAGCGAGAGAAGTGAGGTTAGCGATCATGCACATTAGGCCAAGATGGGCCTTGGCCCCTTGCCTCGTTCTAGCCGTTTCACATCCTCCCTAGTCTTACACGTCACTAATGTAAAGAATAGGGGAATGTATCTAATTTAAGTTTCAAACTCATTGTTTACTAGCGAGTCTCGATGTTCACAACTTCAAGGGTTGAGCATTGAAGGTTGTGGGCACCAAACCAGTTGTCTTCACTGGTAAGCCTCTGACTAGGCTATCTCGAAAGGTCGGACGAGTTATCATCTACCTCGTCAGCTCAAGGGAAATACCATCCCTTGCATGGTTTAGCTGTCGAGTAGGAAGAACAATCATAAGCTGAAGAATTGATTTTGGGGGATTTTCTTGGAAAACGTGTTTTGCTTTCACGAATCTCGAGAAAAAAGGCGGTCATGGCATCATCTCACCTGAAGACCATACTCGAGAAGTCTATTTGGTGGCTTGCTGCTAAAGAAGGTATTCTAAGAATAGGTTTGATCATTTATGACGCTTTCGAGTGACTACCTACTCAAACTCCGGAGTTCTTAACCTATCTAATCCATTGGCTTCGAAAACGTTTGGAAACGTTTGAAAATACTTTGAAAACACTTTATAGCTTTTGAAAACAGTTAGAATCGTTTAATCGCTCTGATAACATTAAAGTTGTCACGCTCCAACCCACCCGGGTCGGCCATGTGACAACCGCCGCGTTGCCTTAAAGTACATGCCGGCCGGTCACGCACCAAAAGCACCGCAAGGCATTAGAATGGATATCATCGTTGCAAAACAACTAAAATTTTAATTAAAAATCATTTAATAAAATAATAAACTTTAAAAGTATTTACCAGTGGACTGATTTATAGGAATATCTACGCAACGGAAACCGCTAAGCCTATGCCATCGACGTCTCCTAATGAGCCTCCAATCTATTTGCTGACCTCGTACGTGGATCTGCATCCATGCACATTAGATACATGTGAGTGACAGAGGTTCAATGAATCTCCATCGGGCTTAGGGAAAACAGGGGTAATCCAAAATAAAATAATAATAAAATAAATAAATTCGTTTTCAAAATCTCTTTTATAATTCTCCAAATGAGAATTAGATTTAAAACCTTTAGAATAAAAATATACTAAACGGGCTGGCATCTAATACACTGAAGGCACGACTGGCCGGTCGTATGCCTTACTGCACCGAGGGCTATCTCTTTTCTCTTTGAATTCATTTTCTCGTTTTCTCTTTCTCTAGCTTGTTCCCTCGGTGGTGCCCATTGCTATGGTGGAACACAGCTACCTTGAGACCTGGCAAGCTTCCGTACGCGCCTCCCAGAGTCTCTACTCACCGTGCTCCTCAATAGGCGGTCCACGGCTGAGTCTCATGCGTGCTCTCAAACTCGGTCCACGCTCCCACATATTGGAGCACCGAGGAACGCACTCAGTCGCTCATCTCGCATCCCATCCATATATTTATCATTTATATATATATTTAAGGCATTTAAACACACACACAAGTATTTATATTTTAAAATCATCCCACCCTCTAAGTGGGTATATCACAAAATAAAAAGTGTGTCGTGGATTACCTTTATTCCAAAACAGTTGTAAAACCTTTTAAAGCAATTTATATTCTTAAAACATTTAAAAATGTTTGTCCCTAGTGGCTAAGCACTGAAAATAAGGTCGCTCACAATATTGGGAGATTGGTGTACTCCCAAGTGCTCCATGTAGCTTAACCTCCGGAGCATCGCCGCACTCGATTCACCCGGAGCCCTAGTACACGGAAATACATTAGCATTCATAATTAAACTATGAATGCATCTATGAGGCTCTAACATGACCTAAGAGAGTGTTTGAAAGTGTTTCGGGGCTTAGAAAAGTGTCCGAGAGGTTCCGGGGTAAAAATCATACACTTGACGAAAAATTACCAAAATGCCCCTGGGGCTCGTGGGCCCCAACCAGGATTGGGCTGGGCCCCACGCGGGTTTACGCCAAGTTTTACGTGATGTTGGGTCCAAAAACCACTCTCGCGAGATATTTATATATTATATTAATATAATATATAAATATCTAAAAGATATTAATATAATATATAAATATCTAAAAATATATTAATATAATAAAAAATATCTAAACAGGGACTCGGTCAGTCCCTTCCCCGTTTTTGCACCTGTTTCTCCTCCTTTCCACGTACAAACTTAGGCAGGTGATCTTTATGGCATCCATGACAGATTCGCCGAAGTAGAAACGAGAAATACTGGTCCAATTTCTGTAGATCTGAGATTTAGCTTAAATTGACCAAACTCAGATCTACTTTCACCCAGTGCACGAAAATGCATGAAAATGGAGTATAGCGTAGATTAAAGTGAGTATGATAACATACTAAAAAATCACCTTATTTCGCTGGCCCAATATCCGTAGATCTGAGTTTTAAATTTAAATTGGCCAAAAACTTCAAACTCAGATCTACCCCAAACCAATGCATGGAAATGCGTGAAAACTTAAGATAACGTAGATCGAGGTGAGTAGGATAACGTATTAGAAACTCACCTTGTTTCACTGGCCGATTTGTCTGGATCTGCTAATTGTCCAAAATGCCTTCGTTTGGCTCCAAAGAGGAAAAGAGAAAAAGAAAGAAAAAAGAAAAAAGAAAAAAGAAAAAGAGAAATGAAGAAAAAAGCTTCAGCTTTCCTCTATTTATAGAGGAGCCCGACACCGGGTTTACTTGGACCTTGGGTCAAACTTTTTCCCTTTTTTCTAATTTCTTTCATTTCCACCCGTTGGCTAAATCCTTTGATTTCTTGTGCCAACGGGGCCCATAATTAATTGTTAGGGACTTAATTGGAGGTCTTTTTGGCATTTACTAATTTCCATGCACGGTTAATTACTTCATCTTCCAACACCGTCTTATCCTAATTTTCACATTTCTTCTTAATTAGACACATCCGGACCGACGTGTTATCCACTTAATACGTCGTTTTACACTATTCCGTTCGTATGAAAAAGTCGTATTAGGTCCGGGTGTGTCAGTTTTAGCCTTGATGGGAGGTACGGAGGGAAACCCATACGGCATTTGTGAGTTCATTCTGTGGCACTGCTGAGCAGGATGGAACTCAGTTACCCAGTGTCGACCTCAGATCGAACTCAGTTACCCAGTGTAGAACTCAGGCCAAGGCAACAGCTTGGGTAGAGGAATTGATGGACAATATGTTCGACCCATGGACCTATCTTCTGGAAATCTCTGTTCCTAACTGTTCTTTTATATTTCTTTTATATTACTTTCGAATATTTGAACTATTAAAATATTTGAAATCATTCTCATTTTTGGTAAGATTTCAATATTTCTATTAATAATTTTCCTGGTTATCCACTCATTGGGTACTTAGTACATCCGTGTTCTATCTTAAAACCATTTACCGGCAGTAGATGTTTTCCACGTTGTTAGGAAGGTTGCGGTGCCAAAGGTCCTATACCTAGGAAGAGTTTGACTAAGGAGGTAAAAAGTCAATATTTTGTAATACTTTTCAAAAATTCACTTAGGTTTCACCGAGGGTATATATGACCTTTAAACTATCTAGTTATCTTCCTTAGTACGTCCTAGAATATTTGAAACTATTGTGGAAATTTTTTGAGTACCATAGATTGGGAAAATATTGTAGAAAAATATGTCGTAAAATCGAAGGGCAGTTTCGTAAATATGTGCAAGTTTGCAACTTGAATTTTTATTTCAATAATTGTTATTAGATTTTTGTACCGAATGATTTTTTGTTCTTATTATCTGTTGAAACTTGAGAATTGCATGATTGGTGTGTGAAAATAAGATGTAAAATTTCCATTTTAGTCTTGTAAAACTTTGGGGTGTATTCTAACGTAATAGAATGCATTTCAAGGATTTGCGGCGGTTGTTACATTTTCGATCACTGTGTCGGGGCGTGACAGAAAATATATAAAATGAATTGCGACCAACTTCGGGCTAAGGAAATCTGTTTCTATGGGGATGCTAATCGCACAAATTATTTTTATTGATAAATGATTAGATGTATAGCTGTCAAAAGCTGACTTGAACCCGAAAGCCTAACCCGACCGACCTGAACACGAAACTAAACTGACCTGGTGTGACCAAAAAAAGTAAACAACCCGAATCTGACCAACCTGAAACTCGATTGACCCGAAACTGGATAAACCCGAAATTCGATTGACCCGAGAATCTAACCCGAAAAACCCGAGAATCTAACCCAAAAAAATTTGACAGACTAATGAAATACTCCTTCTGTCCCTATTTATCTGTCCCTTTCTAGAAGTTTTATTTGTCCATTTTTATCTGTTCATATCCCAGCATTAAATTACTAATTTTTCAAAATTATCCTTTCAAACTACTTTCTCTCTCTCTTAAATGAATATTTTTATTAAATAGGAGAGAGAATTAAAGAGGAAGAGAGATAGTGATAGGGATAAAATAAGAAAGTTAAGGTAAATATATATGAAATTTTGTACTATAACTACTTTTTTTTGCCTAGTGTGAAACGGTTAATTGGGACATACAAATAGGAATATATGGAGTAATTTTATATACCTCTTAAACTCCAAATTTAATAAATAAATTTGATAAAGAAAATAAAAATAAATAATGGGAAAAATTTTAATCAAAGTGAACTTAAAAAAATATTGTTTCATTAATTAAATTTTTAAAATTTTATTATTATGATTGAATTACATGAATTTATAGAATATTATTACTTAAATTAATAATATTAATTATGAACATTATTAAGGAAAATTTAAGAATTTACAAAAGACTATGTTGATTTCATCATTATTGATCATATCAAGAAATAAACTTTTTCACGTGAATGACAATTTTCTATACTAATTAAGAACGTTTATAAATTATAGTAGTAATTAATAAATTACTAATGTTCATATCAAATTCGTGAATTATCTATCCAACAAAGAGCATCTAAATATTGGAAATTTGAAATTAAAATTTTAATATGTTGCCATATATTTTCTCTTTATAATTTAGTTCTCGCCAGAACGAATAATTTAATGGGAATATTGCCGAATGCAGTGTGTGTACAAGTTGTTGTATTATGCAGAAATGGGTGATGATAATCATTAATCACTATAGAGTATAATATATATAGAAGTCTTACAAAGGAAATGACAAAACAAAGTCATTAGCAATAAGATAATAAGATACTAGTGTCACGCACCGACCCCCAGGCCCGGCCATGTGACAACTGCCGTACCACCTTGTCAGGCGGGCAATCTAAGATGGTACAAGGCAAAAATAAAGGAGTATACGAGCAATATATGAAAACATATAAGAAATAATATATAAAATATTATTTAAAATATTTATAAAGTGGAAGTGGCACGTTTTACTGTGCAAACATGCAGCGAAGAAAGATAATACATATAATAACGTGCACTACTATTCTGAGCCAAGATTCATAAGGAAAAAGGGTGGCACCTACAAAACCGTGTCCTCAGTGATATACTGGGATCACTGACCACCTGGACGCCTGTCGTCCATAGCCTGAAGACCTGACAACAAAAGTGAACGGTGTGAGTACAAATATATATGTACCCAGTGAGGGACCCGGTTATAATGACCGATCACCTCATGCTGAGGATATGAAATAATCCAAAATTCATTTATTAAAACATTTAGTAAAATCATATGAAATCCCACACCAAAACAAATATCAAATATTAATAAATGGGCTGGCATTTAAAATCATCCCAAAGGTACACCCGTGCACTTGGGTGCCCCGCTGGACCGTCAAGGGCTATCTCATAGTTCAAATTCTTTATCTTTATTCTTTGGCCCGTTCCCTTGACGTTAGCCTTGCCGTGGTGGAACACAGCAACCTGGAGCCCTGGCGAGCTTCCCTACGCGCCTTTCCCAGGGTCTCGTCTCACCGTGCCCCTCAATAAGCGGTCCACGGCTGAGCCTCATGCATGCTCCCAAACTCGGTCCGCGCTCCCGCATATATTGGAGCACCGAGGAACCCACTTAATCACTCATCTCCCAGGGGCATTGTACCCCTAATAATCATAATAATAACAATTTATAAAGTCTTTTGAAATTCTCACCCTTTAAATCCTTTATAAAACTTGTGTGTGAGGGTGGACAATTCATACCACAAAATGTTGTAAACATTTAATAAAGCAATTTATAAAATAATTAGAAAACGGTTGACCCTCAATGGTCAACCACTATAATCCAAGCTACTCACAAGTAAGGGAGGTTTGTATACTAAAAAATAAATCCCCACGAATGCCTAAGCTCGCATGCTAGTGCTTGACTGACACACACGGACCTAGCACGACTTTTCTGTACGAATGAAATAGTACAAGATGACGTATTAATTAAACAATGGGTTGGTCCGGCTGTGTCAAGTCAGAAGAGAAGTTAAAATTAGGATAAGACGGAGTTTGAAGATAAAGTAATTAACCGTGCATGGAAATTAGTAAATGCCAAAAAGACCTCCAAATAAGTCCCTAGAAATTTATTATGGGCCCCATTGGCACAAGAAATCAAAGGATTTAGCCAACGGGTAAAAATGGAAGAAAGTTAAAAAAAGGGGAAAAAGTTTGACCCGGAGCCCGAGTGGACCCGGCGTCGGGCTCCCCTATAAATAGGGGAGGGGGCCGAACCTTTTCTTTCATTTTTTCTTTTCTTTTTCTTTCTTTTTCTTCTTTTCTCTCTGGAGCCGACCGGAGGCATTTTGGACAATTGGCAAAGTGGGACATGCCCGGTTATCAGATCAAGGTGAGTTTCCAGTATGTTGTTCTTCTCACCTCGATCTACGTTATGTTAAGTTTGCACGCGCATCCATGCATCGGTTTAGCCTAGATCCAAGTTTTCAACTTTTGACCGGATTAGATCTTTAAACTCAAATAAGTGGATTTTGGGCCGGTGGAATAAGGTGAGTTTTTAGTGGGTTATAGTATTCACCTTATTCTACGTCCCATTCCGTTTTTACGCATTTCTGTGCACCGGGTGTGAGTAAATCGGAGATTTAGTCAATTTGGGCTAAATCTCGGTCTACGGGAAAATTGGGTCGGTGTTTCTCTTTTCTGCCTCGGCATATCCGTTGTGGATGCCATGAGGATCGCCTCTCTAAGTTTGTACGTCGAAAGGAGGAGAAACGAGTGCGAAAACCGGGGAAAAGACCAGCCGAAGAACTGGCCGATCGAGTCCCTGTTTAGATATTTTCAATATATTATTATTATATTAAAAGATATTTATATATTACATTAATATATTTAGATATTTATATATATTATATCATTATAATGTATAAATATCTCATAGGTGGGCTTTTTGAGCCCGATTTCGAGTAGAATTTGGCCCAACCAGTGTGGGGCCCAGCCTAGTCCGATTTTAGCCCCAAAACCTCCCGGACACTTTTCTAAGTGTCGGGCCCAGCCCGAGTGGCCCATGGACCCCCAGGGGTATTTTCGTAATTTTTCCTCAAGTGTCCAATTTTTACCCCGGAACCTCCCGGACACTTTTCTAAGCCCCGAATCACTTCCAAACATTGTCATAGGTCATATTAGAGCCTCATAGGTGCATTCATAAATTTAATTATGAATGCTAACTTATATTTCCGTGTGTTAGGGCTCCGGTTAATCGAGTGCGGCGATGCTCCGGAGGTTAAGCTACATGGAGCGCTTGGGAGTATACGATTCTCCCACTACTGTGAGTGACTTAGACTTCTCTGTCTAGCCACTGGGGAAAAGGGTTTTAAAAATGGTTTTTAAAATATAAATGTTTTTCAAAAGATTTGGGATACGGGAAATTCACACACACACAACTGTCTGCGATATACCCACATAGAGAGTGGGATGTTTTCAAAAGAAAATATAAATACTTTTGTGTGTGTGTTTTTATACATTTTAAATATGTATGACTTATATATATATATATTTTTGAAATATTATTGTTATGATTATTGAGGGTACGATGCCCTTGGGAGATGAGCGATTGAGAGGGTTCCTCGGGGCTCCAATTGCGGGAGCGTGGACCGAGTTTGAGAGCATGCATGATACTCAGCCGTGGACCGCCTACCGAGGGGCACGGTGAGTCGAGCCTGGTTGGGAGAGGCGCGTAGGGAAACTCGCCAGAGCTCCAGTTCGCTGTGTTCCACCACAGCGAGGCACCACCGAGGGAAAGGGCTAGAGAGATAGAAAAGAGAAAAATATTATAAATGAGAAAAGAGATAGCCCTCGGTGCAGTGAGGCATAAGACGACCGGCGGGTCGCACCTCCAGTATGATAGAGATGCCAGCCCATTTTATATATACATATATATTTATTTATTTATTTAAAGTGTTTTTTTTAAAAGAAGGTTCTCAGCAAGAGAACTAGAAAAGAGTTTTTAAAAGAAAAATATTTATTTTATCATTATTTTATTTTATTTTATTTTGGATTCCCCTTATCTGCCCTAACCCAGATGGAGATTCTTAGAACCTCTGTCACTCACCTGTATCCAATGTGGATGGATGCAGATTGGCATACGGAGTCAGCGATAAAAGTGAGGCTCACTAGGAGACGTCGGTGGCTTAGGTTTAGTGGTTTCCGCTGTGTAGGTATTATTTTAAATTAGTCCACTGGCATTGTTTATAAATTAAATATTTTATTAAATGATTTCTAAAAATTTTAGTTCTGTTTTGCAGCGATGATATCCATTTCAATGCCTTGCGGTGCTTCTGGTGCGTGACCGGCCGGCACGTACTTCGAGGCAGCGCGGCGGTTGCCACGTGGCCGACCCGTGTGGGTCGGGGCGTGACATTGACCTCGTACAATCACGTACCTAAATAATCAAGTTGAAATCTAATTTGATTAATAAGGCAATTGGTTAACAATTAAACACCAAGGCAAGATCTAACTAGAGTTCCTAAGGTCTCGAAATAAGATTAGATAAGTCTGAAAGTCAAAGGAAGTAAATTGGGGTCCTGGGGTGCAAAATTACCATTTTGCCCCTAGGACCCGAATTGGGAATTTTTTTGCAACCTGGGTGGACCTGGGGCCTGGTACCAAGCCAACTAGGGCCAGGTCCATTCTTGACCTGAGGCTTGGTACCAAGCCGACCCGGGGGCGGTTCCACACTGCCTCTAGGCCGAGATTCGGCTATCCACCTTCCCTAGCTCGTTTTGAGTTCAATTCAACTCCAATCAATACGAAATTCGAAATACATACTCTTCAACACTTAAAATAAGATCCTACAACTTCAAAAACCGATTTAAACAACCAATCATCCAAGAATTTCAAATCAAAACTTTAAGATTGTAAAAGTTCATGGCAGCAACGAAAATTCAATTTCAATTAAGCATAACTTTCAGCTCAGACAACGAAATGAGGCATATAAGCTATCAAATTAAAGCTTAAAGAGTCTAGAACAATATACCAAAATCTCAGCCAACTACTACGGTTGAATTGAAAGATATGAGCTGATGAATAAACTGTCGCCGAGTTGACAGTTTTTGAGATTTGCAAAATTCTTGAGAGATTTGATGTTTTTGATCTTCAAACAAGCTAAAGGAGTTGTTGTTGATGATTAAACAAGATGGATTGAAGAGAATAAATCAGTAGGAAGGTGAGGGAATTCAAAGAGGAAAGGAAGAGAAGAGAGGAAAAGAAAAAGAAGTAATAACCATGCAAAGGGGGGGTCGGGTAACCGACCTCCCTTTTCGATCAGCTAGGCTGGAGTCAACCTTTTAAGGTTGACTTCAACCAACGTGGTCCCCACTCACCTCGGTTTTCGTGTCCAAGTGCCCCCAATTTGACTCCGGACTAAAATTCAAGGTTTCTAAGCTGGAATTTTAGCTAAAAGAAGCTCAATTGTCTAAAGGAAATCCAAATTTGATTTTCTTGGCTTTACAACTATATACAACTTCACGACTTGACACGTGCGGATTGGGTTTAGGCATGTCGACTAGGATTAGTGGACTATGGTGGCCACAGCCACATGACAGTCTGTATGGCCTATTGACTATTGGCTATTTCTTTCCGGCTATCCTATTCATCGACAAAAAAAAAAGCTTTTAAATTTTGAATACTATAAGAAGGAAACTGGTAAATTTTGTAATTGTATGCCAAAATTTTGACTCCTTAGTTTATAATTGTATGCCAAAAATTCTGGTTAATTAATTTGTGATTATACGACAGATAATTCATAAGTACATATTAATGATATTATGAATCATGAATTATTATATATCAATTATAATTTAGAAATGAATTAGTAAATAACAAAGACGCAAATATTTATTTTCTTTAAAACTATAGATAATTTATAGAAAAATTTTAAAAAAAATTATAAATATTACTAATTTAATCAATACATTTATAAATTACAAATTTAATTAATTTAAATATGATTTATAACAAATTTAATAAATAATATTTTTGATAAAATCTCTCTTAAGTATTAATTTGTAAAATCAAAACTTTAATTCAATTTAAAATAATCGAGAACCCGAATAACTTAAGAGTTAAATCCGAAAAAATCAAATCCAAATGACATAAAATCCAAAAAACCTGTAATCCGAAAGACCCGATGGTCAAACCCGAAACCCGAACCCGAAACCCAAATGACCAAAAACTCGACAAACCCGAAGACAAAATCCAAAAAACCTGAGACTCAAAACCCGAAATACTCGAAAATCTCTTTATACCCAAACTGATCAGACCTGATTGATCCGAACCCGAAACTAACCCAACTTACTTGATTTGACACCTCTAATTAGATGTGACCTGATCCAGCCCGTTTTGCCTGGAATAGTTTTGCTTCATCCAAGGTGTGTTTCCAGCCCGCACATGTATATTACTCGTAATTTTTAAATTTATATTTAATATAATATAAAAGTATTATAATATTAATATTTTAATAAATTTTTGATATATTCTATGGCTAAATTTAATAAAACTATTTTTTAAATCACATTTAATTATAATGGGGATGGGTTGATCCTCAAAATTCATGTCAAGTCTGAGGCCATTTAATAAGTTTGGGCTGACGGCCCAAGCCTTGAACTTGTCTATTATAGTTATAAATCCTTTTTTATCTTTTTTTTTAAAATAAAAAATTTGAGATTATCAAGATTTAAACCCTAATTACAATGAGGGGAAAAAAGAAAAACCTATTCACTGAAACCTAGCAACTCATTCCTATTTTCTATGATTTTGAAAGAAAAATAAAAACATACCTACCCCTTCCACGACTCCATAGCCTTAACAACCCCTTTTACAAGTTTATATTTGATGGCAGTCGATTTTGGTTTAATTTATGGTATAAATCTCCAATTTAGATTTGAGAATTGAGAAAGGTAGAGAATACTAGATCAAGAGAAGGCATGCGCAAAAGAAGAAGAATCCATGTCCATGTGGATGATCACTGGCTTGAAGATTTGTTGACAGAGATTCTCCTAAGGCTGCCCATTAAGTCCTTGGTTCGCTTTAGATCCGTAGCAAAAACTTGGCGATCTCTCTTACAAACTCCCAGGTTTGTTTCTCAACATCTTGGCATTAGCAAAAGGAAAGGGCTTCTTATTTACAGTCAAGATCGAAGACCAAAAATTTTGGGCTTGTTACAACTTGATCAATCACTTGTCTCTTACGAAGATTTCCCACCCCAAGAGCTCCAACATATCCATATTTCTTATCATTTCTGTGTCTATGATGGATTATTTTGTATATTTGATGTTTCCACTGTTGGTTTTACTCTATGGAATCCTGCCACAAGAGACTTTAGAATTCTTCCCAAATTTCCAAGGAAAAGAAAAGGGAAAGTTATAGTTGAGATCGGATTCGGACGGGGTTATTCCTCAAATGATTACAAAGTGATTTGCATGTGGAGAGATTCCAAAGATTATTGTGCAGAAGCAGCGGTTTACACGCTGAGCTCTAATTCTTGGAGGATGTTAGAAGATGTCGAGCTCGAGGCCATTAAAAACCTATATATACATATGGTATTAAGCTACGGTAACACCTTCGTAAATGGTGTTTATTATTGGACGGTATTCGACGCCCCTGGTAAGAAAGTCCTTGCATTTCACTTTGACGAGGAAGTTTTTCAAATGATAGATTGGCCATCAGATGGTTCCGAATACATAAAGGGGAAGTTGCTTCCACTACCTCAACATGGAGGACGTATCTCTATATGGTCTCATCATTATAATGGTAGCAGTGTAACTAATGAGATTTGGGGGTTGGACGATGACGGGCGAAGTTGGAGCAAACTATTAACGATTGGACCTCTTCCAGTAATTAGAATGTATGGGTTTTGGAATGGTAAGGTACTTGTAAAATCCCTACTTGGGCAGCGTAATTTGTTGCTTTACGACGTTGATACCGAGGAATTCATAGATCTTGGGAAGACTAATACTCGTATCATTGAGGTTTACACTTATGAGGAAAGCTTGGTCCCTATCAAGCTTTGATTACATGGATGGAAATCGTCGTCTGCACCTTTTCTGCACCCCATTTTCTACCCTTACTCGCACATTTTCATTTTCAGTCTGATTATCTATATCTATGCCGATGAAACGGTACTATATTATGAATGCACTGATGTTAATGTTTGATTATTATATACTTGGTTCTTCTGGTCTGCTTGAATTATAGCATTTTCATTAAGCTAATTAAGTGTCCGCTCGCGCTCATCACTAAAAAGAAAAAAAAAAGAAAAAAAACGAAAAAGTGTCTACTCAATTACTTTCATGAATGTTTTAGCTAGGTTCTATTCAACTGATGAAATCTATACACCAAATTATAATTACTTGTATCTTTTTTTCCCTTTAATTTGCTGCGATTTTGCTCTTGCTAGCAGTTCGTTATAATTAGTACGATGGAGATCATGATCGGAAGCCAAGTGATTTTAGATGATTTCTATATCGATAGATTGTTTGCACATATTGGTTTCAGAAGGAGGAGTGGTGCCAGAGCCATGTGAAGAACACAATAGATAAAAAGTTCCTACATATAGAATTTCTATATGTGAACTCATTCTCACCGGAAATTTATGAACCCTAAGAAGTGAACCTCTTCAATATAGAAACTCTAGGGCTCTTAATCCTTCTACGCTTGAAATTCATATTCAAAGGCTGGTCCATTTGGAGTTGGTCAACGGGCTTGGATAGACGGACAGCCCTTGAACATGTTTACCAAGATTCAAACCCTAATCACTGAATTAACCTTTCAGTCGAGATAGTTAGATGTTGGAATTTAAGCACACTAATTAATTAAAGAGCCGATCAACACTTTATTGATAGATTGTCTGGTGAACTTGCTCTACACGAAATTGGGGGAGTTTTTCAAAAAGAAGGAAACCCAGTCGCCTTACTAGGATTGATCTATCCCTTACACGACTTAGTAGCTTTAATTTATATATAATCCCATTTTATAGGTTTAGCCTTCATAAACAACCTATTAAATAATATATAATAAAGAATTAAAAATCTGATTTCAGTTGGTTTGGTAATCTCCAATTTAGATTTGAGAGATGGAAAAACTAGATCGATGGACAGAAGGCATGCGCAAAAGAAGAAGAAGAATCGATGTGGGTTATTGGCTTAATGAAGATTTGGTGAGTGAGATTCTCCTACGGCTCCCCATCAAGTCCTTGGTTCGCTTCAGATGATGAGTAGCAAAAACTTGCCGATCTCTCTTACTAAATCCCAGGTTTGTTTCTCAACATCTTAGCAATAGCAAAAAGAAGAACAAACGACTAGTCGTTTATAACGATCAAGATAAGGAGAATTTTTATCGCAAACCACTTCTGCGATTGTTCCAGCTTGATCAATCACTTGTTTCTTACCAAGATTTCTGACCCCAAGAGCTCCAACATATCCGTGGTTCTCATCATATTTATATCTGTGATGGATTGCTTTGATATTACTCTATGAAATCCTACAACCAGAGAAACAAGACTTCTCCCCAAATTTCCATGGTGTTTATTATTGGAAGGTAAACAACTTGAATAATGTCCTTGCTTTTCACTTTCGAGACGAGGTTTTCCAACTCAGATTCTCCTGTGCGCAACGAATACTGGAAGTTGGTACCTCATGAATCTCGTATCTCTTTATGGACTGATTGTTATGAAGTTGGCAGTTGTGTAACTAATTATGAGGTTTGGGTGTTGGATGATGATGGACGAAGTTGGAGATTGGGCCTCAACCTGAAGACATGACGATTTTGGGATTTTGGAATGGAAGGTACTTGTAAAATCTGTACATGAAGATTTTAGATTGATGCTTCGAGACCTTGATACCCAGGAATTTACAGATCTTGGGACTGAAGGCATTGTTTGGGTTTATAGTTATGAGGAAAGCTACTAGTCCCTATAAAGCTCAAAGCCCGAAGAAAAAAATATATTCAGTGCTAGTATTAGTACGCGACTATATAATAATATATAAGAAAATGGTTGATTAGGATTGTTTATAAAAAAAGGTTTTACACCCTCAAATAATAACGTTTCACCTTATATTTATTAAAGTTTTCATAAAATTTAATTTATAATAGACCTTATTATACATAACTATTTCACTAACAAGCTTATATTTGGTCAAAATTTAGTCCCAAGTTAAAGAAAAAGAGATTTGTAGGGTAAGTCCTAAAAATTATATATTATTAGGGTATATGATTTTAGTAATTGTAAAAAATTTTTTGAGTTTGTAAAAAAAAAAGAAGTAAAAATATTTTTTATTTAAATAATTATGCATGTTGTAGTATATTATTATAAGGTTTTATAAAAATTTAAAAAATCTAAGGTGGCACATTATTTTTTTTAATTGCAATAATAATAATATTATTAAATTAAACCTTAATAAAAGAATGGACACCAAGCCCATCCAAATACAAATCACGAGCATATATAAGAGACATCTCAAAAAAACCTCAAATAAACCCGATCACTCCAAAGGCCAAACCATTGAACCGAAAACAAAAAAGGAGAAGAAACAGAACTTAACACAATAAAAAAACCACTCACAACCCAGCCCCGCCGCCATCACCACAGAGAAAACAAATCTCATTGAAAAGCCATCACAACAAGAGCCAACACGCGAACCAAGAGTCACCTTGACATCCGGCAGACTACGCAAGAGAGAATCCTTGGACAAAAAGGAATTAACCAGAGGCTTAAAAGTAGCAACATCAATCATACCGAGTGAAAGTTCAATATCACAAGAGGCATTCAACATGAACCCAACCTCAATTAAACAGGGATGGGGAGGCATCAATCAAGAACGAAGAAATTCCCAGGGTCATTGAAACAAAACATCACAGCCTTGGAGCTAAACACCCGCAGATTCAAATTAAAAGGACCAAGAATCATGAAGAAGCAAAAAAAAAAAGGAAAAAATCTTGTTATAAGATATTCTCCTCTTCTATCATATCTTTGAGGTGGCACATTATTATTAGAGGATGTAAAACCCTTCTTTTATCTCAGTTAAATTTTTACTTATAATATATATATATATGTGTGTGTGTGTGTATATATAGTAGGACTCCATTAACGTTATTTTTTTTGGTATAATCACAGGTATCCGCTGAATTCGTTTAACGATCATGTTTGAGTCATGTCGGACCCCAAATGAGGGGAAGCTCTCCCAAATCTATTTTCCCTATTCACAATACTCGAACCCGAGACCTTATTTAAGGGGTATTGAATTCTTTCCACTCAATCCAACAAACAGTTGTTGATACATACTAATGTTAATGTTTGATTATATACTTGGTTATATATTCTAGCCTGAATAAAAGCTTTTTTTTTAATTTTTTAATTATCAAGAGTGTCCCTGAGTAGTCTTAGGATGTGAGACTAAGAGAGAGTGAATTATCGCATTTTTCTCAATACTAATTAATCTATAATAATTCCGTTGAATTATTGCATGGTAGCTATCGAGAGAAATAGAACAGAGTGGGATATTTGTCACCCATAGAGAGGTGAAGGAGGATGTTGGAATCCTGTTGATGTTGGCCCCTTCGTATCTGCGTGGACACTCCGGTGTTTCTTTCACTCTTGATGCATACTCTCTTAAGACTTTTATCTCCAATAAAACTTCTTTGTCTTTAAAAAAAAAAAAAAAAAAAAACAAAAACAAAAACAAAAACAAACAGTTCTCTATATGTAGAATTTCGGTATGTGTATATAGAAATACTTTTAGATTACCTTCTAATTGATTACATTATTAGTATAGAATTTCAATAATAATAATAATAATAACGTGAGAGACGGGCCCACAGAACCTTTTACTGGTCCGCCACCCACTCTGGACTTGGCCAGCAGTGTCACCACTACTGAAGATATTGTCCCTTAACCCTTGCAAATTCGAGTACTAACGTGCGTGCATGCAGCACTCATCTAACCCAAGCCACCAAGATTTTGTTGCTCCTATGCGCATGCCTCTCACCAACTGGGCTCACAAAAAAAATTAATAATATCACAATTTGCAAGAATTTTAAATAGGTTAATTATATCCACGAAGTTACATTGGTCTTAAAACCAATGAATAAAAAATTAGACCGGTGCTTGAACCGATGAGGCTAAAGGTTCAATGGTTCAACCGGTTCAATCAGTTCAATCGGTTGAACTATTTAGACCGATTATTTGAATATTTTAGTTTTATTAATATCTTAAAATATTTAAATTTCAAAGTTTCAGTTAAAAATTTTTATAAATTCATAAAAAATAAGAAAAAGTATAAAATATTAGTGCATCACATAATATAAATAAATAATACAAATGATTTTGCATCACAAATTAAATTTTTATTATAGGAATACATTAGAATAAAAAATAAAAAATTTAAGGTCAAAAATTCAAAATCAAAAGTTCAAACATAATAAAAAAAATAAAATTTGGACTTCTCATTAATTTGGGGTTTTTGTTGATTTGGGTTAGTTAATTAAAAATAACTTAAAAAAATAAAAAAATTAAATTTTTTACTAAACCAGTTCAACCGGTTCAATCGGTTTAAAAATGGTTCACTATAAACCTGGGTTAATGGCCTTTAACGGACCGGACATATGGTCGATTCCCAGTTCAATCGACCGGTCTGGTCCAGCCTGATTTTTTATTCCATGCCTAAAACCCCAAGGTACTTACACAAATCCATCTTATCAAAAATCTCACAATTTAATTTGATCATCACAAATTATGCACACAACAAGATCTTTTGCAAAATAATTAAAACTCCAAATTATAAGTTTCCGGACATTTTTGCAACTTAACTACCTTTAAGCATCAAATAATAATCTTAGCATTAAACAATCATCAAGATCACTGCCCAATTTCTCTTAATCTCTCATTGCTTACCTATAATTAATCTCATTACCTCAAAATTTCATCATTTACTTATCATTACTAACCATGTTCCTTGTAACAAATCATTCAATATTTCTCTAATCAACTCTTTTGTCTATAATATTACCCCAAGTTAAATTACTAGATACTTTACAACTCTTAGTTAATTTCAAAATTCCAATCCTCCAAGCTATTGAAAAAAATCCATTTCTTATTTCCACAAGCAACTTTGTCATCAATAATAGTCTATTCCCCAATTAATCACACTCCCACAATAGTAAACCATAACTACCTCACAACCAATTTCTCAACTCCAACACTTCAATTCACGTCAAACACACAACACATTCTCAATATATATATATATATATCTCAATTGGTTAGAGGCGTGCGCATAAGAGCAACAAAACCCTTAGTGACCTGGGTTCGAGGAATGCTGCAGGCACGTTGGTACTCGAATTTACGAAGACCAAGGGATAATACATTGAGTAGTGATGATACTGGTGGCCGGGCCCAGAGTGGGTGATCGGATCAATAGAAGGCTCTGTGGGCCTGTCTCTCACAAATAATAATAATAATAATAATAATAATAATAATAAAACTTTGAATACCGTGAATATATAGCTCAATAAATTCTAGTACATACCAAGAACACATTTATTATGAATTTTTGAAAAGTGTGTCTAACATATTTGAAAAAATTAAACATAAGATAAATACTTATATATTTGATTTTTCCGCTCTTGGTTCTACGCTATGGAATTCTGCCACGAGAGAATTTAGGCTTCTTCCCATCTTTTCAAGGAAAAGAGAACTGCAAGAGAAATTATGGTCGAGAATGATTCGGACTGGATTCTTTGTCAAGTGATTACAAAGTGATTTGCATGTGGAGAGATCTGAAACGGTTTATACAAGCAGCATTTTACACAATGAGCTCTAATTCTTGGAGGATGTTAGAAGAATATGTCGGGGCTATTAGAAACCTATACATTTCTATGGTAATCAGATACGGTAACACCTTCGTAAATGGTGTTTATTATTGGACGGTATTCGACGCCCCTGATAAGAAAGTCCTTGCAGTTCACTTTGTCGACGAAGTTTTTCAAACGATGGATTGGCCACTGGCTAGATCTGAATACATATGGGAAGCTGCTTCCACTACGTGATCATGGAGGTCGCGGCTCTATATGGTCTCATCATTATAATGGTAGCAGTGTAACTAATGAGATTTAGGTGTTGGACAATGATGGGCAAAATTTGGGCAAACTATTAACGAATATTGGATCTCTTCCTGGAATTAGAATGTATGGATTTTGGAATGGTAAGGTACTTGTAAAATCTCTACTTGGGCAGCATAATTTGTTGCTTTACGACATTGATATCAAGGAATTTAGAGATCTTGGGATTAATACTCCCAATATTTAGGTTTACACTCATGATGAGGAAAGCTTGGTCCCTATCAAGCTTTGATTATAGAATTAAACAGTATAACTATAACTCCAATAATATTGTTGGTTTTTCTAGTAAGCTGCCTGAATTATAGAATTTTCATGATGCTAATTAAGCATAATACCATTGACGCTCGAGTGTTTATCTACTTTCATGAATTTTTTAGCTAGGTTCTATTCAACTGATATTCTTGATTCTATTATGGAATTATAGAATAATGAACTTTCACACCATTGCCCATTTACCTTATCTTGAACACAAGTTTATGTTTGAAGAGAATTAATGGAGAGAGAGATAATTAAGGATTACTTGGTTTGAAGTAAACTTGACTTACAACTAGGTTAAACTTATGTTTTTTATAAAGGATTCTCCACTATATATAAGGAGCCCCATATCCTTTTGTATTATCATCCCAGCATACAACTCATTAACAATGGTATTTTCTCTCTTTTTTGCAATAATAAAATTTTTGTTGCTTCTCTTCTTATCTTATTTCTTGTCCTTTATTGTTCTTCAATATACAATATTTCATAATACATTATCAGTACAAGGAGGCTCTTTCAACGTTTAAGGTTTAATCTATTCCCTTTGACCCTATTGATTTCAATCTCAAAGGTTACAATATTTGTTTACTTTTATCTTTTAATTAAATGATATCAGAATTTGTCATACAAAATATTGAAAATATTTTTCTCTATATCACAATCCGAAGTTGTGTAAAATTCTTTATTTACACCTAAATTGTTCGAAAATTCTTGGAGAAGTTAATTGGAAATTAACTGACACTTGTAGTAGTGAAATTGGATTTGGTTATTTACTTATTGACACTTGAAGTTGTCATACTAATTATGCTAAATTTTTTTAGTACTCTTGTTGACACTTGAAGTTGTCATTATTAATTACTAGTTTTTGAAACCATCCTTTATAGAGTTATGGTCAACATTGAGAATTAGAAATTTCAAATCTTGGATGTGAGTGGAAATAACTATTTATTTTGGTGATTTTTATTTTTGTGTTATAAACTGACATCGGAAGTTTTTATAGCAATTTTTAATTTAGTGCTCTTATTGGGTAAACCTATTGATACCTAAAGTTATCATGATTTTGATATTAATTATATGTCTAGAAAAATTCTATCTAAAGAATGTAAAACTTAAGTGGGACTGTTTGTGACCTCTTCTTTCTTTCCTGGGAATTTAGCTAGTGTAATCTTTTTAGTTTTTCACATTGATATTGAGGATATATACCATGGATAGAATTTTTTTGTGCATTTGACATTTGAAGTTGTCAATATACATACTATTAAATACAATGCATTTGACACCGGAAGTTGTCAACAAAATGCAATGGGAAAAGAGAAAAAGTGAACAATTTGTTTACTTGATAGTGCTACAATACATATTGTGTTGTGTAATAAAGACTTTCTCAACTATGACATTGTTCAATGCAAGTGTCCATACAATATCTGGTCTAATTAAAATTATAGATGACTATGGAAATGCCACAATTATTTTGCCTAGTGGTACTATCTTGCATATAAACGATGTATTACTAAGCGGTAGATCAAAGAGGACTGTACTTAATTAAAATGATGTTCACCTTAAAGGGCATCATCTTGAAACAATAAATGAGCACAACAAAGATTTTCTCTACATTACTACTTACAAAATGGGCTAGAAGACCATCCATGAGAAGCTAGAAGCTTCTAACATGGAATTGTATTTTTTCCCCATACGAGATATAGGATCATATGCTATTATGCCCTAGAACATGATCGCCTTGGTCATCCAGGAGCTATGAGGATGTGTAGAATTATCAAGAATACTAAACAGCATCATTTAAAAGAATCTAAGGTCCTAATGTCTAAATATTATATTTGTGAATCTTGTTCACAAGGAAAGCTCATTATTAAACCTTCAATTACAAAAATTAATCATGAAACAACATTATTTTTGCAGAGAATTCAAGGTGATATTTGTGGGTCAATACAACCCATAAGTGGACCATTTCGATATTTACGTGCAATATTGCATTTGCACATTTGTTTGCACAAATCATAAAGCTCCAGAAGCATTTCCCTGATCATCCAATCAAAAGCAACGGATCGATGAAATGCTAGTGAATCCACCTTAAAAAGCTTTGATGCATATTGCGTTTCATTTGGAATTAAAGTAGAGCACTTAGTCTCACATGTTCATACTCAAAATATCAGTAAAATCCTTGATTAAACGGATTCAAATAATTACTAGTACTTTGTTGATGAGAACAAAACTGTCACACCCTGGCTTGGAAGCTGAGCACATGAAAACTACCACGTTGCACCGAAATACGAGTCTGCAGCCTCACACTTCGACACCACACAAGGCATTAAATGATATCATTATCAAAACATCTATAAACTAATTTGGAGACCTATTGGAAACTTCAATTTCCTAAGCCATCTCAAAATGGCTATTTTTTGGGGTTTTGTCAAAGTGTATATGGCTTTAGGGTTGGTGCGCTGCTCACTTTCAGGATTAACTACAATTGAACTTCAAGAGCAGAGAACACTGATGTCTTTTCTTGCATTCAAAGTGTCCTTTGTTTTCCCATTCAAATTCATGACAGTTCCAAAAATTGCATCAAACACATTCTTCTCGATATTCATAACATCAAGGTTATGGCGGATCAAGTTTGTGTTCCAATAAGGAAGATCCCAGAAAATACTCTTTTTCGTCCATTTGTGATGAGTGCCGTAATAATCAAGCATATTACTCGGATCATCCATTGTGGTAGGGAAATGCCAAACTTGTGCATATATTTCTTCCCTTGTCAACTTCGATAGTATAGCCATCCTCTCAACCCGACCACGATGGAAAGACTTCTTATCCTTTCTATACAGATGATCAGAGTGAAGGAATGACCTGTGACAATCAGAATAAGTTGCCTTCCTACTAAGTGGAAGCACGAATGCTTTGCTTTCCTGCATACATATATGGCAACCTAGAACTCAAACAATGCTCTACTCGGATAATATGCCATAGGTAGGAACGACATTAATAGTGTAATACCAAAAAAAAAATTTAGTTACAAATTTGAACTTTTGTTCAGATTGAAAATTTAAATGATTGAAGTTAATCTTTGATCAAATTTTTGAGAAATTAAGGATTAAGCTTAAATATTATATAAGTGACCTTGGCAGTTGTTAGGCACTAGTTGTTAGGTACTAAAGAAAATTGAAGTTAAACGAAAGAAAATGATTTATGGTGAAAATAAAAATTCGATGGTTGACAAGAGTTAATGGAAATATGAAGTTGATATGAATTAAATTGGAGTTACAAAGTTAATTAATTTTGAAAATTGAAGATGTAACGAAAATTGAGTCTTAAGTGAAATTGGGAGTTATTTGCATTATGGAAACTATGGCATGTTGGAGAGAAATGGCAAGATTGAAGATGTATGTACTTTGGAGGATAAAATGGACAATTGAAAGGATAAGTGGAGGCCAATTATGGAAGCTCAATGAATAAAAATTAGAAGAATAGGGTTTTCCTTTATTTTTTTCTTCTTTTTCCTTATCTTCTCTTCAAATTGAAGAGCAAACTAAAGCATACTTGCCCAATTAAAACCCTACTGAATCCTTACTAAATTTTTATGGAAACCAACCATATAAGTCATCAAAACCATCCTTGGAGCTTGCGAATTTCGTTGGTTGAAGATTGGAATGAAGAGCAACCAAGTTGGTTGATGTTTTGGCAAATTGAGATCAAAAAGGGGAAGAATTTCGTGGTGAATCCATCAAGCTTTGGAAAATAAGTTTGAGGTACGTTATTCTATCCCATTTCAGCTGCAAAATGCCCTTGAAATAATGTTAATTGGTTTTGAATTGAGAAAGTTATGTATGTTAGAAATTATAAGCTAAAAAATGGGCTTTTAGGTGCATTTTGGGTTGAATTCGAGTTAGGTTGATGTTGTTAATGCATTGAGTGATGTTGAAACCATGTTTTGAGTTGAATATTGTGTTGGATTGAATTGAAATGGAGTATGGGAGTGTTGGAGTGAAAATGGGTGAGGAATGGTGCTATCCCGATGGGAACCGGCCCCAGGGGTGCATGGGGAGCCAACCATCCACTGTGGCTAGAAGAGGGAGGCCAAGGGGTTGTGACCAGCTGGTGCCGGTGTGCCTACAGCTGGCCACCAGCTGTGCACAGCAAGACCACCCTCTTTTGCTTAGTTTTGCCCCGTTTCGAACCCGAATCGATTTTCGTTTTCACCTAGCCTTGCAAAACCTCAAATAAGAGTGTGTAAGAGACCTTTTGAGACAGATAAGCTTTTTAAATCAATCTTGGATTACGATTTGGGCATTTAAGCCCCAATTTGATAAAATTTGGAAAAGTGTTAAGCTCAAAGGGGCTCGATAAAGTGCATTGCTAATCGGGTAGCGCACTTTGAGGGTAAGGCGTAGATATGCAAAGCATATAGCCTTAGAATGTTATGTTGAGTTTGTTAAGTGAATTAACATGGTTTTTGCAATGTTTTGGCTTGCCTTTTAAGAGGTGGCACCTCTATGAAGGGTAAGGCGCGAGCATGCGCACTTTATGGGAGTGTTTACCCTCCCAAAGTTGTGAGTGGATATTAACTTAATATATTTGATGATATAAATGCTTTAGTTTTCTAAATCATGAGTTTGAAATGATATGAAAATTTGTTTTTGAGTGTGGATATTTGTTGATGATTTACAAGCATGTTTATTAATTAATGACCCATATATTTACACTATGCCTAATTGATTGCACATGATGTGCCGGATTTGGTTTTGGGCTAGGTCCTTTTTAATTTGCTTGATAGAATGTTTTAATATTTATAATCTTAAGGCATATATGGTTTTATGAAATGGTGAGACTGGACAAGTAAGGCCCACTGTGTGTTTGCGCGGACGAGTCCTATATTTTGTCATACCTCCGACGAGAGTACCGTATGGTCTTCGATTCGGTCTTAGTTCAGTAGGCGTTGAGAAAGATCGGATAAGACCCAAAAAGGTCTAGCATTGACTCACCTTATTGTGATAACCGGGCCAACGCCAAAGTAGGGTTTTGTGATGAGAAAAACCACGTGAAAAACCCTTGGCGGGATTATGTTTTCCCAAGGCTGCCCATGTTTTAGTAATGTAAGGTCATTGTTTTTGGTTGGATAACCATGCTATATGAAATTGTTTCTAACTTGAAACACGTTTTTATGATTTATGAACTACGTTTTAGTTCATGTTTGATACATGCTTGGTTGGATGAGACGTACACTATTGGTTTATTGAAACTATTTTATTGAAATTATATCCACACTCTTGCAAATTGTGTAGATCTTTTAAAATGTTACTATCACTTACTGAGTACGTGTGTTAGTACTCACCACTCGTTTTTATCAATATGTTTTGCAGTAACTTAGTTTGGTATATGTTCGTGCCTCAGGGTATCTGTGGTGGGTTTAGATGTTTTGTGCAATGCCTCTCTTTCAGAGACGGTCTATACATTTGAGTTTGAGCTTAAGATGGGTAAGGATTCCATTGGAGAAAGAAAAGTTAAAGGAGACTAGTTTTCAACTTTTGTTTTTTTAATAGTACTTTAACTTATCTTTTAAAAGTTGTAAATTTATGAAAGGAATTTCCAAATTCCTTTTCATTTCAATTTGACAAATTTAAGGTCATTGAGACCAATCTTGTAAATTGACCTAATTTTGACTTTCGGTTGACTTTGGTCAACTCTTATGAAAATTATAAAATTGTATTGAAACTTCATTGATAATTGTTTTACTTGATTAGATGAGTCTCCTAATTAGTTTAAAGATGTTTTTAATCACGATATCGTTTAATACCTTGTGTGGTGTCAAAGTGCGAGGCTGTAGGCTTGTATTTCGGTATAACGCGGCAGTTGTCACATGGTCAATTTTCGAACGGGGCGTGACAAATAGTCCACATAAGAGTAGTCCTCATGCAAAAAAGCTCATTCCTTGAAATATCATATTTTAAAATCCTATCTTCCCACAATTGCTTTAACTCATCAATAAGAGGTTGCAAGAAAACATTTATGTTTTTCTACGGGTTTTTCGAACCTGGAAAAATCAATGTTAAGAACATATAAGGGCTTTTCGTGCACATATCCGGAGGAAGGTTGTAAGTAGTTACAACAATTGGCCTACAAGAATAAGTCTTTTTGAACTGGCCGTGTGGTGCAAAACCATCTGTGCATGGTCCTAATCTAACATTTCGAGCCTCAAAACCAAAATCAAGATATGTTCTGTTGAAATATTTCCATGCCTCAGCATTGAACGGATGGCACATAACCCCATCTTGAGCTTCATGTGTAGCATGCCAAGTCATATGTTCTGTTGTGGCTGAGGTACGGTACAATTGCTACAACTGGGGAGTCAGTGGCAAGTATCTCAAAATGGCAATAGGAATCCTTTTACGAGTTCAGTTGCCACGTCGACTACTGTCTTTAAATTTTGGTTCACCATAAAACCTACATCAATCAAAGTTGGAATGTTCCTTCCAATACAGCATGCATTCATTCTTGCAAGCATCAATCTTTACAATCGGTAAACCCAAATCATTGATGGTTTTCCTATGTTGATAATAATTCGGAGGAAAATTATTTTTTCCAGAAATACTTTCCTGAGGGCTTAAAAAAAATGAAATGCATCTTCAAACAAATTAAAGTCCGATTTCCCATTTAACAAAGTCGAAACAAAGGACAATTTGGATTCACTAAAGCCCTCAAACAAAGGCTGGTCGGCATTTTTCATGGTGTCAAACCATCTGTGATCTAAATGTGTTACATGCTGGCTTGTAAAAGGATCTTGCTCATACCTAAACTCATCTGCTGCTTCCCCACTCGGTCTAGCTTTATCTTCATTACAGTGGATAAAACTCAACTGTCCAGCTTTATCTTCATTACAGTGGATAAAACTCAACTGTTTAGTATAAAACACCATACGCTGATCCCATGTCATATCTTCATAGTCACCCCAGTTTGCCATCTCAACTGGTAATGGTGCTTGTTCTTACTGTTGCTCATTACTTTCAATCCTACACAGTGGTTCACCGTGGCTAACCCAGTTGCAATAATGCTTCTTAAATCCATAGCGGATTAGAAGATGTGCAACCTTAACTAGTAAAAAGAAGCGCATATTCTTGCACTTTGTGCAGGGACAACCAATTTGTTCTCCGTCTTTCCATAAGGCATCCTGACTCGATGCCCAACTAATGAATTCTCCAACACTAGTCATAAACTGTTTAGTCACACCTTTTTGTCCTGGTTCCTTCCAATTATACATCCATTATCGGCTGGTAATCAACTCATCCATTTTTCCTACATAAATATTCTAAATTGGTTCAATTAATATCCCAAAATACAATTGCCACTGTTAATAACTGAATCGAGCCTATATTCAAATTCTTTAAATGTTTTCTGACAGTTTTATACTCAATTACATTCCGTATATAATTAAAGTAGGTTAACAACCAGGACAACAACCAAATAAATTGCTATCTGTGAATATATATTAAGATTTGCATCACGACATTCCGATTAAATGCGTTTCAGCTAAGTTTCAATGCATTTTTGCATACTTCGAAAATTTTACATCCTTAATGTAATTAATTTCATAATAACAAAATTCAAAAAATGCATCACAATAAACATCAAGATCAAAACAATATAGCCAAAACCGATATATGATCTTATTAATATTAAAACCAACACAATTAGAAATAACTCAACATTATGTCATATGCTTATGATTAATAAATATTAATCAAAAAAATAAACAACACAATCAACACAAATCCTAATCATTCAAGATCTAACAATTTTTACACTAATGTAAGCAACAAAAACACCAAAATAATCATCAAAGTCCAACTAAAATCACCCTAAACCCAAATTCTAATACATGTTAATCATCAAAATGAAATCATATACAAATAGATTAGAAGATATTACCTTGATGTCCACCGAAATCCACAAAAATTTGTACTTTTCTAGTGTTTTCTTAGGGAAAATGAGAGAAAATGAAGAAGGAGAAGGAAAATGGAGTGGGAGGTGAAGAATGACACGCCCGGACCTAGTCCGCACGTGTCAAGTTGTATAATTATGTATTGTTGACTTGTTAAAATACCAAATTTGATTCCCATGGATGTTTCAAACTTCGTTTAGCTCAATTTCAAGCTTAAAAATCCTAAAATTGAAGTCCGGGGATGTGGGCCCCACTTGGAATCGAGAACCGAGGCATTTGGGGCTGAGTTGACCGGAGTCAACTCGGTTTTGGTTGACTTCGGTGCCGGAGTTGCTCGGGTCCGGCGCCGGACCTGTAATTTCTATAAGGGGTCTCGGCTGCCGAGACCCCCATTCTTCACACTTCTTCAATTTCTTCATTTTACCGAGCCTTCTTCTTTAATTCTCTCTGAATCAAGCCTTCAATCCTTCTTCAAACACATCATCAATCATCAATATCAACTTATTTTGCTTCCTTGAAGATCAAAACACCAAGATTTCTAAGAAAATTTCCAAATCTAGAAATCTGGAATTTTGGCGACAGTTTGTTCATCAGCTGATATCTTTTGATTCAACCGTGCGTTTGGGCTGAGAATTTGGTATGTTGTTCTAGACTCATCAAGCTTTAATTTGATAGTTTACACGCTTAATTTCATGGTCTGTGCTAAGAGAATTCGATGATTGAAGTTGAGATTTCTGTTTTGTCCGAGTAAAGTCAACTCTTGATGTTTTGATCCAAAATTCGAGCATGATTTGTTCTTTGATTCCGTTCTTGAAGCTGTGAATTCATAGATCATGTGTTTAACTTGCTGTGTTTCAATTTTGGTGTGGATTGGTGTTGAATCGAACTCAAACCGAGCTTGTTTTGATGAAAGGCCGAGCATGGCCATTTTCTGGGCTAGGTCCGGCGCCGGACCTGGCAGGTCCCGCGCCGGAGACGGCCAAAATCCGGGATTTCTCCCGTTTTGGCTCACTCCCGCCCGGGAGTGAGTAAAACTGTCGGCAAGGGGTACTGTAGCACCAGGGGCATTTTGGTAATTTTGCAACCCTAGACCCCATTTGACCCCAATTAACTCCAATTAGCTTCAATTGACTGCCAGACTTGCCAATTTTATTCCGAGACCTTTTATTGGTGTTGTTTTATGATTTGATCATTGGTTGAATATTTTTATTAATCAAATTAGATTTTAATTTGATTATTTAGGTACGTGATTGTACGAGATTTGGACCGGTAGCAATTTGAGCCAAGGCATTCGTGGGTAATCGGGGAGTATAGAACTCTCCTCATTTGTGAGTGGCTTGGATTATATTGGTTGACCATTGAGGGTTAACCGTTTTCAAAGTTATTTGTAAATGCTTATTAAATTTGTTTATATATGTTTTGGGGTATGAATTGTCCACCCACATACACCTAGTTTATAAATGATTTGAAGGGTGGGAATTTCAATAAATTATATATATTGATATTATTATTGATTATTGTTTGGGGAAAACGATACCCCTGAGAGATGAGAGATTGAGCGATTTCCTCGGAGCTCCAATATGCGGGAGCGTGGATCGAGGGAGAGGCATGCATATGAGGTTCCCGTGGACCGCCTTTTTGAAGGGGCACGGTGAATATATGTGAGGTTCCCGTGGACCGCTTTCTTATGAAAGGGCATGGAGAATATACTGGCCTGGAGTAGAGAGGCGCAGAGAAAAGCTCGCCAGGTCAGAGGTAGCTGTGTTCCACCACAGCAAGGCAAACGTCAAGGGAATGGGCCAAAGAGTAAAGAAAAATGTTTTAAAAGTATAAGTAACCCTTGACGGTCCAGTGGATACCCCAGCGCACGGGTATACCTTATTGGGACGATTTCAGATGCTAGCCCATTTAGATATATTGTTATTGATTTGATATTTGTTTTGGTTTGGGATTTCATATATTTCAGTAAATGATTTATTAAATTGATATTTGGATTACTTCATATCCCCAGCCTGAGGTGATCGGTCTTTATAACCGAGTCTCTCACTGGGTACAAGTTTATGTACTCACCCCATTCACTTTTGTTCTCAGATCATCAGACTTTGGACGGCGGACGTCCTGGTGGCCAGTGATCCCAGTTCGTTTCTGTGGACACGAATATGTAGGTGCCACCTCTTTTGCTTGTGTTACTTGGTTCAGAATATTATTACATCTTACATATACATTTGTGTATTTATAAATAATACTTTCCGCTGCATTGAACTACCGTAAGATGTGATATTTTATTTTTAAAATATTTTGAACTATGTTATCTATGATATTTCATATGTTTTCATATATTGCTCGAGTATCCTTTATTTTTAAGCCTTGTGCCATCTTGGTTGCCCGCCTGACGAGGCACGCATCTCGAGGTGGTACGGCGGTTGTCGCGTGGCCGAGCCTGCGGGTCGGGGCGTGACAAAGAAAATAAGGATTCTATTGAGTGCAGAAGCCTAAAAAATATGGCCAGCCAAAACACAATAATAATTTTTACTTTCCAGTATTTAGGGACGGAAAAAAGATTCCGTCCCTAAATCAAAAACCCAGAATCCTCTGGGTTCTGGCCTCTCTTTCCATCCCTAAGATCCATGCCTAAGGCTTTCCATCCCTAAATCCGTTTCAAATTTATTGCAGATTTGGGCACGGAATTTATATCTGTTGCCAAATTTTGTGTGCTGTTAATTTGGGACGGATTTTGGTGCAGAATTTCTTTTCCGTCCCTGCAATCCGTCGCTATACAGCATTTTTCTTGTAGTATCATTTTCTCTTTTATTTTCTTTAATTAAGTTAATTTTTTATTTTTTAATTGTTTTTAATTTATGTGTGTGTGAGGAGAATTAATTTATTACTTTTCCTCTTTTCTTAATTAATTGAGATAGTAAAATAAAATAAACCATTTAAAAAGATCTATTATTATTATTATTATTATTATTATTATTATTATTATTATTATTATTATTATTAACAATAGTATTTTCATTTATATTTCTTATATTGCTCAATTAATTTTTTTTTCTTAAAAGATGTTTCACTATAAAGATGGAGACACAAATATACTTACTAAATATATTAATTAAAAATAAATTGTTACATAATTTAAATAAAACTATTCATATAGAATTAAAAAAATTCCACCTAACAAAAAAAAAATGGAAACCGAGGTGAAGCCTAGGCAAATATTCTAGTTATTATATGTATATATATATATATATACTCCCTTATACTAAAATTCAAGGATATTAGAGGAGGAGGCGGTGCAATTGTCACTCCCTCATTGGCTCTTTTTCTTTTTCTTTTTCCTTTTTTGATCTTTTGGGCTAAAGCCCATAGTTCTTTCCTTCTTTTTTTTTTTTAATTTTGATGCTTTCTTTTATTTTTGAAAATTTTTAATATATTTTTTGTAGGAATTTTTTCACACTTAATAAGTCTAAAAATAGTTTAGTTTAGTGATTTTTGTTGGGTCTAAGAAAATGTTTTCACATTTTGGTATATTATATATTTTTTATTATTAAAATTTATTTATTACCAAAGGGTTAATATTTGATTTATATATTTTTATTTAATTTCTTTAGCAAATATCTTTATTTAATTATTAATAATCAACATTTTCAACTTATGTATAATATTTTAGATATGTAATTTTTTTATTAATTAATTAACATTATCTATGTATATTAAATGATTATATATATTTGTACATTTTGATTTACATATAATATTAATATATGATTGTATAGATTGATCTTAAAATATTATTCATCCCTATTTTCTTATAATTTTAAAAAATAAAATTCAAATACTTAAAATTAAAAAAAATTCCTAGGGCGTAGCCCGGATCACTTTCTAGTATATATATATATATATATATATATATTCGCTTCGTATCAACTTCTGATGGTGACATTTGGTACAAGATGATCACACAAAGTGCATAGCTATCTTTATTCAGTCATCAGATCACCACGTATCGTAGGAAAGCACCTTTAAAATTGTTTAAGTGGCGATCTCATTAATTTGATTTGGTAAGACTTATCACAGTTAGTATAATTGCAGTTACATATATAATATAAATAATTAAATATCCTTGTTGGCCCCTAAATTTTCACAAGTTGTCGTTTTGCCTTTTGAATTTTTATTTTAGACATTTTATCCCTTGAATTTCTTTAATAACAAGTTACACAATCTGTTAAATGTTTTTGGTGATATATCATTTGTGCTCTCCTTTAGAAAAGCTAATTATTTCGCAAATGCTGTAGTGCACTTGCTAAGCTTGGAGTCAATAGATGTACAGACCTCATTGTTGGCTTTAGATTGTATTTTTGCTCTCCCTTTTAATCAAATTTTTATCCTTTTTTTTAAAAGATAAATAAAATTAAACTCTACTTAAAAAGTTATCATAGATATAAAGAAAATTATCTCGCATCATCAGTGGAGTTTTAGATTGACATTTCAAATTTTCATTTTAAATTGAATATTTAAATTTTTCCTCAATTAGGATAATTCACTAAAAGTGAAAATCTAGTAACGTATCACTTTTTTATACATCCCACAAATCTATCAAAAAACAAAAAAGAGAAGTTAATGACCCGTAATGAAATTCAAAATGACACCAAACTGAAAATCCAAGTATCAAACTTGAAAAATATAAACTCATATGATCCAAGCCGAATTTGAAATAACCTAAACTCGAAATTCTAAGTTTCAAACTTAAACTCATATGACTTAAATCTAAAATGATCGTCCGAACCTAAAAATGTAATCGTCAAACCTAGAATGACTCGAACCTAAAATGACCCAAACTTCAATGACTCGACATATGGGCAACCCAAACCCAACTTGAACACAAACCTAGAATTACCCACATTGAAAATGACCCAAATTTTGTTTAACTCGAAATTGACCCGACCTAACCCGCCCATACACCAATTCTACCAAATATGACACACCCGGACCTAGCACGACTTTTCTGTACGAATGAAATAGTACAAGACGACGTATTAATTAAACAATGGGTCGGTCCGGCTGTGTCAAGTCAGAAGAGAAGTTAAAATTAGGATAAGACGGAGTTTGAAGATAAAGTAATTAACCGTGCATGGAAATTAGTAAATGCCAAAAAGACCTTCAAATAAGTCCCTAGAAATTTATTATGGGCCCCATTGGCACAAGAAATCAAAGGATTTAGCCAACGGGTAAAAATGGAAGAAAGTTGAAAAAGGGGAAAAAGTTTGACCCGGGGCCCGAGTGGACCCGGTGTCGGGCTCCCCTATAAATAGGGAAGGGCCGACGGTTTTCCTTTCATTTTTCTTTTCTTTTTCTTTCTTTTTCTTCTTTTTCTCTCTGGAGCCAAAACGGAGGCATTTTGGAAAATTGGCAGATCCGGACAAACCGACCGCCAGTTCGAGGCGAGATCTTGGTGAGTTATTCTTAACTCCTCGATCTACGTTTTGTTAAGTTTGCACGCATTTCCATGCATCGGTTTAGCCTAGATCCAAGTTTTCAGCTTTTGACCGGATTAGAACTTTAAACTCAAATAAGTGGATTTCGGGCCGGTGGAATAAGGTGAGTTTTTAGTGGGTTATAGTATTCACCTTATTCTACGTCCCATTCCGTTTTTACGCATTTTTGTGCACCGGGTGTGAGTAAATCGGAGATTTAGTCAATTCGGGCTAAATCTCGGTCTACGGGAAAATTGGACCGGTGTTTCTCGTTTCTGCCTCGGCATATCCGTTGTGGATGCCATGAGGATCGCCTCTCTAAGTTTGTACGTCGAAAGGAGGAGAACGAGTGCGAAAACCGGGGAAGAGACCGGCTGAAGAACTGGCCGATCGAGTCCCTGTTTAGATATTTTCAATATATTATTATTATATTAAAAGATATTTATATATTATATTAATATATTTAGATATTTATATATAATATTATTATATTTTAGATATTTATATATTATATCATTATAATGTATAAATATCTCATAGGAGGGCTTTTTGAGCCCGATTTCGAGTAGAATTCGGCCCAACCCGTGTGGGGCCCAGCCTAGTCCGGGTGTGGGGCCCACGGGCCCCCGGGGGGCATTTTGGTAATTTTTCACCGAGAGTCCGATTTTAGCCCCAAAACCTTCCGGACACTTTTCTAAGTATCGGGCCCGGCCCGAGTGGCCCATGGACCCCCAGGGGTATTTTCGTAATTTTTCACCAAGTGTCCAATTTTTACCCCGGAACCTCCTGGACACTTTTCCAAGCCCCGAAACACATTCACACATCATTTTAGGTCATATTAGAGCCTCGTAGGTGCATTCATAAATTTAATTATGAATGCTAATTTATATTTCCGTGTACTAGGGCTCCGGTTGGATCGAGTGCGGCGATGCTCCGGAGGTTGAGCTACATGGAGCGCTTGGGAGTATACGATTCTCCCACTACTGTGAGTGACTTAGACTTCTCTGTCTAGCCACTGGGGAAAAGGGTTTTAAAAATGGTTTTTAAAATATAAAGGTTTTTCAAAAGAATTGGGATACGGGAAATTCACACACACACAACTGTCTGCGATATACCCACATAGAGAGTGGGATGTTTTCAAAAGAAAATATAAATACTTTTGTGTGTGTGTTTTTATATATTTTAAATACGTATGACTTATATATATATTTTGGAAATATTATTGTTATGGTTATTGAGGGTACGATGCCCTTGGGAGATGAGCGATTGAGAGGGTTCCTCGGGGCTCCAATTGCGGGAGCGTGGACCGAGTTTGAGAGCATGCATGATACTCAGCCGTGGACCGCCTATCGAGGGGCACGGTGAGTCGAGCCTGGTTGGGAGAGGCGCGTAGGGAAACTCGCCAGAGCTCCAGTTCGCTGTGTTCCACCACAGCGAGGCACCACCGAGGGAAAGGGCTAGAGAGATATAAAAGAGAAAAATATTATAAATGAGAAAAGAGATAGCCCTCGGTGCAGTGAGGCATAAGACGACCGGCGGGTCGCACCTCCAGTATGATAGAGATGCCAGCCCATTTTATATATACATATATATTTATTTATTTATTTAAACTGTTTTTTTTAAAAAGAAGGTTCTCAGCAAGAGAACTAGAAAAGAGTTTTTAAAAGAAAAATATTTATTTTATTATTATTTTATTTTACTTTATTTTGGATTCCCCTTATCTGCCCTAACCCAGATGGAGATTCTTAGAACCTCTGTCACTCACCTGTATCCAATGTGGATGGATGCAGATTCGCGTACGGAGTCAGCTATAGGAAGGAGGCTCACTAGGAGACGTCGGTGGCTTAGGCTTAGTAGTTTTCCGCTGCCTAGGTATTTCTTCAAATTAATCCACTGGTGCACGTTTTAAGTTTTATTATTTATTTAAATGATTTTTAATTAAAATTTTAGTTTTGTTTTGCAGCGATGATATCCATTTCAATGCCTTGCGGTGCCTCGGATGCGTGGCTGCAGACACGTACTTCGAGGTGGCGCGGCGGTTGCCACGTGGCCGGCCCGGGCGGGTCGGGGCGTGACAATTTGATTGGTATCAGAGCGATTAAAAGATTCTGATAGTTTTCAAAAGTTATAAAATATTTTAATGGGGTTTTCAAATGTTTTCAAACGTTTTTGAAGCCAGTGGATTAAATAGGTTTAAAATTCAAGAGTTCGAGTATGTAGTTACTCGAAAGCGTCATAAATGATCACACCTACTCTTAGAATACCTTCTTTAGCAGCAAGCCACCAAATAGAGTTCTCGAGTGTGATTTTAAATGAAAAGACATTACGACCACCTTTTTCCTCGAGATTCGTGCAAGCGAGGCACGCTTTTTAAGAAACCCCCCAAACTCAAATTTCAATTTTCAATGTTCCTTCTACTCGATAGCCGATTTGTGCAAGGGACTGTATTTCCCTTGAGATTACGAGATAGATGATGTCTCGTCCAGTCTTTCAACGAAGCCTAGTTAGAGGCTTACCAGTGGGAACTGGTTTGATGCCCACAACCTTCGATGTTCAATCTTTGAAGTTGTGAACATCGAGACTCGCTAGTAAAGCAGCGAGTGTCAAGCGTAAATTGGATGCGTTGCCCCAATTCTTTACACTAGTGACGTGTAAAATTTGGGAGGACATGTTGTGATTAAAACGAGGCCAAGATGGGTATAACGTGCGTGAACGCTAACCTCACTTCTCTCGTTTTCTACACCTTTGGGCGTAGCCTAGAAGAGAGAGTTGGGTTAGGATTGAAGAAATCGAGGAAGTCAATCACGGAAGATGTGGTTGACCAAAAACCTTAGGACGTGAGATAAAGCACCCGAGCAACTAGATGCAAGATCGAGGAGGACTCACAAGCATCAAATGGAGATGAAGAGAAGCGATTGTTGAAGTGTCTACAGGATGGCAAGTCTGGTGGGACAAACCCACAAATTGCCTAGATGATGCTCCGAGGAGTGAGCATGAAGAGAGAGAAGTGGCAGCATGGGCTAGCTAACTTCGTTTATTCATACACTGTAATGTATAAGGGGTGAGACATAACATTCAAAGGAAAGGACAAAGAATGGTGTGGATGTAAATGGAAAGGACAACCCTCAAATTTATACTGAAGTCGAAGAGGAAATAGCGGAGATGCAGAAGCCGAGGTGAGTGCAATAAAGGATAGCCGACTCCATTTATTCTTACACTTCGGTGTGTAAGTGACGAAAGAAAGGGAGGCGTAGGTGGACAAAAAAGAGTCCATCTGAAGTCAATCGAGGAGAAGCATCCAAGGAAATTGGAAGAGAAAGAGTGAGCCCAAGATCTTAAGGTGTGAGATATGGGAAGAATCATTTGAGGATGAGGAAAGAAGGAAAGGAGATCACATCTAGGTGGTCAACGAGTAGTACACCCGTTACTACCTACTTGACCATTGGATACCAATGTTAAGAGAAGATATCGGAGAAAGAAAAGAGAAAGGAAATAAAGATGGAAGAAATGGAATAAGGAGAAAGATAAGTTGTAAACCTCCATACTTAAGGGGATTAAAGGTGTTGAACCCCTCATTAATTGATGAATATTTGAAAGCAAGGAAGAGGAGACCTCTAAAGGGTAATGAGAAAAGACTTTGACGAAGTCGATGGGAAGTAAGCACACCCTTAACCAAAGGATAAAGAAATGTCGTGATGTAGTGCGGAGGCTTTCTAATGAAGAAAGAAAGCATGAAAACCCTAGGTAAAGGAAAATCCTAGGCTAATAAAAGAGAAACAAGGTCTAAAAGAAAGAGAGACTTAGTTCAGTTGATGAACTAAGTTTTGGTTAACTAGGAATAGAGCCTTAAAAGAAGAAAAGTATAACCTCTCACTAGAAAACTTTAACCTTAATTTGTGATAATGTCATAATGAACCATAGGTTAATAACTCCAAATGGCTTACCAGGATTAGTAAATGAATAAGACTAGGAAATTAGGGTTAGAGACAAAAACCTAGATAGGTAACTTAGAGATAGATTAAAGAAGAGCATAAAAAGGGGATTAAAAGAAGCATAGAAAGAGGACTAAGAAAACTCTAGTAAAAGAAAGTGAATAAAAGACTTAGAAACGGATGTTAGTTAAAGAGAGTTGAGCATAATGGACCCCGAACTCGAGTCAAGCCAAGGCACTACATCCTAGAATGAATAAATCAAGGAAACAAATGAGTAAACAAGGATTATCGGAGGCCAGAACTAAGAAAGAGAAAAACGGGGTAAAGGATATAAATTGGTGAAAGGAAGAAGAAACCCCCAACTATTTGATTTTGGGAAGAAGATGACAGAAGGATTAAGAATGTGAATGGTGAAAGGAAGGGAAAGAAAAACCCTGATTAGTTAGATGATAAAAGAAGAGCTAAAGAGGTTGGATAGAAAGAAAAATTGGAGAAAATATAAGAGAATGAGCACTCGTAGGAAACGAGTGAATGGAGATGATTGTATCTTAATGGAGGACGGGTAAGGATGATATCAGTAAAGAATGAATGAAAGAGAAGGAGAGAGGAATAAGGAAATAAGGATATGTAGGATAATAATAAGGATAAGAATGATGATGATCATGAGAATAATAATAACAATGATAATGGACATTGAAGAATAATCATACACAAATAATGAGGAAAGTGGATCGACCTAGGTAAGAGTCGAAGCAGGGAATGAGGATAAAACAAAGATAAATAAGGTAACAATTGAAACTGGAGAAGACAAAAAAAAAAAAAAAAAAAAAGGTGATTAAGTATAAACCAGAATAATGGTTGGAACCGAAGGAGATAAAAAGGATAAGGACCAAGAAGTAAAGTGAGATAGAAGGAATTAAGAGAATAAGGTGGAGAAATATGAAGGATAAGTCAGATCTTTAGAAGGAGGGGAGTAAGTTAATTTTGAGGATAAACTCCCCGAAAAATGATAAGTGGAGAAAGGATGTGGGAGATGAAAGTCAAACCAAGCTAAGATGGAGTCAGCTTGGCGTGGGCAAGATAGAAAGGTAATGGAGGATAGAGAAAGGTGTGCCCACGATAAATAAACCATGGCATCGAAAGACAAAGGAGAAATATCGATGGATTAAGAGCCGAAGATGGATAAGAGAAAGAAAACCCATATTTGAAAAGCAAAGAGAAAGAAAGAATGGAGCCAAGGTAAAGGAAACCTTGGATACAACGTGAAGGGTCACGTGGATTAAGATAAAAAGTCTGGATAAGAGAAAAGGTATGGAGATGACCCTAAGGAAAAAGGGCATAAAGATAACAAGAGCTGTAAGTGATGCTTAGTGGTGGCAAAAGACCAAAGAGAAGGTCAAGTTAAGTGAAGAACGAGATATCTCAAGAGAGAAGAATGCGAAGATAATGAAGCTACAAAGGATACCGTAAGAGTTCAACATGTGTGATTGGCCTAGTCTCGTAGTGACGAGAAGGCAAGAGAAATGTGGACCCCACAATGAATCATGGGTGAATGGAAAAGAAGAAAAGGAAAGAGACGGGGATATGGAGATCCCAGAAATATTATTAACGAGAAGAAGGGAAAAGAGATCGACCATTAGCAAGGAAGCTAATGTGAAGGAAAGAAGACGGAAGGAAGAGAAATACGCGACGCCACCTGAATTGGATACCTCAAGAAAATAAAATTCAAGGAATGCCGATGAGGCAAGAGAAATGATACGGATGGGTATGAGGTCGAAGCTCAAGTGTGATTGATTTGGGAGCCATGTGTGAGGTGTCCCTATGAGAGAAAGGATCAGAGATCGAGATCTTGAGGATCTCTGTGATGACCACTCGAGAGGATCGGCCCAGTGTGTGATTTGGGGTGTGCGTGAGGCCACCCAGAGTTCTCCATCCCAGTGAGGATGAGAGATGAGATATGATGGGCCATGGGCCCTGTATGTGACATGATGGGCCATGGGCCCTATTTGTGATTATGATGGGCGGTCAGAGAGTGGGTCAGCTTGTGAGAGCCGAGAGGGCATGATCTCTGATTCCTCAGTTATGATGTGGCCAGTGTGGGCCAGCGTGTACTAGAGCTCAACTCATACGCCATGAGAATTGAATGGAAGAAAAGTAAAAGGGAGAGAACGAAGCAAGAGACGAAATGAGAAGCGAAACCGAGGTAAGGAGGAAAGATAATTAACTCACCGCATCCTCGCCGCGGAGGTGAGGGAGTTAAGCGAAAGGTCTTTCCCCATAACTTCGCTACAAGGATGAGTACAAGACCACGAGACGACGAGCAACGCGTCAAATGATGGCCTCGAAGCGAAAGGCAATGGTAATGAAAAAGGAGGAGGAACTCCTAAGAAGAGTAAGAGGTGAGGAACCTCAGAAGAAACAAAAGGATAGTCTCGTCAAGGGAGACTTGAGGGGTGAGACAAGAACAAAGCGAGAGGATCAAGCGAGCACAACTACAGCAAAAGAAGGACCTCCAGAGTTCATAATTAAAGTAAAGAGAGCCTAACCCATGAATAGGTAAGGGTAGGCTATGTTAAAGAAAAGATGAGGTTCAAACTCAAGAGTAGAAGGGCGATGGAGCCACTCTTGAGAAAGAGAATGATCAGAGTGCGCAGCGAAAGCGCGGTAAACTTCAACAATGAATAGTGATGTGAACGCTATTCGAAAACGAAACGAGGCTTCAAGCGGAAACCGAATCTCCCCAAGCTACCTTATTTAATTTCGAGGACGAAATTTTAGAAGGAGGGGAGAGTTGACACACCCGGACCTAGCACGACTTTTCTGTACGAATGAAATAGTACAAGACGACGTATTAATTAAACAATGGGTCGGTCCGGCTGTGTCAAGTCAGAAGAGAAGTTAAAATTAGGATAAGACGGAGTTTGAAGATAAAGTAATTAACCGTGCATGGAAATTAGTAAATGCCAAAAAGACCTTCAAATAAGTCCCTAGAAATTTATTATGGGCCCCATTGGCACAAGAAATCAAAGGATTTAGCCAACGGGTAAAAATGGAAGAAAGTTGAAAAAGGGGAAAAAGTTTGACCCGGGGCCCGAGTGGACCCGGTGTCGGGCTCCCCTATAAATAGGGAAGGGCCGACGGTTTTCCTTTCATTTTTCTTTTCTTTTTCTTTCTTTTTCTTCTTTTTCTCTCTGGAGCCAAAACGGAGGCATTTTGGAAAATTGGCAGATCCGGACAAACCGACCGCCAGTTCGAGGCGAGATCTTGGTGAGTTATTCTTAACTCCTCGATCTACGTTTTGTTAAGTTTGCACGCATTTCCATGCATCGGTTTAGCCTAGATCCAAGTTTTCAGCTTTTGACCGGATTAGAACTTTAAACTCAAATAAGTGGATTTCGGGCCGGTGGAATAAGGTGAGTTTTTAGTGGGTTATAGTATTCACCTTATTCTACGTCCCATTCCGTTTTTACGCATTTTTGTGCACCGGGTGTGAGTAAATCGGAGATTTAGTCAATTCGGGCTAAATCTCGGTCTACGGGAAAATTGGACCGGTGTTTCTCGTTTCTGCCTCGGCATATCCGTTGTGGATGCCATGAGGATCGCCTCTCTAAGTTTGTACGTCGAAAGGAGGAGAAACGAGTGCGAAAACCGGGGAAGAGACCGGCTGAAGAACTGGCCGATCGAGTCCCTGTTTAGATATTTTCAATATATTATTATTATATTAAAAGATATTTATATATTATATTAATATATTTAGATATTTATATATAATATTATTATATTTTAGATATTTATATATTATATCATTATAATGTATAAATATCTCATAGGAGGGCTTTTTGAGCCCGATTTCGAGTAGAATTCGGCCCAACCCGTGTGGGGCCCAGCCTAGTCCGGGTGTGGGGCCCACGGGCCCCCGGGGGGCATTTTGGTAATTTTTCACCGAGAGTCCGATTTTAGCCCCAAAACCTTCCGGACACTTTTCTAAGTATCGGGCCCGGCCCGAGTGGCCCATGGACCCCCAGGGGTATTTTCGTAATTTTTCACCAAGTGTCCAATTTTTACCCCGGAACCTCCTGGACACTTTTCCAAGCCCCGAAACACATTCACACATCATTTTAGGTCATATTAGAGCCTCGTAGGTGCATTCATAAATTTAATTATGAATGCTAATTTATATTTCCGTGTACTAGGGCTCCGGTTGGATCGAGTGCGGCGATGCTCCGGAGGTTGAGCTACATGGAGCGCTTGGGAGTATACGATTCTCCCACTACTGTGAGTGACTTAGACTTCTCTGTCTAGCCACTGGGGAAAAGGGTTTTAAAAATGGTTTTTAAAATATAAAGGTTTTTCAAAAGAATTGGGATACGGGAAATTCACACACACACAACTGTCTGCGATATACCCACATAGAGAGTGGGATGTTTTCAAAAGAAAATATAAATACTTTTGTGTGTGTGTTTTTATATATTTTAAATACGTATGACTTATATATATATTTTGGAAATATTATTGTTATGGTTATTGAGGGTACGATGCCCTTGGGAGATGAGCGATTGAGAGGGTTCCTCGGGGCTCCAATTGCGGGAGCGTGGACCGAGTTTGAGAGCATGCATGATACTCAGCCGTGGACCGCCTATCGAGGGGCACGGTGAGTCGAGCCTGGTTGGGAGAGGCGCGTAGGGAAACTCGCCAGAGCTCCAGTTCGCTGTGTTCCACCACAGCGAGGCACCACCGAGGGAAAGGGCTAGAGAGATATAAAAGAGAAAAATATTATAAATGAGAAAAGAGATAGCCCTCGGTGCAGTGAGGCATAAGACGACCGGCGGGTCGCACCTCCAGTATGATAGAGATGCCAGCCCATTTTATATATACATATATATTTATTTATTTATTTAAACTGTTTTTTTTAAAAAGAAGGTTCTCAGCAAGAGAACTAGAAAAGAGTTTTTAAAAGAAAAATATTTATTTTATTATTATTTTATTTTACTTTATTTTGGATTCCCCTTATCTGCCCTAACCCAGATGGAGATTCTTAGAACCTCTGTCACTCACCTGTATCCAATGTGGATGGATGCAGATTCGCGTACGGAGTCAGCTATAGGAAGGAGGCTCACTAGGAGACGTCGGTGGCTTAGGCTTAGTAGTTTTCCGCTGCCTAGGTATTTCTTCAAATTAATCCACTGGTGCACGTTTTAAGTTTTATTATTTATTTAAATGATTTTTAATTAAAATTTTAGTTTTGTTTTGCAGCGATGATATCCATTTCAATGCCTTGCGGTGCCTCGGATGCGTGGCTGCAGACACGTACTTCGAGGTGGCGCGGCGGTTGCCACGTGGCCGGCCCGGGCGGGTCGGGGCGTGACAAAATATCATCTCCTTCTTATGGGAGTTCATGCCTCCACGCTGATGTCTTATCTATCAAGTACTATGAACCAATATTAATCACTCATCATAGCGTATTCAAATCAACAATTTATAATCCACCATTTCCAATTTGAAGTACTAGTCAATTATTTATTAGTTATATATATGCATCGTATCAACTTTTGATGGTGACATTTGGTAGAAGATGTGATAGACCTGGAACTGTTTCCGTACCATCTGTATGATTGGAACAGTGGAAGGCAGTGAATTGGTATGGGAAATGTGTTTTTCCGGAGATAGATTAAACCTTGAGGATAAAACTAGGTGGAGATGAAAGATGAGGGGTTAGATAGTGCATGGCTTGACCAAGAGAAGTTTAAGGAAACCTAAACTCCAATTTGGATTTGCATACCCTCAAAGCTCGTATGAGATCTAACCGAACATCAATCGAATGAGTAATTAGGCCTAGTGTGTCACGCCCCGACACCATGATCGAGCACGTAACAATCGCCGCAACTCTTGAAATGCATTCTATTAGATTAGAATGCACTCCAAGGGTCGCAAGGCTAAAACGGTCATTTTACACATTTTTTCCTCATACGGTTTTCATCCAGTTCAATAGTTAAAACATTTAGTTAACATGTAGACAAGTCAAAATAGTTTAAATGTCAGACTGTCGTGACGTAAAAATTCATGTAAACACAAGACACCAAAACTTCAAGAAATTTACGAAAATGCCATTGGTTACTCGACATATTTTTCCGTGAATTTTTAAACTAAGCTACAGGATTCAGAAAAATACGGTAACAATTTCAAAATATTTTAGACACACTAAAGTCATGAAATAACTATTTAAACCGACATTTACTTACTCGGTGGACCCTACACGAATTTTTGAAAAATAGTACATAAGTTGACTTTTTCACCCTTGGTCAAACCTGAGCCAAAAGCCTAGCAATTTTCCCACCACAACGTACCTATGAGCGCGGTTGGTATCTACAGCCTGAAAAATATTTTATTAAAAACACGGGTGAGTAACAAAGTTACCCAGTGAGTGGATAAAATAATTATATAAACGACAATGTAAAAATCAGTATTTATTATAAGGCAATAAAAGTCAAACCATAAACATAATAAAACCATAAACATAAACATAAATAAGGTAAGATTTCCATAAACTTTGGCCCATGTATCATCTATTTTGTCCGTCAATTCCTCACTCAAGTTGTTGCCTTGGCCGAGGCCGACAACTGAGTAGTGAGTTCCATCTTGAACGGTGGATACCACAAGACGGACTCAAATTACCTTGCGGGTTTCCCTCCGCGCCTCCCGCCAAGGTACATACCACACTCACCACGCCTCTAAAAAGACGGTCCGTGGCTACTTAGCTACTGCAGTAACAAAATTCCTCCATTAGAGGCCACCGTATAGTAACATCTCGGAATTGTGATGGCTTATAAACCCTTTGTTTTCATTTCTACAAATTGGCACATTTCAAAACCATATAAAACCTTTTTCTATTTATTTCAAAAACAAGAATAGGGATTTGTTTTAAAACTGTTCTTATAAAATATTTCGCAAAACCAATTTCATAAATTAGCCATCACATTCCATGGACCATATATTTCTCATTATTCCATCATTTAACACATATAGATAACAAATAATTTCAGAAAAATAGTATTTAATAAAAATGCAATAAAATAGTAATTTAATTTAATTATCCACTCACTGTGCTCTCCGAGCTAGTCTTGACTTTCCTCGACTGGTTCCTTATTCTTTGATTGATCTCGGACTCCTAATTGTCATAAACTCATTTAGTTTCTATAGCCATTGCTAAATTTGATTAAAATCTAATCTAAATGCAATGCCATGCATGCCATGCAATAAATTAGAATTCTAACTCCTAATTAGTATTTTGCACTAATATTCTTCCAATCTAATTTCTCCAAAATTCACATCTATACCATTATAGATTGAAAATTTCCCATAGCTATGGCACATTAAAAAAAATTTTGGCCTTTGCTCCAATTTCACCCAATTTCCACATTTTTCTTTTCCAACATTTTCCTTTAACATTTTCACATCAAAATTACTTTAAAACAACTACATTTTCATTTAAATTCCAAAATGACAAAAATGCTATTTTCCTTGTAATTTTTCGGCATAAATATTGAAAAATCAAAAATTTCCTTTTTAATGTAATTTGATGACATTTCTTAGTTTAATAAGCTTCAATGAACATCATATTTTAATCCTAAGGTTCCATGAATCCAATTTGGCCTAGAAATCTTAAATTCAAAGATTCTCCATAACTTTTCTAATTTTCTAGATTCATAAATCTACAAGTAAATTTAAGCTAAACTAACTTGATATTCATGTTTAGCATGCCAAAAACTATAATATAAGATCAAAATTAGGCATGCTTACCTTTGATTTGTGAAAATCTACCAAGAACCCTAATTCTTCAAAGTGAAAATTCTCCCACACTAGCTTAGATTTTTCAAAATTGGTTTGGGATTATTAGTGGGCTAATCAAGAGGTTTAATTTGATAGGTAATTTTAATAGGCTTGTTTGGAGAATTTAGGACTTATGTGTTATGGGGTAAGCTTCCAAGCTTTCATCAATGGAGTTTGTTCTTCCTTTTTCTCAAGGTTGAAGACAACAATGAAAATTATTGAATTTTCTAGACATTTCCTTATGCATGGCCGGATTCTACAAGGGTGGAAGATGATGAAATTTGTTCCAATCCTAGCCATCAATTCCTAAGCCATTGCCACTTGTCATTAGATGGTTAAGTCCATAAAAGAAAATTTTGTTCTAAGTTCCCATTTTGTCCTCCAACAATCACTAAAATTCCATCCATATCCTAAGTCAGTGTAATAAAATTTTCAGTGTATATTTTTATTCTTTAGACAATTTTCTTTTATTCCATTGGCAGTGAAATTTTTAAATTCCCTGTCATTTGTTAACAATTTCAGTCTAAATTTCTAACCTTACTACTAATTCTTTAACAATTCATTTAATTCCATTTATATCCTATCCATAACTTATATAAGGCTTAAACTATATTTTCCATGATTTCCTACTAAATGATGTATGCCGGACGAACTAAGAGGAACAGTAATTTGGAACGGGTATTACATAGTGTGGGTTAGGAGAAGTCTGTCAAAGTTAGGAAAAGAGATTAGATCGGATTGGAGGTGAAATGAACCCAACAGAGGCAAAGGAGACCACCGGCCCTAGAATTGACATGAACCGGCACCGGATCTTGCTGCTAGGTAGGAAAAGGTTCGAGAAACATAGAAGAAAGTGAGAGAAAAATATCTTGGGTACAACTGGTGCCGGTAGTGCCTATAACCGGCACTGGAAATGGCCTTTATATGCTCATGGTTGAGCCGAGCCACCTCATTGTCTCTATTTTCCTCTCCTTTCTTCCTCGTCCTCCTTCTTTCGCCTCTTCCACCCAAACCACTACTTTAACCACCTTTAAACACTTCCCTAAACTCCCTAAGAGCCTATTTGGTATGAGGATTTTAATCTACTTTTCCTGGAAAGTAAAGTGATGGAATCGCTTTTTGGTTTGGTATATATTAAAACTAGGAAAAGTTGTGATCCTTTTAGAATTACTTTCCCTCATACTAGGGAAAGTGATTCTAGAGGAGGGGGGGTGAGAAAGTGGATTCCCTAGTATGAGAGAAAGTGTTAAAATAATAAAATTTAAAAAATGACCCTATTTAATCATCTAGCAAAAAATGGTTAAACAATAGTAAGGGTATATTAGATAATAAACAAGATTTTCCATGAAAAGTTTAACCTAACCAAATGTGTCAAACAACTTTCCATGGAATTTAATTATAGCTGACACACCCGGACCTAGCACGACCTTTTCGTATGAACGGAATAGTGCAAGATGAAGTAGTAATTAAACAATAAGTCGGTCCGGCTGTGTCAAGTTAGAAGAGAAGATAAGCTTAAGAGAAAATAAGCTTAAGACAAGATGGAGTTGGAAGATGAGATTGGTGACCATGCATGGAAACACTAAAATGGACTTCTCTAAGTCCATAGCCAATGGATTGGACGTCCATTGGTGAATTGGTAGGTGGATCGAGCCAATGATTAAAGTTTTGAGAGGTTTAAAAGGGAAGAGAAAGTCTGGCCCGGGGCCCGAGTAGACCCGGTATCGGGCTCCCCTATAAATAGGGGGAGGCCGAGCCTCTCCCCCTCATTTTCTCTCTTTCTCTCTTCTCTCCTTTCTCTTTTCTCTCAACTGCTCCTTTAGAGCAATTTCGGACTTTTGGCCGATCTGGACAAACCCACCGCAAGTTCAAGGCGAGATCTTGGTATGTTATTCTTAACTCCTTGATCTTCGTTTTATTAAGTTTTCACGTATATCCATGCATTGGTCTAGGAGAGATCCAAGCTCAAAGTTAGGTTCAGCTTTTTAGTTAGATTTCTAGCTTAGATTTGAGATCTAGGAACTTTGAGCTTGTGATTCTCATTTTTGCTCCGGTAAACGTGTCGTGGGAGGTGAGAGGAACCTCCATTTCGAATTTCACGACTATCGGTGGACCAAGGGGCTCGGGAACCGAGGAAAAGCCTCGGATCCCTAGGCCTGGCAACGGCTCCCGCACGGGAGAGACTGCCAGCCCAGGTCCCACGCGGGACTTGGGCCTGTCCCGCACCGGACTGGGCCTGTTGGCCCAAAACGGTCGGTTGGGCCCAAACAGAGTTGGGCTCAGCCCAACGTACATGGAGGGGCCTTTTGGGCCTAGGAACAAGCCGGGCCTGACCCAGCCACATGGTGGGCCTGTCTGGCCCAAAATCCGGGCCGTGCTGGGCCCGTAGTTAGCTGCCCATGGACCCCAGGGGCATTTTCGTAATTTTTCATCAAGTGTTCGATTTTTACCCCGGAACCTCCCGGACACTTTTCTAAGCCCCGAATCAAATCCAAACCCAGTCCTAGGTCATATTAGAGCCTCGTAGGTGCATTCATAAATTTAATTATGAATGCTAATGTATATTCCGTGTATTAGGACTCCGGGTGAATTGAATGCGGCGATGCTTCGGAGGTTAAGCTACATGGAGCGCTTGGGAGTATACGAATCTCCCATCACTGTGAGTGACCCTGTTTTCAGTGTTTAGCCACTAGGGACAAAATGTTTTTAAAATGTTTTCAAAATATAAATTGTTTTAAAAAGGTTTTACAACTGTTTTGGGAAAAAGGTAATCCACGACACACACACTTTTTTATTTTGTGATACACCCACTTAGAGGGTGAAATGATTTTTAAAATCTAAAAGCTTGTGTGTGTGCTTAAGTGCTTAAAATATATATGTTTGAATATATATATATATATATATGATGAATATATGAGAGAGGTACGAGATGAGTAATTGAGTGGCTCCTCGGGCTCCAATATATGTGGGAGCGTGGACCGAGTTGGAGAAAGCATCCTAGATTCTTAGCCATGGACCGCCTGTCGAGGGGCACGGTGAGACGAGACCCTGTGTGGCACCACAGCTGGCTACCACCGAAGGAACAGGCTAGAGAAAGAGAAATGAGAAAAATGTTTTAGAAAGAAAAGAGATAGCCCTCGGTGCAGTAAGGCATACGACCGGCCAGTCGTGCCTTCAGTGTATTAAGTGCCAGCCCATTTAGTATATAATTATTTTAAAGGTTTTAAATCTAATTCTCCTTGGAAGAATTATAAAAGAGATTTTGAAAATAAATTTATTTATTTTATTTTTATTATATTTTGGATTACCCCTGTTTTCCCTAACCCTGATAGAGACTCATTGAACCTCTGTCACTCACCTGTATCCAATATGGATGGATGCAGATCCGCGTATGGGGTCAGCAATTAGAATGGAGGCTCACTAGGAGGCATTGGTGGCTTAGGCTTAGTAGTTTCCGTTGCGTAGGTATTCCTTTAAATTAGTCCACTGGTATTACTTTAAAGATTTTTATTTTATTAAAAGATTTCTAATTAAAGTTTTAGATGTTTTGCAACGATGGTATCCATTCAATGCCTTGCGGTGCCTCTGGTGCGCGACCAGCCGGCACGTACTTTGAGGCAGCGCGACAGTTGCCACGTGGTCGAGTCGGGCGGGTCGGGGCGTGACAATAGCTTTCCATCATCAACCAAATGTGTCAATTTATTTTGCTATGGAAAGTTATTCCCTAGAAACACTCTCTATGGAATCACTCTTCCTAGAAAGTTATTCTAGGGAAAGTACCAAACGGGCTCTAAATAAAATCCCTAGCTTTCCCAAGTTGGAAATCAAAGAGAAAACAAGAAAATGGTTAAGAGGAGCTAAAGGAATCATTGGAGCCATTTTGGAAATTCAGTTGGTTCTCCCAATCTAGTCGGCCGATCAAGCTGAATTTTTGGTATGTTATTCTCAACTCCTCAAGCTTTAAAAGACATATTTCCTTGTACCAATCCATACACAATTCCCTTTTTATGTGAATTGTTTACAAATACTTAATTAGGGATCGTGAATTTAATCATGTACAAATACTCATTTGGGAATCATGATGTTTAAATGGAAACTAGGGATCGTGAATTTAATCATGTACAAATACTCATTTGGGAATCATGATGTTTAAATGGAAATTATGTACAATATTTAAAATTTGTTCCTTTTTTGGTCTTTGACTTTTAAATAAAGAACATATACAGATACTAAATTAGGGATTATAACTTTTAAATAGGGATTGTGTATAGATACCTAATTGAGACTGTACAAATACTCAATTAATTGTAAATCATAACTGTTAAATAGGGAGACCGTGTATAAATATTTAATTGGGAATTGTGATTTTTAAATGAGAACTATGCACAAGATTTAAAATTTATTCTTTTTTTTTTGTTTTTTGCAAACCATGTATAAGCACTTATTTGGAGAATCGATTACGACTTTGCCATTATACAAATACTTAAATGAGAATCATGACTTTTAATTAAACGTAAACAGGTAAAAGTATATGTAAGAGTAAGAGTAAAAATAAAATAATGGAATATAAAATAAAATTAGTTAAAAGTAAACAAAAAAATAATAAATAGTAAACGTTAAAGTGGTAAGAGCAAGTGTAAAATAATGAAATATAAGATTTATCAATAATAAATATAAAAGTGCTAAAAATAAATATAAAATTGTGGAATACAGGGTTTTGTAAGAATAAACGTAAAAATAATAAGAGTAAAGTTAAAATTTTAAAATCAATATAAGAAGAATTTAAAAAATTAAAAAAATTTTATATATATAAAGGATTAAAAAAATATTAGACAAATTTATTTGAGAATATATCAAAAGTATGTTCTATTATATCTATTTTATACAGAATTTTACAAATTTATTATATATTGCATTTCCATTAATTATATTATATGAAATTAAATTAAAATTTAATGATAAAAATAAGAATAAATACTCACGTGCTATTCACATGACAAGATACTAGTCTCTCTCTCTCTCTCTCTCTCTCTATATATATATATATATATATCTTAATATATATAAGTGTAAACTTCTTTAGTTCAAAATTGAATTACTTTAATACCCTTCAAAATTTTCTCATAGTTTTATTAAATTTAGAGGTATAATAGGTATTTAACAAAAAAATTTTAATTGTATATTTTAAATATTACTAATAATTATAATTTTGAAATTACATTTATATCCTTTACCTTTAATAAATTAAGAGGTGTCATTGGTAAATAACAAATACAATTATTTATTTATCTCTTTTAAATATTATATTAATAATATACAATTCCTAATTAAAAAAGGATTATGATTAGCCCTATGTATAGACAAATCTAAAAACAAATCTAAACATTCATAACTCTCATGTATCTTCTTCTTCAATATTAACAAGTAAGGGTTATAATTCTTTGGAACATTAACTTTGTTATATTTTACATTAATTTCTTATATTTTACTTACAATTTGTTTGATTTTTTGAAATAAATCTTTTTAATGATGCAGATCGACTTGAATTTTCACATTCTTAACTTTGAAGGTAATTTCTTTTTTAAATTCTGTAATTTTTTGAATTTTTTAAAATCTTCATATGAATCATTGCTAATAATAGATAAGAGATGAGGTTTCAATGTTTAACTTTGGAACTTAGGGTCTCAAATTTATTTGGAAATTTGGAGTAAATTTCATCAATAGTCTCTAAACTTTAATACATTTCCCATTTAGATCATTGAATTTCAATTTGTCCCAATTAAATCACTTAAGTTTAATGGATATACCAAATTTAATCACCTAACTTTTTAATATTTTAAATATTACAAATTAGAATTCTTATTATAGGAGTTGTAAAGAAGTGTTTCCAAAGACAAATATTAATGATATCTCATAGCGAATTATTTTATGGATTTATGAGTACTGATTTATAATGAAAAGAAATATTTATGAATTAAATTTTTTACTAATAAAAGTTGTAGAAAAAGTGGTAAAATATGAAGGTTATGAATGTTTAAATTTATACATATATATATATATATATATATCTTACATACTTTTAAAGTAGTTGTAAAATCTGAGTCTAGAGAGCACCAAAGCAATTTTAATGCTTTTTTAATATGTTGTGAATTAAATAATTCTAAAAAATATTTTTTTACATTAATATCTTTAGATAAATACTAAAAGCATTAATATCTTTGGAACATTAACTTTGTTATATTTTACATTAGTTTCTTATATTTTACTTACAATTTGTTTGATTTTTTGAAATAAATCTTTTTAATGATGCAGATCGACTTGAATTTTCACATTCTTAACTTTGAAGGTAATTTCTTTATTAAATTCTGTAATTTTTTGAATTTTTTAAAATCTTCATATGAATCATTGCTAATAATAGATAAGAGATGAGGTTTCAATGTTTGACTTTGGAACTTAGGGTCTCAAATTTATTTGGAAATTTGGAGTAAATTTCATCAATAGTCTCTAAACTTTAATTCATTTCCCATTTAGATCATTGAATTTCAATTTGTCCCAATTAAATCACTTAAGTTTAATAGATATACCAAATTTAATCACCTAACTTTTTCTATCCAATCAACTAACAGAAAATGACATGGCTACCACATCATATGCCATGGAAATTGCTACATCATCAGTCAATTTCCATGTCATTTTTTTAAAAGGAAATTTTCCTCCCAACCTTCAATTTTTCCTTTCCCGCCATCTTACCTTTTCACAATTGTCGTCAGCTGCATTTTTTCTATTTTTCAAAGCGATGAAATAGAGCAATTTACCTTTCCCATTCTCATATTCTTAACCTTCTAATTTTATTATTTAAAGATGCGTAAAAGAATTACCACCCAGCCGGTTACCATCTTCTTTCCAAGCACATTTTTAAGCTTCTCCAACCATTAAAAATTGTTGGCATTGATTTGCAAGTTAAATAAACAGCCTAAGTCAGTTGTTAAAGAAGATTGAAACCCAAGCATTAGTGAAGCTCGGGGAATTTTTACAATGAGGTTAAATGTAATGGAATTATCCATATATTTGACAGAAGTTTTCAATATAGGTATTATATGATTCCAATAGAATTAAAAACTCGGGCACTGTAATATTTTACACGAAGAAAACAGTTGACGCTTTTAAAACCAGTGGCCATTGAAAACAGAGTTGAAAACAAAGTCTCGCATACAACAAATAAAATAAAACCCATTGAAATCCATGTAAACTGAAGGCATGCTTAATGTACTATAACAGTATTAATCGAAGTAGTAATAATACTGATAGAAAAAAGAATACAAAATATTGAATGATTTTTTAACCATAATTAACCCCTCCGGGCTCCACCACAACCATTGTATTTCTTCTTCTTGGTGCCATTATGATTGCTCAATAACTATGAAAGCCTCACTTATTTATCTTGGAAACTCCCTGATAATTCTAATTGATCCATGCCATTTATAACCCTAGGTTTTTAAGCACAATTTTTGTACAAAATGAAAGAATACCCCCTATTTACAAGGGCAACAAAGGAGGGGAAGTGAGAAGAAAAAGGGGAAGAGTAAAATAGAAAAATGACGTGTGACTTGATGATGTCGCCATTTTAGGAGCTGATGCAATAGTCACATCATTTTTCTGTTAATAGGTTGGATGGAAATATGTTAGGGTGATTAATTTGGTATACTTATCAAACTTTAATGAGTTGATTGGTATAAATTAGAGTTAAGTAACTAAAATGGGAAATGTATTAAAGTTCAGTGACTATTCGTGAAATTTACTCAGAAATTTGTAGAATTTTTTTTCCTATACTAAATTACTATTATTATTCAATGATTTTTGTTCTTGTAGTTTTAATGTTTGACTTTGAAACTTGCTGGAAAGGATTCGGTGAATGTTGTCTTTACATTTGATACGTTGTTGTCGACCGGAAAAGTTGAAGATCTATGTGGAGTAGGTCCTTTAGGGGCGCGGCAACTGTGGGGTTCTCTTTTAATTTTTTTTTCTATTTCTATTTCTCGTGAATGTTAGACAAATTTCAATGATCGACTTTGCTTGGAAAATTAAATAAAAGCAGATAAACCATAAACAATTAAAACCAACCAATCATCAAAATTGAAATCGAAATTAAAATTGAAACATCAATCTGTTTATTTTCTGTTAATTGTTTTGGAACATTGGAAGACAATCCCTTGAATAAGGAACTCGCACATATAAATTTTTATTTATTTAATACATATTATTATTTCACATTATATCATTACAATGTCATGTATTTTAACTATAAGTACCCTATTATGCATTGATTTGGAAGAATTATTTTGTTTTCCTAAACATATTTATTTGTTTATCATCTCTACATTTGTTTCAATTAATTTGCTTCTCTCTCAAGGGTGAGCTAAATATATGTGGAGTTAATGCATCAAATTTATTTCATGTTGAGAAATATAATAATGATAAATTAATTTTTATATTGTAATATAGTAGAGAATATATTTATTTGTTCATCATCTTTATATTTGTTCAATTAATTTATTTCTCTCTCAATGGAGTTGATCATGCATCAAATTTTTTATATATGACAATTGTTTCTTTTTCATAGTGACTTATTATATTTCATTGTGTAATAGGTCATTCGTTATACAAATTTTTTTATTAAAGAAAATATAACAAAAACTCGAGGTTTGAAACATATTTAGTTGAAATTTTTTTTACTAATAATAATAATAATAATAATAATAATAATAATAGTAATAGTAGTAGTAGTTGTAGTAGTAGTAGTAGTAGTGTCTTTAATTTTTCTATAGATAAGAATGGGAGAGCAAGAAAGTACATTCAATTAAAGGAGACATCGATAGCAGATTGTTTAAAATAAATAAAGGATTTTCCTAAGAAAAAAAAAGATAAAAGGTTGATTGATTATGTATAGCTTTATCTTCTTCTTATGAGAAAGAAGGTAAATTATATATCATTGTTTTAAGTATTTAACAAAATATTTTAAAAATTAATTCTAACCAAATATTAAATTTTATGTTTGTGTTTTATATCTATTTAGGGGAAAAACTGTATACATCTTTGATCTCTCCATTAAATAAGTTGAAAAGTATTTCTCATTGTAATTTTTGTGGCGCTAAAAAGTTTGAATATGAGTCACCTTCGTTTTGATGTCAAAGTGTTCAACTGAAGTTAGCTACTACTATTGTTCCAGAACAATTATATGAGCTTTATACTTTTCATAGTGAAGAGGCCATTGAATTTCAGAGGAATATTAAATCACACAATAGTATGTTCTCATATTTGGCATCCTACAAACAAGGTATCTACACCTTTCGAGTTCAAGGACAGATGTATCATAATTTTTCATTATTGATTCCACAAGAAAAGAATCCACGTTATTTTCAATTATACTTTTATGACACCAATAATGAACTCTAAAATAGAATGAGAACACAACACAATCCGAATTTAAGTGCAAGAGTCGTGAAGATATTGATGAGTATTTTGAGAATAAATCCTTATTCACAAGTTCTATAGAGATTGAAAGATATTTCTTCCTTTGATAGGTATCAAATTCACATTGCCACAAATGCTAATTTGGACTAACGAGTTTATAACCGCTCATCTGCTGATCAAGTAAGTGATGAAAAAGAAAGTATTTCAATCACTTTATTCCAAGCAACACAATCACTTCTTGGTTGTACCATATCAGAGTTTATTCAATATATCACAAGCAACGTAAGTCAAATATTTGGTATATTTAGTTGTACAAATTTTAATTTTATATATTAGCTTCAACATATATATTTATAACATTATATAAACTATTCACAGCATGCAAATATTCGTTTAATTTAGAATAAAAAATTCAAATTTTCAGTGACAATGACCGAAAAACAAAAGATTGAAGGCAACAAGCATTGGTAGTAACACAAGTGAACAAAATTGAAGAACCAAAACCATCCTCTAAAAAATCAAAAAGAAAGCTCAAGAAAAAGGAAGAGATCGACGAAAACAAAATTGAAAATGCTGAAATAGTTATGGTTGAAGATCATCTATAAACACCACCATCAAAGCCAAAAAGAAAATTTAATTTTGTCATTCTCGAGGACGAATTTGAAGACGATGATTTAACTCTCAATAAGTTGAAGATAAGAATTAAAAAAAAAGATAGAACTTTTTAAACTATAGAAATCAAAACTCTAGATGAATTTATTTCATTGGACATAAAATACATTTTAATAGATTTATTCCTTTCGATTGTTTTATAAAATTGATGTTTTATATCTATTTTTAATAAAAGTTTATAAATTTATTATCATATTATATATGTTCCTATTTGTTGATTATGTTATGTCAAATAAAGATATACTTTAATGGTAAACATAAAAAAAAAATCCCACGTGCAATGCACGTGTCAAAGTAACTAGTATATATATATGTCCTGATGTTAGGGGGAATGGTATCAATGAAATAAAACTAAATTACGGTGATTGCCTATAATTAGTAAAGTGAAAAATATATTTGAAACTTATTATATTTGAACAGGGCGCTGGTCTCCGTATTAAAATCCAAGCAAGGCATACTGGCATGGTTTTAGAGACATACTAAATTAATCCAAACAGAGCAACAAATAGGGCCAAATTAAAAGAATAGTTTCATAATTGTTTTTTATATATATTTCAAAGTTTCTTTGGTTTGTTCCTATCTCTATCTAATATCTAACACATGGCAAAAAATTAGCAATTATAATAAATGTCTTTTTTTTTTCAATCAAGGATTATATCGCCGAAAGAAACATAAACCTAGACGAATTAAATTCAGAACTAAAGTAATTGAAGAGTAGTTTGAACTCTTGTCCACCAAGCTTTTCCACCAATTTTAGTATGAGTTCTTCTAAACATAATGAAGCTGCAAAGTTGGACCTGTTGCGCTGTCAATTCATCGTGACTTAAAATCAAATTCCCCCAATGATTTCTCCACGACTTTTTCCAACAAAATTGCAAAAGGGCTTAATTTACAAAATAATCATTAAATTTGTATCAAATTATCGTTTGGACTCTTCAATTTTTAATACACAACTTTTATTTTATTTTATGAATAATGTAATACTGATGTGGCCTATCGAGATATTGACACGTAGAATTTTTAAGTGACACGTGAAATTTTCTTATTATGTCATGTCAACACTAAGGGCAACATTGTTCATAAAATAAAATTTTAAGGATAAAAAAATCTAAAATAAAAATTAAAGGGCCAAAAACGACAATTTCATATATATTTTATGTATTAAACCATTATAAAAGCCATCCTCAAACAAGCCGACTTATTTTCTGATCACTTTTTGCTCAATATATATATACATAGCTTACCTTAAGTTCATTTCGAGCTATATCTATGAAGCTGATCTTCTCAATTCTGTCTTTCCTTCTTCTGTTTGTCTTCATTCTTTATACTTACTACTACTTCTCTTCAAGTCAAAAACAAAATGTTAACATTATTAGAGGGTTCAGAGTCTACCCCATACTTGGAACCTTGCCAGATTTCTTAAGAAACAGGCATCGGTTTCTCAATTGGTCAACTGAAATTCTAAGCCAAAGTCCCACCAACACAGCCATCTTCTTTGGTCCTGGTAAAATCCATGGCGTTGTGAGCACCAACCCTTTGAACGTCAAGCATGTTCTCAAGACCAACTTTGAGAACTACCCCAAAGGCGAACGGGTCAATCTGCATCTCAAAGACTTTTTGGGTCAGGGAATCTTTAACTCTGATGGTGAACTCTGGAAAATCCAGAGGAAAACAGCTAGCTACGAGTTCAATACCAAATCTCTCCGAAATTTCATTATTGACAATGTTAGGGTCGAGACTTTCTCGAGGTTAATTCCTGTCTTGAACCAGGCTTCAGAAACACAACAGGTACTCGATCTGCAAGATGTTTTAGAGCAATTCTCGTTTGATAACATCTGCAAATTAGCTTTCAATGTCGACCCTGGTTGTCTTGGCGTCGATGGAACATCTGGTTCTGAGATCATGCGTGCGTTTGAAGAGGCTGCCACTCTTAGTTTTGGTAGATTCATGTATGCCTTCCAGGCTTTATGGAAGATAAGCAAGTTTTTCAACATTGGATCAGAGAAAAAGTTGAAGAATTCGATCAAGATTGTTCATGAATTCGCAGATAACATCATCAAAACCAGGTTACAACAAGAAGCCAAAGCTGGCAACCAAGATGAAGATTTACTCTCCAGGTTTATCAAAAGCGACAGCAATTCACCAGAGTTCCTCCGAGATATTATCATAAGCTTCATTTTTGCAGGAAGAGACAGCACATCTTCAGGTTTGAGCTGGTTCTTTTGGTTGCTATCACTTAACCCAAATGTCGAACAAAACATACTAAAAGAGCTCGAATCAATCCGACAAAAGAAGGGGAAAAACATTGGCAACGCATATACTTTCGATGAGCTAAGAGAAATGCAGTATCTTCACGCTGCTATTTCAGAAAGTTTAAGATTATACCCTCCAGTTGCTGTCGATACAAGGGCTAGTGTTGTCAATGATCTTCTTCCGGACGGAACATTTATTGGAAAAGACTGGCTTTTCACTTACCATATATATGCAATGGGGAGAATGGAGAAAATATGGGGCAAGAATTGCAAGGAATATTTGCCTGAAAGATGGCTTGATGAAAATGGAAATTGCAAGCAAGAAAGTCCATTTAGATTTCCCATATTCCATGCAGGACCAAGGATGTGTTTGGGGAAGGATATGGCTTTTATTCAGATGAAATCGATTGTTGTAGCAGTGTTGGAGAGGTTTGAGGTAGAGGTTCTAGGCAAGCATAGGTGCCCAAAGCACTTGTTGTCTTTGACCTTTAGGATGAAAGGTGGACTGCCTGTCAGGGTGAAGAAAAGAAGTTAGATGAGTGTGTTATGGATAAATGTACTTTCATATTTTATGAGGCCAAATTATTTATCCAAGTAATGCAGAGAGATTATCTAAAGAAATAACTAGATAAAGAGAAGATATTATCAGAGGATTATCTGTGGTTATTATCTAAGAGATAATTAGAAATTATCTAGTTGATAATGTATTTATGTGAATTTATTCTATAAATATGAATTATTAATATACAAGAGGTTTAGCTATAAATAGGTCTTCCTAGTCCATTTGTAAACATACTTCATATCTCATATCTCATAATTCATCAATAGTTATATCTTTTTTTCAGTTTTTTTTTAATAATAAAATTCTCTCTAATTATCTTCTCTTATATTTCTTGTTTCTATTGTTAAAAAATATTCTACTATAGAGTGGAAATTTTTTCTTATTTTCTTTTTAAAGTTAGACTTAAAACCCAAATTGGCTCCTAACCCCATAGCACTTGGTGTCTTTGGCCTTAAGGATGAAAGGTGGACTGCTTGTCAAGGTGAGGGAAAGAAGTTAGATGAGTGTGTTATGGATAAGTGTACTTTCACATTTTATTAGGCCAAATTTATCCAAGTAACAACGGAGAGAGATTATCTGAAGAAACAACTAGATAAAGAGAAGATATTATCAGGATTATTTGCAGCTATTATCTAAAAGATAATTAGCTAGGAATTATCTAGTTGATAATGTATTTATGTAGATTTATCCAATAGATTTGAGTTATCACTGTATAAAGAGTTTAGCTCTCCCTAATTCATTCGCAAACTCATAACTCATCAATAATTATATCTTCTTTCTCATTTTTCAACAATAAAATCCTCTCTAGCTCACTTCTTTTATATTTTGTTGTTTCTATTGTTTTGAAATATTTTACAATAGAGTGGAAATTTTTTTCTTATTTTCTTTTTAAAGCTTAATAGTAGATTTTAGTTAGATCTAAAACATAAATTGGCTTCTAACCTTTCATAAATGAACCAAATTTTTTGACCCAAATAAACCCCTCAACCTTTTATTTTAGGCCACTTTAACCCTAAATTGGATGGAAGGCTAAAGGCTCCGTTAGACCTTTAATGCGGAATCGACATGACTTTTCCACACCACATATGGAATCCACTCAAGAAAAAAGTAAAATGCTAAGACACTCAACCTTTACGAAACAATCCAAATAAGCACTTAACATCTTTGTTTTGCACTACAAGAAAAAGGGTAAATAAAAACGGAAAACAAGGACGGAAAAGTCCGTCCCTAATTTAGGGACGGCATTAGGGATGGATAAAAAAATCCGTCCCTAAATTCGATCCGAAAGAGTAGAACGGGCTAAATAGGGACAGTAAAATTATCCGTACCAAAATCCGTTGCAACATTGGGACGGATTTAGGGAGGGAAGAAATTAGGGACGGAAATGGGAAGCCAAACCTTGAATAATTTTGGGATGGTTTTAGGGACGCATTTATGGACAGAAAAAGAGAGAAAAAATGGATGAATATCTGTCTTATTTTTGGGACAGTTTTAGGGACGAATTCTTAAAATCCATCCCTAATTCCGTCCCAAATTTTGGCCACGAAAAAAATATAGTTGGCCAGCCAAAATGTTGCATTTTGGCTAGCCATGTTTTTAGGGTTTTGCACTTAGCAGAACCCTCATTTTCTCCACCTCCCTCCCCATCTTCTTTCTTCTTTCGTCTTTCTTCTTCATTCTCTCTATTTTACCATAAGAAAACAGTAGTAAAAGTCAAGTTTTGTGTTGATTTGGTGGAAATCAAGGTAATATCTTCAAATCTCTTTGTGTATGATTTTATTTTGATTATTAACATATGTTATAACTTAAGGAATTAGATAATATTTAGATTTTGATGATTTTTTTTTTAATTTTAATGTTGAGGTTGGTAATTTTTTCCAAATGTTAGTGTAAAATTGTTAGATTTCTTTGAATGTTGATGAGGGTTATGGTTTATTGTGATGCTTATTTAATTATGTGCGTAACATAAACTAATTAAAATTAAATTATATAATTGTGAGTTTATTTGTGATTGGGTTGGATTGTAATATTTATTTCGTTGTGTATAATTGTTTTTATTAATTATAACTTAGTAATTGATATTAATACGATTCACATTTCGATTATTATAATTGTAGAACTTTGATTGAACGGAATTACTTTTATTGCATTTGTTGAGTATTTTTTAATTGAAAGAACTTACATTAAGTATCTTGTTTTATATTGTTTGCAATCTAGTTTTTATTTCCCTTAAATGACCAAATATAATTGAGTTGAAAAATGTTCAAGAAACTTTATATATTTTATAATTCATTGTAGATTCATTTCAGTTATTAACAGTAGTGATTAGGGTTCGAGGATAGTAATCGAACTAAATTTGTGGGATATTTGATAGGAAAAATAGAAGAGTTGATTTGCAGCCGACAATAGATATATCATCAGAAGGAATCGGGACAGAAGGGTGTAACTGATGAGTTCATAACTGGTGTTGGAGAATTCATTAGTTGGGCATCAAGTCAGGACGCCTCTTGGAAAAACGGGGAAAAAATTCGTTGTCTCTGCACTAAGTGCAATAATATGCACTTCTTTTTACCAGTGAGGGTTGCACAACATTTAAGACTTCATGGATTTAAGGAGCATTATTGGAATTGGGTTAGTCATGGTGAACCATTGTGTAGGATTGAAAATAACGAGTAGCAGCAGCAAGAACAAGTGTCATTACCAGATGAAATCTCACATTGGGGTTGCTATGATGACATGACATGGGATCAGCGTATGGTTTTTGATGCTACAAGATCGAGTTTTGTCCAACATAATGAAGATGAGGCTGGACCTAGTAGAGAAACAGCAAACCAGTATGGATATGAGCAAGATCCATTCATAGAGCAACATGTGACACAATTGGACGACGAGTGGTTTGACATCATGCAAAATGCCGATGGGCCTTTGTTTGAGGGGTCTAGTGAGTCACAGTTGTCTTTTGCTTCCACCTTGTTAAATGGGAAGTCGGAGTTTAACTTGTCTGAAGGTGCATTCGATTATTTTTGTGATGCCATCAGGAAAGTATTACCAGAGGAAAATAACTTTCCTCTAAACTATTATCAACATAGGAAAACCATCAATGAATTGGGTTTACCAGTGGTAAAGATTCATGCGTGCAAGAATGGGTACATGTTGTACTGGAAGAAACATTCAAACTCTGATTGCTGTAGGTTTTGTGGTGAACCTAGATTCAAGGACATTGGTCGACGTGGGGATTGAACTCGTAAAAGAATTCCGATGGCCATTTTGAGATACTTGCCACTGACTCCCCGGTTGCAGCGGTTGTACCATACCGCAAGCATAGCTGAACAAATGACGTGGCATACTACAGATGAAGCTCAAGATGGGGTTATGTGCCATCCATCTGATGCCGAGGCATGGAAGCATTTCGACAGGAGATATCCTAATTTTGGTTTAGAAGCTCAAAATGTTAGATTGGGATTATGCTCAGATGGTTTTACACCGCATGGGCAATTCGGAAGGACCTGTTCTTGCTGGCCAGTTATTGTAACTCCTTACAACCTTCCTCCGAGTACGTGCATGAAGAACCCTTACATGTTTTTAACATTGATCTGTCCGGGTCCAAAAAACCTGAAAAAAAAAAAAAAACATAGATGTATTCTTGCAACCTCTGATTGATAAATTGAAGCAATTGTGGAAAGACGGGATCTCGACATATTATGCTTCAAGAAATGAGCATTTTCGCATGAGGGCTACTCTTATGTGGACCATTAATGACTTCCCGCTAATGGCACGCTATTCGGGTGGAGCACCGCTGGAATACTAGGATGTCCTATATGTATGTAGGAGAGTAGAGCATTCGTGCTTCCACATAGTAGGAAGGCGACTTATTTTGTTGTCACAGGTGCTTCCTTGACTCGGATCATCTGTTCAGAAAGGATAAGAAGTCTTTCCGCCGTGGTCGAGTTGAGAGGATGGCTGCACCACCAAGGTTGACAGGGGAAGAAATATATGAACACGTTTGGTATTTTCCCACAGCTATGGATGAGCCGATTAATATGCCTGAATATTATGGCACTCATCACAAATGGACTAAGAGGAGTATTTTTTGGAATCTTCCTTATTGGAAAACAAACTTGATCCGCCATAACCTTGATGTTATGCATATTGAGAAGAATGTTTTTGATGCAGTGTTCAGAATTGTCATGGACTTGAAAAGCAAATCAAAGGACACTTTAAATGCCAGAAAAGACATCAGTGATATATGCTCTCGAAGTTCAATTGCAATTGATCCTGAAAGTAAGCAACGCACCAAACCTAAAGCTATTTATAATTTATCCAAAATACAGAAGAAAACTATTCTGAGATGGTTGAGGAATTTGAAGTTTCCAGATAGGTATGCATCAAATATTGGGAGATGTATTGACCTGAATGAAGAGAAGGTTTTCGGTATGAAGAGTCAAGATTGCCATGTCTTTATGCAGAGACTACTTCCAATTGCATTCAGAAAGATATTGCCTCTTAGTGTGTGAAACCCTGTGACTGAACTTAGCCTCTTTTTTCAGTGCATATGTTCGAGTATGCTGGACATTAATAAGGTTCGAGATTTGAACGAGAAAGTTCCGATCATCCTTTATAACTTGGAGAAGGTCTTCCTCTAGCATGTTCGATTCAATGGAACACGTGGTTGTTCACTTGTCGTACGAAGCATTAGTTGGAGGTCCGGTTCGATTCCGATAGATGTATCCCTTTGAAAGGTAAATTAACAACTTTTTTATTTTAGGACACCTGATAATTTAAGTGTTTATAATTTTGTTGAACAATGTGTATACGTGCATCCTAATACATATTTGTTTAATTGAATTCATATAGGTTCCTTCACCAATTAAATGAGACAATACGTAATAAGGCTCACGTTGAAGGATCAATTTGTGAAGCTTACATTGCACAGGAATTTAATTACTTCATGCAGAATTACTTTCATTCTGACGTGTACTGTCACACGAAGCGACCCAGGCGTAATGATGAAGGATTAGCCAATGAGTCTTTCAAACCGTTCTCCATTTTTAACTATCCAACTCGATTTTAGGGTAAGGAGAAAATGAAGTAGCTTAATGACAAAGAACAACGTGTAGCACATACGTATGTTTTGTGAAATTCTCCGGAAGTGCAACCCATCCTTAAGTAAGTTAATAGCAAATCATTACAAGGAAATTGTTTATTTCATTATATGTTGTTGGTTTCACTTATACAGATTTGTTTTTACCTCAGCTCTTTTGTCCAATATTATCAAAATGATGGATTTGATCAGCGTACCATTGATGATTTGATTGACACCCATTTTGCCGATTGGTTCAAGCAATATGTTAGTATAGTTCGATTTTGATAATTAAACTGTTTAGAGATTTTTAGAGATTAAGGGTATTAGTTTGATTATTCTAACTCTTAGGTTATCACATACAACTTGATGCACCGGTTAATCGAACAAAGTATATTGATTTACCGGCACTTATGCTACTTGCTTGGCCACCTTTAAGGAAGGCAACCTCTTGGCCCGGTGTGTTTGTAAACGGGTATAACTTCCACACTTGTCAACGTGGAGCTGGAAAAGCCACATTGAATTGGGTGTTTGTGTTCAAGGCACAAATACGGACAATCCTTCCACCAGTTATTATGGCCTTCTGAAAGATGTTTTGGTGCTTGAGTATAATTCTTTAGACAACATGGCCATAGTTGTTTTGTTCGAGTGTGATTGGTTTGACCCTGTCAACGAAATAAAGGTTCATCAAAATTACAAGTTGGTTCACGTCCATCGGCAAAAGATGTATCAGAAATATGATCCATTTATTTTAGCACAACAAGCCATTCAAGTTTACTTATGTGATTATCCGGGAGCTAGCAGAGACAGAGCTAATTGGTTGGCCGTCTGTGAAATAAAATTGAGAAGAGTTGTTCAGAATGTTACTGAAGAAGTTGAAGATGATGCTTCATACCAAAATGAAGAAATCATGCAAACCCCAGCTGTTACTACTAATGCAGATGCAATACAATTGTCTGACATGGCTGGTATCAACCTAGCTGTTGACTTAGGGGAGCTTCAACCAATTGCAGAATTGGACGACTCGGAGGATGAGTTCGATTCAGCAGAATCAACAAGTTGCTCTAATGACACTGATGATGATGCTCGATATAATCCAAATGAATTTTAACTTGCTTTGTAGTGGGATTGTAATGAGCAGATGCCATAACTATATTTCCCCAATTGCATTAGCAATATCTTAAGTTATGTACAAGTTCATGCAGTCGCAAAGTTTTACTAATTCTCTGATTATTGTTAACATAATTTTTAATTTGAGAGTAATGTTGTTATAAATATATGGTACGAAGGGAATAAACTAATACCTACCTCGAGGTAATTCTCCAAATATTTCATAAAACCCAATTAGGGACGAATTTAGGGACGGAAAGGCCTAAATCTGTCCCTAAAATAAGTCATTTCATGTCAGAATTAGCAACGGATTTAGCAACGGTTTACATGTAAACAATCCCTAAATCCATTGCTAATGCAAGTTTGTTCATTGACTATTAGTAACGGATATAGGGACGGTAAAGGCATAATCCCTCCCTAAAACCGTCCCTAAACAAAGGGTTTAAACCCTAAATCCGAAACCCTAATCTAGAAACCGTCCCTAAATCCGTCCCGATATTGATCTTAGGGTTTAAGAACTTTTTAGTTCCCCAAACCCTATGGTGTAATGGTATACCGTCCCTAACAATAAAATTCGTCCTTAAAACAGTTGCTAAGGTAACTTCTATTGCTAAAATCGTTGCAACTCATCTATCTCGTATGCTATCAATAGCAAGCCTAAACCTGCTCATTCGTTTTTCAATTTACCATTAACCAACCATAAGCTGTCATACTTATGAAGATGAGAGTATCAAAAAGTTGGATCACTTATCAGAAGTCTCTACAGGCTCTGATGAATTACTTTAAATATTAAATCATTAGTAATTAGTTTAATAAGTTTAAATATTAAATATTAAAGTCTAATAAGTTTGTTAGTTGTTAATAAGTTTAATTAGTTTAATAAGTTTAAATACTAATTAGTTTAATTAGATTAAATCATAATATTAATTAATTAAATCAATGAATTAACTAAATATAATTATATTTAATTAAATATACTATTCAATAATCATTTTAATTAAATAAGTTTATTTAATTATTTAATTAAATTAGTTAATTAGTGTTAATTAAATGTGTTAATTTTATAATTAATACTTAATTGTAATAAATTAGTTTATTATTAATGATAAGCCACAATTTTATAGGGTTCACAGCACGATAATCATCCCTCGAGTTCCGGTCGAGGATGAGGTCAAGGTCGAGGCCGAGGCCAAGGTCGACAGGCCAGTTCTGCTCGAGGGGGCTCCGGGACTCAGTAACATCATTCAGGATCAAGATCTCCGTCAGTCGGTCATCGCTTCTCGATTACCACCACCTCCACCCCCCGTTCTACTTCAGGAGACGTTCCCATCCCCACCTATTTTGGCTTCGCAGCATACACAGGTGCTTATATGTAATAAGAAATTTTTTAAATATTTATTAACCAACAATGATTACTACATTGAATGTTATTATATAATTAATTAAACTAACAATTTTGTTATAATATTCTGTACATAGCTGACGTCTGGATCAACGGTTTGATCTCATTCCCTATCACTTCCGCTGGTTCCAGATTTTCATCTACACTCCTCCATTCCTACATCTAGCCATGCTCCTCCAGCATAGAGTTCTAGTGCATCTCCATCTAAACCACCAGTTCAGGAGGAGTATGTGACAGTTGGAGGATTTACGTACCATCTTGTGCCTCCGGATCAGACGCATGCTTCCCAACGCGCCTCCTCTTCCCACACCGCCCAGCCATCTTTCCAGCCTACACATGCCTCACAGCCCTCCCAGCCCTCTTAGCCTGCCCCACCTGATGTGTCCAGCCCATCTGAGTTAGACCCGCAAACACCGATTACCTTAGCCACCATTTACGAGTAAAATCTTAACTTGTTTTTAATTTTTTAATGATTCTTAATTATATTTACTTGTTTTTCTTACTAGTTACCTTTGATGATGAAATTTTAAAAGGATGAGAAGACAAATAAGAGAGTGAAGAAAGAAATCAGGCATATCATCTACGGACATTGGATCGAGCCATGGTTGTCCTGGATGAAGGTTCCGCACGAGACACGGAACTGTATGTATGATTTATGGCCGATAAGTCATAACTTACATTAATTATTTATTTATTCATATAATTTAATTATTACATTATTATTATTTGACTGTTTCATTTATTTGAATTATTACATTATTATTATTTATTTATTTGTTTATGATTTAATAATCATTATTACCATTGCTTAATTTGTTTAATTGAATTATGACATTACTATTCGCTTACTTTCATTATTTCCTTTTTCATTACAGAGGCGTTACTTTTTCCCTGCCGAGGAGCATAAGGCGGCAAGGGCCTTCTTCGATGCCACAGCCGGCAAATACCTCAGGCATGAGTTTAGCAGGGCTCAGAGCACACGTAGGTCACCTACTTGGCTTTCAAATGAGGTCTGGGACTGCCTCTGTGCTATGTGGGATGCCGAACTTACTTTCAAGCGTCTTAGCGATCATAACAAGAAAAATCGCAGCACTGATCATGCGATTGTATTTCGAGGTGGCAGCAGGGGCACTGCATTCCACTGGTCCAATTTGGTAATAATTAAATCCCTCTTTTATTTTGCTTAAGTTTTTCATTTCATAAATATTTTTCTTATAATTATTTATAAACTTTTTCCCTTTTGCATGTTAAGGACGCGGGTGGTTATCTCGGTCCTATCGCATTATTCGGCAAGCTATACAAAACCAAGGTAGGGGATTATCCTGAGGGTCACTCCAAGACCATTGCTGTAAGTTTAAGTATTTAAATATATAATTATCGAAGTTAAATTTTAAGTAATTATAACTCATTATATATAATCATCTTAAGTAATTACTTATAAAATTATATCATTCAGTGACACACCCGGACCTAACTTGACTTTTCGTACTAACGGAATAGTGCAAGATAACGTATAAATTAAACAATATGTCGGTCCGACTGTGTCAAGTTAGAAGAGAAGATAGGCTTAAGATAAGACGTAGTTGGAAGATGAGACTGGTGACCATGCATGGAAATACTAAAGTGGACTTCTTAAGTCCATAGCCAATGGATTGGACGTCCATTGGTGAATTGGTCGGTGGATCGGGCCAAGGATTAAAGTTTTGAGAGATTTAAAGAGAAGAGAAAGTTTGGCCCGGGGTCCGAGTAGACCCGGTGCCGGGCTACCCTATAAATAGGGGGAGGCCGAGCCTCTCCCCCTCATTTTCTCTCTTTCTCTTTTCTCTCCTTTCTCTTTTCTCTCAACTGCTCTTTTGGAGCAATTTTGGACTTTTGGCCGATCCAGACAAACCGACCTCAAGTTCAAGGCGAGATCTTGGTGAGTTGTTCTTAACTCTTTGAACTACGTTTCATTAAGTTTTCACGCTTATCCATGCATTGGTCTAGGAGAAATTCAAGCTCAAAGTTAGTTTCAGCTTTTAGTTAGATTTTTAGTTTAGATTTGAGATTTAGGAACTTTGAGCTTGTAATTCTCGTTTCCGCTCTGGTAAACGCGTCGTGAGAGGTGTGAGGATCCTCCATCTCAAATTTCAAGACGATCGGTGGATCGAGGGGCTAAGGATCCGAGGAAATGACTCGAATCCCGAGAGGGACGGACGGCTCCCGCGCGGGAGCCGAGTCTCTCCCACATGGGAGAGAGTTGCAGGCCAGGTCCCGCGCGGGACCTGGACTGTCCGGCGCCGGACTTGGCCATTTGGCCCAATCCGTGCGGCTGGGCCCTTTTGGGCCCAAACCGAGTGGGGTTCGGCCCAATCAGCAAATGGGGGCCTTCTTAGGCCCAGAAACAGGCCAGGCTCGGCCCAGCTTCAGGGGGCAGGCCTGCCTGGCCCAGAACCGGGCCAGGTTGGGCCCGTCGGGCCCAGCCCGAGTGTGGGGCCCATGGGTCCCCAGGGGCATTTTCGTAATTTTTCACCAAGTGTCCAATTTTTACCCCGGAACCTCCCGGACACTTTTCTAAGCCCCGAATCACATCCAAACCCAGTTGTAGGTCATGTTAGAGCCTCATATGTGCATTCATAAATTTAATTATGAATGCTAACTTATTTTTCCGTGTATTAGGGCTCCGGTTAAATCGAGTGCGGCGATGCTCCGGAAGTTAAGCTACATGGAGCGCTTAGGAGTATACGATTCTCCCAATACCGTGAGTGACTTAGACTTCTCTGTCTAGCCACTGGGGAAAAGGGTTTTAAAAATGATTTTAAAAACATATATGCTTTCAAAAAGGTTTTGGGATACAGGAAATCCACACACACACACTTGGTTGCGATATACCCACACAGTGAGTGGGAGGTTTTAAAAAGAAATATAAAACTTATGTGTGTGTGATTTATATGTTTTAAATATCAATGTTTTATACGTATATATATAAATTATGAAATATTATTATTATGATTATTGAAGGTACGATGCCCTTGGGAGATGAGTGATTGAGTGGGATTCCTCGGGGCTCCAATTTGAGGGAGCGTGGACCGAGTTTGAGAGCATGCATGATACTCAGCCGTGGACCACCTATCGAGGGGCACGGTGAGTCGAGCCTGGTTGGGAGAGGCGCGTAGGGAAACTCGCCAGAGCTCCAATTCACTGTGTTCCACCACAGTGAGGCACCACCGAGGGAACGGGCTAATGTATGTGATAAAGAGAAAATGAATATGAAGAGAAAAGAAATAACCCTCCGATGTCGCGAGGAGGCTAGAGGAGGCTGCACAGCAGTCAGCTCGGATGTTGGCTTAGAGAGATAGAGTGTGGGAGGATCGATTATAGCAGATGCAGCAGATGTTAGGCCGTTTTCCTCTATCTCCGGGAGCTCCTCTTCCAACAGACGAGCCACCTCCGTATGCTCAGGCTAGGACCGGAGAGTCCATCTCGCAGGTACAGCATCTGGCCGAGGACATCCATCATGTGGCCCATCAGCGCAGGGCCGGGGGCTAGGCTGAGGGAGAGGGTGAGGGTGAGTGTGAGGGCGATGGCGAGCACGATGACTTTGATGAGATTGTTTCTCATTTAGGTGATTTTTAGATTTATTTTTGTACATTTTATGTATACAACATTTACAAGAAATATATAAAATTACAATTTAATATTCATTTTGGTCTATTTTAATATTATTTTATAATAGTAATAATAATATATTATTATTTTATTATTATTATTACTACTACTATTATTATTATTACTACTGTTTCACAAAAAAGTAATAATAAAGCATCATTAAATATATAAAATAATATTTTTAATTTGCATTGTTTACCATTTTTCGTCGCTAAAACCGTTCCAAAAAAATAACTTTCCGTCCCTAAATCCGTCCCAAATAGAAATTCCGTCCCTAAATCCGTCCCAAATAGAAACTTCGTCCCTAAATCCGTCCCCAAATAGAAAATCCGTCCCTAAATCCGTCCCCAATTAGAAAAGCTGTCCCTAAATCCGTCCCAACAGCATCCTCTAAAACCAGTCAGCAATTACACTTTGCTACGGAATTCATCCGTTGTAAATTCTATCCCTAATTCCGCCCCAATATTTGGATTGCCATTGCGAAATCCGTTTCAAATGTCATGACCTTGTCTCGTGACTTCCATCAGATTTAGCGACGGATTTATTTCCGTCCCTAAAAAATTAGGGACGGATTTTAACTTCCGTCCCTATAGTTTAGGGACACCTGTATAGGGACGGATTTTTTTCGGTCCCTAAGGCCGTTGGAAACCATTTTAGGGACGGATTTCTCATGTTTTTTCATCCCTATTTCCGTTGCTATAGACCCTTTTTCTAGTAGTGTTGATCTAAATAAAATGTCAACCTTTAAAGTTTAGATCTAAGTAAGGTATTTCAAGTTTTCTAGCATTAGAAATGGTAGCAATGGAGCTTTTGAAGTTTAGATCAAAGGAGATCTGGTTGGTTTTTCGGGAAAAAGGAGTTGAGATTTGGATTTATGGTTAAAAAAGAATGAATTTGGAAATAAAAGATTGAGGGTTAAATTGGTCTAGAGTTGAAGGTTGAGGGTTTATTTGGGTCAAAGAAAATATTAATTAGGGGTTTATTTTGGGGTCATTTTGTGAAGGTTGAGAGTCAAATTAACTTTTATCTTTTCATCAGATGGGTCCCATATGAGCTGTGGAAAGTTTAGATGCCAACGTGGCTTAAAATAAAAGGTTGAGGGTTTATTTGGATTAAAAAAAATGTTTAGAGACTTATTTGGTTTGTTTTTGAAAGGTTATGGGCCAATTTGGATTTTGAGCCATTTTGGTTATTATTAGTTAAGATTATCATCGATCACGGTACAAGTACATTGTTGTTGATTTTGTTTACCTAGAATTTTAAAGTTAGGGTTAAGATATTAGTTATCATATTAAATAAAATAATTAATGATACATTTATATATTACTTTATCTAATCAAGCATATCCCTACAACTATTGATCCAAGATAATCCATTTTGGATCAGAAGCAAGTGAAAGGTAAAGCCCTTAAAGTCCTCTCAACAGATGATGTTTAATAACTATTCTTTTATACATGAAAAGTACAAAGGGAGCCAAATTCAAACCTTGGACCTCAACTGTAAGGTTGAGCTGAGTTATATTGGGGAGATTATTGTTAATTTTTCTGAATCAACTATATGCAGACTAGATTCAATCCATGACTTGAGAAAAAGAAAGACAAATCAATGGATTCATGACTGTAAAAATAAAATGAATCTCCTTTGTCCCTCTCTCTTTCTCTCTGTGGCTAAGGGAAGTGAACCCTTTATACCATTTTCAGGCCAAAAAGATTCAAAACATCAATTAATGGTCTATATCAATAAAAACATATCATACACGTAACACATTAGACATTGACATTAAATAAATAAATAGCTAGATTTGAAAATAAGACATTTATCAATAAGACTAGAAAATGATAAGATAATTCATTATCAATGATAAGATAATATTAACTCTTGATTCTTGCAAGTTAAAACTAAAATTTCTAGAAAAGTAGTAATTAAAATGAAGGTAACACTATAAATTTGTAACATGGCAATGGCATCAATATGTGTTGATTGGATTAGTTTTAAATTTTAATAAGTATGACTATTAAATTAATAACTTTTACTGACACACCCAGACTCAATTCAAACTTTTCCATACGATCGAAATAGTAGAAGAAAGTGAATTAATACAAAAGATACGTTGGCTCAGGTGTGTCATGATAAAGAAGATATCAAGAATATGACTAAGACGGAGTAGGAAGACAAGGAATTATATAGTGCATGGATTGACCAAGAGAACCCTAAGGAAATCAACTTCATCTTCCTCTCTTTTCTTTCTTGGAGCAATTAAATCAATTTCATCTTCCTCTCTTTTCTTTCTTTGAGCAATTAAATCAGTAGAGTCTTCATCAATTGGTGATTGAATTAGCGTCAAATCTAGATCAAGAATGTAGAAGACCTTTAAAGTTGTGAGCATGAACTTCAAGTTGTGTCTTTTTTTTTTGGTAACAAAAAGTTTAGGTGAGGGAACGCTGCCCCAGTCTAGGGTCAGGGCATGCCACAAGCCTCAGAGAGGGCTAACAGTGGTACTTACAGATCACCTCCCAATGAGGACCATTGGCACGACTCGAACCTCAAACCTTTCAAGCAGAGGTCCAAAGCCTTACCAACTCAACCAACCTCAATTGCCCAACTTCAAGTTGTCATGCCCCAACCCGCCCCGGGTCGGTCACGTGGCAATCGTCTCGTTACCTCGAAGTACGTGTCTGCAGCCACGCATCCGAGGCACCGCAAGGCATAGAAATGGATATCATCGCTACAAAACAATACTAAAAACAATTTAATTAGAAATCATTTAATAAAATAATCAAATTTAAATGATGTACCAGTGGACTAAATCAAAGGAAAACCTATGCAGCGGAACTACTAACCCTATGCCATCGACGTCTCCTAGTGAGCCTCTGATCTATCTGCTGACTTCGTACGCAGATCTGCATTCATCCACATCGGATACAGGTGAGTGACAGAGGTTCAATGAATCTCCATCAGGGTTAGGGAAGTAGGGGTAATCCAAAACATAATAATAATAAAATAAATATTTTTTTTTCAAAACCTCTTTTCAAATTCTCCAAGTGAGAATTTGGTTTCAAATCATTTAAATAAAATATAAATAAAATGGGCTGGCCTCGAACATACTGAAGGCACGACTGGCCGGTCGTATGCCTTACTGCACCGAGGGCTATCTCTTTTCTCTTTAAAACCATTCTTTCTTTTTTTCTTTCTCTAACCCGTTCCCTCGGTGGTGCCAGACGCTGTGGTGAAACACAGCTACATCAAGCCCTGGCAAGTTTCCTTATGCGCCTCTCCCAGGGTCTCCACTCACCGTGCCCCTCAAAAGGCAGTCCACAGCTACTTCTCATGCATGCTACTTAGACTCGGTCCACGCTCCCTTATATCGGAGCCCCGAGGAAACCACTCAGTCTCTCTCTTGCATCCAATCCATATATTTATCATATATATATATATATATATATACAAAAACATATACAATTAAAACATTTAAACACACACACAAGCATTTATATTTCTTTTAAAATCATCCCACCCTCTAAGTGGGTGTATCACAAAATAAAAGTGTATGTGGTGGATTACCCTTACCCTAAAGCATTTGTAAAACTTTTGAAAATTTATTTATTTTTAAAACATTTGAAAATGTTTATCCCTAGTGGTTAAGCACTGAAATCTGAGCCACTCACAGTGTTGGGAGGTTCGTATACTCCCAAAAGATCCACGTAGACAAGTCTCTAAAGTATCGCCGTACTCGATCGTCCAGAAGCCTAATACATGGAAATATATGTTAGCATTCATAATCCAATTTGTAATGCACCTACGAGGCTCTAGCATGACCTAAGACTGGGCTTGGATTTGATTCGGGGCTTTTTCGGGGTCAAAATCGGACACTTTATGAAAAATTATCAAAATGCCCCTTCGAGCCCGTGGGCCCTATGCCCCAACTAGGCCAGGCCTCGCATGGCTTTGGGCCTAAAAGGTCACCAGCGCGGGTTTGGGCCAATTCCCACGCGAAATTGGGCCCAAAAGGCCACTCCCGCAACATATATATTATATTAATATAATATTAATAAAATATAATATAATATCCAGACAGGGACTTGGTCGGTCCCCACACCCGGTTTTCGCACCATTTCTCCTCCTTTCAACATACAACTTTAGACAGGCGATCCTCATACTATCCATGACAGATCCACTTAAGCACAAACGAGAAATAATGGTCCAATTTCTGTAGATCTGAGATTTAAATTTTAAACTCAGATCTACTGTGGACCGAAGAACGGAAACGCGTGAAAACAGAATATGACGTAGATTAAAGTGATTAATATAACATATTAAAAACTCACCTTATTTCGCCGACCCAACATCTGTAGATCTGAGTTTTAAATTTAAATTGACCAAAAACTTTTAACTCAGATCTACTCTAATCCAATCATGGAAATACGTGCAAACTTAATATAACGTAGATTAAGGTGAGTAGAATAACATATTTTAAACTCACCTTGATCTGACGGTCGGATTGTCCGGATCTGCTAAAAGTGCAAAATGCCTCCATTTGGTTCTAGAGAGAAAAAGAGAAAAAGAAAGAAAAAAGAAAAAAGAAAAAGAGAAATGAAGAAAAAGCTTCGGCTTTCCTCTATTTATAGAAGAGCCCGACACGGGGTCTACTCGGACCCCGGGTTAGACTTTTTCCCCCTTTTTCAAATTTTTTCCATTTTCACTCGTTGGCTAAATCCTTTAATTTCTTGTATCAACGGGGCCCATAATTAATTGTTATGGACTTGATAGGAGGCCTTTTTGTCATTTACTAATTTCCATGCATGGTTAATTACTTTATCTTCCAACACCGTCTTATCTTAATTTTCACATCTCTTCTCAATCAGACACATCGGGACCGACGTATTACCCAATTAACGCGCCGTCTTATACTATTCCGTTTGTACGAAAAAGTCACATTAAATCCGGGTGTGTCACAAGTTGTCTTTCCATCTTGTGAAATTTGCTCCGTCAAAAAAATCAAGGCGAATGAAGTCTTGATTCATCATCTCGATAGTTTCAAAATCCATTGAAAATAACGCTTTTAGATTGTTAGAAAATAGAAAATAGAAATAATAGACGTAGTGACACACCCGAACCTAGCACGACCTTTCGTACGAACGGAATAGTATAAGATGACGCGATAATTAAACAATATGTCGGTCCGGCTGTGTCAAGTTTGAAGAGAAGATAAGCTTAAGACAAGACGTAGTTGGAAGATGAGATTGGTGACCATGCATGGAATCTCCAAGTGGACTCCTTTAAGTCCATAGCCAATGGATTGGACGTCCATTGGTGAATTCGTCGGTAGGTCGGGCCAATAATCAAAGTTTTGAGAGGTTTAAAGAGAAGAGAAAGTTTGGCCCAGGGTCCGAGCAGACCCGGTGCCGGGCTACCCTATAAATAGGGGGAGGCCGAGCCTCTCCCCTCATTTTCTCTCTTTTCTCTTTTCTCTCCTTTCTCTTTTCTCTCAACTGCTCTTTTGGAGCAATTTTGGACTTTTGGCCGACCCGGACAAACCGACTGCAAGTTCAAGGCGAGATTTTGGTGAGCTGTTCTTAACTCCTTGAACTACATTCCATTAAGTTTTCACGCTTATCCATGCATTGGTCTAGGAGAAATTCAAGCTCAAAGTTAGTTTCAGCTTTTAGTTAGATTTCTAGCTTAGATTCGAAATCTAGGAACTTTGAGCTTGTAATTCTCGTTTCTGCTCCGGTAAACGTGTAGTGGGAGGTGAGAGGAACCTCCATCTCGAATTTTATGCGAAACGGTGGACCGAGGGGTTCGGGATCCGAGGAAATGCTCGAATCCCGAGAGGGACCGGACGGCTCCCGCGTGGCAGCCGCGTCTCTCCCGCGCGGGACTCAGGCCAGTCCCGCGCGGGACCTGGCCAAATTTGGCCACCCGCGCGGGTGGGCCTCTCCGGCCCAATCCGTGGCTGGGCCTGACCCAGCCACGCCGGAGGGCCTCTATGGCCCAGAATCCGGGCCGGGCTGGGCCCAGGGGCATTTTCGTAATTTTTCACCAAGTGTCCGATTTTTACCCCGGAACCCCCCGGACACTTTTCCAAGCCCCGAATCACATCCAAACCCAGTCATAAGTCATATTAGAGCCTCATAGGTGCATTCATAAATTGTAATTATGAATGCTAATGTATATTTCCATGTATTAGAGCTCCGGATAATCGAATGCGGCGATGCATCGGAGGTTAAAGCTACATGGAGCGCTTGGGAGTATGCGATTCTCCCATCACTGTGAGTGGCTTAGTTTTTAGTGCTTAGCCACTAGTGCAAAAGTGTTTTAAAAAAATATAAATTGTTTTAAAAAGGTTTTACAAACGGTTTTGGGATAAGAGTAATCCACGACACACACTTTTTATTTTGTGATACGCCCACTTATGGGGGTGGGATGATTTTAAAAATATAAAGCTTGTGTGTGTTTACATGTTTTAATATTTATATAAAGAATTTTATTATTATTATTATTATGATTATTGGGGTACGATGCCCCTGGAAGAGGAGTGATTGAGTGGGATTCCTCGGGGCTCCAATTTGCGGGAGCGTGGACCGAGTTTGAGAGCATGCGTGATACTCAGCCGTGGACCGCCTATCGAGGGGCACAGTGAGTCGAGCCTGGTTGGGAGAGGCGCGTAGGAAAACTCGCCAGAGCTCCAGTTCACTGTGTTCCACCACAGTGAGGCACCACCGAGGGAACGGGCTAGTGTATGAGATAAAGAGAAAATGAATATGAAAAGGAAAGAAATAGCCCTCGGTGCAGTAAGGCATACGACTGGCCAGTCGTGCCTTCAGTGTATTAGGTGCCAGCCCATCAGTATAAAATTATTTTAAAGGTTTTAAATCTAATTCTCCTTGGGAGAATTATAAAAGAGATTTTAAAAATAAATTTATTTATTTTATTTTTATTACACTTTGGATTACCCCTGTTTTCCCTAACCCTGATGGAGATTCACTGAACCTCTGTCACTCACCTGTATCCAATGTGGATGGATGCAGCTTCGCGTACGGAGTCGGCAAATAGAATGGAGGCTCACTAGGAGGCGTCGGTGGCTTAGGCTTAGTAGTTTCCGCTGTATAGGTATTCTTTAAATTATTCCACTGGTGTTACTTATAAATATAATATTTTATTAAATGATTTCTAATTAAAATTTTAGTTTTGTTTTACAGCGATGATATCTATTTCAATGCCTTGCGGTGCCTCGAATGCGTGGTTGCAGACACGTACTTCGAGGTAGCGCGGCGGTTGCCACCTGGCCGACTCGGGGCAGGTCGGGCCGTGACACGTAGCAGCAGGCTTGAAACACGTTGGTAAACATGTTTGCCCCTTCTCCTCTTGAGATTGTTGTAGAGTTTGATGCAAATAGCTTTAGTGGATATAACAAGCCTTCGGTTTTGATTTTGATCTCAGATGCTTTATTTCTAAAGGATGGGAGTTTTTTTTTTTTGTTTGCTGTTCTTTTGTAATAACAGTTGTTCTTCTTCAATGGAATTCTACTTCTTATTTATAGTTGTGAAGGAATATGACTTTAACAAGCCGTTTGTTGCTTTCCTTATAAATTTTTTTTAGGAACAGTACTTTTCCTTACATTAGAGAATCTACTTTCCCACCCTCCTCTCCTAGAATCGCTTTCCCTGATATCAGGGAGAGTGATTCCAAAGGGATCATTACTTTTCTTACTTTTAAAATATACTAATTAAAGCAAAGAAAATCTTTCCAACCTTTTAAAATCTATGAAAAGTTTTAACTTTTCATCATACCAAAAGGACTCTAAAGATAAAACTAACTCTAGAAATATAACTGTATGAAAAAAAATTGGCTTAATACCCAATTTAGCCCGTGAACTATATATACAAAAAAGGACAGATTGGTCCCTAAACTTTTATTTGAGATAGATTGGTCCCTCAACTTTTATTTTGGGACAGATTGGTCTCTAAATGATCAAAAACTTGACGAATTGGGACAGATTAGTCCCTGAACTTTTATTTTGAGACAGATTGGTCTCTGAGTTTTCTTTAATTTTTTTCATTCAAGATCTATTTGTCTCAAAATAAACGTTTTGGGACCAATTTGTCTTAAATAAAAGTTCAGGGACCAATCTATCCTTTTTGGTATAATTCATGGACTAGTTTGGGTATTAAGCCAAAAAAATATCTTTTAGAAATAATGTATTCGTAAAATTCAAATTTAAACAATTTAAAATAATTTTGCCAATAATCGTTGTCGGTTATTGCAAAATTTCTAACATGTATGTGATAGAAACCATACTATAATAGCAAGGATGGTTGAGAGATTGGAAAAGTTATGTAAAAACACCGGTTCAAATCAAACCCCTGCTATCTCCTCCACTCCTTAAAAAAAAAATCTAACATGATTTTATTTCCTTCCAAAAATTGAAATTAAAGAGTCGAGCTGAACGACACCAAACAGACTGCCCCCTAGTGTGGGTGGTGGCAACTCAATCTTGTTAATTTCTTTGATTTTTGGGAAAAAATAATTTAAAAGGGGGCAAAAGTAGTAATTGCATTATTAGCATTTACCTAACTAAGCCCTCCACGACTCAATAGCCTTAATAGCCGTTCTCACAGTTAGCCTTCGTCTACAACCTCAAATATATAAAAATTAATCTGATCGCCGTCGAGTTTGGTTTGGTAATCTCCAATTCAGATTTGAGAGATAGAAGAACTAGATCGAGAGAAGGCATGCCCAAAAGAAGAAGAAGCGATGTGGGTTATTCGCTTGATGAAGATTTGGTGACTAAGATTCTCCTAACGCTGCCCATCAAGTCCTTGGTTCGCTTCAGATGCCTAGCAAAACCTTCGCGATCTCTCTTTCAAAGTCCCAGGTTTGTTTCTCAACATCTTAGCACTAGCAAAAAGAAGAACAAACGACATGTCATTTGTTGCGAACGAGAACAAGATAACAAGGGTTTCTATAATCATGAACCACTTTTGCGCTTGTTCCAGCTTGATCAATCACTTATTTCTTATTAAGATTTCCCACCGCAAGAGTCCCAACTTATCCATACTTCGGTTCTTTTCTGTGTCTATGATGGATTGCTATGTATATATGATTCTTCCACTCTTGGTATTACTCTATGGAATCCTGCAGCCACAGAACTATACTTCTCCCCAGATTTCCCTGGCAAATAAAATGGCCAAGTGAAATGGCAGTTCAACTTGGATTCGGATGGGATTCTTCGTCAAACGATTACAAAGTGATTTGTTTGTGGAGAGATTGTAAAATGTTTCAATTTGTGCCTACCCTGGCAGCACTTTACACGATGAGCTCTAATTCCTGGAGGATGTTAGAAGATGTTGATCGGTCCATTAGGTACCTACAAATTGGTTGGATAGAGAGCAGCGGCAACACCTCTGTAAATGGGGTTTATTATTGGAATGAGATAGTTAACAGGTTGAATAAGGTCGTTGCATTTCACTTTCGCGGCGAAGTTTTCCAACTCATAGATTGTCCGGAGGCTGTATGCGGGGAGTTGTTTCCACTACCTCATGAATCTCGTATCTCTTTATGGAATCATATTTATGAGGATAGCGGTAGAGAAACTAATTATGAGGTTTGGACGTTGGATGATGATGGGCGAAGTTGGAGCAAGCTATTAAAGATTATTGGACCACCTATTCCGGCAAACGTGAGAAAATTGTTTGGATTTTGGAATTATCATAGTAATTAAGGTGCTTGTAAGATCTCTACATGAAGATAAATTGATGCTTTACGACCTTGATACCCAGGAATTAGCAGATCTTGAGACTATTGGCAGTATTCCTTGTGTTTACAGTTATGAGGAAAGCTTGCTCCCTATCAAGCTTTGAGTATATATGAGTGCCCGAGAAAAACAATATATTTAGTACTAATTAGTAGTATTTAGTATCGCTTATCCAAAAAAAAAAAGTAGTATTTAGTATGACTCCACTATGATGTTCATGTTTTTATTATATAATAATAAAGCTAGTATTTCCTTTTTTTTGTTTAATTATCAAACGAGAAGGCAAACATTGTTTAATGATGTGGGTTCTATTTTTATTTTTCAAAAACAAAATTATTCCGTATGTGTTTATTAATGTACAAAATTAACTGCAAAAAAAAAAAACCTACACGCAAATAATAATAATAATTCCCATTTATTTTCTAGAGGAGAAAATACAGTATTGTCCAAATACGGTTCATGCATCTCATAAGTGATTGTAAATATATACTAAATAAGTAAATATCAATAAGGGCCTAATTTGGCATTGAGGTTGCGCTTTGAAAAAGTTCAATTTTGAAAAAGTACTTTTAAAAAATGCTTTGTGAAATTATTGTGGAAAAATTTGATAAGTATTCAGTATTACCATGAAAAAATGTGGAAGTAAAATACCTAAAAATCATAAAATTTGAAAAAGATATAAAAGATTATTCAAAAAATTTTTAGTTAATATCCAAAAGCACTTTTAAAATGCAAAAGCACCTAAGATTTAGCTCTTCAGATTGGGTGGGTTTCTGTTATCAAAAATAATTTTTAATGTAAACTAATGCGCAATTTGATATTACGGCTGTCGTTTGAAAAGGTTTGATTTGTCAAAAATGCTTTTAAAAAGTGTTTTTTGAAATTACTATGAAAAGATTTGATAAATATTTAATATTAGTCCACCAAGCAAAGCTATATAATCCACCAAGTTGTAAGCGAATTAATGTCGACAAAGCAAAGCCCTTGCCACCAACCCAATTGTTCCACAAGTGTCTACATATATATATATATATATATATATATATTTGCGTATATACCACTGAGAGATGTAGTCATCATCTAACTTTTCAAATGGTCGAATGCTCATGCTTCTCGCTCTTTGTGGGTAGCCTAATATCGTGATGCCTTTCCTCGGCATCTTCATCCAAGAGAACATGCCCCCCACACCACCCACCCCCCTCCCCTCCCCTCCCCTCCCCTCCCAACCCCAGTCTCAACCAACTATCCGGGGATTGGCGACCTGAAGATTGAAACATAATGTCAACTGACAACCTAAAGATTGGAACATATTGTCAACTAGAACTGGCAACCTGACGGTTGGCAATTTGATGACGACTAGTGACCTGATGAGTGATCTTTCCAAAAAGATGTCGATCCAACTTGAAGAGCAACACAGACATCTTGTTAGCATGGTAGCAAATTGGATCATGTAGCCATTCGGGGTACTCTAATGCCGCCTAAGCCTTTGAAAGGCAAAGTAATGTCGCCTAAGACTTTGAAAGGCAAAGCAATGCCGCCTAAGCCATTAATCCACATTTATACCGGCATCCAACCCAATTGTTCCACATTCTTGATAACTTTATTGTCATCCCACCAAGCCATATAATTAAGTGTTAAGTGTTGTGGGCCATACAATCACATAGCAAATTGATGTAGACCAAAAGTTAACATGCATGGCACTATAGTTCCACAGGTATACACACATGGAGAGCCGTCAACTAGAAACCGTGACTGAAGGATGTCGACTCAACTTGAAAAACACATTGTAAACGAAAAAAAACCAATAAAAGTAGAAGCATATTCTTGGGATATCCCTTTATTTTCTCTAGCTTGCTTGCTACTTGTGTCATTTTCAAGCTTTGAGTTTTTTGCTTTTTCTCTAAAATTAATGCTTTTCCCAATGTATTTTTCACAAATAAAAGCCAATAATCATATGTTTAAGAGTTGATCCGCAATGCACAAATGCTATTTTAGTCAGATGTGGCTTAAAATAAACTTCTTCAAAAGCAAAGTTTAAAATATACTTTGCCTTTGAACTCTTCTACTCTTCTCCAAATTTTTCAGATTAACGTTAACTCTCAAATCTACATACTCATGGTTAATGGCCAGGGTTGGAATGTTGTTATAATTTATACAAAAGAGCTATTCTTCCCTACTGAGATGCCTTCAAAGAACAAAATGATGAAGGTAGGTCCTAAAGTGGATAATATCGTTGAAATGAAACAGGCAATTGTAGAGTTTTCTGGTGGTCAAGCTATGGTGCTTGATTAATCATTTTCTCTGCTTCTGGCAATACAAGAAAATCACGGAATTGCGACCGAAAAATTGCGACTAAAAAAATGGTCGCAAAATTGTGACCACCGTTGTGACTCATTTGTGACTAGTGGTCGCCAAAAGTTACCAAAATGGTTGCAAAAGAAAGGCAGGAGAACCTAGTCACAACATTAGTTGCAAAATTTGACACAAGACTTTGTACCCTTTGGTGTTTTTGAAGATGGTCGCAATTTTTCATTGACAGTTGCAAACATTACCACCACAATGCCATAGTCGCAAAATTGCAACAACCTTGCGACCATTGTTTTATATTTGTAACCGAATGTTATAAATTAAATAAAAATATTTGTAGAAAAAGAAAAAAGATTTAATATGTAAAGAAATTACGATCATTATTGCAACCATTCTTAAATAAGTGGCAAATTTGGTTGCCAAATAGGTTACAATTTCATTCATCAATTTTTTTCCAAAATTTTTTGTTTTTTTTTAATTTAAATTTTTAACATTTCATGGTTTTGCGACCAATTTGCAACCGTTTCATTAGTCACAAATAAATTTAAAATAAAGCGTTTTGTTCCTGCTTTTTTTCTCCAAAATTTTGCTTTTTTCACCAAATTTAAATTTTAAAATTTTTCACAGATTTGCGACCATTTTTGTAACCTTTATAGTCGGTTGTAAAATCCGATTTAAATATCTGTATCTCTTCTTTTCTCTTCATTTTCACAAAATCTACTCTCACTTTCTTTTTTTTCTCTCACCGAAACTTGTTCACTCTTTTCATTTTTTTCTCTCTCACTACAAATCTCTTATATCTTTTCATTCTTTTCTTCCTCTAACCATAAACCTCTTCACTCTCTTCATTTTTCATCTATCTTTTTCTCTTTAAAGGCTTTGGTTCTCTCTTACTTTCTTTTAAAATTCAAGCTATTATTTTTCTTAATTTGTGTTTTACTTTTCTTTTTTTTTTAATGTTTAAGCTTGATCATCAATAGTTGATGAATTCTTTCAAATGACTAACTTCTTTAATTTTTTTTTGCAGGAGCACAAACCTCCAATTTTTGTAAGATATTCACTTTTTAAGGTTGAAATTATTATATTTTCCACTTCAATTATACAATATATAAATTTATAATATTTTATATATATATATATATATATATAGTTGAAGGATTGTTTGATACATTGTGTTCATATTTAATTTGGTAATAGTCAATTAAAAATTGAAAATGCATTAAAAAAGTAATAATTATATTATTTTCATATTTTTATGTTTAATAATTTTATATACTTTTAGTTGAGTGATTATGAAATTGTGGTGCGATTGCTACTATGCAAGGAGTTTAATTTGTTCTACCAAGGTTTTTTTTTTTGTTTTTGCCACTATTAGAACAAGCTTTAATAATTGTGTTTTGTCAATAATGCCTATGAAGTGTTTGCTATTTGGTCTCTTTAAGCTCTAATAATTTTGTTTTTTAAATAATTGTGTAATTTTTTATCCAAAGTTTCATTAATTGTGTTCGTCATTTATCTCTTTAATTATATCTCATTACATTGTATAATTTGTTTTTATTTTATGTTTTGTATCAAACTAAGTTGAATGTAAGAGGCTAGGTATCACTTATTGATTTTAACTTTCTTGAATAATTAATTAAGATGTTAAATTATATAATTAATTATTTTTTCAATTATATAATTAATTATTTATTAAATTTATTATTGCAGGAGAAATTCTTACATGCTCACATGGAGTGATTGGCACAAGCAAATTAAGGAGGGAGCTGATGAGATCGATAGTAATGTGCTTTAAATTCAAGTTCATAAGCGAAAGAATTGTCATTGCTACAAAATTTAGTTTTTATAGTATTTTATTTTATTTGTATTTTATTGGATATTAGTGCACGTTTTATTGTAATTATATTATTATTATTATTATTGTTATATTTTATAATTAATTGTTGAATGTCATGTTATTTTCTATTGATATATTTGATCAATAATATTTTTAATATATTTTTCGAATAATATTTAAACTATTATAAAATATTGAAACAATTCATGTATAATAATAAATTAAAAATTAAATTAAATCAGCATTACAAATGTGGTGGCAAAAGTAGTTACAATCAATTAAAAAAAAGGTCACTTTTACTCCCCATTTGCGACCAATTTTGCGCTTTTCATACAACGTGACAAAATTTTGCGACAGCTTCGTGGTCGCAAAATAAGTATCATAACTCATCAACTATGGAATCAAACTTTACGACCAATTTTCTAGGCGGTCACAAGTATGGTCTCTAATTTGCCATTGATTTCATGTTTGGTCGCAAAGAATTTGCCACCCGCCTAATACCGACCGCTGAAACTTGGTCACAAAATGAGTTTTGCGACCAAATTCAAAATATCGCTGTCGCAAATGTCGATCACAATTCCGTATTTTTCTTGTGGTGTGGCCTTGTATGATAGGATCAACAAAATTCAAATTCTAAAGCTTTCAAGACCTAATGTCGGGAGGTTGTAGCAGCCAGTTTCTTACAATTGGATGCTTGTGATGGATCAATGCAGAATACAAATATATATATATGCTTGTTCATTCAACTTTTGTTGAGAAAAAATATTATGATCATTTGGAAAACAAAAGAAGCAAAAAAAATTAATTAATGCAAATAGAATGAGATTTGATGTTAGTTTCGGCTCCAACTTCCAAGTGATAGAGGCTTGTGCTTGATTGATCTGCAGATAGAATGAAGGAAAGTTCATGCGGAGGGGCAGAAGTTTGATTGTAGGCTTCAGGAGCATTTTTTGCTTCAGGCTTTGTTTCTTAATCACATTTTTTGATGAGGTGTCCTCGTCATAGAAGGAATTGTCCCGCGTCGTGGAGGGTGAGTGAGCTCGAACCCGCGACGTGGAGGGTTTTGTTCCTCTTACGAGGACGCCTCTCACCACCTGAGCTGCACCGAAACTCGAAGAGAAACGAGAGAAGAGGAAACAAAGAGTCGCAAAAATCTTCAGCAAAGTTAAAAATGAAAAGACTAAGAGAGAGAAAGGCATTTATACCTCCATCGGTTTTAGCCCTGAGGCAACACGTGGCACCCAAAATCAATAAAACCTCCAATTTCCCTCTCAAAACGTGGGTCTTGAAAATCAAAATTTCCCTGCCCGCACACACCCCGTGCCACGCGACTCCAGCTGTCTCCCACCCACCCGTCCTCCACAAAGAGCCTTGAGCAGACGACTCCCTTCATCACCTTTTGAACCACAACTGTTCAAAGCAGGCGACATACACTCCACCACCCGACAACAACAAAAGACTCTCCTCTAACCGCACAGTCGACCACTTTGTACTCGTCTCCGCGTCTAGGGGGCACTTGTTGAGTAAGAGCCCAACAGTGCCAATCTAAGGCAGTCGACCCAGACCTCATCATCACTCGGCTGGGCCTCGCAACCGTCTGGCCTAGGCCTCATAACCACTCGGCCCAGACCAGGACTCGGCAGAACCAGCCACTATCCCACTAGGAAGATGGCCCAATGAGAAAGGCCCAATCTCCAGACTCCATGCTTAGGCAAAGCCCACATGTAAACTCTATATATATGCACAGTACCATGCAACCAGGTATGAGATTCCTTCTTCCAGCTCCATTCTCCTAGAACCTCTCTTAAACCCTAGCTGACTTAAGCATCGGAGTGGGATCAACCGGCCACCTATCGGTCACCCTCTTCACTGTTTTTCCTCTCTTCAGGTCGCTATCGGCTAGCTCAGACTCTCGTCGAGGTCTCAGATTTCCCTACCTCAACATTGGCGCCGTCTGTGGGAATCTAGAGAAAGCCATGTCCATGCCTGAAGAAACAAGCGGGTTGCCTTCTAGGAGAAACGTGAGCCAAGATATGTGGAGTTCCCCCACCACAAACCTTTTCGCCCAAGAATCTTGTCCTTCCCCAGAAAACAACGACCCTTCTGGGCCCGATCCTGCGGCAAGACGCCACCTTTCCTTCTCTTCATTCCTCCCTGACGCTCATAATACAACCCCCTCCTCCTCCCAACCAGCTTACCTCCAACGGGTAAGCCCAGATGGCCGTAGAAGCCACAGAACCCCCCAAGATGATGACTTTATGCTGTATGTGACTCAGCTCCAACAGAAAAATGATCTGATGGAGAAGAAGCTGGCCGCGTTACGCTCAGTGGTGGCCAACCTCACACAAAGGCCTCCACGAACCCAGGAACCAGACGATGATGCTCCGAGGGGTGAACGAGAACGTAGAGACGGGGGCCCACAAGGACATGCACGATCTTCGCCAGGGCGCGCACGTTCTCCACAAGAGGACAGATCCGCAAGAAGATAAAGAATACGTGTAACAAGCCCGGTCCCACTTGCCCCCGAGGAGTCGACCCACAGTGTAACCATATTGGGTGAAAAGAGGCGGCGGGGAGAGGGGCCGGACCACACGGCAAGATCAGGCGGCACCTCCCTCTATACTGAGAGGCAATTGGAGGAAAGATTGGATGGCCTCAAAGCAGAACTAGAAAACAAATTTGCCGAGGCCCTGGAGACCAATCTCCAAAAGAGCAAAAAGGACCATTTAGAATGGTTAAGCACAGATGACAGCCCTCTCTCTCTTGCCATCCAGCAAGAAGACGTCCCAGACGGCTTCAAGATCCCAAAGCTCAAGTATGATGGGACGAGTGATCCAAAGGACCACATTACGTCCTACAACAACCTCATGGATCTCAAGAGAGCCAGCGACGCGTTGAAATGTCAGGTGTTTGTATGCACCCTGGAGAAAACGGCAAGAGACTGGTACTACAGACAGAAGGCAGGTTCCATTGTGAACTTTACTCAATTGAGCATCTCCTTCCTGAGCAACTTTTCTGCCCTGAGAAAGAAGAGGAAGACAACAGTGGCCCTCATGGCGATTCGACAAGGGCCTGAGGAGTCACTCAAATCTTACGTGGAAAGATTTCAAAAGACCACCACAGAGATCGAGGAATTAACAGTTGACTTTGCTACAACAGCTTTTGTAGCGGGGGTGCGTAATGAACACCTCAAATACGCACTCTCCGAGGATAAACCTCACCATCTACATCAGCTATTCGACAAAAGCACAAAGATACGCTGATGTTGAAGAAAACCAAATCCAAACCGATAAACTTTATCGAAAGAGCCAAGACATGGCCAAGGACCGTACCCGACAAGACGGCGGCCGCCAAGGCGAGAGTCGACAGCAGAGAAGCGACAGGGGCTTTCGACGAAGAGACCTAGGCAATCGACAAGGCGAGAGCAAGAGCCTACGGTCTGAGGCCCCTCGTCGTGATCAAGAGAGAGGAGACCGGCCTCCTCCACGCCTAGCAGCCGAGTACACTCCACTCAATGCCTCCCGCACGGAGATTCTCCATAACATCTCCAATGGAGACATGGCGAACAAAATGAAGTGGCCTCCGAGGTTGAGAAATCCCATGAAAGGCGAGAAGAACTCTGACAAATACTGCAGATTCCACGACGACGGAGGCCATACTACAGAAGAATGTTGGGATCTAAAAAACGAAATCGAAGATATGATTCGACGAGGATATCTTCAAAATTTCGTCCAAAGAGAGAATGCCCAGCCAGCCCAGGATGCCAACCAACCGGCGGAACGCCCAGAGCGACGTGAACACGTCAGGCCGGCTGTTCGCGGCGTAATCAACACTATCGTTGGGGCCCTGGAAGACTGGGCAGGATCCCAATCCAAGAGAAAAGCTCATTTGCGCAGTGTATGCCACATTGGCTTACAAGCCCCACCCCCCGAACGGAACATGAGGAAGAAGACTGGTCCATCACTTTCTCCAGAAACGAAACTGACTTGTTCCAAGACCTAGGAAATGACCCCATTGTGGTCAAGGCCATCATTGGCAACTTTGAGGTGAACAAAATTCTGGTGGACAATGGCAGCGCAATCGACGCCATTATGTATAAGACCTACAAGGATATGGGGCTGACGGATGACCAACTATTGCCGACGGGACCAATCTACGGATTTGGGAACAACAAAATACCGGTCAAGGGGATGATAAGACTGCCCATCTGCTTAGGCGACGGAAAACATGTGCTCAACATCATGAACACATTTGTTGTAGTAGACCAGCCGTCAGCCTACAATGCCATAATTGGCCGCCCCATGATGAAGAGAGTCAGAATGGTTGACGCCGTCTACTGCTTAAAAGTCAAGTTCCCGACTCCGAGCGGGATTGGGTACATGCAGTCTAATCAACACCAAGCCCGTCAGTGCCACCTATTATCCCTAGTCATGGCGAAGAAGGCTGCCGACGCCAGAGACGAGATGCTGGCCCTGGCCACTCAACCCCACACCGGGGGGCAAACCTCAAAAACCACAGTTCACACTGGGGGGCAAGACTCTCACCAACCAATGGAAATCAACACACTGAATTGGGAAGGGACTGAAAGCCCGACTTAGTTGTCACTAGACGTCCTGGATACCAGGGACGAGGAAATGTTGAGCAAAGCACAGCCAGTCGAAGAAACCCTGGACATATGCCTCCGGATAGGCGAGCCCTCCAAGACAACCAAGATAGGGTCCAAACTGACCCCGCAAGAACAGGAAGCTATGATGACATTCTTGCAAGAGAACGCTGACGTGTTCGCCTGGACACCAGTCGACATGCCTGGGATCCATCCGTCCATAATGGAACATAAACTCAACGTCAGCAGCAAAGCCAAGCCGGTAAAGCAGAAAAAGAGAAAATTCGCTCCAGAGAGGATAATGGCCATCCGTGAAGAAGTCGATAAGCTGTTGAAGGCTGGGTTCATCAGGGAAGTCCATTACCCCGAATGGGTTGCTAATGTGGTCTTGATGAAGAAATCAAACAACAAATGGAGAATGTGTGTTGACTTCACCGACCTCAACAGAGCCTGCCCAAAAGACAGTTTTCCGCTTCCCTCGATAGACAGGTTGGTCGACTCCTCGTCAGGGAACAGGTATCTAAGCTTCATGGACGCCTTTTCAGGCTATCACCAGATCCCACTGGCCAGAGAAGACCAGGAAAAAACCTCTTTCATCACGGAAGACGGCCTGTATTGCTACGATGTCGTAGCTTTCGGACTAAAGAATGCGAGAGCCACTTATCAGCGCCTGGTGAATAGAATCTTCAAGGAGCAGATTGGCAGTTCCATTGAAGTATATGTAGACGACATGCTGGTCAAGAGTATCAGTTTCGAGCAGTATCTTGATGACCTGGCCCAGGCCTTCGGCACATTGCGAAAGTATGGGATGAAGTTAAACCCAACCAAGTGCACTTTCGGTGTTGAGGCTGGAAAATTTTTGGGATTTATGATATCCCAGAGGGGAATTGAGGCCAATCCAGAAAAGATAAACCCATTATCGACATGCCTCCCCCAAGAACCATGAGAGAGGTCCAGGTGCTGACCGGCAGGGTAGCAGCTCTTAATAGATTCGTTTCGAAGTCCGCTGAAAAGTGCCTCCCATTTTTTAAAGTCATTAGATCCAAAGCCACCCGGACCACCCGAACACAATTCCAATGGACGGCTGAGTGTCAAGAAGCATTCGGACAGCTAAAGCAGTATCTCTGCTCCCCACCTCTCTTGAGTTGGCCAGAGACCGGGGACGAACTGTTCATGTACTTAGCCACCTCGGACGAGACTGTTGCCGCCGTCCTCGTCAAGAGAAGGGACAATGAAGACTGCCCCGTCTACTATGTAAGCCGCGCCCTCCAAGGGGGAGAGTGTAATTACACCCGTCCAGAAAAATTGGCCTATGCCCTTGTGATAGCAGCGCGCAAACTCAGGCAATACTTCCAGTCTCACAAGGTGACAGTTCTAACTGATCAGCCGATCAAGGAAATCCTGAGCAAGGTAGATATATCGGGCAGGCTAGTCAAATGGAGTGTTGAACTGAGTGAATTTGGCATCGAGTTCAAGAACAGAAAAGCCATCAAAGCACAAGCCCTTGCTGACTTCGTTGCCGAATGCACTTTTAAGGAGCCCACGGTCCTCCCCGGTCTCCCTTTGGCCAATTCACCGGATGCCTCTATCCCCAGCCAGACGGAGCCCCCCAACCCAGCACCTACGCCATCTGACACACTCTAGACACTATTTGTGGATGGCTCAGCCACCAAGGAGGGCGGTGGCGCTGGCTTACTGTTAACAAGCCCTGAAGGAGAAGAGTACCAGTACGGCCTGACTTTTGGTTTCCCACTCTCCAACAACGCCGCCGAGTACGAGGCTTTGATTGTCGGGCTAAATTTGGCTGTGAACATGGGAGTCAAGCATGTCCAAATTAACACGGACTCCCAACTGGTGGCCAAGCAGGTGTTGGGGGAGTATGAGGTTCGAGAACCCAACTTGGCCGACTATCATCAGTCAGTCCAGAACCTCTGGGCCAGGTTTGAAAAAATATCCCTCCACCAGATTCCCAGAGAAGAAAACACTCGAGCTGATGCGCTATCCAAGATAGCATCCGCAAGTTCCACCATCAGAGGGATGACAACTCTTGAGTACGTCGAGCACCCGACCAGGCAGGGGTCATCAGACGTCCACGAGCTGAGCATCGAGCAGAATTGTTGGATGACTCCCATCATCCGGTTCTTGCAAGGGGACATCCCGCAATCCCGAACAGAGGCATCGGCCATACAGAAAAGGGCTGCCAGGTATATCTTGACGGATGGCATACTCTACAAGAAGTCATTCAATGCTCCCCTTCTCAGATATGTCAGTCCGGACAATGCCGAGTATGTGCTGAGGGAAATCCATGAAGGAGTCTGTGGAAACCACCGGGGCAGTCGGTCACTGGCACAGAAAGCCATGCGGCAGGGTTTCTATTGGTCAACAATGAGGAGCGACGCTGCTGAGCTGGTCAAGAAATGTGAGAAATGCCAGAAATTCGCCAAGATCCACAGACAGCCGGCAGAGGAGCTGAATCCTGTAAAGTCAGCATGGCCTTTTGCCCAATGGGGCATAGATATTGTGGGTCCCTTTCCAAATGCAGCAGGAGGCAAAAAATTCTTGATAGTGGCCTGCGACTACTTTACCAAATGGGTGGAAGCTGAGGCAGTCGCAGCCATCTCTCAGAAGGCGGTAGAAAAGTTCATTTGGCAGAATATCCTCTGCCGGTTTGGAGTCCCACACACCATAATCACTGATAATGGCACTCAACTCCAAGGAAAACAGGTCAAAGAACTCTGCGACAATTTCCACATTAGACTCAAGGCAGCCTCAGTCGCCCACCCACAGGCGAATGGGCAAGTTGAAGCCATGAACGGAAAGATAGTAAAATCTTTGGAGAAGAAGCTTGATGACGCAAAAGGGGCGTGGGTAGAACAGCTTCCGGAAGTACTGTGGGCCATCAGAACTACGGCCAGTACCACCACAGGCGAGACCCCCTTCAACCTGGTATATGGATCTGAGGCAGTGATACCTGCCGAGATAGGCCTCCCCACCTTCAGAGTATCCAACTTTAACGAATCGACAAATGGGGAGGAGCTTCGCCTGAATCTCGATTTACTGGAAGAAGTCAGGCTCAGCTCACAGATCCAGACGGCAAACAGGTCCCAACAAGTTGCTCGATACTTCAACACAAGAGTGCACAATCGCCAATTCCAAGTAGGTGATTTTGTACTACGAAGTTGTGAAGCCAGTCGGCCCGCTGGAGAAAGGAAAAAGCTGTCGTCTAACTGGGAAGGGCCTTACCGGGTGGACAAAGTCATTGGCAAGGGAGCCTACAAGCTACACGATCTTGCAGGGAAGCCCATCCCTCGAACTTGGAATGCTGTCCATTTGAAGAAATTTTACTTTTAGCTGTTTTGTCCATAATACACGAATTATTGTTCTTTTGACAGTATATTTTCATCTTCCAATTGTATAATCTACTAAGACAGCAATTTGTCATTCTGTTATGAATAGCATAGCTTCACACTGCAATTTCAAAGAGAAAGTAATACAAGGACACGTTGATGATGTTTCTGCAAGCCTCCCTTCCCAAAATTTTTCCATTTACAACACATGGGACGCGGATGAGCGTGCTCTCAGGAAAGAGACATGATCGACGACTCATCCTCCTACGATAAACGAGGTATCCGACGGGTAGGCGCCCAATGCCGAACCAGTCGCCAGGCTTCCTACACGGATGAGCGTGCTCTCAGGAAAGAGACACGATCGACGACTCATCCCTCTACGATAAACGAGGTATCCGACGGGTAGGCACCCAATGCCGAACCAGTCGCCAGGCCTCCTACACGGATGAGCGTGCTCTCAAGAAAGAGACACGATCGACGACTCATCCCTCTACGATAAATGAGGTATTCGACGGGTAGGCACCCAATGCCGAACCAGTCGCCAGGCCTCCTACACGGATGAGCGTGCTCTCAGCGAAGAGACACGATCGACGACTCATCCCTCTACGATAAATGAGGTATTCGACGGGTAGGCACCCAATGCCGAACCAGTCGCCAGGCCTCCTACACGGATGAACGTGCTCTCAGCGAAGAGACACGATCGACGACTCATCCCTCTACGATAAACGAGGTATTCGACGGGTAGGCACCCAATGCCGAACCAGTCGCCAGGCCTCCTACACAGATGAGCGTGCTCTCAGCGAAGAGACACGATCGACGACTCATCCCTCTACGATAAACGAGGTATTCGACAGGTAGGCACCCAACGCCGAGCCAGTCGCCAGGCCTCCTACGCGGACGACCGCCCTCTCAAGAAAGAAACACGGCTGATGACTCATCCTTACCAAACACTTCCGACCCATGATACGAATATTGCAAGTCTATCATACACAGGTAAATGTAACTCAACATGCAATCACTACAAAAACAGGCAAACTGCAAACAACAACAATTATCTACACTCCCATAAAGCAGATAAGGAGAAATGGATATACTTGTATTATCGCAAAATGCTCAGGGAATGCCTCCATTCCCAACAATTAATTACAAGGTATTTGTTCAAGTGGGCCACATCACCCACAACAATGTACAAAATTAAAAAGCCTAATCTACGGCGATTACACCATCCCCACCTTGGGCAACACCGCCGTCTGCTGGAGGGGGCTCACTCGACGGGACAACCTGCTCCACGACTGGTATAACCTCCACGGCGGGTACATCACTCGGGAAGGGGACTTCATCCGCAGGGGGCACAGCTTCCACGGGAGGAGCATCACTTGGCACAGTCCTTGCAGCTGATGCCGTCTGATCTACCACAGGAGCCTCCTCGGACGCGTGAGGCTGCACATCCTCAGTCGGAGCAATTGGCTCACCCCCTTCATTGGTCACCTCCTCCCCGACCACCTCAGTCGTCGGATCAGCACCCACCCCAGCAGTGGGCACAGCCGCGGAGTCGTCAACAGTTTCACTTTCTGTCTCCGCCTCATCTCCCTCGGGGATAGCCTCCAAGGCAGAGCCCCCAACACCCGCGCCTGCCAACGGCGCTTCCACAGGCTCGAGCAGGCTAGCAGCAGTGAACTGCAGTTCCGGGTGCAGGATAGCCAGACGGCTAAGTACCTGCTCCATCACCACACCACCAACGCTAGCCATTGTGGCCTCCAGTTGGGCGCGCATGTCATCCGCCAGCGACGCATGGGTGGCCCGCAGTATGTCGTGTGCCGCCTACAAAACACCACACCGTGAGAAACAGCAAACTCATGTATCTCCCAAGACAAAGGGATGTCACATACCTGTAGCGCCGAATGCTCTCCCTTCAGAGCCGCGTGATCCCTCTCCAAAGCCGAGTGCCGCAAGACATAGTCCGCCTGCTGCTGCTCCAGTGCCGCGTAATCCTTCTGAAGGTTCGCGTGCTGCTCCTGCACAGTGGCCAAGGACTCCGCCACCACCTTTTTGTCTTTACCTTGGCGGTAACTTCATCCTTCAAACCATTCCTTTCGGCGCGAACCCTGTCCAAGGCTCTCCGAATATTATCAAGGCGTTGATCCTTTTTGGCGGACTCACCTTTAGCAGTTTCAGCGGCACCCTGAGCCACCCGCAGTTCCTGCTTTAGTGTCTCGTTTGCAGTCCTCAGCTCACTGGCTTCCGCCTGGGCCGCCTTCATGCGATCAAAATATCGGTGCTCATGGAGGCGCGCGTAATTGTCCTCAGCCAGCCTGACCCTCTCCTCCAGCTCCCTTATCCGGTTCTGGGCCTCCCGGCTAACCACTTCTTGATGCCCCACACCCGCGACAAGCATCACTCGTCCCTACAAGCAAGCAGGGTCAGAACACGGTCAATATCCACAATGCCACAGCTTTAATTTTGAAAAAGGCACAAAGACAAACCTGCTCGAGGAAGGCAGCCGCGGATATCAAGCAGTCGGCAGCCCCCAAACGGCCCTCGACATAGTTTTTATCAACAGGGTTTCTGAAGATGAGTGCCTCTTGAGCCGCGTATAGGGGATCGGTAAAAATGCTCCGACGCCCCTCCAGGTGCCCATCCACGGTAAACGGGAACACCGCCCTCCGCGCACCCGCACATAGTCATCCTCAGCCTGCTTGGGGACAGTGGAGGCACCAGGGGCTGAGACTGGAGTGGCAATAGGTGCAGACGTCGGCATGGCAGCAGCCGGAGCAGACGTCTCCTGATGCCCTGAAGAACCCACCGGTGCACTCGAGCTGGCCCCACCCGTCATAGGGGTGGAGGTATGGCTAGTATGAGGCTGCTGTTGGCCCTGAGTCTGAGCAGTGTGCCAGCTGGTCCCCACACTTGTTGTGGAGGGCATGTGGGCTGGGTGAGGAGCAGCATGCCTCTCGAAACTATGGACACGAACGTTGGAGTGACTCCCCACCCCCCGGGAGGCTACGGTGGCCATGGAACGTTCCGCACCGGGGACAGCACTGGTGGTAGCCCTTTTAGCAGCAGGAGCCTGGGCGCTGTTATCACCCGACTTCCTCTTCTGGCCCCCAGCCGCCTAGCCAGTAGCACCCCTCACGGCATTAAGAATGTCCGCACTGGAGAAATTGAGCCCAGTCCTCGGCATGGTGGCTGCAAGAAAAAAGCAAAGTTATCAACAACTACCCACACGCAGACCAAGGAATTAACAAACGCACACCACCACAAACCCAAGTCCCACCCCCTCACCAACCTACGGACAACCTACACAAAAACTTCAACTCCACTACTACCTGCTAGAGCAGTGGGAGCAGCCGGCAACCCCTGACTCGTCGCACCCGGCGCAGCACTGGGAGCCGCCTCAACTATACTTGGCCTGGGAGCCACAGACTTCCTTGCCATAGTTTTCCTTCCACCCGTCTTCTTCCCTTGGCCCAAGGAAGCAGGCCCCTGGCTCGCAGCAGGCTGGATGGCAGCAGTCGCGGCAGGCTGCTCAGCCTCGACCACTGGCTGTTGGGAACCACCCTGTTCCCCCGAAGATGAAAATAGGGGCTGTTCACCTCTGGCTGCAGCCCTCTCCGGGTCAAAAATCCTCACTATCCTCTCCAGTGTCTCCGTTCCCACACTTAGAGGAATTTTATTCTCCCTGTACTCATGGTGGTTCCCGTACCCACTCAACCCGGCGGAGTACAAGCGGTTGCAGTGTGCGCAGTCTGCACATCTTATTAGACGGTCTTTCGCGATTAAGTATTCACACTGAGCCTGCTCAACATCCGTCAACATAGCTGGCCGGGTGGCCAAGACTCTTATGGACTCCGCCGAGTGAGCCACCCACTCCATAGAGCAGCCCCATTCCGCGTCGTCTGGTTTCCTGACCACCATGTACTTATTCTTCCAGTCTCTGTTGGTGTCAGGAAAATTAAAGGGAGACTTCACTCCTTTTCTGGCATATAAAGCAAGGAAACTCCCTGCCCGTTTCACACTGAGCAGCTCCCGCAGCACATTCAAGGACGGCTCCCAACCCTTGTAGGCGCATAGCAGGTGGTAAGAGATTACCATCCGCCAAGAGTTTAAAATCAGCTGACTCGGTGCAATCTGGTAGTACTTTACCACCTCGCTGAAGAATGCATTAAGCGGCAGCCGAAAACCCGCGTAAAACAAATCCTCATAGAAGACGGCTGCATTCCCGCCGTCTCCTACATACCCTGGCCTTAGACCAATGGAACCAGCCTTGAACTGGTAGCCACCCATGGCAAAGAAAGAAAGGATGTTCTGTAACCGAGCCCGGTACTCGTCATCCAAATCATCCCCCGTATACACGGACGGGTGGTCAGCCGCATCTTTGTCTGCCGGCTCCTCTGAGGCCTGTGCTTTTCCCTTACCCTTTCCAGCGGACACCTTTCTTTTCTTAGGGCTCGGGCCAGAATCCACATGGCCAGAAACAGAAGCAGTGGGCCCACCATCACGAATCACGGGCCCGGTAACCACCATCTCCTCAGCTACCTCAGCCACTTCCCCGGCGACACTGTGCCCAGAAACTGACCGGCTACGGCTAGAAACGGCGTCTTCCTCCCCCATTCGAACGCCGCTGATTCCCATAAAACTACTCTCACCCTCGCTACTCATGCTTCAACCCAAAAGAAAACCCCAAAAAGAAAAACACAAACTTACCAAGCAACTGTTCGTCTTCGAATGGCCGTCAACAACTGAAACTCTCAGCCCCGAACACAACCGACACCGAACGCTGTAGAAGAATCCCTCGACGTGGTAAACCGAATCTTCGACCTTAACCACAACACCGAGATCGTGACAGAAACTTCAAGAAACCGAAAAGCAAAACCCAGAAACTCGAAGAGAAACGAGAGAAGAGGAAACAAAGAGTCGCAAAAATCTTCAGCAAAGTTGAAAATGAAAAGACTAAGAGAGAGAAAGGCATTTATACCTCCATCAGTTTTAGCCTTGAGGCAACACGTGGCACCCAAAATCAATAAAACCTCCAATTTCCCTCTCAAAACGTGGTTCTTGAAAATCAAAATTTCCCTGCCCGCACACACCCCGTGCCACGCGACTCCAGCTGTCTCCCACCCGCCCGTCCTCCACAAAGAGCCTTGAGCAGACGACTCCCTTCATCACCTTTTGAACCACAACTGTTCAAAGCAGGCGACATACACTCCACCACCCGACAACAACAAAAGACTCTACTCTAGCCGCGCAGTCGACCACTTTGTACTCGTCTCCGCGTCTGGGGGGCACTTGTTGAGTAAGAGCCCAACAGTGCCAATCTAAGGCAGTTGGCCCAGACCTCATCATCACTCGGCTGGGCCTCGCAACCGTCTGGCCTAGGCCTCATAACCACTCGGCCCAGACCAGGACTCGGCAGAACCAGCCACTATCCCACTAGGAAGATGGCCCAATGAGAAAGGCCCAATCTCCAGACTCCATGCTTAGGCAAAGCCCACATGTAAACTCTATATATATGCACAGTACCATGCAACCAGGTATGAGATTCCTTCTTCCAGCTCCATTCTCCTAGAACCTCTCTTAAACCCTAGCTGACTTAAGCATAGGAGTGGGATCAACCGGCCACCTGCCGGTCACCCTCTTCACTATTTTTCCTCTCTTCAGGTCGCTATCGGCTAGCTCAGACTCTCGTCGAGGTCTCGGATTTCTATACCTCAACATTTTTCTATCTAAAGAAGAAAACAAAATCTATTAATTAAAAAGCAGTGGAAAATATTGTATTTCAATGGAATTTCATTCGGTAAAAGCAGTTCATTATGTAAAAATAGAAATTGCCAAAGATGGAATGAAAAGTACCTTGTAAATATCCATAATTATGTAACGGAGTAATTTCAAAACTAATGTCCAAAAATATACTATCCAAGAAAAAAAGGTCCAAAAATACTGGACGTGACTTTGTGTTACATGGTCAAGTCCAAAAATACTGCCTGTCATCATCACATGGCACTCCATGTGAATGTACAGGGTGAAGTCAAATTCATGGGCCCATGGGTACTGACCGAGAAAGAATCCAATGTCCAAAAATACTTTATCAAACCCAATTATTTAGATATCAGATAAAGATTCTTGTCACAAACCTATAATATTTCTTGTCTTTGTTGCTTTTTAGTTTATGAAATTAAAGAATTATAAATGAGATAAAAAATTTATTTTTTCACAGGATTTTTTTTATGATGTCTAGAAAAACTAAGATATAATTTAAATATTTATTATATAAAAATAAGTTTTATAATTTTCATATTTTTTTATAAATTAAATTATAAATAAACTAATATGAAACAAATAACAACTCATAAATTCATGATTTTAACGTAAGTCATACTACTCTATCAATCAAAGAATTTAACGCTATAATTACTTAATTAATATATATATATATATATGGAAATACAAAGTTATTTACTTTGTTCCTATATACCATTGGAAATTATAAGGCTGCTGAGGATGAAGAAAAATAAAATAAAATGACTGTATATATAATTTAATTATTAAAAAAACATTTTGTATAACATGTCAATAAGTATTTATTGGACAAATATTGTCAAAATAACTCTTTTTCCTCTAAACATCTGTTCAGCTATTTTCCTTTTTATTTTAGAAAGTTAAATACATAGAGTTTAAAATATTTTATCAACATACATAGTTATGAGATTCTTTTGCATATAATTGCATGACAAATTAATATTCCATGCAATCCAAATTTTGTTAATTTGGCTCTTCAAGAACATTATTTTATTTTTGGCTGTGTTCATTAACTTTAGATGCAATCCAGGTTTTATTTTTGGTTGTGTTAATATAACCAAATTTGATCTGCTGACAAGGACGCCTTCTTTAAAACAAAGTTGTGGCTCCCTAATTACATTATGTGAGGTGTCCAAGGGTCGGGTTCGGGCCGGGCCGGGCTTGAGTAAAATTTTATAAAATCTTCACTTGTCCAAGCCCGGCCCGGCCCGGTATTTCAGGCCTACTCTTCTGTCTAAGCCCGGCCCTAAAATATTTATATAAGTTCGAGGCCCGTTCAAAAGTCCGTTTTTAATTTTTTTCGGACACTAATTTTTAAAATTAAATTATATTAATTTATATTATAAATAAAAGTAAATCAATACATTTAAGAAATTATTATCTAACCAATTTTTACAAAATTAACAAAGTCTAAATACTAATAATATTTGAAAATATCAATATCATATACCAAAAAAATAAGAAAAATAACATATTAACAAATAAAATAAATATATAAAAATATATTTATATTAAATAAATAGTAAAACGGGCCGGGCCGGGCCGGGCTCGGGCTTTTATACCTATGACCAAGCCCGGTCCGTTTTCTAAACGGGCCTAAAAATTTTGTCCAAACCCGGCCCTTAAATTTAAAATTCTTATCCAAACCCTCCCAAATATCGGACGGGCTTACGGGCTCGGACGGGTAGCCCGGCCCTTAGACAGTTCTATGTGACACATATTGCTTTTGATATATAAAATCACATGCTTTGTGCAACCAAATTTCTGTTTGTTATGCAAGAAAATTTCATCATAGCTTGCTGTAAATTTAGCTCTAAATTTAATGCTGGCTGCCGAACAATCCAAAAACGGTCTAAATTTGTTCTGAATGAATCTCAACTAATTCAAATGGCGTCTATGGGTGAATGAGAAGGAATCCAAAAAAAAACTTTATCAAATCCAATTTAGATTTCGCAAAAAGATTATTTTATCCCCAACCTATTGCACTTCTTTTCTTTACTCTTTGGTGCCTTTTAGTTAGACGAAAGTTAAGAAAAATATTGTGATTGTAATTGCTCCATTTCATCGGTACAAAATGAAGCAATAAAAATGGAATGTTAGTTAATATAACTCTTTTAATTTAATACACAGACTTTTCTTTAATTTAAGAAAAGTTTTAAAAAATGATTTACATAAAGTGAATGAGAATCCAATGCTCCTTTTAATTATAATTAGATGGCCATGTAGGAGTCACTGTAGTTAAAGCTTCCTGTCTATAATTTTCTTGATTGATTGATATGGAAAAAGTCTTGATTGATTGATATGGAAAAAGTGAGAAACAAACAAAAGCAGAAAAGATAAAGAAAGGAATAATGTGAAGACACCAGACCACCAACCAAAAGTAAAAGTTCAATTCAATAGAAAAGTCTCTTTAGCTAAAAGCTATGGGAATTTTCCTCTTCTTTTTTTTTTTTTTTCAGAGAATCAAGCTGCAAATAACTACCAACTGATTAGACCCCCCAGAAAATTCACAAACACAAAGCCATAAAAATCTTTTTCTTTTACTTCAAAATTCCTAAAGGTAATGGAGCAAAAACAAAAAAAAAATCCTAAAGTTAAGCGAATCTCAACATTTTCCAAATGTCTTCCTCGCTGGGACTAACATTAGACTATGCTAATGTTCTTCCTTTATTAATTTTTTTCTCTCTCTGTTGCCATTGCTGAACCCAAAGACCACAAAAATCAAGCTCCAAAAAATTACCAAACCTAAACACAGAGTCTTCAACTCTTTTCCTTTTACTTTAATTCCTACGATCTTCATTTTCTCTACTTCAATTCCCGCAATTCCTTTGTCAATAACCGTTGATCATGTCTGTCGTTGGGGAGGCTGCTCTGGCTGCTTTCTTCGAGGTGTTGTTTGGCAAGTTTTCCTCTACTGAGTTCGGTTTTGTAACTGAGAAGCAGGTTCGCAAGGAGATTGTGAAGTGGGAAACGCTGTTGAGGAATATCCATGCACTGCTTGCTGATGCAGAGGAGAGGCAACTGAAGGACAAGGCTGTGAAGATTTGGCTCTCTGACCTCCGAGACTTGGCTTATGACGTGGATGACGTCTTGGATGAGTTTGCAACTGAAGCTTTGGGACGGAAGCTAAGGAAGGAACATCAAGCCAGCACAAGTACGGCACAAAAACTGATTCCTACTTTCTCCACTGGCTTACATCCAGGTTCAATCATGTTTAATCATAAGATGGTGTCTCAGATTAAAGAGATTACAGGAAGATTGGAGGATTTAACTACACGAATGAGTACCCTCAAACTAACAGATAATTATGGTGGGAGGCCTATGGCAGCACAAAATAGGCCTAGGTCATCACAAAGTACTTCGTTGGTGAACGAAGCTGATATATATGGTAGGAGAGAAGATAAGGAGAAGTTGCTTAATTTGATTGTCCGAAATGATCATGGCACTGAGACTGGATTTTCTGTGATTCCCATCGTCGGGATGGGAGGAATTGGCAAAACAACCCTTGCTCAGCTTGTTTACAATGAAAGCAAAGGTCATTTTGACATCCATGCATGGGCTTGTGTCTCGGAGGAATTTGATATCATCAAGGTGACGAAAACAATTCTTCAATCTGTCACTCCTCAGCCATGCGATTCAAATGATTTGAATTCACTTCAAGTCAGATTGAAGGAAAAGTTATCAGAAAAAAAGTTTTTGATTGTCCTGGATGATGTGTGGAATGAGAGCTACGAGGATTGGACCAAGCTTCGATCTCCTTTTGTTGCAGGGGCTCCCGGAAGCAAAATAATTGTGACAACACGCTCCTTTGTTGTTTCATCAATTATGAAAACTATTCCAGATCATTTTTCAGTGCAAAAGTTAATGGAGGATGATTCTGTCTCTATGTTGGCCCATCATGCACTAGGGTCAAGAGATTTTTGTGCTCGCCAAGACTTAAAAGAAATTGGGTTGGGGATTGTGAAAAAGTGTGATGGCTTGCCTTTGGCAACAAAAACCATTGGAGGGCTATTGCGTAACCAGATGGATTGTAAAATCTGGAAAGACATATTAGAGAGCGAGATTTGGAGTTTATCTGAAAAGGATAATGCCATACTTCCAGCTCTTCAGTTGAGTTACTACCATCTTTCTTCACAGTTAAAACAATGTTTTGCTTATTGCTCTCTTATCCCCAAAGATTATGAATTTACAGAGCAAGAAATAGTACTGCTATGGATGGCTGAAGGCTTTCTAAATGATGCAAACACTAAGAAGGAAATTGAAGATTCAGGTAAAAAATGTTTTAAGGAACTGATATCAAGGTCATTTTTCCAAGAATCTAGCATGAAGAAATCCCATTTTGTGATGCATGACCTCATTAATGATTTGGCTCGCTCAATTGCCGGAAAAGCATTTTTCAGAATGGAGGGAGATTATCAAAAAGAATTTTCAAAAGAAATCCGCCATTCATCTTATATCAGGGACAAGTATGATGGCATCAAAAAGTTCAAGACCTTCTTTGGAGCAGAGCGATTGCGGACCTTCCTTTCATTCGAGAACATGAAAAGAGATTACAAGAACATGAATAGATATTACATGAACAAGTGCTATATAAGTAATGATGTTGTCACTCATTTATTACCAAAATTGAGATACTTGCGGGTGCTCTCTTTGAATGGATACGGCATCACCGAAATACCAAGTTTAGTTGGAGATCTGAAGCATTTGCGCTATCTAGATTTCTCCAACAATGCAATTCCAAGTTTACCTGATTCAATATGTACCCTCTACAATTTAGAGGCTCTTTTGTTAAGGTATTGTTGGAAAATTGAGAAGTTGCCCTCAAAAATTGGAATTCTAGTCAACTTGTGCCATTTGGATATTACGGGTGCAAACTCAATAAAGGAGATGCCAAGTGGAATCGGGGAATTAAGAAATCTTCAAACATTGTCCATTTTTATTGTCGGCCGAGATGGTGGATTGGATATAAGAGATATGCAAAAGTTATCAAATCTCAGAGGCGAGCTTTCTATTTCTAATTTGCAGAATGTGGATGAAGCTCAGTATGCATGTGAAGCTAAGCTGTCAAGTAAGGCTGATTTGGATTCTTTGAAGCTGCAATGGTGTGACGACTTCAGCGAAAATTTAAGGAAGAAGGAAGTTGAAAGAGAAGTGCTGAGCTTGCTTCAAACTCATAATGATCTTAAAGCTCTTACCATCAAGTATTATGCTGGAACACTCTTTCCAGCTTGGATAGGAGACCCTTCATTAAAAAATTTGTGGTCTCTAAAACTTAAAGATTGTCCAAATTGCTCACTGTTACCCACAGTTGGAAAGTTACCACTTTTAAAGAATCTTTACATCAAGGGGATGAGAAGTGTGATTTGTGTTGGCAATGAGTTCTATGGAGAGAATTGGCAAAATGTATTTCCATCACTTGAGACGTTGCATTTTGACGATATGCCAGAATGGAAGGAGTGGAAGGCTTGTGAAGGTAAAAAATTTCCTCGTCTCCAAGAACTCTATATTATTAATTGTCCTAAATTGGTTGGAACTTTCCTAAATGGCCTTCAATCTTTGGAAAAACTTAGAATTCGTGGTTGTCAAGAATTGGCAGTTTATATTTCAAATCTTCCGATGCTACATGAGTTGGAAATTGATGTATGCAAAGAAGTAGTGTTTGGGAGTTCTACCAATCTTTACTCAGTGAAAACAATTCTTGTCGAGAACATTCCAAAGTTTGGATGCGTGAGAGAAGATCTCCGGTTTGATGGTAGTGAGGAGCTGGCTTCTACGTGGCAAACAAATTGGGGGTTAGGGTCTTTGAGATCTCTTCGCACTTTACACTTTAAAAATTGTCAGTATGGTGTAAGTGTAGGGGCCGCATCAAAGGAGGAGGAAACTGGAGGGCTTTTGCAATTGGAAATACCCTGCAACATTGAAGATGTAAGAATAAGATATTTTGAAGAGTTAGAGAAGTTATCCAAAACCTTCAGTAACCACATGTGTCTTAAAGTGTTAAGGATTGAGGAGTGCCCCAAATTGGTTTCAATTTCTGTGGACACCTTACCTCCAACTCTTAGAACTTTAGGGATTTCATGGTGTCATAATTTGCAATGTTTACTGGACGACAGAGAGAATATAGATTTCAACGGCACATCTCTTCTTGAATCTCTTGATGTTTTTAGCTGTAAAGGTCTAAAATCATTATCAGCAAGTGATAAGTTACCTGCAGCTCTTAAAAGTTTGAGGATACATAACTGTCCAAGTCTGGAAGTTATAGCCGCGGAATTTGGGGGCAATACTTCTCTTGAAGAAATTCATCTCAGTGGTTGTGAAAATATTAAATATTTACCCCAAGGGCTAGACAAGCTCAATCGTCTTCAACGGTTTTGGGTAGTTGATTGTCGAAATCTAACTTGTTTCCCAGAAAGAGGGTTGCCTGTTACACCCAACCTCAAATCCATGGTTCTCATTAGGTGTGAGAAACTGGAAGCGCTACCCAGCCTCGACTCCCTTCAGCTTAAAGAATTGTACATAAGCGGATGTCCGAGGTTGGTGAAATCCATCCCAGAAGGGGGTTTGCGTTTTCCTGCCACCCTATTATCACTTTCAATGGAGGAACCTAATATTGCTAAGGCAGTGATGGAGCGGGGGGGATTGCATACACTCACCTCTCTTAAGCGACTCACAATTAAGGCAGTGATGGAGCCGGAGGGATTGCATACACTCACCTCTCTTACGGAACTCACAATTATGGCAGTGATGGAGCCGGTAAGATTGCATACGCTCACCTCGGTCACACGACTCACAATCGATGGCAGTGATTACACAGATACGGTGTCGTTTCTAGAGTCACCGAATATGAAGCTGCCGTTTTCTCTCATCCATCTTGAAATGCGAAATTTCAAAAATCTCAGAAAGTTATCCTCCCATGGCTTTCAAAGCCTCACCTCTCTTCAATCTTTTTCCATCCACGATTGCCCGGAGCTCAAATCACTTCCCAAAAACCTTACCTCTCTTCGATATTTGCTCATCAGGGATTGCCCAAAGCTCAAATCCCTTCCCAAAAAGGAAATGCTTCTCTCACTTTTGGAACTATATATTTGTCGCTGTCCAGAGCTTGAGAAAAGATGCCGAAGGGATAAAGGAAAACTGTGGTCCAACATCTCCCACATCCCATGTGTTGAATTTGAAATGCATAGATTTCTATGAAATTACTACTCAGGTAATTTCTAATCTGAAATTTGTTTTCCTTTTTCCTTTTTTCTTTTCTGTTTCTTTTGTGCACCCATATATATCTACACAACCATGAAAAGAAAATATATAGTGACGATCGATTCATCTACCACTAGGAATCATCAATTGATTAGAGTATGAAATAACTACTCAGGTTATTTTTAATCTGGAATTCATTTTTTTTATTTAAATTGAATTAGCTTAGTTTATTTTTTCACACAAATCCAACTTGTAATCATCATCATATTATAAAATTCTCATATTTTGTAGTCCTTTTGAAAATTCATTGCTTCATTAGTTAGATTTCTGTGGTGATTAGATTCTCGTCTTCTGATGCAATTCATTTGGTAGTGCAGCGGATCAGATGTTGTTTCGATTGAACATTCAATAAGAAATGCTTCAAGTGAAGGTATTTTACATTTCTGCCTTTTGATTTGCAATGATAATTGATAACAAAGCCAGCAATGCTATTAAAGCTTCTCGTATAGTTTTTACCTGCATTTATTTTGAGCAAATCCAAGTGTAAAGCTTGACCTCTCTAGACTATAAAAGATTGTCTCTTTCACGTGATGGAACGGCGTATTTGTTCCATGGTTCAAATTGATTTCACATTCTGGTCTCACTTTTGTAAAGGAAATTCAATGCTTTCTTTTTCAGGTTTAATTTGATTCAACTGAAGCTCACAAATTAAACCCAATATTGTGGTGGTAATCCTGGTAGACATTAAGACATAAGCTTCTTTCAGAGCATGAGTAGGCTTGAATTGAAGGTCCATTTCTTTTGTTGTTACTAAGGAGAGGTCACTTCTTTGAGTTCACCCTGCACATCGGTTACACAACTTCTGGCCTGGTGAGAAGAAGAATTTTTTCTGATTTCTTCCTCTTTTTTGTGTATGCATAATTAGTACCTTCATTTAGTATCACCAAATTCTGTTATGTGGCTCTTCAGGAATTATTCGTTTGTTTCTTCATTCATTGGATGTGACCAGAAGCAGTATTAAAAAAAGTAGCAATTCCACAAGATGTTCTACCTGTTAATCTACCTGCCTGCTTCCTTGCACCAGGTAATTGAGCATCACAAGTATTTGAGAATTACTCTGTATTAAGCTTTTAATATATACTCCACAGTCCACCCCGCTGAGAACACAATGCTTTGGCCTTGCATTACAGGATGAACAAAACTTACATTCAAAATCTTTCAAGACTCAATGATGGGAGGTTGTCCAAGCCAGAGTTGATCATTGTATCACGTTGAAAGAAAACTATACCGAGCTTTTAGGTTCAACTATGATTCTAAGTTGAATGCTCAGGAACTGGCATGGATTTCTTGATCCTTTCTTCCTAAAGACCACTTTAGACATGGGCAGTGTTGTTATTTCAAGAAAGTTCAAAGTTAAACACTAGAGCAGACTTTTATGATCCTATTATTTTGAGTAGTGGAAGATAGAATGGATTACGGTCCCGTGGTTTTTCCCCTTCTAATGGGGTTTTGCACCTAAAATTTGGTGTCTTGCCCTTTTTGGGGCTGTTGATATTTTCCCTTTTTTTTCTTTTTCATTGATGATGTTTTGTGTTCTTGGCCTTCTGAAACGCTTAACAAGACTGTTGGCTAGGCTACAGTCTTGGTTAACAATACGTTTAAGAACTTCTTTGTTGAAACCGTTCCAACTAGGTGATTCAAAGCATGTAAATCAAAGAAAAATTTAATGAAACAAATTTAAGCACAAGAAAATGACATTAATCCTTCCTATGTATCCTTGTTCCTTCTAACAAACAATACACTCTCCCATATCAGTTATCATCATATTGTTTCCATAATTTTTATGACATTAATAGCTCGTTTTGCATTCTGGTTGGGTGTCCAAAAGGTACTTTTCACCTCAAATGCAATGTCAAACAGTTTTTTATTTGAGCAAAAAGTTAGTTGAGACAACTAAAATCCACCCAATTTGAGAAATTAAAATTTTAGTGCTTTTAAGTTTTTAAAAGTGTTTTTGGATATTAAATTACTAAAAATCTTTTGAATAAGTTTTTATTTTCTTTTCAGATTTTATCTTTTTTAGACATTTTACCTTTCTATCATACTTTTTCATAACAATACCAAATACTTATCAAATTTTTCCACAGTTATTTCACAAAGCATTTTTTAAAATCGATTTTCACAAACCGACCTTCTTCAAACCTAAACCGCAATACCAAATTAGGCCTAAATTAATTATAAAATTTTGACTTTCTTCCAGGAGAGGGTTTTCATTTGGCTACCGTTCATAGAAGAAAAATCAGGGAAGTTCATGTGGAGGCGAAGAGGGTTTGATTGTAACCCCTCTATTTCTAAAGCTTTTTTCAACAAAGCAAATCATAAGGCTGATTTTGTTTTTTCTTTTACGGCATAGTAAATATACAATGCAATCAATACCTTCAAAGAGTCCCTTTCCCAATCCTCCTGACTGTTTTTCTCTCTATTAGTCTGTAGTTTTAATTTGGCTTAATACCCATTTTAATCCATAAACTTTTATTTGATACAGATGAGTCCCTGAACTTTTATTTGAGACAGATATGCCTTAAACTTTTATTTTGAGACAGATAGATCCTGAATGAAAAAAAAAAAAAGAAAACTCAAAAACCAATCTGTCTCAAAATAAAAGTTCAGAGATCAATCTGTCCCATTCTATCAAGTTTTTTACCATTTAGAGGTTAATCTGTCCTAAAATAAAAGTTCAATGACTAATCTGTCTCTCATAAAAGTTCAATGACCAATTTATCCTTTTTAGTATAGTTCAGAGACCAATTTAAGTATTAAATTATTTTAATTTCTCTTGCATGGAAAAAAATAATTACTATTTACTTTGTTCCTATATATTATTGGAAATTATAAGGCTGTTGAGGATGAAGAAAAATAATATAAAATAACTACATATATAATTTAATTATTAACAAAAAAAATTTTGTATTATTTACTGCAAAAATATGATCGAAATAACTCTTTTTCCTCTAAAGTACTTTTGCCTAGATATTTTATTTTTTTTATTTTTGAAACTTAAATAACTTCAGTTTAAAAATATTATATCAATATACATAATTATGAGATTCTTTTGTAATTGCATGACAAATTTTCCATGCAATCCAAATTTGGTTAATTTGGCTCTTCTTCATGAACATTATTTTGTTGGGTTAATGTATCATTCACTTCGGATGGGACCAGAAGGCAGACAGAAGCGGTGTAACCAAATTTGATCTGCTGACAAGGACACCCTTCTTTGAACAAAGTTATGGGGTCCCTAATTGTTTTTTTGTGAGAGATATTGCTTTTGATATATAAAATTACATGCTTTTTGCAAGAAAATTTCTGTTTGGTATGAAAGAAAATTTCTGCTTGGTATGCAAGAAAATTTCAGCATTTTAGTCATAGCTTGTTGTAAATTGTAGACATTCTTTTTTATTACAATACCAGAGAAGACTCCTGCACGCTTAAATGTGGTGCTAAATTAATCCAGTGTTGGCTGCCGAACAATCCAAAAAACCAAAAACGGTTTATATTTGTTCTGAATAAATCTCAACTAATTCAAACGAGAATTTTTCAGATTTTATCCTAATTTTTATTCCTTACCCATCAAAAATTTATTCATTGTATCTGAAAAAATTGTTTGTCAAAGTGAAGCGAACAACATTATGGGCTACCGGGCTACAATAGTACTCCCTTTTTTTTTACAATATTTGTTATTTTTGGGAGATTTTTTTTTTCAAATTATCTATCATTTTAAAACTTCTATAAAGCATTAATTACACTTTTTTCAACTTTATCTTTCTTTTTTTAAATTAATCCTATAAAGCATTTATTATTAAAAAGAGAGTATTTATGGGAATGAATCATCACAATAAAAGGGCAAACTTGTCCTTTCATAATATTTTATCTAGATTTTAAGAGTCTTTAATGACAACATTAATTCTTATATAAAACCTTAAAACGACATATATTGTGGAAAGGAAGAAGTAGGAACCTATGCTATTAACGACATTGATGATCAATTTCTCTCTGGTGGCCTTGTCTTCAAAAGTTCCTATCCCATTATGGGAGCAAACATGTTTCTTATTACATGTAGTAGTAAGGAAGAGATGCTAATGGCCCTTGATTTGGATCATGAGTAGTTACTAAATTGGTTTGATGAAGTTAATCCTTGGAAGCCAAGCGATATTTGTCAATCAAAACTATTATTGCTGAATTTGACAAAAATTCCTCTTTATGCTTGGAATAGTAATTGTTTTCCATGTTTTTCTTTTTTTTTTAGGTAGCTTATGGGGTGAGGTAATAAAGTTGGATGAAGCCAATGCAAAGGAAAAATGCTTCCATATGGGAAGAGTCCTTGTTATTGTGAAAGAGGATTCGCAATTTACCGAATAAATTTAATGATTCCATTGCTGAAGATTTATTCACCATTAAAGTCTTAGCTGAATCTTTCTCTTTCAATTCTTGCCATGGTGCTTGCAGCTTTGAACCTTCTAATAATTGGTGTGCCTCCATTAATGGTTCAGCTTCTCAAGTTGCTAATTCAAATTCAAATTTCCTTCTAGAAAGCCTAGTGATCTTTCCAAGGATGATAAGTGGCTTGATGAAACTGTGGTGGAATCCCTAATTGTTAATCCCCAAGATATTGCTTTAATTCAAGTAGTTGTTGAGGCTATAGAGTAGGGCTGTTCAAGCGACCCGAAAAACCCGATAACCGAACCGAACCGAATCGATAACTAGATTAGGGTTTTGTAATGTTCATATAAAAATCGAATGAACCGAATAGAACCCGAATGAACCGAATAAGCTAAAATTTTAAAAAATACTTGATTTTATTAGCCTAAAATTAAAAGACTCAAAATTTTTATAATCTTATTTGAGCTTTTATAAAAGAAAAAAGTTCAAAATTGAATGGATTTCAACTACCCGAAAACCCGCAAAAAACTCCGAACCGAACCGTACCGAAGCGTTAGGATATTAAAACCTTAATACTCGAACCGAACCGAACCGTTTACACCCCTACTATAGAGCAAGCTAATAAAACATGGAGGCTCCATTTAATACCCGTCTTTCAAGATGTCAATGCCTGGACAGAGTCCAACGACAAAACCACATGTAACATACAAACTGAAGATAGTTTAGAGGAGAAATGGGGAGTTGTTCAGTTGGGTCTTTCAGGATTTGTAATGGAGATGTAGAGCCTAAAGCCCATGATGGAGATGTCTATTCTATGGATTCTAGTTGGGTTGATCATCTTAATAGTGAATCCAAAAATGACAAAATTGGGCTGAATTCTGTTGATAAAGACCTAATGAGATAGCTACTATAAAGTCCCACATGACTCATTAGAGGTGGTAGATGGGTAAGTCGGGTTGGGTTCAGGTTCGGATAATTCAGGTTGGGTCAATTTATCTATATCATCATATATATGATATATTACCTGGCCTCATAAAAAGTGTATATTTGTGCAGTGGTATATTATACCCCAAAACATATAAAATATTTAATTTAAAATAATTAAAAACATTCATCATTAATGTCACTAAACATTGAGTTCAAATCACTCATAGACTGGAAGAGTAGTATACTCCCGCGCTAACCCAACTGCACAACAGGAACCCTTACCACGATCCATCGTCGGTGCTCCTAATTTTGCAATTAAATCTCATTAAAATCATTTTCAAATAAAAAACATGATCATGCAGACTCTTTATGGCCTAAACAAGCTTCTAATAGACTCGGAATTGACTTTGGACTAAACCGGAATTGAAAACAACTAAATATGGAAAAGTCAACTAAAAGTCAATTGATCATCTTTGAACGGTTAACACCATAACTCTCTCATCCTAACTCCAATTCACTTGATTCTTGAACCAAATGAAAGCTTATCAAGTCAACTACAGTTCTTAGTTTATGATTTAGCCGAATTCGGCCTTCTTCTACTTTAATTCTAACTTGAATTCTAGTGTCACCTAAAAACTGACAGTTTTCGCGACACTTGAGAAAATTATATTTTTCTCTATTTTAGGGTCAAAATTAATGGAAAGCTATTTCTGACAAAGTTGTAGAGGACTAAAAAATCTTTAAAGACTGTCTAGCCAATCCGTCAATGAATCAATTGACCAGAACGGGATTTCCCATTCCCAGTTCAATCCATCGATGGATTGGACCTCATCGTCGACGGATCCGTCGGATTCTGCCGACTATGACAACCTTTTGGCCACCCAACGCCACCAATCCAATTCTTAACACTTCTAACTTCATTCTAAGCCTCTTAAGGAGCTTATACTCCATTTAATCCAACTACAACACCACACAATCAAAATCTAAGCTAAACTCAACAATTTAAACCCAATATACCCAATTATCTTCCAATCCAAAGATCTCACCGCACACTTAACTAATCTACATGCTTCTTACATCAATAGAAAGCTCTTGGGGAGGAGAACAACATACCTTAATAGCTCAACTCGAATTGAGCTCATTTTCTTCAAATCTCCAACACGCTCCAAAAATTCCTTTGCTAAAATTAGCCAATCCTTGCTCCTTTCCATGAATAATCACACCACTGTGTAGAGCTCGGAAAATACTCCAATTTAGACTATTTATTTGCTTAGGCCCGTAGAGAATTGAGGGAGAAATGAGGAAAAGAAAATTTGGGAGAAAAAGAAGAGGAAAATAGGAAGAAGAAGAAAAGAAGAAGAAAATATTCTTCTTCAAGAAACATTTCCCTCTTTAATATCCTTGGACAAAAAGTCAATTTTGCCCCTCACTAATTCCTCAATCTTCAACTTTAATACAGGTTTAATTACGCCTGATCATATTTAGAAAAATTTTAATGGCACCTAAACATCACAAGAAATTTCATATTTAGGAGTTTGGTACAGTATTGGACTGGGTTGGAGTCCATAATTATCCTCATTATCTCAATAATATTTTTTTAATCTAAGAAATAAAATTCATTATTCTCAGGACATGTATTCTTTATTCCCAAAATAATATTTATCATCACCCAAACAGGTGTTCTCCATCCCCATAAACTTTTTTTTATTTAAACAAAAAAATATTATTAGTCATTTCCCAAACATATGTTCTTATTCTCAAAAATCATACATGTTATCCCAGTAATAATTTTTTTAACCAAATAAATTCCCAAATATGTGTTCTTTATCCCAAAATAATATTTATCGTCCCAAAACAAGTTGAGTGCTCTTTACCCCAAAATATTAATCATTAACCCCAAAACGTTTCTTCTTTATAAACAAAATAATATTCATCATCCCAAAATTATTGTTCTTTATCCCCATAACTTTTATTTTTAAATAAAAGAAATAGCCATCCTAAAATAACATTCATCACCATCAAAATTTTTGTTCTTTATTCTCATAATTTTTTTATATAGACCAAAAAATAATATTAGCCATTCCAAGACATGTGTTCTTATTAGGCGCATATATAGTAATTAAAAAATATTCACTATTGTTCAAACCATCTTTAAAGTATATATGTTCTTTGGCATATATAGTAATTCAAAAGTATTAGCCATTGTTCGAACCAAAGTATATACACATGGACATACATTGCATTTACATTATAAATGAGATATAGTAGTTGTTTTTAGAGAACTTTTACATTATTCATTACTCATATAATAAAAAAGTTTTATTGATTGTTGAAGATGGAATATGTTAAATGCAAAACGAATGCATGGAATCTATCCACATGGCATGACTTGTTACATTAACAAAAATTATTATAGGTATAATAGGTATGATTTTTTGATAAAAAGATATGGCATGTTCTAGTGATTAAGGTTATGATTCATGGGGATAAAGAATACATATTTTTAAGGGATAGTTATTTTTTAAAAAAAACATAAAAGTTATGGAGATAAAGAACAACAGTTTTGGGATGATAAATATTATTTTGATTATGAAAAAGAAATATTTCAAGAATGATGATTAATATTTGGGGATAACGATCACATGTTTTGGGAATAATTATTATTATTTTTTGATAAATAATGCATATTTGGGGATAAAGAATACATGTTCTAGGAATGATGAATATTATTTCTTAGATTAAAAAGATATTGTTGGGATAATGAGTATAATTTTTGGGAATATAAAGAACACAAGTTTGGGGATAGCTAATATTTTTTTTTGTTTAAACAAAAAAACACTATGAGGATAAAAATACAAGTTTTTTTTTTTGTACATAAGAAGTAAAGAAAATAACCTATTTGGAGAATAAGAGGTTTCGAGTTCGAGATCTCTCATATGAATTCCTCAAAATATAATCCACTCGATTGGAAGAGAATTCAAAAAAAATATATATGAGTTTTGAGGATGATGAATATTATTTTAATCATAAAGAAAACATATTTTGGGGATGATGATTATTATTTTAGAGATAAAGAATACATGTTCATAGATAATTATTATTATTTTGGGATAAAGATTATATGTTTGGGGTATGATGAATATTATTTCTTGATTAAAAAATATATTTTTGGAATAACAAATTTGATTTTTTAGAACAAAGAATACATGTTGAGGGTGATTAATCGCTAATAGAATAATTAAAATTAAAGAGCCTTGAAAATGTGAAGAATTTTCTACTACTATGCATTTAGTCGACTTTATTGATTAGATTATATAAAAAAAAAAAGTTATGAGAAGTTAAAAGCTACTTTTCTTTGTCCTAAATAATTTTTTTTTTAAATTCACTTAAATTTGTCAAATGCTAAAAATGACAAAGCACCATGGGTTGGTTAGAACCATAAGAACTAGACTGCAGCGTTCACCTAAAGTTTATCTTGTTGGGGGGCAAATAAAACCTTAAAAACAGTCACTTTATTTACACACCTTGAAGCCTATTTCAATTCCCAGTCTTTCTAACAAAACTTGGGAGATTGAAAAAATGCTAGACATTTCTATCAATTGCGATGCAAGTCTGATTTTGGAGAAAGTCAGAGATGTGATAGAAGATGAGAATATGTTACAATGAGGTCTCTTTCTCTTTGTTTTGTATCTCCATGTTGCTTGGCTGTTTCAAGTTTGAATATGCAGGTGTTTTGCTCCAAGGTTTTGATGTTATATTCATTGATCATTTCATTTGCTGGTTTCGGGAGTCGCTTTGTTTTCGATTGATACCCTCCCATCCTTGTTTTCTTGAGGATTCTGGTTTCTTTTTAGCTGATGACTCTCTCTCTGCTTTCTTGGTTTTCGAGGTGGCCTTTGCTTCGAGTATGGACTATGGACTCTTATTGTGATGGTTCTCCAACAAGCATTTTTTTCATGTGGTGGTGGAGGTGGCCGGGTTGGATTATGAGAGGTTTATGATTGTTTCAAGTTCTGTTCCTTATCTTTTCCGGGTTTATGAGTTTGGCCTCTGAGTGATCCGGTGTTTTTTTGATTTTTTGAGATGTATCTTCTTTTCAATTGTATTTCTGTAACTTTAGAGTCCATTCTTTTATGATTTTTATAATATTATTATTGCCTTAAAAAAAACATAAAACATAAAATAATTTAGGGATAGAATTGAAGGTATGGCATGGTACAGATAAACAATATATAGGGAGCAACGTGGGCAACCCATTGGAATATGTTTTTTAATTTTTTCTTTTTTTTCATTTTATATTTTATTCGAAGTCCTAATTTCAAAAATTCTTGGTTTTGAAAAAAATTATTGTTAGAAATGTTCACATGTGAGTTGGATATTCGACATTACAAAGTGGTGGGATGTTAAAGTAGTTTATATACGTGGAGGGCCCATGAAATTAATAACTTAGGTTTTTTGTTTTAAATGGAGTCTAACATATATGTGGATCATGGTGAGGTAGGTCTTGAAGTAAGAGCTGAGGCCTGGAACGCTCCCAACAAGTGGTATCAGAGCTCGATTAAACTCGATTAATACGACGAGGTGCATGGTTGATCTCGTTTCGTCATCTTTCCTAGGTCAAGTGCGGTTTAATTAGCCCTCAAACTTGGTTTCGGCTTCCCAAAGAGGATTGGGTTCGTCGCATGAAGGAGCTGATGTGACTTATAAGTGAACCGGGAGATTGTTAGAAATATTCACATGTGAGTTGGATATTTCACATCTCAAAGTAATAGGATATTAAAGTGATTTATATGTATAAAAGACCCATAATGTCCAACATATATATGGGCCATGGTGAGGTCGGCCTTGAAGTAAAAACTCTTACATCACAAAGTGGTAAGATGTTAAAGTAGTTTATACATGTGGATGACTCACGGTGTCCAATATATATGTGAGTCATGATGAGATGGGTCTTGGAGTAAAAGATGAGGCCTAGACCGCTTCGGACAATTGTAAACAATGAATTCTAGCCGATCCTAACAAATCATGCTTATAAAACGCATAACTACGTACATGGTTCATGTAAGAATACTTTGGACAAAAGAAAAATCATAAACAAGAGTGGAAGTCCAAGAATTAGATGACAGAGGAAAAGCCATTTCCGGGTGGGGGTAAATAAAGCCGCCCATCGCCCAAATATCATATCCTCCTTCTGGGAGGTCATGCCTCCACGTCGATGTCATCTCTGTCAAGTACTATGAACCAATTATCATTTATCATTATTGAAATTAAAATCAGCAATTTATAATAATTAATCCAAAATTTCCAATTCTAATACCCAGCTATTGTCAAGATAATATTAGTTATATATATAATATGCTTCGTATCAACTTTTGAAGGTGACATTTGGTACGTACCAAATGATTTATACAGAATATGATCACCCAAAATCCATAGTCATCTTTATTGGGGATGGAAATCCTCCGTCCTTGTTTGTCCCATTTCTTACCGCAATCTTCATTTGGTGTCACGCATCTAAAGTTCTTATTTGGGTTCAGATTTTTTTTTTAAAACAAAAAATTTTGAAACTTTTCATGAAAGGAAAAAACAAAAATTTCTATAACAAAAGTTTAACTCTCAATTAAAATATTTTGAATTTTCAGAATAAAGTTGAACAATTATGATATTTATTGTAACAAATTTTAATTTAAATAAAAAAATGATACTACTCTTTTCTCTTTTAATTTTGTTTATTTTGTTAGAACTAAACAAGAACTAGAGTAGATATTAAAGAAAAAAAAAAGGAAAAGACCGTGGTGGTGTTTGACGGTACTGGCACACACAAAAGAGACATCAAGTCACCATGTTTGGCTGTAATAAAAAACAAAAAATCGCCATGTTTGGCAGGTGTGGAATCTTCAGAATTGTCGAAAAGGGAGGAAATCATGAGCCGAGACAAACGTTGCTAAAAGGAAATTCTAATTTAGAAGACCAAAATCAATATTTCAGATATTACGAATTGAATTCAAAGCTAAAGTAATTGAGTAGTTTGAACTCTCGCTTTACACACTCCACCAAGTTTCCACCAACCCTAAATAGAATGAAGTGGCAAAGCTGGAGTCCTTCTGTTGTCAATTCATCATCACTCAAAATCAAAATCCCCCAATGATCTCTCCATAACTTTCTCCCACAAAAGCCAACCTCAAACAAGCCGCCAACAAATCTTATCCTGATCTGATCACTTTTGCTCAAATATACATATAGCTTTACCTTACGTTCCTATTTCAAGTTCTATACATGGAGCTGATCTTCTCAGTTCAATCTTTCCTCCTCCTGTTTCTCATCCTTCTTTATACTTACTACTACTTCTTCACTTCAAATAAAAAACAAAATGATAAGATTAATAGAGGGTTCAGAGTCTACCCCATAGTTGGAGCCTTGCCAGATTTCTTGAGAAACAGGCATCGGTTTCTTGATTGGACAACTGAAATTCTAAGCCAGTGTCCTACCAACACAGCCATCTTCTATCGTCCTGGTAAAATCCATGGCGTTATCAGCGCTAACCCTTTGAACGTCGAGCATGTTCTCAAGACCAACTTCGAGAACTACCCCAAAGGCGAGCGGTTCAGTTTGCTTCTCAAAGATTTCCTCGGTCATGGAATCTTTAACTCTGATGGTGAACTCTGGAAAATCCAGAGGAAAACAGCTAGCTACGAGTTCAACACCAAATCTCTCCGAAATTTCATTATTGACAATGTTAGGGTGGAGACTTCCACAAGGTTGGTTCCTGTCCTGAACCGGGCTTCAAGAACGCAACAGGTACTCGATCTGCAAGATGTTTTAGAGCAATTCTCGTTTGATAACATTTGTAAATTAGCTTTCAATGTCGACCCTGGGTGTCTTGGCGTTGATGGAACATCTGGTTCTGAGTTCATGCTTGCGTTTGAAGAGGCTGCCACGCTAAGTTCTGGTAGATTCATGTACGCCTTCCCCTTCTTATGGAAGATAAGCAAGTTTTTCAACATTGGATCAGAGAAAAAGTTGAAGAATTCGATCAAGATTGTTCACGAATTCGCAGATAATATCATCAAAACCAGATTACAAGAAGCCGAAGCTGGAAACCATGATGAAGATTTACTCTCCAGGTTTATCAAAAGCGACAACAATTCACCACAGTTCCTCCGAGATATTATCATAAGCTTCATTCTGGCAGGAAGAGACACCACATCTTCGGGATTGAGCTGGTTCTTTTGGCTGCTATCAAGTAACCCAAACGTCGAACAAAACATACTAAAAGAACTCGAATCAATCCGACAAAAGAAGGGGAAGAACATTGGCGATGCATATACTTTCGATGAGCTAAGAGAAATGCAGTATCTTCATGCAGCAATTTCAGAAAGTTTAAGATTATACCCTCCAGTTCCTGTCGATACAAAGGCTTGTGCTGAGGATGATGTTCTTCCGGACGGAACATTTATTGGAAAGGGCTGGTTTTTCTCTTACCATACATATGCAATGGGGAGAATGGAAGCAATATGGGGCAAGAATTGTAGGGAATATTTGCCTGAAAGATGGCTTGATGAAAATGGTAATTACAAGCAAGAAAGTCCATTTAGATTTCCCGTATTCCATGCAGGACCAAGGATGTGTCTGGGGAAAGATATGGCTTATATTCAGATGAAATCCATTGTTGCAGCAGTGTTGGAGAGGTTTGTGGTAGAGGTTCCAGGCAAGGATAAGTGCCCACAGCACTTACTGTCTTTGACTCTTAGGATGAAAGGTGGACTGCCTGTTAGGGTGAGGGAAAGAAGTTATTAGATGAGTGGACTTAATTTTCGTTTCTTTCTTCTTATTTTTTTCCTTCCGATCATGGTACAAGTACATTGTTGTTAAGATTTTGTTTACCTAGAATTTTAAGGTTAGGATAAAGGTATTTTATCATATTAAATAAAATAATTAATGATACATTTATATATTTTTTTTATTTAACCAAGGATATCCCTAAAACTATTGATCCAATACTAACTCCTAACGAGCCGTGAGCATGAAATGTAATGCCCTTAAAGCCCTACCAACAAGTGATGTTTCAATCCAATAATTATTCTTTTGTACTACAAGATAAGGTACAAAGGGAGCCAAATTCAAACCTAGGACAACTATTAGGTTGAACTGACTTAATATTGAGGAGATCACTGTCATTTTTATTGGAATCAATTATATGAAGACTAGATTCAATCCATGGCTTGAGAAAAAGAAAAATGAATTAATGGATTCATCACTGTAAAAATAAAGTGAATCTCCTCTGTCCCTCTCTCTCTCTCTCTTTCTCTCTGTGGCAAAGGGATGTGAACCCCCAGTACTATTCAGGCCAAAAAGAAATTCAAAACATCCATGGTCTCTAAACTAAATGTGGCTGCTAGTAGTGTTCCTAAATAGAATCAATCTAAGTGACATTTTGGCAATGAGAATGCTGCTGCTCTTGTAAGATACTAGGAAGTCAGTTGACATTACTTTGAGAGCAGAAAATGTCGAGCGCCACCCTAATCCTCCCAACGAATTGAGCCACCTCTTGCAGCCTTCAAATGAGAGCTTCAATAATTCGCTATTTACCAGCCAAATGTATTCAACAAGTTCATCAATGAATCAAATCAATAAAAACTTACATCTGATAAGCATTCATGGAAAAGGCTTATCAAAGCTTTCGAAGGGGTGAATCTGTTCAAAAGCATGGAAGAATTAATAAGTACCTGTGAAATAGAAACTCAAAGTTATGGTTATCATGAGGATAAACAAGCATGGCCTTCCCGAAACAGCAGCTGAGGTTGACCTATATACAAAAAAATCAATCAGCAAAAGAAACATGCATGCAATTAATTCAATACTTCATTTGAAAACCATCACAGATTAATGACGTCAAGATATATAGGCAAGACATAAAATGATTGAATAATTGAAATTCTTCATTAAAGAGAAGGTTAATAATTCTAATCACAAACAACTTAAAGCCATAAAAATGGACATGGAAAATATATGACATCCTTTTTTCCATTTCTTTTAAGAGGATCAGCAGAATATGAAATGCTTTTGCTTCCTTTTCTTTTAGTTTTTAGCAAATGCATTGTATTCACAAAAAAAACAGAATTATTTGTTGTCAGGACTGCCACTGACAGTGCGCAAATTATTGAACCTTGCATGTTAGTACAGGACATAATAATGCAGCATAAGTAGGGCCTAAGAGGCTAGCATGAAATTTTGCATGCTGGCAGCATAGCAATTTTCTTTTCTTTCTTTTGGGGTTAAAGCTGGTTTGCAGCAGGGTAGTTGGTAAGAAATTACTGGCTGTATCATTCTTAAGTATCAGAAAACTTCGAAGCATCTAGTAGTGGCTAAATATGCATGAGAAAGGGGCTAGGAAATAAAAACAAGGAAAGGACAGGAACAGAGGATTGATGCTCATCTGCATAATATAGAAGTCCAGCTTGCAATGGTAGAAAGATGATAAGTGATCCCCATAGTTATCAAAATAAGTAATCAGTGAATACCTTGAAACAATGCTCGCAACTGAATCAGTTTTAAGTCATAATCAGTGAATACCTTGAAACAATGCTTGCAACTGAATCAGTTTTAAGTCCGAATCCAAGGGGGAAGAGTGGATCATAGTGTGAGTCCCCAAAATTCATAGGAAGCTGATCTACAGATTTGAACCATGTTCTTGGAAGCTTTCCACTGAATCCATAGTCCCCATAAAGGACATCAGTCACACCTTGGCCTTCAGTGCCAGGTAACCACGCTGCCACTAGGGCATCAATGGCGGAAACGTATGGTTCAATCACAATAGGTCTGCCTGAAATAATAACAACCACACACTTAACATTTCCACAAACATTGTGAATGACATCTGGACCAGGATCCATCATTGTAAGGGTCGTGCTATCCCCAGCAGTCTCAGCATAAGGAGGTTCACCAACAGCAATAATGGCATACTCAAAGTCGTTAGATTTCACAAAGTCATCATCAGGGGTCTCGCGATAAACAATTTCGGTGCTTGGATTGACAGTAGAGTTTATGGCACCAAGGATTGTCGTTCCTAATAACAGAAAGAAATATTACTAAATTTATTGAAATTTGAAAATTATGTTTGAAATTGGTTATGCTTCTCGCTTCAAGTGAAAAAAATAGATATAATTCTCCTAATCTCCTAAGAAAGATTTTTTGCAAGCAATAAGTGGGAAAATAGTAAAAGGTAGATATAGAATGTACGGCATACCCCTTGTATAGTTATTGCCACTAAATCCTTGCCAAGCAATTGTCCATCCACCACACTGGTAGCCCAAATTATCAGCATGGGTGCCTGCAACTAGAATCTTTGAAGCTTTCTTTGGAAGGGGCAGTAGTGGAGTAGCTCCAGCTTTCCCATTCTTCAACAATACAAGTGATTTTCTCACAGCTTCCCTTGCCAAGTCTCTATGTGCCTAGTAAGAAATGGGATCTCATTTAGAACTTTGACAAAGAGCACCTGGAACATGAGAGATGAACCTGGATTTCGAAATGAAATTCTAATTTGAAAGTTCGGAATATGGCATTTAATGATTAGCTAACAAACCTGGCTTCCAAGTTCATGGACCAGACTGAAATCAGCCAAAGGATTCTCAAAAAGACCCATAGTGAATTTAACAAGCAAAATTCTTTCTACAGCATCATCAATACGATCCACTGGAATAACTTTGCTTTTCACTAGATAAGTTAGATCATCAACGAACTCAGTTTGGTTGAAGGGAACCATAACCTGCAGAACAAAGATCAAGACTCCAATTCTTAGAAAGCATCAATATTGCTTTGTACTGATTATTCTAGTGGAGGAAAGAAATTGTCTTCAATTTATTTCCAAATATGTCCATATAGAAGCTACTAACCATATCAATGCCAGCTAGAATTGCTGCTTGAACAGAGTATGTGTAGTTCAAGTGTGGTGGTGAAGTGATCCTGTCGATTCCCTGCCAATCTGATATTACAAAACCCTGAAAATTTATCCAGAAACAATTCATATTAAATGAAAAGCTCAACATCAGTATTCAGTAGATAAGGGATACTAATGATGGAATCAAGAGCACTCATAGTATGGCATCAGCAATCATTTGGGTTTAGATTATATATCCATACACATGAGGAATGACTGTTTTAGAGAGCTGGAAAACTAAAATTGCAATGTCAAAACCTGTTAGAGAATTTCTTTCACTACATGGTAAACAGCCATTGCAACAGTTTTAGTAAATTAGTGTGTATTTGTAGCTAAATACAAGATACAACATGAAAACAAACTTTTTAGTCCAATCTTCTCATTAACTGCAGAATTTATTCTGTTATATTTTTGCAAATTAGTTAAGAATCTACAACAAATACAGAAAATTACAAACTGCACTCAACCTTAAACTTAAGAGTGTTCTTGAGAAAACCAGTAATTAGCTCACGGTTTGCATGCATCTTTTCACCATTCCAACTGGAGTAGGAGACCATGATTGTTGAAACACCCTTGATAATTGATTCGGAATAGGGAGGCATGTACATACTAAGCAACCCGTGCATGTCAATCACAGTGTTGTTTTCATTGATGCCCCTGGTTGTCCCCCCATCACCCACAAAGTGCTTTGCACAAGCAGCAACCTTGTCCCTAGCAGAATTTAAGAACAGAATGAAGGAAATAAACAAATAAAGAAAACAAATACGATTCAATAAGTAACACCGTATTATAGGCACAGTGTAAAATATTTAGGCATCATTAGTGATGCCATTCCAAACATAAGCTGTGTAAATTGCACAATACATGAATTATGAAAACATTATATTACCCTGTTATGCCCACTGTATCCAAGATAACCAAAAAGGCAAATGATATATACTTTAGGTTCTAATGCAAGAGGAATTCATTTACTTGTCTAGGTGCCTTAAATTTGGCATGTTAAGGTACCATGGGAAGTGTTTGGGAGTATGAATTAGTAAGCCTATCAACCTAACATTGACACATTGATTCTATGATAAAACAGGAAGGGCCATGGCATTAGTTGAGTACTCATTTTGTACTTCCAGAGATGCAGCTTGTAAATGTTTGAGAACCATAGAGCAGAATTGCTAAATAGTATATACATATAGATACAATTCTATAACATGAAGTATGTTTCAACTCAGACTGTGTGCATACTTTCCACCAACATAGGGAACCCCCTTTCGAGAACCAGAAGGAATATCTCCTTGCAAGCCAAGTATTATATCTATCATCTCTTCCACAATTTTATGATCCTCACTGTAGCTTTCATAACACCGACCCCACCTTGGATCTCTACAAACCTATAAAGAAATTGTCAAGAAAAAAGGAGGTTGCATAATGAACTGGTGAAGTCATATGCAGCAGGCATCCAACAAGTAGAAGAAATCACTGGAAGTAACCCTGTCACTTATTACAAATTATGTAAATTACCGCAATGCATGGAGCAAAGACATAAGGTATTCCTGTGGCTCTCACTTCAAGAGCAGTTGCGGCACCAATCTTCTTCACAAGCTCAGGATCCCTGTATATCAATAGTTAATGCAATGCATTAGAAAAGGAGTTTACTGCTGGATTGAAGAGCAATTAAGTTCAACTTTTTCTTTTCTTTCAGCAGAAGGACAGTAGAAACATCATTTAACTAAATCGAAACCATTATGTTTTACTTTATTTTCCTTTCATACACACAAAAACTTGAGCTCTGAACCTAAATAGGGAAAGTTATGTAAGGAAAAAAGCACAATATTTAATGATTCTATGACAAATACCATCAGACACAGAAATTAACAGCTATGCTTGCCTGGTTGCTCCAAGCCCCACATTATGTGGAAATATTGTAGCATTATAAACATTGTTGTGTCCATGAACAGCATCAATTCCATAAATCATAGGAATTCCTAAACGACTAGAAAGAGATCCATTCTGAAAAGCATTAATCATATTGACCCAATCCTCTGCACTAGCCTCTGGAAGTGGTGCGCTCCCACCACCACTTAGCACACTCCCTGTGCAACAAAATATGCTGTGAATCAATAACTGTTAACAACTAGAAGTTTTAGAGATGCGTAAAACATTAAAAAAAAAAAGTGAAGTAATGGACCATCAGTTCCAAAAACTAGAAGTTTTAGACAGAATATGCCGGTTCAAAAAAGATGCCACCATAACTGGCTTCTAACATTATACAATGAACCGTCAGTTTCCTTCTATCCTGAATGATCCAACTTTTGAAAATAACTCACTTAAAGCAGTATGCTAATAAATTGCTTTAAAAGAATACAGAAGCAATAAAATTATGACTATATAATGCCAAACATGAGTTACTTTTTGGGTATAATATAATAATAACATTAATAATAAGTATGGTAGATTCAATATATCCAAATTGTGGTAGACCCCATTAACAAATGATAATCAGAACCCACCAAAAAGGGCCAAAAAAAATCATTGCCAGCAGCAGTCAGAACTAACAAGAGAAACAAAATGTTCAAAAATGAAGTGAAAAAAAAATATATTACCAATGGAGTAATCTCTCAGTATCTGTTCAGTAGCAACAGTTCTATCAATCTGGACCATCTGGCCAATCTTCTCTGCCAGCGTCATTCTGGACATCAGATCCTGAATTCTAACAGCTACAGGTTGGTTGGGGTCTTTGTACTTGACATAATCTGCTCCCACCACCATTTCCAACCATAAAACCCCCACCACCAGCAGCTTTACTAAAACCCTGCCCATCTAAAACCAAAAACCCTATATTCAGAAACAATAAATGAACATCGAAGAACCCTTTTTCTTCTTTTTCTCTCAGCAACCAAGCAGGAAAGCTGAAAGACTAGCAACAGCAGTAGCAGCTAGCTAAACTCAATGAAACAAGAAGATAACATGTCCATTGCCTGATAAAAAGGAGGAAAAGAGAAAGAAATCTTACATGTGAAATCAATATAATGAGACCCTTTTTGGCTCAGAGAGAGAGAATGTTGAAATGATTAAGTTATGCTTTTTGAAAAGAGTTCCCAGAAAGGAAGAGAACAATTGCAGCAAAGTTTTGATTTTTTGGTTTTTCTATTGAGTAAAGAGAAAGAGAGAGAGAGACTAAAGGCCACAACCACAAGGGAGGGGGACGGTTTTCTTTTCGCTGTTGTAGTTTTTTCACTACTTTTATGCAAGATTAAGAACGTGGTGGGCTCAAAAACTGAAAAGAAATGAAATGACGTGCTAGAACTTTTTAAACAGTTACAGTTAAAATATTCTTACACCAGAGAATTTTCTACAGTTACAAGGCATTGCGGTTGAGACTTGGGAGTCCAGAGTGGGGCTCCATTTCATCCCCTTGTTCTTTCTTTTTTACTTTTATCTTGGTTCTCCATGATTTGTTGACCTAATTATCATGGAATTCCATTTTCCAAACCTTTTTAATTAGCCCATGTACTTTGAATGCAAATTCTAGTTTTTATTTGTTTTGTTTGCACAAAGTAGAGGGGACAATCCGAAAGATTTTAGTTATATCGCTCTGATTATTTTCAAATTTCACATCTTTTCGGATTCAAGTTTGAGTTAACTTTGTTTTCGAATAATAATAATATATTGTGTTTAAATATATAAACAGTGTCCTTTTTTTTTTGTGGAAAAAGGTTTAGGTGAAGGAAGGTTATCCCAGTTCAGGGTCAGGGCATGTCATAAGCCTTAGAGAGGACTGACAGTGATACTTATAGTTCACCCACCAATGAGGACCATTGATACGATTCGAATCTCAAACCTTTCAAGCAGAGGTTCAAAATCTTACCAACTTAACCAACCTTAATTGGTAATATATAAACAGTGTCATGTCTTACGATTTATGGAATAAACATACGAGGTTCTTCAAGAGACTTTACACAATTAATTAAATGGCTGAATATCAATTTTCATTCTGGAATTATCATTTTTTTAACTATTGTATCCTATTTTTTTTAATTTAATGATAAATTTTAGGACAATATCACCCTCAGATCTTATACCAATCAATAACGAAATGACATGCGATAAAATATATTCATTAATTAACTAGATGGACAAGATAAGTTTCACCTTTTTTTAATGTCTAAATTTATTTGTCTCTTATCATAAATAAATAATAAATAATATATTTAAAATTTCAAATCTATCATTACTTTTTATCACGTCATAGTACAAAATTCAAAAAAAATATGCTAAAGGCTCAATTAAGGTCCTAAACTTTCAAGATTTTGTCAAATAAAGCCCTAAAAATACAATTTCAACAAATTAGAGTCCATACTTAGAAAATTATGACAAATTGGACTTATTGTTAGTTAATTCTAGTGTGTGAGGTATATAAAAATTGAAAGTACCTGAAAATTTTATATCATACTACGTATATTAAATTTATTTAGATTAATATTATTTAATTTTTAATTAATATGTTGACAGCATTTTTCTCTCAAAATTAATGTCCATGTATGACATGCATTGGTTTTCATATAGAGAAGACCTAATTTGTCACAATTTGTTAAGTATGGCTTTAATTTGTTGAAATTATGTTTTTAGGGCCTTATTTGACAAAATCTTGAAAGTTTAGGGTCTTAATTGAGCCTTTAGCCCCAAATAATACAAACACAAAAACAATAATATAAATTAACAAGTTTTTGACTTTTTTTTTTTCCTTAAACAATGGGCAAGTCAACTGGGGACAAAAGTTTTGAGACATGGGGAGTAATTTGCTACAGCTAAGCATAGGTGCTGCCGACATACCAGGTTCCAACCATGGAATTCAATATCCGTCGATACATCGATATATCCATCGATATATCCGTAATCGATATGGATACTGCGATATTTTGTCGGTGGTCCTCAAACCACCAGATATCCGTCGATATATTCATATATCCACGATATATATTGCGATATTTAAAATATCCGTTAAAATGTCTAGTTTAATTTTGTAATCTAGTCCAAATGGTAAACCAATTTGAAATACTTAGGTGCTCGAGTCAAATAGAAAATTGTTTGGCCTGTGGTGGAAACAAAAGGCTCAGGCCTAAGTGTCAAATTCAATCGCTTTCTTATATTGCAGGATTCACTTAAGTAAAATTCAAAGTTGATATCCTAAATACTAAAAAAGGCACTCCACACTTGGATATTTTTCTTATTCTTAAAATATTAATGGGGATCTCTCTTTATTACATCGTGTATTTGACTTGTAATTACTTAATGGCAAAAACTTAGTTAATGCAACATTAAGAGTTTAACTTTCATACACTGACGGTGGAGTTTTTTAACTCCACAAGCAGGGTTAAGAGAATGACACATATCCCATTACTTAATTAACTAATTTAAAAAATATTAAAATATACCCTACAAGGACACATGTCAACCCTCTAACTCCGCTTGTGGAGTCTAAAAACTCTACTGTCAGTGGATGAGATAATAATCCCAACATTAAACTTAAATAGTAATTTGGGAAGCAGAAAAAAATATAGCACTTTATAAATTATTGTATATATTTTTTTGTTATGCTAATATTTTTACAAAAAGTTCTACATAATTCTTGAAGTTTTCTTATAAATCACCATTCTTAATCTAATGAGCGTTGAAATTTTTAGTTTCTTTTTTTTTTTTCATTCTTCACCATCATATTTGAGTGAATTTGTTTTGGGGCTTATCTTTTAGTTCATGGTCACAAATCAACAAAGTAAAAAATTATCAAGTCTTTCAAGTTTTAGATCCTCGGTCAACTAGACAAGATCAATTTGAAAATAAGGTGAGATAAGATTCATCTTTATTTAAATATTTTGAAAATTTATAATTTCCTAAATAAAATTTTCTTTTTGTAAAGATAATGTTGTTTAGAGAAGCTAGAAGATCTTTTGGGGAAGCACGTGCACGAAGTTCAAGGACAACCATGAAACCCGGTATAGATACAATTACAAAGTTGATTAATTCTCTATTTTTGCTTGAAAATTATTATTACTACGATTCATTCAATGTAAAATATTCTTTGCTTTTTTATGTAGTTGATTGGTGGGAGTTATACGGGGAAAGTGCACCAATACTGCGTAAATTAGCTATGCAGACATTATCTCAAACTGTTTCATCTTCAGCTTGTGAAAGAAATTGGAGCACATTTGCTTTAATCCACACAAAGCAACGAAATCGATTAGTCTATAGAACTCTACAAAATCTTGTGTATTGTTACTATAACATGAAACTACGAGTTAGAGATATGGAAGCTGCATAAGATGAGATGTCAGTGCTAGACCCATTGAATCTTCTTAATGTTACTATTGAAATTGGTGATGAAGATGAATATCCTCTTTTTCAATGAATTAGGCCTGCACATTTAGATGGCCGTGATATGAAGCCTTATTCTAAGATCAGTAATCATGCTCAAGAATTTGGGATTGATGTTGATAACGTAATGTCCGAAGAGGTTGGCTTAGATTCTTCATCAGATAAAATCATCGGTCCTCCACCTGGATTCGAATGTCATTTAATGAATCAAGATGATGATGATGATGATGAGATAATGATGGTGATGATGATGATGATGGAAGAAGTGGGGAAAGGACTACAACAACATGGACTTAGGGTGGGGGTGGAGAAAGAGGTACAGAATATGCTTCAATGTATGATTTTTCATATGACAGTGATCATTATAGACCATTGAGTCCTTTTATCGGTGAGGCAACTTTTACACATGCCACACAAGATGAGGACCATGGGTCTCGCAAAGCTGGGCATGGAGCTAAAGGAAAATGGGGGAAAAAAACTATGGGTAATCTTGCTGATGATTTTGGCTCCATGAGCATAACCACAGAACAAAGTTCAATCGGTTATAATGCACCAATGGAATCAAATTTTGGAAATTGGACTGATGATAGATATGGAGAATATAATTATGGAGCATCATATTCATCAGGTCAGTATCCGTCAGATTATTCCCATGAACAACAAACTTTTCATGATGATCAATCAGCACAACCACAGGTGAATTATGGTAACTTCCCTCACCTTGAAAATCTTTTGGTACCAAGAAACTCAATGTGGTATTAAATGAGGTTGGAAACTTTGTATTATCAGTTAAACTTTGTAATATTTGATGTTGTTGGATATAAATATGTCACAAATATGCTTGGTTGTCTTTTTTAATTATATTTCATACATTTTCGCCTATTTAAATAATTAGCAATACATTAATCACACATCTAAATATACTTTAATTAAGATATTATGACTCTAAAATATGTAAAAATATGTAAATAAACATAGGGTAAAATTTCATTTCAAAATTCTAACGTTTACTATAAATATCCGTGATTTTATATCATTTTTTACCACTTTTTTGCGATATCGATATTTTTTGCGATATATCCGTCGATATATCCGTAATTTTGAGGGTGCGATATCGATATGGATATCGATATCTAATTCTATGGTTCCAACAGAGGAATAAAATCCCGATGTGCACCAAAAAAAAAAAGGAGTCCCAAGGTGGCAATTCTGAGCCAAATTCTGAGTCCCATGGTGATGAATTTTAAAATTTTTAGAGTAAATCTTCGGTGAAAGTACGTAATTGGTCCCCCTACAATACGAAAATGTTCAATTTAGTCCCTCTCCTTTATTTTTCATCAATTTAATCCCTCTACTCTCAGAATTGAACTTTATTAGTCCCTCTTCGTCAAATTACCGTTAATTTGCTGACGTGGACTTAACGTCTGCCACGTTGCTGATGTGGCACCTGCGTGTCATTTGCCACATCAGCTGACACGTGGCCGTCCCTTCATTAATTATCCTTAATAAGTAAAGGGACTAAATTGCCTAAAAAATTAGTGTATGAGGACTAAATTGAATATTTCACTATAGTTAAGGGACCAATTTTAATTATTTTCTTAAAAATTTAATATGAATTATATGAAATAATTTGATTTTTTATATAAACTACATTATCATTATATTTAATTATGAAATTAATGTCTTGAAATAATATATTATGTAATAAATTATCAATATAATAATATATAAATAATACAATATATTTTTATATATATCTAGGGCGAGCCAACTAAAACCTGGCCACACCTGGCCTACCACGCTTTGACCATTCAATAAAAAAACCCTGACTATACCCGACCCGATGCTCGAATCTCAAATAAAAAAATATGCCTCTATCAGTTTGAGGCAAGTCGGAACTCATCTAGGATGGATATTTTTGCCTTCTCTAGAATCCATTGTAGCATATAAGTAGAGATCTAATGGAAAACTTGCAATGCACCTTTTGTATGGGATAAAACCGTGAGGTCTTCAAGTCAAAGTGGATAATACCTCGTAGGTTGGCCATGTCTCCATAGTTTCACCCATTAAATAAAGCTCAAATATTTATTGTTCAATAAGATTATATGCAAAATAATTTTCTATTTCTAAAATTTTTCCTTTTCTTTTAGTTTCAATTTACTTATTTATTTTTACACTTATGTTATTCATTTATTTTAATTTTTAACTTAAATCAATAAATATAAATTGTAAAAAATATAATTACATATTTATATAATATTATTGTTATACTTATTTTATTCATTATATTGTAGAAAAATATAATTACATATCTTTATAATATTATGAATAATATTACAGAATTTTCAATTGGAAAAATAAGTATAACATCATATTTTCATAATATTATAAAGATATGCAATTATTTTTTTCTACAATATAATGAATAAAATAAGTATAACAATAACATTATATAAATATGTAATTATATTTTTCTACAATTTATATTTATTTATTTAAGTTAAAAATTAAAACAAATGAATAAAATAACTATAAAAATAAATAAGTAAATTGAAACTAAAAGAAAAGGGAAAATTTTAGAAATAGAAAATTATATTGCATATAATCTTATCAAACAATAAGTATTTGAGCTTTTAATTAATGGATGAAACTATGGAGACAAAGCCAACCTACGAGTTATTATCTACTTTGACTTGGAGGTCTCACGGTTTTATCCTATACAAAAAGTGTTGCAAATATTACATTAGATCTAAACTTATATACTACAATGGATTCTAGAGAAGGTAAAAATATCCGTCATCGATGAATTTCGACTTGCCTCAAACCGATAGAGACGTATTTTTTTATTTGAAATTCGAGTATCGGGTCGGGTATGGTCAGGGTTTTTTTATTGAATGGTCAAAGTGTGGTAGGGCGGGTGTGGGTTTTAGTTGTCCCGCCCTAGATGTATATAAAAATATATATTGTATTATTTATATATTATTATATTGATAATTTATTACATAATATATTAATTCAAGACATTAATTTCATAATTAAATATAATGATAATGTAGTTTATATAAAAAAATCAAATTATTTCATATAATTCAAATTAAATTTTTAAGAAAATAATTAAAATTAGTCCCTTAACTATAGTGAAATATTCAATTGAGTCCTGATACACTAATTTTTTAGGCAATTTAGTCCCTCTACTTATTAAGGATAATTAATGGAGGGATGGCCACGTGTCAGCTGACGTGGCAAATGACACGCAGGTGCCACATCAGCAACGTGGCAGACGTTAAGTCCACGTCAGCAAATTGACGGCAATTTGACGGAGAGGGATTAATAAAGTTCAATTTTGAGAGTAGAGGGACTAAATTGATGAAAAATAAAGTATAGGAACTAAATTGAACATTTTCGTATTGTAGCGGGACCAATTACGTACTTTCACCGTAAATCTTCATTAAAAGATGTCGTTGAATGTTATTTTCGAGATTTTAACTTTCAAAGCCTCCCACTGTGTAACTTAACATTTAAGCCCCAATAAAGTTTCATAAATAGGGTAAACACAATGAAAGGATTTTACTTGGGACCAATGTCAAAGTAACTTATTATTTGAACAAAGGTATCGCCAAATCTTTATCTCAAAAACAAAAAAAAAAAGGGCATCACGAAATCTCTTTGCATGGCCTAAAGTATAAGCCAAAGAAATGGCATTTCCTCTTGAAAAAGTTATTGCAAGAGAAGCAAAAAAGAATTGCTTAATTTGGTAGACAAAACCTAATCCCAAAACTCCAATCTCAAAAACTTTTCACCTATATATATATATATAACCTTAAAAGCCTTTGCCAAAAAACAACTTTTCTTGCATTTTTTATTCCTAAGAGAGAAAATAGTGAAAATCGAAAGAACCAAGTTGCCATGAGGCCAAGAACTACTGGGATTTCAGGAGGTGAGCAGCCTGATGGAACCGCATCTCAGAATTTCAGGCCCAAATGGGAATGGAAGCATGAAGAAGCTTCAAGTTTTTTGCTTGTTTATCTGCCTGGTATATTTTCTTACTAGCTTTATTTCTTTCTTTAATTTCTTACGGCTTAAAATCATAATAGGCTACATAATGGAAGGTAGTTCTATCTCATCCTGTAATCCCAAATATTCGAGCTGGAGACCTCCAACAAGAATTCTCAAACTCTAATCACCAAAGGGTCCTATTGGGGATTTCTTTCTTTCTTTAATTTCATGATTATACTTTGGTCTAATTACCTGTCTTTGAATAGGACTGCAAACACACCGAGCATTTGTCGAATAGTTCGTGTTCGAACTCAATTAAAGCTCGTTTATGTTTTTTTGATAAGGTAAACAAACGAAACTGAACATATTTTTATGTTCAATTAATAAATGAGTTGAACTAAAACAATATATCCAGTTCAATTATATTCACAAACAAACTCGTATATTATTCATTTATAAGTTCGTTTATTAATTTTTCAAACGAACTTTAAACAAGCTCGTATAATTTAAAAAGTCATAATTTTTTAAATATCTTTTATTATTCTAATTGATTTTATAATAATAATAATAATAATAATATATGTAAATATATTATTCGTTTGTTTATATTCATTTGTTTATATTATTCATGAACAGATTTTTTTTTTGTTCAAAAACATGTTCGTTTAACCAAACTGAACTTGAACAAATCTCGCAAAAGTTAAACGAGTTCGAGTCGAACTTGAATACCTCCAAAATAAATGAACAGACCACGATCATATTTGAAATCGTTCAAGCTCAGCTCGATTGCAGCCCTACTTGAATCCTTTTATGCTTATTTGATGAGTATATGTGGTTACGCTGGCTCTAAGATTTGAATTTTTTTTTCTCTTTTCTACCTCTTATATGCCTTAAATAAATTTGTGAAGAAACAGGAAAGGTGTTCATGTATTGAGTTCCAACTTAATCGGTGTTCATCTCTCAATACGAGGCCGATGTTTGGTTCATCTCTCATGATAAAACATTCTAATTTTTTAGAATTAAAATTATAAAAAAAAAATAATCTTTCGAAAACTCTACCGGGATTTTATGGGTCTGAAAAATTTTAATTAATGAAAACTTATTTATAGATCTGTAACACTATTTGTATTAATATTGAAAATGGTATTTACAGGATATGTAGTTGAGCAATTAACAATAACACCAGACCATTCGAACCGAACTGTGAAAGTTGAAGGACAGCGTCGGCTTCCGAATAACAGATTATTGCCTGTAAATGAAACTTTCAATATCCCTGAAGAATGCGATTTGGCTAACATGGACAAACAATTTGGACGAGGAATTCTTATGCTTAAAATGCCAAGGAACATTGTTCCTCAACCAGAAACAACAAAAGACACATCCAAGGAAGGCAGTAAAACAACCCCGGAGACATCCAAGTCTCAAGAGGATGAACAGACCGATCCTTCAAGGGGTTCCACGGCTGGTTTCGAGAAACAAAGTACCGAGAAAGCTGGAATCATTACTCCGGCAACACCAGCCGTTGACGGCGGTGATGAAGAAAAGTTGGTCGAAAAGAAAAAAGACAAAAATGATGCAAAGGGAGAACCAACTAAACCAGAAAACCCAACAGAGAATCTTGTGCAGAATATTAGTGGGGCGAAGGAAGAGGGAAGGAAAGAGCAAAACAAGGAATCAACAACGCCTTCAGCAACAGCTCCTGCTAAGGTTGAAGGGAAGGAAAAGGAATCAGAAACAGAAAGGGGAAACGTAAATGTTTCAGCTAAGAAAACCATGGTCAAGGAGCTGAATGAAGATAGTAAATTGATGATCAACATGGGCGTAGCAGCCCTGATTCTTATGGGTGTAGGAGCTTCTCTATTATATACCTTGATGATGTCATAAACATGTTGCCCACAAGCATGTAACACCCAACCTAAAACTTGAAGCTCTATATTTCAATGTGATATTCTAGATAGCTAAAAGTTATCTACTATTATTTTATGGAAACTAATTCCTAAAATAAGCTGCCACTTTCTAATGCATCAGCAAAATCAGTAGGGTTTTGACCATCAGGATATTTGCTGCTTTGGTTCAATGGCCTTCTGCCCTTCTCCAACCAAGGAAAAAAGGCATCCTTAAGCTATTATGCTCAAGTTATTAAGCAGATAAAACATTAACAAGAAACATAGTAGGGGGATGCTAATAGAGACGGCACTTCCAATACACATGCTGAACTTGAAGCTCTATATTTCAATGTGATATTCTAGATAGTTAAAAGTTATATACTGTTATTTTATGGAAACTAATTCCTAAAATATGCTGCCACTTTCTAATGCATCAGCAAAATCAGTAGGGTTTTGACCATCAGGATATTTGCTGCTTTGGTCCAATGGCCTTCTGCCCTTCTCCAACCAAGGAAAAAAGGCATCCTTAAGCTATTATGCTCAAGTTATTAAGCAGATAAAACATTAACAAGAAACCTAGTAAGGGGATGCTAATAGAGACAGCACTTCCAATACACATGCTGATTACTACTCCAAACTCTTCTGTATATACATCCAAGATCCTACCAATAAGCAATTAATCTACATGTCAACAAACATGTGTCACCCATGTGGCAAACATGTTTTGACGACTCATACTTAACAGAAAAGGTAATGAAATACAAACAAAAGTACTAAAATGTTATGACCTTAGATGTGTAACGGCAAACAACAACTGACTCTTAGAACCACAGGAAACAAAATGTAGTATGCACTCTAAACTTTAGGGACCATGGTTGCCATTCACTGCGACGTAATGAGTCAACTCAATTTCTCAATTTCTTCAAGGCAGCCCTGATAAAATAAGACTATAATATGCAAGGTGATCAGAAGATTCAGAGCTAAGTAACCTCAATGTTCAGAAAAAAATGAAGGTCATAATGATTAGTGAATTTCACTAGCTTTGCACTTTAAAGTTTGTTTAAAAGGATTCATGTACATTGTGTACAGATGCCAAAGTTAGAGACAAATGTTTGAAGATTGGTTTAGCAGATCAAAGACCATTTCAAACTAGTATTATGTATAGAACCATGCATGATCAGTGCCTCACCTTCTCATCTACTCTCCAAGGCAAAAAAATATGAAACCTGAGTCTTCCTATTGCTAAAGCAGAGACACACAAGAATTCAACCAAAGTAATTTAATTTCAAGACCGCTTGGAGTTCTGCACAAACACATCATTATGATAAAGACATACAGGAGTATGAAAATATCTAAGATCAGAGGACTATTTGAGAAGGAGCTTACAATCAGTCAGATCATCTTTCAAAAATACCCATGTGTGAGTACTCTGCCTCCCTTCGCTCCCAACCCAGTTAAATCATTTCAAACAAAACTACATCTCTTGCATTCGTGTAGATCTTAGATGTTAGATCAGTACCAGGATGAAATAATTTTCTTATTTTGCTTCTTTGACACTTTGAACAAATTAGAACCTAACTGTTGCAGACGGCTACAAAGCACACAACCACATATGACTTACTATTGTCTGATGATTATCAAATGATCATACATCAATTATCAGATGATGGTGAAGTAAAGTCAAATAAGCCATTATCTGCATGATACTGGAACATGCACGTATTTTTCAAAGAGAATTCCTAATGTAACTTTTTACATGAAATTTGGGATTTAAAGTTGTGAATTCCCAAGTCCCAACATTATGATCACATTTTACCAAAAGAACCCACTGGTGCAAATTCAGCGTCCTGTTTCACTTTTCTGAGATGAAATCCAAAAATACCTAAAAGAAAATTAATATTTGAAACCAACTTTAAGATGAAGATGAAGTGATACCTATTTAAAACTATTTAAATTCAATAAAGACGGTTTGTTAGAAGTTATATATACTGAACAAGTGATGAGAAAAATAGCCACCACCATATATGCAGGCGTTTAAGATATCGAATTGATCTTTAGCCTGACCATGTCCAATGTTGCCTTTTAAAAGAAAAATGCATGTCCAATATTGTCTAAAAATGAATTTTCCTTGCTCTGGGCAGAATTTAGCATCTAACTATATGAGACATGAAACTACAGATAATACTGCATTAGCCAATCCCTCAAAAAGAAAATTGATAAATAGCCGTAAGTTGTTCAGCTACAGATATTCTCTCCCTCACCCGTTTTTTCCCTTCACCAGTTCAAATGACAAATATATAACATTTCTGATCTAACTAGTAATCATCAGAGCCATCATCTGCATATACACCATTCCCGCAATCCTGATCAACAACAGATTTATTTTTTGTTTTTGACAACCTACCAGAAGATTTCAAGGGCTTCAAGGGTTTCCTGACCTTCTCTGCCTGTAACTCCAACCCCTTCTCTGAAGGCTTCCTTTTTCTTTTCAATCGTGTTCCTCCTGTGTCCTCTGAAACAAGCAACAAATTGAACACATAAGTCATGATCCAGTGGGCAGCCAACATAGAAAGTAGAAACAGCAACAATCTCACATAAGACTGCAAGATGAGAAGTTTACGTGGACTTCTAAAATTTCCAGTCAATGGGTATCTTAGCTCCAACTCAAAATACAGATACCAGGATAAGCATTTTTTTGCCAAACTAAAAAGAGTCGCTTGTACATAATCCTTGGCTTTATTATGAAAATCGGAAGAACTTTTTTTTTTTCAATTAATGCAATCATCTGCAGTAACGTTCACAATTTTCCTGAGCATCAGAAACCTCAAACAGTAATGACACTAAGAAATCCAGAAAAATACTAAAAAAGAAATTATCTCTATTTAATAATAAAACAATTGACAACCACCAACACCTGAGCTCAATGCCCCTTAAGCAAGGTCTCGGGTTCAAATCTTGTGAATGGAGAAAACAAGCTTGGGAGAGCTTTTCCCCATTTGGGGGTCCGATGCAGCTCAATTCTAGATTGGTTGGGGTCCACTGTGACTACCGGATACCGGGAGGTTTATACCAAAAAACAATTGACAACCGATATCAATTTTTACTGTTAATAAGTAATGCCTATAAATACAATCTCAGCTATCTAGCCAATCTCAATTCAGTAGCATGGCACAGAAGTGAACTTAACCTAATTGCCGAGATACTCTTAAAACCCCATTTCTTCTCGCTTAAAAGTATCGCATAATGTGGAAAGATTCAGTCAGAATAAAGTCCGCCTCAAAAGCAACTCGCACAGAATGCATCAAACACCTTCAATTCCATCCTAGTTCGCTTTTTTTTCTTCATATACATTCATTTTAGTTCACTCATTATTTCTGTAAACATCATGATTTCTAAACTAATAGGACCCGGTTTAATATTTAGCAAGGCCAAACATTCCGTCAGAACCATGCCAGCCCACCTAGCCACTGACTGGAACAGATACTCCTTGCCAAAATATGAACCAAATGTTCGAATAAAGTTACCATGCAGAATGAGACAGGAATGGAATGGCCATTACTGCCAACCAAACATGCCTTTTTCTCCTTTTTGGGGGAATAAACCTCCTGGCATCCGGCAGCCACATTGGGCCCCAACTCATCTGGAGTTGAGCCACATCAAACCTCGAATGGGAGGAAGCTCTCCCCAGCCTATTTTCTCCATTCACAAGACTTGAACCTAAGACCTTGTTTAAAGGGCACCGAGCTCCTTCACCCTGTCCCACAGGCACAGCTTAAGGGCCAACCAAACATGCTGTGAAGGTTTGGTTATTTTGATTGGTTGCTCAAAAATAAATGTCTTTATATTGTCAAGTGGGGAACAAACCAAGTAAATCTAATTATCTAAATAAAGACAAAATACCAGCATCCTAACCCAACTCAACAACAAAGCTGCAATGAAATTCCCCTAGTAAAACACTAATATTTACACTTATCACAACAAGCTTTTATTAACTCGTCAAATTGCATGAGCGAAACACAATAAAAACTTTTGACTAGAGAGAGTGCATCTATTTTTCAAAAACAAATCCTATTACGAAAATTAACTGAAATAGGAAAAAAAAATCATTGAATGTGTAGAATCCACATTTATGTTAATATATGCATGTGTTTAAAGACAAAATCATCCAGCAATTAATAATATTAATGCTTAGTTGCATGACATTATTCCTACGTAGCATAACTAATTGTCACTAACAATTAATTTAATTTTTTCATCACTTTCAACTAATCACCAAAACAAAGAATCAAGAAAAGGTATTAAAAAAATCATATACGAAGAATTTCAAAACAGTAATATGGGTTAGACATTTTTTTTTCTTTTAAATTCATAGCATGTGGAATAGATTTAAAAGAAAAGAGAAAAGTTTTTCTTCTCGTATAAGAGAATAATACTAAATTTTGATTCTAAGAATCCACCAGAACCTCCATGTATCCCAATAACTCAAATTAAACCCAAGTGGCTAAGTGGCTTACAACACCGCTTTTATACATTATACACAGTGAGATATTGTTGGAGCTGACGGCACTAAGCATAAGCCACACATAATAGTATGTCAAAACACTGTGTTAAGAATTCCCATTTTCAACGTAATTGGCGTCACCTGGGCTACCATTATCAATAATCAGCGAGATCCATCTACATTTCATGTGAGGTTTTAACTCATTCATGAGAAACAATTTTACAATCAAGGACCAGCACTTCGCTGGTTTATCTAGCTAGCATAAAGTTCCTTGTAAACTGGACAGAGAGAACTGTGAAGCATTTACAATACATTTGAGGGGCACAATTTACCTTCAACAGGACTTGATGCATTGTTGGGTGTAAGTCCATTCTGTCCATTCTCTTCTGAAAGAGGGGATCCAGAATGATTACTATCTATCAACTTTGAAGAACTTCCTACACACTTATCTTGCTGCTCGGGAACATCAGGACAAGGAATGGCAGGCAAGAAGCGTAATTCTTCTTGTGACATATCGGAGTCACTGAATGGGTCCTTCTCCACTGTCACAATATCAACTTCTTCGTCTTCATTTACATCTGACTCTTTCACCTACAACCATAAGAATATTTTAGAAATGAAAAGTAAGTCAAAAGATTCATTCACATGTTCTGTTTTGTGTCACCTTCTCAGTTTCAGGCACCAGATCAAATTCATCTTCCCGTTCTACATACTCCTCATTTTCTTCAAGCTCTTTGAAATCTGGAGCAAAAGCACTCCAGTTTTCAGTGTAGTCTTTAGCCCAAATATAAACCAAGCCAGTCAAGGAAACAGAGACAATAATAGGGTGCACAGGATGCCAAGCTAAATCAAACACTGCTTCCTTAGGACCTTCAAGTATTTTAACAAGATGACCAACCCTGTCCCATATGTAGATCTTGTGCTCTCCTTTGCTAGCAGAAGCAGCTATTACCCACTCACCATCTCCACTAAAACAAGGTGCTTTCCAGTGCATCTTTGTGATTAAATCTTGAAATTCTCGGAAAAGAACTAAGCATTTAGATCCAACAGCCTTCATCCTCTCAACAGTATCCTCCTCTTCGATGGTCTTGTGAAGGTCATCAAGGGCTCCAAGTCCATCTTTAAGAGGTAGAAGATTTTCATAAATCCTGATGATTCGATCATTTGAATTTGTAAGGAGATACTGCCCATTTCTGCTGAAGACAATGTTCTTGATCACAGCAGCACCAGAAATAGGAATCGTAGCAAGTACTTTAACATTTTTGTGATCTATTATAAGTATTTCACCTTTGGAATTCCCCATATATACCAGATCCCCATTCTTGTTAAAGCATGCAGCAGTTAGTGTGTAAGGGGTTCCATCAGGATACTTGTTGCGTGAAGGAGGAGCAGCACCATTGCCAATATTAGGAACAGTGACTGGGAGTACAGTTGTGCTTCCAGTACTTAAGTCGACAATCGTTGGAGCAGATGATAGAGGGCAAGCTAAGCAAATAGATGGCATTGAAGAACCAGGATACAGACGAGCTTGTAAGGGGGTTTGCTGCATAACTATACGTGAAATCTTCTCGCCACTGACAACATCCCAAAGCGTTAATGACTTGTCAGCAGCAGACACAAGAATACGATGGCCATATTTCGACCAGCATACGCTTGTTATAGCAGCAGCACAGTCTCTATCTCTAAGCTCTTTGGCAATGCCCCTGGTCTCAAAATCCCAGATAACACAGCTTCCATCAGAGCATCCGGCTGAAACAGAATGCAGAAACCAGAACCAACTATCAGTTGGCAAATAAATTTCAGAATACCTCCATAATTACTAACAGGATTTTGTTAAACTGACCAAAGACAGTTGATAAAAACATGATTGCAGGTTCGGCTGAAATGTAGTCTCCACTAAGAATAGTGAAGGATTTCATAAACTTAAATAAATAAATAAATCTCTCTAGAAATGTTGAAGTAGTTAACCTTACTTCTTTAATAGGGTTATTAAAATACCATGAGATTACAAGTAACGTTTGAATGGGAATTGATTAAGACTTACTGCAACCAACTAAAATATCATACTTTCCAACAATAAACAAACTTAAAACTTTCATACAAAAGAACAGGGTAAAAGAAACCTAGAAAAAACAGAGAAAACAGACAAATATTATTTAAAACAACACCATACATGACCAATTATCTTCAAATTGTGTGAAGTTATGAACATCTACGCATGGGGTTTTCTCTTATCCTTCATCTTCAAATTTCAATGGTACCAACCCAGAAAAAGAAAACTTATATTTTGCAAATCATAGTAGCTCAAATTCCCACATAAAAAACGCGAACAAAATAGAGAGAGAGAGAGAGTGAGTGAGTTACCGGCAAGAAGGGTACCACGACGATTAAAGGCAATGCATTTCATAACCCCATGTTCCAAGTACTCTTCTATCACCTCCGGAAAATCACCTTGCAGCGGATCTTCCACCAACCAAAAAACCCCATTTTTATTTTTTCACATCAATCAGCAGAAAACCCCATAAAAAGAAGTAGAATTTAAATTTTAAAAAGAAAATAAGAAGAAGGAGAGAGAGAGAGATAGAGAGAAGATGTCTTACCAATAATTGGGGCATTCATTATCTCTTCTTGTCGTTGCTCAGCTTAGAGATCCTAAAGAGAGACCCACAGACCAAAGCAATTTTCGGGAAAAATAATTCCTTATCTTCGTCTTCTACTTGAAGTAAACGAGGAATTAAAGCAAAACCCCACTATCTGGAAAATAGTTCGTAGTAGGAACTAGGAGGAACCAATATTTAAATTAATATTTAATTTAATTTAGGGGAAAAAAAGCTGAAAACTTCCCGGTTCTTTTTATTCTCTTTTTTTTTTTTTGGTACAATGGGGGTACAAAGACCCAGGGGGAGGGGGATGGCAGGGATCGAACCCCTGCCTCGGTGACCCTAACCTTCTGGCCACCAGGCCAAGTCTGGTTCTTTTTATTCTCTTCTTCCGCACAGCCGTGGCCGTTAGAGCGGGGTAGCCCAATTGACGACGTATCTTGGGCTTTGTTTTGGGGCAGATCGGACTTCGGAGTACTACGGCTTTCTGGCTTGAGACCTATTAATAGGCCTAGCAGGCTCTTGGTCGGGTTTTTGAACAAAACTAGGTAAACACCCGGGCTACGCCCAGGGGGTTTAAGGAATAATTGAATTTAAAATTTATTAATTAGAATTATAATTGTTCATTAAGTGTAGGGTTAATGTCTCATTTAGCCTATGTACTTTATAAAGTCTCTACTATTTAAGGTCAAATACGATATCTCTATTATCATTATGTATGTTAATTTAGTCTAATTTTTTAACACCGTTAAATAAGTTAGATGACATAGCATAAACCACTTGTTAGCTTACATGTGGCTTCATGTGTGTACAAAAATGCATCACACATGTTACCTATAAATTGACGGCTCGCCATCGTACTTTCCAATGGCCTTCCGTATCTTGTCAGTTAACCTAGCACTCGCCACGTATGTTTGTAGGCAACTCAACTTAGTTCTAGGATTGTAGGACGGCCACCATTTCCGAATTAATGTGAAAGCATCATGGATCGTGCGCGATGATAATGAAAGAAGGGGATATCTATTATGAATGGACAGATTTTGAATATAGCCCCTTTTTTGTGGAACAACACAAAAATAATCCGAATCAACAAACTCTGGCTCAACATCATATAAGAACCAAGATATGGTTTGCCAAACACCTTTTGGAGCAAGTGCAACATTCTTATAATAGCAATAAGGAAGCCCAATAGCAGCTTCAAGAAGTACTATCTGAGTTATCTGATTCAGTTTTCTTGGGACCCCAAAAGTAATCATTGGATTTTGAAGCTAAAGGGTTTCCTCCTCTCCATTAATAGTCCCTTCATGTGCTTCTGCTTTTTCCACAAATCATTCTGTAAGGTTCGCCTCTTTTTATGATTGGTGTCATTGCAGAAGGGTCTCTTTAAAATTGGATAGAAAATCATTCGTATTAGTTTTATCGAAAATAGTATAAGACAAACTATAGCAAATTGAGACATTATTAAAGAAAAGAAAATATGAACAAACTATAAAGTGTTTAGAAAAAAATTTACAAGTCTAAGTTCTTTGCAAGTAGAAAGAACCAACTTTGTCTTCAAGGGCATAAAGTGCATCAGCAACCTTAGCCTTAGGGGACGGAATAGGGCCTATATTCATAATCTGCCCATTCATAATATATATGCCCTTCTTCCATTTCCACTGTGCACGATCCATGACGCTTTCACATTAATTTGGAAATGATGGCCATCTTGCGAACCTAGAACTAAGATGAATTGCCTACAAACATGCGTAGCGAGTGCTAGGTTGATAGATAAGATACGAAAGGCCATTGAAAGGTACGATGGTGAGCCTTCTTTGAATATCGATAAATTTGTTATGGCTATTTTCATTGTTTGAGAACCGATGATTTGAAGGCTCGTTTTCGACAAAAAGACACTTCTTTGCTTTTCTGTTTATTTTTTAGCCAAACCTACTTGTGCTTTTTTTTTTGTTGTTTTTTTTCAAAGACAAAATACACCACTTAACAAGTAACCTACTTCTTGACTTGTCTCATTGCAAAATAAGTAAAATAAACTGTTGTTTTATTTCATTTATGCTTCGTTAGCTTCAACTTTTTACATTATGGCCATTATTTTAGTCTTCATATAGGACACATGGATGAGTTTTGTCTTAAGACATTCAAGAGAAACATATGTTGTCTCTTGTTTAGATGAGTGGCTCAGAAATAGAGCATTTTGTATTGCTGGGAGTCATTTCTCCCAGATTTACAAATACTTCGAAATCAGTGAATGCTTTAGATGGAAATTGCCTGTCCCATTTTAGTTCTCCATCTTGAGCCTCATACACCACAGAAGATGTCATGTCTCCCATTCACTTTAGTCTATATATTCCAAATTTAGTTTTACCGAGTTTTTTAAATCAAAAGTTTCTAAAACTATTCTAGAGAGAAAAAGTAAAACCCCCTTATAACAAAAGTTTAGTCTCAAACTAAAATTTCTCAATTTTTGAGGTAAGTTTGTATGTTTATGATATTATTGGAGCAGTTGAATAGTAGTCAGTGAAAGTAAGTGTCGACGTGCAATGCCGACTCTAGAGTATTATTGACAAATTGATAGAGTTAGATTTTCTCTAAGACTTTTTAGAAAAGTAGTAAGTAGTAAAATGAAGGTCAAGTCAAATCAACTTAATTTGTGGTAGAATCTAAAACAGGAGACATGTAGGTAACATGTACATTGCCATCCAAAGTAACTAGAAGCAATTTACACAAAGGTTATTTTCCTACCATTAAATGATGGTAAAACTTCCATGAAGTTACTAAGTCTAAGGTATTGTGTTCACTAAATTTTTATATTCCTACTCTATGATTAAAACATCAAGGCAAAGTCATCTGTCACACTATAAGTAATCTTTTTATCACATACATATTTTTTTAATTACAATATACCATGTATTAAAGAATATATTCTAATTCAATTATTTTATCACAAATTGTAAGAATTGTACTCTTTGCATGATCCAAAAGTATATAAAGGTATTAGACACATAAATGGTGAGACGTTAATCTGAGATCAACCTCATTAGGTATAGTTCAGATACCAAATTAGGTATTAAGTGTTCACAAAATAAATGTTCAAGAACTAATATGTCTTTTTTGATTTAGTTCAGGTACCAAATTAGGTATTAGTTTTTTTTTATTACCAACCACCAACCAGACTTGGCAATTTTGAACACGACACGTTGACACGATACGTGAACGACATGAAGTTACCGTGTTAGTGTTTAGCCTTAACGTGTTCCGTGTTTTAATCGTATCAACACGATTAAGATTAAATGTGTTTCGTGTCTTAAGCATGTCAAACATGAAACGCCTAAAACATGTTAAACACAGTTACCTTTAATATAATTGAAAATATATTAAATTTTATGAATTTTTTACTTATTATAGGAATAATATAGTAATTTTAATTAGTTGCACGACGATTACACGACATGAAAGCTAATCCTGTCGTATTCATGTTTGGCCAAATTGCTGTTAATGGTACATATTTACACAACACGACACGACATGAAAATTAGTCGTGTCGTGTTAGTATTTGTGTTAATGACTGTTAATGGTATATGTTTATACAACATGAAACACAAATTGCTAGGTTTACCACCAACCATGAAGCTTTCAACTATTGTGGCTGGTCAACAATTGCGGCTGATCACTTTGTCAACTTTTATTGGCTTGATTTTGCCTATAAAAGGCCTTTGACATAGGTCATTTAAAATAAACATATTTGGTTTATTCTTTTACATCTTGTAGTTGGAAAAGTTATATTCTCACATGTCAAAAAATTTTGTCATTTGATTGGAAATTAAATTTCCAACTCTTCCCTAAGTATTGTGGAATTCCCATGATCATTTAACATTTTTTTCCCTTATACCGTAACAAATATTAGCATTTTGGTTAATCATGCCCCTTGATTTCATCTAAACTCAAATTTTATATCTTATCAAATTTAAAACTTGTGGTATTGATAAATGAGTTTGTTAATAAATAAAATATCTTTTAGTTTTATTATTATATTGAATATATGCTAGTGATTATATAAATCTATCATCACTAATTATTGCTATATGAAGATATATATATATATATATATTAACTAGTGGGGTGCCACGCGCTAACGCTGCGGGTGTATTTAGGATTTGATTGAATATGTTTGCCGTCTCTGGATTTTGATTTATTATTTTAATGGAGTTGGTATGTCTCAAAAAACAGTGTAATCTTGACTTTATTAAGCTTGAATGCTACATGAAAGGATTTTTTCTCAAAAATTATTTTCTCAGGTGAAACTTTTGACACAGTTAACAACACATTTAGCAAGAGCAAACTGGAGGAAAGTTTTGTCTCTAATGGCCAACACACATCAATGTTGTCAAATATATAAAAGCAAACTGAAGCTTAAGTGAAATTGGAGCAGAAAGTATAATTTAAAGTAAAAGATATCTTTTATTTCATTAATAACTATAAAGTAGCATAATGGAATACATTATTTGTAATCTTGCTCTAAAGGATTATTTGGATGATCAATTTTGACAATTCTAAACGTCTAGCACAATTAAAACATGTAATAGTATCTTCTTCGTGGTTTACAGGAACTACTTGATCGTAGTTCCAACGGTTGGGCCCAGATTTCCAGCAATTCCTGTAGCACACGATGAATAATAACAAAATAACATAAAGATAAATAATATTGGGAACATTATATTAGGAAGAGTCATATTCACATTGTGTCTGACAAAGACCACTAACACTGCAAGTATCAATCAATGTAAAAACCTCTTTCAATTGGCTGTGTGTAATGAAGATATCATGAGGGAACTTTAGCCATTTAAGTTAATGCTTTGGTTTGTAAATACTAAAAAAAATATTCTTAAATTGTTGGCACAAAGTTAAAGAACTTCATAACTACTACTAATCATAAAAGCATGTTATAGAGGAAGCAAATACATAAATTTTCACCTAAAAGAATAGGTCCATTGTTAATAGACTATGTTTATGCAATTTATTTTTTGTACAAATATGTCTATACACTTTTAAAGCTATAAAAGATAATATATATATATATATATATATATATATATATAATACTACACATCATATACATAGATAATTGCTAAAATATTGGTAAAATATAATATTAAGTCCTATTTTACTATAGGCCAATAGCTACAACATTTCCTTCCATTCTTTGCTTGGAATATCATGGCTCGATCACTTACTTTCCCCTGGTGTCTAGGCTGGTGTAAGGTGTCATATTAATTTGGAAGCTAACTTAAAGAATGTTCTGGTATATTTCAGCATAAACAACAACCGCAACAACAACAACAACAACAAAAGGGATCAATATGACACCTCCAAATTGTTCAAAAATACTTAATCAAACAAAAATCTACTAACTATGAAAAGTTAAAATTCAAAGTTTGCTTAATTTCAGTTGAAATATGGCCAATAAAACCATGTAAGTTCTAGGGAAAAAATTGTAACCTTATGCGTATAAACGGATTAAAAAAAGATAAAATGGTTACGTTGAACTTTCTCCAAATCTAACATTAGCTGAAAGTGGAAATATTATATTAAAAATGCATGCTACCTAAATATGAGAACTTACATGAAGATCCAAGTGCCTCCAACCATAGGAATTTTAGCCAATAATTAACAACAGAAAAGAGCTCCAACTCGGCCACTTGGCCACCACATAAGATTGCCTTAGTTAGACATGGACAAAACTTGACATATGGTTCATCTTATTAGATACAACACTTACCACGTGAAAATCTGTTTTAAGTATTTATATATATATATATATATATACAGGTGGGTTTTATTTTAAGCATTTTTGTGTCTTGGAAGATTACTTCACCAACTTCAATTTACACTGCCAGTGCAAAACAATATTGAACATAATGTAAACCAAGAGAACTAAAAAAAGATGTGCTAGTACCAGAACTATATAGATTAATGTTAAAAAAAAGAATATAATTACCAGTAATCAAGGACAAATAAACAAACACCTTGCAGGCAAAACCTTAGACCGCTCTTTCCAATCACAGAAGATGGTAATCGTCAGGCAATACTTCCTTGAAAATGTCCACTTGCAACAAACAAAGTAAGAATTATATCTAGATATCTAGAGGTACCAAAGCATCAAAAACATTGAATCATTCAAGACAACAATGAGAACGTATCCTTCAAAAGAACTAAGATTCTTTGCAGTGGAATGATTATGTTAAATGGAAGCCAAAAGTAAGGTGTAATTGCAAACAGGTGAACATTAATTCAAAATATCGAAACATATGGCTGATGTAAAATAAAAAAAAATCACATAGAACATAAAACAAACACGTAGTAGGCAAAGCCTCAGAACCTTGACGCTTCCTTTGCACAGACAAAAGACAGCCGATAGAGTTACACCTCACAGGCACAGATAGAAATCGATAGTCCTTCCCCTATGAAACAGTAAGAATTAGACGAAAAATCACAATTGGCACATAAAGTGAATGCAAAAGGAGCGAACAGAGGAAAAAAGGGTTGTGATAAAATAAACCTTGATTGTATAACTATACGATATGAACTCAAAAGTGGTTATCCAATACCCAAAAGAATATAACGCAAGTTTGCAGTCTATTGAACGTACCCATTCGTTTTGCTATGGATGAAGTGATCTTAGAGGCGAGAAAAATCTTACAATTAAAGGGAAAAAAACAGTAGAAGGAAAAGGGGCAGCAGAAGACGAATGAGTTGTCCAGATTCAAGGTTATAATAAATAAAGAATAAATAAAGATTTATAAATTTTTTTAAAAAAGAAAATACTCATATATAACTCTCATGTACCAAAACTTTCAAATGCAAGAAGGAGAGCGATGCCATGTGTCAGTTTCTAGGATCATTAGGGGATTGACACTCCCGGACCTAGTCCGCACGTGTCAAGTTGAATATTTATGTATTGTTGTCCAGTCAATATACCAAATTTGACTTTCCATGAATGTTTTAAACTTCATTTAGCTCGATTTCAAGCTTAAAAACCTTAAAATTGAAGTTCTGAGTTGTGGGCCCCACTTGGACACGGATCCCAAGGAAGTTTGACCGAGTTGACCGGAGTCAACCTTGACTCTGTTGATTCTGGCGCCGGAACTGGTAAGAACCGGCGCCGGAACTGACCGATTATATGGGGTCTCGGTCATCCGAGATCCCCATTTTCATTTTCTCTTCTTGTTCTTCATTCTCCGAGTTCTCTCTTCCAAATTCTTTCGAATTCAAACCCTCAATCTCCTTTCAAACACTTAATCAAACATCAACACCAACTTCTCTTGTATCCTTGATGATCAAAACACTAAAATTTCCAAGAAATCATCAAATCTACAAATATGTAAATTTTGGCGACAGATTGTTCATCAGCTCATAACTTTCAATTCGACCATGGGACTTGGCAGGGAATTTGGTATGTTGTTCTAGACTCATCAAGCTTTAATTTGATAGTTTACATGCTTGATTTCATGGCCTGTGTTAAGAGAAATCGTTGATTGAAATTGAGATTTCTGTTTTGCTCGAGATATGTTAACCCTTAGTGTTTTGATTCAAAATTCGAGCATGTTTAATGGATTGATTTCGTTCTTGAAGCTGTGAATCCTTAGATCATGTGTTTAACTTGCTGTGTTTCAATTTTGGTGCGGATTGGTGTTGAATCGAACTTGAATCGAACTGAAGAAGATTGGAGGCCGAAGCTCGGCCTTAAATGCAGAACAGAACCGGCACCGGTTCTGGTATGAATCGGGGCCGGATCATCTCTGCTGGGTAAATTTTCGGTTGAATAGAACCGGCGCCATTTCACTCCAATTCCGGCGCCGTTTCTGACTTTAAGGGCAAAATGGTCATTTTACCTCCCGAAACCCAAATTGACCCCAAATCGATTCGGAACACTTTCGAGTCTTCCAAACCACGTCCAAACATTGTCTTAAGTCATATTTGAGCCTCGTAGGTGCATTCATAAATTTTAATATGAATGCTAACTTATATTTCTGTGAACTAGGGCTCCGGTTGAATCGAGTGCGGCGATGCTCCGGAGGTTGAGCTACATGGAGCGCTTGGGAGTATACGATTCTCCATCACTGTGAGTGGCCTAGACTTCTCTGTTTAGCCACTGGGAAAGGGGAATTTAGAAAATGATTTTAAAACATAAATGTTTTCAAAATGGTTTTGGGATATGGGAAATCCATACACACACAATTTATTTGTGATATACCCATACAATGAGTGAGATGTTTTAAAAAGGCGTATAAGACCTATGTGTGTGTGATTATATGTTTTAAATTTAAATGTTTTATGTGTAAATATATATATTTGAAATATTATTGATTATTGTATGGGGAACGATACCCCTGAGAGTTGAGAGATTGAGCGATTCCCTCGGGGCTCTAATATGCGGGAGCGTGGACCGAGTTGTGAGCATGCGTAATACTCAGCCGTGGACCGCCTATCGAGGGGCACGGGGAGTAGAGCCTGGTTTGGAGAGACGTAGAGAAAACTCGCCAGGACTCCAGAGTGCTATGTTCCACCACAGCAAGGCAAACGTCAAGGAAGTGGGCCAGAGAGAATAAAGTAAAAATGTTTTAAAAGTATAAAGTAACCCTTGACGGTCCAGTGGATACCCCAGCGCACAGGTATACCTTATTGGGACAATTTCAGATGCCAGCCCATTATATGTGTATATATCTATTTATTGATTTAAAGTATTTTAAAAGAGGGTTCTTAGCAGAAGGAACAGAAAAGAATTTTAAAGGAAGAATATTTGTTTTATTATTATTTATTTTATTCTACTTTGGATTTCCCTTATCTGTTCTAACCCAAATGGAGATTCTTAGAACCTCTGTCACTCACCTGTATCCAATATGGATGGATGCAGATTCGCGTATGGAGTCAGTTTTAGAAAGGAGGCTCACTAAAAGACGTCGGTGGCTTAGGCTTAGTAAATTCCGCTGTGTAGGTATTCTTTAAATTATTCCACTGGTACATCTTGTAAGTTTAATTATTTTATTAAATGATTTTTAATTAAAGTTTTAGTTGTTTTGCAGTGATGGTATCCATTTTTATGCCTTACGGTGCTTCAGATGCGTGACTGGCCAGCACGTACTTTGAGGTAACGCGGCGGTTGCCACGTGGCCCACCCGGGGCGGGTCGGGGCGTGACAGGGATAACTTTAACAGTATGTATAGATGTATAGATGTATAGATGTATAGATGTATAGATGTATAGATGTATAGATATAGATGTATAGATGTATAGACGTATAGATATAGATGTATAGATGTATAGATATAAAATATTTTATGAATTAAAATTTTTCCTAAAAAAAAGTAACGATTAAATTTTAAATACTAAATTGATAATGTTACTGAATTACATTTAATATTTAATTAATATGTCATTGGTCAATAATATTTAATCTTAAACTATTTTGTTCCGTATGGTATTTTATATAATCATACTTCAAGATTTGCAATATTTTTAATTTTCTAATGTATAGTATTAAATATTTTTGTAATATTGTAAAAAAAAATATTTTTATAATATTATAGGATTAACCATAAAACAACACCTCATGTATGAATAATCAAAATAAAAATCTCGTGCCCATCTCAGTGCCTCACTCTGTGCCTCATACACCACAACCTGCCACGTGTCTCATCCACTTAACTTCTCTTATTCCCTGTTTGGTTTTAACAAAATAAACAAAGAAAAAAATCATTGATTTAATATCATAAACATATAAATTTAACCTCAAAATTAAAAATTTTAATTTAGGGCTAAACTTTTGTTATAGATGGTCTTTTTTTTCTCTCTAGAATAGTTTTAGGAATTTTTGTTTAAAAAATTTCTAAAACCAAACAAGGAATAATTAGAATTAAATGAATGGGACACGTGGCGTGTTCTAATAATGAGGCATAAAGTGAGGCACTAAAGAAGGGCAGATGATTTCCATTCGAATAATCAAAGGGTATTTTACTAAAATAATTAATAGAAATTTAAACTAAATTGTCGCTGATAATATCAAATGACCCGAACCAAATCCCCCGTTAATGCAATTTCAAATCGCTTTGGATTAGATTTTTTAAAGTTAATTTCCTTTGACAACTATGTAATGACTAATTTGCTATTAAATACCATAATAAACTTTCTTGAGCTTCATCAATGAAAAAATGCAAATGCAAAGCCACCTCTCTCTTTATTAAAGGCCTCTCTTTTTTTGTTAAGCCAAGTCATCTCCCTTCCCCTCACAATCTAAGATTTCTATGAAGTTGTGAATACATTTATTTGAATTAACACTCATTCTTGTTGACTTTGTTTGCCCCTGTTAGAAAGGGTACGTCAAGGTTGATGACTTCAAGCTGAAAAACAAGCAATAACATAAAGATTAGAATAATATGGAGAAACCAACTAAAAGCAACGTTTCAAAAAATGAGGTTCAATGTAACGTTTTCATAGTGACAGAAAACAAAACGAAGTCTAGGCAAGGGTGGATTTCACTTATAATTACTCCACTCACTACTACACTTGCTTCACTCCACACCATGAGCTTACTGTTTCACACTTTGCTCATTTTCTAGTCGGTGCACTTACCGGTCAATTTTCTTCGCCTATTTATAGTTGCAGATCCATGAGGTAAACTGATTTAGAAACTTTGAGGAAATTTCACTGTTATTCAATCCTAAGAAAATATCTTTGTTGCAAATTGCTTCTAACTATTTCGGATGAGCAAACTTGTAGCCTATATGTTACTTATTTGTCTTCTATATTGACTTTCTACCACACACCATGCAAGTGGTGAAAATATCAAAGATCAATTTGACTATATTTTAACTATATCTTCTAACGAGTCTAGAAAGAGATAAATTGTTGGCATGGTTGAACAGGAAAATAGCAAGTGATGGCACTATGTGCCATTTCCTTTTTTATTTCATTCTTTTTATACTTTTTTAAGTTAAATAAATTTTGAAAATAATTAATGTTTTAATGCGTATTCCCTTTTTCTTTTTTTTTATTTCATTTTTTCTCATTTTCATGTTTCAACTTTCATCACTTTATTTAATTATTTATTTATAGCCCAAAATTTTTTGTTACTACCTCCGTTTTTAAATAAGTGTCGTTTAAGATTATTATACAAAAATTAAGAAAGCTAATAAATATCCTAAAATCTAGATAAAAAATTAGTTATATTACTAAATTACTCTTTTCTTGAGATTGTAAATTTACTTAAAAACTCATTAAAGTATCTTGAAAATAATGGAGAGAGAGAATGATAAAATTGGTAAACAAACAATAAATACTTCATTGATTTTATAAAACGACAACTAATGTTGAACAAAAAAACTTTTCTAAAATGACAATTATTCAGAAACGGATGGAGTAGTTTATTGTTTCTTTTTTTTCTTAATATTCTTTGCTTACATTTTTTTTCTTTTTTACTTAATTTAATTTATAGTCAAGTTATATTTTATATATTTAAGAATAATAATAATAATTAATAAAGAACATTTGATAAAGATTATTTTTCAGATGACTATGTTGAAATAAAAATGTATTAATAATGATAATCATAAAGACTTTACATATATATGGATAAATTGATAAAAATATGCATTAAACCTCCCTTCACCCCTCTTCCAACCAAACTGAAAAAAAAAGTGTTATCCGCCTCTCACTCTCCTAAAGTTCCCCCTCTTCACCCCCTTTGAACCAAATAAGGGGTAAACGGTGATGAAACTTCAGTGAAATTTCTAACGCTCCAAGGCTTATTAAAACTTTTTCAAACAAATAATTACTCCCTCCATCCCAAATTCTTTGTCGAGTAAAATAGAGATGGCCTTCCATTTTTATCCCTAATGTTGTGACCTTTTAAACATTGTCGAAGAATGTGATAGTAAAAAGTCATGGTATTTTTGAGAATTTGAATGTATTTTTTCAGTTTTTTGGGTAATGGACAAATAACTTGGGACTTTTCAAAAAATCAATATGGACAAACAAAAAGAGATAGATGGAGTAAAAAATTTGTAACAAAAAAAATATGAGGCAGTGAAAATTAAGTAGTCATAGCAGTGAGTATTAATGGATCAAAGAGAGCAAAAGAACTCATAGAATGAAAAGTTATGAAAATTAATTAATAGAAGTGCCTTTTATATACCCATTGATTTCAAAGTTCAAATTCTTCATCTCTAAAATGTAAGTATTTGCTCAAATATTATGCTTGCATTTTTTGGCCATTGTGAACTTTCGTTGTTCTAATTCAGCCAAGAAATCATTCCTCATCGAGGGCCATCCTTCTATTGTAGGATGTTGAAGTTAAAGGAATGCTTTGACCTTGGTATATTGGTGAGATTATGCTTGTTGGAAACATTTTTATTTTCTTGTTAAATCCATCAATGAAGCTCCATTGCCTATAGAAAAAGAAAAAGAAAGTAGACATTACAAGTACACTATGCATTGCATAGAGGCGTCATGCGTAGCTTCCTTTTTTTTATCCTTTAATAGTAGATCACTCTAAATGGTGGAAAGATCATAGAATAACTTAGAGCATTCCAAAATCGTAAAGGAATATTGCAAAGCTAAAATGACTAAAAACAGGTTCCACATATATACATGTGAAATTTGTTTCAAAGGTATATTTTTCCCTAGTAAGTTTTCTAAGTACAAAGATGAACAGCAAAACCAAATCTCTTATTTCTTATAAGAGGATTTAGCCAGTCATAAAATCATGACATATACTTCTCTGTTTCTCATGACAAGAATTAGAAAAATCTAGAAACCCAAATTACATCTAAAATAAATTTAACTCTTTAGATAAATAATCTAATTCAATATGATCCAAGCCCTGATGAGAAGGACATGACACCCTGATGGCTGATTCTTTAGTCTTTCAAGTGGAGGCTTTCTCCATTTCAAATTCACCTCGGTAAGAGGCAAGGTCATTTTTCTTCCTTAATATCTCCATTTTCAAGGTCGTTTAAAGTTCTTTTTGTATAAACAGTAATATCAATTTTGATAACAATTGCTACAGTGACGAAAATTATATGGTCAAAGTCTACCAGGTAATATTCACGGTAAATAAGTGCAATGATTCCCGCGTATGGAGTCCATTATTGTCCATCATTACATTAAGATATTCGAGTGATGATTCACATGCAATATGTTCTAAAAAGATTGGATCATTTATTGTGACCATAATTGTAAGGTCTACTAGGTATTATCCATGGTAAATAAGTCCAATGATTCTTGTGTATGGCATCCATTACTATCAAGAAGTATATTAGGATATATGGGTAATGATTCACAAGTAATATATGTTATAAAAATATTGGATCAAGGTCCTCCCTTAAAGAAGTCATTAGGTGTGCAATACAATGTCTATGCGAAAGGATTATTGAATAAAACACTTGAGTACCGATCTACCCAAACAATATGGTCAATATTTTTGGAGTCAATGTGAAACTTAGAAGGCATAAATATAATGCCATAATATACAGTACTGGAATGGAACTTTTTTGTGAACAAAAGAAATGTTAAATTAAATGGCCCAAACGTAGTTTTATTGAAATTAACATTAGTAAAAGAAAAGAAAATGACCGATTTTGCAAGTTTTACTTTAAATTAGCAGGCTTCTTGAAATCGGCAACACATTCTTCACATCTATTAAATTCATCCTGAAATTTGAAAAACTAAAAAGAAAATCTTTATCATTAACCAATTTTGAGGTATTTATTTTTTGTAAGAAAAAGGAAATTTAAAAAAAAACGTAGAGCTAAAGAAGATAAACAACTACATGATGATGAGTGAGGACGTTGCGATCAAAGACGTTTGAGATTTGCATATCCCGCAATATTCACAGAAATAACACCTACTACTTACTTGTCTCATTTTCTTCTTCCATTTTCTTTGTCCTAAAATTATAGAAGCATTCGTGGTAGCCACAAGTTTCCTTAGGGCAAAAAAGTTATCCCTCCATTGCCCAACGCAAGCATGCCAACATCTATCAAAATAAAATAAATGATAATACCAAAAAATTTATAATAATAATTTAATTTTAAGTGCCAACAGTAATTGTAATAAATGCAGTCAAAAGAAAGTATGAAGAAATAAAATTTGTTGCCACAAATTTTTAAAAGAAAGCGATAAAAAAAAACGCACGGCTTCAGTTTTTGAAAAAAGAAAGTTGAGAGATTATGGAGAAAGTAGTCATACATGCTTTCTCAATCGAGGTTGAGACGATTTTCTTATCATTTGAAGAGAAATCATCTTCCTTTTCTGTTGTTGTTTTATTTTCTTTTTTCAATGGATCTAATATTGTTATTGGGGAACCAATTGGTAGCTTCATTACGTCCTTCCATCATTGTCTTCATTTTATCTGGTAAAAAAACGTAAACCAGATACGATTTTAAAAATTAAAATAATCAAGGGCTCATTTGGTATTGTTGTCGTTTTCTGTTTTCTGTTGCCATTTTCATGTTTTGGAAACAAAACAGGTAAAAACACGTTTGGCATATTGTTTCCATTTTCAGAAAATTTAGAAACAGATCCCATGTTTCAGAAAAAAAGTGGAAGTAGAAATTTTTTGTTTTCATGAGTTTTCAAAACACTTTCATAACATAGGTAAACAATAACTTTTTAATGGCATCCTTAATACCTGACAAACATATATTTAGGTTTTTTAATATATTTTCATGAAAAAACAAATTACAAAATTATATATCCAAATGTGTTTTTATTTTTAAAAAATTAACAGTGTAACGAAAATAAAACAAAAATGAAACAAAAACAAAAAACGAAAAAACAGAAACGACACCAAATGACCCCCAAGTAAACAAAAAACGATTCCTATTTCCTTTTCCTACCGACAAAATCTAATCATGTTTGTAAAATAAATTAAAAAAATGATGTAAAACAAACAAATATAATGAAGCCAAAGCCAGATTAAGTGAGACCTCACACATTCTCTCTCTCTCACCCCTCACTCTTCATCTCTCAATACTCACCCACAATTATCATCTCCCATGACTTCTCCTTGGTTTTTTTTTTCTCTCATATGTTCAAAATGTCAATGTATGAACAAAGGTGAGAGAGACAAAAAAATTGATGGGGGACAAATAAGAAAGTCCCATTTTTCTTTTTCTTTTTTTTCATTCTCTTCACCTATCTGGAGCCTAAAATAAACCAACGCCAGATCTAGAAACATTAGTAGTTAGATATGCCAAAATAAACTATCACAAAGGAAAAGGCAAAAAAATACCCTTTGATTTATCTTGAAAATTTCAGTTGAGGTTCAAAGAGGGGCAAGAAGCACCATCTCCAAATCTATAGATCGTAGCTCCAGATCTACAGAATTGAGCTCCAAAGCTTATATATACTATTAAATTGTATTAATTGGAGTAAAGAAGTCAACAATATAGGAAACAGTTAAAATAAAATCAATTGGAGCAAAAAAGGAAACATTAATTGAATGGTATTAATTGGAGCAAAGAAGTCAACAATATAGGAAACGGTTAAAATAAATTCAATTGGAGCAAAAAAGTAAACATTATGGGAAACAGTTGACATAAATTCGATAAGAAACAATTTGAGAAAAAAAAGTTAAGAACTTGAAAAAGAAGGCTTGCATGTGTTGAGATTGAAGAAGATATTGAGGAAATTCATCTAGATTTGCAAGATACACCCACATTTGCTAGTTGCTGAGATTGAAGAGGATTGTGTATATCTTATGTTGACCTTTAAGTACAAAATAAAGAATAAAAAAGAGATATGAAATTAAGAAACATATCTTGTGTTGACTTTTAAGTACAAAAAAGAAATGAAATTAAGAAACATAGTCTTAATTTCGATTAGGACATGCAATAGTAGAAAATAAATCTAAATTCTACTAGGACATCTACAATAGTAAAAAAAAGCTAAAAAAACCATGGGAAAGGAAAGTCCCAATAGAAAGAGCAAAGAGAGAAATATGAATCCATACATAGACGCTACGTGGCAATAAACCCAAAAAAGTTCATTTGACATGGTGTCACGCCCTGATCCGCCTCGGGTCGGCCACGTGGCAACAGCCGCGCTACCTCAAAGTACGTGCTGGCCAGTCACGCACCTGAAGCACCGCAAGGCATAGAAATGGATACCATCACTGTAAAACAACTAAAACTTTAATTAAAAGTCATTTGATAAAATATTTAAACTTACAAGATGTACCAATGGATTAATTTTAAGAATACCTACACAGCGGAAACTACTAAGCCTAAGCCACCGACGTCTTCTAGTGAGCCTCCTTTCTAAAGCTGACTCCAAACGCGAATCTGCATCCATCCATATTGGATACAGGTGAGTGACAGAGGTTCAAAGAATCTCCATCTGGGTTAGAGCAGATAAGGGAAATCCAAAATAAAATAAAATAATTAATAATAATAAAACAAATATTCTTCTTTTAAAATTTCTTTCTGGTCCTCCTGCTGAGAACCCTCTTTTAAAGTACTTTAAATCAACAAATAAATGTATATACACATAAATGGGCTGGCATCTGAAAATTGTCCCAATAAGGTATACCCGTGCACTGGGTATCCACTGGACCGTCAAGGGTTACTTTATACTTTTAAAACATTTTTATTTTACTTTACTCTCTGACCCACTTCCTTGACGTTTGCCTCGCTGTGGTGGAACACAACAGTCCTGGCGAGTTTCCCTACGCGCCTCTCGCAATCAGGCCCGACTCCCGTGCCCCTCGATAGGCGGTCCACGGCTGAGTAACTCCCGTGTCCCTCAATAGGTGGTCCACGGCTGAATATCATGCATGCTCGTAAACTCGGTCCACGCTCCCACATATTGGGACCCCGAGTAAAACGCTCAATTTCTCATCTCTCGTCTCTCAGGGGTATCGTTCCCCATACAATAATCAATAATAATTCAAATATATATGTATATATATATTTACACATAAAACATTTAAATTTAAAACATATAATCACACACACATAAGTCTTATACACCATTTTAAAACATCCTACTCACGGTGTGGGTATATGACAAATAAATTGTGTGTGTATGGATTTCCCATATCCCAAAACCATTTTGAAAACATTTATGTTTTAAAATCATTTTCTAAATCCCCTTTCCCAGTGGCTAAACAGAGAAGTCTAGGCCACTCACAGTGATGGGAGAATCGTATAATCCCAAGCGCTCCATGTAGCTCAACCTCCGGAGCATCGCCCGCACTCGATTCAACCGGAGCCCTAGTACACAGAAATATAAGTTAGCATTCATAATTAAATTTATGAATGCACCTACAAGGCTCTAATATGACCTAAGACAAAGTTGGACGTGGTTTGGAAGACTCGAAAGTGTTCCGAATCGATTTGGGGTCAATTTGGGTTTTCGGGAGGTAAAATGACCATTTTGCCCCTAAAGGCAGAAACGGCACCGGAATTGGAGTGAAACGGCGCCGATTCTATTCGACCCAAAATTGGCCCAGCTGAGATGATCCGGCCCCGGTTCATACCAGAACCGGCGCCGGTTCTGTTTTGCATTTAAGGCCGAGCTTCGGCCTCCAATCTTCTTCAGCTCGATTCAAGTTCGATTCAACACCAATCCGCACCAAAATTGAAACACAGCAAGTTAAACACATGATCTAAGGATTTACAGCTTCAAGAACGGAATCAATCCATTAAACATGCTTGAATTTTGAATCAAAACACTAAGAGTTGACATATCTCGGGCAAAACAGAAATCAGAACTTCAATCAACGAATTCTCTTAGCACAGACCATGAAATCAAGCATATAAACTATCAAATTAAAGCTTGATGAGTCTAGAACAACATACCAAATTCTCAACTTCAACCCACGGTTGAATCAAAAGATATGAGCTGATGAACAATCTATCGCCAAAATTCCAGATTTCTAGATTTGGTAATTTTCTTGGAAACTTTGGTGTTTTGATCTTCAAGGAGGCAAAAGAAATTGGTATTGATGATTGATGAAGTGTTTGAAAGGAGATTGAGGGTTTAATTCGAAAGAATTAGGAAGAGAGAACTCGGAAATGAAGAAGAAGAAGAGAAAATGAAAATGGGGATCTCGGGTGACCGAGACCCCATATAATCGGTCAGTTCCGGCGCCGGTTCTGACCAGTTCCGGCGCCGGAATCAACCGAGTCAAGGTTGACTCCGGTCAACTCGATCAAACTTCCTTGGGATACGTGCCCAAGTTGGGCCCACATCTCGGAACTTCAATTTTAGGGTTTTTAAGCTTGAAATCGAGCTATATGAAGTTTAAAACATCCATGGGAGTCAAATTTGGTATATTGACTAGGCAACAATACATAAATATTCAACTTGACACGTGTGGACTAGGTCCGGGCGTGTCACATGGCGCTTTGAGTCTGCCAATTTTAATTGTATTGATTATCAACTGGTTGACTTTGTTTGCCCTATTGGTTGCTAGTAATTTCTTCTTCTCCCTTTTATCTAATGTTACAATTGGGTGATAGTTCAGATGTTTGTAGCATTCCTTGATTATTTCTACTCTTCATTTAATTAGACGTTTACTATTGGTCTGAGATCTCTCCTAGTTGGTTCTCAATTCATCTTCTCCTGCTTCACATCATGTGGGTCTATAAATTGAGTCAATTTTCTTGCATTAAATGTGACTATTAATACATCGAGTTTTTCAATTTTGCGGGTTATCTTTTGTCAACTTGCTCAACTGTATTTTGCTAGTCTACAATTAAAAGTTTCCAAGATTTGCATATCTTATATTTATTATTTTTAATAAAAAAAGAAGTGGGATGAAACTGGCCCGATAGAACACAGAGCCAAAAAAAAAAACAGAGAGATAAATACCAAGGCATTTCAACACGCAACGTGGCAATATATTGAAAAAAATCAATTTGACGTGATGCTATGAGGTTTTAGCACCCTGACGTGCTTTTGTTGTATTTAATGAATTTGCATATCTTATATTTATTATATTTAATAAAAAAAGAAGTGGGATAAAACTGGCTTGATAGAACACAGAGCCAAAAAAAAATAGAGAGCTAAATACCAAGGCATATCAACATACAACGTAGCAATATATTGGAAAGAATCAATCTGACGTGGTGCTATGAGGTTTTAACACCCCGACGTGCTTTTGTTGTATTGATTGAAATTGAATGAATTTGCATATATCTTATATTTAGTATTTTTAATAAAAAAAGAAGTGAAATGAAACTAGCCTGATAAAATACAGGGCCGAAAAAAACAGAGAGATAAATATCAAGACATATCAACATGCAACGTGGCAATATACTGAAAAGAATCAATCTAATGTGATTCTATGAGGTTTTAGCACCCCGACGTGCTTTTGCTGTATATTGAATGAATTACATAAAGGAAGGTTTTTTTAATAAAAAAAGAAAATACATGGGTGAAACCATAATTTTCAAACCTTTTGTTGGTAGAATTATTTTTAAAATTTCAAAGCAATTTCGTTAGTTTAATGGTACGTGTGTAATCTTTTTTTGTGCGTCTAAAAGCAGAGGTGGCAGATGGGTAAGTTGGATTGGGTTTAGGTTCGGGTCATTTGTATTGGGTCAGTTTCGGGTCAAGAGAAATTTGGGTCATTTCAGTTCGGGTCTGGGTTGGGTTCGGGCAGTATGAATTTCAAATTCAGCATGGATTATTTGACTTTATTTTTTTCATATTTAACGCCTCGATTTCTATTTTGCATCATTTCGGATTTTATTACAGGATATCAACTTCTCTTTTTTTTTTTTAACATAGATTCGGGATTTATTGAAAAAATAATATTATTACTTACTAGATTTTTAACTTTTAGTCTTTAGCAATTTATTCTAATTTATTCGGTTAAAATTCAAATATTCAATTTTAAATGAAATTTTCTAATTGATAATTGAAGTTAGTTTTAATCCTCCAATTTGTAATATGTACAAATGAAAATAATAATTATTAATTCTTAATTCTATATGAGACAATAAAATATAGGGTAAATTTCACTCAACTCCTTAGGTTTAGCTATAATTGAAGTCAAGTCCATTAGTTTTAAAACTAGACATCCCGCCCCTATTTCTAACACCTCTGTTAATTTTGCAGTCCAATGTTAAATGCAATTACTAAAATACCCTAAACCCAGAAATCCTCTACACCCAGGGTTCATCTTCTTCACCAACAAGATTTGTCTCTGTCATGTCATGGTTGACAGTCTTTGCTCATTGCAACAGTAAAATGAAGTGGGGAGACCATTTGAAGAAGTAAACAAAATGCATGAAAGAATGAGGGGTTTAGTTCAATGGAGACACCTTCTTGTAAGTATATAATGGTCTAGTACTCTAGTTTTTTGAATCCAAGACAAAAAAAAATAAAAAAAGAACTATTAAAAGCCAGATTTTTTTTAACAAGTTTAGAAACAAATGAACTTTTACTTTCTTTTGCTTTTGATTCTACAAGCTTTTACTTTCTTTTGCTTTTGGTTTTGTGAAATCAATGATCAATGATAATTCTGAAATGTGGGTAACCATACTACTTTGTTTATTTGAGGGTAAATTAATGGCTTTTCCTTCATCAAGTCTTCTACCTCATGCCTTTGTCATCATCACACACTCACTTCCTCCAAGGTCAACTAGCCAAATTTTGTTTGTTTCTTGTCGCCTTTCAGTAGCATCGAAGCGGGTAACTGAGATTCGAATCATGCTAAGAGGAGTAACAAACATAATATATATATATATATATATATGGCTTAATACACACTTTGCCCCTAAAGTATATCCATTTTGACACTTTACCTCTTAAAGTTTTTTCTTGGACATTTTGCCCCTTGAACTCTTATTTTGGACACCAGTTGCCCCCTCCACCAACGGCATCGTGATGATGATGACGTGGCATGGTCCATGTCATCCGATTGTGCCAGATGCTACGGTCCATGTAGGACAGTTGTGCCACGTGGCACGATCCACGTAGGATGTTATGCCACACGGCATTCATCAACATGTGTCACGTGGCACTATTTGACATGAATCACGCCACGTCAGTACCGTCACGATGCTATCAATCTTCCGTCGTTGGAGGGGGCAATTGGTGTCCAAAATAAAAGTTCAGGTGGCAAAACGTTCAAAAAAAAACTTTAAGGGATAAAGTGTCAAAACTGGTATACTTTAGGGGCTAAAGTGTGTATTAAGCCATATATTATATATGATAATTAGCTAGAAAAAAAGATAGTATTTTATTCGCTCTTCAGTTTCCAGAATTAGTTTCGAAGACTTAAGTTCAGTTTTGCATGCGAGAAGTAAAACCAAGTTGAATAATCTGAGCTGAATTAGTTTTCCTAGAATTTGTTCTAAGTTGTGTTTGAATTTGTTGACCGCAGTTAATCTGAGCCGACATCCTAATCTATATAACTTTAAAGCTTGGTTTAAATTGCTTACTTGGATGGAAACTATGTTATTAACGTCATAATCTCTTTATTTTATGGATTTTGGAAGCTAATGACTCTGGTAAATTGTGATTATAAGTATGTCAATTATACAAATGGTAATCATTGCCTTTTGAGCAGTGGCTTAATGTCATAGTTGAAAGTATATCTTATTTCATAATAGTTTTAGCATTAAGTGTTAATGGTACACTGTATATTGTGAATGTTTTCCGCCAATTGTTAGGAGCTCCACCGCATGCAAGGAGAGAGCCACCTTAAACATTGTTAATGCACCCCTTTTCTCTAGGTTCTCCAGCTTCCCGCAGCCAACAGAAGAAGGAAGGAAAGCTCGGGGGAGAGGAGAGGAGAAAAGGGCAGAAAGAAAGGAAAAAAAAAGACAAGGTAAAATAGGAAATTCATTGATAGCATACACAACAAAGTTAACAGGGCTGTTAAAAATTGGGGCGGGATGTCCATATTTGAAATTAATGGACCTGACTTGAATTATAGCTAAAACTTGAAGACTTGGGTGGAATTTATCCTAAAATCTAAAATTATATTAAATTTGAATTTTTTTCAACAATAAACAAGTCGATGTTGTCATGCCCCGACCCGACCGGGTCAGTCACGTGGCAACCGCCACGCTGCCTCAAAGTATGTGCGACCGGTCACGCACCAGAAGCACCGTAAGGCAGTGAAATGGATATCATCGCTGCGAAACAACTAAAACTTTAATTGAAAACCATTTTATAAAATAATAAAACTTAAAATGTGCACCAGTGGATTAATTTAAAAGGAATACCTATGCAGCGGAAAACTACTAAGCCTAAGCCACCGACGCCTCCTAGTGAGCCTCCATTCTATTTGCTGACTTCGTACGTGGATCTGCATCCATCCATATTTAGAGATGGCAAAATGGACGAGCAGCACGAAGCCCAGCACGGCCCAACCCAATATGGGTTGTGCTAGCACGACCCATATTATTTTTTTGGTGAACTGTGCCAGCACGGCCCATTAGTCATGGACTGGCTGGGCAGTCATTTGGTGGCACATGGACTGGCATGGCACGACCCACCAAAATAGCCCGGCACGGCACAACCCACGTGCCAGCACGGCACGACCCGTGTACCTATCTGGGCTAAAACATTTTTAATGTAAATTTAGAATTATATTAATAATATAATAATTATATAATTATTCATTTTCTTTATCTTCATATACCGAGCTTCAAATATATTTAAACCAAGTTATAAATTTTGATGATCAAGAATTAGAAAATTTTGATGTTTTGGCATGGTGGAAAAGTAATGCAAAATTATATCCTGTGCTTTCCATCATGGCCCGTGACCTACTAACACCTCCAATATCGACAGTCCATTCGGAGTCTTGTTTTAGTACAAGTGGGAGAATTCTTGATGATAGAAGAAGTAGATTGACACCAAAGACTCTTGAGATGTGTGTTCTTTTGAAAGATTGGTTGGATGCAGAATCTCGCTTACAAAATGTACAAAACCAAGAGGAATTTTCGGATGAAAATGAATAAATTTAATTTTTTTTTTCATTTTTTAGGTGATAGATTTTCCTTAGTTTATAATATCAATTAGTATTTGTAAATTTTATTATTTATAGTGAATAATGTTCCCCTTTCCCGTGGACGTAGGCATTGTAAGCCGAACCACGTAAATTTGTGTGAAATTTTTCATTCTTAAAATCTAATTTAATAATCAGTATTAAAAAAAATAAAATCTAGAAAAAATAAAAAATAAAAATATTAACAAAATTAACATTTAATAAAAATTATTGGCCCATGTGCCAGCCCAGTTTAGCTCATGTGCTAGCACGGCACGATTCATATGGACTACAGGCTGGGCTAGGTTTAACCTTCAAAAGATATGGGTTAACACGGCACGACCCATATTTTTTTGGGCCAGCACGGCACGACACATATTTGTCCGGGCAGCATGGCTTTTTGGGCCGTGCCAGCCCAGCCCGCCCACATTGCCATCTCTATCCACATTGGATACAGGTGAGTGACAGAGGTTCTATGAATCTCCATCGGCGTTAGGGAAAATAAGGGAAATCCAAAATAAAATAATAAATAGTAAAAAATAAATATTTTCTTTTTTAAACTCTTTTCTGGTTCTCCACCGAGAACCCTCTTTCAAAACTCTTTAAATAGATAAATATATATATATATATATATATATCACAAATGGGCTGGCATCTCTTTATATTGAAGGCTCGACCCGTCGGTCGTATACCTCACTGCACTGAGAGCTATCTTTTTTCTTTCTAAAATATTTTTACATATTCTCTTTCTCTAACTCGTTCCCTCGGTGGTGCCCATCGCTGTGGTGGAACACAGCTACCTCTGACCTGGCGAGCCTTCTTCTGCGCCTCTCTACTCCAGGCCAGCATATTCTCCGTGCCCCTTCAAATAGGCGGTCCACGGGAACCTCACAAGCATGCCTTTCACTCGGTCCACGCTCCCGCATATATTGGAGCCCGAGGAGCATCTCTTTCAATCACTCATTTTGCAAGGGTGTTGCACCCTTAAAACTCATAATAATAATAATATTTCATAATTATATATATATGTATAAAACATACATTTTTAAAATACATAAACACACACACATAAATCTTTATATTTCTTTTTAAAACATCCCACTCACTGTGTAGGTATATCACAAACAAGTATGTGTGTGTGTGGATTTCCCGTATCCCAAAACCTTTTTGAAAACATTTATGTTTTTAAAATCATTTTTAAAACCTTTTTCCGCAGTGGCCAAACAAAGAAGTCTAGGTCACTCATAGTATTGGGAAATTTGTATACTTCCAAGCGCTCCATGTAGCTTAACCTCCGGAGCATCGCCGCACTCGATTCAATCGGAGCCCTAATACATGGAAATATAAATTAGCATTCATAATTAAATTTATGAATGCACCTACAAGGTTCTAACATGACCTATGACTGGGTTTGGATGTGATTTGGGGCTTAGAAAAGTGTGTCTGGGCCAGGCAGGCCTCCCCCTGTAGCTGGGCTAGGCCAGGCCTGTTTCTGGGCCTAAAAGGGCCCCCCTTGCTGATTGGGCTGAGGCCCACTCGGCTTGGGCCCAGCCTCACAGATTGGGCGAAAAGGCCCAGTCCGACGCTGGACTGGGCCAGGACCCGTGCGGGAGCCGAGCCTCTCCCGCGCGGGAGCCGTTCGGCACCCTCGGGATCAGAGGCATTTCCTCGGTTCCCGAGCCCCTCGATCCACCGATTGTAGTGAAATTCGAAATGGAGGTTCCTCTCACCTCCCACGACGCGTTTATCGGAGCAGAAACAAGAATCACAAGCTCAAAGTTCCTAGATCTCAAATCTAAACTTAAAATCTAACTAAAAGCTAAACCTAACTTTGAGCTTGGATCTCTCCTAGACCAATGACACGCCCGGACCTAGTCCGCACGTGTCAAGTTGTGCAATTATGTATTGTTGTCTTGTCAATATACCAAATTTGAATTCCCATGGATGTTTTAAACTTCATTTAGCTCGATTTCAAGCTTAAAAACCCTAAAATTGAAGTTCCGAGATGTGGGCCCCACTTGGACACGGATCCCAAGGAAGTTTGACCGAGTTGACCGAAGTCAACCTTGACTCGGTTGATTCCGGCGCCGGAACTGGTCAGAACCGGTGCCGGAACTGACCGATTATAATGGGGTCTCGGACACCCGAGATCCCCATTTTTCTCTTCTCTTCTACTCTTCATCTTCTCCGAGCTCTCTCCTCGAATCACTTCAAAATTAACTCTGTAATCTCCTTTCAAACACTTAATCAAACATCAATATCTACTTCTTTTGCCTCCTTGAAGATCAAAACACCAAAGTTTCCAAGAAAATCACCAAATCTAGAAATATGGAATTTTGGTGACAGATTGTTCTTCGAGCTATATCTCTGAATTCAACCGTGAGAAGTGACTGGGTTTTTGGTATGTTGTTCTAGACTCATCAAGCTTTAATTTGATAGTTTACATGCTTGATTTCATGGTCTGTGCTAAGAGAATTTGATGATTGAAGTTGATATTTCTGTTTTGCTCGAGATATGTTAATCCTTAGTAATTTGATTCAAAATTCGAGCATGATTGGTTGTTTAATTCCATTCTTGAAGGTATAAATCCTTAGATCATGTGTTTAACTTGCTGTGTTTCAATTTTGGTGCGGATTGGTGTTGAATCGAACTTGAATCGGGCTGAAGAGATCGGAGACCGAAACTCGGCCTTAAATCCAGGATAGAATCGGCGCCGGTTCTGGTATAAACAGGGGCCCGGATCTTGATCAGCACTGTTGGGCAATTTTTGCCCCAATTCGGGTCCAGGGGCAAAATGGTCATTTTGCAACCCTAAATTCCTTTTGATCCCATTTGACCCAATTGACTTTAAATTACTTCAATTGACCTCCGGACTTACCTAATTTTACTCCGTGACCTTAAATAGGTTTTGATTTATGATTTTATAATTGGTTGAATGCCTTTATTAATCAAATTAGATTTTAATTTGATTATTTAGGTACGTGATTGTACGAGTTCGGATCAGTAGCAGTTTGAGCTAAGGCATTCGAGGAGTAATTGAGGAGTATACAACTCTCCTCACTAGTGAGTGGCTTGGATTATATTGATTGACCATTAAGGGTTAACCGTTTTCAAATTTATTTATGAATGCTTTATTAAATTGTTTATATATGTTTTGGGGTATGAATTGTCCACCCTCACACACCCAGTTTACAAATGATTTAAAGGGTGGGAATTTCAATAAATCTTATATATTGATATTTTTATTGATTATTGTATGGGGAATGATACCCCTGAGAGATGAGAGATGAGAAATTGAGTGTTTTACTCGGGGCTCCAATATGTGGGAGCGTGGACCGAGTTTATGAGCATGCATGATATTCAGCCGTGGACCGCCTATTGAGGGGCACGGGAGTTACTCAGCCGTGGACCGCCTATCGAGGGGCACGGGAGTCGGGCCTGATTGCGAGAGGCGCGTAGGGAAACTCGCCAGGACTGCTATGTTCCACCACAGCGAGGCAAACGTCAAGGAAGTGGGCTAGAGAGTAAAGTAAAAAAAAATGTTTTAAAAGTATAAAGTAACCCTTGACGGTCCAGTGGATACCCTAGCGCACGGGTATACCTTACTGGGAAAATTTCAGATGCCGGCCCATATAAAAATATTATTATTGATTTGATATTTGATTTGGTTTGGAATTTACTATATTTCAGTAAATGATTTATTAAATTGATTTTGGATTATTTCATATCCCCAGCCTGAGGTGATCGGTCTTTATAACCGAGTCTCTCACTGGGTACAAGTTTATTGTACTCACCCCATTCACTTTTGTTGTCAGATCATCAGTCCTCGGACGGCGGACGTCCCGGTGGCCAGTGATCCCAGTACGTTACTGTGGACACGACTTTATAGGTGCCACCTCTTTTGCTTTGTGTATCTTGGCTCGGAATATTATTGCATCTTACATATATATTTGTGTATTTATAAATAATATTTTTCGCTGCATGGTGCATCGTAAGATGTGTCACTTTATTTTAAATATTTTGAACTATGTTATCTATGATAATTTCGTATGTTTTTCATATATTGCTCGTATATCCTTTATTTTTAAGCCTTGTGCCATCTTGGTTGCCCACCTGACGAGGCACGCATCTCGAGGTGGTACGGCGGTTGTCACGTGGCGAGCTTGCGGGTCGGGACGTGACAATTTTATTGGTATCAGAGCAAATTTTAAAAATATATAGTATATCTATATTATACCGAGCCAAGGAGTTCATATAATTTTGATATTTCTGATTTTGGGGTTAGAATTTGAGGGTATGATTGGTATAGAAATATTTTTTTTTCGTTTACTGATTTAGATTTTATGTAGAGTTACACCATGCCACCTAGAAGGAGGAATATTCCGGATCCTTTTGTTCCTACCCCTGATCCCTCTGTACCTAGGAGAAGAGGTCAACCACGTAGGCAGCTTGAGATTCAGCCTAGTATAGATCCGGAGACCACTGCGATTTCGGACAAGCCTGTTCCACCTATTACACCTGTTGATGAGATGCATCATCAGGATGCTCTTACTGATATTTCACCACCCCCACCTCCGACGACTGCCACGCTGGTGCAGTTTACGCCCGCTGATTTCGAGCGAATGTTTGACACTTGGGCCAGTAGATTCTTTTCATCACTGATGGCCACTGGCATACATCTGACTGTCGGCATTACACCACCAATTCATCCATCGCCACCGATGCCACCGCTTCCATCAGGTGGTCGAGGAAAAGATAAGTGTGGATTTGGGTCCAAGGCCAAAGGAAAGTTTGGGAAGAAGAGAGTAGAGTCTGGGCCTCGATGCCCACACTGTAGGCGTTTCCATTCTGGCCAGTGTAGGGCTGGACTTCGATGTTTTTGGTGCGGAGGTATGGGTCACAAAGCACGTGCATGTCCATCTATTACTTCTGTACCACCCAGATGGAGTTTTAATCAGCCACCTATCAGACCAAGCAACTATGGAGGTTTTCGTCCGTTTCAACCCACGCGACATTCTTTCGCCGCACCTTCTATCTCTCAACAGCATTCGGGTATTGGTAATAGTTCAGCAACCCCGAGACGACCCCCACAGCAACAGCAGCAGCGGCAACATACTCATGTTTACGCAATGTCGCAGGAAGACGCCGACGCACGTCCTGATGAAGTCACCGGTAAGTATATATTTAAATATTCATGGACAATTATTTTTTGCAAATAAAGATATCATCGTATTCGTAACTGCTTGCCGAGCAAAAGTAACTGCTTTAGAAAATTTTTGAACGTTAGGCGTAGTAGTTATTTTCGATCAACCGGCATATGTGATTATGGACACTGGAGCTGCCTTGTCCTATGTTAATACCAAGTTGCCGTGCATGCGGATCGATTGTTATCACCCTTGGGGTACGAGCTATTGGTGAATACACCGTTGGGTGAAAGAATGGTTCGAAATACAGTGTACAAAGAATGTGCAGTGAAGCTGGAAAATCTTATTTTCGAAGCAGATTTAATTCCACTTCAAATGTCCGATTTCGATGCCATCTTGGGGATGGATTGGCTTGAGAGACATCGTACTCAGATTTACTCCGAGCATCATTTGGTAAGGATTCCACGACCTGATGGCAGCATGATCGACTTTTATAGCGAGCGCAAAGGCACACCGAAAGTCATCTTCGCCATCAAAGCAAGTAAGCTACTACTTAAAGTGTGTAAAGCTGTGTTAGCCCATGTAGTAGATAATTCAGTGGAAAAGCCAAACATTGAAGATATCCCGGTAGTTAATGAGTTTCCGGATGTTTTTCCCCGACAAATTACCTGGTTTGCCACCCGAGAGAGACTTCGACTTTCCGATTGAAGTTTATCCCGATACGGATCCAATTTCTATGGCTCCATACCGAATGGCACCCACTGAACTGATTGAGCTGAAGAAACAACTCACCGAATTACTGGATAAAGGATTCATTCGGCTGAGTTCATCACCTTGGGGAGCCCTAGTTTTGTTTGTGAAAAAGAAAAACGGTTCTATGCGACTCTGCATCGACTACCGCAAGCTGAATGCGGTAACTGTGAAGAATAGATACCAACTACCTCGCATCGACGACTTGTTCGACCAGCTTCAAGGAGCCGGAGTGTTTTCTAAGATTGACTTGCGATCAGGCTATCATCAGTTGAATCCATAAGTCTGCTTTTCGTACCAGATACGGACATTACGAGTTCTGTGTGATGTCGTTTGGACTTACCAACGCTCCAGCAGCATTTATGGACTTGATGAATCGCATATTCCATTCGTACTTAGACCGATTTGTCATTGTCTTCATTGATGACATATTGGTTTATTCAAAGAACCAGCGAGAGCACGCAAATCATCTTCACATTGTGTTGCAAACTCTTCGAGTTCATCAGCTTTACGCTAAGCTCTCCAATGTTAGTTTTGGTTGCAGCAAGTTGGATTCCTTGGATATGTTGTGTTTAGGGATGGCATATATGTGGATTCCAGTAAGATTGAGGCAATCACCAATTGGAAATGTCCTACAACTCCCACGGAGAAATGATATGGATGGGTATGAGGTCGAGGCTCAAATGTGATTGATTTGGGAGCCATGTGAGGCGTCTTTATGAGAGAAAGGATCAGAGATCGAGATCTTGAGGATCTCTTGATAACCACTCGAGAGGACCGGCCTAGTGTGTGATTTGGGGTGTGCATGAGGCCACCCAGAGTTCTCCATCCCTGAGAGGATGTGAGATGAGATGTGATGGGGCCATGGGCCCTGTATATGACATGATGGGCCGAGGGCCCTATTTGTGATTATGATGGGCGGTCAGAGAGTGGGTCAACTTGTGAGAGTCGAGAGGGCATGATCTCTGATTCCACTGTTATGATGGGGCCAAGTGTGGGCCAGTGTGTACTAGAGCTCGACTCATACGCTTTGAGTTTTGATGGAAGAAGATCAGAGAAGAAAGAGAATAAAAGTAAGAGGTGAAATGAAGAAGCGAAACCAAGATAGGGGAAAAGGTAATTAACTCACTGCAATCCTCGCCACGGAGGCGAGGGAGTTAAGCAAAGGTCCTTCCTGATAACTTGACTACAAGGATGAGTACAAGACCATTCCACGATTGCGGCATCATTGACTAAGCTGACCTGCAAGAATACTAAGATCGTTTGGTCAGAAGAATGTGAAGAGAGTTTTCAGAAGCTAAAGGATAAATTGACGACCGCACCAGTACTTGCTTTACCTGTGAGCGGCAAGGAAATCACTGTGTATACCGATGCATCAGGCAACGGACTTGGATGTGTGTTGATGCAAGACGAACGGGTAATTGCATATGCTTCTCGTCAATTGAAGCCGAACGAAGTCAATTATCCAGTACATGATTTGGAGCTTGCTGCCATTGTCTTCGCTTTGAAGATTTGGCGCCACCATTTATATGGTGAAACCTGTCGTATCTACACCGATCACAAGAGTCTTAAGCACTTTATGACCCAGCGTGAGTTGAGCATGCGGCAAAGGAGATGGCTAGATCTTATCAAGGATTACGATCTCGTAATCGATTATCATCCCGGCAAGGCGAATGTAGTTACTAATGCCTTGAGCCGAAATACAGTTACGTCTTTGGCGACGGTTAGAGATATTCACTTGCCAGAGTTAGTGGAGCTGAGATCAACTGGAACTAGATTGTTTTATGATTATCATGACGGTGCACTAATTGCCCAGATTCTAGCTAAGCCAGTGCTAGATGATCGGATTCGCGATCTCCAAACATCTGATCCGAGGCTGCAACAAGAATTTCAGAAGTTACAGTTGGGAGAACCATCAGAGTTTTCAGTTCGTAGTGATGGAATTCTGTTATTTCGGACTTGAATCTGTGTACCGCACGATCTTGATCTTAAAGGCACCATTCTTCAGCAAGCCCATTCTTCTCCGTTTGCTATGCACCCAAGTAGCACCAAGATGTATCGAACTATCAAGGACCATTATTGGTGGCCTGGAATGAAAAGAGAAGTTGCTGAATTTGTAGCGAGATGCTTGACATGTCAGCAAGTGAAAGCAGAGCGTCGAAAGCCTTTTGGGACAATTCAACCTCTCCAAATTCCCGAATGGAAATGGGAGCACATCACTATGAATTTTGTGACCGATTTTTCGAGTGTTGGACGAGGAGTTGATGCGGTATGGGTGATTGTTGACCGACTTACCAAGTCAGCACATTTTCTCCCTGTAAGCATGAGATGGAGCGTGAACCAATTAGCCCAGCATTACATGAATGAAGTAGTTCGACTTCATGGAGTCCCAGCTTCAATAGTTTCAGATCGAGATCCAAGGTTTACCTCACAGTTTTGGGACAGCTTTCAGCAAGCGATGGGAACTCAGCTTCGTTTCAGCACTGCTTTCCATCGCAGACTGACGACCAGTCAGAACGTACTATTCAGATATTGGAGGACATGCTACGAGCATGTGCACTTGAGTTTTCTAGCGGAGTTTGCTTACAACAACAGCTACCAATCTAGTATTGGTATGGCTCCGTATGAAGCTCTGTACGGAAAGAAGTGTAGAACTCCGTTGTATTGGGATGAAATGGGCGAGAATTGAATCTTTAACAAGGCAGAGATTGAACTCACCACTAAAAAAGGTGAAGTTCATTTGGGAACGACTTCAAGCAGCCCAGGATCGAGATCCAAAATATGCGCAGCGAAGGAGAACACCTTTGGAGTTCCAAATGGGAGATCAAGTGTTTTTTAAGGTCTCACCTTGGAAAAGTGTTATTCGATTTCACAAGGTGGGAAAGCTAAACCCGAGGTACATTGGTCTATTCCTTGTCACTGAAAGAATTGGACCGGTGGCGTATCGCTTGGAGTTGCCACCTGACATGGCTCGGATATATGATGTCTTTCATATATCTATGCTCCGAAAATATGTACCTGATCCGTCACACGTTCTTCGAGTACCACTTGTAAAGCTGAAGAAGAGTTTGGGTTTCAGAGTTCGACCTGTAGCCATATTCGACCGAGAGGTTCGATCCTTGAGGAATAAATCGGTACCTTTGGTGCGACTTTTATGGAAAAGCTCGCAGATTGAGTAGCAGACTTGGGAGCCCGAGAACGACGTGAGACGAGATTTCCCCATTTGATTGATGATTAGTTTGTTTGAATTTCGGGGACGAAATTTTTGTAAGAGGGGGAGAGTTGACACACCCGGACCTAGTCCGCACGTGTCAAGTTGTACAATTATGTATTGTTGTCTTGTGAATATACCAAATTTGAATTCCCATGGATGTTTTAAACTTCATTTAGCTCGATTTCAAGCTTAAAAACCCTAAAATTGAAGTTTCGAGATGTGGACCCCACTTGGACACGGATCCCAAGGAAGTTTGACCAAGTTGACCGGAGTCAACCTTGACTCGGTTGATTCCGGCGCCGGAACTGACCGATTATAATGGGGTCTCGGCCACCCGAGATTCCCATTTTTCTCTTCTCTTCTACTCTTCATCTTCTCCGAGCTCTCTCCTCGAATCACTTCAAAATTAACTCTGTAATCTCCTTTCAAACACTTAATCAAACATCAATATCTACTTTTTTTGCCTCCTTGAATATCAAAACACCAAAGTTTCCAAGAAAATCACCAAATCTAGAAATATGGAATTTTGGTGACAGATTGTTCTTCGAGCTATATCTCTGAATTCAACCGTGAGAAGTGACTGGGTTTTTGGTATGTTGTTCTAGACTCATCAAGCTTTAATTTGATAGTTTACATGCTTGATTTCATGGTCTGTGCTAAGAGAATTTGATGATTGAAGTTGATATTTCTGTTTTGCTCGAATTATGTTAATCCTTAGTAATTTGATTCAAAATTCGAGCATGATTGGTTGTTTAATTCCGTTCTTGAAGCTATAAATCCTTAGATCATGTGTTTAACTTGCTGTGTTTCAATTTTGGTGCGGATTGGTGTTGAATCGAACTTGAATCGGGCTGAAGAGATCGGAGGCCGAAACTCGGCCTTAAATCCAGGATAGAACCGGCGCCGGTTCTGGTATGAACCGGGGGCCGGATCTTGATCAGCACTGTTGGGCAATTTTTGCCCCAATTCGGGTCCAGGGGCAAAATGGTCATTTTGCAACCCTAAATTCCTTTTGATCCCATTTGACCCAATTGACTTGAAATTACTTCAATTGACCTCCGGACTTACCTAATTTTACTCCGTGACCTTAAATAGGTTTTGATTTATGATTTTATAGTTGGTTGAATGCCTTTATTAATCAAATTAAATTTTAATTTGATTATTTAGGTACGTGATTGTACGAGTTCGGATCAGTAGCAGTTTGAGCTAAGGCATTCGATGAGTAATTGGGGAGTATACAACTCTCCTCACTAGTGAGTGGCTTGGATTATATTGATTGACCATTAAGGGTTAACCGTTTTCAAATTTATTTATGAATGCTTTATTAAATTGTTTATATATGTTTTGGGGTATGAATTGTCCACCCTCACACACCCAGTTTACAAATGATTTAAAGGGTGGGAATTTCAATAAAACTTATATATTGATATTTTTATTGATTATTGTATGGGGAATGATACCCCTGAGAGATGAGAGATGAGAAATTGAGCGTTTTACTCGGGGCTCCAATATGTGGGAGCGTGGACCGAGTTTATGAGCATGCATGATATTCAGCCGTGGACCGCCTATTGAGGGGCACGGGAGTTACTCAGCCGTGGACCGCCTATCGAGGGGCACGGGAGTCGGGCCTGATTGCGAGAGGCGCGTAGGGAAACTCGCCAGGACTGCTATGTTCCACCACAGCGAGGCAAACGTCAAGGAAGTGGGCTAGAGAGTAAAGTAAAAAAAAATGTTTTAAAAGTATAAAGTAACCCTTGACGGTCCAGTGGATACCCTAGCGCACGGGTATACCTTACTGGGAAAATTTCAGATGCCGGCCCATATAGAAATATTATTATTGATTTGATATTTGATTTGGTTTGGAATTTACTATATTTCAGTAAATGATTTATTAAATTGATTTTGGATTATTTCATATCCCCAGCCTGAGGTGATCGGTCTTTATAACCGAGTCTCTCACTGGGTACAAGTTTATTGTACTCACCCCATTCACTTTTGTTGTCAGATCATCAGTCCTCGGACGGCGGACGTCCCGGTGGCCAGTGATCCCAGTACGTTACTGTGGACACGACTTTATAGGTGCCACCTCTTTTGCTTTGTGTATCTTGGCTCGGAATATTATTGCATCTTACATATATATTTGTGTATTTATAAATAATATTTTTCGCTGCATGGTGCATCGTAAGATGTGTCACTTTATTTTAAATATTTTGAACTATGTTATCTATGATAATTTCGTATGTTTTTCATATATTGCTCGTATATCCTTTATTTTTAAGCCTTGTGCCATCTTGGTTGCCCGCCTGACGAGGCACGCATCTCGAGGTGGTACGGCGGTTGTCACGTGGCCGAGCCTGCGGGTCGGGGAGTGACACCAATGCATGGAAATGCGTACAAACTTAGAAAAACGAAGATCAAGGGTTTAAGAATAGCATACCAAGATCTCGTCTTGAACTTGTGGTTGGTTTGTCCGTATCGGCCAAAAGTCCAAAATTGCTCCAAAGGAGCAGTTGAGAGAAAAGAGAAAGGAGAGGAGAGAGAGAGAGAAAATGAGGGGGAGAGGCTCGGCCTCCCCCTATTTATAGGGGAGCTCGACACTAGGTCTACTCGGGCCCCGGGCCAAACTTTTTCCCTTCCTTGAAATCTCTCATAATTTCGATCCTTGGCCCGATCCACCGACCGATCCACCAATGGACGTCCAATCCATTGGCTATGGACTTAAAGAAGTCCACTTTAATGTTTCCATGCATGGTCACCAATCTTATCTTCCAACTTCATCTTGTCTTAAGCTTAAGCTTATCTTCTCTTCTGACTTGACACAGCCGGACCGACCTATTGTTTAATTAATACGTCATCTTGCACTATTCCGTTCGTACGAAAAAAGGTCGTGCTAGGTTCGGGTGTGTCAGATGTTATTGTAAATATCAATTTCTTTTTACATAAATTTCATAAAATCAATAATTAAAATACATTCAATTGAAATCTAATTTAATTTGTTTGGGTTGTCAGTAAATTCATAGGTTAATAATTTTAAATATTTTTAAATATTAATGTAAAATTAGTTAAATTATAAATATTTAATATTAATTAAAATATTATTTGATATTTGATATTTCTTTATATTAACTATAAAATATTAAAATATAGATATTTGAATAGTTACATAAAAATTTTAATCTAATTCTACTTATAAAAATGAAAAGAAATTCTTTTATTGTTCTTGAATTTTAATCATAATTAATAATTAAACTTCGATCAAACAGATATTAACAAAATATTGATATATGATACATACATATATTTGACTTAGGTAAAAAACTGAAAACAATTTGAAAGTATATTAATTGCTAAATGTTAGTATTTTATATTATTATACTTTTATTTTTAATTGAATTACTAGAGGTGTCAAATGGGCGGGTTGGGCGGGTTACGGGTTCGGGTCAATCGGATCGGGTTAATTTGACCCAAAGAAAATTTCGGGTCACACGGGTTTCGGGTCATTTGGGTTCGGGTCACACGGGTTTCGGGTTATTTGAGCTCGGGTTTTTCGGGTTTGGACCTCGGGTCATTCGGGTTTAGGGTCGTTCAAACCCGGGTTTTTCGGGTTTGACCCATGGGTCATTTGATTTTGGGTTTTTCAAATTTGTTCATTGATTCATTTTGATATGAGTCATGGGTGTAGTTCGGGTTTTTAGGTTAATTCATAAATTATTTTCATTTGAGTTTCCAATTATTTATTTAAAAAAATTAAATTTATAAGTTAACTTTTCAATAATATATCAAGTAATCAACTAATCGAAATCAAACAATTATTTATTGTCATCTGCTAGCACGAGTCTTCATGCACATAAATTACATACCATTAAACTTGTAATTTATAAATCTTAATTATTAAGTAACAAATTAATAAGTAACTCTTCAATCTTCAATTCTTTATGTTTTTTCTTTCCACTCTCCACTTTCTATTTCTAATTCAACAGTAAACTTTAATTTTATTAAGTTGAATCAAAATAAGTAAGTAATCAAAATAAGTAAATAATTAAAATAAATAAAATTATGCATTACTGCTTTTTAATACTATTTATACAACATATTAACACATATATAAATGATAAAATCAAATTAAAGTATGAAATCTATAAATATATTGGGATTATATCAACTTATAATTTATGAGAGATGTCTCATGTAACATGTCACACGTTACATATGATAAGAATTAAATAGATTTTTTCAAATATAAACTATCTATCATTCTATCTCTTATTAGAAGTATAATATAATAAGAGATATATTAAAGTATAACTTATAATTTATAAATTGTAGGACAAAGATTAAAATTTAAGAATATGAAATATGTCTTTTATTTCAATTTAATAAGATATTTATTTTTATTTTTATTTTTTAACAAATTTATTAAATAAATTTAATAATATCTAAGAATGAGAAGGTAATATATTACTTAATTAGGTTTTCGGATTATTTCGGGTTAGCCTCTCGGGTTAAACGGGTTTCGGATCAAACAGGTTTCGGGTTAATCGGGTTTCGGGTCAATCGGGTTTCGGATCGATCGGGTTCGGGTCGTTTACTTTTTTTGGTCAAATCGGGTTGGGTTAGTTTCGGATTCGGTCGGGTTGGGCGGGTTTCTCGGGTCGGGTCAGCTTTTGCCACCTCTATGAATTACTATATTAAAAATTTTTCAAATATACTTTCTTTTAAGTTCGGTCATTTCGGGTTAATTTCTTAGATTAATCAGATTCGGATCACTTCAAATTTAGATTGAGTCGAATTTGGGTTTATTAACTTTTTGATCAAATCAAATTAAATTAGATTAGATTTTAGACGAGTTGAATTGGATACCGAGAATAGATCAAGTTTTTCCAGCTCTATCTAAAAGGACAAAAGAATGTACATTTGGAATCCAATTTCGTGCAAATTTCTTCGGAAAATGAAAAAAAGACAGACAGAAAGTAAAGGTTCGTCGACCTTGACCCTGAACTGTTGTCTCTAAAACCAAGAAGATGATCTGTATCCTCAGACAACCTAAGCTGAAGTTAAAGGTCAAACTCTTTTAAACAAAAAAAACACAAGCTCTTCGGTTCAGCTATTACCAGTTTATCACTAAGCCAGGTCATACTCATTATTGGTGTGAAGGAAGAGCAGCTTTCGGAGTCTCAGAGCTGTCGAGGCAGATGCAGAGAGAAGACTAGTGAAGGAGAAAGAAATAATTAAGAAGTTAGCTCAGAAATTGCAGTTACCCTGTAGACATCGGCTTCGCAAACGCAAATTAAGAAGGAAACAATCTTCCTGCTTCTTTCAATCATCCAAATTAAGTGTAAGTTTTCCTACCAGCTAAAGTACTTTTTTTTCTCCTATGGGTTAAAAAGCTTTTATAATTTAATTTGTATTTGTATGTTTCACAAACTGAAATTTTAGAGAGAAGATAAAAATAATTACGCACAAGATATTCAAATTAACAAATGAAATGAATCTTGCAATGCTAATATATACGTATTCTTCAATTTTCTTTTGAAACATTTTCGTTTTCCTTGAAAAATTTAAAATAAAGTGTCAAATACAAAATTAGAAAATCCGCCCTAATTAAAAATAAACACAGGGAACATTGCAGTTGTATTCAGTGGTAAAAGAGTTAATAAATTGTGGTTTATTAAAAAGTAAATAATGTTTGGTGTAATGGTTACCTTAAAAGTGCTGGAGTCAATGATACTTATCAAGCAAGATAATAATAGGTATTATTTTAAGAAACTCCACCAATTATTAATTTTTTTTAATCCAATATACCCATGTGCCATGTCCAAAATTACTCCTATTGTTAGTCATCTGTATATATGTAGTAATTGCTATAGTTGATTGATCTATTAATTTCCTTGTTTCTACAATTAGCACACAGTTGCTTGAACCTTTCATTCCCTATCCAGAAGTTCAGCTAGATAGGCCATCCCCTGCTCCTAATTATGTCGGCCTTGCCTTCTTCATCATCTTCTTTGACGAGGAAAAGGAAAAGGGAATTTACATATTGTATTTTCTTGAGTTTTCATGGTAAAGATACCCGCAAGGGCTTCACGGCCCATCTGTACAAAGCTTTAGAACAGCGGGGAATCAAGGCTTTCAGGGATGATCCAAACCTTGAGAGAGGGCAAGTCTTCGCAACGGAGCTCTTAAGAGCCATTGGAGAATCATGGGGTTCAATCATCGTTATTTCCGAAAGTTATGCCTTTTCACACTGGTGTTTGGATGAACTTGTTGAGATTATGAAACAAAGAAAGGACAGGGGACATAGAGTTTATCCAATCTTCTATAAAGTCGAACCATCTAATTTTCGACATCAAATAAATAAAGTTAAAGAAGCCTTTGATAAGCATGAAAAGAGACATAGCAAAGGGACAATGCAAGGGTGGCGAGATGCTTTAAAAGAAGTGGCAAATATCCATGGATGGGCTTTAAAAGACCAGTAAGTTACATAACTCATACTGTCTTAATGAAGTTTCTTTTTCTTCGTTTTCTTTCCTTTTTGGGTGACTAAGCCTTTGAGCATGAAGCCTTTTAAGAACCCATTTCATATCAACTAAACATTTGCATTTTCTCTTTTTCTTTTTGTAGAGATGAATTGATCTTTATTGAAGGCATTGTTAAAGATGTATCAAAACAAATTGATGCCCAAGAAAGTAAGTTATTTCATGAAGAGCATTTACTTATTTTTTTTTCTTTTAAATAAAGAAACTACATAGCCATTTTTATCTTTCTAATTTTATCTTCAACCATGCTCTATATGGCTGATGCAATTTTCTTTACAGTCTTAAATGAGCAAGAAGTCAAAATGCTGAAAAACAATTTTCAGATGATCCAAGCTTGGCTGATAGATGCAGAGAACAAACAGTACATGAAGGAGGGGAAAGCTTTGAAAGTTTGGTTGGATAAGCTTAAACACATTGGCTACAACATGGATGATGTGTTGGACGAATGGAACACTGCTATTCTCAAATCCAAGGTTGAGAAAGATCAAGCCCAAATTCCTTCAACTTCATCATCTTCTCCAAGCGAGGTACACAATACCCCCCTCCACATTCTTCCATTTCGGTGGAATTGCTCTGTGTCATGATATTACTCTCAGAATTAAAGAGCTAAACAAAAATTATCAAGTTATTCTCAAAGAGAGAGATTTTCCTTTTGCTCTTGGTCTAAATACTAGCTACACTGATCTCATACTTGAACGACCGAAAACAGTATCTTTGATTGATGACTCTGTTGTCTATGGTCAAGATCATGATAAGGATGCCCTAATTCGCTTATTGCTGAGTGATGACAACGGTGAAGAAGGAAGTGGCAATGGCATTCCCCTACTTGCTATAGTAGGGAAGGGAGGACTTGGAAAAACAACTTTAGCTCAGTTAGCTTACAACAATGATAAGGTGAAGAACCATTTCGATTGAAGAATCTGGGTGTGTGTCTCTGATCCTTTTGATGAGGTTAGGATTGTAAAAGCAATTGTTGAAGCTCTCAAAGGAACTCCTTCTAGCTTGAACAAGTTGGAAAGTTTGTTGCGAGAAATACGCCAAGCAATTGCAGGGAAAAAGTTCCCTCTTTTTCTTGATGACGTGTGGACTGAGGATGAGAGAAAATGGAAACCCTTGAAACTCTCTCTTGATGTTGGTTCCCAAGGAAGCAAAATTTTGGTGACTACACGTAACGAGAAAGTTGCAAATATCTTGGGTTGTCGGCCAATCTTTTTGGGAATGTTATCTAATGAAGATAGTTTTGTCTTATATCGTAAGATTGCATTCTTTGCAAGAAGTATTCAAGATTGTGAGAGTTTAGAAAGCATTGGTATTAAGTTTGTAGTGAAATGTGCAGGCCTACCACTTGCCATAAAAACCCTCGCTAGTCTCTTGCGTTTCAAAAAAACCAGAGAACAATGGCAAAGAATCTTGGATAGCCACATGTGGGAGCTAGATGAGGCTGAAAAAGATCTTTTTTCTCCCCTACTACTAAGCTATTATGATTTGCCATCGGCATTAAGGCTATGCTTCTCATATTGTGCCATTTTCCCTAAAGATCATGAGATAAACAAAGATTTGTTGATCAAGTTATGGATGGCTTAAGGTTTTCTTGGAGAAACACAAGGAAATAAAATGGAGATCGTTGGTGAAGAGTACTTTGATATTTTAAGTGCATGTTCTTTCTTTCAAGAGTTTAAAAAAGGTAGAGACGATGATAGCATAATAATTGGATGCAAAATGCATGATATAGTGCACGACTTTGCTCAACATTTGAGAAAAAATGAATGCTGTGTTATAGCAAACAGTTACATTGAAAAGGGAAGAATTGAGTCTTATCATGAGAATGTTTGTCATTTAACATTGATTGCTAGTTTTGAACATATGGAAATTCCAGATCCCATTTATAACATCAAAAGGTTACGCGGCCTCGACCTACTTTGATTTGTGTACTTATGGTGTATCAAATTTGGATGCATCTTTATTATTTGATCAATTGACTTGTCTAAGGATGCTAAACTTGAACCATTGTTCAATTAATGAGCTCCCACAAGAAATAGGAAAATTGATACATTTGAGATATCTTAATTTAGAGGGAAATGAGGAATTGTCTGAATTACCGGAGGAACTTTGTGACTTATGTAACTTGCAAACTCTAAACATCAGACATTGTGTTAGTCTTCGAAAGTTGCCATGTGAGATGGGAAAGCTAATCAACTTGAGACATCTTCCAAATGCAGGTATAAACGTCCCATCTACAATATTAATGCCAAAAGGAATGCAGAGATTAACATGTCTACAGACATTGGAAGAGTGTTTTTTGGCGAAGAAAGGAGGTAGTGAGAGTGAAACATCATTTAGCCTTGCAGATATGGGAAAGTGGATCAATCTGCGGGGGAATCTCGTGATAGTGGGGTTGAGAAATGTGGGAGAAGCGAGTGAGGCAAGGGAAGCACAACTTTCAACCAAGGCTGGACTCCGTTCATTGACTCTCAATTTTGGTGGGGAATATCATTATAAAATGAGAGAGAATGAAGCATTTGTTCTAGAAGCCTTACAGCCCCCGCCACACCTCCAGATTTTACGGATAGAGTTTTGTGAAGGACCTGGGTCTCCATTTCCAAATTGGATGACGTCATTGACATCGCTGAAGAGTGTTGAGTTATTCCGTTGTATGAACTGGGAAAGCTTGCCTCCAATGGGGAAGTTGCCATCCCTTGAATCCTTATTTATAGGTGGTATTCATGAGGTGAAAAAAGTGGGAGAAGAATTTGTGGGAGTTGAAACATCTTCTTCTTCTTCTGTTAATCGCAATATTGCCTTCCCCAATTTGAAAACATTGGATTTTAATTCAATGTTTGGATGGGGAGAGTGGGAATATGAGAAGGTATTGAGAAATAGAGGAGGAGACGGCTCTTCTTCTTCTTCTTCTTCTTCGTCAGATATTACAATTATGCCAAAACTACAACGCCTATCCATAGAGCACTGCCCAAGGTTAAAGACACTGCCATGCCAACTTCTTCAAAGCGGAGCTCTTCAAGAATTGGATATCCAAGGATGCTCTAATCTTTATAGACGTTTTAATAAGGAAACATGGGAGGACTGGCCTTCCATCTCTCACATCCCTACCGTCAATATTCTCAGCTTGTGGTCGGGGTAAGTCTTCTATCTCCAGGCACATTAAGTTACTTTACCCTTGCTTTGCCAACCATCTGTATTTGTAGAAATAAACGAAATCTTTGTACTCCTTCTCTTCCTTCATCATCGTCGAATATATATCACTCTTTAAAATAGTGACTTGCATAATAGTAATAATACAGTACTATCATTCTTCCTTTCTCACAAATGTAATTAGAAATACCAAATATTTTATCATCATCAGTACAATTAATATTCCTTCAAGGCTTTAGTTATGATTGCAGTCTTTATAGTTATATTTAGTTAATTGGCTTCATTTTAATTCAATATTATAGGTCAAAATTATATCATAAATTTTTGGAATAACAAATTTACGATTTTGTTGTTCTTTTTATAAAATAATAATAATAATAATAATAAAAAAGGGCAAGTTTTATACCATAATAATTGCTACTCAATTAACAGATAAGCAAGTTTTTTTTGTTCAATAAAATTTGCAGGGCTGACTATTTGAGTACAAGGTTGATGTCGCCTACAGCTAGAAGAATCAAAATATTGGACATGGCTTCCTTGGGTAGTTCACTTGGTATGTCTCATTTCTTAACATTTGTGCATTTTGTCTTTCTCTGCGTTATTAGCTAATTGTCATTGTAAAGCATTTATGACATTCTTAAGCTTGTTGTTCGTTACATTAACATTTATCAGGCATTTTGGTGTGTGCGATGAACATTGAACAACAACGGTTAAAAACTACCAAGGAGCACATTTTTCTTGTCTATACGTACAGATTTTATTTGCTATTTTTATTTGCTGTTCTTAAATCTTCAACCTTTGAGGGAAAAATAGAAAAGATTAAGGAATGTGAAAGAATTTTGATGCAGCAATAATGAGCATTTGACAAAGGACTGAAACACCTATAATTATGTTTATGCACAGCCTTTTTGATTTCTTTGTTCACTGCTCTTACCGCATAATATTGTAAAGTTTTGTAATTGGCACTTGGAGTATTTTCAAATCTTGATGCTTCTTGAATTCACAACTGCTCTTTCGTTTTGTATTTTTCTTTTCTTTCCTGTTGTATTGTTGCTGCTTCTGATGAACTCTCTTTCTAAAGAATTTATGCAGCGGGGAGATTCTCTTGGATTTGAGGGGAGGATTTGATCTCAGTTCTTCTTTCATCAGAGAACCATCTTGTATGTAACAAATATGTTATTTCTTTGTCTTTTATACCTTCTTTTTGCTTTTAGCTTCGGTGAAAACATGGCACATGAATTAGAGCAGTGGAAAGGACTTCATCTCTGTAAGTTTGGAAAAAAAGAAGGGGCAGAAAATTGCCATTTGTGGACCAGTTAGAGGTGGGAAATCATCACTCTTGCACGCCATGCTTGGAGAGATACCAAAATTGCAGGAGCTGTTAATTACAAAGCTAGTATTTTAATATATTATCAACTACTGATTTTGCTGCTATCACTGACTTAATCACTTAATTCTTCCAAATAGGCTACCTATGTTTCACAAACATCTTGTATCCAAAGTGGGACTATATTCGTAACAACATACTATGGAAAGCCAATGGAGGAGGAAAGATAAAAAAGGGCTGGCTATCAAGTCATGTGCTCTGGAGAAGGACATTGACAATTTTGATCGTGGTGATTTCACAGAAATTGGTCAGAAAGAGTTCAACATGAGCGGAGGACAGAAGCAGAGGATCCAACTTACTAGAGCTGTCTATAGCAATGCTGATTTTATCTTCTTGATGATCCTTTCAGTGCAGTAGATGCTCAAACAGTAGCAGTTTTATTCAGTGTGAGACCAACATCTCAGTTCTCAGCTCATACATTGAAATCAATATGTCTTTTTATAGCTCTCTCAAGTTATATTCTATGATTGCAGGATTGTGTCATGGCCGCTCTAAGGAAGAAAACTTCATCCTAGTAACTCATCAAGTGGAGTTTCTTTCTGAACTTGATAGGATTCTGGTAGAAGTCTACGCTCAAACCATTAATGTATTTTTCTTTTACCCATCTATGCCTTACATTTTAGAAAATGACTTTAGTTTCTACTTAGGTCAATGATGGTGGGAAAATTACTCAAATAGGAAGCTACACAGAGCTATTCTCGTCAGGAACAGCATTTGAGCAGGTTGTTAATGCTCACAGAGATGCAATGACAGTATTGGGGGCTTTGAATAATAAAAGCAAAGGACAATGTCACAACGTAGAAGCACTTCAGTTCAAGGAGTCTCATAAGTCTTACCTCACTAAACAGAACTGTGAGGCAAGATTTTCTGTTATGGGCCTACCCGGAGCACAACCCCCACAAGAAGAGGAAAAAGAGACAGGTGATCCTGGATAGAGACGTTTTCTTGATTACCTCATAGTATCCAAAGGATATATTTTTCTATCTTTAGACGCACTAGCTCTGTTAGGTTTTGTAACTTTCCAGGCTGCAGCAACTTACTGGCTAAGCAGTTTCCATCCAAATACCTAAGATAAGCATTGGCTTGTTAATAGGAGTTTACACAGGAATTTCAACTTTTAGTGCTGTTTTTTTACATCTTAGGTCTATCTGCGATTAAAAACTCAGAAAGCTTTCTTCTATGGTTTCACCGATTCCATCTTTAAAGCTCCCATGCATTTCTTTCACTCCACTCCTGTTGGGAGGATTTTGACACGGGTAAGATGATCCTGAGTTCCTTACTAAGCACATTTGAAATACTTTGTCTTGTGTATCAGTTCTATGTTATATAATCAGTTTCTTAATGTCCTTTTATAAATTGCCCTTTCAGGCTTCGTCGAATCTAAGTATTCTGGATTATGATATACCATTTTCCATTAGCTCCGTGGAAGCTGGTATTCTTGGACTTTTGGCAGCCATTGGGGTTATAGCCGTTCTTGCATTGGGAGTAGTAACATACATTCAGGTGGGTCCTTTGTTTTCTCATTTCTTTCCTCTATTGTCTTTGTTAACTTGTTGCTGATGATAACTATTCTTTTTAACTTAAACTAAGGGGTACTATCTTGCTTCAGCAAGAGAACTAATAAAAATTAATGGAATGACAAAGGTTTCTGTTATGAACTATGCAGCCGAGACTTCTCTTGGGGTGGTCATCATAAGAGCTTTTAACATGGTGGACAACTTCACGAAAAACTACCTAAAGCTTGTTGGCACAGATGCCACACTTTCCTTTCTTTCTGCTGCAGCCATGGAATGCCTGATTCTAAGGACAGAGGCAGTTCGGAATCTTACCATGTTCACCTCTGTATTTCTCCTTGTTTTCTGCCTAGAGGCTATGTAGCACTGGGCAGCATCTGTTTGTATATAGCAGGCAATTTTATATTCCTTCCAAGCGCAGACTGTTCTAGTGTGTGGATTTTTCTGCCTTAATCCCTTATCTACAGGACTTGCAGGGCTTTCTCTTCCTTATGCTTTGTCAATAACCAGCACACGGGTTTTCATGTCAAGATGGTATTGCAACTCATCAAACTGCATAATTTCACTTGAACGGATAAAACAGTTTATGAGCCTACCAGCAGGAAGTTTATGACATTTGCTTTCAGAATATGGAAATGGTACGACAATCATTAGTAAACTATCCACTGATTCTTGAAATGTATTTAATTCCTTGGAGCTGTTTTGTGGGTCCCACTATAAGTCTACCTTCTGTTACTCTTAAGAAACTTATGATCCAATCATCCGACTTGTAGAGAGATCTCCAAATAGATATACCAGAGGAGAGAGATCTTGTGAGTTTACAAAGTGTCAGTGTTGATAACAAGTGATCCTTTGGTTTTATTGTCGGGTTAAATTTAGTTTATAGTATTAAAGGTGTTTTTGTGGTGAGTTTATGAGTTTATAAGTTGTCAATAAGCTAAGGTTGAACTCTCTATTTCTGTTTACTTTTTCCCTTCACTTAGCGCACTGCGTTAATGTTTTTTTCTTCTGCATTTTGTTATTGGGCTACCATGCCATTGACAGATTGCTTCCCGTTTTTTAAGACCGTCATTGAATGAATAATTAAATAATCAAATGATAACTTTATCCTGACAGGTTAAATAATTAAATAATCAAATGATAATTTTATCCTGACAGGTTATGAAATAAAGAGGGTAGTCTGAGAACAGAATATTGTACCGAGAAGGAAAAACCAAAGGCCAGATAATCCTTTTATTAATTATTTATTATATATATATATAGTTATTATATAATATAATTAAGAATCAAATGATAATTTTATCCTTACTAGTCTCAGTGTTACAACACGTTATATAAACTCAAAAAATTCATCCAATCAACTTGAACCATAAATTAATCTAATCCGATTTGATTTTTGACAGAAATAAGCAACCTAAACCCGACTGATCTGAAACCAAATTAATCCGAGAACCGAATGATTCGAAACCAATTGATCCAAAAAACTCAACATGCTAATTTAAATAACCGAAAAATAAAAACTCGAACCTAAATGACTCGAAAAACTAAGGACCAAACTCGAAAGACTTGAGAGTCAAACCGAAAAAATCCAAAACCGATTGACTTGAATGACCCGAAATTTGAATGACCTAAAAATTTCTGTGGGTCAATTTGATCCGAATCTGTAACCTATCTAACCCGTCTATTTTACACCTCTAATTCTTGATTGTGCATTTTTTAATTGTGTAAGACCTAATATAAATTGATGTCATTCTTTAATACCAATAAGTAAAAGCCTCTAAAATCCTAATGTTTAAACCCAATTTAAACTAATGGCATTCTTAGATACTAATGAGTAAAAGTCTTTAAAATATTATTGTTTAATTATTCATTTTTTAAAAACCTAATGTAAAAGATAAAACCAAAATCCAATTGTATGGTATTGAAATATGATAAAGAAAAATAGATATTTAAAGTGAAACAAATTTCTTAATATTCAATGTTTAAGTATTTAGTTTTTAAAAGCCCAATGTAAAAGGTAGAGTCCAAATCCAATGGCATTTTTGAAATATGTTAAAGAATAGAGGATATTTAATAGGTATAAAGCACTTACTCAAGTCACACTTTTATATATATTAGTCTCAGTGTTACGTGCATCGCACGTGATACAACACGTTATACTAACTCAAGAAATTCGTCCAATCGACCCGAATCCTAAATTAATCTAATCTGATTTGATATTTGAAAGAAATAAACAACCCATACCCGATTGATCTTAAACCGAATTAGTCTGAGAACCGAATGACTCGAAACCCAATTGATCTAAATAATTCGACATGCTAATTTAAATAACTGAAAACATAAAAACTCGAACCTAAATGACTCGAAAAACTAAGGACCAAACTCGAAAGACTTGAGAGTCAAACCAGAAAAATCTAAAACTGATTGACCTGAAAACGTGAACCTGAATGACCCAAAATTTAAATAGTCCAAAAATTTCTTTGGGCCAATTTGACTCGAACCTATAACCTACCTAACCCGCCTATTTTACACCTCTAATTCTTAATTTTGTATTTTTTAATTGTGCAAAACCTAATTTAAATTGATGGCATTCTTTAATACTAATGAGTAAAGGCCCTTTAAAATCCTAATGTTTAAACCCAATTTAAACTAATGGTATTCTTAGACACTAATGAGTAAAAGTCCTTTAAAATATTAATGTTTAATTATTTATTTTTTAAAAACCTAAAGTAAAAGGTAAAACCAAAATCCAATTATATTATTGAAATATGTTAAAGAAAAATGAATATTTAAGGTATAATAAATCTGTTACTCGACTCGCACTTTTATATATATATATATATATTATATTATATTATGTGTTATGTGTATCGCACGTAATAGAACACGTTATTAATAATACATATTTTTAAGAATCTCATTTAATTTATTTATTATTATATTTATTTTTCAAATACATTTGATTAAAGATAATACAATAATTTATATAAGAGTAATATTTAAATTAAATTATTTTATTTTTAGCATTGTAAGTCAATGTGCATAAGAATGATAATTAAATTAAATTACAATGACCCATGATATTTTGTATTTTTTAATTAAACAAAACTCAATTTAAACCAATGGAAAGCCTTAAAATCTTAATGTTTAATTATTTACTTTTTAAAAGCCCAATATAAAAGGTAGAATAATTAAATTAAATTACAATGGCCTATAATATTTTATATTTTTTTAATTATACAAAACTCAGTTTAAACCAATGAAAAGTCTTAAAGTCTCAATGTTTAATTATTTAGTTTTTAAAAACCCAATGTAAAAGGTAGAGCCCAAATCCAATGGCATTTCTGAAATATATTAAAAAATAGAGGATATTTAATAGGTATAAAACACTTACTCAAGTCACACTTTTATATATATTATAGATTATAGATATAGATAGGCGATGAAATAAAAAGGGTACTTTGAGTTTGAGGACAGGATAATCAAAATATGGGTATATATTTAGCCAGCACTATTATTAGATTCTTGTTGAACTTTTTCTTATGATTTATGTGTAGGAACCCATTCATAATATATAGTAGGACACATAAACCTTAACCAATGCTAATAATAAAACAAATCTTAAAAGGTAATATTAGTTCAAGAAAGATAAAGGTACCTTTATAACAATAAATATTAATCATCAAAAGATAAAAGAATAAACAATGAAATATAGCAAGCATATTAATATATACCGATAGGAGAGAAGATAAATAAAGTAATAGTTCGTCAACTAACCATGACTCAACTTGGAAAGAAAAAATATTTATGACAATGAATCTTTTAATCATCTCCATTTACTTTTATTATTATAACATATCATGTTTTTATAGTTATATTAAATTATCCCATAAAATGAGCATTTAGAATTGTCCAGTGATAGGTCATTGTTTACAGATGTCCAGTGATAAGTCATGATTTATGGATGTAGCATCCATTATAATTGTTTAGTGATAGTTCATGGTTTACGGAAAGTCTCCATATTTGTTCAAAGTCATGCCATGGTATATGATTAACAATACATGGTAAACTGTTAAGAAAATTAATATGGATTCACGATGAAAATGTCCAAAATCATTCAGTGAAGGTCTTAGAAAATGGGAAGCAATCTGTCAATGACATGATAGCTCAATAACAAAATTCCACAAAACATGGTAACTCAATACAAGAATTGGGCAAAAACATGATTCAAAAATGCTGCAAAAGAAAGAAACGTTAACATAATGCTCTTAGTGAAGGGAAAAGTAAATAAAAATAGAGAGTTCAACATTGGCTTATTGACAACTTACAAACTCGCAAACTAACAACAAAAACATTTCCAATAGTATAAACTCAATTTAGCCCGACAGTAAAACCAACCTATTACTTGTTATCAACGCTTACACTTTGTTAACTCACAAGATCTCTCTACTCTGGTGTATGTTTTTTGAGATGGGGGAAGTAGTGCCCTTTTATAGGCAATTAAACTCATACAGGACCATGGAATTAGATATCGATATTCATATCGATATCGCACCCTCAAAATTACGGATATATCGACGGATATATCGCAAAAAAGTGGTAAAAAATTATATAAAATCATGGATATTTATAGTAAACGTTGGAATTTTGAAATGAAATTTTACCCTATGTTTATTTACATATTTTTACATATGTTAGAGTCATAATATCTTAATTAAAGTATATTTAGATATGTGATTAATGTATTGCTAATTATTTAAATAGGCGAAAATGTATGAAATATAATTAAAAAAGACAACCAAGCATATTTGTGACATATTTATATCCAACAACATCAAATATTACAAAGTTTAACTGATAATATAAAGTTTCCAACCTCATTTAATACCACATTGAGTTTCTTGGAGGCTCAAAAGTATTAACCTGACTTCCGTCGGTAGGCTGAATATAGCAGCAATATTCATGCCAAGTCATGGTATTCCTATAATTATTCACATAATTGTGCACATGGGCATAATAATCAGTTGTACTAGCTACCAAAAGATTTTCAAGGCAAGGGAAGTGACCATAATTCACCTGTAGTTGTGCTGATTGATCATCATGAAAAGTTTGTTGTTCATGAGAATAATCTGACGGATACTGACTTGATGAATATGATGCTCCATAATTATATTCTCCATATTATCATCAGTCCAATTTCCAAAATTTGATTCCATTGGTGCATTATAACCGACTGAACTTTGTTCTGTGATTATGCTCATGGAGCCAAAATTATCAGCAAGATTACCCATAGTTTTTTTCTCCCTTTTTCCTTTAGCTCCATGCCTAGTTTTGCAAGACCCATGGTCCTCATCTTGTGTAGCATGTGTAAAAGTCGCCTCACCGGTGAAAGGACTCAATGGTCTATAATGATCATTGTCATATGAAAAATCATACATTGAAGCATATTATGTACCTCTTTCTCCACCCCCACCCTGAGTCCCTGTTGTTATAGTCCTTTCCCCACTTCTTCCATCATCATCATCATCATCATCATCACCATCATTATCATCATCATCATCATCTTGATTCATTAAATGACATTCGAATCCAGGTGGAGGACCGATGGTTTCATCTGATGAAGAATCTAAGCCAACCTCTTCGGACATCACTTTATCAACATCAATCCCAAATTCTTGAGCATGACTGCTGATCTCAGGATTAGGCTTCATATCACGGCCATCTAAATGTGCAGGCCTAATCCATTGAAAAAGATGATATTCATCTTCATCACCAATTTCAACGGTAACATCAAAAAGATTCAATGGGTCTAGCACTGACATCTCATCTTGTGCAGCTTCCATATCTCTAACTCGTAGTTTCATGTTATAGTAACAATACACAAGATTTTGTAGAGTTCTATGGGCTAATCGATTTCGTTGCTTTGTGTGGATTTAAGCAAATGTGCTCCAATTTCTTTCACAAGTTGAAGATGAAACAGTTTGAAATAATATCTGCATAGCCAATTTACGCAGTATTGGTAGACTTTCCCCGTATAACTCCCACCAATCAACTACATAAAAAAGCAAAGAATATTTTACATTGAATGAATCGTAGTAATAATAATTTTTCAAGCAAAAATAGAGAATTAATCAACTTTGTAATTATATCTATATCAGGTTTCATGGTCGCCCTTGAACTTCGTGCACATGCTTCCCCAAAAGATCTTCTAGCTTCTCTAAACAACATTATCTTTACAAAAAGAAAATTTTATTTAGGAAATTATAAATTTTCAAAATATTTAAACAAAGATGAATTTTATCTCACCTCATTTTCAATTTGATCTTGTCTAATTGACTGAGGATCTAAAACTTGAAAAACTTGATAAATTTTTACTTTGTTATTTCGTGACCATGAACTAAAAGATAAGCCCCAAAACAAATTCATTCAAATATGATGGTGAAGAATGAAAAAAAAAAAAAGAAACTAAAAATTTCAACGCTCCTTAGATTAAGAATGGTGATTTATAAGAAAACTTCAAGAGTTGTGTAAAACTTTTTGTAAAAATATTAGCATATCAAAAAAATATATACAATAATTTACAAAGTGCTATATTTTTTTTCTACTTCCCAAGTTATTATTTAAGTTTAATGTTGCATTAACTAAGTTTTTTCCATTAAGTAATTACAAGTCAAATACACGATGTAATAAAGAGAGATTCCCATTAATATTTTAAGAATAAGAAAAATATCCAAGTGTGGAGCGTTTTTTTTAGTATTTAGGACATCAACTTTGAAATTTACTTAAGTGAATCCTGCAATATAAGAAAGCGATTGAATTTGACACTAAGGCCTGAGCCTTTTGTTTCCACCACAGGCCAAGCAATTTTCCATTTGAGTCGTGCACCTAAGTATTTCAAATTAATTTACCATTTGGACCAGATTACAAAATTAAACTAGACATTTTAACGGATATTTTAAATATCGCAATATATATCGCGGATATATAAATATATCGACGGATATCCGGTGGTTTGAGGACCACCGACAAAATATCGCAGTATCCATATCGATTACGGATATATCGATGTATCGACGGATATTGAATTCCATGTACAGGACAGATTCATATTCTTTAATTCATCTTATTTAAGTTAATGTATCAACTCAACTTGCATGTGCTGAAAATTCGTTATAAGTTGATGTTCTTTATTTCATCTTATTTAATGTACCAACTAAAGTTGCATGTGGTGAGATTGAAGAAGATTTTGAGGCAATTCTTCATATTTACATATCTTGTACATCAAATTACATGTGCTGAGATTGAAGAGGATTTTGCATATTATTTAATGTACCAACCCAACTTGCATGTGCTGAAAATCCGTTATAAGTTAATATTCTTTATTTCATCTTATTTAATGTACCAACTAAAGTTGCATGTGGTGAGATTGAAGAAGATCTTGAGGTAATTCATCATATTTGCATTTCTTGTACAAAGACGTGCATGTGCCGAGATTGAAGAAGATTTTCCATCTCTTGTTGACCTTTAAGTACAAATAAAAAATAAAAAAGATATGAAACTAAGGAACAAAGTCTTTAATTCATTTAGGACATGTACAATAGAAAAAATAAAGTTGAAAAATTTTTAAGCAAAAAAGTATGGAACGAAATCGTGGGAAAAGAAGAAAGTCCGGATAGAAAGAGGAAAGAGAGAAATACGAAGCCATACATAGAGGCTACGTGTATTTTGTACAAAAATCTTCGCCCTTATATATTTTTGAATGAATTCAGAAAGGAAGCCATTTTTGATAAACCTTCTAGAGATTCTTGTAAGACTTTAAATTAAAAGTGCCAAAGGGAATTTTTAATAATCCTTTTATTAATTATATATATATATGTATAGTTATTATATGAATAATGAAATCTTACCGGGCTTAAGGATATTACTTGTGATTCAGTTGCCATTATGGGCCTTGAAACTCATTTTTTATAAACCTTACCAGAGACTTTTTAAGACTTTAATTAAAAGTACCAAAGAAAACTTTTTAATAATGCTTTTGTTAATAATTTATTATTATTATTATTATATAAAAAATTCCTTACCGGGATTAAGGGTATCAAATGGGGTTAGTTGCCATTGTGGTGCCCATAGATAAAAGAAGAATTTTTTTAAAAAAACAGTAAAAGCAAAGCCGAAAGATGTTAGCAAGAGTCAATGGAGTGTCAAAGGCAAATAGAAAATTGTACAGAGAAGGAAAAACCAAAGGCAAAAGGACTTTTTAATTAAAAAAAGGATAGTCTGCGTTTGAGGGCAAGGTATTTGCGATAACTCAGCTTAAGTACCTCTAAAAAAAAAATATTAATCATCAAAATTCTAAAAAAATAAACAATGAAATATAGCATGCATATTAATACACACAGATAGGAGAGACGAAGACAAATGAAGTAATAGTTCGCCAACTCAAAACAACTGAACCTGAAAAGAAAAAAATAGTAACGACAATTTAAGCATCTCGATTTACTTTTATAGTTATAACAAATTATGTTTTAATGGTAATAGTAATATTAAATTAAATCTTCTCATCAAATTAGCATCTATAATTGTCCAATAATAGGTTCTGGTTTATAGGTATAACCTCCATTGTAATTGTCCGAGATAGTTCATGATTTATGGAAGTAGTCGCCATAATTGTCCAACGCCATGCCATGGTATTTGATTAACAATACATGGTAAAGTGTCATAAAAGCTAATATGTATTCTGGATGAAGGTATTGGTTTTTAAAAGTGGGAAACAATTTGTCAATGACATGGTTACTGCTCTCATGCCTTTAAAAGGGGAAAACAATCTGGCAATGTCATGGTAATTCAATAGGAAAATTGCACAGAACATGGTAACTTAATAGTTGAGTTGGAGAAAAACATGATTCGAAGATGGTGTAGAAGAAAGAATCATTAACGTAATGCTCTTAGTGAAGGAACAAATAAATAGAAATAGAGAGTTCAAACTTGGCTTCTTTGACAAGTAACAAACTCACCAACAACCCACCAAAATACTTTAAATAAACGTATTTCATGAACAGCATCAACTTGCATGGGTTTGCATTCAAGAAAATCTTAAGGGCAGATTTGCATATATTACGTATCTTGGATAAATTGTGTTGACCTTGCATCGAAGAAAAGCTTAAGACCAGATTCGGATATCTTCTACATCAACTTGTATGTGCCTTGAAGAAGATTTTGGATATCTTGTGTTGATGTTTAAGTACAAAATAATAATAAATAAAAAGAGATATGAAATTAAGTGAGATAGTCCAAGAGAGTCGGATACAAACAGAAAAGAGAGAGATATGAAGGAATGTATGGATGCGACGTGGCAATAAACGGTGGCTTCTACAGTCAGCTAGCTTTACCATGTGCTGACAATCAGCTGCATTTGATAAGAATCATTGGATAAGATTAGATTGAACATCAACAGCTAGATCAAGTGGAAGGGAGGTAAGTGGGAGTAATTTTGTCTGGAGGAATTGGTAACCAGATGAGCAACCGGTTACGTTGCTTTTTGAATTTGGTGGTATTGAGACCATAACCCACGTGCTCAGCTGCTGACATGACTGGACAGAGGAGAATAAAGTTGTAATTTGCACGTTGGACAAGCAAAGTGTCCAGAAGAAAAAATCTCCATGGCTTCTTTGAGTAGACTAAATTGTTCTTCTGCATTTTTAAACTTTTGACTGGTTTATGGAGGAGGCAGCAATCGTAATCTTTTTACTCATTGATGGGTGGGAGAAATATTGTAGCGTTCTGAGCTCACAGAAAAAGGTGAAAGCGGTTGGAAAATAAAAAAAAAAGGGCTCGGAAATTGTAAAACATTTGAAGAACAAATTCTCAAAAGAAAGTTGGAAGATGGATGAAAAGAAGAAAAAGTGTAAAATAAAGGGAAATGGGAAGAAAAGTAAATGTGAGGTAAGAACATGTAAGTTATTCATTTTAATTGATTTTTAATATTATTAAACCAATAATTATCTTAAGTTTAATCTTAAAAAATATTATCCATTTTAATTACAAGGTATTACTATAAATCCCATAAAAAAGTTTTATTTCTGACTCCAAAAGTTCAAAATTTTTTAATTATATATTGATACTAAGATAATTAATTTTAACAAATGTCATGGAATAAAATAAATTATGTGAATTCCATATAAAATGCTCAATCATGTCTTAACTCTTTTAGCCTAATATAAAAATTTTTACAACTCCTATAAGCCTAATATAAATTAATGGTCAACTAACCATTTTTTGTTTTGATCCAAATTCATTATAGCCACAAATTAAATTGCCAAACCCTTATGAATTAGGTGGTGTAAGGATTCCAAAGTTGTTCCATTTTAATTAGCCCATTTTTCGGTTATGGCCCATTTTTCATCACGGTTAAATCGGCTCATTTTTTTGTTTGCCCTATTTTTTTGTTTGGCCCATTTTTCATAAAACCCAACTAAGTTTTTCAACTATTATGAAATAACTAATGTCAACCTTTCCAAAAGTTTATCCATTGCAATTGGTCCATTTTTTGGTTTGACCCCTTTTACGCTTTGACCCATTTTTCATAAAAGCCGATTAAGTTGTACAACTCTTATGAATTTACCAATGTAAAATATTCCAAAATTCCTACATTGTAATTCAAATCTTCTTTGGGACTTCTGACCCCATTAAACTTTAAATGACCCATGTAGTACTTAACAAGTCTAAACCTATACTCCACTTGCCCAAACCCAAAATAACATAAATTTTAATCTCTTTTTATCTTTTCTCCAAATTACTCATATACGAATTTAATTCATAATACAACTTTCTATTTTTTAATTACACATTACAATTCATCATCTTTATTTTTCTTGTACATATTAATCATTTCAATTTTAACATTTTCATCATATTTTCTTCTTACTTTTTTTCTTGAAAATGTTCCTTACTTAACTTTCATTTATTATTTTTATATAACTATTCACTGCAAAAATCTATTGACTTTGAAATATGTTGAACATTTCATTTTACTCGTCTTCTATGCACGTTTTATTTACAAATAGTGCAAGTGGGTAGTTTGGTTGCCATGATCCAACACATCAGAGGGAAAAAAGATTACAAAACTTCCAACCCCAAAATGCTTCAATTGTTGCTTGAACAATGTGTCTACTAGCTTATTATTAATTAATAATGAACCCTTATGCCTTATTAATCCATGCCTTCTTATCGTCTTTCAAGAGATTATATTAATAATATCATGTTCGTATATATTCAGCTCAAAATGTTTAAGCTTTTTTCTACACATAAACCTTGAAGCCTCAACATCCATAGCAAACTCATCACTAAAAAAAAAATTTCAATTTTAAACTTTTTTCCAACATTCACCTCAAAGTACAATACTCAATCGGTATTCTACTTTGTAAATATATTCACCAGTGTCCACAAATTTTTAACTTTAGTTACAAATATATTTAAATTTAAAACCAAATTATTACCTTTTGCATTCATAATCTCCACATTTTGCTTACTCAATCGGTAAATTTAATGGCTTACTCCACAAATGAAATGCCATAATTCTTAAATGTAGATCTTCAACTAGAAATTTACAATAATTCAATAGCCACATCTATTATCTCCGCTTACATTTAAACGATGTCCAAACACATTCCCATAATATATAACCAAATTTAATGCATGTCTCCAAGTATATTCTCTGGTCCAATCTTTAAATCTCTTAGGACAATAGTCTTACGAATTTTTGTCAATAAACTTGATAATGCCATAGTGTTTACTCATTTCTCTTTCACACACACATTTCAAGATCTAGATATATTTTTTTATTCAAATTAAGGGTTTATTTGGGTTAACCCATATTTAGAAAAACAGGTGAAAAAGTGAGATCCAAACAGAAAAAATTTATAATTTTTCTTTTTCTTTTGAAAAGCCAGAAGACGGGATTATTTTTGAGTCATCAAAAGTGCATCAGATGAGATCTGCAATAATGAAGACAAACCTCCATCATTACATAGCACAAAAAGATAGCATGCACCGGATGCAGATAAACGAAAACCCACATTCCTTAATGCAAATGAATGCTAATCTTCTCTAGTCATCTGAGAGATTTGAAATTTAAATCAATCGAAATTTAATGTTTCAGTCCCCAAATGTATTATATATTTTAGAAATTAGGCATATTTCTAAATTTTATTATACATACTCCATCTCATTACGAAATTAATATTTGTGTAGTTATTCTCCTTTAATTGAATATCATAAAGTCTAAATAGAACCTCATAATTTCCACATCATAATCTCCAAATAGAGTCCAATGATCTCTAAATTGAATTTTCAAACCCCTAAGTGAAATACCATTTTTTTGAATTTTCATGATCCTCAATTGATTTAATTGATCTTCAAATACATTCTCACAATCTCCAAATGGATAGTCATGATCTCCAAATATATTGACATGATCGCAAAATACATTCCCATGATCTCCAAATAAGAACATACTCATAAAGCCAGTAGAAAGCCTATGTGGCAACCTTTGACATTTTCTTCTCCATTGTAAGGCACAAAAAAAAAAGTAAATAAAATTATAAGAACGAAAAGTAATAACAAACACAAGAATCACATTAACAACACAACCAATCTCAAATGTAACTATATACCCATTAGCCAATATAAAAAGAAAAAATTTACTAATATAATTTTCATACATGTTGATACATGTTTCATTAAAATATGATTATTTAACTTAATCAAAACTTTATCATTAGTTAATATATAAATATATATATTTATACACACATATATCACTAAGGTTATGTGTATATATTTGATTTACCTATATGTCTCTTTCAAATGTGATCAATCATTAGTATATACGTACTTTCATTAGTTTTAATTTCAGTCAAATAATTCTGAGCTCCATAAAGTACACACCTTTAAATTCTTAACTCTATTCAATATCCATATTACAATCTTTATAATATACTCAATGCATAAACTAAATACTATAAACCTCTCCACTCAGTTATTGATTATTAAGATTAAACATGTACTCAATACTCAAATTAATATTTGTCTTTTTATAAAATCAATCCACCATCTTCACTTTCTTTCAATCATTATACTAAAAATCACATATTATAATTTAGTAGTCTACTAACTTCCGAAAATAATTTATAATATATAAATTATGATCAATCTATTATGTTAAATTTCGAATGAATATCATATTTAAACTATATATATAACTTTATATTCAAGTTTAAATCACTTAAACTGTAATTCTCTTTCCACATTTCAAGATCTACATATATTTGACATTTGCTTAACTATCATACTAAAATCATAGGAATTAATCCAATCTATTAAGTTTATTATGTCGTACAATTATAAGCTCATTTGATTTTGACAGGTCAAATATAGAATGTAAGTATAAGTATAAAGGAATCTGAATGTGATCTGACTATAATTCTTTATTTTTTAAAAGTTAGATATTTAATACCATGATCTCAATTTATCATATTGACTCCAAAACCACGCTCAAACTCAACTTTTTGTAATTTTTCTGGTTATTATGTTCGAATTTTCAATTTTGATTATCATTTTATCTCCATCAATAATGTTTTTATAATTGATCACAATAATGATATAAAATGTCAACTACATCTGTGTAAATTTTATAATTATTAGACCCAAATTATTCAAGTCTTCAAACAATATTTCTCTTTAATCATATACATTACTTAATAAAATAATCTCATAATCATATACACGACTTGATAAAATTACATACTGTCTCTGGTTTCTACGTTAACTCCTAATTGATTTTTAATATTATTAAGCCAATAATTATCTTAAGTTTAATCTTCAAAAATAGGCTAAATGCTCAATTTGGGGCCTAATCTTTCAAAATTAGTTCAATTTAGGGCCTAAAAATATAATTCGAACAAATTGGAACTCATACTTAGTAAATTGTGACAAATTGAACACATTAGTAGTTAATTCTAGTGTGCAACATACATATAAATTGAAAAGTACATGAAAATTTTATTTTATGCCACGTGTATTGAATTTATTTTGATTAATATTGTTTGATTTTTAATTAATTTTACGACTTTTTTTTTCAATCAAAATTAATGCATATATATGAGAAGCATTGATTTTCATATAGGAATGGGTTCAATTTGTCACAATTTATTAAGCATGGATTCCAATTTGTTCGAATTGTGTTTTTAGGCCCTAAATTGAGCCAATTTTAAAAGATTAGGCCCCAAATTGAGCATGTAGCCTCAAAAATATTATCCATTTGATTTACAAAGTATCACTATAAATCCAATAAAATTTTTTTTTTTGTAACTCCAAAAGTTTAAATTTTTGTAAGTATATATTGATACTAAGATAATTATTTTTAACAAATGTGATGAAATAAAATAAATTTTGTGAATTGCATATAAAATTAAAAATCGTGTCTTAACTCTTTTAATTACATAAATAAATGACCAACAAAATATATATTAGCAAAACAGAGAAATTTTTCCATTTCTTACAAAGAAAATTATAGCTGAGGAGTGTTTTTTCTTTTTCTAAAAAATAATAATAAATAAAATTAAATAATATATTTAATAAATATATTTTGATTCTTTATGTGTGAAAATGAGAGTAATTTTATCTTCTAAATTTATGTATAGTCAGAGTAATTTTATTTTTTCATTTTCTTTCATTATATTTTTTATTCTAAAATTTATTTCATTTTCAGACTAAAAGTTAGACTAATTGTAATTTTACCGTTTTCAAAATAATAAAACTACTAGTATTAACTTGACAAAAAGAAAAAAGTTTTTAACTTTTGACTTGACAAAAAACTGTTAAACAATTCTATTAGGTTAAACTATAAAAAATCTCACAATTTTTTGTCAAAGATATTTTTGATTTATATTTATTAAATATATTATCTAACAAGACTATATATAGGACTGTTGACCTGACAAAAAGCCGGCTACCATGACTTGTTATTAGAGGTGTCAAATGGGCGGGTTGGGCGGGTTACGGGTTCGGGTCAATCGGATCGGGTTAATTTGACCCCAAAAAAATTTTGGGTCACACGGGTTTCGGGTCATTTGGGTTCGGGTCACACGGGTTTCGGGTTATTTGAGCTCGGGTTTTTCGGGTTTGGACCTCGGGTCATTCGGGTTTCGGGTCGTTCAAACCCGGGTTTTTCGGGTTTGACCCATGGGTCATTTGATTTTGGGTTTTTCAAATTTGTTCATTGATTCATTTTGACATGAGTCATGGGTGTAGTTCGGGTTTTTAGGTTAATTCATAAATTATTTTCATTTGAATTTTCAATTATTTATTTAAAAAAATTAAAATTTATAAGTTAACTCTTCAATAATATATCAAGTAATCAACTAATCTAAATCAAGCAATTATTTATTGTCATCTGCTAGCACGAGTCTTCATGCACATAAATTACATACCATTAAACTTGTAATTTATAAATCTTAATTATTAAGTAACAAATTAATAAGTAACTCTTCAATCTTCAATTCTTTATGTTTTTTCTTTCCACTCTTCACTTTCTATTTCTAATTCAACAGTAAACTTTAATTTTATTAAGTTGAATCAAAATAAGTAAGTAATCAAAATAAGTAAGTAATTAAAACAAATAAAACTATGCATTACTGCTTTTTAATACTATTTATACAACATATTAACACATATATAAATGATAAAATCAAATTAAAGTATTAAATCTATAAATATATTGGGATTATATCAACTTATAATTTATGAGACATGTCTCGTGTAACATGTCATACGTTATATATGATAAGAATTAAATAGATTTTTTCAAATATAAATTATCTATCATTCTATCTCTTATTAGAAGTATAATATAATAAGAGATATTTTAAAGTATAACTTATAATTTATAAATTGTAAGACAAAGATTAAAATTTAAGAATATGAAATATGTTTTTTATTTCAATTTAATAAGACATTTATTTTTATTTTTATTTTTTAACAAATTTATTAAATAAATTTAATAATATCTAAGAATGAGAAGGTAATATATTACTTAAATAGGTTTTCGGGTTATTTCGGGTTAGCCTCTCGGGTTAAACGGGTTTCGGATCAAACAGGTTTCGGGTTAATCGGGTTTCGGGTCAATCGGGTTTCGGATCGGTCGGGTTCGGGTCGTTTACTTTTTTTGGTCAAATCGGGTTGGGTTAGTTTCGGATTCGGGCGGGTTGGGCGGGTTTCTCGGGTCGGGTCAGCTTTTGCCACCTCTACTTGTTATCAAACTAAATAAATTAAAACTTTTGTATAATAAATGGCCAATGAAACCGGTTACTTATAACTTACTTGCAGCTTATGTTTAACCCGCTGATTGGAGTCATCACCGCAATAAACCCATAAGAATACATCAAGCAGCATTTCGACGTCCTTTTCTATTTTTGAATGAATATTTTTAAACCGAAATTCTAGCAAGTAGCGGTAATGACCGTTGACTGGGCACTTTAGTCACTCTCTCTCTGACATTTTGTCGCACAATGACTATGCTTGACTTGAGATGAGATGAGAGTCAATAGGCCGCAACTCTCGACGTTTAAGTACTGAGCGGATGGGCGGCTCTTAGTTATAGAACCTCACAAATCATGACGAGACGACAACCGAATTGGAGAAGTGGAAGAGAAGGGAGAAGGAAAGCCGCAGTCGGCAGTCGGCAGTCGGCGATGGAGATAAGGGAGATTGATAGAGAGAGGATGAAGCCTGAGCCCTGATCTGAAGGCCGAAGGGATGCAGTTCTAATTTTTGAAAGAAAAAAATACACCAACAGCAAAACTACATCGTTTTAGTTGTAGTGTGAACTATAAAAGAGGAGAAGACAGAATGGGCTGCTTGCTTAGCACAACTGATATTCGATTTCTCAGCCACTTGGCCACCAGAGAGAATGCAAAAGAGACCAAAATTGGCATCCATTTTTTAATTTCACATGTAGGATGGATGCCTGCCTTCATCCACAAGGAAGGTTTAACGGGCAACTTTACATTCCAAAATAAAAAACTCAAAAAACCCAAGATGATTTTGCTTCAACCATAGAAATGATATTCTCTACATACAGCCGACAGCAAGGAATCCCCACCTACAATCCTCACTAACCTACAAGAGTTCTAAGTTGTAGAGGGGCATGTAACTTATACTAGTTATACACAACGCCAAAAATGTAAAATGTCACACTCGTCTCTATACCCACTCTTCATCTTTTCCTCTTCGCTCCGGCCCCTGAACCACGCCCACTTTTCCTTTCAGCAGATACCTTAGCACCCTTACCACCTCTTCCTCTACCAGCTGATGCCTTCTTGGCACTTGAATTCCCCGTCCCTTTCAACTCCATTTGCACTTCAATTCCTACCAAAAAAAAGAAAAAGGCAAAATGTTTTTAACTGGTACATTTGGAACAAAAACATTGAATAATCACTTTGTGGTTCGAAAATAAAAGGATGAGATAACAGCAGCAACCTTTGGAATTCAGACTCTGAAGTTCTGCCTGCAGCTTCTCACCATTATTAGTGCCTTCTGTTGCACCAAAAGATAAGGAATAACATGATTATCAAACCAACAGTGCATAAGAAGATATTTATCTACAAATTTAACAACCAGAAAACTATTGCATGTTTCCATGTTCCTTATCGTTTCTAGGACAAAATTTAGATTTTTTTTTTCTCTCTCTCCCTTTGCTTCCATATTATTTTGTGTTTCATATACCACAGAAGGCATCGAAAGAAACCACAATTTATTAAAGCTTAGAACTTCAAAATGAACTTGTCATGTTTATACCTGGGACGGGGTTTACAAAACTTCACTTGAGATCTCAAGTCCACACTATAGGTGTGAGGAGAAAAGGCTCTGATGGGGTTTATGGCATGCAAAAGGTAAAGTGCAACTGAACAGAATCACTTTCAATATTGCAATCTCAAGTTAGAAGGTAACAAGGTTATGAGATGAAAACAGCTACCCCCCATTGTACACTCGACGCCTAGTGGACTTCCATATAGATTACTGATAAAAAATAAACTCACATCAGACAAGAATATCTACACCCCAAGTATTAAACATTTTTCTTCCTCATTAATGCAAATAGCATCACAATTTATCCTGAACTGATCCAATAGGAAATCCTGGGTACTTGTCCACCGTATGGATTTTCAATGACTGGACAGAAAGTACAACAAATACTTCCCTGCCACTTTAATAGGTTCAAAATGCATGCATATTTCTATTTTTATGTTTTTATTGTGTTGATGAGTTATTCTTTTCCTTAGTGTCAGACAGCAGAGACCTCTAGCAAGGTTCTGTCAGGTCAAAAAAGCATAAAAACAAGTATCATATCAATTTTGCTAAGCAGATAAAAGATGGGAAATACACAAGTGCAGTGCAGAACAGCAATGATAAAGGAATTCAATCAGTGTCAAAATTTAAATTAAATTATTACCCAAGTCCTCTGTGTCTGAAGAGTTTTCTTCACTTTCTGGCAATGTGTCACCGTTCTCCTCACCCAACACATCATCTAACGGTTCTAGAATTGCAGCAATCCGCTTCTTAGGGGCCTTTTTTATCCCAGGAAGAGTAACTAAATCCGCAGCTCGTATAATTCGTGTCTTGCTCCCTTCATTGTATGCTTTTGTAAGAGCAGCTTTGACAGCTGGCAGAATGCCTTCCAGCGGATTTGGATGTCCCTAAGCACAAATTATTCAAAAAAGGGGTACATTGGAAACACAACATGAAAAAAACAAAACAAAACAAAACAAAGAAATCTACATATGCCATACAGAAGACAGAAGACAGCAAAAGGAGTACCTGGAATTTAGATAACTCAACAACAGTATCAAAATCCACCTGGCTTATTGAGTACGCATTCATAAATTCCACAACCTGCTTAACAGCTTCATCCTGGTCCATGTCGGAGAAAATTAAAATGCTTTAATAACAATACCCCACACACAAATCACCTATAAGTCAGAAAGGCCAAGTGCAAACACATCCAGAGTTTGTATGCACATACAGGCACTATGATAAATGGAAGAATAGAAATAAAATATATGAAAAAAATAATATACGAAAACAGGGTAACAGGAGAGAGAAAGGTAAAAAAAGAATAAGAGAATAAATGCTTCAGCCCACAAAACAGGCATTGAGAAACAAAAGCGGTGAGTAAATGTGAGACAGACAAGGGTTTTGATCAATTAAAATTGAGACAGTAATAGATACAGATCAAAAGATGAAGAGCATTAAACACAACCCCTACCCACTAAGCGTCCCCCGAACACACACATCCAAAAATGAAAGGAGCCAATGAAATGGGTGGAGACAGAGTAACATAAGCATGGGAACACACACATCCAAAAATGAAAGGAGCCAATGAAATGGGTGGAGACAGAGTAACATAAGCATGGGAACACACACATCCAAAAATGAAAGGAGCCAATGAAATGGGTGGAGACAGAGTAACATAAGCATGGGAAGAATTATCTCATCTTTCCTTTAAAAGGAATGACAACCACCGAAGAACCAAGAGCAGATGATTTGTTATTATATATTTCAGAAAGGCACAGTGAAAATAACACCAGCTTACAGCCTGCTAAAAATATGGACATGGAATGAATTAGGTTATAAGAACCACTGATCAAAACAACCTAGTCTTACATCTCTATTCACTTGAGCAAAGTTACAGAAGGCAAGTATATTAATACACTGCACCTCAGATATGAGGGCCTTTTGATGACACAATAACTTGCAACAACAAATAAGGCCTGCCCTGGGTCACACAACACACTCCCAAGTAAAATATATATTAATGAGAATATAAGTTCCAAACCTTAGGCATCTCCCGAAGCGGATTGGTCAATTGTTTCAGAAGGAGAGTAAGATATTCAAGTCGAAGAGTCTCTCTGTATCATTTACAACACAAGACTATTATGCAACTTATAAAGGATGAATTAATACGGATGAGGAAATCACAATGAAAATAAATGTTGTAATTGAGGAAACAACAGAAATGCCAAGAGAGCTGGAACAATATATCATTTTCTTTAGCTATCATCCTATCATTCTTCTCAATCAGCAAAACAACTTTTATCTAGGCTGTGGCCCTGACACAACCATGCAACAATAAATATGCACCGACATGAGTACGCGCATAAAAGAATGCAAACACATGCAAATGAATGCAAAATGAGCTCTTCACTTCTCACTTTCAATCTCTCTGGAAACCATAAGCTTCAGAGATTGATAGGAAATGCAGAAAGTATAAATTAATCTAAATAGTAACAGTGTAGATCTTAGAACAAAACAAGATGGCTTAATACACAAATTAGCTCTTCAACTTGTACAATGGTGTCGTTTTGGCCCTCATTCTTTTATTTTGGTATTTTTGGCCCCTATACTTTTATTTTGAAACTCAGTTGGCCCTTCTTTTAATGGACATTGGTCACATGACCAACGATTCTGTTAACCCATCAAACGGTGTTGACGTGACAAACACATGTATTGCCACATTATCTGAAAAAATATTAAAAATAGAAATGTCTGAAAAGTCTTAAAAATAGAATATTTAAATTTTAATCAAAGAAAAAAAAAATCTTCTTTTCTTCTAATTTTCTCCACTTTATCTTTCTAATATCCTTCTTCTCTCTGCTCCCTTCACCCCTCTCAGCCTCTCAGTAAAATCCCCAATCCCCAACTGGAATTTTTTTTTTGATTTAGCCTATCCATGCGGATTTTTATTATTTCCACCACATATTTCTTCTTGAGAAGTTCTTCGAAAGTCTCTTATTTTGCTTCTTAGTGAGATCCACAGCAACTGAAGTGACCCTTGAAATTAAGTTTTGGCTGTACATAGCAACACCCAGCACACACATGACATCTAAAGAACATAGTAATGGGTAACTCATTTACAGCCTTGAATTGGGAAATTATTTGCTTCCTCTTTGACTTCCATGTGAAGGACCCAAGGTTGGGTTGTGAAATTCGGTTTCTTTGGATGCCCGAAACTGGAATTTTTATTACTTTCAAGTTTCACCACATAATTCTTCTTGAAAGAAAAATTTTGGAAAACAATGAGCAGTTTTTTCCCCTTTTTTTTTTTTTGAAAAGCAAGTGCTTTAGTCAAATAGACTTTACCTTTGGATAAGTATATTGACAATCCCAACGGTAGAAATGGAGATTAAGGAGAGAAGATCAACAACATAGCTGAAAATAGGTTTGATCCATCAGCGAAGGAAGGAGATCGGAGAGTTTGAAGGTTTCCGATTTTCTTGGATTTAAGAGGAAAAGAGGAAGTTTTGAAGAGAACTAAGGTTAAAAACGTGTTTAGGAGGTAGAAAATAGGTGATCTGGAAAGTTTGGGCGAAATCCAACAAGATTAGCAGCAGCCCGTGGCGGCCTGAGGCGGTGATCTCGTCGACAACTGGGTTGCAGGGAGGGAGAGGGAGAGATAAAGAATGAAGAGAGGATTAGAGAGAGAGTACGATGAAAGTTAAAATAAAAAAAAACAACAAAAACCAAAAAAAAACAAAATAATATTTTATTTTATTTTATTAAAAATAAAAATAAAATTTCTGCTTTTTTTTTTAACTTTTTTGTGGGATCACAAATTTGATGTGGCAACATGTGGTGTTGCCACGTTAACACCTTACCGGAATATACTAACCCATTAACGGCATCATTGGTCACATGACCTCACGTGACCAACGTCCATTAACAGAAGGGCCAACTCAGTTTCAAAATAAAAGTATAGGGGCCAAAAAATTCCAAAACAAAAGAATGAGGGGCAAAATGACACCTTTGTATAAGTTGAAGGGTTAATTTGTGTATTAAGCCAAAACAAAACTGATGACAATAATACCAATCAGTTTTGTTTCTTTCAAATAATTGGCACATTAAGATTATTTAAGGCCTTTTGCCAAATGAGTATGTCAACATATTGGTATCTATCACAGCTGTTTAATGTTTATCTAAAACTCATTAAGCTAGCACATAAAATGGATGACATGTATCTACATCAGCATTTCATAGCATATCGGAGCATGCTAACAGCTACATTAGTCTTCAGTATTGGGCACTATGCTTCAGTTAGTTTATCTGTCAAAATTGCCTATAGATATGCAACAAATGATGTGATAAGAAAAGCAGGTCTCAGACGCATTGCTACTTTATCATTTTCCAAGGATCAAGTCCTGGATTTCGGCAAGGGACATGAATGATAAATTTGAGTGATGCTTACATGCTTTCAATAATCTGCTGCATGCAGAGACCTCAAAATGTTTACAAATATATATATGATGGAAAGCTTATAAAACAGAAGTACGACTTACCTTCCTGAACTAGATTCACGAGAAGCAAGAATATGAACACGCAAATCCTCCAAAAGCCTATAATTTTTACTCATGGTTGACCTCTTCCCTAGCCACCCACCAAATCTATTAAAATTCCGTTCTCCCTGCAGAGATGAAGGCAGCCTCCATTTTAGGACATATCCAAATTTCATTTTGAAACTAATATTATCATTTTAAGCAAAAGCAAATTCACAAACCAAGCTTCAAAAAGGTCCCCCCCCCCCCCCCCAACAACCAAAACCCCCTCCTCCTCCTCTCTCTCTCTCTCCCTCTCCCCTCTCTTTTTAACAGGAGAATTGAGACTCGCTTCTCCAAAGGCAGAACTCCATTGCCCTCAATGGCGATGCAATTGTCTCCCATCTTCAATTCTCATAATTGTGATTGATTGGTTTTACGACAGGGGCATTACAGTTTTCAACATTACTATTTCCCTTAATTTTTTTTAAACTTGATTGTTTTCCGAGGTAACGTTCTAGTGCATGTAGAGCATGAGGTTTCTTTTTTAAGGGGTGATAGAATAGAGACAAATGTATGTAATTATTTTGGTCTTGGTTGTCAATTCCAAGGGTATAATTGGTCAGTTTAGGTCATTTTATAAGAAGGTTTTTAAGCAACCATAATTGAGTATAAGATGGCTCCGAAAAGAAAAGAATAAACACACACCATCATTCAATTTAGGAAATGAACTCCAAATGAACTCCATTCGATAAAAAAAGAGTACAAGGATTCAAATTAAACTCAATGGACCATAAGGGTGCATATCACCTACAATTTTTGCACTCAAATTGTCCAATCACAATCACAAATTACATGGGTCTACAAACATTATATAGAGTCAATACTTATATGTGGTGGAACCCTACATTTTTGTTGCGATCAGATAATGGTAGAATCGTTGAGAAAATAATTTCTGTTCAACTGAATAGTCTAACAAGGTTGGAAGATTTATTTAGCATTTTGTGAGGCAGAATCAAGGACTGAGTTCCAATAAGAAAACAAGATAAAGCCGGGTAACCATATAAATCATCAGAGGATAAAGAAAGAACTACCCAAGATCAGGCTTCTAGGAAAAGCATAGCATATTTTGGATCGAAAAATTATGTATGCATAGAAAATGAAGGCTACAAAAGTGTCCATATGGTACTTGTCCACCTTGAAGAAGCATAGGGTAAGAAGTTTATTTTGAATCTTTTAATAAGAGCTAAAGAACTAAACTAACGGAAACAATTAAACAAATGCATGAAGAAGTTATAACAAGAATTGAGAAACCTTAATCATAATAGTCATTACCTGTTCAAGTGTCTCCCTTTTTCCATGTAATAATGCAGCACTGATTAAACAAAACAATATTGGAAAAAGTCACTCAGAGCAAAATAAAAAAATTTTAAAGAGTTGTTGATAGTTTAAGGCCTGAAATAATTATATATACATACGGAATGATAGATGATGATAGGGAACCAGTCTGCGAGAGCTGCCACTGTTGATATTTTCGAACCTGCACATTGATTATATCACCATCACCTATTGACTCAGCAGCTCGAGCAATCAAGTTCATATGTTTCACCCCACCATCATCTTTAACGACTGAACTTGGCCTATAATTGATATAATTTTCCTGCCATGTAATAAAAACTAGTCACACCCGGAACAACAATGAACAATTGGTTGTGACGAGTGCAACTGAGCAACATGTAACCTTTGCCCATCAAATATGCAAGTATCCAACAATAGAAGATGATGATTTAGACAAAACAAAGCATAGAAACAAATCATCAAATAAGTGCAGGAAAAAGCACACAATTGCACTAGCATAAAATATAAGAGCCCATGCAACTTTCAAGCTAAGGACTTCTAAATTCTAATATTCAGCTGTTTGGATGCCTTAGCAACATAGTTCCCACAATGCAAAGGAATACTTACAAATCCAAACATTATGCATAACTTAGAAAGCGCCTTTGAAAGGGAACCAACTAAAATGGACAAAACACCTTCCAATTATATAAATCGACAACTTATGAACAATACCGCCTTCCATGATGACAGTTTCAGTATTTATGTGGTGTTTATGGTCGGGACAAACTCCACCTACTAAATCTAAAACCATAAAAAGGAATGATAGAAAAGCCAAATTTCCAGACAAACTATTGTACCCTTAATTAATTTACTACACTTCCATTTTTCTACAATTTTCATTGATTCAGTGAGTCCCAAAATCATAGACAAAATCTTGTTTCAGGTTTCTCAGAAGAATATAAATAATTTAATAACTGCATCCAAGAAGAGAGAGAAGCAAGAACAAGAATAACCTGAATGATAAGTGGAACCAGATCAGGATCACTCATGCTGAGGTTAATTCGCTCATCCATTCTCAACTTTCCCCCATTAAATCCAAACAGCCTACAGTGACAACATATTCAAATGGGGGACATGGGGAGGGGGGAAGGGGTTAGTACCTGATGACACATCCATTACAATAAACTAGAGGCAACATTCAAATTACCATTAAGTATGCAAGCAAATTGAACATTTACAAATGCCTAGTTATCAGGAACTTCGAGATTAACAAGAGAAAAGCCTAATTAGATTGAATACAACGCATCTCAAAGATTGACCATTACAAACATAAAAAATCCCAAAACCTTAATAAATAATGCTTGATACAGTAATATCCAACATAATGAGGCATAGTTCTGATGCACCAAAACACTATACTGAAGCTCATCAGAAAAAGATGGATTATTCTTTTAAAGAACTTTTACACTTAATAAAGTGGAATTTGCACTTATCGAAACCATTGAATAATTGGAAATACAAGGAAAGGGGGAGAGAGGAATATTAAGGGAACCCACACCCCCCTCCCTCCTCCTCCTCTTACCACCCAAGATAGAATAGTCAATGATACAGTAAAATAGTAGCAAATGATAACATGTTGCTCCTCCCACGTGATAAAACAAAAGGAAAGAGAGAGAGTGCCCAGAGTGAATTGCCAAGACAATACTAATAATATTGGTAACAAAGACATTCAGAAAAGCATCTGCAGGAAACATCAATCCAACAGCAACACTAAGCAAAACTTATAATGTCATAAGTCATACTTATCAACAGCCGTGAAGGGAGATATATCTTCATCCTTGGAACTGCTAAGAAGGCGCTGCCTTATGTCATCATACTGAATGACTGACATGGACAGACTCATGTACTGCAACTGATTTAGGGCCATGCGCATATCTCCATTCACTCTTTCTGCAAGTTCCTCAAGAGCAATCTGGAACAACATTTTTTTATTGTGGGAGGGATTGGGGAAGTGGAGAAAAGGGTGGAGGGAGAAGATATTAGTTGACATCAATAAAAAGCATTGTCCAGGTTCTATAAGTAAATTAATCCAACTCAAAGGAAAAAAAAAATCCACTTAATTAGCTTAAATTTTCTCCATAAATTTAGTAGATGGCGAATGATCTCATCAACAGAGAAAAGAAGAAAGAGAGCAAGAGGGACAGAGAGAGAGAGAGAGAGAGAGAGAGAGAGCTTAAGAGTTCAACAAGCAAGAATAGACCAGGTCCATTCCCAGATCATGACTGAATCAAAATATAAACTACACATTTCATACAAATTTTACCTCATTAACTTGAAGACCTTCTGCTTTTGCAACTTGCATCAACCTCTTGGCCATCTGTCATGGACAGAGTTAAGTGTTAGAAACTGGCATCGTAATATTATTCTCAGAGGTAAGAGGAAGAAGCAGAATCCAGCGGGATGGAAATGAAACTCCATACTAACTGCAGATTTATTTATTTATCTTTGCGTTGGGGGAATTGGATCCAATATACTACAAAATAGAGCTATAAACAACACTGTTTTTTAAATGAAAGGTAGTTTTTTTTGTCACAAAGAGTTATAAAAAACCATTGTTTTATGGGTTTATGTTGAAACTAAAAATTAAAAAGAAACAGCCATAAAAGCCCAAAAGAAAAAACTAAAAGTATTTCATACCTGTTGTTTTGTGGGTTTACGGAAACTGAGAAGCAAGCAATAGTTCACAAGACTCTTCAGCTTCTGACTGTAGCGATCATTGCAGATGCAAATGATTGGGATCTTGGAAATTTTTATGCTGGCAATCAGATCAGCTACCCCACCTCTATCACCAGCAGACATGCCATCCACCTCATCCATAATAAGGACAGCTTTTGGATGCTTTGCACTGCAATTTTCATTAAAAATGAACTTGGGTGAGAAAATATTTTTAAATGCTGTATAGTTTCCTATGAAATTGTGCAAAGAATCCATAAGAACAGAAAAACAAACCGATCCATGTTAACACTCAATGCTTCATTGCTAACAAGTTCCTTTATTGAATTTGCATTGCTTCCACCAATTCCTTTAGATATATTGGCATCAGCTTTCCCACGACTATCACTAGCATTTACCTGTAAAACACATGCAGGATGTACATCAACAGGCACATAAGCTGTATGCAGTTGACTATGAATTTAAACTGATAATGACTGATTTCAGTAAAATAAACTCCACCTCAATGGTCTGGAAACCTAGCATTTGACTAACCAACTTTGCTGATGTGGTCTTGCCAATGCCAGGTGTTCCACTTAATAGAACAGCCTTTTTGGCATTAGGATCATTTTGCTTTTTGCCTTTTCCCTTATTTCCAGTACCAAGAAATTGATCATTCCAATGTGCCAACCAATTATGAAGCTGGTTAACCTGCAGCCATGTCAGAAATACATCACAATGAGAAAGCTTCCACATATCTTGCTCAAACATAGGACTGCTATACATGGATTTCAAACTTTCAATCCAACAAGGATACTTTCAAAATTTTTCCAAGTTTTTCCTCATATCTGGAGGTCAAGCCCTCATATCAAGGGCCAAATTGAGGCACCACATATCACTACAGCCAACCAAAAAGTGAGCAAGATGGCCACTGGTCTTCTGAAGACAAAAGTTAATGTAAAAATCTAAGCTAATAAAGGATGTTAGATTAGACGCCTACCACTGATTGATTCCCAGTGATTTCATTCGGAACTTTTGGCCTATATTTTTCAGTCCAAGTCAGAGACAATTGCTGCATTGGTTGTCCTCTCTGCTTTGCAGTTAAAACAGCTGTGGTTGAACTTTTTTCAGATACTTTTGCCGCTGAAGAGATGCCTACGAAAGAAGCAACATAAATCAAAAAGAATGAGTTCATAATAAAAACAATGGCATTCAAAGTACATTGGAAAGAATGCAGCAACATGCACAAGTTCAAAGAAGGATACGGATGTCAATCTTCAGCAATATAATAGCAGCATGGACTAATGTAATGGCCAAAATGCCTATGCAGTTTTAGGAGGAAAAATAATCAAGTATGAGAGGAACACAATCTGCCATTAGGTTTAGACACTAGGAGAGCAGAAAGTGATAGCATGACCGTAGTAGAGAAACAACTACCATTTGAGAACAGAAAGTAAACGAAAAGGAGAAGATTTACCGAGACAAGTAAACTTGGTAAATGCATCAGATTTTCAAAGACAACCTTTTATAGTCAATAACTGTCAAATGAAGAAAAAGAAAACCAAGAAAATAAAGGCCTTAACAAACAAAGATTGCAGAGTACTACTCTCCTAACCACCCCACTACCTCCCAAAAAAACTAATAATAGATATAGATCCAATCAATTTCATCATGGAATTGAGAAGAAGCAAGGAAGTACCATCAACTGAAAAATAATATCCATCGCTTGCATGAAGGTGCAATTACAAAGATTCCATTTCTATGCAAAGCCATACTAAAATAATGAAGCAGAAGCAAAAGCACAATGATGTTTGGGCATACTCTTCACTTCTGCTTTCTGTGGACTCTTCTTAGGTAGAGATGCAGCATCACTGACTGCAGATTTATTTGACTTTTCTGTTGACTGATCTTTTCCACGATTTGAAGCACGGATCATGTCAAACAATCCATCCTCAGTAAGAAAAGCAGTGCTGCAATCAGAAATAGGAACCAGGATTAAACAAAAGTAACAAGGCAAAAAGGAACTCAAAACTAAATTCCAGTGAGGGAGATAACAAACCCAAGCTCTTTGGCTTTAGAGGACTTTCGACCCTCAATATCTTCATCACATAAAAGATAATTCTGCAGATGACAATGTTAATCACTTAGTACAAATGAGAGAACAAGTGAAGCAATTACCAAGTATAAGCAAGGAATAACCGTTTTTTTGCTGACAGATCCAGTAACACGACCACCGTAGCGTTTGATCAAGTCCTCTGCTTCCTCCCTTTCTAAACTGTAAGGTAGAAAATTTAATGGTTATGATGCCATGAAGGACTGATACCTTCAAGAAAATCATCCATATATAAAAATTCAATAAGACACATTAAGCAATATGATGATAGAAACCTTCATAGAACAATATGGTTACATCCAGAATAGTTTTAAAAGTGAGACCAAGTGGAATAAGTACTTAAATACCATAATCAATAACAAATAAAATACCTGTCAAGTGTTCCACTAATTACAAAAGTTAGACCAGCCAAGCAATCAGGAGCTCCTTCAGGGACTTCCTGACATAGCAAAAATTCAGTGTTAACCAAAATTAATGCACCTCCATAAATATCAATTAAAAAATTTGTTACATATCTTCACCTTCTCTCCTTTATGTGGAGGATCTTTCCTTTCTCCAAAATTCATAAAGCCACCCCGTCCACCACCTCTGCCCCTTCCACCAGCTGGTGCCACTGATGCACCCCTGCCACCACGACCCCTTCCACCAGGCTTTACAGGAGATTCCAAATCTTTAGCATCAGTTTCATCACTATCAACAATATCTACAGCTTTTTGTGCAACCCCCCTGCCTGGACCACTCTTCAGTTTCTTACTGGGAGTGACATCAACAGAGTTCTTTGATTTGGACGGAACAAAGTCATCATCAATATCAACTTTGCTTGGTTTCTTGGAAGGTCGGGGTTTTTCATTACTGTCATTTTGAACTTTTCTCTTGGCTGGAAGTTCCTCTCTTTGTTCATCTTTTGGCTTTTGTTTTTCTGCAGGAAAATACTTGCTAGTTTTCCTTCTGCCAGAATTTTCTTGGCCTCCAGGTACCTTAGGAATTACAAATTACAAATTACAAATTACAAACATCAGATAAGTAAAGAGACACAGACGCTTAAGTTACACCAACATTTTCAGGATAATATTGGCCAAGTAATGGGAACGAGAGATTCATATATTCTCATTCATGCTTTTTCATTGCCATTTTCCTCTAATAAGTACTAAAGTTAATACGTGCAATGAGCCAATGATGTATGGATTGAGCAATAATTAGAGTTTGGGCTCAATAGGGGCCCTTCACCGACTCCTGCAAACATTTCCTCTTCTTGCTTCTTGAAAACAATCCAAAGCTTACCTTCATGTGACATATGGCATCCGCGTGGTGGCAATAAAAATGCTTATTTTCTTCTTAAAATAGTAAAACAAAGGCTCGGTTACATTATGTTGGTGGCTCGCTAATAAAGCTAGTAAAACTTAAAAGCTTATTATTTTAAATTCTTCTTCTCTTTTTTTGTTTTCTTTAAGCTTGGTACATTAAATTGGTTGTATATTTTTCCCCATTCAGGCAACAAAAAGCTAAGAACTCAACTGGGCCTTACTTTTAATAGAATACCATGATGTCCCTTTTCCTTTTAGTGTACTCTCAACAACCAAACAACAAGTCAGAGCAATTCTTCCCAGAATTATGAAACAACTCAAATAAAATCTTCGGCTGGGAATACATCAAATTCATTCAACTTTCAATATCACAACCTTTCCCCTAGAAAAGCAACCATGTTGAACTCATATACACAAAGAAATAAACATACACAGAAAAAGGGCAAAAGATAAACTTACAGAATCTGTATTGGTCGGTGCTGGAGTTGCAGGCTTTGAGGCACTGCCATTGTCTTTGCCTTTGTCATGCGCTTTCATAAACCATTTCCTAATATCTGACTGCAATCAACAGAGAAGCAACGCCCATCGTATCAAAAATAAACAAAACAGAAAAAGCAACGCGCATAATCACATATCGCATTACATATATGAACCCTAATCCCCCATTTGATTCTACCACAAGAACAAAAAAAGTTTTTGTCTTGTAACATTTGAAGCTATCTTGCATTGATTTCTAACTAACAAAGCGGCAAAAATAAAATAAATATAAAAACCTTTAAGCCCTAACCACCCATAGTTCATGAAAAACCTCTTGAGAGCTCAAAAGCTCAACACTCACCATAGCTGAAGCTTAACAAAACTCAATTCCCTGGGGACTTCACCTCTCAACACAATCTGCAGAACACAAAATTCCACCCATGTAAATATAAGTAAACAATGTACAATTAATCTTGTCAAAAAACAGTTAGACTAAAGACCAAATCAATCAAATGGGTACCCAAAACCAAGAAAAAACGCAGCGCCTTTAAAGTGTTTTTCTTTTTTTTTTCTTTAACTTTCTTATTGTCATAGTTTTGTTTCTGAGAAAAAAAGAAGGTGCGCCGGAGGGGGGGGGGGTGGGAAGGGGAGGAAGGGGAAGAGAAATGGAAAGTAAAGGAAAAAGAGAGAAGAATTACGTAATAGGCTGTAGGCCGAAGGTGAAAGAGCTTGAAACTCTGAAACTGAGCTCTCCTCTCCCTTCTCTCTTCTGCTCAAAATTCTTTTTAATTATTTTTAGTTCTAATAATGTTCTGCTCTGTGTTTTCGTGTGCCGCGGAAGTCTCTTCAGGCTCTTCAAGACTTCAACTCGTCCCGGCCTTGGGCTTCACCTGACCCGATACTTGATACCCGAGACCCGAAGAGGAACCCAAGCCCAAGCGAAAGTGGGGTGAAACTCAAATTCCACATCCAGAAATCCAGAAAGCAGTTTAATGGACTATTATTACCTACTAGCATTTGACCCGCGTTGCGAGAATTAGTGTATAAATTATGTATAAATATTTATATATATTTATGTATATTTATATTTATATGTGTTTTAAATGTGTATATATATATTATTATATAAGTAAACTAAGAAAAGCTAATGCATATACATGTATATGGTTTAATATTAATTAAAAAGTTTCAAAAAACCATACAAAATCTTAAAAAAGTAAAAAACCAACATTCATAAAGCACAAAAAGCTCAAGAAAATAAAGTATAAAAAGCTCAAGAAAAAAAATCCAAAACTCATAAGTCTCTCCCAATCCACCCCAGAAATAGCCTAAAATAACCTCAAGATTAAGAGAATTATTATAGGTAATTATGTAACTTCTTACTCAACTTTAGTACATATTATATTATTATTATAAATATATATGTATATGTAATATGTATGTATACGTATGTGTGAGACCCATCGTTTTTAAAATAGAAAAAAAGGAACAAAAATAAAGGAAAGGATGGCATGTAAAATGATACTAAAAAAGAATATTGTAATTAATAGGTAAAGAAGGAGGATTCATTTTGAGATAAAATATGCATTTTTATATATTCCCACCCTTGTTTTTTTATATAGAGTAGTATAGATAAATATTTAATATATTTAATATTTGTTTTTATTAGTTATTATATGTTAAAGTTAAAAAAAATTGAATTATGAATACTAAAAAGATCAAATCTAAATAGTTAATCAAATCTATATACTAAATACTAAATATACTATATATACATTATATACATATATATATACACATATATACATATATACATATATATACATATATATCTATATCTATAATATATATAAAAATACGAATGATGTAAAACTTTTGAATCGCCTAAAATACCATTTTTTGTAAATATTTCAAAATTGCCATTGATATTGTTTATTTAAATTGAAACTCTTTATTTATCTTTTATTAATTTTTTTTATATATTTATTAAATGATATTAATAATTAACTAATTTTAAATAAAACTCAAAAAGTTGCATTTCGTGGTAAAGGTTTTACAAAGTGTACAGTGTCACAACTGATGGACTTGGCAATAGCCGACAGAAAAAATACCTATATATTAATTTCTTCTGTCATTTTTTGTCCTTTTTTTTCTTGAATTCGATAGGAGAAATATCTATATATTAATTTCTTCTATAATTTTTTGTCCCTTTTTTTCCTTGAATTCGACAAGTTTAAGGGATGTAGATATGCTAAATTGAGAATCATGACTCATGAGTATGAGGCAGTCATTTACAATTATTTCCCAAAAGAGGAATCAATTTCGGAGATGGCAACTTAATGATATACAATCTCCATCAGCCACCTTCGACACTGGTAGCCAATCAATTAGTGCATGAGTTCTCTTCCCTTGTGTTAGTAGAAACTTTTCAATCGCACTTACGGTTGAGAAGATCTCTGCAGCTTTCAATGAGATATCTATTGGAATCCATAAAGGAAAGGGCGTTTCTTTCCCTTTACAGAATAAGAAAGTGTATCCTAAGAGCTTTGCGAATGGCGATCTTGTTTGGGAAGCTATTATGCCCAGTGGAAAAAAAGATCTTAGTTTTGGTAAACGATCACCCAATGAGATTAATGTGATCCTTAAAAGATCTTACGTTTCATCATTTATGTTTTATGTTTAAAACAAGAACCAGAAAACTGCTTGGGCTATTGTGTCTCGCCCAGGAGCCTGACTTTAGCGTTGGTGTTCTGATAAGCTACAATAGAATTCAGTCGCAGATTGGGCCTGTTTAGCAAAGCGATAACCACCACCACCTGTTTACTAAATAGTAAATATATATATATATATATATTTCACTATTGTATCACCACTGTTATTTACTAAGTATATATTTTATTATCTATACAATAATTAATATAACTAGAAACCGAATCCGGGCTTCGCCTCGGGTTTTCTGAAAATTTTAATATTAATAATTTTTAATTTAAAAATTTTAAATATTAAATATTATTTTAAATTTAAGGAAAGGGAAGATCAATAATAAATGTTAAATGATATTCTAAAATTTTTTATAATTAATTTTTAGGAAATATAAATATTAGTTAGTATTAATTTTTAAAAGAGAAGGGGATTTTAATATTAATTCTTTTAGAATTTTTATAAAAAAATTTGAAAAGAAAATGATAATCAAAATAAGAATGACAAATAGTATAATATTCTTGATGTAAAAAATTATTAATCGAATTAAAAAAAAATTAATCATCATAGTATGTCGCAAAATCTTATTAATTATTGATATTTTACTTTATATAATTAATTATTAATTCAAAGTAAAAATATATTATTTAATCTTTTTATGAGATATAAAAGTATATTATTCAATTCAATTGAATTGCAAGTTTTGTGTTATTTTTTTAATACTAAAATGAAATCTTTATTATGAAGATTTTATATTTGAAGGTGTGGAAATGTAAAAAAAATTAAAATTTTTTTTAAAAAAAATAAAAACAGGTTGATTTTGATATATGACCAAAGAGATAAAGATCACAAATAACAAAATAAACAAAAGAGGAAGAGTTTTTTTTTTCCCATTTTCTTTTTCTATAAAAAATAATAAAGAATAAAATATTTGTTGTTTATTATTTTTTATTAACTATAGGAGTTTTTGTTTTTTTAAATAATGTGTAATTATTTTTTTTAATTTAAGGTCCTTAATATTTTTTTCTTTGGTCCAGTCTTATTTTTTAAATAAAATATTTTGATCATTTTTAAAATCATTATTTGGAAAGAAAAATAAGATAAAAGAGGAAGGATTTTTTTCTTTTTATATAAAAAATTATAAAGTATGAAGTATTTATTGTTTATTCTATTTTATTGTCTATGAGAGTTTTGTTTTGTTTTGAAATAATGTTTAATTTTTAAAAAAAATTTAAGGTCCTTAATTTTTGTTGTAAAGTCTTATTTTTTTTAAATAAATATTTTGGTCATTTTTAAAATCATTAGTTGAAAAGATAAATAAGTACAATTACCTTCAAAATAAGAGAATAATTATAGGGTTATTTAAGAAATTTTACATATAAGCATTTAAGTCAACATTAAAAGACAAAAAGAGACATTAAATTTGAAACTATATGAATTGGGATAGGGTTATACACGTAATTTCATAGGGTGTTAAAATTAACATATATATATATATATATTAGGTTGTTTATCATTACTATTTATTAACTTGATTTTCACAAAACTAAATAATTATATTTATTTATAATAAATAATTGAAAAAATTAATAAAAATTTTTTATTCAATAAAAATGAAAATAATTAAAAACACGCTGAATTACGTGCATCGCACGTGAACGGAAAAACTAGTATATATAAATATATATATATATACATATATATTATTATTATTATTATTATTATTATCTATATCTATATCTATACTAATATAATAAATCTATACCGAATGGAGGAAGGAGAGGGGTGCTACATAGGATGGCTTTTGTGTTTTTTCTTTAATTCTTAAGGTATTTGTTTAATTATAAATATGTGAAATATCATTTAATAAAGGGAGAGTTTAGCCCTAGAGAGGGGTGTCAATGTTTTTATTGGTTTTAGGTATTTTTTTATATTTTTAGAAATACTATATTTATTTAATTATGGATAAGAGATGCCTTTTGGATTTTATTTGTGAATTAAATTGTTTTTTTAATGTCTTTTGAAATTATATTTGTATGCTTAATTATAGAGTGCTTTGATTGTTTTTCCGATGTACATGTGTTAATAAAGTTAGTTATTAGGAAGGTATTAATTGTTTTATCAATGGCTCTTGAAATTTTGATTTTTTATTTGTATATATTTAATTAGGACTTTGAAGGGTCCACAATAAGATGGCCTTTGAGATTTTTATTATTTAAGAATTTTTTTATTTATTTTTATGTGAAAATAAGTTCATTACTTGTATAAACTCTCGGTTTTCTGTTTTTCTTTGTTGTCTTCTCTTTTAATCTGACGACTATTTTATTATTTGTTTACTCTTTTCTTAAAAATAAAAAATAAAAATCACCTACTACCTGACTCTCTGTCTCACCCTTTCTTCTTTTTTCCCTGCGACTCATTGGCTCTCCCTTTTCTCTACCGTAAGACCCTTCCCCAACAACAGTGACCTCTCTTCTGCTTCGTCTACCGCATCTCCTTTTTTTCCCTTTCTTCACTACTCTCAATTGGAGACCAAAAATTGTAGCCGTTGGATTGACTTCTTGCAGGTATGCTTTGTGTGTCTTTGCTTTTTTTTTTTTACTCTTAGCTTCTGATTTTTTTTTTTTGTTGACAACTTGATAGTCTGAGGGGTGAAAGACGATCTGGTGGGTAATTTTCTATTCTTAGGTTGTTTTGTATTTTCCTTTTTTACGGTTGGGCTGTGGAAGCAGATGCCAAGAGCGGGTAAGCTAGACGATGAAGCACTTTGTGACGAAGCAGAGAAAGAGTAGTAAGATTAATGAACGTTATTTTCCTCTCTTTTTTTCTCTTCCAGTTTCAATGTCCATCTCTTAATATAGAATTATGTTATAGTTTGAATTCATGTTGGATAGACCATCAAGCCCATTTCTATTTTTTTTTAATTCTGCAGGTTATTAATTATTAGATTTCCTTGACCAGAAAATGTTATGTTTGCGGGACTTTGAATTAGATTGAGGAGGAACCGGAATGTAGTGAATTTGGCTTCTTAAAGGTTGCTCCTATCCAGGACATAAGTTTTTCTGTTGAGGTCTCTTCCTCTCTTTCTACAAAATGTTTGAATCTTTGTTTCTGTTTTTATGTAGGCATTTTTAAAAATATGCCTCTTTATATTAGCTATAAATGTTTGATGCCATGTTCTAATTGTGATGCAAGAATAGCTTGCCAGATTTAAGAGTATGATTTTTAGTCACCTTTTAGTATTGTTTTATATGCCATATTTTATTCTGGAACTAAATGTGCTTCTTAGTTTCAAATCATCAGATTTAGGGAGCTGATTGGAACCAAAATCCCCAAAATTGATGGGAAAAACCTTTGAGACAAATATAAATATTTTCTTTTATGTTTTGTTAACTTTGTTTGTGCAATGAATTGAAATCTTTTTTACATCAAAATCCAGCTGAGTTCACCTTGATACAAGCTAAAGAGGGAATGGGAGCAAGGGGGAAGATAGGAAAGACAAAGGTATTCCTTAAATTAGATTACCACCTTTTTCATGTAGCAAGGAAAGAGAGGAAAGACACTTTATTGCTACACCTTATGCAACAACAGTAGTACAAGGCGAACTTGAAAGATCTTATGGATCGTGATGACCTGGAAGCTATGTTACTAAAGGTGCTTAAATGGTAAGAGCAAGGCTTTCTTTTGCTTGACTCTCTTTTATGATGCTAAACTCTTCCTATGTCTTAAGATTAAGGTAGCGCTTTGTGGCTTTTCATTCTCAATTATCTTAGGTATGTTGTATATTTATTTTACACATTACCTTTTATTTTCTCTTATGTATAGGTTGTTAATTTTTTAATTTTTTTATTGATTTGTGGCAATTATTCTACAACGTATAGATTTACATTTGTATGTAACTATCTGCTATAAGACTTATCATTGGTAAATCTAATCATTCTCATTTCTAATTTTATATTATCTTTTCTTTTTACAGAATGATGAAAATAGGATTTCAAGGGAGGTTGAAGCATGGGAGATTCGTAGAGAGTTTGGGAAGCTAGATGATAAGAGGTGAAAGGTTTTCTAATTTTTATTTATCGAGAATCTGTGTCCTTGGTAAAATTATTTGGCTTAGATTATTTACTTATATTTTGAAAATTGTTTTTTGTCGGACTAAAGAAAGACTGAGGAAAGAAATGGAATGGCTTGCATGTGAAAAAAGGAAGGAAGAATAGAGGATGATGTGTGAGAAGCAGTAATAGGAAGAGGGATCACAGCGTGAGCCAATACGAGAAACGCAATGATGGGAAAAATTTTTGCAGAAAGAATATTTAAGAGTAAGTTTGACAACCTATTAATGTGAGGTCTTTTGTAGATAATTTTTTTAACTTAATCGTAAATGATGAAGACTCTAATGGCCATATTGTTAAACATCCAAGGAATGATTGTGAGGCGTGTAAATTTGGATAGGCGCTAGAGGGAGTGTTTTTACTGCTATATATAAGATTGGCTTCTTAGTATATTGATCGATCTAGGGACTTATGCTTCATTGCTATTGATACTGATGTATGAGAATGAAATTTATTTGTTATCAAATTCTTGCTTCATGCTCACTTCATTATCATTTCTTTCTTGGTTTATAGTTGATTCTCATCTTAAGACATGTGAGGTTTGGTTGATCTACGAACTTATGCTTCATTGCTATTGATACTAACATATGAGAATGAAATTTATTTGTTATTAAATTCTTGCTTCATGCTTTGGTTTCACTAAAGCAAGCACACCTTAGGGAAAACACCAAGTTTGACAGTTTGAAGGAAACCCTTAGAGCTGGTTTGTTTCATTGAAAAGTTTTAACTTTCCATGGATTTTAAAAAGGCGGAAATAATTTCTATGGTTTGATATATTTTAAACCATTGATTTTAAAAGGATGGAAACACTTTCTTTGATTTGGTATATTTTAAAACCAGAGAAAGTGGGTGCTTCCCTTGGAATCACTCTCCCTCAATTGATACATTATTTTGGATTTTAACCATGTCAAATTTCTCATGATTCAGAGGAGTATGCTGATCTGGGGTATGTTGAACCCCTACTAATAAGTTTTTGTTACTTGAGCAATATCTCTCTAAATTATTGTTTTAGGTTTGGATTACATTGCTTATTGTTTTTGTTTTTTTTTCCTTGGTACCTTTGCATATTTAAGGTCTAGAATAGGAACCTAACAAAGAAAAGAACAAAGTACTGAAATTGGACTCTGCTCTGGAAGTACCAACTTCACCAACACTCAATCAGATTCCAACTGACTCCTTCTCAGAAGAAATTACCAAGAAACTGAAATTGAAGTAATAACTTTCAAATATGTGTTAAAAATGGCATACTTACATGTCTCTCTTCAATTTCAAACCCATACATATGACTACTTACAATAAGTTTCTATTGACAAACTACAGACACAAAGAGCTGGTGGAATTAAGTAAACTTACCAGTGGAACCAGGAGAAACTCAAGCATCAAATGAAGGAAATCTGAATGAAGATTTTAACTATTTGAAATCTAAAGTATGCATTGATAAGTATTTGTTTTAGAACATATTGTCTACCTAAGCTAGAAGATTCAAACTTGAAGTTTGTAAGCATATACTACAAGTACTCAGTTTTTAATTTCCACTGAAAGAAAGGAAACAATATTTATTACGATATTCATTGGTGATATAAATTGTTAGTTCCATGAGTTATTATATATCTTATAATAATTTAGGTTCCTGTTCGGCACTTAGGTTCCATGGGATTGATGTATTTGGATCTGGTATCACAAAACAATTATAAGAGAGTTATTTTCCTTACCATGTAATAATGCAGCGGTACCTTTAATTTGTCACACTTTTTAGTAGAAATTAATTTTTGTAACATCATACTTAGCAAGTAACTCATATCTGCCCCTTTAAAATAATCACAAATGAAAAAAATCATTATGAAAATTTTCATTCTCTCTCTTTTGGTCCTCCAATATTATCACAAATAAAAATAATAATTTTGAAATTTCCTTCTCCATCCATGTAAAAGAATGTTTGTTCCCTATTTCTCTTCCAATATTAAGAGAAATGAAAAGAAACATTATGAAATTTCCTTTTCCTCTACGCGTGGGTAAACATTTAACTAATTATACATATAAAATTGACAGTGAAATTACAAAAATACTCATCATTCTCTCAACTCTCATCAATTTCATCCAAAAAGGTTGAGGGTTGTTTGGCCATTTCACTTTTCTTTTTTTAATTTTATTTCTTCTTTAAGTGCAGACCTCACATTCCACTAATAAAAAAATATTAATTGTCTTATTAATATTTTATATTATATATATAATATATTTATTTTTCATTATTTTTTAATATTTTATTTTAAATTTATTTAATTAATATTAACTATTAAATATTAATATAATAATAATAATACATATAAAGTTGGCATTCAAATTACAAAAAAGCCTATCATCACTCTAAAATTTTCGTGCCATTTCAAATAATTTTTTGATAGGTTGACGGGGTTTATTAGAAATTTCAACATATATTAGTAGGTTGATAGAGTTAATAAATTTGACTTTTTTCTTGGGTTTTATACTTTATATAAGTGTTAAATATTTTCTTGGATTAAGTTTAACGGCTTTAGTCTTTTATATTTTATGAGTATTAATTATTTTCTTGGACTCTATATGATTTCAGGACCTTTTAATATTAAACCACATACATGATATGTGCACCAATTTTTTTTTGTTACAATATTTATCAACCTTCAATAATTTACTTATGATATATATACAAAATTATATAATATGTATACAAAATTAATATGTTAATTCTCGTGCTCAAAGCAAGGAGCTAGTCCATTGGACCATTGCTAGTAAAATTTATAAATTTATAAATTTATAAAACCTACAATGAAACTTCATACTATACATGAAAGGAAAGGCCATCCACGTTGGCTTCTATTTTTGTTTCCCTTTTTTTTTCTTTTACATTTTGTTTTTCTTTCAATTTTTCTTCTTCTTTTTCTTTTCTTTTAAACATTTTCTTTAAAATATTTTTCCCATCAATATTCAATCAACCAATCATATATGTATATATATATATATATATAAATATAATATCATTTATATTTATCATTTAATATTTTAAAAATACATTTAATATTATTTAATTAATGTTAATCTTATTTTTTATTTCTATTTTAAAGGGGGACAATTGTTATCTAACAATTGAGTCTCATTTTACATTTTTTTAACAAAATTTTAAACATGAGTTTTACTAATTCTTTGGAAGTTTTATGGTGGATGAACATAGTAAAATGTTTGATTACACCATTTAGCTATAGTTAACACATCATTACACACTATGATAATTCCCCTTACTAATTTTTTCAAAAAAAAAATTCCCAAAATTTTTTTATGAATTGTAGAATTTAAACCATGTATCATAGAATTTTATTTATTTTGATTTGTTTTAACTTTTTAATTATTATTTGTAATTTTTATCAATTAATATGGGTCCACTAACTTTTTTATTAAATTTTCTATACTTCTATGGAGAGGAGGAACAATTGTCTCACAAAATCTCTTATACTCTAATTTTTTTAAACAAAATTTTAAATATAGATTTCACTTTTTAGTGTTTTTGGTTGAGTAGAAATGTCACGCCACGATCTGTAAGCTCGGTCACGTGGCAGCCACCGTATTATCTCGAAATACGTACTACAGTCACGTACCAGAGACAACACAAGGTATTGAATATCAAGCATAAAATAAATATCAAACATTAACTATCATTTCCATAAAACAACATCTTAGTATTCAAAATAATACTTTTAAATGTAATATACTAGATAAGAAATCCCCCCCCCCCCAAGGATTTAAATATCAAATTATCATGTATTTACAATTGTGCGAAGAGATATAAAATCAAATACAGTGGAATTTAAAACTCACTAGTGGATCATTAAACACTAAGAAAGGAACACCTACTAAGCTGAAAGTAGTCCGCACATTCTACGAGATAACCGATCCTCAATGAACCTCAATCTTGAAAAATATAAATAAACCACGGGGTGAGTTCACTGACTCAATGATGTGGTTTGGAAACAATGTAAAAAACCAAAGATGGTGGGGATATACTAATACCAAAACCTTTTTATAAACCATCATTTATTTTCAAAATTTGATTCCACCAATAAAATCATTTTCATAAAAATGATTTTTGTTAGGGTAGCTGAAAAATACTTAAGCCTCATCCGTCGATGAGCTCAAACCGTTGGGAGACTTCTCATCATTTATTTCTTTATATAAAAATAATAATATGTATCTCAATGCTATGCCATTTTTCCTTCAACGTTGTCGTACGTTGCATCAAGCAAGTATACTACCCTCCTGGCGAGTCACCCTCTGCGCCTCTCAACTCTAGGAGCATGGTGCACCCGTACCTCTCTTAAATAGACGATCCACATGCTACACAATAGCTAGCAAATAGCCCCTAATGGGTAGTCTCTCATGGATTACTATCATACCTTAATCGGGTAGGTCTCACATGGACCGTAATTACGCCACGATTAGATTTACATAAAAACATATCGATCGGGCTATTCACATACAGACTCTCAACACGCCTCGATCGGTTTGACATAAAATCACATAAAATATTTTATACCATATATATAACATAGAAAATCATATATCCCGCCCTCACAAAATATTTGTGAATACTTTGAGCAGTGGTACATCATACCCCAAAGCAATAAAACATTTAATTAAAAATAACAAAACATTTGTCATCAATGTCACTAAACATTGAGACCAAACCACTTACGAATTGGGAGAGTAGTATACTTCCCGGCTAACCCAACTGCACAGCAGGAGCTCTCGCCACAATCCATCACCGATGCTCCTAATTTGCATGAAATTTTATTAGAAATCCATTTTAAAATCAAATCATGCACATGCTGACTTATGATAGCCTATATAGGTTTTTGACACACTTAGGAAAGACTTTTAAGTGAATTCACTCCTTAAGGGTAAAATGGTCATTTATCCCTTTAGAAGCAAAATTGTAATTTGAAGAGTTGGAAGATTTGCAAAACTTTTACTATTAGGGACAAAATGGTAAGTTCGGCTATTAGGGGCATTCTCAAAATCCTCACCCTTGGAAGGTAAATCGGATATTTTCACTCACTAAAGAAATTAAGAGTAAATTTAATATTCCTTATAAAAGTTGATTATAGTTAAACATAATTATCTTACTAGTAATTAATTAAATAGATAAATCATACTACTATCTAATTAATACTTATAATAAAAACGATACTTAAAATAATAGTGAAGATAATAATTTAGAAAATAATGATTTGCTCTTAATGGCATATAATATGTATACTATTATTAAAATTTATATAAAATAATAATAAAATAATTATATATATATAATGTATACATCATTATTTATAAATAATAATATTTAGGAAAATGTTAACTATATTATGAAAGTGGACAAATGCAAATTATGCAAATTATTATGAAAGTGGACAAATGCAAATTATGCAAATTAGGTTATGAAAGTGGACAAATGCAAGTTGTGCAAATTATCCAAATTGTGATTATTGTGATGGTAATAATGGGGCTCATATGTGCAAATTACCAATTTGTATAGCCTACCATTTGATGCCTATAAATTGGGATTCATTCCCCCTAATGAAATACACTTACAATTCCTTCATTCAATTTCTTTCTTTTTCTCTCTTGTTTCCTTTGTTTTTTATTTGCTCATATTCTTGTTCTTGCTTCTTGCTTCCTCAATTTTAACTAATACAATTTTCACAACACGTTATCAGCACGAGTGTTCTAAAGTAAAGCAAGTTTGAAGTTTGGTAAGTTCTGAAAGTTTGATTCCATACAAAATTTATTTTCTATACACAAGATAATTTTAATTTTCATTGTGTAAAGATTTCCTTCTAAACATTTTTGACACCAGAAGTTGTCAAACTAATTGAGACCATTCTTTTCAGAATTATGGCAAATATTGAAAAGCCCAAATTCCAAATTTTGGATGTAAGTGGCAATAACTACTTGTCATGGTGTCTCGATATTGAATTGCATCTCCAAGGCCAAGGTCTTGCAGCTACCATTGGTGAAAATGGAAATGCTAATGATAAAGATAAGGCAAATGCTTTGATTTTTATCCGTCGGCATCTAAGTGATAGCCTAAAAGTTCAATATCTATCTGTCCGAGATCCCTTGATCTTGTGGACAAGATTGAAAGAGCGGTATGATCACACCAAAACTGTCATCCTCCCTCAAGCACACTATGATTGGCAACATCTAAGGTTGCAGGATTTCAAGTCCGTGTCCGATTATAATTCAGCTTTGTATGATATTGTGTCACGGCTTGAACTTTGTGGTGTTAAGCTTACTGAGGTTGAGCTTTTAGAGAAAACATTCTCCACCTTTCATGCTTCGAATATTGTATTGCAACAGCAATACCGGCAGCGCCAGTTTAAAACATATTCTGAATTGATTTTAGTCCTGTTGACTGCAGAACAAACAAATGAGTTGCTGCTTAAAAATCATGATTTAAGACCTGCTGGCTCTAAGGCATTTCCTGAAGCAAATGCCGGCTCAAGTAAGAATGTTGGCCGTCCTAGAGGCCGTGAGCCCAGGCATTGGAATTTTTTCCGTAAGGGTGGTGGGAGATTTAACCGTAATATAAATAACTCCCTACACAACCCTAAAGGTAAAAAGCCCATGAAGAAGCATGATGATAGTACCTGTCATCGTTGTGGAATGAATGGTCATTGGTCACGTACCTGTCGTACGGCCAAACATTTGGTTGATCTATACCAAGCATCCCAGAAGGAGAAAAGCAAGCATGTTGAGACCCATGCCATTGACCTAACTGAGACTGATGCTGAAATCAATAAGGTTTTGGTCAATGAAAACTGTCATATTCTTGGCAATGAAAAACCTTTTGAGGTTTCTGATTTCTTTATATAATGTTGATGAAAATAACAAGTCCCCAGAAATAGATCCTGAGGGTTGTCATCTATGTTTTGCCATACCCTTGGATAATTATGTTACCAAGGAATATATTAAATAAATATGGTCGTCAATAAAATCATGAGTTTTATTCCATATTTGTTGGTTTATATTTTGCATCATATTATTAATTTGTTAAATTTTATGGAACTTGACACCTGAAGTTGTCAAGATAAATGCAAATGGGACACATTGAGAAAAAGGAAGATATATGTTTGCTTGATAGTGCGACAACGCATACTATACTTTGTGGCAAACACTTTTTCTCAAATGTGACATTGCGCAAGGCAAATGTTCAGACAATATCTGGTCCTGTTAATATTATAGATGGCTATGGGACTGCCACAGTTATTTTGCCAAATGGCACAACATTGTATCTTGAAGATGTATTGTTGAGCGGTAGATCAAAAAGAAATCTACTTAGCTACAAAGATATACGCCGTAATGGGTACCATCTAGAAACAATTAATGAGCAAAATAAGGAATTTCTTTGCATCACTTCCTACAAGATGGGCCAGAAGACCATCCATGAGAAGCTGGAAGCCTCTAGTATGGGATTATATTATGTCCCAATACGAGCTATAGAATCATATGCTACGATGCCCTGGAAACTAGTGAACCCTGATGTGTTCGGACTTTGGCATGATCGCCTTGGTCATCCAGGAGCTACAATGATGCGAAGAATCCTTAAAAATACTCGTGGACACCCTTTAAAAGATACAAAGGTGTTGTTATCCAAAGATTACATTTGTGAATCTTGTTCACAAGGAAAGCTCATTACTAAACCTTTCATGACAAAGGTTGATTATGAATCCCCTTCATTCTTGCAGAGAATCCAGGGTGATATCTGTGGGCCAATTCAGCCTGCAAGTGGACCATTTAGATATTTCATGGTATTAGTGGATGCATCCTGCAGATGGTCCCATGTTTGCCTATTATCAACGCGCAACGTCGCCTTTGCATGTTTGCTTGGACAGATAATAAAGCTTCGAGCTCATTTCCCAGATTATCAAATTAAAAGCATAAGAATGGATAATGCTGGTGAGTTCACATCAAAGAGTTTTGATGCTTATTGCGCTTCATTAGGAATTGAAGTTGAACATCCTGTCCCACATGTTCATACTCAAAATGGATTAGCAAAATCCATGATTAAGCGTATTCAGATTATTGCTCGAACTTTATTGATGAGGACAAAGCTCCCATCCTCAGGGTGGGGACATGCTGTTTTACATGCTGTATCTTTAATTAGATTGCGCCCCACTACTTCTCATTTATATTCCCCTCTTCAGTTAGTATTGGGCCAGGAGCCAGATATTTCATATCTTCGCACCTTTGGTTGCGCGGTACAAGTGCTTGTAGCACCACCGCAAAGGACCAAAATGGGTCCTCAGCGCCGTTTGGGCATTTATGTTGGGTTTGATTCACTGTCCATTATTAGGTTCCTTGAACCATTGACGGGTGATTTATTTACCGCTAGATTTGCGGATTGTCATTTTGATGAGACAGTATTCCCATCACTTGGGATACCAAAAGCTTCCACAAATGGAAAGCAGAAAAATGTTGAGATTTTCTCATGGAATGAGAAAAGTTTGTCTCATTTAGACCCAAGAACACCTGAATGTGAAAATGAGGTGCAACGATTGATCCATTTACAAGCTATTGCAAATCAAATGCCTGATGCATTTAATGAGACTGCTAAAGTTACAAAGTCTCATATCCCAGCTGCGAATGTTCCAGCTAGGATAGATGTCCCTGTAGAACCACCCGAAATGGATCTAAACGGCCCGCGCCTGAAGCGTGGTAGACCGATGGGATCAAAAGACACTGTTCCTCAAAAAAGAAGGGGGAGGAATTTAGAATCTGCTCCAGATGAGCTTATTAATCTTTCTCGAGGAAACCAAATTGCTCCCGAAGTGGCACAACATAATATTCAAAGAGAGCATATTGCCCCTGAAGTGGCACAAGTTCATGAGCATATTGCCCCTAAAGTGGTACAAGTTCATGAGCATATTGCCCCTGAAGTGGCACAAGTTCATGAGCAGGCTCGGCCACGTGACAACCGCCGTACCACCTCGAGATGCGTGCCTCGTCAGGCGGGCAACCAAGATGATACAAGGCTTAAAAATAAAAGATATTCGAGCAATATATGAAAACATATGAAATTATCATAGATAATACAGTTTCAAAATATTTAAAATAAATATCACATCTTACAATATTCCATGCAGCGAAAAAATATTATTTTTAAATCCACAATTGTATAGGTAAGATGTAATAATATCCCGAGCCAAGTAACATAAAGAAAAAGGGTGGCACCTACATAATCGTGTCCACAGAAACGAACTGGGATCACTGGCCACCAGGACGTCCGCCGTCCAAAGACTGATGATCTGAGAACAAAAGTGAATGGGGTGAGTACATAAACTTGTACCCAGTGAGAGACTCGGTTATAAAGACCGATCACCTCAGGCTGGGGATATGAAATAATCCAAATATTAATTTAATAAATCATTTATTGAAATATATGAAATCCCAAACCAAATCAAATATCAAATCAATAACAATATATATATATATATCCAAATGGGCTGGCATCTGTAAATCGTCCCAATAAGGTATACCCGTGCGCTGGGGTATCCACTGGACCGTCAAGGGTTACTTTCTATTTTAAAACATTTTACTTTACTCTCTGGCCCATTCCCTTGACGTTTGCCATACTGTGGTGGAACACAGCATCCGAAGTCCTGGCGAGTTTCCCTACGCGCCTCTCGCAATCAGGAGCGACTCACCGTGCCCCTCGATAGGCGGTCCACGGCTGAGTAACACGCATGCTCTCAACTCGGTCCACGCTCCCACATATTGGAGCCCCGAGGACTATGTTAAATTTCTCATCTCTTAGGGATATCGTTCCCCATAGATTAATCAAAAATAAAATCAATCTCTCAGGGGTATCTTTCTCCATATAATAATCAATAATATCAATATATCAATTTATTTAAATTCCCACCCTTTAAATCATTTATAAATTCGGTATGTGAGGGTGGACAATTCATATCCCAAATCATATATAAACAATTTATTTAAAACATTTATAAATAAATTTAAAAACGGTTAACCCTCAATGGTCAACCAATATAATCCAAGCCACTCACAAGTGAGGAGAGTTGTATACTCCCCGATTACCCACGAATGCCTTAGCTCAAACTGCTACCAGTCCAAAACTCGTACAATCAAGTACCTAAATAATCAAATTAAAATCTAATTTGATTAATAAAAATATTCAACCAACAATTAAATCATAAATCAAAACCTATTAAAGGTCTCGGAATAAAATTGGGCAAGTCCGGAAGTCAATTGAAGCTATTTGGAGTCAATTGGGGTCAAATGGGGTCTAGGGCTGCAAAATGACCATTTTGCCCCTAGGCCCGAAATAGTGACCCTCCCAAAACAGGGAGGATCCGGCCCAGGGACACTGCTGTCCCTGGCCCGGACCTTTGCTGCACTTTGGCAGCAGCAAGGCCGAACTCGGCCTTGAATCTTCTTTAGCTCGATCCGAGCTTAATTCAACTCCAATGGACGTGAAATTTGAAACACATACTCCTCAACACTTAAACTAAGATTCCACAGCATCAAAAACTAATTTAAACAACCAATTATGCACGAAATTTGAATCAAAACTCTAAGATTGCAGAAATGTCTGGCAGCAACGAAAATGCAAATTCAATTGAGCATAACTTTCAGCTCAGGCCACGAAATGAGGTGTATAAGCTATCAAATTAAAGCTTGATGAGTCTAGAATAACATACCAAAAACCCAGCCAATTCCCACGGTTGAATTGAAAGTTACGAGCTGATGAACAATCTGTCGCCAGTTTGACAGATTTGAAGATTTCGAAAATTCTTGATGAATTTGGTGTTTTTGATCTTCAAGGAAGCTAAAGGAGTTGTTTGTGATGATTGATGAAGTGTTTATTGATGGATTGAAAGCTGGAAATTTAAATGAAATCAAAAGAATTTGAAAGGAAGAAGAACGAAGAAGAAAGAAGAAGAAATGAGGAAGAAAAAAAAAATGAGAAATGGTGGTCGGTTAGCCGACCACCACTTTTGTAATGGGTGGGTTGACCTTTGGTCAACCCATCTGAGTTGACTTTTGGTCAACCCCATCGTGGGTTGACTTTTAGTTATCTCGGTCTTTTTGCCTCGATCTTCGTGCCAAGGACCCAACCAACTTCGGATAAAATTTTAAGCTCCTAGGCTCGAAAATTGAGCTAAAGAAAATTCAAAACGTCTGTGAAAAATCTCATTTGGTCTCTTGGCTGAATAATTTACATAAATATAATACTTGACACGTGCGGACTAGGTCCGGGCGTGTCAGTACAAACCCATGAAAAGATCACCAATATTGGGAATACTGAAATTTCCATCAGTTATTATAATGAGATATGGGATCGAAATGAGATAATCATCGATGATGCATTTGCTCTCTCAATTGCTCATGAGGTTATGAATGATGATTATGAACCTCGGTCCATAACCGAATGCCGTCATAGGCAAGATTGGCCTAAATGGGAGGAAGCAATCCAAGCTGAATTGACTTCCCTTGCCAAACATAATGTTTTTGGGCTTATTACTAAAACCCCCGACAATGTAAAACCTGTTGGATACAAATGGGTCTTTGTCCGGAAACGAAATGAGAAAAACGAGATCATGAGGTATAAAGCCCGACTCGTAGCCCAAGGTTTCTCACAGAGGCCTGGGATAGATTATGATGAAACATATTCACCAGTAGTGGATATTGTTACTTTTCGTTTCCTTATAAGTTGGGTTGCCCAAGAAAATTTTGAAATGCGTCTTATGGACGTTGTGACGGCATACTTATATGGTTCATTAGATTCCAATATCTATATGAAAATTCCCGAAGGTTTCAAAATGCCTGAAGCATATACTCCCCGCAACTTATTCTCAATAAAGTTGCAAAGATCTTTATATATGTTAAAGCAATCCGGCCGCATGTGGTACCAACGTTTAAGTGAATACTTAACTAAGGAAGGGTACATAAATGATCCCATCTGCCCATGCGTGTTTATTAAAAGATATGAAACCGGGTTTGCTATTATAGCAGTTTATGTCGACGACATGAATTTAATTGGGACTCCTGAAGAGTTATTTGAAACTGCTGAATATTTGAAAAAGGAGTTTAAGGTTAAAGATTTGGGTAAAACCAAACTATGCCTTGGTCTAGAGCTTGAGCACAAACAGAATGGAATACTTGTCCATCAGTCAGCATACACTGAAAGATTGCTTAGACGTTTTAACATGGACAAGGCTCACCCATTGAGCACCCCTATGGTTGTAAGGTCTCTTGACCCCCAAAAGGACCCGTTTCGTCCTAAAGAATCTGGTGAGGATATACTTGGTCCTGAAGTACCATACCTCAATGCAATCGGGGCTTTGATGTACTTGGCACAGTGCACGAGACCAGATATCGCTTTTGCGGTAAATTTGTTGGCACGTTTCAGTTCTGAGCCAACCCGGAGACATTGGAATGGGATTAAACATATCTTCCGTTATCTCCGAGGAACCATTGATTTAGGGTTATTCTATTCTAAGAATACTACTAACTCTAGTTTAGTAGGTTATGCTGATGCAGGATATAAATCTGATCCGTACAGAGCTCGCTCCCAAACTGGTTATCTATTTTGCTATAATGATACAGCCATTTCTTGGCGTTCCACTAAGCAAACACTAGTTGCTACATCTTCCAACCACTCTAAAATTATTTCCCTCTATGAGGCCGGAAGAGAGTGTGTTTGGTTAAGTTCTATGATATCACATATTCATAATGCTAGTGGATTCAAACCGGTGATAGATTCTCCCACTATAATTTATGAGGATAATGCTGCTTGTGTTGCACAAGTCAGGGGAGGATATATTAAAGGTGATAGGACCAAGCACATCTCGCCGAAATTTTTCTATACTCATGAACTCCAGGAAAGTCGACAAGTTGATGTTAAACAGATTCGCTCCGTCGATAATCTTGCAGATTTATTTACCAAATCTTTGCCAACATCAACATTTGAGAAATTAGTTTATGGCATTGGTATGCGGCGAGTCAGTAAAATGCAAGATTGAATTCCCTAGAAGTGGAAATGTTTAGATGCTCCAGAAGTAGCAGTTTATTTTATCTCAGGGGGAGCGATTATGGACATAAATGCACTGTACTCTTTTTTCCTTCTGTCCGGTTTTTGTCCCACTGGGTTTTTCCGGCTTAAGGTTTTTAATGAGACAGTAATAGCACGTCCAATCAGGACACTGAAGTAGGCCCACTTATATTGTCTTGAAGATAAGCACATATTGTCCTGAAGACATATTAGACGGACTTAATTGTATTGTACTCTTTTTCCCTTATGTTCGGTTTTTGTTCCCACTGGGTTTTTCCGACTTAAGGTTTTTAACGAGGCAATACACGTCCAATTTTAATAGTAGCATTTGTCCAAGGGGGAGTATTATGAAAGTGGACAAATGCAAATTATTATGAAAGTGGACAAATGCAAATTATGCAAATTATTATGAAAGTGGACAAATGCAAATTATGCAAATTAGGTTATAAAAGTGGACAAATGCAAGTTGTGCAAATTGTCCAAATTGTGATTATTGTGATGGTAATAATGGGGCTCATATGTGCAAATTGCCAATTTGTATAGCCTACCATTTGATGCCTTTAAATTGGGATTCATTCCCCCTAATGAAATACACTTACAATTCCTTCATTCAATTTCTTTCTTTTTCTCTCTTGTTTCCTTTGTTTTTTATTTGCTCATATTCTTGTTCTTGCTTCTTGCTTCCTCAATTTTAACTAATACAATTTTCACAACAAACTACTACTACTAATAATAATAATAGTATAAAACTAGTGTGGGCTTAAACTCAACAATTTTTTTATATAAGTGCATTAATCCAAAGCTCAATTTAAAATCTTATGGGTTTTAAACCCATTCATCACAAGAGGGCTTGCTAGCCCCAAAGTTTTTTTCTCTGATGGGCCACACCGCCCAACCTTTTGTTTGGCTAGCCAAGGCCCCGTCTGGCCTTGGCTTGCTGCAGCAGCAGTAACCAACGTGCATGAGCATGCTGGTTTGCTTGCTTTTGCAACACCAGCCGGCAAGGCCAGCGCACAATGGCGCTGCGCACGGTGGCTGCCCCTTCTGCCGGCCTTCTCCCCTTCTCTCTAACTAAATATTCGGCCTCCAAAATGACAATTCAACATTTTAATCCCAAGTTCAATTTAAAATACAAAATATACCAATAATCTTCACAAATTCTTATCTCAATCTACATACCCAACAAAACCAAGCAAGCAATTAAATAGGCTTTAGAAAGCCCTTAACAAGAGAAACAACATACCCAAACCATTTTGCTCATTTTTTTGTACAAGCTCCACTTAACCCGAAACTTACTCCTCAATTTCGAGCTAGCTCTCTTGCTTTACTTTAAAGACTAATACCATAATCTTGTAGAGCTTGAAAAATGCTTCAATTTAGTGTATTTGCATGAAGGATTTGGCTTAGAAATGAGCTAGATATTAAAGAGAGAAATTTTAATGTATTGTGAGAGAAAGCTTGAAGAAAATGGCAACGGACATGGAGGAAGAAGCCGGGGGAGGGCTGCTGGTGTAGCCTGCACCCTTCCCTTAGCTTTTTATCAATTTCCCTTTTTGGGAAAATTGCTCATGGGTCCCTGCATAAATTTAAAATTTAAAACTACTCAACCACCTCAAAACTTAATATTTTGTCAATTTCATCCTTAAATTTCTACCCTACACAAGTTCAATTTCATCTTTGCCACTCCATTATCTAATTAAGTTTATAAATTTAGGACTTATACTTAGGTTTAATTAGGGTTGGAGTTCACAAGAAATGAGGCTAATTTTTCTATAAATAATAAAATGTATGTTAGAATTGGTGTTATCTTAATTTGTTTTTATTATTTATTTTTTTAGTTTTTTTGCTTTAACTATCTTGAGTATATTTTTTAAAGCTTTTAAGTTTTTTATTTCATTTTCTAATATTTTTTTATTCAAACTAAATCTTTAATCTTAAAGTATTATTTATTCATATTAATTTTTTATTTTTTAAGAATATAATTTAAATATTAAAAATTAAAAAGGATCCCGGGGGCGAAGGCTTGGGTTAAGTTTTAGTAAATCATAAAAGGTCAAGTTCAAAAGATTTATGCAAGAGTTACCCTCTGAAAAAAGGCAATAAGATACATACATGCATAAATATCTATATATATAAATATAAATATATATATATATATATTAGTAGAATTTATGTGTATATAAAATTATAAATACTAAAAATAATAATAATAACACACGTATATTATATTATTATATAATAAATTTTAGCATTTATATTTGTATATAATAATAGTATAATAATAATAATTGTGTGTATATAATATATATATATATATATATATATATGTGTGTGTGTGTGTGTGTGTGTTTGTGGTCCCACAATTATCAAATTGAGAAAAAAAAAAGAAAAGGGAGAGGGTAACATGTAAAATGACCAAAAAGCCATTGTAATTAATAATTAAAGAAAAGGGTTTTGAGATAACATGGTATTTTTATAAATTCACATAATTTTTTATATATAGTATATAGTATATACACACACACACACACACACATATATATATATATATATATATATAGTAGTATATAGGAATTAATAGCTAAAGAAAGGGGTTTAAGATAAAATAGGTATTTTTGTAAATTCAAATAATTTTTTATATAGTAACATAGATAGTATAAATATAGATTTTTCTTTATATAGTAGTATAGATTGGTGCTTGTGCTTCAAACAATGCCCAAGAAACCATTTTCCGAAAAGCCCAAGAAATTAATAAATATTACTAAAATTAATTATAAATAATAAAGGCTTAATTTTTTTTTTCTAAAAAGGCTCTTAAATAAATTTATTTGGCTTAATAATCAAACTTGCAAATTCGCCCATCTTTTATATATACTAGGAATTGTCTGCGCTTTGCCCCGTGTCATTTTTTATATTTAATTAAAATTAAAATATTTTAAGATATTTAAAAATTTTATTATTTTTTATTATTAAAATTTGAAATTAACAATAATAAAATTCAAACCTTAAATTTTTAACAATAATATAAATTTGATACTAGTGATAATAAATTATAAATTAGATATTTTCTCAATGTATATATACGATAAAAATAAAACATAAATGAAAAGGATTAAAAATTAAAAAAGGGAACCAATAGGATAACAAATACACTCATTTTCTCCTAATAAAAAATAAATAGAAAAGGATTAAAAAGAAAAAAAGAAAGAAAGAAAAAGGAACCAATAGGGGGACAAATGCACCCTCCTCCATCCCTCGTATAGAATATTTGTATTTCTATCTTTATATAGAGATTATTTATAAATTTATAGATATAGAGTTTATAGATATAATATAAATAAATAAATATATTAATACAATAAAATTTATAATTTAGATATTTACATTAAATAAATATGATAAAAAATAAAATAATATAAAATAATAATATTTTATAAAATTAATATTGAAAGTAATATTTAAATAATAAAATTATTATCTAATATAAAAATAAAAATAAAGTAATTAAAAAACTAAAATATTTAAAAAATTAAAAAAGGGGGCCAATGGGACTTAACATTAGTCCTCCATGCTAATTATCCATTAACTTTTCATTATAATTATAAATTATATGACACACCCGGACCTAACACGACTTTTTCGTACGAATGAAATAGTGTAAAATGACGTAATAATTAAATAATATGTCGGTCCGGCTGTGTCAAGTTTGAAGAGAAGATAAGCTTAAGACAAGACGTAGTTGGAAGATGAGATTGGTGACCATACATGGAATCTCCAAGTGGACTCATTTAAGTCCATAGCCAATGGATTGGACGTCCATTGGTGAATTGGTCGGTGGATCGGGCCAAGGATTAAAGTTCTGAGAGATTTAAAGAGAAGAGAAAGTTTGGCCCGAGGTCCGAGTAGACTCGGTGCTGAGCTACCCTATAAATAGGGGGAGGCCGAGCCTCTCCCCCTCATTTTCTCTCTTCCTCTCTTCTCTCCTTTCTCTTTTTTCTCAACTGCTCCTTTGGACCAATTTTGGATTTTTGGCTGATCCGGACAAACCGACCCCAAGTTCAAGGCAAGATCTTGGTGAGTTGTTCTTAACTCCTTGAACTACGTTCCATTAAGTTTGCACGCTTATCCATGCATCGGTCTAGGAGAGATCCAAGCTCAAAGTTAGGTTCAGCTTTTTAGTTAGATTTCTAGCTTAGATTTGAGATCGAGGAACTTTGAGCTTGTGATTCTCGTTTCTGCTCTGGTAAACGCGTCGTGGGAGGTGAGAGGAACCTCCATCTCGAATTTTACGCGAAACGGTGGACCGAGGGGCTCGGGAACCGAGGAAATGCCTCGGATCCCGAGGAGGCCGGACGGCTCCCGCATGGGAGCCGAGTCTCTCCCACGCGGGAGAGACTAGCAGGCCAGGTCCCGGGCGGGACTTGGGCTGTCCGGCTCCGGACTGGGCCTTTTGGCCCAATCCGTGCAGCTGGGCCCTTTTGGGCCCAAGCCGAGTGGGCTTCGGCCCAATAAGCAAATGGGGGCCTTTTTGGGCCCAGATGCAGGCCAGGCCCGACCTATCTATTGGGGGCAGGCCTGCCTGGCCCAGAACCGGCCTACGGGTCCCCAGGGACATTTTCGTAATTTTTCACCAAGTGTCCAATTTTTACCCCGGAACCTCCCGGACACTTTTCTAAGCCCCGAATCACATCCAAACACATTCGTAGGTCATATTAGAGACTCATAGGTGCATTCATAAATTTAATTATAAATGCTAACTTATATTTTCGTGTACTAAGGCTCTGGTTGAATCGAGTGCGGCGATGCTCTGGAGGTTGAGTGTCACGCCCCGACCCGCCCGGGGTCGGCCACGTGGCAACCGCCGCGCTACCTCGAAGTACGTGTCGGCCGGTCACGCACCAGAAGCACCGCAAGGCATAAAAATGAATATCATCGCTGCAAAACAACTAAAACTTTAATTAAAAATCATTTAATAAAATATTTAATTTATAAGCAATACCAGTAGATTAATTTAAAAGAATACCTACACAGCGGAAACCACTAAACCTAAGCCACCGACATCTTTTAGTGAGCCTCCATTCTATTGGCTGACCTCATACGCGGATCTGCATCCATCCATACAGGATACAGGTGAGTGACAGAGATTCAATGGGTCTCCATCAGGATTAGAGAAAATAGGGGTAATCCAAAATATATTAATACCAATAAAATAATCTATAATTTAAACAACTTTGTTTTCATTATTTCTTGTATCAATTCTCCAGGAGTGAATAAAATAAACTTTGTTTTTTAAACCTCTTTTGAAATCCTTCCAAGGAATATTAAATTTAAAATCTTTAACAAATAATTAAATACTCATGGGCTGGCATCTGAAATTGTCCCAATAAGGTATACCCGTGCACTGGGGTATACACTGGACCGTCAAGGGTTACTTTATACTTTAAAAACATTTTTACTTTACTCTCTGGCCCATTCCCTTGACGTTTGCCTTGCTGTGGTGGAACACAGCACTCTGGAGTCCTGGCGAGTTTCCCTACGCGCCTCTCCCAACCAGGCTCTACTCACCGTGCCCCTCGATAGGCGGTCCACAACTGAGTATCACGCATGCTCTCAAACTCGGTCCACGCTCTCGCAAATCGAAGCCCCGAGGAAACCGCTCAATCTCTCATCTCTCAGGGGTATCGTTCCCCAATAATCATAATAATAATAATAATATCATTTCTTATATAAATATTAAAAACATGTAAACACACACAAGCTTTTGTATCTTTAAAATCATCCCATCTCCATAAGTGGGCGTATCACAAAGTAAAAAGTGTGTGTTGTGGATTACCCTTATCCCAAAACAGTTGTAAAACCTTTTTAAGACAATTTATATTTTTAAAACATTTTTGCCCTAGTGGCTAAGCACTGAAATCTAAGTCACTCACAGTGATGGGAGAATCGTATACTCCCAAGCGCTTCATGTAGCTTAACCTCCGGAGCATCGCCGCACTCGATTCAACCGGAGCCCTAGTATGCAGAAATATAAGTTAGCATTCATAATTAAATTTATGAATGCACCTACGAGGCTCTAATATGACCTAAGACAATGTTTGGACGTGGTTTGGAAGACTCGAAAGTGTTTCGAATCGATTTGGGGTCAATTTGGGTTTTGGGAGATAAAATGACCATTTTGCCCCTAAAAGGCAGAAACGGCACCGGAATTAGAGTGAACTGGCACCGGTTCTATTCGACCCGAATTTTTCCCAGCAGAGATGATCCAGCCCCGGTTCATACCAGAACTGGCGCCGATTCTATTCTGCATTTAAGGCCGAGCTTCGGCCTCCAATCTTCTTCAGCTCAATTCAAGTTCGGTTCAACACCAATCCGCACCAAAATTGAAACACAGCAAGTTAAACACATGATCTAAGGATTCACAACTTCAAGAACGGAAATCAAACCATTAAACATGCTCGAATTTTGAATCAAAACACTAAGGGTTAACATATCTCGAGCAAAACAGAAATCTCAACTTCAATCAACGATTTCTCTTAACACAGGCCATGAAATCAAGCATGTAAACTATCAAATTAAAGCTTGATGAGTCTAGAACAACATACCAAATTCCCAGCCAATTCCCACGGTTGAATTGAAAGTTATGAGCTGATGAACAATCTGTCACCAAAATTTACAGATTTGTAGATTTGATGATTTCTTGGAAATTTTGGTGTTTTGATCTTCAAGGATACAAAAGAAGTTGGTGTTGATGTTTGATTAAGTGGTTGAAAGGAGATTGAGAGTTTGATTCGAAGGAATTTGGAAGAGAGAACTCGGAGAATGAAGAACAAGAAGAGAAAATGAAAATGGAGATCTCGGGTGACCGAGACCCCGATATAATTGGTCAGTTCCGGTGCCGGAATCAACAGATTCAAGGTTGACTCTGGTCAACTCGGTCAAACTTCCTTGGGATCCGTGTCCAAGTGGGGCCCACATTCTCAGACTTCAATTTTAGGGTTTTTAAGCTTGAAATTGAGATGAATGAAGTATAAAACATCCATGGGAAGTCAAATTTGGTATATTTCCTAGACAACAAAACATAAATATTCAACTTGACACGTGCGGACTAGGTCCGGGCGTGTCATTGAGCTACATGGAGCGCTTGAGAGTATACGATTCTCCCATCACTGTGAGTGTCTTAGATTTCTTTGTTTAGCCACTGGGGAAAATGATTTGAAAAATGATTTTTAAAAACATAAATGTTTTCAAAAAAGGTTTTGGGATATGGGAAATCCACACACACACACACTTGTTTGCGATATACCCATACAGTGAGTGGGAGATTTTAAAAGGAAATATAAAAATTATGTGTGTGTGTGATTTATATGTTTTAAATATAAATGTTTTATACGTATATATATAAATTATGAAATATTATTATTATTATGATTATTGAGGGTACGATGCCCTTGGGAGATGAGTGATTGAGAGGGTTCCTCGGGGCTCCAATTTGAGGGAGCGTGGACCGAGTTGAGAGCATGCATTATACTCAGCCGTGGACCGCCTATCGAGGGGCACGGTGAGTCGAGCCTAGTTGGGAGAGGCGCGTAGGGAAACTCGCCAGAGCTCCAGTTCGCTGTGTTCCACCACAGCGAGGCACCACCGAGGGAAATGGCTAGAGAGATAGAAAAGAGAAAATAATTATACATGAGAAAAGAGATAGCCCTCGGTGCAGTGAGGCATAAGGCGACCGACGGGTCGTGCCTCCAGTATGATAGAGATGCCAGCCCATTTGAGATTTATATATTTATTTATTAAAGAGTTTTTAAAGGAGTTTTCAAAAAGAAAAATATTTATTTTATTTTATCTTATTTTATTTTATTTTATTTTATTTTATTTTGGATTTCCCTTATCCCCTCTAACCCAGATGGAGATTCTTAGAACCTCTGTCACTCACCTGTATCTAATGTGGATGGATGCAGATTGGCATACGGAGTCAGCTATAGAAGGGAGGCTCACTAAGAGACGTCGGTGGCTTAGGTTTAGTGGTTTCCGCTGTGTAGGTACTCTTTTAAATTAGTCCACTGGTATTGCTTATAAATTAAATATTTTATTAAATGATTTCTAATTAAAATTTTAGTTTTGTTTTGCAGCGATGATATCCATTTCAATGCCTTGCGATGCTTCTGGTGCGTGACCGGCCGGCACGTACTTCGAGGTAGCGCGACGGTTGCCACATGGCCGACCTGGGTGGGTCGGGGCGTGACATTATAGATTATAAATTATAGATTATATACAAGTTATAGTTTTAAATATATATATATATATATATATAAGTTTTTTCTTTATTTATGATATATAAAATATCATATCTTTATTTAAAATATTTTAATATTATAAATTATAAATTTACTTATAAATTATAATATTATAAAATATGAAAAAAGAAAAATAATAAATTAAAATTAAATAAGTAAAGCAAAACAAAAAATTAAAAGTGGGAACCAATGCGAGGGTAACAAATGCACCCCTCCCACAAATTCTCCTTTACTTTTACTTACAAAAAATACATACAAAAAATACAAGAATTTGCCTCGGGGTCATTTTTTTTAATTTTTAAATTATAATTAAAAATTTTTTAAGGCTTATTTAGAAATTTTATTATATTTATATTATGCATTAAACTTAAATTTTAAAATCTTAAATAGTAAATTTTAAAATCTAATATGATAAAAAGTTCAATTAAAAAAATTATGACTTGATTTCACGTTAAAAAAATAAAACTATAAAATTATTTTCAATTAATTAATAAAAAAAATTTATATATCTTAGAGGAGAACCTCCTCACATAGATTTTGGGACTAATTTGTTTTTTATTATACATGGAGCAACAATTGTTAAAGCAAATTCGCTTCACTTCAATTTACAAAAATAAACATAATACAATAGATAAAATAGTATTGATTTCTTTTGTACTATGCATAGAATAATAATGGTAAAAGAAAAACTCAAATAATGTCGATTGGTGGAAGGTTAAAAAATAAATGTAATATAACTAACGAAATTGGACTATTTTATATAAGAAATTTAAATGTATGTATAATAAATTCAATAAACATTTGAGGTAAAAAAATTTAAACATAATATAAAAGGAATAACTTTTTAAAAGGAAAATTTGTGAAAAATGAAAAATTATAGGTTAAAAGTATAGTTATTTCTTGTGAAATTTAATTTTTATAATAATTTAAAGCATTACAATTAATAGCACACCAATATAAAGAAAATTTTTGTAAAACAAAATAAAATCTATTTTCAAACTAAATATAATCATTTTTCTCTCTCCATTCCACAAATACAATAAATAGCTTACACAAAATATTTAATACACTTAAAATATAAAAATCATTTTAAAATTACTTTACTTATAATTATTTTTCTCTTTCCTCTTATCCTACGTGGCACCACTTATGACCTACATAACACATTCTTTTAATATAATGGTATATATGACATATATATATAATTTAAAATATTGATTAATCAATAGATAAAAATATATATTAGATAATAGTTCTTTAATAATAAATAAATTTTAATAAGATATATAATATAAAAGAATTTTTTAAAGTTAAAAAAACTTAAAAATTTAAAAATATCACTTAAAAATAAATTAAAAATAAAGGAAAATATAAAAAAGAAAAAGAAAAAGAAAAAGAAAAAAGTAAATTAAAAACATGAAAATCATAAAAAAAAGAGTGGTAGCAACCAATGGGAGGGTGACATTTGCCCCCCTCCCCCCATGCTAATTACTCATTTACTTTATATAGTGTTAATAGAAGATATAAGATATATACTACCAATCTTATCTAAATCTATTCTAAATCTAAATTTAATCTAATTTAAATCTAAATCTAATCTAAACACAATCTTATTTTAAGGCCAACCATTTTGTAGAGGGCCATAAGTCATTTTGTGATTAGTTCTTCCTTTTAATTTTTATTTTTTGAAACATAATCTTATTTCAAAGCTTTGGGTTTCTTGGGGAAACACAATCTTATTTTAAGGCCTACCATTTTGTTGAGGGCCATATGTCATTTTGTGATTAGTTCTTCTTTTTACTTTTTATTTTTTAAAACACAATCTTATTTCAAAGCTTTGGATTTCTTGAGGGGTAACCTATGCAGGGGAATCTACTAACTCTTAAGCTACCAACCACTCCTATGAGCCTCCGATCCATCTAACACCCTCGCACATGGGAACTATATCCAACAAAGTTAGGTAAAGGTGAGTGACAGAGGTTCAATGTGAGCCGGGTAATTTCCAAAACCAGTTAAAAAAATACTCGTGTTTTACTTTTGTAAGTCCTTTTTAAAACTCTTTTCCCCAAATCCTTTCTTCGTAAAACAATAATAATAATAACATCAACTATGGGCTGGCTGTGAAAATACACCGAGGCTCAACCTTGGCCGTGGCCGTGGTCGAGGATCTCGTATCGTCAAGGGCTATTTCTATTCTTTTATCTTTAAAACTTTCCTTTGGAAGGAAACTTTTTTCTTATAAAATCCTTTCTTATGAAAAAATATATATAAAAAGATATATGTATCTCTCTTCAAGCTCGTTCCCTCGACGGTGCCATTCCTTGTGTGGTTACAGCTACACCGGCCCTGGCGAGTGTCCTTACGCGCCTCTCTACTCCAGGGTCCATACACTCACCGTGTCTCTTCAAAAAGGTGGTCCACGGCTACCTCGCATGTATGCACCGCCTCTATCCACTCACTTAATCACGTGAAGCACCGAGTCTCATCTAGTCCTCATTGGGACTTCGTCTCTCATTTGTATGATCATACCCTATCGGGAACTCATCTCATATCTTACATATATATATATAAACATAACATACATACATACATCTTATAAATTTAATTTATCTTAAAATGTCCCACCTATGTGGCATGAAATAACGTGTGTGACGGTGTAAGGGAATATTCGAATCCCAAAACATTTAATTAAAACGTCTTTATAAATAATAAAAGCGTTTAGCCCTAAATTCCTAAACACTGAAACAAGTTATTCACAGTGTTTGGAGGTTCGTATACTCCTAACTGTCCCACGTAGATTGATCTCCGAAGAGTCACCGCACTCGATCGTCTAGAATCCTAATTACACGAAAATACGCGTTAGTATTTATAATTAAATTCATGAATGCACCTATGAGGCTCTACTATGACCTAAGATGACGCTCAAATGAGTTCGGGGGCTTAGAAAAGTGTCCGGAAAGGTTTTGGGCCAAAATTGGACACTTAGGGTAAAATTACTATTTTACCCCTCAACAAAATTGACACTCGAGTGGGACTGGACCAAGTCCGGTGCGGGAGCTAGTCGGGAGGTCACTCCCACATGAGAGTGATTAGGCTCCAGCACAGGAGACGTGGTATAGGCTTGAGATTCGAGCCTTTCCTTCGATTTTTGCATTTACCGAAGCTAATATGAGAACCATCGGCTCAAAGTTCTTAAATCTAAAATCTTGTCACGCCTTGACCTGCCCGAGTCAGTCATGTGGCAACCGTCATGCTGCGTCGAAGTACGTGTCGACCGATCACGCACTAGAATCATCGCAAGGCATCGAATTGGATACCATCGCTGCAAAACAACTAAAACTTTTAGTTAAAATCAATTAATAAAATAATTATCTTTAAAAGTAATACTAGTGGAATAATTTAAAAGAAATACTTACGCAGCGGAAACTACTAAGCCTAGCCACTGACGCCTCCTAGTGAGCCTCTGATCTATCGACTGACCTCGTACGTTGATCTGCATCCATCCACATTGGATACAGGTGAGTGACAGAGGTTTTAAGAATCTCCATCGGGGGTTAGGGAAAACAAGGGAAATCCAAAACATAGTAATAAAATAAATATTTTTCTTTTCAAAACCTCTTTCTAGTTCTCTGGCCGAGAACTCTCTTTTAAAACAATTTAAATAAATAAATATATACATGTCTAAAATGGGCTGGCCTCTCTCTCATACTGAAGGCTCGACCCGTCGGTCGTATGCCTCACTGCACCGAGGGCTATCTCTTTTCTTTTAAAACATTTTCACAATTTCTCTTTCTCTAGCCCGTTCCCTCGGTGGTGCCAATCGCTGTGGTTGAACACAGCTACATCGAGCCCTGGTGAGTTTTGTTATGTGCCTTTCCCAGGGTCTCCACTCACCGTGACCCTCAAAAGGCAGTCCACGGCTACTTCTCATTGCATGTCGCTCGCGACTCGATCCATGCTCCCTCAAATCGAAGCCCCGAGGAATCCCCACAATCACTGATCTCGTGTCTTGTATATATATGCATATATATAAAACATATATATATATATATATCTAAAACATATAAATATAAATATAAACACACACACATAGGTTTTTATTCTTTTCTTTGAAAACATCATACTCTCTACGTGGGTATATCACCAAGCAACTGTGTGTGGATTCCCCGTATCCCAAAACCTTTGGAAAACATTTATGTTTTTAAAACCTTTGTGCCCGTGGCTAAGCAAAGAAATCTAAGCCACTAAGAGTGTTGGGAGGTTCGTATACTCCCAAAAAATTCGCGTAGCTTAACCTCCGGAGCATCGCCGCACTCGATCATCCGGAGCCCTAGTACATGAAAATACACGTTAGTATTCGTAATGCACATATAAGGCTCTAGCATGACCTAAGATTGGACTTGGATATGATTCGGGGCTTAGAAAGTGTCCGGGAGGTTCCGGGGTCAAAATCGGACATTTTATGAAAAATTACGAAAATGCCCTTATGGGCCTCTGGGCCCAACACCCGGACTGGGCCGGGGCCACCAGGCTTGGGCCTAAAAGGCCACTTGCATGGGTTGGGCTGAGGCCCGTGCAGGATTGGGCCAAGTCCCATGTGGGACTTAGGCCCAAAAGCCCATTCCCACGTGGGTTGGGCCAAAGGCCCATTCCTGCACCCGCGCGGAAGACCTCACACCCGCTTCTCCTCTTTTGGACATACAAATTTAGATAGGTGATCCTCATGGCATTAATGACGGATTTACCAAAGTAGAAACGAAAATACCGATCCAATTTATGTAGATCTAAGATCTAAACTTAAATTGACCAAACTCAGATCTGCTCTAAACTGGTGCATAAAGATGCGTGAAAATGGAGTATGAAGTAGATTAAGGTGGGTAGGATAACATACTAAAAACTCACCTTGTTTCACTGGCTCAATATTCGTAGATCTGAAATTTAAACTTAAATCTTATAAAAAACTGAACTAAACTTTAAACTTAAATCTACACTAAATCGATGCATGGAAATGCGTAAAAACTTAATATAACGTAGATCTATTAGAAACTCACCTTGATTTGACAATCGAACAGTTCGGATCTGAAAAAAAGGCAAGATGCCTCCGTATTTGCCCCAAAAGAGAAAAGAAAGAAAATGAGAAAGGGAGAGAAAAGAAAGTGAGGGGAGAGGCTCAGCCTCCCCCTATTTATAGAGGAGCCTGACACCGGGTCTACTTGGGCCCCGGGTCAGACTTTTTCCTGGGTCCACTCGGACCCGAGTCAGACTTTCTCTCCTTTTTCTTATCTCTTTAATTCTCGGCCATTGGCTTAATTTTCCAATTTCTTACACCAATGTGGTTAATTAATTTATCTTCCAACATCGTCTTATCCTAATTTTCACATCTCTTCTTAATCAGACACATCCGGATCGATGTATTACCCACTTAATACGCTGTCTTATACTATTCCGTTTGTACGGAAAAGTTTGATTAGGTTCGGATGTGTCAACTTTCCCCTCCTTCTAAAAATTTCATCCTCGAAATTATCAAAGTAGCTTTGGGGAGATTTGGCTTCTATTACAAGCCCTCCTTTTGTTTTCGAATAGTATTCACATCACTATTTGCTGCTGAAGTCCATTACCCTTCCGCTGTGTACTCTGATCATTCTTTTTCTCAAGAGTGACTTCATCATTTTTCTACTCTTGAGTTTGAACCTCATATTTTCCTTAACATAGCCTACCCTTGCCCATTTATGGGTTAGGCTCACTTCGCTTCCACTGTGCTTACTCTGTCTTTTCGCTTTGTCCCTGTCTCATTTTCCAAGTCTCTCTTGATGAGCCTACTCTCTTGTTACTTTTGAGGTTTCTTACCTTTTACTTTTCTTAGGAGCCTTTTCTTTTCCTTTGTCACCGCCTCTCACTTGAAGCCATCCTCCGATGCATTTCTCATCGTTTCGTGGTATTATGTTCATCTTTGTAACCAAGATGTCGGGAGAGACCCTAAGTTAACTCCATCGCATTCTCGGTGAGGATACGGTGAGTTAAATGTCTTTCCCTTATCTTGGTCTTGCTTCTCTAATCCGTTCCTTGGTTCCATTCTCTTTCTTTTCTGATCTTCTTCCTCTTAAATCTTGTGGCGTATGAGTCGAGCTCCTGTACACACTGGCCCACACTTGGCCATATCATATCAGAGGAATTAGAGATCATGCCCTCTCGGCTCTCACACTCTGACCCACTCTCTGACCGCCCATTTCTATCTCAAACAGGGCCTTTGGCCCATCTCATATTATTTCTCATCCTCTTTGGGATGGAGAACTCTTGGTGACCTTATGCACTCTCTAGTCACACTCTGGGTCGGTCCTCTAGAGTGGTCTTCACAGAGATCCTCAAGATATCGATCTCTGATCCTTCCTTTCATGGGGATGCCTCACATGGCTCCCTCCCAAGTTACTCATACTTGAGCCTCGACTTCATACCCATTCATGCCACTTCTCTGGCCTCTTAGGCTTTCTTTCGTCTCTCACTCCCTTGGAATGTTCACTTAAGGAGGTGTCACGTGTTTCTCTTTCCTATGGCCTCCGTTCTTCACATTAGCTTCTTTGTCGCTGGTCGATTTCTTTTCCTCCTTTCATCGACAGTTCTTTCTTTGGTTTTCCTTATCCCTTTCTCTATCCTCTGTAGCTTTTCTTCCTTGTTCTGTTCTTTTTTAGGGTTTCTTGTCATCCACTTAACTTGACATTTTCTCCTGTCCATTGCCTTCTTTAGGCATCGTTACAGCTTTCACACTCTCCATACCACTCCATTAGGGCCATTTCTATATTCTTTCTCTTCTCCATATTCTTTTACCTTTATCTACGTAATCCTTCCCGTCTTATCCAAGGTTTCCTTTACCCTGGGCTCATCCTCTCTCTTCTTGTTCTCTTCTCTAGCTTTCTTCATCATCCTTATCCTTATTTCTCTCTTCTCTAACACTTTGCTCCTCCTGGGTATTAGAATTTCCTTTCTTCTCCTTATATTGGCCGTGCTCAAAGAAGTTTATGAACTGGGCCATTTCCTTTCCTTATCCCCGTACTCCTTCCATTGAGCGCTTGGGGTTCGTTCTTGTCATCCTTTCTATCTCAGTTCCTGCATCTTTTTCTTTTCACATATGGGTCTTCTTTATTTTTAGCCATCATCGACTCTTGACTCCTTGATATTTCTTCTTTATCATCCATATCATGGTTTATTTATCGCGGGCAACACCTTTCTCCATCATTCATTGCCTCACAATCTTATCCACACCAAGCTAACTCCATTTTAGCTTGGTTTAATTCCATCTTCCACTTTCTTTCTTCATTTACCATCCTCCGGGGAGATTATGCTTAGGGTTGGGCTGCTCCCCTCATTCAAAATTTTCAACTTATCTTTTATGGTCCTTGACTCCTTACTCTTAATTCCTTCTATCACACTCTTTTACCTTGTCTTCACCTTTTTGTCCTCTCTAGTTTCAATTATCATCTCGTTTATCCTTTCTCTTTCTTTGACTCTTATCTAAGTCGATCCAATTTCGCCTATCATTGTGTTTGATTATTCTTGAAATCTCCATCATCATTATTATTCTCATCCTTACCATCCTTTGAAATACAATAATCCCCCATTCACTCGTTTCCTACGAGTGCTTCTTCTCTTATCTTTTCTTTAATTTTTCTTTCTATCCAACCTTCTACTCTTCTTTTTATAGCTTTAATTATCAGGACCTCATTTTCCTTTCCTTTCACCAATTTACATACTTAACCCCTCTTTTTACAAAAGTTCTGGCCTTCAATGATTCTCGTCTGTCCTTTTATCTATTTAACTTATTCGTAGTATGATGTAGTGCCTTGGCTTGACTTAAGTTTGGGGTTCATTATGCTCGATTTTCTTTAGCTAATATCCGTTTCTAAGTCTTTTATTCGCTTTCTTTTACTAAGTCTTTCTTAATCCTCTTTCTAGGCCTTTTTAATCCCCTTTTTATTCTCTTTCTTTAACCTATCCCTAGGTTATCTACTTAGTTATCTCTATCTTATTAACTTATGGTTCATTGTGAATTTAGCACTAATTACGGTTAAAGTTTTCTAAAGTGTGTTATGCCTTTCTTTCTCCCTTATTAAGGCTCTATTCCTAATTAACCAAAACTTAGTCCATCAATTTGAACTAAGTTTCTCTTTTTCCCAAACCACATTCGTCTTTAATTAGACTAGAATTTTCTTTATTTAGAGTTTTATGATTTCTTTTCTTTATTAAGAAAGCTTCTGCACTACATCACGACATTTCTTATATCCATTGTTTAAGGGTTTGCTTCTTTTTTTCCTTTTCCCTTCTTTTTTCTCACCAGTTCTCTCTCTGGTGACAACTTCCCAACTCAAGGGAAAGTTCTTTTCGTGCTCTTCATTTGCACGCATGCAAGCATTTCCATCATTGCCGTGCATTCCACTATTTCCGCTTGCTCATTTCGCATTGACCTTGACCATGACAAAGTCCTTTCTTATCATCCTTTGGAGGTTTCCTCATTCTTACTCTCATTATCAACCAACTACTAAGGGGTTTATCATCTTTAATCCCTTTAGTAGTGGAGTTCTCTATCTTATCTTTCTCTTCATTCTGTTTCCTCCATCTTCATTTCCTTTCTCTTGACATTGGTTTCCAATAGTCAGACAAGTAGTAACGGACGTACTACTCGTCAACCATATGGATGTGATCTCTTTTCATTCTTTTCTCATTCTCCGTCTTGTCACCTTTGCCTTATTCCTCCTTATCATTTCCCAAGAATGGCTTCTATGTTGTTCCTCTTTCCTTACTCTTCATTTTTGCCATCCTCGAGTTCTTTAGGGTTTTCTCTTATCAATCATTGCCACATCCTCAAGTGACTCTCCCTTATCTCACTTCTCGTGATCTTGGGCTCACTCGATCTCTTCCAATTCCCTTGGATGTCTTTCTTCAACTGACTCCAGGTGAGCTCTCTTTTATCCATCAATACTCCCTTCTTTTCTTTTACCATTTACACTCAATGGTGTAGGAACAAGAAAAGTCGACTAGCCTTTAATGCAATCTCTCACCTCTTGCCCACTCCAAGAGCATTATCTAGGCAATCTGTGGGTTCATCCATCTAGACTTGCCAACCTGTGGGCTCCTTGGTGATCTTTTCACTTAGCTAGTTATTATTTGCTTCATCTTTTCATCCTTCCACTTATTGCTTTATAAAGCCTTATCCCTTCTACTTGAATGTTTTGTCTCACTTCTTAAGGTTTGTTCAACCTCATCCTCCGTTATTGACCTTTCCGATATCTCTCATTCTAACCCTACTGTCTCTCTAGGCTACACACTAATGGTATAGAGAGCGAGGGAAGTGGGGTTAGCGTTCACGCATGTTAGGCCCATCTTTGCTCCTCGCCTCATTCTAGCCGGTTCACTTCCTTCCAATTTTACACATCACTAGTGTAAAGAATGGGAGAAAAATTGCAATTGGGTTGGGTTTAAAAGTCAAACTCGCTTCTTTACTAGCGAGTCTCGATGTCTGAGGTAGTGGACATCAAACCAGTTTCCTTTACTGGTAAGCCTCTAATTAGGCTATCTCGGGGGGTTGGATGAGATATCGCCTATCTCGTCATCTTAAGAGACTTGACTATCCCTTGCACGGTTTAGCTGTCGAGCAGAAGGAACATTATAAGCTCAATAATTGGCTTTGGGAAGTTTCTCGGAAAACGTGCTTTACTTTCATGAATCTGGAGGACAAAGGTGGTAGTGTCATCTTACCTAAAGACCACACTAGAGAACTCTATTTAGTGGCTTGCTGCTAATGAAGGTATTCTAAGAGTAGATTTAGATGTTCATGACGCGTTCTAGCAACTACTTATTCGAACTCTGGAGTTTTAAACCTATCTAATCCACTGGCTTCGAAAACATTTGAAAATACTTTGAAAACACTATAAAACTTTTGAAAACAGTCAGAATCATTTAAAAGCTTTGATACCATTAAAGTTGTCATGCCCAGACCCACCCCGGTCGGCCACATGGCAACCGTTACGCCATCTCGAAGTACATGCCAGTCAGTCATGCACCAGAAGCACCATAAGGCATTGAAATGGATACCATCACTGCAAAACAACTAAAACTTTTAATTAAAATCATTTAATAAAATAATTATCTTTAAAAATAATACCAGTAGACTAATTTAGAAGAAATACCTACGCAGCAAAAACTACTAAACCTAGCCACTGACGTCTCCTAATGAGCCTCTAATTTATCGGCTGACCTCGTACGTGGATCTGCATCCATCCATATTGGATAATACAGGCGAGTGACAGAGGCTCTAAGAATCTCCATTGGGGGTTAAGGAAAACAAGGGAAATCCAAAACATAGTAATAAAATAAATATTTTTCTTTTCAAAACCTCTTTCTAATTATCTAGCCGAGAACTCTCTTTTAAAACAATTTGAATAAATAAATATATACATATCTAAAATGGGCTGGCCTCTCTCTCATATCGAAGGCTCGACCCGTCGGTCGTATGCCCCACTGCACCGAGGGCTATCTCTTTTCTTTTAAAACATTTTCACAATTTCTCTTTCTCTAACCCGTACCCTCGGTGGTGCCAATCGCTGTAGTGGAACACAGCTACATCGAGCCCTGATGATTTCCCTATGTGCCTCTCCCAGGGTCTCCACTCACAGTGCCCCTCAAAAGGTGGTCCACGACTACTTCTCATGGCATGCCGCTCTCGACTCGGTCCACGCTCCCTCAAATCAAAGCCCCGAGGGATCCCCACAATCACTGATCTCGTGTCTCGTATATATATGCATATATATAAAACATATATATATACCTAAAACATATAAATATAAATATAAAAACACACACATAGGTCTTTATTCTTTTCTTTGAAAACATCACACTCCTTACGTGGGTATATCACCAAGCAACTGTGTGTGGATTCCTCGTATCCCAAAAACTTTGGAAAAAGTTTATGTTTTTAAAACCTTTGTGCCTGTGGCTAAGCAAAGAAATCTAAGCCACTCACAGTGTTGGGAGGTTCGTATACTCCCAAAAGATTCGCATAGCTTAACCTCCGGAGCATCGCTGCGCTCGATCATCAGGAACCCTAGTACACGAAAATACACGTTAACATTCGTAATGCATATATAAGGCTCTAGCATGACCTAAGACTGGGCTTGGATGTGATTCGGGGCTTAGAAAAGTGTCCGGGAGGTTCAGGGGTCAAAATCGGACACTTTATGAAAAATTACGAAAATGCCCCTATGGGCCCCTAGGCCCCATGGTCCAACTGGGCTGGGCCCCACGAGGCTTGGGCCTAAAAGGCCACATGCTCGGGTTGGGTTGAGGCTCACACAGGATTGGGCCAAGTCCCTTGTGGGACTTGGGCCCAAAAGCCCACTCATGCACCCGCGCGGGAGACCGACTGGAACTCGGTCAGTTCCCTCTCGATTTTTGCACTCGCTTCTCCTCCTTTTGACTCACAAACTTAGACAGGCGATCCTTATGGTAGCCATGATAGATTCATCGAAGCGGAAACAAAAAACACCGGTCCAATCTCTGTAGATCTGAGATCTAAACTTAAATTGACTCGACTCAGATCGCGTGAAAATGGAGTATGACGTAGATTAAGGTGAGTAGGATAACTTACTAAAAGCTCACCTTGTTTCATCGGCCCAATATCTGTAGATCTAAGATTTAAACTTAAATCTGATAAAAAATTGAACTAAACTTTAAACCCAGATCTACGCTAAACCGATGCATGGAAATGTGTAAAAACTTAATATAATGTAGATCGAGGTGAGTAGAATAACGTATTAGAAACGCACCTTGATCTGATAGTTGGATTGTCCGAATTTGACAAAAAGGTAAGATGCCTCCGTTTTGGCTTTAAAAGAGAAAAGAAAGAAAAAGAGAGAGGGAGAGAAAAGAGAGTGAGGGGAGAGGCTCAGCCTCCCCCTATTTATAGAGAAGCCCGACACCGGGTCCACTCGGGCCCTGGGTCAGACTTTGTCCCAAGTCCACTCGGACCCGGGTCAAACTTTCTCTCCTTTTTCTTATCTCTTCAATTCTCGGCCATTGGCTTAATTTTCCAATTTCTTACACCAATGGGCACCATAACTAATTGTTATGGACTTAAAGGTAGCCCGATTCGTGTTTGGTTATTTCCATGCATGGTCAATTAATTTATCTTCCAACACTGTCTTATCCTAATTTTCACATCTCTTCTTAATTAGACACATCTAGACCGATGTATTACCCACTTAATACGCCATCTTATACTATTCCGTTTGTACAGAAAAGTTAGATTAGGTCCTGGTGTGTCAAATCTAAATCTAAATATAACTAAAAAGCTAAATCTAAATTTGAATTGAGATTTCTCCTAAACCAATACATGGAAATACGTGCAAGCTAGGTAAAATGTAGATTGAGGTGAGTAGAATAATATACTAGAAACTCACCTTGATTTGTTGGTCGGTTTGTCCAGATCGACCAAAAGTTCGAAGTGGCTCCAAGAGAGCAAAAGAGAGAAATGAGAAATGAGAGAAAAGGGAAATAGAGAAAATGAGGGGGAGAGGCTCGACCTCCCTCTATTTATAGGGAGGTCTGACACTCGGGTCTACTTGGGCCCCGGACCAGACTTTCTCTTCTCTTTTCAACCTCTCATATTCTCGATCATTGGCCTAATTCATCGACCTTTCATGCCCATGGACCTCAATCCATTTATTATGGACTTAGAGGAGGTCTAATTGGTGCCTAGTAGTTTCCATGCATGGTCAACTACCTCATCTTCTAACTCCGTCTTATCCTAATTTTAACATCTCTTTTTAATTTGACACATCCAGACCGACGTATTTATTGAGTTAATATGCCGTCTTATACTATTCCGTTGGTACAGAAAGTTGTATTAGGTCCGGGTGTGTCATTTCTTTTTTTTTTTCGAATAAGAGAAAAGGAGCAAAGAATCATGAAGGTTAAGGGAGTGACATTCATGACTATTGGTATATATATTTTTTGTTTTTACTCTTGGATCAAGGTGGAAAAAATGAATAACAAAGGCGAAAAAAAGAAAATGATAGAGGAATAAATGCAAAGGAGAGATGAGGAGTATAAGTAATTTTGCTTCTTCTCTTTTTTCGCTAATTTGTTTATGGATTTCCTTAATGTTCTTTTTTTTATCTGTTATGGGGATTTCACTCATTTTATTTTCTTAGATAGTTTTCGTGATTGATTTCTCTGTGGGTTTCCAATTTATAACAGAAATTCTCTTTTGGTGTTTTTTATTGTTAGGTTTCGATTTTTAGGGTTTGGCTTTTCAAGTTGTTTCATGAAAAAATGGGATTGAAGAATAGCTTTATGTAGCTGTGCTGGGCCTCTATTATGTAATTGATATTAGATTGTCTTAATAGATATGGTTTTGTTTGTCATGAAGTTTAGTTGGTTCTGACACCGTAATCATCTCACCCTGAAGTTTTTGTTAGACTGCTTTCATTTATATATATGTTCCTCATTTTTCTTTTTCTTTTTCTTTTTTTTTGTGTTAGGTTTAATGTAGATTATTGCTATCTAAAAATCTTTAGAAGCTATATATCTTACCTTTTGTTTGTGTTTTGGGGCTGAATGAGTATGCAATAGATTACTTAAAATGAAAATGTTTTTCTATGTGTATACGAGGTAATAAAATATCTAGATACTTATAAAAGGAGAAGTATCCAATCTTACTCATTTAGTGGAAATGGCTGCTCATTTTATGACACACCCGGACCTAGCACGACCTTTTCGTACGAACGGAATAGTGCAAGATGACGTTGTAATTGAACACTAAGTAGGTCCGACTGTGTCAAGTCAAAAGAGAAGATAAGCTTAAGACAAGATGGAGTTAGAAGATGAGATTGGTGACCATGCATGGAAACTGACACGCCCGGACCTAGTCCGCACGTGTCAAGTTGAATATTTATGTATTGTTGTCTTGTCAATATACCAAATTTGACTTCCCATGGATGTTTTAAACTTCATATAGCTCGATTTCAAGCTTAAAAACCCTAAAATTGAAATTTCGAGATGTGGGCCCCACTTTGGCACAGATTCCAAGCATGTTTGACCGAGTTGACCGGAGTTAACTTGACCTTGTTGATTCCGGCGCCGGAACTGGTCAGAACCGGCGTCAGAACTGACCGATTTTATAATGGGTCTCGGCTGCCCGAGACCCCATTTTCACTTCTCCTCATCTTCTTCAATTCTCAGAGCTCTATCTTCGATTCTCTTCAAGATCAACTCTGTAATCTCCTTTCTAACACTCAATCAAACATCAATATCAACTTCTCTTGTCTTCTTGAAGATCAAAACACCAAAATTTCCAAGAAAATCACAAAATCTAGAAATCTGGAATTTTGGCGACAGATTGTTCATCAGCTCATATCGTTTGATTCAACCGTGGGTTGAAGCTGAGAATTTGGTATGTTGTTCTAGACTCATCAAGCTTTAATTTGATGGTTTATATGCTTGATTTCATGGTCTGTGCTAAGAGAATTCGTTGGTTGAAGTTCTGATTTCTGTTTTGCCCGAGATATGTCAACTCTTAGTGTTTTGATTCAAAATTCGAGCATGTTTAATGGATTGATTCCTTTTTTGAAGCTGTAAATCCTTAGATCATGTGTTTAACTTGCTGTGTTTCAATTTTGGTGCGGATTGGTGTTGAATAGAACTTGAATAGAGCTGAAGAAGATTGATGCCGAAACTCGGCCTTATTTCCGGGACAGAACCGGCGCCGGTTCTGGTATGAACCGGGGGCCGGAACATGAATATCACTGTTGGGCAATTTTTGCCCCAATTCGGGTCCAGGGGCAAAATGGTCATTTTGCAAACCCTAAATTCCTTTTGATCCCATTTGACCCAATTGACTTTAATTAGCTTCAATTGACTTCCGGACTTGCCAATTTTGTTCTGAGACCTTTAATTGGTGTTGTTTTATGATTTGATTATTGGTTGAATATTTTTATTAATCAAATTAAATTTTAATTTGATTATTTAGGTACGTGATTGTATGAGATTTAGACCGGTAGCAATTTTAGCTAAGGCATTCGTGGGTAATCGGGGAGTATACAACTCTCCTCACTAGTGAGTGGCTTGGATTATATTGGTTGACCATTGAGGGTTAACCGTTTTCAAATTTATTTATAAATGCTTTATTAAATCGTTTATATATGTTTTGGGGTATGAATTGTCCACCCTCACACACTGAGTTTACAAATGATTTAAATGGTGGAAATTTCAATAAATTTTATATATTGATATTATTATTGATTATTGTATGGGGAGCGATACCCCTGAGAAATGAGAGATTGAGCGTTTCCCTCGGGGCTCCAATATGTGGGAGCGTGGACCGAGTTGTGAGCATGCGTGTTACTCAGCCGTGGACCGCCTATCGAGGGGCACGGTGAGTCGCTCCTGATTGCGAGAGGCGCGTAGGGAAACTCGCCAGGACTCCAGATGCTGTGTTCCACCACAGCAAGGCAAACGTCAAGGGAATGGGCTAGAGAGTAAAGAAAAATGTTTTAAAAGTATAAAGTAACCCTTGACGGTCCAGTGGATACCCCAGTGCACGGGTATACCTTATTGGGACGATTTCAGATGCCAGCCCATTTGGAAATATTATTATTGATTTGATATTTGATTTGATTTGGGACTTATTATATTTCAGTAAATGATTTATTAAATTGATTTTTGGATTATTTCATATCCCCAGCCTGAGGTGATCGGTCTTTATAACCGAGTCTCTCACTGGGTACAAGTTTATGTACTCACCCCATTCACTTTTGTTGTCAGATCATCAGACTTTGGACGGCGGACGTCTTGGTGGCCAGTGATCCCAGTACGACACTGTGGACACGACTTTTTAGGTGCCACCCTTTTGCTTTGTGTATCTTGGCTCGGAATATTATTGCATCTTACATATACAATTATGTATTATATAATATTTTCCGCTGCATGGAGTACCGTAAGATGTGACACTTTATTTTGAAATATTTTAGAACTGTATTATCTATGATAATTTCATATGTTTTTCATATATTGCTCGAATATCCTTTACTTTTAAGCCTTGTGCCATCTTGGTTACCCGCTTGACGAGGCACACATCTCGAGGTGGTACGGCGGTTGTCGCATGGCCGAGCCTGCGGGTCGGGGCGTGACAATTTCATTGGTATCAGAGCAAATTTTAAAATATATAGTATATTTATATTATATCGAGCCAAGCAGTTCATATAATATTGAGATTTCTGATTTTGGGGTTAAAAGTAGAGAGTATGATTGGCATAGAAATATTTTTCATCTTCTGACTTAGATTTTATGTATAGTTACGCCATGCCACCTAGAAGGAGGAATATTCCGAATCCTTCCGTTCCTACCCCTGATCCCTCTGTACCTAGGAGGAGAGGTCGACCACGTAGGCAGCCTGAAATTCAGCCTAGTGTAGACCCGGAGACCACTGAGATTCCGGATGAGCCTATTCCACCTATTCCGCCTGTTGATGAGACGCATCATCAGGATACTCATACTGATATTCCACCACCCCCACCTACGACGATTGCCACGTCGGTGCAGTTTACGCCTGCTGATTTTGAGCGTATGTTTGACACTTGGGCCAGTAGATTCTTTTCATCGCAGATGGCCACTGTCGCACATCCGACTGCCGGCATTGCACCACTAGTTCATCTATCGCGACCGATACAGACACCGATGCCGCCGCACTTTCAGCCGAGCGGTGCAGCGAGCACTTCTGCTGGTGTCATTTCTTCAGAGGAACGCATGGTGAGGTTCCTTAGCATCATGAAGGGACTAGACACCCCAAAGCTCTCTGACACGTCCACTGATGTAGCGTGGGATTGGTTGCATTTCGTTACGAAGAACACACAGGGTCTGGGTATGACCTCGGAAGAGCGAGTGAGCATAGTTACTCGATATCTCCAGGGACAGCCAATGAGTTGGTTGACAAATCTCGAGAGCCGAGCTACTGGACCAATGACGTGGGAGACATTTGTTACTGAGTTCCGAGAGAGGTTTATATCGGAAAAGACGAGGATGAGGCGATATGGTGATTTTCTCCGACTGGAGCAAGGCAACAGATCAGCCAAGCAGTTTGAGACAGAATTACGGAGACTTTCACACCATCTTCCATCCATCACTGAGGACGCCCTTTGTCTTCAGTTTGTTAATGGACTTCGGTGGGAGATTGTACAGATGATGAAGCCTACTTCTAAAGCCACCTTCGAGCAGTGTCGACAAGATGCATTGTGGGCAGAAGCTATGATTGCCCAGCGCCGACCAGGAGGATCGAATTCGAGTGGTCAACAATCTTTTGACATACCGATGGACCTGGAACAGAAACAGACTCAGAGCTTATATTCCCATGGAGGAATATCTCGGAGTGGTACAGTCGAGTCCCCAGTACCACAGATGTCGCTTTCTTTGCCACCGCCTCCACCAGGTGGTCGAGGAAAAGAGAAGTCTGGATTTGGGTCTATGGCCAAAGGAAGATTTGGGAAGAAGAGAGTGGAGTCTGGGCCTCGATGCCCAAACTATAGACGTTTTCATTCTGGCCAGTGTAAGGCTGGACTTCGATGTTTTCGGTGCGGAGGCATAACCATGTAGCACGTGCATGTCCATCTACTACTTCTGTATCACCCAGGCAGAGTTTTAGTCAGCCTTCAGTCAGCCTCCAGGCGACAGATTGTTCATCAGCTCATAACTTTCAATTCAACCGTGGGAATTGGATGGGAATTTGGTATGTTGTTCTAGACTCATCAAGCTTTAATTTGATAGTTTACATGCTTGATTTCATGGTCTGTGCTAAGAGAATTTGTTGATTGAAGTTGAGATTTCTGTTTTGCCCGAGATATGTTAACCCTTAGTGTTTTGATTCAAAATTCGAGCATGTTTAATGGTTTGATTCCGTTCTTGAAGCTGTGAATCTTTATATCATGTGTTTAACTTGCTGTGTTTCAATTTTGGTGCGAATTGGCTGTGAATCGAGCTCAAACCGAGCTCGATTTGGTGCATGGCCGGTCACGGCCATGCGCTGGAGATGACTCCCGTGCCGGACTCAATGAGTCCCGCGCGGGAGCTGCTTAATTTTGGGAGTTTTCTCCCATTTTGGCTCACTCACACCCGGGAGTGAGGCACCAGCTGACTTGGGTACTGTAGCATTAGGGGCATTTTCGTAATTTTTCACCAAGTGTCCGATTTTTACCCCGGAACCTCCCTGACACTTTTCTAAGCCCCGAATCACATCCAAACCCAGTCATAGGTCATATTAGAGTCTCATAGGTGCATTCATAAATTGTAATTATGAATGCTAACTTATATTTCTGTGTACTAGGGCTCCGGTTGAATCGAGTGCGGCGATGCTCCGGAGGTTGAGCTACATGGAGCGCTTGGGAGTATACGATTCTCCCATCACAGTGAGTGGCTTAGAATTCAGTGCTTAGCCACTAGGACAAAATGTTTTAAATATATATATATATATATAAATTGTTTTAAAAAAAGGTTTTACAACGGTTTTGGGATAAGGGTAATCCACGACACACATTTTTTACTTTGTGATACGCCCACTTATGGAGATGGGATGATTTTAAAAATACAAAAGCTTGTGTGTATTTACATGTTTTTAATATTTATATAAGAAATAATATTATTATTATTTTATTATGATATTTGGGGTACGATGCCCTTAGGAGAGGAGTGATTGAGTGGGATTCCTCGGAGCTGCAATTGTAGGAGCGTGGACCGAGTTTGAGAGCATGCAGATTACTCAACCGTGGACCGCCTATCGAGGGGCACGGTGAGTCGAGCTTGGTTGGGAGAGGTGCGTAGGAAAACTCTCCACAGTTCTAGTTCACTGTGTTCCACCACAGTGAGGCACCACCTAGGGGACGAGCTAGAGTAAGAGATAAAAAGAAAATGTTTTTAAAGAGGAAAGAGATAGCCCTCGGTGAAATAAGGCATACTACCGGCCAGTCGTACCTTCAGTGTATTTGGTGCCAGCCCATGAGTAATTAATTATATTAAAGATTTTAAATTTAATACTCCTTGGAAGGATTTCAAAAGAGGTTTAGAAAACAAAAATTTATTTTATTCACTCCTGGAAAATTGATACAGGAAGTAATGAAAACAAAGTTTTTAAATTTTAAATTATTTTATTGATATTAATATATTATGGATTACCCCTGTTTTCTCTAATCCTGATGGAGACCCATTGAATCTCTGTCACTCACCTGTATCCAATTGTGGATGGATGCAGATCCACGTGCGGAGTCAGCTTTAGAGAGGAGGCTCATTAGAAGACGTCGGTGGCTTAGGTTTAGTGGTTTCCGCTGTGTAGGTATTCTCTTAATTATTCCACTGGTATCGTTTATAAATTAATATTTATTAAATGATTTCTAATTAAAATTTTAGTTTTGTTTTGCAGCGATGATATCCATTTCAATGCCTTGCGGTGCCTTGGATGCGTGGCTGTAGACACGTACTTCGAGGTAGCGCGGCAGTTGCCACGTGGCTGGCCCGGGGCGGGTCGGGGCGTGACAAAAGTGGACTTCTTTAAGTCCATAGCCAATGGATTGGAAGTCCATTGGTGAATTGGTTGGTGGATCGAGCCAAGGATCGAAATTATGAAAGGTTTCAAAGAGGGGAAAAAGTCTGGCCCGGGGCCCGAGTAGCCCCGGTGTCGGGCTTCACTATAAATAGGGGGAGATGAGCTCTCCCCCTCTCATTTTCTCTTCTCCCTCTCTTCTCTCCTCTCATTTACTCTCTCGAAGCAATTTTGGACTTTTGGTCGATCCAAACAAACCGACCGCAAGTTCAATGCGAGATCTTGGTGAGTTGTTCTTAACTCCTTGAACTACGTTTTATTAAATTTTCACGCTTCTCCATGCATTGGTCTAGGAGAGATCCAAGCTCAAAGTTAAGTTCAGCTTTTTAGTTAGATTTCTAGTTTAGATTTGAGATCTAGGAACTTTGAGCTTGTGATACTCGTTTCTGCTCCTGTAAACGTGTCGTGGAAGGTGAGAGGAACCTCCATCTTGAATTACACGACGATCGGTGGACCGAGGGGCTCGGGAACCGAGGAAAAACTCGGATCCAGAGGTGGCCGAGCGGCTCCCGTGCGGGAGAGACCGCCAACCCAGGTCCCGCGTGGGACTGGGCCTGTCCTGCGCCAGACTGGGTATTTTAGCCAAAAATGGCAGATTGGGCCTTGTTCGGCCCAATCCGAGTTAGGCTCGGCCCAACTCAAATGAGAATGGGCCTTCCGACCCAGATTCAGGCCAGGCCCGACCCAGCCTTGGGGGGGAGGCCTGCTTGGCCTAGAACCAGGCCGAGTTGGGCCCTACGGGCCCAGCCCGATTGTTGGGCCCACGGGTCCCAGGGGCATTTTCGTAATATTTCTTCAAGTATCCAATTTTTACCCCAGAACCTCCTAGACACTTTTCTAAGCCCCAAATCACATTCAAGCCCAATCGTAGGTCATGTTAGAGCCTCATAGGTGCATTCATAAATGTGATTATGAATGCTAACGTATATTTCCATGTATTAGGGCTCCGGATAATCGAATGCGGCGATGCACTAGAGGTTAAAGCTACATGGAACGCTTGGGAGTATACGAATCTCCCATCACTGTGAGTGACTCTGTTTTCAGTGTTTAGCCACTAGGGACAAAATGTTGTAAAAATGTTTTCAAAATATAAATTGTCTTAAAAAGGTTTTACAACTGTTTTGGGAATAAAGGTAATCCACGACACACACTTTTTATTTTGTGATACACCCATTTAGGGGGTGAGATGATATTAAAAATACAAAAGCTTGTGTGTGTTTATATGTTTTTAATATTTATATAAGAAATAATAATATTATTATTATTATGATTATTGGGGTATGATGCCCTTGGAAGAGGAGTGATTGAGTGGGATTCCTCGAGGCTCCAATTTGCGGGAGCATGGACCGAGTTTGAGAGCATGCATGATACTCAGCCGTGGACCGCCTATCGAGGGGCACGGTGAGTCGAGCCTGGTTGGGAGAGGCGCGTAGGGAAACTCGCCAGAGCTCCAGATCACTGTGTTCTACCGCAGTGAGGCACCACTGAGGGAACGGGCTAGAGTAAGAGAAATTATGAAAGTGTATTTTAAGAGAAAAAAGATAGCCCTCGGTGCAGTAAGGCATACGACCGGCCAGTCGTGCCTTCAGAGTATTAGATGCCAGCCCGTTTTATTTATAAATTATTTTAAAGGTTTTTAAAAGAAAATCAAGTTCTCACCTGGAGAATTTGATACAGGAAGTGTTGAAAACAAAGCTTTTAATTTAATTTATTTTATTTGTTTTATTATATTTTCAATTACCATGTTTTCCCTAACCTTGAGGGGGACTCATTGAATCTCTGTCACTCACCTGTATCCAATGTGGATGGATGCAGATCTGCGTGCGGGGTCAGCCAATAGAATGGAGGCTCATTAGAAGGCGTCGGTGGTTTAGGCTTAGTAGTTTTCTGCTGCATAGGTATTCCTTTTAAATTAATCCACTGGTGTACTATTTAAGCTTATTATTTTATTAAATGATTTTAATCAAGTTTTAAAGGTTTTGCAGCGATGGTATCCATTTCAATGCCTTGAGATGCTTTTGGTGCGTGACCGGTCGGCACGTACTTCGAGGCAGAGCGGTGGTTGCCACGTGGCCGACCCGAGCGGGTCAGGGCGTGACATTTTATCTCTAGCTAGCATCTATCAGTTTACTGCTTTTTGGTCTATATATTTTTCAGGAATGTTCTTTTTTGGCTTTACATTGGTGAAATCTTGATTATGCTACTGATGAGCTTTCAATTTTTTTGTTGTTCTTTTTGCCCTCACATATTTCAATTATAACTTCTTTTGATGCGGGTTTGAATCATAACTTATTTTTTGAATCTCTGTAATTTTGAGTGTTGTTTTTTATAGTTTGTCTTTGTAACTTTGAACTTTTAGTTTACCTAAGCATAGTTTGATGGCTTTGCACTAAGTATTTCCGAAAGAATAATTTGTAGGACAATTTAATTATTATGAAAATACCTTTGGGTTAAAATTCAATCAAAGTTTACTTCTGCCTTAATCTCCTAAGAACTATGACAAAACTAGGTTTTCGTGCTTAAATGCCAAAAGTTGCATATGGTGTGAAAGTTTTAAAGTATGCATTGGTGTAGATATATTCTAAGAATAGACCATTATAACTTTTTTTTATTAATATTAGATAAAGTTTATTTGTTACTTATTTGTTTTTGGGGTTCCTTTAACAGCTACTGCTGTGCATGTGCAGCCATAAGTTACATTGATCATTTTCTGTTATTTGATGCTTATATGAGGTAAATTTCATCCCTTGATTTATTGATACTTTTTTGTAATTAGGATCTTTGTATAAGCTTACTTATGCTAATTCAATTTTGTTCAGTTCCTGCAGATTTTTCAATCACAAATGTGCTCTTTTGTTTTTAAGTGATAAAGTTTTTTGCAATGATTTCTAATTTTGTTCGGTGTGATTCATATTTGTTGTTTAGCCTTCCAAAGTTGTCTTCCAAAAAGAAAAAGTTTCTTGGCATAAACCAATGTGAAAAGAAACTGATTTAAATGTAGTTGACTGAGGAGGTGTTTACTCTTTGCTTATAAATTATTAGCTTTTGACATGCTTTTTTTTTCAAGCAGCTATTCTTTCTTTTTGGGGTTAAAGTTGAATAATATTAATATCAAATGAATATTGTTTTTCTAATTTTTGATGAGTAGCACAGAGCTTGATCAATTATTAGAAGATGTGACGTTGCCATTCATATTTTGCAGCATGGTACTATGTTTTCTAATGTTAGAAAGTGAGTTTTTGCGTTGAATTTGCCATTCAGCAGCGTGTTAAGAATATAGGTCGGATGTTATTGATGGGTCGAACAAGGTAATCAACCCTTTTTCCCCACTCTTCTATGGTTTATGTGAAATTCTTGGTTGAAGTTTTGAGATTGGGTAAACCTGGCTCTAATACCACATGTCATGGACAAGTTTTACACTCTGTGTAAACATGGCTCTGATGCCACGTGTCACGGACAAGTTTTACACTCGATGTGTAAACCTGGCTCTGATACCATGTGTCACGAACAAGCCTTACACTTGATGTCTAGCTTGGTTGTGCGGCACTTGAAAGGGCTCTCCCCATCAAGTCAACCTAAAGTTGATTGAGTTCTGTACAAGTACACAACATTGGTTATCATCAGTAGCCACAAAGATAGCTGTTGGGCTTAGCCAAACTAGCACAGTGATCCTTTTCTAGAAAAGGGAAAATAAGTTAGAGCACATAAAATTCAAGCATTACATCAAAGCAACATGGCAACTAAGCTACCAAATAACAAGGAAATAAGCAACCATGTAACACGGCGTAGACACTATATTTTTACTTTATTATTTCATTTTATATTTATTCTTATTTTTATATATTTATATTTTCATTATTCTTATTTTTAATTCTATTATCAATTTTGTTTACATTTTTTTACTCTTTATTGGGTCCTGAGTGCTTAAGGTTTGCTTGGCTAAATTTTGGACTACTTATCAATTGGAATTAAGGGTCCAATTTTTATTAAAAAAGGAATTTGGGATTACAATAATAAAGCCTAATTCATCAAAGTTACAAAGTTACAAAGGCCCAAACATTTTATATATATATATATATATATATAGATATCTTACAAAAATATAATACAAACAAAAAGAAAAAAAACAAACGAAAAATGCAATTTGAAAAAGAAAAAAGAAAACAACAGAAATTTATGATTGGGGATGAGAACACGTCTCTTCCTCCCCATTGGCTGCTTTGTTTTTCTAAGTGGCCTCTCTCTCCTCATGGCTTTTCTTCTCGGATGCCTCCAAAGATAACAGAATGGAGCCAAAATCTGAACAGCAACAGAAGAGTTGTTGGGTTAATGGTCTGAAATTTAGCAGGTGCGCAGGGAATTGGCATTTTGCCTTGTTCAATCTCAACCTTTCAGCAAGTTTGGGTACAATCAAATCACAGCCATAAGATCGAGGTTTTCTCTCTATAAGATACAGCTACAGTAAAAGGAAAAGAGGGGGGCCAGTGTTCCTGAGCAAAGTTCTTTTAGAGTCATTGTCACGCCCCGACCCGCAGGCCCGGTCACGTGACAACCGTCGTACCACCTCGAGATGCGTGCCTCGTCAGGGGGGCAACCAAGATGGCACAAGGCATAAAAATAAAGGGTATTCGAGCAATATATGAAAACATACGAAAATATTATAGATAATATAATTTAAAAATATTTAAAAAGAAAGTGGCACATTAAACGGTGCACCATGCAGCGGAAAATAATAATATATATGTAACATGCGCTAATATCTCGAGCCAAGATTCACAGGGCAAAAAGGGTGCCACCTACAAAATCGTGTCCTCAGTGTGGTACTGGGATCACTGACCACCGGGAAGTCCGCCATCCGAAGCCTGATGACCTGACAACAAAAGTGAATGGAGTGAGTACAATATACTTGTACCCAGTGAGGGACCCGATTATAATGACCGATCACCTCAGGCTGGGGATATGAAATAATCCAAAATCAATTTATTAAACCATTTACTAAAATTATAAGAAGTCCCATGCCAAAATAATATTAAACCAATAATAATATTACTAAATGGGTTGGCTTCTGAAATTGTCCCAAAAGGTACACCCATGCACTGGGGTACCCGCTGGACCGTCAAGGGTTACTTTATACTTCAAAACACTTTTCTTTGTTCACTGGCCCATTCCCTTGACGTTTGCCTTGCTGTGGTGGAACACAGCAATCTGGAGCCCTGGCGAGCTTCCCTTCGCGCCTCTCCCAGGGTCTCGTCTCACCGTGCCCCTCGACAGGAGGTCCACGGTTGAGAATCTTGCATGCTTCTCCAACTTGGTCAACGCTCCCGCAAATTGGAGCGCCGAGGAACCCGCTCAATCTCTCATCTCTTAGGGGCATCGTACCCTAAACAATTATCAATAATATCAATTTATAAAAATATTTGAAATTCCTACCCTTTAAATCTTTTGTAAACTTGGTGTGTGAGGGAGGACATTTCATACCCCAAAACATATGAAAACAATTTAATAAAGCATTTATAAAGAAATTTGAAAACAGTTAATCCTCAATGGTCAACCAATATAATCCGAGCCACTCACAAGAGAGGAGAGTTGTATACTCCCGATTACCCCACGAATGCCTTAGCTCAAACTGCTACCGATCCGAAACTCGTACAATCACGTACCTAAATAATCAAATTAAAAATCTAATTTGATTAATAAAGGCAATTGACTAAAAATTAAACACCTAGTTAAAATCTAATTAGGGTTCCTAATGTCACGCCCCGACCCGCCTCAGGTCGGCCACGTGGCAACCGCCGCGCTACCTCGAAGTACGTGTCTGCAGCCACGCATCCGAGGCACCGCAAGGCATAGAAATGGATATCATCGCTGCAAAACAAAACTAAATTTTAATTAGAAATCATTTAATAAGATATTTAATTATAAGTAACACCAGTGGACTAATTTAAAAGAATACCTACACAGCGGAAACTACTAAGCCTAAGCCACCGACGCCTCTTAGTGAGCCTCCTTTCTAAAGCTGACTCCGTATGCGAATCTGCATCCATCCACAATGGAATACAGGTGAGTGACAGAGATTCAATGAGTCTCCATCAGGGTTAGGGAAAACAGGGGTAATCCAAAATATAATAAAATAAAATGATTAAAGTAAATAAAATAAATTTTATTTTCAAAACCTCTTTTGAAATTCTCCCAAGGAGAAATAAATTTTAAAACCTTTAAAATTATTAAATACTCATGGGCTGGCACCTAATACACTGAAGGCACGACTGGCCGGTCGTATGCCTTACTGCACCGAGGGCTATCTCTTTTCTCTTTAAAAACATTTTCTCTTTATTTCATACTCTAGCCCGTTCCCTCGGTGGTGCCTCACTGTGGTGGAACACAGTGAACTGGAGCTCTGGCGAGTTTCCCTAAGCGCCTCTCCCAACCAGGCTCGACTCACCGTGCCCCTCGATAGGCGGTCCACGGCTGAGTATCGTGCATGCATCTCAGACTCGGTCCACGCTCCCGCAATCGGAGCACCGAGGAATCCCACTCAATCACTCCTCTACCAGGGGCATCGTACCCCAATAATCATAATAATAATAATAATAAAATTCTTTATATAGATATTAAAACATGTAAACACACACAAGCTTTTGTAATTTTTAAAATCAACCCACCCCCATAAGTGGGCGTATCACAAAATAAAAAGTGTGTGTCGTGGATTACCCTTATCCCAAAACCGTTGTAAAACCTTTTTAAAACAATTTATATTTTTAAAACATTTTTCCCTAGTGGCTAAGCACTGAAAACTAAGCCACTCACAGTGATGGGAGAATCGTATACTCCCAAGCGCTCCATGTGGCTTTAACCTCCGGTGCATCGCCGCATTCGATTATCCGGAGCCCTAATACATGGAAATATACATTAGCATTCATAATTACAATTTATGAATGCACCTATGAGGCTCTAATATGACCTATGACTGGGTTTGAATGTGATTCGGGGCTTGGAAAAGTGTCCAGGAGGTTCCGGGGTAAAAGTTGGACACTTGGTGAAAAATTACGAAAATACCCCTGGGGGTCCATGGGCCACTCGGGCCAGGCCCGACACTTAGAAAAGTGTCCGGAAGGTTTCGGGGCTAAAATCGGACTCTCGGTGAAAAATTACCAAAATGCCCCCTGGGGCCCGTGGGCCCCACACCCGGACTAGGCTGGGCCCCACACGGGTTGGGCCAAATTCTACTCGAAATCAGGCTCAAAAAGCCCTCCTATGAGATATTTATACATTATAATAATATAATATATAAATATCTAAGATATAATAATATTATATATAAATATCTAAATATATTAATATAATATATAAATATCTTTTAATATAATAATAATATATTGAAAATATCTAAACAGGGACTCGATCGGCCAGTTCTTCGGCCGGTCTTTTCCCCGGTTTTCGCACTCGTTTCTCCTCCTTTCAACGTACAAACTTAGAGAGGCGATCCTCATTGCATCCACAACGGATATGCCGAGGCAGAAACGAGAAACACCGGTCCAATTTTCCCGTAGACCGAGATTTAGCCCAAATTGACTAAATCTCCGATTTACTCACACCCGGTGCTCAAAAATGCGTAAAAACGGAATGGGACGTAGAATAAGGTGAATACTATAACACACTAAAAACTCACCTTATTCCACCGGCCCGAAATCCACTTATTTGAGTTTAAAGCTTTAATCCGGTCAAAAGCTGAAAACTTGGATCTAGGCTAAACCGATGCATGGAAATACGTGCAAACTTAACAAAACGTAGATCGAGGTGAGAAGAACAACATACTGGAAACTCACCTTGATCTGATAGCCGGGCATGTCCCACTTTGCCAATTGTCCAAAATGCCTCCGGTCGGCTCCAGAGAGAAAAGAAGAAAAAGAAAGAAAAAGAAAAGAAAAATGAAAAAGGTTCGGCACCCCCTCCCCTATTTATAGGGGAGCCCGACGCCGGGTCCACTCGGGCCCCGGGTCAAACTTTTTCCCTTTTTTCAACGTTCTTCCATTTTTACCCGCTGGCTAAATCCTTTGATTTCTTGTGCCAATGGGGCCCATAATAAATTTCTAGGGACTTATTTGGAGGTCTTTTTGGCATTTACTAATTTCCATGCACGGTTAATTACTTTATCTTCAAACTCCGTCTTATCCTAATTTTAACTTCTCTTCTGACTTGACACAGCTGGACCGACCCATTGTTTAATTAATACGTCGTCTTGTACTATTTCATTCGTACAGAAAAGTCGTGCTAGGTCCGGGTGTGTCACCTAAGGTCTCGGAATAAAATTGGGCAAGTCCGGAAGTCAATTGAAGTAAATTAAAGTCAATTGGGATCAAATGGGTCTAGGGCTGCAAAATGACCATTTTGCCCCTAGACCCGAATTGGGGCAAATATTGCCCAGCAGTAATGATCCGGCCCTGGATCATAACATGACCGGTGCCGGTTCATTCCTGCACTTAAGGCTGAGTTTCAGCCTCCAATCTTCTTCAGCTCAATTCAAGTTCGATTCAACTCCAATCAACACGAAATTTGAAACACATACTCCTCAACACTTAAACTAAAATCCTACAGCTTCAAAACGGAGTTAAACAACCAATTATGCTCGGAATTCGAATCAAAACACTAAGGGTTAACATATTCTCGGGCAAAACAGAAATCTCAACTTCAATCAACGATTTCTCCTAGCATAGACCACGAAATCAAGCAAATAAACTATCAAATTAAAGCTTGATGAGTCTAGAACAATATACCAAATTCTCAGCCACTTCCCACTGTTGAATTGAAAGATATAGCTCGATGAACAAACTGTCACCGAAATGACAGTTTTGAAGATTTGATGATTTCTTTGAAATTTTGGTGTTTTGATCTTCAAGAGGGCAAAAGAAGCAAGTGATGATGATTGGTTGAGTGTATGAAAGGAGATTGAAGGTTTAATTTTGGGGGAATTGGAAGAGAGCTCGGAGTGCTGAAGAACAGAGAAGAGAAGAGAAAATGTGGGTCTCGGGTGAGCCGAGGCCCATCTTATGCGGTTAGGTCCGGCGTCGGATCTGATCAGTTCCGATGCCGGAGTCAACAAAGTCAAGGTTGACTCCGGTCAACCCAATCCACACTCCTTGGAATTCGTGCCCAAGTGGGCCCCGCAACTGGAAACTTCAATTTTAAAGTTTTTAAGCTTGAAATAGAACTAAATGAAGTTCAAAACATCCATGGGAAGTCCAATTTGGTATCTTGGCCAGACAAATATGTACAAACACAAAACTTGACATGTGCGGACTAGGTCCGGGCGTGTCAGTAATTAGCAAGAAGAGTAGCATCGAAGGATTTTTTTGGAGGGGGCGGAGGTTTAAGGTTTGGAAAAAGAGAAGCAAACAGAGAGAGGGAGAAAAAGAGAAAGCTTTCGGGTCTGAAAAAAAAAAAGAGTTAGCAGCTAAGGAGAAGGGAAGGTTAGGGAACGCATAGGGAACCAAAAAGTAGTAGCCATTGTTGATTTTGGAGAAAAGAAGTCCTAGGAAAAGATCGGGTTTAATCACTACTTTGGGTATAAATTTCTAAACTTTGGACTTTTACTCTCTTTTGTTGGGATTTTATTAATGGGTTCTGATTGAAAATTGTACGTTTGAATTTCTTTTGGTCCCTATATCTTAATCCTTGCCATAAAATAAAGAGGAGTTCCTACTTGTGTTTACTGTTCATGTACTCTTGCATCCATATGGTTCTTTTGACTAATAAAGGGGAGATAAGAAAGAAAGATGGTTTCTTTTTTGACTAATTAAAGGAAAAATCAGAAAGTTGTTTCTTTGTTTGTGTTCTTACGTTGGTAGCATATGTTCTTGTCACAAAAGTGGTTAAGGATTTGATGACATTTGTGTGCACATGTCGTAACAGCTACGTTGTGTGCTCTTATTTGCATATGATTTTTGTCTTGATAACATCTGTTGATCCGTCTTATTGCTATTGAAAATGCTCACACATGTGGGGGCTTTGAATAGAGTAATATGAATGAAAGAAAGATGGTTGCTTTCTTATTTTGGTGGTAAAAATCGTTGCTTTCATTGGAGTGAAGGAAAAGTCAAGTAGCTTTAATTAGTTTGAAATACTATGTTATCAAATCTTTGTTTCATGCATGTGTCTTATTATGGTTATGTTAATTTGTTAATGTCAGCTTGCTTACCTACCAACCATTAAAATGTTAATAGATATATGTTGTAGATTAGGGTATTGAATCCATGAAAAAGATTTGCTTTGTTAACACAAAGAAATAGAAAATAATTATAAAAAAAGGGAAATAGATAGTAACCCAAGAAAGAATGGTAATAATAGATTGGAGGCATTTGCTTTATATTATTAGTGTTTTTAATTAATTTCATGCTTAAGTAAGTATAATCAATTAACCAAGGAATATTTTTTCAAGGAATCGTGGTGGCGAGTTTCTTGAAAAATTCTCTGAAAATTACCTATAAATTTTCTCGTGGCGGCGATGAAGATTTATAAGTAATTTTCAAGCCAATTTATGATAAAAATGGGTAAATAAGGTAATATAAAAAAATTATTAGTTAATCAATGAAAATTCAACCTTTCAAAGGAATCCATACCTTTTTTAGAAATAATAATAATAATAATAATAATATAATAATAATAATAAGCAAAAGGATATTTTCTCGGGTAATCGTGGCGGCGAGTCTCTCGAAAAAGTCCTCCAAAACGGCCTATAAATCCCATCGTGGTGGCGATGAGGGTTTGTGCTCAATTTTTGGATATAATAATAAAAAATAAAAAAAAATTTTTGGTTAACAAATTAAAATGGGCTTAAAGGCTAAGGTTTCTAAGTAATTCATGGATTTAAAAATTTTCTCAAATTAGTGGTTATGAAAGAGGTACATTCTCAGGGAATCGTGGTGGCGAGCTTCTTGGGAAACCCTCCAAAACTATTTATAAGTTCTATCATGGCGGCGATGAGGATTTATAAATTTTTTTTTAAATAAAAGACAGATGTAATTAAAAAATTAATTACTAAAAAAAACTCATGTATTGATTAATTCATATAGTAAAATAGACTTAATGGCTAAATCTCTAAACAATATAATTTTTTTTTTGTGATTGTGAAAAGACACTTTCCCGATGAGTTGTGGCGGCAATTCTTTCAGGAATTACTCTAAATCTAAAAACCTCCTTAAATTTTATCGTGGTGGCGATGAGGGTTTATAAGAGGTTTTCAGACACATAGTCATTAATTTAAGAGACTAATTAATAAAAACAATAAAAAACAAAGTTTTTATTGGTGATTATGAAAGGATATTTTCTTCAAGAGTCGTGGCGGCGACTCTTTCGTGAAGTACTCCGAATCTAAAGGTCTTCTTAAATTTCATCGTGGAGGCAATAAAGGATTATAAGAGATCTTCGGATACATTGTCATTAATATAAAAAAAATATTTACATAATAAAACAGAGAAGATGGAAAGTAATAGTAATAATAATAATAACAACAATAATAAGATTTTTTTTTCTCCCTAATTAATGATGGTGTAGGATATTTTCCTAAACAGTCATGGCGGCGATTCTTTCGGAAAGTATTCTGAGTTTAATGGTCTCTTTAAACTTCATCGTGGTGGCGATGATGATTTATAAGAAGTCCTTAAGCACATAATCATTAATTAATCAAGAAAATTCTAAAACTAAAAAATCCACAAAATAAAAAATAAATACAAAGGAAATAAAAATTTTCAATAAACTATTGGACCATTTTTTTAATAAAAAAAAATAAAAAATAAAATAAAACTTAAATGAAAAGAAAAAAGGGAAAAATTAAATGAAAAATACAAAAAAGGATTAATTAAATAATGGGTATTTATTATGGGGATTGTGATGACAGTTTCCTTAATAATTATTCAAGGGTAATTTCTAAAATCAAATTAAGAAAACAAAAAGATGATTAAGTTAAATGAGAATAATCATTAAGGAAATTGTGATGGCAATTTCCTTAGTAATTATTCTATGGTAATTTTGAATTGAATTAAAAAATTTTGGAAACACGAAAATCAAAGATGAAAATTAAAAAGGTTAATTATTAATTTTTGTTAAGGCCTAATTAATACTGAATTGATCGGTACCGTCGTTTGGCGGGCGTTGTGGGGGTGCTAATCCTCCCTCACACGTAACTGTACTCCCGAATCCAGATCCGTTTGTTCTGTAGACAGGGACCTATCTGTCTTAATACGCCATTTAACGGCCAATATTAAGTTAGATAGATTTTTAATAGGTGACTAACCGCACCTAAACAAAAATGGTTAGTGGCGACTCCATACATTTCGTAAAGTCCCAAACTCGTCATTCTCGGCAACGTTGCGACACACGGCAACAAAGCAACCAAGCAACCAAGCACAACAAGGCAACAACGATTACAAACAAGCCAATCGGCTAACCAACCCACTTGTCGGGTCTCCAGACTCCCCCCCCCCCCCCCAAAGAGTTAACATGATTCTATAGTGGTGGCAAACGGCCGGGTTCGGGTGGGTTCGAATCAGGTTGTTTTCGATTTCAGGTCATTTCGGATTCGGATTCATTTCGGATTCAGATCATTTCGGGTTTGGATAATTCCGGTTTCCAACAATTTCGGATTCAGATATTTTCATGTTCGGACTGTTTCGAGTTTGGACATTTTCCGGATTCAGACCATTTCGGATTCGGACAATTTCAGTTTCCGACGATTTCGAGTGGGTTTCGGGTCAATTTGGGATTCAATAATTTATTAATTTTTTAATTTCAAATTAAGAAAATTTTTTCTTATTAATATTTTTTTCGTAATAGATAAAGATAATTAAACACTAATTTTTTTAGTGATTTAATAAAGTTTTAAGAAATTGATAATATTTATATTTTTTTATAAATTTTAAGAGCATTTTTAAAAATTCAAACTTTCCATATTGATTATATATTCAATATTTTCGTATTTTGCTATTAATGGAAAAAAATTCTTGATTTAGAGAATATAGAAATAAGGATGATATAACAAAATAATAAATAAATATATCAAATAATTTCACAAGAATAATTTAAGTTTGTAAAAATAAAATCAATTAATAATGATATATGTAAGATTAAATTGATATATTGTCACCTCTAATTCTAATAATGTTATTTGCATATTCAAACTATTAATGAATTAAGTATGGTATTAATTTTAAATTATCACAATAATTAAGTCTAAATGTTTAAGAAATCTATAAGACTATAACATATAAATAAAAAATTGATTGAATTCGAGTCTTTTCGAGTCATAAATTCGAGTTTTTTCGAGTTTCGGATCGGATCGATTTCAGATTTCGGATCATTACGGGTTCGGATTAATTCAGATTTGGGCTGCGTCAGGTTCGAGTTATTTCGATTTCGGATTGCTTTTAGATCAAATAAATGTCGAATTCGAATCTCTTCGGATTTGGATATTTTCGGATTCGAATCTTTGACTTTTTTTAGTCAATTCGGATCGAATCGGGTTTGGTTGCAGGTAGAGGTGTCAAATGGGCGGGTTGGGCGGGTTACGGGTTTGGGTCAATCGGATCGGGTTAATTTGACCCAAAGTAAATTTCAGGTTACACAGGTTTCGGGTCATTTGGGTTCAGGTCACACGGGTTTCGAGTTATTTGAGCTCGGGTTTTTCGGGTTTGGACCTCGGGTCATTCAGGTTTCGGGTCATTCAAACCCAGATTTTTCTGGTTTGACCCATGGGTCATTTGATTTTAGGTGTTTCAAATTTGTTCATTTAGTCATTTTGACATGAGTCATGAGTTTAGTTCGAGGTTTTAGGTTAATTCATAAATTATTTTCATTTGAGTTTCCAATTATTTATTTTAAAAAATTAAATTTATAAGTTAACTCTTCAATAATATATCAAGTAATCAACTAATCGAAGTCAAGTAATTATTTATTGTCATCTGCTAGCACGAGTCTTCATGCACATAAATTACATACCATTAAACTTGTAATTTATAAATCTTAATTATTAAGTAACAAAATAATAACTCTTCAATCTTCAATTCTTTATGTTTTTTCTTTCCACTCTCAACTTCCTATTTCTAATTCAACAGTAAATTTTAATTTTATTAAGTTGAATCAAAATAAGTAAGTAATTAAAACAAATAAAATTATGCATTATTGTTTTTTAATATTATTTATACAACATATTAACACATATATAAATGATAAAATCAAATTAAAGTATTAAATCTATAAATATATTGGGATTATATCGACTTATAATTTATGAGACATGTGACATGTCTCATGTAACATGTCACACGTTATATATGATAAGAATTAAGTAGATTTTTTCAAATATAGACTATCTATCATTCTATCTCTTATTAAAAGTATAATATAATAAGAGATATATTAAAATATAACTTATAATTTATAAATTGTAGGATAAAGATTAAAATTTAAGAATATGAAATATGTTTTTTATTTCAATTTAATAAGACATTTATTTTTATTTTTATTTTTTAACAAATTTATTAAATAAATTTAATAATATCTAAGAATGAGAAGGTAATATATTACTTAAATAAGTTTTCGGGTTATTTCGGGTTAGCCTCTGAGGTTAAACGGGTTTCAGATCAAACAGGTTTCGGGTTAATTGGGTTTCGGGTCAATCGGGTTTCGGATCGGTCGGGTTCGGGTCGTTTACTTTTTTTGGTCAAATCGGGTTGGGTTAGTTTCGAATTCAGGCGGGTTGGGCGGGTTTCTCGAGTCGGGTCAGCTTTTGCCACCTCTAGTTGCAGGCAGATTTGGACAAGTTTTTTGGTTCGGTTAAATTTTGCCAACTCTATGATTCTATAGCTATTCTACTAACAACCATTGACATGTTTGAAATGGAGACCGGTTTTCCTAGATACAACGGTCTACCCATCATCTAGCCTCTACCCGACCATGGCTTTCCATATTTTTCATAACCCTTTATTTTTATTTTTTTAGATTTACTTATAATATAATAATTAATATAATAATCTAATTAAGTATTAGGCCGACCCCAAACCCGAGGAATAGAAATCCTCCCCCATCCCCGTCCCCATTCCCTGAAAGTATTCCCTGTCCCCGCCCCTGTCGGAGCTGGTGATCGGGTTCCCCGACAGGTATGGGGACAATTGACATCCCCAGACACGGGTCCACTATATAGCCATCCATGAACATTAAAACATTTTTTCACAATTTCAAATCAATTTCACAATACTTTAAATCCAAAACATTTACATTTACGTTGACACACCCAGACCTAGCACGACCTTTTCATACGAACGGAATAGTGCAAGATAACGTATAAATTAAACAATATGTCGGTCCGGCTGTGTCAAGTCAGAAGAGAAGATAGGCTTAAGATAAGACGTAGTTGGAAGATGAGACTGGTGACTATGCATGGAAATACTAAAGTGGACTTCTTAAGTCCATAGCCAATGGATTGGAAGTCCATTGGTGAATTGGTCGGTGGATCAGGCCAATAATCAAAGTTTTGAGAGGTTTAAAAGAGAAGAAAAAGTCTGGCTCGGGGCCAGAGTAGACCTAGTGCCGGGGTCCCCTATAAATAGGGAGGAGATGAGTTCTCCCCCTCATTTTCTCTCTTTTCTCTATTCTCTCCTTTCTCTTTTCTCTCAACTGCTCTTTTGGAGCAATTTTGGGCTTTTGGTCAATCCGGACAAACCGACCACACATTCAAGGCGAGATCTTGATGAGTTGTTCTTAACTCCTTGAACTACATTTCATTAAGTTTTCACGCTTATCCATGCATTAGTCTAGGAGAAATTCAAGCTCAAAGTTAGGTTCAGCTTTTAGTTAGATTTTAAGTTTATATTTGAGATCTAGGAACTTTAAGCTTGTAATTCTCGTTTCTGCTCCGGTAAACGCGTCGTGGGAAGTGAGAGGAATCTCCATCTCGAATTTCACGACGATCGGTGGACTGAGGGGCTCAGGATCCGAGGAAATGCCTCGGATCCTGAGAGGGGCCGAACGGCTCCCGCGCAGGAGCCGCGTCTCTCCCGCACGGGAGAGACCGCCTGGCAGAGTCCCGCACGGGACTTGGGCCAGTCCCGCGCGGGACATGGCCAATTTGGCCCACCCGTGCGGGTGGGCCTTCTCCGAGCCCAATTCGTGGCTGGGTTTGACCTAGCCACACGGGAGGGCCTGTATGGCCCATAATCCGGGCCTGGCTGGGCCCTACGAGTGTGTGGCCCACGAGTCCCCAGGGGCATTTTCGTAATTTTTCACCAAGTGTCCAATTTTTACCCCGAAACCTCCCATACACTTTTCTAAACCCCGAATCACATCCAAACCCAGTCATAGGTCATATTAGAGCCTCATAGGTGCATTCATAAATTTAGTTATGAATGCTAATGTATATTTCCATGTACTAGGGCTCCAGGTGAATCGAATGCGGCGATGCTCCGGAGGTTGAGCTACATGGAGCGCTTGGGAGTATACAATTCTCCCAATACTGTGAGTGACCCTGTTTTCAGTGTTTAGCCACTAGGGACAAAATGTTTTAAAAATGTTTCAAAACGTAAATTGTTTTAAAAAGGTTTTACAATGGCTTTGGGATAAGGGTAATCCACGACACACACTTTTTATTTTGTGATACGCCCACTTATGGGGGTGGGAATATTTTTAAAATATAAAGCCTGTGTGTGTTTATATGTTTTTAATATTTATATAAGAAATATTATTATTATTATTATTATTACGATTATTGGGGTACGATGCCCCGAGAAGATGAGTGATTGAGTGGGATTCCTCGGGGCTCCAATTTGCGGGAGCGTGGACCGAGTTTGAGAGCATGCATGATACTCAACCGTGGACTACCTATCGAGGGGCACGGTAAGTCGAGCCTGGTTGGGAGAGGCGCGTAGGGAAACTCGCCAGAGCTCCAGTTCACTGTGTTCCACCACAGTGAGGCACCACCGAGGGAACGGGCTAGTGTATGAGATAAAGAGAAAATGAATATGAAGAGAAAAGAAATAGCCCTCGGTGCAGTAAGGCATACGACCGGCCAATCGTGCCTTCAGTGTATTAGGTGCCAGCCCATTAGTATATTTATTTTAAAGGTTTTAAATCTAATTCTCTGTGGGAGAACTATAAAAGAGATTTCGAAAATAAATTATTTATTTTATTTTTATTATACTTTGGATTATCCCTGTTTTCCCTAACCCTGATGGAGATTCATTGAACCTCTATCACTCACTTGTATCCAATGTGGATGGATGCAGATCCGCGTACGAGGTTAGCCAATAGATTGGAGGCTCACTAGGAGACGTCGGTGGCTTAGGATTAGTAGTTTCCGTTGCGTAGGTATTCTTTTAAATTAATCCACTGGTACTACTTTAAAGTTTATTATTTTATTAAAAGAATTTTAATTAAAATTTTAGTTGTTTTGCAACGATGGTATCTATTTCAATGCCTTGCAGTGCTTCTGGTGCGTGACCGGCCGGCAAGTACTTCGAGGCAGCACGGCGGTTGCCACGTGGCCGGCCGGGGCGGGTCGTGGCGTGACATGCGTACTTGATCCAATTTTAGAGAAAATAACACTTGCACAAAACAATTGAAATCAAATCAATTGAAACCAATAATCATTGTAGATAAATCAATTTATCAAATATTTAACAATTTTCAAAACAATTGTAAAAAGATACATCTTCAAAACAACCAGAAATGTCCAACCACTTACCTTATTAGTACAATGCACAATCACACTTTCACAATGTAGACACTTATTTTTAATTTTAATTAATTGATTCTAATTAATTAATTATAAATTAGTTATTCTTATTTATTTTATTTTATTTTATTTCACCTATCATCATTTTTGTCCTTTTTAGGTTTAGTTCATTATTATCATTACTATATCTTATTTTCTTTTTATTTTATTTACCTGCAGGTAATTTTGAACTAAGACCGGAAAGCCAAGCGAATCAACTCGATTCCATGCAAAACCAAGCAAACCAAAGACCAACCGAGTTAATTCGGTTATCATGTAAAATATGTGTATGTGTATATATACATGTATATGTATATATATATTTATATGTGTGTATTTATTTATATTTATATGTATGTATATATGAATATATATATTTATGTGTATATGTATGAATATATATATATATATATATTTATATGTATATGCATATACATATATATATATACATATATTTGTATGTACACATACATATATTTATATAAATATACATATATTTATATATAAATATAAATATATACATTTATATATAGATATACATATATTTATATAGCCATGCACCCTATATTATCAACTGCCATTAAGTGCTTTAAAAAAGTTATTAATTACTCACAAAAGATGCTTTAATTTTGATGTTAATAATGAATCTGATAAAATATTATTAAAATAAAATTTTTGTGACAAAAATATCTATCTATGTGTAATTGGGGCTAAATTTTATCAAAAGTGTGTGAGATTTTTTTTTCTAAAACCTTATCACAATAAATTTTAAATTTAAAAACTTACCCTTAAAATTACTTTTTTTTTAATAAAATTTGGGGCTAAACTTTATCAATAGTGTTTTTATTTTTCTAAAACCCTACTACAATAAATTTTAAATTTAGAAACTTACCCTTAAAATTACTTTTTTTAATAAAATTTGGGGCTAAACTTTATCAATAGCGTTTGATTTTTTTAAAAAAACCCTACTAGAATAAATTTTAAATTTAAAAACTTACCCTTGAAATTACTTTTTATATAAAATTTGGGGCTAAACTTTATCAATAAATATTAAATTTAAGACTTACCCTAAAAATGAAAAATTTTTGTTAAATTTGGGGTTAAACTTTTTCAATGAGTACTATTATCTTAAAAAATTGTAAAAAATATTTTCTTTGTTTATTGTGAAAAATAATTTTTATTTTATATGAAAATAAAAAATAACAAACAAAGAAATCTAAAAATTATGTTTAAGGGCAATATTGTCCTTAGAAGAACTAATTCTTAATTAGTTGAGGATAATAATTACTGTTGTTGTTGACTTTTTTTTTTGTGTACTATTTAATGCTTGTTAACGGGTGCCCATATGGGCACCCGTTAACAATTTCCAATAAAAATAAATATATAGATATTCTCACGCCCCGACTCGCCTTAGGTCGGCCACGTGACAACCGTCGCGCTGCCTCAAAATACGTGCCGGCCGCTCACGCACCTGAGGCACCGCAAGGCATAAATGGGCATCATCGCTATCAAATAAAACTAAAACTTTAATTAGAAAATATTTAATAAAATAATTAACTTTAAAAGTAATGCCAGCGGACTAATTGAGAGAATACCTACGCAGCGGAAACTTCTAAGCCTAAGCCACTGACGCCTTCTAGTGAGCCACCTTTCTATAGCTGACTCCGATCGCAGATCTGCATCCATCCACATTGGATACAGGTGAGTGACAGAGGTTCTAAGAATCTCCATCTGGGTTAGAGAGGATAAGAGAAATCCAAAATAAAATAAAATAAAATAATAATAAAATAAATATTTTTCTTTTAAAAATTCTTTTCTGGTTCTCCTCTTGAGAACCCTCCTTTAAAAACACTTTAACTAAATAAATATATATATCAAATGAGCTGGCATCTCTATCATACTGGAGGCGCGACCCGTCGGTCGTCTTATACCTCACTGCACCGAGGGCTATCTCTTTCTCTAGCCCTTTCCCTCCGTGGTGCCTCACTGTGGTGGAACACAGTGAACTGGAGCTCTGGCGAGTTTCCCTACGAGCCTCTCCCAACCAAGCTTGACTCACCGTGCCCCTCGATAGGCGGTCCACGGCTGAGTATCATGCATGCTCTCAAACTCGGTCCACGCTCCCACAAATTGGAGCCCCGAGGAACCCTCTCAATCACTCATCTCCCAAGGGCATCGTACCCTCAATAATCATAATAATAATATTTCATAAATTATATATATATATGCATAAAACATTTATATTTAAAACACATAGTCACACACACGTAAGTCTTTATATTTCTTTTTAAAACATCCCATTCACCGTTGGGGTATATCACAAACAAGAGTGTGTGTGTGGATTTCCCATATCCCAAAACCTTTTTGAAAAACATTTATGTTTTAAAATCATTTTTAAAATCCTTTCCCCCAGTGGCTACACAACGAAGTCTAGGCCACTCACAGTATTGGGAGAATCGTATACTCCCAAGCGCTCCATGTAGCTTAACCTCCGGAGCATCGCCGCACTCGATTAACCGGAGCCCTAATACACAGAAATATATGTTAGCATTCATAATTACAATTTATGAATGCACCTATGAGGCTCTAATGTGACCTATGACGATGTTTGGAAGTGATTCGGGGCTTAGAAAAGTGTCCGGGAGGTTTCGGGGTAAAAATTGGACACTTGATGAAAAATTATGAAAATTCCCCTGGGGATTCGTGGGCCCACACTCGGCTCGATTCTGGGCCAGGCAGGCCTGCCCCTGTAGCTGGGTCGGGCTTGGCCTGTTTTTGGGCCTAAAGGCCCTTTCCAAGTGAGTTGGGCTGAGCCCAACCAGGGACCTGGGCAGCGGGTCTCTCCCACGCGGGAAAGACTCGGCTCCCGCACGGGAGCCGTCCGCTGACCTCGGGTTTTGAGGCTTTTCCTCGGTTCTCGAGCCCTTCGGTCCACCGATTCGCGTGAAATTTGAAATTGAGGTTCCTCTCACCTCCCACGACACGTTTACCGGAGCAGAAATGAGAATTGCAAGCTCAAAGTTCCTAAATCTCAAATCTAAACTTAAAATCTAACTAAAAGCTGAAACTAACTTTGAGCTTGGATTTCTCCTAGACCAATGCATGGATAAGCGTACAAACTTAGAAAAACGAAGATCGAGGAGTTAAGAACAACTCACCAAGATCTCGCCTTGAACTGGCGGTCGGTTTGTCCGGATCGGCCAAAAGTCCAAAATTGCTCCCCGGGAGCAATTGAGAGAAAAGAGGAAGGAGATAAGAGAGAAAAGAGAGAAAATGAGGGGAGAGGCTCGGCCTCCCCCTATTTATAGGGTAGCTCGGCACCGGGTCTACTCGGACCCCGGGCCAAACTTTCTCTTCTCTTTAAATATCTCAAAACTTTAATCCTTGGCCCGATCCGCCGACCAATTCACCAATGGATGTCCAATCCATTGGCTATGGACTTTAAGGAGTCCACATAGAGATTCGATGCATGGTCACCAATCTCATCTTCCAACTACGTCTTGTCTTAAGCCTATCTTCTCTTCTGACTTGACACAGTCGGACCGACATATTGTTTAATTTATACGTTATCTTGCACTATTCCGTTCGTACGGAAAGGTCGTGCTAGGTCCGGGTGTGTCAGATATATACACTTATATATATATACACACACACTTAAAGCCATTGCCCAATATGCTCATGGTCTTGCTGGGGTATTTGCCTCGGGATTGAAAAAACTTGGCACTTTGGAAGTCCAAGGACTTCCCTTCCTTGATACCGTGAAGAAATATTGCTGTTTCATTCGATGGAACAACTACCTTGGAAGATGTGGACGAACTTTTCACAGTATTTTCTGATGGCAAACCAGCCTTATTCACTGCTACATCTTCTTGCACCGGGGGTTACAATTAAAGGATCTCTCATTGTATCATAGTATGATTCCATTGGGATCTTGTGCTATGAAATTGAATGCAACGGCTGAAACGATGGTCGTAACATGCCCTGCTTCACCGAGCTCCCCTACCCCACTTCCGTGGATGTCTTAGAAGCTTGGCCTCGGCTTTTTACTCTTTTCTCTCCACGAACACTCTCTTCTCGGCTTCAGCTTACAAGGACAGTGGACTTGTTTCTAACGGCAGCTGATATTCTAAGTAACAAGGAGAAGCTGGCTGCAGGATGAAGAATTGAAGAAAGCCTCAAAGCTGACCCAAAGTCAAAGATTGGAGAGCAACTTCACGGGATTTAAAGTTGCCAAAGCAGAAACTGAAGAGATGAAGAAAACGACGCTACACATGCCAACTCATCAGCTCGTCAGCCAGCTGGGTACCCCTCCAAGTAGGGATGGCAATGGGCCGGGGTGGGGGCGGGGACTGCCTCATCCGTCTCCACCCCACCAAAAAAATTTGTCCCCTGTGCCCCGCCCCGCCCAGCCAAAAATTTTGAACTTTTAATACCATCGCCACCTCCATGGATTTTTTAAATTCCCCGCCCCGCTCCGTCCTGCCCACAATTTTATAATATATATCTTTATTTCATTAATTTTTTATAAATTTTTCAAAATATTTATATAATAATATAATAATAATGATCTTAATCATTAATTAAGTTTTAATTTTTCAAATTTAATATAAATAATTTTACTTAATTATTTAAATATAACAAAAATACACATATTTAATTTAAAAATTATTAATAATATTATATGCGGGGCGGGGCGGGGCGGAGGTGGCCATATACCACATTCTCCTCGCCTCGCCTATCAAACAAAAAAAAATTTGCCCCACCCCGCCCCATCCCCGTTTTTTTTTTTTAAAAAACCCACCCCACTCAAGGCGGATCGGCTCGGAAACCACGGGTCGGCTCGGGTTTTTCCATCCCTACCTCCAAGACCACAAAACTGACGTCAGCCAAGCAGCCAACCAATGATAACCAAGAAAGTAAGGTTAAAATGGGGTTTACAATACTAAAAATTAAGGGCCATCAGATGGGATTGAAGCAAAGAAGAGAGAGCCATTGGATTAACAAGGAAGAAAAGGGGTACAAAAAGAAGTCTGAAGCAGCAACAAAGGGTAGATTTTGTTTGGTTTTTAGCAGAAACTGGTTTCAAAGGAAAAAAAGATTTTTCTGGTTTTCAAAAGACAACAGTCCAAAAGTTTATTTTTCTTTTCTCTTCTTCTTCTTTTTGTTTTTGTTGTAAGAGAAGGTTGATTAGAAGGATATTAGAGAGATAAGAGCTTATTGGTTAACCAATTTAAGCCACTCTTTCTCCTAAATGCAACCATCTTGTTGTTATTGTTGAGTGCGTTTCATTAATCAAATACTTCATTTTTTTTTATAAAATTCTTTCTTTTATGAAAGATTGATGCTTTTTCTTTTTAATACTATATCCTTGCTTTATTATGTTTAGTTTATGCATAAAAATGTTAGCTTTTGCTTTTTATATTAATGTTTACAATTTATGAAACTCTTAAACCTTGCTATGCCACTTAATTAGTTTAAAATATGGTTTAAACATGTTAAAGATTGTACCTTTCTTTATTTTACTTATATTAATATATGGTTAACTTTTATTATTAGTTTGCTTATGTAAAAAAATTACTAACTTTCTTTGTCTTATGTCAATATTTGTTGTTTTTTAAGCTTGATTGGTATATTCTATGTGCTTATTTAGCTAAAAATCTAATCTTAACTAGGAAAAATTATACCTTTAAATTAGTAAACTTGTTTGCTTAGTTAAAGATCGAAGCCTAAGCTAAAAAAATTGCATCTTTAGATTTGTGAATATTTTTTCTTGATTAAAAATAAAACTTTGATCAACAAAAATTACATCTTTATGCTTATTTTTGTTCATTTAAATAAAAAAAAATTTTGTTATAAAAGTTGTACTTTTAGGCTTGTATAAATGCATGTTTAGCTTAAGATTTAATTTTTACCATAAAGATTACATTTTTGCCCTTAAATATTGTGTTTGATTAATTAAAAAATAATTCTTGTATGTAAAATTACCTTTTTGTCCTTATGAACATGTTTACTTAATTAGTAATTGTATCTTGCATTAAATTATTGTTTTTCCCTTTTGATGTATGCTTGCCTAGTTAAAAATCTAATCTTGCATGTAAAATTACCCTTTTGCCCTTGCATGTATGTTTGCTTAATTAGAAATTGTATCTTGCATTAAATTACCTTTTTGCCCTTGTATGTATGTTTGATTAATTAAAAATTGAATCTTGTATGTGAAATTACCTCTTTAGCCTTGCATATATATATATATATATATACGTTCCTCGTACCTCTCTTGATGCATTTACTGGAGCAGAAACGAGAATCACAAGTTCAAAGTTCCTAAATCTCAAATCTAAGCTAGAAATTTAACTAAAAAGCTAAACTATATTTGAGCTTGGATCTCTCCTAGACCGATGCCTGGAAATGCCTGAAAACTTGGTAAAACGTAGATTAAGGCGAGCAAAATAACATACCAAGATCTCACCTTGATCCTTCTGTCGGTTTGTCTAGATCGACTAAAAGTCCAAAAATTGCTCCGAGAGAGCAAATGAGAGGAGAGAAGAGAGGGAGGAGAGAAAATGAGAGAGCTTATCTCCCCTAATTTATAGGCAAACCCGACACCAGGTCTACTTGGACCCCGAGCTAGACTTTTTCCCCTCTTTGACACCTCTCATAATTTCAATCTTTGGCCTAACCCACCAAACAATTCACCAATGGACATCCAATCAATTGGCTATGGACTTAAAGAAGTCCACTTTAGTGTTTCCATGCATGGTCAATTGCCTCATCCTCCAACTCCATCTTACCTTAAGCTTAACTTCTCTTCTTAATTAGACACATTAGGACCGACGTATTGTTGACTTAATGCGCCGTCTTACACTATTCCGTTTGTATGGAAAAGTCACATTAGGTTCGGGTGTGTCAGTTTTCTAGAATGTTTCAATTAATATTCTCATAATTGAGCCTTTCTAAAATTAAAATTACACATTTGTTTTTCATAAAAGGATATTTATCCTCATTTTTAAATTTGACTTTGATTTTAAAAGAATATTTATTCCTATTTAGAAATTGAATCTCCATTCTAAGTGGAAAATTTCTTCAAATCCAAAATTGGGCTATGGATTTTCACATTAAAAGGAATGTTCATTCCAACATTAAATCTTTAAATTTCGAATTTAACTTTTCTAATGGGATGTTTATCTCACATTAAAAGGAATATTTATTCTGACATTTAAAATTATGCTTTTCTTAAAATGATTTTAAACACATTTTATTTTTATTTTCATTTTCAAGTAAAATATTTTTAAGACTTTTGTGGTACTGATTTCCGGGTGTCTTGGGAGTGCTAATCCTTCCTCAAACGTAACCGACTCCCGAACCTAAAATCTTTTATTCGTAGACCAGTTTCTTTTCTTAACTTGATATAATCTTTCTAGATTTATATTAAGTTAAACCAATATGTGACTAACCACACCTATTCAAATAAAAGGTCAGTGGCGACTCCACTTTTTTTTAGACTGTTTAGTCCCGAACATTTTTTCACACCGTTTATTTTTTGTCGGAGCAGTAAAACTTCTCGACACACAATATACACGATCAAGCCTAATATTATAATTACCAATTAGCAATCAAACATCATCAAATAATACAATACGTGTCCATTTTGCCCTCCAATAAGATCTAAACATCAATAGGGAGTTGCTGGAATTTTCTTAAAATATTTAGAAACCAATTTTCACACTTTCCATAATTTTCACTAGTTGAAAAATAGTTTGAAAATACAAAACTATTCTTTTTAGAGAGTGAAACCCCAATTTAAATAAATAATATTAATACTAATAATAAAACATAATTTCTGTAAAACCTCAACACCAAATCATTTATAAATTATCCAGACTCTCCCTATACTTTTAAATAAAAAAATTATTTATGAAAATTATTTTTTACTTCTAAAAATTTTGGAAAAATCTCAGAAAATCAAAAATTGTGTTTGAAGCGAATTTGAAATAATTCGTGACCAAACGACCTATGGGTGAACTACACTCTCCGAATTAAATTCTGCCTGAGAGTGGGCAAGTAATTTCACTGTTTATCATCTTTATAAACAAATCTGAAAATTCTATATGCATCCTACCAACTAGCCAACTTTGAGGCTTCGGTTCTCTCTTAACAAAACTCCTATGAAGGCATGATTGGTACCTATGGGAAGGTCTCATTTCCTACTATATGTTGGTCATAAGATCAGCCTCTAGAGACCTTCGGTTTGGCAGATTTTAGCAAAAAAATATGGGCTGTTGATCACGGATTCAACCATAGGTTCATAACTTCAAAATACAATAACTTTTAAACTACACAACGAAATTGAGTGATTCAAAATCCCACGAACTCCTCATGGCTAGAGGAATCCATTAATGTCAATATGATGGCCAGAGGCTCGCTGGTCAGCAACCAATGGCTAGATTTCTCTCTCTAGCTCTACCTAAAATTTTTCCTTAACATGCAATAATGGTGGAAACTTAGAATACTCATCTTCAAACACCCAAGAATGGTGAAACATAGTGCAAAAGAATCCTTAGCAGCCCTAGGACGTTCTCTCTCTTCTTGTCAATTTTCTAACCCTAAAATCAACAAGAAAAAGTTGTATTTATACCTAGGTTTGGGTTTTCAACTAACTAATTGGGCCAAGTTTAAACTAACCTATTTTAACTACCATTTAGGGCCAAAATCTAATAGCTATTGGGCTAGGGTTTCACAGTAACTATAGCTAAATAGGTATAAATTGATAGTACGGTTTTAGTAACCTTTGTAGAATATAAGCGTCTCAATGTAGATTTGGTTTTTGTGAATTATTTTCTTTTGGACACCCGTTGCCCCATTAATTCGTAAATGAATATTGGTTGGTATTGTTGTGTGACAAAACGTGCCATTAAATGGACAAGATCTTGTGGTTCCATGAGTCCAAGAATGTTGTTGACTTCTAGTAGACTGTAGGTATGGGTGTTTGTCTTCAAATTAGGAGGAAAGATTATGATGAATTAAGGAAGATGAAAGATGATATCTCTAGCAACTCTTTTTCTTGTATAGCTAAGGATAAGCTAGAAATATAGAGTTGGAAAGTAAACATCATTAATAAGGTGTCAATTTCTTTTTTCTCTATGTTGAAAATTGCACTTGCCAACGCCCTAGTTATATGTGCTAGAGAATAAAATTTCATGGTATACTTATGAGGATCTCATTAAATGATTGATGGAAAGTTTTTAATACATCCCAAAATAAATGAGTAGTATTCTCTTACTTTTATAAATTTGTCATCTTATTGACTTTGATGGTATAAATGAAGAAAAAAAGATAACAAAGAGGTTCTAGAAGAGCCTGAAGACGGAACTTAACGACCTACAGAAGCTAGAACCATAGAGTTCAAAAATAAGCATAATTAATAAGGTACCAATTTGACACACCCGGACCTAGTTCGCACATGTGAATGAGTTGTGAAATTTGTATATAGTTGTAAAGCCAAGTGATGAATTGGAACTTGCTTTGCACATTTTGAACTTCCTTTAGCTCAATTACTAGCTTAGAAACCCTAATTTGTAGTCCGGAGTCGATTGGTTGCACTAGGGGTTCGAAAACAGAGACAAATAGGCCAAGTTGACTAAAAGTCAACATAAAAATGTTGACTCCGATCCCGGACTTGGTCGGGTCCGGCGCCAGACCCATCATTTTAAATGGGAGGTCGGTTGCCTGACCCCCCAATTTGCACCATTTTCATTCTTTTTCAATTCTCTCGGAGCCTTCTTCAATTTCTACCATTTTCAACACTGCAAATCACCCTTAAACACTCCACTAAACTCCATAAACAACTTCTTTAGCTTCCTTGAAGATCAACAACATCAAATCCATCAAGAATTCTTCAAATCTTCAAAGTTGACAACTTGGAGTCACTTTGTTCTTCGAGCTATATCTTCCAATCCAACCATGGGCTTTGGCTAATTTCTTGGTATATCGTTCTAGACTCCTTAAGCTTTAATTTGAATGCTTAGTTGCTGAATTTCGTGGATTGAGCTACGAGAAATGTTGAATTGAAGATCAAAGTTCATTTTGTTCAAAAACTAATTGCACCCTTAGACTTTTGATCTAAATTTCTTGCATGATCAACCATTCAATTTAGTTTTTGAAGCTATAGGCTCTTAGTTTAAGTGTTGAAGTGTGTGTGTTTCGAATTTCGTGTTATTTGGTGCAAGGATAAACTCAAACCGAGCTTGGGAAGCCGAGGAGGCATGTCTCGGCCATGGGCAGAGACATGTCCGGCGCTAGACATGCTTGTGTCCGGTGCCAGACTCAACATTTTGGGAGGAACCTCCCAAATTAGGCCACTCCCGTGCAGGACTGAGCCAAGGGGACGCCAGACGAACACTGTAGCAAGGGTATTTCGGTCATTTCATATCCTTATATCCCAATTGACTATAATTGACTTTCGAACTTGTCCAATTTAGTTCCGAGACCCTATAAACTTTAATTAGGACATGTTGTGATGTTTAAATGTTAGTTGAATGCCTTTATTAATCAAATTAGATTTCAATTTGATTATTTAGGTATGAGATTGTAAGAGATAAAGCAGTAGCATTCGAGGGAATTATTCGGGAGTATACAAACCTCCCTTACTAGTGAGTGGCTTGGATTATAATGGTTGACCACTGAGGGTCAACCGCTTTTTAATTGCTTTGTAAATTGCTTTATAAAAAGTTTATAACGTTTTGGTATATGGATTGTCCACTCTCTCACACGAGTTTAGAAATGGATTTAAGGGTGGGTTTTCGAAAGAAAATATGAAATTATATTATTATGTTTTATTGATGATTATGACCTATGGGAGATGAGTGATTGAGAGGTAATCGGTGCTCCGATGAGAGGGAGCGTGTGGACCGAGAGAGAGGCATGCCATCAACCAAGTAGCCGTGGACAGTCTTTTGAGGGCCATAGTGAGTGCGAGACCTTGGGAGAAGCACGCAGGGAAGCTCGCCAGGGCTTGAGTGCAGCTGTGCTCTACCTACAGTGATGGCAACGTCAAGGGAACGGGCCAAAGAATAAAAGAAATTGGTTTTATGATATGAGTCGATGACACGCCCGGACCTAGTCCGCACGTGTCAAGTTGAGTATTTATGTATTGTTGTCTAGTCAATATACCAAATTTGATTTCCCATGGATGTTTTAAACTTCATTTAGCTAAATTTCAAGTTTAAAAACCCTAAAATTGAACTCTGAGAATGTGGGCCTCACTTGGACACGGATCCCAAGGAAATTGGGCTGAGTTGACCGGAGTCAACTCAGAAAATGTTGACTCTGGCGCTGGACATAGACGGGTCCGGCGCCGGACCCGTAACTTTTATATGGGGTCTCAGCTGCCCGAGACCCCCATTTTCTCTTCTCTTCTTGTTCTTCAATTCTCCGAGCTATCTCTCTTAGATCTCTTCAGAATCAAACCTTGAATCCCTCTTCAAACATTCAATCAAACATCAATACCAACTTCTTTTGCCTCCTTGAAGATCAAAACACCAAAGTTTCCAAGAAAATCACCAAATCTACAAATCTGTAATTTCAGCAACAGTTTGTTCTTCGAGCTATATCTTTTGATTCAACCGTGGGAATTAGCTGGGAATTTGATATGTTGTTCTAGACTCATCAAGCTTTAATTTGATAGTTTACATGCTTGATTTCATGGTCTGTGCTAAGAGAATTTGTTGATTGAAGTTGAGATTTCTGTTTTGCCCGAGATGTGTTAACCCTTCGTGTTTTGATTCAAAATTCGAGCATGTTTAATGGTTTGATTCCATTCTTGAAGCTGTGAATCCTTAGATCATGTGTTTAACTTGTTGTGTTTCAATTTTGGTGCGGATTGGTTGAGAATCAAACTCAAACCGAGCTCGATTTGGTGCATGGCCGAGCACGGCCATGCGTTGGAGACGTCTCCCGCACCGGACCTGATGAGTCCCGCGCGGGAGCTGCTTAATTTGTGGGATTTCTCCCACTTTGGCTCACTCACACCCGGGAGTGAGCCACCAGCTGATAGGGCACTGTATCATTAGGGGTATTTTGGTAATTTTACAGCCCTAGACCCCAATTAGCTTCAATTGACTTCCGGACTTATCCAATTTAGTTCTTGGACCTTGGAGACCTTAAATAGGTTTTGATTTATGATTTAATTGTTGGTTGAATGTCTTTATTAAGCAAATTAGATTTTAATTTGATTATTTAGGTACGTGATTGTACGAGTTTTCGGACCGGTAGCAGTTTGAGCTAAGGCATTCGTGGGTAATCGGGGAGTATACAACTCTCCTCTCTAGTGAATGGCTTGGATTATATTGGTTGACCATTAAGGGTTAACCGTTTTCAAATTTCTTTATAAATGCTTTATTAAATTGTTTTATATGTTTTGGGGTATGAATTGTCCACCCTCACACACCAAGTTTACAAATGATTTAAAGGGTGGGAATCTCAAATAATTTTATAAATTGATATTATTGATAATTGTTTGGGGTACGATACCCCTGAGAGATGAGAGATTGAGCAGGTTCCTCGGGGCTCCAATTTGCGGGAGTGTGGACCGAGTTTGAGAGCATGCATGATACTCAGCCGTGGACCGCCTATCGAGGGGCACGGGGAGTCGAGCCTGGTTGGGAGAGGCGCGTAGGAAAACTCGCCAGGGCTCCAGATTGCTGTGTTCCACCACAGCAAGGCAAACGTCAAGGGAATGGGCCAATGAGTAAAGAAAAGTGTTTTGAAATATTGAGTAACCCTTGACGGTCCAGTGGATACCCCTGCGCATGGGTATACCTTTTTGGGACAATTTCAGATGCCAGCCCATTTGTAAATATTATTATTGATTTAATATTTATTTTGGTGTGGGACTTCTTATAATTTTAGTAAATGGTTTATTAAATTGAATTTTGGATTATTTCATATCCCCAGCCTGAGGTGATCGGTCATTATAACCGAGTCCCTCACTGGGTACAAGTATATTGTACTCACCCCATTCACTTTTGATGTCAGATCATCAGGTTTCGGACAGCGGACATCCTGGTGGCCAGTGATCCCAATACGACACTGTGGACACGACTTGTAGGTGCCACCCATTTTGCTCTGTGTATCTTGGCTCTGAATATTAGTGCATCTTACATATACATTTATGTATTTATATATATAATACTTTCCGCTGCATGGAGCACCGTAAGATGTGTTATTTTCTTTTAAAATACTTTTGAACTATATTATCTATAATAATTTCATATGTTTTCATATATTGCTCGAATATCCTTTATTTTTATGCCTTGTGCCATCTTGGTTGCTCGCCTGACGAGGCACGCATCTCGAGGTGGTATGGCGGTTGTCACGTGGCTGAGCCTGCGAGTTGAGGCGTGACTGTTGAAGCCGCCCTTAACGTTCCAGTGGGGCACCCAAGTGCACGGGTGTACCTTTGGGACGATTTTAGATGCTAGCCCATTTATGAGATTTATATATTTGATTTGGTTTGGGATTTCATATGATTTCATAAAATGGTTTATTAAATAAGTTTTGGATTATTTCATATCCCTAGCCTGAGATGATCGGTCATTATAATCGAGTCCCTCACTGGGTACATATATATGTGTACTCACTCCATTCACTTATTTTTGTAGGTCATCAGGTTACGGACAACAGGCATCCCGGTGGATAGTGATCATTGGTATCTCACCAGCAGACCACTATTTTGTAGATTCCACCCATATCCCCTTGTGGATCCTGGCTTTGAAATATTATTGTTTACTATTATATCTTTTTCGCTGCATATTTGTACCGTAAAATATGCCACTTTTATTATATAAATATCTTATGATATTTTCTATATTATTTTCATTATACATTTTCAAATATTGCTCGAGTACACCTTATTTATGCCTTATACCATTTGGATAGCCTGCCTTTCATGGCACATATCTCTAGGTGATACGGCGGTTATCACGTGGTCGAGCCCTCGAGTTGGGGCATGTGTCATGCCCCGACCCGTCCGAGTCGACCACGTGGCAACCACCGCGCTACCTCGAAGTACATGTCTGCAGCCACGCATCCAAGGCACCGCAAGGCATTGAAATGGATATCATCGCTACAAAACAAAACTAAAATTTTAATTAGAAATCATTTAATAAAATATTTAATTTATAAGCAACACCAGTAGACTTATTTAAAAGAATACCTACACATCGGAAACCGCTAAACTTAAGCCACCGACGTCTTCTAGTGAGCCTCCTTTCTAAAGCTGACTCCGTACGCGAATCTGCATCCATCCACATTGGATACAGGTGAGTGACAGAGGTTCTAAGAGTCTCCACTGGGGTTAGGGGAAACAGGAAAATCCAAAAATAAAATAGTAATAAAATATAAATTTTTCTTTTTGAAAACTCTTTAATAAATAAATATATAAATCTCAAATGGGCTGGCATCTCTATCATACTGGAGGCACGACTCGTCGGTCGCCTTACGCCTCACTACACCGAGGGCTATCTCTTTTCTCGTTTATAATATTTTCTCTTTTCTATCTCTCTAACCCTTTCCCTCGGTAGTGCCCCGCTGTGGTGGAACACAGCGAACTGGAGCTCTGGCGAGTTTCCCTACGCGCCTCTCCCAACCAGGCTCAACTCACTGTGCCCCTCGATAGGCGGTCCACGGTTGAGTATCATGCATGCTCTCAAACTCTGTCCACGCTCCCGCAAATTGGAGCCCCGAGGAACTCTCTCAAACACTTATCTCCCAAGGGCATCGTACCCTCAATAATCATAAAAATAATATTTCATAAATTATATATATATAACATTTATATTTAAAACATATAAATCACACACACATAAGTTTTATATTTCTCTTTTAAAACATCCCACTCACTGTGTGGGTATATCGCAAACAAGTGTGTGTGTGTGGATTTCCCATATCCCAAAACATTTTTGAAAACATTTATATTTTAAAATCATTTTTTTTAAATCATTTTCCCCAGTGGCTAAACAAAGAAATCTAAGCTACTCACAGTGATGGGAGAATCGTATACTCTCAAGCGCTCTATGTAGCTCAACCTCCGGAGCACCGCCACACTTGATTCAACTGGAGCCATAGTACACGGAAATATAAGTTAGCATTCATAATTAAATTTATGAATGCACCTATGAGGCTCTAATATGACCTACGACTGGGTTTGGATGTGATTCGAGGCTTAGAAAAGTGTCCGGGAGGTTCCGGGGTAAAAATTGGACACTTGATGAAAAATTACGAAAGTGCCCCTAAGGACCCGTGGGCCCCACACTCAGCCCGGTTCTGGGCCAGGCAGGCCTGCCCCTGTAGCTGGGCCGGAAGGCCCTTCCCATGCCAGTTGGGCCGAGCCCAACTCGGCTTGGGCCCAACAAGGCCCAAGCGCACAGATTGGGCCAAAAGGCCCAGTCTGGCGCCAGACAGCCCAGGTCCTGCGCGGGACCTGGCCTGCTGGTCTCTCCCGTGCGGGAGCCGTCCGGCCTCCTCGGGATCCGAGGTATTTCCTCGGTTCCCGAGCCCCTCGATCCATCGATCGTCGTGAAATTCGAGATGGAGGTTCATCTCACCTCCCACGACACGTTTACCGGAGCAGAAACGAGAATTACAAGCTCAAAGTTCCTAAATCTCAAATCTAAACTTAAAAGCTAACTAAAAGTTGAAACTAACTTTGAGCTTGGATTTCTCCTAGACCAATGCATGGATAAGCGTGAAAACTTAATGAAACGAAGATCAAGGAGTTAAGAACAACTCACCAAGATCTCGCCTTGAACTTGCGGTCGGTTTGTCCGGATCTGTCAAAAGTCCAAAATTGCTCCAAAGGAGCAGTTGAGAGGAGAGAAGAGAGGGAGAAGAGAAAATGAGAGGGGGAGAGCTCATCTCCCCCTATTTATAGCAAGGCTGAGCACCGGGTCTACTCGGGCCCCAGGCCAGACTTTTTTCCCTCTGGAAACCTTTCATGATTTCCATCCTTGGCCCGATCCACCAACCAATTCACCAATGGATGTCCAATCTATTGGCTATGGACTTAAAGAAGTCCACCTTAGTGTTTCCATGCATGGTCACCAATCTCATCTTCTAACTCCATCTTGTCTTAAGCTTATCTTCTCTTCTGACTTGACACAGCCGGACCGACATATTGTTTAATTATTGCGTTATCTTGTACTATTCCGTTCGTACGAAAAGGTCGTGCTAGGTCCGGGTGTATCAGCATGACACAATTTCTTTTTTTTTCTCTATTTTGGAAATTACCCTAATTATATATGTGTTAGGGAAGAAAATTTCACAGTATATTTATAATAAGGATTTTGTTGAATGACTGATGACAAGTCTTTAATATATCCCAAAACAAATAAGTAGTATTCTTTTGTTTTTACTATCTCTGTCTAAAATATTTGTCACTTTTAGTGTTCCACAAGACTAAGAAAAATATTTTTTTTTAAAAAAAATTATGCACTTCTCAATTACTTTTCTATATTACTACTTATTTACTTTTTCTTTCACTTATGATCAAAGAGAGAGAATAGAGGAAATATACATTTAATGATAAGGGTAATTTTAGAAAACTATAATAATATTACAGCAGTTTTGTAAAAGTGACAAATATTTTGGCACAGAAGGAGTATATATTTGTCATCTATTGACATTGATAAATTTTATGAACAAATTAGTTGAATTAGAATGAATTATTTTTTATTTTATTAATATTTTTGATATTTTGTTTAATGATGTGATAAAAATAAATAAAAAATAAGGACAAAATTAAAATTGTAAGTTTATTGATTATTTATTTGCTGTAAATTATTTGAGTATATTTGTAGCTTAAGTAACATTCTGATCATCAATATTTACGACAGTTCACAAATCAAATATTGAGCATCTGTATTAAAACCATACATTCAATACATATGGATAAAACTAAAATCAATAGAACTTATATTAACCTCAAAAAAAGAGTTAATTACAAGTACCTAATCTCTGACAAAAAAATGTTTTCCACTAAAGGTTAGAGCATAATTAATGAACCGTAGACACTCTAAGACACCGACCAAGTCTGGTCTTCAATTGAACTCGATGCCATATCGGGGACATCATCAGATCCAAACAACAGCTGTTCAAGCATATCTTCAGGGACATCATCAGATACAAATAACAGCTGTTCAGGATGAGAGAAATAAGCCACATGATTCAACAGACGATCAGGTTGTCCTTCATGCGTTTCATCCATGTTTTTGCAGCTTCTGATCATGGTCTGGTGGTCAAGCGATAGAATTCCAGAAATACTGCTTCCATGACCTTCATCAGCAAAGGCTTTGTTCACAGGTGGAACCAAAATCCCATTGTTTTCGAAGTCCTTCCATCCAAGCACATTGCCGAAGGCTTCCAGCTGGTCCATCTTGTCACTGAAAACAGAACCGTCAAGAAAGTCTGATTGGCCAGGCCATTCGACTATGTTTACTTGGGCGCTGGAGCTGCTGCAACTCATGGTATCCAGGGTTGGATTGTGATTTTGTTGATGCCCGGAATCCTGATTATTCTTATCAGTACTTGCATTCCCTTCATGATCACAAACTTTCTTGACAGACATCCCTGCATCATCTTCATCATCAACTTCAGGGGTTTTACGCTTCTTGCAGCTTCTGATCATGGTCTGGTGGTCAAGCGATAGAGTTCCAGAAATACTGCTTCCATGACCTTCATCAGCAAAGTCTTTGTTCACAGGTGGAACCAAAATCCCATTGTTTTCGAAGTCCTTCCATCCAAGCACATTGCTGAAGGGTTCCAGCTGGTCCATCTTGTCATTGAAAATAGAACCGTCAAGAAAGTCTGATTGGCCAGGCCATTCGAGTATGTTTACTTGGGGGCTGGAGCTGCTGCAACTCATGGTATCCAGGGTTGGATTGTGATTTTGTTGATGCCCGGAATCCTGATTATTCTTATCAGTACTTGCATTCCCTTCATGATCACAAACTTTCTTGACAGACATCCTTGCATCAACATCTTCATCATCAACTGCAGGGGTTTTACTCTTCTTGCCTCGGGTTTTTTCTTCAGCATCCTTATTTCTAATCTCGCAAATAACCCTAGAACCCTCGTCATCCTTTAAAGAGTATTCATGCATTATCCAGTTACCATTATCACCGCGGCTTGAGTTTGCTTTCTTGTAACTGAAGGTAAAGTACCTATGGAAACCTAGCAGCTTACCACGAGAGTTTCTAACCTCTTTGTTGCTTCGATTCAGCCAACATCCACAACCAGCAGTTCTCTCAATCTTTGACTTACTCTTCTTCTTCAACTTGGTGAACACCCAAATAGAATCTTTCGAGTCTTTGTTGAAAAGCTTCCATGGCTCCTTGTTTTCACCGTAGATGTCTCTCCCCACAATAGCATCTGAAGGCAAAGGCTCTCCATTGATCAATGGTTGAAGGTAGAACACGATAATTTCTTCTTTCGTGGGAAGGAACCGATACCCTTTGGGTATCGAATGCTTGGGAGACATTATTGTTGCTCCAATGAACTGCTGATTAATTCTCTATTCAAGTTTATAGTTAAATAAATATAGAGATTAGGTTACTTGATTATTACGTTAGTTTGTTACCCTAATAGTTGCTTGATTTTTAAGTTACCTATATAGCCTGTCCTAATCCTAATCTAATTATGCCTTCTAACCCTTCAAGGAAAATCATCAGTAAATAAAAATTCAATTACATATATATATATATAATACTATAATAACAAGCTGAAAAGAACTTTGATTAACGATATGGTTTCATCCAGAATAGATTTAAAAATAAAAGCAAATGGAATAAGTTCTTAAATACCATGATCAATAACTAACAAAATACCTGTCAAGTGTTTCACTAATTACAGAAGCTAGTTCTGAGACTTCCTGACATAGCAAAATTTCAGTGTTAACCAAAATTAATGCACCCCAAATGAGGATCACTTCAAATATTTGTTACGTATCTTCACCTCTGTCCTTTATGTGGAGGATAAAGCCACCACGTCCGCCGCCTCGGCCCCTTCCACCAGATGGTGCCACTGATGCACCCCTGCCACCGCGACCTTTGTCCTAACATTATTGCTAATCGGAAAATTATTTTATCTATTACATTTTTATTAGCAAACAACTCAGCAGTTGAAGCTGTAACCAAAAAACCTTATTACATAGAAATACTTTTTGAGGAACAAAATTGCATTTTAATATTCAACGGTTTTCTTCCAAGTAGGTACATAACTACAATGAATGGCAACATAAAATTATATGATTCTGTTGGCGATTAATGTGGCCGAATCGTTCTAGTCATTACATACTAGTGATCAACAATGCATTAAACCATACTTCTCAGCTTCTGTACCAGCAGATTCCTATGACAAAATTTTCAATTATAGGATGAATGGCGAGCTAGGCATTGGCATTCTCAGAAAAGAATTGATTGTCAAGGGTTAGGCACCGACACCATCTTGAATAAGAGGGGGAACAAAATTGTAACCTTGAAGAGTCTGTTCAAAGATATGACCCACTTTGAGCAATTTTTCCTGCACAAATAAGACGAAAGAAACAAAAAATTTATGAGTTTGAATATCAGTAGATGGAACTCTTCCAATTTTTGAAGGATAGAACAAGCGTAACTTAAATTGCAGGCTTATGCATACATTCTAAGGCTCCTCTAACCAAATGGTACACCCTTTTTCCTAAAATGAATATTTTCTCACCATAACTCTACCAACTGTAACTATCATCCATGATTAATGGTCATCACATTTTTGGTGTCTCCAAAGTATAGTATATAGGGAAGGAGTCATTCCAAACGCATAGATACTTAACAAAACCAAAGCTAATGCAGGGTTTGTTTCTCTCCGTTCCTATTATCCCTTCACCCTTACACTGTTTAGCAGCAGCGAGGAAGGAAATGAAGGTAATGGAAAAGGGAAAGAAAGGATGGATGAACATTCCTTTCCTTCCATGGTTTCATCATGTTTGGTATGAGAAAGGTAAAGAGGAAGGACAAACAAGGGTTGAGGCTGCCATTATTAAAAACATTGATTGACATAAGTTGCATGGTTGTTTACTGTCCACTTGTGGTTGTAGAAAGATTACATTCTGAGGGAAAGGAAAGGTGCAAACATGCCTAATTTTGTTCAATCTTCGTTTCTTACAAAATGAAAGAGAAGGTAGACGGAAAAACCATTTTCCTTCCACCCCCTTTCTTCTTTCCTTCTACCAAATGCAATGCTAGGGTCACTTCTTTAATCTTATTTATTTTTAATTAAGACAGGGCAAAATTTCTAAAGCATAAATAAATAACAAGTTAATCGAAATGGGCTGCTGTATACCTCATCAAAGGCTGCACCAATCATTTGAAGGCCAACAGGAAGACCGACGGCACCCCCTTCAACAAATCCACATGGCAAAACCAATGCAGGTAAACCCGCCAAGTTGACATTGACCTGTGATGAATATTAAATCTCCAGATAAGAGAAGGGCAGAAGGTAAATAAAGAGAATAAGAATGCAGCAACAAATTGGAATTTTTATTCATATTTGACCCTCCATTTAAAATTTGAAATTATATCCACTCAAATAAAAAAGGTAGACTGTTTATGAGCATGATGTTGTGAAAACTCAAAAGACAGCACAGTGATTTAATTGCTAGACAGTCATCATTTTAACAACATGAATTTCATCTTTAAACCTCGAAATCAAAAGAATGAAGATTACCAACATGGCGAGGAAAGACAACTGAGACTAATTAGTAACAATGGACATGATGAAATGGGGATATTATCAGACTGTGAGTAACAACTTACAAGATGGCCAAAAAAAAAAAAAGACAAAATGACAACTTACAAAACACATAAAATGTAGGCATAACTGCACAAAACTGTGCAACAGCTCATAGGCGCCTGTAAGGTATTCCTAACTGCACAATACGTTTACAAGAAAGGACATTTGAATGGTGTAAATCATGTTCAATTCACTAAACCGGAAATTCTCAAAGGAACCAAGTTTAGCTAAAAGAATCATTGTCTTCCAATTTTTCTAGTTCAAGGCAACAACTCCTGTAAATATCAAAAGGTGGATCATTTTGTAACATCTTAAAAGAAATAAACCTCAATATGTCTAACCCATGAGCACATGAATCCTATTGGATAGAATATCATGATTATAATTTGATATAGTCAAGCCAAGAAAAGCCAATAAGAAACTATGGTTTAATCAGTTGATAGATGCACATATATGCAACAATTAATAGGAAAACTGGCTAACCATTGTTCTTATTCCCTTGCATCCAATTCCTACTATTGAATATACTAATTATACTCCTATTTAATCTATAATGATTGAAACAAAATACTCAGCACAGAAAAATTGACATAGATTCAAATGTGAAGCCAGGAGCAGTATCTAAGGTCAGTGTTAGGAATATAGAATCAGCTCAATAACCTTAACATGTTGAATCATGGAAGTTAGCATAGGAATGTACGGGAAATGTATAGGGTTTTTGGAGAAATGAAAACGATACATGCTTCCCACCCCTTCCCACCTATTTCAAAGTTACCCAAAGATGAGTGGGTTCCATTTTTCCCCTCTTTTGCTTTCCTTCCCTCTCCCCTCAGATATCTAAAAGCAATGTTAATCTTATCCTCCCTACATTCCCCTGATTAGTCTATTCTTTGTATCCTCATCTTATTTTTTAACCAGTCAAAAATTCATATTAGGAAGTCAAAGCTTTAGTTGGGAAGGAATGACTTCAATAAAATATAATTGAAGTATCAAAAACACGCTTACAGTCATAATATCTCCTGCATACATTGCCAAGGGATCATTCTTCTTCTCACCTGAAAACATTATGAGCAACTTAGTGCTTCATTGTTTACAACAAACAAACAACACGAGTAAAACATCACCCATTCCCTATTCCCTTCCCGCTCACATGCTCATATAAGGATAAGAAAGAGAGATTAAACAAGAAAACAACTAAAAGAAAAAGAGAGATGATAATACAATCAGCATACCAATCTTATAGGCAGCAGATGGAGCTGCAGGTGAAATCAAGATGTCATTTTTGTCCAACACTGCCTTGAAGTTTTCCCGAATTATGGTCCTGACCTAAAACACTATTATAATCATAAATGTCTTCTTTAATAATGTAACAGTTCGCAAAAGTATCAAGCATTTCAGCATAGAATGACTAAAAAGACAAACTAAAAGACATGACCATTCAATATTTAGGGTGAATTACATATTTCATGCCCATACTACCATAAAAGTAGCAACCGTGCAATGTGATATCTAAACACTGATTACGTTTAAGATAAAAACTGTGCAATGTTATATGGAACTTTGGTTCCTTTCAACAGATGGGACATTCTACTAATTCATTCAGAGATGGTGTATGCAACATCGCCACACTATCACCATGTCATCAAGTGGGGTTGGATAGTGGGGTGACATCACATTTTTAAACTCCATCAGTAGAATCTGCAGTCTTGTAAAGAGAGTGAAATTCAGAACCATATTGCACATTTGTACGCTCACTGCTCAGGGTACCAAATTGAACATTTGAGTTATAACTACAGTTTGGTTACAAACAGCTAACCCAGCCTAATCATTATAAATTATAGAAGCACAAAATAGTTTACTTAGGAACACCGATGTAAAAACAAAAGACAGCTACTGACTATAAACTAACTTTGACTTATAATTTTGCTACTTTAATTGCCATGAGCAAACAATTTACTTAATCCAATAAGTTATTTTAACCATCAGAAAGAGGTTTCATGGATCTACAACAACTTGTAAGAATATAGCAGTTAGAACATTTTGATTTTAAGGTGACACATCTGAATCCACAAGAATACAAATATAAGGGTATTCCCAGTCAGTTATCCATCTTAATCAGGTTAGGAGTCATCAGATATTCAACATAAAGAAGTATTTACTGTATAAAAGCTATGATACCTGCTGGGCACGCTTGTAATATGCATCATAATAGCCAGCTGAAAGTGCATACGTTCCCATTAATATTCTCATTTTGACCTGCAAAAATAGTAGCATTCATTTTCAAGATGCTCTATTGTTAAAACTCGTATCACATTAAGCCAAGTTTCTTACACACCTCAGGCCCAAATCCTTTAGCTCTGGAATCTTCATAAAGTGAATTTAGCTCATCAAAAGAAGCTTGGTTTCCATACCTAGAGTCGTTATATAACATGGAAACAGGAACTATAGTATAAAAAACTTTTACCAAAGTGCTTAGAAATATTTATGCAGATTTCTTCTCAAATTTATGCCGCTTCCTCTAATCTCCTCTCTCTCCTCCCTATCCCCTCCCTGACCTCACTCTTTCAATTATGTAGAAATGAGAGAATGGTTATTAATTGCAAACTAGCTTATATCTAGCTGCAAAATATTATCATGGAAAATATAAAAACATTTCTCACAATGTCACCTGACACCGTCATAACGTGATAAGTTTGAAGATGATTCAGATGATGCAAGAATATAGTAAGCTGGTAAACCAAGAGAGAAGGATGGCAATGACACCTGCAGCAATATCAAAATGAATATATTAAAAAAATCCATAAAAGAACCACTATGCATGTGATTCCATTAAAAGGAACATGACAGTTTTAAATAAGACCTTGCTCAAAATACATCCTAACTGTTCCAGATGAGCTGCAGCACTCTGTATCACAGATTTAACTCCAGCATCAACACCAACATCAACAGTTTCACAGATAAGACCAACCCTTAGCCCCTCCAGTGGTCTAGATTTCAAAGAATTTGAAGAAAGGAATTGGGATGTGAGATCAGGGACCTCCTGAAATGAGGGATTCTTATGCAATTAGAACAAAAACTTCAGCAATCAAACAAACAAAAAACATGCTCGCATTTGTTCAAGTCAAAATAGGCAGGATATCACCAAAAGTAGCACCACTCAAAGTCTGATATTCTAATGCAGAGTTCCATCATTAATATAAGTCAGAAACGGGGGCCAGGGACAATATCTGATGTCAATGTGGAAAGAAAAGTTAGTGACAAGAAAAATTAAGCCATTAGACCAGGGCTTAGGAGAGGATATGGCAAAATGGTAAACAGTACAACAACAAAAATAATAACCTTGTCTCATAAAAATTAATCACATTAACATTTCAAATATATCATAAGGACTTTTTCTACATAAAATATAGTTAAATGGCACATTATAGTTGACAACAGGATGCGATTGCTTAAATGTATTAAACCATTGATGTGGTAATACTGAACTGGACTAACTAAGCAGCTAGACAAAAGAATAACAAAAGCATAAAAAGTAAGTTCCTGGCACATCCAACTTTAAGGAATCTTCAAGAAGATGTTGCTTACCAGTGAAGCATTAGAGAGCATAGAAAATAACTTTGGTGTAGCATTGAAGTTCAAAATTGAAAGAGTACTTAACTCGCTTACTGCTTGTGGCATCAAGAGTATCATGACCAGATATTGCATGAAGAAGAATCCCGGTGTCAGCAACTGACGAACCAAAACATCCAATGACATCAAGGGATGATGCATATGCCATAAGTCCAAATCTTGAGACCCGTCCATAAGTTGGCTTCAAACCGACTACACCGCAAAATGATGCTGGCTGCCTCACACTTCCACCAGTATCACTCCCAAGCGAAACAACACATTGCCTGGCAGAAACAGCTGCAGCTGAGCCTCCAGATGATCCTCCTGGAACCCGGGAGAGGTCCCATGGGTTTGCTGTTACCTGTTGCAAGACCTTAACATGAGGAAGTAAACCAACCAATTTGAGGTAACAGTGGGATTTTAACTAGCAGAAAATTTCAAACCTGGAAACCAGAAGCTTCAGTGCTACTCCCCATACCAAACTCATCCAAGTTGGTCTTGCCAACCACAATGGCACCCAAGTCCTTCAGCCTCTTAACAGCAGTGGCATCGAACGGTGGATGGTACCCCTTCAGGATGTGGGAGCCACCGGTGGAAGGCATGTCAGCCGTACAAATGTTGTCCTTGACGCCTACTAGGACCCCAGCGAGGGGACCCACTTCCTCGTTCCTCTTTATCTTATCATCAATCTGTTGTGCCTGTTTCCGCACATTGTCTGGCTCGGAAACATGGAGGAAAGACTTGATTTGGGGCTCTGTCTCTTTCAGGCAGGACAGGTATGAGTCAGCTACTTCAACGGCACTAAGGTGGCGAGACAGGAGTGACTCGCGGATGGACAGAATTTGTGATTGGTGTGCAACTGGGAGGGAAGTTGTGGTGACAGTTTGACCAGAACAGAGAGTGTAAAGAGACTGGGATTTGGTGCGACATCGAGAGGGTAAGTGGATTGGAAAGTGAGACAACCAACGCGGCGGTTGAATTGTTGAAAGCATTTTTCCTTTTCTTTTCTAAGATGGATTAAAAGATGAGCAAATCAATTTGTCTATGGTCAAGCTGTAAGAATGCTACAAGAGTGCAACCATGTAACCTGAAAGCCAAAGGTATTTCTTTCACAAAGTTAATACTTATTTTTTGAATCTCTTAAGTGCTCTGACGAGAACCGAGTAAAAAGAAATTGCCTGCATCCTACTAAAATTATCAAACTGTGTGGGTCCAATTATAATATAAGATACAATTAACATTGAGATTGTACTATCTCGAATGGAGGCCCCAGTTTACTGCCATTGGCAGCCAATTAAGTTCTCTAAGGGCTTTTGGGTGGTATTGCAGGGGTGAGGAGGAGCTGTCAGAGGGGGGAGGGGAAAAAAGAGTCAGAATCTAAAAAATGGCTGCACCTTTGCCTCAGACCATCAATATATATTAGCTCCCTAAGCTTAATCGTAATGGCCAAAACGAAAAAGAAAAAAGAAAAAAGATGCAACCGCACATAAATTGTTCTGTCTATACTGAAAGCTGACTGCCATTTCGGGTTTTATCCACCTCATCTACCAGCACATTGGACAAAGTAGCTGGCTGCCCCAACGCTGTGAGCTTCTTTCAATTGTATCTATATTGGCCTTACCTGAGCAATTTAAATATCAGCAGGTAGCAGCAGCCGTTGGTTACTTTGTTCTATGTCCAAAGCAAAATTATTGGTAGGATATAAGCTCTAACATGGCTTCCTTAATACGAGTACAAGAAAGAAGATTATAATGGATATAAGCCTATTGTCCTAACTCCTAATTGCCGATTCTCCAAGCAAAAAGAAAATGTAGAGGGAGAGAAGAAAGTCTTACACTTTGGAAGGAAGTTCAAACAGCTTTTCAAATTCCTTCGAGTTTCTACAAGGGACGAACCGACGACGGAACCAGGACACCGGCGGCGAATGAGGGAGGCTAGAGAGTAGAAGTTTTGTAGCAGAAGAAAAGGAGAAGGCCTCAATTCTTAGAAAGGAAATGAATAGGCAGAGGGAAGGACACCGGAGATAAAAGCGACGGCGCCGACACCGGCGTGACGCAGCTTGGAGAGGAGAGCCCGAAGGAGCAAAACTGAAAAATCTTTATTGGGGCTTGAGGTTTGCGAGAGACTGAGAGGGAAAAGATGAAAAATGAAAGATCAGAGTTGCGGACTGTCAGTGAACAAGGTGCAAACTGCAAAGATGAAGATAAAAGTATTAGACGTTAAGTTGCCGTTAAGTGTTAACGGTGTTAAGTCACAAATCCATATAACCCGCAAACTGACCCGGACCCGAAACCAAACCTTTTCATATTTCCCTTTTCTAAATATTTCTTTCGAGTCCTAAAACCCTAAACCCTTATCCCAATTCAGAAAAATTGAATAAACAATTTTCTCATTTTGATATGATAAAAATTTTTAATTGAATTTTATATATTTACTGAATCGTTTCAATTGAACCAAATGGTCGAAAAATGAGACTCTGCTCTGCTGACAACAATGCAGAATCATAAGCTAAGAGGTTTCCTTTTGGGATTCAGCTCCACTAATGCCAGAGCCAACGCTTGGTTTGATTCACTGCTATTTCTACTCCCAAATTCGTCTTCTTCTTGCTCAAACTCAAGGTTTTCTCTCCCTAAACGACGCCAGTTCTGTGGGTACGCGGCGGAGCAGTTCTCTGATGATGAATACGAGTGTGATTTTGAGAGCCATAAGGTTTGTTTCCCCTTCCCTAAACTCCTTTCTGTTTCCCTTTTTTGAATTGTGCTATTTATTTCAGCAATATTTTTCTGTCAAAGAAGGATAAGCTTGTTTGAATTAAGGCTGGAAATTGATGATGATTGATATCGATTGTTGATATTAGGCGTCGTCTTCGGTTGCCAACATTGATGAATGGAAATGGAAACTCAGCATGCTTCTACGCAGCGAAAATGACCAAGAAATTGTATCTAGAGATAAAAGAGATAGGAGAGACTATGAACAGATTTCGAACCTTGCCAATAGGATGGGCCTTCATAGGTATATGTTTTATCTATATGCATAGAACTTTACATTTTAGGCGCAAAAATATTTCTATGATCTGATTGTTTGCTTTTGGAATTTCTGTACTAGTGAAATGTATGGAAAAGTGGTTGTTGCAAGCAAGGTTCCACTTCCAAACTATAGGCCAGATTTGGATGATAAGCGGCCACAACGGGAGGTAACAAGTTTTATGAGCTCCTAATAGTTTTTTTTTTTTATTATTTTAATATTTTTTGTAGCTTAAATTACTTTTGCCATTTTAGGGAATTTACCTTTTTGATGGTTAATTTTTGTAGGTTGTTATACCATTAGGCTTGCAAAGGAGGGTTGAGGGGTTACTGCAAGAATACCTTGATCGTCTGCAGTTGAATTCTGGGAAGGTCAGAGAGTATTCAGAGGATGCTAATTCCATTAATCCGGCCGAAGATGTGAACCCAGATGAGAATCCAGATTATTTCCTGGATAGTTCTGTTATGGAAAAGGTTCTTCAAAGGAGGAGTTTACGATTGCGTAACATGCAAAGAGCTTGGCAGGCATGACTTATTAAGTTTTTCCCCTTTAATGCTTTTCATATGTTGCCTACTTTACTTCATTACTTGGGTAGCATTTGCAATCTTTTTTCTTTGCTTTTGTGCTTTCTAACATCTACTTTCATACTTTTCTTCTATTGCCAGGACGTGTTAGTGGTTTCTAAACTGGACCTTAGGGTTTTTTTTTTTTAATTTTTTTTTTGAAGATAATAAGCCTACAAAATCCAGTGCTATGTGCTGTATAACTCAGGAGTCACCCATTGCCTCAATTCTTAGATAAAAGGCCATACTATATTTTATACAATTTTCTTAAGTCAGAGAATAGTCATACCTAGAGCACAGCCTATATTCAGCATACCAATCATATCTAAGCCCAATCAAATACTCAGATAATGAATAATATAGAACCTATATTCATGATCAGTGCTAAAAGGATATCTTTAAGAACTGCTGAAGTTCAGAAGGGAGCATTAGAAATTGAAACATTAAAAAAAAAAAAAAGAAAGAAAGAAAGAACGAAGAAAAACAAGTTAGAGAGGACAACAGTAGCTTATATTTAGGTAAACTTGTGAGAGAAGAGGGAAGATGGCCTGGCATGTTGTCAAGGGAAAACAGTCAAGGAAAAGATTTTAGAAAGGAAAAAAGAAAAAAAAAAGAAGCAAAGTTAGAAAAGAGGAAGGAGAGAAAGAGAGGCAGAAAGAAGAGAAGAGGAAATTAACTCGAAAATTAAGATGCTGCTGGGTTTTTTGGCTGGTAGAGCTTCCGCTCACCATGAAACAGCTTGAGGACAAGAAATAGAGCAGAAAGCTACAAAATGTTATTTCTTTGTTACAGATAAGATATATCTGTGTCTAATTAGATTTGTTTTTTCATCTTTGCTTTTATTTTATCTGTGTTATAATTGAGCAGTTGCAATCTTTTAACAAGTCTAAACTTTTAAATGGTTAAATGGTTTAGGGTTTAGGTTGGTATTGACTTCAAGCTAAACCTGAATCTGATAACTTGGTATTGACTTCAAGTTGAAGGGGTGCCGCCTTCGGGCTCAAGTTTCTTCTTGTATGAATCAATGGCTTGGCTAGTTGGTTTTGATTGTTTCCCCCCAACTATGAGGAGTTTTTTTCTTTGCGCGCTTGTATTTTATTGTTCAAAGCACTTGCACTGTATTAAATGCCATTCACTTGCTGAAGAGTAGGAAAAAATGAAACAGAACACCTTATCTATCCTTGTGTGATCAGTTGTCCTTCTCATTTTCAGGAATCACCTGAAGGGAAGAATATGATGGAATTTCGGAAGTCCCTGCCTGCATTCAAGGAAAAGGAAAGGCTGCTTCAAGCAATTGCACGTAATCAGGTTTGAGTTTGGCTTTATGGTTTTTGTATCTTTGCATTTGTTTGTTTTGGTCCTCCTTATGATCTGGTTCATTATGAACAGCTGGCTTGTTTTTCACTCTCTTGATAATAATTTTAGTATTATAGCAGGAAGTGTATCCATATCTATACAATCTATACCAATACGTTAAAAGTGAGTCCAGCCGTTCCCTGCTTGACTGCTGGCAGTAATACTTGTACTTGCTTTCTTAATTTTCTTGGGCATCAGTTTTCAATGGCTCTGTATTGCTATTGGTGTGTCTGTCCATGTCTCTGCTTCTACCCAGTAAAGAAAACTTTTGAATGATTGTTGCATATTGTAAATTCTTCGTGGTTATTGAGTGTTGTCGTCTTTCTATAGCCTTTTGCTTTCTTTACTTCAAATCTATTTGAAACAACCCATAAGGCCCCTTATGTAATTTAGAATGTGAATTATCAGATCCAAGTTGCTTGTTATAGCGTGATACATTATAAGTTTCTTATGCACTAATCATGAATTTAGAACATGTGTGCTGTGCAAATCACACTCTGTATTGACCTCGCAGTCAACTCCTGAAAAAAGGAAACACTTTAGAAATTTCTTTAGACCATGCCTGTGCTCTCTAGTACCACTATTAATTGCTTACTACAATGGTAGGTCATAGTGATATCGGGGGAGACTGGATGTGGCAAGACCACTCAACTTCCACAATACATATTAGAGTCAGAAATAGAAAGTGGTCGTGGAGCATTCTGTAGCATTATTTGCACACAGCCACGAAGAATATCTGCTATGGCTGTTGCTGACAGAGTGTCTGCTGAAAGAGGAGAGCCTCTTGGGGAATCAGTGAGTTTTTTTTTCTTTTTTTTCCCAACAAACTAGCAGATGTGGACAAATACTATAAAATTCTTTGCTAAAAGATATTTTTAGATTTGAAGACTTCTTTATTCCTGCTTCCATACTTCAACAGATATTTTTTGGTAGGTTGGTTATAAAGTTCGATTAGAGGGTATGAAAGGGAAAAATACCCATCTGCTTTTTTGTACCAGTGGTATTTTGCTCCGACGGCTGCTAAGTGACCCGAACTTAAATGGTATAACTCATGTTTTTGTAGATGAAATTCATGAGCGAGGAATGAATGAAGGTGCTTTCCTAATAAACTCTTTTAGGTTTTGTCTCTCTTGAAAATTAGTCTAGTGTGATTCTTGATGTTTGCATGTTGCACTTTTGGCATCTCCTGTCTTGCAGATTTCCTACTGATTGTGTTGAAGGATCTTCTTACACGTCGTCGAGATTTGAGGTTAATTTTAATGAGTGCCACTTTGAATGCTGAGCTCTTCTCCAATTATTTTGGTGGGGCACCTAAAATTCACATTCCGGTAAGTTAGAAGTTGACATTACTCTTTATACACTGATTTTGGCATGTCTATTATTATAGGTGTAACCGAATGTTGAAACTGGAAGTGTCATCTATCTGAAATAAATTTTGCCTCATAATCGCTTTTTTTCATATTTTAGTTGGAAATTAAGAGTTTAGGAAGTCATGGTTCTGTCCCTTGTGATTAAAAAAAAGGCTAAATATGGATTTTGTGGTTGGAAAAATTGTACATATGATCAACAATGTAATTATATCTCTGTATGCTCAAATGAGGCTCGCTTCATTTAGAAATCTGCCAAATTACTCGGTCAGTGAACAATACTTGCAGACAGACACACTCGTACGAGCACAAGAGCACACTAACCCACCCACCCACACACTAAAATGAGGAATTTAATGATAATTTTGCATTTCAGATTTGATGAATTATTACAAAACCAACCTTAAGAGGATTGATATTGAAAACTTATGAAATTTGTAATTAACAATAGATAACTTGCTTTAAACAATAAATACAATAATAACAAAGTCTTGGTTGCTGCATAGAGTTAATCCAGTTTTGTTTCTTTATGGAGTTAATCTTTTTTTTTTTTTGGCCTCATTATTTTGTTTGCTATGATCATCTTTCTGCCACTTTCCTCTTTCGTAAATTAAGTACAATGAATATTTGAAAAATTAGAAGGATCTTGTCCCCTGCCTATTTATTTAGATGGAATAAGGGGCTGCTTTGCATGCATGTTGGCCTTGTATAAGCAGCACTTATATTTCAGCCTAGTATTTTGCCTACTTATTTTCATGTCTCTCTTTTGTTGTTCCATCTATCTATCTTGAATCAGTTCATGCTTTAGATATAGTGTACTTTGGGTTCAATCAAATGAGATCCTTTAATTCAAATACTTCCTCGTGCAAGTTAAGTCTATTCATGTTTATTATTCAGGGCTTTACATACCCAGTCAGGGCACTCTTTTTGGAAGATGTTTTGGAATTTACCGGATATAAGTTGAGTTCTTACAACCAAATTGATGATTATGGCCAAGACAAAATGTGGAAAATGCAGAAGCAGCTTGCCCCAAGGAAAAGGAAAAACCAGATAACTGCTCTTGTAGAGGTACAACATAGTTACTTGGTTATTAGCTAGGAACACCATGGCATATTTTGCTGGGAAAATTACATCAGTGTTGGTATGGTGCAAATGAATCAGCATTTGGAAAGATGATGTTTGATTTGAAGCAATGTAAAAGTTGTAGGATTGCTGGCATTTATCCCATGGATAAAGACAGTGATATATTCAACTTTTGGATATGGGCTTTCGTTCTGTCTGGTTCTTTCAGTTTTGAAATTGAATCTTTTTAGTAACTCTGGTTGATTATTTTGGATTGCCATCTTGATTTAGATGTCTAATGGGGATGCAGTTTTGGAATCTAAACAAATCCTTGATGCCTAAGAAACCTTTATCCCTCTTTTTATCTTAGCTCCTCCTGATCTTCATCAGAGTTAAATTAATCTATTCATTTCATTAAGTTTGAACTTCCTGTTGTTAAAACAGAGTTGTATGGTCTTTTTTTGTAAGATTTAACCAATAACTATTTGTTTAAGTGATTAGAGTTCATTTGGATTTGACTTGCTTATTTTATTTAGACTTCTACAATTATTTTATTACTCATCGTCATCATCTGTTGGGAGCTCTCTGACCGGCAAACAGCATTGTTATGAAATGCTCTGACATCCAATATTTCAAACATGAAAATAATCTTTTTAGCAGTTTGGTCCTCTAGTTGGTCCATGTTATAATTGCTTTCTTCTTCTTCATCTTCTTTCTTTCTTTCTTTCCTTTTTTTCTTTTGGTTGGGGTGCGGGAGGGGGGCGAGGAGTGGGGGAGGGAGGGAGCTGAAATGATTGATTAATTTAATTTAAGGCATTTTTTTATCCATTCATTTTCTTTGACTCAAATTTTGTGTGCAGTAATGTGTTTGATTGAAACTGCAGGATGCTCTAAACAAATCAAGCTTTGAGAATTATAGTTCAAGGACTCGGGATTCCCTAGCATGTTGGATGCCTGATTGCATTGGGTTCAATCTTATTGAGGCAGTCCTATGCCATATATGCCGAAAGGAAAGAGCGGGTGCTGTGCTAGTATTTATGACTGGTTGGGAAGATATAAGTTGTTTGAGGGATCAACTTAAAGCCCATCCCTTATTAGGCGATCCTAACAGGGTTCTGCTTTTGACATGTCATGGTTCCATGGCAACATCTGAACAGGTGGGTTTATTTCTTTTCTGTAAATCACCTGAAGTTTCAGATATGATTTACGCTGGGAGGTTGCAAAACCATGAGTCACATGGTCCAAAGAAGTCTAAGATGTGACAGTTTTAGGTGAAGAAAAAAATGCTGTTTTTAAGAGATGCTGAAAAGATAGATTCTGCAAAAGAAAATGCTGAGAGGTTAAGATATTACTGAGATCTGCTATGCAATTTGGTAGTAAAGTTTAATTCCTGAGAATGAGAGCAAGCATGAGTCATTTATATATGACAGAATCAGCAGCCTTTTGTTAACTAGCTCAAACTTGTTCGCCCATAATCTCAAAAAACACACTTTCTTGTACTCTAAAGCGAGCTGCCATCAAATTGAAGTTTATAAAGTTGTTCTTAAAACTTAATACAGCAGAGGAAACCTCATTGTAAGTTTTTTATGCTACACAATTCATGTTGGTAATTTGACTGTCTACTGTTATTTTCTGCAGAAATTAATATTCGAGAAACCACCTCCTAATATACGTAAAATTGTTCTTGCTACAAATATGGCAGAGGCAAGTATCACAATCAATGATATAGTTTTTGTGCTAGATTGTGGAAAAGCAAAAGAGACCACTTATGATGCTTTGAATAATACTCCATGTCTGCTACCTTCCTGGATATCTCAAGCATCAGCCCGTCAAGTAAGTATCCTTAAAACATTTGTTTTTTTCCTCTGGATAGTCCCTTTATGCTTAGAGTATATTGTGTACACTAAGAAAAATAACTCTTGAACAATGCATGTATACATGTATAAAGAGGATACATGTATAAAGAGGATATTAGAAAACGTTTAGATCACACAACTCGTATATTGATTGAACCAGTAACTGACAAGATCAGCAAAATAGAGTAAAACACTATGTCTGCTACCTTCCTGGATATCTGAAGTATCAGCATGGAAAATAAGTTTCCTTGTAATTTCTGGCTTATATCATTTTAATTGTTCCTTTTATATTTAGAGTATACCATGTAGAGATATACCTCTATTGTATTATTGTTTAATTTTTCATGTGAGTTGCTGGGTCAATCAATATGGAAGTTGTGTGATTTGAAGTTTCTGGATATCCTATTTATACATGTGTCCATATGCATTGTTGAAGATTTGCTTCTTCTATTACCTTGCCTTAGATTATGATTTGGTTTTTCTGGGGCTTGTAACCTATTCAACGTAAGACCATTTAAAAATGATTAAATATCTGGATGTTTAAACAAGTTTAGCACTCTGTTTGTCAGACACAATTGAAGAGGGAGGAATGTTTATGTTGTGGCTGACATAGTTGTTCTTGGGTAATCTATTTGTTTGCAGAGAAGGGGTAGGGCTGGTCGTGTGCAGCCAGGCGAATGCTACCACCTATATCCTAGATGTGTTTATGAGGCTTTTTCTGAGTATCAACTTCCTGAACTTTTGAGAACTCCTTTGAATTCTCTCTGTTTGCAAATTAAAAGTTTGCAGGTTGAAAGCATTGGAGAATTCTTGTCGGCGGCTCTTCAAGCACCAGAACCCTTGGCTGTAAGTGTTATTTAAACCTTTACATTCTTTTATTATCTGAGTTTCCCCTGCCAAGATTGCAATTTGATAACTTCTTCTATTATCTGAGTGTCTCTCCCAAGATTGCAATTTGATTATCATATGATTTCGTATCTTTTAACAATATTATTCATTCTAGTAAGAGAACAAAGTTGCTAATTGAAGAAAGATTGGAAGTGATAGTCCTGTGCTATCGGCATTTTTGTTTTTACTTTTATAAATGCTGCAGAATGTGAATCATTGACCAACTAAGTGTACAACAGGTCCAAAATGCTGTTGATTTTCTGAAAATGATTGCAGCATTAGATGAAAAGGAAAATCTGACAAATCTTGGTTAGTATGCTATTCCTAAGCTGGATTGTTGTGTTTTGCAACTTATAATTTTCTGTTTTTCCCTCCATGACAAATTGAATGGCCACCTTTCCTTTTCGGGGTGTTTCAAATAATGTTTTGTTTCCTTTGTAAAACACCTAAAACTAAGAGTTTTCATTCTGCATTAGTTTTCTGTGATTCTTTTTAAGCTTTTGGATTAAAGACCATAATGCATTACTTTTATAGCAAGTTTATAGCATATTTTAATATTTTAGAATAAAAAACTATGAACCAAAGTTTTTCTTCTTAAACTCCATGCAAATCAATGCAGGCATTCAATTTGGAATGGAGGTGTTACCATTTTTGGTTTTATTACTTATTTGCTTCTGCATTGTGTTTTCCCCCTTCTTGCAATCAGGAAAGTTTCTGTCAATGCTTCCTGTAGATCCCAAGCTTGGGAAAATGCTAATTATGGGTGCTATCTTCCAATGCTTTGATCCTATATTGACAATAGTGTCTGGACTTAGTGTCAGAGATCCTTTCCTTTTGCCTCAAGACAAGAAGGATGTAAGTGCATAAATGTCAGGTTACTTGATGGTCTATTGAACTGTGTTCTTTTGCTTTTGCATCTTTTGCTATGTTGAGAAGTATGATGAAGACCTGAACTTGTTTGAGACTTTGATATGCTTCTAAAGATAATTATCCTTCTTTTATCTCTAAATATGCTCCCTGCTCTCTCTCCCACCCAAATCAAAATTAAGGAGAAATGGGACCTCTGATAACCATTACTTGTTATGCAGTCTGCATCACTCTTTTTTCATGTTTTTTCTTTTATTCTTTTTGAGTTTCAAAATGGTAAAGCAGATGGGGCTTTAGCTATTGTACAGATTGAAAAGAACTGCTGCTTTTATGGTAATGAATGGTATAACATTTGTTGGCAGGTAGTTGACTGGTAACAACTAGAGGGAAATATATGAACATTCCTTATTGTAGATGCTTTAGGTATAGAGCAAGAAAGTAAATTGTCTGCAATCAGTTAGTTGGCTTTGGAAGGGGAAATATGGGATGAAGCTATAAAACTTTAAGGAGTTTGTTAATGAAGAATTTGCTTCAACTAATATAATCGGAGCTTGTAATATAGCTACAAACTTTGCTAAACTTGGCTCAAATAAATTTTAGACGTTTCCATTTGTCTATGTTTAAAGGATGTACTGGTATATAAAATATTGGCTCAAAATCCAACACTGAAATTTGATTGTTTTTATAAGTTTAACCTCCTGAGTAGAACATCAAGAGGTACACTTGTAATTTCCACCGAACTGTAAATTATTGATGTGTATTCTATTTTTTATAGTAAACAACCTTTTGAGCTCCAAATTAGGCTAGCCAAAGATGTTCTCTTGGTTATTGTTATTTGAGGTCCATCTTTCTATCTATCTGTGGCTTTATTATTGTTATAATATTCTTATCCAGGGCTTTCTTTCTTTACTTTTTCTAGGTATTTAATTACTTTTGTTTGTGTAAGTTAATTTCCTATGAGATGGCAACTACCATGCTAATCATTTGCAATGTGGGATCTTGATACTTATAAATCGTTACCAATGCTATCAATTGGCATGGCCATTTTAATCTATCAGGTTTCTTTATCTAATTGTCCTTTTTATGCTTTAGTTAGCTGGGACAGCAAAGTCTAGATTTTCTGCCAAAGACTACAGTGATCACATGGCTCTTGTCCGTGCTTATGAAGGTTGGAAAGATGCAGAAAGAGAAGGATCAGCATATGAGTATTGTTGGAGAAACTTCTTGTCTGCCCAAACTCTTCAGGCTATTCATTCTCTTCGGAAACAATTTAGTTTCATTCTAAGAGAAGCTGGCTTGGTAGAATCAGATGCAGGCTCCAATAATAAATTAAGTCACAACCAGTCTCTGGTCCGTGCTGTCATATGCTCTGGACTCTTTCCTGGAATAGCATCTGTGGTGGTGAGGGATCTTTATCATCTGCAAAGCTGCTTTAATGTTTCTGATTTGATTATATGAGATGACATTTACCATTTTACGCCTTATGCAGCATAGAGAGACATCAATGTCTTTTAAAACGATGGACGATGGCCAGGTTTTATTATACGCTGTAAGTGAAATTAAACACATAATCAAGAAAAATTCTGAGACTATCTACTGTTATTGAGAATAAAACCTAGACCATGCTCCCAGGCAATCCATCTTTGGCAACTGATATAAAATTTTAAGAATGTATGCATCTTTTCGAAGGAAGCTGAACATGAATTAGATCGTACTTGAAATTGCCTTTTAATTTACCTGAACTAGAGGAAGGATATCTTGTTCCCTGTTTAATAGTCTTGGCAGCTTCTTATTTCATCATGGAAGAGCAGTAGCAAAGTCAAAGAGAAAAATGTTTTATGTTTATTCTCTTCAATTTTTTAAATGATTCCTTTATGCTAGAAAGTAATTGCATCTCAAACTTTTCTTACTTGTTATGGTCAACCTCTTTTTCTTTGACCTTTATTGTAGTTTATTACAAAAGACTCCTAAGAAAATTTAATAAACAGGCTTTCATTCTTTTCTTTTTAAATTTAAAGTCACCAAGTATAAGGTTGCAATGGTCAGAATTAAAAAGTTTGACCCCAAAAATACGAAACATGTATTGCAAGTTTAGAACTAATAGCTTGTATTGTACATTTCATGCAATACCCACCTTTGTAGGGGTTAATTTTAGAAATTAATTTGCATTATTTATTGTTGTTTCTTATTGACCCTAGATGGCTACCAGTTTATGGGCCATTCAACCTGATTATCTTTGGTGAATAATGTGATACAAAGGTGAATTAGGGTGGGTGTTATAAGGGTCACGTACCCTAGAACTATGAGCTTGTAAGTATTTTGTTTTTAAATGTTATGCTATAGTCACCAAAAAGGAAAAGAGTGCATCCGGGGGGTGTGCATGACAATCTTCAGAGAAAGCTTTTTTTGTTAAAGAACTCTCTTCTCTCTCACACTGAACCACACATGCTAATAATTACTCATCAATACTCTTCTCTTAGAAGACCCTGAATAATGAAACATCCTAAAACCATTATACTGGATTTCCATATTTATAGGAAACTCTCTTGGTCAATAGACAGGCTATCTCTTCCGGTGCAAATTTTTGGATTTTTTTGTTTTGTCTTGTTGCAAATTTAGATTCCAAATTCCGCTGCTATTATTGAATGCTTTTAATGGTTTTGCTTCAGAATTCTGTGAATGCACGCTATCAGACAATTCCTTACCCATGGCTAGTCTTTGGTGAAAAAGTAAAGGTCAACACTGTTTTCATACGTGATTCAACGGGTGTATCCGATTCTATACTTATGCTCTTTGGTGGTGCTCTAGGCCGTGGGATACAGGTAATTTCATTTGTTGACAAACAAACATTATTTTCAATCTTAAGGAATTCAACTGCTGGGCATTTATCTCTTGGTTGTTTCCAGGCTGGGCATTTGAAAATGTTGCAAGGCTATATTGATCTCTTCATGGATTCTAGCTTGGCAGAGTGCTATTTGAAGCTAAAAGAAGAACTTGATAGACTTCTTCAGAAGAAGGTGAGCTAGGATACCTCAAATATATTTGAAAGATAATTTTTCTATGTCCTCTAGCAAGATGCATGTGCAACTCTTATGATTTAGAAATTTACATTATTGGAAACTAGAATATTTCTTGTGGAAGTTGTATTATTAGACTATTAGTGCCGTCGATTCCATAGTTTTTGGGTAGCTTTTAAAGTGTTTTTTATGGTTTATTCATCATTCCCTACCTTTTGGAGGTAATAAGTAGAAACTGACTGCTCAAGCCATTGAAGTGAGAAATCAAGACTGGAGTAAGAATAGATTATCTGGAACTTCATCCCTTTTTCCATGATTTAAATATGTTATTTGATGCGCTTTGTATAGGGTTATGATATACTTTTTACTGCCTTTTATCATGTTATTTATTTTTTTTCTCCTTTTCTTTGATCAAGTATTAATTTTTGTGCTTGATTTTCAATAAACGCCAGTTTTTGAAAAGAAAAATTGTTAATTATGAGTAGAGGGTCATAGAGAAGTTGGATTATGACCGCAAACTTCTTAAATTGTTTTGCTTTGGTATCTTTGCTGTACTTGTCTTATTTGCTTAGTATATACAGCTTCAGCTTGCATGCCATTCCATTTAGTATAACTTGACTTGCACTGCCATATTTTTTATCTAATATGTTTAATCCTGGGAAAGCCCACCTGTTAGTTATTGAAAACAGGGAAAAGAGTAACATTTTATCGGTTGAATTTTTAAGCATTGAACCACAAATTTTTTCCTCTTTCTTTTCTCTTTTCACATGATCGAACCTCATTCAGATTACACCAATTCAGGATTGCAAGTGGATGTTTTCCAATTTCTGGCTTTTGTGACTGAGTTCAGATATAGCATTGATGGATTTTTTATTTTAGCTCAGTGCTGAGGTGGAACAAATGCTTACTGGATTTAACTTTTTGTATTGGCATTTGCATTTTGCTGCTGGATATGTTGTCTTTTTGTGATATGTTGCCATGCTATATACAGCTTCAAGATCCTAGTATTGATATCCACAAAGAAGGAAAGTACCTTATGCTCGCTGTTCAAGAGCTAGTGTCAGGAGATCTATGTGAAGGGAGATTTGTTTTTGGCCGTGAAACCAAGAAGCCAAGGGATTCCACTTCCACTGACAACAGTAGATTCACGAAGGATGGAACAAATCCAAAGAGCTTGCTACAAACTTTGTTGATGCGGGCAGGGCACTCACCTCCAAAATACAAGACCAAGCATCTAAAGACAAATGAGTTTAGGGCACTAGTGGAATTCAAAGGAATGCAATTTGTGGGAAAGCCTAAGAAAAACAAGCAGCTTGCAGAGAAGGATGCCGCTATAGAGGCATTGGCATGGTTGACCCATACCTCTGACAACAGTCGAGGTGAAGATGAATCCCCACTTGATGTCACCGAAAACATGCTAAAACTTCTTGGGAAGCGTCGAAGATCAAAACGAAGATAGGTTTTGTTGTTGCATATTTACTTTTTGTGGCAACCCCATCCAACCAGGGGTTTTAAACAAATAGAACATCGGATATCCAGTGTTCGTCGCTGTTCTCATCAATTCATTACCCAAGCCAGTAACAATCAGTGTGCACAGAAATTGGGGGGCTTGAAAGCCAGCAAGAGGTCTGTGCATCGTTTCTACGAACGTCTAGGTGAGAAAAATTCAAGATCTCTAAACAATAGGTGGTGTAAGGTTCACCATCAACAACAATTCTTTATAAAGGGAAGCTCATAAATAAAGGAGGATGAAGCAGTTCCGGTTCAAATTTTTGTCATCTTTTAGAACCAGTGGTATCTCGTTCTCTTACAAACAATGACTATCAAGGAGGTCAGTGGAGGCAGGCGGGTACATGCATGTATGATGCATATAGCTAAGTAAAGAAATCCTAGAATTGTAGTTCTGCAATGAAATTTCGCATTCCTTGATGATGACTTCCCCCTTTCTGATACTCTTCTGTTATATGTGATTAGGATGTGATAATCATGCATGAGTCAGATAAGATCTTGCATTCTTGCTTTGAGAACTCTCTAGTTCAATTCTAACTGCTTGCAAAGAGCTGTTTACTGAAAGTAATACCCTAAAGAAGAAATTTAGGCATTTCACAGTTTCTTGGGTGCTTGCCTAAGAGTTGGTTGCCAAAATCAGCTAGTGATGTCAAAAGCACTTGGGCCTAGCTCAATTGGTCAGGGTAATATAAGGAATAGGTAGAAGAACAACCTTAGATTCAGAGTTGCAGTCCTCTCCCTTGCGTTAGAAGAAACTGTCGATCCCTGGTTCATCGAAACTTCCAAACTAAAACTGCAAAACTTGCAAATTACCCTTACTCGACAGTTATCCATGACAATGATAAACTGATAATGAGCGTCATAATGATTCCAGCCCCATCATACCTCTAGCTGTAACAGCCTTTACCAGTAAAGGATCGAAAAAAGTTAAAGACAACTATGCATTTCGACAAGAAAGCCAACCAAAAAATGGTAGTTTCTATATTCACATGAAAGGAAGAAGGCTTCCCTTCTGATACAGGTCAAGTTCAAATGAAGTACGTGAGCTGTAGCGTTACTCCTATTAACAGACCGATGGCAATTACTAAAACTTATAGGTCACTCTCACTCCCAAGAATTACTGCCTCCACCAGTCCCTAATTTTGGGAGGGAAAAGAGAAACAAAAACATACTGCTCCATGCCAAACTAACCAACTGTTGATAATATTAACTCTTAATTCCAAACGTGGCTCGATTCTGGATTAATTAGGATTTAATATGATTACCGGATACCGATAGATCTATAAAAAAAATCCCGATTCCAATAACAATAATTCAAATCCTAACAACCATGAGAAAGCGAAAATTACTACAAACAAATCATAGTATAGTGATATAATTTTCTTTTGTGAAAGGAGGGTTATGCCCCAAGGGCTGGGGGAGGGGACGGGTGGAACCTCAATCTTTCATCAAGTATCTGTCACCAGGTCAAGATTGAGAAAAAAGGAAAAATGAATTAGTAGTGATAATTTTCATATTTATAAATATTAGGGTGTCTTTACTTTTCCTCTGAAAAAAAATTCAAATATATCCAAATCATTTTGGCATTGTTAACTCCCAGAATATACATATATAATTAAAGAGGAACTCATTTTGCGGTCAACTTTGATGTCGTCCGCTTTGAATTTTTAAACTTGCACCCCAGTCCCCAGCCCAAGTTCACTGTATTTGACAAAAGGCCCCGTTCTCACGCCATGATCGCAGACTTTAAGCGTGGAATTTAATTAGTAAATAAAAATAAATTTCTTCTCATAGCTATACAAAAAAAAAAAAAAAGAAAATCTAACAACCGATTAAATCAAATTTTAGGGACTTCTTTGATTCAACGAATGGTTCATGGACTTCAAATTTTTTACGCTTATTTGATTATAATAAAGATTTAGGAAGTTAATTTATGTTTTAAAATAAATTCAAAGGGTTTTTTTTAATATTTAAGCCTAATTTATGTATAATAAATTGAAGAAATAATAATACAAGCACATGAACATTTTGATGAAGTTATTTTTTCATTTATTTTATTTGCGGAAGGAAAGATTGATGCATGATTCCTTTGTTTCTTTTTTGGTCAATAATGCATGATTCCTTTGTTCAAATAATGGAATTTTGACTGATTCATTCCACAAGTAGAAAAATTTGAATATTAAGTACAAAATATTCGGCATGCATGCAACTAAATGCAAATTCTAGATCAATAAACTCCGAATTGACCGGCAAAGGGTGTCCAAAGATTCCAGTTTGGGGCCTTTCTGCTTAAATTCTCATCCTCAACTTGAATCAATACAAGACTAGCTGGCAAACTTTGTTTTTGTCGCGTTCATTATTGACAGGTGCATAAGATGGAAACATCTCTTAAGTTCGCCCAACGCCCGGTCCTCTTTTAGAAACAGTGAATAATATTTTGGAGAAAACCAATGCTCTCTTTGAAATTTTATATCTATCAAATTTAACTATTTTACACCCTTTAAGAAAATTAGTTAAAAGCAATTAATTATATTAAAATCACATCAAAATTTCTAAATTATTCCTATTTAAAAATCAACTACTCTCTTCGTTTTATAATAACAGTTGTTTTTTTTAAAAAAATTTTCTTCAATTTATCTGTCATTTTATGAATTTTACGAAGCATGAATTACCTGTTTTTCAAGTTTACCCTTATCTTTTTAAACAAAACATTGATTATAAAAAGATAGAATAAACCATTTTAATAAAAGGGTAAAATTACCCTTTCATAATATTTTTATCTAGATTTAAAGAGGTTTCAATACTTTCCTTAATTATTAGGTAAAATCTTAAAATGATTGTATTATGGAACGAAGAGAGTACTAATAAATTCCACCAATTTCTCTCTATTAATAGATTAATAGATTTAGAAGAATGGGAAACTTGGAAAAAAAGCATTTAATACTGTCTAGATTTTCTAAGTTGATAGATAAAAAGGAACAATGAACTTCTAGAAGGTGACTGATGTAAAAGACAGGAGAAAGTAATATTTTTGGAGATAAGGAATATTTTTTCCATGGGATAAATTTTATAATGTAGTACTAATAATAAGGGTTTGCTTTAATATTGTTGTAAAGTAGCTTTAAATTTTAGAATAGTAATAATTGTTGTCAGAAAATATTTATATGATAAAAACGTCCATAGATGTATAGTGAAAAGAAAAAAAAATCTTATGATTAATTTTTTTTTTTTTAAGATATAGTACTATTTTTATTCTAAACTTTGTTAAATTTGTTGACTTTTTTTATATCCTATAATAATATGTTTTAAACTTTAAAACTTTTTAAACTTTATAAATTTGGGGTTAAATTTTGACAAGTTTGTTGAAATTTTTTTCTAAAACCTTACTTTAAACTTTAAAACTTACTCTTATAATAAAATTCTTTTTATTTGAGGCTAGCTTTTATATATTTGGAGTTAAACTTAGTTAAAGGTATCATTATCTTTAGAAAAGTATAAAATTGCATAATAAATGAGGTGTACAGTAACTTTTTATTTTCACACAAAATTCAAGACAATAATTATTTCTTAATGAGTGTGTATAGACAGTTATTAACAATTTTCCAATAATAATAAAAAACACGAAGGGATGCATGAGTGCATCATTTATTAGTTTGTATTTTCTTTATTTCTTCTTAAAAACTATAAAAGTATTTTACACACTTTAAATATTAAATATAAAATTACATATGTATCATTTTAACTCCAAAAACCTACTTATTCTTTCATTTAATATTTTATTATTTTAGATTCATAAAATTATTTATATTTTGATGAGGTTTAGCCCTACACTAAATTCTTTTATTTTGAAGGTAAGTTTTTAAATTTAAAATTTATGGTGGTCAGATTTTAGAAAAAAAAATTTCAAACACTATTGATAAAACTTAGCCCCAAATTTCATAAAAAAGTAATTTTAAGGATAACTTTTAAATTTTAAAATATACATTGTTGTAGGGTTTTAGAAATAAATATAAACTAATTTATTAAAATTTAATATAAAATATTTAAGAGTAAATATTACTATAATTTTATGAAAAACAAACCATAAGCATTATTGTCTAAAACATTAACATTTATTATCTCTTTTTGGCGGAACTTATTTTATCATTAAAGCTCAAAATACAAAGTAAGAATATTTCATAAAAGATGACTTATCCGATACATGAGTACACCTTTTAACATAACCTATAGTAATAACACATGCATTTTTTAGGGTTGAAAATAAAAGATTATCTTCAGAATGGTGTTTTTTTTTTTTTACATTTTAATAAAACTTTTGATACCTAACAGTGATATTAACCTGGATTAATCTAGATTCGAGTTGTATCTTATAAAAAAAAGTTCTTTCAAACTTTTTTTTTTTTTTACATTCATAAGAAAGACTCAAATCCACTATTTTATTTAAAGAATATCAAACTTTTCTCACTTAACTTAGCCAATAAGTTTTTCCTTTTTTTTTCTTTTTTTTCTTTTGAATAAAGTGTTGGTTATCTTTTAAATCTTTTAAATGATTAAGATTAAATGGAACGGATGTTGACGCCTTATTGATAAGCTTATTCCAAAAGGCCAAAAGTGGTGAGCTAGAACCCAAAATGAAAGATTATTTATGGGTAAGATTCCTTAATAATTAATCCTCCCAAGAGAGGGGAAAAAAAAAGGTGTAGAAAGGAGAAAAAAGCGCAGTGTGGGGAAAGACATGTAGGGTTAAAAAGGGAAATCTGCGAGAAATTAAAGGCTGCTAATCGACTCCAATTAAAGGCAGCCCAATTTCACTTATTAAAAGTAGTTGTTAACCTAATAAGTTGTCACATCATAATTGAAAAATAAAAAATAAAAAAAATGCAAAAGAGACATCAAAGAGCTCTCTCTCTATCTGCCTCCTTTCCTAAGCGGGAAACCTCATTTAAGACAATCCTTTAATTAATTAATCAATAACAACATTCAAGAGATAAGAGGCTAAAATATAAAATAGCCTCTGTAATTATTAAAAACAATCAATTAAGTCCATAAATTTTTATTGTGATCGAATAAATCTTTGAATTTCAATTTACACTCAATGACGCTCTTAATGTGAGTAAGATTGGTCAGATTCTACGCTGAATATAGTTGAATTTCATCAAAGCAGCCCTAGTCACATTGAGGACCTGAGTGAATGAAAATTAAAGTTTAAGAGCTTAATTGATTATCATAAAAAATTGGAGGACTTTTTTTATGGTTAAGCCAAAATTAAATTCCCTTTATAATAGGCCACACTGCACTCCTTCTAGAAACAGAAAAATAAAAATAAAAATAAAATTATTTTTTTGTTTGTTATGACTTTCTGATGTATGTCACGCTCCAAGGAGAACCTTCTATTTCCCAATTCCATATTGCCGAGGCCAGCCAAACTAAAAGACTTTTCATTTCCCTTGTGGAAAATGAAATTTTTGGTTTCAAATGAAATGAAAAAGATTTGATCTTTCTTTGTCGCCATCCCATTAAGACTGGTCCTCCCAATCAAGCTTTTCTTGTAAAAGCCGCCCTCTTTCGCTTGAACAATGCCTTTGACTTTGGGCATTTCCCTCTCTCAGACACGCCATTTTAACAACACCAACAACAACAGAAAGGAAAATGAAAACCCTTTAAGCTCCATAATTCACAAATCTCCCTTTCATTGTACAGTTATCCCATTATCTCTTTCAATGTCTTCTTCATGAAGCTACTCACTTTTGAATTTATATACTTAAACACCAATAAAGGTTCTTTCTTTCTTCCTTTCTCTCTTTGAATTTGTGTTTGTATAATATTCATCTGTATACATATTCTTTTCATGTGTAAAGCTTTTTGGGATGTGGATGAGGCTTTAGTTTGTGATTGGGAGTCTGGGTTGTCTTTTGTTTCATGATATCTGTTGTTGAAGTTTGGTTGAAATCATAATCTGGGTATTTCGTGAATTTTGTTGATTTATTGACTTCGAGCTGTTGGAGAGGTCTTTGATCGAGAGACCATCGTCTCAGAGGTGGTTTCTGTAGATTTTGTTACCGTTTTCTTATATTCCTCTGGTCTTGGATAAGAGAGTTGAAAAGGGATCGTGGGTTTGTTTCTGGGATGGATTCAAAACCCCCAGTTGAGAATTTGCATAGTATTGATCCCGCCTTAAGTTCCTCGTCGAGAAGGAGCAACTTTTCTGTTCATTCCAGAGCTTCAGGTGGGAATTCTATTAGGGAAGTTAGTTTTAGTGATTCTGGATCAAAACCTGTGAGATATGGATCTCGTGGTGCTGATTCGGAGACCTATAGCATGTCACACTCACAGAAAGAGATCAATGATGAAGATGCTAGGTTGGTACATATTAATGATCCTGCCAAGACAAATGAGAGGTTTGAGTTTGTTGGGAATTCCATTCGGACAGGAAAGTACTCGATCCTAACATTTTTGCCTAGGAACTTGTTTGAGCAGTTTCATAGAGTTGCCTATATATACTTCCTTGTGATCGCCATACTCAATCAGCTGCCTCAGCTTGCAGTATTTGGCCGTGGAGCTTCCATTTTGCCATTGGCATTTGTCCTTCTGGTTACAGCAGTTAAGGATGCATATGAAGACTATAGGCGGCATAGGTCTGATAGGATTGAGAATAATAGGCTAGCGTCGGTTCTGGTCAATGATCAATTTCAAACGAAGAAATGGAAGAACATTCAGGTTGGTGAGGTGATCAAGATTCATGCAAATGACACCATTCCATGTGATATGGTGCTACTCTCCACCAGTGATCCAACTGGGGTTGCATATGTCCAGACTATTAATTTGGATGGAGAGTCCAATTTGAAGACACGATATGCAAAACAGGAGACCCTTTTGAAGATTCCTGAAAAGGAGAAGGTTACTGGGTTGATTAAGTGTGAGAAACCCAACAGGAACATATATGGGTTTCAGGCCAACATGGAAATTGATGGGAAACGGCTTTCACTTGGTCCCTCCAATATTATTCTTCGTGGCTGTGACCTCAAAAATACTTCTTGGGCAGTTGGTGTTGCTGTCTATGCAGGCCGTGAGACCAAAGCAATGCTGAACAGCTCAGGAGCCCCATCTAAGAGAAGCCGGCTTGAGACCCATATGAACTTGGAGATCATCTTCCTCTCTTTGTTTCTTATTGCTTTGTGTACGGTTGTGTCTGTCTGTGCTGGTGTTTGGTTGAGGCGCCACAGGGACGAATTGAATTACATGCCCTTTTACCGAAAAAAGGACTTCTCTGAAAAGGAAAAGGAAGAAGATGATTATAACTATTATGGTTGGGGAATGGAAATATTTTTCACATTCCTCATGTCAGTGATTGTGTTCCAGATCATGATTCCCATTTCGTTGTATATTTCCATGGAGCTAGTCCGGGTTGGTCAGGCTTACTTCATGATTCGAGATGCCCATATGTATGATGAGTCTACTGATTCAAGATTTCAGTGTAGGGCTTTGAATATAAATGAGGACCTAGGACAAATAAAGTATGTGTTCTCTGACAAAACTGGTACGCTTACAGAGAACAAGATGGAATTTCGATGTGCAAGCATTTGGGGGGTAGATTTCAGTGGTGGAAAGGTCGCTTCACAAGAGCAACATGATAGTTTCTTTGTCCAAGGTAAACAAAAATTTTTGTAGCACTTATGTGTATGGAAGGTTTTTTTTTTTTTTTTTTTTTGAGGTTTCTTCAGCATTATTGTGACTTACACTTTTTTTTCCCTTCAAAGCAGAGGATGGGGAGGTTTTGAGGCCTAAGATGAAAGTAAAGATTGACCCAGAACTTCTACAATTTGCGAGGAGAGGAAAAGAGACAAAAGAAGGCAGTCATGTCCATGATTTCTTCCTTGCACTGGCAGCTTGCAATACAATTGTGCCTCTAATCATAGAAACACCTGATTCTACTGTGAAGTTGATAGATTACCAAGGGGAGTCTCCGGATGAACAGGCGCTGGTTTATGCTGCTGCAGCATATGGATTTATGCTGATAGAACGAACTTCTGGCCATATTGTTATCGACATTCAAGGAGAGAGGCAAAGGTAATATGAAGTGCTGACTTCTATCTACTTGAATTTATTTCTGCATCTCTTTGATATTGCTATATTAGGATGACCTCTGCCAGCATTAATACCAGTTTATTGTTGCTACCAAATCGAGTTTTTGGTGTTGGTTTAAATGCTTGGACATGGTGCTGCTATTATTATAGGAAATTCTAGATGGACAAAATCTTGTACCAAAACATAGACATCTGAGTTTCTTTAAAGAATTGAGAATGAAATTTCTCGTCATTTGTGATGATAAAAGAGGGGCGTAGGGGAAGCTGCCATCATTACTTAATTGCTTTTATATACCTATTAAAGATGTACAGGTGCTTTACTGCTGGACTTTAAACATGTTAACCCTTTGTTGTTGAATAAATATGTTTTGGGCATGCAGGTTCAATGTTTTGGGTTTGCACGAGTTTGATAGTGATCGGAAGAGGATGTCTGTCATATTGGGGTTCCCTGACAAATCTGTAAAAGTATTTGTAAAAGGTGCGGACACATCTATGTTTAGTGTCATAGACAGATCTTTGAATATGAATGTAATACGCGCCACCGAAGCCCATCTTTACTCTTACTCCTCATTGGGTTTGAGAACACTTGTTGTTGGGATGAGAGAACTGAATACTTCAGAATTTGAGGAATGGCACTCTGCATTTGAGGCAGCAAGTACTGCTCTGATGGGTAGAGCCACTTTGCTTCGGAAGGTTGCAAGCAGTATAGAGAACAATCTCTGTATACTGGGTGCCTCTGGTATTGAAGATAAACTACAGCAAGGAGTGCCAGAAGCCATTGAGTCTCTTAGAACAGCTGGGATCAAAGTATGGGTGCTGACTGGGGACAAACAAGAAACTGCCATATCTATTGGGTACTCTTCAAAGCTTTTGACGAGTAAAATGACACAAATTATAATTAACAGCAACTCCAAGGATTCATGCAGAAAGAGTTTGGAGGATGCCATTGTAATGTCTAAGAAACTCACAACTATATCAGGCACTACAAATAGCACAGGAGGAACTTCGGATGCGGTTCTAACTCCAGTAGCCTTGATTATTGATGGTACCAGCCTTGTATATATTCTTGACAGTGAACTTGAAGAAACGGTAAGGATTTATAGACTTGCCTTTTTGTTTTATTTGTTCTCTCTTTCTGATATCCTACATGTTAATGTGACTTTTTTTTTAATCTTTTGTTGCAGCTCTTCCAATTAGCCTGTAATTGTTCTGTGGTTTTGTGTTGTCGGGTGGCCCCCTTACAAAAAGCTGGAATCGTTGCCCTCGTAAAGAACAGGACTTCGGACATGACACTTGCCATTGGGGACGGTAATAATTACTCTCAACCTTTTTTTTGGATAAAATAATTACTCTCAATTTGTAATCATCATCTTCTGCTCAATAGAGAGATTAAAAAGAGTAATATTGTCAAAAGTTATCTGGTCTCTTTTTGGTGGTTTTGGCTGATTTAAGTAATTCTACCGGAATTTTGACAGGTGCAAATGATGTTTCAATGATCCAAATGGCGGATGTGGGAGTTGGCATCAGTGGCCAAGAGGGCAGGCAAGCTGTAATGGCATCAGATTTTGCAATGGGGCAGTTCAGATTCTTAGTTACTCTTTTGTTTGTCCATGGCCATTGGAATTACCAGCGGATGGGCTACATGATACTATACAATTTTTACAGGAATGCAGTGTTTGTCCTTGTTTTATTTTGGTGAGTTTTAGATAGAGTGCCTGCTCAAACGTATTACTTTTTCTTGTACATGTACTAAATGCTAATATTTAACCTTCATTGGTAATTGAGCATGTTGGTGGTGTAAGGAAACCTTCAATTTTGCCTCTGAGAGAGTATCTTTTGGTACTTTCTAACTTGGCAAAAGGTGGATGAAGGCAAAATATATGTCAACATCGCGTGTTTATAAACAAAGCCTACCTCCTCCAAAAAGTAAATGAATTGTAAAAATCTTCCTTTGCTCAGTTAGGATGAAAATATTGTTTTCTGATCCCTGTTTGTTCCAAATCATTATTTATGCTTTCTTGAGAACAGAAGTTGAACTACACTTTGGCCAATTATTTAAATTTCACAATGCTCTGTGCAGGTATGTGCTCTACACTGGTTTCACCTTGACCACTGCAATCACTGAGTGGAGCAGCGTTTTGTATTCTGTAATCTACACATCAGTGCCTACGATTGTTGTTGGTATTCTTGACAAAGACTTAAGTAGAAGGACTCTTTTAAATTATCCTCAGCTGTATGGGGCTGGGCACAGACAAGAATGCTACAACAAAAGACTCTTTTGGATAACAATGATTGATACATTATGGCAAAGTGTAGTTGTCTTCTTCGTTCCTCTTTTGGCATACTGGAGCAGCACCATTGATGGATCAAGTATAGGAGATCTTTGGACTCTTGCCGTTGTTATATTGGTTAACTTACACTTGGCCATGGATGTCGCCCGGTGGAATTGGATAACTCATGCAGCTGTTTGGGGATCTATAACTGCAACATGCATCTGCGTCATCATTATTGATGCCATACCATTATTAGTTGGTTACTGGTAAGCCCCTCTATTGTCAGATTCTTATTTGTAATATCATATACTTTCACTGAGCATGTTTATTTCTGTGCAATAATGAAGCATGTCGAGATAATTTTTGTTACAGTTTCCCATAACATCCCTTAAAGGATTAGATTTTTTCCTTGCCTACTAACTATGCAAAAGTTTGTTCTTCTAATATTATATTATTAGATACGGTTGTGCGTGTATGGATAGGAACATGCATATGAATATATCTGCACATACAGGCATATACGTATGGATGGTCATCCCCCTAGTTTTTGGAGTTGTGTACTTTAAAGCAGCCCTGGGTTAGGTCATCCGAATTCTGTCCTGTTGAGCTTAGCAAAATGACTATAATTATTCCTGGAAAATAGTGTTCTCAGTTTATTCTACACTGCTAATAAGTTACCACAGATTTTTTTTTCCCTTTTTTGGCCGAAGTTACCGCAGATTATAACTTCAGTTTTGCATGTAGAGTAAATGATTGATTGAATTTTTAGAGTTTTTGTAATTTCTGTTGTATATTTCTTTCTGACCCTTGTTGAGTGATTTGATTTGACAGGGCCATTTTTGAAATTGGGAAGACAGGATTGTTCTGGTTGTGTTTACTTGTCATTGTTGTGGCTGCACTAGTTCCACGTTTTGTTGTGAAAGTTCTTTATCAATTGTACAGACCTAGTGATGTTCAGATCGCAAGGGAAGCTGAAAAGTTTCAGAGTTGGATGACTTCTGGAGCTGTAGAAATAGAAATGAATCCGATCTTAGACCCTCCAAGGAGGTAAAAAGGTGATTTTGTTACTTCACCCCTTCTTTGCCTTTTGTAAAGTATAATCTTCTTTAGGCTTCTACAGAGTATTAGTCTTCATTGCCGGATTTTCATTGTTTGCTATCCGAAGGATAGAGTTGGTGTTCTTTAGGTTGTAGTCTTATGTTGTTGTATCTTACAAAAGTATTTAACGTAAATTAGCATTGTTTACAGCACACAGAATCATATACAGAAACATACACGAAATTGTCAATGAATACAGTTTTTTTTTTTTTTTAAGTTAATAGAGCTTGATTGCCACTGTCTTACATACTTGATTATCCGAATTTGTGTATTCTAACCAGAAATTCTGGGGCTCAGTAGCAAATTGGAATCAATGATGGCAATGACATACTTAATGCTTTTTCAAATGAGGAAACTTGGTTCAATTTATTCTTCTTCTTGTTTGGTACTTAAGGTTGCTAAGATCCGAACCTTGAGATATCGGATTTGAGAGTCCAGCACTTTACCATCAGATTATGCGGCCGTTGGCTAGTTCAATTTATTCAATCTTACATCATGAATTTCTTGCTTTCTTTTTGGGAACAAAACAGATTCTTGTTGGCTATCTGTCTTCTAAATATTAGTGAGTTGGATGTGTTTTAGGTCATCTTAATTACTGTCTTAAATCTTCGAACACAAGTATACAACCTTTTTGAAGCACAGAATTTGGAACCGTTGTCAATTGCCATGATATAGGACAAGATCTGCATCTTTGATTAGGTCAAATAAGTGATAGCAACATGTTGGCCAAGATCCTCAGTTGGCTGCAAGTTTTTAAAAAATGATGGATCATTTCTCGTTAGAACACCTTCTAAGTGCAAAAAATGCCATTTATTGAAAAAGAAAGTCAAGATCCGAATTCGAGAAATCTATACTTGCAGCGACTTCAACCCGAAAAGAATCGAACTCCAAACCACTTGGAAACCAAGAGCGGCTAAATTAGAGTCTAGAAATGACTCGAAGTAACCTGGGAATAATAATCTATTAGTAATGAATAAGGTTGCTGTATTTCCATAAACAATACTAAAATTTGTTTAATGGGTTAAATATTAGCAGATGTAGTTTGAGTAGAATAAAGAAGATTTGGTGTAATGGGTTTAAAAAAGTAGAGTAAAGTATACTGCCTTAGAAATTTCCAATCAAGTGCAATGGCTTTAGAGTAAATTACCTATAACACTATTCTCACACTTTGACTTTGTTTTTTCTTTTCTTTTTAATTTTTGCTAGCAAAGGTCACCATTTTTTTTGTATTTATAATATGTCTATTTGGTATATTAACATTAAAGATATTTTCCAAGAAAATCTTATATTTTTTAATATTTCATATATTAAAAGAAATATTTTTTTTCTTAGTTTTATGAGTGATTTTTTACATTAAAAGAAATATAAACCCTTTACCATCCCAAATGCATTTCTAATTTGACATATGGCTCTTTGACTTTAATTTTTCCTTTTTTAACCATTTTACTTTTCTAATTATATATTTAAATTTCAATTTTTTGTTCAAATAAATAACATTTTATGGGGCACTAATATATATTGTATGAAAAAAAACTTTAAAAAAATTTTAAAAATTTTTTTACTGTTCTCATCTTGTTTTTTATTTTTAACTTTAATTGGTTTTAGGATTTAGTAATTTTTTGTTAATTAAAAAGCAAATTCAAAACTTTAAATGCTCATAATTGTATTTGGCCAAAAAAATGCTCGTAATAATTGTATAAAAATAAGAAAAGAAATTAAAATATGATTGTTTGGTCATAGAAACTAAAGTATGATCATGGAGTTAGATATCGATATCGCATCCTCAAAATTACAGATATATCGACGGATATATTGCAAAAATATCGATATCGTAAAAAAGTGGTAAAAAATGATAAAAATCATGGATATTAATAGTAAACGTTGGAATTTTGAAATAAAAATTTCATCCTATGTTTATTTACATATTTTTACATATTTTAGAGTCATGATATCTTAATTAAAGTATATTTAGATGTGTGATTAATGTATTGATGTGTATTTAAATCGGCCAATATATATGAAATATAATTAAAAAAAGATAAACAAGTATATTTGTGAAATATTTATATCAACAACATCAAATATTACAAAGTTTCCACATCATTTAATACCACATTAAGTTTCTTGGAAGTTCAAAAATATTAACCTGACTTCCATTGGTAGGTTGAATATAGTAGCAATATTCATACAAAGTCATGGTATTTCTATAATTATTCACATAATTATGCACATGTGCATAATAATTAGTTGTACTAACTACCAGAAGATTTTCAAGGCAATGGAAGTGACCATAATTCACTTATGGTTGTGCTGATTGATCATCATGAAAAGTTGTTCATGCGAATAATCTGACAGGTACTGGCTTGATGAATATGATACTCCATAATTATATTCCACATATCTATCATCAGTACAATTTACAAAATTTGATTCCATCGGTGCATTATAACCGGCTGAACTTTGTTCTATGGTTATGCTCATGGAGCCAAAATTATCAGCAAGATTACCCATAGCTATTTTCCTCCTTTTTCCTTTAGCTCCGTACCCAGCTTTGCGAGACCCATGGTCCTCATCTTGTGTAGCATGTGTAAAAGTTGCTTCATAGGTAAAATAACTCAATGGTTTATAATGATCACTATCATATGAAAAGTCATACCTTGGACCATATTCTGTAGCTCTTTCTCCACCCCCACCTTGAGTCTCTGTTATTGTAGTCCTTTCCCCACTTCTTCTATCATCATCATCATCATCTTGATTTATTAAATGACCTTCAAATCCAAGTGGAGGATCGATGGTTTCATCTAATGAAGAATCTAAGCCAACCTCTTCGGACATCACTTTATCAACATCAATCCCAAATTCTTGAGCACGACTGTTGATCTCAGGATTAGGCTTCATATCACGGCCATCTAAATGTGCAGGCCTAATACATTGAAAAAGATGATACTTATCTTCATCACCAATTTCAACAGTAACATCAAGAAGATTCAATGGGTCTAACACTAACATCTCATTTTGTGCAGCTTCCATATCTTTAACTCGTAGTTTCATGTTATAGTCACAATACACGACATTTTATAGAGTTTTATGAGCTAATCGATTTCGTTGCTTTGTGTGGATTAAAGCATAACAAAAAAATATATACAATAATTTATAAAGTACTATATTTTTTTCTGCTTCCTAAGTTATTATTTAAGTTTAATGTTGCATTAACTAAGTTTTTGTCATTAAGTCATTGCAAGTCAAATACACAATGTAATAAAGACAGATCCCCATTAATATTTTAAGAATAAGAAAAATGTCCAAGTGTGGAGCGCATTTTTTAGTATTTAGGACATCAACTTTGAATTTTACTTAAGTGAATCTTGCAATATAAGAAAGCGATTGAATTTGACACTCAGGTCTAAGCCTTTTGTTTTCACCATAGAACAAGCAATTTTCCTTTTGAGTCGAGCACCTAAGTATTTCAAATTAGTTTACCATTTGGACAGGATTACAAAATTGAATTAGATATTTTAACGGATATTTAAAATATCGCAATATATATAACGGATATATGAATATATCGACAGATATCCTGTGGTTTGAAAACCACCGAAAATATATCGTAATATCGATATCAATTACGGATATATATTTGGATATATCAATATATGGACGGATATTGAATACTCATAATAAGTATGATTCACTTATCAAGTACTATTAGATTTTTAAGGTACAAATTTTTAAGACAATACATTTTACTCTACTTTTTAAACCCATTACACCAAATTTTCTTCATTCTACTCGCACTACACCTAGCCATATTTAATCCTTGTTTAATCAACAGATAACAAGTTTGAAGTCATTTTCAAAAGAATGACATCAAAAATTGAATAAATTTATTTTCTTATAAAAAAAATTGGCTTATCGTAGGATGTGACTTTGCAAGATCAGAGCCATCCACCTTGATTTCCCACTATCATATCATAAAATAAAATAAGAATTAAGAAATTGCTTCATATCCTCTTCCATATCCACAAGGAAAAGTGGAAAACGAACGAGCGAACCATTAATTTGCTACATATATAATGCATGCACTGATTATTTAAATATTTGATTGATTGTAAAATGATTTTCTTTTCATTTCCTTTTTGTTGTACATATATATTTTTTTTATCTTTTGGTTTCGTTGGCGTCTCTCATCTTCCTTGACCTTCGCGCCAAGGAGCAGGTAGAGTTTTGTGCTGTTTTTGTTTGTTTTGGAGTAAGATTTTGTCCCCAAATGTGTGGATTTCCAATTACCATTAATCTATTTATAATTAAATTCATTTATCAATTATTTAATAGGATTTATTTAATAAAAAAATACTTGTTAACCCGCCTACATCCGTTTGACGTAACTTCTCTTAATTTGTCCAACTTTAATATGCATATCACAAAAGTTTAATTTTGCATTATAAAAAAAATTACCTTATTTACCAGGAAATTAAGTTTTATCTTTGTAAAAAAAATATAATAATAGGATTTTAAAATAAAAAAAGTGAAACTAATCACGTTAAAGGAATTATAAGCGAGATGAATTATAAATAGATTGTGTAACAAAATTTCATTTAATAATACACAGTCATCACATGCGAAGCTTCGCATGTTAATAATGACTTGGCATCTTAAATAAACAATCAATCCATGATCAAATATATCTTTAATATAATAAATAAATAAATATATGTATATATTTATTACTCTTTATAAGGAATTCTTTAGAGCATGCATATGCCATTCCAAGTTGCATACGAAGGATGTTTCTCTCTTTTATGTTGTTTTCTTAACTCATCAAAACTCTTTTACAGTCCTTGCAGTCTGTTTCCATGGCTGGTCAGAGGGGCAGAAAGGAGTATGAAGATGAGTTGCAGAAGTTGGAAGAACTGACCATGAATGCTCACCAAATACAAGAAGAAGTATTGGAGGATATATTGAAAAGAAATGCAGGAACAGAGTACCTATGGGGTTTTCTCAATGGCCAAGCTGACAAACAAGCCTTCAAACAAAATGTTCCCATTGTTACTTACGAAGATATCAACCCCTACATCAACCGGATTGCGAACGGGGAGCCATCCCATATCCTTATGGCAGATCCGATCGATGAATTCATGATCAGGTATGAAAAGAAGTTGTTCTTCCATTTTCTTTTGCTTTTGGCTTGTATGTCAATAAAGCCGTTGAACTTATTTAAAAAATTCAATTAAGTCCTTAAATTTTTATTACAAACAAATAAGCCCTGAACTTTAATTATTATTCAATTAGGCCCTTGATACGATTCAAATTAATTAATAAGATTTCATGTTAAACTTCAATTAACGTCTAATTAGACTCTTGACATGATTAAAATTTTTTAAAGTTCACATTTAACAATGATTAAAGCCTATAAATCCATAAAGATCACGTAATTAATTTTAGTTATATCGAGGACTTAATTAGGTGTAAATAAAAGTATTTGGATTATAACAAAATGTTCAAGTGCTTATTTGACTATCAATCCAAGTTTGGGGGTTTAATTGATTTTTTAAAGGCTTTTGTGTACTTTAAGTCTTTGCTTTTGGCTTATATGTAAAAGAAGCCCCTGAACTTATTTAAGAAAATCAATTAAGCCTTAAATTTTTATTGCCATCAAATAAGCCCTTGAACTTTTATTAATATTCAATTAGGCCCTTGATTTGATTAAAATTCATAAGATTTCATGTTAAATTTCAATTAACAATTAGACTCTCGATATGATTAAAATTTATCAACTTTTGCACTTAATAATTGTTAAAATCCATAAATCCATAAAGATCACATAATTAATTTTAGTCATATCAAGGGCTAGCTAAATTAGGTGTAAATCAAAGTTTAAGGGTTATTTGATTATAATAAAAAGTTTTGGGGTCTATTTGATATCAAAAGAAGTTACGGGGCCTATTTGATCACAATAAAAGTTCAGGGGCTTAATCGATTTTTTTAAATAAGTTCATGGGCTTTTTTTATACTTAAGCCTTTTGTTAATTATAAAATGTTTAGATATTAAAAAAATCCATGATTATTTAAATAGTCAATTATATGAGCCTTAAAAGAATTCATGGCTTTAAAGCCTCTACACTTTTTATTACAATCAAATATAAGCACATAAACTTAAATTTTTATTCAATTAAAGAGCGTCATGATAGACTGAAATTGTTCATCTGACAATCTTTATTAATTATTTTGTTGATCGTATTGATAGCTTACTTGAGAGTAAGTCAAATTCATCAGCTCAAATCCAACCAATTGGTATAGATCAAGGACGGAGCTAGGATTTTGAGTTAGTGGGGTTATTATATAATAATATTTTTTTATTTATACTAAAATTTTTATTAGTATATATAACACTAAATTAAGTCCTTATGGAAGAAATACTATTTTTATCGGTGTCAAAATAACTGAGTTTGCATATGACAAAATAAATAAAAAGATACTAATTTTGTATTGGCACATAAATAAAAGATTAATTTTCAAATATTTATTGGGGTCAAATATATTTTTCATTAATTTTAATGGTGTCAATATAAGAAATACCATCAAAATTTTCATTTACGTAAGCTTATAATATGGATTTTCATAAGTTGAGTGGGGTCATTTGACCCCACTGAATGTAATGTGGCTCCGCCACTAGTATAGACACAAGTTCATGGTCAATTTATTTGATTATAATAAAAGTTTAGTTTATATAGATTAAGCTTGAATCAAATTCCATGTTGTCCTTTTTTTTTTTGGTTTATATATGCAGTAGTGGTGCTTCTGGGGTAAAGTCAGAGTTGATACCTTCAACTTTTAAAAGTTTTGAGGAAAGAACGATCGAAAATACTCCGCTTGACCCTGTGATGCAAAAGTAAGAAATTAATTTACTTTTTATGTCAGCCTTTTTTTATAAAAAGCTATTCCACTTCAACTAATTAAAGTCATTAAACTTATTACTCTCGTCTTTTCTCTCTGTTTTCTTCTTTTAAAAAAAATCTATAGACATTTTGATGGCTTAGACGAAGGCAAACATATGTTCCTTGCTTTTGTCATACCGGATATTGGAACTCCATGTTCCTTGCTTTTGTCATACCGGAGATTGGAACTCCATCTGGTCTAAAGGCAAAATCGTACTCAACCATTTGGTTTAACAGCAATAGCTTAAAATATGTTTGGGCCCAAAATTGCAGCAGCCCTGTGGAGACAATCTTGTGCTTGGAAAGCATGTATTCCCAATTACTCACAAGTTTACTTCAACGTGACGAAGTCTTATGGATCGGCTCTATTTTTGCATCTGTTTTGGTAAAGAGCATCAAGTGTTTAGAAGATTATTGGAAGGAATTATGCTCCAACATAAGGACAGGTTACATTAGCGATTGGATTAGTGATCCTGGTTGCAAAAACACAGCGTCTTCGATCCTCAGCGGCCTAATCTTGAATTGGCCGATGTAATAGAACACATATGTGATGATAAATCATGGGAAGGGATAATTAAGAAACTTTGGCCTAGAGCAAAGTTTATTAGTTCCATCATTACAGGGACTATGAGCCAATATATGTTTCACTGCTTGAGTACTATCGTGGTGGGATTCCTCTAGTATCACCGTTTTATGGTTCTATCGAAGCCATTTTTGGCATCAATTTAAATGCTCTAAGTAAGCCCTTTGATGTCTCTTACACATTCCTTCCAAATTTGGCTTACTTTGAATTTCTCCCTGTGAATAAAGATAGTACTCAAGAAAAAGCTCATCAACAACTCCAATTTGATGCTTCTCCGCTACCTGTTGATCTTGTGAATGTCAAACTTGGTCAGTATTACGAAGTTGTTGTCACAACTTTCTCAGGTAAGGTTATCATGCATGTAGAGATTTCCGATGCGAAATAGAACTTTTAATTTTTGGAATGACGGATATGCTTTTCCTTAGGTTCCCTAATAATATTCGGACAAGTGTTATTAAGGAGGATTCATATCACTTGCAATTATTTTTCTTACAATCCTATAACTATTCAATTACGATAAAAAATTATGTAAGGGTTTACTTTTGAGCTCATACTCATTATAAGTCGTGAATTCCTACATAATTTTTTATTGTGATTGGATAATTATAGGAAAAATTAATACTATATATAATAAGTAACTGTTTTTCCAGGTCTATACCGATACAAAGTTGGAGATATTATTAGGGAAATCGGTTTTTACAATAAGTCTCCACAATTCGAATTTGTGGAAACACAAAATGTGGTTCTAAGTATTGACACGGACAAAACAAATGAAGCTGGTGTCTTGAAGGCAATCGAAAATGCAAAACTCTTGTTGGATTCACTTGAAATTGTTTTAACATCATATAGTAGCTATAGTGACATTTCATCAACACCAGGTCGATATGTACTATTTTGGGAGCTTAAGGCGAAGGAAAGTAATGAATTCCCAAAACTGGATCAATTGAGAATGGAAGAATTTTGCTCCATAGTGGAAGAATCCTTTGATTTTGAGTATAAATACCTTCGGAAGAGCAATACAGTTGCACCATTAGAGATTAGGGTACTTAAACATGGAAGCTTTGATGCACTAATGGATTTCTATATATCAAAGGGAGCTTCCATTGCTCAATACAAGACACCTTCTTGTATTAAATCTGAGGAAGCCAGAAATGTGCTGAATTCGAGGGTGTTGGCAAACTTTTTCAGCCCGAAAACTTTCTTTTCAGGCCTATGTTAATTATTTGTGAGGTTAAGTATTGTGGAAGTGCTTTTCAACGTCCAAAAAATAATAGTGTGACTTTTCATTGCATCTTTATCTATAATATTTTTATGTAATTTTTCTTTTTGTCTTATCCTAAATTAATAAAAATTTATTATAAATTAAATATATATATATATGTTTATATATATTATATTTAAAAGCAGTCAATATTATTAAGAGATAGGAGTCTGGAAACAGAGTCCTAAAGGACCACCAAAAGAAAGGCAAGAAATATATTTATTATAAATACAATTTTCCTTTTTATTATAATTGGACTAATATACACTTTGTCTCTTAAATTTTTTTGGTTTTGACACTTTGTCCACTAAAGTTTTTATTGTGGATAATATTCCTTTTTATACTTTTATTTCAGACACCGTTACCCCTTTTGCAATGAAAATTGGTCACATGGTAACACATGACCAACGGCACCGTTAAGTTACTGATGTGGTATTTCCGCGTTAGATGACAATGCCATGTTGAATTGGAACCCCTGGCTGACATGAATTAAAAGTTAAAAAAAGAAAAGGAGATTCCTGCCCTCTCTCTTTCTCCAATTAGTCTCTCTCTCAAATTATTGTTTGTTTGCTATCTCAAGGATAGAGTTGGTGTTCCTTAATTAGGTTGTAGTTTTATGTTGTTGTATCTTCCCAAAGTATTTAATGTAAATTAGCATTGCTTACCGCACACAAAATTATACAGAGAAACATACATGACATTTTCAATGAATAGAGATTTTTCAGTGAATAGAGCTTGATTGCCACTTTGTCTTACATTAATCTTGATTATCGGAATTTGTGGGTTCTAACCAGAAATTCTGGGCCTATTTGTAAGTTGGCTTCAATTCTGTATTATTTGTGAAAACAAATACCATAGTAGCACACATTGGAATCAATGATGGCAATGGCATGCATAATGCTTTTTCAAATTGAGAATACTTAGTTCAATTTATTCTTCTTCTTGTTGCTACCTAAGATTGCCAAGATTGGAACCTTAAGATGTTGGATCTAAGAATGCGGCTGTTGGCTAGTTTAATTTGTGCAATCTCATTAGTCTTATCAGTGAATTGGATGTGTTTTAGGTCATCTTACTGTCTTAAATCTTCAATCACAACCTTGAAGCACATAATTTGGAACATTTGGAACGGTTGTCAATTGCCATGATATTGAACAAGATCTGTGTAGACACTCAATCTTATCCGGCCTGACGGTGCTAATTTTGTGAAATTGGGTTAATTAGGCTTAAATAGTACAATTTTCATTTGGGGGTTTGGACTTCGATTTAATAGTTGGGTTAATTAAGCAATTAGGCCTTTGTTGTGAAAATATTGAGCTTTAATTATTAGTGGGACAATATGATTTGGGTTTCCGAATCAAAATAAATTGGACTAATAATGACCTAGTTGAAGGGATTGAAATCTCAATTTACATAAATTAAAAAAAAAACATGGCGGAGGATTTTTTCTTTTTTTGTATGACTATAGGTATTCGTATCCGTTTAATTGTTTACGATTAATCCTGTTCGAGTTGCGTTGGACCCCAAATGGGAGAAAGCTCTCCTAAATCTGTTTTCTCCATTAATAAGACTCGAACATGAGACCTTACTTAAGAGCATTGAACTCCTTCCATTCAACCCAACAGGTGTTAAGTGTTGGTAACATGGCAGAGGATTGGCTTGCGAAATGGTGCTGTTCACAATAAAAAGGTTTATCCATCCTTAAGGTTTTAAAAATGTTCTTCTAGATTATGTCAAAGGAAGTTAGTCAGTTTACCGCAAGGTTTTATAAATGTTCTTCTAGATGTTGTCAAGGGAGTTAGCCGCCCCAAATTAATACCCATTGACTAATTAGGTCGTTGACCCCGTTTCCTCACACCCAAAAAAAAAAAAGAAAGCACACACACACACAATACAAGATTATGAAAATACAAAAAAAGGATAAATTCCATTCAAGTCCTTAAGTTTTAATTATAATTCAACTCAAGTCCACTAATTTCAAAATGGACATTGCGCCCCAAAATCTTATAAACTGTTAACGTTGCTGTTGAGGGTGTTAATTGGTTTCCTTTTTTACCCTTTGTTCAGCTTTTCATATATTTTAAAGACTTTGATTTTTTTAAAAGAAGTTTGTCTAGCCAAAGATTCTGAAAGAAGTACAACACTCCTCGGTATCTTGATTTTCTATTAAAAAAAAAAAATCAATGTGGAGCAGGGACTCATCATTGTTCCAAATGCAGCACCAGCGAATATGGTTGTTGTCTCCTCCAGTCCACAATGACTTTCTCCCGAACCAGTCCGCTGCCAAATTGACTTGTCTCTTCACAACTCTAACCCCTTTAATTATACTGTATACTCTCCCACTTATGGATGTCCTTCAAGATGGGCCTTATCCTCTAGTTTTGCAATTCCTCCTTTGTTATATTATTGTATAATTCTAAAGAACTTGTTTCATCTTTGCTAACAGCAACTTCTACTCTTTCTTTCATGGCTTTGGCCTCTATCATAAGAGCAGAGCAACTCCTTGTAAACTTCCCATATACTTCCTAGATATTCATGAAGTTCCTACCAAGATATTTTTATACCCCTCGTTTAAGTTCAACTTTTGGGCAATGAAGTGCCTGGTCCGAGGATAGATGCACTTATAGATGGTAATTCACTTTCTTTTTTTCAACTTTATTTCTTCTTCATAGTTGTTCCCTTTTAATTTGTAAAAATTTAGTTTTACGGGCAGCAAAAGTTTTTGTTTCTTTAGATGGGATAAGGTAAGATGATATTTGGCTGGTTTGGGGAAGTTTTTTGGGGATAAATCTTTGCGGCAATTCTTCATTGACATTTGAAGCAAAGTCCCAACCCCTGCCAAAAAGTTTCAAACTAACATAATGAGCTAAGGCTCATCTGTAGTTGAAAACAAAGATTAGAGATGCATGAAGAATATTTTGCTCTCTGTGCAGCCATTATTAGATATTATCTGTCAATTTTCCCTTTTAAAAGAAGAAAAGGGAAACTAATATTCAGGGATCTAGCCCAGCTCCATTAGAAGTCTTGGAAAGATCAAAGTTTGAGCCTGAAACTCTTGTATCAACACCAAAAAATGTCAAAAAAAAAATTAAACTTGTCATTTAACAGGGAAGAGCTGAGGAAAGTAGAGTAAAAAATCACTCAGCTTTTGTTTGTAGAGAATTTTTAATTTTGGGGCATTTTAGTAATTGTGGTTTCTGTTAACAGGCTGCGAAGGATGTTAGTAAGATTTTGGGGTGGGATCTCCATTAATGAAACTAGTGGACTTAGGTTGAATTATGGTTAAAACCCAAGGACCGCAGTGGAATTTGCCCAAAAAATTAATCTGAAAATGCTAAAATACAAGATATGTCAAGAAATGGAAAATAAATAAATAAATAAATAGAAAAATTTGCCAAATTCCAACCGGACAAGGAGCACGTCTCCTCCCTAATTGGCCAAACTGTTGCCAACTCCAACTTTGCCAACTCCACAAGCTACCCACGCTTCTGCAAATTTCCTTCATGCTCTACCTTTTGTGTTTGCCATACTCAAATCCCACACGTTATCCACCATCTCAGTCAGAAAACAAACCATCTAAGATTGGGTCGTTTGGTTGGATGATGATTTCCGCAAAACTGGATCCACAGGATAATTTCTTGGTCTTTAAAAGGGACTCATTTGGGAGGCTGCATATGCCATATTCAAGTTTGCAAACTCACGTTGCTCTCTTAGCTCATCAAAGATTCTTTAAACTTTCAGTCTATTTCATATGGCTGGCGAGATAGGAAGAAAGGAGTACGAAAATGGGTTGCAAAAGTTGGAAGAACTGACCATAAATGCTCACCAAATACAGGAGGAAGTATTGGAGAATATATTGAAAAGAAATGCAGGAACAGAGTACCTAAGGCGTTTTCTCAATGGCCAAGCTGACAAACAAGCCTTCGAACAAAATGTTCCCATTGTTACTTACGAAGATATCAAACCCTACATCGACCGGATTGCGAATGGGGAGCCATCCCATATCCTTATGGCAGATCCGATCAACGGATTCATACTCAGGTAAAACAACTTGTTCTACACGTTTTCTTGCAATCATATAAGCATATAAACTTATATTTTTATTCAATTAGATCCTCGATATACTGAAATTGGTCAAGTGACCCACGTCATTTGATATGCTTTATTAACTATCAAGCGTGTTGCTAGCCTAATTGAGAATAAATAAAAAATTCATCAGCTATCGCTCGAAGTTCATGGCCAACTTACTATTGATAATACGTAATAAAAGTTTTTTTTTTCTTTTAGAACAAATTATTCCATAAAATTTTTATTTTTTTCTTTCTTTTTTATATGCAGCACTGGTACTACTGGGGGGAAGCCAAAGTTGATACCTTCAACTTTTGAGAGTTTTGAGAAAAGAACCTTTGAAAGAACGCCGCTTGACCCTGTGATGCAAAAGTAAGAAATTAATTTAATTTATTTTATTGTCAGCGTTTTTAACAGCATTTTCTGTTAAACTTACTCTCTTCTCTCTTTGGTTTTCTTGTTTGATAAAAACTATAGACATTTTGTTGGCTTAGACGAAGGCAAACATATGTTCCTTGCTTTTGTCAAACCGGAGAGTGAAACTCCATGTGGTCTAAGGGCAAAAATGTACTCAACCATCTGGTTTAACAGCAATAGCTTCAAAAACGGTTGGGCCAAAGGTTGCACTAGCCCTATTGAGACAATCCTTTGCTTGGACAACAATCAAAGCATGTATTGCCAACTACTCACAAGTTTACTTCAACGTGACGAAGTCTTATGGATCGGTTCAATTTTTGCATCCGTTTTGGTAAGGAGCATCAAGTGTTTGGAAGATTATTGGAAGGAGTTATGTGTCAACATAAGAACAGGTCACATTAGCGATTGGATTAGTGATCTTGGTTCCAAAAACGCAGTGTCTTCAATCCTCACCGGGCCTAATCCTGAATTGGCCGATGCAATAGAACATATCTGTGATGATAAACCCTGGAAAGGGATAATTAAGAAACTTTGGCCGAGAGCCAAGTTTATTAGTTCCATCATTACAGGTAGTATGAGCCAATATGTTTCATTGCTTGAGTACTATGGTGGTGGGATTCCTCTAGTATCACCATATTATGCTTCTTCGGAAGCCTCTTTTGGCATCAATTTGAATCCTCTATGTAAGCCCTCTGATGTCTCTTACACCTTCCTTCCAAATTTGGCTTACTTTGAATTTCTCCCTGTGAATAAAGATGGTGCCGAGGATCGAATAGCCCATCAACAACTCCGATTTGATGCTCCTCCCCAGCTTGTTGATCTTGTAAATGTCAAACTTGGTCAGTATTACGAAGTTGTTGTGACAACTTTGACAGGTAAAGGTCATATAGCGATTTTCCTTTTAAATTATTAGAACTTTTAATTTTGGCTAATTACTCAATTTTGGGCCCAAATTAAGTTTGCAATTTTGCTCGATTTGAGACCCAACCTTCTAATTTGGCCAATTTGGGGTCCAACGTTACAATTTTGATTTAATTAAGGGTGCTGTTTGGATTTTGATTCAATTGAGGGCCGAACATTACAAATTTGGTTCAATAAGGGTATGCTCAAAATATCTAGCAGGCCCTTAATTGAATTGAAACTGTAATGTTGGACTATGAATTGACCAAATTAAAAATATTAAACCCCAAATCAAGCAAAATTGCAAATGTTGGGCCTTGAATTTAGTATTTAGCCTTTAATTTTTGGAATGACCTGTATGCATTTTCTTAGGTTCCCTAATAATATTTTGACAAGTGTTTAAAGAGGTGAAGAATTAAAAGGGGAGGGGGAGAGCGTAATACCCGTATTGGCCTCAAACTATCCACAAAGTGACCATCTAGCTTTTCAACTTCTATTTTGGACAAATTTACCCTCATTCTTTGATTTTTTGAATAATATAATCATTGGCACTGACGTGGTGTAATATGAAAATTTTACGTATTAGTGTATGGGTACGCCACATTAGTTCCAACAGGTATATCCTTAAAAAAACTCAAAGTATGAGGGTGAAATGATCTGAAATAAAAGTTGACGAGCTAAAAATGTCCCTTTTTGTATAATTCTAAGGGCAAAATGGATATTAAGCCAGTTATAAATTAAAAAAAAAAAAACGTTAAAAGGGCCTATGGTAACTCATCCCTCCAAAGTCCGAATAGTTGTCAAAATATTATTGGGGAACTTGACGAAAAGCATCGAAGTTGTATTTTTGGTTGACGATCTGTGCTATATAATACTAATTGTTTTTCCAGGCCTATACCGATACAGAGTTGGAGATGTTCTCAAGGTAACTGGTTTTTACAATAAGTCACCACAATTCAAATTTGTGGAAAGACAAAGTGTGGTTCTAAGTATTGATTTGGACAAAACAAGTGAAGCAGATATCTTTAAGGCAATCGAAAATGCAAAAGTGTTGTTGGATTCACTTGGCATTGTTTTGGCATCATACACTAGCTATAGTGACACTTCATCAACACCAGGTCGATATGTACTATTTTGGGAGCTTAAGACAAAGGAAAGTAATGATTTCCCAAATCTCGATCAATTGAGAATGGAAGAATGTTGCTCCATTGTGGAAGAATCCTTTGATTTTACGTATAAATCCCTCCGAAACAGCAACACAATTGCACCATTGGAGATTAGGGTTCTAAAACATGGAAGCTTTGATGCATTGACGGATTTCTATGTATCAAAGGGAGCTTCCATTGCCCAATACAAGACACCTTCTTGTATTAAATCTGAGGAAGCCAGAAATTTGCTGAATTCCAGGGCGTTGGCAAGCTTTTTCAGCCCCAAAACTATCTTTCGAGGCCTAGGTTAAGTATTTGAGAGGTTAAGTGTTGTGGAAGTGATTTGCAAGGTCCAAATAATAAAGGGGTGCTGCTTGATGTTTGTTCCCTGGCTGGCTGTTTCATCCGTGTGTTTACGTTTTAAGAGACGTTGTCCTTTTGCTTGGATTTTTGGCTTTTGTTTCGCGTTGGTGTTCTTTTCTTGTAAGGACTCTGGTTTGCTGTCCTACCTTACTTCTGTGTATTTTCTGGTTTCTTCCTCGTTTCCTTTCTAGGTGGACTCCTTTATCAATAAATTTCTTTGTCTTTAAAAAAAAATAGTAATGGGGTGACTTTTTGTTGCTTCTTTATTATATAATCTTTCTATGTAATTTTCCTTTTTATTTTATACTCAATTAATAAAAGTTTCTTATGTATATATAGATAGATATATATACAGTCAATATTATTAAGAGATAGGAGTATGGAAACAGAGTACTACACAATCACCAAAACAAAGGCAAGAAATAAACTTATTATAAATATAATTTCTTTTACTATAAATAAATTTATTGGCCTTATATACACTTTGTCTCCTAAATTTTACTAATTTTGTGACTTTGCCCCCTAAAATTTTTATTGTGGATGTTTTGCCCCTTACACTTTTATTTCGGATGCCCATTGCCCCTTTCGTTAATGGAAATTGGCCACATGGCAGCACATGACCAACCGCACCATTAAGTTGTTGACGTGGTATTTCCACGTTAGATGGCAATGCTACATTGAACTGGAACCCACCAGCTGACATGGATTATAAGTTAAAAAAATAAAAGGATTTCAGCCCTCTTTCTTTCTCCAATCAGTCTCTCTCTCAAACTATTAATTAATATTGTTTGCTATCTGAAGGATAGAGTTGATGTTCCTTAATTAGGTTGTAGTGTTATGTTGTTGTATCTTACTAATTAAACTATTTAATGTAAATTAGCATTGTTTACGGTGCACTGAATCATACAGAGAAACATACATGACATTTGCAATGAATAGAGTTTGTTCATTGAATAGAGCTTGACTGCCTCTTTGTCTTACATTAATCTTGATTATTATCCAAATTTAGGTGTTCTACCCTAAAATTCTAGGGCTATTTAAATTGGCTTCAATTCTGTATATTATTTGCGAAAAAAATACCGTAGTAGCACATTGGAATCAATGATAGAAATGACATGCTTGATGCTTTTTCAAATTGAGAATACTTAGTTCAATTTATTCTTCTTCTTTGTTTGCTATTTTAAGGTTTCCAAGATTTGAACATGCTTGAGATATTGGATCTAAGAATGCGGCTGTTGGCTAGTTCAATTTGTGCAATCTCATGAGTCTTATCAGTGAGTTGGATGTGTTTTAGGTCATCTTACTGTCTTAAATCTTCAAACACAACCCGCTTGAAGCACAGAATTTGGAACAGTTGTCAATTACCATGATATCGGACGAGATCTGCATCTTTGACTAGGTCAATTAACTGCAACATGTTGACCAAGATCCTGCAGCCGGCTGCAAGTTTTTGAAAAATGATAGTAGATGTTAATATAACTTTGAAGTGCAAAAAGTGCCCTTTATTGATTTCAACCCGAAATGAGACTAAATCCAAACGACTCAAGAATGATACGAGATTGAACACATTTCTTTTCTTGCAATTTTTTTTTTAATTTGGCTTGTAAAATTGAACAAATCCCTCTAGATCGGTAGATTTAATATTCCAATATGAGAACCACATCCACGTTGATTTCCCAAGATCATATCATAAAATAAATGTCTAAGGATTGAGAAATTGCTTCATATCTCATTTCACATCGTCGAGGAAAACAAGCGAACCTTTTTGTTTCATACATGAGGGATGCACACAAATTATTTATATATATATATATATTTAATTATTGCTTGTGAAATTATTTTCTTTTCTTTTTCTTTTTGTTGTACATATATATTTTTTGATCTTTTGTTTCATTGGCGTCTCTCATCCTCCTTGACCTCCGTTGCTAAGGAGGTAGAGTTTTGCGTTGTTTTTGTTTGTTTTAGAATAAGATTTTGTCCCCAAATGTATAGATCCTCGTGTTCATGGGAGACAACAAAACTCAAAATTCGTGTCGAGCAGTATTGGGCAATGTTCCTTTATTAGTAGAGAGGCTTGTAGACAATTAGCAGTGATAAATATATAAATATATATATATATATATATTTATATATATATATCCTTTTAACGCCCTATATATTTCTGAATTACCATTAATTAATCTGTTTATAACTAAATTCACTTATCAATTAGTATTTACTAGGATTTATTTAATAATAACATACAATTATCACATGTGAGACATGATTAATAAAGAGTTGGCGTCTTGGATACACAGGCAGTTCATGATCAAATATATATCTTTAATTTAATATTTAAAATATTTATTACTTTTTATAAGGAATTCTTTAGAGCATGCCTATGCCACTTCAAGTTGCATACTAAGGATATTTCTCTCTTCTAAGTTGTTTTCTTAGCTCCCAATATCAAAACTCTTTTTATAATTGCAGTCTATTTCCGTGGCTGGTAAGATGGGCAGAAAGGAGTATTAAGATGGGTTGTAAAAGCTGAAAGAACTGAACATGAATGCTCACCAAATACAATAAGAACTATTGGAGGATATATTGAAAAGAAACGCAGGAACAGAATACCTGAGGGGTTTTCTTAAGGGCCAAGCTGACAAACAAACCTTCGAACAAAATGTTCCCGTTGTTGCTTACGAAGATACCAGCCCCTACATCGACCGGATTGTGAATGAGGAGCCATCCTTTATCCTTATGGCAGATCCGATCGACGAATTCATGCTCAGGTATTACAATGAAATAAGCACATGAACTTAGATTTTCATTCAGTTAGACCCTTGATACACTGAGATGTCATGATACACTTTATTAATTATCAAGTGTGAAATCTAACTAATTTTGTTGATCATATTGATAGCCTAATTGAGTGTAAGTAAACAATTGGCTTAAGTATACTCAATTTGGTCACTGAACTATATCAAAAAGAATAGATCGATCCCTAAACTTTTATTTTGGGATGGATTGATCCCTAAATGGTTAAAAACTTGACAGAATGGGACAAATTAATCCCTAAACTTTTATTTTGGGACAGATTAGTTCCTAAATGATAAGATCATATTTAGTGAATATTTTATAATTAATTTGATATATATTTTAGCACTTTTATGGTCAAAATTGATATGGAATTCTTGCTATTCTCTCATATTTGATTTATTTACTTGTAGGTGATGAATTAGCTTAATTTTGAGAGATTTATGGAATTGGAACTCTAAACACAGCAAATTAGAAATCTGAGAAAGAAACAAGAGCTTAAGTCAAAGCTTAAAGGTAGTCAAAGTTTGAAGTGGAATTATATAAACCATATGCTAACTCCATGTAAGCTTGTGGCGGTGGGAGTTTCACGTGAAGTTTGAAGCAAAGAAGACCAAGAAGTAAAGAGGACTCTCGCGCGGGATTTCCATCAGTCCTGTGCGGAAGACATAGATTTCTAGCTAAATATCAAGTTGGCTGGGTTTGTGTAACGTGGCCAAAGAGTCTAAGTTAAATTGGGACTAAATTTATTTTTCAAGCAATTTTATGTAAATTACTAGTATAAATATTCATCTTAGGGTTCTCTTAGGGTGTCTTAGATTTTGTATCCAAGACCTTATTATTTTATTTCAATTTGTTCTTATTTCATGAGTACCTAATTCCCTAGTTAGGGTTAGGGATGTAGCTTGTTTGGATTTTTAATTATTTATGCATATTTTGATTATTTGATGATTGAATTTATTTTTCTTGTTCTTAATCCTGAATTTATACTTGATCACCATAGATTCACTCTTAGGGATTGTATGAAGTACTGAAAGGAGAAGTATGATCCGTGCACTAGAAGAATAAACATTCTAGAGTTAGAGATAGAGATATCCTAAACTAAGGTGATAACTTATTGATTACTTATGCTTAATGAGTTTGATTAGGTTGAATTGCGCATCGAGAGATGGTAGTCGCTTAATTAAATATACCTTTGTACCTTAAGAGAGGACATAGATGTATTAGTGTAGTCATTATTTCAACTATAATAATTGGATTTGCAAGATAATTAATTATTCTTTGCAAGTGAACCCCAAAGCCCTAATGTTTTCTTATTTATTAATTTTTTCTTTATTTAATTAGCTGTTTTAATTAGTTAATTTCTTCTTTAATTTAATTTAATTGTTTGTTTTAACTAGAATTAATTAAATCAGTGAATATTAGTCCTCGTGAGAACGATATCTTGGAATACTGCTTTTTTCTATATTATCTCGATTCTGTGCACTTGCAGATTAAGGCAACCACTAAATTTTTTTTATTTTTTTTTCATTTAGGACCAATCTATCTCAAAATAAAAGTTTATGGACCAATCTGTCTCAAATAAAAGTTTAGAGACCAATCTATCTTTTTTTATATAATTTAGAGGTCAAACTAGGTATTAAATCGTAAAAAATTCATCAAATAGCTGTAGTTGTTCATGGTAGAATTATTTGATTGTAATTATAAAAGTTCATTTTTCACTTTTAGCTTAAAACAAATGCGATGAATTTTTTATTTTTATATGCAGCTCTGGCACTTTTGGGGGAAAGCAAAACTTGATACCTTCAACTGTTGAGAGTTTTGATCGAGAATGCTGGGCATTGCCACTTGGCTCTGCTGTGATGCAAAAGTAAGAAATTAATTTAGTTTTCATGTTAGTATTTTGACCTATTTTATAAGTTCAACTAATTTAGATGTCGTAAAACTTACTCTTTTATTTTCTCCTTTTTTTTTGTTAAATAAAAATTATAGACATTTTGATGGCTTCGGCAAAGGCAAACATATGTTACTTGCTTTCGTTAAGCCGGAGATTAAAACTCCAAGTGGCTAAGGGTAAAAATGTTCACAACCATCTTGTATAACAACAGTTGGTTCAAAAATGGTTCGGCCAAAAATTGCACTAGCCCTATTTGACTATTGAGACAATCTTGTGCTTGGACAACAAGCAAAGCATGTACTGCCAATTGCTCACAAGTTTAGTTCAACGCAACGAAGTTGTATGGGTTGATTCCTCATTTGCGTCAATTTTGGTTGGGAGCATCAAGTGTTTAAAAGATTATTGGAAGGAATTATGCATCAACATAAGAACAGGTTACGTTAGCAATTGGATCAGTGATCCAAGTTGCAAAAACGCAGTGTCATCGATCCTCACCACCGGACCTAATCTTGAATTGGCCGATGCAATAGAACAACTATGTGATGATCAATCATGGGAAAGGATAATTAAGAAACTTTGGCCTCGAGCAGAGTTTATTAGTTCTGTCGTTACAGGCAGTATGAGCCAATACATTTCATTGCTTGAGTACTATAATGGTGGGATTCCTCTATTGTCACGTTTTATGTTCCTTCCGAAGCCGCTTTTGGCATGAATTTAAATCCTCTAAGTAAGCCCTCTGATGTTTCTTACACCTTCCTTCCAAATTTGGCTTACTTTGAATTTCTCCCTGTGAAAAAAAGCATTGCTAGGAAAAAGGCTCATCAACAACTCCAATTTGGTGATTCTCCACTACTTGTTGATCTTGTGAATGTAAAACTCGGTCAGTATTACGAAGTTCATGTTACAACTTTGACGAGTAAGGTCATATAGAGATTTATTCTACGCAAATTAAACTTCTAATTTTCCCTGTAATTAATAACTAACTGGTTTTCCAAGCCTATACCGATACAAAGTTGGAGATGTTCTCAAGAGGTAATTGGTTTTTACAATAAGTCTCCACAATTCCAATTTGTGGAAAGACAAAGTGTGGTTCTAAGTATTGATATGGACAAAACAAGTGAAGCAAATGTCTTGAAGGCAATTGAAAATGCAAAACTCTTGTTGGCTTCATGTGGCATTCTTTTGACATCATACAGTAGCTACAGTGACACTTCAACACAATTGCACCATTGGAGATTAGGGTACTTAAACACATTGTTGTAAAACTCGATCCAGATCGCAACCCGTTGGGTCTCTGGGTCACGGGTCAACGGGTTAAAGGCCCTGTCAACTATGCTGATGTCATCATCCATCTCTCTTTTAAAGTTCTTTTCTTTTTTGGGTTTTGCTTCTCCTTGCTTCTTCTCTTTTGCCGTTTGCTTTTTCCCTGGTCATCTTCCATGAATTGATGCAACTTTGGTCATCTTCCAATATTTTGGTTTGTGTAAAAAAAAAAATCCCCTTTTCTTCTTCACGTTCTTATCCTCTTTATCCACAACAAGCTAGCCCTCCTTCCTCTCTCTTTTTCTCTCTATCTCTCTCTAACATGCTAGCCGTCCTACCCTCTCAAGTTTTCAACACAAGTGAGCTACTCTCATTTGGTGCCGTGCAAAAAGTCCCAAAAAGATAATTTTTGCTCTTCTTTTTACGTTTCCATAAAGCCATTTTCCAACTTTTCTTTTTTTTTTCTTTTTTTTTTCAAAATTCCAACAAATACCTAAAATTGCTTCCACTTCACTAATGTTCCCAAAAATCCATCCAAAGCCTTTCCTCAAAATTTCAAATTATTTTTTCTAATTTCAAATTCCTTTTTTTTTTGGGTTTTCTGATTCAACCGGTCCTGGGTTTTTTGATTTTTGATTGAGTTTTCCTTCAAACGGGTTAGACAGTTTTCCGGACTGGTAAGGCCTTCGGGTCCTGATTGAATCGATCAAACTGGCTGGACTGGTCCGATTCTTCTAACATTGCTTAAACATGGAAGCGTTGATGTACTAATGGACTTCCTTGTATCAAAAGGAGCTTCCATTCCCAATACAAGTCACCTATTTGTGTTAAATCTACGGAAGCCAGAAATGTGCTAAATTCTGGGGGTGTTGGCAAACTTTTTCAGCCCCAAACTATCTTTTGAGGTGCATCGCCTACGTGGTTTTGAATTTATTTGGGAGGTAAAGTGTTGTGGGTCAAGCATTGTTGTATCTAGTTCTACTTCGTGTAGGTTGGCTTTTGGTGTGTGGAGGTCGTGTTTCTGGTTTATGGTTTCTAAGTTTGGGTGCTCTATTTTATTTTGTAATTATGGTGCTTATTTTCTTAGTAATAAAGTTCTCTTGCTTTTTCAATAATAATAATAATGAAGTGCTGTGGATCAAGTGATTTGAAAGGGCAAAGTAATTGTGTGATTGTAATCTTTCTCGCATCTCCATCTAGCTATATACTATTATGTAATTTCCCTTTCTATTTTATCCTCAATCAATAAAGTTTATGGTTACTAGATTCATGAAATGTGGAACTACCCCTCACCAAGCAGTAACTTTAATGTCTTTTTTCGATTAGCCTGGACGTGGAATTTAAATATAAAAAAAAGAGTACAAATTTTCATCATGAATATTCCTAGGATTCCAATTTACCCTTTAGTTAACTTGGTTATTATGTTAATCTAGCAACACTAGATAAAGAAGCAACTACTAATGATACCCAAAAGCTGAAGACTTAAATCTTTTTCATTCCCTCTTCTTCAAGATTCGAAAAAGTTTCTTGAACATATTCTCACAACTTTCACCAACACCAATAGCCTTTCTAGCCTTTTCGTTTGCTGCTTCCAATTTTAACATTTTATTCCCCATGAGCTCTTTGATTTTGTCCCCAATCTCCTCTCCTTTCACCAGAGCATCCAAACCCCATCCCCAATCCTTCATGCAAAGCCCCCATTTTCCTCCCTCTATCACCTCTGCATTCATCATCTGGTCCCAAAATTGTGCACATCAAAGCACAGGAATTCCATGCCAAGCTGCCTCAACCACTGAATCCACTCGTAATGGCTCATGAATCCACCAATAGCATTGTGATTCAATAGCTCCCATTGATTCACCCATTCGTTTACAACCAACCCATTGTTCTCAATGTCATGCCCCGACCCTCCCGGGCCAGCCACGTGGCAACTATCGTACCACCTCGGGATACATGCCGTGAAAGGCGGGCTATCCGAGATGGCACAAGGCATAGAAATAGTATTATCACTGCAAAACCATCAAAACTAAACTTTAGTTAGAAACTATTTATAAGAATAATAAATAAAAGAGCACTAGTGGATTAGTTTAGGGAATCACCTACGCAGCGGAATATACTAACTCCTAAGCCACTAATCACTCCTATAAGTCTCCGAACTGTCTAGCGTCCTTGCACGTGGGAACTGCATCCAACAACATTGGATACAGGTGAGTGGCAGAGGTTCAATGCAAAGTCAAATACATTTGGGGAGTTCGGGTAATACCAAAACAATTCAGAAAACATTATGTGTTTCTTTTAAAAACCTATTTTCAAAACATTTGCCCCAAATCCTTTCTCAGTAAAACAATAATAATAGTAATAACAACATCTAACTATGGGCTGGCCATGAAAACCAACGAGGCTCGACCTTGGCCATGGTCGAGGTTCTCGTATCGTCGAGGGCTACTCCTTTCTTTTCTCTTTAAAACTTTCCTTTAGTAAGGAACTATATTCTTTTCGTTTAAAAACATATATATATATATATATATATATAGAGAAAGGTATAGGTATCTTTCTCTCTAAGCCCATTCCCTTGACGGTGCCAATCACTGTGTGGTCACAGCTACAATAGTTTTGGCAAGTCTCCCTCCGCGCCTCTCTACTCCAGGCCAATACACTCACCGTGCCCCTTTGAAAGGCGGTTCACAGCTACTTCGCATGCATGCTAATCTCGGTCCACTTGCTTCATCTTATGAAGCGTCGAGTCTCATCGAGTCTGCTTATATGTATAATCATGCCTCGTCAGGCACTTATGTCATACCTTTCATGTATATATAAATAAAAAACATACATGCATACATACATCTTATAAATTTAATGTTAAAACCCTTGCCCCTGTGGCATATAACATCGTGTGTGGCGGTGTGAGGGAATACCCCGAATGTCACGCCCTGACCCGCAGGCCCGGCCACGTGACAACCGTCGTACCACCTCGAGATGTGTCCTCGTCAGGCGGGCAACCAAGATGGCACAAGGCATAAAAATAAAGGGTATTCGAGCAATATATGAAAACATACGAAAATATTATAGATAATATAGTTCAAAAATATTTAAAAAGAAAGTGACACGTTTTACGATGCTCCATGCAGCGGAAAGTAATATATATATATATACATAAATATATATGTAAAATGCATTAATATCCCGAGCCAAGATTCATAGGGAAAAAAGGGTGGCACCTACAAAATCATGTCCACAGTGTCGTACTGGGATTACTGACCACCGGGACGTCCGTCGTCCGAAGCCTGATGGCCTGACAACAAAAGTGAATGGAATGAGTACAATATACTTGTACCCAGTGAGGGACCCGGTTATAATGACCGATCACCTAAGGCTGGGGATATGAAATAACCCAAAAATCAATTTAATAAACCATTTACTAAAATTATAGGAAGTCTCACACCAAAACAAATATTAAATCAATAATAATATTTCCAAATGGGCTGGGTTCTGAAATTGTCCCAAAAAGGTATACCCGTGCACTGGGGTACCCGCTGGACCCTCAAAATATTTAATTAAAACATTTTAATAATAATAAAAGCGTTTAGTCCTAAACGGCTAAACACTTAACACAAGGCCACTCACAGTGTTGGGAGGTTCATATACTGCCGAATGTCCCACGAAGATTGATCTCTGGAACATTGTCGCACTTGAATGTCTGGAACTTTAATTACACGGAAATAAACGTTAGCATTCATAATAAATCTTATGAATGCACCTATGAGGCTCTAGTATGACCTAAGATGATGTTAAGATGTGTTTTGGGGCTTAGGAAAGTGTTCGGGAAGGTTTGGGGTCAAAATCGAACACTTAACAAAAAATTATGAAAATGCCCCTAAAGACAATTGGTGACTCCCGCGCGAGACTTGGGACTTGGCTTTTTAGGCCACTCCCGCGTGGGAGTAGGTTGGTTCTTGCACAGGATTGGCCACTCCCCAAGCGGGAGTGAGTCGCCTCTCGAGCGAGAGGCAAGCCGAAAGGCTAGGGATTCGAGCCTTGGCCTTGAATTTTGTGCCATTCAACCACTTTTTGACGCGCAAACTTGAACAGGCGATCCTCACGCCATCCACGATAGATTTACCAAAAGAAAAACGAGAATCTTTGACTCAAAGTTCTTAGATGTAGAATCTAACTAAATCTAGCTCAAAAGCTGAATTTAACTTTGAAACGATATCTCTCCTGGACCTATGCATGGATTTATGTGCAAACTAAGTATGATGCAAATCTAGGTGAGTAGAATAGCATATTAGAATCTCACCTTGATTCGTCAGTTGGATTGTCCGGGTTCGCCAAAAGTCCAAAGTTGCTCCAAAAGAGCAAAAGAGAGAAAAGAGAAATGAGAGAAAAAGAGAAATGGGAGAAAATGAGGGGAAAAGGCTCGGCCTCCCCTTATTTATAGGGAAGCTCGACACCGGACCTACTCGAACCTGGGCTAGACTTTCTCTCCTTTTTTCGGCTTCTCTTAATCCCGATCCTTGGCCTAATCGGTCGACTTTTACACTAATCCATTGGCTATGGACTTAAAGGAAGACCAACTGTTGTTTAGTTGCTTCCATGCATGGTCAATCACCTCACCTTCCAACTCCGTCTTATCTTAAACTTAACTTATCTTCATAATCGGACACATCCGGACCGACGTATTGTTCAATTTAATACATCGCCTACACTGTTCCGTTGGTATAGAAAAATTGGATTAGGTCCGGGTGTGTCACTCAACCTTCTCTTTTAACTTCTATCCAAGAATCTCATCCAAACTTTCTTCTTCCTCTTTGTCAACTACCTTAGTCTTGACCACCCAAATGAACTTATATCCATTTAAAACTAGCCCACTGGCTAGCTCTCTTATTTGCTCCTTTGACATTGCTGTCCTACTTCCACAGCGGACATAAACTACCGACACTTCCTTTTCGCCTTTGAGCCAATTCAATGGTTTAAAAGAAGATTGCCCTTCGAACTCAAAAGGCAAAAAAGTTCCAACAGAAAAAATTAGAGGCAATTCTTCTATTATTTTTCCACTCATAAGCATCTCCAGAGATTGTTTTTTGAGCCATTGGAAAGAGTTGATCAACACTCCATTTACATTCTTGATACTTTGACTACCCTCGGAGAAAATTTGGTCGAGAAACTATTTGGCACTGAAAGTGTTAGAGGAAGTGATGACGCCAGAATTGGTGAATCAAGGCCTGAAATTCTAATTTTATCACGATAGATAAGCAATCGAATGGAAGTATGCTAAAAAAGAGAACATTCTGGCCGAGGTTGTGAAGAGAATGTAGTTAGGGAGACATAGATAAGATGTGATCGGAATCACAGATGACATCAAGGTCATATCGGTTATGATAAATGAGAGAGGTGGAGATAGCACGATAATGACAGGAGAAAGCAAATGTGTTGATTGGCAAATAGCTTCCCACTGCAGCTTAAAAGGGTCATTGCAATTTGCAATTACAGGATCAACAAGAAGGAGATTAGTAAACTTTTTCTTAGTAACTTGAGGAAAGACAGAAAAAACGAGAGATTAGTTGAGATTCAGCGAAAGAGACTATAGGGTGTGTAGTGATTAAAGTGACTAGACATTTTTGATGGATAAGAGAAGCAGCAAGTCGAAGGAAAGGTAGTAGATGACCCACACTTTGGCTAGGGAGCAAAGCAACATGAAAATGAGAGCAAATTGCATCAGAGTTTGGCATGTTAGGTAAGCCTAGAAATTAAAAAAGCTTAGGCCTGGATAAATGGATACGGGAAAAAAAACTGTCTAAGTTAACGAAATAATTAGATTGCTGATAAGACCATATTTAGTGTTTATTTAGTGGATGATTTGGATTATATTTTAGCACTTTTATGGCTAGATTTATATGAAATTCATGATATTCTCTTATGTTTGGTTTAATTTCTTGTAGGTGTTAAATTGGAGCTAAATCAATGAAAACAAGTGGTTAAAAGCATCAAAAATCAAGAACAAAAGTGGGTTTGAAGATTGGAATTAAAAGCATGGAAACTAATCATTTAATGGTTCCAAAAGCACAAGTCAAAATGTACAATTGGTCAAAGCTTAAAGGAAAACATGCAAGGAAGTCACGTGAAGAACAAATTTGGAGCAAAACAAAAAGGCCGACCAAAGTTGCATCTGGCGTAGGTTTCATATAAGTCATGTGCAAGAGTCGTAGATAGCAAGCTGGTAGAAATAAAAGGAGCTGAAGTTGTGAAGCAATAAATCAAAGTTTAGGCACCGGCTTTGTTAAATTTACAAAGGCTGATGACGTGGCTTTGTGATGATGAAGTCCAAGCAAAGTTCAATTCAAATAAGACAAGAAGACCAATGAAATAAAGCTAGCACCGGCAACAAAAATTCAAGGGCTGATGATGAGGCTTCAAGAGTCCGAGTCCAAGTTCAATTGGGATTAGTTCTACTTAACCTCCAAGTAGTCTTATGGAACCTAGCTACTATTAGTATAAATAGACACCTTCGAGTTCTTTAAGAGGGTCTTGAATTTGGTTTTAGATCTTGAATGCATTTATTTTTCTTTATTATATTTTCTTTTAGTAGTTAAATTCTTTGTTAGGGATTTGGATAGATCTTCCAGAGATTTTAATTTAATTATTGTATGAATTGGTTTTCTTGGGGTTAAATCTATTTTCTTTGTACTTAATTCCGTTATATGCCTGATCACCATATAATAGGTTTTTGGAATTGTATGAAGGACTGAGAGGTGAAATATAATATGTGCTATAGGAAAATAGATGACACGCCCGGACCTTGTCCCCACGTGTCAAGTTGTATAATTATGTATTGTTGACATGTTAAAATACCAAATTTGATTCCCATGGATGTTTCAAACTTCATCTAGCTCAATTTCAAGCTTAAAAACCCTAAAATTGAAGTCCGGGGATGTGGGCCCCACTTGAAATCGAGACCCGAGGCATTTGGAGCTGAGTTGACCGGAGTCAACTGTGAAAGCCTTGGCTCCGGCGCCGGAGTTGGTCGGGTCCGGCGCCGGACCCGTCATTTTATTTAAGGGTCTCGGTTGGCCGAGACCCTCATTTCTTCACCTCTTCAAGTTCTTCATTTTCCTCCGATCTCTCCCTCAATTCTCTCTGATTCAAGACTTTAATCCCTCTTCAAACACTTCATCAATCATCAATATCAACTTCTTTAGCATCCTTGAAGATCAAAACACCAAGATTTCTAAGGAAATCATCAAATCTTGAAAACTGGAAATTTGGCGACAGTTTGTTCATCAGCCGATATCTTTTGATTCAACCGTGCGTTTTGGCTGAGAATTTGGTATGTTGTTCTAGACTCATCAAGATTTAATTTGATAGTTTATACGCTTGATTTCATGGTCTGAGCTAAGAGAATTTGATGATTGAAGTTGAGATTTCTGTTTTGCCCGAGTAAAGTCAACTCTTGATGTCTTGATCCAAAATTCGAGCATGATTTGTTGTTTGATTCAGTTCTTGAAGCTGTGAATTCATAGATCATGTGTTTAACTTGCTGTGTTTCAATTTTGGTGCGGATTGGTGTTGAATCGAAGTCAAACCGAGCATGTTTTGGATGAAAGGCCGAAACCGGCCATTTTCTGGGCTAGGTCCGGCGCCGGACCTGGCAGGTCCCGCGCCGGAGACGGCCAAAATCCGGGATTTATCCCGAATTTGGCTCACTCCCGCCCGGGAGTGAGAAACTGTCGGCAAGGGGTACTGTAGCACCAGGGGCATTTTGGTAATTTTGCAACCCTAGAGCCCATTTGACCCCAATTGTCTTCAATTAGCTCCAATTGACTTCTGGACTTGTCAATTTTAGTCCGAGACCTTTAATTGGTGTTGATTTATGATTTGAACATTGGTTGAATATTTTATTAATCAAATTAGAATTTAATTTGATTATTTAGGTACGTGATCGTACGAGATTTGGACCGGTAGCAATTTGAGCCAAGGCATACGTGGGTAATCGGGGAGTATACAACTCTCCTCACTAGTGAGTGGCTTGGATTATATTGGTTGACCATTGAGGGTTAACCGTTTGCAAATTTATTTATAAATGTTTTATTAAATTGTTTATATGTTTTGGGGTATGAATTGTCCACCCTCACACACTAAGTTTACAAATGATTTGGAAGGGTGGGAATTTCAATAAATTTGATTTATTGATATTATTGATTATTATATGGGGAATGATATCCCTGAGAGATTGATTGATATCATTATTGATTATTGTATGGGGAATGATACCCCTGAAAGATTGATATCATTATTTGATTATTTTATGGGGAACGATATCCCTGAGAAATGAAAAATTAAACATAGTCCTCGGGGCTCCAATATGTGGGAGCGTGGACCGAGTTGAGAGTATACGTGTTACTCAACCGTGGACTGCCTATCGAGGGGCACGGTGAGTCGCTCCTGTTTGCGAGAGGCGCGTAGGGATACTCGCCAGGACTTCGGATGCTGTGTTCCACCACAGTATGGCAAACGTCAAGGGAATGGGCTAGAGAGTAAAGTAAAGTAAAAATGTTTTAAAAGTATAAAGTAACCCTTGACGGTCCAGTGGATGCCCCCTGTACACGGGTATACCTTATTGGGACAATTTTACAGATGCCAGCCCTTATGTACATATGATTATGAATTTGATATTTGATTTGGTTGGGATTATATATATTTCAGTAAATGATTTATTAAATTAATATTTGGATTATTTCATATCCCCAGCCTGAGGTGATCGGTCTTTATAACCGAGTCTCTCACTGGGTACATGATTATGTACTCACCCCATTCACTTTTGTTCTCAGATCATCAGACTTTGGACGATGGACGTCCTGGTGGCCAGTGATCCCAGTTTGTCTCTGTGGACACAATTATGTAGGTGCCACCTCATTTCACTTTGAATATCTTGGCTCGGATTATTATTACATCTTACATATATATATTTGTGTATTTATAAATAATTCCTTCCACTGCATTGGAACAACGTAAGATGTGATATTATATTTTTAAAATATTTTGAACTATGTTATATATGATATTTCATATGTTTTCATATATTGCTCGAGTATCCTTTATTTTTAAGCCTTGTATCATCTTGGTTGCCCGCCTGACGAGGCACGCATCTCGAGGTGGTACGGCGGTTGTTACGTGGCCGAGCCTGCGGGTCGGGGCGTGACAATAGACACAATCTAATTGGATACATGAGTAATTCAGTTTATTGTGAGAACCATAATTAAATTAGTTTCGGGTGAACTTGATTTAATTATTAATGCTAGGATCTTACTGTTCTTAGCTAATTAGTTTATGCACTGAGAGGTGGTAGTCACTTAGTTAGGAAAGCTTAGGATGATCTGAGAGGGCTCCTAAGTAGATTAGTGATTGTTATTTTAGCCCTATTAACTAAATTCATGCATAATTGAATTAAATACCTAGAAGAGAAGCCTAAACCCTAACGGTTTTATTATTAATTATCTTTTTAATTATTTATCTTTATTCTTTTGTTAAGTACATTAGATTAAAATTCTTGCTTTTATTCCTTGTTTTTAATAAATTAGGTTTTCTCTTTTATAAACTCTATTAGAATTAGGAATTAGCAATTCTCAAGCCCTCGCGGGTTCAACCTTGGAACACTCCAAGCTATATTACTTGATTTCGTACTCTTGCGAAAATTCCCGATCAAGTTGGCGCCGTTGTTGGGGATTTGATTTAATTGCTAACTTTTTAGTTCTAGTAGTTTTAATTTAATTTTTCTGTTATTATTATTATTATTATTATTATTATTTTTCAGGTTTTATTTTTAGTTTATTTTTCTTAGGAATTTTGCTTTTTTTTTATTTTAGGTAAATATGGAAGATCCTTATGCAACTTTGCTCAATAAGATGGAGGTGTTGGAGAAGATATTGATGGATGATGAGGATGAAGATTATTCGGAGAATTTGAGTTACAAGGGTGCCTACCGAGGACAACAAAATAGGTGGAATGGTTCTTTTGCGCCCACTTATAATCCTTGGAGAAGAGGTTATCCAAATTTTTCTTGGTCTCATCAAGGAGCTGCTGCTAGACCTTTGGGATTGCAAGATTTCCAACAAAGACCACATCTTCAACCTTAACCATCAACACAAGAAAGCAGTGAGGACAAGTTTCTAGACTTCTTGGAACAAATTTGTTTGCAACTTCAGATATTGGACAAAATAGATACTTTGGAAAGGATAATTGAATCCCAATCCATTGCAATTAAAAATTCTTGAAGTCCAAGCTGGTCAAATTACACAATCCATTGGTGAGTGGGAGGATGAAAACGAAGAGGAATGGTACAGTGAGGATTCGGCCCCGGAATACATAAAAAGCGACGCCAGAATTGCACGTGAAGCAATCATGGAATGGAGCGATGATGAAGCGGCACCGGATGATGACAGAAACGGCACCGGTTTTGGAAATCAGAATTTTAATTATGCTTACGGCACTGAAGCACCACCGAAAGTCTATGTAAGCAGCACCGGAACTCCATTGAAACAAGCTACTATTCAAATCAAGTTGAGTCAACGCCGAAAGAGCATATAAGCTGGCCTAAACTTCCTTCAAAACCTTATAGTGAGGTCAAGCCTTATGTTCCACCAATTCCATTCCCTCAAAGGTTGAAGCAAAGGAAGATTGAGCAAGAAAATAGCTCAGAGTTGAAGGAAATCAAAAGTGCCATCCAGGATCTAATTGTTTCATGCTCGAAATTTGAAGCTCAGTCATGCAATAATGTTCAAAATTCATCTTCCGAGTTGGACCCAATGACATCCATCACTGAATCCCCTCCTCCTCTCAATGTGGACATGGAACCTTGTGTGTCACCCATTCTCCAACCTCAAAAGGACATAGCCACTAGTGAAGCATCTAATACTACATTGAAGATTGACAAAGAAAGGTAAGTATTTCAAATTTTTAAACCTTTGTCAATCCAATTCTTTTATGGTGCTAATACACTTTTATTTTTGGTTTCTTTGCATGAGGCTAATCTGAAAAATTCCAAGAAGGATATTGCCAAGGCTATTCAAAGAGATGAAGTGTGGAACATATGGCAATATGATTTCAATGGAATTACGTGACCTCCTTTTGGTGCCAATATCTAGCTATGGACATTAAATTTAGCACTTTGTTGGGAGGTAACCCAACATTTTAACCTTTATTTAATTTTCTTTAATTTAATTTTCTTAGTTTTTAGAATTTTTACTAATTTTTTTAGGTCATGGTCTTGGATTATCTTAAATATCACCTCTCCAATTTTACATGGACTAAAAGGGAGATTTCTCTACCCTTTTATTTTACCTAATTGCTCAACTTTAATATTCATGTTCATGTTTAAGAGTGGGGGTGAATTTTTGAAAATCTAAATTTTTATTTTGTTACTAACAATTTTTCTTGAGTTTATGTAAATTTGTAGGTGTCAATTTTGCATTTAGTTAATATTATTTCATGCATACATATTTTATTTTTGAGCATGGGGTTGAATATACATGATGAAAAAAGGCTGAAAAATAAACATGCAACAGTAGGGCACGACTTCCGCAGCTAACTTCATTACTCCCGCACCGTTTTACCAAGAGAGGATGGTAGATTGATGCCTCGAAATACTCCCGTGCGTGACTTATGGCTGTCCCGCGCGGGAGACGTACTTGCAACTGCATTTTTCTCCACCCTTCAGCCACAAGCTACTCAAGCTACTATACATACTTTACATGCGGAATTCCAAAAGCAGCAACAAATTAGTGCAGTTGATCATATATTCCACATGGCCATGTTGGGAAGGATGTGGACCAAGTTTCAACACTAGCCAAGTTGCTTACACTAGCAACAGTCTTCTCTCCCCGTTGCTCTTGGCTCAAAGTCAAAGTCACCATGCATTTGCATCTAAATTAGTTTAGTCTAGTTGGCATTTAGTCTAGTTTATTTCATTATTATATTTTTTTTGTTAATAATTTGGGGATTCTTTGATGTAGTTTGCAATTTAAGTATATTTGTACTTAATTTCACAATTTTACTGCTCCACCAATTTTTATTTATTTGTGCAGCTTAGTAGGATAATTGATTGATGCTCGAATCTCCTTCAAATTATTCAGTCCTTCAAATTTTTAGGGAGTTCTCGCATTCTTTTTTATTTCTAGTTTCTATACAATATTGGGGACAATATTGTTCTAAGTGTGGGGGTGAAATTGATTTTTATTTATTTGATTGCTTGCTATATCTTAATTTTCTCTAAATTGGTCAAAATTTTTCACATTTTTTTAATTTTCTTTTTGAGTCTAGTTTTCATTGGTTAATTTTAGATTGATAGTATGAGTTTATTCATGATTTTGAGTTAAGATTAATTGTTAAAAATTAGGTACATAATATAATTAGATAGTTACTTTTATAATTTAGCTTTGTAGATGCTTTGAAACCAATTTCATTACGTGATTATACTTTGAATTGACTTGAGTTACCTAGTAAGATTTTGAGCCTTCATGTCTATTTTTCTTTAATATATATCTTCTATGATTTTGGATTTCTAGAACTTGAGATTCATCTTTTTTAAATTACATGTTTTTAATATATGTGCAAGCATTAAGATTGAGGTCTTTAGGATTTTCGTTTGAGCCAAAAAGCCTACCTTTTATACATTAATCAATTAGTGAGCTCATTTGCGCCTAATTGATATATCTTAAGCTTTTTCTTTTATAGCATATCCCAAAGAACCTTGACCTTAAACATGAAAAACAAGTTTTTGCATCCTATTCATTATTAGTAGAGTGTTTACTTCTTTAATTTGATAATTCTTTGGATTGATTGCAAGAGAATAAGTGTGGGGGAGATGGTGATGTATATGAGGTGGTGAAAAAAAGAAAAAAGAGAATTCTTGCCAATTGAGAAAAAAAAATGAAAAGAAAGGCACCAAGTTTGAAATTTTACCTTGAAAAAAAAATCTGAAAGTGTTGAAATTAAAAAAAAAAGTTGAAAATTGATTGGCATGAATTTCTTCTTGAGCTTAAAAGAATGAAGAAAGAGGATGATGATTTTTGCAAAATATGAAGAAGTTGGAGTGATTTTTGATCAAGATATTCCGGACATTCTTGATTTCCTTACTCTACTAATTTTGAAATATTTTGTTTTTCCCTTTATCCTTTTCTTTGTGAATCATTTTTATCTTTTTTGGCCCCATTACAACCTTATATTAAGACCTTTTGATTTTTGCTTGTATCTATATCTTAGAGTAGTGGAGATTAGATGTTTTTCAAGCTTATGGTAAGTCCAATTTCATATAAGATCATGAGAGTACCTCACCAAAAATTTCAAAACACTTGAGTGACTGAGTGACTCGTTGTGAGGAATTAGTCAATTTGAAGTGTTTGATTTTAGTGAATGAGGTAGATTGGTGTTTGCATAGTTTAATTGTTTAGTAATTTATTTATGAAATATTATGTGTTTGATTTTTGGCAATTATATTGATGCTTGGAATTTTTGTATAACTCATGTTATTAATTTGAAGCTAACCAATGTCTTTTGAAAATGTTTGTGGGTATCGTTCTTGTAAACCCTCAGGAGACTATAACTCCTTCACTAGGGATTTAAATGCTTGTGGCATATGCTAAATGTCACCGTACACCTACGAAAGTTGTAATACCTGGTCCGCAATTTTTCAGTTGCCTGCTCCATGAATTTCATCTTAGCAGATAGTATCAAGCATTTCATAATCTAGAGTATGGAAAATATTATAGTGGAAGATGGGTAGTTAGGAAATTTGGTGGTAAAAGTGGTAAAAGTTCGGACTAGTATAGTTTACAAACGGTAAGGAATTTAAAAATTCTGTTATGCGTAAAATTACTCGACAGGGCTTAAAAAATAAATTGAGACAGTGTATAAGGTTTGGGACTGATTGAGGACATAAATGGAATTTTTAAATTTTTCGGGGGCAAATCATCCATGGGGGCAAAATGGTCAATTTTCCATGAGGTTTTATTTGGTTATGTGCATGGCACATGACCAATGGCATATAAAAGGGAGGTTGGCCGGCCATGCAAAGTAGAATTTCAAGAAATTTCTACACAATTCTTCCATTTTCTCTCATTTTCTCCATTTTCTCCAATTCCATCAACTTTTCTTCCTACCTTGATTTCTCCTAATTTAATTCATCAAAACCCCCACAAGTTTATAGTCAAATTGAAGCTCTCAACAAGCCCATCAATAGCCCTCTATCAATTTTGAAGAATTCGAACTTGGTTGGAAGTAATTTGGATTTGAAGAATTAGGGTTCTTGGTGGAAAACCAAAATCCAAAGGTAAGCATGCCTAATTTTGATCTTAGATTATAGTTTTTGGCATGCTAAACATGAATATCAAGTCAATTTAGTTTGATTTTGCTTGTAGGCTTGCGAATCTAGAAAATTAGAAATGTTATGGAGAATTCTTGAATTTGAGATTTAGGCCAAATTTGGATTCAAGGAAGTTTGAGGTTGGAATATGAGATTCATGAAAGTTTACTACATTAGAAAATGTGATGAAATTACATGGAAGAAGAAACTTTCAATTTTATAATGTGGTGCCGAATTCACCAAGGAAGAATGGTATTTGGTTAGTTGGTTGATTTGATGGAAAGGTAGTTGAATTGGAAGTGAATTAATGTGGAAATGCGAGTTAGGTATATGAAATTAAGAAAAGAAAGGAATTGCTATATTATGGATTTTAGATTCATGAAATTTAGTTGGCAAGAAAGTTTATAAGTTGAATTAGAATAATATGAGATGTTTGAATTGGCTAGAAATTGAACTTGGAGAGTGCTAAATAGACAAGGTGTAACATGGAATGGTTAAGCCGAAATTCTTAGGAGAAAAATGCAAGATTTCAATTTTATAAGAATGTAATTAGTTTGATAGTATTCTTGGGATTATTTGGGTGTAAATGTGGAGAATTAAATTATTAGAATTTGATTGTTAGATGTATTGAAGAAAGAATTGGCAAATATGTGAGGTGGGTGCCGAAATTGTCTAGAAGAAATGGCATTTGGCCATTTTGTGAATTTAAGTGAAATGTGGTTACTTTGGAATAAATTGAAGTGAGATTATTAATGAGGAAGATTAATTAAGTGTTAGATTGCCAAGAAATTGCATCACATTGCATAACATTGCATGTAGTTTAGGTTCTAATTCAATATTTCATAAGGTTATGGGAACCTAATCAAGGTATGAACAATTAGGAGTTCGAATATCGTCAAGGGATAAGGAACTGGTCGAGGACGAGCAAGCGTAGTTCGGACCTCACTGTGAGTGGATGACTAACTCAAAATTGCTTTTATACTTGATTTAATATTTTTAGATTTAATGCCTCTGTTTACTCGGATTTCTCAAATTAAAGTATTGATGAACGGTTTATGAGATTTTATAAAATCCTACTGTGTTAAGACGAAATTATTTCTTAATTTATGGATTAAGAAAGAAACTTGTGTTTTTGAAAAGTGTGATGTTAATATTTTGTGCGATGAAATGATACTGTGAAAAGGCCATTTGGGTCGTAAGTTGTTACTTGCGGCAGCCCCACAAGGGGAATTTATTGTTACTGCAGTAACTAAGTAGCCTGCGGACCGCCTTTTGAGGGGTGCGGGTGCTTATGGTTTAACCTTGGATTGGAGGCGCGGAGGGAAACCAACAAGGCATTCGGGAGTTCATTCTGCGGCACTGTCGGGTAGGATGGAACTCAGTCACCTAGTGTCGACCTTGGGCCAAGGCGACAGCTCGTGTAGAAAAATTGACGGACAGTATCCTTGACCCATGGGCCTATTTTCTGGAAAACTCCTTTTCTAATGGTTCTTTTATATTACTTTGAATATTTGAATTATGAAAGTATCTGAATTTATTTTTGTGAACTTCAATACTTCTATAAATATTTTATCGGTTATCCACTCACTGAGTAACCTAGTTACTCACCCTCATTTTCATAAAACTTATTTTTTCAGGTTGTAACTAGTTGACCGAGCTGCTAGGGTACGTTGTGGTGGGAAGGTAGTTGGCACTTTGCACCGATTTGACCAGAGGTGAAAAAGTCAACTTATGTACTATTTTTCAAAAATTAGTGTAGGGTCCACCGAGTAAGTAAATGTCGGTTTAAATAGCTATTTCACGACTTTAGTGTGTCTAAAATATTTTGAAACTGTTACCGTATTTTTCTAAATCCTGTAGCTTAGTTTAAAAATCCACGGAAAAATATGTCGAATAACCAATGGCATTTTTGTAAATTTCTTGAAGTTTTGGTGTCTTGTGTTTAAATGAATTTTTACGTCACGACAGTCTGACATTTAAACTGTTTTGACTTGTCTACATGTTAACTAAATCTTTTAACTATTGAACTGGATGAAAACTGTATGAGGGAAAAATGTGTAAAATGACCGTTTTAGCCTTGCGACCCTTGGAGTGTATTCTAACCTAATAGAATGCATTTCAAGAGTTGCGGCGATTGTTACGTGCTCGATCATGGTGTCGGGGCGTGACAAAAGTGGAATCGTTTCTTTGTTTTAGTATAGTTTAGGATAGTTAGATTGTGTATTACACATGAGTTGCTTGAGGACAAGCAATAAATCAATTGCCAACAGCTTAATTTATAAGGGCATCGGTAAGCAATAAACAGGGCTTAGTTCACCTCCTTAATTTTTCTATTCATTGGCCAGTAAAGTAAGCCAACTAAACTTCTTGGGGTAGGATTTGCAGATGGCTCAAAGTTTCTAACCAAGGGTTTGATCAGAAACTTTCTCGTGCGGAGTCTCAAGCAATAGTTTACAAGCAAAGCAAACTATGTGAAGCATTTACTCTTATTTATCGACAATTCCAATTCCCGGAGGAAGTAGAACTTAAAGCCCGTTGTTCTTTCAATTTAGTTCATAAAAGAAAATTGACCCGGGTTTTTCAAAAACTTTTAAATATAAGTAATTTTATTTTTATTCAAAAAATAATTTTATTTGAAAACTTTTTTAAATGCTTAAACATTAATTTTATTTAAAATCAAAATAGGGAATTGCAGAATCAATAGAGAATGTTAAATGAAATTTCAAAATTCTCTATAGTTAACTTTAAATAAAAACAAATACAATATTAATTAATATTAATTTTTATATAATTTTTAAACATTTAGCTTTTATTTTAGAGAAAATTCAAGAAAGAAAGGGATTGACCAACGAAAATATATATGTCAAATGATATATCAAAATTTTTTGTACCTAAGTTCAAATAAATAAATTTTAAATAATAATTTGGATAACAGTTTCATATATAAACCCAAAATCACAATATATTAAAACCCATACAATTAACCCAAGCCACAAAAGAGCCACCACTCTCTATATCTCATCTAAAAAATAAATAAAAGAAAAATTATAAATAAAAATGAAAATATTGAGTTGATTGGCTAATAAATAAAATTGTATGCATTAAATATTAAATTCAATAAAAATGAAAATTTTAATAGTATATATATGATAATTAGTTGGATTAAAATATAATAATAATTATTACATATATAATAATATTAAAAATAAAATGACCAAGTCCAAATTCAAATATTTTTAGACCTATTCAAACCCAAAACCCTTCCAAATTTGAGCCCAAGCCAAAAAGAATTTTTAAAAAAAAGAACAAAACCAAAAAAAAAAAGGAAAATAAAAAAACAACAACTAGGGGGGTGACATATGACCCCCCCCCCCCCACTGTTGTCTCAAAATTTAATACCTACTTTGCGAGTTTAATTTTTATTAGATAATGTCATGCATTATATAATGTCAAATAAAGAGTATATCTTAGTGATTGTTGGATTGTTAGAAATTTTGGTGGGGAAAAATGAGGAAGAAGCTTGTTTGAACTAGTATATCTTACAAATGATAAAGGGTTTGAAAAATTTTTGGCGCGTAGAATAACTTGACAGAGGTTGAAAAATAATTCTAGACACTGCATAAGGTTTGAGACTGATGAAGAATATAAGTGAAATTTTCAAATTTTCGGGGGACAAGAATTGTCCATGGGGACAAACCAGTCATTTTGCCATTAGATTTTTTGTCATGTGCATGGCATATGACCAATGGCTATAAAAAAGGAGTTGGTTGGCCATTTCTCTAGCAAATTCAAGAACATTCTTCAAAATTTCGAACTTTCCTCCATTACGCTAAAAATTTCCTCATACCTTGAAAATTTCTCCCCGCCCGCAGCCACAAGTTTACACTCAAATTGAAGCGCTCAACAAGTCTATTAATAGCCGCCTATCATATTTGAAGAATTTAAGTTTGCTTGGAAGTAATTCGGGAAGAAAGCATTAGGGTTTACATTGAAGTTTGAAAATTCATAAGGTAAGCATGCTTAATTTTGAGTTATATGGTAGATTTTGGCATGCTTATTTTGGATATTAGATCAATTTGGCATGAAATATAATTTATGTACATGAAATTGAGGAAGAAAGAACATGCCACATTATAGACTCTAGATTGGTGAGATGTAAGTGTAAAGGAAATTTATAAACTGGGTTAGGTAAATGTCGAAGTCCAAATTTATTGTCACCCCCCAGACCCATCGGCCCCGGCCACTTGACAATCATCGTGATACCTCGAAGCACATGCCAATCACTCACTCACCCCAAAGCATCTCAAGGTATAGGTTGAGTATCTTTTCTGCCAAATTATTTACTAAAACTTTAATTAGAAAACATTTATAATAATAGAAAATCATTTAAATAAATAATTTAATTAAAATCTTGGGTACCAGTGGATTAGCTTAAAGGAATATCTACGCAGCAGAAACTACTAACTCCTAAATCACCGACCTCTTATAGTGAGCCTCCGGACATCTAACCTGCAAAACATAAACAGAGATGTGGGATGAGTACATCTCAGTGTACTCAGTGACTAGTCTTGGTTCAATGTAAAGTCAAATAGGATTTGGCGAGTCGGGTAATTACATAACAAGTTAGAAAACATTTTATGTTTATGCTTTGAAAACCTTTCTATGACTTTAATAATAAAAATAATAAAAATAAAAAAAACTAGCTATGGGCTGGCCGTAAAAATACAACAAGGCTCTACCTTGCGCGGATCTCGTATCGTCGAGGGCTATCATTTTCTCATTTCTTTTCTTTTCTCTTCCTAAAACCTCTTCTTGTGAAACATATATATATATATATATATATAGCCCATTTCTTCAACGGTGTTATTCACTATGGGTGGAGCACAGCTACATAAGCTATGGACTCCAACCCAAATTAAGCTTATTATTTAGTCCTAAATTATGGAATTTAATTGGATGGTAGTGTATCAAGGATGAAATTGAAAAGATTTAAAACTGAAACTGAGGACTAAATTGAAAGTTTTGTAAAAACCTTGGGGTAAATTTAAATTTTTGAAAAGTTGAGGGGCATGTCAGAAGTTTTCCTAAAAAGGAAGATATGTGACCAGCAGCCCTCCCCTGACTCTTTCTTCCTCTCTCCCAAAAATACCATTTTTGGAGCTTTAAGCTCCTAAGTTTCTCATCCTCATTTCTCCCTCAATTCTCAACCAAATTAAGCAAATAAATAGCCGTAGTATTCTCCGAGCTCTACAAGATGATAGAGCTCATTCATGGAGAGAAGCAAGGATTGGAGCTCAATTTGGGGGAGAAGTTTCGGACCATTTTTGAGATTTGGAGAAATAGGCTCAAATCGGTTTGAGCTATTTAGGTATGTTGTTCTCCTCTCCATAAGCTTTCAATTGATATAAAATTTGTGAAAATTGGTTGGATGGTTGAAAAAATCTTGAATTTTAAAGATAAATCGGGAATTTTAAGGTTAATTGGTCGATTTATACTTTAATTGTGATTGTGTGGTGTTGTGGATGGAGTATATAGTGTATTTGGGCCTTAGGAGGCCACAAATGAAGTTAGAAGTGTAAATATTTGAGTTTAGTGGCATTAAAGTGGCGAAAAGGTGGCCATTTTTGGCGGTAGAGGGTGACTCCCACGGGGGACATGATTGTCTCCCACACGTGAGTCAAGCAAAGAAGAGAAAGCTTGTTTGAAATGACTCCCGAGTCGGAGCTGACCATATCTGGTGCTAGACTAAACAAAATTAGGTTAATTTTAGCTCTTTTGAAATATTTTTAAGTCCTTTACAAGTTTTTGAGAAATAGCCTTCCCCTAATTCGATTCTAAGATAGAGAAAAATGTAATTTTCTTCGGTGTCACCAAAGCTATCAATTTTCAGATGACATTAGATTCCGAATTAAATTTGAACTAGTGAATAATATCGAATTGGACTAAGTGATAAACTAAAAAGTTGTAACTAACTTAGTGAACTTTCATTTGGCTCAAGAATTGAGTCAATTGGTCAAGAAACAAGTGAGTTATGATGTTGATCATTAGTTAACTTTTTGATGACCTTTTCCAATTTTGATAGTTTTTTACCTCAGCTTAGTCTAAAGCCATTTCTGGAGTGTATTAGAGCCTATTTAGGTTGTCTTGAGTCATCAAGTGTATTTATAATTTTGAAAATGATTTTAATGAGATTTAAATGGAAATTAGGAGCACCGGCGATAGATCTCGACGAGGGCTCTTGCTGTGCAGTTGGGATAACGTGGGAGTATACTCCTCTCTCAATCCATGAGTGGTTTGGCCTCAATGTTTAGTGACATTGGTGACAAATGTTTTTAATTATTCTAAATTAAATTTTTTATTTGTTTTGGGATATTTTGTACCACTGTGAAAGTATACACTTTTTATAAGGATAGGTAATATATCATATATATGATTATATAAATAGATAAAAAAGATTTTATGAAAACCTGATCGAGGCGAGTTGAGAGCCCGTATGTGACTTGCCCAATCAAGTTGTTTTTATATAAACCTAATCGTGGCGTGATTATGGTCCATGTGAGACTTGCCCAATGAGGTATGATATTAGTCTATGAGGAACTGCCCATGAGGGCTGTTTGCTAGCTATTGTGTAGCTTGTGGATCGTTTATTTAAGAGAGGCTCAGATGCACCGTGCTCTTGGAGTTGATAGGCAGGGAGGGTGACTTGCCAGGAGGGTAGTGTTCTTGCTTGATGCAATGTACGGCAACGTTGGGAGACAAAGGGCATAGCATTGAGATGCATATTATTATTTTTATATAAAGAAATAAATGATGAGAAATTCTTCCAACTGTTTGAGCTCATCAATAAGGCTCAAGTCTATTTTAGTCTCCCTAACCAAAATCATTTTTATGAAAATAATTTTATTGGTGCGATTGTTTTGAAATGAAAATGATGATTTATAAATTGGTTTGGGTATGATTATCTCTCCAGCCATCTTTGGTCTTTTACATTGTTTCCGAACTACATCACTAAGTCTGTTGACTCACCCCGTGGTTATTTACATCTTTAACGCATTGTTGCTCATTAAGGAGCAGTTACCTCGTAAAACATGCGAATAGGCTTCCAGCTTACGCATGTATTCTATCCATAGCATTAGTGATCCACGTATATTTAAATTCTGCTACAATGTGTTTTATGGTTTTACTCCATACACTTGTAAGCACAATTGTTTTAACAGTTTATTCATGGGGGACTTTATTTATTATATTTATATATCATTTAAATATATATTTTGAATATTAAAATATTGTTTTGTAAGTGGTATTTGATATTTATATTTATGCTTGATATTCAGTGCCTAGCGTTGTTTCGGACATGTGGGCGCGTGACATGTACTTCGAGGTAGTACAGCGACTGCCACGTGGCCGAGCTTGCAGGTCGAGGCATAACATAAGCCCTGGCAAGTGTCTTTACATGCCTCTCCACTTCAAGGTTTCTCACTCACCGTGCCCCTCAAAAGGCGATTCATGGCTACTTGGTCGGACACATGCTTCGCTCGATCCATACGCTACCATAGGAGCATCGAGGTCCACTCAATCACTCACCTCACATAATACTGCCCCATTGGGCACTTATCATCATACCCTGACTTGGAAGGTCTGGCCGCATGACAACTGTCGCGTTGCCTTGAAGTATGTGTCGGCTGCTTACGTACCCCGAAGCACCGCGAGGCATGAATTGAGTATCTTTGCTGCAAAATCATTAAAACTAAATTTTAATTAGGAAATATTAATAATAATAACTCATTTATTAAAATAATTTACTAAAAAGAAGTACCGGTGGATTTATTTAAAAGAATACCTACACAGCGGAAACTACTCCTCCTAGGCCACTGACGCCTCCTAGTGAGCCTCTGATCTATCTGCTATTTTCGTACTTGGATCTGCATCCAACAACGTTGGCTATAAGTGAGTGGTAGAGGTTCAATGAATCTCCAACCAGGGTTAGGGGAAACAGAGGTAATCCAAAATATAATTATAAAATAAATATTTTTATTTTCAAAATCTTTTTCTTCTTCTCAAAACTCTTCTCAGATTCTTCAATAAGAATCTAAGTAAAATTAATTTAAATAAAATAAATATGTTAAATGGGCTAGCCATAAATACACTGAAGGCTCGACCAGTCGGTCGTATGCCTTACTGCATCGAGGGCTATCTCTCTTCTTTTCTTATTCATTTTCATACTTTTCTTTCTCTTGCCCGTTCCCTAGGTGGTGCCAATCACTGTGGGTGGAACACAGCTACACACAAGCCCTGGCGAGTTTCCCTACACTCCTCTCTCCGTGCCCCTCGATAGGTGGTCCATAGCTACTTAGTCGCATGCATGTCTCACTCGTACTTGCTCTCTCTCATCGAAGAACCGAGATCCACATAATCACTCATCTCGCCTCTCATCATCATCAAATATCATATATAAAACATGTAACATGCATACACATAAGCCTTTATAATTACTTTAAAAATCTCCCCACCCTCTAAGTGGGTATACCATAAAATAAATGTGTGTGTGGTGGAATACCGTTACCTCAAAACATTTAGGAAACCTTTGAAAATCAATTTATATTTTTAAAACATTTTGAAAACGTTTGTCCCTAGTGGCTAAGCAATTAATTCTAAGCCACTCACAATGTTGGGAGGTTTGTATACTTCTAAAAGATCCATGTAGCTTAACCTCTGGAGCATTGCCGCACTCGATCGTCTGGAACCTTAATTACACGGATGTACATGTCAGCTTTCATAATTAAACTATGAATGCACCTATGAGGCTCTCAGATGGCCTAAGATGATGTTTGGATGTGTTTCGGGGCTTAGAAAAGTGTCTATGAAGGTTTCGGGTCAAAATCGAACATTTAGTACAAAATTACCATTTTACCCCTAGGGCAAAAGTTGACTCCTGCACTAGACTAGACCAAGTCCCACGCAGGACCTGGTTGGATAGCCAATCCGGCCATCCAAGGTCACTTCTACACGGAAGTGACTTGTCTACTGCACGGGAGTCGTGAAAAAAGTCTCTTCTGCTAGAGAGTGACTTGGTTCCCCTGCAGGAGACGCCCCCAAGGCTCGAGAATCGAGCCTTTTCCTCGATTTTTGAGCCCGTTACTCCATGGCTTGGCCTAAAAATCAAGATGAGTAACTCGCATGTCTCCCACGACACGTTTACCGAAGCAAAAACGAGAATCACAAGCTCAAAGTTCCTAAATCTCAAATTTAAACTAAAATTTAACTAAAAAGCTAAACCTAACTTTGAGTTGAGATCTCTCCTAAATCAATGTATGGAAATGCGTGAAAATGAAGTAAAAGTAGATTAAGGTAGTAGGATAACATATCAAGATCTCACCTTGATTCATTGGTTGATTTGTTATGATTGGCCAACAATATGAAATTGCTCTGAGAGAGCAAAAGAGAAGAGAGGAAGAGAGGGAGAAGAGAAAATTAGGGGGAAAGCTCGGCTCCCCCTATTTATAGGCAAGCCCGACACCAGGCCTATTTGGACCCTTGGCCAGACTTTCTCCCATCTTTTAAACCTCTCCAATTCTCGATCCTTGGTCTAATCCACCCACCAATGCACTAATGGATATCCAATCCATTGGCTATGGACTTAAAGAAGTCCAATTAGTGCTTCCATGCATGGTTACTTATCTCATCTTCCAACTCCGTCTCATCGTACTTTCAACTTTTCTTCTTCATTTGGCACATCCGGACCGACGTATTGTTTGAGTTAATACACTGTCTTGCACTATTCCGTTTGTACAAAAAAGTTGAACTAGGTCCGGGTGTGTCACTTATCATAAATATATAAATAAAAAGCATACATACGTTTTTATAAATTAAATTTAATTTAAAACCCCTTACCCAAGTGGCATGCAATAATGTGTGTGTTAATTAGTGTGAGGGAATACTCGAATCCCAAAATATTTTATAAAATAATAAAAGCATTTAGCCCTAAATGGCTAAACACTAAAACAAAGCTACTTACAGTACTGGAGGTCCGTATACTCTCAAAAGTTCCTTGAAGATAGAACTTCAGAGCGTCACCGTACTCGATCATCTAGAACCCTAATTACTTGGAAGTACGCATTAGTATTCATAATCAAATCTATGAATGCACCTATGAGCCTCTTCTATGACCTAAGACAATGTTCAAATGTGATTTTGGGCTTAGAAAAGTGTCCGAGAAAGTTTCGGGTCAAAATCGGACACTTAGGGTAAAATTACAATAATTGGCCCTAAGGGGGCCAAGTAACTCTGTCACGCCCCGACCCGCCCGGGCCGGCCACGTGGCAATCGCCATGCTACCTTGAAGTACGTGTCTATTGCCACGCATCCGAGGCACTGCAAGGCATTAAAATGGATATCATCGCCACAAAACAAAACTAAAGTTTTAATTAGAAATCACTTAATAAAATATTTAACTTTAAAAGTAATGCCAGTGGACTAATTAAAAGAATACCTACACAGCGAAAACTTCAAAGCCTAAGCCACCGACGTCTCTTAGTGAGCCTCCATCCTAATTGTTGACTCCGTACGCGGGTCTGCATCCATCTACATTGGATACAGGTGAGTGACAGAGGTTCTATGAATCTCCACCAGGGGTTAGGGAAAATAGGGAAAATCTGAAATAAAATAAAATAAAATAAATATTTTTCTTTTTGAAAACTCTTTTCTAGTTCTCTTGCTGACAACCCTCTTTTAAAAATACTTTAAATAAATAAATATATAAATATACATAAAATGGGGTGGCATCTCTATCATACTGGAGGCACGACCCGTCGGTCGTCTTATGCCTCACTGCACCGAGGGCTATCTCTTTCCCTTCTAAAACTATTTTCTCTTTTTCTTTCTCTTTCTCTTTCTCTAGCCCGTTCCCTCGGTGGTGCCTCACTGCGGTGGAACACAGTGAACTGGAGCCCTGGCGAGTTTCCCTACGCGCCTCTCCTAACCAGGCTCTACTCACCGTGTCCCTCGATAGGCAGTCCACGGCTTAGTGTCATGCATGCTCTCAAACTCGGTCCACGCTCCCGTAAATTGGAGCCCCGAGGAACCCTCCCAATCACTTATCTCCCAAGGGCATCGTACCCTCAATAATCATAATAATGATATTTCAAATATATATATACACATAAAACATTTATATTTAAAACATATAATCACACACACATAAGTTTTATATTCCTTTTTAAAACATCCCACTCACTGTGTGGGTATATCACAAACAATTGTGTGTATGTGGATTTCCCATATCCCAAAACCTTTTTGAAAACATTTATGTTTTTAACATCATTTTTAAAATCTTTTCCCCCAGTGGCTACACAAAGAAGTCAAGACCACTCACAGTATTGGGAGATTCGTATACTCCCAAGCGCTCCATGTAGCTCAACCTACGGAGCATCGCCGCATTCAATTATCCGGAGCCCTAATAAATGGAAATATACGTTAGCATTCATAATCAAATTTATGAATGCACCTACGAGGCTCTAACATGACCGACGACTGGGCTTGAATGTGATTCGGGGCTTAGAAAAGTGTTCAGGAGGTTCCAGGGTAAAAATTGGACACTAGGTGAAAAATTATGAAAATGCCCCTGGGGACCCATGGGCCCCACACGTTAGGCCCAGCCCGGCCCAGTTTTGGGCCAGGCAGGCCTGACCCTATAGCTGGGTCAGGCCTGGCCTGGTTCTGGGCCCAAAAGGCCCCATTCATGTGAGTTGGGCCTAGCCTAACTCGGTTTGGGCCCAATCGCCCGTCTTGGGCCAAACCGGCCCAGTCCGGCGCTGGACAGCCCAGGTCCCCCGGGGGACCTGGCCTGCTGGTCTCTCCCGCGTGGGAGAGACTCGGCTCCCGCTCCAGAGCTGTCCGGCCACCTCAGGATCCGAGGCATTTCCTCGGTTCCCGAGCCCCTCGGTCCACCGTTGGACTCCAAATTCGAGATGGAGGTTCCACACACCTCCCACGACGCGTTTACCGGAGCAGAAATGAGAATTACAAGCTCAAAGTTCCTAAATCTCAAATCTAAACTTAAAATCTAACTAAAAGCTGAAACTAACTTTGAGCTTGGATTTCTCCTAGACCAATGCATGGATAAGCGTGAAAACTTAATGAAACGTAGTTCAATGAGTTAAGAACAACTCACCAAGATCTCGCCCTGAACTTGCAGTCGGTTTGTCCGGATCGGCCAAAAGTCCAAAATTTCTCCGAGAGAGCAAATGAGAGGAGAGAAGAGAGGGAGAAGAGAAAATGAGAGGGGGTGAGCTCATCTCCCCCTATTTATAGCAAGGCCCGACACCGGGTCTACTCGGGCCCTGGGCCAGACTTTTTCCCCTCTTTAAAACCTTTCATAATTTCGATCCTTGACCCGATCCACCAACCAATTCACCAATGGATGTCCAATCCATTGGCTATGGACTTAAAGAAGTCCACTTAGAGATTCCATGCATGGTCACCAATCTCATCTTCCAACTACGTCTTGTCTTAAGCTTATCTTCTCTTCAGACTTGACACAGCTGGATCGACATATTATTTAATTAGCGCGTCATCTTGTACTATTTCGTTCGTACGAAAAGGTCGTGCTAGGTTCGGGTGTGTCAAACTCACTCGTGGGACTCGACCAAGTCCCATGCAGGACTTGGTCGGGATGGCGAAAATGGCCTTCCGAGGTAACTTTTGGGCGGGAGACGAGGTAGAGAGCTCGTTTTAGCCTTTTTTCTTGATGTTTTACCCTGTTTCTCTATGGATCGTCTTGCAAATTGAGACAGACAACCCCCATAATATCCACAACAACTTCAACAAAAGAAAATCGAAATCATTGGCTTAGATTTCCTAAAATTCAAATCTAAGCTTAAATTTAACTAAAAAGCTAAATCTAACTTTGAGCTGTAATTTCTCCTAAACCAATGCATAGATTTACATGTAACACTATGGGAATTGAAGATGAAGGTGAGCAGTACAACAAATACTTGAAACTCACCTTGATCCGGTAGTCGGATTGTTCGGATCAGCCAAAACTCCAAAATGTCTCCTTGAGAGAAAAAGAGAAAAAGAGAGAAAGAGAAAGAGGTAAAGGAAATAATGAGTGGGAGAGGCCCCTTAAATAGGTAGGTCTGATACCGGGTCTACTTGGACCCCAGGCCAAACTTTCTCCCATTTTCTCCAATCTCTCTAATTTTCGAGCCTTGACTCATTTTCCGACCTATTACACCAATGAGCTCCATAATGATTAGTTATGAACTAAGGGAAAGTCCAATTGGTGCTTAATTGCTTTACATGTATTGGGAATTATCTCATCTTTCACCTCTGCTTTATCTTAATTTCAACATCTCTTATTTATCTAACACATTCAGACTGACGTATTGTTCGTACTAATACACCGTCTTTCACTATTCCGATTGGTACGAAAAAGTTCAGGTTCGTGTGCGTCATTTATGGAGATGAACAAATTTGAATTTGATAAAATTATGGACATTGTCAAAAATTTATAGGATGCATTTTAAATTGGTGTTTTGTTAGTTTGAATAAGAATTGATGAAGAAAGAATCACGGACTAGTATAATATCAATCCTTAATAAATGTCATAAATTTTAAAACTTATGCTAAAATATTTATCCTTTTTAAGGCTGAACTTTGTATATTATAACAAAACTTAATACCACATTTTAGTTAGAGGATAATTCCACTGAGTTCATGGAATAATCTCTTGGTCTCTAAAACGGATTTTTTGGAGGATGCATATGACATTCAACTTTGCAAACTAAGGTATTTTTTCTCTTTCCTGTTGTCCTCTTTTTTTTTTTGAAAGACAAGAAGAAAAGTTCTTATTAATGCATAAAAGAAAACCAAAAAGAGAACAACCAAACGAAGTTCCAAACGAAAAATAGCAACGAAAAATAAGAGAAAAGACACCAACCAAGACAAAGAACAAACAGTAACAAAGGACAAGGGAGAACAAGCACCTAATTACAAATAAGAACCTACCAAACTAACAACAAAAAAGTAGAGAAGTCAAAAAGTCCATCTTGCACTATAAGAAAAATGGCAAATTGGCACAGCAAAGTTGGTTTGGAAACAAGCCAAAAAATCATGCCAAACTGAGTTTGGCACGGTATTTGGAATGGAAAAATTTCTGTGCCAATAACGGGGGTGACAAATATATTTGGCACAAATATCCACTTCCGTGCCAAATGTACAGCGACATCACAATTCTGTACCAAAGGTTGTACCAAATTCGCATTCCAGTCCACCCCATTTTCGACTTTTTGATACGATGTTTGGCACAGTATTCATCTTTGGTGCAACATTTTTTCGTCTTTGTCACGGCATTTGGCACTACTTGTAACAGCTTTTGCAAGGTTTTGCATATTAGCATGGTTTTCGCCACGAATTTGTTTATTACCCAAAAACAATTTTTTTTATGCAATTCATATAATTTTTAATCAAATTATATTTTTAAATTCATAAAATTATAAAAATGTTACACAAGGTACATAACTCCCATTTATAAATTTAAATAGACAAATTATCTAACATTTACAACGAGAAAAATAAGTTAGAAGAAAATCCATGCTCCCTCAAAAGCCAACTGAATTTTCTTTGGACCACCAAGACTCAATGTCGATCAATCAGCGGATCAACCTCTTTTGGTTCCCCTCGCGAAGGCATCTCTAAACAACAAAATTAGAAAAAGAAAAAGAATTAGAATTAAGAAAAATGACTTCTTTTGCTATTGCACTAACTATGAGGTTTGGAAGTTGATATCCAATTGAGCATAAACAACTCTACGCAGCAAATAAGCCAAAGCAAACTATAACATGGATCTAAGAATTTAACTCGTACAACTCATAATATCTTGCAAAATGAATTGCCTTAGAAAATACTTAAATAACCAACATATCTACGTTAGAAGCCATGGAATAAATGGAGGAGAAAAACAAAAACACAATAAGTCAGAACTACCTTTTCGTTTTGTTCTCTTTACAGGATGCCATGATTTCATTGATGGTAGACAGCTTCAATTTTACAGATTTCCAGCCCCCTGTTTCAACGTTTGGAGCTAGAGTTAGTTGCTCATAAACTTTTGGAGGCACAACTTGTGGAGAAGCAAGGGAACACTTTCAGAAATATGACAAGGCTTGAGCATTTTAATTTCAGAAAGAAAACTTTTTTCTTAAATCTACATCATATCAAACAACAATATCATTCTGTTGGACATTTCAAAATGACAATATCCCAAACTGGTTTTGGGATTTTCAAAATAAATGGGGGAAATATTGAAAACCTTGAACCAATTTGAAGATTGAAGCTGTGTTTGCCTTACCCAATGTGAAACTCGTCTAAACACCGGTACACCAAGGCAGAGGTGGCTTAGGAAAGCATAAAGTCTCAAGTTTGCTTGGGGTGGAGAGAGAGTGAAATCGACAAGAAAGAGAGAGGTGGGGGCAAAAGAGAGCTGGAAGCAAGAGAGAATGTGATGGCCGATGGTTTCTAGAGAGAGAGCATGCATCATGAGAGAGAGCCAGAGTGAGTCATTTCGCAGAAAATGGAACAAGAGAGGGAAAAGAAAATAGGAGAGGGAAAGCCCCTGTTTTAACTCTTAGGGGCGTTTGGTTTCAGGTAATCTGAGATAACCTTGGTTATGTGATTAGCTCCATTGAAGATAATCTATACATATGACCTGAAAGATTACCAAATTGTGTTTGGTTCAACATTTGTCAATGTTAGATTAATCTGTTTGGTTGGGGGTTATGTTTTTTTGTCAAAATTGATATTTTACTATTATGTCCTCACTTAAAGACTTGTAGTTTATTTCTTTTTTATACTATGTATCCTATATTTTTCAAGTCTTTTTATTTCAACAATTATATATGACTAACAAAACAAGTTTATCTTCATTGAACTTAACAAAATAATATTTATTTGTTTCATTAAATTAAATTATGCCTAATTTACATAAGGAAAAAAATATATGTTTTATACTTGAGTCTTGTGAAAAAATTAATTGGGTAAGTCATGTGCACAAATTATATAATTAATAATATTTTAATGATTATATGAGTTAAGTTTAATTATATTTATTTATGACAAAAAAATTATGTTTCTAGTTTAATTGAACTAACATATATTTAAATAGTTTTTTTAGTTAAAATATATTTAAATAGTTTAATAATTATATAAGTTAAGTTTAATAATATGCTTCTTAAAAAAATACTTAAAAAGAATGTTACAATTCACCAATTACATTGGGTTATTGTGGTCCAAAGGAATAAAATAGTGAGGGCAAATTAGGAAAAAATTTAAGATAACTTGGTTATCTCAGAATACCTAAGAACTTGGAGGTTATATCAGATAACCTGATAATCTTAGTTATCTCATTACCTCAAACCAAATAAGGGCATATAAGATAATCAAGGCCAGATAACCGGGATTATCCTAGATAACCCCCAACCAAACGGCCCCTTAAAGTAAAAAAGTTTCAAAATTTTGCTTCTTTCAAGCGCACGGAATCTTGACGCGGCTAACACAGCAAGTTCAAAATCCGTTCCAAACACCACGCCAAAGTTGATTGGCACATCTGGCATGGCATTTTGGATGATTGTTTAAACTCCATTGTAAAACCATGCCTACAGCCGTGCCAAAAAAAGTCATGCCAAATGTAGCGCTAAATTTGTTTCAAATTTTGGCACGGATTTTGGATGATCACTTGCATCCTCCCTCAACAACGCTTTGTCTCGGTTTTTGTTATGGAATGGCCCATCAAAGAGTTTGTTCTCTTATGTTGGCACGGTACTTGCAACGTTTGTTGTTTCCATGCCAAATGCTGTGACAAATTTGACACGTTTTTTTTTTTTTTCCCATGCCTATTTTTCCATGTCTATATACATTTTTCTTGTAGCGACTCTTAGCTCATCAAATACCCTTAATTAAACGTTCAATTTTTTTTCATGGCTGGTTAGATAGGAACCAAGGAGTATGGAGATGGGTTGCAAATGTTGGAGGAATTGACCTCCAATGCTTACCAAATACAAGAACTATTGGGGGATATATTGAAAAGAAATGTAGGAACAGAATACATAAGGGGTTTTCTCAATGGCCAAGCTGACAAACAAGCCTTCAAACAAAATGTTCCCATTGTTATATTACTTACGAAGTTATTGACCCTACATCGATTGGATTGTGACTGGGGAGCCATCCATCCCATATCCTTATGGCAAATCCGCTCGAGGAGTTCAGACTAAGGTATGAGCAGAAGTTGTTCTTCGATTTTTTTTGGTTAATTAAACAAAATGTTTAGATATTTAAACCCATGAATAAATAGTCACTTAAGCATTAAATTTTTTATTTTAATGAAATAAGTTTCTAGAATTTTTATCAATCAAATAAACACATGAAATCGTCAATAGTTAAGAACTATGTCTGTTATTTTTAAATTAAAAACTTGATATAGAAAAATCACGTCTGTGTCAGACAAAGAATCAAACGGTTTCGATCAAGTTTCAGATCATCCAAAGATATATGTTATTCAAAATAAAAGTTTAGGAACCAATCTACCTTAAATAAAATTTTAGGGACCAATCTGTACTTTTTAGTAAAGTTCAAGGACTAAATTGGATATTAAGCCCAAAAATTATTTTTCCTTTCTTTCCCCTTTTTCCCTGTCAATTTTACCACCAGAAATAGAAGAAAAATAATACTACTTTACAATCATATAATAGTATTAGTAGAGAGCAATAGCAAAAGAGTAATTTGGTAAATACAAATACTAGTAGCACTTTCTCGACCCGTGATGTTACCGTTAGGAGCTTTAACCCTAAGACATTGGATAGTGAAGCTTCTCCAATTAGGGTTTGGAAATCTAAAGCCTCTATATATTTATAGTATATATGAATTATCCGAACTGCATCGGACCTATTTTATACTCCCTCTGTCCCAGAATATAAGTCCATTTTTGATTTTTTTGGTCAATCAAACTTATCTTTGACTGTTATTTATAAAAAGATTATATAAAATTAAAATTTCAAAAAATACATTTTGAGAAGTTCATGATTTAAGGTTTACAAATATTATTTTTAAATTTTTTTTTACTTTATATTTTTATAGAAAATAATGATCAAAGATGAAGTTGTTTGACCGAAAAAAGTTAAAAATAGACTTATATTCTAGGACAGAGGGAGTAATAAGTATAGTCCATATCTTGAATAAAAAGCATTCCATTCTCCTATGAGTTTTTATTCTCATAGGTTCACAAACAATTGAGTGTATTGGTTCGAGCAATTCAGTTGACTACCAGCTTTTGTTATAAAAAAGTTTCCTTGTCATTTTTCCCTTGTCACAAGATTCACATGATTCAAAGGTGATGGATCTAAATTTGGAATTAAATTCATTTTATTCATTCTTTGCATTTTGTCTTTATTTATTCAAATGCCGAGGATAAGAGAATTGCTGGAAGACTCACACCAAAATACTCAGAAATGTTTCACCAAAAAAAAAAAAAACACTCAGAATGTGAAATACGTTTATTATTTGATATTAATAAGTACATGCCTCGATGCCTTCATACCTTATAGTATCACTTTGCCTTTCCGTCCGCCATCTTTGAACTAAATTCATATCCTTTCTTTTCAAAGTTATTAAGTTTCTAAGGATGTTGGGAGCATATACACAACATCTCTAATTATGATTCCTGTCCATCAGTTTGGAATTATAAGAAGTCATTTGATCCCAATTTGAGAGGTTCATGGTAGCTTAATGACTCTTGCAAGACAGTTATCCGCCGGACATGGCAAGGGTAGGTATTTAATTGGACCCCTTGGGTTTAGCTCTTGAAGCCTGCAGACAAAATAAAAATTGAAGCCGAGTTATGGTCTTGGGGAGCATACTTCCGCTGGGTGAGCTCTTTCAACAATTTTTTGGAGGAAAATTTGTTCAGTTACTTGTAATTTGTAAGAACAAATGAAAAGATGAAGTAATTCTCATGCGCAGTTTAAATATTTTACGAAGTCCAGAAACTTGCATAGGCATCAAAGAAAAGAGTACTCACTTGTAATTAAGGAGAAAATAGTGAAGAAAAATGGAAATCTCAAGTTTGGCAAGATCAGCTCCAGGGCAGTGCCTACTTCCTGCTCCAAAGGGAATGAAGGAACCTGCTTTGAATTTATCGTTCTGCATGGACGTTAACCGACAATAGTTTATGTAATTAATTACATTAGTTGTCTACCTGTGGCATGCGAGAAAATGACAGAAAATTCCACTTTATATATAAGATTTGATTTTCGGTTGTCAATTAGTGTTTACCTCCCATCTCGAAGGAAGAAACTCTTTTGGGTTAGAATAAACGTTAGGATCCAAGTGAAGAGCCCTGTGCCAAACCAAAACTTTCCATCCTTTTGGTATAGTGTAACCTGGAAAAAAAAAAAAACCCTCTATGACTGCAACAAAAACAGAGAAATTTTGGTTTAAAAGATGATGATGAACCGAAGGCATCAAGAGATTAACCATCAAAGTTAACATCAGCTTCAACCTTGCGGAAAATTGAGAATGCAAAATTGCTCCTCCGCAGAGACTCATCAATCACCTAAAATAATTAAAACAAGAGAGCTTGTTACATTGTGCAAGTTATGAGGTGAATTAGAAATAAAATGCTAAAATTTTCGTTTAGATCCTTTGTAGCTCATTGGGAAGTCCAGTTCTTTTAATGTAAAACAAACCTTAGGTAGATATTCCATTTGTTTGATTTCGGCTAGGGTCAGACCTCTCTGTGAGGATGGCCTTCTCTTTATAATCGCCTGTTGCTCTTCCTGAAAGGTGAAATCCAAATTCGATTAACTATAGAACCTCTTATAACCCCCATAATATTAAAGGAAAGAGTTTTGGCCATTTAATCGACTTGATAATCAAATTGGTTCCTGAACTATACTAAAAAGGACAAATTGGTCCCTAAATTTTTATTTGAGATAAATTGATCTCTGAACTTTTATTTTAGTATAGATTGGTCACTGAATAATAAAAAATTTGAAGAATTGGGATAAATTGGTCCCTGAGTTTTTATTAATTTTTTTCGTTTAGGATCTATCTGTCTAAAAAAAAAAGTTCAGAGATCTATCTGTCTCAAATAAAAATTCAAGGTTCAATTTGTTCTTTTTAGTATAATTCAAGGACTAAATTGGGTATTAGGCTGTTATTAATCTGTTCAAAAAGTAATCAACTGAAAGCTATTTCAGTCTCGTCTCACCTTGGCCTTTTGCAACATTTCTTGATGCTGATTGAGGTAGATGATCGCCCACATAGCTGTATGTGCTGTGGTTTCATGGCCGGCGAACAAGACCAACAACAATAAATTAATGATATGCTCATCCTCCAATTTTTCACCATTCTCATCTTCAACTTCCATAAGTAAGTCCACCATTCCTTTCTTTGTGTTTGCTACCCTGGTTTTCTGCACTTTTCTTCCATCTAGTTCGGTTTGAATTGTCTTTACTAGCTTCTTTCTTGCCTAATTGTTCAAGTGAAACACATAATCAAGGTAAAACAATGGGTAAAGAAACAAAATTTGAATGTAAACTTTGTTATATTTGTAATTAGTTATTGAGTTTTACTACATGATCCGTCTAAATGTATCCCTCCAATATCTCTCCTGACGTGGCAGGCCGTATTTATTTTTTCTTCTAAAACTCTACCGTTATGATTGTCAAGAAGAGGAAACTTACCTTATAAATATTGTAACTTTTTAATGTGGGGTTAAACTTTTATGATACTCATAAAAGTTTGACAAATAAAAAAATCGTCAATAGGGTTGTCAGGAAGGTTAAATATTGGAGGATCAATAAGTATTTTTCTTAGTGATTTTACCATTTTGACCTTTTAATGTGATATAAGGTAGTAGATTGTAAAAGTTGGGTTTTAATTAAATGAAGGATTAACGGCCGAAAAATGTTTTTCATTTTAAGAAAGTGAACTTTATTTTTAAAACGCCCAAAAACAATAGGATGGAAAATTAATATGGAACAGATGGAATATTATTTCTACCTTGAGAGCTTTATGGAATGCAAAACCAGGGAGATTAATGGGAATTGAAAGAACACCGGGGAACAACTCTGAGTAATACTTCACCATTGACGGAAGAACCCAATCCTGGGACGTGGAACTAGAACCCAGGAAAATTTGTGCAATCACCTTCAAACCAATCCTCTTCATCTCCTTGAAGAACTTGATGGGGCGGTTCATGCTGGCAAGATCTTCCAATGAAGAGATCACGATGTCTTCAATATGGCCTATGTACAAAGCTAATGCTTCGTGGCCATTGATGGGATTTGCTGTTAGCCTACGCAAACGCCTGTGCTCCGAATTTGAGACGCCATACAGCGACTTTTTACCGCCTAATCGCATTGCTGATGAAGGGTAGCCGAATTTAAAGTGTTCATCATCAGTCAAGATCTTCCTGCATAGCTCCGGACTGCAAACTATGACGCTTGGACTCCCAAACAAATGAGCCTTATAAATTTTTGTTCTTCCATACCTGTTAACGGTAATTCCCGTTATCTATTCGAGATTTGGGAGAGTAAAATTAGGAAAGTTAATTAGGGAGAATGACCATAGTAGTATCTATTATTCTTGGCTGAAATCTCAATTAGGAGTATGAATTTTCATGAAAATGTTAATTAAGATCCAACTTTTAAAAAGGGTCATTTAAATTCCCAACATTATCCAATAAAATCAAATAACGGCTAACTAAATTTCAGGTCATTAATTGAGATTTTAGCCTTTTCGGCCTCTTTCACCTTTCATTATTTCATAAGCTGTTGTATTAAGCATTTTACTTAAAACCAATTATTGATAAATGCAGAGGCCCCAATCTGAATATATAAAAGATCAAACAACATAGATTTAACCGACGTAGATTATCATACTTTAACAGCTCTATACAGACACAAATGAAAGCGATCGAAATACTACAACAAAAACAACTGACCTTTTCATCAAATTTTGGAGGAAGGAATCAGGATCTTGAGACTTGAAAGCTCGGAGGAAAGCACACATGTTTCCAATGAATGGCCATCCCATATCACCTGGAGGCAGAGGGTTTTGTTTTCTCCCCAACCTACTAACACAGTACCATTCATTTATTTTCTCAAGGAAACCGAACAGAAATATATATGTTCCTGCCATAATTGCCACAATCCACCAGAACAATTCTAACCCCATATTTTGAATTTTCTATAGTCTTTTTCTCTGATTGTTCCCTTCTTTTTGTTTTGATCTCTTTTACATTTTCGGCTTACAATGTGCACATATTTATAGCTGCAAAATTGCTCTTCATCATCAACTTGGACTTTCTGGTTTGATAATTACCAAGATAATGATTACACGCGCGTTTGTAATCTAAATAACCAAAGAGAGAAAATGTTTGATCATGGCTAACTGTGGTTCTACACTCACCAATAATAAGGTGACACGTCAGATTTTTTAAAGTTTTCATAAAACTTTATAATGAACCTTATTACATACAACAATTTCACTAATAAATCCATATTTGGTCAAAATTTAGCCTAAGTTCAAAAAAAAAAAAAGATTTGTAGGGTAAGTCCTGAAATTTAGGGTATTATTGGAGTAGTGTTTTAATAATTATAGAAAAATTTTGGAGTCTGTAAAAAAAGAAAAGGTAAAAAGTGTTTAATTTTTTTCTTAAATAATTGTGAGTGCTCTGTATTGTATTGCAAAGTTTTGTAAAAATTTTAAAAATCTGAAGTGGCATGTTATTATTAGAGGGTCTTTTACATGCAGTCCTGATCAAAATTTTACTCAATTAAAAGAATTTCTTTGATGCAACTCCATCTAACTCAAACATTTAAACTCCATCTAACTCAAACATTTATAGCATTGATTACTTACACAAATTGATTGTGAATTGATTTTCTTACACTATTTTATTTTTTAAACATAAATTAAGATCAAAGACATCTTTTTTACTTATGAGAACTAGAAAGTAATATAGGTCGTATTTGTTTTTTGTTACAATGTACGTTGTATTTAATTATTAGTTTTGTGACAGTCAAAGTTATTCTTTTATACTAGCAAATTAGGTTGTACATAAGACATAAGACATAGAGTTTCTTTGGAATTGCATTTTTCATTCAGCATTGTGTTTAAGTGTTAAAAAGTTGCTTTTTATTGTTTTTAAATCAAATTTTTTTCAATTGCAACTGTAATGTCAAACTAGTCCTTAGAAATTTAAAATCAAAATATATATTACTAAATTAAATTTTTTGTTTTATAATGGAGAATATCTTTTACTCGATTTGTTGGCAAACTATAGGTAGAAAGTTTAGGCAACTTACACGTGCTTTTTTCGGAAACTAAAAAAGCATAGGGAAATCTTAAAAAAGAATGGTTTATTGAAAATATTTATCCGTTGGTACCATAGCTAATAATATTTACTAGTAAATCAGTGGCTTTTATAAATTTATGATATCCTTATAAAATTTTATTCCCATCTTTAAATCAAACACATCCACTAACTTATTCCTCCGTTGTCCTTTACTATGGAAATCGGAGTTTTATTGCTCACCCAGGAAACAACATTTAACAACAAAAGAAACTGAATTTTTTCCCTTGAACAACAACCTCTCCCTATCTATCATTTAGTGGTTTGAGATCTTTGAAGGATTTGAAATTTTTGAGCTGGGGCTGGGTTGTGGTAGCAATGGTGTTAAATGGTTTTGTTTCTTTTAAAAGAGAACCGAGATTTTGGAAGGGATTGACTGGATCCAGCTATGGACATGATGGGAGAAGGATAAAGAAGAAAAATTAAAAGAAGTGGTCTCGGTAATTTGGAGGTGGCTAATTGTGGGCGCGATGGAAGAGGGGGGTAAGAGAAAAGAGCAAGTTGTTCGGACAATGGGAGGTGGCTAGATATAGATCTTAGTTTGGTTTCTTTAAATATTTAGGAAAACAAATGATTTTGATAAGATTAGTCTCATTAAAGATTAGAACGTGCAGAGATGAAGGGTTTTGGAAGATTTTGTTTCCACGAAGCCAGCCACAGACGGTAGTTAGTTAGTCGTTGGTGCAATGGCTTGGTGGTTGATGGCTGAATCTGATCTTTTCCAAGAAGGAAAAGAAAGAGAAAGAAAGTACATCTTTTTTTGAAGAAGGATTGTATTTACCTTTTTGCATTTAATAAGGATAAAAGGATAAATACAAAATTTCCTTATTACAAAATTTGCAAAAACATATCATTAATTATTCTTTGCCATGCTATTAAGGGATAAATATTTTCAGCAGGCCATCCTTTTTTGAAATTTTCCTAAAACACATATCTAGATGAGTTGCAATCTCCACAACTCAATTTCGCGAAAAATTACCATGAAATAATTATAACGTGGTTTAATTATAGGAATAAAATTCAGCCATGTTAACAGCCCTGAAAATATGTTCCTGTCTGCTTGGAAGTATAGTAATTTGCAATGTTTAAAAAGGAAACTTAAAAAAAAAAAATAGGTGGTCCACCATATATAAATATTTATCAAGAGGAGGGATCAACTTATTATTTCATGTGTAAAAACTTTAATTTTAGTTTTTAACATTTATATCCCTTGAAAAAACAAAGTTTCAACATTTATATATGCTTGTGTGTATGTGTGTGTATATATGTAGGAATAATAATTTGACAAACCGATCGTTAACAATCCACTTGAATATATCATGCAAATAAAGTTTTAGCTTGATTCGAGATAAAGAATTCAACTTTTAAAACAATATATTTTCAATATATATATATATATTTAACAATAAAAAAATGTTTTGTATTAAACACTATAGGGTGGGTATTTTAAATTATAGGGTAGGTATTTTAAATTAATTGAAATTTAACATAGACAATATATATACATATATATTTAACAATATATAGGGCAGGTATTTTAACAATACGTAGGGTAGGTATTTAAAAATATTTGACATATACAATATATATATATATTTAACAATATATAGGGTAGGCATTTAAAATATTTAACACATACAATATATAGGGTAGGTATTTTAAATTAACTAAAATTTGACATATACACGATTTACTTAAATAGAAAATCAAATTAAATAGTCAGATTAATCAAATATTAATAATACATAATAAAAATATGGGTGAATATAAAATTAAAAGTTTTATACATAATGTAATCAAGGGCGAAGAAAAGCCCACTTGACCCACTCAAAATCAAGGGCTAAAATAAAAATTAACTTATACTTTGTTACGCCTCGATCCAACGGCCCGGTCACATGACAATTGTCGCATTATTTTGAAGTATATGTTGACTGTCACGCTGTCATGCCCCGACACGACAGTCGAGCACGTAAAAATCGCCGCAACTCTTGAAATACATTCTATTAGGTTAGAATACACTCCAAGGGTCGCAAGGCTAAAACGGTCATTTTACACATTTTTTCCTCATACAGTTTTCATCCAATTCAATAGTTAAAACATTTAACTAACATGTAGACAAATCAAAATAGATCAAATATCAAACTGTCATGGCATAAAAATTCATGTAGACACAAAACATCAAAACTTCAAGGTATTTACGAAAATGCCATTGGGTTTATCGACATATTTTTGTGGAATTTATTTACGGACTTCTAGAACTCAGAAAAATATCATATCAGTTTCGAAAATTCTTAGACTCATTAAGGAAGATAACTGACTATTTAAAATGATATTTTTATACTCGATGGGCCCTACACGAATATTTTAAAAATAATACAAAAGAGTTGACTCTTTCACCTCTGGTCAAACTGGTGCAAGATGCCAATTACTTTCCCACCACAACGTACCCTAGTAGCGCGGTTGATATCTATAGCCTGAAAAATATTTTTAAGAAAACGAGGGATGAGTAACTAGGTTACTCAATGAGTGGATAATCGATAAAATATTTATAGAAGTATTGAAGTTCACAAAAACAAATTTAGATACTTTCATAATTCAAATATTCAAAGTAATATAAAAGAACCATTAGGAAAGGAGTTTTCAAGAAAATAGGCCCATGGGTCAAAGATAATGCCCGTCAATTCCTTTACCCAAGCTGTCGCCTTGGCCCGAGGTCAATACTGGGTGATTGAGTTCCATCCTGCCCGGCAGAGCCGCAGAATGAACTCACAAATGCCTTGTCGGTTTCTCTCCGTGCCTCCAATCCAAGGCTAAACCATAAGCACCCGCACCCCTCAAAAGGCGGTCCGCAGGCTACTTAGTTACTGCAGTAACAATAAATTCCCCTCGTGGGGCTGCCGCGAGTAGCAAGCTTATGACCCAGATGGCCTTTCCACAGTATTATTTCATCACACAAAATATTAACATCAACACTTTCCAAAAACAAAGGTTTTTTCTCAATCCATAAATTAAGAAATAATTTCGTCTTAACACAATAGGATTTTATAAAATCTCATAAACCATTCATCACTATTTTAATTTAAGAAATCCAAATAAACAGAAGCATTGAATCCAAAAATATTAAAATCAAGTATCAAAGCAAATTTTGAGTTAGTCATCCACTCACGGTGAGGTCCGAACTATGCTTGGTCGTCCTTGACCGGTTCCTTATCCCTTGACGATGTTCGAACTCCTAATTATTCATACCTTGATTAGGTTCCCATAACCTTATGAAATATTGAATTAGAACCTAAACTACATGCAATATTATGCAATGTGATGCAATTTCTTGGCAATCTAACACTTAATTAATCTTCCTCATTAATAACTCACTTCAATTTACTCCAAAGTAACCACATTTCACTTAAATTCACAAAATGGCCAAATGCCATTTCTTCTAGACAATTTCGGCACCCACCTCACATATTTGCCAATTCTTTCTTTAATACATCTAACAATCAAATTCTAATAATTTAATTCTCCACATTTACACCCAAATAATCCCAAGAATACTATCAAACTAATTAAATTCTTACAAAATTGAAATCTTGCATTTTTCTCCTAAGAATTTCGGTTTAACCATTCCATGTTACACCTTGTCCATTTAGCACTCTTCAAGATCAATTTTTAGCAAATTTAAACATCTCATATTATTCTAATTCAACTTATAAACTTTCTTGCCAACTAAATTTCATGAATCTAAAATCCATAATATAGCAATTCCTTTCTTTCCTTAATTTCATATACCTAACTCGCATTTCCACATTAATTCACTTCCAATTCAACTACCTTTCCATTAAATCAACCAACTAACCAAATACCATTCTTCCTTGATAAATTCGGCACCACATTACAAAATTGAAAGTTTCTTCTTCCATGTAATTTCATCACATTTTCTAGTGTAGTAAACTTTCATGAATCTCATATTCCAACCTCAAGCTTCCTTGAATCCAAATTTGGCCTAAATCTCAAATTCAAAAATTCTCCATAACATTTCTAATTTTCTAGATTCACAAGCCTACAAGCAAAATCAAATTAAACTGACTTGATATTCATGTTTAGCTTGCCAAAAACTATAATCTAAGATCAAAATTAGGCATGCTTACCTTTGGATTTTGGTTTTCCACCAAGAACCCTAATTCTTCAAATCCAAATTACTTCCAACCAAGTTCGAATTTTTCAAAATTGATAGAGGGCTATTGATGGGCTTGTTGAGAGCTTCAATTTGACTATAAACTTGTGGGGATTTTGATGGATTAAACTAGGAGAAATTAAGATAAGAAGAAATTTGGTGAAAATGGAAGAAAAATTGAGAAAATAAAAGACCAAGACATGGCCGGCCACCACCCTATTTATAGGCCATTGGCACATGACCAAATAAAATGTCATGGTAAAATGACCATTTTGCCCCCATGGACGATTTTGCCCCCAACAATTTTAAAAATTCCATTTATGTCCTCAATCAGTCCTGAACCTTATACACTGTCTCAATTTATTTTTCAAACCCTGTCGAGTCATTTTACGCATAACAGAATTTTTAAATTCCTTACTGTTTGTAAACTATACTAGTTCGAACTTTTACCACCTTTTCCACCAAATTTCCTAACTACCCATCTTCCACTATAATATTTTTCCATACTCTAGATTATGAAGTGCTTGATACTATCTACTAAGATGAAATTCATGGAGTAGGCAACTGAAAAATTACGGAGCAGGTATTACACACGCACCACGATGTAACGCAAGGCACATATTGGAGATTATCACTGCAAAACAAATTCAAGCTAAAACTTAATTAGTAAGAATAATAATGATGATGATAATAATAATAATAGCAAATCATTTAATAAAATAAAACAAATTGAAAATCAATTTAGGTACCAATGAATATAACTAAAGAATAACCTACGCAGTGGAATGAAAATAACTCCTAAACCACTGACATCCTAGCGATCATCGCACATGAAAATTGCACCCAACAAAGTTGGCTACAGATGAGTGACAAAGGTTCAATGAATGTCCCCTAGAGTTATGGAAATAGGTACAATTCCAAATAAGTTATAAAACATAATTATATTTTTAGTTAATAAATCATATTCCCAAAATCATGTTATATATGTATATATATTATATAATAATATTCTTGAAATGGGCTGGCAGGATACGCTTTATCACACTCGGATCATTGTGGGCTATCTCGTTATGTCTCACACACACACACAGATACATACGTTTATATACATACATATAAATATATATATATATATTTATACATATGTATATATTTGTATGTATATATAGAAAACATCTAATGATGTCGTCGCTGTGGGTGGACACAGCTACTTACTACCTTGGCGTGCTACACTCCACACCTCTCCAACCAAGGTCCAATATGGTTGTCGTGCCCCTCTGCTAGGTGGTCCACAGCTACTACGGGCTAGTATGCTCCCATTTGGTTTCACACACTCTCGAAGAGCACTGAGTAACATCCTCAAAGGGACCATCCCAAAAGGGCCACTTGTGTCATGCCCCAAATCCATCAACTTGATCATGTGACAATCTTCGTACTACCTCGAAGTACGTGTCCACCGTTACGCACCGCAAAGCATAGATTAGATATCATTGCTATAAACAATTTAAAACTAAAACTCAATTGTAAACAATATTAATAATAGAAAATAATCATTTAATAAAGTAATTTAATTAAAATCGAGTACCAGTGGATTAACTTTAAGGGTACCTAAGCAGCGAAAATAGAAGAATTCCTATAGCCATTGACATATCTAACAATCCTTGCATGGGAAAACTGCATCTAGCAAAGTTGGCTTTAGGTGAGTGACAGAGATTCAATGGATGTCTAAAAGGATTATGGAATCTGGTATGATCGAAAAATAGTTATAAAACACATTTAATTTGTTTTAAAATGTTTTCCCAAACCTTACTTAATTTATTAAAATATCGTCACAAATGGCAGGCCGCAAAACATCTCCGATGTGTGTTGCTATCACATGTGGATTGTCGAAGGCTATTCATCGTAATATTAAACATGATATATATATATATGTGAATGTATGTATATCCACACCCATACATGTATATACATGTATATACCTATTAACTAAGTCTATTCCCTTGACAATGCCATTCGTTATGGGTGGACATAGCCATGCATTATGACCTTGACAAGCGCTCTCTGTGCTTTTTGTCTAAGGTTTTATTTCAATATCTCAATCTCACTCCCGTTCCCCTCTACTTAGACTGTCCATGAAAGTTAGTGACATGACCCCACTCTCTACCTTAATATGCTCATTCTAACTAAACCCAAGAGCATTGAGATTTTCATCTCTATCTCTCAACGCCCCTCGTCAGGTAGTCACGGTCATCATCATCATCATCATCATATATATATATATATATATAACATCTTATAAAATCATCCCACCCACCAAATTAGTGCATCACAAAACAAAATGTGTGCAAAGGATTACCCAAATCCCAAAACATTTATAAAACATTTTAAGAACATTTAAATTTATAACATTTAAAATAGTCTAATATCTAAACAATGAAATCTATGTCATTCACAATACTAGGAGATTCGCATTGTCACTCCCCAACCCAAAGGCTCGGTCACGTGACAATCACTATACCACCTCGAGATGCATGTCATGGAAGGCAGGCTTTTCAAAATGGCACAAGGCATAAAGGAAGATGTAAACAGAGCAATATGATGAAATATCAAATATCAGATATAAGATGTAAGATATAAGATATAAGATATAAGATATAGAATATTAAAGCGAGAAACATAATAAGTATAAGTATTTAAATATAGCACATTTTACATTGGAAGTGTGCAGCAGATTACTAGATAGTATATTCAATACTATTTCGAATGCCAGAGAGCCATAAGGTATACGGGTGGAACCTACATAATGTGGTCAACTAGTGAACACCGAAATCACTATCCACTGGGACGATGGGCATCATATGTTGAATGCCCTATAAAAGTGAGAGGAGTGTGTTGAGTACGATAAATGTACGCAGTGAAGGACTTGGTCATAATGACCGATCACCTCAGGCTGGAGATATGAATAAATCCAAATATTTATATTTAATAAAACAATATAGTAAATAAAATAAATGTAATACTAAAACTAAATTGAAATAAAATATCTTATAAGTGGGCTAGCATCTGAAAATATTCAATGGCACACCCATGCACCTAGGTGACCATTCGACCTTCAAAGACTCTACTCGTATCTCGTAAAAATCATAAGTCATCCTTAAACCCGTTCCTTTCACGCTACCATCACTGTGGGTGGACCTAACTACATCTAGCCTTGGCGAGTTTCCCTCATTGCCTTTCAGTCCTAGGATTTCCCTGATCACCGTGCCCTTTAGAAAGTGATCCACAGCTACTTGGTTAGATGCATGCTCCACTTGGTCCATTAACTCTCATCGGAGCACCGAGTCCGATAATCAATCTCTTATCTCACATAATCAACATCAATAATAATTTATAAATTCAATTTTATAAAATTGCTTAAATCCAGCCCCTTAAATCAATTGTATAAATCTCGTGTGTGGAGGTGGACTATCTCGTGTGTGGAGGTGGACTATCCATATCCCAAAACTTTTTTAAAATGTTTATAAAATAATTAATTAAACTCAATTTAGAAAGTGGTTGACCTTTGGTGGTTAGCCATTATAAGCAAGCCACTCACTAGTTAGGGAGGTTTGTATACTCCCAAATTAATCCCTCGAATGCCCAAGCTTAGACCCTCTATTCTCCGCGTATGATCTCGAACATAGATAATTAACGGGAAATCCAATTCAATTAATTTAGGCATTCGAATACCAATTAAATGTCCAAACACACTCTAATTAGGGTTTTTAGGGCTTCGAAATTAAATTGGAAAGTCCGGAAGACAAATTCTGTTAATTAAGTTTAAAGGGTGTAAATTACCATTTTACCCCTATTACAGTGTTAGTTCAGAGTGGGATTGAAGTGCATCTGGTATAGGACTAACGAAAGGTGGATTTCCCCTAAATAGGTTAAGTCTGGCTCCAAACTGTAGTTGGCCATATCTAGCACCAAACCTGCCTCTGATTGGGTCTAAGGCATCATTCTCTTGCTTCCTTAACTTGTTTCAACTTTAAATCAACTCCAATCAACAAACCACTCAATACACACATACTTTAACATTTAAACTACGAGATTATAGCTTCAAGGACTAAAATCTATGGTTGAGATTTCATAAAATTGGGATTGTAGTTTGGATTGGGAATGGGTTTGAAGCAAAATAAATTTTGATCTTCAACCTATGATTTCTCCTATTCCACACCAAAATGAATTAAGGAAATTATAAACAAAATTCTTGAAGAGTGTAGATTAACATACCTAAAAATCAACCCAATCCAATGGTTAGATTGAAAGTTATAGCTTGAAGAACAAAATGTCACTAAGTTGCCTCTTTTGAAGATTTTGAAGATCTTTGGTGTTTTAATGTTGTTGATCTTTAAAGAAGCTAAAGGAGATGTTTAAAGTGTTTATTGAAGTGTTTGGAAGTGGTGGAAGTGGTGGAGAAGAGAGGAGAAGCTCAGAGGAAAGGACAAGGAAGAGAAAAAAAGAAATAAAGGTTAGGTAATTGACCCTTCCTTAAAATAGATGAGTTTAGCGCTAGACATAATCGGGTTCCACATTAGACCCGACTTTCTTTCCCTTAATGTAAGCCAATTTCGATCTTTGGCCTCGGTTTTCGATCCCCATTACACCTAAGTGACTTCGGACACTAATTAGGGTTTTTAATAATGTAATTTGAGCTAAAAAATTTTCAAAGGATCATTCACATACTTTAATTCACCATACAACTTAGAAAATTTAAACAAATAAAGAACTTGACATATGCAAACTAGGTCTAGGCGTGTCACGCATACTCCCAAGAACTCCATGATGATTGATCTCCAGAGCGTTTTCCCATTTGATTGTTCAAAAACCCTAATTTAACAAAAAACGCATTACAATTCTAATTTTAATTCTCCTAAATGATTTTGAGAATCTATTGAAGTGATTTAGGGGTTAGGAATGGGTTCAAAAAGGTTTCAGGTCAAAAACGGACTTTTTATGCAAAATTATGAAAATGCCCCATATGACCAGGGTGGGTCCCGCTCTAAACTTGGTTAAAGAGGCTATTTTGGCCTTGAATCTTGACTCCCACGTGGGTCTTGGCCACTCTCGCATAGGAGACTAGTCCATAAACCCGAAAATGGGTTTCTTCGCCTCTTTCTGACCTAGTTTCTCTTTCGTTTCTCCATGGATGAACCTACAAATCGAGAGATGCACTCTAAAAAAATCCACAAGGAGATTACCAAGACAAAAACTATAATCATCCGGCTTAAATTACACAAAATTCTAACCTATGCTCATTTAACCCTCCAAAACTAACACCTAATTTTGAAAGCATATAACTTTTGATCTAGTGTATGGATTGATGTAAGGTTAAAGGTGTTTAAATTTGAGGAGTCTAACAACATACTAAAATCTCACTTTAATCTATCAGTTGGTTTGTGAGGTCTTGCCAAAATTCCAAAGGGCTTCTAATGGCTCTTCAAAGCACCCTTTTGAAATTGTATTATCTTATCCTTGAATCCTTGCTTATGGAAGCTTGAGATTTGTTTAAAAATGTTTAAGGGAGTGTTTAAAAGGTGTTGATGTGATGGTTTAGGCAGAAGAGGAAGGAGGAGGAAGGAAGAAGAAAAAAAGAGAAGAGAGGATAAAATAAAGGGGAGAGGGTCGGCTTCCCCCATTATAGACATAAGTTTGGCACCAACTTATTTGGGTCCCATGCTAGACTTCCCTCTTTTCTTCTATTCCTTTTCGAGCCTTTTTTACCACTCGATTCTCTGATCTTCTATGCCATTGGGCCCCATAATTGACTAGAAAGAAGTCCAACTAGGTTTGTTTCTTCAAGGAATTCTCACCTATAAGTTCCATGCATGCATGTATGTAATTAGGGTTTAAGTTCTCAATTTGCCTTACCAATCCATGTAATATCAATTACCTAATCTTCCAACTCCGTCTTTTCATATCTTCAATATCTTCTCTTTTTCATACACACCCAGACCAACACGTTTCCTATACTAATTCACCATCTCTTACTATTATGATTAGTATGAAAAAGTTTAAAAAAGGTCTAGGTATGTTAACTTTATCCTTTTTCTAAGAATTTCATCCTCAAAATTCCCAATGTCGTCGTGGGAGGGTTGTTTTCTACTTCCAAATCTTCCTTTTATCTCTAACCTGAGTTAGTACAACTCTTCACTATTAATCATTCTAACTATACTTCCAACCTTTTAAATCACCTACTTTCAAGTACAATTTTCTCTTTGCTACTCTTGTTAAGTTTGAACTTTAGTTTCTTCTTATTAGAGCTTATCCTTTAACGACCTGTGGATTAGGGCATACTTCACTTCATTCTGTTTTTGTTTTTCCAAAATAAGGAAAGATACCCCAACTTCATTCATTCTTGAGGCTTCTTTGCTCTCAATACCTAATGGTCAGAAAAGTAGTGAGTGGTCCACTATTCGTCGACTATGTAGGTATAGGTGCCCAATTTCTCCACTTCCCATCAATTTATTTCCTCATATCCTTCATTGATCTATTTTATAAGAACTTCCCATGTCTCTTATTTAGTGGTCAATGCTCATTTCTCATATTAAGACTACTTCTAAATCCATGGCTATCCTTAATACTTCCCCTGTCTTTAAAAAACCTCTTGTATTCATTCTTGAGCCAACGATATCGGGCAAGACTTCGAATCTAATCCTTTTGCTTTTAAGGTAAAAATGTGCGACGATTAAACTTGAGTTCCTCGTTGGCTACCCACTACATCTATTGGCTCTTTTCCTTTTACCTTGGTATTTGCTCTAACCACATGACATATAAGTCGAGCTCTAGTACACCTGGCCCACTTTCAACCCAACTTGATCAGAAAAATTCAAAGATCTCACTTTATGGAACTCATTCACTGATTCATTCTCTGACCAACTATCTCAATCTTAATCATGTCCCTTGGCGAATTTGATCATCTTTCTCTCTTATCCTTTCTCAAATAAAGAACTCTGGGAGGCTTCATGCTCTCCCTATTCTATACTCTAAGTCGATCCAAGAAAGTAATTGTTTCATAGATCCTCAAGATCTTGATCTCCAATCCTCTCTCTATGGGATATCTCACATGGCTCCTAACTCTAGTGTGTATAAGCCTCGACTATATGTCCACTTCATACCACATCATCTCTCTCTGACTAATTTGTCGTATTTTCCTAAAATATCATCCATAAAGGGCGCCACGTGTTCCACTTTCATCTATTCATCCTTACTCCATAATTTTTCCTTTATCTTTTATCTTATTCTTTATCTCTTGATTTCTTTCCTTTCTTATCTTTTCTTCTCATCATTTTTTAACTTTTCTTCCATGCCTACATCCCAGTCAGGTCATTAGAATTTCCTTTCACTCATTGCCTACCAATAACTTCTCTTTCTTTCCTACTCTTAGTCTATTCAAATTTTATTCTTCTCTTCACTTTCTCTTTCAAGGTGGTTATGCCTTATTCCATTCCTTTACTGCCATCCTTCTCCTTGCAAATGGCACCTTCTAATGTCTACACTTATATCCACTGTGCAACTCCATTGTTTACTACATTTCCATCATAGAAGCCTATAACTTACCCAGTACTTCTTGTACATTGTACCTTTCCTTTTAACTCCGTAATCTTTACCTTCTCTTTTTGTCTTAGTTCCTGTATTTCACACCTCTTACTTACGAGTATCTTTTTCCACTTGACTTTCAACCTTATTTACCACACTCCTTATCACTTCATTTCTTCTTTTTATCCCTTAGTTGTCGAATTCCTTCCTTACTTGCCTCTTTATCTTCCTTTTATCTTTTCCAGTTCCAACTATCATCCTTGTTCACCTTTCATTGCCATTTCTCTTCGGTTTTAGTGGCTCAATTCGCTTTTTCGTACTTCGACACATCCCTCACTTCGCTTTACCTTTAATATCGGCACTTATCCTTTATGTGTATTTGAAGGGTGGATGAGTAATGAGGAGTCCACTATTCATCACCCTACTCAGGCACCAACGTCTCCATCATTCCACTCTTCAGATGTTTTCACCTCCGTCTCCTCTCATATTTTTCTTTTTATCCAACTTATCATCTCTTCTTATCTTTTAATTGTTAGGCCATTCCATTCCTTCACCTAATTTACACCTTTAACTCCTATTTTCTTTGTGCCTTTAGCCTCCAATTGTCCATACCTATTCCTTTCTCCTATTTTTGTGTGCTATGATGCAACGCATTGGCTCCACTCAACACTAGATTTATTTAATTAGTTTTCCTTAGTTCTAGGGTCTTTTACATAATCTTCCTTAAATTTATTCCTTTGTTGTTTATCATGGCTAAACCCTAAACCTTAAATTTATAAATTCTATCCATTAAGTTTTCTTGTTTGTATTAGGTTTCATCTTTTATTTTGTCATGCCTCGACCCGCGGGCCCGGCCACATGACAACTGCTATACCACCTCGAGATGCATGCCTCGTCAGGCGGGCAATCCAAGATGGCACAAGGCAGAAAATAAGGGGTATACGAGCAATATATGAAAGCAAATAAGAAATAATCTACAAAATATTATTTAAAACATTTATAAAGTGTAAGTGGCACGTTTTACAGGGCAAACATGCAGCGGAAAAGATAATATATAATAACATGCAATACTATTTCGAGCCAAGATTCACAAGGAAAAAGGGTGGCACCTACAAAATTATGTCCTCAGTGGTATACTGGGATCACTGACCACCTAGACGCTTGTCGTCCGTAGCCTGATGACCTGACAACAAAAGTGAATGGTGTGAGTACAATTATATATGTACCCAGTAAGGGACTCAGTTATAATGACCGATTACCTCAGGCTGGGGATATGAAATAATCCAAAATTCATTTCTTAAATCATTTAGTAAAATCATATGAGATCCCATACTAAAACAAATATCACATATAATATTCATAAATGGGCTGGCTTCTGAAATCGTCCCAAAGGTACACCCATGCACTTGGGTGCCCTACTGTATCGTCAAGGGCTATCTCATAATTCAAATCCTTTACCTTTACTCATTGGCCCGTTCCTCTGACGTTAGCATTACTGTGGTGGAACACAGCAACTGAAGCCCTGGTGATTTTTCCTACGCACCTCTCCCAGGGTCTCTTCTCACCGTGCCTCTCGATAGACGGTCCACGGCTGAGTCTCATGTATGGTCTCAAACTCGGTCCACGCTCCTGCGTAATTAGAGCACCGAGGAACCCACTCAATAACTCATCTCCTAGGGGCATCGTACCCCTAATAATCATAATAATAACAATTTATAAAGTCTTTTGAAATTCCCACCCTTTAAATCCTTTATAACACTTATGTGTGAGGGTGGACAATTCATACCCCAAAACGTTATAAACATTTAATAAAGCAATTAGAAAATAGTTGACCTTCAATGGTCAACCACTATAATCCAAGCCACTCACAAGTAGGGAGAGTTGTATACTCCCAATTTACCCCTCGAATACCTTAGCTCAAATGCTACCAGTCCAAATCTCGTACAATCACGTACCTAGATAATCAAATTAAAAATCTAATTTGATTAATAAAGGCATTCGACTAACAATTAAATCACATAACAAAACCTAATTAAGGTCTCCAAAGTCTAGGAACTAAATTGGACAAGTTCGGAAGGTAATTAGGGTTAAATGGGGTCTAGGGCTACAAAATTATCAAAATACCCCTAGGCTATAGTACCCTAACATTGCTGGTGGCTCACTCCCTGGTAGGAGTGAGCCAATTTGGGAGGAAGTCCCAAAATTTGTTGACTCCCCCGCGGGACTCAATGAGTCCTGCGCTAGAGTGGCCTCCAGTACGGCCTTGCATAAAATCAAGCTCAGTTTGAGCTTGATTCTACATCAAATTGGACAAGAATTGAAACACAGCTAGTTTAACACCTAAACTAAGGAATCACAGCTTCAAAAACGGAATTGAACGACTGAGCATGCTCGAATTTCAAATCAAAACACTAAGGGTCTAAGTGTTCTTGAGCAAAGTAGAAATTTTAACTTCAATTCGTGATTTCTCTCAGCTCAGGCAACGAAATCATGCGTATAAACTATCAAATTAAAGCTTGATGAGTCTAGAACAACATATCAAAATCTTTGCCAATTCCTATGGTTAGATTAGAAGATATGAGCTAATGAAAAAATTGTCGTCAAAATGATAGTTTTTAGAGATTTGATGATTTCTTGGAAAATTTGGTGTTTTGATCTCTAGAGAGCAAGAGGAGCTGGTGATGACGATTAATCAAGTGTTTGAAGAGGAAATGAAAGGTTGAATTGAAGGAATTTGAAGAGAGAGTTGGGAGAATTCGATAGAGAAGAAGAAGAAGAAGAAGAAGAAGAAGAAGAAGAAGAAGAAGAAGAAGAAGAAGAAGAAGAAGAAGAAGAAGAAGAAAGAAAAATGGTTGGGTCTGGCGCGGGACTCGACCAGGTCCTGCATCGAAGTCAACACTTTTGATGTTGACTTTAGTCAACAAGGCTCCAACTCCTCGATTCTCATGTCCAAGTGGGCCCCACAACTCAAGACTTCAATATTAGTGACACGCCCGGACCTAGTCCGAACGTGTCAAGTTGTGTATTTATGTATTGTTGTCTAGTCAATATACCAAATTTGACTTCCCATGGATGTTTTAAACTTCATCTAGCTCAATTTCAAGCTTAAAAACCCTAAAATTGAAGTTCCGAGATGTGGGCCCCACTTGAAATCGAGATTCGAAGAAATTGGGCTGAGTTGACCGGAGTCAACTCAGAAATTGTTGACTCTGGCGCCGGACATGGTCGGGTCCGGCGCCGGACCCGTTAATTTTATCCGAGACCCCCATTTTCACATTTCCTCTTCTTCTTCAATTCTCCGAGCTCTCTCTTCCAAATTCTTCTGAATCAAACTCTTAATCCCTCTTCAAACACTTCATCAATCATCATTATCAACTTCTTTTGCCTTCTTGAAGATCAAAACACCAAGATTTCTAAGAAAATCACCAAATCTTGAAATCTGGAATTTTGGCGACAGTTTGTTCATCAGCTCATATCTTTTGAGTCAACCGTGCGTTGTGGCTGGGAATTTGGTATGTTGTTCTAGACTCATCAAGCTTTAATTTGATAGTTTACATGCTTGATTTCATGGTTTGTGCTAAGAGAATTCGTTGATTGAAATTAAGATTTCTGTTTTGCCAGAAATAAGTCAACTTTTAATGTTTTGATTCAAAATTCGAGCATGTTTTATGGATTGATTCCATTCTTGAAGCTGTGAATCCATAGATCATGTGTTTAACTTGCTGTGTTTCAATTTTGGTGTGGATTGGTGATGAATCAAACTCGAACCGAGCTCAATTTGACGCATGGCCGATCACGGCCCTTTTCTGAAATCAGGTCCGGCGCCGGACCTGGTGTGTCTTGCGCCGGAGCTGCTTAATTTGGGAGATTTCTCCCATTTTGGCTCACTCCCACGACAGCTGATAGGGCACTATAGCATAAGGGAAATTTTGGTAATTTTGCGACCCTAGACCCCATTTGACCCCTAATTGACTCCAATTAGCTTCAATTGATTTTCGGACTTACCCAATTTTATTCCGAGACCTTTAATTGGTTTTGTTTTATGATTTAATTGTTGGTTGAATGCCTTTATTAATCAAATTAGATTTTAATTTGATTATTTAGGTACTTGATTGTACGAGTTTCAGACCGGTAGCAATTTGAGCTAAGGCATTCGTGGGTAATCGGAGAGTATACAACTCTCCTCTCTAGTGAGTGGCTTGGATTATATTGGTTGACCATTGAGGGTTAATCATTTTCAAATTTCTTTATAAATGCTTTATTAAATTGTTTATATATGTTTTGGGGTATGAATTGTCCACCCTCACACACCATGTTTATAAATGATTTAAAGGGTGGGAATATCAAATAATTTATAAATTTATATTATTGATTATTGTTGGGGAACGATACCCCTGAGAGATGAGAGATTGAGCAGGATTCCTCGGGGCTCTAATATGCGGGAGCGTGGACCGAGTTTGAGAGCATGCGTGATACTCAGCCGTGGACCGCCTATCGAGGGGCACGGTGAGTCGAGCCTGGTTGTGAGAGGCGCGTAGGGAAACTCGCCAGGACTCCAGAGTGCTGTGTTCCACCACAACAAGGCAAACGTCAAGGGAATGGGCCAGAGAGTAAAGTAAAAATGTTTTAAAAGTATAAAGTAACCCTTGACGGTCCAGAGGATACCCCAGCGCACGGGTATACCTTATTGGGACAATTTCAGATGCCAGCCCATTTGGATATATTATTATTGATTTAATATTTGATTTGGTTTGGGATTTACTATATTTCAGTAAAAGGTTTATTAAATTTATATTTGGATTATTTCATATCCCCAGCCTGAGGTGATCGGTCTTTATAACCGAGTCTCTCACTGGGTACAAGTATATTGTACTCACCCCATTCACTTTTGTTGTCAGATCATCAGATTTTGGACGGCAGACGTCCTGGTGGCCAGTGATCCCAGTACGGCACTATGGAAACGATTACGTAGGTGCCACCCCTTTTGCTTTGTGTATCTTGGCTCGGAATATTATTACATCTTACATATACATTTGTGTATTTATAAATAATATTTTTCGCTGCACGGGAGCACCGTAAGATGTGTCATTTTGTTTTAAATATTTTGAACTGTATTATCTATGATATTTCATATGTTTTCATATATTGCTCGAATATCTTTTATTTTTAAGCCTTGTGCCATCTTGGTTGCCCGCCTGACGAGGCACACATCTCGAAGTGGTACGGCGGTTGTCACGTGGCCAAGCCTGCGGGTCGGGGCGTGATAATTAGGGTTTTTAAGCTCGGAATTGAGTTAAAGGAAGTTCAAAACATCTATGGGAAGTCCAATTTAGTTTCTTGGCCACACAACTACACGTAAATATAAAACTTGACACGTGCGGACTAGGTCCGGGCGTGTCATATTTAGTATAATTAGTTATCCTAATATTACTAGCCCGTGTTTTATTATGGAATTGGGATTATTTTCAAGTTAAAATTTTTTAGAGGATTTTAGGATTCTAAAATTTATTATGTTTTCTTTTCATTTTGTACTTTTAGCTAGCCTAGAAGTTCGGTTTATCTTCTAAAACTATCTGTGTCCTCTTCTTAAATTTCTTTACTCTTGTTTAGTCTGGCATCCTGGTTTATCTTATGTTTTGAGTTTCTTATTATTTTTACCTTTTGCGCTATATCATGGTACCTTAGTTTATCCTATGCTTGCTTCCAATTTCTTTCGCCTTACTCCCATCCTTGTTTCCTCTATCTTCTCCATCATTTTTTCACTTTTCGCTTGCTTGCTTAACATTCAACCTATAAGGGCTCCATCTTTATTACTTGTGTCTCTTTTCCTATCCTTCACTTTACTCTTGACCATTCCCTCAGTAATCATTCCTTTGTGGACACTTTCTACAACACCTAGCTTGCATTTGCTATATCCTTCTGTCCTTCTGCTTTATTTGTCTAACCTATTTCTTACATCTCTTAACGTTCTTTATTGTTAACTCCTACTTATGTCATCCCTTCTTATCGTTTCATTTTATTACCACCTAGTCCTTGAAGGAAATGACGATTCGTTGCTCATTTAGTCACATGTTGGGGTGCCAACTTAAGTCCTTCCATCGGACACGGTCTCTTAGGGTAGGGAATAAGGTTAAAGGCTTAATGTGCCTTGAAAAACAATTCATGGCATGAACTCCCAAAACTTGTACATTAGGGAGTACTAGGAATGGGATCGATTGTATTGATTGGGTAAGGACACCAAATCGATTTACTGATCCATGAAGATCGAAAGATTTGAAGGATAGGGGTTTCTCATAGATTTCTTACTATTATCTCCTCTTGTGCTTGAACTTCTTCTTCTTGACAAGTTCCTCAAGTTCCATGCCAAGTTATTCAAATTCTTCTCTTTTCATCTCGCTAAGTTTGTTCTCCCTCAATGTGCTCTTCATGCATACAATCGATGACGTACTTACTTGAGGCTTTCCAGGATTTCGAACGAATCAATGTTCGAAACTAACAAGAAGGAAGTCAGATATTAATAGGAATTTACAAGATAACATAATGTGTCTCATATCTCGAAAGTGGCATTTCTAGTCTAACTTAGTTTGTAAAGAGGGATATCGGTAGTTTATTGGGCTAAGGGTTGAAATTTTCTTCGAAAGGCTTCACCGCTAAACGAATTTCTAAAGAATTCGTGTTCTCGAGAAAGACCATACTCAAATGTCCTATATGGTGTCGTTTAGTAATAAGAAAGCATTCTAAGGCTTGAGTACCAGATGTTCATTTGGTGCACCATCCCATAGTCAACTGAACTTAAGGTTTTCAACCTAAGTTATCCACTGGTTTTAAAACACTTTAAAATCTTTTGAAATCGTTTGAAAACACTTTTAAAACATTTTGAAAACGTTTAAAATAATTTATAAGCTTTGATACAAATAAAATTGTCACGCCCCGAACCCAATGGAATTCTCGATCCCCATGATTTTATGGACTTTGATACGTGTGTTAATTGTATTAAGGGGAAACAAACAAACGTGAAGTCAGATTTTGTAACTATTTTAAATGTATGTAAGATATAAGAGATAGATATATAGACACACACACATAGACATAAGAGTCCAATGCCACTTTAATTAACAATAGCCTTAGGCCATACTATACTTATAAGGTCATCTTGCATCAAGCAATGTGAATCATATTTAATATTATATATTTAACAGGCTCGAGAGGTTTCTTCTTGTTTGAAGTCTGATATGGTTTTTAGATTAGTTGGGTTCTAATGTGATTATTATTGATTACGGACCGATATATATATACACACACACACACACACTAGAATTTGCCTCGGGCTTCACCATGGGGTCAATTTTTTTAATTAAAAAACTTTTAAGGCAAATTTAAAAATTTATAAGTTTTTATATTTTACGTTAAACCCTAAACTCTAAAATCCTAAACAATAAATCTTAAAATCTAAAATGATAAAAAAGTTTAATTAAAGAAATTTATAATTTAATTTCATGTAAAAAAATAAACTATAAAAATATTATCAATTAAAAATAAATAAAATTATATATATCCAATAGATATAATTTAAAATATTGATTAAAAATAGATAAAAATATATATTTTTAAACAAAATAAACAAAATATAAAAATTAAACAAAAACTAAAAAAAGAAAAAGAAAAGAAAAGAAATAAAAACTTAAAAATCTTAAAAATAATGAAAAGAAAAGAATGTAAAAATGTAAAAAAAAAAAAAAGAAGAGAAGAAGAAATCACATCAAGGGGTGACTTAGCACCCTCAGTGTTGCCTATTAAACCTTTACTTTTTATTGTAGTTCTATAGATCTATAGATTTTATAGATTTATAGATATATATATATATATATATTGTTTTCTTAGCTCATTAAAACTCTTTTATGTTATTTCTCTCTTTTATATATATATATATATATTTATATATATATATATATTACTGTTTTCAATGTATGCATATGCCACTGCAAGTTGCCAATTTGCCAATTTAACTAAACTCAATTCATGAAATTAAATTATTTCAACACTTAACTAGACTAAACACATTTAATGATCGATGGCATCCAAATTTAACTAAATCCAATTCAACACTCATTTAACAATTTAATTTTTATTTTCAATCAAATTAATCAAATAGCTAATCACAAATTCATCAGATAATATGCACAATACCACCTAAATAATAACAAACAAATAAGAAATTTAACACAATGTTAAAAATAATACACATAATTTAACAACAAAAACCAAAATTACACAAAAAAATATCACAAAACACATTTTACAAATATAAATATAAATGTTCGAATTGAGAATAAACCGTCATTTGCTTTAGGCTGGAGTTTGCTGGAATTTGGACGGAAATTGAATGAGTTTGGGTTTATGGGTGATTTGGTGGAGAAAAAGAAGGGAGAATGAAGGGAAGAAGGGAAAATATGTAAGCCCGCTGGAAAAGGAAACCGAAAATAGGCCAGAAATGGGCTTGGCAGCGTCGGATGGGGGCTACCGAAACTTGCAGCTGCGTGGACGGAAGGGAGAGGGAGAAGAAAGAAGAAGAAGAAAAAAGAGAAAATGGGGGCGAGGGACGACAACCTAAATATATAAAGGGATAGGGATGGCAATGGGGACGGACAACTTCCGTCCCTATAATTAATGAATTAGGACAGTTTTAAGGATGGAAACCTTAAATTTCATCCTTAATTCCATCAAAAAATGGTAAGCAGGAAAATGAAAAGTCTGTGAAAAGGCTTTAATATTGCAATGGAATTAGGGATGGAATTTGCAATTTCCATCCCTAGAACTGTCCCTAAAGTAATAAGTGCGAAAATAAAGTGGGAATTTTTGGCGTTTATTAAGGACAGATTTTAAGACGAAAACAATTTTCCGTCCCTATTTCCGTCACTAAAGCAGTAAGTAAGAAAAAGAAATTCTGGATGAGATTTTATTTAGGAACAAAAATAGGGATGGAAACCTATTTTTCGTCTTAAATTCTGTCCCTATTGGGTATTCGATGAGAAGAAGCAATTTTGCCTTTTGTAGGGACGGATTTTGTGATGGAAAGCAGAACTTCTGTTTTAAAATTCGTCCCTATATTATTTGTACCAATTATTTTGTATATTAATGTAATAAATGTTTCATAAACCAATTATAATCGTTGTTATACATTAATATATGTAATTATTATGTTAAACAAACAAATTACGATTTGCTTATCCACAAATGTTTAAATTTTACATTAACAACAAATTGAATTAGTTAAATAGTATAGTTAGTTTATCAACGTATTCAATTATCATATTAAATTTCATTGAACAAGTAATTGTATGTGTCGGATTATAAATCCAACCGTTGGATTTTTCAATTATGGTATAAAATCATGTTTAAAGTTGTTGAAAACCAGATCAGATTTCGATAGAGCCAGTTTTCATAGGGTTTTCAACTACGAGCAAATATGTGACTTATGGACAGAATTAGGGGCGAATTTACCATTTATGATGGTATTTGATTCGGAAATATAAGTTAGGAACAGTTTATCATTGAACGTAGGGTTTAGGGGAAGCTTAGGGATAGAATTTGGAACCGGAACGGAAATAGGGACGGATTTTAAGATGGTTTTAGGGACAACCTGACAGGTGCTTAAACCCTAAAATGAGAAATTGGAATGGAATCAGGGACGGTTTGTTAGTTTTCCATGCCCAAATCCATCCCCAGTAGGCCATGAAGGTAACATTTTGATATGAAGTTAACACATTGAAGTAACTAAATCAATTTGAAGTATAACATTGGGACGAAAGTAGGTACAGTTTTAGTTTTTCGTGTTTAAATCTGTCCCTAAAAAGCCGTGAATTTATCACGTTCACATGAAGTTAACCCTTTGTAGCAACTAAGTCAATTTGAAGTGCAAAATAGGGACGAAATTAGGCACGGTTTAAGGGTTATCCGTACTAAAATCCGTCCCTGAGAAGCCATAAATTGACCACTTCTACATGAAGTTAACACTTTGTAGCAACTAAGTCAATTTGAAGTGTATAATAGGGACAAAATTAGGCACGGTTTAAGGGTTTTTCGTGCTAAAATCTGTCCCTAAGATGCCATAAATTTACCACTTCTACATGAAGTTAACACTTTGTAGCAACTAAGTCAATTTAAAGTGTAAAATGGGGAGAAAATTGGGCACGATTTAAGGGATTTTCGTGCTAAAATCCATCCCTAAGAAGCCATAAATTGACCACTTCTACATTAAGTTAACACTTTGTAGCAAATGAAATTAATATAAAGTATTATGTAGGGACGGAATTGAGCACGGTTTTCCTGTTTTTCATGCCTAAAATCCGTCCCTAATAAGCATGAATACAACACTTTCTAATAAACCTAAACTCAGTCTATGCTCAGAACCACGAATTAGGAGAACATAAACTAAGAATTCAATACTATATGTGACTTACTAACTTGCAGCAAATTTAAAATGTTGACGAAAACATTCGTACATGTATTGTCACATTAAACAAACGTTCATTTCAAGCTAGAATTCATTTGGATTATAACCACCATCATCATCAGTATCCTTAGGACAACTGCTTGATTCAGCTGAATCGAACTCATCTTCTTAGTTGTCAACTTCTTTGATTGGTTAAAGCTCCTCTAAGTCAATAGTCAAGTTGATGCCAGCCATGTCAAACAGTTGTACTTCATTTGTATTAGTGGTAACGGCAAGGGTGTGAACAATTTCTTCAGTCTAGTAGGATGTATCATCATCCCCATCTTCATTGACAAACTCGACAATTCTCCTCGATTCTGTTTTGCAGACAACCAACTAGTTATTTTTATCCCTTATGGCACCTGAATAGTCACAGAAGTACACTTGAATGGCTTGTTGTGCTAACACGAATGGATCATATCTTTGGTACATCTTTTGTCAATGAACATCAACCAACTTGTAATTTGGGTGTACCTCCATTCAGTGTATAGGGTCGAACCAATCACACTCGAATAGGACTAGTGTGGCACTAATGTCTGAACTATGATAGTGGAGAACCAAAACATCTTTCAATAGTACATAATAACTTGATGATGGATTGTCAAAGTTAGATCCTTGAACGCATATACCCCAACTCACTATGGTCTTTCTGGTACCCCGTTATATAGTGTGGAAGTTATACTCGTTTATAAACACACCAGGCCACGATGATACCTTCATTGAAGGTTGCCAAGCAAGCAGCATCAGAATTGGGAAACCATTAATATGCTTCTCTCGATTAGTTGGGATATCAAGCTGCAAATGGCATAAAGAATTATAATCAAATTAAAGTTATCAAGCTTCAAGACAAACAATAAAATATTTATCTAAATGACTTACATATTTTTTAAACCAATTCACAAAATATTCCTCGATTAATACATCAATGCCACCCTCATCATATCCATTATTATGATACCATCGGACAAAATCCTTGTGAAATTCATCAAGTTAACTTTTACGTAGAACAAGTATAATAACAAAATATTTCACACCGAATCAAAGAAATTATATTTAATTAAATCGCCATAAAACACTTACAAAAGGATGGGTTGCACTTCTAGACAATTTCGTAAAATATACGTGAGTGCAATGCGTGCCTCTTTCTCACTCAACCACTTAGTCTTCTCTTTACACTGAAATTGAGTTGGAAAGTTAAAAATGGAGAAGGGTTTAAGAGTGTCATTGCTCATTCCTTCATCGTTAGTCCTAGGTCTTCTAGTGCGAGTGTAGATGTCAGACTCAAAGTAATTCTGTGCGAAATAATTGATTTCTTGTGCAATGTAAGCTTCACAGATTAAGCCCTCAACTTTAGCTTTATTACGAATGGACTTCTTTAATTGGTGGAGGAACCTAAAACAATCAAACACTCAAAAATATGTATGTATCTCTCAACTTATTCAAATTGACGAAATTCATATGAATTAAAATTTATTACCTTTTAAAGGGATACATCCATTTGAATTGAACTGAACCTTCAATTAATGCTTCACTACTAGAAAAAAGATCCATAGAAACGGAAATAGGGACGGAATATGATGAAAAAATCCATCCCTAAACCTTTTTCAACGGATTTAGGGACGGAATTTTTTCCGTCCCTATAAGGGCGTTCCGTCCCTATAAGGGCGTCCCTAACATTTAGGGACGGATAGTAAAATCCGTCCCTAAATCCGGGGGAAGCCACGAGACAAGGTAATGACATCTGAAACGGATTTTGCGACGGATAGGCAAACATTGCAGCGGAATTAGGGACGGATATTGAAACGGAATTAGAAACGGTTTTGTCCGTATGAAAGTGTAATCGCTGAAAGTTTTATAAACTGTTGTTGGGAGGGATTTAGAGACGGATTTTCTTTAGCGAGGGATTTAGGGACGGATTTTCTTTTTAGGGACGAGTTTAGGGACGGATATTTATTGTTTTGTTTCTTAGGGACAGATTTAGGGACGGATTTGAGGGTTTAGGGTTTATGGTTTATTATTTAGGGACGGATTTAGGGACGGAATATGTAAAAAAAAATTAATTTTTTTAAAATAATATTTTATATATTTAGTGGTGGTTTATTATTAATTTTTTATGAAGCAGTAATAATAATAATAATAATAATAAATAATAATATTATTATAATAATATTTAATAAAAAATAATAATATTACTATTATTATATTATTAAAATAATAGTATTTAATCGTATTATTATTATTATTACTACTATATAAAATAATATTAAAATAGACCAAAATTAAAATTAAATTATAATTTTATATATTTACTGTAAATGTTGTATACATGAAATGTACAAAAATAAATCTAAGAATCACCTAAATGGGAGGCAATCTCATCGAAATCTTCCCCGGCCTCGGCATCGCCCTTGCCCTGATGGGCCGCATGATGGACGTCCTGGGGCTGATGCTGTACCTGCGAGATGGACTCTCCGGTCCTAGCCTGAGCGTACGGAGGTGGCTCGTCTGTCGGATGCGGAGCTCCCGGAGGCGGAGGAAAACGGCCCATCATCTGCTGCATCTGCTATAAGCGCTGCTCCCACACTCTATCTCTCTCTGCCACTTGTCGAGCAGTCTCCTGTGCAGCCTCCGCCAACAAGCGAGCAGACTCCTGTGCAGCCTCATCTAGCCTCCTCTCGACATCGGAGCGCAAGTCGGCCATCTGTTGTTGCAAGGAAATATTCTCTTACGACTGAGATGGGATGGAAGAAGAGTCGGCCTGAAATTGGGGGTGGTGAACTAAGTCGCCGTGCCCTAGCATTCGACCGCGCTCGCCACCCGCTACCCCGTGAAAGATCGTATGCGGGTGGACCTCCGAGTCATTGGCAGCTCGTGCACGTGCCTCCGCAATCGCTCTGTCATAATCCTCCTAAAAAAGAATATAAATTAATTTATGCATGTGTGTGAAGTATAATATTAATAGAATATTCTTATTGTAAATTGAATAATTATATAACAATAAACTAAATAAACGTTACAATTCTATAAGTAATTACTTAAGATGATTATATATAATGAGTTATAATTGCTTAAACTTTAACTTCAATAATTATATATTTAAGTACTTAAACTTACAGCAATGGTCTTGGCATGACCCTCGGGATAATCACCCGCCTTGGTCTTGTACAGCTTGCCGAATAATCTGGCAGGACAGGGATCACCACCCTCCTCCTTAACCTACAAAAGCGAAAAATGTGTTAAATAATTATAAGGAAAATATTTATGAATTAAAAAACTTAAGCGAAATAAAATATGGATTTAATTATTACCAATCGAACTAGTGGAATGCAGTGCCCCTACTACCACCTCTATATACAATCGCCTACTCAGTGCTGCGATTCTTCTTATTCACCTCGCTGTGTCGCACAAAAGTAGGGTCGGCATCCCACTGTGCACAGAGGCGGTCCCAGACATGGTCTGAAGTCCAAGTAGGCGCCCTACGTATGCTCCGAGCCCGGCTGAACTCATGCCTGATGAATTTGCCAGCTGTGGCATCGAAGAAGGCCCATGCCGCCTTACGTTCCTCGGCGGGGAACACGTAACGCCTCTGTAATGAAAAAGAAATAATGAAAGCGCGCAAATAATAATGTCATTATTCAATTAAACAAATTAAGCAATGGTAATAATAATTATTAAATAAAATAGTCAAATAATAATAATGTAATAATTAAATTATATGAATAAATAAATAATTAATGTAGGTTATGACTTACCATCCATAAATCGAACATACGGGTGCGCGTCTCGTGCGGAACCTTCATCCAGGACAACCACGGCTCGATCCAATGTCCGTAGATGATATGCTTGATCTCTGTCTTCGCCCTCTTGTTTGTCTTCTCATCCCTTCAAAATTCCATTATCAAAGGTAGTTAGTAAGAAAAAAAAGTAAATATAATTAGGAATCATTATAAAATTAAAAAAAGTTAAGATTTTACTCGTAAATCTGGGCCACTGTCATCGGTGTCGGGGGATCTAGCTGAGATGGGCCGGAGACATCAGGCTGAGATGGCTGGGCGGGCTGGGCTGGCTGGGGGGACTGGGAGGGTTGGGATGGCTGGGAGGCAGGTGTAGGCATGAAAGACGACGGGGCAGTGTGGGAAGAGGAGGCTCACTGGGAAGCAGGCGTCTGTGCTGGCGGCACAAGGCGATATGTCAATCCGCCGACTGTCACCTCCTGAACTGGCCGTGGAGATGGAGATGGAGATGCACCAGAACTCTGTGCTGGAAGAGCATGGCTAGATGTAGGGATGGAGGAGTGTAGACCAATATCCGGAAGCAACGGAAGTGATGGGGAATGAGATCGAACCGCTGATCCAGACGTCGGCTAAATACGAAATATTATAACAAACTTGTTAGTTTAATTAAGTATCTATAAGAACATTCATGACACTTAATCAATTTTGGTGAATAAATATTGAAAAGCACCTGTGTATGCTGCGAAGTCGGAATAGGTGGGGATGGGAACGTCTCCTGAGGTAGAACGGTGGGTGGAGGTGGTGGTAATCGCGAAGCAGGATGACCGACTGAGGGAGATCCTGATCCGGAATGGTGTGACTGAGTCCCGGAGCCCCCTCGACCAGAACTGGCCGATCGACCTCAGCCTCGGCCTCGACCTCGACCTCGTCCTCGACCGGAACTCGAGGGATGATCATCGTGCTGTGAACTCTATAAAATTATGGGTTATCATTAATAATAAACTAGTTTATTACAATTATGTATTAGTTTTAAAATTAACAAATTTTATAATTACAACTAAGTAATTTAATTATATAAATTATTTAATTAAAATGATTATTGAATAGTATTATTAAGTAAATATAATTATATTTAGTTTATTCATTGATTTAGGGAAGTAATTAATATTATGATTTAAAAATTTGTAATCTAATTCACCAAATATCCTTTTAAAGTGTCCTCAATTTATTAAAGTAATTTAACTAATTAAAAACTAACAAACTTATTAGACTTGAATATTTAATTATTAAACCGATTAAACTAATTACTAATGATTTAATATTTAAAGTAATTCGACAAAGTAGTATTTAATGGTTGACATTATTAAACTATTTACTAATTTGAGTAATTATTAAACTAATTAAAGAACCTATATGAATTTAATGGTTATATAATTATTAAACTATTTAGTAATGAACAACTACTTAAATTAATTAAAGAAATTAGTATTTATTTTTTAAATAATTATTATACTATTAATGCATTACTATAGTTAACGTTGTTCTGATGAGTTAATATTGAAACTAATAATTTTATATTAGTATTTTATGTTTGACATTATTTAAGTAATTATACTCACTACACTAATTAACAAACTTATTAGATATATTAATTAATATTTAATATTTAAACTTATTAAATTAACTACTAATGAGTTAATATTTAAACTAATTTGACTAATTACACTAATTAGTTTAATTAGTATTATTACTAATAGTATTACTAATAGTTAAAGCAAGTTAAGTAAATAGAGAAATTAATAGTATTACAAAGTATTATTTATCAAAATCTAATTAGAGTAATTAGTATTATTACTAATATTATATAAATAATTTATACAAATAATACTAATTAGAGTAATTTGTAATTATTATATATTCAAACTAATAATACTAATTAGAGTAATTAGTATTATTACTATTTATTATATATTTAAAATAATAATACTAATTACCAAACTATGAAATATTCTAACTAATTAATAATACTAATTATTGTAATTAGTATTTTTAGTAATTAATATATATTTAAACTAATAATACTAATTAATCTTTAAAGTTATTGAACATGTTAACAAACACATTATTGATATCAAACACTGCATCAAACACCAAAACAAACTTTAATAATTAACAACAAGAAAACTAAATTAAAGAAATTAGTTGAATTTATACCGTCATTGTACGGAATGTGATCGGGCTTGAAGTGGGACAGCGTCGCCGGCAATCAGAGGAGTAGAACCGCCGCCTGTGACAGAGCAGATGGCGGCCGGCGGTGGTCAGGGGGCGTTGCGAACGGCGGATGGTGCGCGGGGTGGGGGAGGAGAAAGAGAGAAGAAGAAGAAGAAAGAAGAAAGAAGAAGAAAGAAATAGGGGGGAAAGGGTCGAGCCCGACTTTATTTAATGATTTGGAGCGGATTTAGGGATGGATATTTAGGGACGGATTTAGCTACGGATTTTGCTAAATCCGTCTCTAAATCCGTCCCTAAAGGAATTAAAAAACCTACATCCGTCCCTGAAATACAGCTGTCCACAACCAAAGACTGAAAGGCCGTTGCACCTAGGGACGGATGTGTAACTATCCGTCCCTGTTTCCGTCCCTAAATATGTATAAATTAAAAAATCCGTCCCAAACTCCGTCCCTAACATACAGCTAGAATACAGAAAGCCGTTCAAAAGCGGGTCAGTTTTGGGACGGATGTAGGGACAGACATTAAAAAATCCGTCCCTAGACGTCTGATATTTAAAAGTATTGAGGATAAAATAGCTCCATTTGGGGACGGCCTTTGGGACGGAATTTTAAATTTCAAAAATTCCGTCCCAAAGTCCGTCCCTAGTAGAAAACCAAAATAATTGGCAGGAACAAACGCGCCAATTATTTTCGCTTTGGAACGGAATTAGGGACGGAAATTTAGATTTCCGTCCCTAAATCCGTCCCTATATTAAATATAAAAAGTTTGGCGGGTTTAATCACGCGCCATATTATTTCTTTTAGGAACGGTTTTTGGGACGGAAATCTAAATTTTCGTCCATAATTCCGTTCCTACATGATTATTAATAATAGGCTGAGTTTGCGAATAGGGACGGAAATAGGAACGGATATTTATGATAAGGACGGATATAGTGACGGTTTTGTTTGTCCCTACTTTTAAAAATCGGTTTTTTTCACCGATTTCCAATTAAATGAAGAACGTACACAATTACTTTCAATTATATATGCAATTTGGTCATGATAACCCACTACCTATGTGTAAACTTTAAACCACATCGGTTTTATATGAAATATACAAACGTATTTGTTAAATACTATAGTTATGTTACTAACACATCGAGTACTCTTCGTTCCAAACAAATTTAAAGTCTGTAGAGGATTCCGATAAGTGATCAAACTTTCTGATACTCTCATCTACATACCTATGATATCTTATAGTTGGTGAATGGTAAATTGAAAGACGAATGAGCCGGTTCAGGCCTTCTATCGATATTATATGAGATTGATGAGTTGCAACGGTTATAGCAACGGAAATTGTTTTGCAACGGTTTTAGGGACGGATATCATTGTTAGGGACGGTATACAATTAAACTGTAGGGTTTGACGTACCAAAAAGTCCTTAAACCCTAACATCAATAAGTAGGGACGGAAATACTAATTTAGGGTTTCAGCTTAGGGTTGAAACCCTTTATTTAGGGACGGATTTAGGGAGGGATGAGACAATCTCCGTCCCTAAATCCGTTGGTAAAATTCAAAGGCCGAACAAGTATTCCAACCGAATTAGGGACGGTTTTTAGGTATTTCCGCTGCAAAAACCGTTGCTAAGCGTTATATGAAATGGCTTATATCAGGGACGGTTTTGGGGACGGATTTCTTATTTTCCATCCCTAATTCCATCCCTAATTAGTTTTTATGAAATCTTTGTAGAATTACCTCGAGGTGGGTATTAGTTTAACTATAATTATAACTATATTTATTCCCTTCGCACTATATAATTATAATAACATCACTCCTAGATTGCATGAACTTGTACATAACTTAACATGTTGCTAATGCAGTTGGTGAAATACCTATAATGGCATCTGTTCATTATAATCCTGGTACAAAGCAAGTTAAAATTCATTTGGATTATATCCAGCATCATCATCAGTGTCATCGGAGCAACTTGTTGATTCTGTTGAATCGAACTCATCCTCCGAGTCGTCCAATTCGGCGATTGGTTGAAGCTTCCCTAAGTCAACAGCTAAGTTAATACCAGCCATGTCAAACAATTGTATTGCATCTGTATTTGTGGTAACAGTTGGGGTTTGCACGATCTCTTGATTTTAGTATGGAGCATCATCCTCAACTTCTTCAGTAACATTCTGAACAACTCTCCTCGATTTTGACTCACAAACGGCCAACCAATTAGCTCTGTCTCTGATAGCTCCCGGATAATCACAGAAGTAAACTTGAATGGCTTGTTGTGCTAAAACAAATGGATCATATTTATGATACATCTTTTGCTGATGGACATCAACCAACTTGTAATCTTGATGAACCTTCATTCCGTTGATAGGGTCAAACCAATCACACTCAAACAAAACAACTATGGCCATGCTGTCTGAAGAATTATACTCAATGACCAAAACATCTTTCAGGAGGCCATAATAACTGGTGGAAGGATCGTCTGTATTTGTGCCTCGAACACAAACACCCCAATTCATTGTGGCTTTACCAGCTCCACGTTGAAAAGTGTGGAAGTTATACCCGTTTATAAACACATCGGGCCAAGAGGTTGCCTTCCTTGAAGGTGGCCAAGCAAGTAGCATAAGCACCGGCAAGTCATCAATATGCTTTGCTCGATTAACCGGTGCATCAAGCTGTATGTGATAACCCAAGAGTTAGAATAATCAAACTAATACCCTTAAATCTCTACAAATCTCTAAACGGTTTAATTATCAAAATCGAACTATACTAACATATCGCTTGAACCAATCGGCGAAATGGGCCTCAATCGAATCATCAATGGTACGCTGATCGAATCCATCATTTCGATAATATTGGACAAAGGAGCTGGGGTAAAAACAAATTGGTATAAGTGAAACAAACAACATATAATGAAATAAACTTGTTACTTGGGAAAAACTGCTATTAACTTACTTAAGGATGGGTTGCACCTCCGGACAATTTCGCAAAACATACGTATGCGCTACACGTTGTTCTTTCTCACCAAGCCACTTCGTTTTCTCCTTACCCTGAAATCGGGTTGGATAGTTACAAATGGAGAACGGTTTGAGAGACTCATTGGCTAATCCTTCATCATTGCACCTGGGTCGCTTCGTGTGACAATACACGTCACAATTAAAGTAATTTTGCGCGAAGTAGTTAAATTCCTGTGCAATGTAAGCTTCACAAATTGATCCTTCAACGTGAGCCTTGTTACGAATTGTCTTCTTTAGTTGGTGAAGGAACCTATATGAATTCAATTAAACAAGCCTGTTGTTAGGATGCAAGTATACACATTGTTCAACGAAATTATGAAAACTCAAATTATCAGGTGTCCTCAAAATAAAAAAGTTGTTAGTTTACCTTTCAAAGGGATACATCCATCGGAATTGAACCGGCCCTCCAACTAATGCTTCGTACGGCAAGTGAACAACCACTTGTTCCATTGAATCAAACATGGTTGGAGGGAAGACCTTCTCCAAGTTACAAAGAATGATCGGAACTTTCTCGTTCAAATCTCGAACCTTATTAATGTCCAGCATACTCGAACATATGCACCGAAAAAAGAGGCTAAGTTCGGTCACAGGGTTCCACACACTAGGAGGCAACATCTCTCTGAATGCGATTGGAAGTAATCTCTGCATAAGACATGGCAATCATGACTCTTCATGCCGGAAACCTTCTCTTCATTCATGTCAATACATCTCCCAATATTTGAGGCATACCCATCTGGAAACTTCAAATTCCTCAACCATATTAGAATAGTTGTCTTCTGTGTTTTGGACAAATTATAGACAGCTTTAGGTTTGGTGCGTTGCTCGCTTTCAGGATCAACTGCAATTAAACTTCGAAAGCATATAGCACTGATGTCTTTTCTGGCATTTAAAGTGTCCTTTGATTTGCCTTTCAAGTCCATGACAGTTCCGAACACTGCATCAAAAACATTCTTCTCAATATGCATAACATCAAGGTTATGGCAGATCAAGTTTGTTTTCCAATAAGGAAGATTCCAAAAAATATTCCTCTTAGTCCATTTGTGATGGGTGCCATAATATTCAGGCATATTAATTGGCTCATCCATAGCTGTGGGCAAATGCCAAACGTGTCCATATATTTCTTCGCCTGTCAACCTTGGTGGTGCAGCCATCCTCTCAACTCGACCATGACGGAAAGACTTCTTATCCTTCTTATACGGATGATCCGAGTCAAGGAAGCACCTGTGGCAATCAAAATAAGTCGCCTTCCTACTATGTGGAAGCACGAATGCTCTGCTCTCCTGCATACATACAGGACATCCTAGTACTCCAGCGGTGCTCCACCCGGATAGCATGCCATAAGCGGGGAAGTCATTAATGGTCCACATAAGAGCAGCCTTCATGCGAAAATGCTCATTCCTCGAAGCATCGTATGTAGAGATCCCATCTTCCCACAATTGCTTCAATTCATCAATCAGAGGTTGCAAGAATACGTCTATATTTTTCTTCGGGTTTTTTGGACCTGGACAGATCAATGTTAAGAACATGTAAGGGCTCTTCATGCACGTACCCGGAGGAAGGTTGTAAGGAGTTACAATAACTGGCCAGCAAGAATAGGTCCTTCCGAATTGCCCATGCGGTGCAAAACCATCTGCGCATAATCCCAATCTAACATTTCGAGCTTCTGAACCAAAATCAGGATATGTCCTGTCGAAATGCTTCCATGCCTCGGCATCGGATGGATGGCACATAACCCCATCTTGAGCTTCATGTGTAGCATGCCACGTCATTTGTTCAGCTATGCCTGCGGTATGCTACAACTGTTGCAACCGGGGGGTCGATGGCAAGTATCTCAAAATGGCTGTCGGAATTCTTTTACGAGTTCTATCCCCACGTTGACTTGTGTCCTTGAATCTAGGTTCACCACAAAACCGACAACAATCAGAGTTTGAATCTTCCTTCCAGTACAACATGCACCCATTCTTGCACGCATGAATCTTTACCACAGGTAAACCTAATTTATTGATGGTTTTCCTATGTTGATAATAGTTTGGAGGAAAGTTATTTTCCTCCGGCAATACTTTCCTGATGGCATCATAAAAATAATTGAATGCACCTTCGGACAAGTTAAACTCCGACTTCCCATTTAACAAGGTGGAAGCAAAAGACAACTGTGACTCACTAGACCCCTCAAACAAAGGCCGATCCGCATTTTGCACGATGTCAAACCACTTGTCGTCCAACTGTGTCACAGGTTGCTCTGTGAATGGATCTTGCTCATATCCATACTGGTTTGTTGCTTCTCCACTGGGTCCGGGCTCGTCTTCATTATTTTGGGCAAAGCTCGATCGTGCAGCATCAAAAACCATACGCTGATCCCATGTCATGTCATCATAGTAACCCCAATGTGACATCTCATCCGGTAATGACACTTGTTCGTGCTGCTGCTGCTCGTTATTTTCAATACTACACAATGGTTCTCCGTGACTAACCCAATTCCAATAATGCTCCTTAAATCCACGTAGTATTAAATGTTGTGCAACCCTCATCGGTAAAAAGAAGTGCATATTATTGCACTTAGTGCAGGGACAACGAATTTTTCCCCATTTTTCCAAGACGCGTCTTGACTTGATGCCCAACTAATGAATTCTCCAACACCAGCTATAAACTCGTCGGTTACACCCTTCTTTCCTGGCTCCTTCCGATGATACATCCATTGTCGACTGCATATCAACTCTTCCATTTCTCCTGTTAAATATCCCACAAATTTAGTTCGATTACTATCCTCGAACCCTATTCGATACTGTTAACAACTGCAATGAAAATCTACAATGAATTATGAAATATATGAAGAAGTTCCTTTTACATTTTTCAACTTAATTATATTTGGTCATTTTGAGCGAAATGAAAACTACATTGCACACAACATAAAACAAGATACTTAATGTAAGTTCTTGCAATTAAATAATACTCAACAAATACAATAAAAGTAATTCCATTCAATCAAAGTTCTACAATTACAATAATCGAAATGTGAATCGTATTAATATCAAATACTAAGTTACTATTAATAAAAATAATTATACACAACGAAATAAATATTACACCTAAACCCAATCACAAATAAACTCACAATTATGTAATTCAATTTTAATTAGTTTATGTAACGTACATAATAAAATTAATAAGCATCACAATAAACCTAAACCCTCACTCAAAACATTCAAAGAAATCTAACAATTTTACAACCCTCATCAATTAACATTCAAAGAAATCTAACACTTTTACACTAACATATGGAAAAAATCACCAAAACTCAACATTCAAATTTAAAAATAATCATCAAAATCTGAATATTATCTAATTCCTTAATTTATAACATATGTTAATCATCAAAATAAAGTCATATAAAAAAGATTTGAAGATATTACCTTGATTTACACCAAATCAACACAAAACTTGACTTTTACTACTATTTTCTTATGGGAAAATTGAGAGAATGAAGAATAAAGAAGTAAGAAGATGGGGAGGGAGGCGGAGAAAATGAGCGTTCTGCTAAGTGCAGAACCCTAAAAACATGGCCTGTCAAAACGCACCGTTTTGACTGGCCAAATATAATTTTTTCCGTGGCTGACATTTGGGACGGAATTAGCGACGAATTTTTATAATCCGTCCCTAAAACCGTCCCAAAAATAAGGCAGATATTCATCCATATATCTCGCTCTATCCGTCGCTAAAACGGTTGCTAAAACCGTCCCAAAAATTGTCCCAAAGTTATTCCATTTTTTTTGCCCTAATTTCCGTCCCTAATTTATTCCCTCCCTAAATCCGTCCCTAATTTTCCAACGGATTTTGGTACGGATTATTTTACCGTCCATATTTCTCCGTTCTACTCTTTAGGGACGGATTTTTTTTCCCGTTGCAAATTCCGTTGGTAAATTAGGGACGGAAAAATCCGTCCCTAATTTCCGTGGCTATTTGGCCTTTTTCTTGTAGTGCTTCGTACAGTAAGTGAACAATGACGTGTTCCATGGAATCGAACATGGCTGGTGGAAAAACCTTCTCTAAGTTACAAAGTATGACTGCAACCGTATCATTTAATTCTTAAACCTTATTGATGTCCAACATACGTGAACATATGTATCGGAAGAATAGTGTAAGTTCTATCAAAGGGTTCAACAGACTTGAGGGCAATATTTCTCTGAATGCAATTGGAAGTAGTCTTTGCATAAATACATGGCAATCGTAACTCTTCATGCCGGAAACCTTTTCTTCATTTGTGTCAATACATCTCCCAATATTTCATGATACCCATATGGAAACTTCAATTTCCTAAGCCAATTTAAAATGGTTGTTTTTTGGGGTTTAGTCAAGTTGTAAATAGCTTTCGATTTGGTTCGTTGATCACTATCGGGATGAACTCCAATTGCAATTTGAAAGCAAACCGCACTTATGTCTTTTCTTGCATTAATAATGTCCTTCGTTTTCCATTTCATATCCATCACAGTTCCAAACACTGTATCAAACACATTCTTCTCAACATGCATAACATCCAGGTTATGTTGGATCAAGTTTGTCCTCTAATAAGGAAGATCCCCAAAAAATACTCATTTTTGTCCATTTATGATCAGTTCCATAATAAGTAGGCATATGAATCGAATCTTCCATTTCAGTGTAAAAGTACTGAACTTGTGCAAATGTTTGTTCCCCCATCAACCTTGGTGGTGTAGTGAGCCTTTCAACCCCCGACCACGATAAAAAGACTTTTTATCCGTTCGATACGGATGATGCGAAGGAAGGAATGCCCTATGACAATCCAAATAAGTTAGTTTCCTACTATGTGGAAGTACGTATGATGTGCTCTCATTCATACATATAGGGCATTTTAGCACTCCAGCAGTGTTCCACCCAAATAACATGCCATAAGTAGGGAAGTCATTAATGGTCTATATAAGAGTAGCCCTCATGTAAAAATGCTCACTCCTTGAGGCATCAAAGGTGGAGATCCTATCTTTCCAAAATTGTTTCAACTCATCAATTAGAGGTTGCAAAAAAACATCTATGTTTTTCTTCGAGATTTTGGCCCTGGACAGATTAATGTTAAGAACATGTAAGGGCTCTTCATGCACATACCTAGAGAAATGTTGTAAGGAGTAACAACTACTGGCCAACAAGAACAAGTCCTCTCGATAGTCCCAATCTAACATTTCGAGGCTCATAAGCAAAATTATGGTATGTCCTGTTGAAATGTTTCCATGCCTCGCTATCGGATGGATGACACATAACCTCTTCTTGAGCTTCATGTGTAGCATGCCAAGTCATCTATGCAGATATCACCGAGGTCTGGTACAACAGCTGCAATCGAGGAGTTAATGGCAAATATCTCAGAATGGTTACCAGAAGCTTTTTATGTGTTCTATTCCCACGTCGAACAATATCCTTGAACCTAGGTTCACCACAAAACCTACAGCAGTCAATGTGTGAGTGTTCTTTCCAATACAACATGTATCCATTCTTGCAAGCATCAATCTTGACCACCGGTAAACCCAAATCATTAATGACTTTTCTATGTTGATAATAATTTGGAAGAAAATTATTTTCTTCTAGCAATACTTTCCTGATGGCATCACAAAAACAATCATATGCACCTACAAACAAGTTAAACTTCGACTTCCCACTTAACAATGTCGAACCAAAGGATAACTGTGACTGGTCAGACCCCTCAAACAAAGGATGATCGACATTTTGAACGATGTGAACCCACTTTTCATCCAACTATGTCACATGATGCCTTGTGAAAGGATCTTGCTCGTATGAATATTCATTTGCTACTTCACCATTGGGTTTGGCTTCATCGTCATTATTACCCATAAAGCTCGGTCATGCAGCATCAAACACCATACGCTGATCCCATGTCATGTCTTTATAATCACCCCAATGTGCCATCTGATCCGATAACTATGCTTGTTCTTCCTAATACTCATTGTTTTGAATGGTCCACAATTCTTCACCGTGACCAACCTAATTCCAATAACACTCCTTATATCCACGACGGATTGCACTCCATGCAAGGACAACTAATTTTTTCCCCGTCTTTCCAACATGCCGCCTGACATGATGCCCACCTAACAAATTGTTCGACACCCACAAAAAATTGTTGACTAACACCTAGAAATCTCAATTCCTACCTATTATACATCCATTATCGATTGTTAATCAACTCATCCATATTTCATGCAAAATAGTTTTATAAATAGGTTCAGTTAATTTGCAACTTGATAAAAACTGAACAGTTGACAACTGAAATGAACCGAGTATACAAATGGAAAAATTTCAACTCATCTCCTATGATTTTTTATAGACTTCAACATATTCATATTTAAATCATTACAAAGATCCCATAAATGCATCAAAATCAACATCAAACTCCTAAATAATTACAACAACTAAAATATCATCATCTTCTTAATATTATTAAGTTTATATAAATGAATAAAAACATTATATCAACAAAATCACTCAAATAAATATTACAATCCAACACAGTTACAAATAACCCAATATTATTTCAAGTCAGCAACAAAATAAATCTAAGTTTAACAAATTTACAACAAAATAAGCAATAAAAACAGTAAAATATAATTTAAGTCCAACAAATAAAAAAATAATATTATATCAATTCAGTGTTAAAGTTTATGCATAGCTTATTCATCAAAATGAAAGCATACAACAAGAGATTCAAAGATATTACCTTAATTTTTACCAAAATCCATGAGATTTTGTATTATTTCTCTAAGAAAAATGAAAGAAAACGAAGAAGAAAAAAGATAAGAAAGTAGTAGGGGGTGGAATGAGGGTTCTGTAAAGTGCAATACCCTAAAAACCAATGCCAAGCCAAAATGCAACGTTTTGCTTACCAATTTTTTTCTGCCTTCATTTAGGGACAGATATAGTGACGGATTCTTATATTCGTCCCTAAAACCGTCACCATTTAGAAACGGTTTTAGTGACGGAAAAGTTTTCCGTCGGCAATTCCGTCCCTAAATAATCTGTACACTTGTTGTTTCTAATTACATCGCTAAGACATACTGTCGCTATATCCGTTGAAATATTGGTACGGAATTTGTGTCGGATTTTTCCTCTATCCTTTTTTTCAACATCCTACGTGTGAGGGATGGATTTAGGTACGGAAAAAAATATTCTGTCCCTAAATCCGATTGAAATTTTGGGACGGAAAAAATTCGTCCCAAATCTGCGTCCCTATTTAGCTGTTTTCTTACAGTGATGCACTAATGGATTTTATGTATCAAAGGGAGCTTCCATTGCCCAATACAAGACACCGTCTTGTGTATTAAATCATTTTCATAAAGAAACTCCTCTCAGACCACGAAGAGTTACATCAAAGTCAACAATCTCTTGGAAAATTAATGTATCACATTTGAACACTTTCTTTATTTTTATAATTTCCAAATATTCTTTTTTTTTCTCATTTAGATCTAGATTTAATTGATTCTTTGTTTTTTTTTTTTTTAGGTACAACCATAGGTATCTATCCGTTTTAACGGTTTACAACTAATCATGTTCGAGTTGCATCGGACCCCAAATGGAGTGAAGCTCTGCCAAGCTTGTTTTCTCCATCTAAAAGACTGAAATTTGAGATCTTACTAAAGGGACATTAAATTCCTTTCACTCAACCCAATAGGCGTTGGCATTTAATTGATTTTTTGTTTTGAAATCGTATAATAGCTACAATGACACTTCAAGTTTTAAATTAAAATGTGGTACCTTTCGGCACCTTTTTCGCAGCAAATTAAATCAAGTTGAGCTCTCATAAGTTTAATAAAAAATAAGAGAGATACACAATTGTAAATACAAAAAAGAACCCAAAAAATTATAATAAAGCAGACTATTTAGAACTAGGGTACTCAGAGGGCTTGAGTTTACCATTACTCCAATCTTTTATAAGTACTAAATTATTTTTTTAACTTTAAGCACCATTATTGAAAAATAGTTTTAGATCTTTCTTTGTTTGGAGTTTATTACTAAATACTCTCTCTGTCTCAGAATATATGTCACTTTTGGGAAATTTTTTTGTCCCAAACTATTTGTCACTTTTACAAAACCAATGCAATATTATTGTAGTTCCTCTCTCTTTGACCATAAGTGAGAGAAAAGTTAAATAAGAGGTAATATAGGAAAGTAAGTGAAAAATGCATAAAATTTAACAAAGTAAATTGTTTTTCTTGGTCTTATGAAACAGTTAAAAGTGTCATATATTTTGAGATAGAGAGAGTAATTGCCCTGAGATCAGAAAATAACTCAAACTAACACATTAACAAACTATTAATACTTAGGAACTGCAAACAAAACCAATATACTAATTAATAGCTTGTTTGGTGCAAATGATAAAATGAGATAATAAAACAAGGAAAAAAATTAGGGTAAATTATAAGTTTAGTCACTTAACTTTGATAGGTTTTCTTTTTGGTTACCAAACTATAACTTACAATTTAACTACTTATCTTTGTAAAATTATATATTCTGGTCACCCAACTTTTAGAAAATAATAGTTTTATGATGTGGAATCGTACATCATCGAACATGTCACGTGGCATGGTGATGTGGCATGCCATGTCATCTCAAAGGTCACTTAACATGATGACATGGCAATACCACATCATTATACTATGTGGCATATTGGATGATGTGGCCGTGTCTTTTTCGAAGGGTTTGATGACTGAAAAAATGAATTTTACAAAGATAAGTGATCAAATCATAAGTTTTTATAATTGAGTAACTAAAATAGAAAATCTCTAAAAGGTAAGCGACCAGTTATATAATTTACCTAAAAAATTCTATATAATTTATGGTTTGTATTTTTTGCAAATGATGAATTGCCATGAGAATTAGTCACCATATTTTTTATGTTCACCAAATACATACCTTAACCAATATTTTTAGATCAAACCAATATATAATTGGAGTTGAACTGAGAATTCGGATCTTGAGCCAAATACTTGTATGTTAAAGGGCACTATGGTAGTTTGTATACCAGATCTATGGCCCGCGCTTCGCCGCAGGCTACAATGACATTTTTTGCCGCCCGAATAAAGACATTTTTTTACTACATTGACATTTTTGTAAACTTTGACACTTTACAAAAACCTCTAAAGGAGTTTAAGATAAGAGGAATGTCATTACCCTATAAGCTTTGAAATTTCAAAGCTTAAAAAATGAAAATGATTATGTTCCTATCCTTTTATTTGGTTCACCTTTGTTTTTTCATTTTTTTCCCATCTTGATTCAAGAATAAAAACAAAGAAAAAATATTAATAGACATGATTGTCACTCCCCTATCTTCAGACTTCTCCGTTCCCTTTATCTTATTTAAAAAAAAAAAAGAATCGATTAGGGAAGGTTGCTAGTTTGTCAACCTTCCCTATTTTCCTCTAAAAAAGGAAAGATGGGGAAGGTGGTAGCAATTTTCCAATGTTCCTCTCGCTTCCTTTTTCTCCTCTTTCTTCTCTTCCTATCTATTCTCATCCTTCCCCCATTTTTTTTTTCATTTCACCATTGTTATAGAAAAAATATCAATAGACATGACTGTCTCTCCCCTATCTTCAAACTTTTTTGTTCCCTTTCTTTTATTTAAAACGAAAAAAAAAAACAAAACATAATTGATTGGGGAAGGTTGCTAGTTTTACACCCTAACCCAGAAGGTCGGCCATGTGGCAACCGCCACGCTACCTCGAAGTATGTGCTGGTCAATTACGCACCTGAAGCACCGCAAGGTATGAATTGAGTATCTTCACTGTAAAACAATTACTAAAATTTTATTAGAAATCATTTAATAAAATAATTTACTTTAAAAGGGATATCAGTGGACTAATTCAAAAGAATACCTACGCAGCGGAAACTAATATTCCTAAGCCACCGACGCCTCCTAGTGAGCCTCCGGTCTATCTATTGTCCTCGTACATGAATCTGTATCCAACAACATTGGCTACAAGTGAGTGGCAGAGGTTCAGTAAGTCTCCAATAGGGATTAGGAAAAACCGAGGTAATCCAAAGTATAATTATAAAATAAATAATTTTTATGTTCAAAAACTCTTTCTCAAAATCTCTTCTTAGATTCTTCAAATAAGAATCTAATTAGAATCAATTTAAATAAAATAAATATCTTAAATGGGCTGGCCACAAATATACTGAAGGCTTGATTCGTCGGTAGTACGCCTTACTGCACCGAAGGCTACTCTTTTCTTTTCTTATTGGTTTTCATACTTTTCTTTCCCTAGCCTGTTCACTCGGTGGTGCTAGTCGTTGTAGGTAGAACATAGCTACACACGAGCCGTGGTGAGTTTCCCTACGCGCCTCTCCTAGGGCCTCACACTCACTGTGCCTCTCGATAGGCGGTCCACAGCTACTTAGTCGCATGCATATCTCGCTCGGTCCACTCGCTTCCTGTCATCGGAGCACCGATCCATTCAATCTTTCATCTCGTCTCTCATCATCATCAAAAACATATACATATACATACATATATATGTAGAACATACAAACATAATCACACACATGTAAACCTTTATATTTTCTTTGAAAATCATCCCACCCTCTATGTGAGTATTTAATAGAGTAAGAGTGTGTGTGATGGATTATCTGTACCCTAAAACAGTTATAAAACATTTCAAAATTATTTTATATTTCTAAAACACTTTACTCTAGTGGCTAAGCAATGAAATCTAAGTCACTCATAATGTTGGGAGGTTTGTATACTCCCAAAAGATCCGCGAAGATTAACCTACGGAGCATCGCCGTACTCGATCGTTCGAAACCTTAATTACACGAAAATTTGTGTTAACATTCATAATCAAACTACGAATGCACCTATGAGGCTCTAGCATGACCTAAGATGATGTTTGTTTCGGGCTTAGAAAAGTGGTCGGGAAGGTTTCTGGTCAACATTGGACACTTAGCGCACAATTACCATTTTGGCCATAGGGCAAATGTTGACTCCTGATTGGGACTGGACCAAGTTCTACTCAAGACCTGGTAGGACGGCCAATTCGACCATCCAAGGTCACTCCTGCGCGGAGTGACAAGTATCCCATGTGGGAAACATGAAAAAGGTCTCCCCCGCGCAAGAGTGACTCGGTTCCCGCTCGGGAAACACTCCCAAGGCTCGAGAAACGAGCTTTTTCCTCGATTTTTTAACCCATTGCTCAATGGCTTGGCTCAAAAATCGAGATGAGGAACCTGTACGTCTCCCACGACACGTTTACCGAAGCAAAAACTAGAATCACAAGCTTAAAGTTCCTAAATCTCAAATCTAAACTACAATTTAACTAAAAAGTTAAACCTAACTTTGAGCTGAGATCTCTCCTAGACAGATGCATAGAAATGCATGCAAACAAAGTAAAATGTAGATTGAGGTGAGTAGGATAACATATTAGAAACTCACCTTGATTTGTCGGTTGGTTTGTTCGGATTGGCCAAAAGCCCGAAATTACTCTGAGAGAGCAAAAGAGATGAGAGGAAGAGAAGGAGAAGAGAAATCCCCCTATTTATAGGCAAGCCCAACACCGGGCATATTCGGATCCTGGGCTAGACTTTCTCCATTCTTTTTAACCTCTCCAAATCTCGATCATCGGTCTAATCCGCCGACCTCTACACCAATGGATATCCAATCCATTGGCTATGGACTTAAAGAAAGTCCAATTAGTGCTTCCATGTATGGTTACTTATCTCATCTTCCAACTCCGTCTTATCTTAATTTCCACTTCTCTTCTTCATCTGACACATTCGAACTGGGTATTATTCGAGTTAATACGCCATCTACACTATTCCGTTTGTACGGAAAAGTTGAATTAGGTCCGGGTGCGTCATCTAGTTCGTCAACCTTCCCTAGTTTTCTCTAAAAAGAAAAAGATGAGGAAGGTGGTAGTAATTCCCAACCCTTCACCTCGCTTCCTTTTTCTCCTCTTTCTTCTCTTCCTATCTGTTCTCATCCTTCCCCCATTGTTTTTTTTTTTCATTTCACCATTCAGTGCAACGTTTTGCTCAATAGAATAATTGAAAAAAAGAAAAGAAATGCAAAAAAGCCGCCAATGAGCTGCCGACGAATGCCCCCATACATCTTGCACCTCAAAATAATATTTTGTTATAGATTTTTATTATATTTTATTTTATTTTATTTTTAAGTATATCTTGATCCTATTTTATTTTATTTTCTCCAACACCGCTTACCCTAACTACCAAATTATTGCTCTTTCAGTTGACTTTGGGAAGCTAGTCTTCCCTTTTCCCTAGTACATTATGCATCGACTTGCAACGTTTTCGAATAATTATTAACGTTATCCTATTTTCTAACAAACTATAGGATAAATGGCAATATGTCTAATTGACTAATTCACAAATATGTTAAAATTTTAAGCATATTATGAAATTATGAGTAAATAGCACAAATGGTCCCCAAAGTTTTTGACTCAAATTCTATTTTGATCCCTATATTGTTTAAAAGGTTCTATTTTGGTCCTTATAATTGGAAAGTCAAATTGTTTTGATCCCTATAATTTAAAAGATTCTATTTTAATACCTATAGTTTGATAATTAAACCATTTTTAGTCCTTCCATTAATTTTTTTTATTAAATAGTTTTTATGTGTTTCAATATTAATATATTTTTAAAGTCATAAGTAAATTAATTTCACCTAAAAAATTAGTATTATAATAGGAAATATGTAATAAATTGACACTTAAAAAAAGAAGTTTAAAAAAAATTCTAATGGAACTTTCAAAATGTAAGGATCAAAATAAAACATTTTAGAATATAGGGATCAAAATTGAGTTTGAGTACAACTTTAGGGAAATATTTACTCTGAAATCATATAGTATATAGAAATATTAATAGACCATACAAATATTAATAGACATCAAACATTCTTTAGCAACTGTTAGGAAAGAGGAGTGCGATGGAATTATCCCTTGCCTGTATTCATCGGAGTGTTGCGAGAATTACGTTTGCGCTGATGGCGAGGGCGGAGGATTTTATGGATACTGCGTTCCATCATAGAGATTTGGGCTCTAGATTGCAGCTAATTATAGAAGGGATCGAGTGGCCTGCAGCCTTCCCTTCTCATGTTACTTTTATTTTGTTTCTTTCTTTAATAATAATAATAATGTGTTAAAATTGTTGCTGCCCCATTGCAGCTAGAATTGTTAAGTATTACTTTAGTTTAATACTAAATTTTATTCTAAACTTCTATTTGAGACAGATTGGTCCATGAACTTTTATTTTCAAATACATAAGTCTTTAGAGGAACGAAAACTTAACGAAAATTATCAAAAATTAAGAATCGTAACTTTTATTTTCAAATTAAAACCTTGACATAGAAAAACTACGTCAAGCATTGATATATATTTAATTGATCTTTGTTTCGACATCGTAAAATAGCTAGAATGACAGTTCGAGTTTTAAATTAAAATGTGAAACCTTTCGGCACCTTTTTTGGAGCAAATTAAATCAAGTTGAGCTCTCTTATGGTTAATCCAAATTGATAGAGATATATAATTGTAAATACAAACAAAAAACCAAAATAATAATAATAATAAAGCAAATTGTTTAGAACCAGGGAACTCAGAGGGCTTGAGTTTACCGTTAATGGTGTCCACCCACTCTAATCTTTTATAAGTACTAAAGTATTTATTTTAAGCACCATTATTGATAAATAGTTGTAGATCTTTCTTCGCTTGGAGTTTATTACTAAATAATTGCCTTGAGATCCAAAAATAACTCAAACTAACATATTAACAAACTATTAATACTCACGAGTTACAAACAGAACTAACATACTAATTATTAGCTTGTTTGATTTATTGGATAGGAATGAGATAATAAAATAAGGAAATAATTCTATATAATTTATGGTCTATATTTTTTGCAAATTAATGATGAATTGCCAAGAGGATTAGTCACCATATTCTATCACGTTCACCAAGCATACCCTAATAAAGCAATATATTTTTAGATCAAGCCAATATATAATTGGAGTTGAACTTAGATATCGGATCTTAAGCTAAATGTTTCAATCTTGAAGTGCATATAGATGCATGTGATGCACCATTTGAACTTTTCTCACATATATATTATTAAACAATAATTCAACATATAATATGTCGTAAGCATTTTTTTGTCCTCTAATACGAATGTGAGAATTGTATATCTTCACGCGGCAATCCATTAATTATTGTATTACATAAAATATGAATGTGAGAATTATTGAACGGAAGAGTGTTGCTACCCATACATAGGCTCCAGTCTATAAAAGGGCATACTGCAATGCTTGTGTTGTGTGCCATAAAACTAAACTATTTCCTCCTAAAAAAAAAACTTTGGTGAGAAAATGTCGTCGGCTCTAACTGGTAAGCTCGAGATCGATGTAGAGCTTAAGGCTTCTGCCCAGGCTGTGCACGATATGTTCTGGAACAAACCGCACCACTTCTCCAACGCCTGCAGCGACAAGATTCACGCATGTCATATGCATGAGGGTGAATTTGGCACCGTGGGTTCCGTCATCATCTGGAAGTATACGCATGGTAACCTTAGTTTTCAAACCCAAGAACTCTTCTTCATCTTTTACCTTCATTTTTCTCTCTAGCATCTTATTATCTGAATATTTTTCTTTTTCTTGTTATTAACGATGAGAATATCCCGATTCAATCTTTTTATACAATCCTAGCTAAATCTTAACTGAATTTCTACTGTATTTATTTGTTACTCTTGACAATAATTTCTCTCTCTGTTGCTAGAGGTTGACTCTTAATTCTAGTGATTGGGATTTAAACCCCAACAATCTATGTTAAAATTCCATCGTCACTATAAATATATTATTGGATCAACACACAGGTTAATTCTTAATCAGTACAATTAATTTAAAACCTAACACGTCATTACGTAGCACCGTCGGCCGAGAGAAAAAAAGACTACTTTTTGATAGAAAAGGAATGTGGAAATAATAATATACAAAACTTTTGTTGGTTTGAATACTATAGATGGAAAAGCTAAAGTGGCAAAGGAGGTGGTTGAAGCAGTAGACGCAGACAAGAACTCAATGACTTTCAGAGTGATTGAAGGGGATCTGATGAAGGAGTACAAGACGTTCCTAACCCATTTTCAAGTTACACCGAAGAGCGGTGGTAACGGCTCCATAGCTCACTGGACTTTGGAATACGAAAAGCTGCACGACGGAATCGCGCATCCCGAGACTGTGATGCAATTTTGCGTCGATATGTCCAAAGACATGGACGCTCACCTCACGGCCAATAATTAATTGGAGATATCAACGCTTACCTCACGGTAAATAATTAATGGTTATCCAAATCCCATATCACGTGTGTTTTCTGTGTGCTATAAGTACTACAAGTACTGTTGTAAGAATAAATTGTTGCAGCGTTCCTTCGATTGACTTCTAATGTCAATATGCCTGAAACTATGAAAAGCTTTCCATCTACTTGTTGTGATGAAGTTGTTTTATGTATTGAATCGAATGCATCTCGCGAGTGCTTTCTATCTGTTTTATCTGGGTATGTGGTATTGTTTCTTAAGGTATTGTGGTATTGTGGTATGTGCATTTAATCCTGCCCAACTATACCTGTACGGTGAGCTCGGTCTGGCCTGGCCTACAAGCACTTCTTGCTTGAGCCAGAACGAACACGTCCCATCCCTCCTTGCCTCCGGGGCTATGTGTTCAACTTCGAACCATTCTTGGGATGCAAAGAAATTAATCCACTTTCCAACAGAGCGTGCGCATATCATCACAATTGTAGGGATGGATCGTGGAATCTACCCTTGTAGTGATAGTGGTTGATTTATAATATATTTTGATGTTATGATTGCACAATATATCATACCATTGTAGGGAAAATAATTAGGCTGAATGACTCGATTCTAGTAATCATAACGATCCAATAATATCAAATTCAAATCCTAACTTAACAAGTTCGTTTAAAAAATTTATTCACTACAACAGAAACTTTAATCACGTGAACAATCTACTAAATTACCCCGTCCATGGCCCTGACGGTCTGCTAGACTCATCGGCCCAAATTAGACCTTGACATTGGACAACGTATTTAGTGAACGTTCATTACCAAGGGCCAAGGAAGAAGGAAACACAACAGAACAAAAAGAAAACAGCTCACTAGTTCTTCAAACTCCCCTTTTAGCAAGATCTTCAGGAGCATTACTCTGGCATCTTGTAACATGGTTATAAATTATAAAGTTCCCATGAAACCACCTTTTTACCTTAAGATTTCAAAATGAGTTGAAACATTCTTGATTAATTAGGATTCCTGACATGTAGAATTTGGTTATTGAATTTCTAGCTAAACGGTATAAGTTTGAGCAAGGATTTACTTTGAACCCTAGTTAGTAACATGTATTGTAATACAGACCTAGCCCGTGGCTCATGCTGTGGGTTTTTTATGCATTTGTACCTTTTTTTCCCTTTCTATGTGTGGTATAAATATGTAAAACTACTAAAAAGTTATATTAATCATCATTAAATTGAAACATCTGCTCCGTGAATTTTATAGTTGCCCATTTCATGAATTTTATATTAGTAGATAATATCATGCATTTCATAATTTAGAGTATGGAAAATGTTATAAGTAAGATGGGCAGTTAGGAATTTTGGCGAAAATTGCGAGAGAAGTTCGAACTAGCATAGCTTACAAACAGTGAGGAGTTTGAAAATTCTGTGACCTATAAAATAACTCAATAGAGTTTGAAAAATAATTTGGGACAGTATATAAGGTTTAGAATTGACTAGGGACATAAGTGAAAATTTTAAATTTTCAAGGGCAAAATTATCCATGGGGCAAAATTGTCATTTTGTCATAAAGATTAATTTGGTCATGTGCCAATGGCCATATAAAAGAGTGGTGGCCGCCATGCTTTGGGAGAAATCAATAAAGTTCTTCAAAATTCTCCAAAATTCTCCAAACTTCTCTATTTTTCTTCCTTTTCCATCAAATTTTCTCTCACCTTAAATTTTCCTAGTTTAATCTATTTAAACCCCTTCAAGTTATAGTCAAATTGAAGCTCTCAACAAGCCCATCAATAGCCCTCTATCAATTTTGTGGAATTTAAGCTTGGTTGGAAGTAATTTGAAGAAGAAAAACTAGGGTTTATGTTGAAGTTGGAAAACTCATAAGGTAAGCATGCCTAATTTTGAGTTATATTGTAGATTTTGGCATGCACATTATGAATATTAGGTTAATTTGGTATAAAATGTGAATTTTGTATGTGAAATTTAGGGAGAAAAGAATGGTTATGTTATGAATTTTTTATTCATAAAATATATATGTGTTAAAAGAATTTACAAGTTGAATTAAATTAGTGTGGGAGATTAAATTGCTAGGATTTGACTTTTGAATGAATTGAAGAGAGAATTTACCATATAAAAGAATAGGTGCCGAAATTTTTAAAAGAAAATATTAGTATGTTCAATTTGCAAGATTTAGCTAGTTAGATTATATTTTTGGAACAATTTAAATGTAAATAGGAAGATGGAAATGTTGGAGATGAACAAATACCAAGTTGGTGAAATTGAAGATATTAGCCGAAAATTTGAAGTGTGATTGGCGTTAATAATTTACAAATTTGGGTAGAAATTTATGAAGGAAAAATATATAAGTTAGTTAGGGAGAAAGGAGAAATTAAGAAAAAAATAGTCATTAGTCTTGCATTTCACGCATTGCATGCATATAGATTAAATTGGAAATTGTACAATGTTTAGTAAGTTATATATAAACAACGAAGTGCGTCCAACGTTCAATGTTTATATAGGCACTGCACAAATGAAAGGAAAGAAAACTGCAGGCGAAGATTAAGAACAAATCAGTCGCCAAAAATAGTGAGTGGATGACTAACCCAAAATTTGTCTCTATACTTGATTTAATATTTTTGGAATTAAATGCATTGATTTTCTTGGATTTCTTAAATTAAAGTATTGATAAGTGGGTTTATGGGATTTTATGAAATCTTGTTGTGTTAAGATGAAATTTATTTCTTAACTTTTGGATTGAGAAAGGAACCAATGTTTTAGAAAATGCTGGTGCTAGTATCTTGTGTAATGAAATGATATTGTGGAAAGGCATCTGGGTGGTAAGCTTGTCACTTGCGACAGCCCCAGGAGCGGAATTTATCGTTACTGTAGTAACTAAGTAGCTCGCGAACCGCCTTTTGAGGGGCGTGGGTGAATGTGGTTTAGCCTTGGATGAGAGGTGCAGAGGGAAACTCACAAGGCATTTGTGAGTTCATTCTGCGGCACTGCCGGGTAGAGTGGAACTCAGTTACCCAGTGTTGACCCTGGGCCAAGGTGACAGCTTGGGTAGAGAAATTGACGGATAGTATCTTCGACCCATGAGCCAATTTTCTAGAAATCTCTGTTTCTTTATATCACTTTCGAATACTTGGACTATTAAATTAATTGAACTTATTCTCATTTACGTTAAATTTTCAATATTACTATTAATATTTTACTGGTTATCCACTCACTAAATACTTAGTACTCATTCATGTTTTTAATAAAACCATTTTCATGTAGTAGACATTCTCCGCGTTGTTAGGAAGGTTGTGGTGGCAAAAAGGTTCCATACCTAAGAAGAGTTTGACCAAGGGGGTAAAAAGTCAACTTCTTGTAGTATTTTTTAAAAATTCACGTAGGTCCCACCGAGGGTACATATGACTTTTGAACTATCCAATTATCTTTTTTAGTGCGTCTTGGAATATTTGAAACTGTTGTGGTATTTTTCTGAATGTCGTAGACCTAGGAAAATATTGTAGAAGAATACGTTGTAAAACCAAGTGGCATTTTCATAAATATGTACAAGTTTGAGACTTGACTTTAGTTATATCACTAACTGTTATTATATTTTTTTCACTGAATGATTGTATGTTCCTATAAACTGTTGAAACCTGAGAATTATGCGATTGCTGCGAGAAGATGAAATGTAAAATTACAATTTTAGCTTTACGGAGCCTTGAGGAGTATTCTAACGCAACAGAATGCACTTTAAGGATTCGCGGCAGTTGTTACGTACTCGATCACCGTGTCGGGGCGTGACATAAATAATCTTTAATTAATATATATCCATTAGAAGAAACTTAGTTAATTAATTACTAAGAAAAAATAACACTTCCTGGAATAAGTAACGTTTTTTCCCGTCCATGTGAGTCCGACCATTTCAAACCAATAACGATCACCAAGTCCTCTTTGGTAGATGACACTTTTGTTTATTGTAAGCTAATTGTTTTTATGCTTTTCCTTATCTCCAAAGAAAGTAATGTTACTAAACAAAAAAGAATAAGAAAAAAAAAATTTGTATAAATCCCCAAATAAATTCCTTTCCACAGAGTAAATAATGTTGACAATCCCTAAATGCTTCTCTTAATTAATTCTCAAATCTAAATAAGAAAGAAATAATATTTGTATAGTCTTGATCCCCAAATGCAACCCTTAATTTCCAAATCTAAATAATAGAGAATTAATATACTTGCATGATCATTATCCCCCAAATGAATCGTTAATTAATTCAAAAAATAATGTTAATGATCCCTAAATCTAAAATTGAAAAAAAGAAAATAATACTGCTATAATTTTGATCCCTAATGAATCTCTTACTCCTTAACAAAACAATGTTAATAATCCCAAATCTAAATACTAACAAACTTAAAAAAAACATTAATGATATTAATTAGTAGAATAAATCCAACCTAGATTATAAATCGGACCAAACCCAGATATACATGGGGGGTTTGACCTTGGACGAGAAAATTCCAAAGCATTCCAAATAAGAGAAACCATTTTGGGCGACTCATCGATAATTGGCGAGATCAGGTTGCGTCAAGCCCAATCAACATCTCTAAAGTTTAACTGATCTAGGGTGCCGTTGTGTTGCCCACCTGCTGGGCTCAGCAGTACCTTGGTGGCAGACCGTATTGGGATAAGCCACCCCAGGTTTGTGTCTATTTAATTTGGGCCTCACTCCGTTTTTCTACCAAAAAATTAATTTCGATTTGCTATAAAAAAAGGACAAAATATTATTGTATTTATATTTATTTATTTATTTATTTATAGGATTAAAAAAAATGTATGCTGAAGTAGTAACTGATGCAACGAGCAATAAAAATGAAAAAGAAAACAAAAATCAAAATCGATGAGACAACAAAACTGTAATGATTAAATTAATATTACATGAGATCTCATCCCAATGGGATCATATCGTGTGTTAATATATTATTTATTTATTTATTTTGATACTAAATCATATAACATTTTTTTAGCAATATGTTGACCTGAAGATTATAATCTCTAATTACTAAACCCTAATTACTACTATACTAGCCCCGAAGGTTTTCCATTTTAAATTCAATTAATCAAAGTTCTACTTTATTTTTCTTCAACATTCAAAATAATTTCTCCGACCAAATTCATATACATAATATGTATTATATATATGTGTTTGTACTATTTTTAACCAAGCTAAAAACGATGCCGCTTAACAATGAGGAGCAAGGCACGATATCGTTGCCAAAAAGAAAAAGAGCTGGGCCGAGAAGTGTGGCATGCTTAAAGGAGAGTGGCGTAATACATGGGCTGAAAAATCAAAGTTAAAGCAAATAGGAGAATGAAGAAATGAATAAATAGGCCTATAGTCCAGTTAGGGTAGCAACCGAAGACAAGGTAGTGTTTGATGTTCATACAGAAAATATCAGTTACTTAACTTCTCCTAAAGCAGTTGGAGAATATTCATGCAGAATATTATGAGAAATTAAAATGATAACTTCTAAGTTAGTGGGGTGGTGAAGGAGCAAAAGGCTGGATATAAATCTATGTGTGTAAAGAAAGAAGGGGATTTTTGGAGAATCACAAACCATTTTCATTTTCTTGCTCATTTAGTTTCTTGTAGTCTTTAAGTTTTGAGCATTTTATACAGCAGTAGTTATAATTTAGTCTTTGTAAGTTGTTATCTCTATTGAACGTTGTCAAAGGACTCCCCACTCTTGCATTGATCTTCAAGAGTGAGAACCTTAATCCATTGTCTGATATCATCTCCCGGTTTGCATCCGGGAATTTTACTACCAACAATATGAAAACTATTTGATTGAATTATTTAATCAATCACTAGGAAAATCACTAAGCCTAATTAGTCTGCATAATATGGTAGCATACGAGGAAAATCACATCAAATCAATAGTTTAATCACTATTTTTATAGGAGCTTTCATCAATATTAGCAGTTTTATGAACATTGTATTTTGGTTGGACGGTAGCAGTTTTATTGCTTACTTGGATAAATAAAACTTTGCTTATCCAAAAACTAAAAAAGGGAAATAACACTTATATAGTGCTAATTACCAAATGAATCCCTTAATCCTTAAAGAAAATAATGTTACTAATTCCAAAATGCATTACCTTAGTCCTTAGGCCTTATATATAGTCCTCATCCCCAAATGAATAATCCCTTAATCTTCACAGGTGAATGATCCCCAACATCCTTTAATAATTAAATCTATATACTCTCATTATATTTATACATTTAATAGATTATTTTGATTTATCATTTATATATGTGTTAATGTGTTGTATAAATGGTATTAAAATCTAGGCACACACAATTTTTTTTAATTACTTACTTATTTTGATTCAACTTAATAAAATTAAAATTTACCATTGAATTAAAAATAGAAAGTGGAAAGTGAAAAGAACAAACATGAAAAATTGAATATTGAAGAGCTACTTGCTAGTTTGTTACTTAAGAATTAAGATTTCCAAATTACAAGTTTAATGGTATGTAACATATGTGCATGGAGACTTAAGTTGACAAATGATAGTAAATAATTGCTTGACTTCATTAATTCCTTACTTGATATGTTATTGAAGAGTTAACTTATAAATTTAACTTTTTTAAAAATAAATAATTAAAAACTCAAATGAAAATGAACCATGGATTAATTCAAAAACTCGAATCGAACTCATAACTTATGCCAAAATAATCCAATGAATAAATCTCAAAAACTCAAGATCGAATGACCCATAGGTTAAATCCAAAAAAATTCAAGTCAAAATGACCTGGGATCCAAACCCAAAAAACCCGAACCCAAATAACCTTATAAATTGTCACATTAGTCAAAATGACATGATTTTTGGGAATGCTTTTTCCTTAAGGCCAGACATCTTGGATCTTTGGAGTTGGTGTTGCTTGCACTTTGGTTGTTGCGGAGGAATAGAAACAGGTGTCTTCATGAGCACATCTGTGATTTGCCAACCAGGTTAGTTGTCTCGGCTAATAATCAATATATCAACAGTTGAATTAAAAAAAATTAATTGTAGGAATCTTTCCATTTATATATAGCACATTTGTATTTGGTAAGTTTTGCCTAATATGAACAAATTATTATAATAAATAAAAAATAAACAGTTAAATAAGCTTAAAAAATTAATCAAATAAAAAATTAAAAGGTTAAAGTCTAAAATAATAAATATACCTCAGGCATCAAAGCTCAAAATTTATACATACATGATATAACTAAAAATAAAAATAATAATATATTTGTATATATTAATAGCGTTCATATTATTTATAATATAATTATTTTCCTAATAATAAGGGCTCATAATTTCTTTTTTTTTTTTGGGTCAATGGGGATACATGTCATTAAGAGAAAGAATTAGAACGGAAAAAAATTTAAAAATAAAATAAAAAAGTAAGAAAAACGAAGAAAAGAAATAGTAAATAAAAATAAAAATAAAAAAAAGGGAGAGGGATGATGTGGCCCTTCTCTTAAGGGCTTAGATAGCAACTTTCTGTTATAGTTTAGATTTAGATTTAGATTACAACGAATCAAGAGAATTACTCTATCCACAAGGAAAAACAAACAAGCGATTAAGCGAATCCTTTTGCAATTTCTTTGTTTACTCATTTGATTTTTTTTTTTGAAATGCAATTGAACTTTATTCAGTGGAAGGAAAACAAAACCCCATTCAAAGCTTGGGGTCAACAAGAAAAAGAAAAAAAACTATTAACAAACACAATGCAACCAAGGAGTTTGCTTATTGACTCATTTGATTTTTTTTATATTAAAGTAATATAGAATTAAAAAAATATAACATAGGTTTTATTTAATTATCAGGACTTAGGTATAAGACAAAAATATCAATGACGTCATAATTTTTTAAAAATTTTTTGGTAATTATGAGGAGAAAAATCTTATGAAATATGCAAAAATACCAATTATTTAAATATAAGTAGTAACTTGTCTTGCGCTAATGCTACGAGTATGTCACGCCCCGACCCGCCCGGGTCGGCCACGTGGCAATCGCCGCGCTTCCTCGAAGTACGTGCCGGCCGGTCACGCACCAGAAGCACCGCAAGGCATAGAAATGGATACCATCGCTGCAAAACAACTGAAACTTTAATTAAAAATCTTTTAATAAAATAATAAACTCTACAAGTAATGCCAGTGGACTAATTTAAAGAATACCTACACAGCGGAAACTTCTAAGCCTAAGCCACCGACGTCTCCTAGTGAGCCTCTCTTCTATTGCTGACTCCGTGTGCCAATCTGCATCCATCCACGTTGGATACAGGTGAGTGACAGAGATTCAATGAGTCTCCATCAGGGTTAGGGAAAACAGGGGTAATCCAAAATATAATAAAATAAAATGATTAAAGTAAATAAAATAAATTTTATTTTCAAAACCTCTTTTGAAATTCTCCCAAGGAGAAATAAATTTTAAAACCTTTAAAATTATTAAATACTCATGGGCTGGCACCTAATACACTGAAGGCACGACTGGCCAGTCGTATGCCTTACTGCACCGAGGGCTATCTCTTTTCTCTTTAAAAACATTTTCTCTTTATTTCATACTCTAGCCCGTTCCCTCGGTGGTGCCTCACTGTGGTGGAACACAGTGAACTGGAGCTCTGGCGAGTTTCCCTACGCGCCTCTCCCAACCAGGCTCGACTCACCGTGCCCCTCGATAGGCGGTCCACGGCTGAGTATCATGCATGCTCTCAAACTCGGTCCACGCTCCCGCAAATTGGAGCCCCGAGGAATCCCACTCAATCACTCCTCTACCAGGGGCATCGTACCCCGATAACCATAATAACAATAATAATAATATTTCTTTACAAAATATTAAAACATATAAACACACACAAACTTTATATTTTTAAAATCAACCCACCCCCATAAGTGGGCATATCACAAAATAAAAAGTGTGTGTCGTGGATTACCCTTATCCCAAAACCTTTGTAAAACCTTTTTAAAACAATTTATATTTTTAAAACATTTTTCCCTAGTGGCTAAGCACTGAAAACAGAGTCACTCACAGTATTGGGAGATTCGTATACTCCCAAGCGCTCCATGTAGTTTAACCTCCGGTGCATCGCCGCATTCGATTAACCGGAGCCCTAACACACGGAAATATAAGTTAGCATTCATAATTACAATTTATGAATGCACCTATGAGGCTCTAATATGACCTATGACTATGTTTGGAAGTGATTCGGGGCTTAGAAAAGTGTCCAGGAGGTTCCGGAGTAAAAATTGGACACTTGGTGAAAAATTACGAAAATACCCCTGGGGGTCCATGGGCCACTCGGGCTGGGCCCGACACTTAGAAAAGTGTCCGGAAGGTTTCGGGGCTAAAATCGGACTCTCGGTGAAAAATTACCAAAATGCCCCCGGGGGCCCGTGGGCCCCACACCCGGACTAGGCTGGGCCCCACACGGGTTGGGCCAAATTCTACTCGAAATCGGGCTCGAAAAGCCCTCCTATGAGATATTTATACATTATAATGATATAATATATAAATATCTCAAATATAATAATATTATATATAAATATCTAAATATATTAATATAATATATAAATATCTTTTAATATAATAATAATATATTCAAAATATCTAAACAGGGACTCGATCGGCCAGTTCTTCGGCCGGTCTCTTCCCCGGTTTTTGCACTCGTTTCTCCTCCTTTCGACGTACAAACTTAGAGAGGCGATCCTCATGGCATCCACAACGGATATGCCGAGGCAGAAACGAGAAACACCGGTCCAATTTTCCCGTAGACCGAGATTTAGCCCGAATTGACTAAATCTCCGATTTACTCACACCCGGTGCACAAAAATGCGTAAAAACGGAATGGGACGTAGAATAAGGTGAATACTATAACCCACTAAAAACTCACCTTATTCCACCGGCCCGAAATCCACTTATTTGAGTTTAAAGTTTTAATCCGGTCAAAAGCTGAAAACTTGGATCTAGGCTAAACCGATGCATGGAAATGCGTGCAAACTTAACAAAATGTAGATCGAGGAGTTAAGAATAACTCACCAAGATCTCGCCTCGAACTGGCGGTCGGTTTGTCCGGATCTGCCAATTTTCCAAAATGCCTCCGTTTTGGCTCCAGAGAGAAAAAGAAGAAAAAGAAAGAAAAAGAAAAAGAAAAAATGAAAGAAAAAGGTTCGGCCTCCCCTATTTATAGGGGAGCCCGACGCCGGGTCCACTCGGGCCCCGGGTCAAACTTTTTCCCCTTTTTCAACTTTCTTCCATTTTTACCCATTGGCTAAATCCTTTGATTTCTTGTGCCAATGGGGTCCATAATAAATTTCTAGGGACTTATTTGGAGGTCTTTTTGGCATTTTACTAATTTCCATGCATGGTTAATTATTTTATCTTCCAACTTCGTCTTGTCTTAAGCTTATCTTCTCTTCAAACTTGACACAGCCGGACCGACATATTGTCTAATTATACGTTACTTTGTACTATTCCATTTGTACGAAAAGTCGTGCTAGGTCCGGGTGTGTCAACTCTCCCCTCCTTCAAAAATTTCGTCCTCGAAATTAAATAAGGTAGCTTGGGGAGATTGGGCTTCCATTCGAAGCTCTCTTCCCTTTTTCGAATAGTGTTCGCATCACTATTCGCGGCTGAAGTTCACGCTTCCGCTGTGCACTCTGATCATTCTCTTCCTCAAGAGTGGTTTCATCACTCTTCCACTCTTGAGTTTGAACCTCATCTTTTCCTTAACATAGCCTACCCTTACCATTTATGGGTTAGGCTCTTTTTACTCTGATTTTGACCTTGGGAGGTTCTTCCTTGATGTAATGCTGTAATGTGCTTCCTTGATCCTCTCGCTTGTTCTTGTCTCATCCTTCAAGTCTCTTTCAACGAGATTACCTTTTGGTTTCTTTTGAGGTTTCACACCTCTTACTCTTCTTAGGAGTTCTTCTCCTTTTTCATTGCCACTGCCTCTCACTTCGAGGCCATTACTCGATGTGTTGTTCGTTGTTTCGTGGTCTTGTACTCATCCTTATAACCAAGTTATCGGGAAAGATCTTAGCTTAACTCCCTCGCCTCCACGGCGAGGATGCGGTGAGTTAATTGTCTTTCCCCCTTACCTTGGTTTGGTTTCACCGTTTCGTTTCCTTGCTTCCACTTTCTCTCTTTCCGATCTCTTTCCATTCAAACTCATGGCGTATGAGTCGAGCTCCAGTACACGCTGGCCCATACTTGGCCACATCATAACAGAGGAATCAGAGATCATGCCCTCTCGGCTCTCACAAGCTGACCCACTCTCTGACCGCCCATCATAATCACAAATAGGGCCCTCGGCCCATCATATCTCATCTCTCCTCCTCGTAAGGACGGAGAACTCTGGGTGGCCTCATGCACACCCCAATCATATACAGGGCCGGTCCTCACGAGTGGCCATCACAGAGATCCTCAAGATCTCGATCTCTGATCCTTTCTCTCATAGGGACGCCTCACATGGCTCCCAAATCATCACACTTGAGCCTCGACCTCATACCCATCCATATCATTCCTCTTGCCTCTCGTCAACACGAGACCAGGCCAATCATGCATGTCAAACCCTTGCGGTATCCCTTGTGGCTTCATTATCTTCGCATTCTTCTCTCTTGAGGTATCTCGTTCTTCACTCGGCTTACCCTTATCTTGGGTCCATTGCCATTCTTTGGCATCGTTACGGCTTTTATAATCTCCGTACCCATTCCATTAGGGCCATTTTCATACCTTTCTACTTCTTCATATTCCTTAACCTTGATTTACGTGATCTTTCACGTCTTGTCCCCATATTTCCTTTACCTTGACTTCGTCTTTTCCCTCGTCGCTTTCTTCTTTGACTTTCTTCATCATTATCATCCTTATTCCTCCTTTCTTCTAACACCTTTGATTCTCTTGGGTGTTAGAATTTCCTTTCTGCTCTTCATACTGGCTGTGCTCATAGAAGTTCATGAGCTTAATCAATTCTTCTCCTTATTCCCGTACTCCTTCCCTTGAGTACTCGGGGTTCTCTCTTGTCACCTTTTCTGTTTCAGTTCCCTTATCTCTTGCTTTCCACGTATGGGTTTCCTTTATTTCAGCCGTTCTTGGCTTTTGATGCCTTTGATTTCCCGCTATATCTCCTTTGTTTTTCGATGTCATGGTTTATTTATCGTGGGCAACACCTTTCTATATTCTTCCTTACTTCTCTATCTTGCCCACACCAAGCTAACTCCATCCTAGCTTGGTTTGACTTCATCTCCCACATACTTTCTTCACTTATCATTCTTCGGGGAGTTTATCCTCAAATTAGCTTACTCCCCTCCTTCTAAAAGATTTAACTTATTTCCCTTTATGTTCCTTAACTCCTTACTCTTAATTCCTTCTATTCCACTCTTTTATCATGTTTTCACCTTTTTGTCTTCTCCAGTTTCAATTATCACCATATTCATCCTTGTTTTTTTTTTTTTTTTTGTCCTCACTCCCTTTACTTATCATTTTCTTTCATTCATCCTTTGCTTGTATCATCCACTATCACCCCTTATCCATTGGGATGTGATCATCTTCCGTCACTCGTTTCCTACGAGTGCTCCTTCTCTTATGGTTTCTCCAATTTTTCTTTCTATCCAATCTCCTTATCTCTTCTTTTATCATCTAACAAATCAGGGGTTTTCCTTTCCCTTCTTTTCACCAATTTGTCTCCTTGACCCCTTTCTTGCTTCTCAACTCTGGCCTCTAATAATCCTTGTTTATTCTTTCTTTTCCTTGATTTATTCATTTTATGATGTAGTGCCTTGACTTGACTCGAGTTCGGGGTTCATTATGCACGACTTTCTTTAACTAACATCCGTTTCTAAATCTTTTATCCGGTTCCTTTCACTAGATCTTCCTTAATCCTCTTTCTATGCTTCTTGTTAGTCCCATTTTTATACTCTTCTTTAATCTATCTCTAAATTACCTATCTAGGTTTTGTCTCTAGCCCTAGTTTCTTAGTCTTATTCTTATACTAATCCTGGTCAGCCATTTGGAGTTATTAACTTACGGTTCATTATGACATTATCGCTATTTAAGGTTATAGTTTTCTAGTGATGTGTTATACTTTTCCTCTTTTAAGGCTCTATTCCTAGTTAACCAGAACTTAGTTCATCAACTGAACTAAGTCTCTCTTTCTTTTAGGCCTTGTTATTCTTTTATTAACCTAGGATCTTCTTTTACCTAGGGTTTTCATACTTTCTTTCTTCATTAAGAAAGCCTCCGCACTACATCACGACATCTCTTTGTCCTTTGTTTAAAGGTTCACGTTTCTTCTCCCTTCCTCTTCTTCTTTCCCACCAGTTCCTTCTGGTGATAACTTCAAAATATTGGAGGAAATTCCCTTCATGCCTTCCATTAGCACGAATGCAGACATTCCCATCATTGTTGTGCGTTATACTCTTTCTTTGCTTACTTTCTTCCCATTCATTTTGTTCTGAATCATTTCTTATTATCCTTTAGGGGTCTCCTCCTCCTTACTTTCTTTATTCCACTTCTTCCATCTTCATTTCCTTCTCTTTTATCCATTATCCTTCTCATCCTTGGTATCCAATGGTCGGACAAGTAGTAACAGATGTACTACTCGTTGATCACTTGGATGTAATCTCCTTTCATTCTTTCATTCTCCATCGTGTCATCCTTGCCTTATTCCTCCTCATCGTTTCCCAAGAATAGCTTCCCTCTTATTCTCTTTCCTTACTCTTCCTTCTTGCCATCCTTGAATCCTTTGGGGTTTCCTCTTATCAATCCTTTCCTTATCCTCAAATGGTTCTCCACGTCTCATATCTTGTGATCTTGGGCTCACTTGTTCTCTTCCAACTTCCTTGAATGTCTCTTCTCGATTGATCTTCAGATGAACTCTCTCTTTTATCCACATATACTTCATCTCCTTCACCACTTACACACCACTGTGTAAGTATAACGAAGTTAGCTAGCCCATGCTGCCACTTCTTTAACTTCATGCTCACTCCACGGAGCATCATCCAGATAACCTGTGGACATATCCCACCAGACTTGCCAACTTGTGAGATCTTCGGCAATCGCTTTTCTTTATCTCCATTTGATGCTCTGTGAACTCCTTCTCGATCCTTCATCTGGTTGTGCGGGTGCTTCATCTCACGTCCTGAGGTTTTTGGTCAACCACATCCTCCGTGATTGACTTCTTTGATTTCAGTCATCTTAACCATATTCTCTCTTCAAAGCTACACACCGATGGTGTAGAAAACGAGAGAAGTGAGGTTAGCGTTCACGCACGTTATACCCACCTTGGCCTCGTTCTAGTTGTATCATTTCCTCCCAAATCTTACACATCACTAGTGTAAAGAATTGGGGCAACGCATCTAATTTACGCTTGACACTCGCTGCTTTACTAGCGAGTCTCGATGTTCACAACTTCAAGATTGAACATCGAAGGTTGTGGGTATCGAACTAGTTTCACTGCTGGTAAGCCTCTAACTAGGCTTCGTCGAAAGACCGGACGAGACATCATCTATCTCATCATCTCAAGGGAAATACCATCCCTTGCATAGTTTGGCTATCGAGTAGGAGGAACATTGAAAATTGAAAATGTGAGTTTGGGGGGTTTCTTGGAAAGCGTGCCTTACTTGCACGAATCTCGAGGAAGAAGGTGGTCGTGATGTCTTCTCACTTAAGACCACACTCGAGAACACTATCTGGTGGCTTGCTGCTAAAGAAGGTATTCTAAGAGTAAGCTTGATTATTCATGACGCTTTCGAGTAGCTACATACTCGAACTCTTGAATTTTAAACCTATTTAATCCACTGGCTTCAAAAACATTTCAAAACATTTGAAAACACTTTATAATTTTTGAAATCAGTCAGAATCTTTTTAATGCTCTGATACCAATCAAATTGTCACGCCCCGACCCGCCCGGGTCGGCCACGTGGCAACCGCCGCGCTGCCTCGAAGTACGTGCCGGCCGGTCACGCACCAGAAGCACCGCAAGGCATAGAAATGGATACCATCGCTGCAAAACAACTGAAACTTTAATTAAAAATCTTTTAATAAAATAATAAACTCTACAAGTAATGCCAGTGGACTAATTTAAAGAATACCTACACAGCGGAAACTTCTAAGCCTAAGCCACCGACGTCTCCTAGTGAGCCTCTCTTCTATTGCTGACTCCGTGTGCCAATCTGCATCCATCCACGTTGGATACAGGTGAGTGACAGAGATTCAATGAGTCTCCATCAGGGTTAGGGAAAACAGGGGTAATCCAAAATATAATAAAATAAAATGATTAAAGTAAATAAAATAAATTTTATTTTCAAAACCTCTTTTGAAATTCTCCCAAGGAGAAATAAATTTTAAAACCTTTAAAATCATTAAATACTCATGGGCTGGCACCTAATACACTGAAGGCACGACTGGCCAGTCGTATGCCTTACTGCACCGAGGGCTATCTCTTTTCTCTTTAAAAACATTTTCTCTTTATTTCATACTCTAGCCCGTTCCCTCGGTGGTGCCTCACTGTGGTGGAACACAGTGAACTGGAGCTCTGGCGAGTTTCCCTACGCGCCTCTCCCAACCAGGCTCGACTCACCGTGCCCCTCGATAGGCGGTCCACGGCTGAGTATCATGCATGCTCTCAAACTCGGTCCACGCTCCCGCAAATTGGAGCCCCGAGGAATCCCACTCAATCACTCCTCTACCAGGGGCATCGTACCCCGATAACCATAATAACAATAATAATAATATTTCTTTACAAAATATTAAAACATATAAACACACACAAACTTTATATTTTTAAAATCAACCCACCCCCATAAGTGGGCATATCACAAAATAAAAAGTGTGTGTCGTGGATTACCCTTATCCCAAAACCTTTGTAAAACCTTTTTAAAACAATTTATATTTTTAAAACATTTTTCCTTAGTGGCTAAGCACTGAAAACAGAGTCACTCACAGTATTGGGAGATTCGTATACTCCCAAGCGCTCCATGTAGTTTAACCTCCGGTGCATCGCCGCATTCGATTAACCGGAGCCCTAACACACGGAAATATAAGTTAGCATTCATAATTACAATTTATGAATGCACCTATGAGGCTCTAATATGACCTATGACTATGTTTGGAAGTGATTCGGGGCTTAGAAAAGTGTCCAGGAGGTTCCGGAGTAAAAATTGGACACTTGGTGAAAAATTACGAAAATACCCCTGGGGGTCCATGGGCCACTCGGGCTGGGCCCGACACTTAGAAAAGTGTCCGGAAGGTTTCGGGGCTAAAATCGGACTCTCGGTGAAAAATTACCAAAATGCCCCCGGGGGCCCGTGGGCCCCACACGGGTTGGGCCAAATTCTACTCGAAATCGGGCTCGAAAAGCCCTCCTATGAGATATTTATACATTATAATGATATAATATATAAATATCTCAAATATAATAATATTATATATAAATATCTAAATATATTAATATAATATATAAATATCTTTTAATATAATAATAATATATTCAAAATATCTAAACAGGGACTCGATCGGCCAGTTCTTCGGCCGGTCTCTTCCCCGGTTTTTGCACTCGTTTCTCCTCCTTTCGACGTACAAACTTAGAGAGGCGATCCTCATGGCATCCACAACGGATATGCCGAGGCAGAAACGAGAAACACCGGTCCAATTTTCCCGTAGACCGAGATTTAGCCCGAATTGACTAAATCTCCGATTTACTCACACCCGGTGCACAAAAATGCGTAAAAACGGAATGGGACGTAGAATAAGGTGAATACTATAACCCACTAAAAACTCACCTTATTCCACCGGCCCGAAATCCACTTATTTGAGTTTAAAGTTTTAATCCGGTCAAAAGCTGAAAACTTGGATCTAGGCTAAACCGATGCATGGAAATGCGTGCAAACTTAACAAAATGTAGATCGAGGAGTTAAGAATAACTCACCAAGATCTCGCCTCGAACTGGCGGTCGGTTTGTCCGGATCTGCCAATTTTCCAAAATGCCTCCGTTTTGGCTCCAGAGAGAAAAAGAAGAAAAAGAAAGAAAAAGAAAAAGAAAAAATGAAAGAAAAAGGTTCGGCCTCCCCTATTTATAGGGGAGCCCGACGCCGGGTCCACTCGGGCCCCGGGTCAAACTTTTTTCCCTTTTTCAACTTTCTTCCATTTTTACCCATTGGCTAAATCCTTTGATTTCTTGTGCCAATGGGGTCCATAATAAATTTCTAGGGACTTATTTGGAGGTCTTTTTGGCATTTTACTAATTTCCATGCATGGTTAATTATTTTATCTTCCAACTTCGTCTTGTCTTAAGCTTATCTTCTCTTCAAACTTGACACAGCCGGACCGACATATTGTCTAATTATACGTTACTTTGTACTATTCCATTTGTACGAAAAGTCGTGCTAGGTCCGGGTGTGTCAGAGTATATATGAAATTTGATTTGATTAATTTGTTGAGAGAGAAACAAAAAACAATATTGATATAATATTCATCTATAACTTCACCAATAACAATTAAATAAAATTTAAAAAATTAATAAACTTATATATAAGAGAAAATAAAAGGAAATTAGAAAGTTAAAAAAGAAAGAATAAATGTAAGCACAATTTTTAAGACATTGAATTAGAAAAAAAAAATTCTCACTTTTAAATATTTTCAATAAATGTTAAAGTATTAAAAAAAGAAATTTTTTTTTACAAAATTACGAAATAATACACCTCTGAAACTATCAATTACCAACTTAAATGTAAAAAAAAAAACAAAAAAAAAAGATTTTTATATAGCATTGATTTCTTTAACACAAAATTACAGTTTAGCCAAACAAGCAAGCCACTTTATACAAGATTAGAATGGTTGAAAGGGGATTTATTATTAAGATATATAAGTATAAATTACTGATCTCTGTATACTCTTTTTTAAATTAAATATTACAATAAATAATTGCCTCGAGATCCGAAAAGAAGTCAACTACTACTGTCTAATTCACAAAAAAATATTAAAACTTTCATCTACTCGTTCCGTTCCTATTTATTCGCCCCAATAACCGAATCTCTTAAATTAAAAAAGTACTTAAATTCTATAATTCTATACAAATTTTAGATGTAATTTCAGAATTACCCTTAAGCAAACACCAATTCATATTTTTCTACATTTAATGTCTTTCTATATATCCTGTTTAAAAAGGGGTAAACTTAGAAAAAAATAATTAATGCTTACATAAACTTGTTCTAAGGATGCTCAGCCATTTGTTCATCAAGGTAACATGCAAACACACATTATTAAAACTGTTGAAGAGCACTATCACTACCCCAAGTGATCCAACTCAGAAAATGACAAATTTTTCAAATCCTTAAACTTTAAAGTAGTACATGAATATAAAATATATATATATATATATATGGATCCAAATCCTTTGCCTATCTCATATCACACTTTGTATCTCATATATCCATTAGTCCATCATCGTGTCTAATTCATTTAACTTTACATAGTCTTTGTTTGGTTTTAATAAGAAAACAAAGAAAAAATTATATATTTTTTCTTATTAAAATTATCTACCATAATATAAAGTTATAAATGTTTAAATTTATCCTGAAAATTCAAAATATTTTAATTTAGAGCTAAAATTTTATTATAGATACGAGAGGATCTTTTTCTCTTTTTAAAATAGTTTCAGAAACTTTTGTTTTAGAAAAACTTAAAACTAAATAAGGAGTCAGGTACATATTAAAAGTAGAATAGACGGTGGATTGTGGAGTATAGAGGGCACAAAGTCTTCTCCTAACTGCCTATAAATTATGGACTTAACTTATGTGTGCTTTTCATGTTAGTAATCAATAAGATATCGTCATGTGTACTTTTATATGATTTAATATTTAAAAAAAAAAGAGTTAGATATTTAGTATTTTAAAAGGATACTTGATAATATCCTATTGGCTACTGACATAAAAAACACATAAGCAAAAACATATAAGTCTTGTCACAAAATTATTGCTCTTTCGGTGCACTTTGGGAAGCTACCTTCCCCTAATAAACCATTCCCTTTCCCCAGTACATTAAGCTTTGACTTGTACTAATATTTTTGAAAATGAATGTTATCCTATTTTCTAACAAATTTATAGGATAAATGGGAATACGTCTAATTCACAAATATATTAGACTTTAAAGTATATGAAAGTATAATAAATAGAAATATTACTAGTAGAGCATCAACCATTTTCTATATATACCATACATGTATTATCTCTACCCATAACAAATAATTCCACAGACAATAGGAGAAATATGGAGTCCAAGAAGCATCCCTTTCTCTTATTTGCAATGGCGCTACTACTTCTCACCACTCTGATTTCAACATCTTTTGCGTGCTATGAGAGAATGAGCCCTTGCGTGTATTCGGATGAATGCTGCGGCAGTTGCGTTTGTGATTTAACCGCAATCCAGGGTGGAGGATTTTATGGAGGCTGCATTATGGGGTGGGGCGATTCGTTTTGGAGTCCTTGCAGCTAAACTGCTAAAGAATGGAGCGGCATGCCTTCCCTTCACCTTTTAGTCTTCTTTTGTTTCTTTCTTTAATAATAAAATTATTATGATATAATCGGTTTTTAAAACTGTTCTTCATAAAGGTCTTGCTTGGTAAGAAGGAATGACAAGGGCAAGGAAAGAATTCTTTACCCGTTCCCTTATTCTCTAGCAAAGCCTAAAGGCGATAATGGTGACCTGATGACTTCAGACTTCAATTCCTATAGCTGTACGTTGCTGCCTTATTGCGGCTAGAGAAGAGATCGGCATGCCTTAATTGTCTTCTCTTGTTAAATTTTACTGTGTTTTTTCTTCAATAATAATGTATTAATAAAATTGTTCTTCTGAGGGATAAATTATTAAATCTAATTGTCGGGATACAAAGTACCATATATATGCAGTTATATTTAATAGAATTCCTTTCTGACCCTTTTCCAAGGGTGGATGGCGCAAAATTGTAAAATTCCTCTTATAGTGTATATATATATATGCGGAGATATTAATTTACATTCGGCGTAAAATTTTTAATTTTTACCCCTTTATAATAAATATGTATATATGATTAATATACTGATAAATCGAACATTTGATTTAACAATTTAGTATAATGCATTGTGCACGTACAGTTTCAATTCAATCCAGTATCTTTAACATTTTCATCGATAGTTTCAATGCTGAAAAATATTTTGTATCAATCATGCATATAATTAAGTATTTTAAATTAACTTGAAATTCGACATATACAAGATCTACTTGAATAAAATATTAAATTAAACAATTGAGTCAATCAAACATTATAAAAAGATATGAGTGGTTGTAAAATTTTAGGTGTAAATTAATCCTTCTTCTATACACACAACTTTACATGCACGATTGATTCAAAGTTTTTACAGTGAATTATAAAAATGGTCAGTCGACTTTTACATTATTCCAATTCAGGTCCCAAAACTTTAATTTATCCCAATATTTGTCATAGCAGTTTGCTTACCATACCAAATATAGTCACCATAATAGATACCATTCCATGAAGTGATAAAAATATAACATAATTGTCACATAAACTACCTTATAAATTGTCACATCGGTCAAAACGATAAATATTACACTTTTAGTAATCATTTCATCTGAAAATTAATAAAAAGTTATGCACTTATAGGTGATAAAAGAAAATGGAGAAAGAAGATGGAAATAGGAATAAAACGTGTTAATAGTTTGTTTGATATTGCTTTCCATATGTTATCTACATCATTCTTTTTAAATATATAAAGGTGACTAGATTTGGTGTTTACAAAGAATAGAACCAACTAAAGTTTAATTAATTGCCTAAGTAGGAAATGTTGTGAATTTTTTCTTTTGAAAATTGAATCTTATTGATTAAAAAGAAAGGAATTACAACCAAACAATCAATCTTAGTAACCATTCATATAATTGCTTAAGCTTCTAGATCAGAATATAAGAAGAAATTACAGAGGATCGAGAAATTGCAACATATAATAAAAGTGAGAATTAGATTGCAAATTAATCATGTTCCGTATAATCTACGAAAACAGACAAATGAATTCTTTTACAGTTTTTTCCGTTATAATTATATAATTACGTCACATTAAGAGGGACAAATATGATAAACCCATGGAATTCAATATTCGTCGATACATCGATATATCCGTAATCGATATGGATACTGCAATATTTTCCGGTGGTCTTCAAACCACAGGATATCCGTCGATATATTCATATATCTGCGATATATATTGCGATATTTAAAATATCCGTTAAAATGTCTAGTTTAATTTTGTAATCCGGTCCAAATGGTAAACCAATTTGAAATACTTAGGTGCTCGACTCAAATGAAAAATTGCTTGACTTGTGGTGGAAATAAAAAGCTCAGGCCTAAGTGTCAAATTCAATCGCTTTCTTATATTGCAGGATTCACTTAAGTAAAATTCAAAATTGATGTCCTAAATACTAAAAAAGGCGCTCCATACTTGGATATTTTTCTTATTCTTAAAATATTAATGGAGATCTCTATTTATTACATCGTATATTTGACTTGTAATTACTTAATGGTAAAAACTTAGTTAATGCAACATTAAACTTAAATAGTAACTTGGGAAGCAAAAAAAAATATAGTACTTTATAAATTATTGTATATATTTTTTTTGTTATGCTAATATTTTTACAAAAAGTTCTACACAACTCTTAAAGTTTTCTTATAAATCACCATTCTTAATCTAAGGAGCATTGAAATTTTTAGTTTCTTTTTTTTTTCATTCTTCACCATCGCATCTGAGTGAATTTGTTTTGGGGCTTATCTTTTAGTTCATGGTCACGAATCAACTAAGTAAAAAAATTGTAATAATTCCATGGAATAATGTTGTACGTGATGCTTTGCTAGAGGCAAGTTAAGTTATCCATTATTGAGATAAAAGAAAAATAGTGTATTATACCATTTGAGATAGGACAAGTAATCCATTATTACTAAAAGAAAAAAAACAAAGTGTACGTGTGGACTTCAACCCTAGTCTAGTGAACTATTGACCTCCTAAGTAAATTGCTTATTAAATGGAATTTGTGTAATTGAAGTAAATTGCTTACTATATGATTACAGCTCATTTCTTAAATCCGAAATATCATTACAAAAATGATATTGGAGGTGATCCTTACTTCTTAAATGTCATTCATCAAGTCTTTCAAGTTTTAGATCCTCAGTCAACTAGACAAAATCAATTTGGAAATGAGGTGAGATAAGATCCATCTTTATTATCTTATTTTGAAAATTTATAATTTCTTAAATAAAATTTTCTATTTGTAAAGATAATGTTGTTTAGAGAAGCTAAAAGATCTTTTGGGGAAGCATGTGCACGAAGTTCAAGGGCGACCATGAAACCCAATATGGATACAATTACAAAGTTGATTAATTCTCTATTTTTGCTTGAAAAATTATTGTTACTACGATTCATTCAATATAAAATATTCTTTGCTTTTTTATGTAGTTGATTGGTGGGAGTTATACGAGGAAAGTGCACCAATACTGCGTAAATTGGTTATGCAGATATTATCTCAAACTGTTTCATCTTCAGCTTGTGAAAGAAATTGAAGCACATTTGCTTTAATCCACACAAAGCATCGTAATCGATTAGCCCATAGAACTCTACAAAATCTCGTGTATTGTTACTATAACATGAAACTACGAGTTAGAGATATAGAAGCTGCACAAGATGAGATGTCAGTACTAGACCCATTGAATCTTCTTGATGTTACTATTGAAATTGGTGATGAAGATATGAATATCCTCTTTTTCAATGGATTAGGCCTGCACATTTAGATGGCCGTGATATGAAGCCTAATCCTGATATCAGCAGTCATGCTTAAGAATTTGGGATTGATGTTGATAAAGTGATGTCCGAAGAGGTTGGCTTAGATTCTTCATCAGATGAAACCATTAGTCCTCCACCTGGATTCGAAGGTCATTTAATGAATCAAGATGATGATGATGATGATGATAATGATGATAATGATGACGATGATGATGATGATGATGGAAGAAGTGGGGAAAGGACTACAACAATAAGGACTCAAGGTGGGGGTGGACAAAGAGGTACAGAATATGCTCCAATGTATGATTTTTCATATGACAGTGATCATTATAGACCATTGAGTCCTTTTACCGGTGAGGCAACTTTTACACATGCTACACAAGATGAGGACCATGGGTCTCACAAAGCTGGGCATGGAGCTAAAGGAAAAGGGGGGAAAAAACTATGGGTAATCTTGCTGATGATTTTGGCTCCATGAGCATAACCACAAAACAAAGTTCAGTCAGTTATAATGCACCAGTGGAATCAAATTTTAGAAATTAGACTGATGATAGATATGAAGAATATAATTATGGAGCATTATATTCATCAGGTCAGTATCCGTCAGATTATTCCCATGAACAATAAACTTTTCATGATGATTAATCAGCACAACCACAGGTGAATTATGGTCACTTCTCTCGCCTTGAAAATCTTTTGGTAGCTAGTACAATTGATTATTATGCCCATGTGCACAATTATGTGAATAATTATAGAAATACCATGACTTAGCATATGAATATTGCTGCTATATTTGTAATACCCGTTCAAAATTACTGTTTCTCTTAGTCTGCTGGCATGCATCATTTAGTAGGAAATCATGGAAAACATAGTTTAAGCCTTGCTTAAGTTATGGATAGGATATAAATGGAATTAAATGAATTGTTAAAGAATTAGTAGTAAGGTTAGAAATTTAGACTGAAATTGTTAACAAATGACAGGGAATTTGAAAATTTTACTGCCAATGAAATAAAAGGAAATTGTCTGAAGAATAAAAATATACACTGAAAATTTTATTACACTGACTTAGGATATAGATGGAATTTTAGTGATTGTTGGAGGACAAATAGGAACTAAGAACAAAATTTTCTTTTATGGACTTAACCATCTAGTGACAAGTGGCAAAGCCTTAGAAATCAATGGCTAAGATGAAAACAAATTTTGTCATCTTTTGCCTAGTGAAAATCCGACCATGACATGGGAAAATGCTAGAAATTTCCATGCAATTTTTAAGTTGTCTTCAACCTTAGAAAAAGATGAACACCTTCCACCATTGATGAACCTTGAAAGCGTCCTCCATAAAACACAACTCTAAATCTAGCCAAACAAGCCCCCATAAATTGGTAACCAACTTGAAGCTCTAGATTAGCCCATTAATAATCCCATAACAATTTCAAGAAATTTAAGCTAAGTGAGGAGAAATTGCAATTGGAAAGTCTAGGGTTCTTGGTGGATTTTCACAAATCAAGGTAAGCATGCCTAATTTTGATGTTAGAATGTAGATTATGGCATGCTAAACATGAATATAGGGTCAATTTAACTTGAAATTACTTGTAGGAGTGTGAATCTAGAAAATTAAAAAAATTATGGAGAATTTTTGAATTTAAGATTTTGGTGTCAAATTGAATTCATGGAACCTTAGGATTAAAATATGAAGTTCATGGAAGCTTACTAAACTAGGAAATGCCATCAAATTACATTAGAAAAGAAATTTTTAATTTTTCAATATTTATGCCGAAAATTACAAGGAAAATAGCATTTTTGTCATTTTGGAATTTAAATGAAAATATAGTTGTTTTGAAGTAAATTTGATGTGAAAATGTTAAAGGAAAATGTTGGAAAAGAAAAATGTGGAAATTGAGTGAAAATGGAGCAAAGACCGAAATTTCTAATGTGTCATAGCTATGGGAAATTTTCAACCTATAATGGAATAAATGTGAATTTTGAAGAAAAATTAGGTAGAAGAATATTAGTGAAAAGTATAATTAGGAGTTAGAATTCTAATTTATTGCATGGCATGCATGGCATTGCATTTAGTTTAGTTTTTAATCAAATTTAGCAATGGCTATAGAAACTAAATGAGTTTATGAAAATAAGGAGCTCCTACGCCATCAAAGGACAAGGAACCGGGTGAGAACGGTCAAGAATAGCGAGGACCTCACTGTGAGTGGATAACTAACTTAAATTACTGTTTTATTGTAATTTTTATTAAATACTATTTTTCTGAAATTATTTGCTATCTATATGTGTTAAATGATGGAATAATGAGAAATATATGGCCCATGGAATGTGATGGCTAATTTATGAAATTGGTTTTGGGAAATATTTTGTAAGAATAGTTTTAAAACAAATCCCTATTCTTATTTTTGAAAATAAATGGAAAAAGGTTTTATATGGTTTTTGTCACGCCCCGACCCGCAGGCTCGGCCACGTGACAACCACCGTACCACCTCGAGATGCGTGCCTCGTCAGGCGGGCAACCAAGATGGCACAAGGCTTAAAAATAAAGGATATACGAGCAATATATGAAAAACATACGAAATTATCATAGATAATATAGTTCAAAATATTTAAAATAAAGTGACACATCTTACGATGCACCATGCAGTGGAAAATATTATTTATAAATACACAAATATATATGTAAGATGCAATAATATTCCGAGTCAAGATACACAAAGCAAAAGAGGTGGCACCTATAAAGTAGTGTCCACAGTAACGTACTGGGATCACTGGCCACGGGGACATCCGCCGTCCGAGGACTGATGATCTGACAACAAAAGTGAATGGGGTGAGTACAAAAAACTTGTACCCAGTGAGAGACTCGGTTATAAAGACCGATCACCTCAGGCTGGGGATATGAAATAATCCAAAAAAATCAATTTAATAAATCATTTACTGAAATATAGTAAATCCCAAACCAAATCAAATATCAAATCAATAATAATATTTCTATATGGGCCGGCATCTGAAATTTTCCCAGTAAGGTATACCCATGCGCTAGGGTATCCATTGGACCGTCAAGGGTTACTTTATACTTTTAAAACATTTTTTGACTTTACTCTCTGGCCCACTTCCTTGACGTTTGCCTCGCTGTGGTGGAACACAGCAGTCCTGGCGAGTTTCCCTACGCACCTCTCGCAATCAGGCCCGACTCCCGTGCCCCTCAATAGGCGGTCCACGGCTGAGTAACTCCCATGCCCCTCAATAGGCGGTCCACGGCTGAATATCATGCATGCTCATAAACTCGGTCCACGCTCCCACATATTGGAGCCCCGAGTAAAACGCTCAATTTCTCATCTCTCATCTCTCAGGGGTATCGTTCCCCATACAATAATCAATAATAATATCAATATATAAGATTTATTGAAATTCCCACCCTTTAAATCATTTGTAAACTGGGTGTGTGAGGGTGGACAATTTATACCCTAAAACATATATAAACAATTTAATAAAGCATTCATAAATAAATTTGAAAACGGTTAACCCTTAATGGTCAACCAATATAATCCAAGCCACTCACAAGTGAGGAGAGTTGTATACTCCCCGATTACCCACGAATGCCTTAGCTCAAACTGCTATCGGTCCAAAATTCGTACAACCACGTACCTAAATAATCAAATTAAAATCTAATTTGATTAATAAAGACATTCAACCAACAATTAAATCATAAAACAAAACCAATTAAAGGTATCGGAATAAAATTGGGCAAGTCCGGAGGTCAATTGAAGTAAATTAAAGCCAATTGGGTCAAATGGGGTCAAATGGGATCTAGGATTGCAAAATGACTATTTTACCCCTGGACAGTGATGTTTTGGCGCCAGAACTAGTCAAAACCGGCGCCGGTTTTGTTTTGGATTTAAAGCCGAGTTTCGGCCTCCAACCTTCTTTAGCTCGATTCAAGTTCGATTCACAACCAATCCGCATCAAAATTGAAACACAGCAAGTTAAACACATGATCTAAGGATTCACAGCTTCAAGAACGGAATTAAAAAACCAATCATGCTCGAATTTTGAATCAAATTACTAAGGATTAACATATCTCGGGCAAAACAGAAATCTCAACTTCAATCATCAAATTCTCTTAGCACAGACCATGAAATCAAGCATGTAAACTATCAAATTAAAGCTTGATGAGTCTAGAACAACATACCAAAAACCCAGTCACTTCTCACGGTTGAATTCAGAGATATAGCTTGAAGAACAATCTGTCACCAAAATTCCAGATTTCTAGATTTGGTGATTTTCTTGGAAACTTTGGTGTTTTGATCTTCAAGGAGGTAAAAGAAGTAGATATTTGACACGCCCGGACTTAGTCCGCACGTGTCAAGTTGAATATTTATGTATTGTTTTCTTGTCAATATATCAAATTTGACTTCCCATGGATGTTTTAAACTTCATTTAGCTCAATTTCAAGCTTAAAAACCCTAAAATTGAAGTCTGGGGATGTGGGCCCCACTTGAAATCGAGACCTGAGGAAATTGGGCTGAGTTGACCGGATTCAACTCGGAATTGGTTGACTCCGGCGCCAGATAGGGTCGGGTCCGACGCCGGACCCGTTGTTTCTATAAGGGGCCGAGAGCCCATTTTCTCTTCACTTCATCTTCTTCATTTCTCTCCAAGATTTCTTCCAAATTCTTCTGAATCAAACACTTAATCCCTCTTCAAACACTTCATCAATCATCAATATCAACTTCTTTTGCCTTCTTAAAGATCAAAACACCAAGATTTTCAAGAAAATCATCAAATCTAGAAATGTGGAATTTTGGCGACAGTTTGTTCATCAGCTCATATCTTTTGTTTCAACTGTGCGTTTTGGCTGGGAATTTGGTATGTTGTTCTAGACTCATCAAGCTTTAATTTGATAGTTTACACGCTTGATTTCATGGTCTGTGCTAAGAGAATTTGATGATTGAAGTTAAGATTTCTGTTTTGCTAGAAATAAGTCAACCCATAGTATTTTGATCCAAAATTCGAGCATGATTTATTGTTTGATTCCGTTCTTGAAGCTGTGAATTCATAGATCATGTGTTTAACTTGCTGTGTTTCAATTTTGGTGCGGATTGGTTGTGAATCGAACTCAAACCGAGCTCGATTTGATGAAAGGCCGACCATGGCCATTTTCTGGAATCAGGTCCGGTGCCGGACTTGGTGAGTCCCGCGCCGGAGTTGACCAAAATTTGGGATTTCTCCCGTTTTGGCTCACTCCCGCCCGGGAGTGAGCAAACCTGCCGACAATGGGTATTGTAACACTAGGGGCATTTTGGTAATTTTACAGCCCTAGACCCTATTTGACCCCAATTGACTCCAATTAGCTTCAATTGACTTCCGGACTTGCCAATTTTATTCCGAAACCTTTAATTGGTGTTATTTTATGATTTGATTGTTGGTTGAATATTTTTATTAATCAAATTAGATTTTTAATTTGATTATTTAGGTACGTGATTGTACGAGATTTGGACCGGTAGCAATTTGAGCTAAGGCATTCGTGGGTAATCGGAGAGTATACAACTCTCCTCACTTGTGAGTGGCTTGGATTATATTGGTTGACCATTGAGGGTTAACCGTTTTCAAATTATTTATAAATGCTTTATTAAATTGTTTATATATGTTTTGGGATATGAATTGTCCACCCTCACACACTGAGTTTACAAATGATTTAAAGGGTGGGAATTTCAATAAATTTTATATATTGATATTATTGATTATTGTTTGGGGAACGATACCCCTGAGAGATGAGAAATTGAGTGGTTTCCCTCGGGGCTCCAATATGTGGGAGCGTGGACCGAGTTGTGAGCATGCGTGTTACTCAGCCGTGGACCGCCTATCGAGGGGCACGGTGAGTCGCTCCTGAGTGCGAGAGGCGCGTAGGGAAACTCACTAGGACTTCTATATGCTGTATTCCACCACAGCAAGGCAAACGTCAAGGGAATGGGCCAGAGAGTAAAGTAAAAAAAATGTTTTAAAAGTATAAAGTAACCCTTGATGGTCCAGTGGATACCCCAGTGCACGGGTATACCTTATTGGAACGATTTCAGATGCCAGCCCATTTGGATATATTGTTATTGATTTGATATTTGGTTTGGTTTGGGATTTCATATATTTCACTAAATGGTTTATTAAATTGATATTTGGATTATTTCATATCCCTAGCCTGAGGTGATCGGTCTTTATAACCGAGTCTCTCACTGGGTACAAGTTTATGTACTCACCCCATTCACTTTTGTTCTCAGATCATCAGACTTTGGACGGTGGACGTCCTGGTGGCCAGTGATCCCAGTACGACACTGTGGACACGACTTTGTAGGTGCCACCTCATTTTACTTGGTATATCTTGGCTCGGAATATTATTACATCTTATATATATATTTGTGTATTTATAAATAATACCTTCCACTGCATGGAGCACTGTAAGATGTGTGACTTTATTTTTAAATACTTTTAAACTGTCACGCCCCGACCCACCAGGGTCGACCACGTGGCAACCGCCACGTTGCCTCGAAGTACGTGCCGGTCGGTCACGCACCAGTAGCACCGCAAGGCATAAAAATGGATACCATCGCTGCAAAACAACTAAAACTTTAATTAAAAATCTTTTAAATAAATAATAAACTTTAAAGATGTGCCAGTGGATTAATTGAGAGAATACCTACGTAGCGGAAACTTCTAAGTCTAAGCCACCGACGCCTCCTAGTGAGCCTCTCTTCTATCGCTGACTCCGTCCGCAAATCTGCATCCATCCACATTGGATACAGGTTAGTGACAGAGGTTCTAAGAATCTCCATCTGGGTTAGGACAGATAAGGGAAATCCAAAAATAAAATAATAATAAAATAATATTTTTCTTTTGAAAACTCTTTTCTGGTTCTCCTGTTGAGAACCCTCTTTTAAAAACATCTTAAATAAAACAATTTATATATCTTAAATGGGCTGGCACTTCTCTCATACTGGAGGCTCGACCCGTCGGCCGTCTCATGCCTCACTGCACCGAGGGCCATCTCTTTCTCATTTACAATATTTTCTATTTTCTCTTTCTCTGGCCCTTTCCCTAGGTGGTGCCTCGCTGTGGTGGAACACAGCGAACTGGAGCTCTAGCGAGTTTCCCTACGCGCCTCTCCCAACCAGGCTCGACTCACCGTGCCCCTCGATAGGCGGTCCACGGCTGAGTATCATGCATGCTCTCAAACTCGGTCCATGCTCCCGCAAATTGGAGCCCCGATGAACCCTCTCAATCACTCATCTCCCAAGGGCATCGTACCCTCTAAAACTCATAATAATAATAATATTTCATAATTATATATATGTATAAAACATACATTTTTAAATTACATACATACACACACACAAATCTTTATATTTCTTTTTAAAGCATCCCACTCACTGTGTGGGTATATCGCAAACAAGTGTGTGTGTGTGGATTTCCCATATCCCAAAGCCTTTTTGAAAAACATTTATGTTTTAAAATCGTTTTTAAAATCCTTTTCCCCAGTGGCTACACAGAGGAGTCTAGGCCACTCACAGTGATGGGAGAATCGTATACTCCCAAGCGCTCCATGTAGCTCAACCTCCGGAGCATCGTCGCATTCGATTCACCCGGAGCCCTAGTACACGGAAATACATTAGCATTCATAATTAAATTTATGAATGCACCTACGAGGCTCTAACATGACCTACGAATGGGCTTGAATGTGATCTGGGGCTTGGAAAAGTGTCCAGAAGGTTCCGGGGTAAAAATTGGACACTTGGTGAAAAATTACGAAAATACCCCTGGGCCCATCGGCCACCCACTCGGGCCGGGCCCGACACATAGAAAAGAGTCTGGAAGGTTTTGGGGCTAAAATCGGACTCTCGACGAAAAATTACCAAAATGCCCCCGGGGGCCCGTGGACCCCACACCCGGACTAGGTTGGGCCCCACACGGGTTGGGCCAAATTCTACTCGAAATCGGGCTCAAAAAGCCCTCCTATGAGATATTTATACCTTATAATGATATAATATATAAATGTCTAATTATATTAATATAATATATAAATATCTTTTAATATAATAATATTATATTAAAAATATCTAAACAGGGACTCGATCTGCCAGTTCTTCGGCCGGTCTCTTCCCCGGATTTCGCACTCGTTTCTCCTCCTTTCGACGTACAAACTTAGAAAGGCGATCCTCATGGCATCCACAACGGATATGCCGAGGCAGAAACGAGAAACACCGGTCCAATTTTCCCGTAGACCGAGATTTAGCCCAAATTGACTAAATCTCCGATTTACTCACACCCGATACACAAAAATGCGTAAAAACGGAATGGGACGTAGAATAAGGTGAATACTATAACACACTAAAAGCTCACCTTATTCCACCGGCCCGAAATCCACTTATTTGAGTTTAAAGCTTTAATCTGGTTAAAAGCTGAAAACTGCGATCTAGGCTAAACCGATGCATGGATGTGCGTGCAAACTTAACAAACGTAGATCGAGGAGTTAAGAATAACTCACCAAGATCTCGCCTCGAACTGGCGGTCGGTTTGTCCGAATCTGCCAATTTTCCAAAATGCCTCCGTTTTGGCTCCAAAGAGAAAAAGAAGAAAAAGAAAAGAAAAATGAAAGGAAAACCGTCGGCCCTCCCCTATTTATAGGGGAGCCCGACACCGGGTCCACTCGGGCCCCGGGTCAAACTTTTTCCCCTTTTTCAACTTTATTTCATTTTCACCCGTTGGCTAAATCCTTTGCTTTCTTGTGCCAACGGGGCCCATAATAAATTTCTAGGGACTTAATTGGAGGTCTTTTTGGCATTTACTAATTTCCATGCAAGGTTAATTACTTTATCTTCCAACTCCATCTTATCCTAATTTTAACTTATCTTCTTAATTAGACACAGCCGGACCGACATAGTGTTTGATTATTACGTCATCTTGCACTATTCTGTTCGTACGAAAAGGTCGTGCTAGGTCCGGGTGTGTCATGAACTATATTATTTATGATAATTTTGTATGTTTTCATATATTGCTCGAATATCCTTTATTTTTAAGCCTTGTGCCATCTTGGTTGCCCGCCTGACGAGGCACGCATCTCGAGGTGGTACGGTGGTTGTCGCGTGGCCGAGCCTGCGGGTCAGGGCGTGACAATATTGATGTTTGATTAAGTGTTTGAAAGGAGATTACAGAGTTAATTTTGAAGTGATTCGAGGAGAGAGCTCGGAGAAGATGAAGAGTAGAAGAGAAGAGAAAAATGGGGATCTCGGGTGGCCGAGACCCCATTATAATCGGTCAGTTCTGGCGCTTGTTCTGACCGGTTCCGGCGTCGGAATCAACCGAGTCAAGGTTGACTCCGGTCAACTCGATCAAACTTCCTTGGGATCAGTGCCCAAGTGGGGCCCACATCTCAGAATTTCAATTTTAGGGTTTTTAAGCTTGAAATCGAGCTATATGAAGTTTAAAACATCCATGGGAATTCAAATTTGGTATATTGACAAGACAACAATACATAATTGTACAACTTGACACGTGCGGACTAGGTCCGGGCTTGTCAGTTTTGAAACATGCCAATTTGTAGAAATGAAAACAAAGGGTTTATAAGCCATCACAATTTCAGAGATGTTACTATACGGTGGCCTCCAAGGGAGGAATTCTGTTACTGCAGTAGCTAAGTAGCCACGGACCGTCTTTTGAGAGGCGTGGTGAGTGTGGTATGTATCTTGACGGGAGGCGCGGAGGGAAACCTGCAAGGTAATTTGAATCCATCTTGTGGTATCCACCGTTCAAGATGGGACTTGCTACTCAGTTGTCGGCCTCGGCCAAGGCGATAACTCGAGTGAGGAATTGACAGATGAAATAGATGATACATGGGCCAAAGTTTGTGAAAATCTTGCCTTGTTTATGTTTATGTTTATGTTTATGGTTTTATTTATGCTTATGGTTTTGACTTTTATTGCCTTATAATAAATATTGATTTTTACATTGTTGTTTATATAATTATTTTATCCACTCACTGGGTAACTCTGTTACTCACCCGCGTTTTAATAAAATATTTTTCAGGCTGTAGACATTAACCGTGCTAGTAGGTACGTTGTGGTAGGAGAACTGCTAGGCTTTTGGCTCTAGTTTGACCGAGGGTGAAAAAGTCAACCTTTGTATTATTTTTCAAAAATTCGTGTAGGACCCACCGAGTAAGTAAATGTCGGTCTAAATAGCTATTTCACGATTTTAGTGTGTCTAAAATATTTTGAAACTATTACCGTATTTTTATGAATTCTGTAGCCTGGTTTAAATATTCACGGAAAAATATGTCGGACATCTAATGGCATTTTCGTAAATATCTTGAAGTTTTGGTGTCTTGTGTTTACTTGAATTTTTATGCCACGACAGTTCGGTATTTTATCTGTTTTGATTTGCTTGGGTGTTAGTTAAGTGTTTTAACTATTAAACTGGATGAAAACTGTATAAGAGAAAAATCTAAAAAATGACCGTTTTAGCCTTGCAACCCTCGAGGTGTATTCTAACCTAATAGAATACATTTTGAGAGTTGCGGCGATTGTTACGTGCTCGATCATGGTGTCGATGCGTGACAATATTCAGCCTATCGATGGAAGTCAAGTTAATACTTTTGAGCCTCCAAGAAACTCAATGTGGTATTAAATGAGGTTGGTAACTTTGTATTATCAGTTAAACTTTATAATATTTGGTGTTGTTGGATATAAATATGTCACAAATATGCTTGATTGTCTTTTTTAATTATATTTCATACATTTTCGCCTATTTAAATAATTAGCAATACATTAATCACACATCTAAATATACTTTAATTAAGATATTATGACTCTAAAATATGTAAAAATATGTAAATAAACATAGGGTAAAATTTTATTTCAAAATTCCAACGTTTACTATAAATATCCGTGATTTTATATCATTTTTTACCTTTTTTTGCGATATCGATAAATTTTGCGATATATCCGTCGATATATCCGTAATTTTGAGGGTACGATATCGATATGAATATCGATATCTAATTCCATGATATATATATATATATATATATCAAAGCCATATATTGAATTAAAAACTAATAACATAGGTTGTATTTTTAATTATTAGTGTGAGTACAAGACAAAATATTAATGACGTGACAGTTTTTTAATTTTTTTTATAATTACGAGGAGCAAAATCATGCTATAAAATATGCAAAAACCAGTTATTTAAATATAATTACCAATCTCTATATATTCTCTTGGATTATATATTACCCAAATTAATTGCCCTGAGAAATCAGCTCAACTACTATTGTCTAATTGACAAATATATCTATATGTTTATATTAACTAGTATTTCCGTTTACGGGCGATGCACGTGATTCAACGTGTTCTTAATTATTTTTATTTTTATTGAACATATGTTTTTTAAAAAAATTTCCAAACTCTAAACAGAATAATGAAAGTAAAAATAAGGTATTTTAAATTCCATAAGAACCAATTCCAAATTTAATACTATAATTGAAAACATTCAATTAGAAAAAAAATTTTGAATTGCAAAGATTCCAATTCCTCGAGCTTCCTTCATCGCTTTCATTTATTTTCCTATTTGTGAGCTCACCTGCATATTAGAAATTGAGTTTAAATATTAGTAATTTGATAAATATTATATATTTGGAAAGAAAATGATAATGGTAAATTACCTTTATGTAAGTAGAACTTCTTTTTATACCACATTTTTGGTATATGTTCCATTTTTTTCTTTGTTTTTTTTTTGTTTAATCAAAACTTTTCTCGAAGACATTGATATTCCGCGAGATAGTGCAACATATAGTTGTCTATGTAAAAAACCATGTTTCGGCAAGTATACTCCAACATTCGGTATTATTTGCCCTTGAGCTTTATTTATGGTCATGACGAAATAAAGACGAATAAGGAATTACTTTCTCCTGAATTGAAACGGATATCCTTCATTTTCTACTGGTGAAAGTGAAATTCCGGGAAAAAGTACATTTTTTCCAGCATGTTGTCCAACTGCAATCTCTGCTTGCATTACATTATGGCCAAAATGTTTGCAAACCATTTTCTTTCAACACCAAACTATGCGGTGGCAGACCATTTGGCAAAAGAATATTTAACACCAAATTTTGTAAGTCTCTTCCTGACGGTTTTAGTTTAAGTAGAATTCTTTTTGAAAAGAGTGTTATTGATTTACATAAATTTTGATGTTATTTAATTAAATCATAAGACTTATATTCTACATAAAGTATATTTAATTTTAATTAATTTTAATTTCTTTAATTCTATCCTAATGTCTTTTTATTTTTTTCGCAAACACTTACCCCCAACTTCTTAAAAACTTAATCTTATAGGGTAAAGAATCTTTAATTAAAATTAATGTAGCATAAATTTGTTTAATCCTATCCTTTTTTTTTTAAACTTATCCTAATGTCCTTTTAAAACACAATCTTATAGTATAAGTGCTTCTAATTTACATAAATATTTATTTAATCTTTTCGTACAAAACATAATTTAGTTTGTTTAATCAAATCATAAGACATATATATCTAGATAATTTATTATATTAATTAGATTAATAAATAGTTTTTTATTACAGTTAATTACTATAAGTCATTTTTATAGATAATTAGATTTAATAGAAATTCTTTTTCTTTAGATTTTTCAAATCATGAAGCCTAATGTAGATATATATATTTATTTATTTATTTAATCAAGTAATTTAATGAGTTTAAATTAATATATTTACTGAATATTTATCCATTCTTTACTTGAATTGAAATTAAATAAAACAAAACTGATATAAACAAAAAAAGAAAATATGAGAAAACAAATCATAATTAAAATAGATTAATCTATCATCTAAAATCCAAATTTGCAGAACCTAAAAATCCAAACCATGAAAAACGTTTAAGTTAAAACTCTAAATTCTAAAAACCTAAACCATGAGAAAAGTTTAAACTAAAAGTTCAAATATACAAAAAAAACTTTTAACTTTCTAATCTTTCTCTATCTTAATCTTCTTTTTGACTTGAAGCTCTTCTTTCACATCTTCTTAGTCTTCAATTTCAATTGGCTCTTCTGCATGATCAAGAGGTTGAATTTCATGAGCAATTAGGCCATTCTTGACTTCAATTCCTTTTTGCAACTTGACAAGAAAATAAAATTGCATCCTTTTGCATAGAGTCAACCTCTTATAAAAATGGCTTTTTTTTTCTTCTTATCCTGTTGCATAAAACATCTTAATTTATTAACATTATCAAAAATTAAATTAATTGCTAAAAATAAATTAAGATCATATAATTCTTAGTTTCTTACCTTAGTAATGGATCTATTACCTCATTCACAAAAATTAATTTCACGAATTGTCTGCTATATTTGCTATTTGAATAAGTCTTCAAGTTTCCTTCTCTGAGTACCATAACTTTTATGGTCCAATCTTGTTGCGAGATCTCTAATTCATTGATTTTGGATAACTTTAAATTTCTAGTAATAACAATAAGTGGATTTGTAGGATCTGGAGTGATAGCGGTAGCTGAATCTGAAGTAACAGTGATATGTGGATTTGTAGAAGATTTGATATTATTTGACTTTTTTGGAGATTACAAAAATTTAAAAATCAGTATAAGATATATACTAATATTAATAAATAATGTTAAGATTTTAAAAAAAAAGTATAAAATATATTAATAATGATATGCAATTAAAAATTAAAAAATGTATGAAATCTCAAAAAAAATAAGAAAAGAAAAGAAGAGTAACCCAAAAAAAGTTAAAAAAATGTACAAAATATATATGAAAAAGAAAAGAAAAAAAATAAAAGAAAGAAGGAAAGAAAAAGAGATTAAGATTAAACATAATTGTCACGTCCCGACCCGTCCGGGTCGACCACGTGGCAACCGTCGCGCTGCCTCGAAGTACGTGCCGGCCGGTCACGCACCAGAAGCACCGCAAGGCATAGAAATGGATATCATCGCTGCAAAACAACTAAAACTTTAATTAAAATCTTTTAATAAAATAATAAACTTTACAAGTAATGCCAGTGGACTAATTTAAAGAATACCTACACAGCGGAAACTTCTAAGCCTAAGCCACCGACGCCTTCTAGTGAGCCTCCTTTCTAAAGCTGACTCCGTACGCGAAGCTGCATCCATCCACAAATGGAATACAGGTGAGTGACAGAGATTCAATGGGTCTCCATCAGGGTTAGGGAAAATAGGGGTAATCCAAAATATAACAATAAAATAAATTAAATTAAATTAAAACTTTGTTTTCAACACTTCCCGTATCAAATTCTCCGGGAGTGAATAAAGTAAAATCTTTGTTTTCAAAACCTCTTTTGAAATTCTCCTCAAGGAGTATTAAATTTAAAATCTTTTAAAATAATTATTTACTCATGGGCTGGCACCTAATACACTGAAGGCACGACTGGCCGGTCGTATTGCCTTACTGCACCGAGGGCTATATCTTTTCTCTTCATATTCATTTTCTCTTTATCTCATACACTAGCCCGTTCCCTCGGTGGTGCCTCACTGTGGTGGAACACAGTGAACTGGAGCTCTGGCGAGTTTCCCTACGCGCCTCTCCCAACCAGGCTCGACTCACCGTGCCCCTCGATAGGCGGTCCACGGCTGAGTATCATGCATGCTCTCAAACTCGGTCCACGCTCCCGCAAATTGGAGCACCGAGGAATCCCACTCAATCACTCATCTTCCAGGGGCATCGTACCCCGATAATCATAATAATAATAATAATAAAATTCTTTATATAATTATTAAAACATGTAAACACACACAAGCTTTTGTATTTTTAAAATCATCCCACCCCCATAAGTGGGCGTATCACAAAATAAAAGTGTGTGTCGTGGATTACCCTTATCCCAAAACCGTTGTAAAACCTTTTTAAAACAATTTATATTTTTAAAACATTTTTCCCTAGTGGCTAAGCACTGAAAACTAAGCCACTCACAGTAGTGGGAGAATCGTATACTCCCAAGCGCTCCATGTAGCTTTAACCTCCGGTGCATCGCCGCATTCGATTATCCGGAGCCCTAATACATGGAAATATACATTAGCATTCATAATTACAATTTATGAATGCACCTATGAGGCTCTAATATGACCTATGACTGGGTTTGGATGTGATTCGGGGCTTAGAAAAGTGTCCAGGAGGTTCCGGGATAAAAATTGGACACTTGGTGAAAAATTACGAAAATACCCCTGGGGGTCCATGGGCTACTCGGGCCGGGCCCGACACTTAGAAAAGTGTCCGGGAGGTTTCGGGGCTAAAATCGGACTCTCGGTGAAAAATTACCAAAATGCCCCCCGGGGGCCCGTGGGCCCCACACCCAGACTAGGCTGGGCCCCACACGGGTTGGGCCAAATTCTACTCGAAATCGGGCTCAAAAAGCCCACCTATGAGATATTTATACATTATAATGATATAATATATAAATATCTAAGATATAATAATATTATATATAAATATCTAAATATATTAATATAATATATAAATATCTTTTAATATAATAATAATATATTCAAAATATCTAAACAGGGACTCGATCGGCCAGTTCTTCGGCCGGTCTCTTCCCCGGTTTTCGCACTCGTTTCTCCTCCTTTCGATGTACAAACTTAGAGAGGCGATCCTCATGGCATCCACAACGGATATGCCGAGGCAGAAACGAGAAACACCGGTCCAATTTTCCCGTAGACCGAGATTTAGCCCGAATTGACTAAATCTCCGATTTACTCACACCCGGTGCACAAAAATGCGTAAAAACGAAATGGGACGTAGAATAAGGTGAATACTATAACCCACTAAAAACTCACCTTATTCCACCGGCCCGAAATCCACTTATTTGAGTTTAAAGTTTTAATCTGGTTAAAAGCTGAAAACTTGGATCTAGGCTAAACCGATGCATGGATGCACGTGCAAACTTAACAAAACGTAGATCGAGGTGAGAAGAACAACATACTGAAAACTCACCTTGATCTGATAGCCGGGCATGTCCCACTTTGCCAATTGTCCAAAATGTCTCCGGTCGGCTCCAGAGAGAAAAGAAAAGAAAAAGAAAGAAAAAGAAAAGAAAAATGAAAGAAAACCGTCGGCCCTCCCCTATTTATAGGGGAGCCCGACGCAGGGTCCGCTCGGGCCCCGGGTCAAACTTTTTCCCCTTTTTCAACTTTCTTCCATTTTTACCCATTGGCTAAATCCTTTGATTTCTTGTGCCAATGGGGCCCATAATAAATTTCTAGGGACTTATTTGGAGGTCTTTTTGGCATTTACTAATTTCCATGCATGGTCACCAATCTCATCTTCCAACTACGTCTTGTCTTAAGCTTATCTTCTCTTCAAACTTGACACAGCCGGACCGACATATTGTTTAGTTGATACGCTATCTTATACTATGCCGTTTGTACGAAAAGTCGTGCTAGGTCCGGGTGTGTCAATAATAATAACAATAAAGGCCTTTTCTATTGATGAAATAACATATAGCTATATGCATAGACATGACATCATTAGTTTTAATAGATCTTCAAAAAAAAAGATACTTAGGGAAAAGTAACCCAAAATAGAAAAAGGAAAGAAGAAAAAAACAGATTAAGATTAAACATGCCACCATTAGTTTTTTATAGACCTTTTACAAAAAAAAGTTACTCTACAAGACTGCAACGCACCCAAAAAACTTACGGAAAAACAAACGGTACAATAATAATCAAGGAAGGAAAAGTAGAAGATAATATGATTTTAATTTCAAAGTTATTAAAAACGAAAAAGCTTATGATGTAAGATTATAAGGAACTTATGAAATTTTTTTATTGATAAAAGAAAACTACTTACCAATCAATCCAATTGAATAAAATTATATGACGGAACGTTGTTATAATATAGAGATGGAGCCCCATTCATAATAGTATATTGTATTAAAAATAACTCAATCTTTTTATTAACGTTAACAAAATCAGATTGAATTTCTTTAACAACACCATTTGTAATGGTACGTATGTGTCTTCTCCTTCTCAAATGTAAAATATATCTAATAATTTAGATACAATATCATTAAATATGATGGTTTGGATTCTAGTGTCTTGTAAATTTTCAAAAAAGGGTTAAATATAAAATATAAATATAAATTTCAAATGTAAAGGGACATACTAAATAAAATATAATTATTCATATGTAAATTTATCTCCTCATTCACAAAAATCAATTTTATGAGTTGTCAGCTACGGGTCTTATTTGAATAAGTCTCCTAGTTCCCTTTTTGGGTATCATAACTTTTATGGTCTACTTTTGTTGTGAGACCTCTAGTTCATCAATTTTTGATAATTTGAAATTTTCAATAACATCGGTAGGATTCGGAGTAACAATAGCAGTTAAATTCGTGGAATCCAAAGTAACAATAGTGGGTGAATCCATAGAAGATTTCGCAAAATTCGAAGTAAGAGCAGTAGGTGAATCTATAGAAGATTTGATATTATTTGACATTTTTTGAAGATTAAAAAATTAAAAAAATCAGTATAAGATGTTTTCTAATATTAATAAAAAAAAGTAAACAAAAAGGAAAGAAGAAAAAAGGAAAAAGAAAAGTAAAAGAACATGTAAAAGAAGAAAAATGAAAGAAAACTTTTTTACTTAAAACTTTTACATGTAAACTTTTATTTTTTAAAAAAAATTTTAAAATTTTTTCCTACATTCAATCTGGAACCATTCCGCGCCAAATGTAAAATCCATTTTCCAAGTAAAATCTCAAAATTAATTAAAGATGAAAAAATATTTAATTAACAGCCAAAACCCAAAAACACACGATTGAACTCTAAAGGAGCTCTATGAGAAAAAAAAATTTAAATAGTATGAGAGATGAATCCTTCGTAGACTTTTCGTGGATGTTGTTCCCTGATGTAAGACACTTTTGTCAGAAAATTCTACCCATAGAAAATGTCTTTGTAGTAATACTTTTAAAAAATTTATGAACAAATTAAGTTTAATCTATTTTAGTATTTCTATAGTCAATATTACAAATGTTAATTTGTGATTTTTAATTATATTAGTCACTCATTGTCCAGTGCGTTGCACGTGATATAATGTGTTATTAATAATAAAAATAAAAAAATAGTAATAAATTTAGAAAAATAAACTACATTAAAGAGAATAATAATAAAACTATAATAATAATATAATCTCAAAATATATAAAAAACATTTAGTAAAAAATAAATAAAAGAGTTTCACTTTAAATGAACAATATCAATGGCAATTCTGAAATATTTAGAAAAAAAAGAGTATTTTAGGCGATTCAAAAGTTTTACACCATTCGTACTTTTATATATACTAGTCTCAGTGTTACGTGCATCGCACGTAATACAACACGTTATACTAACTCAAGAAATTCGTCCAATCAACTTGAACCCTAAATCAATCTAATCCGATTTGATTTTTAAAAGAAATAAACAACCTAAACCCGACTGACTTGAAACCAGATTAATCCGAGAACCGAATGATTCGAAACCAATTGATCCAAAAAACTCGACATGCTAATTTAAATAATCAAAAAATAAAAACCCGAACCTAAATGACTTGAAAAATCAAGGACCAAACTTGAAAGACTTGATAGTCAAACCGAAAAAATCCAAAACCGATTGATTTGAATGACTCGAAATTTGAATGACCCAAAAATTTCTGTGGGCCAATTTGACCCGAACCTGTAACCTATCTAACCCGTCTATTTTACACCTCTAATTCTTAATTGTGCATTTTTTAATTGTGTAAAACCTAATATAAATTGATGCCATTCTTTAATACCAATGAGTAAAAGCCCTTTAAAATCCTAATATTTAAACCCAATTTAAACTAATGACATCCTTAGATACTAATGTGTAAAAGTCATTAAAATATTAATATTTAATTATTCATTTTTTAAATACCTACTATAAAAGATAAAACCAAAATCCAATTATATAGTATTGAAATATGTTTAAAAAAATGGATATTTAAAGTGAAACAAATCTCTTAATACTTAATGTTTAATTATTTAGTTTTTAAAAGCCCAATGTAAAAGGTAAAACCCAAATCCAATGGCATTTCTGAAATATGTTAAAGAATAAAGGATATTTAATAGGTATAAAGTACTTACTCAAGTCACACTTTTATATATATGATAGATTATAGATACTCCCTTAATCCCAAAATATATAAGTTATTTTTAATTGTTTTACTAAAATCAAGAAAATCAGTTTTATTTGTTAAGTTTGATGTACTTATCTATTTTATCCCTATTTTACTTTTCGATTTCTTTCATTTATGACTATATCTGCTATTATTTTTCTCTCTTTTTCTAAAGAGAAAAATAGAGAGGAGACATGTATTAAATAAAGAATTTCTAATATGACACTGATAAATTTAAAAAAATATAAAAAAATTGTCTTGATTTTATAAAAGTGACCAATATTTTGAGATAGGAAAATTTTTAAAAGATGACTTATATTCTGGCAGAGAAGAAGTAGAACATCACCATTTTTCCCTATGAACCATCTATTCTCCAGCCGTAACAATTCCACACAAGGAGAAAAATGGAGTCCAAGAAGCACACTTTTCTCTTAGCTGCAATGGCGCTTCTACTTCTGGCAACTCTGATAATTCCGATAACATTCACCGCTGATGCCACGTCTAAGATCGGAAGCCCTTTAGCAGCTCTTCGCAAATTACACCGGTTGCCAGCTGCGCAACCATTTTACTGGTTTCCCATGCGAATCTGAGAAGCAATGTTGCAGCCGCGGTTGCAGAGACTTGTGAAATTAGTCTGCACCAAGGAAAAAACTAGGTGTTCAACTGAATCAACTCCAGCTAGAGGGTCGACATGTCTTTAGTTTTTAGTTATGGTAATTATGTTCTTTTTGATAGGCAATAAAATTTTGTCCCTAGGAAGAAGCTTGAGATTTCTTGTTGGAGGTTCCGAGTTGGAGTCCTGGGATGGACAGAGCTACCTATTGTTTAGTAGCCGATCAAGTGTCAACAAAGTTGTAATCTGAATGTCCAAATAGTTCATCCACCTGCTTTAAAAGATTGATTTCTTGCTGTGTTTTGGAGATCACTTCCTGATATTGCTTTGATGTTTTTCTCAAAGAAACATAATACAAAACTAGAAAAAGAATTGTGCCTCATGTTGCACTTAAATAAATTCATGAATATCAAGCCTCATCTAATTGTAAGCCTCGCTTAAACAGAAATCAGTTCAGATACAGAGACAACATAAAAATTGTTGAATCTTACCTGCTTCAGAGAAGAACATAATAAAACGGAGGATTTTCTGCTGCAATCTCTGATATTAATTCATCTTTTGATGTTCTAAGAGCTGATAGAATTATATTCATATTGTTAAATCCATGACAATTAAGTTATGGCTTCCCCATTGATATTTCTTTCAATTCAAAGTTGCAGATCACATCAGGATGCTATATGAAATATCCTTGATGAAAAGTTCAGAGACCAAAGGAAGAGAGGAAATTAGCAGGAAAAAACAAGGCATTTTAATGACCTACTTTAACGACAACGACTCGTTAGATTCTGCCACGATCGCCCAAATCCTTGCATTTAATAAACAAAATCCATAAACTTAGGGGCAGTCTCTACCGCTAATTAGAGAGTTAAAATTACAAGAAAGCAATGGCAAAACAGTAATTTGGTAATTAAATCGCTAGTAATTAATATTAGTAGTATTTTCTCAACCCTCTGATGTTACTCTTAGGAGCTTCAACTTAATCCTAAAACTTTGGATACCGAGCTTCTCCAATTAGGGTTAGGAAATCTAAAGCCTCTATTTATAGGATATGAATTAACAGGCTCTCTATTAGAAAATCAATCATAAGCAATTGTTTTTCTATCTTGAAATTGTTCTTGATCAGCTTTTTATTTGAAGAATTCAACAAAGTTGTTAAAGATGCTGATAAGAGATTCAGATTACGTTGATGGTGGAAATTCATGGCAGAAACTGAAGGAGGAGGTTGAAGCATCAACCCACAATGAAAACCAGAACGTAACCAAGCTGACACAGATAGTTGTGGGAGGGCTTTTAAGTCAGTTTGCCAAGGAATCCATCGAGGAGAATCTGAAGCTGAAGAAGAAGAAGAGAACCTATGATCAAGGAGGAGAAAAAGAAGCTTGCTTGATCAGGAAGAAACAGAAGAAACCTATGATCATTCGGGAAAAGGGTGTCAAACGTTGTGTTGGAACTTCCGGTGAAGAAAGAAAAGATGAAGATTACTTGTTAAGCAAGCAAAAGAAACAAAAAGGGAATGACAAGAAGAATCACAAACAGAAAAACTTGAGTGAAGCAACTGCATTATTAGCTTTAGAGCCACGACCTATTGATATACCTGAAGCTTTCAAGAATTGCATCGAGAACTTGGGTGGGACTCAAATAAAGCTTGTTTTTCACAAGATAATATATGCTACTGATTTGAGTAAGTCTCATAATCGCTTGTCAATGTCAAAAACTCAAGTTAGGAACAACTTTTTGTCTGAAGAGGAGGAACGGATAGTTTCTCCGGACAAAGGAGGAATGGATGTCATCTTGGTCGAACCTCGCCTCAAGGTCTCTAGAGTTCGTCTGGCCAAGTGGCGTATTGGCGAAAACGAAGCCTATGTATTTAAAAGTCAGTGGTATCGGGTTGTCTGCGACAATCCTCATACTCTCAAGCCAAAGGCAGCGGTTCAAATCTGGTCGTTTCGCGTTGTCGGGCCGGATCATTCACAGCTTGGTTTTGCCATAATCCCAGTTGGAGATGCAAAAGACAGTCGGCAAATCAACTAGGCAGGGCGTTGAAGGAGACTCTTAACAATAGGAGTTTCTAACAAGTACACTAGTAGTTATAAGTTTAGACTTTTAGATTACAGCAGGTCTATTTATTTTTACTTTTGTCTGATAGAATCTAGTATAAGTTTAAACTTTTCCCTTTAAATTGTTCAATTTAGTTCTGATTTCTGATTGAGACATGGTTAAATATGGTGATTGGTGAATGAATGAGTATAACAAAATTTTCCTTTGTATTGTTCCTATAAGGGTTCTTTTAATGCGAATGACAGCATTTGCCATTTAATTAGTCTAAAAGTGGCAAATTACCTTAAACTTTCTTTCTCACTTTTTTATTTAGAAAATACAGACTTAGATATGAAATTTAGCGTCAAACATTACAAAAAGTTATGACTATATATACCAAGAAGCATAGGATAGGATCGATCGACTGTTTGATTAGGCACTTTAATAACCTAGCTTGAACCTGAATGATGCTTACTTAGCTTGATCCTTGGATGATCAATCTGTCAATTGTGTTATTTGGCACACAACTTCACTTACCAACTCTAGATTGAATTGGAGGCCATTTAAGCTGGTTTAAAGCATTGAAATTGCACCTCCAGGTTTCCTCGTAACCAAAGATGAGACGTACATATATTGATGGCCTAAATCTTCACCTCATAGATAAACATTAAAGTTGGTAGACCGTTGCATTCTAATTGCCAGCACTTATATATATTAATTCATTCAAACTGCCATAGAAGCAAAGCATCCAACAGCCACATTGGATGAAGGGTGCAATAAACAAATCTTTTGGTCCAAGAGAATTTATTGAACAAGCCATAATAGAACAATCAATTTATTTATTGAACTTTGCCAATAGGATGGATTAGAAATTAAGAAGCTAACTATATATAATATTGCAACTATATTTATACTTGACGAAAGCACAAATTTTACCAAATCAATGAGCTTCAAAGACTAGAGAAAGCCTTTTTCCTTGCAGCACTTGATCACTCCATCATACATATCCGCAATCCCATAGTTAAATTTGAAACCCAAATCCAGTAGTTTCTTTGATGACAAACCAGGCATTTTAGCACCTTCAATTTCTGCTAGGACACTGCAAAGAATTTAAAAATTTTGAAAAATTTTCCCTTTAATTAGTGACAAGATTAAGATAACACTTAGTCTAAATTATTAAACAAAATGCCAAGGAAAATTAGAGAAACTTTACTCACTCTGCTGTTGGAAGTGTGAATTCTGGGTAATTAGCAGAAAGAATTTCAACGATCTTTTGAATGGTTACTGTATCTGAGGAACAGTTATACCTCCCTTTTGCCTCAGGGTTCTCCAGCAGGAAGAGAAATGCCCTCGACAAATCATCTATATGCACCATCGATACATTGAGAAGAAAGCCATATTCCTCCCTATTCCCTGAATATATAAGAAGTTCATACTATTTTAATGAATTTTCTTTGATCTGTTGAATCAATATAAAATAATTTTGTAAGGTCGAATTGATTAAGTCTTATAATTTCTTCCCAACATAGTAATCTTGTTCTTCCTTATTGTAGAATGTGTAATAATGTTGCATTAACATGGAATCAGGGGAGGAGCTAGGATTTTATGTCAAGGGGGCCAGGTAAAATTCATACAAATAATTATATTAATTAGGACATAATTGATGTTATACTATGCAATATACCCTTTTTTTGGTACATACCATGTAATATACTATTATACTACGAATTGGATGAGTTCATTGCAATTACATAATAAACTCTTAGACCTATTAATTACAATTTATAAATATTATAATTTAAATTTAAATTTACAAAATAAATTGATATTACTAGAATACAGTATTTAATCATACTAAAAAATTAAAATATATACCATTGAAAAATGATTAAATAAAAGATCTAATTTATAAAATAAAAGAATGCACATAAAAACACCATTGATTACATGCTTTCAATTTTAAATATAAACTAGAAGATGCTCCCAGGCTTTACCCTGGGTTTTTTAAAATTTTTCAATATTATTATTAAATTATTAACAAATTTTAAATTTTAAAAATTCCTTTTTATTATATTCGTACATGAATAGGTGTATATTTTTTTAAAATTATTTTTAATGTATGATATAGATGTATAAATTTTGGTCTTATAGGTTAACTTTTAAATTTTGAGAGAGAGAAAATTTGGGAATAAGGGAAAAAAGATTAAAAAATAAAAGTAATTTTACTCAATTTTCGAAACAACACATAAATATATGAGTAAATTAATGTTATGGAAAATTATTTTAAAAATATAATCTATATATAACAAATCTAATTAATAAAAATTTTATTTTAAATTAAAAAAGTAGAGGACTAATAAGAAATGATAAATAGTACTCCAGAATTCCTTTTAATTGACTTTTAAGAAGTACAAATATAAATATTAATTGATATGAATTTTTTAGAATTTTAAACATTTAGCTCTTTTTTTAGAAAAAGTTTGGAAAAAAAAGAGGATTAAAATGAGAATGACAAATGAGACAATATTCTTGAAGTAAAGGATTATTAATGATTTTTTAAAATAAATTTTGTAGGGATTTTAAAAAAAAATTAGGATAAAATTTAAAGAAGAAGAATGATAGAATTCTTGCAAATTTATCTTAAGTAAAACAAAAGCAATTGATAATAATAGTAATTAATATTTTTTAGAATTTTAAAAATATAGGTGATTATGTGATTTTTTTGTCAATTCTTTTTCTTGAAAGGAAATTAAAGGAATGATATTGTTGAAATTTTAAATATTGAAAAAATAAATTCTTTTTTTAAAAAGGAATTAAAAGGAATATTGTGAAAATTCTAAGAATTATTATATTAGAAAAGACAAATGAATACATTTTCCTTTAAAATATAATAATAACTAAAGAGATAATCTTGACAATTCACATATAAGTCTTTAAACCATTAGAAAAAGCCTAAAAATGATATTAAACTTGTAACCACATTAATTGACATAAGGTCCTTTATATAATTACGTTATGTGTTAAAATTAATATAATATAATATAATATAATATATATATATATATATAGATTACAAAATGAGTTATGTAATTTACGTTTGATAAAAGAATTTGATGCAAAATTATCTTTCTTTGAAACTATTTAACGTGAAAAAGTTCTATAATCTTTATTCTCCAATAGTTAGGGTCTCTTTTTTTTTGGGTTATTTTTCAATATAATTAGATTTATTGGGAAAGTAAATTTAGAAAGTTAAACTTAGATATTTAACTGGTAGAAATTGAAGATTAAAGAACCAAGAGAGAAGTTGAAAGGTGAAAGCTAAAGGGGTTTTTTTTTAAAAAAAGGTCATAACTTGTAAAATATTGCTATTTATTTATTATTAGAGTTTCTTAGGACTTACAATAAGTTTTATTAGTACAAATGAAATTATAAAAATAATAGAGATTAGGTGATAGTAATAAACATTAATAAAAGTAAAAGTAAAAAGGCCCCGTAGTCTTTTAAGGACTAAGTTAAGACTACTTTAAAATTTTTTGAAAAGTTAATGGGGACCATTATTAAAATTTTGTTAGAATATTGCCTAAATCTAAAATTTTTCAATGACTCATATATTAACTTCTAAAAACTATAAAATTTTTTGGTATGGTATACCAATCTATATTTTAGTCAACCTGATTAGAAAAACAAGAATTGGATACTCAAATTTTGTAAAATTCCCGGTTTATCAAAATTTATAAAATTTAATATTTTAATCACACAATTATTAGAAGTTAATCTAACAAACATAGTCATCATACGTACTATGTGGTATATAGATGTCACGTGTCTTGCATCATGCCCATGTCATGTCATCATTCCACTTGACATGTAAGATTATGTGTTATGTCATGTGACATGTTGAATGACAATGCATAATTATATCATCTAACCATAAGCTTCTAAAAGTTTGGTTATAAAAAAATCAATTTTAGGAACTTAAGTTACCAAATTGTTAATTTGTCCCAATATTTTATTCTCTATAATAACAATTAATGATATAAATGCAATTATTGATAGACAACTTTTACCTAAAACAGGAGCCAATGAAAAGCGGACTGCAGCAGGACACTTGGAACAGACGAAAGGACCGACAACTAAAGTAGGAACCAATGTCACCACATTCAATCCATGCTCTGTCCCAAATTCAAGAGCTGCCTTCTCTGTCAAAGTCTTAGAAATTGCATAAGAACTTAAGGATGGATCTAAATTGTCCCTGGCAAAATCCACATCTGTCCAGAAGCTCTCATCCATGATCTCTACACCCTTGTCGTTAAACACAACAGCAGATAAACTGGAAGTGTAAACAACTCTCCTCACAGTTTTCGACTTTAAGCATGCCTTCAAGATACCTAGTGCTCCATTAACTGACCTCTTTGTTATCACTTCTTCGGTTTCTTTGTTCTCGAAATCCACAGGAGTGGCAACATGGAGGACTCCCTTGCATCCTTCGATGGCCGCATCAAAACTATCTGGATCATTGAGATCTGCTTCGAAGGTTTTGAGCCTTCTGGCCGCTCCTGGTAGACTGGTGAGGAAGCTTATGTCCTTTCTGTTTTCTGGTCATATAATAATCGATTAAGAAGGCCAAATATATACTCTGTTTTAGGCTCAGGAAAAAACAGAGTTGCTGATAGATCTCTGTTTCACTTACCTGGGTCAGCTCTAATGGTGGTATGGACTGAATAACCTTCTTCGAGGAGATTTTTGATCAGCCATGAAGCTATGTAACCGGTACCCCCCGTCACACAAACTGTTCCTTTTTCTCCTTCCATCTCTCTCTAGCAGAGGAATTGGATTGCATCAGATAAAGAAATATTAATGCGAAGATTTGGCTCAATCAAGAGAATATATTCCTCATTTGATCTAACAAAATTACAAAATAGCCCCAAAATGATGAGAGAATTGGCCCATACGGTTAGAGCTGTCAAAAGCTGACCCGAACCCGATAATCCGACCCGACCAACCCAAACCCGAAAACTAACCCGACCTGATTTGACCAAAAAAAGTAAACGACCCGAACTCGATTGACCCGTAACCCGATTGACCTGAGAATCTAACCCGAAAGAACACGACAAACTAATGAAATACTCCCTCTGTCCCTATTTATCTGCCTCCTGCTAGAAGCTTTATTTGTTTCTAGAAACTTTATTTATTCCTTTTTATCTGTCTATATCACAGCATTAATTATTAATTTTTTAAAATTATCCTTTTAAACTACTTTTTTCTCTCTTAAATAAATATTTTTTCTAAATAGGAGAGAGAATTAAAGAAGAAGAGAGATAAGGATAAAATAAGAAAGTCAATGTAAATATGTATGAAATTTTGTACCATAATTACTTTTTTTGCCCTGTATGAAATGATTAATTGTAATAGACAAATAGGGACAGATGGAGTATTTTTATATACCTCATAAACTTCAAATTTAATAAATAAATTTGATAAAGAAAATAAAAATAAATATTTGATAAAATTTTGATCAAAGTGAACTTAAAAAAATATTTTTTCATAATTATGGTTTTTAAAATTTATTATTAAGAATTTATGATTGAATTATATGAATTTATAGAATATTATTACTTAAATTTAATAATATTAATTATGAAAATTATTAAGGAAATTTTGAGAATTTACAAAAGGTCATGTTGATTTCATCATTACTGATCAAATAAATAAATAAATTTTTTCATGTGAATGACAATTTTCCATTCTAACTAATAAAATTTATAAATTATAGTAGTATTAATAAATTACTAATATTCATATCAAATTAGTGAATTATCTATCCAACAAAAAGTATCTAAACATTAAAAATTTGAAATTAAAATTTCAATATGTTGTCATATATTTTCTCCTTATAATTTAGTTCTCGCCAAAACAAATAATTTAATGAGAATGCCGAATGTAGTGTGTGTGCAAGTTGTTCTATTATGCAGAAGTAGGTGATGTTAATCACTAATCACTATAAAGTATAGTCTATATATAAATCTTAGAAAGGAAAGAACAAAACAAAGTCATTAGCACTAAGATAATAAGATACTAAGATTAGTGGTTCATGGTGGTCATAGCTGTATGAATCATGAATTTATTATATATAAATTAGAATTTAGAAATAAATTAGTAAATGATAAAAATTTAAATATTTATTTTATTTAAAACTATAGATAATTTATAGGAAAATTTTTAAAAAAGTTATAAATATTACTAATGTAATTGATGCATTATAACATTACAAATTTAATTAATTTAATTACAATTTATAACAAATCTAATAAATAATATTTTTGATAAAATCTCTCTTAAGTATTAATTTGTAAAATCAAAACTTTAATTCAATTTAAAAAAATCGACAATCCGAATGACTCGACAGTTAAATAAAAAAAAATCGAATCCAAATGATATAAAACCCAAAAAACCTGTAACCTGAAAGACCCGATGGTCAAACCCGAAAAACCCGAACCCGAAACCCGAATGACCCGAGGACGAAACCCGAAAAACCCGAGACCCGAATGACCCGAAACCCGAATGACCCGAAACCCGAAATGACCCGAAAATCTCTTTTGACCCAAACTGACCCGACCTGATTAACCCGAACCCGAAACCTACCCGATCAACCCGATTTGACACCTCTACATACGGTACATCCTTCAATCATTTCTCGGTTGGTATTAGTTGATAATAATTCAATTATTATATTCTTAATTTGTTTCTTTCTTGGTATTGGTTACCAATAATTTAATTATTTATGTTCTTTGTTGGTATATTAGTTACGGTTTTATTGATGAGTGTACCATGTATCTTTGGAGGTTAATTGACTTTTTATTTTAAAAAATTACTTTTTATTTACAAGAACATGTTTTGAATTAAAAAAAATAAAACATTAATTACATAAAATGTTCTATATTTAGCGTCTTAAATAGTGCATGAATGCACCGTATTGTATTTTCATATTACTTATCAACATCTCCTACATCAATTGTTGGATTTAGTGTACAATATTCAATTATTTTCTTTGTTGGCATTAATTAATACTTTAATGAGAAAAGAAGGTGTACTTACAACGGAATGAGTCCTAAGACTAACTACTAGCAAGGTAATAATAGGATTGATAAATGTAATAATATGATTCGGTTTATTACCTAAATTGATTCTAAATTATATTAAAAGAAACAATCTAAATTGGTGAAGGCTACAGTCAGCCCCCCAATCAGCCCCTTTAATCATTGTCGTCAGATATAATGGTTATTTATCAACCGTTAGATGTAGGTACTTTATTGTTATAATTTGAATTTAGGGAATTTGTTTAAAAGGTTACCGGTTTTATTTGATTTAATTTGAGTAATTAAATCATTTTATAATTCAATCCTTAATTTTAGGAAAGTCAATCTCCTCAAATTTTGGAGATAATTACGTGAAATCGATTTTTAAACTTTGACCAGGTAGAAGATACTGAAATCGATTTTGATCTTTTTATAAAATCAATTAATTGTATAGAATCGATTTTAATTTTATAAAATCGATTCTAAAATATGATTTTATGTGTATATTTTATAAAGCCACTGAAATCGTGTGATTATTTTATATCGAGTTTTCGAAAAGAGTAAGTGTTTAGGGTATCGTATTGATTTATTGTTTTATAACTAACTATTGATATCTAGGATAGCATCGTATCTATGATATTATGTTGTGTTGTACCTTTATCTTATGTTATACAGAATAGATGTTAATTGTATTAAAATCGATACTATCCTATAGATTTGTGTTTTCTTTTTGTCATATCGATTCTATCCTATGGATTTATGTTTTCCTTATTTCATAAATAAAAGTAGTTAAATCATTTATGAATATTTCAATAATAGTTTATAATATGTAAATAAGTTTTTCTTAGTTAAGTTTAACTGTGTTTGTTTTTTCTTTTTATTTCGATGATATTTCTCAGTGCGAGTTCAAAAGTCATAGAGTTCACTGATGATATTCTAATCGAATAAATATTTAAATTGATTTTATGAGAATGTCAATCGAGTATATAATAGTAGCTTGCAATTTTGTTCTTAAAATCGATTTTGGACTTGCAATAACTCGAGTTTCCCATATTTGATCATATTTGTAATCGAGTTTGAATATGTTTAAAATCGATTTTGAGAGTTTATAATCGAGTTTAAATATGTTTAAAATCGATTTTGAGAGTTTGTAATCGAGTTTGAAACTGTTTTAGATATAATCAGACATCGATTGATCTTTCAATTGTTTTGCTCATAACCTTATTTAAGTATATAACTTGTGAAACTTAGCCATCCAGTAACTACATTCATTTGGCCATAAAATTTGAAAATTGTTTTGAAACTTTGTGTGACTTCTATTAATTTGAAAATGAACAATTATCTTAAGTAAGTTATTATGTTCATGAATCATGATTAATGACATACATTCATTGAGGCATAACATATATCTAATGACGGATGGTAGTAATGCTTTGGTCCCCCAAATTTTAAAATTCCTATTATTTTTTAGATGGACTTACTGTATATTATTGTGTGTGAACACACACACACACACACACACACACACACACACACACACACACACACACACACACACACACACACATACACACATTAAAAATCTTACATTGCATCTGCCTCCCCTAGAAATAACTTATTTCAAATTGGCTCCCCAATACCTTATACCAAAATCCACCACTGCATGTATATTTTTCAACCCTATAGTGATTATCTTAGGTGATGACCGTTGCTATTTACTTTTTCATCGAACGTCAGTTTCGTATACAGAGGGGTTACAATTCTCCAACCATTAGGCATGTGAGATTGTATATAAGTAGTATTTTCCTATGAAGAAGGCATTTTGAAGGTATTTAAAATAAGTATAGTGTTTTATTTAGATAAGAGAAAATTGTTGTTATCATCTTATGTTTTAGTTTTTTTTTTTAAATCGTTACTTTTGATTTGCCGAAGGTATGGTTTCTTACGGCTTAACATAACGTGGCATGCAGTCAATAGTGGTGGTGCTTTCTAAACCGAGATACGCATCATAGAGGGTAATTCAATAACATATTGAGGGTATTATATGCGATACACTTTATGTTTCAATAGAAGCTACTACCAAGGAAGCTCTGCACGTAATGTAGTTCGATTTGAGATTTAAAGTCAAAGACTTCAACTATGAGGAGAAGAATTGGCGGTGAGATAGGTACTTAAATCTAAAGAGTAAATTGATTGCATTGAAGGAGTCCATTAGATCGTTATAGTGGATAATTGGATATTAATTTATTGTAATTGACAAGATTTTCATATTAGTTTATAGTTTCTGTTATTTATTTATTTATTGTGTGTTAGCTATTTGGGGATATATAATGTAAACAACATTACAACCCTTTATGATGAAAAATACTGGTACAATCGAATTTGAGACCAATGTTAAAATCGAATAAATATTTAAATCGATTTTATGGATATCTAAATCGAGTATGTAATGGTAGCTTGCAGTTATATTTTTAAAATTGACTCTGAACTTGCAATAAATCGAATTTTCTTGTTTGATCATATTTGTAATCGAGTTTGAATTTGTTTAAAATCGATTTTCAAGTGATTGTAATCGAGTTTGAACATATTTTGGTGCAAACTATTAATATATTTTAGTATTCAATATTTATATTAGGAAGTAAACATTTAACAAATAGTTGAAATTGATATGGTGGTTAGGGTATTTAGTTTTATTGTAAGTGGTGGAGGGTTCGAATCTTCTCGGTTACAATTAATTTTTTTTGTTGCAATTAATTTATTGACTAACATTATACTCAAATCTGGCATGGTTATGAGTGTGATGATGAAATTAAGGAAGATGATATGAAAAATGAAAAATGAAAAATGAAAAATGAAAAATGAAACTAATAATTGAGCAAAAAAATAGGGATTGGAAGAGAACTGAATTTATTGAGCAAAAAAATAGGGATTGGAAGATAATTGTATTTATTCCAATTTTTTTATTAAATCTGCTAGTGTTCTAGTTTTGCTTTTAATGTTTTAAATCCGCTAATGTTTTGATTTCGCTTTTAACGTTAATTGATTTCTAGTTTTCTTTCTTCTAGTATTTGTTTTTTAGTTGGAGTCTTTCATTCATTTTTTTGTTTTGTGATGGAGTCTTTTTCTTCACTGGACAATTTTGTGTTCTTTCTCAATAAATTATTTTTTTCATGGGCATTTGAGAAAAAAAAAAGAATTGAAAGAGAAACATAATAATTTGAAAAGTTTCTCTTGTTTCACCAAAAGAAAAAAAGAAGAAAAGTTTCTCTTGCAACCTTTTTGACCGGTTGCAAGTTTTACCTTAAACCTTAAATAAAATAATATTTAAATCTAATGGCTAATAAAACAGCCGTCACATCTGATGGCTATAAATAAGGGGGCTGATTGGGGGGCTGACTAAAAAGGGCTAATTAAAGGTTTTACCATCTAAATTATATTAAAAGAGATAAATTGATCATTCAACTTTTATTTTAAGATGAATATCTAATATGACAAATACATCTCTCATTAGATGGTAAACAAACGGTTTTGTCTTTTATATACTACTCTCTCTGTCCCTATATATTTGTCCTTTATTAATTTTCATAAAATTTAAGAAAAAGTCATTGACTTATGTTGAATTACCCTATCATTTTCAGAATATCTGTCGTTTTTTGGAGAATTTTTTGTTCTAGATTATCTGTTACTTTAAGAATTCTATAAAACATTAATTACACTTTTTTCAATTTTACCCTTTTTTTAATTAATCCTACAAAGCATTTATTATTAAAAAAAGAGTATTTATGAGAATAAATCAACCCAATAAAAGGATAAAATTGTCCTTTCATAATATTTTATCTAGATTTTAAGGGTCTTTAATGACAACCTTACTTTTTGTGTAAAACATTAAAATGACAGATATTGTGCAAATGAGGAAGTATTTCGTTTTCTTGATATTTGTAAGTGTTTTTGAGATTTTATGTAATGATATAATAGTAATAAAAGGAAAGAAAGTGTAATTTTGAGAATTAAAATTTATTAATTATTTATTTATAATAAGAGATAAACAAATTAAAATTTTTAAATAAAAAAATTATAGACAAACAAAATAGGACCGATGGAGTAACACGTAAGGGAACTAATAGTTTCGTCATTTAATATGTGGGACCCACATACTAAGAAATTTAAAGACAAAAGTAAAAGAAAAAGAAAGACAAAAATGTTTTTTGGTTATAAAACAAATTAAAACAAAATCTTTTTTTTTTTTTTCTCAAAACCAAGAGAACAAGCATGAACACCAACACCAAGAACATCATTAACTCCTAACACAAAAACCACCGTGCTTTCCCGGATTCTGGCAGACAACATTACCTTTCGCTGTGATAGACTCCTAGCTGGCAACCTCCTAAAATCACCCAAAGGTTGAGATTTGTTTCCCAAGCCTCCCTCTTCATCAATGAATAAAAAATCGGGTCAATCTTTGAATCGATTAGCTTATCATTTATGATTTATTCGGTGCAACCGATTTAATTGGCTGATTTAATTAAATTAATATTTTTGTTTTATTTTTTGGTATTGTGTAAAAAAAATTAACATAGTAGTTTTTTATTTTTTAAAATATTCAAAAATTTTGAAACATTTAAAAATTTTTAAAAATAAGAAAAAAAGAAAATATAAATACATCACATCATATAAATAAATATTATAAATTATTTTACATTACAAATTAAATTTTTATTATAAAAGTATATTAGAATAAAAAAAATTCAAAATTTTAAATTTAAAGATAATAAAAAAATTAAAATTTAGACTTCTTATTATATAAATTTCTTCTGAATTTGAATTAATTAATTAAAAATAATTTAAAAAATAAAAATAATTTAATTTCCAATTCAACTTGGTCCAACAAGTTTAACTATTTCTAATTCAAAACGATTCAATACCCACCGGACTGAGGATTGGTTTCTTGTTCAATGGACTGATCCGGTCGCATTTTTTATTCAATGCTCTTCACTAATCTATGCTTTTTGTTACCCGAATCTTTCCTTAAACATAAACACCCAAACAATTCTTTCTTTTTCACCCAAATTGAAAACTAAATTTCAAAAGCCCAGAAATCACTTTCTAGAAATCAAATCTTACCAGTTATAAAGCACTATCTAGAAATTTCTTTTACATTTCTAATACAAATCATAGATAACAAAGCACTAAACCACCCACAATACCAAATTCAAATTATTAGAAACACAGATGGTTGACAAGATTTCAAGAACATTATAGATCTAGAGAGATAAGAATGGACAAAGCAGGGGAAACCGAAGAGAAGAAGCAAACAATACGAAAGAAATTAAGAGAAATAAAAGAGAGAATAAAGAACAAGGTTGTTGAAGGGGAAATTTTCCAGATGAGAGAAAAATCGAGAGAGAGAGATAGAAGAAAGAACAACTCAGAAGTTTAGATTTAGATTGACTTCAGGTAGCCATGTACAAAGGTTGAGAACGAGATCAAGGTTGAAGAACGAAGAGCGAAGGGATAAAAGAGAAGCAGGTTTGACGTTGCGAGGTGAAAGAAGAACAAGATCAAATTCTTTTCAGTTTCGGATGTATGTGTTTTTGTCACACGTCGAATAGTTTTTCAAATTTTTCTTTTTCTTTTTCTTTTTCTTTTTATAGTAGAAGCATGAATTTTACCGGGTAAGGATGTGGAGTGGGACCATATGACTTCGATGTGCCATGTCAGTGTAAGTTGACTTGAAAAACCACATCATCATCAAGTATAGGGATTAAGGAGTAGAACTGTCAAATGGGTGTATAGGCGGGTTATGGGTTCGGATCTGTCACGTCCCGATCCGCAGGTTCGGGCACGTGACAACCGTCGTATTATTTCGAGATACGTGCCTCGTCAGACGGACAACTAAGATGGCACAAGGTTTAAAAATAAAGAGTATTCGAGCAATATATAAAAACATACGAAAATATTATAGATAATATAATTTAAAAATATTTAAAAAGAAAGTGGCACGTTAAACGGTGCACCATGCAGCGGTAAGTAATATATATATATATACACACACATATATATATATATATGATATACACTAATATTCCGAGCCAAGATTCATAGGGCAAAAAGGGTGGCACCTACGAAATCGTGTTCGCAGTGTCGTACTGGGATCACTGACCACCGGGACGTCTGCCATCTGAAACCTGATGACCTGACAACAAAAGTGAATGGAGTGAGTACAATAAACTTGTACCCAGTGAGGGACCCGGTTATAATGACCGATCACCTCAGGCTGGGGATATGAAATAATCCAAAATTATTTTATTAAACCATTTACTAAAATTATAGAAAGTCCCACACCAAAACAAATATTAAATCAAAAATAATATTACTAAATGGCCTGGCTTCTGAAATTGTCCCAAATGGTACACCCGTGCACTGGGGTACCCGCTGGACCATCAAGGGTTACTTTATAACTCAAATTACTTTTCTTTGCTTACTGGCCCATTCCCTTGACGTTTGCCTTGCTGTGGTGGAACACAGCAATCTGGAGCCCTCGCGAGCTTCCCTTCGCGCCTTTCCCAGGGTCTCGTCTTGCCATGCCCCTCGATAGGCGGTCCACGGTAGAGAATCTTGCATGCTTCTCCAACTCGGCCCACGCTCCCGCAAATTGGAGCCCCGAGGAACCCGCTTAATCTCTCGTCTCTCAGGGGCATCGTACCCCAAACAGTTATCAATAATAACAATTTATAAAAATATTTGAAATTCCCACCCTTTAAATCTTTTGTAAACTTGGTGTGTGAGGGTGAACATCTCATACCCTAAAACATATAAAACAATTTAATAAAGCATTTATAAAGAAATTTAAAAACGGTTAACCCTTAATGGTCAACCAATATAATCCAAGCCACTCACAAGAGAGGAGAGTTGTATACTCCCCGATTACCCCACGAATGCCTTAACTCAAACTGCTACTGGTCCGAAACTCGTACAATCACGTACCTAAATAATCAAATTAAAATCTAATTTGATTAATAAAGGCATTCCACCAACAATTAAATCACAAAACAAAACCTATTTAAGGTCTCCAAGGTCTACGAGCTAAATTGGATAGGTCCGGAAGTTAACTAAGGTTAATTGGGGTCTAGGGCTGCGAAATTACCAAAATACCCCTAAGCTACAGTGTCCAAGTCAGCTGGTGGCTCACTCCCGGGCGTGAGTGAGCCAAAATGGGAGAAATCCCAATTTTGGTGTAGCTCCCGCGCGGGACTCATTGAGTCCGACGCGGGAGTTGTGCCCAGTGCATGGCCGTGGCCGGCCATGCACCAAATCGAGCTCGGTTTGAGCTCGATTCACAACCAATCTGCACCAAAATTGAAACACAACAAGTTAAGCACCTGATCTAAGGATTCACAGCTTCAAGAACGGAATTAAACCATCAAACATGCTCGAAATTTGAATCAAAACACTAAGGGCTACACGTTCTTGAGCAAAGCAGAAATTTCAACTTCAATCAACGATTTCTCTCAGCCCAGACAACGAAATCAAGCACATAAACTATCAAATTAAAGCTTAGTGAGTCTAGAACAACATACCAAATTCCCAGCTAATTCGCACTATTGAATTGAAAGATATAGCTCGAAGAACAATCTGTCGCCAGTTTGACAAATTTTCTGATTTCGAAAATTCTTGATGAATTTGGTGTTTTTGATCTTCAAAGAAGCTAAAGGAGTTGTTGTTGTTGATTGATGAAGTGTTTGAAGGGAGATTGAGGGTTTGATTCGGAGGGAATTTGAATAAAGGCTCGGAGAAGATGAAAACAGAGAAGAGAAGAGAAAAATAGGGGTCTCGGGTGGCCGAGACCCCATATAATAATAACGGGTCCTGTCAACTCAGCCCAATTTTCTTGGGAATCGTGCCCAAGTGGGCCCCGCAACTCGAAACTTCAATTTTAGGGTTTTTAAGCTTGAAATTGAGCTAAATGAAGTTTAAAACATCCATGGGAAGTCCAATTTGGTATATTGGCCAGACAACTATGTACAAACACAAAACTTGACACGTGCGGAGTAGGTCTGGGCGTGTCAACTCTTCCCCCCTTACAAATATTTCGTCCCCGAAATTTAAACAAACTAATCATCAAACAAATGGGGGAAGTCACGTCTCATATCGCCCTCAGGCTCCCAAGTTTGCTCCTCAATTTGTGAGCTTTTCCACAAAACTCACACCAAAGGTACCGATTTATTTCTCAAGGATCGAACCTCTCGATCTAAAATGGCTACAGGTCGAACCCTGAAGCCCAAACTCTTCTTCAGCTTCACAGGTGGTGCTTGGAGAACGTACGATGGATCAGGTACATATTTTCGGAGCATAGATACATGGAAGACATCATGTATCCGAGCCATATCGAGTGGCAACTCCAAACGATACGCCACCGGTCCAATCCGCTCAGTGATAAGGAATGGACCAATGTACCTCGGATTTAGCTTTCCCGCCTTGCGGAATCGAATAACGCCTTTCCAAGGAGAGACCTTCAAGAACACTTGATCTCCCACTTGGAACTCCAAAGGAGTTCTCCTTCGCTGCGCATACTTTCGATCTCGATCCTGGGCTGCCTGAAGTCGTTCTCGGATGAACTTCACCTTCTTAGTGGTAAGTTCAATCTCTGCCTTGTCGAAGACTTGGTTCTCACCTACTTCATCCCAATACAATGGGGTTCTGCACTTCTTTCCGTACAGAGCTTCATACGGAGCCATACCAATACTAGATTGGTAGCTATTGTTGTAGGCAAACTCCGCTGATGCGAGGTATGTGTCCCATCCACTGGAGAACTCAAGCGCACATGCTCGTAGCATGTCTTCCAATATCTGGATGGTACGTTCCGATTGGCCGTCAGTCTGTGGATGGAAAGCGGTGTTGAAACGAAGCTGAGTTCCCATTGCTTGTTGAAAGCTGCTCCAAAACTGTGAAGTAAATCTCGGATCTCGATCTGAAACTATGGAAGTTGGGACTCCGTGGAGTCTAACTATTTCATCCATATAAAGTTGCGCTAGTTGGTTCATGCTCCACCTCATGCTTACTGGGAGGAAGTGTGCTGACTTGGTAAGCCGGTCGACAATCACCCACACGGCATCAATTCCTCATCTAACACTTGGAAACCCAGTCACAAAATCCATGGTGATGTGTTCCCATTTCCATTCGGGAATCTGAAGAGGTTGGAGTGTCCCGAAAGGCTTTCGGCGCTCCGCTTTCACTTGCTGGCATGTCAAACATTTCGCCATGAATTCGGCAACTTCCATTTTCATTCCAGGCCACCAATAGTGTTCCTTGATGGTTCGGTACATCTTGGTGTTACCTGGGTGCATGGCAAACGGAGAAGAATGGGCTTGCTGAAGAATAGTGCCTTTAAGATCAAGGTCGTGCGGTACACAGATTCGACTCCGGAATAGCAGAATTTCATCGCTGCGAACTGAAAACTCCGATGGTTCGCCCAACTGCAACTTCTGAAGTTCTTGCTGTAACCTCGGATCGGACATTTGGAGATCACGAATCCGATCATCTAGCACTGGCTTCGCTAGAATCTGGGCAATCAATACACCATTTTGATAATCATAGGCAAATCTGGCTCCAGTTGACCTCAGCTCCACGAACTCTGGCAAATGAACATCTCTGATCGTCGCCAAGGACGTAACCGCATTTCAGCTCAAAGCATCTGTAACCACGTTCGCCTTGCCGGGATGATAGTCGATTACTAGATCGTAATCCTTGATGAGATCTAACCATCGTCTTTGCCGCATGTTCAGCTCACGCTGGGTCATGAAGTGCTTGAGGCTCTTATGATCGGTGTAGATACGACAGGTTTCACCATATAAATGGTGGCGCCAAATCTTCAAAGTGAAGACTATGGCTGCTAGCTCCAAGTCATGTATTGGATAATTGACTTCGTTTAGCTTCAATTGACGAGAAGCGTACGCAATTACCCGCTCGTCTTGCATCAACACGCATCCAAGTCCAGTGTATGATGCGTCAGTGTAGACAGTGAACTCCTTGCCGCTTACTGGTAAGGCAAGAACTGATGCGGTCGTCAATCTGTCCTTCAGCTTCTGGAAACTCTCTTCACATTTCTCTGACCAAACGAACTTAGTGTTCTTGCGGGTCAGCTTAGTCAATGGTGCAGCAATTGTGGAGAATCCATCCACAAATCTCCGATAATATCCAACTAGTCCTAAGAAACTTCGAATCTTCGTGGGAGTTGTGGGACGTTTCCAATTGGTGATTGCCTCAATCTTGCTGGAATCCACATATATGCCATCCCTAGACACAACATGTCCAAGGAATCCAACTTGTTGCAACCAAAACTGGCACTTGGAGAGCTTAGCATAAAGCTGGTGATCTCGCAGAGTTTGTAGCACAATGCGAAGATGATTAGCGTGCTCTCGCCGGTTCCTTGAATAAATCAATATGTCATCAATGAAGACGATGACAAATCGGTCTAGATACGGATGGAAAATACGGTTCATCAGATCCATGAATACCGCTGGAGCGTTGGTAAGTCTGAACGACATTACACAAAACTCGTAATGTCCGTATCTGGTACGAAAGGCAGACTTGTGGATATCTTCCTCTCGAATCTTCAGCTGATGATAGCCCGATCGCAGGTCAATCTTGGAAAACACGCCGGCTCCTCGAAGCTAATCGAACAAGTCGTCGATGAGAGGCAATGGGTATCTATTCTTCACGGTCACCGCATTCAGCTTGCGGTAGTCGATGCAGAGCCGCATTGAATCGTCTTTCTTCTTCACAAATAACACTGGGGCTCCCCAAGGTGATGTACTCGACTGAATGAATCCTTTATCCAACAATTCAACGAGTTGTTTCTTCAGCTCAACAAGTTCAGTGGGTGCCATTCAGTATGGAGCCATAGAAATTGGGTCCGTACCAGGATAAACTTCGATCGGGAAGTTGAAGTCTCTCTCAGGCGGCAAACCAGGTAATTCGTAGGGAAAGACATCCGGAAATTCATTAACTACGGGAATATCTTCAATGTTAGGCTCTTCCATTGAGTTGTCTACTACATGGGCTAACACAGCTTTACACCCTTTCAGTAGTAGCTTACTTGCTTTGATGGCGGAGATGACATTCGGTGTGCCTCGACGCTCGCTGTAAAAGTCGATCATGCTACCGTCAGGTCGTGGAATCCTCACCAAATGGTGCTCACAGTAGATCTGAGCATGATGTCTCCTAAGCCAATCCATCCCTAAGATGGCATCGAAGTCAGACAGTTGAAGTGAAATTAAGTCTGCTTCGAAAATAAGGTTCTCCAGCTTCACTGCACATCCTTTGTACACCGTATTTCGAACCATTCTCTCACCCAACGGTGTATTCACCAACAGCTCATAACCCAAAGGTGATAACGATCGATCCGCATACACGGCGAACTTGGTATTAACGTAGGACAAGGCAGCTCCAGTGTCCATAATCACATACGCCGGTTGACCGAAAATAACTACCACGCCTAACGTTCAAAAATTTTCTAAAGCGGTTACTTTTGCTTGACAAGCAGTTACGAGTACGATGATATCTTTATTCGCGAAAAATAACTGTCCGTGAATATTTAAATATACACTTACCGGTGACTACATCAGGACGAGCATCGGCGTCCTCCTGTGACATGGCGTAAACCTGAGTATGTTGTCATTGCTGCTGCTGCTGTGGGGGTCACCTCGGGGGCGCTGAACTACTACTAGTACCCGACTGCTGCTGAGAGGTAGAGGGTGCGGCAAAAGAATGTCGTGCTGGCTGAAACGGACGGAAACCTCCATAGCTGCTCGGTCTCACTGGAGGCTGACTAAAACTCCTCCTGGGTGGTACAGAAGTAGAAGATGGACATGCACGTGCTACCTGGCCCATGCTTCCGCACTGATAACATCGGGGTCCAGCCCTACACTGGCCAGAATGAACGCGCCTACAGTTTGGGCATCGAGGCCCAGACTCCACTCTCTTCTTCCCAAACCATCCTCTAACCATGGACCCAAATCCAAACTTCTCCTTTCCTCGACCACTCGATGGAGGCGGTGGCAGAGAAAGCGACGTCTATGGTGCTGGGGACTCGGCGGAACTGCCCCGAGATATTCCACCATGGGAATATGTGCTCTGAGTCTGTCTAGGCTCCAGGTCCATCGGTACATCAGAAGATCGTTGACCGGTCGAACTCGACCCTCCTGGTCGATGCTGAGCAATCATAGCTTCGGCCCACAACGCATTCTGCCTGCACTGCTCGAAGGTGGCTTTAGAAGTAGGCTTCATCATTTGTACAATCTCCCACCGAAGGCCATTGACAAACTGAAGACAAAGGGCGTCCTCGGTGATAGATGGAAGATGGTGTGAGAGTCTCCGCAACTCTGTCTCAAACTGCTCGATAGATCTGTTGTCTTGCTGCAGCCGGAGGAACTCACCATATCGCCTCATCGCTACCTCCTCCGATATGAACCTCTCTCAGAACTCAGCAACAAATGCCTCCCACGTCAGTGGTCCAGTGGCTCGACTCTCAAGGTTGGTCCACCAACTCAGTGGCTGTCCTTGAAGGGATCGGGTAACCACGCTTACTCGCTCATCCGAGCTCATACCCAGACCCTCTGTATTCTTTGTGACAAAATGCAGCGAATCCCACGCTGCGTCGGCAGATGTGTCAGAGAGCTTTGGGGTGTCTAATCCCTTCATGATGCTAAGGAACCTCACCAAGCGATCCTCCGAAGAAATGGCACCAGTAGAAGTGCTCGCTGCACCACTCGGCTGAATGTGCAGCGGCATCGGTGTCGGCATCGGTGGCGATGGATGTACTGGGGGTGTAACACCGGTAGGTGGGTAGGTGCCAGTGGCCATCAGTGATGAAAAGAATATGTTGGCCCAAATATCGAACATCCGCTCAAAATCAGCAGGCGTAAACTGCACCGGCGTGACAGTCGTCGGAGGTGGGGGTGGTGGAATCTCAGTAGGAGCATCTTGATGATGCGTCTCATCAGTAGGTGGAACAGGTGGAATAGGCTCATCCGGAATCGCAGGGGTCTCCGGGTCTACACTAGGTTGTGCCTAAGGCTGCCTACGTGGCCTGCCTCTCCGCCTAGGTACTGGGGAATCAGTAGGAGGTACTGAAGAACCGGGAATATTCTTCCTTCTAGGTGGCATAGCGTATCTCTACATAAAATCTAGGTTAGTAGACGAACATATATCTATACTAATCATACCCTCTAATTCTAACCCAAAAAATCAGAAATCTCAAAATTATGTGAACTCCTCGACTCTGTATAATATAGATATATAATATATATTAAAATTTGCTTTGATACCAATCGAATTGTCACACCCCGACCCGCAGGCCCGGCCACGTGACAACCGCCGTACCACCTCGAGATGCGTGCCTCATCAGGCGGGCAACCAATATGGCACAAGGCTTAAAAATAAAGGGTATTCGAGCAATATATAAAAACATATGAAAATATTATAGATAATATAATTTAAAAATATTTAAAAAGAAAGTGACACGTTAAACGGTGCACCATGCAGCGGTAAGTAATTTATATATATACACATATATATATATATATATATGATATGCACTAATATTCCGAGCCAAGATTCACAGGGCAAAAAGGGTGGCACTTACATAATCGTGTCTGCCGTGTCGTACTGGGATCACTGACCACCAGGACGTCCGTCGTCCGAAGCCTGATGACCTGACAACAAAAGTGAATGGAGTGAGTACAATAAGCTTGTACCCAGTGAGGGACTCGGTTATAATGACCGATCACCTCAGGCTGGGGATATGAAATAATCCAAAATTATTTTATTAAACCATTTGCTAAAATTATAGAAAGTCCCACACCAAAACAAATATTAAATCAATAATAATATTACTAAATGGCCTGGCTTCTGAAATTGTCCCAAATGGTACACCCATGCACTGGGGTACTTGTTGGACCGTCAAGGGTTACTTTATAACTCAAATTACTTTTCTTTGCTTACTAGCCCATTCCCTTGACGTTTTCCTTGCTGTGGTGGAACACAGCAATCTGGAGCCCTAGCGAGCTTCCCTTCGCGCCTCTGCCAGGGTCTCGTCTCGCCGTGCCCCTCGACAGGCGGTCCACGGTCGAGAATCTTGAATGCTTCTCCAACTCGGTCCACACTCCCGTAAATTGGAGCCCCGAGGAACCTGCTCAATCTCTCGTCTCTCAGGGGCATTGTACCCCAAACAGTTATCAATAATAACAATTTATAAAAATATTTGAAATTCCCACCCTTTAAATCTTTTGTAAACTTGGTGTATGAGGGTGGACATCTCATACCCCAAAACATATAAAACAATTTAATAAAGCATTTATAAAGGAATTTAAAAACGGTTAACCCTTAATGGTCAACCAATATAATCCAAGCCACTCACAAGAGAGGAGAGTTGTATACTCCCCGATTACCCCACGAATGCCTTAGCTCAAACTGCTACCGGTCCGAAACTCGTACAATCACGTACCTAAATAATCAAATTAAAATCTAATTTGATTAATAAAGGCATTCCACCAACAATTAAATCACAAAACAAAACCTATTTAAGGTCTCCAAGGTCTACGAGCTAAATTGGATAGGTCCGGAAGTTAACTAAGGTTAATTGGGGTCTAGGGCTGTGAAATTACCAAAATACCCCTAAGCTACAGTGTCCAAGTCAGCTGGTGGCTCACTCCCGGGCGTGAGTGAGCCAAAATGGGAGAAATCCCAATTTTGGTGTAGCTCCCGCGCGGGACTCATTGAGTCCGGCGCGGGAGTTATGCCCAGTGCATGGCCGTGGCCGGCCATGCACCAAATTGAGCTCGGTTTGAGCTCGATTCACAACCAATCCGCACCAAAATTGAAACACAGCAAGTTAAGCACCTAATCTAAGGATTCACAGCTTCAAGAACGGAATTAAACCATCAAACATGCTCGAAATTCGAATCAAAACACTAAGGGCTACACGTTCTTGAGCAAAGCAGAAATTTCAACTTTAATCAACGATTTCTCTCAGCCCAGGCAACGAAATCAAGCACATAAACTATCAAATTAAAGCTTAGTGAGTCTAGAACAACATACCAAATTCCCAACTAATTCCCATGGTTGAATTGAAAGATATAGCTCGAAGAACAATCTGTCGCCAGTTTGACAGATTTTCTGATTTCGAAAATTCTTGATGAATTTGGTGTTTTTGATCTTCAAGGAAGTTAAAGGAGTTGTTGTTGATGATTGATGAAGTGTTTGAAGGGAGATTGAGGGTTTGATTCGGAGGGAATTTGAATAAAGGCTCGGAGAAGATGAAAACAGAGAAGAGAAGAGAAAAATGGGGGTCTCGGGTGGCCGACCAGGTCCGGCGCTGGAGTCAACAATTATTTTGTTGACTCCGGTCAACTCAGCCCAATTTCCTTGGGAATCATGCCCAAGTGGGCCCCGCAACTTGAAACTTCAATTTTAGGGTTTTTAAGCTTGAAATTGAGCTAAATGAAGTTTAAAACATCCATGGAAAGTCCAATTTGATATATTGGCCAGACAACTATGTACAAACACAAAACTTGACACGTGCGGACTAGGTTCGGGCGTGTCAGGATCAATCGAATTAGGTCAATTTGATCAAAAAAAAGTTCTAGTCAAACAGGTTTTAGGTCATTTGGGTTTGGGTCATACGAGCTTTAGGTCAATCGGGTTTCGGGTAATTTGGATTCAGGTTTTTCAGGTTAGACTCTCGGGTCATTCCGACTCGAGTTTTTTGGATTTGACCCGTATGTAATTCAATCTCAGATTTTTTGGATTCATTCATTAGATCATTTTGACACGAGTTATGAGTTTAATTCGAGATTTGGGGTTAATCCATGAATCATTTTAATTTGAGTTTCTAATTATTTATTTGAAAAAAATTAAATTTATAAGTTAACTTTTCAATAACATATCAAGTAATCAACTAATCAAGTCAAGCAATTATTTACTATAATTTGTCAACATGAGTTTTCATGCACATGCATTACATACCATTAAGCTTATAATTTGTAAATCTTAATTCTTAAGTAACGAACTAGCAAGTAGTTCTTCAATCTTCAATTCTTCATATTTGTTCTTTCCACTCTTCACTTCCTATTTCTAATTTAATAATAAATTTTAATTTTACTAAGTTGAATCAAAGTAAGTAAGTAATTAAAAATAAATAAAATTATATGTGTCTGCTTTTTCATACTATTTATAAAGCACATTAACGCATATATAAAATGATGAATCAAATTAAAGTATTAAATCTATAAATATAATAATATTATATCGACTTATAATTTAGGAAACATATGACATGTCTCATATGACATGTCACACGTTACATGTGATAAGGATTTAGGAGATTTATTCAAATATAGACTATCTATTATTGTATCTCCTATTAAAAGTATAATATAATAAGGGATGTATTGAAGTATAACTTATAGTTTATAAATAATAGGATAAAGATTCAAATTTAAGAATATGAAATATGTTTTTTATTTCAATTTAATAAAAATTTAAATTTAATAATATATTTATTTTTACTTTTTTAACAAATTTATTAAATAAATTTGATAATGTTTAAGAATGAAAAGGGTAAAATATTACTTAAATAGGTTTTTGGGTTATTTCGGGTTGGCCTCTCGGATTAAATAGGTTTCGAGTCAAACGCAGGTTAATCGGATTTTGAGTCAATCGGATTTCAGGTCAATCAGGTTTTAAATCGGTTGAGTTTGGGTCGTTTACGTTTTTTGGTCAAATCGGATTGGGTTAGTTTTGGGTTGGACGAGTTTCTTAGGTCTAGTCAACTTTTGACACTTCTAATAAGAACCAAACGGTTCTATTAAGATTCTATCCATTCAAAGACTTGTACGTTTCAAAATAAGAATTTAAATATATAAATACCTCAAATAAAAGTTGAATAATCAATATATCTTTTTTGGTGAAGGCTACAGTCAGTCCCTTATAAATCAGCTTCCTAATCAGCCACTTTAACTACAGCCATCAGATATGACGGTTGTTTTGTTAATCGTTAGATTTGTGTATTATTTTATTTAGAGTTTTGAGTTAAACCTATAACCGGTCAAATAGGTTACAAGGAAAACTTTTTAAATTATTTTCTTTTTAGATTATTTTAAAACTCCACAAGTATCCTTCTCTTTTTTTTCACATGTCTTATATGCAGATTTGGCTTATTTCTACTGATAACTAATTTCACCCTTCACATCTAGCATAAGTGAAATTTTTTCTCTCTTTTCTTTCGTCTGTATCAATATGAATTATTGAAAACAACTTTATTTTTATTCTCTAAAAATAACAAAAGAACTTACACCATAAAAACTATTATAAGATAATTCAAATTGAAAGAAAATCAACCAAAAAAAAAACTTGCTGTTAGAATTAAAGTTCCCTTCATTAGTCCAAACCCATTACAATTTTTTTTCTTTTTCTTCTTATCATTTTAATTTTCGAATTGCAAACTTATCTCTATTGCTTTCAACTATTCAAAAAAAGATTTTCAGAAATTCACTATGTGTTTCAAAACAAAGGATTCATACTTGTACCTTGAAAAAAGATATTTAGAGAGCAAATATGACTTTTGGGTTTAGGAAAATTAATTTACAGTAAACCAAATCGTTAACCTTTACAATTTCACAATACCTAGCAAGAGAGTAACTTGTTCTTACAATCTTCCCCAATATTCCATGTTCTTTGAGGTTAAAAAAGAATATAACATAGTTAGCCTCATAACCAAAAACAAAAAATAAAAGATAATAGCCTTTGATTCATGTCGAGAAAATGGGAAGAAGAAAGCTTTACTGAAAGACGATTTTGAGTATGATATATGAATTACTGTTATTCTTTTCTATTTGGTTCAAAGGGAAAAAAAAGGAAGAATTTAAAAAAGAAAAGAACTAATGTTAACGAAAGCTTGATCCGTCACTTTAAGTATAATAATGTTAGTAAAAAAATAAATGCTGACAAGAATATTCAAACCCTACACCACATATCATAAGCATACTACCATTATGTTAGTTTCAACTTTTTGTTAAATATTTGCTTTGTATTATGTATGTTGTATACTAAAATACACTAGAAACTCACGTCTCCCTACCTAATAGGTCATGTCCCAACCCAAGTTTTATAACATTGCCTGTAATTGTTGTTTCAATCAAATTTAGACCCTAAATAAGTCTGAATGAGCATTTGGTATTGCGGAGTGCCAATCTATTCTTGTGATCCATTTAACAAGTCAAATAGAAGGTGAGGTATGTTTTTTTTTCTATTTTGCATTTTTATAAACGTTGATGGAGGTGGTATCGTTTTTTTTTCATTATATCATATTTCTTGACACACCTGGACCTAATTCAATTTTTTCGTACAAACAGAATAGTGTAGATTGCTTATTAATTCAAATAATACGTTGGTCTAAATGTGTCTGATTATGAAGAGATGTTAACCTTAGGATAGGACAGACTTGGAAGGTGAGATAAGTAACCATGCATGGAAGCACTAATTGGACTTCTTTAAGTCCATAGCTTATGGATTAGATATCCATTGGTGTAAAAGTTGGTGGATTAGGCCAAAGATCGACATTAGGAGAGGGTAAAAAGAGGGGAGCAAGTCTGGCCTGGGATCCGAGTGGGCCCAGTGTCAGGCTTGCATATAAATAGGGGGAGTTGAGCTCTGCCCCTCGTTTTGCTCTTCTCCCTCTCTTCCTTTCCTTTCTTTTGCCTTCTTGGAGCAATTTTGGACTTTTGGCTGATCCGGTCAAACTGACGGATGAATCAAGGTGAGATCTTGGTATGTTATCTTACTCGCCTTAATCTACATTTTATTACGTTTTCACGTATTTCCATGCATAGGTATATGAGAGATCTTAGCTCAAATTTAGGTTTAGCTTTTTAGCTAAATTTTAATATAGATTTGAGATTTAAGAACTTTGAGCTTGTGATTCTCGTTTCTCTTTTTTTGAATCCATTGTGAATGTCACAAGGATCACCTAGTTAAGTTCGTCGGACGATTGGAGATCGAAAGACATGAAAATCAAGGTAAAAGGCTCGGTTCCCAAGCCTTTGAACTTGTCTCCCGTGCGGGAGTCGTGTCACTCCTACGCAGGAGTGTTTTGTGGGTAAGTTGCACACGGGACTTGGTCCTGTCCCGTGCGGCAGTGGTCCTGTTCAGGCAGGACCGCCCCTAACCCTAGGGGCATTTTTGTAATTTTTACCCTAGTGTCCGATTTTGACCAAAAACCTTTCCAGACACTTTCCTAAGCCCCGAAACACATCCATACATCATCTTAGGTCATGGTAGAGCCTCATAGGTGCATTCATAGCTCGATTATGAATGCTAACACGAATTTTGGTGTAATTAAGGTCCTGGACGATTGAGTGTAGCGATGCTCCGGAGGTTAAGCTATGTGGATCCTTTGAGAGTCTACGAACCTTCCAACACCATGAGTGGCTTAGATTTCTTTGCTTAGCCACTAGGGTTAAATGTTTTAAAAGGGTTTTCAAAATATAAAATGATTTTCAACTGTTTTGGGACACGGGGAATCCACCACACATACACACACACACACACACACACTTATCTGGTGATATAACCACGTAAAAAGTGGGACATTTTCAAAGAAAATATAAAGATTTATGTGTGTGTGTGTGTGTGTGTTTATGTCGGTGCTCCGATGAGAAGGAACAAGTGGACCGAGCGAGACACGCATGCAAAGAAGTAGTCATGGATCGCCTATCGAGGGACACGGTGAGTGAAACCCTGGGAGATGCACGTAGGGAAACTCGGAATGGCTCGATGTAGCTGTGTTCCACCCATAGTGACAGGCACCATTAAGGGAACGGGCTAGAGAAAGAAAAAGTATGAAAATGAATAAGAAAAGAAAAGAGATAGCCCTCGATGCAGTAAGGCTAACGGCCGGCGGCTCAAGCCTTCAGTATGTTTGAAGCTAGCCATTTTAGTTATATATATTATTTAAATTATTTTAAATTAAATTCTCACCTAGAGAACTTAAAGAGAGTTTTGAAAATGAAAATTATTTATCTATTTATTTTAAATTTATATTTTGGATCACCCATGTTTTCCCTAACCCCTAATGGAGATTCATAAAACCTCTGCCACTCACTTGTAACCAACATTGTTGGGTGTAGACCCATATATGGGGACGATAGATAGATCAGATGCTCATTAGGAAACGTTGGTGGCTTAGAAGTAGTAGCTTCCACTTGCATAGGTTCTCTTTAAATAAATCAAGTGGTACTTCTTTTTAGTAGATTATTTTATCAAATGATTTCTAATAAGTGAAGATACTTAATTCAAGCCTTATGGTGCTTCAGGTGTGTACTGACCGGTACATACTTTGAGGTAGCAAGACAGTTGTCACATGACCGACTTTTCGGGTCGAGACATGACAATTTGATTGATATCAGAGCATTTAAAAAATTCTGCATGTTTTCAAAAATTATAAAACGTTTTAAAAATGTTTTCAAAACCAGTGGATTAATTAGGTTTTAAAACTCCAGAGTTCGAGTACGTGATTACTCGAACGAATTGCAAATACCTAACCTCTTCTTATAATACCTTCTTTAGCAGCATGCCACCATATAGAGTATTCGAGTGTGGCCTTTGGGTGGAATGACACCATAACCACCATTTCCTCGAGATTCGTGAAAACAAAGTAAGCTTTCCGAGAAATTCCCCCAAGACCAATTCTTCAGCTTTTAATACCCTTCTTACTCGTTAGCTAAACAAAACAAGGGATAGTAAGTCTCTTGAAATGACAAGATAGGTGATATCTCGTCCAAACATAATATAGCCTATTCAGAGACTCACCAGTGAAGAAAATTGGTTTGATGTCCAAGTTTCAAGGTTGTGGACATCGAGACTCGCTAGTGATGCAACCTTCCCTATTCTTTACACTTGTAATGTGTAGAATTTGGCAGGAAGTGAAGCAACAAGAGTGTTGTGAGGAGCAAAGATGGATCTAACGTGCAAGAAGAGAAAGTTGGGTTAGGAGGAAAAAAGTCAAAGAGATACGACATCACGGAGGATGAGGTTAGAAGAACCTCAGGAAGCGAGGTAAAGCATCCGAGCATAGGGATGAAGGAATAAAGAAGACTTCATCGAATGACAAACGGAAGGATGAAAATGAAGCCAAGGAAGAGCTAGCCAAGTGTAGAGGTCGATGAAGGACCCATGCAATACGGATCAACACTTCTCACTTTCTACACCAATCACGTGTAGACTTATAGAAGAGGCTTAGGAGGAAAGCTTACTGAAAGGCAAAACAAAGAGATAGATGAAGAGCCCACATGGGACAACTCAACCTCTCTTTCAATTTCTACACCATTTTATGTAGACTCAATGAGAAAGAGCAGTGAAGGTGAATGAAAAGAGAACCGACTTTCCTTATTCCTACACCATTGTATGTACATTATGAAAGAAAGTGCGACGGAGGTGGAATGAAGAAAAACCACCCGGAGTCAAGAGGATTAGCATCTAAGAACCCCAAGATATGAGATGAATAACCGCAGAGAAGGGCGATGGAGGTGGAAAACTTCAGGGAAGAGAATAGCTCGACCTCCTCCAACGAGTCAATCAGACACCCTCACTTTCTACACTGTCTATGTGTAGATTTGGGGAGAGAGTCAATCAAGGAAGAATCACCTAAGGATTTGGGAACAGATCGAGTGAGCCCAATATAGTGAGAAGCGAGTTAAGGAAGAGTCACTCGAAAATGTGACGAGGACTGATAAGAGGAAATCCTAAAGGACTCAAAAATGAAAAAAAAGGAGAGTAAGGAAAAGAGAATAAGAGACAAACCATTCTTGAAAAATGATAAGAAGGAAGAAGGTGAAAATGGCGAAACGGAGAATGAGGAATGGAAAGAAACCTCATATCCGCATGAAGGATGCATAGCGGACCCTACTATGTATTTAGCCTTTGGATCTTAGTGCTAAGGAAATCCAAGGAGCAGAATGGGAAGAGAATGGTAATAAGAAGAATGAAAAGAGATCTCCTCCATATGGTTGATGAGTAGTAGATTTATTACTACTTGTCCAACCATTGGATACCAATGTTAAGAGAAGATAATGGAGAAAGAAGAGAAAGAAGTGGAGATGGAGGAAATGGAATAAGGAAAGAGATGAGCAAGAAACCTCCATGCCTAAAGGGGCTAACAAGCAATGAACCCTCATTATTGGGTCAATAACAATAAGAGTAAGAAGGAGGAGATCCTTAAAAGATGATAATAAAGGACCATGACATGGTCAATGAGAAGTAAGCAAGCGGAGTAAGTGGAATACACGGCGATGATGGAAATGCCTACATGTGTGTAAATAAAGAGCACGAAGAGAATCTTTTCCCTTAGTTGGGAAGACATCACCAAAAAGAAACTGGTAAGGAAGAAGAAGTGGAAAAGAAATGAAAAACAAGTGTTGAAACAAAGGATACAAAAGATGTTGTGATGTGGTGCGAAAGCTTTTTAATGAAGAAAGAAAGCATAAAACTCTAGGTAATGAAAATTCTAGGCTAATCAAATATGAATGGGGCCTAGAAAGAAGGGGAAACTTAGTTTAGTTGATGAACTAAGTTTAGGCTAACTAGGAGTAAAGCCTTAAAAGAGAAAGCATAACACACCACTAGAAAACTTTAACCTTAATTAGTAATAATTTCATAATAAACCACAGGTTAATAAAAATCAAAATGACTAGGCATAGCTAGAAAACAGTAAGATGTAGGAAATTAGAATTTGAGGCAAAACCTAGGCAGATAACCAAGGGATAGGTTTAAAGAAAGAGAATAAGAAAAGGGCTTAAAAGCCTGAAAAGAATATTAAGAAAACCTAGTAAGACAAAATCGAATAAAAGAGTTAGAGATTAGATATTGGCTAAAGAAAGTCGAGCATAATGAACCCTAAATTTGAGCCAAGCCAAGGAACTACATTGTACCACGAATAGGTTAAAGAGAAGAAAGAATAAACAAGGATGAATGTAGGTAAGAGCTACAGATAAAAGGGGTAAAGAATGTGAGTTAGTCAAAGGAAAGAAAACCCCTGACTTTCAAAGTTATAAGAAGAGATAAGAAGATTGGATAGAATGAAAAATTGGAGAAGAGAAAAGAGAAGAAACAACTAGAAGGAAACGAGTGGATGGGGAGGATTATATCTTAAAGGATTACGGGTAGTAGGTTTTCATTACTTACCTACCCTTCACATAAAGTAAGGAAGGAATGGAAGAGAAGAAAAGAGAGATAGAGAAATAAAGGTACCATAGCATGGAAAGTAAATAAGGGTGAAAGGATAACGAAGATGATGATAATGATGGAAATTTTAAATGGATTACAAACCCAGTTAAAGAGGAAAGATGGGTCGACTTAGGTAAAATTCGAAGAAAAAATAAAGATAAATAAGATAATAATTGAAACTGAAGAAGACAATAAGGTGAAAACAAGATGAAAGAGTAGGATAGAAGGAATTAAGAGTTAACAATCAAAGGATAAAAAGGATAAGTTAAGAAAATTTTGAAAGAGGGAAGCAGATTAACCCTATGGATAAATTCCCTTTGAATGATGATAAGTGAAGAAAGGATGTGGGAAATGAAATCTAAACCAAGACAAGTTGGAAATAGCTAAGTGCGGACAAAATTGTCAGACGATGGATGGTGGAGAAAGGTTTTGTTCATAACAAATAAACCTTGATGTGGAGGATAAAGAAAAGATATCAAAGAAAGAAGAGCCAAGGAAGGCTAATATAAAGGACAGCCACATGGGAAAAGCAAGAGATGCGGTAACTAAGACTGAAAAGAATGACAATGATAAACCCCGAGTACTTAATGGAAGAAGTACGGGGACAAGGAAAGGAACTGGACAAGCTCATAAGCTTCTATGAGCATAGCCAGTATAAGTAAAAATAGAGAAATAATTCTAACACCTAAATGACATGAAGGTGTTAGAAGAAAATAAAGATGAAGATGGTAAAGAAAGTAAGAAAACAAAGTAAAGGAAGAAAGAAAAGAAGCTTGAACAAAGTAAATCATGGATAAGACGTGAGGGATCACGTAAACCAAGCGAGATAGAGTTAGCAGCAAACCCAAAACCTTAATTGAGTGGGTATGGGGATAATGAATACTGCAGAACATGTCAAAGGATGGCAATGGACCTAAGATAAGGGCAAGTCAAGTGAAAGGATAAGAAACTCTAAGAGAGAGGATTACGAGGATAAAGAAAGTTGCAAATGATGCCGCATTATTACAACGTGCATGATTTACCTAGTCCCATATAAACAGGAACGCAAGAGAAAGATGGACCCCATAGTGAATGGTGGGTGAGTGAAAGAAAGAAAAAAGAAAGAGAAGGGGGAAGAGAAACCAAAAAGAAAGAGAAAGGGGAAAAGAAACCCCAAAAAGAACTGTCGATGAAAAGATAAGAGTCCAAAGAGGCTAGAGAAAATGGCATGGATGAGCATGTAGTCGAGATTCAAGTACGGATGACTTAGGACCCATGTGAGGCATCCCCATATGAGGGAAGATTAGAGATCGAGATCTTGAGGATCTTTGTGACCACTCAAGAGGATTGATCCAGAATGTGACTAGGAAAAGCATGAGGCCACCCAGAGTTCTTCATCCCAGAGAGGATGAGAGACGTTATAAAATGGTCCGAGGGCCCTATTTGAGATAGAGATGGGCGGTCAGAAAGTAAGTTAGATTTTGAGAGCCGAGAGGGCATGATCTTTGATTCGTCGATATAAGATGCCCGAGAGTGGGCTAGTGTGTACAAGAGCTCGACACATATACCATGTGATGAGAAAGAGAGATATAGAGGAAGAAAGAGTAGACAACTAAGAAACGAAATAAAAAAGTAAGACCAAGGTAGGGGAAAGGATAAACTAACATACCACACACTTCATCTTAGGGGCGAGGGAGTTAATCTGGAGTCTTCCTCGACATCTTGGTTACAAGGATGAGTACAAGACAACGATACGATGTGGAACGCATCAACGAATGGCCTCAGAGTGAGAGACAATATTAAGGAAAGAAGAAAAGACTTCTAAAGAGAATAAGATGAGTGAAACCTCAGAGTAATAAGGAAATAGTCTTGATAAGAAAGACTTTAAGAAGAAAACAAGGACAAAGCAAGAGGATCGAATAAGCACAACTGAAATGGAGCAAGAACATCCAAGTTACGCAATTGAGTAAAGCGAGCCTAATCCACGAATGGGCAAGGATAAGCTTTGCTAAGGAAAAGATAAAGTTCGAACTCAAGAACAGAAGGGCAACAAAGCCATTCTTGAGAGAGAATGATCAACAGAGTTTAAAACATAGGTTGATTGGTGTCGGCAGTGAAAAGAGGAAGCTCAACAGTGAATAGTGGTACGAACACTATTCAAAGATAAGAGAAAGGCTTAGACTAGAACCTAAATCTCCCCACAGCTACCTCGATGATTTTAAAGACAAAATTTTTTGAAGGAGGGGAAAGTTGACGCACCTGTACCTAATTCAACTTTTCTGTACAAACAGAATAATACAGATGGCATATTAATTCGAACAATACTTCAGTCCAGATGTGTCTGATTATGAAGAGATGTTAAACTTAGGATAAGACGGAGTTGAAAGGTGAGATAAGTAACCATGCATGGAAGCACTAATTAGACTTCTTTAAGTCTATAGCCAATGGATTAGGTATCCATTGGTGTAAAAGTCGATGGATTAGGCCAATGATCGACATTAGAATAGGTTAAAAAGAGGGGAGAAAGTCTGGCCCAGGTTTGAATGGGCCCGTTATCAGGCTTACCTATAAATAGGGGGAGTTGAGCTCTCTCTCTCATTTTCTCTTCTCTCTCTCCTCTCTTTTGCTCTATGGAGCAATTTTGAACTTTTGCCCGATCTAGACAGATCGACCAATGAATCAATGTGAGATCTTAGTATGTTATCCTACTTAGCTTAATCTACGTTTTATTACGTTTTCATGCATTTCCATGCATAGGTTTAGGAGAGATCTCAACTCAAATTTAGGTTTAGCTTTTTAGCTAAATTTTAGTCTACATTTGAGATTTAGGAACTTTGAGGTTGTGATTCTCATTTCTCTTTCGATGAATCCATTGTGAATGTCACAAGGATCTCCTGGATAAGTTCATCGGACGATTGGCGATCAAACTACATGGAAATCAAGGTAAAAGGCTCGATTCTCGAGCCTTTGAACTCGTTTCCCGCGAGGGAGATGAGCCACTCCCACGCGGGAGTGGTTTGTGGCCGAGTCCCACATGAGACTTGGTCCTGTCCCATGGGAAAGTGGTCATGTTCAGGCAGGACCGCCCTTAATCCTAGGGGCATTTTCATAATTTTCACCTAAGTGTCCTATTTTGAACATTTTCGGACACTTAAACCTTTTCACCTAATTTTCATAATGTTCAGGCAGGACCGCCCTTAAACCTTTTCGGACACTTTTCTAAGCCCTGAAACTCATCCATACATCATTTTAGGTCATGGTAGAGCCTCAAGTGCATTCATAGCTCGAATATGAATGCTAACATGAATTTCTATGTAATTAGGGTCCCGGACGATTGAGGGCAGCGATGCTCCGGAGGTTAAGCTACGTGGATCCTTTGAAAGTATACGAACCTCCCAACACTGTGAATGGCTTAGATTTCTTTGCTTAGCCACTAGGGTTAAATGTTTTAAAAAGGTTTTATAAATATAAAATGATTTTCAACTATTTTGGGACACGGGGAATCCACCACACTCATACACACACACATACACACACACTCTCACACACACTTATCTGGTGATATACCCACGTAGAGAGTGGGGTATTTTCAAAGAAAATATAAAGATTTGTGTGTGTGTGTGTGTGTGTGTTTATGTTTATATGTTTACATATATATGTTTTATACATATATATATATGATATTTGATGATAATGAGAGGCGAGATCAGCGATTGAGTGGATCTCGGTGCTCCAATAAGAGGGAGCACCGAGCGAGACATGCATGCAACGAAGTAGCTATGGATTGCCTATCGAGGAGCACAGTGAGTGTGAGACCTTGGAAGAGGTGCGTAGGGAAACTTACCAGGGCTCGATGTAGTTGTGTTCCACCTACAGCGACAAACACCACCGAGGGAAAGGGCTAGAGAGAGAAAAAGTATGTGACACACCCGGACCTAGCACGACCTTTTCGTACGAACGGAATAGTGTAAGACGGCGTATTAATTAAACAATATGTCGGTTCGGTTGTGTCAAGTTTGAAGAGAAGATAAGCTTAAGACAAGACGTAGTTGGAAGATGAGATTGGTAACCATGCATGGAAATTAGTAAAATGCCAAAAAGACCTCCAAGTAAGTCCCTAGAAATTTATTATGGGCCCCATTGGTACAAGAAAGCAAAGGATTTAGCCAATGGGTGAAAATGAAAGAAAGTTGAAATGGGGGAAAAGTTTGACTCGGGGCCCGAGTAGACCCGGTGTCAGACTCCCCTATATATAGGGGTGAGCCTAAGCTTTTCTTCATTTCTCTTTTTCTTTTTCTTTCATTTTCTTTTCTTTTTCTCTCTGGAGCCAAACGGAGGCATTTTGGACAATTGGCAGATCCGGACAAACCGACCGCCAGTTCGAGGCGAGATCTTGGTGAGTTATTCCTAAATCTTCGATCTACGTTTTGTTAGGTTTGCACATTCTTCCATGCATCGGTTTAGGAGAGATCCAAGTTTAAAGTTAGGTTTAGCTTTTTGTTAAATTTTAAGTTTAGATTCGAGATCTAGGAACTTTGAGCTTGGGATTCTCGTTTTTCTTTCGGTAAACGTGTAGTGGATGCATTAAGGTATATGCATCTCGATTTGTAGCTAAATTGGTGGGCGATTGCATCGGTTACGAATTTTAAGAAAAATTGAAGAAATTCTCGGGTTGAAACCCAAAACAGAACCGACGTCGGTTCTGTCTAGAAACGGTGCCATTTCTGCTTCCCGGCCACCGACAGTTTTGTCGAAGAGAACCGGCGCCGCTTCTGCCCAATTCCGGCGCCGCTTCTGCCCTTTAGGGGCAAAATTGTCATTTTACGTCCCGAAACCCCTAATTGACCCCAAATCGATCCGAACCACTTCCAAGTCTTCTAAAACACATTCAAGTCCCATCTTAGGTCATATTAGAGCCTCATAGGTGCATTCATAAATTGTAATTATGAATGCTAACGTATATTTCCATGTATTAGGGCTCTGGATAATCGAATGCGGCGATGCACCGGAGGTTAATGTTGCATGGAGCGCTTGGGAGTATACGATTCTCCCACTACTGTGAGTGGCTTAGTTTTCAGTGCTTAGCCACTAGGGCAAAATATTTTAAAAACATAAATTGTTTTAAAACGGTTTTACAAACGGTTTTGGGATAAGGGTAATCCACGACACACTTTTATTTTGTGATATGCCCACTTATGGGGGTGGGTTGATTTTAAAAATATAAAGCTTGTGTGTGTTTAAATGTTTTAATATTTATATAAAATATTTTATTATTATTATTATTATGATTATTGGGGTACGACGCCCCTGGTAGAGGAGTGATTGAGTGGGATTCCTCGGGGCTCCAATTGCGGGAGCGTGGACCGAGTTTGAGAGCATGCAAGATACTCAGCCGTGGACCGCCTATCGAGGGGCACGGTGAATCGAGCCTGATTGGGAGAGGCGCGTAGGGAAACTCACCAGAGCTCCAGTTCACTGTGTTCCACCACAGTGAGGCACCACCGAGGGAACGGGCTAGAGTGTGAGAGAAAGAGAAAATGTTTATGAAAAGAAAAGAGATAGCCCTCGGTGCAGTAAGGCATACGACCGGCCAGTTGTGCCTTCAGTGTATTTGGTGCCAGCCCATTGGTTTATTATTATTTTAAAGGTTTTAAAATTTGTACTCCTTGGGAGAATTTCAAAAGAGGTTTTGAAAACAAAGTTTATTTTATCCACTCTTGGAGATTTAATACAGGATGTGTTGAAAACAAAGTTTTAATTTGATTTATTTTATTTGTTTAATTATATTTTCGATTACCCTGTTTTCCCTAACCCTAATGGAGACCCATTAAATCTCTGTCACTCACCTGTATTGCAATGTGAATGGATGCAGCCTCGCGTACGGAGTCAGCATTAGAAAGGAGGCTCACTAGAAGGCGTCGGTGGCTTAGGCTTAGTAGTTTCCGCTGTATAGGTATTCTTTAAATTATTCCACTGGTGTTACTTATAAATATAATATTTTATTAAATGATTTCTAATTAAAACTTTAGTTTTGTTTTGCAGCGATGATATCAATTTCAAGCCTTGCGATGCCTCGGATGCGTGGCTACAGACACGTACTTTGAGGTAGCGCGGCGGTTGCCATGTGGCCGACCCAGGGCGGGTCGGGGCGTGACAGTATGAAAATGAATAAGAAAAGAAAAAAGATAGCCCTTGGTGCAGTAAGACTTACGGCTGGCGGGTCGAGCTTTTAGTATATTTGAGGCCAGCCATTTTAGTTATGTATATTATTTAAATTGTTTTAAATTAAATTTTCGTCTGGAGAATTTAAGGAGAATTTAAAGAGAGTTTTGCAAATGAAAATTATTTATCTATTTATTTTTCATTTATATTTTAGATCAAACATGTTTTCCCTAACCCCTAATGGAGATTCATAGAGCCTCTACCAGTCACCTGTAGCCAACGTTGTTGGGTGCAGATCCACATACGAGGATAGCAGATAGATCAAAAGCTCACTAGGAGACGTCAATGGCTTAGAAATAGTAGTTTCCATTGTGTAAGTTCTCTTTAAATAAATCCACTGGTACTTCTTCTTAATAGACTATTTTATTAAATGATTTCTAATAAAAATTTTAGTAATTGTTTTGCAGTGAAGATACTTAATTCATGCCTTGCGGTGCTTCAGGTGCGTGACCGGTCGGCATGTACTTCGAGGTAACACGGCGGTTGCCACATGGCCGACCTTTCGAGTCGAGGCGTGACATTTCTTTACTCAATTGTGTTACTAAATTTATTTAACATGTGTGGAATTTTAAGCATAGATGTTTCAGAAGACGACTAGGACTTTTTAGACAAGGATAAAATGATAGGTGAATTTAAGGAAAAGGGTATCAATGGGGAGTGCGTTTAACCAGTGCAGTGATAAGGATGAGAGGGAATTTATGCCTCACAAGTATTTTGAAGAGAAGGATTTTAAAAGTTTGGATATTGTCGAAATTAAAAGAATCGAATTTAAGACACTAGATGAAGTAGAGAGCTTTTACATGACATATGCATATGGTTAGGGTTTTAGTATAAGAAGACATAGTTCGGGCCAAAATATATTTAAACTCTATTACAATCACTTGAAAATCGATTTTAAACCAATTCAAACTCAATTACAAACATATGGTTTAGGTTTTAGTATAAGAAGAAACAGTTCGAGTGAAAACATGTTCAAACTCTATTACATCCTCGTGAAATTGATCTAAACAATTATTCAATTTTAATATTTCCCTTCATAAAGGATTGTAATGCAGTTTACATTATATATCTCTCAATAGCTAACACACAATAAACAAATAAATAAACAAATAACAGAAACCATAAACTAATATAAAAATCTTGTCAATTACAATAAACTGATATCCAATTATCCATTACAATGATCTAATAAACTACTTTAATGCAATTAATTTACTCTTTAGATTTAAATACCTACCTGGCCACTAAATTGTCCCCTCGTAGTTAAAGTCTTCGACTTCAAATCTCAAATCGAACGGCACTGCATGCAGAGCTTATCTCATTTGTAGCTTATATAAAAGCATAAATTGTATCACATATAACACCCTCAACATGCTATTGAATTACCCTTAAGTGGTCTATAATGTGTGTCTCGATTAAGAAACCACCATCATCATTGATTACATGCCATGTTATGTTAGGTCATAGCAAACCATACATTTGGCAAACCAAATGTAATGATTTTTTAAAAAAGCTGGCACATTTGATGATGACAATCATTTCTCTTATTTGAATGAAAATACTATTCTTATTTTAAACAATTTCGACATGATCTTTTCATGAAGACTACTTATATACAATCTCACATGCCTGATGGCTAGAGAATTGTAAGCCTTTCGAATGCGAAATTAACATTTGAGAAAAAGCAAACACCAGCAATCATCACCTAGGATAATCACTATATGGTTGAAAGTATATATATTATGGTTCAATGAATGTATGCCATCAGTTACGAACATAATGACTCATTTAAGATAATCACTCATTTTCAAATTGATAGAAGTCACACAAAGTTTGTGAACAATTTTCAAATTTTTTAACTTAAAGAATGTATTTATTGGATGGTTAGGGTTCACAAATTATGTCTTTGAACAAGGCTATAAGTAAAATGATTGAAAGAATAATCGAGGTCTGATTACATCCAAAACAGGTTCAAACTCGATTACAAAACTCTCAAAAATCGATTTTAAACGTGCTCAAACTCAATTACAAATAGGATCAAATAGGGGAAACTCGAGTTATTACAAGTTTAGAACTGATTTTAAAACAAAACTGTAAGCCACTATTACATACTCGATTGACATACTTGTGAAATCGATTTAAACACCTATTCGACTGGAACATCAACGGCGAACTTCACGAGTTTTAAGATTCCACTAAGAAATATCATCAAAATGAAAAAAAAAAAAGACACGGTTAAATTTAACTAGAAAAAAAAAACTTATTAACATATTATAAATTAGGATTGAAATATTCATAAACGATTTAACTACTTACATTTTGTGAAAAAAAAAACACAAATCCTTAGTATAGTATCGATTCTATATAATTTAAGATGAAAGTATAACACAACCTAATACAGCTATTCTAGATACAAATAGTTAGTTACAAAACCATATATACATAAAACCATATTTTAGAATTAATTCTATACAATTAAAATCAATTCTATTAAATTAAAATAATAAATTTTGTATTAATCCCTTCGTACAACCGATATAAAAATATTAGAATCGATTTCAGTATCTTTCACCTGGTTAAATTTTTAAGGAATTATTGCAAATAAGGGTAGTCTACTGAAAATTATTTTTTTTTTACACCATACCTAATTATATTTATTAAGAAAGAAATAGAGACTTTTAAAATTACTAAAAAGGATATTAAAATGTAATTTTTACCTTTGATACTCAACTGGCCATATCTCTCATCTCTCTTTGACTTCAACTGGCTAAATACCAAGCAGTCAAGAATAAACACCATTAGCCACTGTAATGCCAAGAAATCGACGTTGAACACCCCATTAAATCAAATGACATTATTATGTGATCATTTCAACCAATTATCTTTTTTTTAATTTAAAAAATAAAACAACCCTCCTTATTACCACTTTATTTATTATTATTGAGAAATTTGGGTTTATCCCTTTTGATTTCTTCTACTGTTTATCTATTGGTAATTTGTAGAAATTTGTTAAAGACAAGCAGTGAAAGTAAAGTCAGTTTACAAATGGAAGCAGGATCCGTAAAGTTATTGAAGCATTGAATGATCAAAGAAACATAAACAATTAAGTATTCCAAAGTGACAGGGGAATTACATCGAAACATAAAGTTTTGATGGTGAAAGCCCAAAGCCAGAATGAAGATCATGCGGATGAGAAGTATTTTAGGAAGACATAGGCCATACATTTTAGAATCATAAATTTTATTCATATTTTTATTTTTTCATTTTTTGATTTTTTTTCACTTTTTGTGACAATTTTTCCTTTTGTTAACTATTGTTAAATCTAATGTTTGAGTTATGGTTTGATGATATTTGTGTTAATTAAAGGCAAAAACGATATTTCAATTTCCTTTTTAATAATTTTAAAAGTTTCTATTTCCTTTCTAATAAATATAATTTGATATGGTACCAAACAATAATAATTTTCAATGCACCACCCTTATTTGTAATTTTTTCAATTTTAATATTTGATTTCATGTAATTATATTCAAAAATTTACGAGATTGACTTTCCTAAAATTAAGGATTGAATTAAAGAGTGGTTTAATCACATCCAAATTAAGTTAAATATAACCTATAACATTTACCTATAACCTTTTAAATAAATTCTTTTAATTCAAACTCTAACAAACAAGTACTCACATCTAAGGGCTGCTAAACAATCATTATATCCAATGGCTCACATTAAAGGGACTAATTAGAGGCTAACAATAAGGGGGCTGATTTAAGGTCTCATTATCTTTTTTTTGTATAGTTCAAGAATCAATTTGGATATTAAGCCGATATGATATATTTATAAAAAAAGTTGTCTCACAACGATCAATTCAACGAGTTTTCAGATTCCACAAATAACGTTATTTAAGGGTTGACAACCGTCCTTACAAGGCATACTCTTAAATATTAATTATTTAATTTATTAAGTAGTGGGATACAATTTCTTTTTCTATTACTACTTGTGAAATCTAAAGACTTCATTGATGATATATTAAACAATAATAATCCATGTAAAATTAGAATCGAAACCGAAAGTGAAACCAAATCAAAACTTTAAGGTGTCATTTACTTGTGGAATTTAAAGACTTCATTGATGATATATTAAACAATAATAATCTATATAAAATTAAAATCGAAATCGAAACTGAAACCAAATCGAAACTTTAAGGTGTCATTTCCAGTTTCGATTTTTCTAAAACCGAAACCCTCAGTTCGGAACCAAAACCAAAGTTGGGCCCCCTCTACATGTACTTATCAACCCTCTAACCCATAGAGTCTAAACCTTACACCGATATGCATGAGATAATTTTTCTATTTATAAATTAACAGGTATAAAGGTGTTATGCCTCTTAATTTCAATAGATGATATATGACTCGCGATCTGTGAAGTTTTCCTTTCTTTGCTTTAGGGTACTAAAATACATAGGTATTGATTGTAATATAGCTCATGATCAAGAATCCTAAATTAAGCTTCGATGATTTTAAATGTAAATGTAATATAATATTTTATATTTCTTGAGGATACCGATGGTGAGTGCCCTAATACGCGTATTATCCACCTGTCCTTGGTAATAAGGACTCATGGTCATTATTTTAGTCAATTTTCAGTGTTTTTCTTTTATAATCACTCAATTATAAAAGCTCATACCAACGTGGAGTTAGATCGAGTGGTAAGCGGTTTGTTCAAGTTTAAACAGGTCTCAAGTTCGAGACCTTGCGTACGCAGCTGCCCCCGTTAGGAGACTCACCCACCATATTCAGGTGCGCAACACGGGTCAAACCCGGATTAGTCAGAGCGAAGCTCTGGATATCGGGTGAGAAACAAAAAAAAAAAACTATAAAAGCTCATAATTTGGTTACTTATACTTGTAAAATTCAATACTTTGAATGTGATACTTTGTAAAACCTCCATCATACATATGTCTAAGTAAGTTATATAAACTTGGAACTCAAATCCACTATACATTTCGGCAATCGAAAATGTGGGCGTTTTATTAATTAATATAAGAAACGGCTATTAATAAAATTCTAAAAAACTTGAACAATTTTTTTTACACTATATTTGATAAGAAGGAATTGGAGACGAAAGAAAATGGTGCGAAAAGAAAGTGTCAAAGAACAAAAAAAAAATTTGAATTTCATACTATTTTTATTCTTCTATATGTTGAATCAATTTTTATAATTTTAGTAATTAATTTAGAATTTTCTGTCAATGTAGTAATTTTGGTCCTTGCGTCATTCTTTTGTATATTTTTTTTTATAAATCAAATAATATTCAATAGTCACGTTAATCCAATTATCTCTCCCCCAAACTATCTTTCTATTCATAAAATTTAAAACCTTACATTATTACAGGCATCGAGGTCTTCGGACTTGATCCAATTCTTAATCTTCTGGAGAAGATATACAGAAGTAGTAACATGAAATTACGACAGATAAAAGCAGCCGACAATAGAAATGTAGAAATCGGGTTAGCTTGTATAGCTTACGTTTTTATTTTCTGAAAATATTCTGATTCTCCCCTTCCCGCACACACACTTCAAGATCCAAAGCCAACGAAACCTAAACAAAATCGAGGCAGCCAAAAGGTTCCGAACACTCTGGCTATTTCAGCAGTACTCTCCGATTCTCAAATTAGAAATTGGCAAATTACCACCTTTTAGTCAAAATGACTAATTAATCAAACACATAGAACTCGTTTGATATTGTATTTGGGTGAGTTAAAAAAAATTGTATTTGAATGTCAAAAAGTTATTTTTTATCTCAAAAGTAAGGTTAAACAATTTTAGTTTAGGCAAAAAGTTAGTTAAGACAGTAAAAGTCCACCCAACTTCAAAAGTTCACTCTTATGCGCTTTTGCATTTGAAAAGTATTTTTACGTTAAAAATTCATTTTTTCACCGTAATATCAAACACAAAAAAATTTCAACCATATTTTTTCACAATAATTCTCAAAATACTTTTTCAAAACTGAATATTTTTTAACTGCAACTGCAATGCCAAACTAAACCATAATCTTTAAGCAATCATCGCTGGCCATGTTCACTCACGGGTAGGGCTGTTCAAGCGACCCAAAAAATCCGATAACCGAATTGAACCGATAACTAAATTAGGGTTTTGGAATGTTCATATAAAAACCGAATGAACCGAATGAAACCCGAATGAACCGAATAAGCTAAAATTTTAAAAAATACTTGATTTTATTAGCCTAAAATTAAAAGACTCAAAATTTTTATAATTTTATTTGAGCTTTTATAAAAGAAAAAAGTTCAAAATTGAATGGATTTCAACTACCCGAAAACCCGCAAAAAAACCCGAATCGAACCGAACTGAAGTGTTAGGGTATTAAAATCTTAATATCCGAACTGAACCGAACCGTTTACACCCCACGTGTACCTCAATTTTACACTTAAATGTTTTTGTGTAGCAAAAGTGCTTTTTTCAAGCCCAACTCAACAACAGTATCAATCTAACCCGTGCTTTTAAGTGTAAAATCATTCAAATCATTATTTTTAAAGTAATTTCTCAATGCACTTATTAAACATAACTTTTTATAATTGAATTCAACGGTACTGCCAAATCAACATACCAAATCAACTGTAATCTGTACCTATATATTAATTTTGTCTCCTATCAAATTTTCTTTTAGACCCTCTGACACACCCGGACCTAGCACAACTTTTCGTACAAATGGAATAGTACAAAGTAACGTATAATTAGACAATATGTCGGTTCGGCTGTGTCAAGTTTGAAGAGAAGATAAGCTTAAGACAAGACGAAGTTGGAAGATAAAATAATTAACCATGCATGGGAATTAGTAAAATGCCAAAAAGACCTCCAAATAAGTCCCTAGAAATTTATTATGGGCCCCATTGGCACAAGAAATCAAAGGATTTAGCCAACGGGTAAAAATGGAAGAAAGTTGAAAAAGGGGAAAAAGTTTGACCCGGGGCCCGAGTGGACCCGGCGTCGGGCTCCCCTATAAATAGGGGAGGCCGAACCTTTTTCTTTCATTTTTTCTTTTTCTTTTTCTTTCTTTTTCTTCTTTTCTCTCTGGAGCCGACCGGAGGCATTTTGGACAATTGGTAAAGTGGGACATGCCCGGCTATCAGATCAAGGTGAGTTTTCAGTATGTTGTTCTTCTCACCTCGATCTACGTTTTGTTAAGTTTGCACGCACATCCATGCATCGGTTTAGCCTAGATCGCAGTTTTCAGCTTTTAACCGGATTAGAACTTTAAACTCAAATAAGTGGATTTCAGACCGGTGGAATAAGGTGAGTTTTTAGTGGGTTATAGTATTCACCTTATTCTACGTCCCATTCCGTTTTTACGCATTTCTGTGCACCGGGTGTGAGTAAATCGGAGATTTAGTCAATTTGGGCTAAATCTCGGTCTACGGGAAAATTGGACCGGTGTTTCTCGTTTCTGCCTCGGCATATCCGTTGTGGATGCCATGAGGGTCGCCTCTCTAAGTTTGTGCGTCGAAAGGAGGAGAAACGAGTGCGAAAACTGGGGAAGAGACCGGCCGAAGAACTGGCCGATCGAGTCCCTGTTTAGATATTTTGAATATATTATTATTATATTAAAAGATATTTATATATTATATTAATATATTTAAGATATTTATATATAATATTATTATATCTTAGATATTTATATATTATATCATTATAATGTATAAATATCTCATAGGTGGGCTTTTTGAGCCCGATTTCGAGTAGAATTTGGCCCAACCCGTGTGGGGTCCAGCCTAGTCCGGGTGTGGGGCCCACGGGCCCCCGGGGGCATTTTGGTAATTTTTCACCGAGAGTCCGATTTTAGCCCCGAAACCTCCCGGACACTTTTCTAGGTGTCGGGCCCGGCCCGAGTGGCCCATGGACCCCCAGGGGTATTTTCGTAATTTTTCACCAAGTGTCCAATTTTTACCCCGAAACCTCCTGGACACTTTTCTAAGCCCCGAATCAGATTCAAGCCCAGTCATAGGTCATGTTAGAGCCTCATAGGTGCATTCATAAATATGATTATGAATGCTAATGTATATTTCCATGTATTAGGGCTCCGGATGAATCGAATGCGGCGATACTCCGGAGGTTGAGCTACATGGAGCGCTTGGGAGTATACGATTCTCCCACTACTGTGAGTGGCTTAGTTTTCAGTGCTTAGCCACTAGGGAAAAATGTTTTAAAAATATAAATTGTTTTAAAAAGGCTTTACAACGGTTTTGGGATAAGGGTAATCCACGACACACACTTTTTATTTTGTTTTGTGATACGCCCACTTATGGGGGTGGGATGATTTTAAAAATATAAAATTTGTGTGTGTTTACATGTTTTAATATTTATATAAGAAATATTATTATTATTATTATTATTATGATTATTGGGGTACGATGCCCCTGGAAGAGGAGTGATTGAGTGGGATTCCTCGGGGCTCCAATTTACGGGAGCGTGGACCGAGTTTGAGAGCATGCATGATACTCAGCCGTGGACCGCCTATCGAGGGGCACGGTGAGTCGAGCCTGGTTGGGAGAGGCGCGTAGGGAAACTCGCCAGAGCTCCAGTTCACTGTGTTCCACCACAGTGAGGCACCATCGAGGGAACGGGCTAGTGTATGAGATAAAGAGAAAATGAATATGAAGAGAAAAGAAATAGCCCTCGGTGCAGTAAGGCATACGACCGGCCAGTTGTGCCTTCAGTGTATTAGGTGCCAGCCCATGATTATATAATTATTTTATTTTAAAAGGTTTTAAAATCTATACTCCTTGGGAGAATTTCAAAGGATATTTTGAAAACAAAAATTTATTATATTCACTTCCGAAGATTTTGATACGGGAAGTGTTGAAAACAAAGTTTTGATTTAAATTATTTTATTGTTATATTTTGGATTATCCCTGTTTTCCCTAACCCTGATGGAGACTCATTGAATCTCTGTCACTCACCTGTATTCCATTGTGGATGGATGCAGATTCGCATACGGAGTCAGCTTTAGAAAGGAGGCTCACTAAGAAGCGTCGGTGGCTGAGGCTTAGTAGTTTCCGCTGTGTAGGTATTCTTTTAAATTAATCCACTGGTGCACTTTAAGGATTATTATTTTATTAAAAGATTTTTAATTAAAGTTTTAGCTGTTTTGCAGCGATGGTATCCATTTCAATGCCTTGCGGTGCTTCTGGTGCGTGACCGGCCGGCACGTACTTCGAGGCAGCGCGGCGGTTGCCACGTGGCCGACCTAGGCGGGTCGGGGCGTGACAATTTGATTGGTATCAGAGCGATTAAAAGATTCTGACTATTTTCAAAAGCTATAAAATATTTTTAAAGAGTTTTCAAATGTTTTCAAGTGTTTTTGAAGCCAGTGGATTAGATAGGGTTAGAACTCCTGAGTTCGAGTATGTAGTTACTCGAAAGCGTCATGAATAATCATACCTACTCTTAGAATACCTTCTTTAGCAGCAGGCCACCAAATAGAGTTCTCGAGTGTGGTCTTAAGTGAGAAGACATTACGACCACCTTCTCCCTCGAGATTCGTGCAAGCAAGGCACGCTTTCCAAGAAACCCCCAAATTCAAACTTTCAATTTTCAATGTTCCTCCTACTCGATAGCCAAACTATGCAAGGGATGGTATTTCCCTTGAGATGATGAGATAGATGATGTCTCGTCCGGTCTTTCGACGAAGCCTAGTTAGAGGCTTACCAGCAGTGAAACTGGTTCGATACCCACAACCTTCGATGTTCAATCTTGAAGTTGTGAACATCGAGACTCGCTAGTAAAGCAGCGAGTGTCAAGCGTAAATTAGATGCGTTGCCCCAATTCTTTACACTAGTGATGTGTAAGATTTGGGAGGAAATGATACAACTAGAACGAGGCCAAGGTGGGTATAACGTGCGTGAACGCTAACCTCACTTCTCTCGTTTTCTACACCATCGGTGTGTAGCTTTGAAGAGAGAATATGGTTAAGATGACTGAAATCAAAGAAGTCAATCACGGAGGATGTGGTTGACCAAAAACCTCAGGACGTGAGATGAAGCACCCGCACAACCAGATGAAAGATCGAGAAGGATTTCACAAGCATCAAGTGGAGATAAAGACAAGCGATTGCCGAAAAGCCTACAAGTTGACAAGTCTGGTGGGATAAGCCCACAGATTGCCTGGATGATGCTCCGAGGAGTGAGCACGAAGTGAGAGAAGTGGCAGCAAGGGCTAGCTAATTTCAACTATTCTTACACTGTGGGGTGTAAGGGGTGAGACATACCATCCAAAGGAAAGGATTGATAAGAGGAAACCCCAAAGGATTCAAGGATGGCAAAAAGGAAGAGTAAGGAAAGAGAATAAGAGAGAAGCTATTCTTGGGAAACGATGAGGAGGAATAAAGCAAGGATAATAAAATGGAGGAATGAGAGAAGAATAAAAAGAGATCACATCCAAGTGGTCTACGAGTAGTACATCTGTTACTACTTGTTTGACCATTGGATACCAACGATAAAAAGGATATCGGAGGAAGAGGAGAAAGGAAATGAAGATGGAGGAAGTGGAATAAAGAAAGTAGGGAGGAGAAGACCCCCAGAGGGATAATAAGAAATGATTTTGAACAAGGCGAATGGGAAGAAAGTAAGCAAAGAAAGAGTGTAACGCACGACAATGATGGGAATGCTTGCATATGTGCGAATGAAGGGCACGAAAAGAACGTTCTTCGAAGATTGAGAAGACATCATCAGATGAAATTGGCGAGAAAGAAGAAGAGGAAAGGAGAAGAAACGCGAACCCTTAATCAAAGGATCAAGAAATGTGGTGATGTAGTGCGGAGGCTTTCTTAATGAAGAAAGAAAGCATGAAAACCCTAGGTAAAAGAAGATCCTAGGTTAATAAAAGAATAACAAGGTCTGAAAGAAAGAGAGACTTAGTTCAGTTGATGAACTAAGTTTTGTTAACTAGGAATAGAGCCTTAAAAGAGGAAAAGTATAACACATCACTAGAAAACTATAACCTTAAATAGCGATAATGTCATAATGAACCATAGGTTAATAACTCCAAATGGCTGACCAGGATTAGTATAAGAATAAGACTAAGAAACTAGGGTTAGAGACAAAACCTAGGCGAGTAACTTAGAGTTAGATTAAAGAAGAACATGAAAAAGAGAATAAAAGAAACTTAGAAAGAGGACTAAGAAAAAATCTAGTAAAAGAAAGTGAATAAAAGACTTAGAAACGGATGTTAGTTAAAGAGAGTTGAGCATAATGGACCCCGAACTCGAGTCAAGTCAAGGCACTACATCATAAAATGAATAAATCAAGGAAAGAAATGAGTAAACAAGGAATATCGGAGGCCAGAACCAAGAAAGAAAAAAAAGGGGGTAAAGGATATAAATTGGTGAATGGAAGAAGAAACCCCCAACTATTTGATTTTGGGAAGAAGATGACAGAAGGATTAAGAATGGGAATGGTGAAAAGAAGGGAAAGGAAAACCCTGATTAGTTAGATGATAAAAGAAGAGATAAAGAGGTTGGATAGAAAGAAAAATTGGAGAAAACATAAGAGAAGAAGCACTCGTAGGAAACGAGTAGATGGAGATGAAGGTATCTTAATGGATGACGGGTAAGGATGATATCGATGGAAGGTAAATGAAAGAGACGAGAGGAGAAATAAGAAGTTGAGGAATATGGAGGATAAGTTAAATCTTTTAGAAGGAGGGGAGTAAGCTAACTTTGAGGATAAACTCCCCGAAGAATGATAAGTGAAGAAAGTATGTGGGAGATGAAGTCAAACCAAGCTAGGATGGAGTTAGCTTGGTGTGGGCAAGATAGAGAAGTAAGGAAGAATATAGAAAGGTGTTGCCCACGATAAATAAACCATGACATCGAAAGACAAAGGAGATATAGCGGGAAATCAAAGGCATCAAAAGCCAAGAACGGCTGAAATAAAGGAAACCCATACGTGGAAAGCAAGAGATAAGGGAACTGAAACAGAAAAGGTGACAAGAGAGAACCCCGAGTACTCAAGGGAAGGAGTACGGGAATAAGGAGAAGAATTGATTAAGCTCATGAACTTCTATGAGCACAGCCAGTATGAAGAGCAGAAAGGAAATTCTAACACCCAAGAGAATCAAAGGTGTTAGAAGGAAAGAGGAATAAGGATGATAAAGATAAAGAAAGTCAGAAAAGAAAGCAAAGAAAGGGAAGAATGAAGTCAAGGTAAAGTAAACCTCGGATAAGACGTGGGAGGTCACGTAAATCGAGGTACAAGGTTATGTAAGAGAAAGGATACAGAGATGACCCTAAGGGAGAAGGGTACGAAAGTGACAAGGGCTGCAAGTGATGCCTAAGGAAGGCAATGGACCAAAGAGAAGGCCAAGTTAAATGAATAACGAGATGCCTCAAGAGAGAAGAATACGAAGAAAATGAAGCTACAAAGAATACCGCAAGAGTTCAACATGTGTGATTGGCCTAGTCTCGTAGTGACGAGAAGGCAAGAGAAATGTGGACCCCACAATGAATCGTGGGTGAACGGAAAAGAAGAAAAGGTTAGAGATGGGGATGTGGAGACCCCAGAAAATATTATTGACAGGAAGAAAGGAAAAGAGATTGACCATTAGCAAGGAAGCCAATGTGAAGGAAAGAAATTGAAATGAAGAGAAACGTGCGACACCTCCTGAAGAGAGGGAGAGCCTAAGTGGCTAGAGGAATGATACGGATGGGTATGAGGTCGAAGCTCAAGTGTGATTGACTTGGGAGCCGTGTGAGGCGTCCCTATGTGAGAAAGGGTCAGAGATCGAGATCTTGAGGATCTCTGTGATGACCACTCGTGAGGACCGGCCCTGTACATGATTGGGGTGTGCATGAGGCCACCCAGAGTTCTCCGTCCTTGTGAGGAGGAGATGAGATATAATGGGCCGAGGGCCCTATTTGTGATTTGTGATGGGCGGTCAGAGAGTGGGTTAGCTTGTGAGAGCCGAGAGGGCATGATCTCTGATTCCTCAGTTATGATGTGGCCAGTGTGGGCCAGCGTGTACTAGAGCTCGACTCATGCGCCATTAAGAGAGAGAATGGAAGTAAGAAACGAAACAAATAAGCAAGACCAAGGTAGGGCGGAAAGACAATTAACTCACCGCATCCTCGCCGTGGAGGCGAGGGAGTTAAGCGAAGGTCTTTCCCGATAACTTGGTTATAAGGATGAGTACAAGACCATGAAACAACGAGCAACACATCGAGTAATGGCCTCGAAGTGAGAGGCAGTGGTAATAAAAGGAGAAGAACTCCTAAGAAGAGTAAGAGGTGTGAAACCTCAAAAGAAACCAAAAGGTAATCTCGCCGAAAGAGACTTGAAGGATGAGACAAGAACAAGCGAGAGGATCAAGGAAGCACATTACAGCATTACATCAAGGAAGAACCTCCCAAGGTCAAAATCAGAGTAAAGAGAGCCTAACCCATAAATGGTAAGGGTAGGCTATGTTAAGGAAAAGATGAGGTTCAAACTCAAGAGTATAAGGGTGATGAAGCCACTCTTGAGAGAGAGAATGATCAGAGCGCGCAGCGAAAGCGTGATAAATTTCAACGGCGAATAGTGAGGAGAACACTATTCGAAAATGATTAGGGCTTCAAGTGGAAGTCGAACCTCCCCAAGGCACTTTATTTAATTTCGAGGACGAAATTTTTGAAGGAGGGGAGAGTTGACACACCCGGACCTAGCACGACTTTTCGTACAAATGGAATAGTACAAAGTAACGTATAATTAGACAATATGTCGGTCCGGCTGTGTCAAGTTTGAAGAGAAGATAAGCTTAAGATAAGACGAAGTTGGAAGATAAAATAATTAACCATGCATGGGAATTAGTAAAATGCCAAAAAGACCTCCAAATAAGTCCCTAGAAATTTATTATGGGCCCCATTGGCACAAGAAATCAAAGGATTTAGCCAACGGGTAAAAATGGAAGAAAGTTGAAAAAGGGGAAAAGTTTGACCCGGGGCCCGAGTGGACCCGGCGTCGGGCTCCCCTATAAATAGGGGAGGCCGAACCTTTTTCTTTCATTTTTTCTTTTTCTTTTTCTTTCTTTTTCTTCTTTTCTCTCTGGAGCCGACCGGAGGCATTTTGGACAATTGGCAAAGTGGGACATGCCCGGCTATCAGATCAAGGTGAGTTTTCAGTATGTTGTTCTTCTCACCTCGATCTACGTTTTGTTAAGTTTGCACGCACATCCATGCATCGGTTTAGCCTAGATCGCAGTTTTCAGCTTTTAACCGGATTAGAACTTTAAACTCAAATAAGTGGATTTCGGACCGGTGGAATAAGGTGAGTTTTTAGTGGGTTATAGTATTCACCTTATTCTACGTCCCATTCCGTTTTTACGCATTTCTGTGCACCGGGTGTGAGTAAATCGGAGATTTAGTCAATTTGGGCTAAATCTCGGTCTACGGGAAAATTGGACCGGTGTTTCTCGTTTCTGCCTCGGCATATCCGTTGTGGATGCCATGAGGGTCGCCTCTCTAAGTTTGTGCGTCGAAAGGAGGAGAAACGAGTGCGAAAACTGGGGAAGAGACCGGCCGAAGAACTGGCCGATCGAGTCCCTGTTTAGATATTTTGAATATATTATTATTATATTAAAAGATATTTATATATTATATTAATATATTTAAGATATTTATATATAATATTATTATATCTTAGATATTTATATATTATATCATTATAATGTATAAATATCTCATAGGTGGGCTTTTTGAGCCCGATTTCGAGTAGAATTTGGCCCAACCCGTGTGGGGTCCAGCCTAGTCCGGGTGTGGGGCCCACGGGCCCCCGGGGGCATTTTGGTAATTTTTCACCGAGAGTCCGATTTTAGCCCCGAAATCTCCCGGACACTTTTCTAGGTGTCGGGCCCGGCCCGAGTGGCCCATGGACCCCCAGGGGTATTTTCGTAATTTTTCACCAAGTGTCCAATTTTTACCCCGAAACCTCCTGGACACTTTTCTAAGCCCCGAATCAGATTCAAGCCCAGTCATAGGTCATGTTAGAGCCTCATAGGTGCATTCATAAATATGATTATGAATGCTAATGTATATTTCCATGTATTAGGGCTCCGGATGAATCGAATGCGGCGATACTCCGGAGGTTGAGCTACATGGAGCGCTTGGGAGTATACGATTCTCCCACTACTGTGAGTGGCTTAGTTTTCAGTGCTTAGCCACTAGGGAAAAATGTTTTAAAAATATAAATTGTTTTAAAAAGGTTTTACAACGGTTTTGGGATAAGGGTAATCCACGACACACACTTTTTATTTTGTTTTGTGATACGCCCACTTATGGGGGTGGGATGATTTTAAAAATATAAAATTTGTGTGTGTTTACATGTTTTAATATTTATATAAGAAATATTATTATTATTATTATTATTATGATTATTGGGGTACGATGCCCCTGGAAGAGGAGTGATTGAGTGGGATTCCTCGGGGCTCCAATTTACGGGAGCGTGAACCGAGTTTGAGAGCATGCATGATACTCAGCCGTGGACCGCCTATCGAGGGGCACGGTGAGTCGAGCCTGGTTGGGAGAGGCGCGTAGGGAAACTCGCCAGAGCTCCAGTTCACTGTGTTCCACCACAGTGAGGCACCATCGAGGGAACGGGCTAGTGTATGAGATAAAGAGAAAATGAATATGAAGAGAAAAGACATAGCCCTCGGTGCAGTAAGGCATACGACCGGCCAGTTGTGCCTTCAGTGTATTAGGTGCCAGCCCATGATTATATAATTATTTTATTTTAAAAGGTTTTAAAATCTATACTCCTTGGGAGAATTTCAAAGGATATTTTGAAAACAAAAATTTATTATATTCACTTCCGAAGATTTTGATACGGGAAGTGTTGAAAACAAAGTTTTGATTTAAATTATTTTATTGTTATATTTTGGATTATCCCTGTTTTCCCTAACCCTGATGGAGACTCATTGAATCTCTGTCACTCACCTGTATTCCATTGTGGATGGATGCAGATTCGCATACGGAGTCAGCTTTAGAAAGGAGGCTCACTAAGAAGCGTCGGTGGCTGAGGCTTAGTAGTTTCCGCTGTGTAGGTATTCTTTTAAATTAATCCACTGGTGCACTTTAAGGATTATTATTTTATTAAAAGATTTTTAATTAAAGTTTTAGCTGTTTTGCAGCGATGGTATCCATTTCAATGCCTTGCGGTGCTTCTGGTGCGTGACCGGCCGGCACGTACTTCGAGGCAGCGCGGCGGTTGCCACGTGGCCGACCTAGGCGGGTCGGGGCGTGACACCCTCTAATTTGGCATATGATGATTTTCACATTGACATGTATGGTAATTTCATATGAAATAAGTTAATGTGATGTGGAAATGTCATTTTACCTTCTCAATTGAGAGAAAAGAGGTTTTTCCTTGATTTGGGACCCTATAACCAATAAAAATTTTTAAATATTTTTTAATTTTTTAATTCTTTTTATATTTAAAATCCATATTTGAACGTAACTCTTTATAGAGAGTAAAAAACCATTAAAATTAACATGAAAATTGTATTGACATTTACCCATTTTTTTAGTTTTTTTCATTTATTTTCTCTTATATATATTAGGTGATAATTTTTAATTTTATTTAATTATTACTTGTTGAGTTATCGACGAACATCATATTAGTTTTTTTTTCTTTCTTCGTCAATGTTTTAGCAAAAAAAAGTTAATATTGATAATTGTTATTTTGGTTTCGTCAATATTTCAGCGTAAAACTTCTATTTTAATGCAAACATATTGAATAACAAATTTTACAACAAATAGTCTAATATAAAATCTTGCAATATTGTTCAACAAATTAAAATAAAGTATTAATTTTCATAAAACCCAAAGTATAAGCACGGGCATACATGCTAGTAAAACTTAAAAAGTTCACCGTAAACCCCAGTTTTGTCTTCTCCTAATAAATTTTAAGTATCAAATTAAATGCCTTTCTTTGTTTTAAATTGAGATAATCGTGTCAAGATAAGCCAAAACCAATATTGTAAAAATCGGTCCCGTGAATGACCGTTCAGTCCACCAGGGCATCAGTTCAACCGGTTCAATCGGGTCAATCGGTTCAATCGGGTCAACTGGATAAAACCGAAATAGTCATTTAAGTGTAGGAATATATGAATTTTGATAATTTTAGATTAACATATATGATAAAAAGTAAATTTCTAATAAGAAATTTTGTTTATCATGGTGATTCAATTCTTATCACTCTCAACGTACTTTTAATATTAAAAAAATAAAGATTTGCTTTTTTTTCTTTCTTTCGGGTTTACCCCGTTTTTAATCGGTTTGATTGATTTTTGACTGGGTTTTGACCGGGTCAACCCTACACCTAGTCACCCCCTCTTTGGACCCGATGATCCTCCGAGTCCTGATTGAACCGATCCGACTGGCTAGATCGGGTCGGTTCTTACAACACTGACCAAAACCTCTTGCTTCTCGGCTATTTTACCAAAATGCTTTCTCACCGTGTTGTCCCACCTCTCCCCTTCAAAAGGCCAATCAAGTAATTACATATGTACCAAAAAACCTTGTACCATCAAATAAATAGGCTTAGCCATCAGCACAACAGTATCACCTTCCTTCACCATGTCTCTCGAAATCCAAAACAAGACCTGTTTCTTCTCGAACTAATAATGGCCTCTCCCAAGATGTAGAAGTAACGATCTCCTTCGCAAGAGACCTAAAAAACGTGAACTGAAGCCATGATCCCATCAGACCATATGCTTCTTCATAACGGTTTTGGGAGAAGTCGCAACCGTTATTGACTGTTTCAGTTGTGTGATGTGTTGGCACATTCATCACGCCACGACACCATCATGTAATGGCCGTGACAGACACAAAATGTGGTGTAATGCTGCCGCGACGCTGCGACATTGAAATTTAGGATCGTTTTTTAACAATTTAAATATTTTTTTCATTGGAAAAGATTAACCATGCTTTCTTAAATGAAGGAAATTATTGTTAGATTAAAAAATGTTCAATCCAAACTCTGTATTCTTTTGAAATCACATATTTGATTTTGTGGTAGAGCTGTCCAATATTATAAAGTCTTTGAGATTGATGAATGGGTAATTAGTTCTATCATTATTCCTATCATTCATAAGCTCTACTAGTTGGGCTATTGGGGGTAAGGAGCAGAATAGGTAAATCTTAGGATTTGGCATAATTGTTGTAGAAATATATAAAATAACAATATATCAATATAAAAGTGAAAGAAAAGTATACGATGGAAAGGATATATAAAAAACTATAAAACTAAAACTATCACGTGTAAAAAGCAAATGAAAACAAATGAAAGTAAAATAGTAAACTGACACAACTATTTAGTATTCAGTATTCACATGCAAGAGGCAAAAGTTTAAAAGAAGATTTGATGGAATATTCAATTTACTAACACTAACTTCACATGCAAGATGAAAAAGTAAAAAAGAAGATTTGATGGCATGTTCCATCGACTTCTACCTATTTGGCCTGATGGCTAAGAGGCTTGTGAGTCACCAAGAACCCCTGCCATCCCCCTCCCTCGAGTCATAGTACCCCGAATGTAACCAAAAAAAAAGATGGCATGTTCCATCAGAATGCGTTTTGAATTTGAGCAAAAGAATCAATTAGGAACTTCTGAGAGTTATAAGTTCCATCACTTACAAAAGTTTCTTAATGCTAAAAAACAAAAAAACACAATCTTTATTAAAGAATCAAAATCTCTTTGTAGCCTGTAAAGGTCAAAAAAGAATCAATTCCGTCTTTATGATATCTTTTTTCATTTTCACGGGTCCTTTTTTTTTATCTATATAACATTAGATGCAGTTTCTATTTTTCATCAGCTTGTTGGAATGTTCTTTGTTTGAAACATTCGTGCTAAAAAACTCTAGAAGGTTTTATGAGGATGGAAGATATGTTGTGCTGATGTCTTGTGAGTCTTTCTCAATGAATTTGCATTTAACAGTCAAATTTAAAGGTAAGCCTGGACTCATGTATAAAAAGTTAAGATTAATTAGTAGTTTTTTTTTTTGTTAAAAGAGAGTATGATTAGTTAATTTTTATACCAGAGTGTCTTCTTATTTAGGGTAAATTCCACCCAGGTCCTTAGGTTTTACCCATAATTCAAAATAGATCCATTAGTTTTAGAAATGGACATCCCACCCCAAAATTCTAATGGCTGTTAACTTTACCGTTTATAGTGTTTTTTGATTTTCTTGTTTAACCCTTGCCCATTTTTATATACTTTAAAGACTTTTCTCCCTTTCTTTGCTTATTGACATCAGTTAGCTTAGAAATATGAAACAAACTACGATGAGGACATAGGAGAAAAGAGTGCACGTGGAAGGAAATCTCTAGTATTAAGATAAAGAAAACCAGAAATGCTACACTGAAAATGACTGCTTCTGCTAGAAACTCTTCAAAACCGCCTGCAATTGGTGGTGAAACTCTTCAAGAATTCTGCAACCTTTGGAAGATCTTAAAAAGTGCCTTCAATTGGTGTTAAGAGGTCAAGAAAAGTATCTACTACATTTAATGTTGCTGGATCTATGACCACTAACTTTGCAGATGCTCTTTTAAAGATACAAACCGATGCTACTAGAGAAATCGAAGTTCTGGGATGGTGGTGGTCAAGGTAGTGCATATGCCTCTTGTTGAATCGTGTTGATGTAAGTCTTTAACCTTTAGTGGGTTGCGCATGGAAATTATTAACAAACCTTTTTTTTCTTCTTTTGTGATTTTTGGGTTTAGTAATTTTGTGTAATGTCATGCAATACCCCACTTTTATTTCTGAGTATTAAAAATATGGTGATTGCACTGATCTTAAAATGTCATCTGCGACATTGCTATTGATCTAAGTCTTTATAATGGCTAAATGTTTTGTATCAAGCTGGGGCCCTGGACGGTTGGAAGATGCTTTGGAAAAAGCATATTAATCCAATGATTTATGCCGTAATGGGTTTGTAACTGTAGATAAAAAGCATGAATTTTTACGGTACTCTGTTTGCTTGAAATGTGGAGATGTTGGGAAAGTTGGTGCCTTTGCTTTATATATGTAGGCATATTTCATTGGTAATTCCTAGTTGGCCTCTGCATATAATTCAGGCGGCTACAATTCAGATGGATGTGCTCTGATTGTTCTGACTGAAAAGAGTTTGTATCTGCTACAAGTACAATAGTTGACTGAGAAGAGTTTGAATATGCTTCCAGTTCTATATCCATTATATAGCATCAGCCATTATGTGAACTAGATATCGTTCCACTTGCACCTACGATTTTTCATCCTTTCATGGTCTCACTCTTTTATGCTGTTTTCCTTTTGTTGTTAGTTTCATATTTCTAAGGCAACAAATAATGCAACTACTAAGTAAATAATAAAGGGATAAAATAAAAGTCTTCAAAATATATCAAAATTGGGCAAGGGTAAAACAGGAAAATCACAAGCACCACAAACGATGGTGTTAACAAGTTAGAATTTTGGAGTGGGATGTCTATTTTTGAAACTAATGGACCTGCCTTGAATTATAGTTAAAACCTAAGGACTTGGGTGGAATTTACCCTATTATTTATCAATTTATTTGCTTTTTATTTTGTTGTTTTTCGAACGTGATTAGTTGATATTATAATTTAAGTACGTATTTATGTGAAATTTATATTGTGATTTTAACAATACATGTATGTGAAATTTATATTATCATTTTAACAATAATGTTTTCTTTTTTGTGGTATATATCCACGTCATAGAAAACAAGAAGGTGCATATAGTGATGATTATGGTCGGAAATTGGGGGAAGCAATTGATGGAAATCGTAGCCATGTTAGATGCAGATTTTGTGACAAGTTGTTAAAGGGGTTATAACATGTTTGAAGGAGCATTTGGATGGAAAAAAAGGCAACATAGCTCTTTGTGAACAAGTTTCATCTGATGTCAGAAAGGAAGTTGCTCAACAACTTAAACAATTTCATTTTGAAAAAGCTTCAGAATAAAGGAGGAGAGATGAAATAGAAGAAAGAATAAGGTTGGGAGACCATGGAGATTATGAAGGAGATAATGATGATGATGAGGATGAAATGAGCATTGCTAGACAAAAAAGTCTAATGATCTCAAGCTGAATAGGAGGAAAGACAACATCGTAGAGCACAAACTGATCAAGATGCAACTTATGAAGTTAAAAATGGTAGTTTAGGGTCTCGTGAAAACATTAAAGGCGCCGGGGGGCTTAGAAAATCATATAGTGTTTATACTAGTGGTAAAATTGGCAGTAGACGTCAATGGTCTAATCTTGAATCTGCTTAAACTAGATTGGTTGATGTGGATCCTATACTACAGAAGTCAAAAGGTTCAAAGCAATCAAAACTTTCTAGAAATTTGTTCAAACTAGAAATAGCTAAGTTAGGGAAAGCCCTTTCAAAATTGGTCTTGTACGATGCTTTACCTCTAATAATTACCGAGTCACCATTTTTACAAATGCCACTTCAAGTTGCAACTGAAGTTGAAAAAGTAATTAGAGGTATTTTTTCTTATGAAGTGACAGGAATATATTTGAATAAGGAATATAATGAAATAAGTGAGTGGGTAAATGGTTTTAAAGTTTAAACCATTATGGAAAAAAAGTGGGGTGATGACACACCCGGACCTAGCACGACTTTTCGTACGATCAAAATAGTGTAAGATGGCGTATCAATTAAACAATATGTCGGTCCGGATGTGTCTAATTAAGAAGAGAAGTTTAAATTAGAATAAGACGGAGTTGGAAGATAAAGTAATTAACCGTGCATGGAAATTAGTAAATGCCAAAAAGACCTCCAAATAAGTCCCTAGAAATTTATTATGGGCCCCATTGGTACAAGAAATCAAAGGATTTAGCCAACCGGTAAAAATGGAAGAAAGTTGAAAAAGGGAAAAAAGTTTGACCCGGGGCCCGAGTGGACCCGGCGTCGGGCTCCCCTATAAATAGGGGAGGGGCCGAACCTTTTCTTTCATTTTTTTCTTTCTTTTCTTTTCTTTTTCTTTCTTTTTCTTCTTTTCTCTCTGGAGCCGACCCGAGGCATTTTGGACAATTGGCAAAGTGGGACATGCTCGGCTATCAGATCAAGGGCTCCGGATAATCGAATGCGGCGATGCACCGGAGGTTAAAGCTACATGGAGCGCTTGGGAGTATACGAATCTCCTAATACTGTGAGTGGCTTAGTTTTCAGTGCTTAGCCACTAGGGAAAAATGTTTTAAAAACATAAATTGTTTTAAAAAGGTTTTACAACGGTTTTGGGATAAGGGTAATCCACGACACACACTTTTATTTTGTGATACGCCCACTTATGGGGGTGGGATGATTTTAAAAATACAAAAGCTTGTGTGTGTTTACATGTTTTAATATTTATATAAGAAATAATAATATTATTATTATTATTATTATGATTATCGGGGTACGATGCCCCTGGAAGAGGAGTGATTGAGTGGGATTCCTCGGGGCTCCAATTTGCGAGAGCGTGGACCGAGTTTGAGAGCATGCATGATACTCAGCCGTGGACCGCCTATCAAGGGGCACGGTGAGTCGAGCCTGGTTGGGAGAGGCGCGTAGGGAAACTCGCCAGAGCTCCAGTTCACTGTGTTCCACCACAGTGAGGCACCACCGAGGGAACGGGCTAGTATATGAGATAAAGAGAAAATGAATATGAAGAGAAAAGAAATAGCCCTCGGTGCAGTAAGGCATACGACCGGCCAGTCGTGCCTTCAGTGTATTAGGTGCCAGCCCATTAGTTTAAAATTATTTTTAAAGGTTTTAAAAATCTAATACTCCTTGGGAGGATTTCAAAAGAGGTTTTGAAAACAAAAAAATTTCATTTCATTCACTCCCGAAGAATTTGATACGGGAAGTGTTAAAAACAAAGTTTTTAAATTAATTTATTTTTATTGTTATATTTTGGATTACCCCTGTTTTCCCTAACCCTGATGGAGACTCATTGAATCTCTGTCACTCACCTGTATTCCATTTTGGATGGATGCAGATTCGTATACGGAGTCAGCTTTAGAAAGGAGGCTCACTAAGAGGCGTCGGTGGCTTAGGCTTAGAAGTTTCCGCTGTGTAGGTATTCTTTTAAATTAGTCCACTGGTGTTGCTTATAATTAAATATTTTATTAAATGATTTCTAATTAAAATTTAGTTTTGTTTTGCAGCGATGATATCCATTTCTATGCCTTGCGGTGCCTCGGATGCGTGGCTGCAGACACGTACTTCGAGGTAGCGCGGCGGTTGACACGTGGCCGACCCGGGGCGGGTCGGGGCGTGACAGGTGATTATTATGTGTGATGGGTGGAGATGGACAACAAATCAAGACCTCATCAATTTTTTTGTTCATAGTCCTAGACGTACTATTTTCATGAGATCCATTGATTCTTACAATGTTACATCGCACACTACTGAGTATTATTTTGACCTAATAGATCAAATGATTGAAGAAATTAATGAAGAAAGTGTAGTTCAAGTGGTTACAAATAATGAAGCAGCAATGAAAGCCGGTGGTAAGATGTTGATGGAGGAAAGAAAGAACTTGTATTAGGTTACATGTTCTACTCATTGTTTAGATCTTATAATTGAAGAAATTGTAAGAAAAAACGTGTGAGAAAAGTGTTGGACGATGCAAAAGGGATAATAGTTTCATTTACAATCATCCTTGGACGATTGAGCACTTGAAAAGATTCACCAAGGGTAGAGAACTCTTATGTCTTGGTATCACCAGGTTTTCCACCAATTTCAAGATCAAGGTATGGCTTGAAGATGTCGCCATTTCTTGCAAAGCTTGTTTCTATTTAACAATGCTTTCCAAAGCAATGAAATTGGTGGCAAACTTGGTGATACCTAGATGTAAAAGTTCTTTTCAAGTACTTAATTGTCCAAGTATAGTTGTAAATGAAACTGATTATCTTTTTTGCATCATCCAACACCTTTCACACACGTTTTTTCTTACCAATGTCTTTAACCATAAGATCCAAACAATAAGTAGAACATGCAGCCCAATACAAGTGCTTTCTTTTCTTCATTAACATTTTACCATCGGCTTTCATTGTTGCTTCATTATCTGTAACCACTTGAACTACACATTCTTTGCCAATTTCTTCAACAATTTGATCCAGTAGGCCAAAATAATACTGGGTAGTATGAGATGTAACATTCCTAGAATCAATAGATCTCATGAAAATAGTACCTCATGACTATAAACAAAAAAATTGATGATGTCTTGATTGGTTGTCCATCTCCACCCGTCACACATAATACTCACCTCATTTTCTCTCCATAATGGTTTAAAACCATTTACCCATTCACTTATTTAAAATACTCCTTATCCAAATGCACTATTATCACCCCATAAGAAGAAAGACCTCTAATTGCTTTTCCAACTTCAGCTGCAACTTGAAGTGGAGGTTCTAGAAATGGTGACTCGGTAATTCTTAGAGGTAAAGTGTCATATAAGACCAATTTTGAAAGGGCTTTTGACACACCCGGATCTAGCACGACTTTTCTTACGAACGTAATAGTGCAAGATGACATAATAATTAAACAATATATCGGTCCAGCTGTGTCAAGTCAGAAGAGAAGATAAGGTTAAGGTAAGCTAAAGTTGGAAGATGAGATTGGTGACCATGCATGGAAACACTAAGGTGGACTTCTTTAAGTCCATAGCCAATGGATTGGACATCCATTGGTGAATTGGTCGATGGATCAGGTCAAGGATCGAAATTATGAGAGGTTTCAAAAAGGGGAAAATGACACGCCCGGACCTAGTCCGCACTTGTCAAGTTGTATAATTATGAATTGTTGTCATGTTAAAATACCAAATTTGATTCCCATGGATGTTTCAAACTTCATCTAGCTCAATTTCAAGCTTAAAAACCCTAAAATTGAAGTCCGGGGATGTGGGCCCCACTTAGGAATCGAGAACCGAGGCATTTGGGCCGAGTTTACCGGAGTCAACTCAGCAGAAGTTGACTCCGGCGCCGGACCTGGTCGGGTCCGGCGCCGGACCCATGATTATATGAGGGGTCTCGGGTGGCCGAGACCCCCCATTTTCATTTTCTCCTCTTCTTCATCTTCTCCGATCTCTCTCTTCCAATTCTCTCTGAACCAAGCCTTCAATCCCTCTTCAAACACTTCATCAATCATCAATATCAACTTCTTTTGCATCCTTGAAGATCAAAACATCAAGATTTCTAAGGAAATCATCAAATCTTGAAAACTGGAAATTTGGCGACAGTTTGTTCATCAGCCAATATCTTTTGATTCAACAGTGCGTTTTGGCTGAGAATTTGGTATGTTGTTCTAGACTCATCAAGCTTTAATTTGATAGTTTATACGCTTGATTTCATGGTCTGTGCTAAGAGAATTTGATGATCGAAGTTGAGATTTCTGTTTTGTCCGAGTAAAGTCAACTCTTGATGTTTTGATCCAAAATTCGAGCATGATTTGTTGTTTGATTCAGTTCTTGAAGCTGTGAATTCATAGATCATGTGTTTAACTTGCTTTGTTTCAATTTTGGTGCGGATTGGTGTTGAATCGAACTCAAACCGAGCTTGTTTTTGAAGAAAGGCCGAGCATGCCCATTTTCTGGGCTAGGTCCGGCGCCGGACCTGCTGTCTCCCGCGCCGGAGTTGCCATTTTTGGCTCACTCCCCCTGCCGACAATGGCACTTTAGCTCCAGGGGCATTTTGGTAATTTTACAACCCTAGACCCCATTTGACCCCAATTGACTTCAGTTAGCTCCAATTGACTTCCGGACTTGTCAATTTTAGTCCGAGACCTTTAATTGGTGTTGTTTTATGAGTTGATCATTGGTTGAATATTTTATTAATCAAATTAGATTTTTAATTTGATTATTTAGGTACGTGATCGTACGAGATTTGGACCGATAGCAATTTGAGCCAAGGCATTCGTGGGTAATCGGGGAGTATACAACTCTCCTCATTTGTGAGTGGCTTGGATTATATTGGTTGACCATTGAGGGTTAACCGTTTTCAAATTCATTTATAAATGCTTTATTAAATTGTTTATATAAGTTTTGGGGTATGAATTGTCCACCCTCACACACTGAGTTTATAAATGATTTGAAGGATGGGAATTTCAATAAATTTTATATATTGATATTATTGATTATTGATTAGGGAATGATACCCATGAGAAATTGATTATTGATTGGGGAATGATACCCCTGAGAGATTGATTATTTATTTGGGAAATGATACCCCTGTGATATGAGATATTGAGCGTTGTCCTCGGGGCTCCAATATGTGGGAGCGTGGACCGAGTTGAGAGCATGCTTGTTACTCAACCGTGGACCGCCTGTTGAGGGGTACGGTGAGTCGCTCCTGTGTGCGAGAGGCGCGTAGGGTAACTCGCCAGGACTTCTATATGCTGTGTTCCACCACAGCAAGGCAAACGTCAAGGGAATGGGCCAGAGAGTAAAGTAAAGTAAAAGTATTTTTAAAAGTATAAAGTAACCCTTGACGGTCCAGTGGATACCCCAGTGCACGGGTATACCTTATTGGGACGATTTGACGATTTCAGATGCCAGCCCTTATGTAAATATTATTATGGATTTTGATATTTGATTTGGTTGGGATTTCATATATTTTCAGTAAATGGTTTATTAAATTGGTATTTGGATTATTTCATATCCCAGCCTGAGGTGATCGGTCTTTATAACCGAGTCTCTCACTGGGTACAAGTTTATGTACTCACCCCATTCACTTTTGTTCTCAGATCATCAAACTTTGGACGGCGGACGTCCTGGTGGCCAGTGATCCCAGTTCGTCTCTGTGGACACTATATTGTAGGTGCCACCTCATTTTACTTGGTATATCTTGGCTCGGAATATTATTGCATCTTACATATATATTTGTGTATTTATAAATAATACCTTCCGCTGCATGGAACACCGTAAGATGTGATACTTTATTTTGAAATATTTCTGAACTATATTATCTATGATAATTTCGTATGTTTTCATATATTACTCGAATATCTTTTATTTTTAAGCCTTGTATCATCTTGGTTGCCCGCCTGACGAGGCACGCATCTCGAGGTGGTACGGCGGTTGTCACGTGGCCGAGCATGCGGGTCGGGGCGTGACAGAAAAAGTCTGGCCCGGGGTCCGCGTAGACCCGGTGTCGGGCCTTGCTATAAATAGAGGGGAGATGAGCTCTCCCCCTCTCATTTTCCTCTTCTCCCTCTCTTCCCTCCTCTCATTTGCTCCCTCAGAGCAATTTTGGACTTTTGACCGATCCGGACAAACCAACTGCAAGTTCAAGGCGAGATCTTGGTATGTTGTTCTTAACTCCTTGATCTTCGTTTTATTAAGTTTTCACGCATCTCCATGTATTGGTCTAGGAGAGATCCAAGCTCAAAGTTAGTTTCAGCTTTTAGTTAGATTTTAAGCTTAGATTCGAGATCTAGGAATTTTGAGCTTGTGATTCTCGTTTCTGCTCTGGTAAACGCGTCGTGGGAAGTGAGAGGAACCTCCATCTCGAATTTCACTCGAAACGGTGGATCGAGGGGCTCGGGAACCGAGGAAAAGCCTCGGATCCCGAGGTGGCCGAATGGCTCCTGCGCGGGAGAGACCGCCAGTCCAGGTCTCGCGTGGGACTTGGGCCAGTCCCATGCTAGATTGGGCCCTATTGGGCCCAAGCCGAGTGGGCCTCGGCCCAATCAGCAAAGGAAGGGCCTTTTGGGCCCGGAAACAGGCCGGGCCTGACCCAGCCATGTGGAGGGCTTGCCTGGCCCAGCCCGAGTGTGGGGCCCACGGACCCCCAGGGGCATTTTCGTAATTTTTCACCAAGTGTCCAATTTTTACCCCGGAACCTCCGGGACACTTTTCTAAGCCCCGAATCACATTCAAGCCTAGTCTTGGGTCATGTTAGAGCCTCGTAGGTGCATTCATAAATTTAATTATGAATGCTAATGTATATTTCCGTGTACTAGGGTTCCGGATAATCGAATGCGGCGATGCACCGGAGGGTAAGGAGGCTACATGGAGCACTTGGGAGTATACGAACCTCCCAATACTGTGAGTGGCTCAGTTTTCAGTGCTTAGCCACTAGGGACAAAATGTTTTTAAAATGTTTTTAAAAATATAAATTGTTTTAAAAAGGTTTTACAACTGTTTTGGGATAAGGGTAATCCACGACACACACTTTTTATTTTGTGATACGTCCACTTAGAGGGTGGGATGATTTTAAAATCTAAAGGCTTGTGTGTGTTTAAATGTTTTTAAACTTATATGTTTTGAATTTATTTATATATATATGATGAAAATATGAGAGAGATATGAGATGAGTAATTGAGTGGCTCCTCAGGCTCCAATATATGCGGGAGCGTGGACCGAGTTAAAGAAAGCATGCTAGATTCTTACTCGTGGACCGCATGTCTAGGGGCACGGTGAGATGAGACCCTGAAAGAGGCATGTAGGGAAGCTCGCCAGGGCTCCAGAGCTATGTTCCACCACAGCTGGCTACCACCGAGGGAACGGGCTAGAGAAAGAGAAGGAAAAAAATGGTTTCTAAATAAAAAGAGATAGCCCTCGGTGCAGTAAGGCATACGACCGGCCAGTCGTGCCTTCAGTGTATTAGAAGCCAGCTCATTTAGTACATATATTTATTTTAAAGGTTTTAAATCCAATTCTCCTTTGGAGAATTACAAAAGACATTTTGAAAACAAATTTATTTATTTTATTTTGTTTTAGATTACCCTGTTTTCCCTAACCCTGATAGAGATTCATTGAACCTCTGTCACTCACCTGTATCCAATGTGGATGGATGCAGATCCGCGTACGGGGTCAGCCAATAGATTGGAGGCTCACTAAGAGACGTCGGTGGCTTAGGTTTAGCAGTTTCTTTTACGTAGGTATTCCTTTAAATTAGTCCACTGGTACTACTTTAAAGTTTATTATTTTATTAAAATATTTTTAATTAAAGTTTTAGTTGTTTTGCAGCGATGGTATCCATTTCAATGCCTTGCGGTGCTTCTGGTGCGTTATCGGTTGGCACGTACTTCGAGGCAGCACGGCAGTTGCCACGTGACCGACCCGGGTGGGTCGAGGCGTGACAGGTTTCTTCTGTTTTAACAAATTTCCAAGAAGTTTTGATTACTTTGAACCTTTTGCCTTTTGTATTATAGGATCCATGTCAACCAATCTAGTTTCAGCAAATTCAAGATTAGACCATTGACGTTTACTGCCACTCTCACCATTAGTATAAACACTATATGATTTTCTAAGTGCACTTGCACTTTTAATATTTCCACGAGGCCCTAAACTACTACCTCCAACTTTATAATTGCATCTTGGTCGGTTTGTGCTCTACGATGTTGCCTTTCCTCCTATTCTGCTTGAGATTTTAGACGTTCTTGTCTAGCAATAGTCATTTCATCCTCATCATCATCACTATCTCCTTCATAATCTCCGTGGTCTCCCAACCTTATTCTTTCTTCTAATTCATCTCTCCTCCTTTGTTTTGAAGCTTTTTCAGAATGAAATTTTTTAAGTTGTTGAGCAACTTCCTTTCTGACATCAGATGACATTTGTTCACAAGGAGCTACATTGCCTTTTTTTCCAGCCAAATGCTCCTTCAAACGTGTTTTACCCCCTTTGACAACTTTGCCACGTTTTACCCCCTTTGACAACTTGTCCACAAAATCTGCATATAACATGGCTGCGATTTCCAACAATTGCTTCCCCCCATTTCCAACCATAATCGTCATTATGTGCACCTTCTTGGTTTCTATGACATACTACTTTTACTTGTAACTACAAAAAAAATTATTGTTAAAATCATAATATAAATTTTACATACATGTATTGAAGTTATAATACAAATTTCATATACATTTGTACTAAAGTTATAATATCAACTAATCATGTTCAAAAACACAAGAAAATAAAAAGCAAACAAATTGGTAAAGAATAAGCATACTCTTTCAATTGGTATAAAAATTAAATAATTATACTCTCTTTTAACCAAAAAAAAAAAACTACAAATTAATCTCAACTTTTTTCTACATGAGTCAAAGCTTACCTTTAAATTTGAGTGTTAAATATAAATTAATTGACAAAGGCCGGCCTACTCCAGATAAGGCATCAATACAACATATCATCCATCCTCACAAAACCTTCTAAGCTTTTTAGCATGAATGTTTCAAAGAAAGAATATTCAAACAAGCTGATAAAAAATACAAACTGCTTATAATGTTATATAGAGAAAAAAGAGGATCCGTGAAAATGAAAAAATAACGTAAGGATGGAATTGATTCCTTTTTTACCTTTGCAGTCTACAAAGAAATTTTGATTCTTTAATAAAGATAGTGGCCTTTTTTTTTAATGTAAAAAACTTTTGTAAGTGATGGAACTTACCATCAGAAGTTCCTTGATTTTTTTTGTTCAAATTCAAAATGTATTCTGATGGAACATTCCATTAAATCTTTTTTTTTTTCCCTTTTGCATCTTGTATGTGAAGTTGATGTTAGTAAATGGAATTTTCACCCAAAAAAAAAAAAACAATGTTAAACATTTCGTCAAATCTTCTTTTTAACTTGTGCATCTTGCATGTGAATAGTTAGTGTCATTTTACTATTTTACTTTCATTTGTTTTCATTTGCTTTTTAAACGTGATTGTTTTAGTTTTAAAGTTTTTTATACTATCATTTCTATAATATATTTTTCTTTTGCTTTTATATTGATATATTGTTATTTTATATTTCTATAACAATTTGTGCCACACCGTGAGATTTACCTATTCTGCTCTTGACCCCCATAGTCCAGCAGCCCAACTAGCAGAGCTTGTGTATGATAGAATTATTTACCCATACATCAATCTCAAAGAGTTTATAACATTGGACCAACTCTATCACAAAATCAAATATGTGATTTTAAAAGAATAAACAGTTTGGATTGAGCATTTTTCAATCTAACAATGATTTCTTCCATTCGAGAAAACATGGTTAATCTTTTTCTATGAAAAAAAATCTTTGAATTATTAAAAAGCAGTTTCAAATTTTAAGCTTTACTTTGTAGGAAAGATGAAAAATTGAAAAGAAAGAAAATAGGAGGAGGAGAAAAGTAAGAAGATAGAAAATAAAATTAATTTTCCTCTAGTATGCTTGGTAGGAAAAATAAAAAAAGAGTAAAAAAATTAATTTTCTTTCATTTCATTGATTGGTAGAAGAGAAAAATGAAAAGAAAGAAAATCAATTTAATATGCTTTTACTTATACTTCTTATTTAATATGTTAGTGAGTACTATTATTATTTGTTAGAATGTTTTTTATAATGAAGGATATATAAATACTTTTATTATAATTAATTAGACTCAATTTGTTTTCTTTTCACTTTTATTTCAAAATTTGAAGAGATTTTGAATATAAATTATAAAAGAAAATATCAATCTCTCCAATTTTCTTTCCTCTCAAATTTATTTCCTATCAACCACTTCAAATTTTATTTTCTTTTCACTTTTTATTTCTAATTTTTCTATCCTTCTACTTTTCTTTTCAACCTAATAAATAATTAATGTCGTGATGTCATTATGTCACGACAGCACTACACCACATTTTGCCTCTATTGTGACCATTACGTAACGGTTTCGTGGCATGACGAATGTGCTAAATATCACACAACCGAGGCCAATAACAATCATGACTTCTCCCAAAACCGTTACGAAATGACCGTTATGTCCTGTTGCGGCCGCTTTTTTGTATTATGCACCAAGCCTCTCATCGGCTCAACAAAGCTCAAGCTCCGAGAGGAAGTCGAAGACGTGGGCTTCGGTGAATGCCTCAAGAAAACACTCCAGCTGAAGCGACCCTCGGGGAGATCCCATGGAAAAACCTTGACATGCGCCTGATCCTTACCATGCATCTCCCTACAGGGTCCCACCATCGGCCTATAGAGACTACCCTGCTCCGCCAGGAGGTTACCATACGCTCAGGCGCCACCGCCACGATATCCTGACAACCTCGCAGCGCCACCAGCAGGCTACCCTAATTACACATATGCGAGCAACTATAATGCTCAGCCGACATACGGTGCTGAGGGAAGTGGCGGGTGTTACGGGCAAGAGGAGAAGAAGAAGAGTCCACCCAAAACTGCAGCAACCGCGCCCACAGCCAGTCCTGTCCCCATCCCTTCAGGAAGCAGAACTCAAGGATGGATCTAAATTGTTTCTAGGGAAAACCCACAATCCAACAACGCACAGTCCACAAACTCTCATTTATCATCTCCACAAATCTCTTCTCAGTTGTCGCTTTATTAGTTACATGCCTTAAAGACTGCTAAGCGTTTATTACTTCTTCAACTTCTTTATTCTCGAAATCCAGAAGAATGGCAGCATGGATGACTCCCTTGCATTGCATCCTTCGATGGCCGCATTGAAACTGTCGGTTCATTAAGATCTGCTTCAGAGATTCTGAGCCTTCTGGCTGCCCAAGGTAGACTGGTGAGGAAGCTTATATCCTTTCTGTTTTCTGGTCATATAATAAACGATTAAAAATGCCAAAAATACTCCGTTTTAGGCCCAAGAAGAAACAGAGTTGCTCATAACTCTTACCTGGGTCGGTCAACTCTAATGGTGATATGGACTGGAGTAACCCTCTTCGAAGAGATTCTTGATATCAGCCATGAAACTATGTAACCGGCACCTCTCGTCAAACAAACTGCTCTTGTTTCTCATTCCATTCTCCCTATATTTCTCTTCCTTTCTTAGTTTCTTTCTAGCAGAGGAATTGCATTGCATCGGCTGAAAAATTGAAAATTTCTCTTCCTATTATGCATAGCAAACTAGCCCATATATAGTTCCTTTATCTTCATCCATCAACAGGTTTCTGTATTAGTATTTCTTCGAAGGAGGATTTGGAACTTTGCTTTGATTTGGAGAAAGTCGTTTTATCTGGCTTCTTATTTTTCCTGATTTTCTTTGTCAGGACGGGTAGGTTATGCAAAATAAAATTATAATGTGATCCACAGTCCATTCTCAAACAAAATTACATAAAATTTCCGTTATGAAACCTTGATTTACACTACAATATAACAGTTAAGCTTCATAGAAATTCATCACTTCTATATTCGTTTTGGTATACGAGGGAAAACTACCACTCGAACCAAAAACCTCTACCCATATCTCACCCAGCTCTTATCAGTTAACTATAAGCTCACAAAGCTTCAAAGGATTTGATCTTTATCAACTATCATGCAACTAATTCAATGACATCCTCAAGCCATGAAGCAAAGCCAACAAACTAAGCTAGAGATTGTAATTAATCATGCTTATTAGAGAAAACCTTTTTCCTTGCAGCACTTAATAGCTCCATTGTACATATCCTCAACCCCATAGTTGAATCTGAAACCCGTGTCCAACAGCTTCTTTGATGATAAACCAGCTAGTTTTATACCTTTAATATTTGCCAATGATCTGTCAAGGGGACACTTTTGCATTTAGTATTTTAAATTGTAACAATACAAGTTAAAATTATTGAGACAATTGAAGAGGGGAAAGAAGTTTTACTCACTCTGGTGTTGGAATTGAGAATTCTGGATGGTTGGTGGATAGAATTTGAGCTATCTTTTCAAGATTTATTGTGTCTGAGGAACAATTGTACCTCCCTTTTGCAGTAGGATGCTCAAGCAAGAAGATATGTGCCCTTGACAAATCATCCACATGAACCATTGATATATTAACAAGAAAACTCATCCACACATTCTGGTTATGATTCCCTAAATCATCCACAAGCAGAATTATTAGAGTTACAATAGTTGTCCTGTCCCAGTAAAATAGATAGCTTACAATTTACCTCTTTAGTTATTGTTCTGTTTAAGACAGGTTATATACTATATACCTAGGAGTACTGGAGCCAACGAACACTGAACTGAACCAGGTAATTTGGGACAGATGAAGGGACCTACAACCAAGGAAGGAACCAATGTCACCAGATCCAATCCATGTTCTGCTGCAAATTCAAGAGCAGCCCTTTCTGTCAAAGTCTTTGAAATTGAATAAGATGTCCCATATGCCTTCGTTTCTCTAACGGAATCAACATCTGTCCAATAGCTCTCATCCATCATGTCCACATCCTGGTGTTTGCTGTACTGCACCGCGGCAGCGCTCGAAGTGTAGACGACTTTCTTAACTGTTTTTGATTTCAAGCATGCCTTCAAGATACCCAGGGCGCCATTGATTGCCCTTTCGGTCACGACTGCTTCAGGTTCTTTATCTTCGAAATCGACAGGAGTGGCAACATGGATGACCCCTTTACATCCCTCAATGGCTGCATCAAAACTGTCCGGGTTATTAAGATCTGCTCTGTAGATCTTAAGCTTTTCATCTGCACCTGGTAAGCCGGTGAGGAAGCTAATGTCTCTTTTGTTATCTGTTAACATTTTAGTAAAAGCAAGGATCACATCTTTGTCCTATAAGAAAATCAAATAGTCCGAATTCTAAAGCTACAGCTTAATGTTTACCTGGGTCAGGTCTAATAGTGGTGTGGACAGAGTAGCCCTGTTCCAGAAGCAGCTTGATCATCCATGAAGCTATGAAACCAGTCCCTCCAGTCACACAGACAGTGCCTTTATCTCCTTCCATCTTTGTTTTTCTCTCCTCACAGTCTCAGACAGATTTGTAAATTTTGCTTCACTTGTTTAGGTGTGAATGTGAATTATATAATTCCTATTCCTAATCTTTGTTTAGTGTTTGATCTTTATCTCAGCCCCTTGTGGACGTGTCTCAATCAGAGTCAGTATCATTTTGACCTTTCCAAGTTTTGCTTTTCGTAGAGCATTGGCATTTGATTTGATTCCCCCAATACGTTCATGGTCATTTAATTTTCCATCCAATTTGTCCCATTAGTCCCGCTAATTTTCTTTTCTTTCTTGTCTCCGGGTAGAGGTGTCAAATCACATAGGTAGGATTAGTTTTAGATTTTGAATCAATCAAGTTAGATCAGTTTGGGTCAAAAGAGATTTCGGATTATTTCAAATTTCGGATCTTTCGAATTTCGGATCATTCGTGTATCGGATCTTTCGAGTTCTAATTTTTCGAATTTTGTTATCGAGTTTTCTGGTTTGACCATTAGATCTTTCGAATTACAGGTTTTTTGGATTTTATGTTATTTAGATTTGATTTTTTTGAATTTAACTCTCAAGTCATTCTAGTTTTAATTATTTTAAATTGAATTAAAATTTTGATTTTATAAGTTAATACTTAAGAGAGATTTTATCAAAAATATTATTTATTAAATTTGTTACAAATCGTAATTAAATTAATTAAATTTGTGATGTTATAATTTATAAATGTATTGACTAAATTAGTAATATTTATAATTTTTTTAATTTTCCTATAAATTATCAATAATTTTAAACAAAATAAATATTTACATTTTTATTATTTACAAATTCATTTCTAAATTTTAATTGATATATAATAAATTTATGATTCATAATATCATTATATGTAATTATGAATTATCCGTTGTACAATTACAAATTAAAGAATCAGAATTTTGGCATACAATTACAAACTAAGTAGTTAAAATTTTGGCATACAATTATAAAATTTACCAATTTCCCGCTTATAGTATTAACAATTAAAAAGCTTTTGTTTGGTCGATGAATAGGATAGCTGAAAAGGAATAGTCAATATAATAGGCCAGGCGAATTGTCATGCAGCTATGGTCACCATGAACCACTAATCCTAATATCTTATCATCTTACTGCTAATGATTTCGTTTTGTTCTTTCCTTTATAAGACTTGTATATGGACTATACTCTATAGTGATTAGTGATTACTATTACCTACTTCTACATAATACAACTATTTGCACACACATTACATTCGGCATTCCTATTAAATTATTTATTTTGGTAAGAACTAAATTATAAGGAGAAAATATATGGCAACATATTAAAATTTTAATTTCAAATTTTCAATATTTAGATACTCTTTGTTGGATAAATAATTCACTAATTTCATATGAACATTAGTAATTTACTAATTATTATTATAATTTATAAATTTTCTTAGTTAGGATGAAAAATTATCATTCACGTGAAAAAATTTATTTCTTAATATGATCAGTAACGATGAAATCAAACATGATCTTTTGTAAATTTTCAAATTTTCCTTAATAATATTCATAATTAATATTATTAAATTTAAGTATTAATATTCTATAAATTCATGTAATTCAATAATAATAATAAAATTAAAAAAATTTACTTATGAAAAATATTTTTTAAGTTCACTTTAATCAAAATTTTATCAATTATTTATTTTTATTTTCTTTATCAAATTTATTTATTAAATTTGAAGTTTATGAGGCATATAAAATTACTCTCTCTGTCTCTATTTATCTGTCCCAACTAACCGTTTTACACAAGGTAAAAAAAGTAATGATGGTGCAAAATTTCATACATATTTACCATGACTTTCATATTTTATCCCTATACCTATCTTTCTTCCTCTTTAACTCTCTCATATTTAAGAAAAATATTCATTTAAAAGAGAGAGGGAGTAGTTTGAAAGGGTAATTTTGAAAAATTAGTAATTAATGCTGAGATATGGACAGCTAAATAGGAACAGATGGAGTATTTTATTAATCTATCGGATTTTTTTGAGTTAGATTTTCGGGCTTTTCGGGTTAGATTCTTAGGTCAATCGGATACAGAATCGGTCGAGTTTAGGTCATTTAATTTTTTTTGTTAAATTAGATCGGATTAATTTCAAGTTTGGATCATTCAGATCAGATTTTCAGGTTCGGATCAATTTTTGACAACTCTATCTTCTAAGATAATAAACTACGTACTCTTATAAATAAAAAGAAAAAAAGGGGCATAAGCATCTCGAGCCTAATACTGACAGCTTCATATTAGATTCCTGGATAAATTGGATGCAAATCAGTTTCAATTTTTTTTACGTAAATAGTTAATCGCGATTCAGAAGTTTTGTAAGTCTTATGATGAAATTCATATACTTATCAGTGACGAATTTCTACATTATCTATTATTGCAATGCCACGGGTTGCATTTGTCGAATCTAGTCAAATATTTTGTCAAATTCAAAATCAAGAACCTTCTTGATCATCCAAACAAAACATATCAAAGTCTCGTGAATATTAGAAAAAGAACTAACTATTAAGAGGTATTAAGAGGATGAGGTAGAGAGTTCGTCACGATTTAGGATAAAGACCAAGAAAGATGAGAGTTTATTCACCCAATCACATAGGCACATCTTCCTCTTGAATAGAGTCGCCACCCAATCTGCCCCGTTATTCACTTGTTTTGGTATCCATTTCATCTTTGCTTCCTTAAAATAGAACTTCCAACTCTCTTTGTATTTTATGAATGAATAAATTTTCAATTGTCTACATGCTCTTTGTTGACCACATCATCATATAGGTTTTTACAATCCACCTCAAAAACAACTTTGTGGGGACTCAATCTGTGTGTTTGAGCCACTCCTTTTAAAGGCCCTACTTCAGCCTCTAACTTTGTAGCAGTTTTGAAATTTTTGTCAATTCCACTTACCATCGTACCAGTTTCATCCCTTATCATCAGACCCAAACTTACTTTTTCTATTGTTCCATCAAAGTCTCCATCAATGTTAACTTTACACCATCCATGCTCTGATTTTGTCTATTGGATCCTAAATCTATTTAAATTTTCCTTTGACTTACTTTTGCTTCGAATACTTCCAACGTTACTTTTTTTATTTTTACCAATGCGGACGGATCCAGGTTCCACAAGCTTCTTTTTAAAGATGGCATCAAATCTACTTTTCCATATTAACCAACATGTGTTAGCAATACATATTGGTGTAAACTTCCGTTGTTGCTCTGGTACCCCTTTTAACTGTAGAACCTCTATCAGCCATGCATCCAATCTACCCATTTTCTTTTTATCCACACAGTATCCAATATCAACTAGAGGTGGTAATCGGCCGGTTAGACAGGTTTCGGATCAAGTTCTTTGGGCTTTGGATCATTTAGATTTGGTCTTTTAACAAGTTTGGATCATTTTAGATTCAGACTTAATTGGATTCAAGTTAATTTAGATTTGGATCATTTTCGGATCATATTAACTAGGGTTTAGGTTGGATTTTGGACGGATTCTATATGTTTTTGAATTTTATGTAAAAATTTTTTTTATAAAAATAAAATTTTTAAAATCTTAAATTTAAAAAGTCAATTATTTTTTATTTACTATACTTTTTGTATTTAATTATGTATATAAAGTAGTATAAAATAATTTATATAAAAAATTTATGAAAAAAAGAATAGTATTACTATTAATTAAACGAACTAAACTATATAAAAATTTATATATTCATAATATATATATATATATATTAAGATCTATTCATATTATTATAAGTAATAAATTATGAATTTGGTAAATGATTAAATTAGAAAAGGATATATACAGCAAAATAAATTAAAAATAAGATCTATACCTATAACATTACATTAATTTAGTAATAAATTAATAATCAATAAATTGAAAATAATTAAATTTAGAGAAGACATATTATATATATATATATATATTTATATATTTATAACACTAAGTAAATAAGAAGACATATATATATGATTAAGTAAATACAATACACATTATATAAATAATATAGTATCAATAAAAACATATCATACTCATTAGATATTGACATTACTTAAATAAATTGTTAGATTTGAAAGCAAAACATATATCAATAAGATTAAGAAATGATAAAATAATTTATTAATTAAAGGTAAGATAATCTTAACTCTTGATTCTTACAAGTTAAAACTAAAATTTCTGGTAGTAATCAAAATGAATGTAACATTTTATATTTCTAACATGGTAATTGCATTGACATATATTAGTTGGCTTAATTTTAACTTTTATTAAGTATAATTATTGAATTGATTATTTGAATATTAATTTTGTGTAAATAAAGGTAATATGTATCATACAAAATGATATAATACATTAAATTAAATTAATTCTTCTTCTTCTACTACAACTACTACTACTACTACTAATAATAATAATATTAATTAATCTTACAAGATTTATTATATTTATATACATCTAAATTATATATCTTTTGACCAAATAAAATTATAATTTTTTTAAAATTAATATATAAAAACCATTTCATATATTTATTTATTTATTTATTATACATTATTTTATTTTGATATACTTTTCTATATATTTTTAAAATGTAAACATTTGATTTACATATTTATTATTTAATTATCATAAAAAAGGATAAAAAAATCAAATTATAAATAGATAGTCAATTACCCATTTAAACATAAGGGACTTTAATTTGGCGAGATGAATTTTGACGTATTTGTTAAGTTATTATTACTCTACGTGCAGATGAGATGTGGACTATTTTTCCTAGAGAATACAGCCTAATTTAAAATTGTTTTAAGTTTTCCTTTTCCATAAAAAAAATATTGATATAGCTTTTGAATTGCAAATTTGTAATCAAATGGAGATTATTTGTTTACTCAATTATATAATTATAATGAAACAATAATGAAAATTTATAATAAATTTTCAACTAAAACTTGTATTTAAAAAATTATTTAATTATATTTAAATTTTTACTATTAAATTCATGTTATATCGGGTTTGGGTTTGGACCAGGCTCGAGTTCGGACACTTCTGGGTTCGGATAATTCCGGGTTCGGATCGTTTTGGATTGAGTTTATTTCAAGATTGGGCCATTTCGGGTTGGATTTCAATCGGGTTCAGGTGGTTGACTTTTTTGGTCAATTGGGTTTCAGTCGGGTTCAGGTTCGGGTTATTTGAACGGATTTTTCGAATTCGGGTTCACTTTGCCACCTTTAATATCAACACTTGTTTATACCACAATTTACATTTTTTTAAATTGTCGGAAGATGGATCCATTTTGGTTTGCAATTTTTGTTTATGGTTTATGGTCAGCGGCCTTAATCCCAATAAAAGCCGCACCAATCTTGGAAGATTGGAAAGATCGGTTAAAAGTCAATCAAAATAAGAGGGATTCAATTTTTAAAGACAGAGATTTGAAAATAAAATTAAGTTGATTTAGAGGAGTTGATTAGGATCTATGATGGCCATATAAACCTAATCCTAGAACGACTACAGGACACGAACAATCATCCATAAAAACCTCTTCAGCACTTGAAGATTAGCCCGATGGCTCTCAATTTCTAGCATTTCTTCTAAGCTTTTCTAAGTCCTTTTCCTTTTACTTGGTGTAAACTTTTCTTGGTTCTTATTTACATTTTCCTTTCACTTTCGTTTACTACTTTGTTGATTAAGCCACTGTCGGTCTCTTTTTTATCTTGTACTATTTTTTACCGATATCTTAGATCGGCTAAGCTTTTAGTCATATTTCAATACAAGTTTTCCTTTGATCAATACTGTTCTTTATTTATATAAGCACTTAAGCAAAATCACCCACTAGGTTTAATGATTTAAACAGTCCGTCTGTGACTTTAAATCAGAAGCCGTGTCTTTTTCTTCTTAACTTTTGTTGTTTTTGAGTAAAAGCAACTAGCACACCCGCATATCGGCTAAGGGAGTTTTTTGTGACAACATTTTTCTTGCATGCGCAGTGGGACCAAGTCTGGGTATTTTGCTTTATTTCTTATTTACCTTTGAACACTAACGCACTTTGATGAATATGGAGCCAATGAAAGATACAGGCAAACAATCAAAAGGTTCACAATATCACACAACGCTTCATTTTCATGATTGGAGTCCATCCAACAATCTGATCAGACATCGTGATGATAAATATCGTAGAAAAGATTTTAAGAATTTGGAAGACTCCTTGAATGCTCTGTCTAGATCCATGGATGAAAACTTTGCCAGATTTGAATAGTCATTAGTTTAACTTTGCCAACAGATTGGCCAACAAGTCAGCCAACAGATTGGCTAGCAAATTGGCTAGTTGCAAACGACATTGGTGGCAAGGTTCGAAAGACTCGGGGGGCAAAAGCCTCTTGGCACCCACCATGTGGCATCTGCTCCACCAATGGTCATCCCGTCAACAGTCCAAGACAATCGAAACTCTCTTGAAATGTGGTTAAAATCCAAGATCAACCACATGTCTCTCCACCAATACAAAAAGACCAAGCTGAGTAAGAGCGAGATTTACCATTTCCAGTCCTTAATGGAAGTGATGGCAATGGCTACCAGGCTAATCAGCATGTTGTCGGCCTTAAACCAGCCGATTCTAGTTCTTTTTTTGGCCATCGGCCTACTACTTTTGCACAATTTGCTCATATTTCTGCGCTATCTACCTATGTTTCTGTGCATTCTACTCGTGCTTCTGTGCGCTCTACCCGTGCTTCTGTGCGCCTGTTGCTCATGTTTCTGCACGTTATACTTCTTCTTTTTCTACCAATAGGCGTTTTGTCCTTGGCCGTTGGCCTTCTGCTTCTGCCCATTCCCCTTCTGTTTCTTCTTTTACTTCTGTGCTGACACACCCGGACCTAGCACGACCTTTTCGTACGAACGAAATAGTACAAGATGATGCGATAATTAAACAATATGTCAGTCCGGCTGTGTTAAGTTTGAAGAGAAGATAAGCTTAAGACAAGACGTAGTTGGAAGATGAGATTGGTGACCATGCATGGAATCTCTAAGTGGACTCCTTTAAGTCCATAGCCAATGGATTGGACATCCATTGGTGAATTCGTCGGTGGATCGGGCCAATAATCAAAGTTTTGAGAGATTTAAAAGAGAAGAGAAAGTTTGGCCTGGGGCCCGAGTAGACCCAGTACCGGGCTCCCCTATAAATAGGGGGGAGAAGAGCTCTCCCCCTCATTTTCTCTCTTTTCTCTTTTCTCTTTTCTCTCCTTTCTCTTTTCTCTTAACTGCTCCTTTGGAGCAATTTTGGACTTTTGGCCGATCCGGACAAACCGACCGCAAGTTCAAGGCGAGATTTTGATGAGTTGTTCTTAACTCCTTGAACTACGTTCCATTAAGTTTTCACGCTTATTCATGCATTGGTCTAGGAGAGATCCAAGTTCAAAGTTAGGTTCAGCTTTTAGTTAAATTTTAAGTTTAGATTTGAGATTTAGGAACTTTGAGCTTGTGATTCTCGTTTCTGTTTCAGTAAACGTGTAGTGGGAGGTAAGAGGAACCTCCATCTTGAATTTCACGTGAAACGGTGGACCGAGGGGTTCGGGATCCGAGGAAATGCCTCGGATCCCGAGAGCGGCCGAGCGGCTCTCGCGCGGGAGAGACCGCCTGGCCGAGTCTCGTGCGGGACCTGGCCAATTTTGGCCACCCGCATGGGTGGGCCTTCTCCGGGCCCAATCCGTGGCTGGGCCTGACCCAACCACACAGGAAGGCCTGTATGGCCCAGAATCCGGGCCGGGCGGGCCCAGCCCGAGTGTGGGGCCCACGGGTCCCTAGGGGCATTTTCGTAATTTTTCACCAATTGTCTAATTTTTACCTCGGAACCTCCCGAACACTTCTCTAAGCCCCAAATCACATTCAAGCCCAATCATAGATCATATTAGAGCCTCATAGGTGCATTCATAAATTGTAATTATGAATGCTAATTTTTATTTCCGTGTATTAGGGCTGCGGTTGAATCGAATGCGGCGATGCTCCGGAGGGTAGGCTACATGGAGCGCTTGGGAGTATACGATTCTCCCACTAATGTGAGTGGCTTAGTTTTCAGTGCTTAGCCACTAGGGAAAAATGTTTTAAAAACATAAATTGTTTTAAAAAGGTTTTACAACGGTTTTGGGATAAGGGTAATCCACGACACACATTTTTTATTTTGTGATACGTCCACTTATAGGGGTGGGATGATTTTAAAAATACAAAAACTTGTGTGTGTTTACATGTTTTAATATTTATATAAGAAATAATAATATTATTATTATGATTATTGGGGTATGATGCCCTTGGAAGAGGAGTGTTTGAGTGGGATTCCTCGGGGCTCCAATTTACGGGAGCGTGGACCGAGTTGAGAGCATGCGTGATACTCAGCCGTGGACCACCTATCAAGGGGCACGGTGATTCGACCCTAGTTGGGAGAGGCGCGTAGGGAAACTCGCCAGAGCTCCAGTTCACTGTGTTCCACCACAGTGAGGCACCACCGAGGGAACGGGCTAGTGTATGAGATACAGAGAAAATGAATATGAAGAGAAGAGAAATAGCCCTCGGTGCAGTAAGGCATACGACCGGCCAGTCGTGCCTTCAGTGTATTAGGTGCCAGCCCATTAGTATATAATTCTTTTTAAAGGTTTTAAATCTTATTCTCCTTGTGAGAATTTAAAAAGAGATTTTTGAAAACAAAATTTACTTATTTACTTTATTTATTTATTCTATTATATTTTGGATTACCCCTATTTTTCCTAACCTTGATGGAGACCCATTGAATCTCTGTCACTCACCTGTATCCAATTGTGGATGGATGCAGATCCGCGTGCGCGGTCAGCCAATAGAATGGAGGCTCACTAGAAGGCGTAGAAGGCGTCGTTGGCTTAGGCTTAGTAGTTTTTCGCTGCATAGGTATTCCTTTAAATTAATCCACTGGTACTACTTTAAAGTTTATTATTTTATTAAAAGATTTTTAATTAAAGTTTTAGTTGTTTTGCAGCGATGGTATCCATTTCAATGCCTTACGGTGCTTCTGGTGCGTGACCGGCCGGCACGTACTTTTAGGCAGCGCGGCAGTTGTCACGTGGCCGACCCGGGCGGGTCGGGGCGTGACATGTGCGTTCAGCTCCTGCTTCTGTTCCTGTTCATCGGCATGCTTGGCCGACAGAAAGTTCTGCCTGGCCGACTGTAAATTCTGCTAGGTCGATAGAAGATTCTGCTTGGCCGATAGCATATTCTGACTAGCCGATGGCATATTTTACTTGGTCGACAATTTATCCTACTTGGCTGCGACGTTCTCTGCATGGCCTTTCGACATAGTTTGTCAGGAATCTGCGTTGCTGGCACCTTGATTTTTCAACAATATACTAGCACCCTGTTCCACCATAAATTTTGTATGCTTCATTTGATCTAGCGATAGTTTTATCTTCTTTTTTTTTTAGTTTTGGCCAATGGCAATGTTGGTCATAGGTGACAAAATAAAATTTAAAACAAGTGCTTTAATTTCAATTAAAATTTTGCACTTGGGGGGGCAATGTTTATACCACAATTTACATTTTTTAAAATTGTAGGCCAATGGATCCCTTTTGGCTTGCAGTTTTTGTTTATGGTTTATGGTCAGCGGCCTTAATCCCAATAAAGGCTGTACCAATCTTGAAAGATTGGAAAGATAGGTTAAAAGTCAATCAAAATCAGAGGGTTTAGTCTTTAAAAACAGAGATTTGAAAATCAAATTCAGTTGATTCAGAAGAGTTGATTAGGATCTATAATGGCTATATAAGCCTCATCCTAGAATGATTACAGGACATGAATAATCATCCACAAAAACCTCTTCAGTACTTGAAAACTAGACTGATGGCTCTCAATTTTTAGCATTTCTTTAAAACTTTTCTAAGTCATTTTCCTTTTATTGGGTGTAACCTTTTCTTGGTTCTTATTTTACATTTTCCTTTCACTTTTGTTTACTATTTTATTGATTAAGCCACCGTCAGCATCTTTTTTATCTTGTACTGTTTTTGACCGATATCTCATATCAGCCTAGCTTTCAATCATATTTCAATACAAGTTTTCCTTTGATCAATCATGTTCTTTATTTGTACAGGTACTTAAGCAAAATCACCTACTAGGTTTAATGATTTAAACAGTCCATCTGTGATTTTAAACCAAAACCCGTGTCTTTTTCTTCTTAACTTTTGTTATTTTTGAGCAAAAACAACTGGTACGTCCTCGAATCAGCCAAGGAAGTTTTTTGTGACAACAACACCAAACCACATATTTTGAGTCCAGTCACAAAAAAGCAGAGAGTGCTCAATTGATTATTCCTCTCTTTGGCACATTGGACATATAGGAGTATTTCTTACTCTTCTTTTCCACAGATTCAAACAAGTTCCCACAGTAGTGTTGCAGCCTTCTAGGCTAGCTCTCCAAAGGAATTATGTTCGGTGATGTGTTGTGATGCATTTTTCACACGACTATAAATTAATTAGATAAATCCAAAAAATGCTAGGAAATTTGAATTCTTATACATGCTCAACTCTAATGGTGGTGGTATGGGCTCATTAACCCTGTTCAAGGTGATTCTTGAGCTGAAGCTACTTTCTTTGTTTCTCTCTAACAAATAAAAAAAGAATGCAAAAGATATATAAAATTTAGTTACTATATTAGTAATTTTTTTATTAGTTTTTTCCAAATTTTAGTGGAATCATGAATCACTTTTTTTCCCTTAATTTTAGTGAGGTCAATATGAGTGATATCCAGCAAATAACAAAAACAAAATTATCATAACAAAATAGGTAAACTTATAGTTATTTATAGCTATTTAATTTATTAAGTTTCCAAATTACATTGACAATGTATAAGATAATTTTATTACTACAATTTTACGTCTTAATTATATAATATATTTCCTGTGCAAAAAGCTTCCTCCATTTACCCATTATTCTCAGTTTTCTCTTTTCTATATTCTTCCTATCAATATGTTTTTTTTTTGTTTTCATCAACTCTCATTCTCCCTTATTCAGGTGCTATGATGGCGTTTCTAGTGCTAGGAATAAGAAGTGTACATAAAGGTGAACGAGGACTATCCTTTTGGAGGGAATTAGGTCTACGAAATTTGGTGTAAAGGTAAACGAGGATTCCATGATCCTTGTCAAGGAAATTTGGTCTACGATATTAGTTTTTATTACTACAATTTTACATCTTAATTATATAATATATTTCCTGTGCAAAAAGCTTCCTCCATTTACCCATGATTCTCAGTTTTCTCTTTTCTATATTCTTCCTATCAATATGTTTTTTTTTTTTCATCAACTCTCATTCTCCCTTATTCAGGTGCTATGATGGCGTTTCTAGTGCTACTAAAGGTGCGTAGGAATAAGAAGTGTACATAAAGGTGAACGAGGACTATCCCTTTCAAGGGAATTAGGTCTACGAAATTTGGATTTGAATGGGAAATCAGAAGGAACGTGTGTAAAGATAAACGAGGATTCCACGATCCTTGTCAAGGAAATTTGGTCTACGATATTACTACCATATAGTCCAGTATTAAGCCATATATATTCATGGATTTAGCTCCTTTATTTATGGATTTGTAGATACAACAGGTCGGGGCGTAACATAGGGAGCCAAAACTCCCAAGATGTTTTTTCTTTTTAATTGCAATTATCTGTTTCTCCCAATTATTTTCTTCTCTAATTTTTTTTATTTCTTTTCTCACTAAATTGTAGGGCTATTCAAGAAAATAAAAAAAATTGATAAATCGAACCGAACCGATAATTCAGTTAGGGTTTGAATTGTTTATATGAAAACCAAATTGTTCAAATGAACACCGAATTGTTCAAATGGACTAAAATTTAAAAAAACATGCTTGATTTTATTGGCCTAAAATTGAATGGCCCAAAGTTTTTATAATTTTATTTGGGCTTTTGTAAAAGAATAAATATTCAAAATTGAATGAACTACAACTACCCGAAAACCCGTAAAAATATCCGATTCGAACTGAATCGAAGCATTCGGATATTAAAACCTTAATATTTGAACTGAACCGTTTGCACCTACTAAATTGTGAACCTGCTTGGAAAGTTTAGATTTCTCATTTAAATTTTGAGATCAAAATTAAAGCCAAACTGTTATAATGTACTTTTTCTTTTTTTCCCTTTGCTTTGTTTGTGCCACACCCCTCCCTCTTTGGATGAGACAATAACATTTGGGTCATAACCCGTAGCGAAGTACGAGTGATCGGGTTTTTTCTACAAGAGAACAGAAATCAAGTAATAAAGCTTGGAGTATTCCAAGATATCGATCCCACGAAGACTTGAGAATGCTAACAACCTAATTCTAGCAAAGTTTGTAAAGAAAACAACTGAATTTAATGAAATCAAATTGCAAACAATTATAGAGAAGATGATTGTAGAAATTAACTAAGAAAGCAAAGATTAAATAATTAAGAGAAATCAATAGAATGGATGTGAGGGTTTAGGCTTCCCTTCTAGGTATTTAATCCAATTATGTATGAATTTAATTATCAGGGTTAAAATAACAATCATTAATCTACTTAGGAGTCCTCTTGGTCCATCCTAAGCTTTCCTAACTAAGGTATTACCACCTCTCGATGCATAAACTAATTAGCTAAGAACATTAAGATCATAGGATTAATAATTAAATTAGGTTCTCCCGAAACTATTTAATTATGGCTATCACAATAAAGTAAATTACTCTTGTATCCAATTAGATTGTATCTATTTTCCTAGTGCACGAATTATATTTCACCTCTCAGTCCTTTATACAATTCCAAAAACCTATTCTATGTTGGCCAGACATAAAACGCATTAAGAACAAAGAAAACAGATTTAGCCCAGAAAATCAATCCATACAAATATTGAATTAAAATCCCTAGAAGATCCACCCAAATCCCCAACAAGGAATTTAGCTACTCATATCAAAGAAAATAAACAATTGCATTAAAGAAGAAAGTAAAGAAAAAAATCTCCCAAGTTGACAAAGTTTGATCCCTTGAGTGCTTGCTCTCCCAAATCTTCTTCTCCCCAAAAGTTTTCTTTAGTCTCCCTAAAATATGTATTTATACTAGCTAACTAGGGTATTTACATGACTTAAGGAATAAGAATTCTAATGCTAGTTGGACTTTTAATTAAAATAAACCAATGAGTCCAAAGCCCAACTGCTTGGTCCAACATGTGGCGTCTAGTGAACAGATAATGAATCGGTGCCATTTCTTCTCGACTCCACTCAAAGCGTGCTTTTTCATTGCTAACAACAGCGTCGTTTCATAAAAGAAACGGGGCCGGATTATGGCTGCTTTCTTCTTGCTTTGTTTAGCTTGACCAATATTTCCAATTGCCACAATTTTAGCCTTTAAAGCTTCAATTGACCTTAATTCTTTACCTAAAAGCAAATAAACCAAACATGAGAGAATATCATGAATTATATATGAATCTAGCCATAAAAGTGTTAAAATATAATCCAAATCAACCACTAAATATACACTAAACATGGCCTTATCAACGAGTCTTTGACCTAGTACAGAGTAGAATTGTCAAAAGTGACCTGAACCCGATCGACTCAAACCTGACCTGATTTGACAAAAATAAGTAAATGACCGGAACCCGACCGACCCGAAACTCGATTGACTCGAAAATCTAACCCGGAAAAACCCAACAGACTAATAAAATACTCCATCTATCCTTATTTATCTGTCTCCTTCTAGAAGTTTTATTTATCCTTTTTTATCTGTCTATATCCCAACATTAATTACTAATTTTTCAAAATTACCCTTTCAAACTACTTTCTCTCTCTTTTAAATGAATATTTTTCTTAAATAGGAGAGGGAATTTAAGAGGAAGAGATATAAGGATGGGGATAAAATAGGAAAGTCAAGGTAAATATATATGAAATTTCGCACCATAACTACTTTTTTTGCCTTGTGTGAAACGGGTAATTGGAATAGATATATAGGGACAAATGGAGTAATTTTATTTACCTCATAAACTCCAAATTTAATAAATAAATTTGATAAAGAAAATAAAAATAAATAATAGATAAAATATTGATCAAAGTGAACTTAAAAAAATATTTTTTCATAATTAAAATTTTTTAATTTTATTATTATGATTGAATTACATGAATTTATCGAATATTATTATTTAAATTTAATAATATTAATTATAAATATTATTAAGGAAAATTTGAGAATTTACAAAAGACCATGTTAATTTCATCATTAGTTGTCATATCAAGGAATAAACTTTTTCATGTGAATGTCAATTTTTCATCTTAACTAAGAAAATTTATAAATTATAGTAATAATTAGTAAATTATTAATATTCATATCAAATTAGTGAATTATCTATCCAACAAAGAGCATCTAAATATTGAAAATTTGAAATTAAAATTTTAATATGTTGCCTTATATTTTCTCCTTATAATTTAATTCTTGCCAAAACAAATAATTTAATGGGAATACAGAATGCGGTGTGTGCAAGTTGTTACATTATGCAGAAATGGGTGATGGTAATCACTAATCACTATAAAGTATAGTCTATATATAAGTCTTATAAAGGAAATGACAAAACAAAGTCATTAGTAGTAAGATAATAAGATACTAGGATTAGTAGTCAATGGTGACCATAGCCACATGACAGTTTGTATGGCCTATTAGTTATTGGCTATTCTTTTTTGGCTATCCTATTCATCGACCAAATAAAAGCTTTTAAATTTTTAATACTATAAACGGGAAACTGGTAAATTTTGTAATTATATGTCAAAATTTTGACTCATTAGTTTGTAATTGTATACCAAAATTCTGGTTCGTTAATTTGTGATTGTACGACGGACAATTCATAATTACATATTAATGATATTGACACACTCGGACCTAGCACGACCTTTTCGTACGAACGAAACAGTGTAAGATGACGTTGTAATTGAACACTAAGTAGGTCCGGCTGTGTCTAGTAGGAAGAGAAGTTAAAATTAGGATAAGACGGAGTTGGAAGATAAAATAATTGACCGTGCATGGAAATTAATAAATGCCAAAAGAACTCCAATTAAGTCCCTAGAAATTTATTATGAGCCCTGTTGGCACAAGAAAGCAAAGGATTTAGCCAGCGGGTGAAAATGAAAGAAAGTTGAAAAAGGGGAAAAGTTTGACTCGGGGCCCGAGTAGACCCGGTGTCAGGCTCCTCTATAAATAGAGGAGAGCCGAAGCTTTTCCTGATTTCTCTTTTTCTTTTTCTTTCATTTTCTTTTCTTTTTCTCTCTGGAGCTAAACGGAGGCATTTTGGACAATTGGCAGATCTAGACAAACCGACCGCCAGTTCGAGGCGAGATCGTGGTGAGTTGTTCTTAACTCCTCGATCTACGTTTTTCTAAGTTTGCACACATTTCCATGCATTGGTTTAGGAGAGATCCGAGCTCAAAGTTAGTTCAGCTTTTAGTTAAATTTTTAGTTTAAAATCTAGATCTAGGAACTTTGAGCTTGTGATTCTCGTTTTTCTTTTTGTAAACGTGTCGTGGATGCATTAAGGTATATGCATATGAAATTGTAGCTAAATTGGTGGACGATTGCATCGGTTTTCGAGCTTAGAGAAAAATTCAAGAATTCTCGGGTTGGAAACCCAGAACAGAACCAGCGCCGAATCTGTGCAGAACCGGCGCCGTTTCTGCATGTCGGCCACCGACCTTGTGGTCGAAGAGGATCGACACCGGTTCACTCCAGCTCCGGCGCCAGTCTTGCCCTCTAGGGGTAAAATGGTCATTTCACCTCCCAAAATCCTAATTGACCCCAAATCGATCCGGAACACTTCCAAGTCTTCCAAACCACATTCAAACATCATCTTAGATCATGTTAGAGCCTTGTAGGTGCATTCATAAATTTGAGTATGAATGCTAATTTATATTTCCGTGTATTAGGGCTCCGGTTGAATCGAGTGTGGCGCTGCTCCGGAGGTTAAAGCTACATGGAGCGCTTGGGAGTATACGATTCTCCCACTACTGTGAGTGGCTTAGATTTCAGTGCTTAGCCACTAGGGTAAAATGTTTTTAAAATATAAATTGTTTAAAAAAAAAAGTTTTACAACTGCTTTGGGATAAGGGTAATCCATGACACACACTTTTTATTTTGTGATACGCCCACTTAAGGGGTGGGATGATTTTAAAAATATAAAGGTTGTGTGTGTTTACATGTTTATTTTTAATATTTATAAAGAAATATTATTATTATTATTACTATGGTTATTGGGGTACGATGCCCCTGGAAGAGGAGTGATTGAGTGGGATTCCTCGGGGCTTCAATTTGCGGGAGCGTGGACCGAGTTTGAGAGCATGCATGATACTCAGCCGTGGACCGCCTATCGAGGGGCACGGTGAGTCGAGCCTGGTTGGAAGAGGCGCGTAGGGAAACTCGCCAAAGCTCCAGATCACTGTGTTTCACCACAGTGAGGCACCACCGAGGGAACGGGCTAGAGAAAGAGAAGATGTTGAAAATTTATTTTAAAAGGAAAGAGATAGCCCTCGGTGCAGTTAGACATACGACCGGCCAATCGTGCCTTCAGTATATTAGGTGCCAGCCCATTAGTATAATTATTTTAAAGGTTTTAAATCTAATTCTCCTTAGGAGAATTATAAAAGAGATTTTGAAAATAAATTTATTTATTTTATTTTTATTATACTTTGGATTACCCCTATTTTCCCTAATCCTGATGGAGATTCATTGAACCTTTGTCACTCACCTGTATCCTATGTGGATGGATGCAGCTTTGCGTACGGAGTCAGCTAATAGAAAGGAGGCTCACTAGGAGGCGTCGGTGGCTTAGGCATAGCAGTTTCCGTTGCATAGGTGTTCTTTTAAATTAATCCACTGGTGTTGCTCATAAATTAAATATTTTATTAAATGATTTTTAATTAAAGTTTTAGTTGTTTTGCAGCGATGGTATCCATTTCAATGCCTTGCGGTGCTTCTGGTGCGTGACCGGTCGGCACGTACTTTGAGGCACGCGGCGGTTGCCACGTGGCCGACCTGGGCGGCTCGGGGCGTGACAGATATTATGAATCATGAATTTATTATATATCAATTAGAATTTAGAAATGAATAAGTAAATAACAAAACTTTAAGTATTAACAAAACTTTAGCAAAATCTCTCTTAAGTATTAATTTATAAAATCAAAACTTTAATTCAATTTAAAATAATCGGGAACTCGAATGATTTGAGAGTTAAATATGAAAAAATTGAATTCAAATGACATAAAACTTAAAAAACCTGTAACTCAAAAGACTCGATGGTCAAACCCAAAAAATTCGAACCCGAAATCCGATAAACCCGATGACAAAACCCAAAAAACCCGAACCCGAAAGACTCGAGACCCGAAAAACCTAAAACCCGAAAATTTATTTTGACCCAAGCTGACCTGACTTGATTGACCTAAACCCGAAACTAACCCGACCAACCCGATTTGACACCTCTAGTACAGAGTAATATTATCACTATTTAATAACTTTTTTAAATATTTATTTTATAAAGAGTAAAAGTTTGATCATGATTGTTCTATAAAAGAGGGGTTTTACACCCTCTAATAATAACATGTCACCTCAGATTTTTACAAAACCTTACAATACACAATAACACACATAATTATTTAAGTAAAAAAGCTCTTTTTACTTTTTTTTTTAAACTCGAATTTCTTTTTACAATTACTAAAACCCTACTACAATAATATATTAAATTTTAAGACTTCCCCTATAAATTCTTGTTTTTTTTTTAACTTGGGGTTAATCTTTGAGTAAATTTGAGTTTATTTGTGAAATAATTATGTGCAATAAGTTTTATTACAAAGTTTTGTGAAAACTTTAAAAAATCTGAGATGACAAATTATTATTAAAGGTTGTACAATCCCTTTTTTATAAGCAGTACTAATCAAACATTTTCTCATTTTATAAATATAATATATATATTCCACCCCTTTTAGATTGGCTTAGCAATGAGAAGGTTTGAAAAAAGAATAAACTAATCATCGATTTCTTTTTAGTTGTTTAATAATTACTATCGATATTCTCATTCGACTCTAAATAAGCATTTTTTTTTTCCATTTTGCATTTTATCTTTAATTGGCTCCAAGGTGAGATTGGGTATTGAAGTTTATAAAGTCTTTTATCAAATAAAAATTAAAATAAGTTCGTACTAATATGTAAGCAACTACTATTTTTTTAATATTATTATATTGTGATGATGTTAATGTGATGAATGTTAATGTGAAGACACGAGTTCGATCAAATTGGTAATTAATGAATGTGAATTTGACGAACTATTCTTTTTTCTCATTCCGTTCCGCCTATAGTTCTCTTCCTTAGTTTCTTTCTAGCAGAGGAATTGCATTGCATCGCTTAAAAATTGGAAATTCATCCTATTATGCATAGCAAACTAGCTCATATATAGTTCCTTTATCTCCATCCATCAACAGGTTTTTGTATTAGTATTCCTTCGAAGGAGGATTTGGAACTTTGCTTTGATTTGGAGAAAGTCGTTTTATCTGGCTTCTTATTTTACCTGATTTTCTTTGTCAGGACGGGTAGGTTATGCAAAATAAAATTATAATGTGATCCACAGTCCATTCTCAAACAAAATTACATAAAATTTCCGTTATGAAACCTTGATTTACACTACAATATAACAGTTACACTGTGTTTGGTATGAAGGAAATAGGGAGGAAAGAAAGAGTGTGAAAAGAAAATGAGTGAGAAAATACAACTTTCCTTTGTTTGGTAGGAGAGAAATACACCTAAGGAAAGAAATGGGAAGGAAATAAGAGAGTCAATTTCCTTAGAAATCATTTCCTTCCAAATTGAGAGGAAATAGGAGGGAAAGAAAGTGGTTGTTGAGTCTAACAAATAAAAATGACTATTACACCCTTAAAATTTATTTTTAATTACAAAATTTACAATTACAAGTAAAAGATATTGAAAGTGAATTTTTAATTAAAGAGTAAATAATGATAAAATGGTTATATTAATTAAAATAAATTTTCTTTCTTTCCTATTTCTTAGTTATATCAAACAAAGGAAATAATAAATTTTTTTCTTTCCTTCATATTTCTTTCCTTACTACCAAACATGATGAAGGAAATATAAATTTATTTCCTTTCCCTACTTATTTCCTTTCCTCACCTATTTCTTTTCCTTACTATTTCCTTCCCTCCTACCAAACATAGGCTTAAGCTTCATGGAAAGTCATCACTTCTATTTTCTTTTTGGTATATGAGGGAAAACTACCACTCGAACCAAAAATCTCTACCCATATCTCACGCCGCTCTTATCACTTAACTATAAACTCACAAAGCTTCGAAGGATTTGATCTTTATCCACTATCATGTGACTAATTCAATGATATCCTCAAGCCATGAAGCAAAGCCGACAAACTAAGCTAGAGATTGTAATTAATCATGCTTATTGGAGAAAACCTTTCTCCTTGCAGCACTTAATAGCTCCATTGTACATATCCTCAACCCCATAGTTGAATCTAAAACCCGTGTCCAACAGCTTCTTTGATGATAAACCAGGTAATTTTATACCTTTAATATTTGCCAATGATCTGTCAAGGGGACACTTTTGCATTTAGTATTTAAATTGAAACAATACAAGTTATAATTATTGGGACAATTGAAGAGGGGAAAGAAGTTTTACTCACTCTGGTGTTGGAATCGAGAATTCTGGATAGTTGGTTGATAGAATTTGAACTATCTTTTCAAGATTTATAGTGTCTGAGGAACAATTGTACTCCCTTTTGCAGTGGGATGCTCAAGCAAGAAGATATGTGCCCTTGACAAATCATCCACATGAACCATTGATATATTAACGAGAAAACTCATCCACACATTCTGGTTCTGGTTCCCTAAATCATCCACAAGCAGAATCATTAGAGTTACAATAGTTGTTCTGTCTCAGTAAAATAGATAGCTTATAATTTACCTCTTTATTTATAGTTCTGTTTAAGACAAGTTATATAATATATACCTAGGAGTACTGGAGCCAAGGAACACTGAACTGAAACAGGTAATTTGGGACAGATGAAGGGACCTACAACAAAGGAAGGAACCACTGTCACCAAATCCAATCCATGTTCTGCGGCAAATTCAAGAGCTGCCCTTTCTGTCAAAGTCTTTGAAATTGAATAAGATGTCCCAAATGCCTTTGTTTCTCTAACCGAATCAACATCTATCCAAAAGCTCTCATCCATCATGTCCACATCCTGGTGTTTGCTGTACTGCACCGCGGCAGCGCTCGAAGTGTAGACGACTTTCTTAACTGTTTTGATTTCAAGCATGCCTTCAAGATACCCAGGGCGCCATTGATTGCCCTTTCGGTCACGACTGCTTCAGGTTCTTTATCTTCGAAATCGACAGGAGTGGCAACATGGATGACCCCTTTACATCCCTCAATGGCTGCATCAAAACTGTTTGGGTCATTAAGATCTGCTCTGAAGATTTTAAGCTTTTCATCCGCTCCTGGTAGGCTGGTGAGGAAGCTGATGTCTCTTTTGTTCTCTATTCACATTTTAATAAAAGCAAGGATCATATCTTTGTCCTGTAAGAATTTCAAATAGTCTGAATTCTAAAGCTAACTTAACGTTTACCTGGATCAGGTCTGATGTGGTGTGGACAGAGTAGCCCTGTTCAAGAAGTATCTTGATCATCCACGAAGCTATGAAACCAGTCCCTCCAGTCACGCAGACAGTGCCTTTATCTCCTTCCATCTTTCTTTTCTTTCCTCTCAGTCTCGTACAGATTTACAAATCTTGCTTCACTTGTTTAGGTGTGAATATGAATTATATAATTCCTATTCCTAGTCTTTGTTTAGTGTTGATCTTTATCTGAGGGGCAAGGATCCTCTCCACTGCCGAAAAACAGTGGAGAGGTCCACTGCTTAATTTAGGGCTGTAAAAAGCCCACGTAGCAACTGCCAAATGCTCACCCAATTACCCACACTCACACCGTTTTCACACTTCCGTTAAACCTCCGTCAAACCTCAAACTGCTATTTCATTAAATTATATATTTCCCACCTTTTTTCTCCTCTCGCTCCATATCTCCCGCCAAACAAACTTCTTGGCGTATTAGGGCAAGCGATGGAGAGCCATCAGAAAAGTCACTCTTTGCTCTCATATAGATCTCTCTTAATTAGCATACAGATTCCTATTTTAGTCCACTTTCTCTTCTAACATTGAAAAATCTTGTCTTTCCAAAATCTAAGGTGTAGAGTAATTTATACATTTAGATATATTTTATTGTAATTTCTTAATATGAAGTTTCAAGATTTCATCTGGTCTTTGGACGTTGTGCACACAAATTTCGATTCTAGAAAATCAAAGACCAAAATAAAGTGACAAATTCAATTTTGAATTAAATGTAAAATGGGCACAATTCTCTGTAAAATCCTCTAATTCAATCTCTGAAGCAAAAGCGACTCGAGGGTTTGAAATAGCTTGATCTCGAACAACGAAGGGCAGATGGATCTTCGTAGGCCAAAAGCTTATTTACGAAGAACAGATGGATTTGAGTAGATCTTCAAAGGAAGGCTTGAAGCTTGAGATCCCTTGTTGACCTTTTTGGATGCTTGGATTTGATTTGGAGTTGATTTGGAGAAGAGGAGATAGCCAGGAGAACTTGACGGCATTTTTCCACTTCTTGAGTTGGTGTAGAGAAACCTTAATTCTGATAAAAACTTCTGCGTACCAAAAAAACCTTTACCCTAGTTGTGAAGATCCCTTTATATAGGAAATTTTTAGGATTTCCTAATATTGTTGGGCCGTAGTATTGGGCTTTTAAATTTGGTTTGATTGAATTTGGATCCAATTTATAACCCAAGTCCAAATGTTTATTCTATTTAATCAATTGGATTAACCAATTAACCAAATAAAATAATTTTGGGCTTTAAGAATAATTTGATGTCTACAAATGCCCCCACTTTAAGGTTCGAACATGTGCACACTTGTTGTGGAGTAAAGACGGGCCTTGAAGTCCATAGAAAATTTTGACAGTTGAATGAATGCCAAATTTGAACTTTAATCTTAGGCTTGAATTTGCTTGAACTTTGATCTTGAAGTTGAGTTTGGGCTACAATTTAATTGGACAAAAGAATTTACTGGCTTGTAATTTCTTTAGACCAAGAGAGACATTTGTTGAGATTTGGAATTGTAGTTGCATAAGACTTCGATGTTAAGTCCTTCTTGGCGTCAACTTACAATTGTATTCAATCTCATCTTCTTGCATTGCTGGAAGAATTTGAATTTAATATGCTGAAGCCGAGCTTTGATCCACAATGATTGCAAAAGATTTTTATCTTTTAAGAACTTGTAGGCATAAAGATGCAGCTTGCTTTATTTGAAGAATCATCCAATAAAAAAAAATAAAGAGTTTAATTCTAATGGGAACTTGAATTTGGCCGTGAGTTGTATTGATAAGCAAATATATATTCCTCATCAATTTCCATGCCGTGGAAATTCTTATTTCCACTTATTCATCCAATCTCTTGATTACTCCGACCAAAGAACTTGACTTTGATTGCAATTGGGTACCAAGAGATCTAAGACTTCAACATTTGGTATACTTGCATACACCTTAGGTTTCCTTATGCCTTTAAACTTTGATAACTCATAAAGCTTTAAGCTGAACCGCAATCCCAACCATATTGTCTTTTCTTCATCGTGGAAATTTGGGTGAACAATTGAATTTAACTTCCCAAAACGTCATTGACCTTCACGTGCCGCCAAGCAGAAATTATGAATTTATCACAAGGCAAGCCAAATTTTTTTGTCATCTTTCGCAATACCGCACACCGTCACATAGCATCGGGTTTATTGGACTTGAATCAAGATGGGTATTTGCAAGCTTTTACACCTCAAGCAATGGAGATCCGAGATTTCAAGGACAATTACAAAAGCTAGGAAGCTCCAAATCTGACTTTGACTGCAATTGATGCAACATTCCAATTCGTCTTTACCTAGAAAACATCATCGAGGATTGCCTTCTGTTTCTTCTTATGAAATCAAGCGATCTACACTTTTTTTTTTAGTTGCTTTTTTTTTGTTTACTTCCACGAACAAATCACTAATTGTTTGAACACTTGTTTTGCAGGTACTAAATTTGGTTCACCATTTGCTTGAAGGTTTGTTGAATATTGCCTTCCACACTTCATAGCACATTCTTGCTTTCAGACACCTAAACATCTTTTCTTAAGACTTCTTCAAAGTCTAGCGAAAGGATTTGATTCACCCACTACCTCTCGTTCTAGTAGGACGCATCACTCTTTGAGGTTTACCGTCCGTTTCATCTTAGACAATTTGGTGGAATGGCGGGGTATATCATTTATTGATCACCCTCTACCTCAACTTCAACTTCTGGCAGGGTATATCATTTATTGATCACTCTCTACCTCAACTTCGACTTCTGGCGGGGTACATCATTCATTGATTGCCCTCTACCACTACATCAACTTCTTTTAAGATTTGTGATCTTTCCCATGCATTGTTGAAGTTAATCTTGTGCCCATCGAGGAATTACACCAAGTCTTGGAAAACGATCCAAATATTTGAAGATGGCAACAATAAAGTCAAGAAGTGTTTTTTTTTTTTTGCGACTGAACTTAGGGTGAAGATTTTCCCTAAGCAGCCTATGTACCTCCTTAAAAGAAGGATCAAGTCATAATGTAGTTCATTTTTTTTCTTTTTTTTTTATTTTTTTTGTGCAGTTTAGGCTCGTGCTTAGGAGCGTAACCGAAATTGTTTCAAGAATTTCTTCCAACTGATTTTCCTTTTAGAACTCCACAATCTGAAGTCCTATGAGCATTATTTTCAAGGAACTGGTTGACAAATGCTTGCCTCCTATCTTCAAAAGTGATCAAATCCTCTCCCACTTCATCTTGCATCAGTTGGCTCTCAGGAACATGTTCAAATGATCCTTTGCTTGGGTTTTCATGGACAAACGAAGTTGTATGCACAACGACACGACGCTTCACTTTTAGAGGTCCAGTTTTGTCAATTTCTAGAAATGAGCATCGTTTCATTCGAGATGGGATACGACTGCACAATTCTTTGTCATCTTTCCATTCATCCTCAAGTGATGCTTTTCAGAATGCAATGCTTGAAGATCCCAATCTGTTAAACACCGATTGGCGGGCTTGAACAACTTCCTTTGGCTTTTCTGGAATAACACTTAACCTGTCAAACACGGGCTTACGAGTGGAATGCTTTTCTAGGCGATCAAATACTGAGACACGAGGCCTTTTTTCTTTTGAATCTTCTTCAACCATCACTGTATGGACGCCAACAATGACTTGATCTTCATTGAAGAATTATTGAGGAAAGAATTCATTCAAAGTTATTGGCTTATGAGGATTTTGTCTTGATGCTTCAATGGGATTGACTTTTCTAACAAAATCATTCTTTGAACTTTCCTTTTGAAATTGCAAAAAGACCGGTTCAAATGAGTCGAATTGAATAAGTTTGCCCATTGCCCCCAATTTGAGATTATTGTTTGCAGTTGATTTTGATGAAGTCGAAATGAAAGTTGTATAGTCTGCTTTCACCACATCATCTGCCTCAAATTCAATCTTCTTTTCATTTGCGAGCTTCATGATCAACTCCTTGAGGTCAATGCACTTTTCAGTAGGATGACTAATGATACGATGGTACTTGCAATATTTGGGATCGTTTGTTTTGTCTTTCTCCTCTGGGCGTTTTGACTCTGGTAATGTAATGAGTTTTTGCTGAAGAAGTTGTTCCAACATTTCAGGCACATCTGAATCTGGGAAGGGATATTGCTTCGCTTCTTTTTCACGAAGAGACACATGACGGTCTATTTTAACATAAGAATGATCTTTGTTCTTTCCCCTTATTTTCCTTGTGGAAATGAACATGGATTCTTCGCCAGAACTATTTGAAGATTTTTCCACTTTGTTAATGTCTTTCTTTTCGTGTCTTAGATTGGAAACTAGAGGATTTCTGTTGCCAGAGCTAGCAATGCTCAATTCCATATCATGAGCACGAGTGGCGAGTTCTTCAAAAGTGTAAGGCTTTATTCCTTGAAGGATATAGAGCAGTCCCCAATGCATGCCTTGAATGCACATTTCAACAGCAGAGGTTTCGGACAATTTATCTTTGCAATCAAGACTTAAGGCTCTCCACCTATTGATGTAATCAACAACAGCTTCATCCTTCCTTTGCTTTGTGTTTGATAGCTCCACCATGCTCACTGTATGACGAGTGCTAAAGAAGCGATTAATTTAAGAAACTCTTTTTCTAATTGCTCCCAATTGTCAATGAACTCAGACTCCAAATCAGTATAGCAATCAAATGCATTTCCTTTAAGTGACCACACAAACTGTTTGACAAGCTGATCACCATATGTCCCTGCATTGTTGCAAGTCTCAACAAAATGGGCAACATGTTGACGAGGATTTCCTTTTCCGACAAATTGTTGGAATTTGGGTGGCTGGTAATTTTCTGCATCTTTAATTTGTCAATCCTTCAAGTGTATGGTTTGACAGAAGCATGATAAGTTTTGGAGGAAATGCCATATTGTGCCTTAATTGTGCTCGCGATCATGTCTTGTAACTGTTGGACTTACAGTGAGGCAATTGATGTAACAGATGAAGAAGCCAGTTTTGGGTCTTCAGTCTCTTGGACACTTTTCATCTTTTCAGCAACAGCAGCATTTGACTTGTTTTTGGTGAGACTTTGAGCCTCCAAGTGATCATCTGTCTCATTGTCTGGCTGTTGAGTCTCAAGTTGACTTTTGAGTCTCGTAATTTCAGCATCTTTTTCTTCCATGGCCTTAATGAGATCGACCATATTCCTCTCCATTTTAGCAAATTTTTCTTCCAAGGTAGTTGCATTGGTGGTCACAACTGATACAATTTTGAAAGGAGAAGAAACTGTCCTTGTGGGTTCAGAATTTATCTGAGTTTTACAACTTGGAGTTGGAGAAGCAGATTTCATGGACAGTGTCTTTTGATTCTTACTGAATGAGGAATTCAAAGACGTGCCCCCAAATGTAGAGTCTTCTGGCAAAGTAGCAAGTTTTGATGACAGAAATGAAAGAATCTGGCTTTCCGCTTGATTTGGAGTTTGTCTTTTCGCCAAGAAATCTAATGTAATTATTGGTTGATGGGGACTATTTTCATCAGATTTGGCAAGATTTGAATTATGATAAGCGGATCTGGAAAATTTTGAATCTTGAGCAGTGGATTTGGTCAAATATGGTTTCTGAGCAACGGATTTGATCAGATCTGTATCCTGAGCATCGGATTTGGTCAGATCTGGATCCTGAGCAGCAGAATTGATTTTTTGATTTGTTTGAATTTTCAGATCTTTTGTCGAAGCCATAGATCCAAAGAAGGAGATTGATTTTTGATTGTCGAAGAAAGAGATGAGAGGCAGAGATGTCCCACTGGGTGTGCCAGAAATTTCGATTCTAGAAAATCAAAGACCAAAATAAAGTGACAAATTCAATTTTGAATTAAATGTAAAATGGGCACAATTCTCTGTAAAATCCTCTGATTCAATCTCTAAAACAAAAGCTGCTCGAGGGCTTGAAATAGCTTGATCTCGAACAACAGAAGGAGAAATAGATCTTCGTAGGTTAAAAGCTTGTTTACGAAGAGCCGGTGGATTTGAGTAGATCTTCAAAGGAATACTTGAAGCTTGAGATCCCTTGTTGACCTTTTTGGATGATTGGATTTGATTTGGAGAAGAGGAGATAGCCAGGAGAACTTGACGGCGTTTTCCACTTCTTGAGTTGGTGTAGAGAAACCTTGATTCTGATGAAAACTTCCGCGTACCCAAAAAACCTTTACCCTAGTTGTGAATACCTCTTTATATAGGAAATTTTTAGGGTTTCCTAATATTGTTGGGCCGTAGTACTGGGCTTTTAAATTTAGCTTGATTGAACTTGGATCCAATTTATAACCCAAGTCCAAATGTTTATTCTATTTAATCAATTGGATTAACCAATTACCCAAATAAAATAATTTTGGGCTTTAAGAATAATTTGATGTCTACAGACGTGTTGGAGTTTCTTTGCATAGTCGGTTTTGGAATGGTTGTTTGTTTGTAGTCTTTGTTTTGACTTTCTTGGATTTTGCTGCATTTTGTTCATCGCTGCTGCCTACTGGTCTTTCCTAGGAGGGCTGTATCAATTTTGTGAGTAGCTTCTCCTCTGTTTTGATATGTCCTAAAACCAATTGCTACTCTTTCCTCTGTTCCTTTTCTAAGGTGAGATGATTACTTTCATTTTCATTCTCACTAAAATGATACATCTTTAAAGAAAATTTCAAGATTCCACCAAAATTGGTGTAAATCGTGTCGTTGTTATATTGGAGGCAGATTACCAAGATGTATTTGACTTAATGAACTTGGATTTATCTACGAAAACTTTTTTAGGAACAAGAAATCCAAGCATGGAATGTTGCGAGACAATATTTGTTGGACTGCTATCAGTGACAAGAACCAGAGATTTTGTATCTTTTGCAAAAAAAAGGTATCACAGCTTAACATCTACAATGGTAGCGAAGGGATATGGGCTGACGTCGATGAGTGATGCCTATCGCATTCTGGATGCTCTTTGTAGCTTGGACGCTTGCTGCATGGAAGATGTGGACTGGGATAATCTTATCAGGCATAGGTCCAAAGATTTATGTCGAAAATGGTGGAATTGGAATCAATTGGTTCGAAATATAGGTCCACATGCAGACAAGTCTTTTACTGAACAAGTTGAAATTCTTTCTAACTCATATGTCCAGACATGCTTGATGCAAGAGGACCTATGATAGCAAACGCCGTGTTGATCTGCCATGGCTGTGTTATTGTAGTTATCTACTGCGGCATGACATCTTGATTAGTGATTTAGTTTGGAGCTGCATGCGTTAAGCTAATTTGGTTGGTAGTCCATAAAGTTTTAGAGCAATCTCCTAATCGACCTCTTTGAATGCTTTTAGGAAATAACAACATCAAACTTTTATAATTATTCATCTTAAATACTTGCGTGCAATTAAATATGATATATTAATTCAGAATTTAGTCACATGTTTCATCTTTTTTTTTTTGTTTCTCACCCGGTATCCGGGGCTTTGCTTTGACTAATCCGGGTTCGACCCATGTCACGCACCTGGATACCGTGGGTGAATCTCCCAACGGGATCAACTGCGTACGCAAAGTCTTGAACCCGAGACTTGCTTAAACTGGAACATGCCGCTTACTACTTGATCCAACCCCACGTTGATGCCACATGTTTCATTGTTATATATATTGTGATTAAATTCTCTTTCCCTTGTTGGCAACTGTTTCATTGTTATACATCGTTTTGTAGTAAGTAGAATTGCCTTGGCAATATCGGCGGCTATTTTTTCCCTCAAAATATCTCATGTTATAGAGAAGGAAACTAAGCTGCACATACTTGCAAGAAGAGCACATCCACTCAAAAGGATGATCATATTTACTCTTCTCCACCTGAGGTTTTGCTAAATATTTTGTAATTTTACACACCCGAATAATTGGATCCCATGAATGGAAACTTGTTGGAACATATGGAGTCAAGAAAATAAAAATTATCATTGGTCAGACCAAAAAAGAGAAAAAAAAAAAGGAATAAAAGTGGTGGAACTATGAAATAGAATTTGACGGAAGTGGGAAGTCCTAAAACGGTGTGAGTGTAGACATGACCACAATTCAGTTTGAACAATATAATTTAACCGGAATCATGGTAAAAAAAACCTTAACCGAACCTTTACAACGGTCTAGTTTCAATTCGGTTCCGCCAAGATAAGATCTTGGAACCGGTTTTATTATTATTTATTATTATTTTCTTTTTATAAATTTTATTAACTCTTTATTTAATAATAATAGGATATAAGATACGTATTAACATATATTTTATAGTTATATTTATATTTATACAATATTATCAAATAAATAATACATTATAAATTTATTTTATATATAATACTATTATTATAACTATAAATAACTATTTTACTAATATATATATTTTATAATTAAATAACTTTTAAAAAAATTTGATACTTAATAAATATATATTGAAATTAAATTTACTTATTTTAATATATATTACTTAATTAAAATTAGAAAGTAATTAAAAATTTAGAGAAAAAAAACTAATGTTCTCGTTCCAAACCAAAATCGGATTGAAACCAAAACTGAAACCAAACTGCCACTCAACGGTTAGGATTCGGATTCTAAGGTTGTAAGAACCGAAACTAAAACTGAATCGCGGTTATGACTAAGTGTGGATAATTGGTTGAGTATTAAGCAAGTGCTACATGGGCTTTGTACCGCCCTAAATTTAGCAGTGGACCTCTCCACTATTTTTCAGTAGCGGAGAGGATCCTTGCCCTTATCTCAGCCCCTGTTGGACGCATCTTTGTTAGAGTCAGTATCATTTTGACCTTTGCAAGTTTTCCATTTTGTAGAGCATTGGCAATTGATTTGAACCCCGAATACCTTCACGGTCATTTAATTTTAGATAGATCTTAGTCTTTTTTTACGTGTTATTTTCATATTAATAGACATTAAAATCTTGTCAAATGTTTATTTACACTATAAACCATTTAATACATTTCTAACATCGTTAGAAGTAAATTTTTTTTCTAGAATAATTTTTGTTTGTTTTATTACTCTTTCTTTTATGAAAAAAATACATAACAAAAAATTTAATCATAAATTTTAAACAAATTTTTTATTTAAGAGTAAGTTTTGAATTTTAAAATAAACATTATTATAGAGTTTTAGAAAAAATAACTTTATTACGTATCACAAAGTTTAACCTCAAGTATTAAGCAAAGTTAGCTATTTATTAAGGGTAAGTTTCAAAGTTTAAAATAAATATGATTATAGGGTTTAAAAAATTGATTAGAATTTTTCAAATAAATGTATTGTGGGAAAGTTTTAGGAAAAAAACACGAGCAATAAAAAAAGTTAATGGTGATAAAAAGGGATTAACTAGTTAATAGTATGAATAGATATGACTTGGTAATATTTTAATAGTTACTGATATGAAAAGCACTTAAGGAAGAGAAATGATCGTATGAACTCGGTTCTATGCGAGTTATCACGGAACTAAATTGTGACATAAAGCTTAGCCATTAGTTTAAAAAAGTTCAACTCCAAATAAAAATTTTTAAATTTTCAGGATAAGTAATTTTATAACAAATGACATTTATTGGAGTAGGATTTATTTTAAATATGTAATAATAATTATGTTATATCTTGATTCCATGATAACTCTTACGAAACTGAGTTCATGAGATCATCACTTAGGAAAGAAAAGCACTTAAGTCTTATCCATTAATTTTCATCTAATTTGTCCCATTAGTCCCACTAACTTTCTTTTCTTTCTTGTCTCCTGGGATAATAAACTACGAATTCTTATGGGAAAAAAATGGACAGAAGCATGCATCTCAGCCTATTAGTGACAGCCTAGCTCATATTAGATTCCTAGATGAATTGGATGCAAACCAGTTTCAATTTTTTTACTCAACTAGTTAATCGCGATTCGGAATTTTGTAAGTCTTATGATGAAGTTCATGGACTGACGGATTTCTACATAATCTTTTATTGCAATGCCATGAGCTGCATTTGTCGAATGTAGTCAATGATTTTGTCAAATTCAAAATCAAGAACTATCTTGTGATGTGTTGTGATGCATTTTTCACATGACTAAATTAATTAGCTAAATCCAAAAAATGCTAAGAAATTTAATTTCTTTTACCTGCTCAAGTCTAATGGTGGTGGTATGGGCTCATTAACCCTGTTCAAGTTGATTCTTGAGGTAAAGCTACTTTCTTAGTTTCTCTCTAACAAATTTTTTAAAAAAAAAAAATGCAAAAGATAGATAAAATTTAGTTATTATATTAATATTTTTTATTATTTTTCTCCAAATCTGAGTGGAATCATGAATAATTTTTTTTCTTAAATTTAGTGGAGTCAATATGAGTGATACCAAGCAAATAACAAAAAAATTATCATAACAACATAGCTAAACTTATAGTTGTTTAATTCATTCAGTTTCCAAAGTTGCGTAAGAATTGTGCTTCTAGATGGGTATTTTTTTAGCAAAATAATAAAATTTTACAACGACAATGTAATGTATGATATAATTTTATTACTATAATTCTACATCTTAATTATATAATATTTCCTTGTAAAAAGTTTCTTCCATTTGCCCATCATTCTCTGTTTTCTCTTTTCCCTTTTTTTTTTGGCCGAAATTTTCTCTTTTTCTTTATTCTTCCCAATAATATGTTTTTTGTTTTTATCAACCCTCATTCTCCATGATTCAAGTGCTATGACGATATTTCTAGTGCTGCCGAAGGTGTATAGGAATAAGAAAAAGTCACGTAAAAGTAAACGAGAACTATCCTTTTCAAGGGAATTAGGTCTACGAAGGTCGTGTATGGGAAACAAGAAGGAGTGTGTGTAAAGAGAAATGAGGATTGGGTGATCCTTGCCAAGGGAATTTTGATACACCCGGACCTAATCTGTACGTGTCAAGTTCTTTAATTATTAAATTGTTGTACGGAGAATTGGATTGCATGAATTTTTGTTTTGAACCTCCTTTGACCCTAATTACACTCCAAGGAACTTTAATTAGCCTCCGAAGTTGCTTAGGTGCATTGGGAATCGAAACATGAAGCAAAACAAATGAGAAGAAGTGAGTAAGAGAAGAGAGAGTTGAGTATGGTGCCGCACTAGGTCGGATTCGGCGTTGGAGCCATCATTTTATAAAGGGTTGGCAACCCGAGCCCCTCATTCTTCCTCTCCTCCTCTTTTCTTCTTCTTCCTCCTTCTTCCTCCTCCTTTTCCACCCAAACCACCACCTCTGTCACACCCCGACCCGGAGGGTCAGCCATGTGGCAACCGTTGCGCTACCTCAAAGTACGTGCCGGCCGATCACGCACCTGAAGTACCGCAAGACATAGATCGCTGCAAAACAAAACTAAAATTTTAATTATAAATCATTTAATAAAATAATTGAGTATATAAGATACACCAGTGGACTAATTTAAAAAAAATACCTACACAGCGGAAACTACTACTCCTAAGCCACCAACGCCTGCTAGTGAGCCTTTGATCTATCTGCTATCGTCGTATGTGGATCTGCATCCATCCACATTGGATACAAGTGAGTGACAGAGGTTCATTGAATCTCCATCAGGGGTTAGGACAACAGGGGTAATCCCAAACATAATAATAAAATAAATATTTTTCTTTTTAAAATCTCTTTTCAAATTCTCTAAGTGAGAATTTTCTTTAAAACCATTTAAATAAATATATAAATAAAATGGTCTGGCCTCTATCATACTGAAGGCTCGACCCGTTGGTTGTATGCCTTACTGCACCGAGGGCTAACTCTTTTCTTTTCTAACACATTTTCTTTCTCTAGCCCGTTCCCTCGGTGGTGCCAATCGCTGTGGGTGGAACACAGCTACATCGAGCCCTGGCGAGTTACCGTACGTGCCTCTTGCAAGGTCTCACACTCACCGTGCCCCTCGATAGACAGTTCACGGCTATTTGGTTGCATGCATGTCTCGCTTGGTCCACTCGCTCCCTCTCACCGGAGCACCGATATCCACTCAGTCACTCATCTCATTCCTTTCCGCATCAAATATCATAAATATATATATGTATATAACATATATATTTAAAACAAGTAAACATAAACATAAACACACACACATAAATCTTTATGTTTCTTTAAAAATGTTCCTTTCTCTACGTGGGTATATCACCAAATAGGTGTGTGTGTGTGTGTGTATGGGTGGTGGATTCCCCGTGTCCCAAAACATTTGAAAATCATTTTATATTTTAAAAACGTTTTACCCTAGTGGCTGAACATTGAAATCTAAGCAACTTACAGTGTTAGGAGATTCGTATACCCCTAAAGGATCCACGTAGATCAACATCCGGAGCGTCGCCGCATTCAATCGTCCGGAGCCCTAATCGCACGAAAATACGTGTTAGCATTCGTAATCAAACTATGAATACACCTATGAGGCTCTAGCATGACCTAAAAGGATGGTTGGATGTGTTTCGGGGTTTAGAAAAGCGTCCGGGAAAGTTTCGGATCAAAATCGAACACTTGATAAAAAATTACCAAAATGCCCCTAGGGTTAGGGGTGGTCCTGGGTGAACAAAACCACACCCGTGCAGGATCTGCACGGCTCTTGTGCTGGAGACGAGCCAAAAGTCTCAGGAACCGAGCCTTTTGCCTCGGTTTTCGTACCGTTTGATCTCCAATTGACGTACCAACTTAGCCAGGTGATCCTCGTGACATTTACATTGGATTCACCAAAAGCGAAATCAAAATCATCGGCTCAAAGTTTCTAGATCTCAAATCTAGACTAAAATCTAACTAAAAAGCTAGACCTAACTTTGAGCTTAGATCTCACCTAGACCAATTCATGGAAATGCGTGAAAACTTAGAAAAATGTAGATTAAGGTGATTAGAATAACATACCAAGATCTAACCTTGATCCTTCGGTTGGTTTGTCCGGATCGGCCAAAAGTTTGGAATTGCTCTTAGATGGCCAATGAGAGGAAAGGAAATGAGGGAGAAGAAAAATGAGAAGGGGAGAGCTCAACTTCCTTTATTTATAGGCAAGCCGACAATGGGCCTACTCGAACCCCAGGCCATACCTTATTCCCTCTTTTCGACCTCTCATGATCTCGATCCTTAGCCTAATCCATGACCAATTCACCAATGGATATCCAATCCATTGGCCATGGACTTAAAGAAGTCCAATTAATACTTTCATGCATGGTTACTTATCTCATTTTCCAACTCCATTTTATCCAAATTCTTACTTCTCTTCTTAATCAAACACATCTGGACCAACGTATTATTAAGTTAATACACCATCTTACACTATTCCGTTTGTACGAAAAAGTTGGATTAGGTCCGTGTGTGTCAACCTCAACCACCTATAAACACTCCATTAAACTTTCCAAATCAAATCTCTAAACTCCTCAAACTCAGAATCACAGAGGAGAAAGAAAAATGCAAAAGGGAGCTAGGAGCACCACCTTTTGCTGTTGGAAAGATCTGGCCATATCTCACAATCCGACTAAAGAATCAAAGTGAGATTTTGGTATGTTATAGTAGACTTTTCAAGATTTCCAAAGCCTCTAACCTTTCCTCAATCCATGCCCTGGATCAAAAGTTATGAGCTTGTAAAAGTGTTAGTTTTTAGGTGTTAAATAGAGCTAGGCTAGAAAATTGTGGATTTTGAGCCAATAATTCTGAGATTGGTCTAGTAATCTTATTGTAGATGTTGTTAGGATGTTATGTTTCAATTTTAGGTTCATCCATGGAGAAACGGAGGAGAAACATGATCAGAAATTGTCAGAGAAACCCATTTTCGGGTTTATATCGATGCCTCCCACGCGGGAGTCATTTTGGGCGGCCATGACCAAGTCCCGCATGGGACCCACCTGGCTCCCTGAAGGGCACTTTCATAATTTTGTGTTTTGAGCTCGTTTTTTACCTAAAACCTCTCCGAACACTTTTCTAACCCCCGGATCGATCATGGTTGAACTTTTGGGAGTATATGAACCTTCAGTACTATGAGTGGCTTAGATTTCATTGATTAGCCATTAGGTTAAATGTCTTCAAAATGTTTTATAAAATATTTTGCAAATGTTTTAGGATACGGGTAATCTTCTGCACACACTTTTATTTTGTGATACACCAATTTTAATGGGTGGGACAATTTTAAGAAATTATAAATGTTTATGTGTATGTTTTATATTTATATTAAATAAATAAATATATATTTTTGGAGACGAGTAATGATGAACCGATACCAATCGACGAAAGGAGTGGTTGATGAGATGGGATCTCAGTGCTCAGATGCGAGTGGCTCCAAGGGAGCGAGTGGACCGAACGGGGCATGCCACCAACTCCCATGGACTGCCTAAATAGAGGGGCACCGGAAAAAGACTTAGATATCAGAATTGAGGCCTTAGACAAGGGGCGTGGAGAAAGCTTGTCTAGGTTTTATAGCTGTGCCCACCCACAACGAATGGCATAGTCGAGGGAATGAGCTAGAGTGAGAGAGAGAAATAAATCTTTTAGATTAAAAGAGATAGCCCTCAACGCAGTGAGGCTTACGACCATCGTGATATCTACCCTTCAGTGTTTTGCGATCAGCCCATTTAAGAAATTATATTTTATTTACTTTATTTAGTTTAATTAAATTATTTAATTAATTTTTTGAATTTATAAAATGGTTTTTGGAATAGGATTTTAAGAACAAAATAAACTATTTTAGACTACCAGTCAGTAGCAGGAGATCAAGAAATATTACTATAACAACTACAAAATTCAGAATGCAGCGAAAATTCGGCGTCGTTGTCTTCTTGGTTCCCCTTGTGGTCCTTCATTTCCTTTTCTGCAATGCTGGGAGGGGGAATTTGGCTGGACAATGGTAGTCGATAAAAGATATAAATGACACTCACGTGAGGGAAGTTGCGGAGTTTGGTGTGTCGGAGCACAAGAAGCGGTCGAAGGCAAGTTTGAAGTTAGAGAGCGTGGTGAAGGGGAAGACGTAGGTGGTCTTTGGAATAAATTATAAGCTTGATGTGCAGACCACCGATGGAGCCACCAATGATGCTAAGGAATACGGGGCCTTCGTTTGGGAAAAGCCAAGGATTAGTTCCAAGAATCTCACCCTAATTTCGTTTAAACTGATCTAGGGTTGATGAAGTTGTTTGTTGTTAGGAAACTAAGTTTCAGTTTTGGAAACTTTTAATTTAGACTGATTCAAGAAAAACGATAATAGTTGGAACCAAAAATGAAAAATAATAGTAAATTCTATTAATAATAATACTATTCCTTAAAAAAAATTGGTCTCTCCTAGGGTTTCTCTAGTGAGAGTTTTGTCTTGTTTTATACAAGTTTTATGTTATTCTCTGGTTTTGGTGATTTCTGTGAGTTATGGCAGAAGGCTTAGAGGATCTATGGTCGAAATTCTCTTTGACTGAAGAGGAAGAAACTGAGGTTATTATTGAATCATAGTGGGTTGAGGAAGCAGAAGAAGAGGGACGATCATGTCTCATTGCTAAAGTGTTTTCACAAAAAGTGATCAATACGGAGGCGATGCAAAATGTCTTCCATAAGGTATGGAAACTGTCTGGCGGATTACAAGTGAAGGAAGTGGGTGACAAACTGTTTATTTTTCACTTTGAAAGGGCAATTGAGAAGGATAGAGTCTTTATGCAACAACCATGGAGTTTTAATAGAGCTCTTGTAGTCTTGAAAGATTTGATGCCTTCATTTTATTGCCTGAAATAAACATAGATTGGTGTGACTTTTGGGTACAGATACACGGGTTACCCCTAGGATTTATGAATGAGTGTATTGGCAAGGTTGTGGGGCAATATGTAGGAACAGTATTAGAGGTGGAGACTTATGGAGAACGAGTGGCATGGGATAAGAGTATAAGGGTACGAGTCCGGCTGAATGTACAGAATCCATTAAAGAGAGGAATGAGGATATCTATGCCAGGGGTAGGAAAGGCCTTGGTTTCTTTTAAATATGAAAGATTGCCAGATTTCTGCTATGTGTGCGATAGGCTCATGCACCATGAGAGTTAATACGATAATGCTTATAGTATGAAGAAGGATGCTGGACAAATACCTTGCGAATATGGTATATAGGTGCGAGCCGAGGTTCCCAATTCGATCTCTCTTAAGCATGGGGTTTTTTCTATTAATTCTGTATCTGGAAGTGAATGGTCTGCTGATAGTAAATCAATTGGATGTCATCCCAGATGCTTAGAGGTTACGAATGATGCTGCGTCAGGCTCGGCAGCGAAGCAGTCTAGGAAGAAGAAGACAATGCCGGTGACTGAAAAGAATAAGGAGAATATTCCGCCACCAAATGTGCGTGAGTCCACGTGGGTTAAATTAAAATCCCATAATTCTCGTGAAGTTATTACGGAATCATTGCGTGCAGAGAAAGCAGAGTGTAATCAGGAGAAAACAGATATGGTGGGGTTTTTTGGAGCTAATAACACTAATGAGATTCTGAATATTCAATCAGAAGCTGATAGTCAATGTGCAGAGGGTCAAAGGCAACTTATAGTGGTTGATAACTTTAATGGACCGGTTGAGAAATAGGCTCGTATAAGTGGAAGAGAGAAGCCAGCGTCCATTGTAAGATTAGCTCAACTGGGGCTTGATGAGTGGTAAATAACCAAAATATAATTAACCTTACTAAAACTATAATATAGTGGTAGTAAGGGTCAAACCCACATGGATTGGATAAGAAACTAACAAATTCTAATCTAGGTAAGCAACGAAAAGAAAATAAAATAAATAGAATTTAGAAATCAAAACTAAACTAAGTAAATAAAAAAAATGAAAGAAAGATAATAAATATAAATAAAACTTCAGTTTAAAACAATCTTCACCCTTGGATTAGAGAAATCGATCATAGGCATCTAACAATTACCTTATCTTTTGCATGTAATTGACGTAGGCAGCAATACTACAAAACTTCTCACTAACTCCTATCTTTCTTTAGTCCTAGTTTAATAAGTACTACAAAGCTTTCTTATTAAACCCTTTTCACCTAATTAATCTAGAAACTAGCATCATAGATTTAAAAAAGGTACAAGCATGAAAACACTAGAAAGATCTTAGTCAATAATGAACAGTTTAGGAACTAGCACCATAGATTTAATTCACATCCAAATTCTCCATAGTTAAGTAACTAAGATGTATGAGACCTTAATTCTATCTAATTTGTCACTTGCGATTAGAGTTACTTACAATTCTAGATAAATAACCCTAGATTTAGCAATCAATTAACATGTTCAATTAACTAGTTGGCCATCATAGAGAAGAAAACATGCAATCATAAATCACTAAGCATAAAAGAATTTAAAATACATAAAAGATAAAGACATTAAGCACAAAAAGGCCTCATAATCTTCTTCTCCAAGAATTTAGAATTGCTTAAGACTGAAAAAGAAAATTTGAAGAACATAAAGAAAGAGTAAAAATAAAATTATTAAGATAAAGGTTTCCCAAAGAAAGAGAAGACTGGACTCTAAAAGAAAAATATATGAGACATCTTATAAGTGGTGGCTACGGCTCTTTATATAGAGGAGTCAAAAGTCGTAAACTTAACTTGCAAGAAAAAAAAACCTAATTCTAGAAAATACTAACTAGGTTAAAGTGTTTACAAATGAATTAACTAAGTACAAGAACTTATTTAAAGGACTTGGATAATTGGGCTTCAATCTTATGAAGAATAAGGCTTAAATAAAGCCTCTTCCAGCAGCTAGAAATCCTTCTTCAAGTAGGAGAAAATATAGCCCAAGTCACATGCCACGCACATACTTCGTTAAAGGGTTTTCCTACTCCAACTAAGACTTCTCTTCAAAGGCTGATCCACATCTTTCTAGAACTTGGGCCAACCTTAAATATCTTCAATAATATGTCTAGAATCATAGCCAAGCAAGCCAAGACGTGCACAAGTTCATCTCTAACCCAAAATTGCTCTAAATCCCAAAATAGGAATTAATCTCGAATTTCCGTAGGGATTCTGGACCTCTTTGTATTTTGACCTTTTGACTATACAAACGGACTCTGATTTGTACAATCTTTAGTATTCCAAAAAGCTTAAGATGTTCTCTACAACTTTGATGAAGTACTCGAACTTAGAAAAGGACTTCAAGGATGCCAAATCTGGCCATCTTTGTAAATTATCTGTACAGGAAAAATATCAAATTTCCATATTTAAACACATTTTATTCCAAAGCTTACTTTTAACTTCCTAAGACATAAAATCACTCAAAATAACTTAGTTAGAGATAATAAACACTTAAATCATCAAAAGATAAGCAACAAAATATAAGACAAATAAGTGCATATCAAGGCTATTCCATATGTGGTGGGCTCGAAAAGAACTTCGGTAGAAGACAATCAACAGACTGCTACTACTGATACAGCTTTGAAGAGATATAGGGATACTAGTAATGGGGTGGAGAATTTCATTATAATATGCTGTGCTTGGGATCGGCGGAGGTTGGCAGTGTTAGCCAACCCCGTCGGGCATTATGAGTATCATAATTTGGAATTGCCAAGGATTGGGGGCATCCCGGGCAATTCATGAGGTGACCAAATTGGTCACGAGAGATTGCCCCCAACTTCTCTTTCTTATTGAAACAAAGGGAATGAGGAATGAAACGGATTGGTTACGTGCAAAATGGGGTTTTACTAATTGTGTTGTTGTGGATAGTATTGGTCGGGGCGGTGGACTGGCTCTACTTTGGAAAAATGAGTGGCAGGTTACTGTGAAGTTGTTCACCTACTCTCATATTGATGCTGTAATTTCAGATGCTAGCCAGAGAGATGACTGGAGGTTCACGAGGTTCTATGGACTTCCAGAAACTACAAGACGACGTGGATCTTGGGAGCTTCTATGGACTTTGCATTCGAATGACTCTCTACCTTGGGTAGTGGCTGGAGATTTTAATGAGCTATTGTGTATTGGTGGTGTGAGACCCTTATGGTTGATCGAGCAATTCAAGGAAGTAGTGGCTGATTGTGAACTAGAAGTGTTGCCAGTGCCAGGACCAACTATGACTTGGCGTCGGGGAAGTGGAGATGGGGCCATTTTCGAGAGACTGGACCGTGTCTTTGTTACTAGGAATTGGTTAGCTCGATTTCGTCACTCACTGGAAGAGCATGTCATGTCGACTTGTTCGGATCATCTACCTCTGATTTTGAGAATTAGAGAACATAAAGGGGCTAGGTGTGGGACACGGAATAAGTTTAAGTTTGAGAATTGGTGGATTCGTCATCAAGGGTGTGAGCAGGTTATTTCTGATAGCTGGCAAAGTGGAGTTACCGTAAATATGTCTCTATGTGGCAGAGCCCTCAATGAATGGAACAGAAATTCTTTTGGGAGTCTAAAAGGAAAAATTGCTGAACAAAAACGGATGTTGTCAAAATATTATAAAGATGGAACGGGGGATGAAGGTCTAAGTCAGTGTCTCACTTCATTACAAGAACTAGAAAGGGCAGAGGAAGTATATTGGCTACAGCGGGCTAAATGTCTGTGGTTGAGAGAGGGCGACAGGAACACTTTTTTTCCGTGAAATTGCTTCACACCGAAAACAAAATAATACCATCTTGAAAATAAAGGATAATAATGGTATCTGGCAAACTGAGCCGCACGATATTAAGAACATTTTTCTCCATTATTTTCAGGAAATTTTCACTACATCTAGACTATCTACCCCATCGGAGTTTTTTGATGTTATTAATAGCGGCTAAGTGTGGAAGAGGTCAGCCTCCTAGAGAAACCGTGGACACCAGATGAGATTAAAGAGGTACTTTTTCAGATGAATCCATCAACGTCACCTAGGCCTGACGGTATGATATAGCTATGTTCTTCCAGAAGTTTTGGCATGTACTTGGTGCAGATGTTATACAGTGTGTCCTCCATTTTTTGAGAACAGGTGACTCTTTATCCTGCATTAATCAGACAAATATAGTTTTGATTCCTAAGGTAACGTTCCCTGCTTCTCCTAAGGAGTATCGTCCGATTAGTTTATGCAATGTTGCCTCTAAGGTGTTGGGAAACCATCTTAAAAATGTTTTACCATCTATTATTAGCCTTAATCAGAGTGCTTTTGTGCCTGGTAGACTAATTTTTTATAATGCACTTGTGGCATATGAGACGGTTCATGCTCTCAAAAGTAAGTCAGTTGGAAAGGATTGTCATATGGCTTTGAAACTTAGACACGAGCAAAGCATATAATAGGGTGGAATGGGATTATTTGGAAGGAGTGATGAGACAGATGGGGTTTCCGGAACATTGGATCTTTCTACTTATGACATGTGTTCGTACTGTTCATTATTCGGTTTTGGTGGATGGCAAACAATGTGGTAACATTGTTCCAACAAGAGGGCTCAGACAAGGGGATCCTATTTCTCCATATCTTTTCTTACTCTGTGTTGAAGGCCTTTCTGGCTTACTTAATAAAGCTGATAGTGATGGTGTTATCCAAGGTGTATCAGTCTGTTGTAGGGCTCCGCGTGTTAATCACTTACTCTTTGCAGATGACAATTTATTTTTTCTAAGGGCTACAATCCAAGAATGTGAACATGTTCTGGCCCCCCTTAAGACAATATGAAGTGGCCTCAGGTCAGTTAGTGAATGTGGACAAGTTAGGGGTCTTTTTTAGTATTAACACACCTAGCCTGTTAAGAATCAGATTATGCAGCGTTTAGGTGAGATCAAAACTCTTGAAAGGGATCGCTATCTGGGTTTATCAATCATGATTGGAAGAGCTAAACGGCTTCATTTTCACCACATAAAAGAAAGGATGAGGCAGCGGATTGCATACTGGCGGGGTAAGCTTCTCTCGGTTGCTGGAAAAGGAGTTCTTATCCAAGCTATGGCTCAAGCAATTCCAATGTATGCAATGAGTTGCTTTCGTTTTCCCAAGACTTTTGTTCATGAATTAAATATGCTGATAACACGGTTTGGGTGGGGTAACGGACAAAATGGTCATCGGATTCATTAGCTGAATTGGGATAGTCTTTGTTTATCAAAGCTAGATGGAGGGTTGGGTTTCCATGATTTTGAAGCCTTTAATTAGGCTTTTCTTGCGAAGCAGGGATGGCGGTTTATGCATGATGAGACCACGTTGTGTTTTCAAATCTTCAAAGCCAAGTATTTTTCGCAAACATGTTTTCTTCATGCCCATCTTGGTAGCAATCCATCATTTGTGTGGAGAAGTATTTTACATGGAAGACAGGTACTGGTTGAGGGATGTCGATGGCAAATAGGCGATGGAAGGAAGATTTCAATCTTACACCATCGTTGGGTGGTTAAGTTTCCTTTCTATCCTATACCTTTGCATGATAATGTTATTGTGTCGGTTTTTGTTAGTGATCTGATTGACCATGTTCATTGGAGATGGGATGAGGGGCTAATTCGTGTCTCATTTCTAAATGCGGATGATATTCTGGAAATCCTTCTTGGCCCTGGCCCACGAGATGACCTTTTGTGTTGGGTAGAAAATAGGCTGGGTCGGTTCTCAGTGAAGTCTGCTTATCATGTAGCTAGGCGAACACTGGGAAAAGAGGTTGAAACCATTGAGCTGCGAAATCCAGTCCAGAGGGGCTGTTCTGGATGGCGAAAGTGGCACCGGAAGTTAAATTTTTCATTTGGCGACTTCTTCATAGTATTTTTCCAGTTCGGAGCTTGCTGTTGCAGAGGCACATTATGGTGGAGGATTTATGTTGTGTATATGGGAACGGGGGTGAGACTCCATGCCACGTGTTTTTTGCATGTACTTTCGCCATGGCTGTTTGGGATCAAGTAGGAAGTTGGGTAAGACAGTTCCTAAATGTCTGGGCTGACTCATCTGATTTTTGGCTATTTTTCCTTTCTACAGCTCAGCAACATCATTCCCTGGAGGTTACTCTTTATGTTTTATGGTTCCTTTGGATTAATAGGAACCAGTGTTTGCATGAAGGGTCATGTTGGCAAGTTAACAATCTTGTGGTCAAAGCTAATATCTACCTCAAGGACTATGAGGACAGTGCAGCAACTGTGTATGGAGAATGTCGCGTCAGGACTGATGCTGGGCAGATTCTAAAATGGTGCCCTCCACCAGCGGGGATTTTAAAGCTCAACACTGATGCAAGCTATCACGCTTCATCTAACCAGGCTTCACTTGGAGTAGTGCTACGTAATACGATAGGAGATGTGATTCTATGTGGTGCTTCGCGACTGGAGGGTGTTCCATCAGTCATGCATGCTGAGGCACATGCTATCATTTTCGGTCTCGAAATAGCTTGGGAGAGAGGATATATGTCCTTGAAGGTTGAAAGCGACGCCGCTGTTTTAATTGCTGAGATCCATCTTGGAAACTTTTCTCTTTGGGAAGGAAATTATCTCATTGCAGAAATTGTTTAATTAGCTGCTGTTTTTGATTCGTATGTTTTCAAACATGTGAGACGAGAGGCAAATGTATTAGCCCATACCTTGGCTAAATACAGGGATCCTAGAGGATCAACGGGTTTGGATAGGCTATCTACCCATACCTACCGGATATTCAATTATCTTAATGAAATGCCTCTTTCTCTCAAAAAATAATACTATTCCTTTAGGATTATTACTAGTACTTTTGGTCATGGTTTGGTTTAAACCGTGAAATCAAACCAAATAGCATTTCTAAAAACTGAAATAAAAGAACTAATTAAATTTGATCCGAAATGGTTTCCATATATATATATATATATATATATATATTTATATAATAATATTATTAGTTTAAAAATTGGGAAACGATCCAGATTCAATTCTAATTCCAAGTTTTAAGAATTAGACCATCAGTTCGACCTTTCGGAATCAGAACCGAACCATAATTCGGTCTACTGATACTCCACTATAGTTTCTTTTTATTGAGTTCGCTAAGGATGTAATTTGTTTTTTATTTTATGCTCAAAGTTTCATTGATTGTATACAAACCAAAAAAATAAAAGTTTGAAAAGAACAAACGGACATGCCGATTGAGTTAATTTCAAGTTTAAGTCATTTGAGTACGAGTTATCAAGTTTTGAATAATTTGAGTTTGGATTTATCGGGGCCTTGGGAGATACGATTTTCGGGTTAATTCTTAAGTCGTTCAGGTTTTCAGTTATTTAAATTAAATTAAAATTTTAAATTTATAAACCAACAATTAAGCAACATTTTAAATTGGATTATTTTATTACTAATGACTTTATGAGTATATTTATATAACTCTTGAATTATGAATTTATTATTTTAACTAGTGTGGCTGCCCGTGCTAACGCTGCGGGTATATATGAAAGTTTATTTGATATGTATTTTCTCAGATAATCAATGTAGGTGTATGACAATGGTATTTCATGGACCAATAAACATGTATAATATTGACAATTGGCTTTCAACATATGTGCAAAAAAAGCCTTTATACAGAAAGCAATTTAGGTAAAATGATATAATATAATTATAATTAACCATTGAGTATTTAGATAAGTAATTATTAATAATATTTCACTTTCCAAAAATAAAAAGTAAGATATTGCTCAGAGAATACATCATCAAAGTATCATTGGCTCTATAAGATACTTAAAATTGTTGTTGGAGCATATAAACAAAGCCATCTATTGTAAAAAAAAACCTGAAATTCAGTCCTTCCAGGTTGCAAAAAGGGAGTTAGCTGCTACTGTGTTTATCTCTTTCACAGCAAGCCCAGTCGCCAAATATTCTTCAGGTACTGTACATAATATTTGTTTTTTTAGGTCTTCACCAATTGAATATGTGGTAGAGAGGGAAAAGAGAAAGCTTGTCATAGAGGCATACACAAACAAACAAATTAGCTAATATATTTTACATATAGGATAAGCATGCATTTCAATATAATTTGTCACTATCTAATTGAATCTCAATTGAATAAGATTGTACGTATGGTCTCAATTGAATCTCTATCCAATAATATTGCTATAGCCCCTAGTAGTAGCCACTTTTAGATCAAAGAGAATGGCTCTTCGGCATAAAGAGTTCCACCAAAATATGAGAAATGTAAGATGCAGTACAAATCAAAATGTTACCTTCATGGTCTGTGATAGCTACTCTTAAATCTGCAACTTTCACAACTTTAATTGCATTGGACTTTGTATGACTGAATTGACTTAGCCTTTATTTTTTCGTATTATAATAGTAGAAAGAATAAGACATAAGAAAAGATTAGACCTTTAAAGTAGCTTTGTAACAAATTAAAGGTCTTTTAGTATAATCAATAACTTTTAATTAATTTTCAACTTCTTAAAGTAGTATATCAATGTTACTTGTATACACCACTATTGTTGATTTAAAAAACCTAAAGTCAAAAATGAGTTCGAAATTAGACCTTCCAAAACCTTCAGTAACATGGACATTCAAGGCCTTAATCCTTTTAAGATAATACTATTACTTTACTAGCACCAAATGACAATTCTAATTATCTTAACAGGAATAGGTTTGAGAATAGTAAAAGATATATTCGCTGGAAACATCAAGAAATTCATTCTTAAGAAGCAGTATCTCTTATTTTCACAAAACACATATTATTTCCTACAACTAATGACACGAAGGTAAAAAAAGATTTAAAAAATGCAAAGAGAGATAAGAGTAATATTTGCCAAATAAAGTGGCTCAAAATTTGGACAATAAATTATTTTCAAAACATCGTGGCAAGTACTTCTGAATTTGAATAAAAAAATTAGCTTAAAAGAAATAGGTAAGATTATCAATTTATTTAAATAATAAAATGTGTCAATCATCGATAGCTAGCATATATAAATTGATTTGAACAGCAATGAATGAGCCAAAAGGCTAATGAAATATTAATGGAAATATCTTTTACGATCTAACCCAAAAAATATATGAACCATAGAAATTAAAAAAAATACTACAAAAAAAAGGGGATGTTAATACCTGTCAATTAATGATATAGAAAAAATTATCTCAGTAAAAAGCAAAAAATTAATAATTTTTATGTCAAATTGTAGATACTGTGATAATTCAAAATCTCAATTAGACTCATACAAGTAGTACATGAAACAATAAGATGACGAGCTTCCTTTTCCCCTACTTCTTTATAACAAAAAAACTATATATGTAAGGAGTAAGGTAAACATAGAAAAGAAACAAAGAAAAAGCCATTAGCCGGGAGAAGAAAATACTTATAATAGATATAAATCCTAACCCAATTTAAAATTTTCGAGAAGATTATAAACGAAATTAAAAAAAAATTATGAGAACTAATGTCATTTCTTTTTCTTCCTTACCTATTTTAGTAGCTGGCATATTGGGAATGTTGCTGTCATTTGCCCACCTGGTTTTCCCTCGCTATCTTTTGTTCCTTCCTTCTCAATTCCTCTATTTTTTCACTCCTGAAATCCAATGACAATAAAAAAATAAAAAAAAAAATTTTTCAATTGAAAAGACAAAAAAAAAACTCAACAAAGAAAGGAGAGAGGAAACCCATCTCCCCTATCATGCACATTTCTTCTTTGGGTTCTGCTATGGAGAATAGAGAGAGACAGAAGAGTGAACGGTTAGAGAAAATAAAAGAAAAATATTTAATTTTATGAAGAATAAAAAAATTCATATATTTAATAAATTGAAAAAAAATTAAGAAGGAAAAAATTGATGATGTGGATAATTTAGGAGAGCTTCTTTGAGGATAACTTTAAGGGGTGTTTGGTTCAGGGTTATCTTACATAACCCCAGTAATGTGCTCATTGGAATATAACATTACTTCATTTGGTTTGTAGTAATCACATTACCGAAATAATGTAAGATTACTGACACGTTAGCTTTTGTTGCATATTACCAGGAATCTTATAACCTCCAAATTCTTAGGTAATGTGAGATTATCAGGTTATGTTAAAATTTTTTCCTACTTTATCTTTAGTATTTTGCTCTTTTGGACCCTAATAACCTCATGTAATTGATCAATTACAATGTTTTTTTAAGCATAATTTATTTTGTTTAAGAAATATAATTAAACTTAGCTTATATAATTATTAAATTAATTTAATAATTATATGTTAATTCAATTAAACTAAAAGCATAATTTCGTTTTTGTTAAAATTATAATTAAATTTAACTTACATAATCATAAAATTAATTATATAATATTTTACTATGTTTATTACTTAAATAATTTTTATGTTAGTCATGTTTAATTATCAAACTTAACAAAATTACAACAATTGTACAAAACATTGAACAAAAAAAGAATAAGCTTAAGTGTTGTAAACATGGGCATTATAGTAAATTACCTATTTTAACAGAAAATATACCCTCAAACCAAACAGATTAATTTTATATTATGGGAATCTCAACCAAACAGAAATTGTACACATTTCGATAATATGCACTACGTTATGTTATAACATGGTAATCACATAACTCTGGTAATCTAAGATACTTTGAATCAAACGCCCCCTAAAGGTATGTATGTATAGATAGATTATGAATATATTATTTAACTCTTGACTGTGTTTTTTTTTTTTGTCTTTTAAGTTACTTTTGGCAATTATTAATATTGTTAACTTTAACTTATAATTAAATGTAACGTAAGTGTAATTTTTATAGTGATGAAAATAAAATTTAAATATGACACTTTTTTTCATTTCAATTTAATAATGATTTAATAAATTATTTATTTTTATTCTTTCTCAAATTTATTAATGTTATTGTTCTGCTTGCAAGTCTCAATGTCTCATAGCATGAATCAACAAAGCTTTCCTTTTTCTCAGCATCTAAAAAAAAAAAAAGAACCTTAGGATTAATTTTTTTATGAACTGAATTATTAAATGGAAACTACAATATTTAGTTTTATTCCTAGTGGGATAAATTGTAACTGTTGACCATGGAGTGTGCACAACCGTCAGTCCATTTGTAGACAACTTGGGAGGGTTGCAGTCTACATCCGATCATGCAGAGACCAAAGCAAAGTGCAATGCATTGAGGAATAATGCGAAAGAGGCACTTCAACGCACACTTTTTAGCACAAAACCCTGCATTGGCAGCGAGGCTTTGGAACCCCGCCTCGGCAGCAGGGTTTTGGAACCCTGCTTCGGCTCGCCCTTGAGCTATTTACCACCATCATCAACACCATCAAGCTCATCATCATTTACTTAGCACCAATGCCCTCCATGATTCAACACTCTGATCAGCTTACTAATAATAATGTTTGGCTTAATACATAAAATAGTCCTTAAACTTATATAAAACTATCATTTTGATCCTTCAACTTTTATTTTAGAATTTTTGTCCCTCGAACTTTTATTTTGTACATAATATAGCCGTTGGTGCTGATGTGGCCGAATGAGAAAATTCCACGTGTCAATATATGACTAGGCCACGTCAGCATCGAGGACTACGTTATGTACAAAATAAAAGTTCGAGTGCCAAAAATTTTAAAATTAAAATTGAAGGGCCAAAACATTAGTTTTGTACAAATGCGAAAGTTATTTTGTGTATTACGCCAATAATGTTTTTGTGTATTGTGAAGAGCTGTGTGGAGTTGAAGGCTTGAGCAAAGCACCTATTTAGAACAGAGGTTTGAAGCCTTTAATCGTTGGAAGAAGCCTGGGAAAAGACTATTAACAGTGGTGACATAGTGAGACAATGACTAATGAGAGTACTTTTTTGTTTTTGTTAGAATTTAGAAATTTAACTGCTCCAAAATCAGCAAAAATACAAGCCTTATTTAGCTGCTGGGTTAATGTAATGTTGATTTGAAGTAATTAAGGAATTGATAAGTAAATTTAATTTGATTTGAATTTTGAAGTAATTAAGGAATTGATTAGTAAATTTGATTTAATTTTCATTTATTACATTTCGTAAATTTCTCTGTAATCTTTTAGAATCACTTTGATTATGGAACAGTGTTACCCAACATCTTAGTTTTTAAAGGAACATGATTGGCAATTGGCTAGTAAAACTTTGGCATCAGTCATGGGGATGGTAAGAATTATTCAAAATTATTACACGTTTTTACTTAATTCTCAATGTTAATTAGTGATTACCGATTTAAAATCAATTCTTCCTGAAATTGAAGCTGTTGAGTTCCAAATTACAGGGTTTTCTCCATTCTTAAATCCACACAATTTCTTCCCGAATTTGTTGTAATTTGTTTTAATTGTGTTAGTTTGAGCTAGAATGACAAAGAAAAGCAGTAGGAAAAGTTAATTAAGGTTATAATAATTGGAATGTCAATATTTAGTTAATTGTTTTTAAATTCGGAATGAATCAAACTCTTCAATTATGAGCCTACTAATCAGTTGATTATGAGTGTAAATGTTCAAAAGTTACGACACTCAATTTTAGTTCATACTCTTTCCATTTAGAACTTTTAGATTAACAGGCTTATTTTAAGGGCAGAAATCAGTGGTAATGCCCAATATCAAAGGTGGTCCTATCTGCTCATACATGTGAAAACTCCCAATCCCAAGCCTATAAATAGTGGCATTTTGTGAGTTTAGAAATCATCAAATCAACACAAAAACTTGTTTGAAACAGTCTTGGATCAATTTCTTACACAGTTTCTTTTGATTTTGGAGAGTAAGTGAGTGAAGCTATGGAGCAAATTAGAGCTTTAACTATGCTTATCATATCCACCATGCTTGTGCTGACTGTGGCACAAGATGTAGATTTTCTAGGCCTCGATAAATTTTCTGATGATTTTCTACCTTTTGATGCTGCCATGGCTCCTGAAACCCTTTTGCCTCCAGGAATACCTTTAATTCCTGGAACCCCACTTCCTCCTGGATCCCCTTTGCCTTCCGAAATCCCTCTGGCTCCATCTTCATCAACTGCTTTGCCACCTGACACTCCTGCCGCTCCAACAACCCCATCGCAGCCAGAAACGCCTTTGCCCCCAGCAACCCCTTTGGTGCCACCAACAACACCTCAAACCCCACCCCTGCTGCCCCCAGCAACACCTCAAACCCCACCCCTGCTGCCCCCAGAAACACCTCAAACCCCACCCTTGCTGCCCCCAACAACCCCTCAAACTCCACCCTTGCTGCCCCCAACAACCCCTCAAACTCCACCCTTGCTGCCCCCAACGACCCCATCAACGCCCTTATTACCTCCGGAAACTCCATTTCCTCCAGCTTCCTTGACTTGCGAAGACAAGTGTTCTATAAAATGCGCCCAAATTATCATTAAATTCCTCTATAAGCTATGTTTCAAAGCCTGCAGGCTAAGGTGCAGTGTGGCTCAATCGGAGTTGGTCTCCAAGTGTACTGACAATTGTGCTCAATCCATGCCTACCAGTCTTACTTCCCGTAAGAAAACTTCCCCTTAAACCCATTATCTGTGCTTATTTTAATTGGTCTCTTTATTAATTCCCACGATTTTGACAATGGATGTTCCTGATAATTTTTCAGATAAGGAGCAAATGGATAGCTATGTGAATTCCTGCTACCAGAAGTGCCAGAACTAGGAGTTCCTTGTTAAAAAATTCCTCTCGCATTCGTGGAATTAATAAAGTCTATATATATGTATTGAATTGAGAATAAAGAAAAATATAGTTTTTCCTGATGGATTAATTTATGTTTGCTCTTGATTATCGTTCGTATTAAATACGAATTGCTCCTTAATGTCGGCAAATCAAGTTAAGTTCCGTTCTCCAATGACGCAATATTTTAACTTCTAAGACTAAAATTAACTTCATGATAAATTTTCCAATATCATGAACCTCGATGTCTTCTCCGTCTAATTGATGAATTTAAATATATTGCGGATCGATCTTTTTGGTTTTCATAATTGTTGCCATTGTGAACAGATTAATTATCAATTTCTTGAACACTTCAGACAAGAACCCGAAGGTTAAATTTGCAATTATGCAATCACCGTAACATTATTGTGTCGACGCTCCGCTAGAAAAGAAAATTTGCAGCTTATATACGTGCAATTGGCAAAGACTAGGAATTTTGTTTTATGTCCTGTTCAATTCCCGGTCAATTTCGGCTGCAGTGAGTTTTAAATGAAACTAACCAAAAGATATATGCTTACTCAAGATATTTTATGGCGAATTTCTTACACAATAGGATGGTAATTTAGGTTCAATTTAGGTTCAATTGAAGTTTAGAAATTTCTTGGATCATTCCCTCAAATACAAATTTACACTATGCAAATTCACGTGATTGTGATTAATTATTTAGTTGACATTTGAGAACCTATATGTGTTAAGTGTTTGTCGTTTTGCCTCTTTGAATCTCACAAGCCTGGTGATTACTTACATGGTATGGGTCTAACTTCTAAGGTAAGGGCTGCGGGATTATGTGGGCGGTCTTTCGGTGCTTGTTACGGGCTGTTGGCTCATTTTTCTCTGCAGTAATAAAAAGAAGATCAACTCTCAATATATTGCCAATAAGAAATTCGCACATAAAAGTCTAATATAAAATTGTCGTCTAAATTAAGAGTTGTAATATGGAAAAATTCGCATGTAAAAGTGATCTAATATGGTATGCAACTCTTAATATGAAGGTTGGTTGCTTACCCAAACTTTAGAGAAAGGTAATCTCCCATATTCATGAATTTTTCATAACAAGAAAGAAAAAATTACATATAACCATATGCATTAATAAAGAATATCGAGACAGTATAAGTTTTTTTTTTTTAAATATTTTAAAGCTGCATATATGCCTTATTATCATTATCAAAATTGATAAATTAGATTCTAGAGCTCAAAAACTCCCAATTCCAAGTCCATAAATATTGGCATTTTGTGAGTTTCGAAATCATCAAACCAACACAAAAACTTGTTTGAAACACTCCTTGATCAATTTTTTACACAGTTTCTTTTGATTTTTATAGCGTAAGTGAACGAAGCTATGGAGCGAATTAGAGCTCCAACTATGCTTATCGTATCCACCATGCTCGTGCTGACTGTGGCACAAGATGTAGATTTTCTAGGCCTCAACAAATTTTCTGATGATTTTCTACCTTTTGATGCTGCCATGGCTCCTGAAACCATTTTGCCTCCAGGAACACCTTTAACTCCTCAAAGGAATTGCTAGATGGAAGAACTGTTTAGTTGGGCAATTTGTAGGGAAAAGCCCCAACTTCAGTCTTATCCAAAAAGTGGCAAATTTACTTTGGGGAAAGACCGGTGGAGTCCAAGTTACTATGGTTGAGAACAATCTCTATATGTTCAATTTTTGGAATCCTGATACTAGAGATTGGGTGTTAGAATCTGGTCCTTAGCACATTAAAAATAATCCTTTAGTTTTAAGGAAGTGGGAAACAGGACTTTCATCATTAAAGTTTCCAGAATCCAAATTTCCTATTTGGATTAAATTACATGGTGTTCCTTTGGAACTTGTTACACATACTGGCCTTAGCTACATAGCAAGTGGTGTTGGTGTTCCTTTTTACATGGATAAAAGAACTGCGTTAATGGAAAGGATATCATTTGCTAAAATCTGTGTTGAAATTGAGGCAGGGGTTGAGCTTCCAAACTTAATTACAGTGGTACTCCCTTCTGGTTCTGGGATAAAGGTTGCTGTAGACGTTATGTGGAAACCGGCACATTGTGACCTTTGAAAAACCTTCTTTCATTCTTCAATGAATAGTCCAGAAATTCCAAAACGGAAGCAGGTAACTATGCAATGGATTCCCAAGGTTGCAGAACCTGTTCCTGTATTGGAAGGAAAAGTATCTGAATCTGCTTCTGTTTCGGATGACAAAGTATGCCTTACAACTGACATAGATGATAATCCTATTCATGAGTGTGCTAAGTCTGGTCTTAAGGAAATAAAGTCTGCTGCAGTTAGTCCAAAACCTGTTTTGGCTAATTCAATTAGCGAGACCAGTAACAAAATTTTAGGAAACACTCCAAAGTCTACAATGGCCATTGCAAAGAACTCAGCCTCCTCTAGCAGTGCAAACTGGTTTTCTGTCCTAGATTCTTTTCTTGTACACATCAACAGAAAGAATTGAGAATGGAGCCTGCTAGTCTGAGGAATGCTAGAGCTGCTTCAGCAGGGGTTTCTGTAGCTGTCAAACAAGTTCTTCCAAAAAAGAAAGGCAATTCTAAGGTAAGAGGGCGATCTGAAGTAGGCGTTTCACCTACTGTAGAAGGTAAATCTCACTCTTCCTCATCATGAATTGTTTATTTTGGAATGTGAGAGGTTTAAATGACCTCCTTAAACAAAAAGAAGTAGCAAAGAGGTTGAATCTGCTTCATGTAAATATTGCCTGCCTGATTGAAACTAGAGTTAGAATAGAAAATATGCAGAAAATTCTACACTCTACTTTTCAGAATTGGAGTTTAATTCATAATTATGACCATGCTTATAATGGTAGAATTTGGATCCTTGGAAGGCACATGACTCCACTAGCTTGTATTGCTTGTACTGACCAAGCTATCACTGTCTCTTTGAAATACAATGGTGATGAGTTTATTCTCTCAGTTATATATGAAGTAATAAGGGTATTGAAAGAAGACACTTATGGAACCACATTGGTTATCTTAATAATACCATTGGTGATAAACCATGGATACTAGCAGGAGACATGAATATTATTAAGGAACCTAAAGAAAGCTCTGACTACATGGGTGACATGCATATTACTGCTGATATGAGAGATTTTAGAACATGGTTACAGCAAAATTCTTTATTTGATCATCCTTTTACTAGATCATTCTTTACTTGGTGCAACAAGAATCCTATTAAACCTCTACAACGGAAGCTAGATAGAGTCCTTATAAATGATTCTTGGCAGGATTTTTTTCCTCACTCCTCAGTTGAATTTCTATTTCCAGAGAGTTCTGATCACTCTCCAAGTCTATTAAAGCTGGACAGCTCCTATACTGCTCTATCTAAGCCTTTCAAATATTTTAACTTCTGGTCTCAACATGGTGAATATATGGGAATTGTTGAGAATTCATGGTCTGAGCCAATTCAAGGAAACCCAATGTATATTCTTCATTCCAAATTGAAGAGGCTGAAAGCTTGCTTGAAAAAGCTAAACCAGGAGCACTTTAGCAATATATCCGCTAGAGTGGAACAGAAAAAGAATGAGCTTGCTTTAATCCAAAAATTTATACAGAGTTCAAGTATTTCTACTGATCTCATATCTGCTGAAAAGAAGTCAGTCAGTGAATTGTGTAACTTGCTTCTTGCAGAGGAAAAATTCTACAAGTAAAAATCTAGAATTCAATGGCTTAAAGCTGGAGATCAAAACACTGGATTCTTTCATAAAATGGTTAAAGCAAAGCAGTCAAGAGAAACTATTAAAGTTCTTTTTAATTCCAAAGATCAGAGATTGGAGAAAGATGATGATATCTCAAATGAAGCTCTTGAGTACTTTAAACAACAGCTTGGAAAACAAAACACAGGGTTATTACATCCTTCTGTAGAGTTTATGCGAAAATTTATGCCTACTATTACTGATGCTGAGGCATAAATGCTGCAACTACCTGTCACAAAAGATGAGATCCAAGCAGCCATGTTTTCTATTCACAGTGACAAGGCGCCAGGGCCTAATGGTTTCACATCTCACTTTTATAAAACTGCTTGGCCAATTGTTGGAGAGGATGTGATCAAGGCTGTCTTATATTTCTCTAACACTGGGAAACTTCATAGGGCCATCATTTCGCTGGTCCCAAAAACGCCTAATGCATCTAGAATGACAGATTATAGACCTATTGCTTGTTGTAACATCATCTATAAACGCATCACAAAAATCTTAGCAAACAGGTTGAAGAAGTGTCTGCCAAACATCATCAGTTTAAGTCAAAGTGCTTTCATTGAAGTCGAAACATGCTGGAAAATGTACTTCTTGCTCAGAAACTTGTTGCTTACTACAACAGAAAGAATAAATCCCCTAGATGTGTCATCAAGATAGATCTTAGAAAAGCATTTGATTCTCTAAGTTGAGAATTTCTAATAAATTTGCTGAAAGCTATTAATCTCCCTGATGTGTTTGTCAATTGGATTTCTGAATGTATTTCTACTCCTATGTTCCCAGTTGCAGTGAATGGCACACTTGTTGGTTATTTTCCAAGAGCCAAAGGAATAAGACAGGGAGACCCTCTCTCTCCTTATTTGTTTGTACTGGCTTTGGAGGTTCTTTCTCAGTTCCTTAACAGAGTAGCATCCAAAGGAATAATATCATACCATCCTAAATGCCATCGCATCAATCTCACTCACTTAGCTTTTGCTGATGACCTGCTTATATTCTCTCATGGTTCCAAATCTTTTGTGGTAGCTATTATGTCCATTTTGCAGGATTTCTCTCTTTTATCTGGACTTCAAGTAAATAATGCAAAATGTGACTTGTTTTCTATAGGCATCTCTACTCAACATCTCACTGAGATTCAAAGAATTTATGGTTTCAGGTTAAGTTCCCTACCTGTCAGATATCTAGGAGTTCCTTTAACTGCCAAAAAACTCAGTTTGGCAGATTATCAGCCCCTTATTGACAAGATAACCAGGCGCATCAATAGTTGGACTGCACGACACCTTTCTTTCGCTGGACGGCTGCAGCTAATTCAATCTGTTCTTAGCTTTTGGTCACAGTACTTTCTTCTACCTCATAAAATTATAAAGAAAGTCACCCAGCTTTGTACATCTTTCTTTTGGCATGGATCTACTTCAAACACCAGAGGAGCCAAAGTTAAATGGGATGTTATATGTATACCCAAAGCAGAAGGGGGGTTGGGTTTGAAACAAGTTAAAGAGTGGAATCTTGCCTACTTACTAAAAAACATATGGCTGCTGATTACTAAGTCCGGATCTCTTTGGGTAGCCTGGATAAAGTGTCATGTGTTCAAAAGAGGCACATTTTAGAGTTTTCAGCCTACCACTTCAACTAGTTGGACACTGAGGAAGCTTTTAAATCTTAGATCTATTTCTCATGCTACTTTTTAACAATTAAATGGGGATTTCAACATAAAGCAAGCTTGGCAGCTAACCAGAAAAAAAAACGAAAAAGTCAACTGGCACAGACTTGTTTGGTTTACTAACAACATCCCAAAGTATTCAGTTATTACTTGGTTGGCCATGTTAGATAGACTTTCCACTAAGGATAGACTATCAAAATGGGGGATTACAATCTCTGATGGTCTTTGTTTCCTATGTCACCAGCATCAAGAATCTAGAAACCACCTATTCTTTGAATGCAGCTTCTCGAAAGAATTATGGCACAGGGTGTTAAGGCTATGCGGCATTCGCAGAACTTCTACTGACTGGAGTAGTGAGCTTCATTGGAGTATTTCAAACTTAAAAGAAAATCCCTTCTTAGCTTTATCTGTAGGCTAGGATGGAGTGCTTCCATCTATCATATCTGAAAGGAGAGAAACTGTAGATTACATGGAAAACCAGCAATGCAAGTTTCACACCTGCTCATGAACGCTGCTAAGGTGATTCAAGGTAGGGTTCACACATTGGAGCATGTCTCAGATGATCCTATCAACAAAATTCTTTGCAGAAACTGGGGTATATGTGAAAGTATTTTTGTTAGATAGCTTTGGCCATGTATTTCATTAATTCTTTGAACTTGTACATACTATACTCTATTCTGTATAGCTTGTAAACAGTAGCAGTTTGACTGCTTTTTTGGATGGAATAAAAAATTAACATTTTACCCAAAAAAAAAAACCTTCCTTCACTAATGCTATTGCATCATGCACCAAAACGAAGCAAAGATGACAATCTTCAACCCCTTCCTTCAAGAATCGAACCACAACAGTTGCATCTAGTTCAACAATAACTGAATGAAGACTAAGATTCTTTGCTAATAACAACCCCTCGCAGATGCCCCACAGTTCCGCCATAAGGCTGTCCGTAGGTACAATGTTGGTGACAAATCCTCCAACCAATTACCCGTTACAATCTCTAATCAAACCACCAGCTGAGTTAAAATTCATAATTGATACTACTAATATGTGAGCAATTAGGTTTCTTAATATTATTAATGCACATATTCAAATTGATAACTAATGAATGTTGGGACAAAGATACAAATTTAATCTCCTATGAACTTATTTGTTGGAAAACTTTTACTTTTCATACACTCAAATCAAAAGAGATTAATTTTAAATTATGTACCAATAAAATTTGGAGAAACGATTAACCCCAAAAAAAAAATTATAAGATAAAGATGTACATATAAGACTAGAACACATTGTAATTGAGTCTCGTTCTTGTTTACTCAGTAATTCGTACTTGATAATTTGTACTTGAGTAAAATATCTCACTCTAAGGTTAATATTGTACAAATTCTAAACTTAATTAAGAGTCAAGACGCATTAAAATCATTACCACAGTTGGATAAGTTGACAGCCAATGAAAACTCACTGCCAGCCAAATCAACAGCCTCAGGTCCACCCAGTCAACACCATAAAGTAGCGACACGTGCACTGAAGCTCATCCAACGGCTCCCATTTGGCAATGGGCTACCAGATTTTCTCTCCTAATTGTGGCGTCATTGTAAATTCTACGAGCACCAGGGGCTGTCTTGAACATGAGTCACCAATGCCACCCAGCTATAAATTCAGACCACCAGTCACCAGAAGGAGAACAGGACAGAAAATGTTAGTACTACGACAATTACAAAATTCAGAATGCAGCAAAAATTAAGCATTAGTAGTCTTCTTGGTTGCCCTCGTGTTCCTTCCTTTCCTCTTCTGCGATGCTCGGAGGCAGAGGTTGGCTTTGGCCGGACAATGGCAGCCGATAAAAGACATAAACGACCCCCACGTGAGGGAAGTTGCTGAGTTTGCTGTGTCGGAGTACAAGAAGCAGTCTAAGGCGAGTTTGAAGTTAGAGAGGGTTGTGAAGGGCGAGATGCAGGTGGTTTCGGGGATAAACTGCTATAAGCTTGATGTGAAGACCAGCGATGGGACCATGGATGACGATAAGGAATACGAGGCTGTCGTTTGGGAGAAGGCCGGGCTTAGTTCCAAGAATCTCACTCTATTGTCGTTTAAACCTATACAGGGTTGGTGATGAAGTTGTTTGTTATTAGAAAATAAATTTTGAGTTTCGGAAATGTTTTTAATTTAGAACGATTCAAGAAAAGCAATAAAAGTAAATTTTATTAATAATAATACTATTCCTTATGGTCATGAACTACCCTTCTTTGATTTCTTCTTTTCTCATCAAGGTTCTTGTGAAAAGTGATTAAATGTGGTGACTAATTTGGAATAAAATAGGACAGTGAATCCTCCTCCTCCTCCTCCTCCTCCTCCTCCTCTCAGTCTAGAGAGAGGTTCTTTTTCTCCAGCTACTTTATTATATGATCTGTTCCCACTTCTGTCTTTCCTTTTGGAGGAATGTTCCAAAAAAAATCCCTATAATTGCAACAACACTTACCGCTGAATTAATTAACACTTCTGATTTCTATTTTCCTCTTTATGCTGATCGCAACCAGGATTTTATTTAGATTTAATGTAAAGTTGAATATTGAAAAGAAAATATATAGGATTCAAGGTTTATTATTAAATGGTTGAATATCCAAATTGGCCACAAAATTATATCTTTTTGGATATATTAACTCATAAATTTTTATTTGGGACAATTGACCTCTAAAATTATAATTTTAGGATAATTACCTCCTTAAACTATTATTTTAGAACAATTAACCTCTAAAATTATTATTTTAGGACAACTAAACTCTCAAAATTATTATTTAGGGACAATGTAACCCTTAATTCAATAGAAATTTCTTTTGAAAATAAAGTTTGAGGGGTTAATTATCCTAAAATAAAAGTTTGAAGAGTCAATTATCTCAAATAAAAATTTATGGACGAATTTGTCCTTTTTGATATAGTTTGATGACTAATTTGAGTATTTTAGCCATTATTAAATTGTTCAATTTTAATCTTATGTGAGGTAGGTGGTTTCAATTAGGAAACTTTCTTTTGTAAGGATAGAAATTAGATTTATTAGAAAAAGAAAATACGATGTGTCATTGAATGGTCCTGACATGGCATTAAAGTATGAGGAAAAAATTTTCAAATTTATTTTATTATTTTCCTTGGCTGCCAAGTTATCTTTTAGGTTTTAGGAATACATTTACCTAATAGAATCAGGATTTGTAGTTTTAGCTTTTGTATTATAAATAGCATTAATAGACAGCTATTAAGTTGTAGTATTATTTTTAAACTCCAAGTATCTTTGTTGTTTCTTTTTTAAAGGAAATTATCTTAGATAGGATTTGTTCTTTTCCAACTACAATCTTGTGGTTATTCTGCTTTAGTCTTCTTTAGGATACATATGGCTGTGAGGGAGGAGCAGCAAAGACAGTCTGGCCGTAGCAAGAAAAAGAGGTTTTCTAGGAACATCACGGAAGAAGAAATTGCAGAGTACATGGCCAAGAAAGCACAGAAGAAGGCAATACGAGCTGCAAAGAAATTGAAAGCCCCATCAGTGTGTGGTTATTCGAATGATTCAAATCCTTTTGGCGATTCCAAGCTCAACGCAAAATTTATGTGGTGGAAGAAAATTGAGCGTGATGTTGCCCAAAGTGCGCCATTGGAGACTTTCTTGGTGAAAGCCGAGAAGAAAAGACAGAGAGAAAGAATGGCTGAGATCGAAAAGGTTAAAAGGAGAAGAGAGGAAAGGGCACTTAAAAAAGCACAACACGAGAACGAAATAGCTTTGCTTGCTAGAGAATGTGCTGGAACCGAGTTCCAATACTGGGATGAGGAGTTTGAGCTTAATCAAAGCAAAATCCGATCAGAGATTAGATTGCATGAAGGCCGCGCAAAGCCTATAGATGCTTTGCTCAAGCACCTTAACAAAGGCTCGGATGATCTGGATATAGAGCCGTTCATGGTTTTCAAGGGCTTGACGATTAAAGAGATGGAAGAGCTTCAGGATGACATCTAGATGTATATTGATTTGGACAGGGCAACTCCAACACATATTCAGTATTGGGAGGCACTTATGGTGGTGTGTGATTGGATGCTAGCAGAAGCCTGAAAGAAGGATGCACTGGATTGAGTCAGGGTGCGCGAGGAGGAACTGTTGTGTAGTTTGATAAATGAACAAAATCCCACATTGATTTGTGAAAGAATTGAAGAGTGATTTATAAAGACTTGAGTTCATAAAAGGATATTTTGTGATATATGGGCTTAGTAAATTGAAGTATGCAAGCCCATATAATTTTGACTAATTTAATAGTCAAAGATGAGGCACTTAGGCACTTAGGCACTTAGGCACTTAGGCACTTAGGCACTTAGGCTTGTTAGAAAATGACTTAGAATTTTTCTAAGTCTTATTAGTTTTTCTAACTCACAAGAAAACCTCTAAAAACCATTTTACAGTTTAATTTTTAAAACACACGTCTATTCAATTAAGGATTTGATTGAACAATTATGTTCAATAACTGATGCCTCTTCAATTATTATAAATAGAATAGATTACCTGTTATAATCAATTAACAACTCTGCTTTCATTGAGTATTGTTCTCAAGAGGCTTTGTTGTATCTTGATACAAATTGCTTAAATAAGTCAAGCAATATTGTATTCAAGAAAGTCTCACACCTCAAAGCCTTCTGTTTCAATTTCTGTTTCTTAAATTTTCTAACAATTTGAATACAATATTCCTGCAAATTTCGTTTTCTGCAATCAATCCAATATGGCACTTATGAATGATGCAACTATGAAGATTCTGGCACAACAAGATGCTGTCAAACTTAATCAGTTTGATGGAACCAATTACACCAGATGGAAAGACAATGAAGTTTCTCCTGACAACGGTGAAAGTGTTCTATGCTCTTGATTCGAATTTGACTGCTCTTGCTGCACCAACAGATGAAAAGACTAATGAACTAAGGGCTGAACATCAATCTCGTGAAGATGATGAACTTGTATGCCGTGGACTCATTCTGAATTCATTAACAGATTGTCTTTATGATCTCTACTGCACCATGCAAACACCCAAAGAAATATGGACTACCTTCGAGACCAAATATCAGAATGAAAAGAAAGGCACAAATAAGTTCTTGGCACTGTTTTATTTTGATTTCAAAATGACTGAGGATAAGCCGGTTATGGATCAAGTCCATGAAATCCAAATTCTTGTTTCCAGACTGAGGGATTTGAATGTCAATATCCTTGATGCATAGCAGATTGGTGCAATCCTATCAAAGTTGCCTCTATCTAGGAACAATTATAAGAAGAAAATTCTGCAACTATCAGAAAGTTTCACCATGGAACAATTTCAAACTCATCTGCAAATTGAGTGTGAAACTCGTGCTAGAGATGAGAAACTGTTAAAAAAGAAAGATGTGGCATAATGTTCCAAGTCAAAATTGCAAGTGAATGCAATTGGAGTGAAGGCTGGAAGCAAGTTTGATAAAAACAAGACTCTTAAGGCCAATCACAAAGGTTTTAAGAAGAACAGCAAAAAGGAGAAAACCTGTTTCCATTGTGGAAAGAAATGGCACTTCATTAAAGAGTGTAGACATAAGAAAAAGGAAGAAAACAAGGCAAATTCTGGTACCAACACCAAGACTAACACAAATGAGGCAAATATGATTGAAGATGAAAATCTTGTGGCTGTGGTAACTGAATTAAATGCCATTGCTGCTGCTGTTTCTTCTGATTTTTTCCTTGATTCTGGTGCTACAATCCATGTGTGCAACAATAAGGATCTCTTCTCCAATTATGTTGAAGTTAAATATGAAGTTTTTATGGGGAATCAAGCACCAATTCGTGTCATTGGAAAAGGAAACATAGTTATGAAATTTACTTCGGGACAAAAGTTAACTTTGCTTAATGTGTTTCATGTTCCTGATGTTAAGAGGAACCTTGTGTCTGCTAGTTTACTAATCAAGCGTGGCTTTAAGATAGTGTTAGAATCTGACAAGATTGTGATCACCAAGAATGGTGTGTTTGTTGGCAAGGGTTACACCCTTGATGGCTTGTTCAAATTAAGTATTAATGAAATAAATGTGTGTTATCTTTATATTATTGAGTCATCAATTCTTTGGCATTCTAGATTAGGTCATTTGAATTATTCTACTCTTAAATATATGGCTTCACATGATTATTTTAATTGCAAACAAGATTTCATGAATAAATGTGAAGTATGTGCACAAGCAAAAATCACAAGAAAACCTTTTCCTAAGGCTGATCGTGTAACCAAAATGTTGGATTTGGTGCATTCGGAGATATGTGAACTTAATGGAAAATTGACAAGAGGTGGTAAAAGATATTTTATCACATTTATAAATGATTGTTCATGATATGTCCATGTTTCTCTACTTAGAACCAATGATGAAGCACTCGACGATTTTAAAGAGTTTAAGACTGAAGTTGAGAATCAAAGAGAGCGAAAAATTACAGTTTTAAAAAGTGATAGAGGAGGGGAATATTTCTCTGGTGAATTTGATAAATTCTATGAAGATCATGGAATAATTCACCAAAAAAATAGCCCCTTTCACTTCCCAACATAATGGTTTGGCAGAAAGAAAAAATCGTACCTTAGTTGATATGGTAAATTCAATGTTAGTGAATGCCAAATTACCATTCAACTTATGGAGAGAAGCTATACTCACTGCCTGCCACATTATATATCGAATTCCTTCGAAGAAAACTCATTTTTCACCATATGAAGTTTGGAATGGAAGGAAACCAAATATCAAGTATTTTAAAGTGTGGGGGTGTATAGCTTATTATAGACTTCCTGATTCTCAAAGAGATAAACTTGGTTCAAGAGGAAACAAATATGTTTTTGTTGGTTATGCACAAAATTCAAAGGTATATAGGTTACTAGATTTGGAATTAAACGTGATTGTGGAATCAATTCACGAATTTTTTGAAAATATTTTTGTGCATGAAAATGTAGTACATGATGTTATAAATGTACCTCATAGTACCAAAGATCAAAGTTCTACTCCTAGTGATTCTAAAAGAAAAGCAATCGATGAACCGTTGGAACCAAGGAGAAATCAAAGACAAAGAAAAGAAAAGAATCTTGATTCTGATTTCATTTCTCCTGATTATATTACTTTCTTAATTAAAGGAAGTAGAGAAAGACTCATTAGAAAATTTGAGTTGTTTAGTGTCGATGATGATCCTAAAACAATAAAAGAAGCTTTAGCTTCTAGAGACGCTGCTTTTTGACAAGAAGCCATAAATGATGAAATCGACTCAATTATGGCAAATGGTACTTGGGTTCTAGTCGATTTACCTCCCGGTTCAAAACCAATTAAGAATAAATGGGTTTTTAGAAGAAAATATAATTTGGATGGAGCCTTACAAACCTTTAAAGCAAGGTTAGTTGTTAAAGGGTTCACTCAAAAGAAAGGAATGGATTACTTTGATACATATGCACCGGTAGCTAGAATAACCTTTATTCGGGTTCTTTTTGCTCTAGCTTCTATTTACGATTTGCATATACATCAAATGGATGTAAAACCAGCATTTTTAAATGGTGACCTAAAGGAAGAAGTTTACATGGAGCAACCGGAGGGGTTTATACTTCCCGAAAATGAACATAAAGTTTGTAAACTTGTGAAATCTCTTTACGGTCTTAAGCAAGCATTTAAACAATGGCATGAAAAGTTTGATAATGCAATTTTGTCTTTCGGTTTTTGGCATAATACGGCCAATAAGTGCATCTATTCAAAATTTACTAGCGAATATGGTGTGGTTATATGTCTCTGTATAGATGATATGCTCATTTTTGGTACTAATATGATTGGTGTAAATGAAACTAAAAGGTTTCTTGCATCAACCTTTAAGATGAAAGATCTTAAAGAGGTGGATACAATTTTTGGCATTAAAATCATTAAGCATGATAATGGATTCATGTTAAGTCAAACACACTACATAGAAAAACTTTTGATCAAGTTTCAATTTCTAAAAATTAGAGAATATAACACTCCATATGATACTAGTGTCAAGCTTATCAAGAATGATGCTAGACCAATTGAACAATTGAAATATGCTAGTGTTATAGGAAGTTTAATGTATGCTATGCATTGTACAAGATCAGATATAGCTTTTTGTGTGAGTAAATTGTCAAGATTTACTAGTAATCCTAGTATGGCACATTGGAAAGCTGTTGAAAGGGTAATTGGTTACCTTAAACAAACCGCAAAATTGAAATTGTGTTACACTAATTTTCCCACCGTACTAGAAGGCTATTCCGATGCTAGTTGGATCACCAAAATTGGTGATAATAATTCAACTTCAAGTTGGTTATTCACCATTGCGGTTGGAGCTATAAGTTGGGCATCAAAGAAGCAAACATGTCTTGCACATTCAACTATGGGAGCTGAGTTTATTGCTTTGGCATCGGCGGGTAAAGAAGCCGAATGGTTAAGAAATTTGTTAATTGAAATTGATTTATGGCCTCAGCCCATGCCACCCGTAACTATAGATTGTGATAGTCAGGCTACAATGTCTAGTGCTTTTAGTAATATTTATAATGGGAAATCTAGACATTAAGCCTAAGACATGATTACATTAGAGAATTAATCTCTAATGGCTCGATTACTGTCTCCTATGTAAAATCTGCAGCGAATTTATCGGATCCGTTAACGAAGGCATTGCCTAGAGATAGAGTGTGGGAGACTGCTAGAAGTATGGGACTAAAATATAACCCTTTGGACATCAATAATGGTAACCCAACCGCACTTAACCAAACCGGTTAATGATGAGGTTCAATGGGTAATAACAAGTTATTGTAATGTCTAGTTTAAAGCACTAATCTAAGTCCCGTACAAAAAGAAAGTTATTGTTAGGGCTAAATTGTTAAGAGAGGATGAGTTTTAACTTTTAATGAAGCTATTAATGGTTGTCTAGAGTTAAAGACAACAAGTGACTTCACCTATATGAATATGAAGTGGTGCCGCTTAAACAAGAGTATAAAAGGGTTTTACTCTTGTAAATATTCATAGAAAATGGATTGCTAGCACATGGCCAGTTATAGTGCTAGGAGCTAATGAGAAACTTTATGAAAGAATATAAATATGATGTGTGTGGTGTTTCCGACCCTAGTAAATGGAGTCATGGTTTAATCTTGGGACACCATGTACTTGACTAGCGTCCTGAAACACTTTACACTAATTGAAGGTTTAATCTTTAAGACACCTTTTTGTATGCATTATATTTGTGGTGAGTTGTGATTGTTTGTATTGACAGACTAGTGGGGGAATGTTGTGAGTTTGATAAATGAACAAAATCCCACATTGATTTGTGAAAGAATTGAAGAGTGATTTATAAAGATTTAGGTTCATAAAAGAATATCTTGTGATATATGAGCTTAGTAAATTGAAGTATGCAAGTCCATATAATTTTGACTAATTTAATAGTAAAAAATGAGGCACTTGGACACTTGGGGCACTTGGGCCTTGGGCTTATCTTATTAGTTTTTCTAACTCACAAGAAAACTTCTGAAAAACATTTTACAGTTTAATTTTTAAAACACATGTCTATTCAATTAAGGATTTGATTGAATAATTATGTTCAATAACTGATGCCTCTTCAATTATTATAAATAGAATAGATTACCTGTTATAATCAATTAACAACTCTGCTTTCATTGAGTATTGTTCTCAAGAGGCTTTGTTGTATCTTGATACAAATTGCTTAAATAAGTCAAGCAATATTGTATTCAAGAAAGTCTTACGTCTCAAAGCCTTCTGTTTCAAGTCAAGCAATATTGTATTCAAGAAAGTCTTACACCTCAAAGCCTTCTGTTTCAATTTCTGTTTCTTAAATTTTCTAACAGGAACCCCCAGCTGAGTTGCTGGTAGAAGAGAGGGTCTGCATTCTACCATTAAATCAGATGTGAAGAACCTGTTCGAAGGTAAGAGCTATGGTGAGCTAGAGGCATTGCAATCCCAGATTGAGTCACGGATGGGTAGTGGGGCGCTGAAAGTTGTCGAGTATTGGGAGGCCGTTCTCAGACATCTTCACATATTCAAAGCAAAGGCTTGTTTAAAGCCGCGTAAACATTCACAAGGCTTTGAGCGACCTTCAGAAGAAGCTAAAGACAAAAGTGGTGATGGTTTAAGAGCAGAGGATAGTGATGATGATAAACACGGACTTAGAAAACCGAAATATTTCAACACAGTCAACAGTAATTACAATTGGAATAAGCACAATAAGAGCCACTATGATCACGAAAGTCCACCTCCAAAGACTGTGAAAGGATATAAATTTAACATCTTTTACCCAGACCTTGTAGAGATGACACCGGGATACACCATCGAAAAGGATGGAAACAGGTCCGATTCCTGCATTATAAGGTTCCATGCTGGGCCGCCGTACAAGGACATTGCATTCCGAATCCTGAAGCATGAGTGGGAGTATTCCCCTAAGAAAGGATTTAAATGCAAATATGAACATGGAATTTTGTCCTTATATTTTAACTTCAAACGTTATCGCTACCGTCGGTAGTGCTTTGTTTGTAATTGTGAAATTGTTTTGTTCTAAGACAATATATTGAAAGTAAATGGTGTTTATATAGAACGATACAAGGGAAAAAAAGAAGATTGAACTTTGACCATGTTGATATCAAGTGGAAGTATATATAATACAAAAAGGCTAGAAAGATTGGAACTTTGTGAATATTGTTGATGATTTTGTTTTGATTTGTTGTCTGATACTGTATTCTCATTTGCTCTCCTAATTTTGTTGTACAATATCTAGGTGAGGTTATAGGGGAATATGAGAATACAGCCATATTTTCTTCTGGTGTTGGCATTGGCTGTTTAATTTGTAGATGAAGGTGGCATTATGATGAACCGGGTACGTCTATTACTAAAAAACTGTGGAACTAATTGAAATTGTGGGATAGCTTGGGTTGACAGAATTTAAAAATCATGCTCTTTTCTTAGTTTATTGGGTTGAATGACTTTTGCTGCCAAGTGCTAGAGATTAGCTCAAGGTTTTAGAATAGAATGGTGAGCACTGCTTGACAGATTACAGAGTATATATTTGATTGATATGTGAATAGAAAAGGCTTAATATAAAATAGTTCTCAAATTTTTACGAAACTGTCATTTTAATCTTCTAATTTTGATTTTTTAAACAATGTAGCCTTTAGTTCTGATGTGACATAATATAAAAATTTTACATGTTAGTGTTTGAGTAGGCCACAACCGCGTCAAGGGCTACATTATTAAAAAAATCAAAATTTGAGAGCAAAAAGTCTAAAACAAAAGTTAATAGACTAAAATGATAATTTCATATAAATTCGAGGACATTTTATATCAATATTATGAGGACGTAGATGTCTTAAAAGTCCAAGTTAATCCTGGGAATTGTCTTAATAAGTTACGGACAGGAAAGCAGCAGGAAGGACTCAAATTGCTGGCAAAAGACCCAGCTTTCAAGGTGCAGAACCACAGAAACAAAAAATTAGAAAGCACAAGTACATATAGAGGAAGAAAACCACTACCTTATCAGCCTACAAAATTGGTCCGATCGTTAGACTAGGTTTTTATAAGCTAACACTGCATGGTGGGTTTGACATTACATCTTGCTTTAGTTGTTTCTACTTTCTAGTACCATTTGCTTCTTTAGTTGACACTAGAAGTTGTACAGGCTTCATCCCGGAAAATTCCACAGCAGCATTGTCACGGTACGTACCATTCATTTTTCTATTAACGGAGGGGGTAAAATGTATTCAAAATAAAAGTTGAGAAGAAAAAAAGTCCAAAATAAAAGTTCATAAGCCAGAATGTCTAAAAGTGAAAAGCTTAGGGGGGCGCCTTTCTAGTTTAAATTAAAATTTATTTCAGGGTGTATTTAAAAGCTTTTGAGGCTTTTTCAGTTGAAACTGTGGATGGATTTCATAAGGTTGCCTGTAATAGAATCCAGAGAAAAAATGTATAACATAGGACTTGATAGTCAGCTTTGAGCTAACTTTCTGAATCAATGTTCTGGAATAGTAGGTAGTGAGTAATTAACAATGACAAGAGACTTTTTCTCTAGTTCTACGACCATTGTAATTGGTTGAATCACATGTATTTGGCTATTTTTTTAAGCAATTTGTTTCAGTATAAATTGTTAAGAAAGGGTAATTATTTCTGCATAATTAAGTCATCGATAAGTGTCTCTGAATTGCATTGTAAAAATGGAAGCTCCAATTAAGTTCACGTGTGTTCTTATGTTTCTTGTGATTTTGAGTGTTGCAGGGTTCAATGGAGTCCATGGAAGTGGACAATATTATGGTCCATGTGGAAAACACAACATCGAGAAGGAAGCTGAGAAGCTGGAGCCTTGTGCAATGGCCGCAATGTATCTGAATGTTCCAGTTTCCGAAAAATGCTGCGCTATAATGGAGAAAAAGATCCAGAATCCTGATTGCCTTTGTGCAATTTTGTTTTCTCAAACAGCTAGGAATGCTGGAATCAAACCAGAAGTTGCTGTCACCATTCCAAAACGCTGCAACATTCCTGTTCGTCCAGTGGGTCACAAATGCGGGGCTTTCCCACTGCTTTAGATATGAAGGCTCCCATGGCTCGGTCTTCATGTTCCTGTAACAAAACTACTTGTTGTGAGCAGTATCAAAAAGTTGGATTCTGTCCTCGTTGCTAGTCAATCTAGTTGATGAGTTTCACTGTGACATCCAGCCTTTATATAGTAATAAATAAAACTGCAGTTGTCTTTGAATGTAGAAACCAAAGAATAAAAGTATAGTTGTGTCTTTGAATAAAAGGGTTCAGTTCTCCAAAAAAGTGGATTTTTAATTTGAGATGGAAGCCGATTTTCAACTATGTTGTTCTCCCCTCCTTACCCTCCTTTCCACTACTCAAATCGTCGACATGAACTGTTCAAGATCAAGTCTGTTGTAGCTCCTGCTCTCTTGCACCTTGCTTTCCTTCGATTGATCTTATTTTTCAGCTTTTGTTTTTGTTTTGATTTTTCTTTGACTTTGTTAAGATGGGTGTCCCGTCTCTTAGTGATTTCTTATCTTTGAATTATATTTGTAGTTGTAGACGATGATTTTGATCTTTTTGCCGCTTCTCTCACTACAACAAAAAAGACTTTGTGCAATGGTACTACTTTGTTGCATAAACTGGGAAATTCCTTGCATTAGATAATATTTCATTGCTTCAATAACTCAAAGATCTAAATATTCCATAAACAAATTGTCACTTAGTCATCTAAATTTCAATGAGAAGACGGTAACTAAAATGAAAAGGAAAAATCTGAAACATACTTATGTCCAGATACTTCTATATATTTTTTGGGTTTCGGATCATAGATATAGCTAGTCCTATATATTGTGGCTGATATCCACAATATCCCATGAGCCACTCACCATCTAAATCTCATCCTCATGCAGTGAACTTCGGCAGTCTTTCTCCAACTTCTTCCATTGCTCTTGGGTAATCACTGTATCTAATAGGATGCAGAAACCTATGAAATAAAAATGAACCAAATAAAATTAGGCAATACACAATAATTAATAATTGATATTTTTCAAGTTAAATGTAAGAATATCCTAGAATATCAAAATAAGGATAAATCAAGCTTTGTGTAGCAAGGTAATTGAAAGAGAGTAAACTTTTAGGTGTACTAGATATGCATATGTTGCATTGTTATTGACCAGACTCAATATCTTCCAATTCTTGAGTCCTACAAATAAGTGAATTTATCATCATCTCCAGCCATGCAATAGTACGTTTCATGTTCTTCATAGTTTAAAAGAAATAGGTTTTATTACATTTTTTTTATAAGAAAAAGAAAACTGGATATATGATATCAGAAGCGGCAGAAAGGAAAGAATCAAGAAACATTAGGAAATATTATAATAGAAAAGATATTTTAGAAAAGTCATATCCGAAAATTAAAATAAAATACCAAAGAAATAAAAAGAGAGAATATCACTCAAATTAAGTACATGCTAAAGAGGGAAACTAAAACAAGGAGCAAAAAAAAAAAAAAAACTCTCTCTTCTTGAGAGCTTTCCCTAGGTTTTTTCTCCGTTCATTGCTTTCGATAAACGTTCTTTGTCTCCTTTTCTTGATTCCTATTCTCTGTGTCTAGTCTCGATTTGGTTTTTGTGTCGTCTCCCCTTAGGTTTCTTCCTTTGCTAGGTTTCTTCCACTTTTCTTTCCTTTGTTTTTTTGTTTGTGATTTTGTGTGCGTTGTTGTTTTCTAGGTTTGTTTGTTCTAGAACTCTAGGTTTGTGATTTAGGGTTGCGTTGTCTTTCATTTTTAACGGAAGCAGAAGTGAATCGGTTGTGACCAAATCTCCATTGTTCTTCAAGGCCAATTTAGGGTTTCACCTCTGAATTATCCTTCTACAACTAGGGAGTATGGAAGATCTTGAAATTAATCCGCTGGAGGCGTGGATATTGGAGAAAAAGCAAGATTTATGTTGGCTGGAAAATTGATAGTAGACAAGATCCCGAATCGTCGTGGAATATTAGGTGCGATCCGAAGCACATGGAACCAGAGTATTGCCCAGGAAATTAGGGATTATGGAAGCAATATGTTCGGGATTTGTTTCACATCGAAGAAGATGATGGAAGAGACAATTCAGAAAGGACTGTGGACGATCAATGGGTTCTGCCTAAATCTGAAACGATAGGAGATGGAGAAGCCATTGATGGAGATTGACTTTTCTATTGTTGAATATTGGATTCAAGTTCACAATTTATCCCTGGAGATGCACACAAAGGGGAATGCTGAGAAAATTGGGAGATCCTTAGGAGATCTAGTAGAAGTTGAAGACCTGAATTGGGGAAATAGGGTTAACAGGGGCTTCTTGAGACTTAGAGTAGCAATTGAGAGTGAAAAACCTTTGCCCCTCGGGTTCTGGATTCCAAGAAGGGATGGTCGGAAAACGTGGGCTGACTTGAGGTATGAACGGTTGGCTGACATTTGTTTTGAGTGTGTTAGACTTGGCCATGCCAGGAGAAACTGCAAGATAGCAATAGGCAGGGCAGAAGAAGCTGAAGGGGATTCTAAATATGGACCATGGTTGAGGGCTGCAACTCCAAGAATAGAGGAGATTAGGAAAGAAATAGGAGAAAAGACTATGGTGGCAAGAATGGAAAAGACATGGAGTAACATGAGGAAAGGGAAAGAAGCTAGTGATGATCAACATATTGGGGAGAGGCTAGAATGAAACAAGGGATTGGAGACTACTTACGCTACAAAGAGTAAGGAAACCAGAGTTTGCCGGTGAATAAGGAGTAAGCTAGAGTAGGGCGTAAAAATTTGCAAGACCATCGGATTTAAGGAGCATGCTCTCAACAACCTACAATATCGAAAGTAGATCAACCAAAAAGATATAACAGGTTATAAAAGCAGTCTGACCTCCTTACCAAATACCCTATTAATTTCAACACAAAGCACCCCTCACTTTGAACCTCAAGTTGAACACCATTGAAAATGCCTTGACTGTGTTCACAAGTAACTCCTTAACCCCAAGCATGAATCCAGTTAGTGGTCACATATGTTTGGTAAACAAAAAGGAGGATAGTGGTAGTAATAAGGTTCATGATAATGAAGATACAACTGTTGCTTATAAGGTTGAGTTACCTAATGAAAATGCACTACTGGCGGTTCAGGAAAGTGAGAGAGTAGAGGTGATTGAAGAAGTGGTTGAAACTATAGTCTCTCCAGACATCACACTTACTAAAGTCTTTAAGAAGCTAAACCTGAAAAGAGTTTATGCGGGGCATAGTTTAGCAGAGGGATGGCCATTAGTAAATAAAAAACAAAGATTGGATGTTACAGTGGTGGTAAGAAAAAACCTGGAAGATGATTTTGGGAGTCAAGAGAATGTAAATCCCAATGAATTAAGCAGAATAAAGGAGAGGGTACAAAAATCAGTAGCAGGTAGAAAGGAGTCTAAATCTGGTCGAAAGCAGAGATATAGAAGAGAAAACGGAAAAATTATACTGACTAGTACTGTGAAAGGTAGACCTAAAGGTTCTGGTGGCTGTCCTTCATCGGCCACCCAAGCTCATTGAGGCTATTATCTTGGAATTGTCAGGGTGCTGGATCAGCCTTGACAGTTCAAGCGCTTAAAGAGCGAAGGAAAAGAAATGATCTAAATGTGGTGTTTTTGATGGAAACAAAAAATGGGGAGGCTAGATTTGTAATACCTGCTCTGCAATTTTTCAGTTGCATGCTCTATGAATTTCATCTTAGTAGATGGTATCAAGCATTTCATAATCTAGAGTATGGAAAAATATTATAGTGGAAGATGGGTAGTTAGGAAATTTGGTGGTAAAGGTGGTAAAAGTTCGGACTAGTATAGTTTACAAATGGTAAGGAATTTAAAAATTCTGTTACGCGTAAAATTACTCAACAGGGCTTGAAAAATAAATTGAGACAGTGTATAAGGTTTGGGACTGATTGAGGACACAAATGAAATTTTTAAAATTTTTGGGGGCAAAATAATCCATGGGGCCAAAATGGTCATTTTTTCATGAGATCTTATTTGGTCATGTGCCAATGGCCTATAAATAGGGTGGTGGCCGGCCATGTCTTGGAAAATTCAAGACAATTCTTGAATTTTCTTTCATTTTCTCCATTTTCCTTCCAATTTCACAAATTCTTCCTACTTTGATTTCTCCTAGTTTAATCCATCAAAACCCCCCACAAGTTTATAGTCAAATTGAAGCTCTCAATAAGCCCATCAATAGCCCTCTATCAATTTTGAAGAATTCGAACTTGGTTGGAAGTAATTTGGATTTGAAGAATTAGGGTTCTTGGTGGAAAACCAAAATCCAAAGGTAAGCATGCCTAATTTTGATCTTAGATTATAGTTTTTGGCATGCTAAACATGAGTATCAAGTCAATTTAGTTTGATTTTGCTTGTAGGCTTGTGAATCTAGAAAATTAGAAATGTTATGGAGAATTCTTGAATTTGAGATTTAGGCCAAATTTGGATTCAAGGAAGTTTGAGGTTGGAATATCAAATTCATGAAAGTTTACTACACTAGAAAATGTGATGAAATTATATGGAAGAAGAAACTTTCAATTTTGTAATGTGGTGCTGAATTCACCAAGGAAGAATGGCATTTGGTTAGTTGGTTGATTTAATGGAAAGGTAGTTGAATTGGAAGTGAATTAATGTGGAAATACGAGTTAGGTATATGAAATTAAGGAAAGAAAGGAATTGCTATATTATGGATTTTAGATTCATGAAATTTAGTTGGCAAGAAAGTTTATAAGTTGAATTAGAATAATATAAGATGTTTGAATTTGCTAGAAATTGATCTTGGAGAGTGCTAAATGGACAAGGTGTAACATGGAATGGTTAAGCCGAAATTCTTAGGAGAAAAATGCAAGATTTCAACTTTGCAAGAATTTAATTAGTTTAATTGTATTCTTGGGATTATTTGGGTGTAAATGTGGAGAATTAAATTATTAGAATTTGATTGTTAGATGTATTGAAGAAAGAATTGGCAAATATGTGAGGTGGGTGCCGAAATTGTCTAGAAGAAATGGCATTTGGCCATTTTGTGAATTTAAGTGAAATGTGGTTACTTTGGAGTACATTGAAGTGAGATTATTAATGAGGAAGATTAATAAAGTGTTAGATTGCCAAGAAATTGCATCACATTGCATAACATTGCATTTAGTTTAGGTTCTAATTCAATATTTCATAAGGTTATGGGGAACCTAATCAAGGTATGAATAATTAGGAGTTCGAACATCGTCAAGGGATAAGGAACTGGTCGAGGACGAGCAAGCGTAGTTCGGACCTCACTGTGAGTGGATGACTAACTCAAAATTTTTTTTATACTTGATTTAATATTTTTAGATTTAATGCCTCTGTTTACTTGGATTTCTCAAATTAAAGTATTGATGAATGGTTTATGAGATTTTATAAAATCCTACTGTGTTAAGACGAAATTATTTCTTAATTTATGGATTGAGAAAGAAACTTGTGTTTTTGAAAAGTGTGATGTTAATATTTTGTGCGATGAAATGATACTGTGGAAAGGCCATCTGGGTCGTAAGTTGTTACTCGCGGCAGCCCCACGAGGGGAATTTATCGTTACTGCAGTAACTAAGTAGCCTGCGGACCGCCTTTTGAGGGGCGCGGATGCTTATGGTTTAGCCTTGGATAGGAGGCGAGGAGGGAAACCGACAAGGCATTTGTGAGTTCATTCTGCGGCACTGCAGGGCAGGATGGAACTCAGTCACCCAGTGTCGACCTCGGGCCAAGGCGACAGCTTGGGTAGAGGAATTGACAGACATTATCTTTGACCCATGGGCCTATTTTCTGGAAATCTCGTTTCCTACTGGTTCTTTTATATTATTTTGAATATTTGAATTATTAAAGTATCTAAGTTATTTTTTAGTAATACTTCTATAAATATTTTACTGGTTATCCACTCACTGAGTAACCTAGTTACTCACACTCGTTTTCATAAAACTTATTTTCCAGATTGTAGCTAGTTGACCGCGCTACTAGGGTACGTTGTGGTGGGAAAGTAATTGGCATCTTGCACCAGTTTGACCAGAGGTGAAAGAGTCAACTCTTTTGTAATATTTTTAAAATATTCGTGTAGGGCCCATTGAGTATAAAAATATCATTTTAAATGGCCAGTTATCTTCTTTAATGAGTCTAAGAATTTTCGAAACTGACGTGATATTTTTCTGAGTTGTAGAAGTCTGTAAATAAATTCCACAAAAATATGTCGATAAACCCAATGGCATTTTTGTAAATATCTTGAGATTTTGGTGTTTTGTGTCTACATGAATTTTTATGCCATGACAGTTTGATATTTGATCTGTTTTGATTTGTCTACATGTTAGTTAAATGTTTTAACCACTGAACTGGATGAAAACTGTATGAGGGAAAAATGTGTAAAACGACCATTTTAGCCTTGTAACCCTCGAGGTGTATTCTAACCAAATAGAATACATTTTGAGAGTTGCGGCGATTGTTGCATGCTCGATCATGGTGTCGGGGCATGACAAGATTGGAGGGAACTAGAAGAAGAATATGCTTTACAAAGTACTACTATGTGAAGCCAGAAGGGTTAAGTGGAGGACTTGCATTTTGGTGGACTGATAGTGTGAAGATTAAGATAATTGGTAGCTGTAAGAATTGTATAGATACTGTAGTCTCAGATATGATGGGGTTGGCTAGTAGAGGTTTTTGGGTCTACGGGCCAACCATTTTTGAAGAAAGGTAGAAGTTTTAGGATCTACTAAGAAGCAAAGCTGAGATCGAAGAAATCCTATGGCTGTGTGTTGGAGATTTCAATGAAATCCGATATTACCATGAGAAAGAATGTGGTAACATGAAGGCTGGCCGAAACATTCAGAGCTTCAGAAGGTTCATTAAAGATTGTTGCTTGATTGATCTCTCTTGTCAAGGTCAAAAGTTTACTTGGTTATGTAATAGGGATGGTTGGTTATAAAAGAAAGACTGGACAGAGCAATGGTTAACTCTAAGTGGATGGAAACTCATAAGAGGACTCAAGTTTTTAATTATCCGACTACTGGTTCAGATCATGGTCCTATACTGGTAGATACGGATTGCATGGATATTAAAGGCAAAAGGGACTTGAGATTTGAACTGGCATGGACAAAGTATGAGGTATGTAATCGGGTGATTAAAGAAGGATGGAGTAAGGAATTTATGGGATCAAAGTTTTTTCAGTTATATAGGAAACAAAAGAATTGTGAGCAAAAGTTAGTGGGAAGGAGCAGGAAACTAATTCCAAATTTTATGAAGGAAATTGAGGAAACCACTTTTAAGATTGTTGAGGAAGGGTTTCAGGAGATGAAGACAGCCATGGATGTGCTTGGGCTAGCCTGGAAAAGAGAAGAGATGTATTGGTTTCAGAGATCAAGAATTAAATGGCTGAATTTTGGGGATAAAAATATGAAATTCTTTCATTAAACTACTCTGCAAAGAAGGCAACACAATAAAATTCTGAGCTTAAAAGGTGATGATGGCTCTCTGATTGAGGAAGAAGAGAAGATCAGTAATAAGTTCAATGAGTTCTACTCAGATCTGTTCAAGAGTAGTGGGAAGAGACAGTGAGGTGATGTATTGGACTGTATACCAAAACTGGTTTCTCAAAAGGACAGTGATAGATTAGTTCAACAGGTTTCTGACTAAGAGATTAAGGAGGCAATATTTCAACTAGGCACTTTTAAAGTGCCTGGTCCTGATGGCTATAATGGTTTATTCTATCAGAAATATTGGGACACCACCAAGAAAGCAATAATTGAGGCAACCAGAAGCTTTTTGCAAACCAAACGAATGATGGAGGAGTTCAACAGCACTAACATTGTCATAATTTCGAAAGTTCACAAGCCAGAAGAGGTGTCACAATTCAGACCAATAAGTCTCTGCAATTTTGTGTATAAGGTGATTTCCAAAATAATGGTGAATAGAATGAGGCCGCTTATGGGTGGATTGATTTCTGAAAACTAGGCAGCCTTTGTGGAGGGGCGGCAAATCCAAGACAATGTTCTTATTGTTGGAGAAGTCTTCCATTATCTCAAGTTGAAGAAGAAAGGGAAGAAATATGAGGTTGGGCTGAAGCTTGGCATTAATAAAGCTTATGATTGAGCTGAGTGGGATTTTTTGGAGGCGGTAATGTCTAAATTGGGTTTTTGTGGACAGTGGATTGAATGGGTCATGGAAAGTGTAACTTCTGTTTCTTACAACTTGGTTATTAATGGTAAGACAACTGGTAGAATTTTGCCATCTAGAGGTCTCAGGCATGGAGATCCTTTATCTCCTTACCTTTTCCTTTTCGTTGTAGATGTTTTGTCTAGGTTAGTTCAATTAACAGTAGATACAAATTTTATCTCGTTTAAAGCTTAGAAGGGGGAGTATAGTGGTGTCTCATCTGCTCTTTGCAGATGATTCTTTGTCTTTTCTGTCAGCTACTAATGACAATTGTGACAGGTTTAAAAAGATTTTACAAAAGTATTGTACAGTTTCAAGTCAAATGGTGAACCTTAGCAAGTCATGTGCCATATTTAGCAATAATGTACTAGAAGATAGAAGGAAAGAGCTAGTTGATAGGATGGGCATACGAGTGGCAAGGAATCCAGGCACTTATCTGGGAGTGCCAACTTTCTGGGGAAAGACAAAGACAGATGCAATGAAGATTCTAAAAGAAAGGGTCCACAGTAAGATTTAGTCTTGGAAACAGAAGCTTTTGTCTACTAGAGGGAAGGAGGTTTTAATCAAAGTTGTGGCAAGTGTTGTTCCCACATACATCATGGGGTGCTTTAAAATACCAAAGAAGATCTGTGAGGAGATTAATGCTGACATTGCCAAGTTTTGGTAGGGACAAAAGGAACAAAAGAGAAAAATTCACTGGTTGGGGTGGTCAAAGTTAACGATGAGAGAGGAAGATAGGGGCATGGGCTTTAAGGAACTTATCACCTTCAACACAGCGCTACTAGCTAAGCAAGTGTGGAGAGCACTAGAAAATCCAGATGCTTACTGGGTTCAAATACTAAAATCTCTTTACTTCCCAACATGTTCAATTATGGAGGCAAAAAAAGGGGGCTAGAGCTTCTTGGGCTTGGTCAAGTATATTAGAAGGCAGGGACCTAATCAAGGAACAAATGATGTGGCAAATCTTTGGAGGTCGGGAAGCTCATATATGGAGGGATAGATGGATACAAGAATTTGGTTGTATAGGAGAAAATGTAGGTGCTGGGGCTGGAGGCGATATACCTCAAAAGGTGTGTGAACTAATGGATAAAGAAAATTGTGTGTGGAAGCTAGATTCAATCAAAGATATGGTCTCTGACGAGTTGATAAGTGCTATTTAGAGACTTCCTGTGAGCAGAAATGATGGTCTCGACAGAAGAATATGGCCCCACAATAAGAGCAGAGATTATACTGTTAAGTCAGGATACCATGCTTTAAAGAGTAAGGAAGAGATGAAAAGAGTAAGAGACCCCTCTATCTCAAGGAAAGTGGACAATTTGGAAGGATATTTGGAAGTTGCCTGTCCCCAATAAAATTCAGAATTTTTATGGTGAGCTTGTCAGAATGCAAATGCTACAGCTAGCAACTTATGGAAGAGGAAATGCAAAGAACACCCTTTTTACTGTATATGCAAAGTTCACGAGGAGATTGTTGAGCATGTGCTGCTTACCTGCGAATGGGCTACACAAGTCTGGTTTGCTCTAGAGATTAACTATAAAATAAAAAAGGAGCAAGTTACAACGTTTGATTGCTGGTTGAAGGAGGTAGTTAATATGAAGGGATTAGAAAAGGATCATAAAAGGAGTCTGCAAATGTTGATAAGCTTCACTGTTGGTATATATGGAAGAGTCGTAATGAATTTGTCTTCAAAAAGACAGTACCTGATGCTAGAAGAATTATTCATAAAATTAGGGTTGCAGTGGAAGAATATTCAAGGGCTCGAATGATTAAGCATCAAACGTTTACCCGTAGGGATGATGGGATGAATGAGGAAAAATGGCAGAGACTAGAAGAAGGATGGGTGAAAATAAACGTGGATGGTACTTTCTGCTCAACAGAGAACAACACAGGAATTGGGGTGGTTGTAAGAAATCATGACTTGATAGCTGGGAGTAATGTAAATCTGGAAACATGCTCAGCCCTCTTTGCTGAAACACTTGCAATGAGGGAAGGTCTGAAGTTGGCTATTAAGAAAGGGTATAGGTGTGTTGTTTGTGAGACAGATTCTGAGATATTGTTCAAAAATTTGTAGTTACAAAAAGGATACACTAACTGGACCATTAGCACAGTGGCTGAAGATATCAAAAGCATGAAAGGTTCTTTTGAGAACATTCAGTTTAGCAGAATCAGCAGAAAAGCCAATATGGTTGCCGATTGGGTTGCTGACCAATCGTAAAAGAGGATAAGCCTAGGTGATTGGGTGCTTGCACCCCCATCTTCTTTAGTTCACAATCTGAGCAGGGATGGTCTTCCGGCACCCCTAGCATGTTTGCTTTGAGTGTCTTGGTTTGAGGAATGACCTGAAAATGTTTGGGTCTAGTTCTTTCAACCTTTTTTGATTGATTTGTAAAGAATTCTTTCCTATTAATAATATGAGTAGACGATTGTTTTGGCCAAAAAAAAAGTACATGCTAAAGAGAAGTAGATGATATTAACTTTTGTCAAAAACTTATATCAATAGATATACATACGTGTTGTAGACACCTTTTATTTTGGTAAATCTAGTTTCTTTCTTGTAGCATCTTATTTTATTTTATTTTATTTCATTTTACTTTTACTTTACCTTACTTTATCTTATTTTTACCTTATTCTTTTATTTAATTTTTACCTACTTTAATCTTTTTTTTCTTTTATTTGATTGAGACTAATTGGACTATGAAGTGCTGAGCCCAGGATTGAAGGCCCGCATCTTTAATTGGAAGGTTTGAATGCCAAATGAGTTGCAAATACATTGAAATTGGACCCATAACCCGTTACACTCAACACCATAGCCCATACCCCACTACACCCATCAGTTAGCCGAGACCCAAACCCCTTTGCACACCCAAGCAAGTAGACCCGACTAAAATGGAACCAACCCGGACCCTTAGTGACTTGACTGCAACCTGGGATCACCTTCTTCTTCAACTAAGTGTTTACTATGCTTTGACCTGCAAATCATATTTAGCAATCTAAGCAAATAGTAGCAATGCAAAACATGAGCAATTAAGCAGAAATTAACTTGGTGGCTAAGAAAATCCTCTCTCATCTCCTATATTCTCGAATGCCTCTCTAGACAGGAGCCTTTCCACTTCAACCAAAAATGCCCCCGCAAACAAATCAGAAACGACAAATCACAGCCAATAGCATTGCAAATGGACACACAACAGCAAATCAGGGTCCCTTTCAAGGAAAGGGCAAAAACAGAAACCTAATGGATAAAAATGCTGCACCTTCGGATGGGAGAGGAGAAGGAGGATTCTGAGCCTTTGATGAGAATCCTCAACCATTGGAAAACCCTACAAAATTTTTCAGTTTATAAAGAGAGGTTGAGCAATAAAAAAAAGAGAGCGGTCAAGAAAAAAAAAGGAAATGTTGTAAGGAAAAAATAGGGTAGCTAGGGTTCATACGAGAATTTTTTGGGATTTTTTATGGAGGTCTTGATTCTAGAATCCGAACGGTGAGGAAGTGCTTCGTAGTCCTTGGAGCAGCATACCTTGTTTCAAGTTCAATCGGACGGCTGGAACCTTCATATCATAGCTTGGTACATATTGGGATTCAAGAAGATTTCATAGCTTTGGCGACGATTTCGGTAAAAAGGGAGCTTAGGCTTGGAGACGAAAGAGAAGAAAGCAAATCCGAGTGCTTTACATGGGCACTGGAAGGCGTTGGTTTCAGTGATTAAGAAGAGGCATCAAGACAAAGAAGAAGGAAAGGGGGTTCTACGTCTTTGATCAGAGAAGCCAACAAGAAAATAAGTTGTTTTATTCAGTTTGAGTCATCATATTGCTTTTTGGGGTCCATTCAGTTTGTGGCCCACTTCATTTCTTTGCCTCAGTTGAGCTTATTGCTGATTTGGGTATAATTGCTACTTCTAGCTCAATATTTAATCCTATTTTGTGTGATATCCATGATAACTTGGCTTGTCTGACTACTCTATGCATGTGATGATGATGCTTAATTTTGTTTATCTATGTCGCTATGGATAGATAAGTTTCTGACCATCCATTTCCACAACCTCCATGAATCTTGCCTTGACCAACTTTATGGTGCGAGAAGGTCATTAAATTCCCTTTTCAAGTCACTTGCTACTGTTCATGAATAGCTGCCATGTTTTAATAGGTATGGACAGGGTCCATGTGATTTAATTTACATCCATATTTCTTGTTAGTTAATTTTGTTAATAGGATACTCACGTTTGTGACCTTGTGAATAAGATAATGATATGAAAATCAAAGGAAAAGGACGAAAACAAAAATGAATGAAATAAACATTGGTTTGAATTTGAAATACTTTATGTCCATTAGAGCTATCTAGCTCGGCCAATAAGCCCGCTCGATATTTGGGAGGGTTTGGACAATAATTTTAAATTTAAGGGCTGGGCTTGGACAAAATTTATAGGCCCGTTTAGAAAACGGGCCGGGCTTGGTCATAGGCATAAAAGCCCAAACCCGGCCCATTCTGGCCCGTTTTACTGTTGATTTAATATAAATATATTTTTATATATTTATTTTATTTGTTAATGTGTTGTTTCTCTTTTTTTTGTATATGATATTGATATTTTCAAATATTATTAGTATTTAGACATTGTTAACTTAGTAAAAATTATTTTAGATAATAATTTCTTAAATGTATTGATTTACTTTTATTTTTAATATAAATTAATATAATTTAATTTTTAAAATTGGTGTACGAAAAAAAATTAAAAACGGGCTTTTGGACGGACCTCGGGCTTTCATAAATATTTTAGGGTCGGGCTTGGATAAAAGAGTAGGCCCGAATTGTCGGATTGGGCCGGGCTTGGACAAGCAAAGTTTTTACAAATTTTTGCTCAAGCCCGGCCCGAACCCGGCCCATGGACACCTCTAATGTCCATGCATTGTCTAGTAAATTTTGAACTCATGCATACTAACTGCATTTCGTACAGTAATAATTAGGTAATTAATAATTGAGAGTTTTAATTACAATCTCATGTTATATTAGTTAATTAGTTTCATGTCTCTTCTTATTTCATGTCATTTAGTAATTTAGGCCATTTTAATATTTTTATGTCATTTAGTAAATTTAGGTCATTTTAATATTTATGCCATTTTAGTTTTTTAGGTCATTTAGTAATTTAGGTCATTTTAATATTTTTATGTCATTTACTAATTTAGGTCAATTTCATATTTTATGTCATTTAGTAATTAGGCCCATTTACATTTTAGTTAGGCCAATCTCATTTAATTTTTACCATTTAGTTAATTAGATCCATTTGCATTTTAGGACTAGGCCCATTTTTATTTTAGGATTAAGCTCATTTGCATTTTAGTTATAGGCCCATTAGCATTTTAACATTTCATTTAACTTAGGCTTATTTACATCATTTATGCCATTTTAGAAATTAGTTTATTTGTCCCATCGTTTCATGCATTTAGAAATTAATGCATCGTTTTCAAAAAATTCATCTACTTGGGAAGCCGAAGAGTGTCTCGAAAGTATGAGATACTCAAGGGTCTACCAAGATAGGAATTTCTCTAAATTTCTCACGGGAAGTACGGTGGAGATTTAGAGGAGTTTTTATCCATTTAAAAACCAAAAAAGTGAATTTTCTTCATTTAATTTCTTCAAAATCACATGCATTTTATGTTTATTTTTCCATCAAATATCCAAGGTTTTCTTTAATTAATGTCAATTTTCAAAAGCCCAAAAAACATTTTATTTCAAAATCCTACTTATCAGCAAAAGGAATTTCAATTTCAACTTCAACATAATTTTCAAAATCTAAAAATGGCTTTTTTAGGAAAATCTCAAACTTAATCAATAGTTGAGGTTTTCTTATAAAAATTAAACTTTGGTTAATTTCTTTAATCAAAGTTTTATAAAAGAGATCCAAAAATAAAAGGAATTTAATTATTCCGACATTATTTTCAAAAAAGTCAAAATTGTTTTGAAAGATTTCAATTAGGGCCTTACATTGGAATCTTTCCAATTAAAATTAAACTTTTTTTAAAATCTTACTTTTTAATCAAAATCCATCATCAATAAAAGGAATTTAATAATTCCAACATTAATTTCAAAAAAATAAAAATATTTTTGAAAGATTTCAATTTAGTCTTTAACAAGTGAGGTCTTTCCAAATCTAATCCAATCTTTTTTTAAAACCCTAATTTTTCTTTAAATCAAATTTATCTTTGACAAGCCACTCATTTTAACAATTTTGATTTTCAAAGTTCGTTTTTTTTAGAAGTTCCCAATTCGGTCTTCAAACATTGGGACATTTCTTTTAAATCAAATTTCAACACGGATCTCATCAAATTGAACTAACCCATATCAAAAAGGAGTTCTACTCCGACATTCGAGCTTCTTTATTTTATTTTATTTCAGTTCAAAAAAAATATTTTTGTTATTAACCCTAAAATGAATTTCCACAAGGCTTTATGGTACCGATTTTCGGGCGCTTCGGGGGTGCTAATCCTTCCTCGAGCGTAACCGACTCCCGAACCCAAAATTTGTTTTCATAGACCAACATTTGTTTGACCTAATGTAATCTTTTTAGATTATGTTAGGTCAAACGGAGTCAAAATAGGTGGCTAACCTACCCAAACCAAAATGGTTAGTGGCGACTTCCTTTTCTTATTTTCTTGTTTTTTCAAAATCTTTTTATTTGCCAATATTTTCCCATCGGACGACTTTTTTTTGAGACGTTTCGACAGATTGACGACTCCGCTGGGGACACATTTTTTATAGAGTCGAGCCATTTTTGAAAAGTTCTTGTCTTTAACTTAGGGTCAATCATCAAATGTTTTCAATGTTCGGTTTCATTCATGCACGTTCATCTTCGATTCATTGACTTTGCCAAATTCAAATAAACTCTTTTTTGCATCTTACATTTGCATCACTAAACTTTTTCCAAATTGCATTTTGCATCTTACATTTGCATCACTAAACGTTTTCCAAATTGCTTATTGCATCTTAAATTACATCAATAAAACTTTTCAAAATTTACATTTTGCACCTCGTATTATTTGATTCATTTCATTGTATTATGTGTATATATCTCGGCATGACCTTGCTTTCCTTGTACATATTTGTATATACTTTGTTTGATTATCTATTTTCCTATGTATATGTCTCACATGCTTCTTCGCTGTTCTTTGTTCATGTATTTATTGTGTACATCTTGTATGCCTATCTTTGCTTTTAATTGCCTGTATCTTGTATATACTTCTTGCATATTTCCCTGCTTTTTATTTCCTGTATATATTGCATGTCTATTTTCTATTCTTTATTTTGTTTATACATTTATTTCTTTGAATTGGACTAACCGTCCCAAATCTGCGTCCCTATTTAGCAGTTTTCTTACAGTGATGCACTAATGGATTTTTATGTATCAAAGGGAGCTTCCATCGCCCAATACAAGACACCGTCTTGTGTATTAAATCATTTTCATAAACAAACTCTTCTCAGACCACGAAGAGTTACATCAAAGTCAACAATCTCTTGGAAAATTAATATATCACATTTGAACACTTTCTTTATTTTTATAATTTCCAAATATTCTTTTTTTTTCTCATTTAGATCTAGATTTAATTGATTCTTTGTTTTTTTCTTTTTAGGTACAACCATAGGTATCTATCCGTTTTAACGATTTATAACTAATCATGTTCGAGCTGCGTCGGACCCCAAATGGAGTGAAGCTCTGCCAAGCTTGTTTTCTCCATCTAAAAGACTGAAACTCGAGATCTTACTGAAGGGACATTAAATTCCTTCCACTCAACCCCATAGGCGTTGGCATTTAATTGATTTTTTGTTTTGAAATCGTATAATAGCTACAATGACACTTCAAGTTTTAAATTAAAATGTGGAACCTTTCGGTACCTTTTTCGCAGCAAATTAAATCAAGTTGAGCTCTCATAAGTTTATAAAAAATAAAAGAGATATACAATTGTAAATACAAAAAAAAAACCTAAAAAATTATAATAGAGCAGACTATTTAGAACCAGGGGACTCAGAGGGCTTGAGTTTAACATTACTCCAATCATTTATAAGTACTAAGGTATTTTTTAACTTTAAGCACCATTATTGAAAAATAGTTTTAGATCTTTCTTTGTTTGGAGTTTATTACTAAATACTTTCTCTATCTCAAAATATATGTCACTTTTGGAAAAAATTTTTGTCCCAAACTATTTGTCACTTTTACAAAACCAATGCAATATAATTGTAGTTCCTCTCTCTTTGACCATAAGTGAGAGAAAAGTTAAACAAGAGGTAATATAGGAAAGTAAGTGAAAAATGCATAAAATTTAACAAAGTAAAATGTTTTTCTTGGTCTTGTGAAACAGTTAAAAGTGTCATATATTTTGAGATAGAGAGAGTAATTACCCTGAGATCAGAAAATAACTAAAACTAACATATTAACAAACTATTAATATTTAGGAACTACAAACAAAACCAATATACAAATTAATAGCTTGTTTGGTGCAAATGATAAAATGAGATAATAAAACAAGGAAAAAAATTAGGGTAAATTATAAGTTTAGTCACTTAACTTTGATAGGTTTTCTTTTTGGTCACCAAACTATAAGAACTTACAATTTAATCACTTATCTTTGTAAAATTATATATTCTGGTCACCCAACTTTTAGAAAATAATAGTTTTATGACGTGGTATCGTACATCATCGAACATGTCACATGGCATGGTGATGTGGCATGCCATGTCATCTCAAAGGTCACTTAACATGATGACATGGCAATACCACATCATTATACTATGTGGCATATTGGATGATGTGGCCGTGTCTTTTTCTAAGGGTTTGATTATGTGGCCGTGTCTTTTTCTAAGCCTCATAGGTGCTACCTTGAAGTATGTAATGGTCAGTCACGTACCTGAAGCACCGCAAGGCATGAATTGAGTATCTTCGCTGTAAAACAATTACTAAAATTTTATTAGAAATTATTTAATAAAATAATTTACTTTAAAAGGGATATCAGTGGACTAATTCAAAAGAATACCTATGCAACGGAAACTACTATTCCTAAGCCACCGATGCCTCCTAGTGAGCCTCTGATCTATCTGTTGTCCTTGTACATGAATATGTATCCAACAACGTTGGCTACAAGTGAGTGGCAGAGGTTCAGTAAATCTCCAATAAGGGTTAGGAAAAACCAAGGTAATCCAAAGTATAATTATAAAATAAATAATTTTTATGTTCAAAAACTTTTTCTCAAAATCTCTTCTTAGATTCTTTAAATAAGAATCTAATTAGAATCAATTTAAATAAAATAAATATCTTAAATGGGCTGGCCACAAATATACTGAATGCTTGATCCGTCGGTCGTATGCCTTACTGTATCGAGGGCTACTTTTTTGTTTTCTTATTGATTTTCATACTTTTCTTTCCTTAGCCCGTTCCCTCGGTGGCGCTAGTCGTTATAGGTGGAACACAGCTACACACGAGCCGTGGTGAGTTTCCCTACGCGCCTCTTCCAGGTTCTCACACTCACTGTGCCCCACGATAGGCGGTCCACGGCTACTTAGTTGCATGCATATCTCGCTCGGTCCACTCGCGCCTTGTCATCGGAGCATCGAGATCCACTCAATCGCTCATCTCGCCTCTCATCATCATCAAAAAGATATACATATACATACATATATATGTAAAACATACAAACAAAATCACACACATGTAAACCTTTATATTTTCTTTGAAAATCATCCCACCCCCTATGTAGGTATTTAATAGAGTAAGTGTGTGTGTGGTGGATTATCCGTACCCTAAAACAGTTATAAAACATTTCAAAATTATTTTATATTTTGAAAACACTTTACCCTAGTGGCTAAGCAATGAAATCTAAGTCACTCACAGTGTTGGGAGGTTCGTATACTCCCAAAAATCCGCGTAAATTAACCTCCGTAGCATCGTCGTACTCGATCGTTCGAAACCCTAATTACATGAAAATTTGTGTTAACATTTATAATCAAACTACGAATGCACCTATGAGGCTCTATCATGACCTAAGATGATGTTTGGGTGTGTTTCGAGCTTAGAAAAGTGTTCGGGAAGGTTTTTGGTCAAAATTGGGCACTTAGCATAAAATTACCATTTTGCCCATAGGGCAAATGTTGACTCATGCTTGGGACTGGACCAACTTCTGCTCGAAACCTGGTAGGATGGCCAATTCGGCTATCCAAGGTCACTCCCGTGCGGGAGTGACAAGTATCCCGCGTGGGAAACGTGAAAAAGGTCTCTCCCGCGTAGGAGTGACTCGGCTCCCCCGATGGAGATGCTTCCAAGGCTTGGGAACTGGGCTTTTTCCTCGATTTTTGAACCCCTTGCTTAGTGCCTTGGCTCAAAAATCAAGATGAGCAACCCGTACGTCTCCCATGACACGTTTACCGAAGCAAAAACTAGAATTGTCACGCCTCGACCCGCAGGCTCGGCCACGTGACAACCGCAATACCACCTCGAGATGCGTGCCTCGTCAGGCGGGCAACCAAGATGGCACAAGGCTTAAAAATAAAGGATATTCGAGCAATATATGAAAACATACGAATTTATCATAGATAATATAGTTCAAAAGTATTTAAAAATAAAGTGTCACATCTTACGGTGTTCCATGCAGCGGAAAAATATTATATAAATGCATAAATGTATATGTAAGATGCAATAATATTCCGAGCGAAGATACACAAAGCAAAAGGGGTGGCACCTACATAATCGTGTCCACAGTGCCGTACTGGGATCACTGGCCACTAGGACATCCGCCGTCCAAAGTCTGATGATCTGACAACAAAAGTGAATGGGGTGAGTACATAAACTTGTACCCAGTGAGAGACTCGGTTATAAAGACCGATCACCTCAGGCTGGGGATATGAAATAATCCAAAAATCAATTTAATAAACCATTTACTGAAATATAGTAAATCCCAAACCAAATCAAATATTAAATCAATAATAATATTTCCAAATGGACTGGCATCTGAAATAAGTCCCAATAAAGTATACCCGTGCACTGGGTATCCACTGGACCGTCAAGGGTTACTTTATACTTTTAAAACATTTTTATTTACTCTCTGGCCCATTCCCTTGACGTTTGCCTTGCTGTGGTGGAACACAGCACTCTGAAGTCCTGGCAAGTTTCCCTACACGCCTCTCGCAAACAGGCCCGATTCACCGTGCCCCTCGATAGGCGGTCCACGGTTGAGTAATCACGCATGCTCTCAAACTCGGTCCACGCTCCCGCATATCGGAGCCCCGAGCAATCCCGCTTAATCTCTCATCTCTCAGGGGTATCGTTTCCCAACAATAATCAATAATATCAATTTATAAAATATTTGATATTCCCACCCTTTAAATCATTTATAAACATGGTATGTGAGGGTAGACAATTCATACCCCAAAACATATATAAACAATTTAATAAAGCATTTATAAAGAAATTTGAAAACGGTTAACCCTCAATGGTCAACCAATATAATCCAAGCCACTCACTAGTGCGGAGAGTTGTATACTCCCCGATTACCCACGAATGCCTTAGCTCAAACTGCAACTGGTCCAAAACTCGTACAATCACGTACCTAAATAATCAAATTAAAATCTAATTTGATTAATAAAAACATTCAATCAACAATTAAATCATAAAACAAAACCTATTAAAGGTCTTAGAATAAAATTGGGTAAGTCCGGAAGTTAATTGAAGCTAATTGGAGTCAATTGGGGTCAAATGAGGTCTAGGGCTACAAAATTACCAAAATGCCCCTAATGCTACAGTACCATGTCGGCTGGTTGCTCACTCCCGGGCGGGAGTGAGCCAAATCGGGAGAGAACTCCCAAAATTTGGCAGCTCCGGCACGGGACCTGCCAGGTCCGGCGCCGGACCTGTCTCCAGTGCATGGCCGTGATCGGCCATGCACCAAATCGAGCTCGGTTTGAGTTCGAATCACAACCAATCCGCACCAAAATTGAAACACAGCAAGTTAAACACATGATCTAAGGATTCACAGCTTCAAGAACGGAATCAATCCATTAAACATGCTCGAATTTTGAATCAAAACACCAAGGATTAACATATCTCGGGCAAAACAGAAATCTCAACTTCAATCAACGAATTCTCTTAGCATAGACCATGAAATCAAGCATGTAAACTATCAAATCAAAGCTTGATGAGTCTAGAACAACATACCAAAAACCCAGCCACAACCCACGGTTAAATCAAAAGATATAGCTCGAAGAACAATCTGTCGCCGAAATTACAGATTTGTAGATTTGGTGATTTTCTTGGAAACTTTGGTGTTTTGATCTTCAAGAATACAAAAGAAGTTGATATTGATGTTTGATTGAGTGTTAGAAAGGAGATTACAGAGTTGATCTTGAAGAGATAGAAGAGAGAATTCAGAAAATTGAAGAAGAAGAGAAGAAATGAATATGGGGTTCTCGGGTGAGCCGAGACCCATTATAATCTGCCAATTCCGGCGCTGGTTCTGACCAATTCCGGCGCCGAAATCAACCGAGTCAAGGTTGACTCCGGTCAAATCGGTCAAACTTCCTTGGGATCCGTGCCCAAGTGGGCCCCGTAACTCGGAACTTCAATTTTAGGGTTTTTAAGCTTGAAATTGATCTAAATGAAGTTTAAAACATCCATGGGAGTCAAATTTGGTATATTGACTAGACAACAATACATAAATACACAACTTGACACGTGCGGACTAGGTCCGGACGTGTCAAGAATCACAAGCTCAAAGTTCCTAAATCTCAAATGTAAACTAAAATTTAACTAAAAAGTTAAACCCAATTTTGAGCTGAGATCTCTCCTAGACAGATGCATAGAAATGCATGAAAACGAAGTAAAATGTAGATCGAGGTGAGTGGGATAATGACACACCCGGACCTAGCACGACTTTTCTGTACGAACGAAATAGTACAAGATGACGTATTAATTAAACAATGGGTCGGTCCGACTGTGTCAAGTCAGAAGAGAAGTTAAAATTAGGATAAGACGAAGTTTGAAGATAAAGTAATTAACCGTGCATGGAAATTAGTAAATGCGAAAAAGACCTCCAAATAAGTCCCTAAAAATTTATTATGGACCTCATTGGCACAAGAAATCAAAGGATTTAGCCAACGGGTGAAAATGAAATAAAGTTGAAAAAGGGGAAAAAGTTTGACCCGGGGCTCGAGTGGACCCGGCGTCGGGTTCCCCTATAAATAGGGGAGGGGCCGAATCTTTCTTTCATTTTTTTCTTTTCTTTTTTCTTTCTTTTCTTTTTCTTCTCTCTGGAGCCGACCGGAGGCATTTTGGACAATTGGTAAATCGAGACATGCCAGGCGGCTATCAGATCAAGGTGAGTTTCCAGTATGTTGTTCTTCTCACCTCGATCTATGTTATGTTAAGTTTGCACGCACATCCATGCATCGGTTTAGCCTAGATCGCAGTTTTCAGCTTTTAACCAGATTAAAGCTTTAAACTCAAATAAGTGGATTTCGGGCCGGTGGAATAAGGTGAGTTTTTAGTGTGTTATAGTATTCACCTTATTCTACGTCCCATTCCGTTTTTACGCATTTTTGTGCATCGGGTGTGAGTAAATCGGAGATTTAGTCAATTTGGGCTAAATCTCGGTCTACTGGAAATTTGGACCGGTGTTTCTCGTTTCTGCCTCGGCATATCCGTCGTGGATGCCATGAGAATCGCCTCTCTAAGTTTGTACGTCGAAAGGAGGAGAAACGAGTGCAAAAACTGGGGGAGAGACCGGCTGAAGAACTGGCCGATCGAGTCCTTGTTTAGATATTTTTAATATATTATTATTATATTAAAAGATATTTATATATTATATTAATATATTTAGATATTTATATATTATATCATTATAATGTATAAATATCCCATAGGAGGGCTTTTTGAGCCCGATATCGAGTAGAACTTGGCCCAACCCGTGTGGGGCCCAGCCTTGTCCGGGTGTAGGGCCCACTGGCCCCCGGGGGCATTTTGGTAATTTTTCGTCGAGAGTTCGATTTTAGCCCTGAAACCTCCGGGACACTTTTCTAAGTGTCGGACCCAGCCCGAGGGGCCCTTGGACCCCCAGGGGTATTTTCGTAATTTTTCACCAAGTGTCCAATTTTTACCCCGAAACCTCCTCGACACTTTTCTAAGCCCCGAATCATATTCAAGCCCAGTCATAGGTCATGTTAGAGCCTCATAACTGCATTCATAAATGTAATTATGAATGCTAACGTATATTTGCATGTATTAGGGCTCCGGATAATCGAATGCGGCGATGCATCGGAGGTTAAAGCTACATGGAGCGCTTGGGAGTATACGAATCTCCCAATACTGTGAGTGGCTTAGTTTTCAGTGCTTAGCCACTAGGGAAAAATGTTTTAAAAACATAAATTGTTTTAAAAAGGTTTTACAACGGTTTTGGGATAAGGGCAATCTACGACACACACTTTTTAATTTGTGATACGCCCACTTATGGGGGTGGGATGATTTTAAAAATACAAAAGCTTGTGTGTGTTTACATGTGTTAATATTTATAAAGAAATATTATTATAATTATTATTATGATTATTGGGGTACGATGCCCCGGTAAGAGGAGTGATTGAGTGGGATTCCTCGGGGCTCCGATTGCGGGAGCGTGGACCGAGTTTGAGAGCATGCATGATACTCACCCGTGGACCGCCTATCGAGGGGCACGGTGAGTCGAGCCTGGTTAGGAGAGGTGCGTAGGGAAACTCGCCAGAGCTCCAGTTCACTGTGTTCCACCACAGTGAGGCACCATCGAGGGAACGAGTTAGTATATGAGATAAAGAGAAAATGAATATGAAGAGAAAAGAAATAGCCCTCGGTGCAGTAAGGTATACGACCGGCCAGTCATGCCTTCAGTGTATTAGGTGCTAGCCCATGAGTATTTAATAATTTTAAAGGTTTTAAAATTTATTTCTCCTTGGGAGAATTTCAAAAGAGGTTTTGAAAATAAAAATTTATTTTATTTACTTTAATTATTTTATTTTATTATATTTTGATTACCCTGTTTTCCCTAACCTTGATAGAGACCCATTGAATCTCTGTCACTCACCTGTATCCAATTGTGGATGGATGCAGATCCACGTGCGGGGTCAGCCAATAGAATGGAGGCTCACTAGAAGACGTCGGTGGCTTAGGCTTAGTAGTTTTCCGCTGCATAGGTATTCTTTTAAATTAATCCACTGGTACTACTTCAAAGTTTATTATTTTATAAAAAGATTTTTAATTAAAGTTTTAGTTGTTTTGCAGCGATGATATCCATTTCTATGCCTTGCGGTGCTTCTGGTGCGTGACCGGCCGGCACGTACTACGAGGCAGCGCGGCGGTTGCCACGTGGTCGACCCAGGGCGGGTCGGGGCGTGACAGATAACATATTAGAAACTCACATTGATTTGTTGATTGGTTTGTCCAGATCGGCCAAAAGTTTGAAATTGCTCTGAGAAAGCAAAAGAGATGAGAGGAAGAGAGGGAGAAGAGAAAATGAGAGGGAGAGCTTGGCTCCCCTTATTTATAGGCAAGCCCAACACCGGGCCTATTCGGATCCTGGGCTAGACTTTCTCCATTCTTTTTAACCTCTCCAAATCTCGATCATCAGTCTAATACACCGACCTCTACACCAATGGATATCCAATCCATTGGCTATGGACTTAAAGAAAGTCCAATCAGTGCTTCCATGCATGGTTACTTATCTCATCTTCCAACTCAGTCTTATCTTAATTTCCATTTCTCTTCTTCATCTGACACATCCAGACTGAGTATTATTCGAGTTAATACGCCATCTACACTATTCCGTTTGTACGAAAAAGTTGGATTAGGTCCGGGTGTGTCATCTAGTTCGTCAACCTTCCCTAGTTTTCTCTAAAAAGAGAAAGATGAGGAAGGTGGTAGTAATTCCCAAACCTTCGCCTCGCTTCCTTTTTCTCCTCTTTCTTCTCTCCCTATCTGTTCTCATCCTTCCCCCATTATTTTGTTTTTCATTTCACCATTCAGTGCAACGTTTTGCACAATTGAAAAATTAAAAAAAAGAAAAGAAATGCAAAAAAGCCGCCAATGAGCTGCCGACGAATGCCCCCCATACATCTTGCACCTCAAAATAATTTTTTGTTATAGATTTTTATTATATTTTATTTTTAAGTATATCTTGATCCTATTTTATTTTATTTTCTCCAACATCGTTTACCCTAACTAACAAATTATTGCTCTTTCAGTTGACTTTGGGAAGCTAGTCTTCCCTTTTCCCTAGTACATTATGCATTGACTTGCAACGTTTTCGAATAATTATTAACGTTATCCTATTTTCTAACAAACTATAGGATAAATGGCAATATGTGTAATTGACTAATTCACAAATATATTAAAATTTTAAGCATATTATGAAATTATGAGTAAATAGCACAAATGGTCCCCAAAGTTTTTGACTCAAATTCTATTTTGATCCCTATATTGTTTAAAAGGTTCTATTTTGGTCCTTATAATTGGAAAGTCAAATTGTTTTGATCCCTAAAATTTAAAAGATTCTATTTTAATGCCTATAGTTTGATAATTAAACCATTTTTAGTCCTTCCATTAATTTTTTTTATTAAATAGTTTTTATGTTTTTCAATATTAATATATTTTTAAAGTCATAAGTAAATGAATTTCACCTAAAAAAATTAATATCATAATAGGAAATATGTAATAAATTGACACTTAGAAAAAGAAGTTTAAAAAAAAATACTAATGGAACTTTCAAAATGTAAGGATCAAAATAAAACATTTTAGAATATAAGGATCAAAATTGAGTTTGAGCACAACTTTAGGGAAATATTTACTCTGAAATCATATAGTATATAGAAATATTAATAGACCATACAAATATTAATAGACATCAAACATTCTTTAGCAACTGTTAGGAAAGAGGAGGACGATGGAATTATCCCTTGCGTGTATTCATCGGAGTGTTGCGAGAATTATGTTTGCACTGATGGCGAGGGCGGAGGATTTTATGGATACTGCGTTCCATCATAGAGATATTGGGCTCTAGATTGCAGCTAATTATAGAAGGGATCGAGTGGCCTGCAGCCTTCCCTTCTCTTATTACTTTTATTTTGTTTCTTTCTTTAATAATAATAATAATAATGTGTTAAAATTGTTGCTGCCCCATTGCAGCTAGAATTGTTAAGTCTAACTTTAGTTTAATATTCAATTTTATCCTAAACTTTTATTTGAGACAGATTGGTCCATGAACTTTTATTTTTAGACACATAAGTCCTTAGAGGAACAAAAACTTAACCAAAATCGTCAAAAATTAAGAATCGTAACTTTTATTTTCAAATTAAAACCTTGACATAGAAAAACTACATCAAGCATTGATATATATATTTATATATATATTTAATAGATCTTTGTTTTGACATCATAAAATAGCTAGAATGACACTGACACACCCGGACCTAATGTGACTTTTTCGTACAAACGGAATAGTGTAAGACGGAGTATTAAGTCAATAATACGTCGGTCCGAATGTGTTTAATTAAGAAGAGAAGTCAAGCTTAAGATACGACGTAGTTGGAAGATGAGATTGGTGACCATGCATGGAATCGCTAAAGTGGACTTCTTTAAGTCCATAGCCAGTGGATTGGACGTCCATTGGTGAATTGATCGGTAGATCAGGCCAAGGATCGAAATTATGAGAAGTTTCAAAGAGGGGAAAAAGTCTGGCTGGGGACCGAGTAGGCCCGGTGTTGGGCTTGCTTATAAATAGGGGAAATGAGCTCTCCCCTCTCATTTTCTCTTCTCCCTCTCTTCTTTCCTCTCATATGCTCTCTCGGAGCACTTTTGGACTTTTGGCTGATCCGAACAAACCGACACCAAGACTAAGGCGAGCTCTTGGTATGCTATTCTTAACTCCTTGATCTTCGTTTTTCTAAGTTTTCACACATCTCCATGCATTGGTCTAGGAGAGATCTAAGCTCAAAGTTAGGTTCAGCTTTTTAGTTAGATTTTAAGCTTAGATTTGAGATCTAGGAACTTTGAGCTTGTGATTCTCGTTTCTGCTCCGGTAAACACGTCGTGGGAGGTACGAGGAACGTACATCTCGAATTTCACGTCGAACGATGGACCGAAGGGCTCGAAAACCAAGGAAATGCCTCGGTTCCCGAGGCATCGGTGCGGCTCCCGAGCAGGAGCCGAGTCTCTCCCTCACGGGAGAGACCCGTTGGCCGAGTCCCTTGCAGGACTCGAGCCAGTCCCGCCAAGGACATGGCCATTTTGGCCCAATCACTCGGGTGGGCCTTTAGGCCCAAATCCGAGGGGGAAAGGGCCTTTGGCCCAAAATCTGGTCGGGCCTGACCCAGCCATATGGGGGGTTGCCTAGCCCAGACCCGAGTAGGTAGTGGGCGGCCCATGGACCCCTAGAGGCATTTTCGTAATTTTTCTTCAAGTGTCTAATTTTTACCCCGGAACCTCCCGGACATTTTTCTAAGCCCCGAATCACATTCAAGCCTAGTCTTAGGTCATGTTAGAGCCTCATAGGTGCATTCATAGTTTAATTATGAATGCTAACGTATATTTCCGTGTACTAGGGCTCCGGTTGGATCGAGTGTCGCGATACTCCGGAGGTTGAGCTACATGGAACGCTTAGGAGTATGCGAATCTCCCAATACTATAAGTGGCTTTGTTTTCAGTGCTTAGCCACTAGGGACAAATGTTTTTAAATGTTTTAAAACTATAAACTGTTTTGAAAGATTTTACAACCGTTTTGGGATAAGGGTAATCCACGACACATACTTTTTATTTTCTGATGCACCCACTTAGAGGGTGGGATGATTTTAAAATCTAAAAGCTTGTGTGTGCTTAAAAGTTTTAAACTTATATGTTTTGAATATATATATATATATATGATGAATATATGAGAGAGATAGGAGATGAGTAATTGAGTGGCTCATCGGGCTCCAATATATGCGGGAGCGTGGACCGAGTTGGAGAAGCATACTAGATTCTCAGCCGTGGACCACCTGTCGAGGGGCACGGTGAGACGAGATGTCACGCCCCGACCCACCCCGGGTCGGCCTCGTGGCAACCGCCGCGCTACCTTGAAGTACATGTCTGCAGCCATGCATCCGAGGCACCGCAAGACTTGAAATCGTATCATCGCTGCAAAACAAAACTAAAATTTTAATTAGAAATCATTTAATAAAATATTTAATTTATAAATGACACCAGTGGATTAATTTAAAGAATACCTACACGGCGGAAATCACTAAGCCTAGACCACCGACGCCTTCTAGTGAGCCTTCATTCTATTGGCTGACCCCGCACGCAGATCTGCATTCATCCACATTGGATACAGGTGAGTGACAGAGATTCAATGAGTCTCCATCAGAGTTAGGGACAACAGGGTAATCGAAAGTATAATAAAACAAATAAAATAAATTAATTTAAAAACTTTGTTTTCAACACTTCCTGTATCAAATTCTCCTGTATCAAATTCTCCATGTGAGAACTTGATTTTCGTTTAAAAACCTTTTAAAATAATTTATAAATAAAATGGGCTGGCACCTAATACTCTGAAGGCACGACTAGCCGGTCGTATGCCTTACTGCACCGAGGGCTATCTCTTTCCTCTTTAAATAAAATTTCAAAATCTTCTCTTTCTCTAGTCCATTCCCTCGGTGGTGCCTCACTGTGGTGGAACACAGTGATCTGGAGCTCTGGCGAGTTTCCCTACGCGCCTCTCCCAACCAGGCTCGACTCACCGTGCCCCTCGATAGGCGGTCCACGGCTGAGTATCATGCATGCTCTCAAACTCGGTCCACACTCCCACAAATTGGAGCCCCGAGGAATCCCACTCAATCACTCCTCTTCCAGGGGCATCGTACCCCAATAACCATAATAATAATAATATTATTATTATTATTATTTCTTTATAAATATTAAAACATGTAAACACACACAAGCTTTATATTTTTAAAATCTTCCCACCCCCTAAGTGGGCGTATCACAAAATAAAAAGTGTGTGTCGTGGATTACCCTTATCCCAAAGCAGCTGTAAGACCTTTTTAAAATAATTTATATTTTGAAAACATTTTTAAAACATTTTGTCCCTAGTGGCTAAACACTGAAAACAAGGTCACTCACAGTATTGGGAGAATCGTATACTCCCAAGCGCTCCATGTAGCTTTAACCTCCGGTGCATCGCCGCATTCGATTATCCGGAGCCTTAATACATGAAAATATACGTTAGCATTCATAATCACATTTATGGATGCACCTATGAGGCTCTAACATGACCTACGACTGGGCTTGAATGTGATTCGGGGCTTGGAAAAGTGTCCAGGAGGTTCTAGGGTAAAAATTGGACACTTGGTGAAAAATTACGAAAATACCCCTGGGAGTCCATGGGCCACTCAGGCTGGGCTCGACACTTAGAAAAGTGTCCGGAAGGTTTCGGGACTAAAATCGGACTCTCGACGAAAAATTACCAAAATGCTCCCAGGGGCCCGTGGGCCCCACACCCGGACTAGACTGGGCCCCGCACGGGTTGGGCCAAGTTTTACTCGAAATCGGGCTCAAAAAGCCCTCCAACGAGATATTTATACATTATAATAATATAATATATAAATATCTAACTATATTAATATAATATATAAATATCTTTTAATATAATAATATTATATTAAAAATATCTAAACAGGGACTCGATCGGCCAGTTCTTCGGCCGGTCTCTTCCCCGATTTTCGCACTCGTTTCTCCTCCTTTCGACGTACAAACTTAGAGAGCCGATCCTCATGGCATCCACAACGGATATGCCGAGGCAGAAACGAGAAACACCGGTCCAATTTTTCCGTAGACCGAGATTTAGCCCAAATTGACTAAATCTCAATTTTACTCTCACCCGGTGCACAAAAATACGTGAAAACGGAATGGGACGTAGAATAAGGTGAGTACTATAACACACTAAAAACTCATCTTATTCCACCGGCCCGAAATCCACCTATTTGAGATTAAAGTTTTAATCCGGTTAAAAGCTAAAAACTTGGATCTAGGCTAAACCGATGCATGGTTGTTTGTACAAACTTAGCATAACGTAGATCGAGGTGAGAAGAACAACATACTGGAAACTCACCTTGATCTGATGACCGGACTGTCTCGCTTTGCCAATTGTCCAAAATGCCTCCGGTCGGCTCCAGAAAGAAAAGAAGAAAAAAGAATAAAAAAGAAAAGAAAATGAAGAAAGGTTCGGCACCCCCCCTCCCCTATTTATAGGGGAGCCCGACGCCGGGTCCACTCGGGCCCCTGGTCAAACTTTTTCCCTTTTTTCAACTTTCTTCCATTTTTACCCGTTAGCTAAATCCTTTGATTTCTTGGACCAATGGAGCCCATAATAAATTTCTAGGGACTTATTTGGAGGTCTTTTTGGCATTTACTAATTTCCATGCACGGTTAATTACTTTATCTTCAAACTCCGTCTTATCCTAATTTTAACTTCTCTTCTGACTTGACACAGCCGGACCAACCCATTGTTTAATTAATACGTTGTCTTGTACTATTTCATTCCTACAGAAAAGTCGTGCTAGGTCCGGGTGTGTCACGAGACCCTGTGAGAGGCAAGTAGGGAAGCTCGCCAGGGCTTCGGAGCTGTGTTCCACCACAGCTGGCTACTACCAAGGGAACGGGCTAGAGAAAGAGAAAGGGAAGAAAATGATTTCAAAGTGAACAGAGATTGTCACGCCCTGACCCGCCCGGGTCAGCCTAGTGGCAACCGCCGCGTTGCCTCGAAATATGTGTAGGCCGGTCAAGCACCAAAAGCACCGCAAGGCATTGAAATGGATATCATCGCTGCAAAACAACTAAAACTTTATTTTGAAATCTTTTAATAAAATAATATACTTTAGAATAGTACCAGTGGATTAATTTAAAGGAATACCTACGCAACGGAAATCGCTAAGCCTAAGCCACCGACGTCTCCTAGTGAGCCTCCATTCTATTTGTTGATCTCGCACGCGGATCTGCATCCATTCACATTGCATACAGGTGAGTGACAGAGGTTCTAAGAATCTCCATCTGGGTTAGGGCAAATAAGGGAAATCTAAAATAAAATAAAAAATTTTCTTTTCAAAACTTTTTCCTGGTTCTCCACCGAGAACCATCTTTTAAAAATTCTTAAATAAATAAATATATAAATTTCAAATGGGCTGGCATCTCTTTTATACTGGAGGCTTGACCCGTCGGTCGTATGCCTCACTGCACCTAGGGCTATCTCTTTTCTTTCTAAAACGTTTCACATTTTCTCTTTCTCTAGCCCTTTCCCTCGGTGGTGCCTCGCTGTGGTGGAACACAGCGAACTGGAGCTTGGCGAGCTTCCTTATGCGCCTATCCTAACCAGGTATTGTCTCACTGTGCCCCTCAATAGGTGGTCCACGGCTGAGAATCTAGCATGTTTTCTCCAACTCGGTCCACGCTTCCGCATATATTGGAGCCCGAGGAGCATCTCTCTCAAGCACTCATCTTATAAGGGTATTCGCACCCTTAACAATCATAATAATAATATTTCATATTTATATATATATAACATTTATATTTAAAACATATAATCACATACACATAAGTTTTTATATACCTTTTTAAAACATCCCACTAGCTGTGTAGGTATATCACCATGCAAATGTGTGTGTGTGAAGATTTCCCGTATCCCAAAACTTTTGAAAACATTTATGTTTTTAAAACATTTTTAAAACCTTTGTTCCCAGTCGCTAAACAAAGAAATATAGGCCACTCACAATATTGGGAGATTCGTATACTCCCAAGCGTTCCATGTAGCTTAACCTCCGGAGCATCGCCGCATTCGATTCACCCGGAGCCCTAATACACAGAAATACACGTTAGCATTCATAATTAAATTTATGAATGCACCTACGAGGCTCTAACATGAGCTACGACTGGATTTGAATGTGATTCAGAGCTTAGAAAAGTGTCCGGGAGGTTATGGGGTAAAATTTGGACACTCGGTGAAAGATTATGAAAATGCCCCTAGGGTCCATGGGCTATCGGCCCAGCCCGGCCCGGTTCTGGGCCAGGCAGGCCCTCCTCTGAGGTTGGGTCAGGCCCAACCTGAAATTTGGGCCGGAAGGCCATTCCCTCGGATTGGGCCCAAAATGGCCCACCCGCGCGGTTGGGCCAAAGTGGCCATGTCTCGTGCGGGATTGGCCCAAGTCCCGCACGAGATGCGCGATTCCGTCGTGCAGCTTTTAAAGTTTATTATTTTATTAAAAGATTTTTAATTAAAGTCTTAGTTGTTTTGCAGCGATGGTATCCATTTCAATGTCTTGCGGTGCTTCTTATGCGTGACTGGCCGACATGTACTTCGAGGCAGCATGGCAGTTGCCACGTGACCGACCCGGGCGAGTTGGGCTGTGACAGACACTTCGAGTTTTAAATTAAAATGTGAAACCTTTCGGCACCTTTTTTGCAGGAAATTAACTCAAGTTGAGCTCTCTTATGTTTAATCCAAATTGATAGAGATATATAATTGTAAATACAAACAAAAAACCAAAAATAATAATTATAATAATAATAAAGCAGATTGCTTAGAACCAGAGAACTCAGAGGGCTTGAGTTTATACCATTAACGGTGTCCACCCACTCTAATCTTTTATAAGTACTAAAGTATTTATTTTAAGCACCATTATTGATAAATAGTTGTAGATCTTTCTTCGCTTGGAGTTTATTACTAAATAATTGCCTTGAGATCCAAAAATAACTCAAACTAACATATTAACAAACTATTAATACTTACGAGTTACAAACAGAACTAACATACTAATTAATAGCTTGTTTGATTTATTGGATAGGAATGAGATAATAAAATAAGGAAAAAATTCTATATAATTTATGGTCTATATTTTTTGCAAATTAATGATGAATTGCCAAGAGGATTAGTCACCATATTCTATCACGTTCACCAAGCATACCCTAATAAATCAATATATTTTTAGATCAAGCCAATATATAATTGGAGTTGAACTTAGATATCGGATCTCAAGCTAAATGCTTCAATGTTGAAGTGCATATAGATGCATGTGATGCACCATTTAAACTTTTCTCACATATATATTATTAAACAATAATTCAACATATAATATGTCGGAAGCATTTTTTTGTCCTCTAATATGAATGTGAGAATTATTGAACGGGCGGAGAGTGTTGCTACCCATACATAGACACCAGTCTATATAAGGGCATACTGCAGTGCTTGTGTTGTGTGCCATAAAACTAAACTATTTCCTCCTAAAAAAAAAAAAAAACTTGGGTGAGAAAATGTTGTCGGCTCTAACTGGTAAGCTCGAGATCGATGTAGAGCTCAAGGCTTCTGCCCAGGCCGTCCACGATATGTTCTGGAACAAACCGCACCACTTCTCCAACGCCTGCAACGACAAGATTCACGCATGTCATATGCATGAGGGTGAATTTGGCACCGTGGGTTCCGTCATCATCTGGAAGTATACGCATGGTAACCTTAGTTACCCAAGAACTCTTCTTCGTCTTTTACCTTCATTTTTCTCTCTAACATCTTATTATCTGAATCTTTTTCTTTTCCTTGTTATTAACGATGAGAATATCCCGATCCAAATCCCATATCACGTGTGTTTTCTGTGTGCTATAAGTACTACGAGTACTGTTGTAAGAATAAATTGTTGCAGCGTTCCTTCGATTGACTTCTAATGTCAATATGGTGGATGCCTGAAGCTATGAAAAGCTTTCCATCTACTTATTGAATCGAAGTTGTTTTATGTATTGAATCGAATTCATGTCGCGAGTGCTTTCTATCTGTTTTATCTGGGTATGTGGTATTGTTTCTTAAGGTATGTATGTGCTTTTAATACTGCCCAGCTATACCTGTACGGCGAGCTTGGTCTGGCCTGGCCTACAACTACAAGCACTTCTTGCTTGAGCCGGAACGAACACGTCCCATCCCTCCTTGCCTCCGGAGAATATGGGTTCAACTTCGAACCTTTCTTGGGATGGAAAGAAATTAATCAACTTTCCAACAAAGCGCGCGCATGCATATCATCACAATTGTAGGGATAGATCGTGGAATCTACCCTTGTAAGTGATAGTGGTTGATTTAATTTATAATAACTTTTGATGTTATGATTGCACAATCATAAGATTGTAGGGAAAAAAATTAGGTTGATTGACTCGGTTTTAGTAATCATAACTATCCAATGTCAAATTCAAATCCTAACTTATGAGGTTCGTTTAAAAAATTTATTCACTACAACAGAAGTTTTAATCACACGAACAATCTACTAAATTGCCCCGTCCATGGCCCTGACGGCCTGCTAGACTCATCGGCCCAAATTAGACCTTGACAACATATTTAGTGAACGTTCATTACCAAGGGCCAGGGAAGAAGGAAACACAACAGAAGTACAGAACAAAAAGAAAACAGCTCACTGGTTCTTTTTTTTTTTTTTTGGCCAAACAACAACTTGTCATTTTATTGCATTGAAAGAATTGCACAACAGATTTACGAAGTCAAAAGTCACGTGGAGATAGAGCAACAAATTCTAGCTCTCACTCCCTAAGACTACCCATTTTTTAGTCAACAATGTGGTGTTGCAGGTACCCCGTCCTTATCACAAATGTGGACAAGAGAGGATGGGGGTACAATGACCCAGTTTGCAAGGTACATCCCCTTTCTTGTTGAGATGCTTTATGAATACGGACTACAGAGGGAGCTGAGAGCCCGAGACTCAATTCATGGGCTTTTGTCAATGAAGTTTGTCTTCAGCTAAAATTAAAAAGACACCCAAAATAGGAAATGATTCAGTTGATGTCCATGAATTTTAAGTCTTGGTAACCCCTTTGACCTTTCAATCCCTCCTATTAAGCCTATTTTAGTTATTAAGGTTCAACTCCGACCCGGTCCATTTTATACCCTTACAATATATATGTACATATGATTAATATTTTGATAAATCTGACAATTTGATTTAATGATCTAGTATAATGTATTATAGGCATGTTTGTTATACCGGATTAGATTGGATAAGATAAATGGGATAATTATATGTAATTTATAATGTTATTTTATTGTATTTACGTAGATTTATATTGTGAAAAAGATTATTCATAGGATAAAGCAATCCTTTCTATCTCTAGAGGATTAAGTCATCCTATAAATAATCCTCTCCACAATATAAATCTATCTCAATCTATGTTAATACTAAAACTACACTACAAATTAAATGTAATTTTTTTTCTTATCGTATCCAATCAAATCCGATGTAATATACATACTCTATGTACGTAAAGTTTTAAGTCAATTCGATATCTTCAACACTTAGATCAATAATCCAACTTTTTTCAAATAATTTCAATATATATTTAAATGTGAAAATGTTTTGTATAAAAAACACAAATAATTAAGTATTTTCAATTAATCAATCAAACATTATAAAAAGATATGAGTGGTTGTAAAATTTTGGATGTTAGTTAATCCTTCCTCTATACACACACAACTTTTACATGATTGATTCAAAGTTTTTAGAGTAAATTATAAAATGGTCATTCAACTTTTACATTATTCCATTTCAGGTCACAGAACTTTAATTTATACCAATAGGTCATTGAAGTTTGCTGACTATATACCAAATATAGTCACCATAGTAGATACCATTCCATGACGTGATAAAAATATAACATAATTGTCACATAAACTACCTTATAAATTGTCACATTAGTCAAAATGATATGATTTTTGGGAATGCTTTTTCCTTAAGGCCAGACATCTTGGATCTTTGGAGTTGGTGTTGCTTGTACTTTGGCCTTTGTGGAGGAATAGAAACAGGTGTCTTCATGAGCACATCTGTGATTTGCCAACCAGGTTAGTTGTCTCGACTAATAAGTATGTTGAGGAGTTTATAGACTTAGCTTTGCATACTAATGGAGTTGAAAGGGTAAGGTCGTCTGCTACTTGGTTTCCACCACCGCAAGGGGTGATTAAAATTAATACTGATGCATCATTTGTCCCAGCACTACAACACAGTAGGCATTTAAAGGCATATATATTTGCCTCAATAGCTTATTAATTTGTCTCTAAAATGATTTTGAGGCAATTAAAATATCTGTCCTGGATACTCCAGTCGTTTAATGTAATTAGCAATATATTAGAGGCAAATGAATAATTGCTTCTAATTACACAATTAGAGGCAAATTTTAAAGTCTTTAAATATGGTTTATAGTTGTCATGCCCCGACCCGTCCGGGTCAGCCACGTGATAACCGTCGTGCTGTCTCGAAGTACGTACCGGCCGGTCACGAACCAGAAGCACCGCAAGGCATTGAAATAGATATCATCGTTGTAAAACAAAACTAAAGTTTTAAATAGAAATCATTTAATAAAATATTTAATTTATAAGCAACACCAGTGGATTAATTTAAAAGAATACCTACGCACAGAAACTGCTAGACCTAAGCCATCGACGTCTCCTAGTGAGCCTCCAATCTATTGGCTGACCCCGTACACGGATCTGCATCCATCCACATTAGATACAGGTGAGTGACAGAGGTTCAATGAATCTCCATCAGGGTTAGGGAAAACAAGGGTAATCCAAAATATAGTAAAATAAAATAAATAAAGTAAATAAAATAAATTTTGTTTTCAAAATCTCTTTTGAAATTCTCCAACGAGAATTTGATTTAAAACCTTTAAAATAAATATATACTAAACGGGCGGGCATCTAATACACTGAAGGCACGACTGGCCGGTCGTATGCCTTATTGCACCGAGGGCTATTTCTTTTCTCTTAAAACACACTTTCACAATTTCTCTTCCGCTAGCCCGTTCCCTCGGTGGTGCCCAGGTGTGGTCGAACACAGCTTCGGAGCCCTGGCGAGCTTCCCTACGCGCCTCTCCTAGGGTCTCGTCTCATCGTGCACCTCGACAGGTGGTCCACAGCTGAGAATCCAGCATGCTTCTCCAACTCAGTCAACGCTCCCGCATATATTGGAGCCCGAGGAGCCACTCAATTACTCATCTCGCATCTCTCTCATATTTATTCATCATATATATATATATATATATATTCAAAACATATATAATTAAAACCTTTAAACACACACACAAGCTTTTAGATTTTAAAATTACCCCACCCTCTAAGTGGGTGTATCACAAAATAAAAAGTGTGTGTCGTGGATTACCCTTATCCCAAAACAATTGTAAAACCTTTTTAAAATGATTTATATTTTGAAAACATTTTAAAAACATTTTGTCCCTAGTGGCTAAGCACTGAAAACAGGACCACTCACAGTATTGGGAGATTCGTATACTCCCAAGCGCTCCATGTAGCTCAACCTCCGAAGCATCGCTGCATTCAATTCACCCGGAGCCCTAATACACGGAAATATATGTTAGCATTCATAATTAAATTTATGAATGCACCTAGAAGGCTCTAATATGACCTATGACTGGGTTTGGATGTGATTTGGGGCTTAGAAAAGTGTACGGGACGTTTCGGGGTAAAAATTGGACACTTGGTGAAAAATTACGAAAATGCCCCTGGGACCCGTAGGCCCCACACTCCGGTCCAGCCCGGCCCGGATCTAGGCCAGGCAGCCCCCCACGTGGCTGGGTTAGGCCTGGCCTGATTCTGGGTCCGAAGGCCCATTCCCATGTGAGTTGGGCCGAGCCCAACTCGGCTTGGGCCCAACAAGGCCCAGCGCTGGGTTTGGGCCAAAAGGCATAGTCCTACACGGGACAGGCCCAAGTCTCGCTCGGGACCTGGGCTGCGGGTCTCTCCCGTGCGAGAGAGACTCGGCTCCCACACGGGAGCCGTCCGGTACCCTCAGGATCCGAGGCTTTTCCTCGGTTCCCGAGCCCCTCGGTCCACTGATAGTCGTGAAATTCGAGATGGAGGTTCCTCTCACCTCCCACGACGCGTTTACAGGAGCAGAAACGAGAATCACAAGCTCAAAGTTCCTAGATCTGGAATCTAAGCTTAAAATCTAACTAAAAGCTGAACCTAACTTTGAGCTTAGATTTTTCCTAGACCAATACATGAAGATGCGTGAAAACTTAGAAAAATGTAGATCAAGAAGTTAAGAATAACATACCAAGATCTCGCCTTTATTCTGGGGTCGGTTTGTCCGGATCGGCCAAAAGTCCAAAATTGCTCCGAGAGAGCAAATGAGAGGAGAGAAGAGAGGGAGAAGAGGAAATGAGAGGGGGAGAGCTCATCTCCCCCTATTTATAGCAAGGCCCGACATCGGGTCTACTCGGACCCCGGGCTAGACTTTTTATCCTCTTTGAAACCTCTCATAATTTTGATTCTCGGCTCGATCCACCGACCAATTCACCAATGGACGTCCAATCCATTGGCTATGGACTTAAAGAAGTCCACTTTAGTGTTTCCATACATGATCATCAATCTCATCTTCCAACTTCGGCTTACCGTAAGCTTATCTTCTCTTTTGACTTGACACAGTCGGACCGACATATTGTTTAATTAATACGTGATCTTGCACTATTCCATTCGTATCGAAACAATCATGCTAGGTCCGGGTGTGTCAATAGTGGCCAATTATTTGTCTCTATCCAATCATTTAAAGACAAATATATTTACCATTAATTACTACCTTTGAAACAAATATTTCTGCCTCTAATATTGCATAAATAGAGGCAAATTCAAATGTATTAATTTAAATATGATTTATAGTAACAATTTATTTACCTCTATTAAACCCTTTAAAAGAAAATATATTTGACTTTAATTACCACTTTTAGAGACACATATTTGTGTCTTTAATTAAATTTAGTGGCTGTTAAATTAGAAACAAAAATGGAATTTGAGGCATAAATATTTGTCATTAATTTGATATATACTACTTTTGAAATTTTAAAATTTATTTACCAATATATATTTTATCTGGGAAATTTATTTACGATTAAAAATTAAAATTCAAAATTCAATAACAAGAATATACTTGAAATTAATTAAATATCTAAATATTTCATAATTTTATTGAAAATATTAATGTATAAGTAATACATATTCATATGAATAAAATCACCCAAATGAAAAAATGAAAGCTCATAAAAAATAAATATATAAGATTACATATATTCTCTAATATACAAAAAATAATTTTTTCCTTTTTTTTTTTTGCAACTTTCTCGTCACAATAATATATATTAACATCCCATTGATTGTGCCAAAACCACCTTTTAAGTGCAATTCCGCTACAAAGATTAATGAAACATAGCATCTCAAGATCCCAGGGCCCCAGATGCCATTGAGGGTGACCACCACTCTACGGGCTATTGGAGCATCACGATGCTCACAAAGCCATATTCCCTGCCAAGTTCCCATGTCCATTTGTAATAGGAATCGTGAGTGCACAGACAAACACAGATGATTTGATATGGGCTGGCATCACAACCTGCAAATGTTAACATGAATCATCTAATCATCGAGTCTTGACAAACTTCAAGCATATGCTTCCAAGGTGCAGATCTTCACTAATAGTTTAAAAATCCTAATAGCTTGATAGATTCTTCAATCAACATTTTCTTTTGTAGTTAAATATGGTAAATTCTTTTATTGACGAATTGAATCATTCTCGAACCCAGTATATATGCATGGCCAAATCTGAACCAATAGTAGAAAAGCAAGTATCTAAGATAGATTTTATATATTCCAAAAAGAAAAAAGACATGTTAAATGATGGAAAAAGCAAAAAACAAGTTCCCCAATTGCAAAATAAGAGAACCCAAAACAATGAAAAGAAACACAAAAAAAAACACAAATAAAAAATAAGGACAAAAAAACTTACATGGATTGTGAGAAACTCCCTTAGATGGAAAAAAGAAGTTATTCTCTAAAAGGATTCAAATTATTTCTAAGATCCAACGAATCAGAGAACAAAACTAAAGAAACAAAGAGAAAATTAGAAGGATAAGTTTTGTATTTGATGCAAAAGAAGAATGGAAGACTGATAGGCATTAGGCGGCAAGCAAAAGGAAAATAAGAGAGTAATGTGGGTGTTAGGGTTTCTACCACTATCTAATTCATCAGTTAACCTTTTAAATCTAAAATTTTGGTAGTTTACGATAAAAAAAGGAATTTTACTTATATAAAATTAGGTAAAGATAAATATTTTCAAAATAAATTGTCTACTTTATTTAGAGACTATTAATTTTTATTTTGCATGAATATAGAGGCAACAAATTTTGTCTCAAAACTCTCCATGATCCAAACATGAATTAGAGACAATTAATTTTGAATATAGAGACAAAAAGATTTTGCCTCAAAAATATAAGAATTAGAGACTATTAATTTTGAATACAAAGGCAAAAAAAGTTTACCTCAAAAAAAAGAAAAGAAAAGAATTAGAGGCGGTTAGTTTTGGATATAAAGGCAAACAACTATTTGTTTCTAAAATATAAGAATTAGAGACAATTAATTTTAAATGTAAAGACAAATATTCTTTTTGCCACTAAATGATTAGAATTAGAGGCATATAATTTCATATGTAGAGACAAAAATTGTTTTAGCCCCTAAAACAAGATTTTAGAAGCAAATTTGTATTTGCCTCTAATTATTTGACACATAAGCTGGCTAATATTGAATGTGACTTAAATATTAGTCATGTACTCATGTGTGGTGTGGAGATCTTCCTTCAGGTGTTTGTAATCTTGATATTTCAGTTTATTAATAAAAGTTTCGTTATTTTATTTCTCAAATAAAAAAAAGTAATCATTTCATCTGAAAATTAATTAAAATTATGCACTTATAGGTGATAGAGGAAATTGGAGAAAGAGTTACGGAAATAGAAATAAAACGTTTTAATTTTGATTGATATTGCATTTCATATGTTATCTACATCATTCTTTCAGGACTTGATTGGTTTAAATATATAAAGGTGAATAGATTTGGTGTTAAGTTGACTAAATTTGATAACAAAGTATAGAAACAAATTAAAGTTTAATTGCCTAAATAGAGAATGTCGTGATTTTTTTTTTTTTTGAAAATTGCATTTTATTAAAAAGAGAAAGGATTACAACCAAGCAATCAACCTTATAGTAACCATTCATATAATTGCTCAAGAATTTAGATGAAAATATAAGAAGGAATTAGAATTTCACCCGGAGCTTTGGCCCCCAAGAATCCAGGCGCCGCCGCCTATGATCTGACTTCCCGATCGATCGGTCAAAAAAGTAGCGAAAAACGCATCAACCTACGCTCAAGCATAGATCTTTTCACACCTCAAACAATAAGAATATTTTATTAATAGGAATATTTAATTACAGACATTTTAAAAAGACAATAGACAATAGAAGTAGGAAGAGAGAGAAAGCTCAATTTGTTTGGCTATGGCGTTGGGTGAGGTGAGGGAGAAGCTCCAGGAGAGAGAAAATCTGATGAGAAGAAATGGGAAATGACTATTTTTCTTCTTGTTGAATATAAATTGGGCCCAATGGCTTAATCACATTACAGACTTACAAAACTTTGAGCCACTTAAAAAAACCTCCAGACTTCTAAAAGTCAATATATCTATTCAATCCAAAACTAATCCACCAAAATGCTTAAATTCTAAATAAAAAATTATATATATATATATAATGAATTAATTCATTTGTACTCAGCTCCTTTTGGACGTCCAATTAATCTTGGACTACAAGCCACGTCACACGAACCCAGCACCCACTTAATTTCCAGCTTGAAAATCACGTCTCCCGCGCCTGACCATTGCGAATCCAGCCCGGGATGCACTTAGCCCTTTTGGTCCTCTTGTTTTTCTTCTATTTTGACTTCACAGGCAGACTTTTCCTTCCTTAAAGAACACGTGGCAAAATCATGGCCTAAATTCCTTATTTATTTTGCTCACCGTCGCTTTGACTTTCAATTTAAAAAGTCATACTTCAAGTTTAGAGTTTCCATTCCATAAATCCATCAAAATTAAGTCATGTTACCTTTAATTCATCGTTTATAAGTCAATAAATCAAACATGAGAAAATATCATAAATTATATATAAATCTAATTATAAAAGTATTAAAATATAATCCAAATCATCTACTAAATAAACACTAAATATGATCTTATCAGATTACCACTAAAATGGTAATATGAGTAGGAATGTAATACTCACCCCTTTTTAAGTAATGTTACATTACCTACCATTTTATCTTCAATCTTTCTATTTTATCCTTCATTTTTTTTGGTGATTTCTTTTTTTTCTTAATTTAAATTTATATTTTTTCTAATTATTTTAATTTGTCCCCCATGGGTTGAGCTTTTTTTTTTTTAATTTCAGTTTTTCTTTATTTTCTTTTGTTTCATTTTCTCTTTTCTTTTCTTTTCTTTAATTAATTTAATTTTTTATTGTTTAATTATTTTAAATTTATTTATTATTTTAATAACACAAGAGTTGTTACAAAATATTTCGAATAGTTTATATATATATATATGTATGTATGTGTGTGTGGATAGAATTAAATTATTAATTTTTCTTTTTTCTTAATTAAGATAGTAAAAATAAAATAAACCATTTAAAAACTATCTATACATAATAATTATTATTATTATTAACAATAGTATTTTCATTTATATTTCTTATATTGCTCAATTAAATTTTTTTTTCTTGAAAAATGTTTCATTATAAAGATGAAGATACAAATAAGGTAGAGTAAAATGGTAAAATAATTATTTGTACATGTCATATTCCCACATCAATCAAATAAGATAATGTAAGGTGTCCATATTCAAATCAAATAGAAAATACACACATTACCAAGGAATTGAATTTTCAGATAATGACGTGATAATCTTATTATCACAGAGAATGTAAAATTACTCTAACCAAACGCCCCCTATTTTCTTTCTATCCACACAGTATCCAATATCAACACCAAACCACTCATTTTGAGTCCAGTCACATAAAAGCAGAGAGTGTTCAATTGATTCTTCCTCTCTCTGGCACATTGGACATACAGGAGTATTTCTCACTTTTCTTTTCCACATATTCAAACAAGTTCCCACAGCAGTGTTGCAACCTTGTAGGCTCTCCAAAGGAAGTCTGTTCGGTGATGTGTTGTGATGCATTTTTCACACGACTATAAATTAATTAGATAAATCCAAAATATGCTAAGAAATTTGAATTCTTTTACCTGCTCAACTCTAATGGTGGTATGGGCTCATTAACCCTGTTCAAGTTGATTCTTGAGCTGAAGCTACGTTCTTAGTTTCTCTCTAACAAATTAAAGAAGAATGCAAAGATATAAAAAATTTAGTTACTATATTAGTAATATTTTTTTATTATTTTTTTCCAAATTTTAGTGGAATCATGAATCATTTTTTTTTTCTTAATTTTAGTGAGGTCAATATGAGTGATATCAAGCAAATAACAAAAAAAAATTATCATAACAACATAGGTAAACCTAATAATGTCTCATAAAAGAATAAACTAATCATCTATTTCTTTTTAGTTGTTTAATAATTACTATCGATATGTTAGAATACTTTATTTCTAATTTGGTGAAATGTCATCAACCAATTTTTGATGTCAAATCATCAAGAAAAGTTAGATCTAAATGTTTAGATCTGAGCGGAAGCGTACCTGGATCCATGAAGAAAGCTTGATTTTCTGATTATTGCCTTCCAAGCCAATATGCAGTCTTTGCTCTCTCTGAAGAGATTTTTCTCTTTGGAGGAGAGTTATATCTTTTCTAATTGATAGGATTTCAGAAAAGAGAAAACCTTTTGTTGTGCATATGGCTTGGGGACCATAACCCTTATTTATATCTTTAGTCTAACTTCTATTTTAGCCTATCATAAAAATAGAAATTAATCCTTTGGGTCTCTACACATTAAAGTCCATTCTCTATTAGATGTCTAGCCCAAAACTTTAAACTTTATTGATCACTTTAATTAGGCTTAATCTTATGATAGCCCATAATATATAATTAATATAAATATATGAGCCCACATGTTGAATTAAATCCAACAATCTCCCACTTGGGCCATATATGTATAACTCCTTTAATTATATATTATGTAATAACCTTATGAGCTCAAATTTTGCTATCATTACCATAGACATCTTAAATCAATCAGGTTCATCAATCATATCAACATAGGATTAAAGCGGTTTTCATTATACACATATCACAACGAAACCATCAATAGTCACATATGTCAATATAATTGAACAACATAGATCAAGCATGGATGCATAGCATGGGAAGTTACATGTAATGTGATCTTAACATGTCTACTTCCAACTGGTCCAACCTTATTCCTTAGTGAGATCAACCAAATAAAGAGTTCAAACAAACCACAAAATGTGTCTATAACTGAAAATCAACCAGAATAACAAACTCCCACTAAAATTGCATGTTATCAAAAGATATAACACCCATATGAGCGGTATGCTCATGAAAGACCTTAGGTGGTAATCCCTTAGTTAGCGGATCCGCAACCATAGAGTTTGTCCCAATATGTTCAATAGACACCTGACCATTTTGAACTCTTTCTTTAACAACCAAGAACTTGAGGTCTATATGTTTTGACTTCGTTGAGCTCCTGTTGTTATTGGAATATAGCACTGCTGACTTATTGTCACAAAATATCTTTAATGGTCTCTCAATACCATCCACAATTTGCAGCTTAGTGACAAAATTTCGCAGCCAAATCCCATGACTAGATGCCTCATGACATGCTATAAATTCCGCTGCCATGGTGGAAGAAGCTATGAGTGTCTGCTTAGCACTCTTCCAAGAAATAGCTCCTCTAGCCAGTAGGTAAATATAGCCTGATGTGGATCTCCTACTGTCTTGGCATCCAGCAAAATCAGAATCAGAATACCCAATGATCTCTAACTGATCTGATTTTCTGTATGTGAGCATGTAGTCCTTTGTTCTCTGTAAGTACCGCATAACCCGTTTAGCTGCTTTCCAATGATCCATTCCAGGATTGCTTAAGTATCTGCCCAGCATTCCAACTATGTACGCAATATCCGGACGCGTACACACTTGAGCATACATTAGACTCCCTACTGCTGATGCATAAGGAATCTTTTGCATTTCTTTAGTTTCAAACTCATTTTTGGGGCATTGGTTGAGACTAAACTTGTCTCCTTTAGCAACAGGGGTGTCACCTGATTTACAATCCTGCATGCCAAATCTCTTTAGAACATTTTCGATATAGCTCTTTTGTGATAACCTAAGTATACCTCGAAAACGATCTCGGTGTATTTGTATGCCTAATACAAAAGAGGCGTCACCAAGATCTTTCATTTCAAATTTCTTTGTCAGAAAGCTCTTGGTTTCGTGCAATAAGCCTATATCGTTGCTGGCAAGCAGTATGTCATCGACATATAAAACCAGAAAAATACACTTACTCCCACTGAACTTGTGGTATATACAATCATCAACTGCATTTATCTCAAAACCAAATGAGATAACAACTTGATGAAATTTATAATACCATTGACGAGAAGCTTGCTTGAGCCCATAGATGGATTTCTTTAATTTGCAAACCATTTGCTTTGCATCTTTGGACACAAAGTTTTCTGGCTGCACCATATAAATCGTCTCATCAATGTCACCATTGAGAAACGCTATCTTAACATCCATCTGATGTAACTCAAGGTCAAAATGTGCCACTAATGCCATTATTGTCCTAAAAGAGTCTTTAGAAGAAACCGGAGAGAAAGTCTCTTTATAGTCAATACCTTCTTTCTGTGTGAAGCCTTTTGCAACAAGACGAGCCTTGTACCTTTCTATATTACCTCTCGAATCCCTTTTGGTCTTAAATATCCATTTACAACCAATGGGTTTCGTACATTCAGGTAATGATACAAGGTCCCAAACGTCATTGTCCTTCATGGACTTCATCTCTTCATTCATGGCATTAATCCACTGTTGAGAGTTAGAACTTTCAATGGCTTGATAGAAGTTGATTGGATCATCTTCTACCACACCAATGTCAACCTCATGTTCTTGAAGAAATACAATATAATCGTCTGAAATTGCATTTCTCCTTTCTCTAGTGGATCTTTTTAATGACATAGGTTCTTGAGGTTGTAGAGTTTGTTCTTCTGGAACAAGTTGTTGAACTTGAGCAAGAGGTTCAATAACATTGTCTTGATCTGGAATTGCTTCTTGAACAATATCAGGAATTGAAGCCTGACCCTGATAATTTTCAAAAGCAATTAGAGGAATTTCGACACATTCCTCTTCAAAGACAAAGTCCTTAATTCCTTTTCCCCTCGCAAACTCAACATCCTCAAAGAACCAGGCATTTCCCGTCTCAAACATTGACTTAGTAGTGGGATCATAAAACTTGTACCCCTTGACCTTTCAGAGTATCCAACAAAATAGCAACTGATTGTTCTGGAATCCAGTTTCTTTTCATTTGGCCTATTTGGCCTTGCCTCAGCTGGACAACCCCAAATGTGCAAGTGATTTAAACTGGGCTTCTTGCCCGTCCAAAGCTCATAAGGGGTTTTGATAGTTGCTTTTGTTGGAACCCTATTGAGTATGTAAGCTGCAGTCTTTAATGCTTCTCCCCAAAGAGATTCTGGTAAAGTAGAATGACTAATCATACTCCTTACCATGTCCTTTAATGTCCTATTTCTCCTTTCAGCAACACCATTCATGCTAGGAGATCCTGGCATGGTGTACTGTGGGACAATACCACACTCTTCGAGAAACTTAGCAAACGGTCCTGGACATTGTTCACCTGATCCGTCATATCTGCCATAGTATTCACCACCACGGTCAGATCTGACGCTTTTAATTCTTTTGTTGAGTTGATTCTCAACTTCAGCTTTAAAATTTTTGAACACATCCAGAGACTGAAACTTTTCTTGAATGAGATATAGGTAGCCATAACGTGAAAAGTCGTCTGTGAACGTAATAAAATATTGTTGACCATTCCAAGAAGCTGTAGGGAATGGCCCACAAATTTCTGTATGTATTAGTTCTAAGACATTCATAGCCCTGTTGGCACCTAATCTCCTTAGGTTTGTCTGTTTCCCCTTAATACAAGCACACAATTTTCAAAGTTCGTAAAATCAAGGGGATCAAGAATCCTGTAAGACACAAGACGTTCAATTCTTTGTTTAGAGATATGCCCTAAACGTTTGTGCCATAATGAAGCAGAATTCTCATTGGTTAGTTTTCTCTTTATACCTCGATACACATGCAAGGTTTCATTATATGAGGCAATTGTATCAAGCAAATATAGGTTATCAACAAAAGATAAAGAACCGGCACCAATAACATTTGAATCTTGAAAAAGACTAAACTGACTATTTCCAAATGAACAAGAGTAACCAAATTTGTCCAATACGAAAATAGAAACCAAATTCCATCTAAATGACGGTACAACATAAGTCTCATTCAAATCCAAATAATAACCAGTCTTTAACAATAACCTAAAAGTTCCAATAGCCTCAACTTCCACTGATTTACCATCGCCCACATAGATGTATCTTTCACCATCAATTGGCTTTCGGTAGTTCAGGCAACCCTGTATAGACACACTTATGTGAGTTGTAGCACCAGAATCTAGCCACCAAGTGTGTATAGGTATCGAAGTTAAATTAACCTCAGAACAAACCAGAGTGAGAAGTGTACCTTTCTTTACACGCCATGCGCGATATTTGGTACAATCCTTTTTCCTGTGTCCAGCAGCTTTACAGAAATAACAGGTAAATGCCTCACCCTGTTGGTTCTGTTTCTTTTCTGGTGGAACATTTGCAGCTTCCTTACCCTTCTTCCTTTTCAAGTTCTTGTCCTTAAAGGTACTAGCCAAATGAGCACTTTCTGTCTTTTCTTGCTTCAGCCTTTCTTCTTCTTGCACACAATGAGAGATGAGCTCATTAAGAGTCCAACTCTCCTTTTAACAGTTATAACTAACTTTGAACTGACTGAATTGTGCAGGAAGAGAGAGCAAAACTAAATGCACAAGCAAGTCCTCAGACAGCTCCAACTTTAGTGCCTTTAGCTTTGAAGCAAGATGAGACATCTCCATAATGTACTTCCTTATATTACCTTTTCCTTATATTACCTTTTCCTTTATACCTCATTGAAATGAGATTTGCCAAAATCGTACTTGTTTCAACCTTTTCGCTTTTGGCAAACCTCTTTTCAATTTTCTCAAGGTAATCTTTAGCAGTAGTAACCTTTTCGGACATAGTGCCCCTGAAGGTTTCCGGAATTGCACGCTTTATGATCATAAGACTTATGCGATTAGAACGTTCCCACCTTTCCATATCCATCTTATCATTAGATGAACTATCAACCATAAGGTCTGTGGGTCGTTCTGTCCTTAACGCAAGGTCTAGATCCATAACACCGAGAACAATCATAACGTTCTCTTTCCATGCTTTAAAGTTCGTGCCACTAAGCATGGGAATGGAATTCAAGCTGGCAGTAATAGTAGATGCAGAACTAGCAACTGTACAGAGAACGAAACAAGTAGAACATGCTCACATTAATTCCATATAATAACCATATATTCAAATAATGGTAAACCCCATCACAAGATACCTAGCACAACATTAATATCTAGTCTTTGGACAGAAATATTAACTGTAAGTGGTACTCTTGGTGTAGTAATCAAATATTGACAATAAGATCCTGTCAAACAATTAACCTTTCTTTGGACCGATTAATTGTTCACATGGCAAACTGAATAATTGTCACATATTTATTACCACAAGTGCACATGTATTTCGGCCAAATATTGACCCTCCTTTGGGCTGGCCAATATCCGCATGAATTACATATACACAACCAACTTAACATTATAAAATAAATTAATCTAGACAAGAGAGGCTACTTTGGTAGCGTATTGTTTCAATCAACTTATCTCATAATATTAATAAAATAATAATACCAAAATTTGAATAAGTCAGTGACAATTGACTAAAACAATAATTAAGCGCCGAAAGTTTGTTTCAATCAATTTATCTCATAATATTAATAAAATAATAATACCAAAATGTGAACAAATTCCTTAAGTAACCAAGTGAGCCCCATGCCAACTTGCACCACTAACAAGCCCCATTATTGCCGTCATAATAGGAAAATTCTCCTATTCATCCTGCATGATTTTCACATCTTGGACAAAACCTATCTTCTAATAAAATTTGCCCAGAAAACCGAAACTTCCCTTTTTTTTTTTATAATCCTTAAAACTTGAATATGTTTCTCAATAAATTGGATCTTAGCTCTTGTTAACAAGAATCTAACTGGATGCATAAAACGTAAAATTCAAATATGAAACAAACTCCAAAGCCATATTTCTTAATAAACTAAATCCAAGGAAAAACCAAATCCATGATTATGGAAGACAAAGAAACAAATTGATTCCCAATGATTTGACATGAAGAAGCTCTGAGACCAATTGTTAGAATACTTTATTTCTAATTTGGTGAAGTATCACCAACCAATTTTTCATGTCAAATCATCAAGAAAAGTTAGATCTAAATGTTTAGATCTGAGCGGAAGCGTACCTGGATCCATGAAGAAAGCTTGATTTTCTGATTATTGCCTTCCAAGCCAATATGCAGTCTTTGCTCTCTCTGAAGAGATTTTTCTCTTTGGATGAGAGTTATATCTTTTCTAATTGATAGGATTTCAGAAAAGAGAAAACCTTTTGTTGTGCATATGGCTTGGGAACCATAACCCTTATTTATATCTTTAGTCTAACTTCTATTTTAGCCTATCATAAAAATAGAAATTAATCCTTTGGGTCTCTACACATTAAAGTCCATTCTCTATTAGATGTCTAGCCCAAAACTTTAAACTTTATTGATCACTTTAATTAGGCTTAATCTTATGATAGCCCATAATATATAATTAATATAAATATATGAGCCCACATGTTGAATTAAATCCAACACGATATTCTCATTCAACTCTAAATAAGTGTTGTTTTTTCTTTTTTTCCATTTTGCATTTTAGCTTTAATTGGCTCCAAGGTGAGATTGGGTATTGAAGTTTATAAATTCTTATATCAAATAAAAATTAAAAATTAAAATAAATTCGTACTAATATGTAAGCAACTACGTACAGTAGTTTTTTTAATATTATTATTGTGATGATGTTAATGTGAAGACACGAGTTCGATCAAATTGGTAATTAATGAATGTTAATGTGACTAACTGTTCTTTTTTGTCATTCCATTCTCCCAATATTTCTCTTCCTTTCTTAGTTTCTTTCTAGCAGAGGAATTGCATTGCATCGGCTAAAAAATTGGAAATTTCTCATCCTATTATGCACAGCAAACTAGCCCATATATAGTTCCTTTATCTTCATCCATCAACAGGTTTCTGTATTAGTATTCCTTCGAAGGAGGATTTGGAACTTTGCTTTGATTTGGAGAAAGTCGTTTTATCTGGCTTCTTATTTTTACTGATTTTCTTTGTCAGGACGGTTAGGTTATGCAAAATAAAATTATAATGTGATCCACAGTCCATTCTCAAACAAAATTACATAAAATTTCCATTATGAAACCTTGATTTACACTACACTATAACAGCTAAGCTTCATAGAAATTCATCACTTCTATATTCGTTTTGGTATACAAAGGAAAACTACCACTCGAACCAAAAATCTCTACCCATATCTCACCCCGCTCTTATCAGTTAACTATAAGCTCACAAAGCTTCAAAGGATTTGATCTTTATCAACTATTATTCTACTAATTCAATGATATCCTCAAGCCATGAAGCAAAGCCAACAAACGAAGCTAGAGATTGTAATTAATCATGCTTATTAGAGAAAACCTTTCTCCTTGCAGCACTTAATAGCTCCATTGTACATATCCTCAACCCCATAGTTGAATCTGAAACCCGTGTCCAACAGCTTATTTGATGATAAACCAGGTAGTTTTATACCTTTAATATTTGCCAATGATCTGTCAAGGGGACACTTTTGCATTTAGTATTTTAAATTGTAACAATACAAGTTAAAATTATTGAGACAATTGAAGAGGGGAAAGAAGTTTTACTCACTCTGGTGTTGGAATTGAGAATTCTGGATGGCTGGTGGATAGAATTTGAGTTATCTTTTCAAGATTTATTGTGTCTGAGGAACAATTGTACCTCCCTTTTGCAGTAGGATGCTCCAGCAAGAAGATATGTGCCCTTGACAAATCATCCACGTGAACCATTGATATATTAACAAGAAAACTCATCCACACATTCTGGTTCTGGTTCCCTAAATCATCCACAAGCAGAATTATTAGAGTTACAATAGTTGTCCTGTCCCAGTAAAATAGATAGCTTACAATTTACCTCTTTAGTTATTGTTCTGTTTAAGACAAGTTATATACTATATACCTAGGAGTACTGGAGCCAACGAACACTGAACTGAAACAGGAAATTTGGGACAGATGAAGGGACCTACAACCAAGGAAGGAACCACTGTCACCAGATCCAATCCATGTTCTGCTGCAAATTCAAGAGCAGCCCTTTCTGTCAAAGTCTTTGAAGTTGAATAAGTTGTCAAATATGCCTTCGTTTCTCTAACCGAATCAACATCTGTCCAAAAGCTCTCATCCATCATGTCCACATCCAGGTGTTTGCTGAACTGCACCGCGGTAGCGCTCGAAGTGTAGACGACTTTCTTAACTGTTTTTGATTTCAAGCATGCCTTCAAGATACCCAGGGCGCCATTGATTGCCCTTTCGGTCACGACTGCTTCAGGTTCTTTGTCTTCGAAATCGACAGGAGTGGCAACATGGATGACCCCTTTACATCCCTCAATGGCTGCATCAAAACTGTCCGGGTTATTAAGATCTGCTCTGTAAATCTTAAGCTTTTCATCTGCACCTGGTAAGCCGGTGAGGAAGCTAATGTCTCTCTTGTTATCTGTTAACATTTTAGTAAAAGCAAGGATCAAATCTTTGTCCTATAAGAAAATCAAATAGTCCGAATTCTAAAGCTACAGCTTAATGTTTACCTGGGTCAGGTCTAATAGTGGTGTGGACAGAGTAGCCCTGTTCCAGAAGCAGCTTGATCATCCATGAAGCTATGAAACCAGTCCCTCCAGTCACACAGACAGTGCCTTTATCTCCTTCCATCTTTCTTTTTTTCTCCTCTCAGTCTCAGACAGATTTGTAAATTTTGCTTCACTTGTTTTGGTGTGAATGTGAACTATATAATTCCTATTCCTAATCTTTGTTTAGTGTTTGATCTTTATCTCCGCCCCTTTTGGACGTGTCTCAGTCAGAGTCAGTATCATTTTGACCTTTCCAAGTTTTTCTTTTCGTAGAGCGTTGGCATTTGATTTGATCCCCCGATACGTTCATGGTCATTTAATTTTCCATCTAATTTGTCCCATTAGTCCCGCTAATTTTCTTTTCTTTCTTGTCTCCGGGTAGAGATATCAAATCAGATAGGTAGAGTTAGTTTTAGATTTTGGATTAATCAGGTCAGATCAGTTTGGATCAAAAGAGATTTTTGGATTATTTCGAATTTCGGATCTTTTAAATTTCGGATTATTCGTGTCTCGGATCTTTCGAGTTTTAATTTTTCGGATTTTGCCCTCGAATTTTCTGGTTTGACCATTAGATTTTTCGAATTATAGGTTTTTCAGATTTTATGTTATTTGTATTTGATTTTTTTGAATTTAACTCTCGAGTCATTCTAGTTTTTGATTATTTTAAATTGAATTAAAATTTTGATTTTATAAGTTAATATTTAAGAGAGATTTTATCAAAAATATTATTTATTAAATTTGTTATAAATCGTAATTAAATTAATTAATTTTGTAATGTTATAATTTATAAATGTATTGATTAAATTAGTAATATTTATAATTTTTTTTAAATTTTCCTATAAATTATCTATAATTTAAAACAAAATAAATATTTACATTTTTATTATTTACTAATTCATTTCTAAATTCTAATTGATATGTAATAAATTCATGATTCATAATATCATTAATATATAATTATGAATTATCCGTTGTACAATCATAAATTAAGGAATCAGAATTTTGGCACACAATTTCAATCCAAGTAGTTAAAATTTTGATATACAATTATAAAATTTACTAGTTTCCGCTTATAATATTAAAAATTAGAAAGCTTTTGTTTGGTCCATGAATAGAATAGCCGAGAAGGAATAGTCAATAACTAATAGGCCATGTGGATTGTTATGCAACTATGGTCACTATGGATTACTAATCCTAGTATCTTATTATCTTACTGCTAATGACTTTGTTTTGTCATTTCCTTTGTAAGACTTGTATATAGACTATACTTTATAGTGATTAGTGATTAGTGATTACCAGCACCTACTTCTACATAATATAACAATTTGCACACACATTGCATTCGACATTCACATTAAATTATTTTTTTTGTAAGAATTAAATTATAAGGAGAAAACATATGATAACATATTAAAATTTTAATTTCAAATTTTCAATATTTAGATGCTCTTTGTTGGATATATAATTCACTAATTTAATATGAACATTAGTAATTTACTAATTATTATTGTAATTTATAAATTTTCTTATTTAGGATGAAAGATTATCATTCACGTGAAAAAGTTTATTTCTTAATATGATCAGTAACGATGAAATCAACATGATCTTTTGTGAATTCTCAAATTTTCCTTAATAATATTCATAATTGATATTATTAAATTTAAGTATTAATATTCTATAAATTCATGTAATTCAATAATAATAAAAAAAATTAAAAAAATTTAATTATGAAAAAATATTTTTTAAGTTCACTTTAATTAAAATTTTATCAATTATTTATTTTTATTTTCTTTATCAAATTTATTTATTAAATTTGGAGTTTATACGGTATATAAAATTACTCTCTCTGTCCCTATTTATCTGTCCCAACTAACTGTTTCACATAAGGTAAAAAAAGTAGTGATGGTGCAAAATTTCATACATATTTACTGTGACTTTCCTATTTTATCCCTATGCCTATCTTTCTTCCTCTTTAATTCTCTATCATATTTAAGAAAAATATTCATTTAAGAGAGAGAGAGTAGTTTGAAAGGGTAATTTTGAACAATTAGTAATTAATGCTGAGATATGGACAGCTAAATAGAAACAGATGGAGTATTTTATTAGTCTGTCGGATTTTTTTGGGTTAGATTTTCGGGTTTTTGGGGTTAGATTCTTGGGTCAATCAGGTTCCGGATCGGTCGAGTTCGGGTCATTTAATTTTTTTCTTAAACCAGATCGAATTAATTTCAGGTTTGGATCGTTCAAATCAGATTTTCAAGTTCGGATCAATTTTTGACTGCTCTATCTTCCGAGATAATAAACTACATACTCTTATAAATAAAAAAAAGGATATAAACATCTCGAGCCTAATACTGACAGCTTCATATTAGATTCCTAGATGAATTGGATGCAAATCGGTTTCAAATTTTTTTACGTAAATAGTTAATCGCGATTCAGAATTTTGTAAGTCTTATGATGAAATTCATATACTTATCAATGACGAATTTCTACATTATCTATTATTGCAATGCCACGGGTTGCATTTGTCGAATCTAGTCAAATATTTTGTCAAATTCAAAATCGAGAACCTTCTTGGTCATCCAAACAAAACATATCAAAGTCTCGTGAATATTAGGAAAAAAGCTAACTATTGAGAGGTATTAAGAGGATGAGGTAGAGAGTTCATCACGATTTAGGATAAAGACCAAGAAAGATGAGAGTTTATTCACCCAATCACATGAGCACATCTTCCTCTTGAATAGAGTCGCCACCCAATCTGCCGCGTTATTCACTTGTTTTGGTATCCATTTCATCTTTGCTTCCTTAAAATAGAACTTCCAACTCTCTATGTATTTTATGAATGAATAAATTTTCAATTGTCTACATTCTCTTTGTTTTTTTTTTTTCCTTTTTTGGTTTCCCACCTGGTATCCAGAGCTTAGCTCTGACTAATCCGGGTTCGACTCGCGTCGCGCACCTGCATATGGTGAGTGAGTCTTCCAACAGAGGCAGCTGCGTACGCAAGGTCTCCAACCCGGGATCTGCTTAAGCTGGAACAAGCTGCTTATCACTCGATCCAACCCCATGTTGGTCTACATTCTCTTTGTTGACCATCTCATCATATAGCTTTTTACAATCACCTCAAAAACAACTTTCTGGAGACCCAATCTTTGTGCTTGAGCCACTCCTTTTAAAGCCCTTGCTTCAGCCTCTAGCTTTGTAGTAGTTTTGAAATTTTTGCCAGTTCCACTTACCATCATACCAGTCTCATCCCTTATCATCACACCCAAACCTACTTTCAATGTTGTCCCATCAAAGTCTCAATCAATGTTAACTTTATACCATCCATGCTTTGATTTTGTCTATTGGGTCCCAAATCTATTTAAATTTTCCTTTGACTTGCTTTTTTTTTTCTTTAAATACTTCCAACATCGTTTTTTTAGTTCACCTCATCATATAGCTTTTTACAATCCACCTCAAAAACAACTTTTTGGAGATCCAATCTCTGTGCTTGAGCCACTCCTTCTTTTAAAGCCCTTACTTCAGCCTCTAGCTTTGCAGCAGTTTTGAAATTTTTGCCAGTTCCACTTACCATCATACCAGTCTCATCCCTTATCATCACATCCAAACCTACTTTCCCTATTGTCCCATCAAAGTCTCCATCAATGTTAACTTTGTACCATCCATGCTCTGATTTTGTCTATTGGGTCCCAAATCTATTTAAATTTTCCTTTGACTTGCTTTTTTTTCCTTTGAATACTGCCAACATCGCTTTTTAATTCACCTCATCATGTAGCTTTTTACAATCCACCTCAAAAACAACTTTCTGGAGACCCAATCTCTGTGCTTGAGCCACTCCTTCTTTTAAAGCCCTTACTTCAACCTCTAGCTTTGTAGCAGTTTTGGAATTTTTGCCAGTTCCACTTACCATCATACCAGTCTCATCCCTTATCATCACACCCAAACCTACTTTCCCTGTTGTCCCATCAAAGTCTCCATCAATGTTAACTTTATACCATCCATGCTCTGATTTTGTCTATTAGGTCCCAAATCTATTTAAATTTTCCTTTGACTTGCTTTTTTTTCTTCAAATACTTCCAACATCGCTTTTTTAATTCACCTCATCATATAGCTTTTTACAATCCACCTCGAAAACAACTTTCTGAAGACCCAATCTCTGAGCCCGTTTGGTATTTTGCAATGAATTATTTTGCATGCAAAATAATTCCCTACAAAGTTTAGGGCCGCAATCACTTTGCATACAAAGTGAGTTTGCAATATTTGGTTTAGCACATAAAAGTTTAATTAAATTACATGCAAAGTGTTTTGCAATGTTTGGTTTATTAAAACACACTTTCCCTGCAAAGTTTATTTAAATCTCAAATTTATCCTTCTATTTTATATCTTTTTTAAAAAAACAAGGGATAACAAAGTAATTTAAATGCGATACAAAATATTTGCACACCTCCCCCCTGTGCAAATACTTTACCTGGTCAAAGGTAAAGTGATTGCAATTGACCATTTACTTTGCATCCTTAAAATTGAACCAGACGTGGTAAAGTTTTTGCAGCCATTAACTTTGCATGCAAAGTGATTAAATTACATCAAACCAAACGGCCTCTATGTGCTTGAGCCACTCCTTCTTTTAAAGCCCTTACTTCAGCCTCTAGCTTTGCAGCAGTTTTGAAATTTTTGCCAGTGCCACTTACCATCATACCAGTCTCATCCCTTATCATCACACCCAAACCTACTTTCCCTGTTGTCCCATCAAAGTCTCGATCAATATAACTTTATACCATCCATGCTCTGATTTTGTCTATTGGGTCCCAAATCTATTTAAATTTTCCTTTGACTTGCTTTTTTTTCCTTCGAATACTTCCAACATCGCTTTTTTTAATTCACCTCATCATATAACTTTTTACAATCCACCTCAAAAACAACTTTTTGGAGACCCAATCTCTGTGCTTGAGCCACTCCTTCTTTTAAAGCCCTTACTTCGGCCTCTAGCTTTGTAGCAGTTTTGGAATTTTTGCCAGTTCCACTTACCGTCATACCAGTCTCATCCCTTATCATCAAACCCAAACCTACTTTCCTTGTTGTCCCATCAAAGTCTCCATCAATGTTAACTTTATACCATCCATGCTCTGATTTTGTCTATTAGGTCCCAAATCTATTTAAATTTTCCTTTGACTTGCTTTTTTTTCTTCAAATACTTCCAACATCGCTTTTCTAGTTTTTACGAATGTGGACAGACCTAGGTTCCACAAGGTTTTTTTTAACGATGGCATCAAATCTACTTTTCTATATTAACCAACAGGTGCTAGCAATAAATATTGGTATAAACTTCTGTTGTTGCTATGGTACCCCTTTTAACTATAGAACCTCTATCATGCATCCAATCTACCTCTTTTCTTTCTATCCACACAGTATCTAATATCAACTAGATGTGGTAATCGGGCTGGTCAGACAGGATTCGGATCAGGTTCTTTCAGCTTTGGATCATTTAGATTCGGTCTTTTAATAGGTTCGGATCGTTTTAGATTTAGACTTAATCAGATTCAAGTTAAATTGGATTTGGATCATTTTCGGATCATATTAACTAGGGTTTAGGTCGGATTTTGGACGGATTCTATATATTTTTTTGAATTTTATGTAAAATTTTTTTTTATATAAATAAAATTTTTAAATTCTTAAATTTAAAAGGTCAATTATTTTTTATTTACTATACTTTTTGTATTTAATAATGTATATTAAGTAGCATAAAATAATTTATATAAAAAATTTATGAAAAAAAGAATAGTATTACTATTAATTAAATGAACTAAACTATATAAAAATTTATATATTCATAATATATATATATATATTAAGATCTATTCATTTTATTTTAAGTAATAAATTATGAATTTGGTAAATTATTAAATTAGAAAAGGATATATACAGCAAAATAAATTAAAAATAAGATCCATACCTATAACATTACAATAGTTTAGTAATAAATTAATAATCAATAAATTGAAAATAATTAAATTTGGAGAAGACATATTATATATGTATATATATATTTATTTATTTATAACACTAAGTAAATAAGAAGACATATATATATATATATATGATTAAGTAAGTACCATACACATTATATAAATAATATAGTATCAACAAAAACATATCATACTCATTAGATATTGACATTACTTAAATAAATTGTTAGATCTGAAAGCAAAACATATATTAATAAGATTAAGAAATGATAAAATAATTTATTAATTAAAGGTAAGATAATCTTAATTCTTGATTCTTACAAGTTAAAACTAAAATTTCTGGTAGTAATCAAAATGAATGTAACATTTTATATTTCTAACATGGTAATTGCATTGACATATATTAGTTGGCTTAATTTTAACTTTTATTAAGTATAACTATTGAATTGATTATTTGAATATTAATTTTGTGTAAGTAAAGGTAATATGTATCATACAAAATGATCTAATACATTAAATTAAATTAATTCTTCTTCTTCTACTACAACAACAACTACTACTACTACTACTACTACTACTACTACTACTACTACTACTAATAAAATAATTAATCTTACAAGATTTGTTATATTTATATACATCTAAATTCTATATCTTTTGACCAAATAAAATTATAATTTGTTTAAAATTAATATATAAAAACCATTTCGTATATTTATTTATTTATTATACATTATTATATTTTGATATTATTTTCTATATATTTTTAAAATGTAAACATTTGATTTACATATTTATTATTTAATTATCATAAAAAGGATAAAAAATTAAATTATAAATAGATAGTCAATTACCCACTTAAACATAAGGGACTTTAATTTGGCGAGATGAATTTTGACGTATTTGTCATAATTTGTTGCATCTCCATAATTTGTTTACATCACCTACATAAGTTATTATTACTCTACGTGCAGATGAGATGGGGACTATTTTTCCTAGAGACTACAGCCTAATTTAAAATTGTTTTAAGTTTTCCCTTTCCACAAAAAAAAAATATTGATATAGCTTTTGAATTGCAAATTTGTAATCAAATGGAGATTATTTGTTTACTCAATTATATAATTATAATGAAAAAATGATGAAAATTTATAATGAATTTTTAACTAAAACTTGTATTTAAAAAATTATTTAATTATATTTAAATTTTTACTATTAAATTCATGTTATTCAGGGTTTGGGTTTGGAGCAGGCTCGGGTTCGGACATTTTCGAGTTTGGATAATTCCGGGTTCGGATCGTTTTGGATTGAGTTTATTTTGGGATTGGACCATTTCAGGTTGGATTTCAATCGGGTTCGGGTGGTTGACTTTTTTGGTTAATCGGGTTTCAGTTGGGTTTAGGTTCGGGTTTTTCGAACGGATTTTTCGGGTTCGGGTTCACTTTGCCACCTTTAATATCAACACTTGTTTATACCACAATTTACATTTTTTTAAATTGTAGGCCGATGGATCCATTTTGGCTTGCAATTTTTGTTTATGGTTTATGGTCAGCAGCCTTAATCCCAATAAAGGCCGCACCAATCTCGAAAGATTGGAAAGATCGGTTAAAAGTCAATCAAAATCAGAGGGATTCAATCTTTAAAGACAGAGATTTGAAAATCAAATTTAGTTGATTTAGAGGAGTTGATTAGGATCTGTGATGGCTATATCAATCATCCATAAAAACTTTTTGAGCAATTGAGGACTAGCCCGATGGCTCTCAATTTCTAGCATTTCTTCTAAGCTTTTCTATGACACACCTGGACCTAGCACGACTTTTTCGTACGAACGGAATAGTGTAAGATGACGTAATAATTAAACACTAAGTCGGTCCGGCTGTGTCAAGTCAGAAGAGAAGTTCAAATTAAGATAAGACGGAGTTGGAAGATAAAATAATTAACCGTGCATGGAAATTAGAAAATGCCAAAAAGACCTCCAACTAAGTCCCTAGAAATTTATTATGGGCCCCGTTGGCACAAGAAATCAAAGGATTTAGCCAACGGGTGAAAATGAAAGAAAGTTGAAAAAGGGGAAAAAGTTTGACCCGGGGCCCGAGTAGACCCGGTGTCGGGCTCCTCTATAAATAGGGGTGAGCCGAAGCTTTTTCTCATTTCTCTTTTTCTTTTTCTTTCATTTTCTTTTCTTTTTCTCTCTAGAGCCAAACGGAGGTATTTTGGACAATTGGCAGATCCGGACAAACCGGCCGGTAGAACAAGGTGAGTTTCTAGTATGTTATTGTACTCACCTCGATCTACTTTTTTCTAAGTTTGTACACATTTCCATGCATTGGTTTAGGAGAGATCCAAGCTCAAAGTTAGTTTAGCTTTTTAGTTAAATTTTTAGTTTAAAATCTATATCTAGGAACTTTGAGCTTGTGATTCTCGTTTTTCTTTCGGTAAACATGCCGTGGATGCATTAAGGTATATGCATATGAAATTGTAGCTAAATTGGTGGACAATTGCATCGGTTTTCGAGATAAGAGAAAAATTGAAGAATTCTCGGGTTGGAAACCCAGAACAGATTTGGCGCTGGATCTATGCAAAACCGGCGCCGTTTCTACCTGTCGGTGGATGGCCTCCTGGTCGAAGAGAACTGGCGCCGGTTCACTCCAGATCCGGAGCCAATCTTGTCCTTAGGGGCAAAACGGTCATTTCACATCTCGAAACCCTAATTGATCCCAAATAGATTCGAAACACTTCCGAGCCTTCCAAACCACATCCAAACATCATCTTAGGTCATGCTAGAGCCTCCTAGGTGCATTCATAAGTTTAATTATGAATGCTAATGTCACGCCCCGACCCGCCCCGGGTCGACCACGTGGCAACCGTCGCGTTGCCTCGAAGTACGTGCTGGCCAGTCACGCACCTGAGGCACCGCAAGGCATAAATGGGCATCATCGCTGTCAAATAAAACTAAAACTTTAATTAGAAAATATTTAATAAAATAATTAACTTTAAAAGTAGTGCCAGTGGACTAATTGAGAGAATACCTACACAGCGGAAACTTCTAAGCCTAAGCCACCGACGCCTCCTAGTGAGCCTCCTTACTATCGCTGACTCCGATCGCGGATTTGCATCCATCCACATTGGATACAGGTGAGTGACAGAGATTCTAAGAATCTCCACCTAGGTTAGAGCGGATAAGGGAAATCCAAAATAAAATAGAATAAAATAATAATAAAACAAATATTTTTCTTTTAAAATTCTTTTCTGGTTCTCTTGCCGAGAACCCTCCTTTAAAAACACTATAAACAAATATATATATATACATATATAAAATGGGCTGGCATCTCTATCATACTGGAGGTGCGACCCGCCGGTCGTCTTATGCCTCACTGCACCGAGGGCTATCTCTTTTCTCGTTTATAATATTTTTCTCTTTTCTATCTCTCTATGCCCTTTCCCTCGGTGGTGCCTCGCTATGGTGGAACACAGCGAACTGGAGCTCTGGCGAGTTTCCCTACGCGCCTCTCCCAACCAGGCTCGACTCACCGTGCCCCTCGATAGGCGGTCCATGGCTGAGTATCATGCATGCTCTCAAACTCGATCCACGCTCCCGTAAATTGGAGCCCCGAGGAACCCTCTCAATCGCTCATCTCCCGAGGGCATCGTACCCTCAATAATCATAATAATAATATTTTAAAAACATATATATATACAACATACATATTTAAAATATATACAAACACACACACATAATACTTATATTTATTTTTAAACATCCCCCTCACTGTGTGGGTATATCACAAGCACATGTGTGTGTGTGTGGATTTCCCATATCCCAAAAACTTCTTTTGAAAAACATTTATGTTTTAAAATCATTTTTAAAGCCCTTTCCCCCAGTGGCTACACAAAGAAGTCTAGGCCACTCACAGTAGTGGGAGAATCGTATACTCCCAAGCGCTCCATGTAGCTCAACCTCCGGAGTATCGCCGCACTCGATCCAACCGGAGCCCTAGTACACGGAAATATAAATTAGCATTCATAATTAAATTTATGAATGCACCTATGAGGCTCTAATATGACCTATGACGATGTTTGGAAGTGATTCGGGGCTTGGAAAAGTGTCCGGGAGGTTCCGGGGTAAAAATTGGACATTTGAAGAAAAATTATGAAAATGCCCCTGGGGACCCGTGGGCCCAGCCCGGCCCAGATTCTGGGCCAGGAAGGCCCTCCCGCGTGGCTGGGTCCGGCCCAGCCACGGATTGGGCCGGCAAAGGCCCACCCGCGCGGGTGGCCAAAACTGGCCAGGTCCCGCCGGGACTGGCCCGAGTCCCGCGCGGGACTCGGCCATGCCGTCTCTCCCGCGCGGGAGAGACGCGGCTCCCGCGCGGGAGCCGCTCGGCATCCCTCGGGATCCGAGCATTTCCTCGGATCCCGAGCCCCTCGGTCCAAGGTTTTGCGTGAAATTCGAGATGGAGGTTCCTCACACCTCCCACGACACGTTTACCGGAGCAGAAACGAGAATTACAAGCTCAAAGTCCCTAAATCTCAAATCTAAACTTAAAAGCTAACAAAAAGCTGAAACTAACTTTGAGCTTGGATTTCTCCTAGACCAATGCATGGATAAGCGTACAAACTTGGAAAAATGAAGATCAAGGAGTTAAGAACAACTCACCAAGATCTCGCCTTGAACTGGCGGTCGGTTTGTCCGGATCGGCCAAAAGTCCAAAATTGCTCCCCGTGAGCAGTTGAGAGAAAAGAGAAAGGAGAGAAGAGAGAAAAGGGAGAAAATGAGGGGGAGAGCTCATCTCCCCCCTATTTATAGGGGAGCCCGGCACCGGGTCTACTCGGGCCCCGGGCCAAACCTTCTCTTCTCTTAAAATCTCTCAAAACTTTGATTATTGGCCCGATTCACCGACCAATTCACCAATGGACCTCCAATCCATTGGCTATGGACTTCAAGGAGTCCACTTAGAGATTCCATGCATGGTCACCAATCTTATCTTCCAACTACGTCTTGTCTTAAGCTTATCTTTTCTTCAAACTTGACACAGCCGGACCAACTTATTGTTAAATTTTCGCATCATCTTGTACTATTCCGTTCGTACGAGAAGGTCGTGCTAGGTTCGGGTGTGTCAGCTAATGTATATTTCCGTGTACTAGGGCTCCGGATAATCGAATGCGGTGATGCACTGGAGGTTAAAGTTACATGGAGCGCTTGGGAGTATACGAATCTCCCAATACTGTGAGTGACTTTGTTTTCAGTGCTTAGCCATTAGGGACAAAATGTTTTTAAAATGTTTTCAAAATATAAATTGTTTTAAAAAGGTTTTACAACTGTTTTGGGATAAGGGTAATCCATGACACACTTTTTATTTTGTGATACGCCCTATAATACCCGTTCTAAATTACTGTTCCTTTTAGTCCGTTCGGCATGCATCATTTAATAGGAAGACATGGAAAATATAGTTTAAGCCTTACATAAGTTATGAATAGGACATAAATGGAATTAAATAAATTGTTGAAGAATTAGTAGTAAAATTAGAAGTTTAAACAGAATTTACAAAAAATTGACAGAGAATTTTAAAATTTCGCTGCCAATGGAATAAAAGGAAACAGTCTAAAGAATAAAAATATACACTGAAAATTTTATTACACTGACTTAGGATATAAATGGAATTTTAGTGATTGTTGGAGAGTAAAATGGTAATTGGAAGTGACATTTTATTTTTAAAGACTTAACCATCTAGTGACAAGTGTCATAAGCATAGGAATGGATGGCTAAGATGAAAACAAATTTTGTCATCTTCCACCCTTGTAAAATCCGGCCATTCATAAGGCAAAATCGAGAAAATTCAACAATTTTCTTTGTTGTCTTCAACCTTGAGAAAAAAGGAAGAACAAACTCCATTGATGAAAGCTTGCAAGCTTCCTCCATAAAACACAAGTCCTAAATTCTCCAAACAAGTCTACTAAAATTTCCTATCAAATTGAAGCTCTTGATTTGCCCATCAACATTCCTAAATCAATTTCAATAAATTCAAGCTAAGTGAGAAGAAATTGCAATTGGAAAGTCTAGGGTTCTTGGTGGATTTTCACAAATCAAGGTAAGCATGCCTAATTTTAGTGTTAGAATGTAGATTATGACATGCTAAACATGAATATCAAGTTGGTTTAGCTTAAATTTGCTTGTAGACTTATGAATCTAGAAAATTAGAAAAGTTATGGAGAATTTTTGAATTTAAGATTTCTAGGCCAAATTGGATTCATGGAACCTTAGGATTAAAATATGATGTTCATGGAAGCTTATTAAACTAGGAAATGTCATCAAATTACATTAAAAAGGAAATTTTTGATTTTTCAATATTTATGCCGAAAATTACAAGGAAAATAGCATTTTTGTCATTTTGGAATTTAAATGAAAATGTAGTTGATTTGAAGTAAATTTAATGTGAAAATGTTAAAGAAAAATGTTAGAAAAGAAAAATGTAGAAATTGGGTGAAATTGGACCAAAGGCCGAAATTTTTAATGTGCCATAGCTATGGGAAATTTTCAACCTATAATGCAATAAATGTGAATTTTGAAGAAAAAATAGGTAGAAGAATATTAGTGAAAAGTATAATTAGGAGTTAGAATTCTAATTTATTACATGGCATTGCATTTAGTTTAAGCCTTAATTAAATTTAGCAATAGCTATAGAAACTAAATGAGTTTATGAAAATTAGGAGTCCGAGATCAATCAAAGAACAAGGAACCAGTCGAGGAAAGTCAAGTCTAACTCGAAGAGCACAGTGAGAGGATAACTAACTTAAATTACGGTTTTATTGTATTTTTATTAAATACTATTTTTCTGAAATTATTTGTTATCTATATGTGTTAAATGATGGAATAATGAGAAATATATGGCCCATGGAATGTGATGGCTAATTATGAAATTGGTTTTGGGAAATATTTTGTAAGAATAGTTTTAAAACAAATCTCTATTCTTGTTTTTGAAAATAAATGGAAAAAGGTTTTATACGGTTTTTAAATGTGCCAATTTGTAGAAATAAAAATAAGGGTTTATAAGCCATCACAATTTCAGAGATGTTACTATACAGTGGCCTCCAAGGGAGGAATTCTGTTACTGCAGTAGCTAAGTAGCCACGGACCGTCTTTTGAGAGGCGTGGTGAGTGTGGTATGTACCTTGACGGGAGGCGAGGAGGGTAACCCGTAAGGTAATTTGAGTTCATCTTGTGGTATCCACCGTTCAAGATGGGACTCGCTACTCAGTTGTAGGCCTCGGCCAAGGCAATAACTCGAGTGAGGAATTGACGGATGAAATAGATGATACATGGGCCAAAGTTTATGAAAATCTTACCTTATTTATGTTTATGTTTATGGTTTTATTATGTTTATGGTTTGACTTTTATTGCCTTATAATAAATACTGGTTTTTACATTGTCGTTTATATAATTATTTTATCCACTCGCTGGGTAACTCTGTTACTCACCCGTGTTTTTAATAAAATATTTTTTCAGGCTGTAGACATCTACCACGCTGATAGGTACGTTGTGGTGGTGGGAGAACTATTAGGCTTTTGACTCAAGCTTGACTGAGGTAAAGAGTCAACTTTTGTAATATTTCTCAAGAATTTGTGTAGGACCCACCGAGTAAGTAAATGTCGGTCTAAATAGCTATTTCACCACTTTAGTGTGTCTAAAATATTTTAACACTGTTACCGTATTTTTCTGAATTCTGTAGCTTGGTTTAAATATTCACAGAAAAATATGTCGAATATCTAATGGCATTTTCATAAATATCTTAAAGGTTTGGTGTTTTCTGTTTACATGAATTTTTATGCCACGACAGTTTGACATTTGATCTGTTTTGATGTGCCTGTATGTTAGATAAGTGTTTTAACTATTGAACTGGATGAAAACTGTATAAGAGAAAAATCGAAGAAATGACCGTTTTAGCCTTGCAACCCTTGAGGTGTATTCTAACCTAATAGAATACATTTCGAGAGTTGCGGCGATTGTTACGTGCTCGATCATGGTGTCGAGGCGTGACACTCCCACTTAGAGGGTGGGGTGATTTTAAAATCAACGGAAACTTGTGTGTGTGCTTAATGTTTTAAATGTATATGTTTGAATATATATATATATATATATACGATGAGTAAGTATGAGAGAGATACGAGATGAATACTGGAGTGGCTCCTCGGGCTCCAATATATGCGAGAGCGTGGATCGAGTTGGAGAAAGCATGCTAGATTCTCAGCTGTGGACCGCCTGTCGAGGGGCACGGTGAGACTAGACCCTGGGAGAGGCGCGTAGGGAAGCTCGCTAGGGCTCCAAAGCTGTGTTCCACCACAGCTAGCTACCACCGAGGGAACGGGCTAGAGAAAGAGAAGATGAGAAAATGTTTTTAAAAAGAAAAGAGATAGCCCTCGGTGCAGTAAGGAATACGATCAGCCAGTCGTGCCTTCAGTGTATTAGAAGCCAGCCCATTTAGTATATATTTATTTTTAAAGGTTTTAAATCTAATTCTCCTTGGGGGAATTTCAAAAGAGATTTTGGAAAACAAAATTTATTCTTTTTACTTTATTTAGTTTCTTTTATTATATTTTCGATTACCCTGTTTTCCCTAACCCTGATGGAGATTCATTGAACCTCTATCACTCACCTGTATCCAATGTAAATGGATGCAGCTTTGCGTACGGAGTCAGATAATAGAAAGAAGGCTCACTAGGAGACGTCGGTGGCTTAGGCTTAACAGTTTCCGTTGCGTAGGTATTCTTTAAATTTAATCCATTGGTACTATCCTAAAGATTATTATTTTATTAAAAAGATTTTTAATTAAAGTTTTAGTTGTTTTGCAGCGATGGTATCCATTTCAATGCCTTGCGGTGCTTCTGGTGCGTGACCGGTCGGCACGTACTTCGAGGCAACGTGGCGGTTGCCACGTGGCCGACCCGAGCGGGTCGGGGCGTGACATTCTAAGTCCTTTTCTTTTTACTTGGTGTAAACTTTTCTTGTTTCTTATTTTACATTTTCCTTTCACTTTCGTTTACTGCTTTGTTGATTAAACCACTGTCGGTCTCTTTTTTATCTTGTACTGTTTTTGACCAATATCTCAGATCGTCTTAGCTTTTTGTCACGCCTCGACCCGCTCGGGTAGGCTACGTGGCAACCGCCGCGCTGCCTCGAAGTACGTGTCGGTCGGTCACGCACCAGAAGCACCGTAAGGCATTGAAATGGATACCATCGCTGCAAAACAACTAAAACTTTAATTAAATATCTTTTACTAAAATAATAAACTTTAAAGTAGTACCAGTGGATTAATTTAAAGGAATACCTATGCAGCGAAAAACTACTAATCCTAAGCCACTAACGCCTTCTAGTGAGCCTCCATTCTATTGGCCGACCTCGTATGCGGATCTGCATCCATCCACATTTGGATACAGGTGAGTGACAGAGATTCAATGGGTCTCCATCAGGGTTAGGGATAACAGGGGTAATCCAAAATATAATAAAACAAATAAAATAATTTAAATTAAAAACTTTGTTTTCAACACTTCCTGTATCAAATTCTCCAAGAGTGCATAAAATAAATTTTATTTTCAAAACCTCTTTTAAAATCGTCCCAAGGAGTATTAAATTTAAAATCTTTAAATAATTATATACTCATGGGCTGGCACCTAATACTCTGAAGGCACGACTGGCCGGTCGTATGCCTTACTACACCGAGGGCTATTTCTTTTCTCTTCATATTCATTTTCTCTTTATCTCAAACACTAGCCCGTTCCCCCGGTGGTGCCTCACTGTGGTGGAACACAGTGAACTGGAGCTCTGGTGAGTTTCCCTACGCGCCTCTCCCAACCAGGTTCGACTCACCGTGCCCCTCGATAGGGGGTCCACGGCTGAGTATCATGCATACTCTCAAACTCGGTCCACGCTCCCGTAATTGGAGCCCCGAGGAATCCCACTCAATCACTTCTCTTCCAGGGGCATCGTACCCCAATAATAATAATAATATTATTATTATTATTATTATTATTTCTTATATAAATAATAAAAATGTGTAAACACACACAAGCTTTTGTATTTTTAAAATCATCCCACCCCCATAAGTAGGCATATCACAAAATAAGAGTGTGTGTCGTGGATTACCCTTATCCCAAAACACTTGTAAAACCGTTTTAAAGCAATTTATATTTTTAAAAAATTTTTGCCCTAGTGGCTAAGCACTGAATTCTAAGCCACTCACAGTATTGGGAGAATCGTATACTCCTAAGCGTTCCATGTAGCTCAACCTCCGGAGCATCGCCGCACTCGATTCAACCGGAGCCCTAGTACACAGAAATATACGTTAGCATTCATAATTAAATTTATGACTGCACCTACGAGGCTCTAATATGACCTATGACTAGGTTTGGATGTGATTCGGGCCTTAGAAAAGTGTCCGGGAGGTTCCGGGGTAAAAATTGGACACTTGGTAAAAAATTACAAAAATACCCCTGGGGACCCGTGGGCCCCACAGTTGGGCCCAGCCCGGCCCGGATTCTGGGCCATAGAGGCCCCCCCTAGCGTGGCTGGGTCAGGCCCAACCACGGATTGGGCCGGAGAGGCCCACCCGCGAGGGTGGCCAAATTTGGCCAAGTCCCGCGCGGGACTGGCCCGAGTCCCGCGCAGGACTCGGCCATGCGGCCTCTCCCGCGCGGGAGAGACGCGGCTCTCGCGTGGGAGCCACCCGGTCCCTCTCGGGATCCGAGCATTTCCTCGGATCCCGAGCCCTTCGATCCACCGTTTCGCGTAAAATTCGAGATGAAGGTTCCTCTCGCCTCCCACTACGCGTTTACCGGAGCATAAACGAGAATTACAAGCTCAAAGTTCCTAGATTTCAAATCTAAACTTAAAAGCTAACTACAAGCTGAAACTAAATTTGAGCTTGGATTTCTCTTAGACCAATGCATGGATAAGCGTACAAACTTAATGGAATGTAGTTCAAGGAGTTAAGAACAACTCACCAAGATCTCGCCTTGAACTGGCGGTCGGTTTGTCCGGATCGGTCAAAAGTCCAAAATTGCTCCAAAAGAGTAGTTGAGAGAAAAGAGAAATGAGAGAAGAGAGAAAGAGAGAAAATGAGGGGGAGAGCTCATATCCCCCCTATTTATAGGGGAGCCCGGCACCGGGTCTACTCGGGCCCCGGGCCAAACTTTCTCTTCTCTTTTAAATCTCTCAAAACTTTAATCCTTGGCCCAATCCACCGACTAATTCACCAATGGATGTCCAATCCATTGGCTATGGACTTAAAGAAGTCCACTTATAGATTCCATGCATGGTCACCAATCTCATCTTCCAATTACGTCCTGTCTTAAGCTTATCTTCTCTTCTGACTTGACACATGTCCGGACCAACATATTGTTTAATAATCGCGTAATCTTGTACTATTCCGTTCGTACGAAAAGGCCGAGCTTCGGCCTCCAATCCTCTTCAGCTCGATTCAAGTTCGATTCAACACCAATCCGCACCAAAATTGAAATACAGCAAGTTAAACAGATGATCTAAGGTTCTGGTATGAACCGGGGCCGGATCATCACTGCTGGGCAATTTTTGCCCCAATTCGGGTCCAGGGGCAAAATGGTCATTTTGCAACCCTAGAATCCTTTTGACCCCAATTGACTTTAATTTACTTCAATTGACCTATGGACTTGCCCAATTTTACTCCGTGACCTTTAATAGGTTTTTTTGTTTTATAATTTAATTATTGGTTGAATATCTTTATTAATCAAACTAGATTTTAATTTAATTATTTAGGTACGTGATTGTACGAGTTTTGGACCGGTTGTAGTTTGAGCTAAGGCATTCGTGGGTAATCGGGGAGTATACAACTCTCCTCACTTGTGAGTGGCTTGGATTATATTGGTTGACCATTAAGGGTTAACCGTTTTGAAATTTATTTATAAATACTTTATTAAATTGTTTATATATGTTTTGGGATATGAATTGTCCACCCTCACACACCGAGTTTACAAATGATTTAAAGGGTGGGAATATCAAATATTTTTATAAATTGATATTACTGATAATTGTTTGGGGAACGATACTCCTGAGAGATGAGAGATTGAGTGGGTTCCTCGGGGCTCCAATATGCGGGAGCGTGGACCGAGTTTGAGAGCATGCGTGATACTCAGTCATGGACCGCCTATCGAGGGGCACGGTGAGTCGAGCTTGGTTGCGAGAGGCGCGTAGGGAAACTCGCCAGGACTCAAGAGTGCTGTGTTCCACCACAGCAAGGCAAACGTAAAGGGAATGAGCCAGAGAGTAAAGTAAAAATGTTTTAAAAGTATAAAGTAACCCTTGACGGTCCAGAGGATACCCCAACGCACGGGAATACCTTATTGGGACAATTTCAGATGCCAGCCCATTTGGAAATATTATTATTGATTTAATATTTGATTTGATTTGGGACTTCCTATATTTCAGTAAATGGTTTATTAAATTGATTTTTGGATTATTCCATATCCCCAGCCTGAGGTGATCGATCTTTATAACCGAGTCTCTCACTGGGTACAAGTATATTGTATTCACCCCATTCACTTTTGTTGTTAGATCATCAGTCTTTGGACGGCGGACGTCCCGGTGGTCAGTGATCCCAGTACGACACTGTGGACTCGACTTTGTAGGTGCCACCCCTTTTGCTTTGTGTATCTTGGCTCGGAATATTAGTGCATCTTACATATACATTTATGTATATTTATATTATTTCCGCTGCATGGAGCACCGTAAAACATGTCACTTTATTTTTAAATACTTTTGAACTATATTGTCTATGATAATTTCATATGTTTTCATATAATGCTCGAATATCCTTTATTTTTAAGCCTTGTGCCATCTTGGTTGCCCGCCTAATGAGGCACGCATCTCGAGGTGGTACGGCGGTTGTCACGTGGCCGAGCCTGCGAGTCGGGGCATGACACCTAGGTCGATCCACTTTCCTTATTCTTTGTGTTTGATTATCCTTAAAGTTCCCATCGTCATCATTATTCTTATCCTTCGTTCACTCTTGTTTGTATTACCATACCTTGGTATCCTCACTTCTTTTGCTTGCCCTTTTCTTCTTTCTCCCTCTCTTAACTTATATCTTTATTCTTTCGCTTCCTTTCCAATCCCTTCCATTCATTCATTACTTGTATTATCCACTATCACCCATTATCCATTGGGATGCGATCATCTTCCTTCACTCGTTCCTACGAGTGCTCATTCTCTTATGTTTTCCCCAACTTTTTCTTTCTATCCAACCACTTCATCTCATCTTTTAACATTGATATAATTAGGGGTTTTCCTTTCCTTTCTTTTCCACCAATTTACAATTTAACCTCTTTTGTTCTCTTCTTCCATTTTCAAGTACTCAGGGGTCTCTTCTTACTTCCACCCATTTATATCCTTGACTCATCTTTCTGTCTCTCGGTGCTGGCCTCCAATAATCCTTGTTTACTCATTTCTTTCCTTGATTTATTCGTTTTTATGATGTAGTGCTTTGACTTGACTCGAGTTCGGGGTCCATTATGCTCGACTCTTTTTATCTAACATCCGTTTCTCAGTCTTTTATTCACTTTCTTTCACTAGATCTTTCTTAATCCTCTTTCTAAGCTCCTTTTAATCAACTTTTATGCTCTTCTTTAACATATCTCTAAGTTACCTACCTAAGTTTTGTTCTAACCCTAGTTTCTTAGTCTTACTCTTTTACTAATCCTGGTCAGTCATTTGAAGCTATTAACCTATGGTTCATTATGAGATTATTGCTAATTAAAGTTATAGTTTTCAAGTGATAGTTTATACTTTTCTTCTTTTAAGGCTCTATTCCTAGTTAACAATACTTAGTTCATGAACTGAACTAAGTCTCTTTTTCTTTTAAGCCTTGTTCTCTTTTATTAGCCTAGGATCTTCTTTTACCTAGGATTCTTATGCTTTCTTTCTTCATTAAGAAAGCCTCCGCACTACATCACGACATCTCTTTATCCTTTGTTTAAGGGTTCGCTTTCTTCTCATTTCCTCTTCTCCTTTCTCAGCAGTTCCATCTGATGATGACTTCACAATATCGAAGGAAATTCCCTTCGGGCCTTCCATTAGTACGAATGCAGACATTCCCTTCATTGCCGTGCATCCCATTCTCTCTTCGCTTGCTTTCTTCCCATTCACTTTATTCAAAATCATTTCTTATTATCCTTTGGAGGTCTCCTCCTTCTTACTCTCATTAGCCACCAATTAATGAGAGGTTCATCACCTTTAATCCCCTTAAGAGTGGAGGTTTACAACTTATCTTTCTCCTTATTCCATTTCCTCCATCTTCATTTCCTTTCTCTTTGTCCATTATCCTTCTCATCATTGGCATCCAATGGTCAAACAAGTAGTGACAGATGTACTACTCGTTGACCACTTGGATGTGATTTCCTCTCCTTCTTTCCTCATTCTCCATTTTATTATCCTTGCCTTATTCCTCCTCATTGTTTCCCATGGATGGCTTCTCTCTTGTTCTCTTTCATTACTCTTCTTTTTTGTCATTCTTGAATCCTTTAGGGTTTTCTCTTATCAATCCTTTTCTTATCCTCAAGGGGTTCTCCATATGTCATATCTCGTGATCTTGGGCTCACTTGTTCTCTTCCAATTTCCTTGGATACTTCCTCACAATTGATTCCGAGTGGGGTCTCTTTTGTCCACTCGCATACCACTTACACACCACTGTGTAAGAATAAAAGAAGTTAGCTAGCCCTTGCTACCACTTCTCTCACATCATGCTCACTCCTCGAAGCATCATGCAGGCAATCCGTGGGCTTATCCCACCAGACTTTCCAACCTGTGGGCTCTTCGGCAATCACTTCTCTTCATCTCCATTTGATGCTTTGTGAGGTCTTCCGCGATCCTTCATCTGATTGCTCGGATGCTTCATCTCACGTCTTGAGGTTTTAGGTCAATCACATCTTCCGTGATTGACTCCCTCAATTTCTTCATTCCTAACCCAACTCTCTCTCCAGGGCTACACGCACGTTATACCCATCATGGCCCCTTACCTCGTTCCAGCAGTTTCGTTTCCTCCCAAGTCTTACACAACACTAGTGTAAAGAATTGGGGCAACGCATCTAATTTACGCTTGACACTCGCTGCTTTACTAGCAAGTCTCATTGTTCACAACTTTAAAATTGAACATCGAAGATTGTGGGCATCGAACCAGTTTCACCACTGGTAAGCCTCTAACTAGGCTTCGTTGAAAAATTGGACGAGACACCATTTATCTCGTCATTTCAGGGGAAATACCATCCCTTGCACCATTAGCTATCGAGTAGAAGGAACATTAAAAGTTGGAGATTTGAGTTTGGGGAGTTTCTTGGAAAGCGTGCCTTGCTTGCATGAATCTCGAGAAAACAGGTGGTCGTGATGTCTTCTCACTTAAGACCACACTAGAGAACTCTATTTGGTGGCTTGCTGCTAAAGAAGGTATTCTAAGAATAGGTTAGATCATTTATGACGCTTTCGAGTAGCTACTTACTCGAACTCTGGAGTTCTAAACCTATCTAATCCACTGGCTTTAAAAACATTTGAAAACGTTTGAAAACTCTTTAAAATATTTTATAGCTTTTGAAAACAGTCAGAATCTTTTAAACGCTCTGATACCAATCAAATTATCAGGCCCCGACCCGTCCGGGTAGGCCAAGTGGCAACCGCCGCGCTGCGTCGAAGTACGTGCAACCCGGTCACGCACCAGAAGCACCACAAGGCATTGAAATGGATACCATCGCTGCAAAACAACTAAAACTTTAATTAAATATCTTTTAATAAAATAATAAACTTTAAAGTAGTACCAGTGGATTAATTTAAAGGAATACCTATGCAGCAGAAAACTACTAATCCTAAGCCACCGACGCCTTCTAGTGAGCCTCTATTCTATTGGTTGACCTTGTATGCGGAGCTGCATCCATCCACATTTGGATACAGGTGAGTGACAGGGATTCAATGGGTCTCCATCAGGGTTAGGGATAACAGGGTAATCGAAGATGTAATAAAACAAATAAAATAAATTAAATTAAAAACTTTGTTTTCAACACTTCCTGTATCAAATTCTCCAGGAGTGAATATAATAAATTTTGTTTTCAAAACCTCTTTTGAAATTCTCCTAAGGAGTATTAAATTTAAAATCTTTAAAATAATTATATACTCATGGGTTGGCACCTAATACTCTGAAGGCACGACTGGCCGGTCGTATGCCTTACTGCACCGAGGGCTATTTCTTTTCTCTTCATATTCATTTTCTCTTTATCTCAAACACTAGCCCGTTCCCTCGGTGGTGCCTCACTGTGGTGGAACACAGTGAACTGGAGCTCTGACGAGTTTCCCTACGCGCCTCTCCCAACCAGGCTCGACTCACCGTGCCCCTCGATAGGCGGTCCACGGCTGAGTATCATGCATGCTCTCAAACTAGGTCCACGCTCCCGCCATTGGAGCCTCGAGGAATCCCACTCAATCACTCCTCTTACAGGGGCATCGTACCCCAATAATAATAATAATAATATTATTATTATTATTATTTCTTATATAAATAATAAAAACGTGTAAACACACACAAGCTTTTGTATTTTTAAAATCATCCCACCCCCATAAGTGGGCATATCACAAAATAAGAGTGTGTGTCGTGGATTACCCTTATCCCAAAACACTTGTAAAACCTTTTTAAAGCAATTTATATTTTTAAAACATTTTTGCCCTAGTGGCTAAGCAATGAATTCTAAGCCACTCACAGTATTGGGAGAATCGTATACTCCCAAGCGTTCCATGTAGCTCAACCTCCGGAGCATCGCCGCACTCGATTCAACCGGAGCCCTAATACACAGAAATATACGTTAGCATTCATAATTAAATTTATGACTGCACCTACGAGGCTCTAATATGACCTATGACTGGGTTTGGATGTGATTCGGGGCTTAGAAAAGTGTCCGGAAGGTTCCGGGGTAAAAATTGGACACTTGGTGAAAAATTACAAAAACGCCCCTAGGGACCCGTGGGCCCTACAGTTGGACCCAGCCCGGCCCGGATTCTGGGCCATAGAGGCCCCCCCCCCCGCATGGCTGTGTTAGGCCCAGCCACGGATTGGGCCGAAGAGGCCCACTAGCGCGGGTGGCCAAATTTGGCCAGGTTCCGCGCGGGAGTCGGCCATGCGGCCTCTCCTTCGCGGGAGAGACGCCGCTCCCGAGTGGGAGCCGCCCGGTCCCTCTCGGGATCCGAGCAGTTCCTTGGATCCCGAGCCCCTCGGTCCACCGTTTCGCGTAAAATTCGAGATGGAGGTTCCTCTCGCCTCCCACTTCGCGTTTACCAGAGCATAAACGAGAATTACAAGCTCAAAGTTCCTAGATTTCAAATCTAAACTTAAAAGCTAACTAAAAGCTGAAACTAACTTTGAGCTTGGATTTTTCTTAGACCAATGCATGGATAAGCGTACAAACTTAATGGAACGTAGCTCAAGGAGTTAAGAACAACTCACCAAGATCTCGCCTTGAACTGGCGGTCGGTTTGTCCGGATCGGCCAAAAGTCCAAAATTGCTCCAAAAGGGCAGTTGAGAGAAAAGAGAAAGGAGAGAAGAGAGAAAGAGAGAAAATGAGGGGGAGAGCTCATCTCCCCCCTATTTATAAAGGAGCCCGGCACCGGGTCTACTCGGGCCCCAGGCCAAACTTTCTCTTCTCTTTTAAATCTCTCAAAACTTTAATCCTTGGCCCGATCCACCGACTAATTCACCAATGGATGTCCAATCCATTGGCTATGGACTTAAAGAAGTCCACTTATAGATTCCATGCATGGTCACCAATCTCATCTTCCAATTACGTCCTGTTTTAAGCTTATCTTCTCTTCTGACTTGACACAGCCGGACCGACCTATTGTTTAATTATCGCGTAATCTTGTACTATTCCGTTCGTACGAAAAGGCCGTGCTAGATCCGGGTGTGTCACTTTTAGTCATATGCCAATACAAGTTTTCCTTTGATCAATCCTGTTCTTTATTTATATAAGCACTTAAGCAAAATCACCCACTAGGTTTAATGATTTAAACAGTCCGTTTGTGACTTTAAATTAAAACCCGCATCTTTTTCTTTTTAACTTTTGTTGTTTTTGAGCAAAAGTAACTAGCATGCCAGCATATCGGCCAAGGGAGTTTTTTGTAACAACATCTTTTTGGCATGCCCAGTGGGACCCAGTCTGGGTATTTTGCTAACGCATCTTATTAACGCACTTTGATTAACCTTTGAATACTTATTAACCTTTGAATACTAACGCACTTTGATAAATATAGAGCCAATGAAAGATACAGGCAAATAATCAAAAGGTTCGCAATATCACACGACCCTTCATTTTCATGATTGGAGTGCATCCAACAGTCCGATCAGACATCATGATGATAAATATCATAGAAAAGATTTTAAGAATTTGCAAGACTCCTTGAACGCTCTGTCTAGATCCGTGGATGAAAACTTTGCCAGATTTGAAGAGTCATTAGTTCAACTTGGCCAACAGATTGGCCAACAAGTCAGCCAACAGATTGGCCAGCAAATTGGCTAGTTGCAAATGACATTGGTGGCAATGTTCGAAAGACTCGGGGGGCAAAAACCTCTTGGCACCCACCATTTGGCATTTGCTCCACCAATGGTTATCCCGTCCACAGTCCAAGACAATCGAAACTCTCTTGAAAATGTGGTTAAAAACCAAGATCAACCACATGTCTCTCCACCAATACAAGAAGACCAAGCTGAGTGAGAGCGAGATGTACCATTTCCAGTCCTTAATGGAAATGATGGCAATGGCTACCAGGCTAATCAGCCTGTTGTCGGCCTTAAACCAGCCGATTCTAGTTATTTTTTTGGCCATCGACCCACTACTTTTGCACAATCTACTCATATTTCTACGCTATCTACCTATGTTTCTGTGCATTCTACTCGTGCTTCTGTTTGTTCTACCCGTGCTCCTGTGCGCCAGCTGCTCATGTTTCTGTACGTTATACTTCTTCTTTTTTGCCAATAGGAGTTCTGCCCTTGGCCGTTGGCCTTCTGCTTCTGTCCATTCCCTTCTGTTTCTTCTTTTACTTATGTGCATTCCACCTTTACTTCGGCGCGTTCAGCTTCTGCTTTTGTTTCTGTTCATCGGCCTGCTTGGCCGACAGGAAGTTCTACCTGGCTGACTGTAAATTCTGCTAGGTCGATAGAAGATTCCACTAGGCCGATAGAAGATTCTGCTTAGTCGATAGCATATTCTGACTGGTCGATGGAAAATTTTACTTGGTCGACAGTTTATCCTACTTGGTTGCGACGTTCTCTGCATGGCCTTTTGGCATAGTTTGTCAGGAATCTGCGTTGCTGGCACCTTGATTTTTCAACAATATACTAGCACCCTGTTCCACCAGAAATTTTGTATGCTTCATTTGATCTAGCGATAGTTTTATCTTCTTTTTTTTTTAGTTTCGGCCAATGGCGGTGTTGGTCATAGAAGACAAAATAAAATTTAAACAAGTGTTTTAATTTCAATTAAAATTTTGCACTTGGGGGTAATATTTATACCACAATTTACATTTTTTAAAATTGTAGGCCGATGGATCCCTTTTGGTTTGCAATTTTTGTTTATGGTTTATGGTCAGCGACCTTAATCCCAATAAAGGCTGCACCAATCTTGAAATATTGGAAAGATAGGTCAAAAGTCAATCAAAATCAAAGGGATTCAGTCTTAAAAACAGAGATTTGAAAATCAAATTCAGTTGATTCAGAGGAGTTGATTAGGATCTATAATGGCTACATAAGCCTCATCCTAGAATGATTACAAGACATGAATAATCATCCACAAAAACCTCTTCAGTACTTGAAGACTAGATCGATGGCTATTAATTTCTAGCATTTATTTAAAGCTTTTCTAAGTCCTTTTCCTTTTACTTGGTGTAACCTTTTCTTGGTTCTTATTTTACATTTTCCTTTCACTTTCGTTTATTGTTTTGTTGATTAAGCCACCGTCGGCCTCTTTTTTATCTTGTACTATTTTTGATCGATATCTCAGATCAGCCTAGCTTTCAATTATATTTGAATACAAGTTTTCCTTTGATCAATCATGTTCTTTATTTGTACAAGTACTTAAGCAAAATCACCTACTAGGTTTAATGATTTAAACATTCCATCTGTGATTTTAAACCAAAACCCGTGTCTTTTTCTTCTTACTTTTGTTAATATTTGAGAAAAACAACTGGTACGCCTGTGAATCAGCCAATGAAGTTTTTTACGACAACAACGCCAAACCACATATTTTGAGTCCAGTCACATAAAAGCAGAGAGTGTTCAATTGATTCTTTCTCTCTTTGGCACATTGGACATACAGGAGTATTTCTTACTGTTATCTTTTCCACAGATTCAAACAAGTTCCCACAGTAGCGTTGCAGCCTTCTAGGCTAGCTCTCCAAAGGAAGTATGTTCGGTGATATGTTGTGATGCATTTTTCACACGACTATAAATTAATTAATTAGATAAATCCAAAAAATGCTAGGAAATTTGATTTCTTGTACATGCTCAACTCTAATGGTGGTGGTATGGGCTCATTAACCCTGTTCAAGGTGATTCTTGAGCTGAAGCTACTTTATTTGTTTCTCTCTAACAAATAAAAAAAGAATGCAAAAGATATATAAAATTTAGTTACTATATTAGTAATTTTTTTATTGGTTTTTTCCAAATTTTAATGGAATCATGAATCATTTTTTTTCCCTTAATTTTAGTGAGGTCAATATGAGTGATATCCAGCAAATAACAAAAACAAAATTATCATAACAACATAGGTAAACGTATAGTTATTTATAGCTATTTAATTTATTAAGTTTCCAAATTACATTGACAATGTATAAGATAATTTTATTACTACAATTTTATATCTTAATTATATAATATATTTCCTGTGTAAAAAGCTTCCTCCATTTACCCATTATTCTCAGTTTTCTCTTTTCTATATTCTTCCTATCAATATGTTTTTTTTTTTTCATCAACTCTCATTCTCCCTTATTCAGGTGCTATGATGGCGTTTCTAGTGCTACTGAAGGTGCATAGGAATAAGAAGTGTACATAAAGGTGAACGAGGACTATCCTTTTCAAGGGAATTAGGTCTACGAAATTTCGATTTGAATGGGAAATCAGAAGGAACGTGTGTAAAGATAAACGAGGATTCCATGATCCTTGTCAAGGAAATTTGGTCTACGATATTAGTTTTTATTACTACAATTTTACATCTTAATTATATAATATATTTCTTGTGTAAAAAGCTTCCTCCATTTACCCATTATTCTCAGTTTTCTCTTTTCTATATTCTTCCTATCAATATGTTTTTTTTTGTTTTCATCAACTCTCATTCTCCCTTATTCAGGTGCTATGATGGCGTTTCTAGTGCTACTGAAGGTGCATAGGAATAAGAAGTGTACATAAAGGTGAACAAGGACTATCCTTTTCAAGGGAATTAGGTCTATGAAATTTGGATTTGAATGAGAAATCAGAAGGAACGTGTGTAAAGATAAACGAGGATTCCATGATCCTTGTCAAGGAAATTTGGTCTACGATATTACTACCATATAGTCCAGTATTAAGCCATATATATTCATGGATTTATCTCCTTTATTTATGGATTTGTAGATACAACAAGTTCAATCAAAGAAGTATAAAACCATCTTATATACTCTTTGATATGCCAAGAACAACAACCCACAGTTGATATTTGATTCATAATCAAATCGATAGCATTCAAGAAACAATCATACCCCAAAATTAATGCAAGTGATATAAAGATTAAATAGTGTATGTGACCACACAATCTTTACATTGTAGGCTATTGATTAAAAACTCATTGATATGATATGGACCTTTTATGTAGGTTTTTTACATGTGAACATAAACTAGTTAAGGTAAGGATAGCCATTCTTACTTATAAAGCTAGAGACATCTATTTTCTATCTATCCTTCTATCCTTACTTATAAAGTTAGAGACATGACCTTAAATATTGACACATGTCATGGGATATGTTGGGAATTTTCAAATAGATGGGAGATGTGTCACGCCCCGACCCGCCCGGGGTCGGCCAAGTGGCAACCGCCGTGCTGCCTTGAAGTACGTATCGGCCGGTCACACACCAGAAGCACCGCAAAGCATTGAAATGGATACCATCACTGCAAAATAACTAAAACTTTAATTAAAAATCTTTTTAATAAAATAATAATTTTTAAGGTAGTACCAGTGGATTGAATTTAAAGAATACCTACGCAATAGAAACTATTAAGCCTAAGCCACCGACATCTCCTAGTGAGCCTCCTCTCTATTAGCTGACTCCATACGCAAAGCTGCATCCATCCACATTGGATACAGGTGAGTGATAGAGATTCAATGTGTCTCCATCAGGGTTAGGGAAAACAGGGTAATCGAAAATATAATAAAGTAAAAAGAATGAATTTTGTTTTCCAAAATCTCTTTTGAAATTCTCCAACGAGAATTTGATTTAAAAACCTTTAAAGCGAATATATATATATACACTACATGGGCTGGCTCTTAATACACTGAAGGCACGACTGGCCGGTCATATGCCTTACTGCACCGAGGGCTATCTCTTTTCTCTTAAATTATATTTTCATAATTTCTCTTTCTCTAGCCCGTTCCCTCGGTGGTAGCCAGCTATGGTGGAACACAGCTCTGGAGCCCTGGCGAGCTTCCCTACGCGCCTCTCCTAGGGTCTCGTCTCACCGTGCCCCTCGACAGGCAGTCCACGGCTGAGAATCTAGCACCGAGTCTACTCGGACTCCGGGCCAAACTTTCTCTTCTCTTTTAATCGTTCCTTGGCCTGATCTACCGACTAATTCACCAATAGACGTCCAATCCATTGGCTATGGACTTAAAGAAGTCCACTTTAGTGTTTCCATGCATGGTCACCTGTCTCATATTCCAACTACATCTTGTCTTAAGCTTATCTTCTCTTCTGACTTGACACAGCCGGACCGACTTATTGTTCAATTATTACGTCATCTTGCACTATTCCGTTCGTACAAAAAGGTCGTGCTAGATCCGGGTGTGTCATGATGAACCAGATAATTAGGTGGTACTTGGACCTTGAGTTGAACTATAATTTTTTTGGACCATATGTGAAAGACTTTAAATTATTTTGTCAATTTATATTTCTTTTTCATTCAATTCTTTAATCCTAAAGAGTAAAAATTATTTATTTCAATTCATCATTATGTATTAGAAAAAATAATATTATAATTTTTTAAAATTTTAATTTTTCTCATATTTCATCTGTTAGCTTCTTATTAGTTCATTTCTCTCCTACAAATACTTTCTAAGAAATAATATTGAAACAAAATTAAACAAATCAATAATACAATACAATAATTTTTTTAGCCATACATGAGATAGAATAATAATACAATAATACAATATTTTTTATTAATATTTTCTAGGATAAAATATTGAAATAAAATTTAAAACATTAATAATACGATAAATTTATTAACAAAACTATATATCTGTCCTTAAAAAATTATAAACATGCCTTTATATTCATACACATATATAGTGGTATAAAAATCTAATACAAAATAGTTTTTTCCTCATAAAAAATTATAAGCATAACATTATGTTGAGACACCTATTTTATGGTATAAAATTTAATATAAATAAGTTTTTTTTTGTCGTTTTAGATGGTGTTGGGAAAAATTAATAGGTTAAAAATACCTTTTTTAACTTTTATAACCAAAGTGGGGAGCCAAAACTCCCAAGATGTTTTTTCTTTTTAATTGCAATTATCTGTTTCTCCCATTTATTTTCTTCTCTAATTTTTTTATTTCTTTTCTCACTAAATTGTAGGGCTATGCAAGAAAATAAAAAAAATCGATAAATCGAACCGAACCGATAATTCGGTTAAGGTTTGAATTGTTTATATGAAAACTGAATTGTTCAAATGAACATCGAATTGTTCAAATGGACTAAAATTAAAAAAAAAACATGCTTGATTTTATTGGCCCAAAATTGAATGGTCCAAAGTTTTTATAATATTATTTGGGCTTTTGTAAAAGAATAAATATTCAAAATTGAATGAACTACAACTACCCGAAAACCCGTAAAGATATTCGATTCGAACCGAATCGAAGCATTCGGATATTAAAACCTTAATATTTGAACCGAAACTTTTGCACCTACTAAATTGTGAACCTGCTTGGAAAGTTTAGATTTCTAATTTAAATTTTGAGATCAAAATTAAAGCCAAACTGTTATAATGTACTTTTTCCTTTTTCCCTTTGCTTTGTTTGTGCTACACCCCTCCCTCTTTGGATGAGACAATAACATTTGGGTCATAACCCGCAGCGAAGTACGAGTGATCGGGCTTTTTCTGCAAGAGAACAGAAATCAAGTAATAAAGCTTGGAGTATTCCAAGATATCGATCACACGAAGACTTGAGAATGCTAACAACCTAATTCTAGCAAAGTTTGTAAAGAAAACAACTGAATTTAATGAAATCAAATTGCAAATAATAATAGAGAAGATGATTGTAGAAATTAACTAAGAAAGCAAAGATTAAATAATTAAGAGAAATCAATAGAATGAATGTGAGGGTTGAGGCTTCTCTTTTGGATATTTAATCCAATTATGTATGAATTTAATTATCAGGGTTAAAATAACAATCACTAATATGCTTAGGAGTCCTCTCCGTCCATCCTAAGCTTTCCTAACTAAGTGATTACCACCTCTTGTTGCATAAAGTAATTAGCTAAGAACATTAAGATCCTAGGATTAATAATTAAATCAATTTCTCCTGAAACTATTTAATTATGACTATCACAATAAACTGAATTATTCTCGTATCCAATTAGATTGTGTCTATTTTCCTAGTGCATGAATTATATTTCACCTCTCAGTCCTTCATACAATTCCAGAAACCTATTCTATGTTGGCCAGACATAAAACGCATTAAGAACGAAGAATACATATTTAACCCAGAAAATCAATCCATACAAATATTGAATTAAAATCCGTAGAAGATCCACCCAAATCCCCAACAAGGAATTTAGCTACTTATATCAAAGAAAATAAACAATTGCATTAAAGAAGAAAGTAAAGAAAAAAAATCTCCCAAGTTGACAAAGTTTGATCCCTTGAGTGCTTGCTCTCCCAAATCTTCTTCTCCCCAAAAGTTTTCTTTAGTCTCCCTAAAATAATGTATTTATACTAGCTAACTAGGGTATTTACATGACTTAAGGAATAATAATTCTAATGCTAGTTGGACTTTTAATTAAAATAAAACAATGAGTCCAAAGCCCAACTGCTTGGTCCAACATGTGGCGTCTAGTGAACAAATAATGAACTGGTGCCGTTTCTTCTCGACTCCCCTCAAAATGTGCTTCTTTATTGCTAACAACGGTGCCGTTTCATAAAAGAAACGGGGCCGAATTATGGCTGCTTTCTTCTTGCTTTGTTTAGCTTGACCAATATTTCCAATTGCCACAATTTTAGCCTTTAAAGCTTCAATTAACCTTAATTCTTTACCTAAAAGTAAATAAATCAAACATGAGAGAATATCATGAATTATATATGGATCTAGCCATAAAAGTGTTAAAATATAATCCAAATCAACCACTAAATATACACTAAATAAGGCCTTATCAATGAGTCTTTTACCTAGTACATAGTAGAATTGTCAAAAGCTTACCTGAACCCGATCGACTCGAACCTGACCTGATTTGACCAAAAAAAGTAAATGACCAGAACTCGACCGACCCGAAACTCGATTGACTTGAGAATCTAACCCGAAAAAATCCGACAAACTAATAAAATACTCTATCTATCCATATTTATCTGTCTTCTTCTAGAAGTTTTATTTGTCCTTTTTTATCTATCCATATTCCAGCATTAATTACTAATTTTCCAAAATTACCTTTTCAAACTACTTTCTCTCTCTTTTAAATGAATATTTTTCTTAAATAGGAGAGATAATTTAAGAGGAAGTGACACACTCGGACCTAATACGACTCTTCTGTACAAATGGAATAGTGTAAGACGGCATATTAAGTCAACAATACGTTGGTCCGGATGTGTCTAATCAAGAAGAGAAGTTAAAATTACGATAAGACGGAGTTGGAAGATAAAGTAATTAACCGTGCATGAAAATTAGTAAATGCCAAAAAGACCTCCAATTAAGTCCCTAGAAATTTATTTGGGCCCCGTTGGCATAAGAAATCAATGGATTTAGCTAATGGGTGAAAATGAAATAAAGTTGAAAAAGGGGAAAAAGTTTGACGTGGCCCGAGTAGACCCGATGTCGGGATCCTCTATAAATAGAGGAAAGCCGAAGCTTTTCCTCATTTCTCTTTTTCTTTTTCTTTCATTTTCTTTTCTTTTCTCTCTGGAGTCAAACGGAGGCATTTTGGACTTTTGGCAAATCCGGACAATCCGGCTGTCAGATCAAGGTGAGTTTCTAGTACATCATTCTACTCACCTCGATATACATTATATTAAGTTTGCACGTATTTCCATGCATCGATTTAGTGTAGATCTGAGTTTTTAGTTTTTTGCCAGTTTAATTTTAAAACTCAGATCTACGGATATTGGGCCAGCGAAATAATGTGAGTTTTTAGTATGTTATCATACTCACCTTAATCTACGTCCTACTCCGTTTTCACGTATTTCCGTGCATCGAGTGTGAGTAAATCTGAGATTTGGTCAATTTAAGCCAAATCTTAGTTTTACAGAAATTGGACCGGTGTTTCTCGTTTCTGCCTTGGTGAATCAGTCATGGATGCCATGAGGATCACCTGTTTAAGTTTATATGTCGAAAGGAGGAGAAACGAGTGCGAAAACTGGGGGAAGGACCGGCCAAGGAGTAGGCCGACCAAGTCCCTATTTAGATATTTTTATATTATATTAATATATTTTAGATATTTATATATTATATCATTATAATATATAAATATCTCGCGGGAGGGTTTTTTGGGCCTAATCTCGCATAGAACGTGGTCTAGCCCAAGTGGGGCCTAGCCCAATCCGGGTGTGGGTCCCACAAGCCCTCGGGGGTATTTTGGTAATTTTTCGTTAAGAGTCCGATTTTAGCCCCGAAACCTCCCGGACACTTTCCTAGGCCCCGAATCACATTCAAACCTAGTCTTAGGTCATGTTAGAGCCTCATAAGTGCATTCATAAATTTAATTATGAATGCTAATGTATATTTTCATGTATTAGGACTCCGGTTGAATCGAGTGCGGTGATGCTCCGGAAGTTAAGCTACATGGAGCGCTTGGGAGTATATGAATCTCCCAATACTATGAGTGGCCTAGACTTCTTTGTTTAGCCACTGGGCACAAAGGTTTTAAAAATGTTTAAAAAACATAAATGTTTTCAAAAGCTTTGGGATACGGAAAATCCACACGCACACATTTGCCTGGTGAGATACCCACATTGACGCACCCGGACCTAGAACGACTTTTCTGTACGAACGAAATAGTACAAGATGACGTATTAATTAAACAATGGGTCGGTCCGGCTATGTCAAGTCAGAAGAGAAGTTAAAATTAGGATAAGACGGAGTTTGAAGATAAAGTAATTAACCGTGCATGGAAATTAGTAAAATGCCAAAAAGACCTCCAAATAAGTCCCTAGAAATTTATTATGGGCTCCATTGGCACAAGAAAGTAAAGGATTTAGCCAATGGGTGAAAATGAAAGAAAATTGAAAAAGGGAAAAAGTTTGACCCGAGGTCCGAGTAGACCCGGTGTCGGGCTCCTTTATAAATAGGGGTGAGCCGAAGCTTTTCTTCATTTCTCTTTTTCTTTTTCTTTCATTTTCTTTTCTTTTTCTCTCTGGAGCCAAACGGAGGCATTTTGGACAATTGGCAGATCCGGACAAACCGACCGCAAGTTCAAGGCGAGATCTTGGTGAGTTGTTCTTAACTCCTCGATCTACGTTTTTCTAAGTTTGCACGCTTTTCCATGCATCGGTTTAGGAGAGATCCAAGTTCAAAGTTAGGTTCAGCTTTTAGTTAGATTTTAAGTTTAGATTCGAGATCTAGGAACTTTGAGCTTGTGATTCTCGTTTTTCTTCCGGTAAACGTGTAGTGGATGCATTAAGGCACATGCATCTGAAATTATAGCTAAATTGGTGGACGATTGCATCGGTTTTTGAATTAAGAGGAAAATTGGAGAATTTTCGGGTTTGAAACCCATAACAGAACCGGCGCCGATTTTGTCCAGAAACGGCACCGTTTCTGCTTGTCGGTCGCCGACCTTTGGGTCGAAGAGAACCGGCACCGGTTCACTCCAGATCCAGCGCCGTTCTTGCCCTTTAGGGGCAAAATGGTCATTTTACCTCCCGAAACCCTAATTGACCCCAAATCGATTCGAAACACTTTCGAGTCTTCCAAACCACATCCAAGCATCATCTTAGGTCATATTAGAGCCTCATAGGTGCATTCATAAATTCAATTATGAATGCTAACTTATATTTCCGTGTACTAGGGTTTCGGTTGAATCGAGTGTGGCGATGCTCCGGAGGTTGAGCTACATGGAGCGCTTGGGAGTATACGATTCTCCCAATACTGTGAGTGGCCTAGAATTCAATGCTTAGCCACTAGGGCAAAATGTTTTAAAAACATAAATTGTTTTAAAAAGGTTTTACAACGGTTTTGGGATAAGGGTAATCCACGACACACACACTTTTTATTTTGTCATACGCCCACTTATGGGGGTGGGATGATTTTAAAAATACAAAAGCTTGTGTGTGTTTACATGTTTTAATATTTATATAAGAAATATTATTATTATTATTATTATTATTATTGGGGTACAATGCCCCTGGAAGAGGAGTGATTGAGTGGGATTCCTCGGGGCTCCAATTTGCGGGAGCGTGGACCGAGTTTGAGAGCATGCATGATACTCAATCGTGGACCGCCTATCGAGGGGCACGGTGAGTCGAGCCTGGTTGGGAGAGGCGCGTAGGGAAACTCGCCAGAGCTCCAGTTCACTGTGTTCCACCACAGTGAGGCACCACCGAGGGAATGGGCTAGTGTTTGAGATAAAGAGAAAATGAATATGAAGAGAAAAGAAATAGCCCTCGGTGCAGTAAGGCATACGACCGGCTAGTCGTGCCTTAAGAGTATTAGGTGCCAGCCCATGAGTATATAATTATTTTAAAGATTTTAAATTTAATACTCCTTGGGAGAATTTCAAAAGAGGTTTTGAAGACAAAATTTATTTTATTCACTCCTGGAGAATTTGATACAGGAAGTGTTGAAAACAAAGTTTTTAATTTAATTTATTTAATTTGTTTTATTACATCTTCGATTATCCTGTTATCCCTAACCCTGATGGAGACCCATTGAATCCCTGTCACTCACCTGTATCCCAATGTGGATGGATGCAGATCCGCGTGTGGGGTCAGCCAATAGAATAGAGGCTCACTAGAAGGCGTCGGTGGCTTAGGCTTAGTAGTTTTCCGCTGCATAGGTATTCCTTTAAATTAATCCACTGGTATTACTTTAAAGTTTATTATTTTATTAAAAAGGTTTTTTTTTAATTAAAGTTTTAGTCATTTTGCAGCAATGATGTCCATTTCAATGCCTTGCGGTGCTTCTGGTGCGTAACCGGCCAGCACGTACTTCGAGGCAGCGCGGCGGTTGCCACGTGGCCGACGCCGGGCGGGTCGAGGCGTGACACACATAGAGAGTGGGATGTTTTAAAAAGAAAACGTAAAGACTTATGTGTGTGTATATATGTTTTAAATGTATATGTTATATATATATATATGAAATATTATTATTTTATGATTATTAAGGGTATGATACCCTTGGAAAATGAGTGATTGAGTGGGTTCCTCAGTGCTCCAATATATGGGGGAGCGTGGACCGAGTTTGAGAGCATGCATGATTCGTAGCCGTGGACCGCCTATCGAGGGGCACGGTGAGACGAGACCCTGGGAGAGGCGCGTAGGGAAGCTCGCCAAGGCTCCAGGTAGCTATGTTCCACCACAGCGACGGGCACCATCGAGGGAATGGGGTAGAGAAAGAGAAAATGTGAAAATGCTTTAGAAAGAAAAGAGATAGCCCTTGGTGCAGTAAGGCATACGACCGACGGGTCGAGCTTTCAGTATAAAATAGATGCCAGCCCATTTGTGATATATATTTATTTATTTAAAGAGTTTTGAAAGAGGGTCCTCGGTTGGAGAATCAGAAAAGAGTTTTGAAAAGAAAAATATTTATTTTAGTATTATTTTATTTTGGATTACCCCTGTTTTCCCTAACCCCGATGGAGATTCATTGAACCTCTGTCGCTCACCTGTATCCAATGTGGATGGATTCAGATCCGCGTGCGGGGTTAGCAAATAGAATGGAGGCTCACTAGGAGGTGTCGATAGTGTCGCAACGTTACCCGAAACGACGACTGTTGGGACTTAAGAAAATTACAGAGTCACCACTAACCATTTTTGTTTAGGTGCGATTAGTCACCTATTAAGAATCTACCTAACTTAGCATTGGTCGTTAGATGGCGTACTTAAGCTGGGTAGGTCCCAGTCTACGGAACGGAGAACTGGAGTCGGGAGTACGGTTACGTGCAGGGAAGGATGAGCACCCCCACAACGCCCGTCAAGATGACAGTATCGATTAATTTAATAATATTTAGGCCTTAAAAAATGTCTTTATAATTTTCCATTTTTTGTTTGATTTTTTTGTTTTTTTTTGTAATTTTATATTTTTATTATTTTTATTATTAGAGCAAATTTCCAAATAGTTTCTTTTTTTTTTCTTATCATTCCTTTTTTTTAAAAAAAAGTAAATTCTTTCGTTTTTTTATTTTTTATTTCATCATTTTTTTAACTAAAATCATTTGTGCTGATATTTAGAATAAAACCATTGAATAATTTCTTCTTTCAAAAATTTATTTTCGTTACTCCATTTAAAAAAAAAATTCTTTTTCATTTTTTTTTTGTGAAAAGTTATTTATTGGATACTTATTAATTTTTAGATGAGAATAGCAAGGGTTTTGTCAAGGCCCACCGTGAACCTCGCCCAATTCTGGGTCTAATTCAAAATGGATCTCTTACCTAGGAACCCAATCTGGTGTGAATTTTCACTTTTCCGAACCGGACACCATGATCAGACCCTCACTATCCCCACATACCATTACTCACATGGATGGCAAAAGTAAAACTGGTGATCATATGAAATAAAAATGCATGTTTTAAAATATTCATTACTTGATTAATGCAACTTTTTATTAATTTTTAAATTAAAAATAATTTAGGAAAATACCAAAAAAATGGAAAGCGGATTGCTGGGATCGGGTTGGGTCAAGACACATGTCAACAGGGCGACGAACGGGCTAGCACTCAGATCTTTAGGGCGATGAGCGGGCAGGCACGCGAATCTTCAGGGCGACGAGCGGGTCGACGCGCGGATCAGTGGAGCAATTCGCAGAGCGTCGGGCTGGCAAGCGAATCCTCGGGGCGACAAGAAATTTTCAGGGCGCCAAGCAGGCCGATGGTACTATTCACTGAGCGTCGTGCTGGCACGAGAAACCTCTGGGCGACAAGCAATCTTCAGGGCGACAGGTAGGCCGATGGTTCTGTTCACCATGCAGGTCGATGATACTGTTCACTGAGCGACAGGCAGCCCGTTCCCTCGGTGGTGCCTCGCTGCGGTGGAACACAGTGAACCGGAGCCTTGGCGAGCTTCCTTACGCGCCTCTCCCAGGGTCTCGTCTCATAGTGCCACTCGATGGGCGGTCCACGGCTGAGAATCATGCATGCTCTCTCCAACTCGGTCCACGCTCCCACATATATTGGAGCACCGAGGAACCTTCTCAATCACTCATCTCGCAGGGGTATCATACCCTCAATAATCATAATAAAATTATTTCATATATAAAACATATATACATATATTTAAAACATACAAACAAAAATATAAACACAGACACATAGGTCTTTATTCTTTTCTTTGAAAACGTCCCACTCTCTAGGTGGGTATATCAATAAGCAACTATGTGTGTGTGGATTTCTCGTATCCCAAAACCTTTGAAAACATTTATCTTTTTAAAACACTTTTAAAACCTTTGTGCCCAGTGGCTAAACAAAGAAGTCTAGGCCACTCACAGTGATGGGAGGTTCGTATACTCCCAAGCGCTCCACGTAGCTTAACCTCCGGAGCATCGCCATATTCGATCATTCGGAGCCCTAGTACACGGAAATACGTTAGCATTCATAATTAAATTTATGAATGCACCTACGATGCTCTAATATGACCTAAGAATGGGTTTGAATGTGATTTGGGGCCTAAGAAAGTGTCCAGGAGGTTTCGGGGCCAAAATTGAACTCTTGACAAAAAATTACCAAAATGCCCTTTGTCACGCCCCGACCCACCCTGGTCAGCCATGTGGCAACCGCCGGGCTGCCTCGAAGTACGTGTCTGCTGCCACGCATCCGAGGCACCGCAAGGCTTGAAATAGATATCATCGCTACAAAAAAAAGTAAAATTTGAATTAGAAATCATTTAATAAAATATTAAATTTTATAAACAACACCAGTGGATTAATTTAAAAGAATACCTATGCAACGGAAACTACTAAACTTATGCCACCGACGCCTCCTAGTGAGCCTCCATTCTATTTGCTGACCTTGAGCGCGAATCTGCATCCATCCACATTGGATACAAATGAGTAAAAAAGGTTCTAAGAGTCTCCATTGGGGTTAGGGGAAAACAAGAAAATCCAAAATAAAAGAATAATAATAAAATATTAGGCTATGTTTGGTATATGAAAACATTTTCTGTTTTCATTCTCTAAAAAATACAAAGAAATCATCATCTAAGATATCTATAATATATAGAAATGTACCTATGTTTTAGAAAATGAAAATGAAAATGGATCTAAAATTGAGAACAAATTTTTTTAATCTCATTTCTATGTCCATTTTCATTTTCTAAAATATGTATACATTTTCTTTCATAACATATTTCTTAGATGATAGTTTCTTTGTGTTTTTTAGAAAATGAAAACAGAAAATGTTTTCTCATACCAAACATAGCCTAAATTTTTCTTTTGAAAACTCTTTTAAAACACTTTACATAAATAAATATATATGTAAAATGGGCTGGCATCTCTAGCATACTGAAGGTGCGACCCGTCAGTCGTCTTATGCCTCACTGCACCGAAGGCTATCTCTTTTCTCATTTATAATTATTTTCTCTTTTCTATCTCTCTAGCCCTTTTCCTCGGTGGTGCCTCGCTGTGGTGGAACACAGCGAACTGGAGCCCTGGCGAGTTTTCCTACGTGCCTCTCCCAACCAGGCTCGACTCACCATACCCCTCGATAGGCGGTCCACGACTGAGTATCATGCATGCTCTCAACTTGGTCCACGCTCCCGCAAATTGGAGCTCCGAGTAACCCTCTCAAACACTCATCTCCCAAGGGCATCGTACCCTCAATAATCATAATAATAATATTTCAAAAAAATTAAATATATACTTATAAAACATTTATATTTAAAACATATAAATCACACACACATAAATTTTATATTTCTTTTTAAAACATCCCACTCACTGTGTGGGTATATCACAAACAATTGTGTGTATGTGGATTTCCCGCATCCCAAAACCTCTTTTGAAAACATTTATATTTTTAAAACATTTTTAAAAACCTTTTTCCCCCAGTGGCTAAACAAAGAAGTCTAGGTCACTCACAGTATTGGGAGATTCGTATACTCCCAAGCGCTCCATGTAGCTTTAACCTCCAGAGCATCGCCGCACTCTATTCAACCGGAGCCCTAATATACGGAAATATAAGTTAGCATTCATAATTAAATTTATGAATACACCTATGAGGCTCTAACATGACCTACAATATTTGGAAGTGACACACCCGGACCTAGCGCAACCTTTTCGTACGAACGGAATAGTGCAAGATAACGTATAAATTAAACAATATGTCGGTCCGGCTGTGTCAAGTCAGAATAGAAGATAAGCTTAAGACAAGACGTAGTTGGAAGATGAGATTGGTGACCCTGCATGGAAATACTAAAGTGGACTTCTTTAAGTCTATAGCTAATGGATTGGACATCCATTGGCGAATTGGTTGGTGGATCGGGCCAATGATCGAAATTATGAAAGGGTTTAAAGAGGGGAAAAAGTCTGGCCCGGGGCCCGAGTAGACCCGGTGCCAGGCCTTGCTATAAATAGGGGGAGATGAGCTCTCCCCCTTTCATTTTCTCTTCTCCCTCTTTTCTCTCCTTTCATTTGCTCTCTCGGAGCAATTTTGGACTTTTGGCCGATCTGGACAAACCGACCGCTAGTTCAAGGCGAGATCTTGGTGAGTTGTTCTTAACTCCTTGATCTTCATTTTTCTAAGTTTGTATGCTTATCCATGCATTGGTTTAGGAGAAATCCAAGCTCAAAGTTAGTTTCAACTTTTAGTTAGCTTTTAAGTTTAGATTTGACATTTAGGAACTTTGAGCTAGTAATTCTCATTTCTGCTTCGGTAAACGTGTTGTGGGAGGTGTGAGGAACCTCCATCTCGAATTTCGCATCGAACGGTGGACCGAAGGGCTTGGGAACCGAGGAAATGCCTCGGATCCCAAAGAGGCCGGACGGCTCCCGCGCGGGAGAGACCAGTAGTCCAGGTCCCGCGAGGGACCTGGCCAGTCCGGCGCCGGACTGGGCCATTTGGCCCAATCCGTGCAGCTGGGCCCTTTTGGGCCCAAACCGAGTTGGGCTCGGCCCAACTCACATGAATGGGGCGTTTTGGGCCCAGGCCAGGCTCGACCCAGCTACGGAAACAGGCCTGCCTGGCCTAGATCAGGGCGTAGGGCCCAGCCCGAGTGTGGGGCTCACGGGTCCCTAGGGGCATTTTCGTAATTTTTCCTCAAGTGTATGATTTTTTACCTTGGAACCTCCCGGACACTTTTCTAAGCCACGAATCACATTCAAGCCCAGTCTTAGGTCATATTAGAGCCTTATAGGTGAAATTTATGAATGCTAACATGTACTTCCGTGTACTAAGGCTCCGGATAATCGAGTGTGGCGATGCCCCGGAGGTTAAAGCTACATGGAGCGCTTGGGAGTATACGATTCTCCCATCACTGTGAATGGCTTAGCTTTCTTTGTTTAGCCACTGGGGAAAATGATTTTAAAAATGATTTTTAAAAACATAAACGTTTTCAAAATATTTTGGGATATGGGAAATCCACACACACACACATTTGCTTGTGATATGCCCACACAGTGAGTGGGATGTTTTAAAAAGAAATATAAATACTTATGTGTGTGTGTTTATATATATTTTAAATATGTATGTTATATATATATATGTTTTTAAAAGATTATTATTATGATTATTGAGGGTACGATGCCCTTGGGAGATGAGTGATTGAGAGGGTTCCTCGGGGCTCCAATTTGAGGGAGCGTGGACCGAGTTTGAGAGCATGCATGATACTCAGCCGTGGACCGCCTATCGAGGGGCACGGTGAGTCAAGCCTGGTTGGGAGAGGTGCGTAGGGAAACTAGCCAGAGCTCCAGTTCGCTGTGTTCCACCACAGCGAGGCACCGCCGAGGGAAAGGGCTAGAGAGATAGAAAAGAGAAAATAATTATAAATGAGAAAAGAGATAGCCCTCGGTGCAGTGAGGCATAATGCAACCGACGGGTCGTGCCTCCAGTATGATAAAGATGCCAGCCCATTTGAGATTTATATATTTATTTATTAAAGAGCTTTAAAAAGAGTTTTCAAAGAAAAATATTTATTATGATTTTATTTTATTTTATTTTATTTTGGATTTCCCTTATCCCCTCTAACCCAGATGGAGATTCTTAGAACCTCTGTCACTCACCTGTATCCAATGTGGATGGATGCAGATTGGCATACGGAGTCAGCTATAGAAAGGAGGCTCACTAGGAGACGTCGGTGGCTTAGGTTTAGTGGTTTCCGCTATGTAGGTATTCTATTAAATTAATCCACTAGTATTGCTTACAAACGATTTCTAATTAAAATTTTAGTTTTGTTTTGTAGCGATGATATCCATTTCAATGCCTTGCGGTGCCTCGGATGTGTGGCTGCAGACACGTACTTTAAGGTAGCACGGCAGTTACCACGTGGCCGACCCAGGGCGGTTCGGGGCGTGACAGGAAGTGTTTCGGGGCTTAGAAAAGTGTTCGGGAGGTTCTAGGGTAAAAATTAGACACTTGGTGAAAAATTACGAAAATGGCCCTGGGAACCCGCAGACCCCACACTTGGGTTGGGCCTGCCCCGGGGTTCGGCCAGGCAGGCCCCACATGTGGCTGGGTCAGGCCTAGACTGAAATTTAGGCCGGGAGGCCCATTCCTTTGAATTGGGCTGAGGGCCACTCGACTTCGGCCCAAAAGGGCCCAGCCGCACGGATTGGGCCAAAAGGCCTAGTCAGGTGCGGGATTGGCCCAGGTCCCCCGCAGGACCTAGGTCGCGGGTCTCTCCCGTGTGGGAAAGACTCGGCTCCCGCACAGGAGCCGCTCGTAGGACTAGGGATCCGAGGCTTTTCCTCGGTTCCCGAGCTCTTCGGTCCACCGTTTCGCGTGAAATTCAAAATGGAGGTTCCTCTCACCTCCCACGACGCGTTTACCGGAGCGGAAACGAGAATCACAAGCTCCAAGTTCCTAGATCTCGAATCTAAGCTAAAAATCTAACTAAAAAGCTAAACCTAACTTTGAGCTTGGATCTCTCCTAGACCAATGCATGGAGATGCGTGAAAACTTAGAAAAACATAGATCAAGGAGTTAAGAATAACATACCAAGAACTCGCCATGATCCTTCGGTCAGTTTGTCCGGATCAGCCAAAAGGCGAAAATTACTCCGAGAGAGCAAATGAGAAGGGAGAACAGAGGGAGAAGAGAAAATGAAAGGGGGAGAGCTCATCTCCCCTTATTTATAGCAAGGCCCGACACCGGGTCTACTCAAGCCTCGGGCCAGACTTTTTTCCTCTCTTTGAAACCTCTCATAATTTCGATCCGTGGCCCGATCCACCGACCAATTCACCAATGGATGTCCAATCCACTGGCTATGGACTTAAAGAAGTCCACTTTAGTGATTCCATGCATGTTCACCTGTCTCATCTTCCAACTACGGCTTACCTTAAGTTTGACTTCTCTTCTGACTTGACACAGCCAGACCGACATGTTGTTTAATTATCGTGTCAACTTGTACTATTCCATTTGTACCAAAAGTCGTGCTAGGTCCGGGTGTGTCACCCCTCGGGGCCCGTGGGCCCCACACCCTGACTGGGCTAAGCTCCACGCGGGCTGGGCTGAGTTCTGCGTGAAATCGGACCCAAAAAGCCCTCTCGTGAGATATTTATATATTATAATGATATAATATATAAATATCTAAGATATATTAATATAATATATAAATATCTAAAATATATTAATATAATATAAAAATATCTAAATAGGGACTCGGTCGGCCTATTCCTAGGTCGGTCCCTCCCCTGGTTTTCACAAACTTAGACAGACGATCCTCATGGCATCCATGACAGATTTACAGAGGCAGACACGAGAAACACTGATCCAATTTTCGTAGAACCGAGATTTAGCTTAATTTGACTAAATCTTCGATCTACTCTCACCCGATGCACGAAAATGGGTGAAAATTGAGTATGACATAGATTAAGGTAAGTACTAATAACATACTAAAAACTCACCTTATTTCACCAGCTCAATATCAGTAGATATGAGTTTTAAAATTAAACAGGCCAAAAAATAAAACTCAGATCTACGCTAAACCGATGCATGGAAATGTGTGCGAACTTAATATAACGTAGATCGAGGTGAGTAGAATGACATATTAGAAACTCACCTTGCTTCACAGGCCGGTTTGTCCGAATCTGCCTAAAGTACAAAATGCCTCCATTTGGATCTAGAGAGAAAAAAGAGAAAAAGAAAGGAAAAAGAAAAAAGAGAAAGGAGGAAAAGATTTGGAATTCCTCTATTTATAGAGGAGCCCGACACCGGGTCTACTCGGGTCCCGGGTCACACTTTTTCCCCTTTTTTAATTTTCTTTCATTTTCACCCGTTGGCTAAATTCTTTGATTTCTTGTGTCAACGGGGCCCATAATTAATTTCTAGGGACTTAATTGGAGGTCTTTTTGGCATTTACTAATTTCCATGCACGGTTAATTATTTTATCTTCCAAGTCTGCCTTATCATAAGCTTAACTTCTCTTCTTAATTAGACACATCTGGACAGACGTATTATCCACTTAATACGCCGTCTTGTATTATTTCGTTTGTACGGAAAAGTCGCGTTAGGCCCGAGTGTGTCAACTCCCCCCTTCTAACAATTTCGTCTTCGAAATTAAATGAGGTAGCTTGGGGAGATTTGGCTTCCATTCGAAGCCCTCCTTTCATTTTCGAATTGTGTTCGCATCACTATTCGCTGTTGAAGTCCACCATGCTTCCGCTGGGCACTCTAATCACTCTCTTTCTCAAGAGTGGCTTCATCGCTCTTCTACTATTGAGTTTGAACCTCATCCTTTCCTTAACATTGCATACCCTTATCCAAATTTATGTTAGGCTTCCTTCACTTCAGTTGTGGCTCTTGGAGGTTCTTCCTCCACTTCAACTATGCTTACTTGATTCTTTCACCTTGTCCTTGTCCTTTCATTAAAGTCTATCCTGACGAGATTACCCTTTTGTTACCTCTGAGGTTCCACACCTCTTACTCTTCTTAAGAGTTCCTTCTCCTTTTCTTTGCCACTACCCCTCACTTCGAGGCCATTTTCTAACGCGTTTCTTATTGTTTCGTAGTCTTGTACTTATCGTTGTAACCAAGCTATTGGGAAAGACCTTTGCTTAACTCCCTCGCCTTCGCGGCGAGGATGCAGTGAGTTAATTGTCTTTCCCGTTACTTTGGTTTTGTTTCTTTGTTTCGTTCCTTACTTCCACTTTCTCTCTTTCCGATCTCCTTCCATTCAAAACTCATAGCGTATGAGTCGAGCTCCTGTACACATTAGCCCAAAGTTGGCCGCATCATAACAGAGGAATCAGAGATCATGCCCTCTCGGCTCTCATAATCTGACCACACTCTTTGACCGCCCATCACAATCACACATACGGCCCTCGGCCCATCACATCACATACAGGGCCCACGACCCATCACATCTCTCATGCTCTGGGATGGAGAACTCTGGGAGGTCTCATGCTCTCCGCAATCACACATTGGGTCGGTCCTCTCGAGTGGTCATCACAGAGATCCTCAAGATCTCGATCTCTGTCCTTCCTTTCATAGAGACGCCTCACATGGCTCCCAAGTCAATCACACTTGAGCCTCGACTTTATACCCATCCATGCCATTTCTTTAGCCTCTTAGGGATCCCTTAACTTTTATTTTTCTTGAGGTACCCACTTCAGGAAGTGTCGCATTTTTCTCTTTCTTCTGACCTCTTTCCTTCGCATTAGCTTCTTTGCTAATGGTTGATTTCTTTTCTTCCTTTTATCAATGGTAATGTCTGGGGGTTTCCTTATCCCCTTCTCTAACCTTTTCTTCATTCTCATTCACCCACGTCCATTATGGTGTCCACCTTTTCTCTAGCCTTTTGACCAACGAGGATTAGCGCAATTCACACACATTATGCTTATGTTGAATTCTTTGTAGCTTCTTCATCTTCGTGTTTCTCTTTTGAGGTTTCTCCTCCTTTCACTTAACTTGACCTTCTCTCTGGTCCATTGCCATCCTTCGGCATCATCTGCAGCTCTCATTTTCTTCATACCCTTTTCCTTAGGGTCATCTCTATATCCTTTCTCTTTCCATATCCTTTTACCTCGATTTACGTGATCTCTCATGTCTTACCCAAGGTTCCTTTTGCTCTGGCTCCATTCCTCCCTTTCTTCGCTTTCTTCTCTGATTTTCTTCATTATCTTTATCCTTATTCCTCTTTTCTTCTAACACCCTTGGCTTTCTTGGGGTTAGAATTCTCTTTCTGTTACTCATATTGGCTGTGCTCATAGAAGTTTATGAGCTTGATCAATTCCTTTCCTTATTCCCGTACTCCTTGCATTGAGTACTCGGGGTTCTCTCTTGTCATCTTTTCTGTCTCAGTTCCCACATCTCTTACTTTTCACATGTGGGTTTCCTTTATCTCAGCCATTTTCGGCTTTTAATCCTTTGAAATCTCTTCTTTTTCTTTCAATACCATGGTTTATTTATCGTAGACAACACCTTTCTCTATCCTCTATTGCCTCATAATCTTGTCCGCGCCAAGCTAACTCCATTTTAGCTTGGTTTAACTCCATCTCTCACATCCTTTCTTCACTTATTATTCTTCAGGGAGGTTATCCTCAAAGTTGGCCTACTCCCCTTCTTTTAAAAATTCAACTTATCCTTTATGTTTCTTGACTCCTTACTCTTAATTCCTTCTATCTCACTTTAGTTCTTTGATCTCATCCTTTCGTCTCTTTTGGTTCCAACCATTATTCTGGTTCATGCTTAATCACCTTTTTGTCTTCTCCAGTTTCAATTATCACCTTATTCATCCTTATTTTATCCTTATTCTTTTCTTTGACTTTTACTTAGGTCGATCCACTTCATCATCAATTAGATTTATAATATCCTTATAATTCCCATCATGATCATCATTATTCTCATCCTTCGTTCACTCTTGTTTGTATTACCATGCTTTGGTATCCTCATTCCTTTATGTACCTTTTTCATCTTCCTTCCTTTCTTTACTTATATCTTCAATCCTTCCTTTACTTGTAAAATCCCCATTCACTTATTTCCTACGAGTGCTCCTTCTCTTATGTTTTCTCCAATTTTCTTTTTTCTGTCCAATTTCTTATTCTCTTCTTCATAAACTTAATTACCTAGTCTTCCTTTCCTCTCTTTTCACCCATCCACACTTTTAATCCTTCTGTTCTCTTTTTCCCAACTTAAGTAGTCGGGGGTTTTCCTTTTCCTTTTACCAATTTGTATCCTTAACCCCCTTCTTATCATGACAACTCTGGCCTCCAATCATTCTTGTTTATTCTTTCTTTCTTTTGTCTTATTCGTTGTATGATGTAGTGCCTTGGCTTGACTCGAGTTTGGGGTTCATTATCTACTTTCTTTAACTAACATCCGTTTCTAAGTCTTTTATTTGCTTTCTTTCACTAGATCTTTCTTAATCCCCTTTCTAGGCTTCTTTTAATCCCCTTTTTATTCCTGTTCTTTAACCTATCCCTAAGTTACCTACCTAGGTTTTGTTTCTAATCCTAATTTCCTAGTCTTATTCTATTATTAATCCTAGTCAGCCATTTGGAATTATCAACCTATGATTGATTATGAAATTATAGCTATTTAAGGTTAAAGTTTTCTAATGATAGGTTATACTTTTCTTCTTTCAAGGCTCTATTCCTAGTTAGCCTATGCTTAGTTCATCAACTGAACTAAGTCTTCTCTTTCTTCTTAGGCCTTATTCTTCTTTTATTAGCCTTGGATCTTCTTTTACCTATGGTTTTATGCATTCTTTCTTCATTAAGAAAGCCTCTGCACTACATCACGACATTTCTTTATCCTTCGTTTAAGGGCATGCTTTTCTTTTCCTTTCTCCTTCTTTTTTCTTACCAGTTCCTTCTGATGATGTCTTCACAGCTCTAGAGAAAATTCTCTTCGTGCCTTCCAATAGCACATATGCAGGCATTTCCATCATTGTTGTGCATTACACTTTCTCTACTGGCTTACTTCCCATTAACTTCATCAAGATTATTTCTTACTATCTTTTGGAGGTCTTCTCCTTCTTACTCTTATTATCCATCAATTAATAAGGGGTTTATCACCTTTAATCCATTTAGAAATGGAGGTTTCTAGCTTATCTCTCTCTTCGTTCCGTTTCCTCCATCTTCATTTCCTTTCTCTTCTTTTTCTGATATTCTCTTTTAACATTGGTATCCAATGGTCAGACAAGTAGTAACAGACGTACTACTCCTTGACCACTTGGATGCAATCTCTTTTCATTCTTTCCTCATTCTCCATCTTATCATACTTGCCTTATTCCTCCTCATCATTTCTCAAGAATGGCTTCTCTTTTGTTCTCTTTCCTTACTCTTCATTTTTGTCATCCTTGAATCCTTTAGGGTTTTCTCTTATCTCTTCTTTCCACATCCTCAAGTGATTTTCCATTATCTCATTCCTCACGATCTTGGACTCATTCAATCTTTTCCAATTTCCTTGGATGCTTTTTCTCAATTTGCTTCAAGTGGCCCTCTTTCGTCCACCATATCCCCTTTCTTTCACCACTTACACACCACTGTGTAAGTACAAAAGAAGTCGGCTAGTCCTTGCTGCAACTCCTCTCTCACCTCTTGCCCACTTCTAGGAGCATCATCCAGGCAATTTGTGGGCTTATCCCACTAGACTTTCCAACCTGTTGACTCATCCTACCAGGTATACCTCGGTGTTGGGTCGAGCCCAACCACCTCACATGCTACCCAAGGCCTGGGCGTTCGGCTACTAGTGCACTGCAGCACTCCTCAAACCCTAGCCGCAAGGGTTTTCTTGCTCCTTGTGGGCTCCTCCTCGATTCTTAGTCTGTTTGCTCAGATGCTTCATCTCACGTCCTGAGGTTTTTAGTCAACCATATTCTCCATGATTGACTCTTTTGATTTCTTTCATCCTAACCCAACTCTCTCTCCTAGGCTATACACTAATGGTGTAGAGAGAGAAGTAAGGTTAGCGTTCACGCACGTTAGGCTCATCTTGGCCTCGTTCTAGTCACTTCACTTCCTTTCACCTCTTACACGTCACATGTGTAAAGGATGAGAGGAACGCATCAAATTTTAAGTTTCAAACTCGCTTCTTTACTAGTGAGTCTTGATGTTCACAACTTCAAGGATTGAGCATCGAAGGTTATGGGCATCGAACCAGTTTCACTTACTGGTAAGCCTCTAATTAGGCAGTCTCGGAGGGTAGACAAGGTATTGTCACATCTATCTCGTCATCTCAAGGGAAATACCGTCCTTTGCACAGCTTAGCTATTGAGTAGAAGGAACATTAAAAGCTGAAAATTTGGGTTTGGGGAGTTTCTTGGATAGCGTGCCTTGTTTGCACGAATCTCAAAGAAGAAGGTGGTCGTGATGTCTTCTCACTTAAGACCACACTCGAGAACACAATATGGTGGCTCGCTGCTAAAGAAGGTACTCTAAAAGTAGGTTTGATCATTTATGACGCTTTCGAGTAACTACATACTCTAACTTTGGAGCTCTAAACCTATTTAATCCACTGGCTTTGAAAATGTTTGGAAATATTTAAAAATACTATGAAAACACTTTATAGCTTTTGAAAACAGTCAGAATCTTTTAAATGCTCTGATACCATTAAAGTTGTCATGCCCCGACCTGCCCGGGTCGGCCACGTGGCAATCGTCGCGCTACCTCGAAGTACATGTCTGCAGCCACACGTCCGAGGCACCGCAAGGCTTGAAATAGATATCATCGCTACAAAACAAAACTAAAATTTTAATTAGTAATCATTTAATAAAAATAATAAATTTAAAAGCGATACCAGTGGATTAAATTAAAGGAATACCTACGCAGTGGAAACAATAAGCCTAAGCCACCGACGCCTCCTAGTGAGCCTCCATTCTATCTACTGACCTCGTATGCAGATCTGCATCCATTCACATTGGATACAGGTGAGTGGCGGAGGTTTAATGAATCTCCAACGGGGTTATGGCAAATAAGGAAATCCAAAATAAAATAATAATAAAATAAATATTTTTCTTTTGAAAATCTCTTTCTAGTTCTCTAGCTGAGAACTCTCTTTAAAACACATTAAATAAATAAATAGATATATATAAAATGGGCTAGCATCTCTATCATACTGAAGGTGCGACCCATCGGTCATCTTATGCCTCACTGCACCGAGGGCTAACTGTTTTCTTTCTAAAACATTTTCTTCTTTTTGTTTTCTATCTCAAGCCCGTTCCCTCGGTGGTGCCTCGCTGCGGTGGAACACAGTGAACCGGAGCCCTGGAGAGCTTCCCTACGCGCCTCTCCCAGGGTCTCGTCTCACCGTGCCCCTCGATAGGCGGTCCACAGCTGAGAATCATGCATGCTCTCTCCAACTCGGTCCATGCTTCCACATATATTGGAGCACCGAGGAGCCTTCTCAATCACTCATCTCACAGGGGTATCGTACCCTCAATAATCATAATAAAATTATTTCATATATAAAACATATATATATATATATATATTTAAAACATACAAACATAAATATAAACACACACACGTAGGTCTTTATTCTTTTCTTTGAAAATGTCCCACTCTCTAGGTGGGTATATCAACAAGCAACTGTGTGTGTGTGTGGATTTCCTGTATCTCAAAACCTTTGATAACATTTATGTTTTTAAAACACTTTTAAAACCTTTGTGCCCAGTAGCTGAATAAAGAAGTCTAGGCCACTTATAGTGATGGGAGATTCGTATACTCCCAAATGCTCCACGTAGCTTAACCTCCGGAGCATCGCCGCATTCGATCATCCGGAGCCCTAGTACACGGAAATACGCTAGCATTCATAATTAAATTTATGAATGCACCTACGATACTCTAATATGACCTAAGACTAGGTTTGAATGTGATTCGGGGCCTAGGAAAGTGTCCGGGAGGTTTCGGGGCCAAAATTGAACTCTTGACGAAAAATTATCACAATGCCCCTTGGGGTTCGTGGGCCCACAACCGGACTAGGCTAGGCCCCACTTGGGCTGGGCCTAGTTCTATGCGAAATCGGGCCCAAAAAGCCCTTTCGGGAGATATTTATATATTATAATGATGTAATATATAAATATCTAAGATATATTACTATAACATATAAATATCTAAAATATATTAATATAATATAAAAATATCTAAATAAGGACTCGGTCAGCCTATTCCTCGGCCGGTCCCTCCCCTGGTTTTTGCATTCGTTCCTCCTCCTTTTGTCGTACAAACTTAGACAGGCGATCCTCATGGCATCCATGACGGATTTGCCCTGGCAAAAACAAGAAACATCGGTCCAATTTTCATAGAACCGAGATTTAGCTTAAATTGACTAAATCTTCGATCTACTCTCACCCGGTGCACGGAAATGCGTAAAAACGGAGTATGACGTAGATTAATGTGAGTACTATAACATACTACAAACTCACCATATTTCACCAGCCTAATATTCGTAGATATGAGTTTTAAAATTAAACCGGCCAAAAACTAAAAACTCAGATCTAAGCTAAACCGATGCACGGAAATGCGTGCAAACTTAATATAACGTAGATCGAGGTGAGTAGAATGACGTATTAGAAACTCACATTGTTTCGCCTATCGGTTTGTTCGGATCTACCTAAAGTAGAAAATGCCTCCGAGAGAAGAAAGAAAAAAGAAAAATGAGAAATGAGAAAAAGCTTCGACATTCCTCTATTTATAAAGGAGCCCAACACCGGGTCTACTCGGGCCCCGGGTCAAACTTTTTCCCCTTTTTCAATTTTCTTTCATTTTCACCCGTTGGCTAAATCCTTTGATTTCTTGTGCCAGCGGGGTCCATAATTAATTTCTATGGACTTAATTGGAGGTCTTTTTGGCATTTACTAATTTCCATGTACGGTTAATTACTTTATCTTCCAACTCCGTCTTATCTTAAACTTAACTTCTCTTCTTAATTAGACACATTCGGACCGACGCATTATCCACTTAATACGCCGTCTTGTAGTATTTAGCTTGTACGGAAAGGTCGCATTAGGTCCGAGTGTGTCAAAACTTTAGTAGAATCTCTCTTAAGTATTAATTTATAAAATCAAAACTTTAATTCAATTTAAAATAATCAGGAATCCGAATGACTTGAGTGTTAAATATGAAAAAATTGAATTCAAATGACATAAACCTTAAAAAACCTGTAACTCGAAAGACTCAATGGTCAAACCCAAAAAATTCGAACCCAAAACCCGATGACAAAACCCAAAAAACCAAAACCCGAAAGATCTAAAACCCGAATGACCTGGAACTCGAAAATTTATTTTGACCTAAGCTGACCTGACCTGATTGACTTGAACCCGAAACTAACTGACCAACCCGATTTGACACCTCTAGTACAGAGTAATATTATCACTATTTAATAACTTTTTTAAATATTTATTTTATACACAGTAAAAGTTTGATCAGAATTGTTATATAAAAGGGGGGTTTTACACCCTCTAATAATAACATGCCACCTCAGATTTTTACAAAACCTTACAATACACAATAACACACACAATTATTTAAGTAAAAAAGCTCTTTCTACTGTTTTTTTTTAAACTCAACAATTTTTTTATAATTACTAAAACCCTACTACAATAATATCTTAAATTCTAAGACTTACCCTATAAATTATTGTTTTTTTTTTTTAACTTGGGGTTAATCTTTGAGTAAATTTATTTGTGAAATAATTATGTGCAATAAGTTTTATTATAAAGTTTTGTGAAAACTTTCAAAAATCTGAGATGGCAAATTATTATTAAAGGTTGTACAATCATTTTTTTATAAGCAGTCCTAATCAAACATTTTCTCATTTTATAAATATAATATATATATTCCACCCCTTTTAAATTGGCTTAGAAATGAGAAGGTTTGAAAAAAGAATAAACTAATCATCGATTTCTTTTTAGTTGTTTAATAATTACTATCGATATTCTCATTCGACTCTAAATAAGTGTTTTTTTTTTCCATTTTGCATTTTAGCTTTAATTGGCTTCAAGGTGAGATTGGGTATTGAAGTTTATAAAGTCTTATATCAAATAAAAATTATAAATTAAAATAAATTCGTACTAATATGTAAGCAACTACTTTTTTTAATATTATTTATTGTGATGATGTTAATGTGATGAATGTTAATGTGAAGACACGAGTTCGATCAAATCGGTAATTAATGAATGTGAATATGACGAACTATTCCTTTTTCTCATTCCGTTCTCCCTATATTTCTCTTCCTTTCTTAGTTTCTTTCTAGCAGAGGAATTGCAATGCATCGCTAAAAAGTTGGAAATTCATCCTATTATGCATAGCAAACTAGCTCATATATAGTTCCTTTATCTCCATCCATCAACAGGTTTTTGTATTAGTATTCCTTCGAAGGAGGATTTGGAACTTTGCGTTGATTTGGAGAAAGTCGTTTTATCTGGCTTCTTATTTTACCTGATTTTCTTTGTCAGGACGGGTACGTTATGCAAAATAAAATTATAATGTGATCCACAGTCCATTCTCAAACAAAATTACATAAAATGTCCATTATGAAACCTTGATTTACACTACAATATAACAGTTAAGCTTCATGGAAAGTCATCACTTCTATTTTCTTTTTGGTATATGAGGGAAAACTACCACTCAAACCAAAAATCTTTACCCATATCTCACCCCGCTCTTATCACTTAACTATAAACTCACAAAGCTTCGAAGGATTTGATCTTTATCCACTATCATGTGACTAATTCAATGATATCCTCAAGCCATGAAGCAAAGCCAACAAACTGAGCTAGAGATTGTAATTAATCATGCTTATTGGAGAAAACCTTTCTCCTTGCAGCACTTAATAGCTCCATTGTACATATCCTCAATCCCATAGTTGAAACTAAAACCCATGTCCAACAGCTTCTTTGATGATAAACCACGTAATTTTATACCTTTAATATTTGCCAATGATCTATCAAGGGGACACTTTTGCATTTAGTATTTAAATTGAAACAATACAAGTTATAATTATTGAGACAATTGAAGAGGGGAAAGAAGTTTTCTCACACTCTGGTGTTGGAATTGAGAATTCTGGATAGTTGGTTGATAGAATTTGAACTATCTTTTCAAGATTTATAGTGTTTGAGGAACAATTGTACCTCCCTTTTGCAGTAGGATGCTCAAGCAAGAAGATATGTGCCCTTGACAAATCATCCACACGAACCATTGATATATTATCAAGAAAACACATCCACACATTATGGTTATGGTTCCCTAAATCATCCACAAGCAGAATTATTAGAGTTACAATAGTTGTCCTGTCCCAGTAAAATAGATAGCTTAGAATTTACCTCTTTACTTATAGTTCGGTTTAAGACAAGTTCTATATATACCTAGGAGTATTGGAGCCAACGAACACTGAACTGAACCAGGTAATTTGGGAGTAATGAAGGGACCTACAACAAAGGAAGGAGCCACTGTCACCAGATCCAATCCATGTTCTGCTGCAAATTCAAGAGCTGCCCTTTCTGTCAAAGTCTTTGAAATTGAATAAGATGTCCCGTATGCCTTTGTTTCTCTAACTGAATCATCATCTATCCAAAAGCTCTCATCCATCATGTCCACATCCTGGTGTTTGCTGTATAACACCGCAGCAGCGCTCGAAGTGTAGACGACTTTTTTAACTGTTTTTGATTTCAAGCATGCCTACAAGATACCCAGGGCGCCATTGATTGCCCTTTCGGTCACGACTGCTTCAGGTTTTTTCTCTTCGAAATCGACAGGAGTGGCAACATGGATGACCCCTTTACATCCCTCAATGGCTGCATCAAAACTGTTTGGGTCATTAAGATCTACTCTGAAGATTTTAAGCTTTTCATCCGCTCCTGGTAGGCTGGTGAGGAAGCTGATGTCTCTTTTGTTCTCTATTCATATTTTAGTAAAAGCAAGGATCATATCTTTGTCCTTTAGGAATTTGAAGTAGTCAGAATTCTAAAGCTAACTTAACGTTTACCTGGATCAGGTCTGATTGTGGTGTGGACAGAGTAGCCCTGTTCAATAAGTACCTTGATCATCCACGAAGCTATGAAACCAGTCCCTCCAGTCACATAGATAGTGCCTTTATTGCCTTCCATCTTTCTTTTCTTTCTTCTTAGTCTCAGACAGATTTGCAAATCTTGCTTCACTTGTTTGGGTGTGAATATGAATTATACAATGGCCAATGATCCTCTCCTTAGCAGTGGAGAGGTCCACTACTTAATAAAGGGCCCAAAATAGGCCACGTAACACCTATTCATTGCTGACTAAATAACCCATTCTCACACCGTTTTCGCACCTTCGTCAAATGCTCTTCCATGGTTCCCACCACTTTAAGGTACTTGAATCCATTTCTTCCAGGTTCCAATAGATTTCTACTTACTTTTTTCCCCTCAAAATACCATTTACATATTAATTTTCCTTAAACATATAGCATACACAAAATCCTGCACATGCTTTCTCCTAACCTTCGATAAGCTTGGCGACTATAGTCTTTGTATTGTACAGTACATCAAGCAAAAGCCCAGGCGGGTAAGAGAAGTATGTGGAATTTTCTTTTTGAGTAGAAACTCGCCTTGTAAGAGCCTCTGCTGCTTGATTTCCTTGTCAGTAGCAAAATAACAGTTGATAGTGATATTGCTAAAAAGTCTCCAATAGTTTCAGACAATCCTTAAGCAGAGGAAGCAGGAATGGATGGTTCCTTAAGCAGAGGAAGCATGAATGGATGGTTCACCTTCTTCGTATTCGAAGCATCATAAATAGTATAAGAATCAACTTCAATCTCAAGACATTTAATATTTAATTGAAGAGCATAAAGAGTCCTTCCTTAAGAGCCTAAAATTCAGCAATATTGTTGGAACATATTCCATTATTGTCATGCCCTGACCCGTCCGGGGTCGGCCACGTGGCAACCGCCGCACTGCCACAAAGTACGTGCTGGCCGGTCACGCACTAGAAGCACCACAAGGCATTGAAATGGGTACCATTGCTGCAAAACAACTAAAACTTTAATTAAAAATCATTCAATAAAATAATACAACTTAAATAGTGTACCAGTGGATTAATTTAAAAGAAATATCTATGCAGCGGAAAACCACTAACCCTAAGCCACCGACATCTCCTAGTGAGCCTCCATTCTATTTGCTGACCCCGTACACGAATCTGCATCCATCCACATTGGATACAAGTGAGTGACAAAGGTTCTAAGAATCTCCATTAGGGTTAGGGAAGGCAAGAAAATCCAAAATAAAATAATAATAAAATAAATATTTTTCTTTTCAAACTCTTTTCTGGTTCCCTAACCGAGAACCCTCTTCCAAAACTTTTTAAATAAATAAATAAATATATATATATATCATAAATGGGCTGGCATCTCTTTTATGCTGAAGGCTCGACCCGTCGGTCGTATGCCTCACTGCACCAAGGGCTATCTCTTTTCTTTCTAAAATATTTTTTACATTTTCTTTTTCTTTAGCCCGTTCCCTCGGTGGTGCCCATCGCTGTGGTGGAACACAGCTACCTTGAGCCCTGGTGAGCTTCCCTACGCGCCTCTCCTAACTAGGCTCGACTCACCGTGCCCCTCGATAGGCGGTCCATGGCTGAGTCTCTAACATGCTTTCTCGAACTCGACCACACTCCCGTAAATTGGAGCCCGAGGAGCATCTCTCTCAATTATTCATTTTGCTAGGGTATCGCACCCTTAATAATCATAATATTAATATTTCAAATATATATATATACATAAATCATTTATATTTAAAACATATGATCACACACACACATAAGTTTTTATATTCCTTTTTAAAACATCCCACTCATTGTGTGGGTATACCACCATGCAAATGTGTGTGTGTGTGGATTTAACGTATCCCAAAACTTTTGAAAACATTTATGTTTTTAAAACCTTTTTTTAAAACCTTTGTTCCCAGTGGCTAAACAAAGAAATCTAGGCCACTCACAGTATTGGGAGATTCGTATACTCCCAAGCGCTCCATGTAGCTTAACCTCCGAAGCATCACCGCATTCGATTCACCTGGAGTCCTAGCATTCATAATTAAATTTATGAATGCACCTACGAGGCTCTAAGATGACCTAAGACTGGGTTTGGATGTGATTTGGGGCTTAGAAAAGTGTCCGGGAGATTCCGGGGTTAAAATTGGACATTTGGTGAAAATTACGAAAATGCCCCTGGGGGTCCATGGGCAGCCACTCGGGCTGGGCCCTACCAGCCCAGCACGGCTCGGGTCTTGGCCAGGTAGGCCTCCCCCTGTGACAGGGTCAAGCCCAGCCTGTTTCTGGGCCCAAAAGGCCCTTCCCTTGTGAGGTGGGCAGAGCCCAACTCGGTTTGGGCCCAACTGCACGGTTTGGGACAAAAGGCCCAATTCGAAGCAGGACTGGCCCAATCTCCGCGTAGGACCTGGGCTGCGGGTCTTTCCCGGGTGGGAGATACTCGGCTCTGACGTGGGAGCCATCCGGTAGCCTTGGGATCCGAGGCTTTTCCTCGGTTTCTGAGCCCCTCGATCCACCGATTGGCATGAAATTCGAGATGGAGGTTCTTCTCACCTCCCACGACGCGTTTACCAAAGCAGAAATGAGAATCACAAGCTCAAAGGTCCTAGATCTCAAATCTAAACTTAAAATCTAACTAAAAGCTAAACCTAAATTTGAGCTTGGATCTCTCCTAGACCAATGCATGGAGATGCATGAAAACTTAGAAAAACGAAAATCAAGGAGTTAAGAACAACATACCAAGAACTCGCTTTGATCCTTCTATCGGTTTGTCCGGATCGGCCAACAGTCCAAAATTGCTATGAGAGAGCAAATGAGAGGAGAGAAGAGAGGGCGAAGAGAAAATGAGAAGGGAGAGCTCATCTCCCCCTATTTATAAGCAAGCCCGGCACTGGGTCTACTCGGGCCCAGGGCCAGACTTTTCCCCTTTTTGAAACCTCTCATAATTTCGGTCCGTGGCCCGATCCACTGACCAATTCACCAATGGATGTCCAATCCATTGGCTATGGACTTAAAGAAGTCCACTTTAGTGGTTCCATGCATGGTCACCAATCTCATCTTCCAACTCCATCTTGTCTTAAGCTTATCTTCTCTTCTGACTTGACACAGCCGGACTAACCTATTGTTTAATTAATACGTCATCTTGTATTATTTCGTTTGTACCGAAAAGTCGTGCTAGGTTCGGGTGTGTCAATTATAAGAGGAGAAGGCCATCATAAATTTGCTTTCCGAATCTCTTATTATGCCTGTACATCCACCAGTTCCTGGATTGCCTATAGGCTGTAGCTGCTCCATCCGAATTTAACTTGTGCGAATTTCTCCTTGGAAGCTTCCATACAACAGAGTTAGTAACAAAGGCTAAATGCTTGTTGGGTAAATGGATATTACTATGAAATTCTTTAGCTAAACTGTAGGCTGAAATTGAACTTCTAGTTTGTGATGGAATAAATGGTTTATTTTGAAACATGGCCTTGTTTCTATCTTTCCAAACCATCCAGATGAGTAAGCTAAATAGTAAACACAGAGTTGTAAGTAAGACACCGAATAATTACAATGAGGTATATTGAGGTGTTATTGTTTCCATAGTTTCAAAAATAGGGTAATGTTTGTGGTGGCAGGGTTCCAAAGAAGCTGTTAGTCCATAAGCTACCAGAGGATGGACAATGTTTGAAAATATGCTCTACATCATCATTGTCTATCCGACGAAAGCTATGCACTTGGGGGAAGGAATAATTTTCCTCTATTTTAGGAGGGAAGCTGTGGGGAGTCTTTCCTAAGCCGATAATTATAAGAAAACCTTCACTCTAGGAAGAGTGTTAGTCTTCCAAATCTCCATCCAAGGAAGAGTAGGACGAGTTTTTTTTTTGTTATATCTAGAAAACAACAAGTCATAGGTATTCTTTGTGTTAAAAACAACAGATTTACTTGGCCCCAGTAAGAGGAATCAGAAATTGAAGTAATAGAAATAGAAATAGAAATGCCTTTAATTTTATCACATATACCTCTGCAGGTATATAGGTAGAAATCCGAGTAAGATTCCATGATGAGCAGTTATCCCTAATGATATCCTTAATTTGAAGAATAAACTAAAGGGAACATTGGACATCTCATAAAGTTGATGTAGCAAGGAGAAATTTACCCAGTCACCAAACCAAACATTCAAAGTGCTATTTTGATGAAGAGACCAAGTCAGAGGAAAAAGAAGCAATCAGTTTCAAAATAGATGAGAAGCCACTCACAAGATCGTTACAGCCCTCCAAGGAAAAACCAACAGCAATCAAACTCAATACAGCAAATATATATATATATAGAGAGAGAGAAAGAGATACTAGTATCTTGGCACATGCATCGCACGTGAGTAATTATTTATATTTTAAATATTAAATTTTAATTTCATTTCATATAACATAATAAATGGAAACATAATATGTAATACATAATCAATTTGTAAATTTTTCATTAAAGTATATATAATGGTGAAACTAGTCAATTAGTCCATGTGCTACAAGGTTTTGTTCATTTTAGTCCATATACTCCAATTTTGTTCAATTTGGTACTTATACTCTTCTAAAAGTGACAAATTAAGGACAATCACTAACTATATCCATCTGTTCTTTAAATCAGATGACACAGTGCTAGGGATGGCAAGGGTTCGAATATCTGTTTAATTTTCACTATCCATAACCAAAACTGTTTAACTTTCAACTAGCTAAATCTACGTAAAAAAACAGCTTAGTTTTTAGACCTAATATTCAAATCCGCACCACATAACCATTTAATTTAAGTAAATATGCGGATATCCGTCTAAAAATCGAATCCGAATTTGAAATTACCAATTTTTTAAGTTAAAATAAAAAAAATGAAATTCAAGTACTTCAACATGTAACTAAATTAAATAGTAATTAATACAAAGCTTAAAAAAATTTATAAATTCCAAATAGGAGGAGAAGGAATCTAGGATTTCGTATAATTATATTTTAATTTAATTTTTTACTTTCTAATAAGTAAACTTGGAATGGGCGTTAATAGACAAATGAACTATGAATTAATGAAGTTTAAAAGTTTTTAAGTGTATATTCACTATCCAAATTTAATTAGCATAAATGGTTTTGGATAGCGAATATCTAAGGGCTTAAGACCAAAATCGCTCTAAATCCGTCACGAATAGTGATTTCACTATCCAAAACCATTTATTAAATGGATTAGGATTTTAAACGGAGCAGATATCTACTTAATTTCCGTCCATTGCCATCCCTACATGACATTGAGGGAACAACATATAATAACTTGTTCTAATGAGAAGTTAACAATGGCATCTATGAGAATTTAAAACCTGAATTGTCTTTTTAAAAAATATTAATCTAAAATTTTTTTGGAAGAAAAAAGATAGATTTGAGAACATATACTACCCAAAAAAAATTGAAAATCTATACTTGTACTGCAAATATGGATGTCATGTGTCAACTTTTCATTGGTAACGTTTTCATATATTGCTATCTCAGCGCTTTATCATAAAATTTAACAGAATATATACTGATTGTTTCTAATTTGTCACTTTTAGAAGAGCATAGGGATCATATTAAACAAAATTAGAGGACATGAACTAAAATGAACAAAACCCTAAAGTACATTGACTAATTGAGTAGCTTCACTTAGATATAATAGAACATACATACTTGAGATCTTCTCTAATAAATTTACTAAATCTTCTACTTTTTGTAATCTTAGTATATATAAATTCTTATTATATCGATATTGAAATTTTAAATTTACTCTTACCACTTTTACATTTACAGTTAAAAAATTATCATTTTTACATCACGGTTTTCATTTAAAAGTCATAATCTCTAATTGAATATTTGTACACAAACAAAGATGATTTGTTTACTCTTAACAAATATTATATTATATTATATTATATTTATCTTATCACTTTTACATTGTGGTCCCTATTTAAAAATCATCTCAATTTCTTTTCCTTCCTAAAAAAATCATAAATTTCTAGTAGAATATTTGTACACAGTCGAAGTCACTACCACGATTGAGTATTTGTACTTTTTATCCATTTAAAAGTTACAATCCCCAAAAAAAGAATAAATTTTAAAATTTTCACAATACTCCTTAAAAAGTCACAATCCCTAATTGATTATTTGTATATGAGCCACATTTAAAAGTCAATCTTTAGAAAAAGAAAAAAATTTAAATCTTCTACACGATTCTTATTTAAAAGTTACTATTTTAAATTAAGTATTTATATATGTTTCATATTTAAAAGTTACAGTTATCAAGAAATAAACAAATTTTAAATTCTATGCATGGTCCCATTTAAAAGTCACGGGTTTGAAAAAAATGAACAAATTTTAAGTCAAAGTCATTATTACCAATTGAGTATTTGTACATGATTCTTATATAAAAGTCATAGTACCCAAAAAAGAAACAAATTTTAAATCTTCTACACAATCACCATTTAAAAGTCAAGAGCTTGAATTAAGTATTTGTATACGTTTTCTATTCAAAAGTCATGGTTATAAAGAAAGGAACAAATTTTAAATCTTGTACACAATTCCATTTACAAGTCACAATTTTAAAAAGTGAACAAATTTTAAATATTGTACACGATCTCCATTTAAAAGTCATGATCCCCACTTGAGTTTACATACAGTCAAAGTCACAATTCCCAATTAAGTATTTGTACATGATCCCCTTTAAAAATCACATCTCGATAAAAAGGAAAAAGTTTTAAATCTTATACATAGTCTCATCAAGAAGCCATGATCCCTAATGAAGTATTTGCATAAGGTGAAAGTTATAATCCCCAATTGAGTATTTGTACAGAGTCTCCATTTAAAAGTCAACATATTCGAAAGGAAAAAAGTTTATATCCCGTACATAGTCCTCATTAAAAAGTCATTATTTGTAATTGAATATTTATACACTGTTTATATTTAAAAGTCACAGTAAAAAAATGAACAAATTTTAGATCTTGTACATAGTTCTCATATAAAAGTTATGATCCCCGATTGAGTATGTATACACGATCAAAGTCATAATTTCCTATTAAGTATTTGCATGTAGTCCCTTTTAAAAGTTATGGTCTTCAAGAAAGGACTAAATTTTAAATCTTATACATGATTCAATTAAAAAGTCACAATTCTTAATTGAACATTTCTACACATTCCTTATTTAAAAGTCACAGTTTCCAAAAAATGAACAAATTTTAGATCTTGTACACAATTTCAGTTAAAAATCACGATCTCTAATTGAATATTTATATACAGCCTTTATTGAGTATCTTACACTCTTTCTATTTGAATGTCAAGGTCTACAAAAAAAATGAGCAAATTATAAATCTTGTACATGGTTTCTATTTTAAAGTCTTGATCTCAAAAAATAGTATATAAAATTTCACTATTATGGAGGATGTACCTACAACTTGAATTAAAACTTGGAAGCTTTACCTTTGAAACTTAATAATCATAGAGTTTAATATTGATGAATATTGATTTTTTAAATTTTTTGCCAGAATTTTATTTATTAATGAGTTTACTAACATTTATATTTGTTTAGATCATTACATGTATTCAAGTTAAAGAAGATAAACTAATAATATTAATTAAGCACAAATATTTACAGATATAATAAGACCATGCAAATCTCTCATATATGAGATTAACTCACTTAACAACTACACTCAAAGGAAGAAATATAAAGATGAAGGAAACCAAACATTGATTGAGTCCGCAGAAACACTGTAGACAACATTCTCTATAAAAGCGACCATCCTTTAAAGAGTATAATAGCTCAATGATTTCGTGGCCCTAAAATCTCTCTAAAAAAAGAAGGCTGCTCCTTTTTCTCTCATCTTTATGCTCATTTCCCTCTCCTCCTCAAAATTACCCCTTGCACCTCTTCGAGATGACGTCTTGCCATGGACTCTTAAACAAAATGAATGAGTTCCAGATCCAGTTATGGCGTCCAAGCTCCTTATTCTTTTTGCTCAGTTTCCTTTTCTATTAATCAGTGGCATCAAACAAATTAATCCCAAACACCCAAAGAAATAGCAGGAATAACCATAGCCTTTTAGAGGAGAAAGATCCATTCTGTATAGCCGCACATAGCCTTTTAGAGGAATAACCATACAATTATGTTGAGGAATATGGACTCTGGATTGGCTTCTTATTATGAATTGGATTTGAACCTATCTCTAGGCGACTTGTCCTTTTAGTCGATTGTGATCCCACCCACCCTACTTTTCTTTTTATTTTAGCTTACATTGTGGCTTTTTTCTTTTTTTCTTTAACCTAATTAATTTGGCCTTTTTTTTAACATTCTTGTTCAAAAAATATTGAAAAATAAAAGCACATTAAAAGAAAATATATAGAGTAGGAGTAGTACACTTTGAAACTTAATGATGTCGAAAGAAAATTGTAAATTAATTGTTATAGAATTAATTTAAAATTAAATAATTATTAATTGTATAACATTTATGCAAGAGATTATCACCAATTGCCTTTAGCTAATTACTTAAATAATAACAAAATATTGAAGCAACACTCGGATATCATAATCTTTAATTAATAATACCTTGATATTCTAGAGTTGGCTCCCAATATTAGCATTGGGTTGCCATTCGCATAATTACCAAAAATCCCATATTTATTTTTTGCTTTCATTGAATTGAAAATTAGTGCACAACTTTTGGATAAACGATATTCTAAAATATAATATTTTAATTACATGTGACATGTTGATCGAGATTTTTCGCAAGAGTACGAAATCAAGTAACATCGCTGACACACCCAGACCTAATACAACTTTTTCGTATAAACGGAATAGTGTAAGACGGCGTATTAAGTGGACAATACGTCGGTTCGGATGTGTCTAATTAAGAAGAGAAGTTCAAATTAAGATAAGACGGAGTTGGAAGATAAAGTAATTAACTGTGCATGGAAATTAGTAAATGCCAAAAAGACCTCCAATTAAGTCCCTAGAAATTAATTATGGGCCCCGTTGGCACAAAAAATCAAAGGATTTAACCAACGGGTGGAAATGAAAGAAAGTTGAAAAGGAGGAAAAAATTTGACCCGGGGCCCGAGTAGACCCGGTGTCGGGCTCCTCTATAAATAGAGGAAAGCCGAAACTTTTCCTCATTTCTCTTTTTCTTTTTATTTCATTTTCTTTTTTTTTTCTCTCTGGAGCCAAACGAAGGCATTTTGGACTTTTGGCAGATCTGGATAATCCGGCAGTCAGATCAAGGTGAGTTTCTAGTATGTTATTCTACTCACCTCGATCTACATTATATTAAGTTTGCACGTATTTTCATGGATCGGTTTAGCATAGATCTGAGTTTTTAGTTTTTGACCGATTTAATTTTAAAACTCAGATCTATGGATATCGGACTAGTGAAATAAGGTGAGTTTTTAGTATGTTATCATACTCACCTTAATCTACGTCATGCTCCATTTTCACGTATTTTCATTCACTGGTTGAGAGTAGATTGGAGATTTAGTCAATTTGGGCTAAATATCGATTTTACTGAAATTGGACTGGTGTTTCTCGTTTCTGCCTCGGCGAATCCATCATGGATGCCATGAGGATCACCTGTCTAAATTTGTACATCGAAAGGATGAGAAACGAGTGCAAAAATCGGGGGAGGGATCGACCGAGGAACAGGCCGATTGAGTCCCTGTTTAGATATTTTTATATTATATTAATATATCTTAGATATTTATATAATATATCATTATAATATATAAATATCTTGCATGAGGGCTTTTTGGGCCCAATTTCGCATAGAACTTGGCCCAACCCGCGTGGGGCCCAGCCCAATCCGGGTGTGGGGCCCCTGGGGCATTTTGGTAATTTTTCATCTAGAGTCTAATTTTAGGCTCGAAACCTCCCAGACACTTTTCTAAGCCCCGAATCACATTCAAACCTAGTCTTAGGTCATGTTAAAGCCTCATAGGTGCATTCATAAATTTAATTATGAATGCTAACGTATATTTCCGTGTATTAGGGCTCCGGTTGAATTGCGTGCGGCGATGCTCTGGAGGTTAAGCTACATGGAGTGCTTGGAAGTATATGAATCTCCCAATACTGTGTGTGTTTATATTTATGTTTGTATGTTTTAAATATATATATGTTTTATATATGAAATAATTTTATTATGAGTATTGAGGGTACGATACCCCTGTGAGATGAGTGATTGAGAGAGCTCATAGGTGCTACAATATATGCGGGAGCGTGGACCGAGTTGGAGAGAGCATGCATGATTCTCAGCTGTGGACCGCCTATTAAGGGGCACAGTACGACGAGACCCTGGGAGAGGCGCATAGGGAAGCTCGCCAGGGCTCCAGTTTGCTATGTTCCACCACAGCGAGGCACCACCGAGGGAACGGGCTTGAGATAGAAAAAAAAAGAGAAAATGTTTTAGAAAGAAAAAAGATAGCCCTCGGTGCAGTGAGGCATAACACGACCGACGGGTCGCGCCTTCAGTATGATAGAGATGCCAACCCACTTTATGTATATCTATTTATTTATTTAATGTGTTTTAAAGAGAGTTCTCAGATAGAGAACTAAAAAGAGATTTTCAAAAGAAAAATATTTATTTTATTATTATTTTATTTTGGATTTCCCTTATTTGCCCTAACCCCGTTGGAGATTCATTGAACCTCCGCCACTCACTTGTATCCAATGTGGATGGATGCAGATCCGCATACAAGGTCAGCAGACAGAATGGAGGCTCACTAGGAGACGTCGGTGGCTTAGGCTTAGTAGTTTTCGCTATGTAGGTATTCTTTAAATTAGTCTACTGGTATTACCTTTAAAGTTAATTATTTTATTAAATGATTTTAATTAAAGTTTTAGTTGTTTTGCAGCGATGATATCCATTTTATGTCTTGCGGTGCCTCAGACGAGTTGCTGCAGACACGTACTTCGAGGTAGCTCGGCGATTGCCACGTGGTCGAACCAGGGTAGGACGGGACGTGACAATAGCTTTGAGTATTCCAAGATGTCGATCCCACGAGAACTTGAGAAAGCTAACAACCTAATCCTAGCAAAATTTAATCAAGAAAAAGAAGAAATCTAATTAAGAGAAATTGTAAAATTTACTAATCAAGGAAGAATAAAAATTAATTAAACTAAGAAAACAATTTATGCCAGCAAGTAAATAAGAAGAAATCAATAATAAAGTTGTGAGGGTTTAGGCTTCTCTTCTAGGTATTTAATCCAATTATGTATGAATTTAATTATCACGATTAAAATAACAATCACTAATTTACTTAGGAGCCCTCTCAGATCATCCAAAGCTTTCCTAACTAAGTGATTACCATCTCTCGGTGCATAAACTAATTAGCTAAGAACATTAAGATCCTAGGATTAATAATTAAATTAGTTTCTCCCGAATCCAATTTAGCTGCGGTTATCACAATAAATTGAATTAGTCTCGTATCCAATTAGATTGTGTCTATTTTCCTAGAGCATGAATTATACTTCACCACTCGGTCCTTCGCACAATTCCAAGCACCTATTCTATGTTGGCCAAACATAAAATGTATTAAGAACAAAGAAAATAAATTTAATCCCAAAAAATCAATTCATACAATAATTAAATTAAAATCCCTAGAAGATCTACCCAAATCCCCAATAAGAAATTTAGCTACTCATGATATAAAAAGAAAACATAAATAAAATAGATACAAAAGTAAAGAAATTAAAGAGAAGAAATTCTCCCTTTGAATCGTTGCTCTCTAAAGTTCTCTTTTCCAAAATTCTAGAATTCGTCCTCAAAAGTTACGTCTAAAAACCCTAAACTATGATATTTATATTAGAGAGATTACATAAAATTAGGAGATTAAGTCAGGTTGGACTCAAAATGACACACCTGGACCTAGCAAGACCTTTTCGTATGAACGAAATAGTACAAGATGACGCGATAATTAAACAATATGTCGGTCCAGTTGTGTCAAGTCTGAAGAGAAGATAAGCTTAAGACAAGACGTAGTTGGAAGATGAGATTGGTGACCATGCATGGAATCTCTAAGTGGACTCTTTTAAGTCCATAGCCAATGGATTGGATGTCCATTGATGAATTGGTCGGTAGATCGGGCCAAGGATCGAAATTATGAGAGGTTTAAAAGAGAAGAGCAAGTCTGGCCCGGGGCCCGAGTAGACCCGGTGCCGGGCTCCCCTATAAATAGGGGGGAGATGAGCTCTCCCCCTCATTTTCTCTCTTTTCTCTCTTCTCTCATTTCTCTTTTCTCTCAACTGCTCCTTTGGAGTAATTTTGGACTTTTGGCCGATCCGGACAAACCAACCGCAAGTTCAAGGCGAGATCTTGGTGAGTGGTTTTAACTCCTTGAACTACATTCCATTAAGTTTTCACGCTTATCCATGCATTGGTCTAGGAGAAATTCAAGCTCAAAGTTAGTTTCAGCTTTTAGTTAGATTTTAAGTTTAGATTTGAGATTTAGGAACTTTGAGCTTATAATTCTCGTTTCTACTCTGGTAAACGCGTAATGGGAGGTGAGAGGAACCTCCATCTCAAATTTTATGTAAAACGGTGGACCGAGGGGCTCGGGATCCGAGGAAATGCTTCGGATCTCGAGAGGGGCCGAACGGCTCCCGCACGGGAGAGACCGCCTGGCCGAGTCCAGGGCGGGACTTGGGCCAGTCCCGAGTGGACATGGCCAATTTGGTGCACCTACGCGGGTGGGCCTAATCCGTGGCTAGGCCTAACCCAGCCACGCGGGAGGGCCTGTATGGCTCAGAATCCGGGCCGTAGGGCCCAGCCCGAGTGTGGGGCCCATGGGTCCCCAGGGGCATTTTCTTAATTTTTCACCAAGTATCCAAATTTCACCTCGGAACCTTCCGGACACTTTTCAAAGCCCCAAATCACATCCAAACCCAGTCGTAGGTCATATTAGAGCCTCACAGGTGCATTCATAAATTTAATTATGAATGCTAACAAATATTTCCGTGTACTAGGGCTCCGGATAATCGAATGCGGTGATGCACCAGAGGGTAAAGCTACATGGAGCGCTTGGGAGTATACGATTCTCCCAATACTGTGAGTGACCCTGTTTTCAGTGTTTAGCCACTAGGGACAAAATGTTTTAAAAATTTTTTCAAAACATAAATTGTTTTAAAAAGGTTTTACAACGGTTTTTGGATAAGGGTAATCCACGGCACACACTTTTTATTTTGTGATACACCCACTTAGGGGGTGGGATGATTTTAAAAATATAAAGCTTGTGTGTGTTTATATGTTTTTAATATTTATAGAAGAAATATTATTATTATTATTATGATTATTGGGGTACGATGCCCCTGGAAGAGGAGTGATTGAGTGGGATTCCTCGGGGCTCCAATTTGCTGGAGCGTGGACCTAGTTTGAGAGCATGCATGATACTCAGTTGTGGACCGCCTATCGAGGGGCACGGTGAGTCGAGCCTAGTTGGGAGAGGCGCGTAGGGAAACTCGCCAGAGCTCCAGTTCACTGTGTTCCACCATAGTGAGGCACCACCAAGGGAACGGGCTAATGTATGAGATAAAGAGAAAATGAATATGAAGAGAAAAGAAATAGCCCTCGGTGCAGTAAGGCATACGACCGGCCAGTCGTGCCTTCAGTGTATTAGGTGCCAGCCCATTAGTATATAATTATTTTAAAGGTTTTAAATCTAATTCTCCTTGGTAGAATTTAAAAAGAGATTTTGAAAACAAAATTTATTTATTTACTTTATTTATTCTATTATATTTTGGATTACCCCTGTTTTCCCTAACCCTGATGGAGACTCATTGAATCTCTGTCACTCACTTGAATCCAATGTGGATGGATGCAGATCCGCGTGCGGGGTCAGCCAATAGAATGGAGGCTCACTAGAAGGCGTCGGTGGCTTAGGCCTAGTAGTTTCCGCTGTGTAGGTATTCTACTAAATTAATCCACTGGCATTACTTTTAAAGATTATTATTTTATTAAAAGATTTTTAATTAAAGTTTTAGTTGTTTTGCAGCGATGGTATCCATTTCAATGCCTTGCGGTGCTTCTGATGCGTGACCGACCCAGGCAGCGCGGCGGTTGCCACCTGGCCCACCCGGGCGGGTCGGGGCGTGACACAAAAACATAGGACCGACGCCGATTCTACACACTTTCGGGGCCATTTTAGATCGCATAGAATCGAACTTTTCAGCTATGAAACGGCACCGCTTCATATATGAAACCCTACCCATTTCAGGTTGCATAATCCAAGCTTAAGTTTACATCAAGGGCTGAAACGTCACGTGTTTCATATATGAAACCCCACTTGTTTCAGGTCTGCTTCAATTTTTCTTCATTCTATGAGCTTCTATTGGTCTAAACTTCAATCCATTCATCCTTTTTAATCTTTTCATCCCTAAATCTCCTTTGTTTTCCTTAATTTTCACCATAAAACTCTCCTACAAACAATAAGATAAAAGTGTGAGTAAAGTATATAGAATGAGCTGTAATATTAACAACAATCATCCAATTAAACTTGTAAATAGCTCATAATATAGGTATAAAATACACCTATCAAATTGCCCCACACTTACTTCATTGCTTGTCCTCAAGCAATATGAACTACTGTAATATACTAACTAATCCTAAAACATAAAATAATTCCACTTTCGTAGGTGTACGATGACATTTAGCACATGCTATAAGCCTTCAAACCCCTAGGTGTCCCTAGTGGAGGAGTTATAGTCTCCTGAGGGTTTACCAGGACGATACCCACAAACATGTTTGGAAAGTATTGGTTAGTTTTAAATTAACAATACAAGATATATAAAATTCAAGTATCAAATTAAATTGCTAATAATCAAGCACATAATATTTCATAAGTAAATCACTTCACAATCTAGACATGCAAACACTATTCAACCTCATTCACTAGGATCAAATACTTCAAATTGACTATTCCCTCACAAGTGGTCATGCAATCTCTCAAGTGTTTAGAAAAATTTTTTATGGTGAGTTACTCTCATCATCTTCTCATGAAATTAGACTTACCATAGGCTTGATCTAATCTCCACTACTCCAAGATATATATACAAGCAAAAATAAAAAGGTCCTAATATAAGGTTGTAATGGGGCTAAAAGTGTCACACCCCGACCCGAAAGGAGTCGAAATATGACAACTGCAGCGTAGTAAGAATTTCGGATGGCACGCTCACCCGAAACTCCAACCACGCAAGGCTTATGATGTCTAGAGTCCACTTACATAAAATACTTCATAGATTTTCATGCTTATCATGAAACCAAGATTTCTTGTTTACTTAAAATAACCATTCAGGATTTACACATTTCATAAAGTAATGAAGGTTGAAAGTACATATGTATCATTTTACAGAAATAGTGTGAAATTCTTAAACGTTACAGAATAGTAATTTAAGTTAAGAAAACATAATTGAGCAAAATTTGAAAATGACTCAAATTAGTGCTAGTGGGTCCGCTAGTTTGAAGTAGAAAACCATACCGCTTTGTAAAAGAAGTCCGAAGTCGAGTCTCAAGCTTCAACTGTCTACTTTCTCTGCATAATCTATTATCCTAAAAAATAAGTTTTTTAAAGAAAAAGGGTGAGTATATTATATTATACTCAGTGAGTGAGACAAGACTATATAAATTATGAAAACATGCATGTTTCCCTTTAGAAAACAATTTCATTTTTATAAAGAGTTTGAAGAAAACTTGGTATCAAAGAATAACATTGCTACAATTTATGAAATTCAAGCAATACAACTCAAATCATGAAAAGATAGTATTTCCATAACCTTTGAAATCCAATCAATGTAGTTAAAATCATTTTTGAATGGCTTGCCAAAACACAATGCTTAAACCTCACCCGACCAAGATGAGATCTAAGCTCGCCAAGGTAGTTTTCTTTGTCACATTGTAAAAAAAAGCCCTTTACTCGGTGTTGGCATGGGCCTTCACCACGAGTGATACGTGGCTATGTCCATAGTACTCCCACAAGGTCGCAAATCACCATCACAGTGCGTACATCAATCCCCTGTACCATCCACCTCTATGGGGAAAGCCTACTAACGCCGGCTCCACAAGCTCGGACCGTGAAAGGCACCACTGCAGTGACTTCTAATCATCCACCAACATTCATAATTGATAAAACAATCATTTTACAAAGGTACATTGTTCACCCATGAGGCCTAAAGCAAATTCACATGTATCTCATCCATAAACATTGCCAATTATGAAAATACAAGCATTCAAGTTCCAAATTTATCAAATGAATTCGTTTTTATAGGAATTATCCAGTTTTCATATCCATAACGTAATCACATTGTCATTTATTCAAGAAAACATTTCATTTGTACATAAAAATTCAAAACAAGGTTGAAAATGCAAGAAAACCAAGAAAACACATTTTTAGTCTATCAAGTCTCACTCACTAGTCTAGGGAGGGTGTGCACTCCCACTAATCCTCTTTTCCTTGATCCTTAGAAGAGGGTTCACCACCTATACAATTGGTTAAACAATGGGTTCAAGCAAGCTAGAATGCTATTTGAACTATTGTGCCAAAATTGACTAGTTTATGGACTAAATGTGCCAACTTGGAACCTAAAGATCCAAATCAAGTTCTAGTGGTCCTATAAGCATTTTCAAGGTGTGAGCAAGTTTGTTTCGTCAAACAGCACCTGTGCATACTTTCCATTCGAGCTAACTCCTTATAACGAAAAAGTTGGACAATTTTGCCCCTAGAATAGGTGAATTTCAGTCTGAATGAGTTAAAGGTGTGGGAATTCCATGATTCCAATTCCTACAGTTTAAGCACATTGTAGGGATACTGTACACCAAAAATGGTTGCGTTTAGACACCTACATTGTGTTTTGGAGAGAAAAATACATTGTTTCTTCACACTTGGAGGGGTCATAATTGGATATGGTATTTGCTTAAGGGTGTTAACCCCCTACATCTATTTCTGCATCCATTTATGATTTGTAGCACCTTGAATGGCTTCTAACCAATCTCCTAGGTGGTACTTGCCCAAGGTGGCCACTATTAGGCCATAATGTGGGTTTATTTTACAACTACTATTCCTAAACTTCTTTCCAACCATTTCTTGGTTCGTAACACTTTTTAATATTGCCAAGATGTCATTTAGGAAATAAAATACTATTGCTATTACTTAAAGTATTATACCTCTCCTAGGAGGTCATTATGTCTCAATATGGGTTTACACTACAACTACATTAAGCATTCTTCTTTCTTCTAATTTCTTAGTTCACATCATTTTCTAATGTTGCCAAACTACCATTTATGGGTTAAAAACGCATGACTATTGCCACAAATATGGCATTTTCTCTAGGATGGCAAAACGTCATTCTTATAGAACTTTGGTCATTTAAGTGCTAGACTATATTTTTCTCTATTCATCTAAGTTTTTCTACATTCAAAAGACTATTCTAACACTTTCATTCTCTAATTATGCCTTTGCCTCATGAAGCATAAATATTATGAAGATTTGGAGCCATAAACTAATAGCAAATTAAAGAAAATGCAAAATATTTATGCATGAAGCTTAATAATCATCATTTTATTGCTAAAATTGTAAAGGAAATAAAAGGAAATGAAAACACACCTTTAGTTTTGATGAAAACTTGAAACTTATATGCTTGGTGAAATTTGCAAGGTTTTTTTCTTCAAACCTTCTTGATGGAAAGATTGTTTGGAAGTTGAAGTGATGGATTTTCTTGGAAAATTGGATGAAATTTGGTGAAATTTGATGGGGCTTTGATGTAGTTTTGGTGGGAAAGGTTTGTGTGGAAGAAACTAGAAGTTTGGAAGTTGAAAAATGGTGGTGGAAGGCTAGCTATGGGGAATTTCGACCTTGACAAAAAAAAGGAAGAAGAAAGCCAAAAGATGGTCTTGAAAAGTCTAGACTATTCATTTGGTCAATTTACAAAAATGCCCTCATTAAATTTCAAAAATTACCTTTGTGTCCTAAAGAGAAATTATGTAAATTAGAACAAAATAAAAGAAATTCAAAACTAAAACCAATTGGCAAGGCTTTACAAAAATGAGGTGAATTTATCAAAGTACTTAAGTCATTAAGCTATTGGGAGCAATTGCCCCCATTTTGGCATTTAAAACCTATACAAGGGTAAAACGGTAAATTTCACCCGATACTTTCATGCAGCAACTTGGCAGTTTTCAATTTTGGACAATGGATAATAGTATGAGACTCTTCAATACTATAAGAAAAATCATTTTCAATGAAGAAAAATTCAATTCGTAACTTTGCTAATATTTACGAAAATGCCATCGGCTGTGCGACGTTCTTTCCTACAATATCAAGTTAAATGGGTTTGGATAGTGAATATCTACTTAAAAACCTTTTAAACTCCATTAATTCATAGTTTATTTGCCCATTAAAACTCATTCCAAAATTATTTATTAGAAAATAAAAATTAAATTAAAATATACTATTAAAATATAATGATATGAAATCTTAGATTCTTCTTCTTATTTGGAATTTATAAACTTTTTTTAAGCTTTGTATTAATTACTATTTGATATAGTTACATGTTGAAGTACTTGAATCATATAATTTTTTTTTATTTTGACTTAAAAAATTGGTGATTTAGAATTCGGATTCGGTTTTTAGACAAATATTTGCATATCCGCTTAACTTAAACGGTTATGTGGTGCAAATTTGGATATCATTAAACTGTTTCGATGTGGATTTAGATATTAGGTCTAAAAATTAAGCGGTTTTCAAACGGATTTGGATAGTGAAAAGTTAAACAGTTTTGATTATGGATAACGAAAATTAAGCGAAGATCCGAACCGCTGTCATCCCTACTTGAGCTAAAGAATTTGAGATTGATGTTCATAAAATTATGTTCGAATAGGTAGGCTTAGATTTTTTATCAAATGAAACCCTTGGTCCTCCACCTACATTTGAAAATCATTTAATGAGCCAAGATGATGATGATGATGATGGAGGAAAAGAAGAAAGGATTACAACAATAGAAACTCAATATGAGAGTGGAGAGAGAGCAATAAAAGATGCCACAAGGTATGATGTTTTCATATAAAAGTGATTATTATAGACCATTAAGTCCATTTACATATAAAGCCACTTTTACACATGCTATGTAAGATGAAGACTATGGATCTCAGAGAGTTGGGTATGTAGCTAGAGATACAAGGGCAAAAAAAGTTATGGGTAACCTTACTAATAATTTTGGCTCTATGAGCATAACTATGAACAAAGTTCAGTCGGTTATAACACGCTAATGGAATTATATTCTAGAAATTGATTTGATAATAGATACGTAGAATATTATCATAGAGCACTATATTCATCTAGTCAGTATCTATCATATTATCCTCTTGAACAACAGTCTTTTTATGATGATCAACCAATACAACCAGCACAACCAGCATAACCATAGGTGGATTATAGTTGGTTTCCCTAGCTTGAATATCTATTGCAAGTTAGTTCAACTGAATATTATACTCACGTACTGAATTGTGTGAATGATTATACAAATCTTATGAATTGGCCTGAATATTATGCCTTAATTCAACCTAGGACTGAAAAGTCAGGTAAATTATAAGGCTCCAAGGAATTCAATACGGCATTAAATGTTGTCAGTCACATAAACTTTGTAATATTTGTTGTTGTTGGATATGAATATTTTACAAATATGCTTGATAGTCTTAATTTTATTATATTTCTTATATTTTCATCGATTTGAATATTTATTAACACATTAATTCTATATCTAAATGTACTTTAATTAAGATGTAATAGTTCTAAAATATATAAAAATACGTAAAAAAACATATGTTGAAATTTCATTTCAAAATTTCAATGTTTATCATAAATATTTTTAAATATTTTTATTTTTTACCTCTTTTTTACAATATTGATATATCCATCAACATATCCATCTATATATTCATAATTTTAAGGGTCAATATCAATACCAATGCCGATATTTATGTCATGCCCTGGCCCGAAAGCCGACCATGTAGCAATAGCCTTATTACCTCAAAGTACATGCACACCTATGTCCACATGCACCCTAAAGCAATGCAAGGCATGAAGTAAGTATCATCATTGCAAAATGATAAAACTAAAATTTTTCTAGAAAATCATTTAATCAAATAAATAAATGGATAAATTGAAAGTCAAGAAAAGTACCAGTAGATTAAATCTAAAGACTTTCTACGTAGTGGAAATAAAATAACTCCTAAGCCACTGAGACCTCTTAGTGAGCCTCCAGATATATATCCTACAAAACAAAAAAAGTAACGTGTAGTGAGTACAATTATGTACTTAGTGAATGACTCCGGTTTAATACAAAGTCAAATAGGGTTTGAGGAGTCAAGTAAATCCAAAACAAGTTATAAAATATTTTTGTATTTTATTTGAAAACCTTTCTAATTCAATCAATAATAATAATAATAATAATAATAATAATAATAATACTAATAATAATAATAATAATAATATTGACACACCCGGACCTAGCACAACTTTTCGTACTAACGGAATAGTGTAAGATAACGTATAAATTAAACAATATGTCGGTCCGGCTGTGTCAAGTCAGAAAAGAAGATAGGCTTAAGATAAGACGTAGTTGGAAGATGAGATTGATGACCATGCATGGAATCTCTAAGTGGACTCCTTTAAGTCCATAGCCAATGGATTGGACGTCCATTGGTGAATTGGTCTGTGGATCGGGCCAAGGATCGAAATTATGAGAGGTTTAAAAGAGAAGAGAAAGTTTGACCCGGGGCCCGAGTAGACCCGGTGCCGGGCTCCCCTATAAATGGGGGGGAGATGAGCTCTCCCTCTCATTTTCTCTCTTCTCTCCTTTCTCTTCTCTCTCAACCGCTCCTTTGGAGCCATTTTGGACTTTTGGCCGATCTGGACAAATCGACCGCAAGTTCAAGGCGAGATCTTGGTGAGTTGTTCTTGACTCCTTGAACTACGTTCCATTAAGTTTTCACGCTTATCTGTGCATTGGTCTAGGAGAAATCCAAGCTCAAAGTTAGTTTCAGCTTTTAGTTAGATTTTAAGTTTAGATTTGAGATTTAGGAACTTTGAGCTTGTAATTCTCATTTCTGCTCCGGTAAACGTGTAGTGGGAGGTGAGAGGAACTTCCATCTCGAATTTCATGACGATCGGTGGACCGAGGGGCTCGGGAACCGAGGAAAAGCCTCGGATCTCGAGGCTGGTGTGCGGCTCCTGCGCGGGAGCCGCGTCTCTCTCACGTGGGAGAGACCGCCTGGCAGAGTCCCGCTCAGGACTTGGGCCAGTCCCGCGAGGGACATGGCCATTTTGGCCCAACCGCGCGGGTGGGCCATTTTAGGCCCAAATCTGAGGGGCTGGGCCTGACCCAGTTGCAGGGGCAGGCCGGCCTGGCCTAGAACCGGGTCGGGCTGGGCCCACGGGTCCTTAGGGGCATTTTCGTAATTTTTCTTCAAGTATCAAATTTTTACCCCGGAACCTCCCGGACACTTTTCTAAGCCCCAAATCACATCCAAGCCCAATCTTAGGTCATGTTAGAGCCTCATAGGTGCATTCATAAATTGAATTATGAATGCTAACTTATATATTTCCGTGTACTAGGGCTCCAGTTGAATCGAGTGCGGCGATGCTCCGGAGGTTGAGCTACATGGAGCGCTTGGGAGTATACGATTCTCCCATCACTGTGAGTGGCTTAGATTTCTTTGTTTAGCCACTGGGGAAAATGATTTTTAAAATGATTTTAAAAACATAAATGTTTTCAAAAAGGTTTTGGGATAAGGGAAATCCACACACACACAATTGTTTGTGATATACCCACACAGTGAGTGGGATGTTTTAAAAAGAAATATAAAGACTTACGTGTGTGTGACTATGTGTTTTAAATATAAATGTTTTACGCATATATATATATAATTTATGAAATATTATTATTATGATTATTGAGGGTACGATGCCCTTGGGAGATGAGTGATTGAGAGGGTTCCTCGGGGCTCCAATTTACGGGAGTGTGGACTGAGTTTGAGAGCATGCATGATACTCAGTCGTGGACAGCCTATCGAGGGGCACGGTGAGTCGAGCCTGGTTGGGAGAGGCGCGTAGGGAAACTCGCCAGGGCTCCAGTTCACTGTGTTCCACCATAGTGAGGCACCACTGAGGGAAAGGGCTAGAGAAAGAGAAAATATTTTTAGAAAGAAAAGAGATAGCCCTCGGTGCAGTGAGGCATAAGACGACCGACAGGTCGTGCCTCCAGTATGATAGAGATGCCAGCCCATTTTATGTATATATAATTACTTATTTATTTAAAGTGTTTTTAAAAAAGGGTTCTCAGTAGGAGAACCAGAAAAGAATTTTTTAAAAGAAAAATATTTGTTTTATTATTATTTTATTTTATTTTATTTTGGATTTTCCTTATCCGCTCTAACCCAGATGGAGATTCTTAGAACCTCTGTCACTCACCTGTATCCAATGTGGTTGGATGCAGATTTGCGTACGGAGTTAGCTATAGAAAAGAGGCTCACTAGGAGGCGTCGGTGGCTTAGGCTTAGAAGTTTCCGCTGTGTAGGTATTCTCTCAATTAGTCCACTGGCATTACTTTTGAAGTTAATTATTTTATTAAATATTTTCTAATTAAAGTTTTAGTTTTATTTGACAGCGATGATACCCATTTATGCCTTGCGGTGCCTCAGGTGCGTGACTGGCCAGCACGTACTTCGAGGTAGCATGGCTATTGCCACGTGGCTGACCCGGGGCGGGTCGGGGCGTGACAAATATAACCACTATAGCTAGCCATGAAAACACACTCCGAGACCCTACCTTGCGTAGTAGTCACCTCGGATCATCAATGGCTATCTCATTTCTTTTCTTTTAAAACATTCAATATATCATAATATAATATAATATATTTATAATATAAATCTCTCTTTAAGCTCATTCCTTCGACGGTGCCATTTGTTGTGGTGGCAGACAACTACATAAATTCCCTGACGAGTTTCCCTCTACACCTCTCTACTAAAGAGTTTCCACTTACCATGCCCTTCTACTAAGCGGTCCACAGCTATTTGTTGGATGGCATGCTCCATATTCGGTCCACTCGGTCTCATAGAACTTAAAGTCTAAATATCCTCAAAGGGACTCACCCTTTAATAAAAATCTAGCCCTTGCAAGGCTTTTTCTCTATATATGTCACGCCCCGACCCGCAGGCTCGACCACGCGACAACCGCCGTACCACCTCGAGATGCGAGCCTCGTCAGGCGGGCAACCAAGATGGCACAAGGCTTAAAAATAAAGGATATTCGAGCAATATATGAAAACATACGAAATTATCATAGATAATATAGTTCAGGAATATTTAAAAATAAAGTGTCGCATCTTACGGTGCCCCATGCAGCGGAAAGTATTATATAAATACATAATTGTATATGTAAGATGCAATAATATTCCGAGCCAAGATACACAAAGCAAAAGGGGTGGCACCTACAAAGTCGTGTCCACAGTGACGTACTGGGATCACTGGCCACCAGGACGTCCGCCGTCCAAAGACTGATGATCTGACAACAAAAGTGAATGGGGTGAGTACAATATACTTGTACCCAGTGAGGGACTCGGTTATAAAGACCAATCACCTCAGGCTGGGGATATGAAATAATCCAAAAATCAATTTAATAAACCATTTACTGAAATATATTAAATCCCAAACCAAATCAAATATTAAATCAATAATAATATTTCCATATGGGCTGGTATTTGAAATTGTCCCAATAAGGTATACCCATGCGTTGGGGTATCCACTGGACCGTCAAGGGTTACTTTATACTTTTAAAACATTTTTACTTTACTCTCTCTGGCCCACTTCCTTGACGTTTGCCTTGTTGTGGTGGAACACAGCACTCTGGAGTCCTGGCGACTTTCCCTACGCGCCTCTCGCAATCAGGCCCGACTCACCGTGCCCTTCGATAGGCGGTCCACGGCTGAGTAATCACGCATGCTCTCAAACTCGGTCCACGCTCCCACAAATCGGAGCCCCGAGGAATCCCGCTCAATATCTCATATCTCAAGAGTATCATTCCCCAATCAATAATCAATAATATCAATTTATATAAATATTTGATATTTCTCATCTCTCAGGGGTATCATTCCCCAATCAATAATTAATAATATCATTGATAAAAATATTTGATAGTCCCACCCTTTAAATCATTTATAAACATGGTGTGTGAGGGTGGACAACTCATATCCCAAAACATATATAAACAATTTAATAAAGCATTAATAAAGAAATTTGAAAACGGTTAACCCTTAATGGTCAACCAATATAATCCAAGCCACTCACAAGAGAGGAGAGTTGTATACTCCCCGATTACCCACGAATGCATTAGCTCAAACTGCTACCGGTCCAAAACTCGTACAATCACGTACCTAAATAATCAAATTACAATCTAATTTGATTAATAAAAATATTCAACCAATAATTAAATCATAAGTCAAAACCTATTTAAGGTCTCGGAATAAAATTGGGCAAGTCTGGAGTTCAATTGAAGCTAATTAGAGTCAATTGGGGTCAAATGGGGTCTAGGGCTGCAAAATTACCAAAATGCCCCTAGTGCTACAGTGCCAAGTCGGTAGGTGGCTCACTCCCGAGTGTGAGTGAGTCAAATCGGGAGAGAACTCCCAAAATTTGGCAGCTCCGGCGCGGGACTTGCCAGGTCCGGCGCCGGATCTATTTCCTACAAGGGCCGTGATCGGCCATTCATCAAATCGAGCTCGATTTGAGTTCGATTCACAACCAATCCGTACCAAAATTGAAACACAGCAAGTTAAACATATGATCTATGGATTCACAGCTTCAAGAACGGAATCAAACAACCAATCATGTTCGAATTTCGAATCAAATCACTAAGGATTAACATATCTCGGGCAAAACAGAGATCACAACTTCAATCAACGAATTCTCTTAGCACAGACCATGAAATCAAGCATGTAAACTATCAAATTAAAGCTTGATGAGTCTAGAACAACATACCAAATTCCCAGCCACAACCCACGGTTGAATCTAAAGATATGAGCTGATGAACAATCTGTCGCCAAATTTCCAGATTTCTTGATTTGGTGATTTTCTTGAAAACTTTGGTGTTTTGATCTTCAAGAAGGCAAAAGAATTTGATATTGATGGTTGATGAAGTGTTTGAAGAGGGATTCAAGGTTTTATTTCAAGGGAATTGGAAGAGATCTCGAAGAGAAATGAAGAACTCGGGAGAAGGATGAAAATGGGGGCCGAGACCCCATATAGAAACAATGGGTCCAGCGCCGGACCCGTGCCTGTCCGGCGCCTGAGTCAACCATTTCCGAGTTGACTCCGGTCAACTCAGCTCAATTTCCTCGGGTTTCGATTCCAAGTGGGGCCCACATCCCCGGACTTCAATTTTAGGGTTTTCAAGCTTGAAATTGAGCTAAATGAAGTTTAAAACATCCATGGGAAGTCAAATTTGGTATATTGACTAGCCAACAATACATAATTGTACAACTTGACACGTGCGGGCTTGGTCCGGGCGTGTCAATATATACATATATACATACATGCATACATACATATATATATATATATATATATATTCATTTACATTCATTTCACATAGTTATTTAAACATACATACACATCTATTTCTAAACTTAAATCATTAAATTTTATTTAGAACATCTCGCTTAGCATGGCATAAAGATAAAGTGTGTGCGTGTAAGGAGAATACATAAATCCAAAATATATATATTATAAAATAATAAAAACATTTAGCCCTAAATGGCTAAACATTAAAACAACGCCACTCACAGTACTGGGAGGTTTGTATTCTCCTAAGAACTCCACAATAATCGATCGCTAGAACATCGCCACACTTGATCATCCGAAAATACACATTAGAATTCTAAATAAAATTCATGAATGTACCTATGCGGCTCTACTATGCCCTGAGATAATGTTTAAAAGTGTTTAAGGAGGTTCAAAAATGTCTCGGGTCAATTCACGATCAATTAAGGTTTCAGGAGGTAAAATGATGAAAATGCCCTTGATAGGCAAGACCAACATCGGACCTTCTCGAAGAGTAGGCCTTATGGCCTAGGTGCACATTTGGCACTGATGGACTACAAGTCCAGCACCGGATGTGTTTTCGGTTTCACTTTAGGACACAACTCTTCACTTCTCTCTCCCGATTCTCTTCAATTGAGCCATGGATTGAGTTACAATTTTAGACATACCAACTTCACAACACCCACAGAAACTTATCAAGCTCAAAATCCATTTCACCAACTCAAACTAAACAAATTTCTAACCTATCTCTATTTAACTCCTAAAAACTAAATCTAAATTTTGAGTTAATATAACTTTTGATCTAGTGTATGAATTGATGCAATGTTAGAGGTTTTTTTAAGCTTTAGGAGCTATTACAACAAACTAAAATCTCACCTTGATCCGCCTGCTGGATTGTGAGATATGGCCGAATCTTTCCGGTGGCTCCTTTGGATTCGATTTGCAAGTCTTTGTACTTTCTCCTCGGTTGTAGAGGTTGATGAATTGTTTTGGGAAGTTTAGGGAAGCTTTTTAAGGGTGGTTTGGGTGGAAGAAGCGGAGGAGAAGAGATGAGGAATAAGAGAAAATGAGAGGCTCGGGTCCAACCTCAGCCATATAAAAAGCATTATTTGGCGTTGGATATAGGCACTTTCGATGCCGGTTGTGCTTGTGATATTTTTCTCTCTCTTTTTCTCTTTTTTCTTGAACCCTCTCCTACCTACCACCAAAGTTCGACGCCGGTTCATGTCAATTCCAAAATCGAAGGTCTTGTTTGCCTCTAATTTGTTCGTTTCGCCTCTGATTCCATACACTCTCTTTCCCATATTTCAATACACTTCTACAACTTATTACTAGGACTAATTTCTCCACCAATTGACGTTCGGTTAGGTCACATACAAGCTCCATGAATGTACGTGCATGATTAGGCGTTCGATTGTTATAGACTTACCTTACTTATCCATGCACTTTCAACCTTATCTTCCAACTTCGTCTTATCATATCAACAATATCTACTTTTATTAAACTTCAGTAATCCATGGCCCAGTTTACATCCTTTCTAGACAAACACTTTTCCCATATCTATTCATTGACTTTAACTATTCCAACTAGTACAGAAAGTAGGGAAAAAGTTCAAGTGTGTTAATTTAATTCCCTGATTATAAGTTATTATTATAAGATAAAGATTTATCATAATTGGAAGGAAAGAACACATTGTACTTGAGTCTCGTTCTTGTTTTTAACTCACCAATTTGTACTAGTTGACAAGTTTTTTGGTAAAACTATCTAGTTAGTCCCTACACTATAGGATTTAGTTCATTTTAGTCTCTGTACTCCAATTTTATGCAATTTGGTCCCTATACTCTTGTAAAAGCGATAAATTAAGAACAATCAGTAACTATTCTGTTAAATGTAATGATATAATACTAAGGTGGTAATATATGACGTGACAAATGAGAAATTGGGAAATTGCATCTACGTGTGCAATATGGATATAAATCTTTAACTTTTTTATATAATACGTGTCCTCATATATTGTCTTTTTCTTTTGAAAAAAAATCTTAGATTAATATTTAAAAAAAATCAATTCAAGTTTTAAATCTTCATAGTTGCCATTGTTAACTTCTCATTAGAACACATTATTATAAATTGTCACTTCAGCGTCATGTCATCTGATTTAACAGAACAGATTGATATAGTTAATAATTATCCTTAATTTGTCACTTTTAAAATAGTATAGAGATCAAATTAAATAAAATTGGAATACATGAATTAAAATGAATAAAACTATATAGTATATGGACTAATTGAGTAGTTTAACCCAAGTTTTTTTAGGTGAAAGTACTTGACAAGTTGCCAATTAGCACTTGAGTAAATATCTCACCTTTAAGGTTAATTTCGTACAAAACCTATACTTAATTAAGACGCATTGAAGCCGTTACCAAAGTTGAATAAGTTGACAACCAATCAAAACCTTGAGGTCCACCTCATTCTGCCCAATCAACACCACACATATCAAACAAGTGTACTGAAGCCTCATCGAACGGCTCCCATTAGGCAATGGGCTTCTAGATTTTCTCAGCCAATGGGGGATCATTGTAAATTCCGCGAACACCAAGGGCAGTCCTGAACATGAATCACCAATACCACCCGGCTATAAATTCAGACTACCAGTCACCAGAAGGAGAACAAGAAATATTACTACAACAACTACAAATTTCAGAATGCAGTAAAAATTCGACGTCGTTGTCTTCTTGGTTCCCCTCGTGGTCCTTCCTTTCCTCTTCTGTGATGCTGGAAGGGAGAATTTGGCCGGACAATGGCAGCCGATAAAAGATATAAATGACCCTCACGTGAGGGAAGTTGCGGAGTTTGCTGTGTCGGAGCACAACAAGCGGTCGAAGGCGAGTTTGACGTTAGAGAGTGTGGTGAAGGGGAAGACGCAGGTGGTTTTGGGAATAAATTATAAGCTTGATGTGCAGACCAACGATGGAGCCACCAATGACGCTAAGGAATACGAGGCCTTCGTTTGGGGGAAGCCTAGGATTAGTTCCAAGAATCTCACCCTAATTTCGTTCAAACCTATCCAAGGTTGTTGAAGTTGTTTCTTGTTAGGAAACTAAGGCTATGTTTAGTACATGAAAACATTTTCTGTTTTCATTTTCTAAAAATACAAAGAAATCACCATCTAAGATATGTGTCGCGCAACGTTGCCGAAAACGACGAGTTTGGGACTTTATGAAATGTATGGAGTCGCCACTAACCATTTTTGTTTAGGTGCGGTTAGTCACTTATTAAGAGTCTATCTAACTTAACATTGGCCGTTAAATGGCGTATTAAGATAGATATATCCCGGTCTACGGAACAAACGGATCTGGGTTCGGGAGTACAGTTACGTGTGAGGAAGGATTAACACCCCCACAACGTCCGCCAAACGACGGTACCGATTAGTTCAGTATTAATTAGGCCTTAACAAAAATTAATAATCAACCTTTTAATTTTCATCTTTGATTTTTGTGTTTCCAAATTTTTATATTTTTTGAATTCAATTCAAAATTACCATAGAATAATTACTAAGGAAAATTGTCATCACAATTTCCTCAATGGTTATCCTCATTTAACTTAATCATTTTTTTTGTTTTCTTAATTTTATTTTACAAATTACCCCTGAGTAATTATTAAGGAAACTGCCATCACAATCCCCATAATAAATACCCATTATGTAATTAATCCCCTTTCTTTTGTATTTTTCATTCCTTTTTTCTTTTCATTTAATTTTTTATTTTTATTTTTATTAAAAAAGGTCCAATAGTTTATTGAAAATTTGTATTTTCTTTCTATATATTTTTTATTTTGTGGATTTTTTAGTTTTAGAATTTTCTCGATTAATTAATGATTATGTACTTAAGGACTTCTTATAAATCATCATCGCCACTACGATGAAGTTTAAAGAGATCATTAAACTTAGAGTATTTTCCGAAATAATCGCCGCCACGACTGTTTAGTAAAATATCCTTTCACCATCATTAATTAGGAAGAAAAAAAAAGAATCTTATTATTGTTGTTATTATTGTTACCATTATTACTATTACTTTCCATCTTCTCTGTTTTATTATGTAAATATATTTTTTTTATATTAACAACTATGTATCCGAAGATCTTTTATAATCCTTTATCGCCGCCACGATGAAATTTAAGGAGACTTTTAGATTCAGAGTACTTCCCGAAAGAGTTGCCGCCACGACTCTTGAGGAAAATATTCTTTTATAATCACCAATAAAAACTTTGGTTTTTTATTGTTTTTATTCATTAGTCTCTTAAATTAATGACTATATGTCTGAAAACTTCTTATAAATCCTCATTGCCACCACGATGGAATTTAAGGAAGTTTTTAGATTTGGAATAATTCCCGAAAGAATTGCCGTCACAACTCATCGAGCAAGTGTCTTTTCACAAAAAAAAATTATATTGTTTAGAGATTTAGCCATTAAGTCTATTTTATTATATGAATTAACAATACATGAGTTTTAATTTATTAATTAATTTTTTTATTACATCTGTCTTTTATTTTAAAAAATTTATAAATTCTCATCGCCGCCACAATGGAACTTATAAATAGTTTTGGAGGGTTTCCCGAGAAGCTCGCCACCACGATTCCCCGAGAATGTACCTCTTTCATAACCATTAATTTGAGAGAATTTTAAATCCATGGATTACTTAGAAACCTTAGCCTTTAAGCCCATTTTCATTCCTTAACCAAAATTTTTTTATTTTTTATTATTATATCCTATATCCGAAAATTAAACATAAATCCTCATCGCCTCCACGATGGAATTTATAGGCCGTTTTAGAGAACTTTCCCGAGAGACTCGCCACCACGATTACCCGAGAAAGTATCCTTTTGTTTATTATTATCATTATTATTATTATTATTTTAAGAAAATGGATTCCTTTGAAAGGTTGAATTTTCATTGATTAACTAATAATTTTTATATTATCTTATTTACCCATTTTTATCACTTATTGGTTTGAAGATTACTTATAAACCTTCATTGCCGCCACGAGAAAATTTATAAATAATTTTCGAAGAATTTTTCAAGAAACTCGCCGCCACGACTCCTTGAAAAATAATCCTTGGTTAATTGACTATGCTTAATTAAGCAAGTAATTAATTCATAACATTAATAATATAAAGCAAACCCCTTCAAACTATTAAAACCATTTATCCTTTTTTATAACATTTTTTATTTCTTTATTTTAACAAAGCAAATCTTTTTCATGGAGTCACTACCCTAAACTAACAACGTATATCTATTAACAATTTAATGGTTGGTAGGCAAGCAAGCTGACATGTCACGCCCCGACCTGCCCGGGGTCGGCCACGTGGCAACCGCCGCGCTACCTCGAAGTACGTGTCAGCCGGTCACGCACCAGAAGCACCGCAAGGAATAGAAATGAATATCATCGCTGCAAAACAACTAAAACTTTAATTAAAAATCATTTAATAAAATATTTAATTTATAAGCAACACCAGTAGATTAATTTAAAAGAATACCTACACAGCGGAAACCACTAAACCTAAGCCACCGACATCTTCTAGTGAGCCTCCATTCTATTGGCTGACCTCGTACGTGGATCTGCATCCATCCACACAGGATACAGGTGAGTGACAGAGTTTCAATGGGTCTCCATCAAGGTTAGAGAAAACAGGGGTAATCCAAAATATATTAATACCAATAAAATAATTTAAAATTTAAACAACTTTGTTTTCATTATTTCATGTATCAATTCTCCAGGAGTGAATAAAATAAACTTTGTTTTCTAAACCTCTTTTGAATTCCTTCCAAGGAGTATTAAATTTAAAATCTTTAATAAATAATTAAATACTCATGGGCTGGCATCTGAAATTGTCCCAATAAGGTATACCCGTGCACTGGGGTATCCACTGGACCGTCAAGGGTTACTTATACTTTTAAAACATTTTACTTTACTCTCTGGCCCATTCCCTTGACGTTTGCCTTGCTGTGGTGGAACACAGCATTCAGGAGTCCTGGCGAGTTTCCCTACGCGCCTCTCCCAACCAGGCTCTACTCACCGTGCCCCTCGATAGGCGGTCCACGACTGAGTATCACGCATGCTCTCAAACTCGGTCCACGCTCCCGCAAATCGGAGCCCCTAGGAAACCGCTCAATCTCTCATCTCTCAGGGGTATCGTTCCCCAATAATCATAATAATAATAATAATATCATTTCTTATATAAATATTAAAAACATGTAAACACACACAAGTTTTTGTATCTTTAAAATCATCCCAACTCCATAAGTGGGCGTATCACAAAGTAAAAAGTGTGTGTTGTGGATTACCCTTATCCCAAAATCGTTGTAAAACCTTTTTAAGACAATTTATATTTTTAAAACATTTTTGCCCAAGTGGCTAAGCACTGAAATCTAAGCCACTCACAGTGATGGGAGAATCGTATACTCCCAAGCGTTCCATGTAGCTCAACCTCCGGACCATCGCCGCACTCGATTCAACCGGAGCCCTAGTACACAGAAATATAAGTTAGCATTCATAATTAAATTTATGAATGCACCTACGAGGCTCTAATATGACCTAAGACGATGTTTGGAAGTGATTCAGGGCTTAGAAAAGTGTTCGGGAGGTTCCGGGGTGAAAATCGGACACTTGGAGAAAAATTACGAAAATACCCCTGGGGGTCTATCGGCCACTCGGGCTGGGCCCGACACTTAGAAAAGTGTCTGGGAGGTTTTGGGGCTAAAATCATACTCTCGACGAAAAATTACCAAAATGCCCCCGGGGCCCGTGGGCCCCACACCCGGACTAGGCAGGGCCCCACACTGGTTGGGCCAAATTCTACTCGAAATCGGGCTCAAAAAGCCCACCTATGAGATATTTATACATTATAATGATATAATATATAAATATCTAAGATATAATAATAATATATATAAATATCTAAAATATATTAATATAATATATAAATATCTTTTAATATAATAATAATATATTAAAAATATCTAAACAGGGACTCAATCGGCCAGTTCTTCAGCCGGTCTCTCCCCCAGTTTTCGCACTCGTTTCTCCTCCTTTCGATGTACAAACTTAGAGAGGCGATCCTCATGGCATCCACAATGGATATGCCGAGGCAGAAACGAGAAACACCAGTCCAATTTTTCCGTAGACCGAGATTTAGCCCAAATTGACTAAATCTCTGATTTACTCACACCCGGTGCACAAAAATGCGTAAAAACGGAATGGGACGTAGAATAAGGTGAATACTATAACACACTAAAAACTCATCTTATTCCACCGGCCCGAAATTCACTTATTTGAGTTTAAAATTTTAATCTGGTTAAAAGCTAAAAACTTGGATCTAGGCTAAACCAATGCATGGTTGTGCGTACAAACTTAACATAATGTAGATCGAGGTGAGAAGAACAACATACTGGAAACTCACCTTGATCTGATAGCCGGGCATGTACCGATTTGCCAATTGTCCAAAATGCCTCTGGTAGGCTCCAAAGAGAAAAGAAGAAAAAAGAAAGAAAAAGAAAAGAAAGAAAGAAAGAAATGAAGAAAGGTTCGGCACCCCCCTCCCCTATTTATAGGGGAGCCCGACGCCGGGTCCACTCGGGCCCCGGGTCAAACTTTTTATCCTTTTTCAACTTTCTTTCATTTTCACCCGTTAGCTAAATCCTTTGCTTTCTTGTGCCAACGGGGTCCATAATAAATTTCTATGGACTTATTTGGAGGTCTTTTTGGCATTTACTAATTTCCATACACGGTTAATTACTTTTTCTTCTAACTCCATCTTATCTTAATTTAAACTTCTCTTCTGACTTGACACAGCCGGACCGACTTATTATTCAATTATTACGTCATCTTGTACTATTCCGCTCTTACGAAAAGGTCGTGCTAGGTCCGGGTGTGTCATGACAATAACAAATTAACAAAACCATAATAAGACACATGCATGAAACAAAAATTTGATAACATAGTATTTCAAACTAATTAAAGCTACTTGACTTTTCCTTCACTCTAATGAAAGCAACGTTTTTACCATCAAAATAAGAAAGCAACCATCTTTCTTTCATTCATATTACTCTATTCAAAGCCCCCACATGTGTTAGCATTTCGAACAGCAATAAGACGAATCAACAGATATTATCAATGCAAAAATCATATGCAAATAAGAGCACACAATGTAACTGTTAGGACATATGCACACAAATATCACCAAATCCTTAACCTTTTGACTTTTGTGACAAGAACATATGCTACCAACGTATGGACAGAATAAAAGAAACAACTTTCTGATTTTCCTTTGATTAGTTAAAAAAGAAACCATCTTTCTTCCTTGTCTACCCTTTATTAGTCGAAAGGACCATGAGGATGTAAGAGTACATGAACAGTAAACACAAGTAGGAATTTCCTTCTTTTTTTTTATGGTAGGGATCAATATATAAAGACAAAAAAAAAACTCAGAACATTCAACTTTCATCGGAACCCAACAGTATAATCCAATCAAAAGAGAGTAAGAATCCAAAGCTTAGAAACTTATACCCAAATAGTGTTTGAACCTGGTCTCTTATCCCTTTGCCCTTTCTTCTACATGTTTCTTCTTCTTTCCCTAGGACTTTTTTTTTCTCCAAGGTCAACAATGGCTGCTACTCTTTAGTTCCCTAAGCGTTACCTAACCTTTCATTCCCCGCTAACCTTTTTTTTTAAAACCGAAAGCTTTCTCCTTTCCTCCCTCTCTCTGTTTGCTTCTCTTTTTTTTCAAACCTTTCGCCGTCCCCTCTTCCTCATTTCTTGCTGAAGGAAAAAAATCCTTTTTATAGTCCTTTCTCCCTTTTTTAATCTGATGGCTCTTCTTTTCTTCTCTTTCTCATCCGATGGCTCCTATTATTTTGGTCATGCTTTCCATTTTTAACCCTCCCTTCCTCTGCTTTGATTGGCTGCTTTTATTTTCTTTCGTCTTGAAGGGGTATCCAGCTGTATGAAAGAGCAGCTGTGCAAGGTGATGTGCTGGCATACACTGAAATTTGTGGCTGATTAAGTCAACAATTGTTGGCTCCACAGCAAAATGGAAAACAGATGGAAAGCAATGAAGAATTCAAAAGAAATAAAAACAAAATGACAAAATGATTGAATAGAAAGAAAGAACAATAAACCAAATTTGTGGCTGATTAAGTCAACAATTGTTGGCTCCACAGCAAAATTTGATCCGAATAGAATCAAAGAACAACAAACAAAAATCGTGGTTCATGAAGTCAAAAATTGTTGGCTTTGCAACTTTGAGGGACAAGACCAACCCCACCATTAAAATCAAATCCTTCAACTGTAAAAGCTATTTCACACAGTGACTTGCACTCACATTGCCGCATGTTGTAGAAGGTAGCAAAACAAAGTTGGGTGGTTGATGAGGAAGTGGTAGTGATGTACATGGCCTTTAGTGTATATACATACATACATATATATATATATATATATGTAAATATATATACACACATATAAAAATATATATACACAAAAAATATATATATACGTAAATATATATATATATATGTACCTATAAATATATATGCACATAGATATGGCCTTGGTTGGCTTTTGCATGGCTTCTGACTTGCATGGAAGTTGAGTCAGCTTGGCTTTGGCTTCCTGGTTTTGGTTCAAAATTACTTGCAAGGTAATGAGACAAATTAAAATTAGATTATGTAAAATAAAGTAATAGTAATAAATAAAAATAAACTAAACTTAAAAAGGATAAGTAAAATAAAATTTGGAAATGATCAATTAATTATTTTTTTTTTGCAGTAGAAATGATCAATTAATTAATTGACTAATTAACCAATTAATCAGCTAATTAACTAATTAAAGTTTAAAAACAAGTGTCTACAGTTGCCCCTCTTGGCATATTTCTTGAATATCTAGAAGTGCACGCTTCTAGAGAATCAAGAAATAAGCAAAGATGTAGACACCGTTTTTATTATTAGAACAAAAAGTTTTTGCAAAGACCCCGTTGTGAGGGTATTAACGAAAAATAAAAAGTTTTGCAAAGACCTCGTTGAGAGGGCAACAATGCAATAAAAATAGTTTTGCAAGGACCTCGTGGAGAGGGCAACAATGCAAGATAAATCATTTTACAAGGACCTCGTTAAGAGGGCAACAATGCAAAATAAACAAATTTGCAAGGACCTCGTTGAGAGGGCAGCTTTGCAATGAAAAATAGTTTTGCAAAGACCTCGTTGAGAGGGCAACAATGCAAGATAAACAAATTTGCAAGGACCTCGTTGGGAGGGCAGCGTTGCAATAAAAAATAGTTTTGCAAAGACCTCGTTAAGAGGGCAACAATGCAATGAAATCATTTTACAAGGACCTCGTTAAGAGGGCAACAATGCAAAATAAACAAATTTGCAAAGACCTCGTTGAGAGGGCAGCGTTGCAATGAAAAATAGTTTTGCAAAGACCTCGTTGAGAGGGTCAACGATGCAATAAAAAATAGTTTTGCAAGGACCTCGTGGAGAAGGCAACAATGCAAGATAAATCATTTTACAAGGACCTCGTTAAGAGGGCAACAATGCAAGATAAATCAAATTGTAAATACCTCGTTGAGAGGGCAGCGTTGCAATGAAAAGTAGTTTTGCAAAGACCTCGTGGAGAGGGCAACAATGCAAGATAAAAGATAGTTTTTCAAAGACCTCGTTGAGAGGATAGCAATGCAATGAAAAATATTTTTGCAAAGACCTCATTGAGAGGGCAACAATGCAATGAAAAATATTTTGCAGAGACCAGGTTGAAAAGGCAACAATGTAATAAAAAACAAAGTACTGCGGAAAGCCTGTAAGGGAAACATTGCATTGAGATATGGACTGCTGGACATTCCTTTGACCTGTAAAAGATACTTATGTCCTATCCTGATCAAATAAATGAAGGAATGATAGGCATTTTTTATGAAGATCTAATGCTATCATGTGATGATCATGTTATGATGTATGAAATGTTCAATGCTTGACGACAAGTTTTAATGTCCTCTTGATCCATATTCCTGGTAACATGAAATCCTTTGGTAAATTCAAACATCTCTCCATTTGCTCTGACTCGATAAATCTTAGGCGCATCAATGCTTTTCTCAACCCAAAAACTTTGATACTACTGCACATTACTAGTAATTTGGCTTTCAGTTTTCTTTTTGAAGACCTTCCCTCGACATTTTGTTCGTCAAACCTAGCTCAATACCTTTGAATGAAAAACAAGCATTTTCATGCATGTTTTGTTTTCCACTTGTTTATACATATTTTGAAATTCATGAACAATCTTAATGCAAACATCGGATAAATCAAAAATTTCATTGCATAATTAAGAAGTGAGACCAAAGTAAACAGTCAATCTATTTGATTCAAACTCAAGCAAGATAGACAAGGTTTGTAAAGATTAGAGGAAGGATAATGGTACCTCCAGACAATGAATACTCAGAAACATGTGCATGCGGGATCTGAGTTATTTTGATTGGGTAACAATACCGACGTCGTTGACAACTCAGCCCATTGAGTGATCCGATCTTGCCCCAATTAGACCCACTGAGAATTGATTTAGCTCATTGAAATGATGTGCTTATACCTTTCTCTTCCTCCAGCTTAAGCCGCCTTTTCAGGTTTTCAACTTAAGCGACCTACAGTCGATCTAAGCTGCCCTTTCGGGTTTTCAACTTGGACCTCTCCTTTTCTTTCTTCCTTTTTTTATTTTTTTTAACTTTTTTTTATTTCTTCTTATTTCTTTTTCTCTTCAGGCATAATATTTCTTCACAGCATCGGCATTAATAGGGCTCGGAAGCTCCCTTCCATCCATTTCTTGTAAAATCAAAGCTCTACCAGAAAAGACCTTTTTGACAACATATGGACCTTCCCAATTCGGTGCCCATTTGCCTCGAGTATCTCGTTGATTTGGGAGTATCTTTTTCAGTACTAATTCCCCTTCACTGAACTGTCTCGGTTTCACCTTCTTGTCATAAGCTCGCATCATTCTTTTCTGGTATAACTGGCCATGGCAAAGTGCGGCGAGACACTTTTCTTCAATTAAGTTTAACTGATAATATCTTTCTTAGATCCAATCTGCCTCATCCAAGTTCACTTCCCTGAGTACCCTAAGAGATGGAATTTCCACTTCAATGGGCACCACTGCTTCCATTCCATATACCAGTGAAAAAGGAGTTGCCCCAGTAGATGTCCTTACTGTAGTGCGATAAGCAAGAAGAGCAAAAGGTAACTTTTCATGCCAAACTTTATAAGTTTCACTCATCTTAGCCACAATCTTCTTAATGTTCTTGTTGGCTGCCTCCACTGCCCCATTCATCTTAGGTCGATAAGGCGCAGAGTTACTGTGAGTAATTTTGAACTCAGAACACAATCCCTTCATCATTCCATTGTTCAAATTTTGAGCATTATCTGAGATAATCCGTTCCGAAAGGCCATACCTGCAAATGATTTCCTTTTTCAAAAACTTAGCGACCACTGACTGAGTGACACTGGCATATGAGGCTGCTTCAACCCACTTAGTAAAGTAGTCAATTATTACAAAGATATACTGGTGACCATTTGATGCTTTCGGAGTAATCGGGCCAATAACATCCATTCCCCACATCGAGAAAGGCCAAGAAGGTGCCATAACATGTAGCGGATTGGGGGGAACATGAATTTGATCTGCATAAATCTGACATTTGTGGCACTTTCTAGTGTAATTAATGCAATCCGATTCCATGGTCAACCAGTAATGGCCGGACCTCATAATCTGCCTAGCCAATTTGTGACCACTAGCTTGAGTTCCACAAACTCCCTCATGTACTTCACCCATAATTCTCTGAGCTTCCTTAGCTGCCACACATCTTAACAAGACTTGATCTCGGGTTTTCTTGTATAAGATCTCTCCATCAAAGTAGAAGTTCGTTGATAATCTCCGAATGATCTTCTTGTCATTTCCTAAAGCATGATCGGGATACTTTGATATTCAAGGAACTGTACAATATCACAATACCACGGTTTGCTATCTTCTTCCTCCTCAACACTCATGCAATGCGCCGGTTCACTTTTCCAGTCAATCCTGATCGACGGAATCTCTGTGTCTGTGCCAACTTTAAACATGGAGGCCAACGTAGCCAAAGCATCTGTGACTTGATTCTCTTCTCGAGGTAAATGATGGAAGGAAACCTTCTTGAAGTTCTTTATAAAATCCTGGATATAATCATGGTAAAGGACTAGCTTTGAATCTCTTGTCTCCCATTCTCTCTTTAACTGATATATCACAAGCGCAGAATCACCATACACTTTCAAAGTCTCCACTTTTCTTTCTATGGCCATTTGAATGCCCAGAACACATGCTTCATATTCTACCATATTATTGGTGCGCCTGAAATCTAACCTTGCAGTAGCTGGGAAGTGATTACCCTCTGGGGATGTCAATACTGCCCCGATCCCATGGCCAATTGCATTTGATGCCCCATCAAAGCACATTGTCCATGTCTCATTGTCTTTTGATTCCTCACCGACTTGGAATATTGCCATTAAATCTTCATCAGGGAAATCAAACTCCATAGGTTCATAATCATCGTCAACCCTTTCTGCCAAGAATTCTGGCACAACACTTCCTTTGATGGCCTTTTGGGAGACATACTGTATATCATATTCTGATAACAATACCTGCCACCGAGCAATCCTTCCCGACAATCCTGGTTTCTCAAATATGTATCTAATGGGGTCCAACTTTGCTACCAATAAAGTGGTGTGGTACAACATGTATTGCCTCAATCAATGGGCAGCCCAAGCTAATGCACAACACATTTTCTCTAATGGAGAGTATTTGGCTTCATATTCTGTGAATTTCTTACTCAAATAGTACACTGCATGTTCTTTCCTTCCATTTTCATCTTGCTCTCCCAGTACACATCCCATGGAGTTTTCAAACACAGTGAGGTACAAAATCAATGGCCTTTTTGGGTACCGGAGGCACCAGTACTGGTGGATTAGTAAGATAATCCTCGATTTTCTCAAAGGCATTCTGACATTCTTCGTCCCATTCATCCGGATCCCACTTCTTGAGTAATTTGAAAATTGGGTCGCATTTAGCAGTCAACTGTGAAATGAATCTGGCAATGTAATTCAATCTCCCAAGAAAACCTCTGACTTCTTTCTGGGTTTTAGGTGGTGGCAAGTTTTGGATGGCTTTGATCTTATCCGGGTCTACTTCAATCCCTTTTTCACTAACCACAAACCCTAACAACTTTCCAGATGTTGCCCCAAATGTGCACTTGGCTGGATTTAACCTAAGCTTGTATTTCCGCAACCTTTTGAACAACTTTCTCAAATTAGTTATATGCTCATCCACTGTTCGAGCTTTTGCAATCATATCATCTACGTACACTTCAATCTCCTTATGCATTATATCATGAAACAAAGTCACCATGGCTCTTTGGTAAGTAGCACCAGCATTTTTCAACCCAAATGACATGACATTGTAATTGAAAGTCCCCCACATAGTGATGAAGGTTGTTTTTTGCTTATCTTCAGGTGCCATCTTAATCTGATTATACCCAGAAAACCCATCCATAAATGAGAACATAGAATAACGGGCAGTATTATCGACCAAAGTGTCGATATGTGGCAGAGGAAAATTGTCCTTAGGACTGGCCTGATTCAAATCTCGATAATCTACGCACATCCGCACTTTTCCATCCTTGTTTGGTACCGGAACTATATTAGCAACCCACTCTGGGTACTTTGCTACTTCAAGAAAACCGGCATCTAACTGCTTCATCACTTCTTCTTTTATTTTCAATAGCATCTCTGGTTTCATTCGCCTTAGCTTTTGCTGAACTGGCTTGCATTCTGGCTTGATCGGCAACTTATGCACTACAATTTCTGGATCTAGACCTGGCATGTCTTGATACGACCATGCGAAAACATCTGAATATTCTTTTAGCAAATCAATCAACTGTTGCTTTTCTCCCTCTGATAAAGTGGTGCCTATTTTCACTTCTTTTTTATCCCCTTCTGTACCCAAATTTACTAACTCCATGGTTTCCTTTTGAGGCAATATTTGTCTTTCCTCTCGCTCAACCAATCTTAGTAAGTCTTGGGGTAGATCAGAGTCATCAATATCATCACTATCAACTTCCCCAGTATCAATCAACCTTTCAAAATCGAACTCAAGCCTACTGCTCATGTTATATTCGCATTCATTGACTGTGGACCTGCAAAGGAAGGTTTGAAACTGATATATACAAAGAAATAGAATAGGGATACATAATAAATAAAGCAATGAATTATGAAAGAAAGTTAATAGGTAGCATTCAAGAGGAATGTATAGGAATTAAAATTTTCAATGTAAACTTTGTTGCATCAAAATCTGAGCATGCATTAATTTGTCATTGAGTTTCAAATTATGTATAAACAAAAGGAAAGCCTTAAAACATCCATAAAAATACTTATCAACACTCTTAGGCATAAGTGTCGATTTGACAAACAGAAGTTCAAAGTGATTACATCTGCTCAAAAGAAAGTACAGTCGGAATTTCCATGATGGACCAATTGTCCAATTCGATAGCAGTGGAAGTCTCAAAGATCAAAGTGTCCAACTGATCTGACTCTTCTTCATCGATGACTTGGATTGCTACATCTTGCAGAGCTCTTTGTACTGACTGAACTGATGTCGTCATCAAACCATGCTGACCTACATTAACCCATCCGGCTGAGACAAAAGATTGATTGATGTGAGGAAACTCCATCCTTCCCCACTCCACATTTCTCCCTTCCAATCTAGCCAATCTCTGATTCTTTTTCTTCTCCTTCATTTGCTGCTTCTCTTTCCAAGATGGCCTAAAACCTAAGCCAAATGTGTTATCTTGGCTGGGCCAATCTATTAAATCACATTTCCCTTGTAAATTCCTACCTAATCCTTTCCTATCTGACCAACCCTTCTCTTACATCTGCTTCTTTTGGACAACTAAGTCAACTGGCTTTTGGCTCACGCCTTTCTTAGACATGACTTCCGCAATCTCAAAGGATTGAAATGAGCATTCTAGAGCCTCTTCAGCTGCCTCAATATACGGAGAATCCGATGATTAAGCTACCATTATATCCTCTTCCCCCTTCACTATCACAATAGTCCTTTCTACTCTGAACTTAACCTTCTGATGTAATGTTGAAGGAACTGCCCAGGCCAAATGGATCCATGGTCAGCCCAGCAAACAGGTATAAGAAGGGTTGATATCCATAACTTGGAATACAAGCTCAAATGTGATCGGACCAACCTAGAAAGGAATCTCCATAGTGCCTAACACTTCTTTCCGAGTTCCATCAAATGCCTGGATGATTAAGTTACTTGACTGCATATGGGACATGTCAATCGGTAATTTTTGTAGAGAATGAAGAGGCATCACATTTAAGGTAGACCCATTATCTATAAGTACTTTGGCCATGGTATACCCTTTTACAGCGGGTGGTAATGTGAAAGGCTTTAGGGATACCCCTACCTCCCAAAGGTATCTCATCATCTGTAAAAGTGATATAGTTGGATGTACCAATACTACCAACTATATAGTCCATGTCAACTATAGAAATATTCTTGGACACATAAGCTTGGCTCAAAGCTTTTAGTAATGATTCTCGGTGAGCTTCTAAATTTAACAGCAATGAGAGTAATGAGATATGAGCTGGAGTTTTGTTCAACTGATCCACCACACTGTATTCGCTCTGTTTTATTATCTTGAGGAATTCTTCAGGCTCATTAACATTGGCACCCCTAGCCATTTCCTTCTCCAACACCACATCTTGTGCAATTATCAGCCCTTCATCTACCTTGACCTTTCCTTTCGAAGTTTCGGCATTATCAGAAGAATAGATCCTACCACTTCTAGTAATCCCATCAACATCAGACACTGGCAGGACCGCCGATTCACCAACTTTTTCCATAGTAGAAAAGCTACATTCATAATTCCATGGAACTTGATGCTCATCCTTGTAAGAGAAAGGTTGGGGAAGATTAACTACAAGTGGCGAAACAGGTGTGGGAGCTGGCTTCTCATCATAGTATACTACAAAAGGTTCAGGTTTAGATGGCTCATCATAATATACCACAAAAGGCTTTGGTTATGGATGAGTCTCTATGACAGGTGTAATAAGTGTGGAAACAAATGGTTTTGTCTTCAAGGGATCATCATAATGAACCATAAATGGTTTCAGCCTTGGAGGCTCATCATAATAGACTACAAATGGTTTCACTGTTTCTCTTCCATCGCCCACTACATTCACATCTAAGTCTCCAGTTTCTACATAAAACTCTATCACAGATTGATCCATCATTCTCTGTACCATTTTACGAAAATGAGTACAGCACTGTATGTCATGATTTGTTTCACCACAATAACAACAATCATCCTTAATTTCCAACTCTTTCCCTCGAATCATTTGGGCCTTGACCAAAGCCCTGAATATGACTACCATAGGGGTTGTGACCTCTTCAACTAACCTCTTGATGTATTCACCCCCACTGACCATGTTCACAGTTATCCTTTCATGCTTAGGTAACGGATTTTGCCGTACATTAAGCTGCTGATTCTTATTAAAGTTGAGTTTTCCCTCCTTCACCAAGTCTTGAACTTTAAGCTTTAATGCATAGCAGTCTCCAGTAGAGTGGCCAGCTGCACCATTGTGATAGTCACAATGTTCATTGGGTTTATACCAATTAGGATATGGAGGGGTATAGGTTCTAGTGACACGAGGCTTTTCCACTAAACCTTGTTGCAATAATTGAGGGAGTAAGGCAGTGTAAGTGTAAGGAATAGGATCAATGTGGGTTCTGGGTGGTCGATTTTGTCTTTGGATGTTTCCACTATTTGGGGTTAAAGTGTTTGGGGTAGGGAATGCTTGTGTGGTAGGCATAGGTTGGAAAGCTGGCCCAGAGGCAATATAATTGGTAGTAGGAGCTGGGTATTGGTATGGGGTTGGTGGACGGGTATATGAACCTTGAGGTTGTTGGTAGCCACTAGTCGGGTATCGATAATGCGCATACCCCTGATATGGATTCTGATATTGATACTGAGGTCTAGGTTGGTATCCTCCATGTCCAGTTGCATTTACTTCTCCCTCTTTTTTTAGGGTTTTGGTTCTTCTTAGTTGAACTAGACTCAGACCCTTCAATCTTGCCACTCTTTATGGCACTTTCTACCATTTCCCCGATCAACACCATGTCTGTAAAACTCTTTGTTGCCCCTGATAACAGATGGCTGTAGTATGGGCCTTTTAGCGTATTAACAAACATCCTAGTTGTCTCCTTTTCAGTTAAAGGGGGTTGAACTTGGGCAGCCATATCCCTCCATCGCTGGGCATATTCAGTGAAAGACTCAGTACTCTTCTTCTCCATGTTCTGCAAGGTTAACCTATTAGGTACCAAATCAGACATATGCTGGTATTGGCTGATAAAAGCCCGAGCCAAGTCATACCACGAATGAATGTTGCGCCTATCAAGCTTATTATACCAACGGGTTGCTGACCCGGTAAGACTGTCCTCAAAGAAATGAATGAGCATTTTATCATCTTTGGAATAAGCCGCCATCTTTCGACAATACATAGTGATGTGGTCATGAGGATAACTTGTTCCACTATACTTTTCGAATTCTGGAACCTTAAATTTTGGTGGTATCACCAATCCATCCACCAAACTCAATTCACTAGCATTAATAGTACCATATGCCTTAGTTCCTTCCGTAGCCCTAAGCCTCTCCTCAATCTGGCTTAGTACATGTTGATTTCCCCCTTCCCCTGTGGATACATCTTTTTCCAACTCGACTGTATGACCAACATCAGGAATGACCACTGGGTTGGTAGGGGTACATCCGGGTACTGGAGGTGCCATGTTAAATGTAGGAGGTGAAGCATACTGAGCTGCAGATAGGGACCCACCGTTAACAACGGTGGGTTGAGGTTGTGGGACAAAAGGATATCCACTAGGTGGTGGTGGTGGAAAATTGGGTATGGTTGGGCATGCAGGTGGTATAGGCGCATTCACATTTTGAGTTGGTTGAGGTAAAGACAAATTTGGCTCAAGGCCAAATGGGTGGGAAGAGGTGTTTTGAGATGATTGTCCTGTCAGGTTCCCACCCGCATATGCCATGTATTGCTCCCTCATACTGCTAATCATTTCTGCCATTTGGTCTAATTTCAATTTCAGTTCTTCATTTCTCTTTCTCAAAGTTTCTATCTTGGCCGCTTGTTCTTCCATGATAATTCTGGTTTGCAATCTGGTAAGGTATCTCCTGGGTTGCCGCTCTATCTTGAAACCTTTGTTATCACAAACGTGAATTAGAATATTTGTTATTACTCTTTTTTTTTAATGCAGTAGATGAATAGATGCATGGATGCAGATGCAATGCAAAGGTACTTGTAGTTTGCCAATTGAAATTCAAAAGATTCTTCGATTCATTCCATTAAGGCCAAGCTCATTAAAAAACAATATTTGCCCACAACTTTTCATTCAGAATATGAGAACTAAATTTTACAATCTGATCACACTCCTCAACGATGTCCTCTAAAATGTAAACAGTCCCTTGTCCAAATGACCGTGTTGGCAGGATCTTCTGTAGTATCTCCTTACTTCTCTTCTTCAACTTTTCTGCAACAGGGATGATCTTCTTCATTCCCTGAAATAGTAGCTCAGTCTGGCGACTGTTCATATTATGACACGCTGTGGCCCTATAGAAAACCTTTTCGAAGTCGTCTAGAGTCTTCCTTGCTTGAAGTAAATCTTTAGTCATGATGTTCACATTTGTTTCGAACTCTTTAACCTCTTGCTCCAAATTCCTAACTTGCTGGGTCAATCCTTCAATTTCTCTCATAGCATTCCAAAGTTGTTGCATTGCTATGTCTTTTTCTGCTTGCAGCTGAGCATTGTTCCTCATTTCATTCTTCAGACCCTCTTGTGCTTGATGCATTCCTCTTTCTAACTGGGCACATCTTTCTCTCTCACAGTTGTATGCAGATATTGCTTGGCCCTTCTCTACTTCCAATCGTTGATTCCTTCCTCTTTCTTGATCTCTCTCAATCTTTAATTGGTTTACCTGTTGAGTCAATGTTTCTATCCCTCCCTGGTCAATAATTGAGTTGCGATTCTTTTCAAATTCCAGCTGTTCTTGGAGCATCTGGTGGGTTTCTCGTGCACTCAATAATTTCTTTTCTGACTCATCCCTTTATCTTCTTGCTTCAGCTTCTTTTTCTTCATTTCCCCAAACTCTTTCTTCAAATTGTACCATTCTCCAACTAACTCAGCATTCTCTGTAGCCATCCTACCAACAGTATTTTCAGCATTGATGCGGTTCTCCATCTCGATGGTATAACTAGTTTCAGCATGGCTTTTGGCCTCCACTAACTTGAGTTTTTCTTCTTCCCATTGGCACTTCTCTTCGGCCCTCTTAAGTCTAATCTCATCTATTTGTTGTTGTAAGGCCATCATCTTATCCATTATCTCTGGCTTTGTTAATTGCTTCCCTTTTTCTTTCTGTAAGGATTGCTTATACCTCTCACTAGCTTCCTTAGCATGCTCACACTTGTTTTTCCACGCATCTTTCTCCTTTATCGCTTCGATAATCTCTATTTCTGCCCTTCCAAGTGCTTCTTCCACTGTCTTCTTACCATGGTTTGCCATATCCACGTCGGATTTCAGTTCCACCTCTTTCTTTTCAAACTCTTTCTTTTGGCTCTCTAACTCGGCTTGACATGCCGTCAACTGTCCTTTCAATTCATTCACCATCAATCCTTCCTTCATCCTTTTGTTTTTGAACAAGAGCTAAGCATACCTATCTTGGAAATGTGGGCCTAACTTGTGCTTTGCATCTTTTGTGAGGGGAGGCTTTAATCCTTGGATCCTGTCTTTATGCCATTTTAGATATTCTGGAGTACATCTTCCTTGCAAATTGGACACCGGTGTTCGAAGCACTTTCTTATTCCATCTTTCCCCAACTTTTCGGGCGTCCAAAATCTGCTGCAAAGTATCATGAGGGATGTTAATGCTATCAAGACCGTGAGTAGCGGGTATGAATTGTTCTGCACCCAACTGTCTCATAAACAGTAGAGAGGAAAAAGAAAAAGTTCCCCAAAGTCTGACCAAAGGAATCCACGGGTCATTTTCACATGAGTAGACTATGCCTCTCCCACTCATCCATGCTGCTTTCCATAGAACATCCTTTCTTTCAAGTGTTTCGAACCATTCGACCCATTCTTGCTGAGACTTTTCTTCCCACTCGATGCTGAGATATTCATCGAGAGTGTTACGAACCTTAAAGTAGTACCACGTGAACTTCTTTACCGAACTTGGTAAATGACTCTTAAACCATACTATCAGTAACTGAGCACATCCCTGAAACCGTCCTTTACCCATCTTTCTGCAAAACATCAATGAGCGAGCCGTTTCTGCCACAATAGCGTAAACTGGACTATACCCATTCTGTATTTGGTAAACCAAGTCTAGAACAACCACATCTATTTCTCCCACAACTCTAGGGAATATGACCATCCCATAAATCAACACTGCCATGAATACATGTGCCTTTTCATTTCCTAAGTTGTCTTTCATTTTCTCCAGCCAGAATCTAGTTGGGTGATTCTTTGGGGCGATTTTTTCCTCGATCAAATCAGTGAACTTCTTCATGAAACGAGCTTCCTTTGGACTCCTCCAATAAACCTTTTCTTCATTCTCTTTACTCTCTCGATTTATTTCAAGATTTTCATCACCCAGTTTGATTAGTTGCTGGTACTCCTCAACAGTGGGGAACATCTCTACTTCATTGAACACGAAACACATGTACGATGAATCGAAAAAATTGACCATCGCCATTAGCAACTCTTCATCCACACTAATAGAAAGCAAAGACCCGACTTTACCAAACTTCTGTTCAAACCCCTCTTTATCTGGTAACCTCTGCCACAACTCCTTAAGCTCGGCAAGATCATTTTGTTTTACATCCATCTGTACTTTTTTCAATATTGCTAGTCGAGGGCAATCCCCATGTACTTCTCTTCTCTTCAAATTAAAAGCTGTCACCTCCGCTAACTTGTCTCGATCTGTCTCAAAACTACCTTCTCCTCTTTCCATGGTGAAGGTCTCTTTTGAATCTCAATTGGAAACTTGCAAATACCTGGTAGATGCATGCAAAATGCAAATGGGATGCCCAAAGGAAAAACCAAACAAAGAAGAAAAACACAAAATTAGTAACAAAAACAAGCAAAACAAGAGCTAACTCAACTGATTAATTGAAATAACACAACATTCTAAAATAATTGCCCTTCTCTCTTTTTTTTCCCTTTTTTTTTCAACATTTTTTATAGAGAGGGTACATTATTGCCAATAGGGCAAGTAGGTCTTCCTTTGTGGGTAAAATGCTTACCCACTTTACAGTTCCTTTACATAATCGAAATAGAGAAAGGTAAAGAACGTTCCTTCATGTGTTCCTAGCATAGTAGTCACCTTACGGGTTTGGCCCTAGTTACGGTTACTCATCATAACTACATGCCGGTGGGTCTCACAACCTAAAAGGTTCTCAGATTGTCCTTACTGCCGGTCTAATCCTAGGCAAATAAGGCCCCCAATCCTCACCCATTATAGGCTCATTTGGAAAGGGTTCAACCTGAGTGAGGGTGTTTCGCTCAACCCATCCGGGGACAAGAATGTCCCTCGAAGGCCAGTTACTTTATCCCCCAATCTAAAGGTAATCCGACCGCCATCGGATATGCATGAATATGATAAGTGCCGTGTGTGGAAGGAACCGCAAACCTTTACCAATCATCGTAATACCCGTCTAATAATACCTCTTACCAAACAAAAATCACAAAAATGATTAGTAATAAAGAAAAATATTTACACAATAAAGAAAATATAAACATGTAAAATATCAATATTCACATAATAATGAAAATCATCAACATCCATAAAGTAAAGAAAATCAATATCTACAAATGCAAAGAACACATCAATATCCACGAAGGAAAAACAAAAAGATTAATTATTAATCTTTATTAAAAATCAAAATCTGTTAAGGCCTTTAATTAATACTAACATCTTCTCGGCTCGACTCTCTAACCGATCCCCAGTGGAGTCGCCAAGCTGTCGCAACGTTGCAGAAAATGACGAGTTTGGGACTTTACGAAATGTATGGAGTCGCCACTAACCATTTTTGTTTAGGTGCGATTAGTCACCTATTAAGAGTCTATCTAACTTAACATTGGCCGTTAAATGGCGTATTAAGATAGATATATCCCGGTCTATGGAACAAACGGATCTGGGTTCGGGAGTACAATTACGTGTGGGGAAGGATTAGCACCCCCACAACGCCCGCCAAACGACGGTACCGATTAGTTCAGTATTAATTAGGCCTTAACAAAAATTAATAATCCACCTTTTAATTTTCATCTTTGATTTTCGTGTTTCCAAATTGTTATATTTTTTAATTCAATTCAAAATTACCATAGAATAATTACTAAGGAAAATTGCCATCACAATTTCCTCAATGGTTATCCTCATTTAACTTAATCATTTTTTTTGTTTTCTTAATTTTATTTTACAAATTACCCCTGAGTAATTATTAAGGAAACTGCCATCACAATCCCCATAATAAATACCCATTATGTAATTAATCCCCTTTCTTTTGTATTTTTCATTCCTTTTTTCTTTTCATTTAAGTTTTATTTTATTTTTTATTTTTATTTTTATTAAAAAAGGTCCAATAGTTTATTGAAAATTTGTATTTCCTTTCTATATATTTTTTATTTTGTGGATTTTTTAGTTTTAGAATTTTCTCGATTAATTAATGATTATGTACTTAAGGACTTCTTATAAATCATCATCGCCACCACGATGAAGTTTAAAGAGACCATTAAACTCAGAGTATTTTCTGAAATAATCGCCGTCACGACTGTTTAGGAAAATATCCTTTCACCATCATTAATTAGGAAGAAAAAAAAAAGAATCTTATTATTGTTGTTATTATTATTACCATTATTACTATTACTTTCCATCTTCTCTGTTTTATTATGTAAATATATTTTTTTTTATATTAACGACTATGTATCCGAAGATCTCTTATAATCCTTTATCGCCACCACAATGAAATTTAAGGAGACCTTTAGATTCGGAGTACTTCCCGAAAGAGTCGCCGCCACGACTCTTGAGGAAAATATCCTTTCATAATCACCAATAAAAACTTTGATTTTTTATTGTTTTTATTCATTAGTCTCTTAAATTAATGACTATATGTCTGAAAACTTCTTATAAATCCTCATTGCCACCACGATGGAATTTAAGGAAGTTTTTAGATTTGGAATAATTCCCGAAAGAATTGCCGTCACAACTCATCGAGCAAGTGTCTTTTCACCAAAAAAAAATTATATTGTTTAGAGATTTAGCCATTAAGTCTATTTTATTATATGAATTAACAATACATGAGTTTTAATTTATTAATTAATTTTTTTATTACATCTGTCTTTTATTTAAAAAAATTTATAAATTCTCATCGCCGCCACAATGGAACTTATAAATAGTTTTGGAGGGTTTCCCGAGAAGCTCGCCACCACAATTCCCCGAGAATGTACCTCTTTCATAACCACTAATTTGAGAGAATTTTAAATCCATGGATTACTTAGAAACCTTAGCCTTTAAGCCCATTTTCATTCGTTAACCAAAATTTTTTTATTTTTTATTATTATATCCTATATTCTAAAATTAAGCATAAATCCTCATCGCCTCCACGATGGAATTTATAGGCTGTTTTAGAGGACTTTCCCAAGAGACTCGCCGTTTATTATTATCATTATTATTATTATTATTTTAAGAAAATGGATTCCTTTGAAAGGTTGAATTTTCATTGATTAACTAATAATTTTTATATTATCTTATTTACCCATTTTTATCACTTATTGGTTTGAAGATTACTTATAAATCTTCATCGCCGCCACGAGAAAATTTATAAATAATTTTCGAAGAATTTTTCAAGAAACTCGCCCCCACGACTCCTTGAAAAATAATCCTTGGTTAATTGACTATGCTTAATTAAGCAAGTAATTAATTCATAACACTAATAATATAAAGCAAACCCCTTCAAACTATTAAAACCATTTATCCTTTTTTATAACATTTTTTATTTCTTTATTTTAACAAAGCAAATCTTTTTCATGGATTCACTACCTTAAACTAACAACGTATATCTATTAACAATTTAATGGTTGGTAGGCAAGCAAGCTGACATTAACAAATTAACAAAACCATAATAAGACACATGCATGAAACAAAAATTTGATAACATAGTATTTCAAACTAATTAAAGCTACTTGACTTTTCCTTCACTCTAATGAAAGCAACGATTTTTACCATCAAAATAAGAAAGCAACCATCTTTCTTTCATTCATATTACTCTATTCAAAGCCCCCACGTGTGTTAGCATTTCGAACAGCAATAAGACGAATCAACAGATATTATCAAGGCAAAAATCATATGCAAATAAGAGCACACAATGTAACTGTTAGGACATATGCACACAAATATCACCAAATCCTTAACCTTTTGACTTTTGTGACAAGAACATATGCTACCAACGTATGGACACAATAAAAGAAACAACTTTCTGATTTTCCTTTGATTAGTCAAAAAAGAAACCATCTTTCTTCCTTGTCTACCCTTCATTAGTCGAAAGGACCATAAGGATGTAAGAGTACATGAACAGTAAACACAAGCAAGAATTTCCTTTTTTTTTATGATAGGGATCAATATATAAAGACAAAAAAAAAACTCAGAACATTCAACTTTCATCGGAACCCAACAGTATAATCCAATCAAAAGAGAGTAAGAATCCAAAGCTTAGAAACTTATACCCAAATAGTGTTTGAACCTGGTCTCTTATCCCTTTGCTCTTTCTTCTACATGTTTCTTCTTCTTTCCCTAGGACTCTTTTTTTCTCCAAGGTCAACAATGGCTGCTACTCTTTAGTTCCCTAAGCGTTACCTAACCTTTCCTTCCCCGCTAACCTTTTTTTTTTAGAACCGAAAGCTTTCTCCTTTCCTCCCTCTCTCTGTTTGCTTCTCTTTTTTTTCAAACCTTTCGCCGTCCCCTCTTCTTCCTTTCTTGCTGAAGGAAAAAATCCTTTTTATAGTCCTTTCTCCCTTTTTTAATCTGATGGCTCTTTTTTTCTTCTCTTTCTCATCCGATGGCTCCTATTATTTTGGTCATGCTTTCCATTTTTAACCCTCCCTTCCTCTGCTTTGATTGGCTACTTTTATTTTCTTTTGTCTTGAAGGGGTATCCAGCTGTATGAAAGAGCAGCTGTGCAAGGTGATGTTCTGGCATACACTGAAATTTGTGGCTGATTAAGTCAACAATTGTTGGCTCCACAGCAAAATGGAAAACAAATGGAAAGCAATGAAGAATTCAAAAGAAATAAAAATAAAATGACAAAATGATTGAATAGAAAGAAAGAACAATAAACCAAATTTGTGGCTGATTAAGTCAACAATTGTTGGCTCCACAGCAAAATTTGATCCGAATAGAATCAAAGAACAACAAACAAAAATCGTGGTTCATGAAGTCAAAAATGGTTGGCTTTGCAACTTTGAGGGACAAGACCAACCCCACCATTAAAATCAAATCCTTCAACTGTAAAAGCTATTTCACACAGTGACTTGCACTCACATTGCCGCGTGTTGTAGAAGGTAGCAAAACAAAGTTGGGTGGTTGATGAGGAAGTGGTAGTGATGTACATGGCCTTTAGTGTATACACATACATACATATATATATATATGTAAATATATATACACACATATAAAAATATATATACACAAAAAATATATATATACGTAAATATATATATATATGTATGTATGTACCTATAAATATATATGCATATAGATATGGCCTTGGTTGGCTTTTGCATGGCTTCTGATTTGCATGGAAGTTGAGTCAGCTTGGCTTTGGCTTCCTGGTTTTGGTTCAAAATTACTTGCAAGGTAATGAGACAAAATAAAAATTAGATTATGTAAAATAAAGTAATAGTAATAAACAAAAATAAACTAAACTTAAAAAGGATAAGTAAAATAAAATTTGGAAATGATCAATTAATTAATTTTTTTTGCAGTAGAAATGATCAATTAATTAATTGACTAATTAACCAATTAATCAGCTAATTAACTAATTAAAGTTTAAAAACAAGTGTCTACAATATGAATAGTTTATAAGGATGTATGCATGTTTTAGAAAATGAAAATGAAAATGAATCTAAAATTCAGAATAAATTTTTTTTAATCTCATTTTTAGGTCTATTTTCATTTTCATTTTCTAAAACATGCATACATTTCTTCTCACAACATATATCTTATATGATAGTTTCCTTATATTTTTTAGAAAATAAAATAGAAAATGTTTTCTCATACCAAACATAGCCTTAGTTTGCGTTTTGGAAATGTTTAATTTAGACCGATTCGAGAAAAACAATAATAGTTGTAACCAATAAAGAAAAATAATAGTAAACTTTATTAATAATAATACTATTTCTTTAGCATTATTACTATTATTTTTGGTCATGGTTCGGTTTAAACCATGAAATCAAAACAAACAGTATAATGAAATAAAAAAACTAAACTTTGATCAGGAATGGTTCCCTTTTATATATTTTTTATTTTTTTGTATAATAATATTATTAGTTTTAAAAAAAGGAAACTGACCAGATTCAATTCTAATTCCCAGGTTTTAAAAACTAGACCATCAGTTTGATTGTTCGAAATCAAAACCTAATAATAATTCAGTCTACTGATTCTCCACTAGTTTCCTTATATTGAGTTCGCTAAGGATGTAATTTGTTTTTGATTTTATGCTCGAAATTTCGTTGATTGTATACAAACCAAAAAAATAAAAATTTGAAAAGAGCGAACGGACATACCGATTGGGTTAATTACAAGTTCAGGTCATTTGAGTATGTGTTATCAGGTTTTAAATAATTTAAGTTTGGGTTTCTCGAGTGGCCCTTGGGTCTTTCAGATTTTAAGTTATTTCGGTACGATTTAGGTTTTCAACTATTTAAATTAAATTAAAATTTTAAATTTATAAATCAATAATTAAGTGGCATTTTAAATTGGATTATTTTATTATTAATGACTTTATGAGTATATTTATATAACTCTTGAATTATGAATTTATTATTTTAATTATGAATCTATTATTTAACTGTTAAATGTGTTTTTGTCTTTTAAGTTACTTTTGACGGTTATTAATATTGTTAAATTTAACTAATTAAAAGTAACGTACTGGAAGTGTAATTTTTATAGTAATGAAAATAAAATTTAAAATATGAAACATTTTTTTTCAATTTAATAATAATTTAACAAATTATTTATTTTTATTCTTTCTCAAATTATTATTAATGTTATTGTTCTGGTTTCAAGTCTCAATGTCTCATAGCACGAATCAACAAAGCTTTCCATTTTTCAGCATCTGCATAAAGAAAATTAAAAGAAGAAAGAACCTTAGAATTAATACTTGCATGAAGTGAATTATTACAATATTTTGTTATATTACCAGTGGGATTGTAACTGTTGACCATGGAGTGTTCACAACCTCCAGTACATTTGTAGACAACTTAGGAGGGTGTTGCAGCCTACATCCAATCATGCAGAGACCAAAGCAAAGTGCAATGCGTTGAGGAATAATGCGAAACAAGCGCTTCAACGCACACTTTTTAGGGCTCGCCCTTGAGCTATCACCACTATCATCAACACCATCAAGCTCATCATCATTTACTTAGCACCAATGCCCTCCATGATTCAACACTCTGATCAGCTAACTAAGTAATTAATGTTTTTGTGTTGTGATGAGCTGTGTGGAGTTGAAGGCTTGAGCAAAGCAGCTATTTAGAACAGAGGTTTAAAGCCTTTAATCATTGGAATAAGCCTGGGAAAAGACTACTAACAATGGTGACATAGTGAGGTAATGACTAATGAGAGTACATTTTTGTTTTTTTTAGAATTCAGAAATTAGCTGCTCCAAAATTAGCAAAATTTTGACAAACTAGCAACGACTTTAAAATCGTGACTATAGGTTAATGTGAACTAAGGTGACGATAAATGTATCTTAGGCCACGACTTTTATCGTGGGCTAAGCTTTAAGTTCTTGTTGTGAAAATACAAGCCTTATTTAGCTGCTGGATTAATGTAATGTTGATTTGAAGTAAATTTGATTAGTAAATTAATGTAAGGAATTGATTAGTAAATTTGATTTGATTTGAATTTTGAAGTAATTAAGGAATTGATTAGTAAATTTTGATTTAATTTGCATTTATTACATTTCGTAAATTTCTCTGTAATCTTTTAGAATCACTTTGATTATGGAACTGTGTTACCCAATGTCTCTGCTTTTAAAGGATCACATGATTGGCAATTGGCTAGGAAAACTTTGGCATTAATCATGGAGATTGTAAGAATTATTCAAAAGTATTACACGTTTTTATTTAATTCTCAATGTTAATTAGTGATTACCAATTTAAAATCAATTCCTCGCGAAATTGAAGCTGTTTAATTCCAAATTACAGGGTTTTCTCCATTTTTAAATCCACAATTTCTTCCCGAAGTTGTTGTAATTTGTTGTAATTGAGTTAGTTTGAGCTAGAATGACAAAGAAAAGCAGTAGGAAAAGTTAATTAAGGTTATAATAATTGGAATGTCAATCTTTAGTTAATTGTTTTTGCACATTAAATTCGGAATGAATCAATGCAAACTCAGCAATTATGAGCCTATTAATCAGTTGATTATGAGTGTAAATGTTCAAAAATTACGGCACTCAATTTTAATTCATACTCTTTCCATTTAGAACTTTTAGATTAACAGGCTTATTTTAAGGGCAGAAATCAGTGGTAATGCCCAATATCAAAGGTGGTCCTATCTGCTCATACATGTGAAAACTCCCAATTCCAAGCCTATAAATAGTGGCATTTTGTGAGTTTCGAAACCATCAAACCAACACAAATACTTGTTTGAAACACTCTTTGTTCAATTTCTTACACTGTTTCTTTTGATTTTTGAGCGTAAGTGAGCGAAGCTATGAAGCGAATTAGAGCTTTAACTATGCTTATCTTATCCACCATGCTCGTGCTGACTTTGGCACAAGATATAGATTTTCTAGGCCTCGACAAATTTTCTGATGATTTTCTACCTTTTGATGCTGCCATGGCTCCTGAAACCCTTTTGCCTCCAGGAATACCATTAATTCCTGGAACCCCACTTCCTCCTGGATCCCCATTGCCTTCGGTAATCCCTCTGGCTCCATCTTCATCAACCCCTTTGCCACCTGACACTTCTCGCGCTCCAACAACCCCATCGCAGCCAGAAACGCCTTTGCCCCCAGCAACCCCTTTGCTGCCCCCAGCAACACCTCAAACCCCACCCCTGCTGCCCCCAGCAACACCTCAAACCCCACCCTTGCTGCCCCCAACAACCCCTGAAACTCCACCCTTGCTGCCCCCAACAACCCCATCAACTCCTTTATTACCACTGGAAACTCCATTGCCTCCAGCTGCCTTGACTTGTGAAGACAAGTGTTCTATGAAATGCGCCAAAATTATCATTAAATTCCTCTATAAGCTATGTTTCAAAGCCTGCAGGCTAAGGTGCAGTGTGGCTCAATCGGAGTTGGTCTACAACTGTACTAACAATTGTGCTCAATCCATGCCTGCCAGTCTTACTCCCGGTAAGCAAACTTCCTCCTAAACCCATTATCTGTGCTTATTTCAATTGGTCTCTGTATTAATCCCCATGATTTTGAAAATGGATGTTCCTGATAATTTTTCAGATAAGGAGCAAATGGATAGTTATGTGAATTCCTGCTACCAGAAGTGCCAGAACTAGGAGTTCCTTGTTAAAATATTCCTCTAGCATTCGTGGAATCAATAAACTCTATATATATGTATTGGGTTGAGAATAAAGGAAAAAATAGTATTTCCTGATGGATTAATTTATGTTTGCTCTTGATTATCCATGACATCGGAAAATCAAGTCAAGTTCTGTTCTCCAATGACGCAATATTTCGGCTTCTAAGACTAAAATGAACTTTATGATAAATTTTCAAATATCATGAACCTTGATGTCTTCTCCATCTAATTAATGCATTTAAATATATTGCAGATCGATCTTTTTGTTTTTCATAATTGTTCCCATTGTGAAAAAATTAATGAGCAATTTCTTGAACAGTTTAGACAAGGCTCCGTAGGTTAAATTTGCAATTATGCAATCACTGTAACATTAACGTGACAAGGCTCTGTTAGAAAAAGAAAAATTTCAGCTTATATACGTGCAATTGGCAAAGACTAGCAATTTTGTTTTTGTCCTTTTCAATTCCCAGTCAAAATTTCGGCTGCAGTGAGTTTTAAATTAAACTAACCAAAAGATATATGCTTACTGAAGATATTTGATGGCGAATTTCTTCTTACACAATAGGATGGTAATTTCTGTTCAATTGAAGTTTAGAAATTTCTTGGATCATTCCCTCAAATACAAGTTTATATTATGCAAATTCGCGTGATTGTGATTAATTATTTAGTTAACATTTGATAGCCTATATGTGTTAAGTGTTTGTTGTTTTGCCTCTTTGAATCTCACAAGCCTGGTGATTACTTACATGGACTGGGTCTAACTTTTTAAGGTAAGAGCTGCCCGATTATACGGGCGGTCTTCGGTGCTCGATCGTTATGGGCTGTTGGCTCATTTTTCTCTGCAGTAATAAAGAGAAGATCAGCTCTCAACATATTGGCAATAAGAAATTCGAACATAAAAGTCTAATAGTATAACATTTATATTAAGAGTTGTAATATGGAAAAATTCGCATGTAAAAGTGATATAATATGGAAACGTAACTCTTAATATGAAGGTTGGTTGCTTACCCAAACCTTAGAGAAGGTAATCTCCCATATTCATGAATTTTTCATAACAAAAAAAAAATTATATAGGGTGCAAAGAAGAAGGGACTGAAACCTGCAATAAATCTTCAAGAAAAGTCACTGAACAAGTAGAAACATTTTTATCATCTTTGCCCAACAAATTCTGAAAAAACCCAACAATTTCCTTGGAAATCTGATCATAGGTAGTCAAAATCTCCCCTCTAGCATCTTTTAAAGTTCTGATATTATTTCCGTTGGTATGGACTCTCATCTTCTTATGAAAAAAACCCCGTGTTCATGTCACCTTCCTATAGCCATTGTACTCTAGACTTTTGCTTGAAAAAACTCTCTTCGGCAGCAAGAAGCTCATTCAATTCATGAGTACTTTGTTTCTGCTTTCTTAACAAATTCTCAGAAGGTGTATCACTATGAAGAATCTGCATTTGAACCTCCTCCAATTCAGCCCTCTTCTTGACTACTCTGTCAGAAAGTTTACTGAAGTGCTTGCAATTGAAGTCTTTTAAGATTGGTTTCAGCCTTTTAAGTTTACTGTGAAGGATTAACATTGGGTTCCCTCAAATTGGCTCAAACCAAGACTCTTTAACAATGTCTAGAAAATTAGGGTGCTTAGTCCAGAAGGAAAAGAACTTGAAAGGTTTAGGGGGGGAGGGGGGGGAAATACTCGGCCTCTAGCTTCACAAACCCAAGACAGTGGTCCGAGACTTCTGGAGCCATGAATTCGACCATAGACTGCGGGAAAGTTTCCAACCATACAGGATTTACAAGAATTCTATCTAATTTCCGAGCAAGGGGGTCATTAGGTCTGTTATTTCACCAAGTGAAGTAAGGTCCTGTGTAAGAATGGTCAATAAGATCATTGAGACTTAAGCAGGTCTGGAAATCAGTAATATCTGTCCCAATTAAGCCTGAACCATCATATTTTGAGCTTTCCTCAGGCTTACTAATGACATTGAAATCACCTCCTACAATCCAAGGTGTGTCAGCAAATCTGTTGTTCAGAGTCCCCAACTCATTCCAAAACTCTCTTCTCTGCATAGCATTATTGCTTCCATAAATAGCTGAAAGATAAAGAGGCCCGTTTCTATGGAGTATCCTTAAAGAAATACTCTGACTAGTAGTACTAATAATATCAGCATACACATGACCCGGCCATAAAATCCAAATTCTACCATTTACAGCATAATCATAATTACAAACCATATTCCACCCAGCAAAAAATTTCTCAATGAATTTTTTAGAGTTGTGAGCTTTAACTCTAGTTTCCATCAAGCATATAATATCCACCTTTAGTTTTCTAAACCTATTTACCACTACCTTCTGTTTGAAGGGATCATTTATACCCCTCACATTCCAGAAGAGAACTTTCATTGTTTAAATGTAGAGGAAAGACTTAAAGCAGTTTTACCTGCTTTAACTTGTTTGCCTGAGGTTCTATTAGGACTGCGCTTTCGAGGTTTCATCTGTTTCAGAACCTCTGAGACTCCAGCTGCTGCTACTCTAACTTTCCTCCGACAAGTCATCTGCTCCTCAGCATTTTCAGCACAAGCATCCAAAACTGGTTGTATTTCTCCCACCTCACTTTCAAGAATGGAGAAGCGATTAGTAGAAGCTTTTGGAGCAGTTGAATTACTAACTAAAGAGGATTTCTCTTTGGATTTATTTGTAGGACCTGATAATCCATCTAAAGTGCTTGAAGAGGTATTATCTCTATTAGGAACATTCTAGGGAGAAGCAGCTTCCTGCACTTGTTGTTTCTCAGCTATGCTGGCCTCCTTTGCAGGTTCAGAAGTTCCGGCATTTGATGCCTTTGGAACCCATTTCCTCACGGTGGTTTGTTTCAAGCAATCCGAGTGACCAAAAGATTGGCATTTTTGACACTTTACTGGTTTCCATGGAACACTCACTATGATCTCAGCAATAGTGCCATTCTGTAACTCCACCTCTAAGGTTTTTGGGATTTCTATTGATACCTCAACCTCAACACACACCTTTGCAGAAGCTAATCGGTGTTTCATAGCAGTGGCTCTATCCATATACAAAGGATTACCCAAACCACTAGCAATAAAACTAAGCCCTAAGCTTGTATAGAGCTCTAAAGGGACATTTTCAAGGTCCACCCACAGAGGTATTTTGTCTAACTGGAAATCCAACGCAGTGATACCCTGTGCCCATTTTCTAATTAGAATAGGCCTATTCATAATGTGCCAGGGACCTGATTCTAACACCCAATCCCTAGTTCTCTCGTTGGGCATTTGAATGACAAATAAATTCTGATCTATAACAGTGATTTTCACTGGCCCTTCACGTCCCCATAGCATATTAACAATACGATGAAATTGGCTGAAATTTGGAATCTTACCCAGAAATTGAGCCACAATGCAATTCTGCCATTCTTTGTTTCCTAATTCATAAACTTCCGTTGGAGCTCGCCTGGCTTGTCCATCAACCTTTACGGATGAGATGAACTTCAGTGTAGGGTCAGGAGCTTCAAAAAAGGAATTCCAAACTCGTTTCGAGGAAGTTTCAGCCGGCATAGCAGCTCCGGTTTCGTTTTTCCTTAAAACCTCATATGGTTCCATTACAACTTCAGAATCCACCAAATTAGACATTTTAATAGACGGAAAGGGATAGGTATACAAGATAAGGAGGACGAGGAAGGAAAATGATCCAGGTGAATAGGAAATCCGAGAGGGAAAGCATGAGTTAGCAAAGGGAACTCGAGCTCAGGTCAGCCTGCTAACATGCGCCCAAGTTCTGGGCTTCTAACTCCTCAATTCCAAAGCCTAATTTGGGATACACAGGTTTGTGTTCCTCCTCTTCAAGCAAAAACGCAGGCAAACAGTGATATTCACACCATCATCAAGAGATCATTTCAATACTAGGAAGTTTGCAGAAGAAAACGAGCTGGGCCTCCCGGTTTTGATGATTTTGAGTTCCGAAAGGCAAATTCAAAGCAAGCCTGTACTGATCTCTTTGCCGATCTGTTGGGGTCTTTAACTCCGGTTTATGGGTTGCTTGGGTCAAGGAATATGCCCTCAAAGGTACTTGCATTATGCAAGTACCATTAATGCAGAGATTTAGCTGGAGCTTCAAAAAACTCCTTAAACTCAGAATGATGGCGACTAAGTTTTTGCAGGCTGATGGCACTTGGGGAACTGCAAACTCAACCTTTAGAACCAGGAAGATTTATGAAGAGCTACGGCATAAGAATGATAAGGTTCCCTGGCAAAAGCTGGTTTGGTTTTCGAATCATATTCCTAAGCACTCATTGATCACTTGGATGTGTTTGTTAGATAGATTACCCACTAAAAACAGATTGGCAGCTTGGGGCGTCCAGGTTGATAACCTTAATTACGTTTTTTGTGGTCAACACCCTGAAACCAGAGACCATTGTTTCTTCTCCTGTGTTTTCTCCGAAAACTTATGGAACAAAATCCTACAGGCGGCTGGTCTACAGAGAGAAGCAAGATCTTGGAATGATGAAGTCAATTGGGCTATTAAAAAAGTCAAAGGGAAGGCTCTAATTACTCTCATTTTGAAGATTGCTTGGAATGCATATATTTATAACTTGTGGATTGAAAGAAACATACGAGTTTGCAGTGGAACTAGACGTACAGTTACTAGCCTATTCTTTTGTATTAAGGATACTATTCGGTTTAGACTTGTCGAATTGACAGGTATAGCTAAAGATCCAGTAAATGAAATGCTCCGTCGGAATTGGGAGCTTGATATCAAATTTGCTGGTGAATAGATTCTTTTATGAGAGATTTGTCATTCCTTTTTGAATGAGTTCTCCCTTTTTTGTATAGTTTGCTTCATTTATATATAGTGGCTGTTTTCTTTTGAACAGCCTATGTTTCTTGTAGCAGTTTACACTGCATTTTTTTGGATGAATGAATCTTGCATATCCAAAAAAAAAATTATATATAACCATATGCATTAATAAAGAATATCAAGACAGTGCAAGTTTTTTTTTTTTTCAAAGCTGCATATATGACTCATTATCATTATCAAAATTGATAAATTAGATTTTAGAGCTCAAAAACTCCCAATTCCAAGCCTATAAATATTGGCATTTTGTGAATTTCAAAATCATCAAACCAACACAAAAACTTGTTTGAAACAATCTCTGATCAATTTCTTACACAGTTTCTTTTGATTTTTGAGCATAAGTGAATGAAGCTATGGAGCGAATTAGAGCTCCAACTATGCTTATCATATCCACCATGCTCGCGCTGACTGTGGCACAAGATGTAAATTTTCTAGGCCTCGACAAATTTTCTGATGATTTTCTACCTTTTGTTGCTGCCATGGCTCCTGAAACCCTTTTGCCTCCAGGAACACCTTTAACTCCTGAAACCCCACTACCTCCTGGATCCCCTTTGGCTTCCAAAATCCCTCCACAATAATGACTATGCCATACAATTGCAATCGTGACTCTGATGACGGTGAGACTACTGATGGAAGCGACCGAGGCCATAGTAGGAAGAAGAGGTATTCTAGGAAAATCACGGAAGAGAAAAATGCTGAGTACATGGCCAAGAAAGCTCAAAAGAATGCAAAGCTATTAGTTTAAAATTTGTAATTTTTTTTTGGTACATAAGACGTCTAAAATAGGCTAAATACTTAGGCTAGGAAGCCCAAGAGCATCTTTATCCAGGAGAGGAAGTAAATCCGCAGGAGTATTAATGAGAATAGTAGTCTTGTCGCGACAACTTTGAGCTAAGTTTGTTAGAAAATCTGCACACTTATTACGCTCTCAGAAAATATGACGAACCTCCTTGACCCAACCTTCCTTCACTAATGCTACTACATCGTGCACCAAAACTGAGCAAGGTTGGAAATCTTCAACCCCTTCCTTCAAGAACCGAATCACAGTAGCTGCATCTAGTTCAACAATAACTGAATGAAGACTAAGATTCTTTGCTAAGAATAGCCCCTCACGAATGCCCCACAGTTCCGCCATAAGGTTGTCGTAGGTCCAATGTTGGTGACAAACCCTCCAACCCATTGCCCATTACAATCTCTAATCAAACCACCAGCTGAAATAAAATTCGTAATTGATACTACTAATATGTGAGCAATTAGGTTTCTTCAATTATTAATGCACATATTCATTTTGATCACTAATATAACTAATGAATGTTGGGACAAAGATACAAATTTAATCTCCTATAGACATATTTGTTGGAAAACTTTTACTTTTCATGCACTCAAACCAAAAGGGATTAATTTTAAATTATGTACCAACCACTACTAGAAAAACAGTCCATAGCAACGGAAATAGGGACGGAATTTGATGAAAAATCCGTCCCTAAAAGCATTTCCAACGGATTTAGGGACGGATTTATTTTCGTCCCTATACGCGCGTCCCTAATATTTAGGGACGGATTTTATTATCCGTCCCTAAATATTTAGGGACGGACAACAAATCCGTCCCTAAATTCGATGGAACACACGAGACAAGGTAATCACATTTGCAACGGATTTGGCAACGGAAAGGCAACTACTGCAGCGGAATTAGGGACGGAAATAGCAACGAAATTTGCAACGGTTGTTTCCGTACGAAAATGTAATCGCTGAAAGGTTTTTAAAAATTGATTTTGGGAGGGATTTAGGGACGGATTTCTTTGGGGGAGGGATTTAGGGACGGATTTTGTACATAGGGACGGATTTGATACTTAGGGACGGATTTAGGGACGGTTTGGGGGGTTTAGGGTTTATTTTTATCCTTTAGGGACGGTTTTAGGGACGAAAAATGTAAAAAAAATTAAAATTTTTAAAATAATGTTTTATATATTTAGTTATGGTTTATTAGTAATTTTTTATGAATTAGTTGTAATAATAATAATAAATATTATTATTATTATTATTATATTTAATAATATTATTATTATTATAATATTTAATCATATTATTATTATTATTAATATTTAGTAATATTATTATTATTACTATATAAAATAATATTAAATAGACGAAAATGATTAACAAATTCTAATTTTATATATTTACTGTAAATGTTGTATACATGAAATGTACAAAAATAAATCTAAAAATCACCTAAATGGGAGGCAATCTCATCAAAGTCATCTTGGGCCTCGACATCGCCCTCGCCCTCTCCCTGGGCCTCGGCCTCGCCCTGATCGGCAGCATGATGGACGTCCTGGGGCTGATGCTGTACATGCGAGATGGACTCTCCGGTCCTAGCCTGAGCGTACGGAGGTGGCTCGTCTGTCGGATGCAAAGCTCCCGGAGGCGAAGGAAAACAGCCTATCATCTGCTGCATCTGCTGTAAGCGCTGCTCCCACACTCTATCTCTCTCTGCCAACTGTCGAGCAGACTCCTGCGCAGCCTCCTGTAGCCTCCTCTCGACATCGGAGCGCAAGTCGGCCATCTGTTGTCGCAAGGAAATATTCTCTTGCGACTGAGATGGGATGGAAGAAGAGTCGGCCTGAAACTGGGGGTGGTGAACTAAGTCACCGTACCCTAGCATCCGACCGCAATCGCCACCCGCTACCCCCTGAAAGACCGTATGCAGGTTGACCTCCGAGTCATCGGCAGCTCGTGCACGTGCCTCCGCAATCGCTCGATCATAATCCTCCTAAAAAAAAGAATATAAATTAAATTATAACGTGTGTGAAGTATAATATTAATCGAAAATTCTTATTTTAATTGAATAATTATATAACAATAAACTAAATGAACGTTACAATTCTATAAGTAATTACTTAAGATGATTATATATAATGAGTTATAATTACTTAAACTTTAACTTCAATAATTATATATTTAAGTACTTGAACTTACAGCAATGGTCTTGGCACGACCCTCGGGATAATCACCCGCCTTGGTCTTGTACAACCGGTCGAATAATGTGTCAGGACCGGGATCACCACCCGCCTCCTTAACCTACAAAAACGAAAAATGTGTTAAATAATGATAAGAAAAATATTTTTGAGCCTTGTAAAAAAACTTAAGCAAAATAAAATATGAATTTAATTATTACCAAATCGGACCAGTGGAATGCAATGCCCCTACTACCACCTCTATATACAATCGCCTGCTCAGTGCTGCGATTCTTCTTGTTCACCTCGCTATGATGCTTGAAAGTAGGGTCGGCATCCCATTGTGCACAGAGGCTGTCCCAGACATGGTCTGAAGTCCAAGTAGGTGCCCTACGTATATGCCGAGCCCGGCTGAACTCATGCCTGATGAATTTGCCGGCTGTGGCATCGAAGAAGGCTCGTGCCGCCTTACACTCCTCGGCGGGGAACAAGTAACGCCTCTGTAATGAAAAAGAAATAATGAAAGTGCGCAAATAATAATGTCATAATTCATTTAAACAAATTATGCAATGGTAATAATAATTATTAAATAAAATAGTCAAATAATAATAATGTAATAATTAAATTATATGAATAAACAAATAATTAATGTAGGTTATGACTTACCATCCATAAATCGAACATACGGGTGCGCGTCTCATGCGGAACCTTCATCCAGGACAACCACGGCTCGATCCAATGTTCGTAGATGATATGCTTGATCTCTGTCTTCGCCCTCTTGTTTGTCTTCTCATCCCTTCAAAATTCCATTATCAAAGGTAATTAGTAAGAAAAACAAGTAAATATAATTAAGAATCATTAAAAAAATAAAAAAAGTTAAGATTTTACTCGTAAATCTGGGCCACTGTCATCGGTGTCGGGGGATCTAGCTGAGATGGGCCGGAATCAGGCTGAGTTGGCTGGGTGGGCTGGGCGGGCTGGGGGGACGGGGAGGGCTGGGAGGACTGGGAGGGCTGGGGGGGCTGAGGGGCAGGTGTAGGCTGGAAAGACGATGGGGCAGTGTGGGAAGAGGAGGCTCGCTGAGAAGCAGGCGTCTGTGCTGACGGCACAAGGCGATACGTAAATCCTCCCACTGTCACCTCCTGAACTGGCGGTGGAGATGGAGAAGGAGATGCACCAGAACTATGTGCTGGAGGAGCATGGCTAGATGTAGGAATGGAGGAGTGTAGGCCAATATCCGGAAGCAACGGAAGTGATGGGGAATGAGATCGAACCGCTGATCCAGACGTCGGCTAAGTACGGAATATTATAACAAAATTGTTAGTTTAATTAATTATATATAAGAACATTCATGACAGTTAATCAATTTTGATTAATAAATATTGAAAAGCACCTACGTAGCTACGAAGCCGGAACAGGTGGGGATGGGAACGTCTCCTGAGGTAGAACAGGGGGTGGAGGTGGTGGTAATCGCGAAGCAGGATGACCGACTGAGGGAGATCCAGATGCTGAATGGTGTGACTGACTCCCGGAGGCCCCTCGACCAGAACTGGCCGATCGACCACGGCCTCGGCCTCGACCTCGACCTCGTCCTCGACCAGAACTCGAGGGATGATTGTCGTGCTGTGAACTCTATAAAATGATTGTACAACTATATAATTAATTAAATATAATGATATTTAGTTTATTCATTGATTTAATAAATTAATTAATATTTCAATTTAAATATTTGTAATCTAATTCACCAAATATCCTTTTAAACTTATTCAACTTATTAAAGTAAGTAAACTAATTAAAACTAACAAACTTATTAGACTTGAATATTTAATATTTAAACCGAGTAAACGAATTACTTATGATTTAATATTTAAAGTAATTCAAGTAAGTAGTATTAAACCCTTAAACTGTTTACTAATTAAATCCATATTGTTAAACTAATTAAAGAAATTAGTATTTAATGGTTATATATTTATTAAACTATTTAGTAATGAACAACAAGTTAAAGTAATTAAAGAAATTAGTATTTAATTTTTAAATAATTATTATACTATTAACACATTACTATAATTAAACGTTGTTCTAATGAGGTAATATTGAAACTAATTAGATATATTACTATTTTATGTTTGACATTATTTAAGTAATTATACTAACTACAGTAATTAAACAAGTAATTATATTTTAATCAATATTTAATATTTAAACTTATTTGAGTGATTAGACTAATTAGTATAATTACTAAGTATTATATCTATAAATTAATGGTACTAATTAGAGTAATTAGTAACATTACAAATTATGAAATTAGTTAAACTAATATAAGTAATTAGAGTAATTATTAGTATTACAAAGTATTCTTTACTTAAACTAATTAAACTAATTAGAGTAATTAGTATGATTACTAATTATTAGATATTTATACAAATATTACTAATTAGAGTAATTAGTAATTATTATATATTCAAACTAATAATACTAATTAGAGTAATTAGTATTAATTATTACTATTTATTATATTTACAAACTAATAATACTAATTACCAAACTATCAAATATTTTAATTAGAGTAATGAGTATTTTTACTAATGAATATATATTAAAACTGATAACACTAATTAATATTTAAAGTTATTCAACATTTTACTATAATAAGACTAATTACTATAATTACTAAGTATTATATCTATAAATTAATGGTACTAATTATAGTAATTTGTAACATTACAAATTATTTATTAGTTAAACTAAGTTAAGTAATTAGAGTAATTAGTGGTTGAGTATTATGTACTTAAACTAATTAGAGTAATTAGTTTCAATATTACTAATTGTTATATATTTACAAATAATACTAATTAGAGTAATTATAATTAGAGTCATTAGTAATTATTGGCTATTCAAACTAACAATACTAATTAGAGTAATTAGTATTATTACTATTTATTAGATATTTAAACTAATAATACTAATTACCAAACTATAAAATATTTTAAGTAATAATACTAATTATACTAATTAATATTCATTAGTATTAATATTTAAAGTGATTCAAAATGTTAACAAACACATTGTTGACATTATATGAATTCAATTCGTATCAAACAAATGAACAAACACCAAAACAATTAAACCAAAATTAACAATGAGAACAAAACTAAGAGAAAACTTAAATTATACCGTCATTGGACAGAATTGGAGCGGATTTGAACCAGGAAAACGTCGTCGGCAATCACAGGCAGAGAACCGCCGTTGGTGACGGACCAAATGGCGGCCGACGGCGAGGAGGGTGCTGCGCACGGCGGCTCGCGGGGTGGGGGGGGGGGGGGGAGGAAGGAAGAAGAAGAAAGAAAGAAGAAAAAGAAGAAGAAAGAAATGGGGGGGAAAGGGTTGGAGCCCGAATATATTAAATGAATTGGAGCGGATTTAGGGACGGATTTAGCAACGGATATTGCTAAATTCGTCCCTAATTCCGTCCCTAAATATAAAAAATAATAATAATCCATCTCTAATTAACAGCTGTCAACAACTGAAGCTTGAAATGACGTAGGATTCAGGGACGGATTTCGGGACGGATTATTGAAAAACCGTCCCTAAATCCGTCCCTAAATTAATGAAAATTCATAAATCCGTATCTAAATCCGTCCCTAAAGTACAGCTGGAATCCAGAGAGCCGTCCAAAAGTGGTTGAGTATTGCAACGGATTTAGGGACAGATTTAGGAATTCCGTCCTTAATTCCGTCCCTAAACGACCGATATTTAAAAAAATTAATTCGAAAATGTGCTCAATTTAGGGACGGATTTTGGGACGGAATTTTAAATTTCAAAAATTTTGTCCCAAATTCCGTCCCTAATGAAAAGCCAAAATTATTGGCGGGAACAAACACGCCAATTATTTTTGATTAGGGACAGAATTAGGGACGGAATTTAGATAATCCATCCCAAAATCTATCCCTAATCTAAGTAAAAAAAATTGGCGGGTTAAATCATGCGCCATATTATTTATTATAGGGACGGTTTTAGGGACGGATTTTCTAAATTCCATCCCTAATTCCGTCCCTATTAGGTTATAAATAAAATGATAAATTGTCGTATAGGGACGGATTTAGGGAGGGATGGACAGTATAAAGACGGATATAGTGACGGTTTTATCCGTCCCAAGTATTAAAAATCGGTTTTTTTGGCCAATTTCGAATTAAATGAAGAACGGGGACAATTACTTTCAATTATATATGCAATTTGATCGAAATAACTCACTACCTATGTGTAAACTTTAAACCACATAGGTTTTATATGAAAAATACAAACGTATTTGTTAAGTACTATAGTTATGTTACCAACACATCGAATACTCTTCGTTCCAAACAAATTTAAAGCCTGTAGAGGATTCCGATAAGCGATCCAACTATCTAATACTCTCATCTACATACCTCTGATAGCTTATAGTTGGTGAATGGTAAATTGAAAGACGAATGAGCCAGTTTAGTCCTTCTATCGATATTATACGAGATTGATGAGTTGCAACGGTTATAGCAACGGAAATTGCTTTTGCAACGGTTTTAGGGATGGATATGACAGTTAGGGACGGTATACCATTAAACCGTAGGGTTTGAGGAACCAAAAAGTCCTTAAACCCTAAAATCAATAAATAGGGACGGAATTAGGGACGGACAATTCCAGTTTAGGGTTTTGGATTTAGGGTTTAAACCCTTTGTTTAGGGACGGATTTAGGGAGGGATGAGACCACTTTCGTCCCTAAATCCATCCCTAGTATTCAAAAGGTCAAACAAGCTAGGGACGGAATTAGGGACGGTTTTAGGTATTTCCGTTGCTAAAACCGTTGCTAAGCGTTATATGAAATGACTTATTTTAGACACGGATATAGGGACGGAAAATGCAAAATCCGTCCCTATATCCGTCCCTAATTAGTTTTCATGAAATCTTTGTAGAATTACCTCGAGGTGGGTATTAGTTTATTCCCTTCGCACCATATAATTATAATATCACTGCCATATTAAAAATTATGTTTAAATTAATTGGGGAATTAGTAAAAGTTGACGATTGCATGAACTTGTACATAACTTAACACTTAACATATTGCTAATGCAATTGGCGAAATATAATTATAGCATCTGTTCATTACAATCCTGGTACAAAGCAAGTTAAAATTCATTTGGATTATATCCAACATCATCATCAATGTCATCAGAGCAACTTATTGATTCTGCTGAATCGAACTCATCCTCCGAGTCGTCCAATTCCGCGATTGGTTGAAGCTCCCCTAAGTCAACAGCTAAGTTGATACCAGCCAAGTCAAACAATTGTATTGCATCTGTATTAGTGGTAACAGCTGGGGTTTGCACGATCTCTTCATTTTGGTATGGAGCATCATCTTCAACTTCTTCAGTAACATTATGAACAACTCTCCTCGATTTTGTCTCACAGACGGCCAACCAATTAGCTCTGTCTCTGCTAACTCCCGGATAATCACAGAAGTAAACTTGAATGGCTTGTTGTGCTAAAACAAATGGATCATATTTCTGATACATCTTTTGCCGATGGACATCAACCAACTTGTAATCTTGATGAACCTTCATTCCGTTGATAGGGTCAAACCAATCACACTCGAACAAAACAACTATGGCCATGCAGTCTGAAGAATTATACTAAAGGACCAAAACATCTTTCAGGAGGCCATAATAACTGGTGGAAGGATCTTCCGTATTTGTGCCTCGAACACAAACACCCCAATTCATTGTTGCTTTACCAGCTCCACGTTGAAGAGTGTGGAAGTTATACCCGTTTATAAACACACCGGGCCAAGAGGTTGCCTTCCTTGATGGCCAAGCAAGTAGCATAAGCACCGGCAAATCATCAATATGCTTTGCTCGATTAACCGGTGCATCAAGCTGTATGTGATAACCCAGGAGTTAGAATAATCAAACTAATACCCTTAAATCTTTATAAATCTCTAAACAGTTTAATTATCAAAATCGAACTATACTAACATATCGCTTGAACCAATCGGCGAAATAGGCGTCAATCGAATCATCAATGGTATGCTGATTGAATCCATCATTTTGATAATATTGGACAAAGGAGCTGGGGTAAAAACAAATCGGTATAAGTGAAACAAACTACATATAATGAAATAAACGATTTCATTGTGAAAAATTGCAATTAACTTATTTAAGGATGGGTTGCACCTCCGGACAATGTCGCAAAACATACGTATGCGCTACACGTTGTTCTTTCTCACCAAGCCACTTCGTTTTCTCCTTACCCTGAAATCGGGTTGGATAGTTAAAAATGGAGAACGGTTTGAGAGACTCATTGGCTAATCCTTCATCATTGCGCCTGGGTCGCTTCGTGTGACAATACACGTCCGAATGAAAGTAATTTTGCGGGTAGTAATTAAATTCTTGTGCAATGTAAGCTTCGCAAATTGATCCTTCAACGTGAGCCTTGTTACGAATTGTCTTCTTTAGTTGGTGAAGGAACCTATATGAATTCAATTAAACAAATATGTATTAGGATGCACGTATACACATTGTTCAACAAAATTATGAACACTCAAATTATCAGGTGTCCTCAAAATAAAGAAGTTGTTAGTTTACCTTTCAAAGGGATACATCCATCGGAATTGAACCAGCCCTCCAACTAATGCTTCGTACGGTAAGTGAACAACCACGTGTTCCATTGAATCGAACATGGCTGGAGGGAAGACCTTCTCCAAGTTACAAAGAATGATCGGAACTTTCTCGTTCAAATCTCGAACCTTATTAATGTCCAGCATACTCGAACATATGCACCGAAAAAAGAGACTAAGTTCGGTCACAGGGTTCCACACACTAGGAGGCAACATCTCTCTGAATGCAATTGGAAGCAGTCTCTGCATAAAGACATGGCAATCATGACTCTTCATGCCGGAAACCTTCTCTTCGTTCATGTCAATACATCTCCCAATATTTGAGGCATACCCATCAGGAAACTTCAAATTCCTCAACCATCTCAGAATAGTTGTCTTCTGTGTTTTGGACAAATTATAGACAGCTTTAGGTTTGGTGCGTTGCTCGCTTTCAGGATCAACTGCAATTGAACTTCGAAAGCATATAGCACTGATGTTTTTTCTGGCATTTAAAGTGTCCTTTGATTTGCCTTTCAAGTCCATGACAGTTCCGAACACTGCATCAAAAACATTCTTCTCAATATGCATAACATCAAGGTTATGGCGAATCAAGTTTGTTTTCCAATAAGGAAGATTCCAAAAAATACTCCTCTTAGTCCATTTGTGATGGTTGCCATAATATTCAGGCATATTAATTGGCTCATCCATAGCTGTGGGCAAATGGCAAACATGTCCATAAATTTCTTCCCCACACCTTGGTGGTGCAGCTATCCTCTCAACTCGACCACGGCGGAAAGACTTCTTATTCTTCCTATACGGATGATCCGAGTCAAGGAAGCACCTGTGGCAATCAAAATAAGTCGCCTTCCTACTATGTGGAAGCACGAATGCTCTGCTCTCCTGCATACATACAGGACATCCTAGTACTCCAGCGGTGCTTCACCCGAATAGCATGCCATAAGCAGGGAAGTCATTAATGGTCCACATAAGAGCAGCCTTCATGCGAAAATGCTCATTCCTCGAAGCATCGTATGTCGAGATCCCATCTCCCCACAATTGCTTCAATTCATCAATCAGAGGTTGCAATAATACGTCTATGTTTTTCTTCGGGTTTTTTGGACCCGGACAGATCAATGTTAAGAACATGTAAGGGCTCTTTATGCACGTACCTGGAGGAAGGTTGTAAGGAGTTACAATAACTGGCCAGCAAGAATAGGTCTTTCCGAATTGCCCATGCGGTGCAAAACCATCTGCGCATAATCCCAATCTAACATTTCGAGCTTCTGAACCAAAATCAGGATATGTCCTGTCGAAATGCTTCCATGCCTCGGCATCGGATGGATGGCACATAACCCCATCTTGAGCTTCATGTGTAGCATACCACGTCATTTGTTCAGCTATGCCTGCGGTATGGTACAACCGTTGCAACCGGGGAGTCAGTGGCAAGTATCTCAAAATGGCTGTCGGAATTCTTTTACGAGTTCTATCCCCACGTCGACTTGTGTCCTTGAATCTAGGTTCACCACAAAACCGACAGCAATCAGAGTTTGAATGTTCCTTCCAGTACAACATGCACCCATTCTTGCACGCATGAATCTTTACCACAGGTAAACCTAATTCATTGATGGTTTTCCTATGTTGATAATAGTTTGGAGGAAAGTTATTTTCCTCCGGCAATACTTTCCTGATGGCATCACAAAAATAATTGAATGCACCTTCGGACAAGTTAAACTCCGACTTCCCATTTAACAAGGTGGAAGCAAAAGACAACTGTGACTCACTAGACCCCTCAAACAAAGGCCGATCCGCATTTTGCACGATGTCAAACCACTTGTCGTCCAACTGTGTCACAGGTTGCTCTGTGAATGGATCTTGCTCATATCCATACTGGTTTGCTGCTTCTCCATTGGGTCCGGGCTCGTCTTCATTATTTTGGGCAAAGCTCGATCGTGCAGCATCAAAAACCATACGCTGATCCCATGTCATGTCATCATAGCAACCCCAATGTGACATCTCATCCGGTAATGACACTTGTTCGTGCTGCTGCTGCTCGTTATTTTCAATACTACACAATGGTTCTCCGTGACTAACCCAATTCCAATAATGCTCCTTAAATCCACGTAGTATTAAATGTTGTGCAACCCTCATCGGTAAAAAGAAGTGCATATTATTGCACTTAGTGCAGGGACAACGAATTTTTTTCCCATTTTTCCAAGACGCGTCTTGACTTGATGCCCAACTAATGAATTCTCCAACACCAGCTATAAACTCGTCGGTTACACCATTCTTTCCTGGTTCCTTCCGATGATACATCCATTGTCGACTGCATATCAACTCTCCCATTTCTCCTGTCAAATATCCCACAAATTTAGTTCGATTACTATCCTCGAACCTTATTTGATATTGTTAACAACTGCAATGAAAATCTACAATGAATTATGAACTATATGAAGAAGTTCCTTTTACATTTTTCATCTCAATTATATTTGGTCATTTTGAGCGAAATAAAAACTACATTGCACACAATATAAAACAAGATACTTAATGTAAGCTCTTGCAATTAAATAATACTCAACAAATGCAATAAAAGTAATTCCATTCAATTAAAGTTCTACAATTACAATAATCGAAATGTGAATCGTATTAATATCAAATATTAAGTTACAATTAATAAAAACAATTATACACAACGAAATAAATATTACACCTAAACCCAATCACAAATAAACTCACAATTATGTAATTCAATTTTAATTAGTTTATGTAACGTACATAATAAAATTAATAAGCATCACAATAAACCTAAACCCTCATCAATTAACATTCAAAGAAATCTAACAATTTTACAACCCTCATCAATTAATAATCAAAGAAATCTAACACTTTTACACTAACATATGAAAAAAATCACCAAAACTCAACATTCAAATTTAAAAATAATCATCAAAATCTGAATATTATCTAATTCCTTAATTTATAACATATGTTAATCATCAAAATAAAGTCATATACAAAGAGATTTGAAGATATTACCTTGATTTCCACCAAATCAACACAAAACTTGACTTTTACTACCATTTTCATATGGGAAAATTGAGAGAATGAAGAAGAAAGAAGTAAGAAGATGGGTAGGGAGGCGGAGAAAATGAGGGTTCTGCTAAGTGCAGAACCCTAAAAACATGGCCAGTCAAAACGCACCGTTTTGGTTGGCCAAATATAATTTTTTCCGTGGCTGACATTTGGGACGGAATTAGGGACGGATTTTCATAATCCGTCCCTAAAACCGTCCCAAAAATAAGGCAGATATTCATCCATTTATCTCACTCTATCCGTCGCTAAAACCGTCGCTAAAACCGTCCCAAAGTTATTCCATTTTTTTTGCCCTAATTTCCGTCCCTAATTTTCCAACGGATTTTGATACGGATTATTTTACTGTCCCTATTTCTCCGTTCTACTCTTTAGAGACGGATTTAGGGACGGATTTTTTTTTCCGTTGGTAAATTAGGGACGGAAAAATCCGTCCCTGTTTTCCGTGGCTATTTTGCCTTTTTCTTGTAGTGAACAAATTTTGGAGATATGATTAAACAAAAATATAATATATATATATATATATTATAAGATGAAAATGTACATATAATATTAGAACACATTGTACTTGAGTCTCGTTCTTGTTTACTTAGTAATTCGTACTTGATAATTTGTACTTGGGTAAAATATCTCACCTTAAGGTTAATATTGTACAAAATCTAAACTTAATTAAGAGGTAAGAGTTAAGATGAAATCATTACCAAAGTTGGATAAGTTGACAACCAATGAAAACTCGCTACCAGCGAAATCAACAGCCTCAGGTCCACCCGATCAACACCATACATGATCGACACGTGCACTGAAGCTCATCCAACGGCACCGATTTGGCAATGGGCTTCCAGATTTTCTCTCCTAATTGTGGCGTCATGGTAAATTCTAGGAACACCAGGGGCAGTCATGAACATGAATCACCAATGCCACCCAGCTATAAATTCAGACCACCGGTCACCAGAAGGAGAACAGGACAGAAAATATTAGTACTACGACAATTTCAAAATTCAGAATGCAGCAAAAATTAAGCGTAGTCGTCTTCTTGGTTGCCCTCTTGTTCCTTCCTTTCCTCTTCGGCGATGCTCGGAGACAGAGGTTGGCTTTGGCTGGACAATGGCAGCCGATCAAAGACATAAACGACCCCCACGTGAGGGAAGTTGCGGAGTTTGCTGTGTCGGAGTACAAGAAGCAGTCGAAGGCGAGTTTGAAGTTAGAGAGGGTTGTGAAGGGCGAGATGCAGGTGGTTTCGGGGATAAAATATAAGCTTGATGTGAAGACCAGCGATGGGACCATGGATGACGATAAGGAATATGAGGCTGTCGTTTGGGAGAAGGCCGGGCTTAGTTCCAAGAATCTCACTCTATTGTCGTTTAAACCTGTACAGGGTTGATGATGAAGTTGTTTGTTATTAGAAAATAAATTTTGAGTTTCCGAAATCTTTTTAATTTAGAACGATTCAAGAAAAGCAATAAAAGTAAATTTTATTAACAATAATACTATTCCTTATGGTCATGAGCTACCCTTCTTTGATTTCTTCTTTTCTCATCAAGGTTCTTGTGAAAAGTGATCAAATGTGGTAACTAATTTGGAATAAAATAGGACAGTGAATTCTCCTCCTCCTCCTCCTCCTCCTCCTCTTCTTCTTCTTCTTCTTCTTCTTCTTCTTCTTCTTCTTCTTCTTTTCTGCCTTATGAGTCTAGAGAGAGGTTCTTTTTCTCCGGCTACTTTATTATATGATCTGTTCCCACTTCTGTCTCTCCTTTTGGAGGAATGTTCCCAAAAAAATCCCTATAATTGCAACAACACTTACCGCTGGATTAATTAACACTTACTTCTGATTTCCATTTTCCTCTTTATGCTGATCGCAACCAGGATTTTATTTGGATTTAACGTAAAGTTGAATATTGAAAAGAAAATGGATTGAAGGTTTATTATTAAATGATTGAATATCCAAATTGGCCCTAAAATTATACCTTTTTTGACATATTAGTCATAAATTTTTATTTGGGACAATTGACCCCTAAAACTATTATTTTAAGATAATTACCCTCTTAAACTATTGTTTTAGAACAATTAACCTCCAAAACTATTATTTTCGGACAACTAAACCCTCAAAATTATTATTTAGGGACAATGTAGCCCTTAATTCAATAGAAATTTCCTTTGAAAATAAAGTTTGAGGGGTTAATTGTCCCAAAATGAAAGTTTGAATGATTAATTATCCCAAATAAAAGGTTAGGGACCAATTTGTCCTTTTTGATATAATTTGAGGACTAATTTGGGTATTTAGCCATTATTAAATTGTTCAATTTTAATCTTATGTCAGGTAGGTGGTTTCAATTAGGAAACTTCCTTTTGTAAGGATAGAAATTAGATTTATTAGAAAAAGAAAATACGATGTGTCATTCACTACTACAAAAACGATAGACTGGCACGGAATTAGGCACGGAAAATAAAAGAAATTCCGTGCCTAAAAACAATTGGAACGGATACTAGCATGGAAAAAAAAAGCGTGCCAGCTACCGCATTCCTAAACTATAGGCGCGGATATTAAAATCTGCACCTATATGTTAGGAATGGATAAATATCTATGTCTAAATCCGTGCATAGTCACGAGACCTGACACAAGATTTGGCGCAGAATCACAAACGGAAATCTTGAATTGACGCGGAATTAGGAACGGAATTTTCTACGCCTAAAGCCGACCCAAGTTCGAACGGATTTAGGCACGGTTTATGGGAATTTTTAAAAAATATATTTAATTATTTTATTAATTGATTTAATTATTAATAATATTAATCCGAGCCAATATTATTTGTTAGTTGTATTAACCAGCAGTAATAATAATATTATTAATACTAAATATTTTATTTAATTAATTAATTATAACTTAAATTAAAGAGAAATGTGATTTAGTTTAAATAATATATTTATAAGAATATTAAGAAATAGTTTAGGATCTAATATTTTTTTTTATTGCTAAAACATCCGAAATATAATATCCATATTAATTTGGAAATAAAAATCTAATCATCCTCATCAGCAGCATCCTCGTCCTCGCCATCCTAATCCTGACGTTGATCGCCTAGAAGAGTGTCTCCTTGATGCCGCACCTAAGAGATGGAATCTCCGGATCCAACCTGATCATGTAAAGATTGTTCCGATGCTCGAAACTGGGAACCCTGAGCCTGAAGATCTCTAATCTGGGTCATCATTTGATCCGTCTGAGCTTGCCATATCCGGTACCTCTCCTGCTGCCGTCCCAGCTCCTCATGATGCCTTGTCTCCATCTCCTCATGCAAGCTATCAATCTGTCGTCGCAATGTAATGTTGTCTTGAGTTGGAGATGGAACATTAGGGGAACCGACTGCGAAATCAGGGTGCTTAACAAGATTGCCATATCCTACATATCGGCCCCGCTTGTTGCCGGCAACTTTCTGAAACACCTCATGCAGATTGACCCTCGAATCGTCACCAGCTTGCGTTCTTGCCTCTGCGAGTGCGGTCTAAAATTGTTCCTAAAAAAATCGAAGGAACTTTTAAATTTGTAAACATAAGCATAAGAATAAGTTATATAGTTATACATATATAAACTTATATATATAAATACATATATATGTATATAGATATATATATATATATAAGTATACATATATTTATACATACATATATATATATATGAGTATTTATATTATTACCATATTTTTTATACATATTAATTGTAAAATTAATGTGTAAATAGAAAGAAATTGAAAGAAATAAAGTTACCATGGTGATTCTGGCACGACCCTCGGAGTAATCGCCCTGTTTCATCCCGTAGATCCGGTTGAACAGTGGTGAAGGACCGGGATCACCCCCGGCTTCCTTAACCTACAAAAAGAAGAATATTAATACATATATTTATATAATAATTCAATACTAATGGAATTATGAAACTTAATCAAAAGTAAATTTGCTTATCTTATTACCACATCATCCCAATGGAATATTGTGGCTTTATTACCACCGCGATAGACAATAGCCTAGTCAGTTGAGCGATTTTTCTTATTTTGCTCACTAACTCGCTTGAATTTAAGGTCAGTGGCCCATATTTCCTTTAGACACCTCCACACCTCCTCTAATCGCCACGGAGGTCGCGCATTTTCTCTCCGAGCATTTGTAAACTGCTTCCTCAACCACTTGTCGATGATGTCCTCGAAAAACTTTCGAATAATGGATTCCTCCTCTGGGAGGAAGGAATATGGTCTCTAGAACGAAAATACAAATAATTTATTAGAAAACAAACATAAAAAAATTAATAAATATATATATTCAAAAATTTAGGAAAATTATAATGTTGAACTTGTACCTTCCAAGAATCATACATATGATTCCTTTCATCAAGCGGTATCTTCTTCCAAGATATCCAAGGCTGGTTGAAGTAACCGCAGACGTGACGCTTCATTTCCTTTTTGACCGCCTTACTTTTATCTTTATCCCTGAAAAAAATAAAAATTATCAATAATTTACTATAGATAATTACAAAAAAGTAAGTCAACGATAAATTAAAGTAAGTTTATTTAAAAATTTAGTTTCTTACCCAAACATCTCGACATATGTCAATGGTGTCCTCGGTGCAGATGTCCCTGAAACATCCGAAAGTGGGATGGGCTGTGTCGGTTGAGTATGCTGACTCGAAGGCTCTAGATGCATCGATTGGTTGGCTGGGTATGCTCAGCTGCATGGGAAGATGTGCCAGGATAATACGGCATCTCCGACCCAAAATGATAAGTGAATCCACCAAAAATGTACGTGCCGTACTGTGCCGCATCATGTGCAGAAGCCGGATGCTGAGTAGGTGCAGGAGGAGTCAGATACAAAGTACCTTCCAAGAATCATACATATGATTCCTTTCATCAAGCGGTATCTTCTCCCAGTGCTAGTAGGAATCGATCGAGGGAGTCCTCCACCTGGTAGAATCATATGTGGCAATGAAGAATGATGCGGCAATTGTGAACTAGACCCACCCTATAAAATGAAATTGTTATTTTTATTAATATAAAAAAATCTTTATTTCTAATATTAGTTTCAATAATATGGAATAAACTAATTTGTAAAAATTACTAAACTAACTAAAACTATTTTCATTAATAGTTTATAATCTTCTTATCTAATATTACTTTGAATAATATGGAACAAGCAAATTAATAAAATATCTAAACTTAATAAAATTATTTCATTGATTAAAAAAAATGCATTTCTAATATTAGTTTCAATATTATGGAATAAGCTAATTAATAAAAAATTAAACGAATTAAAATTATTTTCATTAATACAACATGATCGTCATTTCTAATATTAGTTTCAATAATAAATGATAAGTTAATTAATTAAATGACTAAACTAATTAAAACTATTTTAATTAATATATTCTTATCTTCATTGGTAATATTAGTTTCAATAATATGGAAGAAAGTACTTAATAAAATGAATAAAATTATTATTATTTTCATTAATATAAAAAGTGTTATTATTATTTTCAAAAATAATCAAGAAATTATTATTTTCATTTGTGATTTTCATTATTAAATAATAAAATCTTCATCATCAAGTTATTATTGATTAATTGCAAAACATGCAACCTGTGAGGGTAGCGAGCGCTGTAAAGACAGTGTGAGTATCTGGGCCGCAAGTAAGGCTGGTGCGCTCAGTTACCGGTATCTCCCGACACTGAACTATGACTCCGTCCACTATTATCCGGTGGTATGATAGGCGGCGGTGGGGTCGGTAAACCCTCCGTACGTACGATGGACTGTGAGGATGAGTGATGTGAAAGCTGTCTCGAACGCGACTGCCCCCTACTATGTGACTGAGAGCCAGATGTACGATCTCGCTGTGAATTCTGCAATTGAATATAATAATCAATAACCAAAACGCATACACAAAATTAATATTTTAATTTCATCAAATATTAATTAACACCAAAATGTCATCAAATTAACACCCAATTGCATTATAAAATATTAATTAACATAAAAATGTCATCAAATTAACACCCAATTGCATTATAAAATATTAATTAACTTGAACTTCGTTCAATTTAATGAAATAATAGAGTGTAAATATTATTTAACACCCAATCTCACCAATTAACACCCAATTGCATCCTAAAATATTAATTAACTTCAAATTCATTCAATTTCATGAAATAATAGAGTTTAAATATTAGTTAACACCCAATTGCATCAAATTAACAAGCAATTACAATAAAACACCTAAATTAACCTCAATTTCAATAATTTTCATCAAATAATCAATATTAAATATTATTTAACACCCAATCTCACCAATTAACACCCAATTGCATCCTAAAATATTAATTAACTTCAAATTCATTCAATTTCATGAAATAATAGAGTTTAAATTATACCCTAAACCCAATTGCATCAAATTAACAACCAATTATAATAAAACATCTAAATTAACCTCAATTTCAATCATTTTCATCAAATAATCAATATTAAATATTATTTAACACCCAATCTCATCAAAATACTACCTAATTACACCCTAAACATTTATATAATTGAATTTACTAACAAATTCAATCTCGCCAAATTAACTATTAACAAACAATATCACTAAATTTAATTTAATCATTAATTCATTTTAACTATTAATTAACAAATAATTTCACCAAATTAACTATTAATTAGCAAATAATTTCACCAAATTAACACATAATTACATCATAAAATTAACATTCAATTTCATCAATTACATGAAAACTCATTAACAATTAATCAATAAAAATATTATTGAAGAGATAAACCGTCATAATTCGGGGAGGCAGAAAGCCAGTTACCGGAAACTCATCGACCAAAGGCTGCGAGGGGGCGGTGAGGGGGTTGGTTGAGAGCAAAGAAGAAAATAAATGAGAAATGCCCAACGCAATTCAGATGTTGGCCGCAAATTGGCCATAGTTTGGCCGGATTCCGTAGGAAAGGTGGCGGGGTGGCCGGCCAAGGGGGGAAGCCATTGAGTTTGCAGAGGGAAAAGGGGAAAGAAAAAAGAAGAGACAGAAAAATGGGGGGAAGGGATTTGGGCACGAAAATATATCTTTGGTAGGCGCGGATTTAGGAACGGCAAAATATTCGTTCCTAATTTCAAAATCCGTTCCTATTTCCGCGCCAAATCTCGATCTCTAAATTAATTGGACGCAGATTTAGGAACGGAAAATTCAAAATCCGTTCCTAAATCCGCACCTACATGTCCAAGTCAGCTCGGGCAGGAGAAAGAAAGTGCGTACTCTTTTTCGTTAGGACGGATTTAGGAACGGATTTTGAATTTTCCGTTCCTAAATCCGCGCCCAACTGTCCGAGTTAGCTTGGGCGGGAGAAAAAGACGCGTAGTAAAAATATTTTTTGAGGCACGGAATTAGGAACAGATTACCCTTTTTCGTTCCTAATTTCACGCCAATTTTTATGAGTCATATTTTTTGGTGGGTTTTTTTAGGGACCTTCATATTCAAACATTTAAATACTAACTTAGTATATTTATCATACAAGTATATTTAGTTAGAAAACTTCATTGTATTGTTAATATGGAGCTTCATATGAATATCTCGAAATCCTTGTTTCAATTCATTATATATTGATTACATAAACAAGTGAATCAAACAGCTAGTACGCCACAATCAAAACTCATTTGGATCATTATTATCATCTTCATCATCTAAATCGGTAGAACTACCTGAATCAGCAGTGTCAAATTCTTCCTCTGAGTTGTCCACTTCTTCTATTGGTTGTAGCTCCCCAAGGTCAATGCTCAAGTTTATGCCAACCATGTCAAACAATTGAATGGTATCTGTATTCATGGAAACAGTTAGAGTTTGCACAATGCCTTCAATCTGGTAGAGAGGGTCATCGTTTGTTTCTTCATGATCAATCTGCATAATTCTTCTCGATTTAGTTTCACAAACAGCCAACCAATTTGCTTTATCACTTCTCGCACCTGGATACTCACAATAGTAAACCTGAATCGCTTGTTGTGCTAAGACAAATGGATCATATCTCTGGTACATCTTTTGCCGATTTACATCAACCAACTTGTAATTATGATGGACCTTCATTCCTTGCAGGGGATCAAACCAATCACCCTCGAACAGAACTATTGTGGCCATGGTGTCTTTGCCACGATACTCAATGACCAAAACATCTTTCAGGATTCCATAATAACTGCATGATGGATCATCGGAGTTCGAGCCGCGAACACAAATACCCCAATTCATTGTGGCCTTTTCGATCGCATGACGAACGGTGTGGAAATTGAACCCATTCACAAACAAACCTGGCCATGATGTCGATTTTCAAGATGGTGGCCGAGCAAGTAGAAGCAATATTGGCAAACTCAAAATGTGTTTAGCTCAATTAGCCGGGTGCTCTAACTGTATGATACATATCATTGAAATCATTTAAGTAATATCCATGCATAATAAATACAAAATTTATGTAATTATCTTAGTATATTTGTCAAAAAAAAGTTACTCACATGTAGTTTGAACCAATCGATGAAATACTCACCAATCAATTTATCAATGGCAGCTTGATCATACCCTTGACCATGGTATCATTTGACAAAGTCCCTATTTATATAAAACGATAAGTGATACAATAATCAACGTATGAATGCAAGTAGTATTAAATAAATGAGATGATGTGAGTAACAAAAGTTTAACATACTGCAGGATGGGTTGAACTTATGGACAATTTCATAGAACGTACATATGTGCAACACGTGCCTGTTTATCATCTAGCCACCTTATCTTAGATTTACCCTGAAATCATGCTGGATAGTTAAAAATTGAGTAGGCGGGTAGAGATTCATTAGTAACCCCCTCGTCATTACGACTAGGTCTCCTCATGCGACAGTAAATGTCGAACTCAAAGTAATGTTGTGTGAAGTAAATGATTTCTTGTGCAATGTATGCTTCACAAATGGAGCTCTCCACATGAGCCTTATTACTAATTGTCTTCTTCAATTGGTGAAGAAAGCTATATTAAAACGAACCAAACTAATATTAAAATCATGAGCAATTGAAAAACAGGAAAGAATATCAATATCATTTAGTACCTTTCGAAAGGATACATCCATCTAAATTGAACTGGACCTCCAACTAATACTTCATACGGCAAGTGAACAACGACATGTTCCATTGAATTGAACATGGCTGGAGGAAAAACTTTCTCTAAGTTACAAAGAATTATCGGACCATTGTCATTTAATTCCTAAACTTTATTGATGTCCAGCACACTTGAACAAATGCATCGGAAAAATAGGCTCAATTCTGTCAATGGATTCCAGATAGTAGGAGGCAACATCTCTCTGAACACAATTGGAAGTAGTCTCTGCATAAATACATGGCAATCATGACTTTTCATGCCGGAAACTTTCTCTACATTATAGTTAATGCATCCACCCAAATTTGATGCATATCCATTTGGAAACTTTAATCCTTTAGCCATTTCAAAATGGTTTCCTTCTGTTGTTTTCTCAAATTGTAGATAGCTTTCGCTTTGTGCGCTGGTCACTATCAGGATCAATTACAATTGTATTTTGGGAGCATATTGCACTGAGGTCATTTCTTGCATTAATTGTGTCCTTTGATTTCCCTTTCAAATCCATAATAGTTCCTAACACTGCATAAAAAACATTCTTCTCAATATGCATGACATCAAGGTTATGTCGAATCAAGTTGGTTCTCCAATATGGAAGATCCCATAAAATACTTCGTTTTGTCCATTTGTGATGAGTGCCATATAAACTTGGCTTATTCTTTGGATCGTCCGTGGCAGTGGGAAAATGCCAAACATGTCGATATATTTCTTCCCCTGACAACCTTGGTGGTGCAACGAGCCTTTCAATATGACCATTTATGAATGACTTCTTATCCTTTCTATACGGATGATCTGGTTTCAGGAAAGACCTGTGACAATTAAAATACGTTGCCTTTCGACTAAATGGAAGGACAAATGCTCTGCTTTCCTGCATACATATTGGGCACCCTAACACTCCAACGATGCTCCATTAAGTTAACATGCCATAAGTGGGGAAGTCATTAATGGTCCACATAAGAGCAGCCCTCATCTGAAAATACTCATTCCTCGAGGCATCAAATGTGGGAATCCCATCTTCCCACAGTTGCTTCAACTCATCCATAAGAGGTTGCAAGAAAATAGCTATGTTTTTCTTTGGGTTATTTGGCCCCAGACAAATCAATGTTAAAAACATGTAAGGGCTTTTCATGCACATACCCGGGGAAGGTTGTACGGAGTTAGAATTACTGGCCAACAAGAATAAGTCCTCCCAAATTGTCCATGCGGTGCAAAACCATCAGCACATCGTCCCAATCTGACATTTTGAGGCTCAGAACCAAAATCAACATAAGTTATATCAAAATGTTTCCATGCCTCGACATCGGATAGATGGCACATAACTCCATTCTGAGCTTGGTGCGTAGCATGCCAAGTCATATATTCAGCAGTCGCAGCGGTAGCGTACAATCGCTATAAACGAAAAGTCAATGGCAAGTATCTCAAAATGGCATGGGGAATCCTTCGATGGGTTGTGTCCCGACTTCGACTAATGTCCTTGAACCTAGAATGATGACAAAACTTGCAACTATCGTCTCCTGAATGTTCCTTCCAGTATAACATGCATCCATGCTTACAAACGTCGATCTTCTTCATTAGTAAACCCAAATCACTGATGGTTTTCCTCAGCTGGTAATGATTCAGAGGTAAATTATTTGGCTCCGGCAATACTTCCCTTATTGCTTCAGTAAAATAGTCGAGTGCACCCACAGATAGGTTATACTCTGACTTCCTATTCAACAATCGCATAACAAAAGACAACTGTAAGTGCTCACATCCATCATATAAAGGACGATCGGCATTTGCAACAATGTCAAACCATTGTTCATCCAGTTGTGTGCATTGCTACCCATCAAAAGGATCTTCCTCATTTGTAGTGTCATCTTTTGCTTGTCCACTTGGTCCAGCTTCATCTTAATCATGTTAACCAAAACTCGGTCGTGCTGCATCAAATATCATACGTTGATCCCATGTCATCTCTACATATGGACCCCAATGTGCCATTTCCTCTGGTATTGGCACTTATTGTTGCTGCTGCTCATTAGTTTCAACCCTGTAAAGTCTTCACCATGGCCAACCCAGTTCCAATAATTCTCCATAAATCCATGACACATCAAATGTTGTGCTACAATCAATAGTAAATAGAATCGCATATTATTGCAACCTTTGCATGGACAACAAATTTTATCGCTGTCCTTGTATGCAACATCCTAGGCTGATGCAAATAGAATGAAATCATTAACACTAGTTATGAAACACCCGGACCTAATGCGACTTTTCTGTACAAATGGAATAGTGTAAGACGATGTATTGAGTCAATAATACGTCAGTCCAAATGTGTCTAATTAAAAAGAGAAGATAAGCTTAAGGTAAGCCAAAGTTGGAAGATGAGATTGGTGACCATGCATGGAATCACTAATGTGTACTTCTTTAAGTCCATAGCCAATGGATTGGAAGTCCATTGGTGAATTGGTTGGTGGATCAGGCCAAGGATCAAAGTTTGGAGAGATTAAAAAGAGAAGAGAAAGTCTGGCCCGGGGCCCGAGTAAACCCAGTGTCGGGCTCCCCTATAAATAGGGGGAGGTCGAGCCTCTCCCCCTCATTTTCTCTCTTTCTCTCTTCTCTCATTTCTCTTTTCTCTCAACTGCTCTTTTGGAGTAATTTTGGAATTTTGGCCGATCTGGAAAAATCGACCGTAGAATCAAGGCAAGTTCTTGGTATGTTATTCTTAACTCATTGATCTACGTTTTTCTAAATTTTCACACATTTCCATGCATTGGTCTATGAGAGATCCAAGCTCAAAGTTAGGTTTAGCTTTTAGTTAGATTTTAAGTTTAGATTAAAGATCTAGGAACTTTGAGCTTGTGATTCTCGTTTCTGCTCTGGTAAACGCATCGTGGGAGGTGAGAGGAACCTCCATCTCGAATTTCACGTCGAACGGTGGACCGAGGGGCTCAGGAACCGAGGAAAAGCCTTGGATCCCGAGGCCAGACCACGGCTCCCGCAAGAGAGCTGAGTCTCTCCTGTACGGGAGAGACCCGCAGCCCAGGTCATGCACGGAAATTGGGCCAGTCCCGAGCCGGACAGGGCATTTTGGCCCAATCCATACGGTTGGGCCTTGTTGGGCCTCAGCCCAATCAGCAAGGAAGGGGCCTTTGGGCCCAGAAATAGGCCGAGCTTGACCCAGCCACATGGGGGCCTGCATGGCCCAGACCCGGGTTACGGGCCTCGCCCGAATTGGCGGCCCATCGAACCTAGGGGTATTTTCGTAATTTTTCTTCAAGTATCCAATTTTTACCCCGGAACCTCCCGGACACTTTTCTAAGCCCCGAATCACATTCAAACCTAGTCTTAGGTCATATTAGAGCCTCGTAGGTGCATTCATAAATTTAATTATGAATGCTAACGTATGTTTCCATGTACTAGGGCTCCGAGTGAATCGAATGTGGCGATGCTTCGGAAGTTGAGCTACATGGAGCGCTTGGGAGTATACGAATCTCCCAAATACTGTGAGTGGCCTAGATTTCTTTGTTTAGCCACTGGGAAAAAAGGTTTTAAAAATGGTTTTTAAAACATAAATGTTTTCAAAAGTTTTGGGATACGGGAAATCCACACACACACACATTTGCATGGTGATATACCCACACAGTGAGTGGGATGTTTTAAAAAGGAATATAAAAACTTATGTGTGTGTGATTACATGTTTTAAATATAAATGTTTTATGCGTGTATATATATATTTATGAAATATTATTATTATGATTTTTAAGGATGCGATACTTTTGCGAGATGAGAATTGAGAGAGATGCTCCTCGGGCTCCAATATATGCGGGAGCGTGGACAAGTTGGAGAAAAGCATGCTAGAGACTCAGCCGTGGACCACCTATCGAGGGGCACAGTGAGTCGAGCCTGGTTAGAAGAGGCACGTAGGGAAGCTCGCCAGGGCTCAAGGTAGCTGTGTTCCATCACAGCGATGGGGACCACCGAGGGAACGGGCTAGAGAAAGAGTGACACGCCCGGACCTAGTCTGCACGTGTCAAGTTGAATATTTATGTATTGTTGTCTAGTCAATATACCAAATTTGACTTCCCATGGATGTTTTAAACTTCGTTTAGTTCAATTTCAAGCTTAAAAACCCTAAAATTGAAGTCCGGGGATGTGGGCCCCACTTGGAAACGAGACCCGAGGCAATTGGTTGTGAGTTGACCGGAGTCAACTATGAAAAGCTTGACTCCGGCGCCGTTTTCATTTTCTCCTCTTCTTCATTTTTCTCCGAGCCTTCTTCTTCAATTCTCTCTGAACCAAGCTTTCAATCCATCTTCAAACACTTCATCAATCATCAATATCAACTTATTTTGCCTTCTTAAAGATCAAAACATCAAGATTTCTAAGGAAATCATCAAATCTAGAAATCTGGAAATTTGGCGACAGTTTGTTCATCAGCTCATATCTTTTGATTCAACTGTGCGTTTTGGCTGGGAATTTGGTATGTTGTTCTAGACTCATCAAGCTTTAATTTGATAGTTTACACGCTTGATTTCATGGTCTGTGCTAAGAGAATTTGATTATTGAAGTTGCGATTTCTGTTTTGCCCGAATCAAGTCAACTCTTGATGTTTTGATTCAAAATTCGAGCATGATTTATTGTTTGATTCCGTTCTTGAAGCTATGAATTCATAGATCATGTGTTTAACTTGCTGTGTTTCAATTTTGGTGCGGATTAGTTGTGAATCGAACTCAAACCGAGCTTGAATTGATGCTTGGCCGAACATGGCCATTCTGGAATCAGGTCCGGCGCCGGACCTGGTGAGTCCCGCGCCGGAGCTGTTGTTTTGTGGGATTTTATCCCATTTTGTCGGCAAGGATACTGTAGCACTAGGGGTATTTTGGTAATTTTGCAACCCTAGACCCCAATTGACCCAAATAACTTCAATTGACTTCTAGACTTGCCAATTTTATTCCGAGACCTTTGATGGAATTTGTTTTATGATTTAATTGTTGGTTGAATGCCTTTATTAATCAAATTAGATTTTAATTTGATTATTTAGGTACGTGATCATACGAGATTTGAACCGGTAGCAGTTTGAGCTAAGGCATTCGTGGGTAATCGGGGAGTATACAACTCTCCTCACTTGTGAGTGGCTTGGATTATATTGGTTGACCATTGAGGGTTAACCGTTTTCAAATTCATTTATAAATGCTTTATTAAATTGTTTATATATGTTTTGGGGTATGAATTGTCCACCCTCACACACTGAGTTTATAAATGATTTGAAGGGTGGGAATTTCAATAAATTTTATATATTGATATTATTGATTATTGATACCCATGAGAAATTGATTATTGATTGGGGAATGATACCCCTGAGAGATTGATTATTTATTTGGGGAATGATACCCCTGTGATATGAGATATTGAGCGTTGTCCTCGGGGCTCCAATATGTGGGAGCGTGGACCGAGTTGTGAGCATGCGTGTTACTCAGCCGTGGACCGCCTATCGAGGGGCACGGTGAGTCGCTCCTGAGTGCGAGAGGCGCGTAGGGAAACTCGCCAGGACTTCTATATGCTATGTTCCACCACAGCAAGGCAAACGTCAAGGGAATGGGCCAGCGAGTAAAGTAAAACTATTTTTAAAAGTATAAAGTAACCCTTGACGGTCCAGTGGATACCCCAGTGCACGGGTATACCTTTTGGGACGATTTTAGATGCCAGCCCATTTGGATATATTGTTATGGATTTGATATTTGATTTGGTTTGGGATTTCATATATTTCAGTAAATGGTTTATTAAATTGATATTTGGATTATTTTATATCCCCAGCCTGAGGTGATCGGTCTTTATAACCGAGTCTCTCACTGGGTACAAGTTTATGTACTCACCCCATTCACTTTTGTTCTCAGATCATCAGACTTTGGACGGCGGACGTCCTGGTGGCCAGTGATCCCAGTTCGTCTCTGTGGACACTATATTGTAGGTGCCACATCATTTTACTTGGTATATCTTGGCTCGGAATATTATTACATCTTACATATACATTTGTGTATTTATAAATAATACTTTCTGCTGCATGGAGCATCGTAAGATGTGACATTTTATTTTGAAATATTTTTAAACTGTATTATCTATGATAATTTCGTATGTTTTCATATATTGCTCGAATATCTTTTATTTTTAAGCCTTGTGCCATCTTGGTTGCCCGCCTGACGAGGTACGCATCTCGAGGTGGTAAAGCGGTTGTCGCGTGGCCGAGCCTTCGGGTCGGGGCGTGACAAAGAGAAAATGTGAAAATATTTTAGAAAAAAAAAGAGATAGCCCTCGGTGTAGTGAGGCATACGACCGACGGGTCGAGCCTTCAGTATGATAGAGATGCCAGCCCATTTTATATATATATTTATTTATTTAAAGTGTTTTTAAAAGAGATTTTCAAAAGAAAAATATTTATTTATTATTATTTTATTTTGGATTTCCCTTATTTTGCCTAACCCCAATGGAGATTCCTATAACCTTTGTTACTCACCTATATCCAATGTGAATGGATGCAGATTCACGTACAGGGTCAGCAAATAGAATGGAGGCTCACTAGGAGACGTTGGTAGCATAGGTTTAGTAGTTTCCGTTGCGTAGATATTTCTTTTAAATTAATCCACTGGTGTTATTTATAAAGTTAATTATTTTATTAAATGATTTTTAATTCAAGTTTTAAAGGTTTTGCAGCGATGGTATCCATTTATTTGCCTTGCGGTGCTTCAGGTGCATAAGCGATCGGCACGTACTTCGAGGCAGAGCGGCGGTTGCCACGTGGCCGACCCGGGCGGGTCGGGCCGTGACAAGTTAAAAACTGATTCGTCACACCTCTTACTCCAGGTTCTTTCCATTGATACATCCATTGTCAACGTCTAACCAATTCATCCATTTTTCATGCAAATTAGTTGAAAGGAATTTGATTAATAATCCAACTTAATAAAGTTAATATTAATAAAAAATTTTAAGCATCACGTTAACCAAAAAAATTAATCAAACTCCAAAATAAGCGAAAATAATATAATAGGAATATCATGAATATTATTAGGTTGAAAGAAAGATAACCAAAAAAACCATCTAAATAAATAACAAACTCCAAATATTATGCTATTTAATATGTATTTAATTCATATTACTATAAAAATTTTAAAATTCATCAAAATAAACATTAAAAATTAAACAATAGTACACAACCATTGATATGATTAACATTTATTCAATATTTTTAACAAACTATAAACATTGACGTTATTAACATTTATTCAATATTTAAAAATAAATATAAATTACTTCACCAAAATTAATTACATCAAACTCCTAAACATCTATAAATACCAATATATCATCTCAATAATATTATTAGGATAATTTTAACATAATAAATTAAGTTTATGTAATAAAATGATCATAACAAATATTAAAATCCAAATGAATTAAAAATATCCCATTCTATTATACCATACAATAGTAATTAATTTATGTTAATAAATAAATTTCACTAAATACCCAAAAATAACTCTAATATATAACAAAATTATAATAACTCAAACATTAATTATGTGATATTCATACAAGAAATATTCTACAAAATCACAAAAATAAACATCATAACCTTATAAAATCGTACAAATCTAATATTATATTAAATGTTAAAATTTTCACATACGAAAATCTTCAAAATGAACTATATACAAAGAGTTTCGAAATTGTTACCTTGATTTCCACAAAAAAATCTACAGAAAGATAAAGCTTTTTCGATTTTTTTTAAGTAAACAAAAATAAAGCAAAAAAGTGGAGGATGAAGGAGGGGGCGGAAGAAAATGAAGAAGAAAAGGATTCTGCCACTTGTATAACCCTAAAAATGTAATGGTCAAACAAAATGTTGCGTTTTGGGATGGAATTTTTTTTCAAATATCTGGCGCAGAATTAAGAGCGGATTCCGTTCCCCAATAATGTGTACAAAAAAAATACCGCGCCTAAATCCCTTCCAATTATTTCCGTACCCAATTCCGTTCCCATTTTGAAATGGAATTAGGCACGGAAAATTCAATCCGTACTACTTTTTTCCGTTTATCAACTAGTAACGGGTTTAGGCATGGAAAATATTTTCCGTGTCAAAATCCGTTCCAAAATTAGGAACGGATAGTATCCGTTCGTAAGGGCTGCGCTTGTTCAATGTTTTTCTTGTAGTGATTGAATGGTCCTGGCATGGCATTAAAGAATGAGGAAAAAATTTTCAAATTTATTTTATTATTTTCCTTGGCTGCCAAGTTTTCTTTTAGGTTTTAGGAATACATTTCCCTAATAGAATCAGGATTTGTAGTTTTAGCTTTTGTATTATAAATAGCATTAATAGACAGCTATTAAGTTGTAGTATTATTTTTAAACTCCAATTATCTTTGTTCTTGTTTTTTTTTTTTTTTAAGGAAATTATCTTTGTTCTTTTCCAACTACAATCTCGTGGTTATTCTGCTTCAGTCTTCTTTAGGATACGTATGGCTGTGAGAGAGGAGCAGCAAAGACGGTCTGGCCGTAGCAAGAAGAAGAGGTCTTCTAGGGAACATCACGGAAGAAGAAATTGCAGAGTACATGGCCAAGAAAGCACAGAAGAAGGCAATACGAGTTGCAAAGAAATTGAAAGCCCCATCAGTGTGTGGTTATTCAAATGATTCAAATACTTTTGGCGATTCCAAGCTCAACGCAAAATTTGTGTGGCTGAAGAAAATTGAGCGTGATGTTGCCCAAGGTGCGCCATTGGAGACTTTCTCGGTGAAAGCCGAGAAGAAGAGACAGAGAGAAAGAATGGCTGAGATCGAAAAGGTTAAAAGGAGAAGAGAGGAAAGGGCACTTGAGAAAGCACAACACGAGAACGAAATAGATTTGCTTGCTAGAGAAAGTGCTAGAACCGAGTTCCAATACTGGGAGGAGGAGTTTGGGCTTAATCAAAGCACAATCCGATCAGAGATTAGATTGCGTGAAGCCTGCGCAAAGCCTATAGATGCTTTGTTCAAGCACCTTAACAATGGCTCAGATGATCTGGATATAAGGCCGTGCATGGTTTTCAAGGGCTTGACGATTAAAGAGATGGAAGAGCTTCAGGATGACATCAAGATGTATGTTGATTTGGACAGGGCAACTCCAACACATATTCAGTATCGGGAGGCACTTATGGTGGTGTGTGACTGGGAGCTAGCAGAAGCCCGAAAGAAGGATGCACTTGATCGAGCCAGGGTGCGCGGGGAGGAACCCCCAGCTGAGTTGCCGGTAGAAGAGAGGGGTCTGCATTCTACCATTGAATCAGATGTGAAGAACCTCTTCGAAGGCAAGAGCTATGGTGAGCTAGAGGCACTGCAATCCCAGATTGAGTCACGGATGGGTAGTGGGGCGGCGAAAGTTGTCGAGTATCGGGAGGCCGTTCTCATACATCTTCACATATTCAAAGCAAAGGCCTGTTTGAAGCCGCGTAAACATTCACAAGGCTTTGAGCGACCTTCAGAAGAAGCTAAAGACAAAAGTGGTGATGGTTTAAGAGCAGAGGATAGTAATGATGATAAACACCGACTTGGAAAACCGAAATATTTCAACAGTCAACAGTAATTACAATTGGAATAAGTACAATAAGAGCCACTATGATCACGAAAATCCACCTCCAAAGACTGTGAAAGGATATAAATTTAACATCTTTTACCCAGACCTTGTAGAGAAGACACCGGGATACAACATCGAAAAGGATGGAAACAGGTCCGATACCTGCTTTATAAGGTTCCATGCTGGGCCGCCCTATGAGGACATTGCATTCCGAATCCTGAAGCATGAGTGGGAGTATTCCCCTAAGAAAGGATTTAGATGCAAATATGAACATGGAATTTTGTCCTTATATTTTAACTTCAAACGTTATCGCTACCGTCGGTAGTGCTTTGTTTGTAATTGTGAAATTTTTTTGTTGTAAGACAATATATTGAAAGCAAATGGTATTTATATAGAACGATACAAGGGAAAAAAAGAAGATTGAACTTTGACCGTGTTGATATCAAGTGGAAGTATATATAACACAAAACGGCTAGAAAGATTGGAACTTTGTGAATATTGTTGATGATTTTGTTTTGATTTGTTGTCTGATACTGTATTCTCATTTGCTCTTCTAATTTTGTAGTACAATATCTAGGTGATCGAGGTTATAGGGGAATATGAGAATACAGCCATATTTTCTTCTGGTGTTGGCATTGGCTGTTTAATTTGTAGATGAAGGTGGCATTATGATGAACAGGGTAGGTTTATTACTAAAAAAACTGTGGAACTAATTGAAATTGTGGGATAGCTTGGGTTGACAGAATTTAAAAATCATCCTCTTTTCTTAGTTTATTGGGTTGAATGACTTTGCTTTCAAGTGGTAGAGATTAGCTCAAGTTTTTAAAATAGAATGGTGAGCAGTGCTTGACAGATTATAGAGTATATATTTGATTGATATGTGAATAGAAAAGGCTTAATATAAAATAATCCTCAAATTTATACGAAATTGTCATTTTAATCTTTTAATTTTTATTTTGGACTTTTTTTGCTTCAAATTTTGACTTTTTAAACAATGTAGCCTTTAGTTCTGATATGACATAATATGAAAACTCCACATGTTAGTGTTTGAGTGAGCCACAGCAGCGTCAAGGGTTACATTATTAAGAAAATCAAAATTTGAGGGCAAAAAGTCTAAAACAAAAGTTAGTAGACTAAAATGATAGTTTTGTATAAATTCAAGGACATTTTATATATTAAGCCGAACAGGAATACGGGTTGCTAGTCAATATTATGAGGACGTAGATGTCTTAAAAGTTCAAGTTGATCCTGGGAATTGTCTTAGTAAGTTACGGACAGGAAAGCAGCAGGAAGGACTCAAATTGCTGGCAAAAGACCCTGCTTTCAAGGTGAAGAACCACAGAAACAAATTATTAAAAAGCACAAGTACATATAGAGGAAGAAGAAAACCACTACCTTATCAGCCTACAAAGTTGGTCCGAAAAGAAAAATAGAAATAGAGAACGTACGTAGGCAATCGTTAGACTAGGTTTTTATAAGCTAACACTGCATGGTGGGTTTGACATTACACCTTGCTTTAGTTGTTTCTTCTTTCTAATACCATTTGCTTGTTTAGTTGACACTAGAAGTTGTACAGGCTTCATCCCGGAAAATTCTACGGCAGCATTGTCACGGTACGTACCATTCATTTTTCTATTGACGGAGGGGGTAAAATGTATTCAAAATAAAAGTTGAGAGGGAAAAACGTCCAAAATAAAAGTTCATAAGCCAAAATGTCTAAAAGTGAAAAGCTTAGGGGTCGCCTTTCTAGTTTAAATTAAAATTTATTTCAGGGTGTATTTAAAAGCTTTTGAGGCTTTTTCAGTTGAAACTGTGGATGGATTTCATAACGTTGCCTGTAATAGAATCCAGAGAAAAAAAAATGTATAACATAGGACTCGATAGTCAGCTTTGAGCTAACTTTCTGAATCAATGTTCTGGAATAGTAGGTAGTGAGTAATTAAAAATGACAAGAGACTTTTTCTCTAGTTCTACGACCATTGTAATTGGTTGAATCACATGTATTTGGCTATTTTTTTAAGCAATTTGTTTCAGTATAAATTGTTGAGAAAGGGTAATTATTTCTGCATAATTAAGTGATCGATAAGTGTCTCTGAATTGCATTGAAAAAATGGAAGCTCCAATTAAGTTCATGTGTGTTCTTATGTTTCTTGTGATTTTGAGTGTTGCAGGGTTCAATGGAGTCCATGGAAGTGGACAATATTATGGTCCATGTGGAAAACACAACATCGAGAAGGAAGCTGAGAAGCTGGAGCCTTGTACAATGGCCGCAATGTATCTGAAAGTTCCAGTTTCCGAAAAATGCTGCGCTATAATGGAGAAAAAGATCCAGAATCCTGATTGCCTCTGTGCAATTTTGTTTTCTCAAACAGCTAGGAATGCTGGAATCAAACCAGAAGTTGCTGTCACCATTCCAAAACGCTGCAACATTCCTGTTCGTCCAGTGGGTCACAAATGCGGAGCTTTCCCACTGCTTTAGATATGAAGGCTCCCATGGCTCGGTCTTCATGTTCCTGTAACAAAACTACTTCTTGTGAGCAGTATCAAAAAGCTGGATTCTGTCCTCGTTGCTAGTCAATCTAGTTGATGAGTTTCACTGTGACATCCAGCCTTTATATAGTAATAAATAAAACTGCAGTTGTCTTTGAATGTAGAAACCAAAGAATAAAAAAGTATAGTTGTGTCTTTGAATAAAAGGGTTCAGTTCTCCAAAAATGTGGATTTTTAATTTGAGATGGAAGCCGATTTTCAACTATGTTGTTCTCCCCTCCTTACCCTCCTTTCCACTATTCAAATCGTCCACATGAACTGTTCAAGATCAAGTCTGTTGTAGCTCCTGCTCTCTTGCACCTTGCTTTCCTTCGATTGATCTTATTTTTCAGCTTTTGTTTTTGTTTTGATTTTTCTTTGACTTTGTTAGGATGGGTGTCTCGTCTCTTAGTGATTTCTTATCTTTGAATTATATTTGTAGTTGTAGACGATGATTTTGATCTTTTTGCTGCTTCTCTCACTACAACAAAAATGACTTTACGCAATGGTACTACTTTGTTGCATAAACTGGGAAATTCGTTGCATTAGATAATATTTCATTGCTTCAATAACTCAAAGATCTAAATATTCCATAAACAAATTGTCACGTAGTCATCTAAATTTCAATGAGAAGATGGTAACTAAAATGAAAAGGAAAAATCTGAAACATACTTATGTTATTGGCCAGACTCAATATCTTCCAATTCTTGAGTCCTACAAATAAGTGAATTTATCATCATCTCCAGCCATGCAATAGTACGTTTCCTGTTCTTCATATATAGTTTAAAAGAAAAAGGTTTTATTACATTTTTTTTTATAAGAAAAAGAAAACTGGATATATGATATCAGAAGCGGGAGAAAGGAAAGAATCAAGAAACATTAGGAAAGATCATAATAGAAAAGATACTTTAGAAAAGTCATATCCGAAAATTAAAATAAAATACCAAAGAAATAAAAAGAGAGAATATCACTCAAATTAATTAGTACATGCTAAAGAGAAGTAGATGATATTGACTTTTGTCAAAAACATATATCAATAGATATACATACGTGTGTTGAGAAACTTTTTTTAGTTTCTATGTGTTGCATTATCAAAACATTCTCCAAATTTAGGGCTTAGATGTCAGCTTAACGAAATCTGGACAATTTTATAGAAGGCAAAATAGTCTTTATTGAAGAAATTTAGAAACCAAGGACCATTGAAATATCTAAAGATCGCAAACTACCATAGACCAAACATACAATAAGGCACCTAAAACATACTAAAAGCAATAAACAATTAGTCCTTATGCCTAAGCTAACCACAAGTCACTGCAAACCCAACTCTCAAGGCCTGTAAGTTTCTCAGAGGCAAATTAGCATACATCTCTTGAGCATTGTTAAATTAACACCAATCGTCAAACCTTGTAAAACCCAAAACTCATCACAGATCAGGAATTAAGGCAAAACATCAACAAATAGAGGACCTTAACTACACAAGAAAAAAAAATGCTTAAAAACCTTCAACTTAAATGCAAGACTCATTTGATGATATATAATCAAATAAATGCACTACCAAAAAAAAAATTTTTTTTAACTGAAAGTTTTATATAAACTAGCCAAGCTCAAGAGGAAAAGCACGAGTAAAAAAATAAGATTAAAAGATTATACTTAAACATAATCAGTAATTCTAAAAAAAAGAATAAAATTGAAACGAAAATCAGAAATCTATGGTAATTATTTGCAAAAAATCAAATACTAAGAAGAATACCTCAAATGATTTATTATGGGCTGTGATTGGCAGCAACAGCATCGAAAGTAGACATTTATCAAACTGCATAATTAATTGAAAAAGAAAAAAAGAACAATTATGATTATAAAGGTTTCGCATCACTTTTCTAGATAAAATAGATAATATAAATATAAATATGTGAAAGGGAAAAGTACCTTTTGGGGGAATTGAAGAAGAGAACCAATTTTTTTGTTTTGAAAGGAGATTGAAAACCGATAAGAAACAGAGAGAGCGAAGCTTCTATGTTGTTCAACGGCTGGGGGAGGGGAGGGGAGGGGAGGGGTGAGGGAAAGAGGGGAGGGAAGGGAAGGATTTTAAAGGAGGAGGATTATTTTTTTCGATTGGAAGATGAGTTTGAAGTAGTTAAAAATAAATATGTATGAAACTTTAAATCTTACTATTTTTTTTGTTTTATATGAAATAATTAATGAAAATAAATAAAAAAAGATAGAGGGAATACAATTATGCAAAGGTTTAATAACTATTTTCTATAAGACAAGAAAATAAACACAAACTTCTTTTGTTAGGCTTCCTTTGGTATAAGTGCATGATTGGTGGAGATGATTAAAATTAGTCTTAGTCATAGAGAAATTATTTTATGGGACTGTCTCACCATGTCAGTCATAAGACCAATCATTAAAATCTTACCAACAAAAAAGTTTTTCGTATAACTACTAAAATTTTATCTCTATTATATCCTTAATTTCAGGACTTATTCAATAATTTTTACCTTTTTATATTAGAGGCTAAACATATTACTAAATTAAAGCTAAATTTCAATAAGTATTTTGAGTTAATAAATTTTGACTGATTGATTCTATAATTGATATGGTGAGATGGTTCTATAAATAATTTTTCCTTAATCATGGTACTGTCAACCGCAGTTTAAATAGTGACCTACTGTACTCTCCTAACCAATGTGAGGTTGTTCACGTAGGACAACCTCACGGTAATTATAAAACCCTTTTGATAATTCTTCTTCGGTGAAAAACTCAAAAAGGTGTTTTCACACCACATTTGAGTTAACAAAGGAAGCCTTCGTAATATAGAAATCGAGGGGAAATAAACTTGAAGTTTCACAGTTGGACCTCTTCAACAACTCACGTCTCGCAATCAACTTTATGAAACTTGTATGTTCTTTTCATTTAATGCTTTTATTTTTTTCTTAAACTAAAAAAAAAGGTTACAGTATTAAATAAAAAACATTTTCCTTGAATAAAAAGTTAACTACTTCCAAAGAGTATATGTGTACACACCTTAATAAAAGTCTAAAAAAGAAAAATCTTGATATAGATAGATACTACTATAAAAATTAAAAACCAATAAGATTAATGGAGAAGAGAAGACAGAAATCTTAGCTACATTGACCTGTTGACTTGCTGCGGTCAGGTCCAAAGCCAATTTAAATATGTTTGAACGTTTGTCACTAATTCCTTTCTTCATTTACAGTTCACTATTGCATAGCATATGATATGGAAATTTTATTTGTGTTAATGTCTAATTCCACGTGTATATGACGTTAGCATCTAGAATTATATTGTTCAAATCTTCAAAATACAAGGATAAATATTTTCAAAATTAAAATTTGAAAACTAACCCATTTGGCATCGTTTTTGTTTTCTGTTTTCTATTGTCATTTTCATGTTTTAGAAACAAAACAGCTAAAAACGCGTTTGGTAGAATGTTTCTGTTTTTAAAATTTTGAAAACAGAAAACATGTTTCAGAAAAAAATGGAAACAGAAATTTTATGTTTTCACATATTTTCAAAATATTTTCATAACACAGGTAAATAATAACTTTTTAATGACATCTTTAATACTTAACTAACATATGTTTAAGTTTTTTTAATATATTTTCATGAGAAAAAAATAATAAAATTATATATCTAAATGTGTTTTTGTTTTTAAAAAATTGACAACGCAACGAAAACAAAACAAAAATAAAAAACAAAAAAACAGAAACGATACCAAACGACCCATAACGATAATTCCTTAAAAGTTTAAGGATTATATTTTGTGTGTTAAATCAATTTACTATCAAATAAAATAAAAATATATTGACTTTATATTGAAAACAAGTCAACCGTTTAAATAGTATGATTTGTTTTTTCAAAGTCTTTTGAAGTAACACTGCGGTGTGCTTAAAAAAAAAAAAATCTTAATATACATATACTGATATACACAATTTCCAAAATAATTATATGTATACCGTTTTCTATCCTAAGATTAAATGGTTGTCCTTGTCCAATAAATAAAAAGTCATAAGATTTTTATTTTGGTTTCTCATTCGGTATAGATTTACTTTAATTAATCCGAATTCGATTGTGTCGCACACTTAATATGATAGGTGAGTCTTTTAACGGAGGTACCAAGACCTATTTAAACCGGAACGAGTCCGATCCAACCCAAGTTAGTTATAAAAGCCCGTAAGATTAATGGGGAAGAAGAGAAAGAAATATTGAGCAATGAATATGCCCTCCATGAACATCTGCCTTTCGCTTGTGCTTGTGCTTTTCTCTGTCTTCAGCTTCACCAGTTTGGCGAACCCGATTTATTGGAAACACTACTGTTCCCCTACAGACCGAAACGACACCTTCTTGTCCAACAGGGATAAACTCCTTTTTTCTCTATCTAAAGCCACCAGTCAAGACGGATTCTACAACACCACAGAGGGGCAGAACCCTGACTTAGTCAGTGGTCTGTTTCTCTGCCGTGGAGATATCATACCTGAAAATTGCCAGAACTGCATTGACCTTATTGCAGACGACATAATTCGACGTTGTCCTAGCCAAGATGGGGCTGTAATCTGGTATGACCAGTGTATGCTACATTACTCCAACGAATCTATCTTTTCCTCCTTGGAAGTAGAGCCTTTTTATTCGTTCTGGTCAAGGGATGTCGATGTGGTGGAACCCGATCGCTTTAGCCAGATGCGGGAAACCCTGACGAAAGATGTAGTAACTCTGGCTTCAATGAGTGCTAAAAGTTTTGCAACAAAAGAGGCAAATTATACGCCGTTCCATACACTTTACAGCCTAGCTCAGTGCACACCTGACATTTCCGGTGAGGATTGCTTCAGCTGCCTTCGGTCAGCTGCATCGAGTCTCCAATCTTACAGAACAAGCCCAGGTAGGGCTTTGTATCCTAGCTGTATTATAAATTACAATATTACTCCCTTCTATCAGCAAAGCTACAGAACTGCTGAAGCTCCACCACCAAACGGCATCACAAGTAAGTCTCTGCTTTGTTTTATAAAGTCAATGCTTGTTTTGCATTTCCCCTGCTCTCAAGGCAGAGGAAGATAAAGAAAAATAAGAATGTCTCCCTGCAAGAAAGAAATTCCGAAACCAAAGAACAGGGGAAGTGTTTCTCCTGCTTAATGAATTAAATTAAGTTATAGCCTTATGCAATTGGCTGGACTTGTTCATTATTTCAGCACTCATATTAAAATTTTTCCATCTTTTTTTTTTTAACAATCTGCAGGAAAGAAGACTAATTCATCTCGAACTATAATGATCATAACAGTCCCGGTTGTTGCTTTTGTGGTACTTCTTATCTCCAGCTGCATCTTCTTCTTACTAAAAGTGAGGAAGTCAGAGGTGAAAGTTGAAAGTAAGTAAAAGAAATTTGGGTTCTTTTTCCCTTTTGTTTCCTTGTTCTTAATAATTGTCTTCTTGGAACCTTGTTGGATGGATTTATCTCAGTACCAAATCTACAATTCACAATTTTTTACGTTTGAACATTTTTGTTCTTTTATTAAGCCCTTGAAGCAAATGAAGCCGTGGATCATGAAATGAAAGCTGCAGAGTCTATACAATATGATTTCAGCATCATTAGAGTTGCAACAGACGACTTTTCTGATGCGAATAAGCTTGGACGAGGTGGATTTGGTGCAGTTTATAAGGTAAGACGGAAATGGCCATAAGATCAAATGATAAGTTCAATTAGCATAAGCATAATTCATTCATTCTGATATCTTCTTAGGGAAAACTTGCCAGTGGAGAATTAATAGCAGTGAAAAGGCTTGCTATTGATTCTGGACAAGGAAATCTAGAATTCAAAAACGAGGTTCAGTTAGTGGCCAAGCTTCAACACAGGAATTTGGTTAGGATCCAAGGTTTCTGCCTGGAACGAAATGAAAAGCTTCTCATCTATGAGTTTGTGCCTAATGCGAGCCTGGATCATTTCTTATTTGGTATGATATATCAGTGTATTAAATATTATAAAATGTATGTATACTATATATAAAGCAGAAGAACAACATCCATGTTTTACTATTGCACCATCTAATTCAAATGTGCACATTTATGTTTGATGCAGATCCAGTTCAGCGCGCATATTTGGACTGGCAAAAGCGATACAAAATCATCGGAGGCATTGCTCGGGGTCTTCTCTACCTTCATGAAGATTCTCGACTCCGAATTATTCACCGTGATCTCAAAGCTGGCAATGTATTATTGGATGCAGAGATGAATCCTAAAATTTCAGATTTTGGCATGGCAAGACTCTGTCAACTTGATCAAACTCAAGGTGCTACAAGTAGAATTGTTGGAACATAGTAAGTACTAGGAATTGCATAAGATACTTGGTCATTGTCACTTGGATAGATCAAACAATTCAAAGGTTTGCTGTTTCCGCAGGCAAAACTAATTATTTGTTCCTAATATTGACTTGCAGCGGATACATGGCGCCTGAATATGCAATGCATGGTCAATTTTCAACTAAGTCGGATGTTTTTAGTTTTGGTGTTCTAGTTTTGGAGATATTAAGTGGTAAAAAAAATAACGCTTTTCTCAATGGAGAAAATGTTGAAAATCTTCTGAGCTATGTAAGTATATATTGATGAGATTGAAGCTCATGTTGAAATTAATCAAAGCATTAGACAATGAACATACTTTTTAATAATGAACTTGCATGAATTAAACTTTACAGGCTTGGAGAAATTGGAAGGATGGGACAGCATTAAATCTTGTGGATTCCACGTTGAGGGATGGTTCAGAAACTGAACTGATGAGATGCATCCACGTTGGACTGCTTTGCGTCCAAGAAAATGTAGCTCAGAGACCAAACATGGCTTCAGTTGTTCTGATGCTTACTAGCTACTCTATCACTCTTCCACTTCCCTCTCAACCTGCATTTTTTATGGACAGCAACACCCAATCAAATATGATGTGGTCGGAAGGCTTAAATTCATGGGCAACAGAATCCAATCAATCCAGAAATGAAGTCGCTGCTATCGTTTTAGAAAATGATGTTACAATTACTGAGCTTTATCCAAGATAGCAAGCAACTCACACAAACCTGTCCATGTCAAAATTCAGTACCTCTTTCATTTATAATTGTTAAAGTAGTAGCATTTGATAAAATTTCCTCTTAAATTCTATGATTGTTGGTTTTAGCTGACCTCTGCTCATACTAACCTTTTCATGTGTTAAACATGCTGAAGTTAATCAAATCTCTTCTGATCTTAAGTTATAGTAATACTTTTCTTCTTCTTCTTCTTTATTTATTTATTTTTTTCCGGTTTGAATAGTAGATTAAAGATTGCAATATATCTTGGTCCACGGAGTCCGCATCACCGACAATTACTTTCACTACAATCCAATAATTGTTCAATTCCAACAAACCTGATTTGACACGGTAGCTATAATGCAGAAAAAAAAAAAAAAAACACAAACTGCTACTTATGTTCTGTTGTTAGTCATACAGAAATAGAGGGAAATAAACTAGAAGTTTCACAGTTTGTCCTTTCCAACCAGTCAGATCTCAATCAACTTATGTAAATTCTATGTTTTGCACCCAAAAAAAAAAAAAACTTCTATGTTCTTTTCATTTAATGCTTTATTTTTTCTTAATCTGAAAAAGGGAGTAACAGCATTAAATGTAAAAACATTTTCCTAATAAAAAGTCAACTACATGCTTGAAGGGTACATGAGTACAATACCCTTCAATGAAAACCCAAAAAAAAAAAATTCTTAATATACATATTCTCAATTTCCGAAATAATTACTCCTATATCTTAGTTGCTGTTTTTTCCGAAGAAAACTTATCTTAGTTACTGTTTTCTATTCTATCCTAAGATTAATGTTCTTCCTATAAATAAAAACCCATAAGATTAATGAAGAAGAAAAGACAGAAATATTGACCATGAGTAAATAAATATGCCTTCCATTCTATGAGCCTGCCTTGTGCTTGTTCTTCTCTCTGTCTTTGGCTTCATCAGTTTGGCGGACCCGATTTACTGCTCACACTTCTGTTCCGGTATGAGCGGAAACACCATCTTCGTAGCCAACAGGAACAGACTCGTTTCTTCTCTCTCTAACGCCACCGGTCGTGACGTTAATATGGCTGTAATCTAGTATGACCAGTGTATGCTACATTACTCCAAAGAATCTATCTGTTCCTCCTTGGAAGTGGCGCCTGCTTCTGCATTCTGCTCTCGTGTTGTCGATATGGTGGAACCCGATCGCTTTGACCTGCTGGGGGAAACCCTGACGAAAGATGCAGCAACGCTGGATTCAAAATCTTCATTGGGTGCTAAAAATTTGGCGACAAAAGAGGCACATTATACACTGTTCCACAACTTTACAGCCTAGCTTGGTGCACACCTGACATTCCCGGTGAGGATTGCTTCAGCTGCCTTCTGTCAGCTATATCCACACTCTCAAAGTATATTGCAGAAGAAGTCCAGCCATGGCTTTGTATCCTAGCTTTGAAATTGCATAGGAACAGAGCAGAACTCAAAAGCGGATCTAAATTGTTCCTAGCAAACAACCCACATCAGTCCAGAAACTCTCATCCATCAGCTCCACAAATCTTTTCAAAGTTTTAGGTTTTTTTTTTTTTTGGGGCACAAAGCAAAGATTTTATTTAACTGTTGAAAACAGATTTACATCAACTGTCTCAGCAGAATTACAGAGAGTGTACTACAATCACTCAAACTCTATTAAGTCTTCTGCACAAGTGGCATGGTGGTGCTGGGAATCCATCTCTACTCAAAATTCGCACCAAAGAGGATGCTACCATTCCTGCTAACTTGCCAGAGCACATCGCCTGAGCTGTTGTCGGTTTTATTAGTTACATCACATGATCTCTTGGTTATCACTTCTTCAGCTTCACGTACCCTTACATTACTCGTTTGTTGTGGTTGGAGAATTATAGGATTGTAGGGAAAAAATGCAGGTAAAATGCTCCCTAATTAGTCCACTAGTCTTTTGATAATTACCTGTGTTAGTTTAAATATTAAATTGGTTTAGGGTAGTAATTAATGCGTAAGATAGGATGAGATGAAATAAGAATAACAATTATGTACGATTGATTTGTAGCATTATTCATTTGTATTATTTACATAAGATTGAATTATTTAAAAGAATTAGTCATTCTATTGAGAGAAGATAATTGAATCCTCTAAAAATATAGTTGAAGAAGTCATTTTACATCATGATTAATACCCTTTACCATTTAAAAATATGTAAATAATACAAATTATACTACAAAACATATTCATAATTAATTTTTCTCTTTATCATATCATATCATTAATTTATACCAAATTCATAATTAATTTTTCTCCTTATCATATCATATCATATCATATCATTTATACCAAACTAGCCACAGTTCCCTTATCTCTGTCCATCTATGGGTTTCTAAATCAGTCTTCCTTTCAACGAGGATTTGAAACTCTTGCTTGAGTATTGATTTGGAGAAATTGATTTCACTGGGCTTACTATTTTTCCCGATTTTCTTTGTCAGGATATATATGTTATGCAAAATAAAATTATTCCGAAATCCACAGTCCATACTTGTACAAAAATACATAAATTTCCATTATGAAACCTTGATTTACACTACAATATAACAGTAAGCTTAATGGAAATTCATAATTTTTATTTGCCACTGAAACCAAAGATATCTACCCATATGGCCATATCCAACCCCGCTCTAATCACTTAACTAATTAAGCTCACACCATTCCATTTTTAGAAACTTGAAAAGGTTCAAAGGACTTAATCTTTTGTCAAATACTACTATATATCGTGCAACTAATTCAATGATTTCCTCAAGCCATCAAGCAAAGCCTACAAAGTAAGCTGGAGATTGTAATTAATCACGCTTATTAGAGAAAGCCTTTTTCCTTGCAGCACTTAATAGCTCCATCATACATATCCTCAACCCCATAGTTGAATCTGAAACCCGTATCCAACAGTTTCTTCGATGATAAACCGCGTAACTTTATACCTTTGATATTTGCCAATGATCTGCCAAGAGGACACTTTCGCATTTAGTAACAATATAAGATGAAATTACCGAGAAAATTGAAGAGGGAAAGAAGTTTTACTCACTCTGCTTCTGGAAATGAGAATTCTGGATAGTTAGTGGAAAGGATTTGAACTATCTTTTCAAGCGTTATTGTGTCTGCGGAACAATTGTACCTCCCTTTTGCAGTGGGATGCTCAAGCAAGAAGATATGTGCCCTTGACAAATCATCCACATGAACCATTGATACGTTAACAAGAAAACTCATCCACGCATTCTGGTTCTGGTTCCCTGAATATGTTGCAGAATTATTAGAGTTATAATAGTTGTTCTGCCCCAATAAAATAGATAGCTAAGAATTTACCTTTAGTTATAGTTCTGTTTAATTAAGACAAGATCTATACAAACCTACGAGTAGTGGAGCCAGTGAAAACTGAACTGAACCAGGAAGTTGGGGACAGATGAAGGGACCTACGACCAAGGAAGGAACCACTGTCACCAGATCCAATCCATGTTCCGCTGCAAATTCAAGAGCTGCCCTTTCTGTCAAAGTCTTTGAAATCGTATAAGATTTTCCGTATTCCTTTTTTTCTCTAACAAAATCGATATCTGTCCAAAAACTCTCATCCATCATATCCATATCCTGGTGTTTACTGTACAACACCGCGTCAGAGCTCGAAGTGTAAATGACTTTCTTAACAGTTTCTGATTTCAAGCATGCCTTCAAGATACCCAGTGCGCCATCTATTGCCCTTTTGGTCACAACTGCCTCCGATTCTTTCTCTTCGAAATCCACAGGAGTGGCAACATGGATGACTCCTTTGCATCCCTCAATGGCTTCATCAAAACTGTTTGGGTCATTAAGATCTGCTCTGAAAATTTTAAGCTTTTCATCTGCTCCAGGAAGGCTGGTGAGGAAACTAATGTCTCTTTTGTTCTCTGTTCACATTTTAAAAAGCAAGGATCAAATCTTTGTCCTGTAAGAATATCAAATAGTCCGAATCCGCTAGAAATGTTTACCTGGGTCAGGTCTAGTTGTGGTGTGGACAGAGTAGCCCTGTTCGAGAAGCACCTTGATCATCCATGAAGCTATGAAACCAGTACCACCGGTCACACAGACAGTGCCTTTCTCTCCTTCCATCTTTCTTTTTCTTTCCTCTTAACTCACAGATTTGCAAATTTTGCTTCACTTGTTTAGGTGTGAATATGAATTATATAATCCCTATTCCTAATCTTTGTTTCGTGTTGATCTTTATCTCAGTCCCTTTTGCACGTGTCTCGTCGGCGCCATTATCATTTGACTTTCCAAGTTTTCCTTTCATTTTCGAGCGTAGATATTTGACTCCCGAATACTTTGATGGTCATTTAAATTTAAATTTTCATTTAGTTTGTTTCCATTAGTCCCACTAATTTGTTTTCTTTCTAGGCTCCCAGATGAATTGGATGTATGCCACTTACAACTTTTTTTCACTCAACTATTTTTTTTTTTTGGAGGTGTAGGTTTGTAGAGATCTACCGAATTGGTAGTTTTTTCATTATTGGTAAAAGCTCTTCTAAGAAGATAGAGTGACAGTGAGAGGATGATGGGCATGATGTTGGTTGACGAATAAGGTTTCAAGTTTAACTTTTTTTCTTTAAAGATAGTACTGTTTTACAAGTTATATCTAATTTTTATAACTATTGAAACAAATTTAAGATGCTTAAAGATCTTCATTGAAAAGATGATTTATTTTTATTCTATTGTATGCATTGATCATCCTAATATACTTTATTTGTATTATAACTTTTTATTGAATTAATAAAATGAAAATACATTTTATTTAAAAAAAAAAACCTATTTAATCGCGATTCGGGATTTTTGCAAGTGACCGATCCTACACAACCTTCTATTGTAATGCTATCAGTTGCATTTTGGTCGACTCTAGTCAAAGATTTTCTCAAATTCAAAATCAAGAATCTTCTTGTGAGGTGTTGTGATGCATCGCATGACTAAATGATGTGTCGTAAATCACCAAAATATAATTAATCTTTTTAAAATTATAATATAGTGGTAGCAAGGGTCGAACCCACAGAGATTGGATAAGAAACTAAAAAAATTCTAATCTAGGTTAGCAACGAAACGAAAATAAAATAAATAGAATTGGGAAATTAAAACTAAACTAAGAAAATAACAAAAATTAAAGAAAGATAATAAATATAAAAAAACTTCAGTTTAAAACAATCTTCACCCTTAGATTAGAGAAATCGATCATAGGCATCTAATAATTATCTTATTTTTTGCATGTAATTGATGTAGGCAGCAATTGACACACCCGGCTCTAGCACGACTTTTTTGTACAAACGGAATTGTGTAAGATGGCGTATTAATTAAACAATATGTCGGTCCAAATGTGTCTAATCAAGAAGAGAAGTTAAAATTAGGATAAGACGGTGTTGGAAGATAAAGTAATTAACCGTGCATGGAAATTAGTAAATGCCAAAAAGACCTCTAATTAAGTCCCTAAAAATTTATTATGGGCCCCGTTGACACAAGAAATCAAAGGATTTAGCTAACGGGTGAAAATGAAAGAAAGTTGAAAAAAGGGAAAAAAGTTTGACCTAGGACCCAAGTGGACCCGGTGTCAGACTCCTTTATAAATAGAGGAAAGCTGAAGCTTTTCCTCATTTCTCTTTTTCTTTCATTTTCTTTTCTTTTCTCTCTGGAGCCAAACAGAGGGATTTTGGACTTTTGGTAGATCCAGACAATCCGGCAGTCAGATCAAGGTGAGTTTTCAGTATGTTATTCTAGTCACCTCGATCTACGTTATATTAAGTTTGCACGTATTTTCATGCATCGGTTTAGCGTAGATATGAGTTTTTAGATTTTGACAGGTTTAATTTTAAAACTCAAATCTACGGATATCGGGCCTGTGAAATAAGGTGAGTTTTTAATATGTTATATTACTCACCTTAATCTACGTTATACTCCGTTTTCACGTATTTCCGTGTACCGGGTGAGAGTAAATTTGAGATTTAGTCAATTTAGGCTAAATCTCGGTTTTACAGAAATTGGACCGGTGTTTCTCGTTTCTGCCTCGGCGTTATCCGTCGTGGATGCTATGAGGATCGCCTGTCTAAGTTTGTACGTCGAAAGAAGGAGAAACGAGTGCAAAAAAGGGGGAGGGACATGCCAAAAAACAGGCCGACAGAGTCCCTATTTAGATATTTTTATATTATATTAATATATTTAAGATATTTATATATTATATTAATATATCTTAGATATTTATATATTATATCATTATAATATATAAATATCTCGTGGGAGGGCTTTTTGGGCCCAATTTCGAGAAGAACTTGGCCCAACCTCGGTGGGGCCCAGCCCAGTCCTGGTGTGAGGCCCACGGGCCCCTGGAGGCATTTTGGTAATTTTTCGTCAACACTCTGATTTTAGCCTCGAAACCTCCCGGACACTTTTCTAAGTGCCTGGCCCAAACCGACTGGGCGGCCCATAGGCCCTAGGGGTATTTTCGTAATTTTTCTTCAAGTGTCCAATTTTTACCCCGGAACCTCTTGGACACTTTTCTAAACCCCGAATCACATTCAAGCACAATCTTAGGTAATGTTAAAGCCTCATAGGTGCATTCATAGTTTAATTGTGAATGCTAACGTATTTCCGTGTATTAGGGCTCCGGTTGAATCGAGTGCGGCAATGCTCCGGAGGTTAAGCTACATGGAGCGCTTGGGAGTATACGAATCTCCCAGTACTGTGAGTGGCCTTGCTTTCAGTGTTTAGCCACTAGGAACAAACGTTTTTAAATGTTTTAAAAATATAAATTGTTTTAAAAGGTTTTACAACTGCTTTTGGGATAAGGGTAATCTACGACACGCACTTTTTATTTTGTGATACACCCACTTAGAAGGTGGGATGATTTTAAAATCTAAAAGCTTGTGTGTGTTTAAATGCTTTAAACATATGTGTTTTGAATATATATATATATGATGAATATATGAGGGGGATGCAAGATGAGTAATTGAGTGGCTCCTCGGGGCTCCAATATATGTGGGAGCGTGGACCGAGTTGGAAAAGCATGCTTGATTCTCAGCTGTGGATCGCCTATCGAGGGGCACGGTGAGACGAGACCCTGGGAGAGGTGCATAGGGAAGCTCGCCAGGGCTCCAACGTTGTGTTCCACCACAGCTGGCCACCACCGATGGAACGGGCTAGAGAAAGAAAAATTGTGAAAGTGTGTTTAAAGAGAAAAAAGATAGCCCTCAGTGCAGTAAGGTATACGACCGGCCAGTCGTGCCTTCAGTGTATTAGATGCCAGCCCGTTTAGTATATATTTATTTTAAAGGTTTTAAATCTAATTCTCATTTGGAGAATTATAAATGAGATTTTGAAAACAAGCTTATTTATTTTATTTTTGTTATATTTTGGATTACCCCTGTTTTCCCTAACCCTGATGGAGATTCATTGAACCTCTGTCACTCACTTATATCCAATGTGGATGGATGCAGATCCATGTACGGGGTCAGCAAATAGAACGGAGGCTCACTAGGAGATGTCGGTGGCTTAGGCTTAGCAGTTTTCCGTTGCATAGGTATTCTTTTAAATTAATCCACTGGTGTTGCTTATAAATTAAATGTTTTATTAAATGATTTCTAATTAAAACTTTAGTTTTGTTTTGTAGCAATGATATCTATTTCAAGCCTTGTAGTGCCCCGGATGAGTGGCTATAGACACGTAGTTCTAGGTAGCGCGGCGGTTACTTCATGGCCGACCCTGGTGGGTCGAGGCGTGACAACTTTAATGATATCAAAGCGTTTAAACGATTCTGACTGTTTTAAAAAATTATAAAGTATTTTCAAAGTGTTTTCAAATGTTTTTAAACGTTTTCGAAGCCAGTGGATTAAATAGGTTTAGAACTCCAGAGTTTGAGTGTGTAGTTACTGGAAAGCATCGTACATGATCAAACATACTCTTAGAATACCTTCTTTAGCAGCAAGGCACCAGATAGTGTTCTCGAGTGTGATCTTAAGTGAGAAGACATCACGACCACCTTTTTCCTCAAGATTCGTGAAAGTAAAGCACGTTTTCCAAGGAACTTCCCAAAATCAATTCTTCAACTTTTAAAGTTCTTTCCTACTCAACAGCTAAACCGTGCAAGGGACAGTGTTTCCCTTGAGATGACGAGATGGATGATGTCTCGTCCAATTCTCCAAGGAAGCCTAGTTAGAGGCTTACCATTGGAAACTGGCTCGATGCCCACAATCTTCGATGTTCAATCTTTGAAGCTGTGAACATCAAAACTCGCTAGTAAGGCAACGAGTTGAAATGTAAATTAGATGGGTTCCTCTCATGCTTTAAACTAGTGACGTGTAAGAGTTGAGAGGAAGTAAAGTGACTAGAACGAGGCAAGGAGCCAAGGTTCATCTTGGCCTAACGTGCATGAACGCTAACCCCACTTCTCTCGTTCTCTACACCATTGTGTGTAGCCTAGGAGAGAGGGTTGGGTTAGAATGAAAGAAATCGAAGGAGTCGATCACGGAGGATGTGGTTGATCAAAAACTTCAAGACGTGAGATGAAGCATCCAGTAACCAGATGAAGGATCGAGGAGGACCTCACAAAGCATCAAATGGGAGGTGAAGTAAAGCGATTGCTGAAGAGCCCACAGGTTGGCAAGTCTGGTGGGATAAGCCCACAAATTGCCTAGATGATGCTTCGGGGAATGAGCATGAAGTGAGAGAATTGGCAGCAAGGGCTAGCTAACTTTTTCTATTCTTACACCGTGGTGTGTAAGTGGTGAAAGAAAAGGGGTATTGGTGAACGAAAGAGAGTTCGTCTGGAGCCAATCGAGAAGAGGCATCCGAGAAAGTTGGAAGAGATAGAGTGAGCCTAAGATCGTGAGGGATGAGATATGGAGAACCACTTGGGGATGAGAAAAGGATTGATAAAAGAAAATCCCAAAGGATTCAAGGATTACAAAAAGGAAGAGTAAGGAAAGAGAACAAAAGAGAAGCCATTCTTGGGAAATGATGAGGAGGAATAAGGCAAGAATGATAAGATGGAGAATGAGGAAAGAATGAAAAGAGATCACATCCAAGTGGTCAAAGAGTAGTACATCTGTTACTACTTGTTTGACCATTGGATACCAATGTCAAGAGAGGATATTAGAGAAAGAAGAGAAAGGAAATAAAGATGGAGAAAATGGAATAAGGAGAGAGATAAGCTAGAAACCTTCACTTCTAAAGGGTTAAAGGTGATCTACCCCTTATCATTGATTGATAATGAGAGTAAGAAGAAGGAGACCTCCAAAGGATAATAAGAGATGATCTTGATGAAATTAATGGGAAGTAAGCGCGCGGCAGGAATGGGATGCATGGCAATGATGGGAATGCCTGCATGTGTGTAAATGAAGAATATGAAGAGAATGTTCCTCAGAACTAAAAGGACATCACCAGAAGGAACTGGAGAGAAAGAAGAAGGGGAAAAGAGAAGAAAGGCAAACCCTTAAACTAAGGATAAAGAGATGTCGTGATGTAGTGCGGAGGTTTTCTTAATGAAGAAAGAATGCATAAAACTCAGGTAAAAGAAAAATGCTAGGCTAAAATTGAGATGAATAAGACCTAGAAGAAAGAGAAGACTTAGTTCAGTTGGTGAACTAAGTATAGGCTAACTAGGAGTAGAGCCTTAAAAGAAGAAAAGCATAACACATCACTAGAAAACTTTAACTTTAATTAGTGATAATGTCATAATGAACCATAGGTTAATAGCTCCAAATGACTGACCAGGATTAGTAAAAGAGTAAGACTAAGACTAAGAAATTAGGAGTCGAGACAAAACCTAGGTGGATAACCCAGGGATAGGTTAAAGAAAAAAGAATAAAAAGGGGATTAAGAAAGATCTAGTGAAAGAAAGTGAATAAAAGACTTAGAAACGGATGTTAGCTGAAGAAAGTCGAGCATAATGAACCCCAAACTGAGTCAAGCCAAGGCACTACATCATAAAACGAATAAGTCAAAGAAGAAAGTGAATAAACAAGGATTATTGGAGGCCAGAACCGAGAGATAGAAAAGGGGTCAAGGAGATAAATTGGTAAAAGGAAGAGGAAACCGCGACTACTTGATTTTTGGAAGAAGAGAATAGAAGGATTGAGAATGAGAATGGGTGAAAAGAAAGGAAAGGAAAACCCCTGATTATTTAAATGATAAAAGAAGAGATAAAGAGGTTGGATAGAAAGAAAAATTGGAGAAAACATAAGAGAAAGAGCACTCGTAGGAAACGAATGAACGGAGATGATCGTATCCTACTGGACGACAGGTGATAAGGAATGATATCGGCAAAGAATGAATGGAAGAGGAGAAAAGAGAAATAAAGAATAAAGATATCAAAGCATGATGGAGTAAACAAGGTGAAAGGATGATGAGGACAAGAATAATGATGATGATGGAAAACTTTAAGGATGATCAAACACAGTGATAGAGGAAAGTAGATCGACCTAGGTAAGAGTCGAAGAAAGGAGTGAGAATAAAGCAAGGATGAATAAAATGATGATTGAAAATGAAGAAGACAAAGGGTGATTAAGTATGAACCAGAATAATGGTTGGAACCGAGAGAGACGAAGGGATGAAAACAAAAAAGTAAAGTGAGATAAAAGGAATCGAGGTTAAGGAGTCAAGGAACAAACAAGATAAGTTAAATCTTTTAGAAGGAAGGGAGTAAGCTAACTTTGAGGATAATCTCCCCGAAGAATGATAAGTGAAGAAAGGATATGGGAGATGAAGTCAATCCAAGTTAAAATGGAGTTAGCTTGGTGCGGACAAGATTGTGAGGCAATGGAGGATAGAAAAAGGTGTTGTCCGCGATAAATAAACCATGGTATTGAAAGACAAATAAGAGATTTCAAAGGATTAAGAGCCGAAGATGGCTGAGATAAAGGAAACCCATATGTGAAAAGCAAGAGATGTGGGAACTGAGACAGAAATATGAAAAGAGAGAACCTCGAGTACTTAATGGAAGGAGTACGGGGATAAGGAAAGGAATTGATTAAACACATGAATTTCTATGAGCACAGCCAGTATAAGGAGAAGAAAGGAAATTCTAACACCCAAGAGAAGTAAAGGTATTAGAAGAAAAGAGAAATAAAGATAATGATGATAACGAAAGCAAAGAAAAGGAAGAATGAAGTCAAGGTAAAGGAAACCTTAGATAAAATGTGAAAGGTCACGTGGATCAAGATAAAGGAGTATGGAGAAGGGTTATGAAGATAACAGGAGCTGCAAAATGGTGCCAAGGGATGGCAATGGACCCAAGGTATGGGCAAATCAAATGAAAGGACAAAGAACCCTAAAAGAGGGTCAAGTTAAGTGGAGAATGAGATACCTCAAAAGAGAGGAATGCAAAATAAAGAAGCTACAAAGAATGCAGCATGAGTGTGATGAGCGTGAATTACGCTGTTCCGCGTTGAACGGAAGGTAAAAGAAGGTGGACCCCATAATGGACTGTGGGTGAGTAAAAGGAGAGAAAAGAATAAAGATGGGGATAAAGAAAATCCCAAACAACACTGTTGATAAAAGGAGGAAAAGGAAGTCATAGTGAAGAGAAAAATGAAGACAAATAGTACGCAGCGATCACGACATGATGCGATCGGCTACGTCCCGTGTTAACGGGAATGTCAGTGGGGAAAGATAGCCCTTTTTAGAGGCCTAAGAGGCCCAAGAGGCATAAAAAACAAGAGAAAAGCCTAAGAGGCTAGAGAAATGGCATGAATGGGTATGAAGTCGAGGCTCAAGTGTGATTTACTTGAGAGCCATGTGAGGCATCCCTATGAGAGGAAAGATCAGAGATCGAGATCTTGAGGATCTCTGTGATGACCACTCGAGAGGATCGGCTCAGTGTGTGATTGGGGAGAGCATGAAACCTCCCAGTGTTCTCCATTCCAAAGAGGATGAGAAATGTGATGGGCCATGGGCCCTGTATGTGATGTGATGGGCCGAAGGCCCTATGTGTGATTGTGATGGGCTGTCAGAGAGTGGGTCAGATTGTGAGAGCCGAGAGGGCATGATCTCTGATCCCTCTGAAATGATATGGCCGAGTGTGGGCCAGTGTCTACAAGAGCTCGACTCATACTCCATGAAGAAAGAGAATGGAAGTAAGGGACGAAACGTAGAAACAAAACCAAGGTAGAGGGAAAAGACAATTAACTCACCGCATCCTCGCCGCGAAGGTGAGGGAGTTAAGCTAAGGTCTTTCCTGATAGCTTAGTTACAAAGACAAGTACAAGACCACGAAACGACAAGCAACGCGTCAGAGGATGGCCTCAAAGTGAGAGGCAGTGGAAATAAAAAGGAGAATGAACTCCTAAGAAGAGTAAGAAGTGTGGAACCTCAGAGGTAACAAAAGGATAATTTCGTTAAGAGAGACTTGGAGGATGAGACAAGAACAAAATGAAAAGATCGAGTAAACGCAACTGAAGTGAAGAAAGCCTAACCCATAAATGGATAAAGGTAGGCTATATTAAGGAAAGATGAGGTTCAGCTCAAGAGTAGAAGGGTGATGAAACCACTCTTGAGGAAAAGAATTATAGAAAGCGCAGCAGAAGCGTGGTGGACTTCAGCGGTGAATAGTGATGCGAACACTATTCGAAAACGGAAAGAGGGTTTCGAATGGAAGCCAAACCTCCCCAAGCTACCTCGTTTAATTTTGAGGACGAAATTTTTAGAAGGAGGGGAGAGTTGACACACCTGGATCTAGCACGACTTTTTCGTACAAACGGAATTGTGTAAGATGGCGTATTAATTAAACAATATGTCGGTCCAGATATGTCTAATCAAGAAGAGAAGTTAAAATTAGGAAAAGACGGTGTTGGAAGATAAAGTAATTAACCGTGCATGGAAATTAGTAAATGCCAAAAAGACCTCTAATTAAGTCCCTAAAAATTTATTATGGGCCCCGTTGGCACAAGAAATCAAAGGATTTAGCCAACGGGTGAAAATGAAAGAAAGTTGAAAAAGGGGAGAAAAGTTTGACCCGGGGCCCGAATAGACCCGGTGTCAGGCTCCTTTATAAATAGAGGAAAGCCGAAGCTTTTCCTCATTTCTCTTTTTTCTTTTTCTTTCATTTTCTTTTCTTTTCTCTCTGGAGCCAAATGGAGGCATTTTAGACTTTTGACAGATCCAGACAATCCGGCAGTCAGATCAAGGTGAGTTTTCAGTATGTTATTCTAGTCACCTCGATCTACGTTATATTAAGTTTGCACACATTTCCATACATCGGTTTAGCGTAGATTTGAGTTTTTAGCTTTTGATCGGTTTAATTTTAAAACTTAAATCTACAGATATCGGGCCAGTGAAATAAGGTGAGTTTTTAATATATTATAGTACTCACTTTAATCTACGTCATACTCCGTTTTCACGTATTTTCGTGTACCAGGTGAGAGTAAATTTGAGATTTAGTCAATTTAGGCTAAATCTCAGTTTTACAGAAATTGGATCGGTGTTTCTCGTTTTTGCCTAGGCGTATCCGTCGTAGATGCCATGAGGATCGCCTGTCTAAATTTGTACATCGAAAAGAGGAGAAACGAGTCAAAAAATAGGGGAGGGACCGGCCAAAGAACAGGCCGACAGAGTCCCTGTTTAGATATTTTTATATTATATTAATATATTTAAGATATTTATATATTATATTAATATACTTAGATATTTATATATTATATCATTATAATATATAAATATCTCGTGGAAGGGCTTTTTGGGTCCAATTTCGAGTAGAACTTGGCCCAACCTGGATGGGGCCCAGCCTAGTCCGGGTGTGGGGCCCGTGAGCCCCCGGGGCATTTTGGTAATTTTTTGTCAAGACTTCGATTTTAGCGCCGAAACCTCCCGGACACTTTTCTAAGTGCCTGGCCCAACCCGACTAGGCGGCCCATAGGCCCTAGGGGTATTTTCGTAATTTTTCTTCAAGTATTCAATTTTTACCCCAGAACCTCCTGGACACTTTTCTAAGCCCCGAATCACATTCAAGCCTAGTCTTAGGTCATGTTAGAGCCTCATAGGTGCATTCATAGTTTAATTATGAATGCTAACGTATTTCCGTGTATTAGGGCTCCGGTTGAATCGAGTGCGGCGATGCTCCGGAGGTTAAGCTACATGGAGCGCTTGGGAGTATACGAATCTCCCAGTACTGTGAGTGGCCTTGCTTTCAGTGCTTAGCCATTAGGGACAAACATTTTTAAATGTTTTAAAAATATAAATTGTTTTAAAAGGTTTTACAACTGCTTTTGGGATAAGGGTAAACCACGACACGCACTTTTTATTTTGTGATACACCCACTTAGAGGGTGGGATGATTTTAAAATCTAAAAGCTTGTGTGTGTTTAAATGCTTTAAACATATGTATATATATATGATGAATATATGAGGGGGATGCGAGATGAGTAATTAAGTGGCTCCTCGGGGCTCTAATATATGTGGGAGCGTGGACCGAGTTGGAGAAGCATGCTTGATTCTCAGCCGTGGACCTCCTATTGAGGGGCACGGTGAGACGAGACCCTGGGAGAGGCGCGTAGGAAGCTCACCGGGCTCCAGCGCTGTGTTCCACTACAGCTGGCCACCACCGAGGGAACGGGCAAGAGAAAGAAAAATTGTGAAGGTGTGTTTAAAGAGAAAAGAGATAGCCCTCGGTGCAGTAAGGCATACGACCGACCAGTCATGCCTTCAGTGTATTAGATGTCAGCCCGTTTAGTATATATTTATTTTAAAGGTTTTAAATCTAATTCTCCTTTGGAGAATTATAAAGGAGATTTTTGAAAACAAGCTTATTTGTTTTATTTTTGTTATATTTTGGATTACCCCTGTTTTCCCTAACCCTGATGGAGATTCATTGAACCTCTGTCACTCACCTGTATCCAATGTGGATGGATGCAGATCCACGTATGGGGTCAGCAAATAAAACGGAGGCTCACTATGAGACGTCGGTGGCTTAGGCTTAGCAGCTTTCCGTTGCGTAGGTATTTTTTTAAATTAATCCACTAGTGTTGCTTATAAATTAAATGTTTTATTAAATGATTTCTAATTAAAACTTTAGTTTTGTTTTGCAGCAATGATATCTATTTCAAGCCTTGCGGTGCCTCGGATGCGTGGCTGCAGACACGTACTTCAAAGTAGCGCAGCAGTTGCCACGTGGCCTGCCCGGGCGGGTCGGGGCGTGATAGCAATACTACAAAGCTTCTCACTAACCCCTATCTTTCCTTAGTCCTAGTTTAATAAGTACTACAAAGCTTCCTTGTTAAACCCTTTTCACCTAATCAATCTAGAAACTAGCATCATAGATTCAAAAAATGTAAAAGCATGAAAACACTAGAAAGATCTTAGTCAATAATAAACAGTCTAGGAACTAGCACCATAGATTTAATTCACATCTAAATTCCCCATAGATAAGTAACTAAGATGTATGAGACCTTAATTCTATCTAATTTGCCACTTGCGATTAGAGTTACTTACAATTACGATTAGAGTTAATAACCCTAGATCTAGCAATCAATTAACATGTTCAATTAACTAGTTGGCCATCCTAGAGAAAAAAACATGCAATCATAAATCACTAAGCATAGAAGAATTTAGAATACATGAAAGATAAAGACATTAAGCACAAAATAGCCTCACAATCTTCTTCTCCAAGAATTCAGAATTGCATTAAACTGAAAAATAAAACTAAAATAGCATAAAGAAAAAGAAAGAGTAAAAATAAAATTATTAAGATTAAGGTCTCCCAAAGAAAAAGGAGACTGGTCTCTAAAAGAATGTGAGAGACGGGCCCACAGAGCCTGCTCCAGTCCAGCCAGCCACCTTGGGTCCCGGTCCACTGGGTCTCCACTACTCAAAGTATTGTCCCTTGGCCCAGCCAGTTCGCATCACACACGCCTGCAGCACTACTCGAACCTTGGCCACCAAGGGTTTTGTTGCTCCTATGAGCACGCCTCTCACCAATTGAGCTTTATTGTCACGCCCTGACCTAGAAGCTGAGCATGTGACAACCGCCGCGTTGCATCGAAATACGAGTCTGCAGCCTCGCACTTCAACACCACGCAAGGCATTAGATGATTTCAATTCAAAAACATCTTTAAACTAAATTGGAGACTCAATTTGTTAGGCAAAATAATTACAAATAAAGTTTCAATAAAATTTAATTGTTTTTTTACAAAAGGGTTGACCAAAGTCAACCAAAAGTCAAAATTAGGTCAATTATACAAATTTGGTTTCAATGACCCTAAATTTGTCAAGTTTGAAATACAAGGCAAGTTGAAAATCCGTTTCGTAAATCTATAACTTTTAAGAGATAAATCGAAGTATTACAATAACCGAAAATTTGAAAAAAACTAGTCTCCTTTATCTTTTCTTTCTCCAATGGAATCCCTTACCAATCATGAGCCCAAGCTCAAGTACACGGGCCGTCTCTGAGAGAGGCACCACACAAAACATCTGAACCCACCACGGACACCTTGAGGCATGAAGACACCACCGAACTAAGGTACTGCAAAGTACGTAGACAAAAACGAGTGGTGAGTACTAACACGTACTCAGTGAGTTATAGTGACAGTTTATAAAGATTTACACACTTTGCAGGAGTATGGAGGTAATTTCACAAGTATCTTTAGAAAATAGTTATGGCAAACATCTGATATTCAAACGTATAAATCCTGCAGCTATAAAACATGAATATCAAAGCATGCTTACGTCCAAATCAAAGTTTCATAGTATGGTTTCTGAACCAAGCCAACAACTTAAGCTTTTCGATGAAATCTATCCATTCTATGGTTGAAAACATGCTTGGAAAGTAAAACAATATCATAGATATCAATATCACAAAAATAGACTCGATTTTTTTCCACAAAGCATGGGTTCTGGCCAAATACACATTTCCGATCTCCTAACCTTGGCCGAGGTAGAGAAGGAAACCACCAAAGGTTTTTGGCACATCACAGATCATAATAAAACCAAAGTTTACCCCTTCCTTGGTGTTGGCCTTGGACAACTCAATGTGGTAAGGCAAAGAGAGTCCAACAACAAGAATACAAATCATAAGAGCCACCCTCTCCCATCAACTCTACATGACAATAATCAACATAATAAAACATACCACAATCTATGCCATTCTCCTCAATGGACCATAGATTGGCAACCCTGGTTGAGTTTGGGAATTCAATTCCCCTATGTGCTCATGCACACCAATCTCACCAATAAAAATCTAAGTACATGCCATAGTTCATAAAACCATTTCCAAGCCATATGGTTGAAAACAAATGTATCACAAGTAAAACATGGCATATACAATTATTCGAGTCACATTTTCACCAAACATGCTCAACAAGCAATTACCAAACATCCATACTCAAAACATGGTTTTCAAATCTCTTTTCAAGATCTATATTTGAAAACATAATCATTATCATTTAAAATATCAAGTCACTATCCACTCACAACTTTGGGAGGGTAAACACTCCTATAAGTCCACATGCTTGCGCCTTGCCTTTCACCTATGTGTAACCTCCTATAAGGTAGGTTAAGACAATGAAAACAATATGGTAAGACACTAAACAAACTTAGTATAACATTCTAAGGTTATATGCTATGCATCTCTACGCCTTTACGCTCAAAGTACGCCAGCCGATTGGCAACGCACTCCGTTGTGCCACCTTAAGCTCAACACATACCAAATTTTGTCAATTCAAGGGTTAAATACCCAAATCTTAATCCAAGGTTTATTTGAGATGTTTACCCATCTCAAAAGGTCTCTTAAATAAGTTTAATTAAGGTTTCAGAAGGTTCGGAGAAGTCGAAAATTGAATCAGAAGCAAAACGGTGCAAAATGAACCAAAATGGAACAAAGCATGTTCCAATAATTCTAGGGAGGATCCGGGCCAGGGTCTCTGGTGCACCTGGCTCGGAATTGCCCTGTTTCATGATTCCTCTTGTTTCAGAGAGGATCCGGGCCAGGGTCTCTAGAGCACCCGGGCCGGAATTCCTCTGCACATATTTCGGGTTTTAAGCTATTTTCATGCCATTTTCAATCTAAACAACTTCCAACCAATTCTAATTCCAACCAACACAATATTCAACTCAAAACATCATCAACACATGCTTATAACATCACTCAATGCATCAACAACATCAATTTAGCTCAAATTCAATCAAATTGCACCCAAAAACCCATTTTTTCACTCTCTAACTTCTAACATGCATATCTTTCTCAATTCAAATCCAATTAACATGATTCCAAGGGCATCTTGAAGCTAAAATGGAGTAGATTAACATACCTTAAATCCACTTTCCAACACTTGTTTGATCTACCACGAAATCCCTCTTCCTTTTTAGCTTAAATTGCCAAAACACCAACAAACTTGGTTCTTCTTCCTTCCAATGCTTAACCCACGAAAATTACAAGCTTCATGGAGGATTTTGATGACTTTAACTCTTGGTTTCCATGAAGATTTGATTAGGATTCAATGGGGGTTTTATTTGGGTAATTTTTGGGAAGGTTTGCTCTTCAATGGAGAGAAGAGGAGAAAGAAAAAGAAAAAAAAAAGAAAAAAAAATGAATGAGGAGAAATCCTTTTCTTCCATTTTTATACATTGGGTTTCCAATTTTGCCCTTCACTTTTCCTTTCAAATGTTCATTTTGTCCCCCAAAGCACATTTATCTTCAATCTAGCCATTTTCTCCAATTTATCATAATTTTCATAATTCCAAATGACACTCAATTTCACTTAAGTCTTTATTTATATTAAATCTTCAATTTATAAAGTAATTAATATTGTGACTCCAAATTAATTTATGGATCGTCTTAATATCTCCATTAACTCCTTCTGATCATCAAACCATAATTTCATACTAAATCATCTCTTTCATTTAACCTCAAATTTCTTTAGCACTTAACAACTGCCAAGGTCACTTATATAATGATTAAGCTAAATCTCCAATTTCTCAATACGGTAATAGTTATTCTTTAAGACTCCCATGTGGAGTTTGAATTCCCATACTTCATCACAATTCTCCAGATTAACTCATTACACTTCAATATCTCTAAACTTGATCAAAAATTGACTTCAACCACTTAAATTTTCAAGTTGAACAAAAGTTCAAATTAATACCAAAATTTTCGGTATTACAAAGAAAATATGAGACTGGTCTCTAAAAGAAAAGTTGAGACATCTTACAAGTCGTGGCTAACGCTCTTTATATAGAGGAGTCAAAAGCCCTAAACTTAACTTGCAAGAAAAGAAAACCTAATTCTAGAAAAATACTAACTAGGTTAAAGTGTTTACAAAAGAATTAACTAAGTACAAGAGTTAATTAATGGACTTGGATAATTGGGCTTCAATCTTGCAGAGAATAAGGCTTAAATAAAGCCTTTTTCAGAAGCTAGAAATCCTTCTTCAAGTAGGAGAAATATAGCACAATTCACATGCCATGCACATGCTTCATTAAAGGGTTTTCCTACTCTAATTAGGACTTCTCTTCAAGGGCTGATCCACATCTTTCTAGCACTTGGGCCAAGCTTAAATATCTTCAACAACATGTCTAGAATCATGGCCAAGCAAGCCAAGACGTGCTCAAGCCCATCTCTAACCCAAAATTGCTCTAAATCCCAAAATAGGAATTAATCTCGGATTTCCGCAGGGATTCTGGACCTCTTTGTATTTTGACCTTTTGACTGCCCAAACGAATTCCGATTTATACGATCTTTAGCATTTTGAAAGCTCAAGATGTTCTCTACAACTTTTATGAAGAACTCAAACTCCGAAAAGGACTTCAAAGATGTCAAATCTGGCCATTTTTACAAACTATCTGCATAAGAAAAATCTCAAATTTCCAGATTTTAACACCTTTTATTCCAAAGCTTCCTTTTAGCTTCCTAAGACATAAAATCACTCAAAATAACTTAGTTAGAGATAATAAACACTTAAATCATCAAAGACAAGCAACAAAAAATAGGAGAAATAAGTGCCTATCACTAAATTAATTAATTAAATCCAAAAAATATATTACTAGTAGTAAGAAATTTGATTTCTTTTACCTGGGCAACTGTAAGAATGGCGGTGGTATGGACTTATTAACCATCTTCAAGGTGATTCTTGAGCTCAGCCATGAAGCTACTTTAATAATTTCTTAGAATTTCTTAGTTTCAAGAAATTGCATTGCATTAATGAAAAAAAGAATGCAAAAGTTAGATGAATTTAGTTACTATACTAATTTTTTTTTATTAATTTTTACCAAAATTTAATGGAATCATGAATATTTTCTTTTTCTTTTTCTTTTTCTTTTTCCTTAATTTTAGGGATTTTAGGGGTATGATATCAAGCAACTAATAAAAATTATCATAAAAACTTAGGTATTTAATTAAATATGTTTCCAAAGTTGGGAGAAGTTCGTGGAAGTTCTTTTGGTAGCGCGATAAAATTTAATAATGACAATGTATAAAATAAGTTTACTACTACAATTTTGCCTCTTAATTATATAAGACTTCTTGTGTAAAAATTTCTCCTATCGACCCATCATTCTCTTTTTTTCCTTTTTTCCTTTTATCCTTTCTGTCAATTTCTTTTTTTTTTAAATTTTCATCAGCCCTTGTTCTCCTTTCTAGTGCTAGTAGAGGTGTATGAGAGGAAGAAGAATGTATAAAGGTACAGGAGGACTATCCCTTTCAAGGGAATTGGGTCTATGATGATTCACACCCTCTTCATGATACTTAGATACCAGTATTTGTAGTTCATTATTCCCAGCAATCCCAAAGGTTCAGATTATAATTGCAGACATGATAAATTGGTATACAACTTGATCAACTGAGATAAAACCAAAAATCTTTTTATACTATTGATATGCCAAGTGTTAAGATTTTAACTCAAATTAAATTAATTAGTTTGATAATTATTGATTTACTTGATGAGTAAGTTTAGTAAGATTACTTTGTGAGTAAGTTGGCTTCAAGACCAAGTTTAGGTTAAGTATAAGTAGCTAGTTTTAGTTTAGGGTTTAGAGTGTTTGAGATTGTGTTGGAGTGTTAGTGACACACCCGGACCTAATTCAACCTTTCTGTATAAATGGAATAGTATAAGACGGCGTATCAACTCAATAATACGTCTGTCCAAATGTGTCTAATTAAGAAGAGATGTTAAGCTTAACATAAGACGGTGTTGGAAGATGAGATAAGTGACCATGCATGGAAGCACTAATTGAACTTCTTTAAGTCCATAGCCAGTGGATTGGATAACCATTGGTGAATTGGTCGGTGGATTAAGCCAAGGATCGAGATTATGAGAGGTGAAAATGAGGGAATAAAGTCTGCTCCAAGATCCAAGTAAGCCCGGTGTTAGGCTTACCTATAAATAGGGGGTGTTGAGCTCTCCCCCTCTCATGTTTCTTCTCCCTCTCTTCCTCTCCTCTCATTGGCTCTCTCGGAGCAATTTTGGACTTTTGGCCGATATAGACAAACTGATTGAAGGATCAAGGTGAGTTTTTAATATGTTGTTCCACTCACCTTAATCTACGTTTTATTAAATTTTCACGTATTTCCATGCATTAGTCTAGGAGAGATCCAAGCTCAAAGCTAGGTTTAGCTTTTTAGCTAGATTCTAGTTTAGATTTGAGATCTAGGAACTTTGAACTTGTGATTCTCGTTTTTCTTTTGGTAAACGTGTCATGGATGGCGTGAGGATCATCTGTCTAAGTTTACGAGTTGAACGGAGGTCGGTTGGCGCGAGAATCGAGGAGAGAGCTCGAATCTCAAGCTCCTTGTCTCGTTTCCCACGTGGGACTTGGGTCAGTCTCGAGTGGGACATAGCCCAAACCGCGTGGGAGGGCCTTGTTGGCCCAAAACCGTCGGGGGCCGGGCCCAGACTCGTGGAAACCCGATGGGCTTTAGGGGCATTTTCGTAATTTTTCATCAAGTGTCCGATTTTGACCCGAAACCTTCTCGGACACTTTTTTAAGCCCCGAAACACATCCAAACACCGTCTTAGGTTATGCTAGAGCCTCATAGGTGCATTCATAGTTTGATTATGAATGCTAACACGTATTTCCGTGTATTAGGATTCCGGATAATCGAGTGCAGCGATACTCTGGAGATTAAGCTATGTGGATCTTTTGGGAGTATATGAACCTCCTAACACTGTGAGTGGCTTAGATTTCTTTGCTTAGCCACTGGGGCCAGAGGTTTTAAAAGGTTTTAAAAAGATAAATGATTTTCAAAGGTTTTGGGATACAGGGAAATCCATACACACACACTTGCATGGTGATATACCCCCATAGAGAGTGGGACGTTTTCAAGAAATGAATAAAGATTATGTGTGTGTGCTTATATTTATGTTTATATGTTTAAAATATATATGTGTTTTAAATATATATATATATATATATGATATTTGATGCGGATGGGAGCGAGATGAACGATTGAGAGGTTCCTCGGTGCTCTGATACGAGGGGCATGTGGACCGAGTGAGAGGCATGCAAAGTAGTAGCCGTGACCGTCTTTTTGAAGGGGCACTGTGAGTGTATCGGCCTGGAGTAGAAAGGCGCATAGGGAGACTCGCTAGAGCCTATGTAGCTATGTTCTACCACAGCGATTGGCACCACCGAGGGAACGGGCTAGAGAAAGAGAAATGTTTTAGAAAGATAAAAGATAGCCTCGGTGTAGTGAAGCATACGACCGATGGGTCGAGCCTTCAGTGGATTTGTGGCCAGTCCATTTTAGATATGTGTATATATTTATTTAAATTGTTTTAAAAGAAGATTCTCGCGTAGAGAATTTGAAAGAGGTTTTGAAAAAAAAATATTTATTTATTATCATGTTTTGGATTTCCCCTATTTTCCTAACCCTAGATGGAGATTCATCGAACCTCTGTCACTCACCTGTATCCAATGTGGATGGATGCAGATACACATACGAAGATAGTAGATAGATCAGAGGCTCACTAGGAGGCGTCGGTGGCTTAGGAGTAGTAGTTTTCGCTGCGTAGGTATTCTTTCAAATTAGTCCACTGGTATTACTTTTAAAGATATTTATTTTATTAAATGATTCTAATTAAAATTTTAGTCTTGTTTTATAGTGAAGATACTTAATTCATGCCTTGCGGTGCCTTGGATGCGTGACTGCAGAGACGTACTTCAAGGTAGCGCGACGGTCGCCACGTGGCCGACCCCTTCGGGTTGGGGCGTGATAGTTAGCCACACCTTTTGTGAAAGAACCCTTGTGTGTAACGAAGTTTTAGGTTGTGAGATTGTTTGTTTTGTGAGTAAGTTTGATTAAGATTGGTGATTGTAATTGACTAATTATTTGATTTAATAATGAAAAGTTGTGAGGTTTGCCCATAAGAAAATTGTTTCTGTGTTCTTACTTTAATTATTTTCCTTGATTGATTGTTTTGGGGTTTGAGACTTAACAAGTGGTATCTGAGCTAGGAGATGGCAGATATTAGCATATTGAAGTCTGAGACGTACTTCAAGGTAGCGCGAAGGTCGCCACGTGGCCGACCCCTTCGAGTTGGGGCATGATAGTTAGCCACACCTTTTGTGAAAGAACCCTTGTGTGTAACGAAGTTTTAGGTTGTGAGATTGTTTGTTTTGTGAGTAAGTTTGATTAAGATTGGTGATTGTAATTGACTAATTGTTTGATTTAATAATGAAAAGTTGTGAGGTTTGCCCATAAGAAAATTCTTTTTGTGTTCTTACTTTAATTATTTTCCTTGATTGATTGTTTTGGGGTTTGAGACTTAACAAGTGGTATCTGAGCTAGGAGATGGCAGATATTAGCATATTGAAGTTTAAGATCGAGTGTTTCAATGGCACAAGTAATTTTTAGATGTAGCAGAATAGCGTGATTGATTTGTTAGTACAACAAGGATTGGGAGATGTTTTTGAAACCGAGAAACCTACTGGGATGACTGATAATAGGTGGAAAGATATTCAACAAAGAGCGGTGAGTACGATTTGTTTGAGTCTTCCTTATGAAGTTAAGTATGATGTGTTGAATGAGAAATCTGCAAAAGAGATGATGGATAAATTAGAATCGATTTATATGTCAAAATCCATCACAAATATAGTGTGTTTGAAGAATTGTTTAGGCTGAAGATGAAGACTGGAACAAGTTTGAGGGCAAATCTGAATGAGTTCAACAGATTAGTGATGCAATTCGCGAGTATAGGAGAAACCATGAAAGAAATTGATAAAGTAGTTGTTTTGATTTGTTCCCTAAATGAAAAATATTCTATGGTGACTATACCTTTGATGGTTGGTAAAGATTCTTTGAGTATGAATGAAGTTACAGCAGTTATCACTGAGCATGATAGATTGAAAGAAGTTGAAAAGACTAATGACGATAGAAATTCTACTTTGATAGTAGAGCGAGGAATATATAATGTCAGAGACAAGAATGATGGAAGATGGCGAGGTAGATCTAATGATAGAAGATGGAGAGGAAGATCTAGTTTGAGGCCTAGAGTGGATTGAAGTGACAAAGAATGCTACTATTGCCATGAGATGTGGCACATAAGAGCCTATTGCAAGAAGTTGATGGAAGATTTGGCGAATTTCATGAAGTCTAAAGAAAAATATGACGAGAAGAATAGAGATGGTGAAAAATCTATTAATATGGCTATTACTGATAGTGATGAAGAAAAGAAACACACCAGAGATATGTGGGTGTTTGATCCTGCTTGTTCTGAGCATGTTTGCACAAGGAAAGAATGATTTTCAAAACTTGAGGTGTGTGAGAAGCCTGTTTACATGGCTACTGGCGATGAAGAAAAAACTAAAGCAATTGGTACCGTGAAGATTTGATTGCATGTTGGAAGTGTCAAGAAACTTGGGAATATGAGGTATGTTTCGAAATTTACAAGGAATTTGATTTCGCTTGGAAAGTTGGATAGTTTAGATATTCTTGTCGAGGTGGAGGTTTGAAGATTACAAAAGGTTCGATGATTGTGATGAAAGAAGTGAAGAATTTGAAGAATTTGTATGCATTGGTTGGAAGCACAATTAGAGGAGATGGGTTGATTTGTTCGCATGACACTACAGCAAAAAAATGTTTTTTGTGATGTTTGTCATATGTCGGAAAATGTCTAAAAAACGTTGCAAAAAACTTGTACAGATGTTTATTTCCAATGTCGTTTATACGCCGTAACTTGCAGTGTCGTTTGGGGTTCTTGAGACGTTTTCAACAATCATCGGTGCTGATTCTTACTAACATTTAATTTATTTGTTACGACATTTATAAATGTAGTAATATTATTTTTCCGACATTTGTAAATAGTCATAATATATAATATTATTGCGACGGTTTTTCATATTGAGACCATGACATTTCTAAATGATTTAATGTAACATTTACAAATATCGGTACAAGATATTAATCATAGTTAATTTAAATATATTATAACATTTTTTAAGTGTCGTTATAAATATTTTATTCTAATATTTTTTAAATATCACTATAGATTCCTATATTGACATTTCCTAAATGTCGCTATACCAAATAAACTTTTTATTTGTACGTGATGGTCGAAATATGATATTTTAACATTATTATTAGTTTATGATTTTCAACAACAAAGAGTGGATCATAAGGTGGGCAGAGGGTGCCCCTTACCTAACACACTAAATTAATTGAGAGGAGCTTATCAAAGATTTATATATCATTAATTATTAATTAGAGAATACGATTCTTTTTTTAATTAAGATGCCATTTGACTTAGTATTGTTTTATCTGTTCATTTTTGTCATTGTGCTTGATGTGACCCAAAGTTTAAATTTTTTTAATACAGAAAGTATGAAAATAAGTTTATTTAAAAAATAAAAGATTTTAAATTTGAGATTTCTTATATGAAATTTTTTAACCTTTAATTAATTGGATTGGAAGGAGAATTTAAAGCAAAATTTAATTACAACTTTAAATTAAAACACAGTTGATTTAGTATAACGTATAAATTCTAAATTTTAATATATTTATTATTCTAATCTTTTATATTAAAAATTGCGGTTGTTATTGTACCACGTTGGAAGAGATCACACATCTATAACTATCTATAACTACTATACAGAAAGCTCATATAGAAATTACAATCATCATCCATGATCCTCTAACCTTCTTAAGCTATTTTTCACAAAAATTAAAAAAGGTATATTTGATATTTCAATCCTTTTTGTAGGATCCATGAAGGTGGCTATAGAATTTATGGATTTTGATTTATTTTTTGATCTTTTTAGATTTTATGATAGTTGGTTGTTTTTGGATTCTGTATGCTTAACATTTTTTAATATTAAATCATATACATTATATAAACGTCTAACTTTTAATTGTTTATTTATATATTATTTATATACACATAAATATACATAAACATATACAAATTAATAACTATATATAATTAACTCCTTCAAAAAAAAAACTATATATAATTAACATATAAATTTCTGCAGTAAAACGTAAGTCAATTGCTAGTTTCATATTAAAAACCAATTTTAAATAAAATGGTTAGTGCTCCAAACACCCCTCTCCTATCAAAATCAATTTAAGAAAAACTGGTTCATGGTATATGAAATCCCAATTAACACTCTGCATGCGTATGCCTTATTATTCAAACCATTTTAAAGGCCATCATTGCCTTTTTGGCTTTTTCCCTCCATCTTCAATTAATTTCACATAATGGAACCCTTATCTGGAAGACTGGAACCACGGCCACCACGATGTCGTCATGGGTTTTTCTCGAGGCCAAAATGCGAATCTATTTGTATAGTGACTATTTAATTCGATTGAATTTCAAGGATGGCAAATTAATTGCACTATGAATTAGAGTAATGAAAAAGATTTCTAAGAGCTTTATTTTTTTATTGCTTGATAAGGATTGATTAACGATGTAAGGCAATTTCAAGCCGCCCCCACCCCTTTTCTAGTTGTCTTATTCCTCCTCCTCCTTGGCTTCATCCACAAAGGAGATGAGGGGTATGATTTTAGTTTTTATTTTTACCTGTTTTAATTAGAATAAAGTCTCTAGATCTAGTTATTTGAATTTAGTAGTAGTGCTTGATTCAGTTTGTGAGTTGATTTTAATTTAGTTTATAGTAGATTAAGAATTGTTAGCCTTATACTATGATGATTTTGTTTTATGATTTATGGGTTGCTCAAAGAGATTCTCGAATCAATTACTTATTTATCGCGAATGAAAGTTTTCGATGGAAAGCGACGTGGTGATGTATTTGCTAGAGATTCATGAAGAAGGTTCAAGACTCGATATGATCTATAAGACGACTTAAATCATGAAACGAGATCCAGATCTACATGAGGAAAAGGAAAAATTTTTTGAATCTATTGTACTTTTCAGTATTAACAGTATCAATGTAATTTCATTTTTAATGAATGAAAGATACATTTTCAAAAAAAAATACGATGTAAGGCAATTTATTTTCATATTTTTGAAACATTAATTTGTTGTAAGTCATATGAAAGTTTAAAAAGGGAAAACAACTTTAAGTGTGTATTTCAATGAGAATTTTTAAAAATTTCAAAGACTTTTAAAATGAAGACATTTAAAAATTCATCAATATAAAAAGATGGCATTTATAATTTGTTTGTTTGGATGAAGAACTTTTGGAATGAGATTTTGAGTATTTATAATTTTTAATAAAATTAAAAAAATAATTATGAAAAATAATAGTAAGAGTAAAAAATATGTCATTAGATTTGTAAAAACATTTAGATATTATTAATAACATAAAAAGTGAAAATATATTTTTTAAAAATAAGTTTTTATTATTAAAATAAAAAATATAAAAGTTGTATACAAAAAAAAGAAAACTTTATTAATATGATAATTAACTATATAGGTTGATAATTTAAAAAAAAAAACACATACTTAGGTGGATTTTGAAATATGTATTTAAAAGATTTCAAATCTCCAGTTAAAAAGTTACAGATTTTGATAAATCTTTTTTAAAAATTATCAATTGAAAAAAATTAATTATTCAAACCTTTAAAAATCTTGATTCAAAAAAAAATTCTTCTTAAAAATTTTCATTCAAACACACACTAAACTATCCTGCTTTCTCAAATAAAGTTTCATGCTTTTGTTCAATGCATTTGACGGTATAAAAGTACACTTTATATGCCATCTAAAATATACGAGTAAAGAGCTATTATTGGTAACCATTGCATCTGAGTTGATCATTACCACAAGACAAATAGAGAGAGGTTTGCTAGAAAATTACAAAAATCGCCGCCTCCCAGTTTTTTCCCTTCTTGGCACCAGAAAGAAGTTTTTTTCCATCACAAAAACAGTAAACCATACATCATCATGTTCCATGTTGTCACTGTCAGCTAGGAAATAGTACAAGAGAAGTAAAATACTACTTCTCATTTAAACCAGTCAAAGAGCTATATCAATGTGATGCAGCCGACCCCATCCTTATTCCAAATTCTCACCAAAGAAGAATGGTGGATGCCTCCTCCAGTCAGCATAGCTCATCCCCTTACACGACTTAGGTAACAGATACCTGGCTATACCAAAAAGTTACACGACTTGGGAATCAGTTTCAAATATAACCTTATCCCAACCTCTTTCTGTCACCAGTATAAATCCTTCCCTCATAGTCATAACAAGAGCCTCAACTACGGTGGCCGATCCACCTTGTACATGCTTTCCAATACCTTCCATCACCTTCCCATCATAATTCCACAATTCAATTAATCCCAATACCTGCTCTACTAGTTTTTTTTACTGAATGCTCCATCTATATTCATTGTAATCCACCCCCAGCTCAGGCTTATTCCACTTGTTTTACGTTTCCCCATCCTTGTTATTAGGTAGTTTTTTTTCTTGGTACACATGATATGTATCATCCATATAAAATTCATAGTAATCCTGATGTATATGATTAAGATCTAACTTTTAGGAATTAATGCACCAATTATTTAGTTCAGATCACTACAAGGAAAAGGCGAAATAGCCACGGAAAACAGGGACGGATTTTTCCGTCCCTAATTTACCAACGGAATTTGAAACGGAAAAAAAAATCCGTCCCTAAATCCGTCGCTAAAGAGTAGAAAGGAGAAATAGGGACGGTAAAATAATCCGTACCAAAATCCGTTGGAAAATTAGGGACGGATTTAGGGTGGGAATAAATTAGGGACGGAAATTAGGGCAAAAAAAATGAATAACTTTGGGACGGTTTTAGGGACGGTTTTAGCAACCGTTTTAGCGACGGATAGAGTGAGATAAATGGATGAATATTTGCCTTATTTTTGGGACGGTTTTAGGGACGGATTATCAAAATCCGTCCCGAATTCCGTCCCAAATGTCAGCCACAGAAAAAATTATATTTGGCCAGCCAAAACGGTGCGTTTTGACTGGCCATGTTTTTAGGGTTCTGTACTTAGCAGAACCCTCATTTTCTCCGCCTCCCTCCCCATCTTCTTACTTCTTTCTTCTTCATTCTCTCAATTTTCCCATAAGAAAATAGTAGTAAAAGTCAAGTTTTGTGTTGATTTGGTGGAAATCAAGGTAATATCTTCAAATCTCTTTGTATATGACTTCATTTTGATGATTAACATATGTTACAAATTAAGGAATTAGATAATATTCAGATTTTGATGATTATTTTTAAATTTGAATGTTGAGTTTTGGTGATTTTTTCCATATGTTAGTGTAAAAGTGTTAGATTTCTTTGAATGTTAATTGATGAGGGTTATAAAATTGTTAGATTTCTTTGAATGTTAATTGATGAGGGTTTAGGTTTATTGTGATGCTTATTAATTTTATTATGTATGTTACATAAACTAATTAAAATTGAATTACATAATTGTGAGTTTATTTGTGATTGGGTTTAGGTGTAATATTTATTTCGTTGTGTATAATTGTTTTTATTAATTGTAACTTAGTATTTGATATTAATACGATTCATATTTCGATTATTGTAATTATAGAACTTTGATTGAATGGAATTACTTTTATTGCATTTGTTGAGTATTATTTAATTGCAAGAACTTACATTAAGTATCTTGTTTTATATTGTGTGCAATGTAGTTTTTATTTCGCTCAAAATGACCAAATATAATTGAGTTGAAAAATGTAAAAGGAACTTCTTCATATATTTCATAATTCATTGTAGATTTTCATTGCAGTTGTTAACAGTATCGAATAGGGTTCGAGGATAGTAATCGAACTAAATTTGTGGGATATTTGACAGGAGAAATGAAAGAGTTGATATGCAGTCGACAATGGATGTATCATCGGAAGGAACCAGGAAAGAAGGGTGTAACCGACGAGTTTATAGCTGGTGTTGGAGAATTCATTAGTTGGGCATCAAGTCAAGACGCGTCTTGGAAAAATGGGGAAAAAATTCGTTGTCCCTGCACTAAGTGCAATAATATGCACTTCTTTTTACCAATGAGGGTTACACAACATTTAATACTACGTGGATTTAAGGAGCATTATTGGAATTGGGTTAGTCACGGAGAACCATTGTGTAGTATTGAAAATAACAAGCAGCAGCAGCACGAACAAGTGTCATTACCGGATGAGATGTCACATTGGGGTTGCTATGATGACATGACATGGGATCAGCGTATGGTTTTTGATGCTGCACGATCGAGCTTTGCCCAAAATAATGAAGACGAGCCCGGACCCAGTGGAGAAGCAGCAAACCAGTATGAATATGAGCAAGATCCATTCACAGAGCAACCTGTGACACAGTTGGACGACAAGTGGTTTGACATCGTGCAAAATGCGGATCGGCCTTTGTTTGAGGGGTCTAGTGAGTCACAGTTGTCTTTTGCTTCCACCTTGTTAAATGGGAAGTCGGAGTTTAACTTGTCTGAAGGTGCATTCAATTATTTTTGTGATGCCATCAGGAAAGTATTGCCGGAGGAAAATAACTTTCCTCCAAACTATTATCAACATAGGAAAACCATCAATGAATTAGGTTTACCTTTGGTAAAGATTCATGCGTGCAAGAATAGGATCATGTTGTACTGGAAGGAACATTCAAACTCTGATTGCTGTCGGTTTTGTGGTGAACCCAGATTCAAGGACATAAGTCGACATGGGGATAGAACTCATAAAAGAATTCCGACAGCCATTTTGAGATACTTGCCACTGACTCCCCGGTTGCAACGGTTGTACCATACCGCAGGCATAGCTAAACAAATGACGTGGCATGCTACACATACACTACAAGAAAAACAAGAAAAGGCAACGGAATTTTCCGTCGTTAAATATGGGTATTCCGTTGCTATATTAATTTAGCAACGGAAATGGCGACGGAATAAATCAGACGGGAATACTCAAGTCGCTATTTTAATTCCGTCGGTAACTTAAAATTCCGTCGTCGTTTGTATATAATTGCCGACAGAGTTTTCCGTTGCTAAGTGTTAACAGTCCGTCGTTAAAATAATAATAAAATATTAATTTCAGAAGGGTCTCACAATATTTCCGTTGCTATTATTTGGTTCCGTCGGGATATTCCGTTGTTGATTAGTTGTTAGCTACGGAATTTCCGTCGCTATTCCGTCAACAATTTCTTCTCAACAACAAGATATTCTGTTGGTAGATTTGAAATTCAGTTTCTATTTTCATTAATACATTAGATATTTTTAATTATTCCGTCGTTATTAAAAGATAATCCGTTGCTACTCCGTTAGAAATCCGTTGCTATTCTCAATTTTTTCATGTCCTACACAAATTAGTCCTAAACAAATACACATGAATTTGAGCAATCTATTAATCCATGCACATTCTATTAAAACAAATTATGGTATTAAACATCTAAAATTCCCTCAACACATATAATACAAATTATAATCCATAAACATCTAAAATCCATTATTCCATCAATGCAAATGATCATCCATTATTACAAATCCTACAAGACCATCAATCCAGCAATAGCACAAATTAAGCTATGTAATACATGAAACTAATTAATACAATTACCCCAAATTCTTTCCGTTGATCTCTCCTTGCTTCAATGTCTCTTGCTCTATAAAAATTAAAGCAAATTATATCCATCAAATTAAGGGGATAATTAATAAGAATTTATAAAGTAACACTAAAAATCAAGTGAAGCAAAGTGAAATAAATACCTGAAATCATTTAGTTGACCTTCTTTCAGTGTCTTCTACTCCACCAGCATTGCATTTTTCTCTACTAGTTTCAGTTGTTGATGGTGCAGAAATGTTTGAAGCACCTCCCAATCTCACCATCAGCAAACTCATCATTTCTTGAAATTGATTCTTCATCTCACTTATATCCCCAACAGCACTTTTCACTTGACTCATATCCTCACTCATTGATTCGAGCTTCTGTTCTAAACTGTCAATTCTATCATCATTAGTGGAAATATTCACTGGCGGATGTCTAGTGGAAGGACCGCACACTGATTGAGTTGTGCATGCAGGTGCAGTGGAAGTCGCATCTAACAAAGCCCTAGAGTTCACCATAGTGCCGAACCCATATACGTGAGTACGTGTAGTGGCCTTCCCTCCAATTGATGAAGTCCATGCTTCCGGATCGAACTCAGGTCGATCAGAAATATTGTCACCATATTTCTCGGATAATGCAGCTTTATATTTCTCCTATGATAAGTGAAAAACGATTATCCCTTGTGAAATATAATTTTACAAAAAAAACTATATCATAAGAAAGGACAAAGGATCATAGAGTAACAAACAGAATCAAAACACATGAAAAAAAAAGGAGGAACAGCTAGCACCTCGAAACAATAAGAACCATAAAAACAAAACCAGCACAGAATTAACAAGAAGTGTTGGCCCAGTAACACCATAAAGGTCATCAACTTATATCCTAACAACTTTACATAGCTTTATAAAGAGTATTGAATTATATATTTCCATATCAAAATACAAATCAACATAGCCACGTAAATTACAATTAGTTAACAATTTAACTAATCGATACAAAAAAATCAGCCATATATTCAATGTTAAAAAAGCATTAATGAAATAAGAATTCGTTATACTTTTTATAAAGATTATGTTTCTTAAAACTTATAGAATTAAACATAAAAAGACAAGCATGTTTTAAATTTCTAGTTGTAAATTGCCATGAAGACCAACAGCAACACCTCAAATCAACAAGAACCAAGAACCCACAACAGAAATCAGGATAAAGATGATACACACAAACAATTAAAACTAAAAGTATAAATTAATCAAAATGACATACACTGACAACTTTGGACTTGCTGTCTACAAAATCACCCTTTCCCTTTGAACGCTTATGAGTCCTCTCAAACAATTCCAGATATTCTATTGGTCGTTGAAGCTCACTTTCCTACATTCATATAGACTTGCTTTTAATTAGATTAGGCCTCTAATTTTATTATTGAAAATATAACCATAAAACATTGTCAAAAACTGTTTAGAAGAATTTAGTGAAACAGTTGCATACCATCATCTTTGCTGTAGCAAGAAACGAACGAGAACCACTGGTGTGCTTCGTAATACTGCCCTCTTTTTCTGTTAAGCGATTTGCAAGTGCTTTTTTGGATTTGTTTTGCCAACTCTCTGTACTCCAAATAGTATCAATTAAAGCATCCCAAATTTCAATTGACATCCAACTCCTTTTCATTCCTTTACACTTCTTAATATCAGCAATATTACTAACACCAGCTTCTTGCATTGCTTTCGTTCTCTCACCATTCAACGTATCTTTGAATCGCTCCTTACAAGTCTTCTCCCATATTCGTCGTACATTAGGTTCCTCTTCTGGAGGCCACTTAAAATTTTCCTAACGTTTAACATTAAAAGTTATTACTAAAATCTATATAGAAATAAGCTAAAAGCTTTAATAAATAATCAAGATAGCAGAAAAATAAACAAAGTAATCTGTACTTACCCCAAATTTCTTCCACATAGCATCCTTCACATTATCAGGAATTTTCTTCCACGTTGGCCACACACCAGTAAAGTAATTCTTTATTATTTTAACAATAGTTGCTGACACCCCTGTCTCCAAAAAAAACACTGTGACAAATCCAAGTTAGTCATTACAATGTAAAAGTATAGAATCAATAAATTAAATAAGCCAATTAACAAAAATTAATTTGATAATGGAATTATCGCAACAAATCCCAAATTTCTTCGCTGTACCTATTCGCTAGAATTGTTATACCACGTTTTTTGGTCGGATCTTCTGGAGTGAGTCTTCCTATAGTAGGACCCCTTGTTCGACGTTGTATATCTTCTCCTGTGACACCTTCACATGCAGCAGAAGATCCAGCAGACCCAGAAGCTAGTGTCTCATTCACTATCGGCTCCATGGAAGGATCAACTGATGCTTCAACAGACTGATCACTATTTGTTAAAGGTTGAGGGCATGGCAAATCATTATTTGCTGATCTGGAAGGTGCTGATAATGGGGGTTCAGATGGAGTGGCTGAAGATGCCTTCAAAAGAGGACGATAGGTGGGATTCTTTGAAGGGTGACCACTGCTTGTTTGATTTTGCAAAGCTTTACCTTTATTTTTGGCTTTAGGATCTTTTGGCTTAACCATTGCAAATCTGAGACAAAGACACAAAATTTTGTTAGTAACTAGCGAATCAGATTCACATATCTTCAACCATGTAAATAACAAAAATAAGAGTAAACAACTAAAAGAATTTTTTTAAAGAAACTGATAATTAAATCCAGCAATATGATAACAGCCATGCATTTAATAAGCTAGCTATAAGAAGTTATAAGAACTAAATAAAATAGATCAATAAATAACCAACAGATTTTGGACATCTCCATTTTCTCTACACATATATATTATATCCTTGACAGATAACAAAATCAAGCACATCAATCATTATCAGAGTAAGAAAATTCATTTTCTTCATCATCTTCATATTCAGCCCCATCCTCATGATCTTCATCTTCATATTCAGCCTCATCCTCATCTTCCCCAGCTTCTTCATCTTCATCGAGTTCATCGTCATCTTCTTCTCCTTCCTCAACAAATGAGTTTACCTCTTCAAACCTACCATTAACAAGAACTATTGGGCTTTCAAGGTCATCTGTTGGAACAATATTTGTAGGAATAAACACTTCATCCTCTTGAAAAATTTCTTCATTGAAATTAGTTGTATTTTCCCCATGATTTTCCTTTGTAGAAAGGTGAAATGTACTCCTTGCCTTCGTTTTGAAAACTGCCCACCAATCACGTCTATCTCTCTTATTGGAAGGGTAAGGACTATAATAAACTTGTTGAGCTTGATTAGCTAGCACAAACGGTTCATTGCTAAGAAGCACTGAATTGTGCTTAATTTCAACAAGGCCATGACGGGAATCCACCTTAACCCCTTTTTCTGTGTCAAACCAGTGACATTTAAAAAGCACAACTCGATTTCCAACCCCAAAATACTCTAGTTGGATGATATCCACCAAGACACCATAAAAATCTTTCTCATAATCATTGTAGCAACTCCCTTTCATGCATACCCCACTATTTCTTGTACTTCGATTTTGCCCATAGTCTTGCGTGTGAAACTTGAAACCATTTACAAAATAACCCTTGTAACACTGTGCAATTCGTCCCGGACCATGTGACATCTCAATGATGCGAGGGTCTACTTCATCTTTATGTTCTGCCACCTACAAAAGTGTAAGACAAATCAGTGATCATTTTACAAATGTATGTATTTAGTAATTCAACCCATTATTTTAATAAAAAAAACTTACAAATTGTCTAAACCATTTAGGAAATCTTGTATCTCGTAATTTCTCCAATTCTTTATCAGAGATATTCACCAATTCTATTTTCATATTTTCATCGAACATTCTGTATGTATTTAATAGTAAGTTAGTGAAAGATATAAATATTTAGTATTATGCTATACACTAACCTTAAAATAGCACTTACTCCACATATGGGTATATCTCCTCACAATTCAAGAGCACATATAATTCTGCAGCATAATGCTCCTCTTCCTCTAAAAATCGAGTACTATTTAATGAATTGAAAGGCCGACCGGATTGACAGAAAATTGAAAGACGCCCCATAGATTCTACGTCTCCACCATCGTCATTACGAGACACACGATTCAGTCTTGTTTCAATGGTAGGTTCAAAATACATAGAGCAAAATGATGATATTTCCTCTATAATATATGCTTCACATATAGAGCCTTCTACACATGCTTGATTTTTCACTTTCTTCTTAAGATGATGCAAAAACCTAAACATCATAATAGAAAAACAAGGATTAGATCAAGTATTGGAATTGACATATATGTAATTAAAAAAGTGTTTAAAATTTTTTTAACAATATTTACCTTTCAAAGGGGTACATCCATCGATAATGGACCGGTCCACCAACCTTTGCCTCATAAGGTAAGTGAATTGGCAAATGTTCCATCGAGTCAAAAAAACCAGGAGGAAAGATCTTTTCTAGTTTGCATATTGTTTCAACAATGCTAACTTCCAACCTATTAATATGATCTACTTGTATTTCAGTTGAGCACAAATCCCTAAAGAATGTGATAGTTCAATGACAGCATCATACACTGAGTTAGGCACCATATCACGAATGGCAATTGGCAGCAAACGTTGTAAGAAAACATGGCAGTCATGACTTTTCAGTCCATAAAACTTGCAATCAACTTCATTCACACACCGAGATATGTTAGATACAAAGCCGTCCGGTAGCTTTAATTGTTTCACCCATGCACAAACACGCCTTCTTTCTTCTTTGCTCAAAGTATAAGAGGCTTGAGGCATGTAAACTCGACCATTAGTCTCAACCAATTCCAATTCTTTATGCTTGCAATGCATTTGCATATCTTTACGAGCCTTTATGTTGTCTTTAGTTTTTCCCTTAATATCCATCATTGTGTTAAACACATTCTCAAAGACATTTCGTTCAATATGCATCAAATCCAAATTATGGCGAATAAGATTTGTGTGCCAATAAGGTAACTCCCAAAATATACTTTTTTTCACCCAATTATGACTTTCTCCAAAACCTAAAAGCTTCTCTTCACTGCATTTACTGCCAAATGTGATATTTGGAATGGAATTCAACCGTGTCAATATTTCTTGACCCGACAATCGAGGAATTGGATAATCATGCTCAACTCTTTTTCTGAAGTTATATTTTTGCCTTCTAAAAGGATGATCACTTCGTAAGAATTGGCGATGACAATAAAAAAAGCATGGTTTCCTAGCATGAACCAGTCTAAAGGACTTAATGTGTTCCATGCAATAAGGGCAAGATAAGGTTCCATGAGTGCTCCAACCGGACAGCATGCCATATGCTGGAAAATCATTGATGGTCTATAACAATGATGCTCTCATAGTAAAATTTTGTTTCTTGAAAGCATCATAAGTTGGCACACCATCATTCCATAATTCCTTCAACTCATCTATCAAAGGCCTCAAGAACACATCTATGTTTTGACATGGACTCTTCTTTCCCGGAATGACCATATTGAGAAATATATATGATTGCTTCATACACATCCAAGGAGGCAAATTGTAAACAACAATCATTACCGGCCAAATAGAATATGGTTTTGCTGCTGGTCCAAAAGGACTAAAACCATCCGCACATAACCCAAGTCTTACATTGCGAGGTTCTGCTGCAAAAGAAGGATATGTTTCACTGAAGTGCTGCCAAGCCTCCCCATCAACAGGGTGTCTTAGTACTCCATCAGTACTTTGATTAGTAGCATGCCATGTCATATTTTCAGCAGTCTTTGCTGACATATAAAGCCTTTGAAGTCTAGGAATAAGTGGTAAATAACGTAAAATCTTGCAAGGAATCATCTTCTGCCTTCCCTTTTTTGATTTCTCCAATTGTCTCACTTTATATCGAGGATGTCCACAAATTGAACAATGGTCAAGTTCAGCAGCCTCTTTATAAAACAACATGCAATTGTTTTGACACACATGTATTTTCTCATAACCTACTCCAAGACTCTTCATCTTCTGCTTCATTCTATAAAAGTTTTCGGGTAAGCATTCATCTTCCGGAAGCATATTCTTTAACATTACTATGAGACGATCAAAACATGCCTCGCTCATGTTAAACTCAGACTTGCAATTTAGTAGATGACATAAAGCTGATAGCCTTGTGTACTTGCTACAACCTTCATACAATGGTTCATCTGCATCATACAATAAAGAATAAAATTTGGCTGCCTTAGGATTAGGATCTTCTTCCACAAAACTTGCCTCACTATCATGATAATCCGGAATATTAAAAGTCGGACCAACAAAATCCATAACCATTTGAGCATATGGATTCTGAGATTCCGCTTGATACCCTGTTTCAACATTATCATCCTCACGTCTAGAAGTCTGCCCAATTTCATTCTCCCCATGAAAAGTCCAAGTTGTATAACCAGCCACAAAACCATTATAATAAAGGTGCCTACGCACCGTATCAGAAATCTGGAACCTACTATTTTCACACCGACGACAAGGACATCTTATAGAATCCCCATTGATGACACTGTTTTGAGAATATGCAAATGTAATAAATTCCTCTACTCCCTTGAAAAATTCATCATTAATGAATGATGCTTGATCCATACGACAATACATCCAAGATCGATCTCTATCCATGTTGCAAGTCTAACAAAGCTACCAAAACATATAATCTGCTCTAAAAAAAATAAGCAAGGCAGCATTGTTTTACTATTTTAACAAGTTTAATATCCATAAGCAAAGCTATTCATGTAAGAAAATGAGCAAAAAATCGCATGCTTCAAAAGTTCACCATTTAATACATGAAAAGTACTAAAAAGTCCTATATGCATATAGTGTTTAGACAAATAAACTAAGATAGCACAATTTTTTCATTTGAGCAAGTTTAATATATCTATTACAAGCTATTCATGTAAAGGTCCATGTAAGAAATGGGCTGTTTTAGAAACTAGCTAATAAAACATCAAAGCAATTCAATAAAAACAATTCTAAGGAAGTAAAGAAGAAACAAATAAGCTCAAGAAATTATCTATAGAGGATCATAGATTCCATTTCTTACTAGTCAAAAGCTCGTAATTAATCCACGAACACTTGTGTAATGATTTTGAGGCTAGTAAATTATATTAGCTTCAGATACACTGCAAATTAAAATTAAAAAAATGTTAGAAAAAAAGGTTAATCATTAGGTAAAACTAAAATAAGCAAAGTTTAATAGAATCTTGAACATTTTTTAGCTTGTGGAAGTAATCACAGTAAGTAAATGCATATATGGGAATGAATTAACCAGACTTTCCATGGTTGCTTGCAACCGTAATTAAATCCTAATAGGAAAGGATAAAGGGTAGAAAATATTGTGAATGAATAAGGATAAAGGGGTCATTTCATTCAAAGACATGAAGGCTAGGAGGAAATGCAGTTTCGTTTTAACAAAAAGAACCAAAAGGGGGAATTTGTATGTTTTTTGTTTGTTGTTTTGCAAGAAATAGATAAAAGGCTGCTTTATATGGAAAACAGAAAGTAAGGCTGTTGTAAAAGAGAGAAGGAACAAACAAACAGAGAATCTGCAAATTTAGTTATATAGACATAAACACAAAACAGAGGAAGAAATAGAAATTCGTTACATAGTGTGCTGGTTTTCCTCAAATAGGTGCCAATTAACCATAAATTGGGAAAATGACTTCCTTTTAGTTTCCTTCCTATTTACAAAGCACTTGTACTCAACATCTACATTAAATAGGAAGATGATTACTAAATATACAGTTCTTCTATACTATGAGCCAAAAAATAAAATAAAAATGAGTTAATGATAATATTGAATATTTATCGTGTAGCAAAAGCACAAATGAAAAGAGAAAAAGGGCAAGATGGTGAAATTGCTCGGTACTAGTTTCAAAGCCTTGAAAAATGTTTTTCTTTTGTTTTATATATTGTCTAATCATTGGACCAAAATGGTTTTCACTTGTTTTGTATATATTGTCTAGCTATAACCGAGTATATTTTTAATCCTAATTATCAAAATTCTTGCTAAATTATAATTCAGAGATTCATTGGAAGGATAATTATCGCAGTTCATTTACTCTATTAAAAACATTGACACATTTGGGAATAGTTAGGTTGTTGGGTAAGTCATGAAATTGGAAAATAACAAAGCCAAAAAAAAAATGGAAACAACCACAGGTTGGCTTTAGCCATGGCAGATTACAAAGTTTAAAAAGCTTTTTCAAGCTTTTCAATAATAAGTTTGCAATTTCTTATGAAAACCCAAACAAATAGGCAACTAAATTCAAAGAAAAAATTCACCACTTTAAAGAAAAGAATTGGAGGCTGACCGAGTGAGAAAGGAGGAGCAACAACCAGTCTAAAAGATCTCTTTTGTGATTTCACTACTTCGAAGATGAGCTCGCTGGTGAGTGTGACAACCACATTTTGTAGGAATTCTGGTGGGTCCCGATGTTGGCCTTTCCTGGTGGGTGTGGCTTCCTTGGGGCCGCAATGCTTTGTTGATGTTGGCCTTTCATGGTGGGTGGGGCTTCCTTGGGGCGGCAATGCTTTGTTGCGCCAAGGGGAAGATGGGGAGATAGTCGGGGAAAAATACTAGAAAGGATGAAGAAGACTTAAGGGGAATGGGAATTTAGGGCTGTAATATTGAAACGGTAACGTTTGGTACCAGGTACCAATAAAAATATAATTTTGATTATTTTTAGTTAATAGTAAGATTAATATTTGATAATAATTATTAATTTGTAATATAAATTAACTTTCTATAAATATTTACCTTTTAATTATTGATAACTAAAATAATTATTAACTACCCAAAAAATACTAATAAATTTTTCAATTACCTTTTACATTAATTAGAACCATATTTAATTTTTTAAATATTAAAAATACTTTTTAAAAGAAATATGTAAAACTAAGAATATTTATTTCTTTAATTAAGAAAAAGCCTAGCAACTAAAATTATGGAATAATACTATAATCAAATAATTAAAATTTTGGAAAAATAAATAAAAAATATTAGCAACAGAAACTTTCTTGCCCACCTATCTACCAACAATCCGTTGCAAAGATTACAGCAATGGAATTTCCAACGGAAAATTTTCCGCGCCATAATAATAAAGTGGGCGCGTAAATTGTAGCGACTAAAAGGCAACGGAAAAATTCCGTTGTTGGATTTCCGTTTCTATTCAGCCATTTTCCGTTGCTACTCACTCATTTTCTGTCGCAAGTTTTAAGGATCATATGTGAAATGCGCTAAGTCTTACTCCGTTGCTAGTCCGATGCTGATTCCGTTGCTAACGTCCATAAATAACAACGGAATTTTTCCGTTGCAGTTTTTCCGTTGCCTTTTCCTGGATTTCTTGTAGTGATAAAGCTCAATATGGGGTTATGTGCCATCCATCCGATGCCGAGGCATGGAAGCATTTCGACAAGACATATCCTGATTTTGGTTCAGAAGCTCGAAATGTTAGATTGGGATTATGCGCAGATGGTTTTGCACCGCATGGGCAATTCGGAAGGACCTATTCTTGCTGGCCAGTTATTGTAACTCCTTACAACCTTCCTCCGGGTATGTGCATGAAGAGCCCTTACATATTCTTAACATTGATCTGTCCGGGTCCAAAAAACCCGAAGAAAAACATAGATGTATTCTTGCAACCTCTGATTGATGAATTGAAGCAATTGTGGGAAGATGGGATCTCGACATACGATGCTTCGAGGAATGAGCATTTTCGCATGAGGGATGCTCTTATGTGGACCATTAATGACTTCCCCGCTTATGGCATGCTATCCGAGTGGAGCACCGCTGGAGTACTAGGATGTCCTGTATGTATGCAGGAGAGCAGAGCATTCGTGCTTCCACATAATAGGAAGGCGACTTATTTTGATTGCCATAGGTGCTTCCTTGACTCGGATCATCCATATAGGAAGGATAAGAAGTCTTTCCGCCATGGTCGAGTTGAGAGGATGGCTGCACCACCAAGGTTGACAAGGGAAGAAATATATGGACACGTTTGGCAATTGCCCACAGCTATGGATGAGCCAATTAATATGCCTGAATATTATGGCACCCATCACAAATGGACTAAGAGGAGTATTTTTTGGAATCTTCCTTATTGGAAAACAAATTTGATCCGCCATAACCTTGATGTTATGCATATTGAGAAGAATGTTTTTGATGCAGTGTTCGGAACTGTCATGGACTTGAAAGCCAAATCAAAGGACACTTTAAATGCCAGAAAAGACATCAGTGCTATATGCTTTCGAAGTTCAATTGCAGTTGATCCTGAAAGCGAGCAACGCACCAAACCTAAAGCTGTCTATAATTTGTCCAAAACACAGAAGACAACTATTCTAAGATGGTTGAGGAATTTGAAGTTTCTCGATGGGTATGCCTCAAATATTGGGAGATGTATTGACATGAATGAAGAGAAGGTTTCCGACATGAAGAGTCACGATTGCCATGTCTTTATGCAGAGACTGCTTCCAATTGCATTCAGAGAGATGTTGCCTCCTAGTGTGTGGAACCCTGTGACCGAACTTAGCCTCTTTTTTCGGTGCATATGTTCGAGTATGCTGGACATTAATAAGGTTCGAGATTTGAACGAAAAAGTTCCGATCATTCTTTGTAACTTGGAGAAGGTCTTCCCTCCAGCCATGTTCGATTCAATGGAACACGTGGTTGTTCACTTGCCGTACGAAGCATTAGTTGCAGGGCCGGTTCAATTCCGATGGATGTATCCCTTTGAAAGGTAAACTAACAACTTTTTTATTTTGAGGACACCTGATAATTTGAGTGTTCATAATTTCATTTAACAATGTGTATACGAGCATCCTAATACATATTTGTTTAATTGAATTCATATAGGTTCCTTCACCAACTAAAGAAGACAATTCGTAACAAGGCTCACGTTGAAGGATCAATTTGCGAAGCTTACATTGCACAGGAATTTAACTATTTCGCACAAAATTACTTTAATTCTGACGTGTATTGTCACACTAAGCGACCCAGGCGCAATGATGAAGGATTAGCCAATGAGTCTCTCAAACCGTTCTCTATTTTTAACTATCCAACCCGATTTTAGGGTAAGGAGAAAACGAAGTGGCTTGGTGAGAAAGAACAACGTGTAGCGCATACGTATGTTTTGCAAAATTGTCCGGAGGTGCAACCCATCCTTAAGTAAGTTAATAGCAGTTTTTCCCAAGGAAATCGTTTATTTCATTATATGTTGTTTGTTTCACTTATACCGATTTGTTTTTACCCCAACTCCTTTGTCCAATATTATCGAAATGATGGATTCGATCAGCGTACCATTGATGATTCGATTGAGGCCCATTTCGTCGATTGGTTTAAGCGATATGTTAGTATAGTTCGATTTTGATAATTAAACTGTTTAGAGATTTTTAGAGATTTAAGGGTATTAGTTTGATTATTCTAACTCTTGGGTTATCACATACAGCTTGATGCACCGGTTAATCGAGCAAAGCATATTGATGACTTGCCGGTGCTTATGCTACTTGCTTGGCCACCTTCAAGGAAGGCAACCTCTTGGCCCGGTGTGTTTATAAACGGGTATAACTTCCACACTCTCCAACGTGGAGCTGGCAAAGCCACAATGAATTGGGGTGTTTGTGTTCGAGGCACAAATACGGACGATCCTTCCACCAATTATTATGGCCTCCTGAAAGATGTTTTGGTCCTTGAGTATAATTCTTCAGACAGCATGGCCATAGTTGTTTTGTTCGAGTGTGATTGGTTTGACCCTATCAACGGAATGAAGGTTCATCAAGATTACAAATTGGTTGATGTCCATCGGCAAAAGATGTATCAGAAATATGATCCATTTGTTTTAGCACAACAAGCCATTCAAGTTTACTTCTGTGATTATCCGGGAGCTATCAGAGATAGAGCTAATTGGTTGGCCGTCTGTGAGACAAAATTGAGGAGAGTTGTTCAGAATGTTACTGAAGAAGTTGAGGATGATGCTCCATACCAAAATGAAGAGATCGTGCAAACCCCAGCTGTTACCACTAATACAGATGTAATACAATTGTTTGACATGGCTGGTATCAACTTAGCTGTTGACTTAGGGGAGCTTCAACCAATCGCGGAATTGGACGACTCGGAGGATGAGTTCGATTCAGCAGAATCAACAAGTTGCTCCGATGACACTGATGATGATGCTGGATATAATCCAAATGAATTTTAACTTGCTTTGTACCAGGATTGTAATGAACAGATGCCATTATAGGTATTTCGCCAACTGCATTAGCAACATGTTAAGTTATGTACAAGTTCATGCAATCTGAGAGTGATGTTATTATAATTATATAGTGCGAAGGAAATAAACTAATACCCACCTCTAGGTAATTCTATAAAGATTTCATAGAAACTAATTAGGGACGGATTTAGGGACGGAAAATAGGAAATCCGTCCCTGACATAAGTCATTTCATATAACGCTTAGCAACGGTTTTAGCAACGGCAATACGAAAACTGTCCCCAATTCCGTTGGAACGCTTGTTTGACCTTTGAATATTAGCAACGGATTTAGGGACGGAAATAGTCTAATCCCTCCCTAAATCCGTCCCTAAATAAAGGGTTTAAACCCTAAACCGAAACCCTAAATTAGCATTTCCGTCCCTATTTATTGATGTTAGGGTTTAAGGACTTTTTGGTACCTCAAACCCTACGGTTTAATTGTATACCGTCCTTAACAATGATATCCATCCCTAAAATCGTTGTAAACACAATTTCCGTTGCTATAACCGTTGCAACTCATCAATCTCGTATAATATCGATAGAAGGCCTAAACCGGCTCATTCGTCCTTCAATTTACCATTCACCAACTATAAGCTATCATAGGTATGTAGATGCGAGTATCAGAAAGTTGGATCACTTATCGGAAGCCTCTACAGACTTTAAATTTGTTTGGAACGAAGAGTACTAGATATGTTAGTAACATAAGTATAGTATTTAACAAATATGTTTGTATGTTTCATATAAAACCGATGTGGTTTAAAGTTTACACCTAGGTAGTGGGTTATTTTAACCAAATTGCATATATAATTGAAAGTAATTGTCTACATTCTTCATTTAATTGGAAATCGGTGAAAAAAACCGATTTTTAAAAGTAGGGACAGATAAAACCGTCACTATATCCGTCCTTATCTGAAATATCCGTCGCAATTTCCGTCCTTATTCGCTAACTCAGCCTATTATTAATAATCAAGTAGGAACGGACTTAGGGACGGAAAATTAGAATTCCGTCCCTAAAACCGTTCCAAAAAGAAATAATATGTCGCGTCATTTAACCCGCCAAACGTTTTTTATTTAATACAGGGACGGATTTAGGGACCGAATTCTAAATTTCCGTCCCTAAGTCCGTTCCAAAGCAAAAATAATTGGCGCGTTTGTTCCCGCCAATTATTTTGGGTTTCCACTAGGGACGGACGTTGGGACGGAAATTTAGAAATTTAAAATTCCGTCCCAAAGGCCGTCCCTAAATGGAGCTCTTTTATCCTCAATTTTTTTAAAATTCAGACGTTTAGGGGCGAATTTAGGGACGGAATTTTGGATCTCTGTCCCTAAATCCGTCCCAAAACTGACCCACTTTTGAACGACTTTCTGTATTCCAGCTTAATGTTAGGGACGGATTTTTGAATTTTTACTTATTTAGGGACGGAATCAGGGACGGATATTTCAAGTATCGTCCCTAAATCCGTCCCTAGGTGCAACGACCTTTCAGTCTTTAGTTGTGGACAGCTGTTAGTTAGGGACGGATTTAGGGACGGATTTGGATTTTTTTTATTCTTTTAGGGACGGATTTAGGGACGGATTTAGCAAAATCCACAGCTAAATCCGTCCCTAAATCCACTCCAATTCATTAAATAAAGTCGGGCTCAACCCTTTCCGCCCCATTTCTTTCTTCTTCTTTCTTCTTTCTTCTTCTTCTTTCCTTCTCCTCCCCCACCCCGCGAACCAGTCGCCGTGCGCAGCGCTCCCTGACCACCGCCGGCCGCCATTTGCTCCATCACAGGCGGCGGTTCTACTCCTCTGATTGCCGGCGACGCTATCCCGCTTCAAGCCCGATCAAATTCCGTACAATGACAGTATAAATTCAACTAATTTCTTTAATTTAGTTTTCTTGTTGTTAATTTTTAAAGTTTGTTTTGGTGTTTGATGCAGTGTTTGATACATTTAGAGTTATATGATGTCAATAATGTGTTTGTTAACATGTTGAATAACTTTAAAGATTAATTAGTATTATTAGTTTAAATATATATTAATTACTAAAAATACTAATTACAATAATTAGTATTATTAGTTAGAATATTTCATAGTTTGGTAATTAGTATTATTATTTTAAATATATAATAAATAGTAATAATACTAATTACTCTAATTAGTATTATTAGTTTGAATATATAATAATTACAAATTACTCTAATTAGTATTATTTGTATAAATATATAATAATTAGTAATAATACTAATTACTCTAATTAGTTAACTAAATAATACTTTGTAATACTATTAATTACTCTAATTACTTAACTTGCTTTAACTAATAAATAATTTGTAATATTACTAATTACTCTAATTAGTACCATTAATTTATAGATATAATACTTAGTAATTAAACTAATTAGTGTAATTAGTCAAATTAGTTTAAATATTAACTCATTAGTAGTTAATTTAATAAGTTTAAATATTAATTAAAATCTAATAACTTTGTTAATATAATTATAGTAAGTATAATTACTTAAATAATGTCAAACATAAAATACTAATATATCTAATTAGTTTCAATATTAACTCATTAGAACAACGTTTAACTATAGTAATGCATTAATAGTATAATAATTATTTAAAAAATAAATACTAATTTCTTTAATTACTTTAACTAGTTGTTCATTACTAAATATGTCATGCCCCGACACCATGATCGAGCACGTAACAATCGCCGCAACTCTTGAAATGCATTCTATTAGGTTAGAATACACTCCAAGGGTCGCAAGGCTAAAACGGTCATTTTACACATTTTTCCCTCATACGGTTTTCATCCAGTTCAATAGTTAAATCATTTAGTTAACATATAGACAAGTCAAAATAGTTTAAATGTCAAACTGTCGTGACATAAAAATTCATGTAAACACAAGACACCAAAACTTCAAGAAATTTACGAAAATGCCATTGGTTACTCGATATATTTTTCCGTGAATTTTTAAACTAAGCTACAGGATTCAGAAAAATATAGAGGTGTCAAATCGGATTGATCGGGTAGGTTTCGGGTTCGGGTCAATCAGGTCGGATCAATTTGGGTCAAAAGAGATTTTCGGGTCATTTCGGGTTTCGGGTCATTCGGGTTTCGGGTCATTCGGGTTACGGGTCATTCGGGTCTCGGGTCATTCGGGTTTCGGGTCATTCGGGTCTCGGGTCATTTGGGTCTCGGGTTTTTCGGGTTTTGTCCTCGGGTTTGTCGGGTTTCGGGTCATTCGGGTTTCGGGTTCGGGTTTTTTGGGTTTGACCATCGGGTCTTTCAGGTTACAGGTTTTTTGGGTTTTATATCATTTGGATTCGATTTTTTTTATTTAACTCTCGAGTCATTCGGGTTGTTAATTATTTTAAATTGAATTAAAGTTTTGATTTTACAAATTAATACTTAAGAGAGATTTTATCTGTCACGCCCCGACCCGTAGGCTCGGCCACGTGACAACCGCCGTACCACCTCGAGATGCGTGCCTCGTCAGGCGGGCAACCAAGATGGCACAAGGCTAAAAATAAAGGATATTCGAGCAATATATGAAAACATACGAAATTATCATAAATAATATAGTTCAAAAGTATTTTAAAAATATAGCAACGCATCTTACGGTGCTCCATGCAGCGGAAAGTGTTATTTATAAATACACAATATATATGGAAGATGCAATAATATTCCGAGCCAAGATACACAAAGCAAAATGAGGTGACACCTACATAATCGTGTCCACAGTGCCGTACTGGGATCACTGGCCACCAGGACGTCCGCCGTCCGAAGACTGATGATCTGACAACAAAAGTGAATGGGGTAAGTACATAAACTTGTACCTAGTGAGAGACTCGGTTATAAAGACCGATCACCTCAGGCTGGGGATATGAAATAATCCAATTATCAATTTAATAAATCATTTACTGAAATATAGTAAATCCCAAACCAAATCAAATATCAAATCCATAATAATATTTACATAAGGGCTGGCATCTGAAATCTGTCCCAATAAGGTATACCCGTGCACTGGGTATCCACTGGACCGTCAAGGGTTACTTTATACTTTTAAAATATTTTTACTTTACTCTCTGGCCCATTCCCTTGACGTTTGCCTTGCTGTGGTGGAACACAGCACTCTGGGGTCCTGGCGAGTTTCCCTACGCACCTCTCGCAAACAGGCCTGTCTCACCGTGCCCCTCGATAGGCGGTCCACGGCTGAGAAATCACGCATGCTCTCAACTCGGTCCACGCTCCCACATACTGGAGCCCCGAGCAAAATGCTCAATCAATCATCTCTCAGGGGTTTTGTTCCCCATACAATAATCAATGATAATATCAATCTCTCAGGGGTATCATTCCCCATACATTAATCAATAATAATATCAATATATAAAATTTATTGAAATTCCCACCCTTTAAATCATTTGTAAACTCAGTGTGTGAGGGTGGACAATTCATACCCCAAAACATATATAAACAATTTAATAAAGCATTTATAAATAAATTTGAAAACGGTTAACCCTCAATGGTCAACCAATATAATCCAAGCCACTCACTAGTGAGGAGAGTTGTATACTCCCCGATTACCCACGAATGCCTTAGCTCAAATTGCTACCGGTCCAAAACTCGTACGATCACGTACCTAAATAATCAAATTAAAATCTAATTTGATTAATAAAGGCATTCAACCAACAATTAAATCATAAAACAAAACCAATTAAAGGTCTCGGAATAAAATTGGCAAGTCTGGAAGTCAATTGAAGCTAATTGGAGTTAATTGGGGTCAAATGGGGTCTAGGGTTACAAAATTACCAAAATACCCCTGGTGCTACAGTACCATTGTCGGCAGGTTGCTCACTCCTGGGCGGGAGTGAGCCAATTAGGGAGATTCTCCCATTTTTGGGCAGCTCCGACGCGGGACCTGCCAGGTCCGGCGCCGGACCTGCCTCCAGAATTTGGCCGAGTTCGGCCAACCATGAAATCAAGCTCGGTTCGAGTTCGATTCAACACCAATCCGCACCAAAATTGAAACACAACAAGTTAAACACATGATCTATGAATTCTCAGCTTCAAGAACGGAATCAAACAATAAATCATGTTCGAATTTTGGATCAAAACATCAAGAGTTGACTTTACTCGGGCAAAACAGAAATCAGAACTTCAATCATCAAATTCTCTTAGCACAGACCATGAAATCAAGCGTGTAAACTATTAAATTAAAGCTTGATGAGTCTAGAACAACATACCAAATTCTCAGCCAAAACGCACGGTTGAATCAAAAGATATCGGCTGATGAACAAACTGTCGCCAAATTTCCAGTTTTCTAGATTTGATGATTTCCTTAGAAATCTTGGTGTTTTGATCTTCAAGGATGCAAAAGAAGTTGATATTGATGATTGATGAAGTGTTTGAAGAGGGATTGAAGGCTTGGTTCAGAGAGAATTGGAAGAGAGAGATCGGAGAAGATGAAGAAGAGGAGAAAATGAAAAATGGGGGGTCTCGGCCACCCGAGACCCCTCATATAATCACGGGTCCGGCGCCGGACCCGACCAGGTCCGGCGCCGGAGTCAACATTAAAATTGTTGACTCCGGTCAACTCAGCCCAATTTTTCCCCGGGTCTCGATTCCAAGTGGGGCCCACAATCCCGGACTTCAAATTTAGGGTTTTTAAGCTTGAAATTGAGCTAGATGAAGTTTAAAACATCCATGGGAAGTCAAATTTGGTAAATTGATTAGACAACAATACATGAATATTCAACTTAACACGTGCGGTCAAGGTCCGGGCGTGTCATTATCAAAAATATTATTTATTAGATTTGTTATAAATTGTAATTAAATTAATTAAATTTGTAATGTTATAAATGCATTAATTACATTAGTAATATTTATAACTTTTTTTAAAAATTTTCCTATAAATTATCTATAGTTTTAAATAAAATAAATATTTAAATTTTTATTATTTACTAATTCATTTCTAAATTCTAATTGATATATAATAAATTCATTATTCATACAGCTATAGCCACCATGAACCACTAATCTTAGTATCTTATTATCTTAGTGCTAATGACTTTGTTTTGTTCTTTCCTTTCTAAGACTTGTATATAGACTATACTTTATATTGATTAGTGATTAACATCACCTACTTCTGCATAATAGAGCAATTTGCACACACACTACATTCGGCATTCTCATTAAATTATTTGTTTTGGCGAGAACTAAATTATAAGGAGAAAATATATGACAACATATTGAAATTTTAATTTCAAATTTTTAATGTTTAGATACTTTTTGTTGGATAGATAATTCACTAATTTGATATGAATATTAGTAATTTATTAATACTACTATAATTTATAAATTTTCTTAGTTAGAATGGAAAATTGTCATTCACATGAAAAAATTTATTTATTGATTTGATCAGTAATGATGAAATCAACATGGCCTTTTGTAAATTCTCAAATTTTTCTTAATAATGTTCATAATTAATATTATGAAATTTAAGTAATAATATTCTATAAATTCATATAATTCAATCATAAATTCATAATAATAAAATTTAAAAACCATAATTATGAAAACATATTTTTTAAGTTCACTTTGATCAAAATTTTATCAAATTTTTATTTTTATTTTCTTTATCAAATTTATTTATTAAATTTGAAGTTTATGAGGTATATAAAAATACTTCATCTGTCCCTATTTGTCTATTACAATTAATCATTTCGTACAGGGCAAAAAAAGTAGTTATGGTACAAAATTTCATACATATTTACATTGACTTTCTTATTTTATCCTTATCTCTCTTCTTCTTTAATTCTCTGTCCTATTTAGGAAAAATATTTATTTAAGAAAGAAAAAAAGTAGTTTAAAAAGGTAATTTTAAAAAATTAATAATTAATGCTGGGATATAGACAGATAAAAAGGAATAAATAAAGTTTATAGAAACAAATCAAGCTTCTAGCAGGAGGCAGATAAATAGGGACAGAGGGAGTATTTCATTAGTTTGTCGGGTTCTTTCGGGTTAGATTCTCGGGTTTTTTGGGTTAGATTCTCGGGTCAATCGGGTTACGGGTCAATCGGGTTTCGGGTCGGTCAGGTTCGGGTCGTTTACTTTTTTTAGTCAAACCAGGTCGGGTTAGTTTCGGGTTCGGGTCGGGTTATCGGGTTCGAGTCAACTTTTGACAGCTCTAGAAAAATACGGTAACAGTTTCAAAATATTTTAGACACACTAAAGTCGTGAAATAGCTATTTAAACCGACATTTACTTGGTGGACCCTACACGAATTTTTGAAAAATAGTACATAAGTTGACTTTTTCACCCTTGATCAAACCTGAGTCAAAAGCCTAGCAGTTTTCCCACCACAACGTACCTATGAGCGCGGTTGGTATCTACAGCCTGAAAAATATTTTATTAAAAACACGGGTGAGTAACAAAGTTACCCAGTGAGTGGATAAAATAATTATATAAACGACAATGTAAAAACCAATATTTATTATAAGGCAATAAAAGTCAAACCATAAACATAAACATAAATAAGGTAAGATTTCCATAAACTTTGGCCCATGTATCATCTATTTTGTCCGTCAATTCCTCACTCAACTTGTCGCCTTGGCCGAGGTCGACAACTGAGTAGCGAGTCCCATCTTGAACGGTGGATACCACAAGATAGACTCAAATTACCTTGCGGGTTTCCCTCCGCGCCTCCCGCCAAGGTACATACCACACTCACCACGCCTCTCAAAAGACGGTCCGTGGCTACTTAGCTACTGCAGTAACAAAATTCCTCCCTTGGAGGCCACCGTATAGTAACATCTTAGAATTGTGATGGCTTATAAACCCTTTGTTTTCATTTCTACAAATTGGCACATTTCAAAACCATATAAAACCTTTTTCCATTTATTTCAAAAACAAGAATAGGGATTTGTTTTAAAACTGCTCTTATAAAATATTTCGCAAAACCAATTTCATAAATTAGCCATCACATTCCATGGGCCATATATTTCTCATTATTCCATCATTTAACACATATAGATAACAAATAATTTCAGGAAAATAGTATTTAATAAAAATGCAATAAAACAGTAATTTAATTTAATTATCCACTCACAGTGAGGTCCTCCCTATTCTTGACTGTCCTCACCTGGTTCCTTGTCCTTTGATGGCGTAGGAACTCCAAATTTCATAAACTCATTTAGTTTCTATAGCCATTGCTAAATTGGACTAAAGCTTAGTCTACATGCAATGCCATGCAAGCCATGCACTAATTTAGTAGTCTACTACCAATCTCTACTTTTACTAATATTCTTCTAACTAAATTTATTTATTTATTTTTTTTTCAAATTCATGTTTATTCCATAACTAGTTAAAAATTTTCCCATTGCCATAACACATTGTAAATTTCGGCTATTGTTCAAATTTCACCCAAATTCCACATTTTTCTTTTCCAACATTTTTTTCATTAACATTGTCACATTAAAATTACTCCAAAATAACTACATTTTAATTTAAATTCCAAAATTTCAAAAATGCCATTTTTCATGTAAATTTCTGCATAAATTATTGAAAATTTAAAATTTCCATTTCTAATGTAATTTAATGACATTTCCTAGTTTAGTAAGCTTCCATGAACATCATATTTTAATCCTAAGGTTCCATGAATCCAATTTGGCCTAGAAATCTTAAATTCAAAAATTCTCCATAACTTTTCTAATTTTCTAGATTCATAAGTCTACAAGCAATTTTAAGCTAAACTAACTTGATATTCATGTTTAGCATGCCAAAAACTATAATCTAAGATCAAAATTAGGCATGCTTACCTTGATTTGTGAAAATCCACCAAGAACCCTAGACTTTTCAATTGCAATTTCTCCTCACTTAGCTTGAATTTATTGAAATTGATTTAGGAATGTTGATGGGCTAATCAAGAGGTTTAATTTGATAGGTGATTTTAGTAGGCTTGTTTGGAGAATTTAGGACTTGTGTTTTGTGGTGGAAGGTTTTAAGTGTTCAACAATGGAGTTTTGCTCATCTTTTCTCAAGGTTGAAGACAACATGAAAATTGTTGAATTTTCTAGACTTTTCTTCATGCATGACCGGATTTGAAGACCAAAGGGTGGGGGAAAATTTGGTTCAATCCTAGCCCTCCATTATTAAAGCTTTGACACTTGTCATCATGTGGTTAAATCCATAAAAGATAATTTTATTCTTAGTTCCCATTTTGTCCTCCAACAATCACTAAAATTCCATCTATATCCTAAGTCAGTGTAATAAAATTTTTCAGTGCATATTTTTATTCTTCAGACAATTTCCTTTTATTCCATTGGCAGTGAAATTTTTAAATTCCCTATCATTTGTTAACAATTTCAGTCTAAATTTCTAACCTTACTACTAATTCTCTAACAATTCATTTAATTCCATTTATATCCTATCCATAACTTATGTAAGGCTTAAACTATATTTTCCATAATTTCCTACTAAATGATGCATGCCGGACGAACTAAGAGGAACAGTAATTTGGAACGGGTATTACAGCTCTCCCCCCCTTAAAATAAATTTCGTCCTCGAAATTTCAAGTACCGGAACTAGTGAAGAGATGAGGATATTGTCTCCTCATTTGCTCCTCGGGCTCCCATGTTTCCTCTTCTACTTGCGCATTTCTCCATAGTACCTTGACCATCCGAATGCTTTTATTTCTAAGTACTCGCACTTGGGTATCTAGAATCCGGATTGATTGTACTTCAAAGTTCAAGTCTTCTTTCCACTCAATTGGAGAAGCTTCTAAAATATGAGAGGGATCGGGCACATACTTCTTTAGTAGAGATACATGGAATACATTGTGGATTTTATTCAATTCTGGTGGTAGGTTCTCTCACTACTACAACACTTCCCTCATACACCACAAGATGGTAGGGGAGTATCCCTTATTCTCTTGCCTTTATAGTTTTTTTTTTTTAAATTCTTGGTTCAACCTACCATCCATCCTTTACCGCTCTCGAATTTAGTCGACCAAAATAGGTTTCACCACAAAGCTAACAAATCAAGGCTCCACTTACTACATTCCCTAGTTTTTCTTTTAACACTTTCACTTTTCCTTGATGTCTTTACCATGGAAATCGTCATACTTCACGGTACTCGATCTTTGATGGTCAAGAACTTTCACCGGTTGTACCTCATAATTTTAATCTTCCTTAAGTTCAACTGGTGGTACTTCTAATATACGCGAGGGGTCATATTTATATTCTCAGAGCAGTGTGAATCCTTTTCAACTATAATAGTAGCCGTCGGTTTATAGTTTCACAAATTCATCTTTTATTCCTATCTCTCCAAATTTGGAATTTTCCTTCTTGACTCTATAATTCATGTTGATCAACTCATAGTCCTCAATTCATAACCTATGTGACTCCAAATAAATCTTCCAGCCGATCTACAATTTCTTCAATCCACTTTTTTCGTTAATGGAATTTCATATTTAATATCTACATCAATCTACCTTGCCAACTTTCTTGGTTCTCTCTCTTATAGCCCAATTTCCATTCTAATACAACTGTAATAGTTCCATACTAGCCTTTCATAACTCCAAGCATATACGTTTTCTTATTGAGTTATGACCTTTCATAACTTGAAGAACATTAAAGCTTCCTTTCTTTCGACCTTTACCCATGACTCATTTTCTCGTTTAATAAGATATCCTTCGACTTATATTGCTTGACCAATAATGACTTTGTCTTATGGTGAAACAATTAGGTTGAAAAGCACTTTGCTTCCTTTCAGAACCCAATCAAATCTTCTTTGAAACAGTCAATCTAAAAGATTCCTTAAGAACTCCAATCTTCTCTTCATTTCAATGAATCGTATTTCCATCATTATCTTGTCAGTGTATATGTACATCCCTTCATAATCTTCTCTTTATTCTTGGACGTTTCAATACATAAAAGTCATTTTACGAACTTTCCTATCTCTCATCTCTTCCTACTTAACATTTATTCAAAAACTCCAAAACATCATGGAAGCAATCATAATTCATTCTGCTACCACCCTTGACCTCAACTATTTCAATTCCAAAAGTTCTCATTATTCATTTAACTACTTGAACAAATCAAAACTTTCCCCACCTAATTTCACTTAGTTACCATCTTCTTCTTTAGCTTAGATTTCATATCTCTTTTTGTCGCACAAGTTTATCACCTTCAGTTCGCAATCATCAACTTATTTGCTTGAATCCCTTCTTTCACCATCCATCACATACTTGCTTTTCCACAAATTTATCTCGTTTTCACATTCATGCACAACTCACTACCAAAATCACTAGAAATTATTCTTGTTAACCATCTAACTACACTAAATTTCACTTAATCTATAATTATTACTTTCTATCCTTCCAATTCCCCCTTTTTTTTAAGCCTATCCAGCAGGTTTCTCATAAGCAACCCTTTATCTTATAATATTCAATTGGCTTTTTGGCTCATCTTTTCCAAGTGTACACCATTAAGTTGCTTCTTACATCAAGTCTACCATAGTTCGTTGCTCATACAATCGCATTTAATCATGCCATCATCACTGGCTCATATCAATCTCGTAATCCTCGTTCATTCATTTCACAATTAATGTCCTTCATTACATACTTTCATCTTTAGTCTTTAATTCTCTTCTTTCAATTAACTTACTTCTCTATACACATATATCCTCAATAGGTCTTTCTTTGTAATGGAGAAAAATATCGTTCCCAAGCTTTTATCAAAAAGACATTTTGGACTTTGCTACGAAATTCAAATTTAGGTCACAAAACAAAAATCAGAGGGTACTATTAACCTCGCTTTAAAGTCCATGGGAAGTTTGGGAAATATTTGAATAACGCTCAAACATTTATAGACGGTCTATGTGACCATGCGACTGCTTGATCGTAAAATTAGTCGAAGTTGGAGTATCAATATCTGAAGGTAACTAAGGGTTTATGATAAGGCCATATTTAGTGTATATTTAGTGGTTGATTTGAATTATATTTTAACACTTTTATGGCTAGATTTATATGTAATTCATGATATTCTCTCATATTTGATTTGTTTGCTTGTAGATATTAAATTGGAACTAATTCCATGAAAAACTAGTGGTTAAAAGGCAAAAGAAGAATTCAAGGCTGGTTGAACAAGATGAAGCAAGCTGTTGGGCCAGAAAATAGCAAAAAGATGAGGCCAAGTTTGGGTTTTCAATTCAAGGCCTGGTGACATAATCAAAGAGTCCAAGTTTTATTGGGATTAGCTCTTCTTAACTTCCAAGCAATCTTATGTAAATTACTAGTATAAATACTCATCCTAGGGTTCTCCTAGGGTGTCTTGGATTTTGTATCTTAGACCTTATTATTTTATTTTATTTTATTTTATTTTGTTCTTATTTTATGAGTAGCTAGTTCCCTAGTTAGGGTTAGGGATGTAGCTTGTTTGGATTTTTAATTATCTATGTATATTTTGATTATTTGATGGTTGAATTTATTCTTCTTGTTCTTAATCCTGAATTTATGCTTGATCACCATAGATTCACTCTTAGGGATTGTATGAAGAACTGGGAGGTGAAGTATGATCCGTGCACTAGAAGAATAAACATCTTAGAGTTAGAGATAGGGATATCCTAAACTAGGGTGATAACCAATAGATTACTTGTTCTTAATGAGTTTGATTAATTAGGTTATGCATTGGGAGATGATAATCACTTAATTGAATATACCTGTGTACCTTGGGAGAGGACATAGATACATTAGTGTAATCGTTATTTCAACTTGAATAATTAGAATTGCATGATAATTAATTATTCCTTGCAGGTGAACCCCCAAGCCCTAATGTTTTCTTATTTATTAATTTTCTTTTATTTAATTAGCTGTTTTAGTTAGTTTAATTCTTATTTAATTTTAATTTAATTGTTTGCTTTAACTAGAATTAATTAAATCAGTGAATATTAGTCTTCGTGGGAACGATATCTTGGAATACTGCTTTTTTCTATACTATCTTGATTCTGTGCACTTGCAGATTAAGGCAACCAGTTTAGTACTAACAACAAGGTGTAAGTTACCTAAAAGTTTGGAAAATGACTCGATCGGACCCGAATCCACTTCGCACTTTACAATTTTTTTTTTAGAAAACTATTTTAAAACACTGTTTAACAAAAAATTGAGTTCTGATATCACTTTAATTGTCACACCCCGATCCGAAGGTCGAGAATGTGACAATCGCCGCGTGCCACAAATTGTGAATGGCGCGCTTCACCCACAACTTGAAGCTCGTAAGGCTTATAGCATCTTGAACCCTTTTAGTAAATCGATTTTAGCTTGTCATGCAAAATGAAAAATAAGATTTTAGAACATTTATGCAGTCTAAAATTTAAATGAAAATAATCCTTCAAGTTTAAAATGTAGGTGAATAACAATTTAACTGTATTCAAATTATGCCAATGGATTCAGTAATAAACACACCTAAGCCGTATAGACTTACTGTGAAAGGTCCGGAGTCGAGTCTTAACACCTCCATGGGAATATAAACTCTGAGTCTGTTTTGGCTCCAGGTTCATCGGTACGTCAGAAGATCGTTGACCACTCGAACTCGATCCTCCTGGTCGGCGCTGAGCAATCATAGCTTCGGCCCACAACGCATCCTGTCGACACTGCTCGAAGGTGGCTTTAGAAGTAGGCTTCATCATCTGTACAATCTCCCACCGAAGACCGTTAACAAACTGAAGACAAAGGGTATCCTCGGTGATGGATGGAAGATGATGTGAAAGTCTCTGTAACTCCGTCTCAAACTACTCGACTGATCTATTACCTTGCTGCAGTCGAAGAAACTCACCATATCGTCTCATTCCCATCTCTTCCAATATGAACCTCTCTCGGAACTCAGCAACAAATGTCTCCCACGTCACTGGTCCAGTGGCTCGGCTCTCGAGATTGGTCCACCAACTCAGTGGCTGTCCCTGGAGATATCGAGTAACGACGCTCACTCGCTCCTCCGAGGTCATACCCAAACCCTATGTGTTCTTCGTGACGAAATGTAGCCAATCCCATGCTGCATCAACGGACGTGTCGGAGAGCTTTGGGGTGTCTAGTCCCTTCATGATGCTAAGGAACCTCACCAAGCGATCCTCTGAAGAAATGGCACCAGCAGAAGTGCTCATTGCACCGTTCGGCTGAAAGTGCGGCGGCATCGGTGTCGGCATCGGTGGCAATGGATGAACGGGTGGTGTAAAGCCAGCAGTCGGATGTGCGCCAGTGGCCATCTGTGATGAAAAGAATCTACTGGCCCAAGTGTCAAACATACGCTCAAAATCAGCGGGCGTAAACTGCACCGGAGTGGAAGTCGTCGGAGGTGGGGGTGGTGGAATATCAGCATGAGTATCCTGATGATGCGTCTCATCAACAGGTGGAATAGGTGGAACAGGCTCATCCGGAATCGCTGTGGTCTCCAGGTCTACACTAGGCTGAATCTCAGGCTGCCTACGTGGTCGACCTCTCCTCCTAGGTACTGAGGAATCAGGGGTAGGAACAGAACGATTCGGAATATTTCTCCTTCTAGGTGGCATGGCGTAACTCTACATAAAATCTAAGTCAGAAGACGAAAAATATTTCTATACCAACTATACCCTCTACTTCTAACCCCAAAATCAGAAATTTCAAAATTATATGAACTCCTTGGCTCGGTATAATATAGATATACTATATATATTAAAATTTGCTCTGATACCAATAAAATTGTCACGCCCCGACCCGCAGGCTCGGCCACGCGACAACCGCCGTACCACCTCAAGATGCGTGCCTCGTCAGGCGGGCAACCAAGATGGCACAAGGCTTAAAAATAAAGGATATTCGAGCAATATATGAAAACATACAAAATTATCATAGATAATATAGTTCAAAAATATTTAAAAATAAAGTGTCACATCTTACGGTGCTCCATACAGCGGAAAGTATTATATAAATACATAAATGTATAAGTAAGATGCAATAATATTCCGAGCCAAGATACACAAAGCAAAAGGGTGGCACCTACAAAGTCGTGTCCACAGTGCCGTACTGGGATCACTGGCCACCAGGACGTCCGCCGTCCAAAGACTGATGATCTGACAACAAAAGTGAATGGGGTGAGTACAATAAACTTGTATCCAGTGAGAGACTCGGTTATAAAGACCGATCACCTCAGGCTGGGGATATGAAATAATCCAAAAATCAATTTAATAAACCATTTACTGAAATATAGTAAATCCCAAACCAAATCAAATATCAAATCAATAATAATATTTCCATATGGGCTGGCATCTGAAATCGTCCCAATAAGGTATACCCGTGCACTGGGGTATCCACTGGACCGTCAAGGGTTACTTTATACTTTAAAAACATTTTTCTTACTTTCTGGCCCATTCCCTTGACGTTTGCCTTACTATGGTGGAACACAGCATCTGGAGTCCTGGCAAGTTTCCCTACGTGCCTCTCGCAATCAGGAGCGACTCACCGTGCCCCTCGATAGGCGGTCCACGGCTGAGTATCACGCATGCTCTCAAACTCGGTCCACGCTCCCGCATATTGGAGCCCCGAGTAAAATGCTCAATCTTTCATCTCTCAGGGGTATCGTTCCCCATGCAATAATCAATAATATCAATATATATAATTTATTGAAATTCCCACCCTTCAAATCAATTATAAACTTAGTGTGTGAGGGTGGACAATTCATACCCCAAAACATATATAAACGATTTAATAAAGCATTTATAAATAAATTTGAAAATGGTTAACCCTCAATGGTCAACCAATATAATCCAAGCCACTCACTAGTGAGGAGAGTTGTATACTCCCCGATTACCCACGAATGCCTTAGCTCAAACTGCTACTGATCCAAACTCGTACAATCACGTACCTAAATAATCAAATTAAAATCTAATTTGATTAATAAAGACATTCAACCAACAATTAAGTCATAAATCAAAACCTAATTAAGGTCATGGAATAAAATTGGGCAAGTCCGGAGGTCAATTAAAGTAAATTAAAGTCAATTGGGTCAAATGGGGTAAAAAAGGATCTAGGATTACAAAATGACCATTTTGCCCCTGGACAGTGATGATCCGGCGCTGGAACTTGTCAGAACCGGCTCCGGTTCTGTTCTGGATTTAAGGCCGAGCTTTGGCCTCAAATCTTCTTCAGCTCAATTCAAGTTCGATTCAACACCAATCCGCACCAAAATTGAAACACAGCAAGTTAAACACATGATCTAAGGATTCACAACTTCAAGAACGGAATTAAACAACCATTCATGCTCGAATTTTGAATCAAATCACTAAGGATTAACATATCTCGGGCAAAACAGAAATCTCAACTTCAATCATCAAATTCTCTTAGCACAGACCATGAAATCAACCATGTAAACTATCAAATTAAAGCTTGATGAGTCTAGAACAACATACCAAAAACCCAGCCACTTCCCACGGTTGAATCAAAAGATATGAGCTGATGAACAATCTGTCGCCAAAATTACAAATTTCTAGATTTGGTGATTTTCTTGGAAACTTTGGTGTTTTGATCTTCAAGGAGGCAAAAGAAGTTGATATTGATGTTTGATTAAGTGTTTGAAGAGGGATTCAAGGCTTGATTCAGAGAGAATTGGAAGAGAGAGCTCGGAGAATTGAAGAAGAAAAAGAGAAATGAAAATGGGGATCTCGGGTGGCCGAGACCCCATTATAATCGGTCAGATCCGGCGTCGGTTCTAACCAGTTCCGGCGCCGGAATCAACAGAGTCAAAGTTGACTCCGGTCAACTCGGTCAAACTTCCTTGGGATTCATGCCCAAGTGGGGCCCACATCTCGGAACTTCAATTTTAGGGTTTTTAAGCTTGAATTTGAGCTAAATGAAGTTTAAAACATCCATGGGAAGTCAAATTTGGTATATTGACTAGTCAACAATACATAAATGCTCAACTTGACACGTGCGGACTAGGTCCGGGCGTGTCAATATATAATCATCTTAAGTAATTACTTATAGAATTGTAATGTTTATTTAGTTTATTGTTATATAATTATTCAATTTACAATAAGAATATTCTATTAATATTATACTTCACACACATGCATAAATTAATTTATATTCTTTTTTTAGGAGGATTATGACAGAGCGATTGTGGAGGCACGTGCACGAGCTGCCGATGACTCGGAGGTCAACCCGCATACGGTCTTTCAGGGGGTAGCGGGTGGCGAGCGCGGTCAGATGCTAGGGTACGGCGACTTAGTTCACCACCCCCAGTTTCAGGCCGACTCTTCTTCCATCCCATCTCAGTCGCAAGAGAATATTTCCTTGAGACAACAGATGGCCGACTTGCGCTCCGATGTCGAGAGGAGGCTAGAGGAGTCTGCACAGGAGTCTGCTCGCTTGTTGGCGGAGGCTGCACAGGAGACTGCTCGACAAGTGGCAGAGAGAGATAGAGTGTGGGAGCAGCGCTTACAGCAGATGCAGCAGATGATGGGCCGTTTTCCTCCGCCTCCAGGAACTCCGCATCCGACAGACGAGCCACCTCCATACGCTCAAGCTAGGACCGGAGAGTCCATCTCGCAGGTACAGCATCAGCCCCAGGACGTCCATCATGCTGCCCATCGAGGCGAGGGCCAGGGCCAGGGGGAGGGCGAGGGCGATGCCGAGGCCGAGGATGATTTCGATGAGATTGCCTCACATTTAGGTGATTTTTAGATTTATTTTTGTACATTTCATGTATACAACATTTACAGTAAATATATAAAATTAGAATTTAATTTTAATTTTGGTCTATTTTAATATTATTTTATATAGTAATAATAATTATAATAATAATATTACTAATACGATTAAATATTATAATAATATAATAATAATATTATTAAATATTATCAAAATAATAATATTATTTATTTATTATTATTATTATTATTATTGCTTCATAAAAAATTAATAATAAACCACCACTAAATATATAAAATATTATTTTAAAAAAATTAATTTTTTTTACATATTCCGTCCCTAAATCCGTCCCTAAAGAATAAACATTAAACCCTAAACCCTGAAATCCGTCCCTAAATCCATCCCTAAGAAACAAAACAATAAATATCCGTCCCTTAAAACGTCCCTAAATCCCTCCCTATACGAAATCCATCCCTAAATCCCTCCAAACAGCAGCTTATAAAACTTTCAGCGATTACACTTTCGTACGGACAAAACCGTTGCTAATTCCGTTTCAATATCCGTCCCTTATTCCGCTGCAACGTTTCCCTATCCGTCGCAAAATCCGTTTCAGATGTCATTACCTTGTCTCGTAACTTCCCCCGGATTTAGGGACGGATTTTGTTTCCGTCCCTAAAGATTTAGGGACGGATTTTATTATCCGTCCCTTAATATTAGGGACAATTTTATAGGGACGGAAAAAATTCCGTCCCTAAATCCGTTGGAAAAACTTTAGGGACGGATTTTTTCATCATATTTCGTCCCTATTTCCGTTTCTATGGACCTTTTTTCTAGTAGTGGATGGTTGGTGGATTCTTCCCTAACTAAAACCATTGAGATTTTAGATTTAAATCCCATCATGTGTTAGTATGTAGTTTGTTTAATGATGTCTTATGTGCTCATACAAGATTTTATGCTATTCTCAAAAGAAAAAAAAGTACTAAAATACTGAATCGTGTGTGCCAAATTTTCATGTATAATTAATTAACCATGCTAAACAATACTTATACATGTTAATTTATATGATGATTTCTTATGCGTTTATAAGAGATTTTATTGTATTTAAAAGAATCATGTATATACATCAAACGATACCTAATTAGTTTTGGCAAAAAAAAAAAAACTTAATTAGTTAGATTGCTTTGTATGATTGGAGGCATGTTGTGTCATCCATATGATGAAAACATAATTTTTTAATGGCTTAATACTCAAATTAGTTCCTAAATTATACCAAAAGGGATAAATTAGTCCATGAACTTTTATTTGAGACAGATTAGTTCCTGAATTTTTATTTTACGATAGATAGATCCTAAATGAAAAAAGTAAAGAAAATTTAAGGATCAATCTGTCTCGAAATAAAAGTTTAGAGACTAATCTGTCCCAAAATAAAAGTTCAGGGACCAATCTGTCTCAAATAAAAGTTGATAGACCAATTTATCATTTTTTGTATAATTCATGGACCAATTTAGTTAGTATTTATTGATATTAACATATGTTGTAGGGGTTTATCACCCCAAACTTGTTTTGCTTTAATATAGTTTGAAGTTTGATAGCTACAAGAATGCCGTTTAATTATCCCGAGTCTGTTTGAATAGTACTCTCAGTTAATCTTGTCTTTTTATATTCATGTTTTTCAACCAAAAAAAGGAGTAATTCAAGACCATAAAAATAAGTACAACAAAAACAAAATCACTGTCAAAACTCTGCTTTCAAATGCATTTTGTTCATTTGAAAGTCTCGAATGATACATGACATCAACCGGCCCAGTTTTTCTCAAGAGATGACCCACAAACCTTTTTTTTTTGAGGAATTATTAAACCATTTTTTAATGGAGATGAATATTGTTTATTCATATATTAAAAACGTTTTTGCTTGCAAGTGTCTGGCTAATTAGTCTATATATAGGGGAACTCTTCCAACTCAATTTTTACAATAAATCAAAGGATTAATACCCACTTTCACCCTTGAACTTGTCAAAATTTGACAATCCCCTCCCTGAACTATCAATTGAGACAATTGCACCCTTTAATTTGACAAATCGAGGACAATGTCACCCTTTCGTGTGACGGAGTCGTAACGTCTACCTACGTGGAATTTTTCATCCGCGCTGGAGTGCCACGTGTCTTGCCACGTCAACTGTTTGTGGGTCCCACGTTGACTGTTTTTTTCTCTTTTCGGCTCTAAAATTCCCGCTGATTCATGCCAAAGTACATAAACTTGGGAAATTCAGGCCGCAAAACTATTAGACCTACCAAATCATCCTCAAAGAAACTACATATCAGGTAAAGAACATACTTCAGCAGTAAAAGCATAAGTAATTGCCTCTACGCTACCCTTCTTCTGCTCGACCAGATACTGCTTAAGGCTATCAATTCTCGTCCTCATAGCCTCGATCATCTCCTCAGTCTTTTTAATTATTTGCTGAGGCAAATGAACCTCCAAGAAATCAAATCACTCTCCTAATGTCATCTTCTCCAAAACCACTTCTACCCTTTCATTGCAGCTCTCCTTAACCTCATCCTTCGAATCCTTTACTTTCTCTTTATCTTTTCTTACATTAATTTCTTCATTTCGCGATGACTTCAGCTCCTCCTGCACATCCACTTCTTGTTTGACGACCAAAATTCCATCTTTATCAGTGGGGTTTGTTTCTTTTTCCTCTAATTTCTCTTCTTGCTGGTTCTGTTTCCTCATACGAGTACGACGTCTCCCTCTTTTCACCTTGAGTCCTAGATTTTAAGAAGCCTTTGGATCAACTAATCCGTCATTCACGGAATCCTCATTCTTCATACTCCTCGTAACCCTAACCTTTTTCTTTATTTTCTAAATTCTCGGTTTCGCTCTTCAAAGCCCTGCCTCTCCTTGATGGGTTCCTCCTCCGACTCTCAACTGCCACTGCGACCTCCTCTACGTAGCTTTCGTCGTCGTTGATTAATATCGAAGTGGTCTCTCCCAGCTTCAATGTATCATCGTCGTGAAGATCAACCTGAGTTTCAGCGGGGACCTTATCAGAATTAAGAAAAGTACCATTAGAGGATCCGAGGTCTCGAATGGACCATTTACCTGATGCGGTTTCGATGTTGAGATCCTTCAAAGAAATACCGGCATCTTTAATGGTAAGGTCATTGCCCCGCACTACCCGTCCAATTTTGGTAGTGGATCGGGATTGGAATCTAATAGTCTTACCATGGCATGGTCCTTGAACAATTACTAGAGAAATCGCCGGTGGATCCATTACTGAAGGCTCTGGTAAGAGAAAACAATGGAGTCCATTAAGAAGGGAATTTTGGAGCCGGAAAGAGAAAAAAGCAGTCAACGTGGGACCCACAAACAGTCGACGTGGCAAGACACGTGGCATGCCAGTGCGGATGAAAAATTCCACGTAGGCAGACGTTACGGCTCCGTCACACGGGAGGGTGACATTGTCCTCGATTTGTCAAATTAAAGGGTGCAATTGTCTCAATTGACAGTTCAGGGAGGGGATTGTCAAATTTTGGCAAGTTCAAGGGCGAAAGTGGATATTAAGCCATAAATCAAAGTATAGTAGATTGCAAATGGTAGTGATGCTGTTGTTTCTTCTAGCCTTCCCCTTCTTCCTATTCCTTTTCCTAAAATATAGAAGAGATGGCAACATTAATCTTCTACCTCCTGGCCTACCGGCTCTTCCCTTGATCGGTCACTTACACTTACAGATGCTCGATAACTCATTCCTTCATATTTTTCTTTATAAACTCTCTCAAAAGTATGGCCCTCTTATGTTCTTGCGATTCAGGTTTAGGTCAACTTTGGTAGTTTCTTCTGCAAAAATGGCTAAAGAGGTTATGAAAACCCATGACCTTGATTTTTCCGGCAGGCCCGTTTTATTCGGGCCGCGGAAATTAACTTACAATGCAACGGATGTGGCTTTCTCACCATATAATGCCTACTGGAGAGAGATCAGGAAAATTTGTGTTATTCATCTCTTTAACTCTATCAGAGTGCAACTGTATCATCCTATTCGGGAAGACGAAGTTGCTCGCCTGATTGCAAAAGTATCCAAATCATCTGTTGATTCTAAGCCTTTTAACTTAAGCGAGGCAACGATGAGTCTTTCCAATACAATAACGTGTAGAATAGGGTTCGGGAAGAGGTATGAAGAAGAAGGAAGTGAAAGAAGCAGGTTTCACGGGCTGCTTAATGAGAGCCAAGCCCTATTCGCGAGCTTAGCTGTTTCTGACTTTTTTGCTTCCATGGGTTGGGTTGACAGATTCTCTGGATTTCTCAGTCGTCTCGAAAAAAATTTCCAAGAATTGCATAACTTCTACCAAGAAATCATTGATGAACATCTTGATCCCAGCAGGCCAAAGCCCGAACGAGAGGACATAATCGATGTCTTGCTTCAAATCTAGAAGGATCGTGAGTTTACGATTGATCTTACCTTGGATCACATAAAAGCTGTGCTAACGGTCAATGTTCACCCAAATGGATTTCAATTATATTAACTATCATTTATTTCTCTAGCTTCATGTTCTTTTTTTCTTTTAAATAATACAGGATGTGTTTATTGCTGGAACGGACACAAGCGCTGCCATGGTGGTTTGGATGATGACTTTTCTGATGGCAAATCCTAGGTGTTTGAAGAAAGCTCAAGAGGAAGTCAGAAATTTGATTGGAAAAAAAGATTTCGTAAATGAAGATGACGTTCAAGGTTTAACTTATCTCAAAGCTGTGATTAAAGAAACATTCAGATTGCAACCAACAATTCCATTGTTTTTTTTTTTTGGATAAGCAAAATTTTCATTTATCCAAGTAAGCAGTAAAAACTGCTACTCTCCAACCAAAATACAAAGTCTCCATTCTGCTAAAATAGTAGCAGAGTTATACAAGGAACAAAACAGAGAAAAGACAGGTATAGAGATAATGGAATCTGTACATAAAGTCAAAATTATTGTAACAAATTTCCAATCTACTCTCCAGCAAATTTCACATCTAACTCCCATTGTGTACGTAGCATCGTATTAATTGGATCACTTGCAATGCCTGCCATGCCTTTCAATCTAAACCGAATAGAATCTTTAATGTAATCAAATAACTCATCTGATGTTTTATTCTTTCCTCCATACATTCTGGAATTTCTCTCTATCCACAAGTTGTAGATGTATGAAGTCCAAGCCAGCTGCAATATAACAGTGATAAGAGCTTTTCCCTTAAGTCTCCTTATTGCCCAGTTAACTTCAAAGCTCCAGCTCCTTGCTTGCCTTGTGAGTCCACTTGTTTGCAAAACTTTACTCCACAACTACTGAGCAAATTCACAGGTAAAGAAGAGATGATCTCTTGTTTCTTGATGTTTACCACAGAGTATACAGTTAATATCTTCCAAATCCATTCCCCAATCTGTCATTTGTCTCTTTGTTGGTAGTCTATCCAACAAACTCATCCATGCTATTATTGAATGCTTGGGAATGTGGCTCTTAAACCAAATCAGTCTTTGCCATGGTATTTTCTCCTTCCTGCGTCTTAACTCTTCATACACTTCCCTAGCTCTATAGTTAAGGCTTGCTGTTCTCCAGGTACCGTCAGATTGTATAAATTTCCCTGCTGTCTCCCTAAGCTTTAGCAGCTTCTTAAAACACCAGCTAAACCTTTGCAAAAAAGGAATTTGCACGATGCTCATTCCTTTAAGTGTATACTCTTGTGTCCAGGCTACCCAAAGAGAACCAGCTTGCGTGATTATAGACCACAGATTCCTCAATATGCAGGTAATATTCCAGACCCTTAAATCCTTGTAGCCTAAACCTCCTTCAGCCTTGGGATAACAAACATTCTCCCAACTGACTCTTGCACCCCTCCCATTATTTTCCCTGCCTTTCCAAAAATAACTCACACACAATTAAGTAAGCTTCTTTATCACATTTTGTGGCAATATAAAAGCCTGACACCAGAAATTTTGGATACTAAAAATAACATATTGTAGCAATTGCAACCTTCCTGCATATGAAAGGTGCTTGGCTGTCCAGCTTGTAATTCTTTTAGTGATCATATCAATCAGAGAAGCACAATCTCTATCACTGAGTCTCTTCGTCACCAACGGAACCCCCAAATATTTAACTGGAAGCTTTCCACATTTGAAACCTAACTCCTGATGAATAACTTGCAAAGTATCTACTGTAACTCCAGTACAAAACATCTCACTTTTATCACAATTAAGTTGTAATCCAGAGATGTTGTAAAAAAATTGTAAAGTATTTTTAACGCCTTCCACTGACTCAATTGTGCCTTTGGTAAAAATAAGCAAATCATCTGCAAAGCACAAATGTGTGAGCCTTATTTTCTTGCATTTAGGGTGATAAGAGAACACTCCATGCTCAGCTCCCAGGTTTAAAAGCTTAGAGAGAACATTCATGGCTAGCACAAATAGATAGGGAGATATAGGATCTCCCTGCCTAACTCCCCTTGCACCACCAAAATAGCCTACTAAACCTCCATTAAGAGCCACAGAGAATTTAGGAGTAGAATAACATACTCTTAACCAATTTACAAATACATCTGGAAAGGCTAAGGCTCTCAATAGTTTATCAATAAAATCCCAGTGAAGTGAATCAAAAGCTTTTCTCAAATCTATTTTGAGTGCACATCTGGGAGATAGATTTGTCTTATGATAACCACACACCAACTCTTGTGCCATAAGAACATTGTCTGCTAATTTCCTTCCTTCCACAAATGCACACTGATTTCTACATATTACATCAGGTAGGCACTTCTTCAATCTATTTGCAAGTATCTTAGTTATACACTTATAGATGATGGAGCAGCAAGATATTGGCCGGAATTCAGTGCAGCTACTAGGATTTGCCACTTTCGGAACTAAGGTGATCACGGTTGAATTGAAAGCAGGCAACAAATTATCTGTACTGAAAAAATATAGAATTACATTAATAACATCATCAGCCACTATACTCCAAGCGCTCTTAAAAAAACCTACAGAGTATCCATCAGGGCCAGGAGCCTTATTACTGTTGAGAGCAAAAATTGTTGCTTTTACCTCCCCTTCAGTGACTGGTCCAGCAAGCATACGATGCTTATTTGTAGGTATTGAAATCTGTAGAATTTCCTGTAGTAATTCAATTGAGCATCCTGTCACCTTATCATCCACAGTTCCCAAGAGCTTCTGAAAGTAATCAACTACCTCTTTAGAATCTGCTCATATGTATCCAATCTTTCCCCATTTGCATTATTTAAAACTCTGATGGTATTTTTACTTTGCCTCACTTTCATCTTCTTATGAAAGTAACCAGTGTTCATGTCTCCTTCTTGTAGCCACTGCACTCTAGACTTTTGCTTGAAAAAACTTTCCTCAGCTGCTACTAATTCATTCATCTCTTGTACACCTTGTTTTTGCTTCCATAACATGGCTGCCGTAGGTACACTATTTAATATTTGCAATTGAAGCTTCTCCACTTCAGCTTTTTTGGTAGCAACTCTCTCAGAAATCCTACTGAAATACTTCTGATTCAACTCCTTTAGAACAGGTTTCAATCTTTTTAGCTTTCTATGCAAAATCTCCATAGGATTTCCTTGCATAGGTTCATTCCAAGATTCCCGTACTAGCTTTAGATAATCTGGATGCTTGGACCAGTAATTAAAGTACTTGAAAGGTTTTGGAGGGGAATACTGCTCTTCTTCAATTTTCACATAAGCAAGGCAGTGGTCTGAAGTTTCAGGAGCCATGAACTCCACCAAAGATTTCTTGAAAACCTCCAACCATATATGATTTACCAAAACTCTATCTAATTTTCTAGCCAGTGGTTCCTCTAATCTATTATTGCACCAGGTGAATAAAGGCCCTACGAAAGCATGATCAATAAGATCTACTTGATTCAAACAAGCTTGAAAGTCTTTGATATCAGAACCTGCTATCTGTGATCCATCATAATTGGAGCTTTCTTCTGGTTTGCTAATGACATTAAAATCTCCCCCTAGAATCCATGATATGTCTCCTATCCTTCTATTCAACATCTCTAGTTCACTCCAAAGTTCTCTTTATTTCATTGTTGCTGCCGTATATAGCTGAGAGATAAAATCGCCTATTTTTATAATGAAATTTCATTGTGATGCTCTGATCAGTTGTATTTACAATATCAGCCTGTATTTGATCGGTCCATAGAATCCAGATTCTCCCATTCACAGCATGCTCATAGTTACAAACTTTGTTCCATCCAACAAATTACTTGTCAACTATCTTCTGAAAATTGTGAGATTTAACTCTAGTTTCCATCAAACAAATTATATCAATCTTTAATCTTCTAAGCCTATCTACCACTTCCTTCTGTTTTTGAGGGTCATTGATACCCCTCACATTCTAGAAGGCGACATTCATTGAGAAAGTGAGGAAGAAATACTCAAAGCAGTTTTACCTGCTTTGACCAGCTTTCCAGAGCCCTTGCCAGGACTTCTCCTTCGAGGCTTTATTTGTTTGAGTATCTCTGACACACCAGCTACAGCAGCCCTTGCTTTCTTTGGGTGAGTCAATTGCTCTTCCACAGTAGCTGCAGAGCAATCTTGCTCAGGCTCCATTTCCTCTGTGTCCATTTCCAATATTGTAAATCTGTTCACTGAAGCTTTGGGAGCAGTTGAATTACTAGGCATAGTATTTGTCTCTTTTGAACTTCCCCTTACTGGCCCTGACATTCTATCTGTGGCAGTTGGTGAAGTTTTCTCTCTAATCTGAATATGCTCCTGTACTCCATTTTCTTCGTTTTTCTTTTCACATTTTGAGACCATTTCCTTTTCATTTACAGGAACCACTGGCTCTCCTTTCTCCTTTGGAACCTATTTCTTCTCAACAGCTTGCTTTGAACAGTCTGAGTGCCCAAACTTATGACATTTTAAGCACCTCGCTGGCTTCCAAGGTACCTCTACTAAAATTTCAGCTATAGTACCATTTTGCAGCTCCACTTCTAGGCTTTTTGGAATTTCTTTATTCACTTCAATCTCTACACAAACCTTAGCAGAAGCTAATCTCTGCTTCATAGCCGTGGCCCTATCCATGTACAATGGATTCCCCAATCCACTAGCAATAAAGCTGAGTCCCAAGCTTGTATAAAGCTCTAATGGAACATTTGTAAGATTCACCCAGAGTGGAATCTTATCCATTTGGAAGTCAAGAGAAGTAATTCCCTGTTCCCATCTTCTAATTATAATGGGTCTATTCATGATATGCCAAGGACCCGATTCCATCACCCAATCCCTAGTCCTTTCATTTGGCAATTGAATGACAAACAAATTTTGTTCAATTATTGTGATTCGCACTGGTCCCTCTCGTCCCCAGAGCATGTTCACAATTCGATGAAATTGACCGAAATTTGGAATCTTACCAAGAAATTGCGCCACTATGCAGTTTTGCCATTCCTTAGATCCAGTCGCGTAGACCTCATCTGGAGCTCTCCTAGCCTTTCCTACCTGCTTTACTGACGATACATACTGCAAGGTTGGATCCGGGACTTCAAAGAATGAGTTCCAGGCTCTGCCCATCGATGTTTCACCATTTTCCCTTTCATTAGTTTGCATACTCTTCAAACCCTCGAGAGCCTTCATTTCAACTTCTGAATCTACCAAATTTTCCATCCTTATGCAGGAGCTTGTTATGAATTGCTAGATTCCAAGAATTTCTGTGAAAAAATCAATCAAAACCAACTAGAAATCGTGAAATTTTGGTAAGAATTAGCAAAAAACCCTTCAGCTCAAGTCAGCCCACTAAGGTGCGCCCAGAGCATTTTTTTAGCACTCCCGAACTTTTTCCTACACGTTAAAACAAAATTCATTTTAAAAATTTGATTGGGAAATGCCACGAGAAACGATGCGAAAGTGCAGTTTAGCCGGGTACGAAATACCTGCCAAAACCTTAGTTTATGTGAGTGCATGGGCAATAGGAAGAGACCCCGACGCTTGGGAGAAACCAGAAGAGTTTTATCCAGAAAGATTCATTGGCAGCTCCATTGATTACAAAGGGCAAGATTTCGAGCTCATACCATTCGGTGCCGGTCGAAGAAGTTGTCCTGGGATTCATATGGGAATCGCGACCATAGAGCTTGCCCTTGCTAATCTTCTTTATAAATTTGATTGGGAAATGCCGACCGGGATGAACAAGGAAGACTTAGATTTCGATGTTATTCCCGGTGTTACTACGCACAAAAAAATTTCTCTTTGCCTTGTACCAAGCAATATTAATGTATAATTAATGCTAAAACGTCTTTTTCTTTCTCTCTGTAAGGAAAATGTACCTATATGTACATGTTTGTACTTGTCTATCAGCCTGAGGAACATATATTTCCATGATTCGAAATTTAAAACATCTTTTTCAAGTTGTAATTCCTGATATTCTGCCTATATATGCTTGAATGATCAAATTCAATTTTCCATTTTTGGCAGAGGCCCATCTGACCAATAAGAATAGTTTGCTCCTATATTCCTTACTGCTTGAGAAAGGGCTGATTGCAATGTGAAAAAAGAATGAGTAATATTAATTAGTATGATCAAATTCAATTTTCCATTTTTGGCAGAGGCCATCTGACCAATAAGAATAGTTTGCTCCTATATTTCTTACTGCTTGAGAAAGGGCTGATTGCAATGTGAAAAAAGAATGAGTAATATTAATTAGTTAATGAGTAATATTAATTAGTTAACTTAATGATTCAAAAAATGTAAAGAAACTGTAAGCTTTCCCTGCTTCTTTTTTTTTTTGTTTTCACCATCCGGTATCCGGAGCTTCCGACTAATCCAGATTCGTGGTGCCGGGCAGGACTCATGACCTCGATTTCTGCAAAAATGGCAAAAGAGGTTTATGAAAACCCATGACCTCGATTTCTGCAGCAGGACTTCATTACGTGCTATGCAGTTATTGTCCTACAATTGCTTGAATTTGGCCTTTTCACCATATAATGATTATTGGAGAGAGATGAGGAAATTTTGTGTGGTTCATCTCTTTAATTAACTCTAGCAGAGTGCAACTCTATCGTCCCATTCGAAAGGATGAAGTTGCTCACCCGCTTGCAAAAAATATCCAGATTATCTGTTGATTCTAAGCCTGTTAACTTGAGTGAGGCAATGATGTGTTTTACCAGTACAATAATTGGCAGGGTGGCCTTCGGGTAGAGGTTAGAGGAAGAAGGAATTGAAAGAAATAGGTTTCATGGGCTGCTTAAGGAAAACCAAGCCCTGTCCTTGAGCTTTTGTCTTTCTCACTATTTTCCTTTATTCCTTATGTGGGCTGGGTTGATAGATTCTCTGGATTGCTCACTCGGTTTAAAAAATTTTTTTGAAGGTTTTGATGTCTTCAACCGAGAACTCATTGATGAACATCTTGACCCAAAGAGGCCAAAACCAGACCAAGAGGACATTTGATGTCTTACTAAGTCATGAAAGATGGTGAATTTGCTATTGATCTTACTACGGATCACATAAAAGCTGTGCTACTGGTCAACTTCACTCGAGAATTTACATTACGGTATATTTATAAGTACATCATTTTTTCTGTAGATTCATGTCTTTCTTTATTCTGTTAATGCAGGACGTGTTTGTTGCTGGAACAGATACTAGCGCTGCCACTGTGGTTTGGGCCATGACCTTCCTAATGAAAAATCCAAGGTGTTTGAAGAAAACTCAGGAGGAAATCAGAAACTTGGTTGCCAAAAAGGATTTTGTAAATGAAGATGATCTTCAAGGATTGACTTATCTTAAAGCTGTGATAAAAGAAACATTCAGATTGCGACCAGTTGTTCCAATGTTACTGTACCTGCCAAAACCTTAGTTTATGTGAATGTATGGGCAATAGAGAGAGATCCCGAAGCTTAGGAGAAGCCAAAAGAGTTTTACCCGGAGAGATTCATCGACAGCTCGATTGATTACAAAGGACTACACTATGAGCTCATACCTTTTGGTGCGGGTCGAACGGGTTGTTCCGGACTTCAAATGGGAGTTGTGAAAGTGGAGCTTGCCCTTGCTAATCTTCTTAACAAATTCGATTGGGAAATGCCCACCGGGATGAACAGGGAAGATTTGGATTTTGATGCCACTCCTGGTATCACTGAACACAAAAAAATCCACTTTGCTTTGTGGCTAGCAAGATTTGTGCTTAACGCATGCAACAGTACTAGCTAGTAACTTTAATTTGCCTAGCTTTTCTCTAGTAGTAAGTAATAGTTTACAGTGATTTAATAACATTTCTCGCCCCTTTTCAAGTTCTAAGCATTCAAGGAGATACTAAAGAAACAACAAATTAATCTTCTTTACAAACAAACATCATTTTCAATACAAATTAAAGCTAGATATTTCGTGTATAATAGGCAATAAAAAATGCAGTGAGCATTTGATTAACTCAATTAATTCGGATAAAGAAATCTTTTAATCGAATTAATTATCGATCATTGAAAAAATTTTAATTGAATTAATTAAGAATCGCACTTTACCCGACTTAATTTGATTAACTGATTAATCGGATAAGTCGGATAATAATCGAATTAATTGAATTTTTTTTAGAATTTAAAGATTTTAACAAATCATAATTTTACTAATAAAAATATTAGGGTTTCTTATTTTACAATACAATATATGGGTTGAATGTACTTTGTGTTTTTATTGGATAGTTTACGCGGCAAAAACTGATAAAGTACGAATAATTACAAGATTGTAGTCAAACGACCTTATCTCTATCTTTTGATTAAATATATTCATTACCATTTTTCCCGACTCTATTGATAGCAGCCAGACAATATTGACATGAATCCACTGAACGAATTCATTGTGACAGGTGGTAAAGATATTTTTCTATCCTTAACGTACGTAACAAGAGTAATTCAAGACAGTCATCCTCCGGGACTTTATTTATTGATTTTAACATATGTTGTAGGGGTTTATCACCCCAAACTTGTTTTGCTTTAATATAGTTTGAAGTTTGATAGCTACAAGAATGCCGTTTAATTAACCCGAGTCTGTTTGAATAGTACTCTCAGTTAATCTTGTCTTTTTATATTCATGTTTTTCAACAAAAAAAAAAGGAGTAATTCAAGACCACAAAAATAAGTACAACAAAAACAAAATCATTGTCAAATTCTGCTTTCAAATGCATTTTGTTCATTTGAAACTCTCGAATGATACATGACATCAACCGGCCCAGTTTTTCTCAAGAGATGACCCACAAACATTGATTTTCAGATCCCATTGGGTGGTGCACTACTAGAAAAGTAGTCTTTAACAATCACTTTTCGTAACAACTAAAATTATTATTGTGAAATGTCTTATTATTGGCAACGACTTGTAAAAGTCATTGTGAAATTTGATTTCGAAAATAATTTACGCAACGACATTTTTTATCGTTGGTAATACTTCTACTATTAGTAACAACAAAAAATATCGTTGCAAAATGTCGTAATATAGGCAACGACTTCCAAAAATTGTTGCGAAATGTCATTGTATTAGCAACGATATGTAAAAGTCGTTACTAAATTAGATTTTGACAACATTTTAGGCAATGACATTTTTTAAATTCGTAATACTCCCTATATTTATAACAATAAAAAAAGGTTGTTGCCAAATTCATTATATTAGCAATAATATTTTTTATCATTGACAATACTTATTACTGTATTAGTAACGACTTATAAAAGTTGTTGTAAAATTAGATTTATAAAATATTTAGACAACGACATCTCTTTTAATTGGTAACGTTTTTTTGAACAAGTACTACCATTTGTTTTTTTCCTGTAATCATTAGAACCCTATATATATATACTAGCATTCTGCCCGCGCTCCGCTGCGGATAATGGTGTAATTTTCTTTTTCCTAACATTGCAAGTCCAATAGTGTGGTAAGGTATGATAAATGGAGACCGAACATAGCTATATATTCGTGGGTTAATAACTATCATCCTTGTTCAGAAACATGGGTATTTGTATATTTACATACATATATGTTTCAAATGCTGGCATTGTTAAAAGCACATTAAGCTTACAAAACTATTACAAAATAGAACAAATATACTTTCAAATGCCTCCCAAATACTCCCTCTGTCCCTATTTAACTATCCCTTATCGGTCAACTTATCATAACTTTGACAATTAATTATAAAAAATATATATAGAATTAAATTTTAAAAAAATATATTTTGAAAAGTTTAAGATTTGTACTTTTTAAATTTTATCTTAAAAAAATTTACAACTTTAATTTTATCACAAATAATGGTCAAAATTATGATAAGTTGACCAAAAAGAGACAGTTAAATAGGAACAGAGGGAGTATTATGGCATTGTCAAGGGCACACTGAGCTCAAAAAAAAAAAAGACTACGATATATATAATCAAAAGCGGAAAACACGTTTCCCTGGATTCTTCTTGGTCATGCAGTCATCAATCCTCCAAGAGTTTTCTAGTACCATATACATTTGATAAAAGAAATCAATGAATAAGTGAGTAGTTTAGCTTAATTAGTTTATAGTTGATGATTAAGTACACAGAATTATTATTTGTGTTTCACTTTCCTCTACTTGTGTTAGCAATCGGTGCATCTTTGATTATTGCACCTCAAGCACTGGATTACTTAGTAAAAAACAGACAGAAGATAATTCCTAGGATTGAGATATTCCTTTATATAAAAAAACGGGGGAGAAAAAGGATCAAGAGAAAAAGAAATTCCCTTTAATTTGAGTAACAGCAATATGCAAAAGTGCTAATATGTATTCAAGCATTCACATTCTCCAAAATTTTGCAGACTGGATATTTGGCCATGTACATATACGGTCCTACACACAAATTCAGTTCCTTTAATCATGTAAATGAAGAGGTGCAAGTTAGTTAACCTACTTTGGAATATACTATGTTATGGCTGTCCATAAAGGCAAGAAACCCAAGTTTACAACCTTTCCTTGTATTTACAATACGAAGTTTTGACCTCTAAAGCTATATATCAGTCAAGGTAATTTGATAAAGGCTAATACTTGGGAGTCAGTGCAGAATAACACAAAGCAAAATGGGAACTTTTTGCTTCCCTTCCTAGTTTCTTCTATACAGTGAATTCCAGGACAAAATCTGATCATACATTAAGGAAAAGTTGGAGAACTCAAAAGAATGTTGTGAGACCCTTCCAAGGTGATTAAGGCCTCGTTTAGCAAAAAGAGAAATAAGAATAATAGAAAAACAGACAGCAGCAACTACCTGTGTTGGTTTCTAGTCTGGAGAGGTGGACTCTGCCATGATTATCTTGATTCAAGTCAAGTCTCTGGTTGCTTCAGCCTTTTGATGAGCCAGACAGGGAATGCAGATTTTGTCTCAAATGACATTGTACATGAAGCTAGACATGGTTTTCATGAACATATGAAAGAGAAAGAAGTAAGTGATTAACGGATGGCAAAGAACAAAGTGCATTCAAAAAGCTATAGTGAAAGAATTTAATTGGAAAACCTAACTTTCCAAGGAATCCAACTCTCACTGTGTTAAAAAATTTCCAGTTGTCTGTTTCCTCTCCGCTGACAAAACATTTACATGATGAGCACAACTTTTAAACCTTACAATAATTTTTTCTTTAAGAAAGCAGAAACATTGATATAAATATGTGCCAGCTCATTTCCCTCAGTTTGAAAGCAGAAGAAAATATAGAAAGAGAGGATGAAAACAAACACATATAACAATATCCACAATTATAAAACCTCTTTAAAGCAGCATCATCTTGTTGTAATCAACCAATGAATATAAGAAAATTATCAAGAATGGCAACAAACAGATATAACCAAAAAAAGCTAGTTGTGAGATTAAAACAAACTCATGATGATGTTTTCAAAAGGTCATAAACATTAAAAAAAAAATTGTCATTGACGAACAGCTCTTCAATGTTTTAAGATTGAAAAACAGATGCTATGAATCTGTACAGCTTAGATGGAAACCATGCAGTCTTCACTCATCGTAAAACTTGCCAAGTATAGAAATAACCAGGAAACGGGGATAAAAGAAAAAGTACAATCAAGGATCAAACTAAAGCAAGCTTAACCTAACGACATTAAAGTGAACAAAAGTAGAGAAAGGCAGAGAAAGAAGTTACCTGTGTGAGAAACTGCATTACAAAAACCCAAGCAGTAAAACCTGATCAAAATAGAACATATCACCTGGCCAAAAACGAAAAGATAGAAGAGGTTACATTCATCAATATTAAGTAATTTTTTTGCCTCAATAAAAATCAAAATTAAGAGACAAAATAAAAAATAAAAGGGATTAATTTCATACATATCACTTTTAGTCAGGTACAACAAATCATCCGCCAACAAAGGCTACTATAACAAAAAAAAAAAAGAGCCAACATGAAAAAATGAAACCCATCTCTAATACTTCTTCATAATATGCACTTGGCTTGCTATAATCTGAAAGACTGTAAACTGATTGACATTGAATATTAAAACATGAATTCCATGCAATTTACAAATAAACTACCAGAAAGATCCATGTATTAGGACATAAGAGAAAGATTGTCTATTGAGTTACCTGATAAAGAAGTGAATAATCATGAGTTGAGATAAATAATCTAAAATAACTCAATCACCTTTTTACAGGATAGTTTATCAAATTAGTTAATAAAGGTTACAAAGTAGAGAGACAAATAAAGCTATGATTACATCACAAAAAAGGTAAAGGCCTTACCTGGGGGCAAGTATGGTCTCTGCTAGTGCTAGAGAATTAAAGAAGCATATTAGGCTTTGATGCTTAGAGCCACACACTGAGCAACAGGACAACAAAAAGATAATCAATCAGAACAGAAATAAATTGGAAACAACGAAAATTTAATCATCTAAACCATTGGGAAAATCGAATAATATTCAGAGCTTAATAATTTCATAAAGTATCACTGCTGACCTCACAAACCTTGCCTTTCTTGCACCATCTCTTCTACTTGGTTCTCAATATTTTTGCTTCAAAAATCAAAGGATGGAGGATGAAGAAACAAACATAGAGAAAGAGAAATCTGATGAAAACTGAACTAAACCTACCCACTTGGTAATTTTGTTCTCTCTTTCCTGGTTCTTGATCCTTCTCTTGTTCTTTATTTTTTTTTTCTCTCTAATAAATCCATGAAGATTTGTGAGCAAGCATTAAGCAATCTATTTCTAATCTCTCTCTCTCCGTCTTCTCCCTGCCTCTTTTCCCTCCTGTTAGCTTCTCGATGTTTCCTCTCTTTATCAAAACAAAACTTGGAAAATAGAAAACAAACAATCAACATATGACATAAATCACCCAAGCAATTCAAAGGGGTTTTAATTGGAAGAAAGGAAATAAGGAATGTAACCCGAAAAAAAAAAAAAGAAAGAAAGAAAGTAAGGAAAAAAGCACAAACTGCATACATTACTTAAAAAGAATAAGGTAGGAAAAAAATATAAAAAGCAAATGACTGCAACAAAAAATAAAGATTTAAGTAATCTTCTTGGATAATCAAATTTTAACAATAAAGAATCTGTTGATATAATTAGTTTCAGATTAACTATCATTTTCAAAAAGAGTTAAAATGGCCAAAACTAAAATGAGACATAAATGGATCATCAACAAAAAAGTTATTGATAATATCCTACCAAGAAAGAAAAGTCTGCTCTAAATCTTGCCCAGCGTTACAGGGTCATAACTCTACTTTCCTACTGGAAAAAAGGAATTGTGGGCAACCCATCAGACTGTAAAAGTGAAACAAACCATGATGTCTAACTGTAAAAAATTGTTCATTTTCACCAGGTCTACTTTAATATACGCTCAGTAAGTAAATGTCTGATAATATTCAGAAATCTGGTAAAGATTAAACCAAGCATATTTGTTAAATCTAACTCTTCTTTAGATAATGTTTACTTTGCTCTTTAAGTGAAGATCGCTGTAACCCTTACCTTTGCTCTAAGATTTTCATTTGTTCTTGCATCTATTTTCGTAGGCACTAAACTGAAATCTATAAACAGGAAATAAATTACATTAGTATCATGAAAAAACTGAAATAAAGACGCTAAGCTATAAAGAAAGAAAGAAAATAAAATAAAATAAAATAGACATGCTTCATATTACAAAAATAAAGAAATCAAAAGCCATGTCCTAAAGTCCCTAAATAATCAGAATTTATAACACTCATAATAGTAAAACCATGAAATGTATTACGTGAATGGAATTGTCAATTCTAGAAAGCACTAAGCGATGCCAAGATGAAGCTCAATCCACCTCATAGGTGGAGCCACAAGTTTAATGCTTATGATATATATAGATTATTTTATTTTTCTTAGAACAAATACCATATAGGAATTTTAGATGATCAGCCCCTATTTAGCACATTCTTTTAACCCAGAAAGTGGAAGCAAAAAGTGTTAAATTTAAAATAGTGGCTATCGAAAGAGAATCATGAAGCATGAGTTGACAGCAAGAATGTGAAAGAGTTGACATATATACACTGTGGAAATAATAGTCAATAAATGAGTAAATTTCAGACTGTAAGAAAGTCCTGCATGTGTTTGAACAAAAATTAACATAAATATGGGCTAAAAATTTACAATTTGAGCATTAGTTTCAGCAAGTAGTCAAAGTTCAAAGCAGGAATGTCACTTGAAAAAAGTTTTCAAAGAAAAGGCAGTGTTATAGCAATCAATACTAATTCGTCTTAGGCACAACCATGAAAGGATCTAATTAAACCTAAAAACTCAATTCTATAATCAAGCTTAGGAACTTTGCCTCTTGATTCATCCCAATGGTTTCCTAATACTTGAATAAGTAGAACTCGTGACCCTATATCTATAGGCTATGAATGTACCTTAAAAAGTGAAGACAGAGATATATATTCCTTTCTTATTTGCAATATTTGTGAAGACAAACATTTTGCAAGTCCTTTCCCTGCCCCTTTACTCTTTTTGATCAATACACAGAAGGTTAGCATTACTGTTGCCCATGCTTTGACAGTTACCTTTAGCTATTCTAAGTATATGCCTTGAGCATGAAGATAACTGAGAGAAGAAGTTAATATGATCATTATATAAGGATGGTAATATTCTAGAAAAGAGAACATAAATCTCAAATATTTTCAAACAATAAGAGTAACAAAACATATGAAAGATTAAAAAGAGAATAATAAATACAGTAATAAATTCATATATATTAGATTAATTATAAATTATTTAAACTTATACCTAAGCAACAAAATTGAGATCGCCAGTAAGATGATAGATATATGAAATTACCTGAACAAAGTTCCAGTTGAGTGAAAGCCTATGCATTAACAGCTTGATTTATTATTAATCAATAATCAACATCCCTGCATTTAACCCAAAAAGAGAGAGAGAAAGCAACCAATATTAGGCCATTGAACCTAAAGATTAAAGCAAAAAAAAATCAGTACATACATATACATAAAATCAAGCATCACTCTCACTCTCAAATCAACAACTAAAACCTGCTCAAAATCGAAAATCAAATAAACAATAGAAGCAGGCAAAAGTAAACACCTACCAGTAGTTGTGACATCAAAATTATTTATTTTACGTAGCCTATAATAAACAGCTTTGATTGAGAATCCATGAACTGATGATAATATTGAACATCAGAATTGTAGGGTTAAGCTATATTTGTCTTTCCCCTTCCCTCTTCATTCTTCTAATCAATAATGCAAAAGAGTATTCACAAACAAATGGTCTCATCAGCTGATCACCGGTTGCTGTGAGACCAGCATGTTTAGGGTCCCAACATAGCCTAAGCCAATAACACTATCCATGTGACCTTGCAACTCAAAATCTTTAGCCTTAACCCATATCAAGAAAGCAGGCATAAATTTAAACAAATATATTCCAAACTAATCTCAAATGCAAACAATAACCAAAACAACTAATAAGCAAACAGAAATATTAAAGAATGCCCTCAAATTAATCTCAGAAATATTAAAACCGGAGTTTGTACCTCGAAAGTCTTCTTGTCCCTCTAACCTGCAAATCATAGTTAAAAAGAACAAAACCATATGAAATCTTCAAAAAAAAAAATAACAGAAAGACATCAATGACAGATTAAAGGAGTTATAGAACCCAAAACTTGATAAAAAACAAAAAATAAATGTGAAGATAGGAGAGTGAAAAGGAAAGGATAATCGAAGAAAGGTGGGAAGGAAGAGAGGAGGGAAAGAGACGAAGAGTACATACCTACCACCCCATTCTAGACTCTTCGGATTTTTTATGTTTTTATTCTCTCTTGTTTCCCAAAACGACGCCGTTTTGGGTTTCAGCTGAAGGAAAAAAAAAAAGAGGCCAGCCAATCAGAGGCTGCCAAATGGCCAAAATTTCCACTCATCAACGGCCTGCACTTCCTTTTTTATAGAGAAGGTATAGATATATACATATATAAATATATATATATATATATATATCTTCTATAACACTATCTTAATTTAAGGCCTCTCATTCTTTGGGGGCCATATGTCGGCATTTCTTTGGCTTCCTTTTTTCTATTTCTTTTATATTTTTTTTTAGTTTTTCATATGGTAAAACGGCGTCGTTTTGGAGATTAGAAAAGAAAAAAAATCTAAACACAATAAGGTCTAATATTTTGTTGGGGCCATATTTCATTTTGTGATTGGTTTTTCTTTTTATAATAATAAAAGGGGTTAGGGTGGGTAGGAAAAGGATATGATCGGGGGAGAGAGGCAGAGGAAAGAGTGAAGATGGTTCTGGAAGAAAGGAAAACCAAGAAAGGAGAAAGGAATGGGAGAAGAGATTGCTTGGGTCCGGCCAATTCAGGCCGTCTTCAACCATGTATCGCCGATTGTATGGGGCCAAAGTGCCATGCTTGAGCTTTAAATATTTCTCCTTTTTTTTCTGATTTATTTGCGGGTTTTGTTTGAAATGGAATGAGTTTTCTTTTTAAATGGAATGAGTATTTTATTATGGAGAATTGATTTCTTTCATTTTCCCTTCCATCTTCTTCCATGGAAGATATTGCTAAACAAATTTTTTGTCGATTTCTTTCTTCCATTATTTTTTTAAAATTTTTGTCACTATATTTTTTTTGTGTAATCTATCTTTGTTTATTTTAGGTCTTTTATTCTCATGTTCTAACATGATTTTTGTTCTTTTATGTAGATTTTTTTCTGGGATGATGAGATTTTATATCAAAAACTAAGTTGGTGAGTTTTTCTTCTTACTTTTTCTGTTTCTCTCTGTTCAATAGTTCACTGATTGCCATTTTTCTGGCTGTTTCTTTTTGGGTCTCTATGAAGTATTCATTGTTCATCATTATTGGTAGCTCGGGTTTGATTAAAGGATTTTTTTTAAGAAAAAGGAAATGGCGAAGGTTCAGGAATCGTCCCTCCCCAAAATAACTTCTGGCTCTTTTAAAGGAAAAAACTAAAATGAAACAAAGGAAATGGGAGGGTTCGGGAAGCATAACCTTCCCAAACCTTTCTATTTTCTTCTTTTTTAAATAAGAGAAAAGGAATGTAGTAGTGGGAAGGTTAGACAACATGCTGATGAGTTTTTTTTTTCCTCTTCAGATCATTTTTCCTCAAATTGAGATCTTTTAATTTAATTTTATTATGTATACTATTACAGGTTCATTATATCTCTTGAGCTTTTTTTACTTTTACATTTTATTATAATCATGTCCATTTCGTTTTTTTTAATATGAATTTTTTTCCTCTTTTTATAGTTGGTCAATTAATCTAAATATATTTTGTTGTGATTTTTGCAGGAATGAGAGCATTCTAAAGATATTATTTCAGGTTCATTATATCTGTTCATATTTCTTTACCTTTTCATTTTATTATATTCATGTTCAATTGTCTCTTTAGTTTTTTTTTTTAATGTTGTATAGTTGCTCTGTTAAACTACATGTTTTTGAGATAATGATGTCTAATCATTTTGCTATGCATTCATTGTTCCTGTATGCATTTCAGATAGTATTTTGTAATCTTTGTATTTAGTCCATTAATAATTAATTCTTTTATTATTTGGCTTCTGACTTGATAGTAAATCTATCTATAACACTATCTTAATTTAAGGCCTATCATTTCTTTGAAGGTCATATGTACAAAGTAGGGACAATTAATTACATTAACATACTGTTTAGACTGCAAAATGTTTAGACAACATTTTGAAAAGTTGTACACATAAAGTTTATATTAATCAGGAAATCTTATAGAATTGGAATTTAATATATAAAGATTAGATAAAGCAACACTAAGGTCTCCATCCTTGATTTCATACACCCAACTAATGTCTAAACAGTATGTTTAGAATATTATAATTGTCCCTACTTTGTACATATGGCCTAAATGATAGGCCTCAAATTTTTTTATTAATTACATTAACATACTTTTTAATTTTTTTTATTAAAGAACTTTTAAATATTATAATTTTTTGGAGACCATGTCATATTTTTTTATTGACTCTTCTCTTAAAGTTTTTGGCCCTTTTCTTTTCAACTATCTTAATTTAAGGCCTATCATTTCTTTGAAGGCCATATGTCGGCATCTTATTGGTTATCTCTTTTTTTGTTTTTTTTTTATTTTTCAATTAGTTTATTTAACAGTGATTAATTGTCCCTACATTGCAGTCTAAACAGTATGTTATCGTTTGTTGTTTACTTGATTATTATAATTTTTTAAATCAGACTTGGTTTACTTTTTTTTACCAGATAAAATGAAGACAATGATGGAGGGACATAATGAAGTTGCCAATTGTTTCCCCAATAATAATATTAGATCTACTGAAAAAAGAATATAAAACAATAACAGAGAAAGGAAGATGATTTCTTTTTAAATGATAAGAAAATCGTCTCAACCTCGATCGTGAAAGCAAGTATGGCTGCTCTTCTCCATAATCTCTCAACCTTCTTTTTTCAATAATTGAAGTCGTGCGTTTTCATTATCACTTTTTTTTCAAAATTTATGCTAATAAATTTTGTTTCTTCAGATTTTTTTTTGATTGTATTTATTACAATTGTTGTTGGCACCTTTTTGGCTCGATGAAACTATTGAAAAAAAAAGGGAGACAAAGGGGGTCCAAGCAAAGAAAAAAATGTAAAGAGGGGGACCAAGCGAAGAAAAAACGTAAAGAAGGGGACAGCTGAAAAAAAGAAAGGGGTCAGGGTGTTTGAAACGCATAACTCTACATCATTTGGGAGGATAAAGACAAGAGTGGTTGAAAAAAAAGTAGAGAAGGATGAAAACAAGAGTGGTTGAAAAAAAAATAGAGAAAGAGACCATGAGAAAAGAAGGAAATAGGAATCGTTTGTTGTTTACTTGATTATTATAATTTTTTAAATCAGACTTGGTTTACTTTTTTTTTACCAGATAAAATGAAGACAATGATGGAGGGACATAATGAAGTAGCCAATTGTTTCCCCAATAATAATATTAGATCTACTGAAAAAAAATATAAAACAACAACAGAAAAGGAAGATGATTTCTTTTTAAATGATAAGAAAATCGTCTTAACCTCGATCGTGAAAGCAAGTATGGCTGCTTTTCTCCATAATCTCTCAACCTTCTTTTTTCAATAATTGAAGTCGTGCTTTTTCATTATCACTTTTTTTTCAAAATTTATGCTAACAAATTTTGTTTCTTCAGATTTTCTTTTGATTATATTTATTACAATTTTTGTTGGCACCTTTTTGGCTCGATGAAACTATTGAAAAAAAAAAGGGAGACAAAGGGGGGCCAAGCAAAGAAAAAAATGTAAAGAGGGGGACCAAGCGAAGAAAAAACGTAAAGAAGGGGACGGCTGAAGAAAAGAAATGGGTCAGGGGTGTTTGAAACGCATAACTCTACATCATTTGGGAGGATAAAGACAAGAGTGGTTGAAAAAAAAAGTAGAGAAAGACCATTCGGAGGATGAAAACAAGAGTGGTTGAAAAAAAAAATAGAGAAAGAGACCATGAGAAAAAAAGGAAATAGGAATCGTTTGTTGTTTACTTGATTATTATAATTTTTTAAATCAGACTTGGTTTACTTTTTTTTACCAGATAAAATGAAGACAATGATGGAGGGACATAATGAAGTAGCCAATTGTTTCCCCAATAATAATATTAGATCTACTGAAAAAAGAATATAAAACAACAACAGAAAAGGAAGATGATTTCATTTTAAATGATAAGAAAATCGTCTCAACCTCGATCGTGAAAGCAAGTATGCCTGCTCTTCTCCATAATCTCTCAACCTTCTTTTTTCAATAATTGAAGTCGTGCGTTTTCATTATCACTTTTTTTTCAAAATTTATGCTAACAAATTTTGTTTCTTCAGATTTTCTTTTGATTGTATTTATTACAATTGCTGTTGGCATCTTTTTGGCTCGATGAAACTATTGAAAAAAAAGGGAGACAAAGGGGGGCCAAGGAAAGAAAAAAATGTTAAGAGGGGGACCAAGCGAAGAAAAAACGTAAAGAAGGGGACGGCTGAAGAAAAGAAAGGGGTCAGGGGTGTTTGAAACGCATAACTCTACATCATTTGGGAGGATGAAGACAAGAGTGGTTGAAAAAAAAAGTAGAGAAAGAAACCATTCGGAGAATGAAAACAAGAGTGGTTGAAAAAAAAAAGTAGAGAAAGAGACCATAAGAAAATGCTTAAACGTTAGATATGGCACGTCAATTACTTTTTTTTCATGAAGCCACGTGGCGCTCCGTTTTTTTTCTTTTTGATTGATACAATTCAATTATTGTTTACTTTTTTGCTCCAATTGATTATTGGTTCCATGTTGACTTCTTTGCTCCAATTAATAAAATACAAAAATCCTTCATTGAAAAGAAAAAGCCCTCTTAATCTTATCTTCTTCTATTTCTCTCTCCAACCATTCGTTTCTTTTTTTTCCACAGAATGATTACCCTTTTCAAACTTTGCTCTCTGTTGATAACTTTTGGTTTATTTAATAAAGTTTATTCAAGGATTGGACATCTTAACAAATAATTAAAATAGTAAGTCTAACAAGTAATATCAACAAGAATAATCAAGGTTAAGGATTTACCGAAACGCAAATGGAGTGTGCGTTTTAAACCTTCAACCTTACTTCTTCCTTTCTGCTTCGATTTCCGTCACAGCCACCCTTCTTTGCTTAGATATCGATCTCTGCTTTTCCCGAAATGAAACCTTTCGCAGCTGTCAGCAAATTGTCAAGCTCCATTGGCTCCCTACTTTGCAGTCTAAACAGTATGTATAACTCCTTTTTCTTTTCAGCAAAGCAAAAATGATGGATTTATCCATTATAGCTATTATCCATTATATTATCCATTGTGAGCACCTCATATTATCCATTATAGCTATTTGACTATGATTTCTTTGATCTTTTATGCTTTTATTATTGCATTGATGGATTTATCTAATATTTTTTCATTATTTCATTATTCCATTAAGGAGAAGCCTCACATTATTGGGGGACATTTGTCATAATCTAATTGGATGATTCTTTTTTTTTATTTTTGAGTGCTCCAAACGGTGTCGTTTTTCATCGACAAAACCAAAAAAAAAAAAAGAAAAATCATAATCGTGGCTTTGGGAGAAAGAGGGCCAAAATTTCAAGGCCTCTCTCCGTCTCTCTCCTCCGTCTTTTCTGTCCATCTCTTGCAAATTTCCTGGCCTCTTCCTCTCTCTCTCCAATTCATCTCTCTTTTCTTTCTTTACTATCCTCATCCTTTGATGTGTGAAGTGGAACTCCTTGGTCCACCTACCTTAATGTACAATATCTTTTTTTAAACAAGGTCGTTTCTCTTCAAATTTTCCATTTCTTTGAAATTTTATCTCTTTCTTTTGTTTGTCCTTTTACTGGAAGAAACTTGCTTATTGCTCGAATTGATTTATCTGCTTCTTTTCATGGTGATTACTCCATGTTGTTATCCTCTTAATACATAAGAATTTCAAATTTTTTTATTTAGTTCGCTGTTTTATTTAGTTTTTATAATATGGGTGATGATTTCTTTTTTTTTTTGGATATTATAGCATTGTTCAATTCATACATATGCCCAAACTGAACTTGGTTCACTTGAAATTTATATATTCCTTGACTAATTTTGTTGGGAAATTGGAATGATCTATATGCTCATTGCAGACTATTATGGGGTTTTTTTGTGTCACTTTTTGATATTGTACCTTTATTAAATTTGGGTATGTTTCGGAACTAAACAATTTCACTAATAAACTTATAACTGATGTCTATCTACACACTGATAGCATCTTTCTCCTTAAGAAAAGATACATAGCATGGAGTGATTTCAATTTAAATGCCCTTATATTCTATCGTTTCTAAATTAATTTTATTTAGGCTACAAAAGAATATTCTTATGTTTCGTTCAATTTGTTTTCTTTTCGTCTCTAAATTAATTTGAATGTTGCCGTTACATAGGTTTACAACTAAAGATAGAAGTGCCTCATCAGGGTTTACTCTTGGCCTCATACATTTCTTGGATTGTGGTCAACATGAAGAACTCAGAGACCATATGTCAGGTCTTAAAGCAACCATGTTGCATAATTTTGCACACTTGAGAGGTTCACACAAATATGTGTAATTACTGTTCTAAGATCCAATGAGTTATCCTTAGGATTAAGGGGGGAACCATTGTTAATTGTTCTACTAAAACTAGCATGGAGTGTCATCTACATGTCGATTGTTAAAGAATACCAATCATTGCACTATCTATTTTCTTGGCCTAACGTCTATTTCAATCCATTTTTGATGTATCAAGAGTTTAGATTCAGGATCTTCAAAAATGTAGTTGGCATGCATCTAAATAGATTCTTATGTATTAATTGAGAATTGTACATTTCATACATTGATGTTTGAATACATTTTTTTTAAGAAAGAGAAGAATCGGATTTTGATTTCTTCTATTGGACCTGTTCATGTCTCTGATGTTTGCATGTATGTACTCATCTATAGTTGATGGTCAAATATTGATATTCGCCGGTTTTGATGGTCTCATGACAAAGAAACAAAAGCATACAATAATGAAGCGCAAGTTATTATCTCTTAAGATAATCTCCTACTAATTTTAAAGGCCTGCTGCATTATTATTAGGTAAGATGAATTCTCCTCTTACAAATCATTCCCTTCATGCACAAGAATCACAAGATTCACAACACTGCATGACAAACTATTATCATTTAAAATATTCAACAACTCTTAGGCCCGCAGCGTAGCGCGGGCAATAAATCTAGTATATATTAAAGCAAGAGACAAGGTCTCTTGAAGTGTTTTTGGATGAGGGTAGGGTGATCATATGGCACCCTCCTATTGGTTAGATTATTTTATTTTATTTTATTCTTTTGTTTGACTTATTTTTTCTTTAATTTAATTTTTTAGTTTTTCTATTTATTTTAATTTGTCTCCCATTGTTTGAGTCCTTTTTTTATTTTGTATTTTCTTTTGTTCCATTCTCTCTTTTCTTTTCTTTAATTAATTTAATTTTTAATTTTTAAATTTATTTACTATTTTAATAACCTTACAGAATATTTTGAATACTTTATATATATATATATGTGTGTGAGAGAGAGATAGCATTATTATTATATAAAACCCAGTGTAGCAGGGTTCGATGTCTAGTATAGCATTATTATTAAGGAAAAAGTAATTTTTTTAGAAAAATGAGGGAAAAAAGAAAGAAAATAAAGGCAGAGGGAAAAAAAAATGGAAAAGGACGGAACAGGGTAGCAACAGTTTTCCTCTGCAGCAAAACGTAGGATTGGGAGATAATAATTAAAAAAAAAGAAAAAAGAAAAAGGGGAAACACATCGTTCTTTATTTTTATTGACCAATAAAACAAAAATAGGAGGCTTCCACCACCCACCCACTCTCGTTTCTTTTTCTCGTTTTTTTGCCAAAAATAAATAGGAAGAATGGAAGGTGGAGGACCACCGCAGCCGGCGGACACCGAGATGGCCGATGCAGCCCAACCACATGCGCAGCCACAGCAAGCCGACCCATTACACCAGCAACAGCCGCCGCAAATGGAAATTCCGGCCACTCTCAGCCACGACGGCAGGTTTATTCAGTATAACATATTCGAGAACATTTTTGAGGTCACCGCTAAATATAAACCCCCTATCATGCCCATCGGTAAAGGCACCTACTGCATCGTTTGGTAACTCTTCGTCCTCTTTCTTCTTCTTTTTTATTATCAATTTAATTTCTTTTAGTTATTGATTGCTTTTTGTTGATTAATAATGAATAATCATTTAGCTAATTTTTCTTCTTTTGTTCAGATTGATGAAGTCTATTGACTATTCTTAAATTTGTCTTTGCATGGCTAATGCTATCTTTACAAATTTTTGTTTAAACCTTACCTTATCGTGCACCCTTTGAAATTAATTGGATATAACAATTGTTCTTTCTTTGTGCAATATCTTTTCGTGTAGGATTTTTTGGTATTTACCCTTTTTTGTAGTTTTGAAAACACAAAAACAAACATAGAAAGTGGGAGAGAGGGGTAGAAGGAAAAAAATCCTTTTGTTATCAATTTCAGTTAGTCTCATCTTCATGTTTTATGCAGGTAGTTGCAATCAGGGATATTATTCCACCACCACAGAGGGAAAGCTTTAATGATGTGTATATTGCATATAAGCTGATGGACACTGACCTGCACTAGTTAATCCGTTCTAATCAAGCTTTATCTGAAGAGCACTGTCAGGTTTGAATAAAGACATATAATAATTCCTTTTATGATAGGGTCATATTTGTTAAATTACTAGTTCAGGTTTTTATGGTACTGCTATTTATAACTGACTGTTAATTTAGATTCTTAATTTTGCTTCCTTTAAGCCAATCTCTTAGCCAGTACATGGCTTCTTTTCGTACTAATCATTCTGTCTTTCTAATTCACTAAAATGCTAAATATCAGTTTCTATAAATGCAATCATTATCCATCTCTCACACTTGACAAATATGTCATGAAGAAGTTACTCAGGCTTTTAGAGAGCTAACTAGTGTACCTCAAGCCTTTACTTATCTGTGCAGAATGAGCTTCCTTGTTTCGATATGGGTAATTAACAATTTATTGAGGAGAACATTTGCCTTTTTGCTTCTAGAAGGAAAACCAAATAGCAAAGCAACAACTGGACAGTACCTAAGTTAATTGAAGTGCCATCGTCCTAAAGGGTAACATTTTAGTATTAACATTGAACTAACCAACTTTTCCTTTTTTGCGTTGTAGTATCTTCTCTATCAAATTTTAAGGGGGCTGAAGTATATACACTCTGCAAATGTTCTGCACTGAGACTTAAAACCTAGCAATCTTCTCTTGAATGCTAATTGTGATTTGAAAATATGTGATTTTGGATTGCCTCTTGTCACCTCTGAAAGTGAAAGTGATTTCATGACAAAATATGTGGTTACAAGATGGTATCGTGCACTAGAACTGCTGTTAAACTCTTCAGATTATACTGCAGCCATCGATGTATGGTCAGTGGGTTGCATTTTTATGGAATTGATGGACCGGAAGCCATTATTTCCTGGAAGAGATCATGTGCATCAGCTGTGACTTCTTATGGGGGTTAGTTCTTTTATATCCCAACCAGTATAAAATTATCTAAAGGTACAAATGAATAAGTTGCTAAATGAGGTACCATTAGGGGAAAAACCAATTTGTTATTAACTTATTTGCTTCCTTTTTTGCGTTGAGGGAGTTTCTTCTTGAATGTTTTGAAATGTGCACTAGGAGCCGCATTATTGGGGAATGTTTGGGCCTTGGGGTTCTTTTTGCTAGTTCCATTTACATTTGACTTTTTGCTAGTTCCATTTACATTTGACATATATAAGTAGTGTATGAAAAGGAAAAACCTGTTTTCTCTTGTTTCTTAATTAGAGATACTTTTCTACATTAACCTGTGAATCAGTTCTAAAGAATGACAACTTCTGGGAATTGATGCAAAACAAAAGATAACAAAAACTTGTTATCAAGCTTTAGGCTTTGAAAACATTGTTTGTAAATTCCAGTGCATATAACTGAATGAACTTACTATGCAAAAAAAGTTCTTTTTCTTTCTAGAACGGGAAAGAAAATAAAGTTGTATACTAAATAACACTTGTCATATTTCACACTCAGTAATGATCTCTCTGCCTTGCAGCTCATTGGCACCCCATCAGAGGCTGAGTTGGGGTTTTTGAATGAAAATGCTAAGAGATACATTCGGCAACTTCCTGTTTATCGCTGACAATCTTTCACGGAAAAGTTTCCAAATGTCCACCCCCTAGCTATTGATCTCGTTGAAAAGATGTTGACCTTTGATCCCAGACTAAGGATTATTGGTGAGTTTGTTGTAAAAAGAATAGTTCTTTTTTTCGAAAGAAATAAAAAGAATAATTCTTCTTGTCACTCTTATGTGTGCCAATGCTGCTGCCATGTATCTCGCACATCACATGTTATACCATTTGTATACTTTTCCATAATTCTTTCACGCGAATGCATGCAAATGGTCCATGATTGCTTTGTCAACGGTATTTAATCATTGTTAAATATAATTTGCGACCAATTAAATGTCGTAAAAAATTTAATAGCCAATCGCAACCGACAATTTGTCGTTGCAAATATTATTACATAACCAAATGAATGTCGTTGTAAAAAAAATTTATAGATATTCGTAACCAATAATGTCGTTGTAAAAATTATTATGCAACCAATTAAATGTTGTAGCCAAAAATATTTTGCAACCAATTTCATTTTGCTACGTAAGTGTTTTTTCAATTACATTTTATTGTTGTTAAATGTGATTCGCAACAAAAAAATTGTCGTTATATAAAACTTTTTGCAACAACAAAATACTGTGTTATGTAAGTGATATAATAACCAATTTATATCATTGCTAAAATAGTTATTCACAACGACATTTATTTGTTGCAAAAAAATTAATTTCTTTCGCAACAATTAAATATTGTTTCGATAAATATTTTTGAAACGAGTAAATATCATTGCAAAAATTAGTAATTTTTTAGCAACGACAAAATATTGTTTTGAAAAATATTTTTCGAAACGAGTAAATGTCGTTACAAAAAATGGTAATTTTTTTGCAACAACAAAATGTTGTTTCGATACATATTATCAGAAACGACAATGGATAGCACGAAAGTCGTTACGTTATGTCTTTAACAACGAAGGTAATAGTAACGACCCTTGTCGTTGCAAAAGGGTTTTAATAACAATAAAAGGATATCATCGTACTCATTAACATCTACGTACTACGTGGCCCATACCTCCGCACCGAATACTTCTGTTCCTACCCCTGATCCCTCTGTACCTAGGAGAAGAAGTCGACCACGTAGGCAACCTGAGATTCAGCCTAGTGTTGACCCGGAGACCATTGAGATTCCGGACGAGCCTATTCCACCTATCCCACCTGTTGATGAGACGCATCATCAGGATGCTCATACTGAGATTCCACCACCCCCACCTCCGACGACTGTCACGCTGGTGCAGTTTACGCCCGCTGATTTCGAACGTATGTTTGATATTTGGGCCAGTAGATTCTTTTCATCACTGATGGCCACTGGCGTACATCCGACTACCGGCATTACACCACCAATTCATCCATCACCATCGATGCCGACACCGATGCCATCGCTTCCATCAGATGGTCGAGGAAAAGAGAAGTGTGGATTTGGGTCCATGGCCAAAGGAAGGTTTGGGAAGAAGAGAGTAGAGTCTGGGCCTCGGTGCCCATACTGTAGGCGTTTTCATTCTGGCCACTGTAGGGCTGGACTTCAATGTTTTCAGTGCGGAGGTATGGGCCACGTAGTACGTAGATGTCCATTTACTACTTCTGTACCACCCAGGCAGAGTTTTAGTCAGCCACCTGTCAGACCGAGCAACTATGGAGGTTTTCGTCCATTTCAATCTGCGCGACATTCTTTCGCCGCACCTTCTACCTCTTAGCAGCATTCGGGTATTGGTAGTAGTTCAGCAACCCCGAGACGACCCCCACAGCAGCAGCAGCAGCGACAACATACTTAGGTTCATGCCATGTAGCAAGAGGACACCGACGCACGTCCTGATGAAGTCGCCGGTAAGTATATATTTAACTATTCATGGACAATTATTTTTCGCAAATTAAGATATCATCGTACTCGTAACTGCTTGCCGAGCAAAAGTAACCGCTTTAGAAAATTTTTGAACGTTAGGCGTAGTAATTATTTTCGATCAACCGGCATATGTGATTATGGACACTGGAGCTGCCTTGTCCTACGTTAATACCAAGTTTGCAATGCATGCGGATTGATCGTTATCGTTCTTGGGATACGAGCTATTGGTGAATACACCGTTGGGGTGAGAAAATGGTTCGAAATACGGAGTACAAAGAATGTGCAGTGAAGCTGGAAAACCTAACTTTTGAAGCAGATTTAATTCCACTTCAAATGTCTGATTTCGATGTTATCTTGGGAATGGATTGGCTTGGGAGACATCGTGCTCAGATCTTTTGCGAGCACCATTTGGTGAGGATTCCACGACCTGACGGCAGCATGATTGACTTTTACAGTGAGCGCAGAGGCACACTGAATGTCATCTCCACCATCAAAGCAAGTAAGCTACTACTTAAAGGGTGTAAAGCTGTGTTAGCTCATGTAGTAGATAATTCAGTGGAAGAGCCTAACATTAAAGATATCCTGGTAGTTAATGAGTTTCCGGATGTCTTTCCCGATGAATTACCTGGTTTTCCACCAGAGAGAGACTTTGACTTTCCGATCGAAGTTTATCCTAGTACGGATCCAATTTCTATGGCTCCATACCGAATGGCACCCACTGAACTGATTGAGCTGAAGAAACAACTCACCGAATTGTTGGATAAAGGGTTCATTCGGCCGAGTACATCACCTTGGGGAGCCCCAGTTTTGTTTGTGAGAAAGAAAGACGGTTCTATGCGGCTCTGCATCGACTACCGCAAGCTGAATGCGGTGACCGTGAAGAATAGATACCCACAACCTCGTATCGATGATTTGTTCGACCAACTTAGAGGAGCCGGAGTGTTTTCTAATATTGACCTGCGACCAGGCTATCACCAGATGAAGATCCGAGAAGAAAATATCCATAAGTCCGTTTTTCGTACCAGATATGGACATTACGAGTTCTGTGTGATGTCGTTTGGACTTACTAACACTCCAGCAGCATTTATGGATCTGATGAATCACAAATTCCATCAGTACTTAGATCAATTTGTCATCCTCTTCATTGATGACATATTGGTTTATTCAAGGAACCGGCGGGAGCACGCGAATCATCTTTGCATTATGTTGTAAACTCTTAGAGATCATCAGCTTTATGCTAAGCTCTCCAAATGCCAGTTTTGGTTGCAGCAAGTTGGATTCCTTGGACATGTTGTGTCTAGGGATGGCATATATGTGGATTCCAGCAAGATTAAGGCAATTACCAATTGGAAATGTCCTACAAATCCCACGGAGAATTGATATGGATGGGTATGAAGTCGAGGCTCAAATGTGATTGATTTGGGAGCCATGTGAGACGTCTTTATGAGAGAAAGGATCAGAGATCGAGATCTTGAAGATCTCTATGATGACCACTCGAGAGGACCGGCCTAGTGTGTGATTTTGGGTGTGCATGAGGCCACCCAGAGTTCTCCATCCCTGAGAGGATGAGAGATGAGATGCGATGGGCCATGGGCCCTGTATATGACATGATGGGTCGAGGGCCCTATTTGTGATTATGATGGGCGGTCAGAGAGTGGGTCAGTTTGTGAAAGCCGAGAGGGCATGATCTCTGATTCCACTGTTATGATGTGGCCAAGTGTGGGCCATGTGTACTAGTGCTCGACTCATACGCCGTGAGTTTTGATGGAAGAAGATCAGAGAAGAAAGAGAATAAAAATAAGAGGTGAAATGAAGAAGCAAAACCAAGGTAGGGGGAAAGGTAATTAACTCACTACATTCTCGCCGCGGAGGCGAGGGAGTTAAGCAAAGGTCTATCCTGATAGCTTGACTACAAGGATGAGTACAAGACCATTCCACGATTGCGGCACCATTGACTAAGCTGACCTGCAAGAATACTAAGATCGTTTGGTCAGAAGAATGTGAAGAGAGTTTCCAGAAGCTGAAGGATAAATTGACGACCGCACCAGTACTTGCCTTACCTGTGAGCGGCAAGAAGTTCACTGTGTATACCGATGCATCGGGCAACGGACTTGGATGTGTATTGATGAAAGACAAACGGGTAATTACTTATGCTTCTCGTCAATTGAAGCCGAATGAGGTCAATTATCCGATACATGATTTGGAGTATGCTTTGAGCCGAAATACAGTTACGTCATTGGCGACGGTTAGAGATATTCACTTACCAGAGTTGGTGGAGCTTGTCACGCCCCGACCCGCAGGCTCGGCCACTTGACAACCGCCGTACCACCTCGAGATGCGTGCCTCGTCAGGCGGGCAACCAAGATGGCACAAGGCTTAAAAATAAAGGATATTCGAGCAATATATGAAAACATACTAAAATATTAAAGATAATATAGTTCAAAAGTATTTAAAATAAAATATAACATCTTACGGTGCTCCATGCAGCGGAAAGTATTATTTATAAATACACGAATATATATGTAAGGTGCAATAATATTCCGAGCCAAGATACACAAAGCAAAAGGGTGGCACCTACATAATCGTGTCCACAGTGCCGTACTGGGATCACTGGCCACCAGGACGTCCGCCGTCCAAAGTCTGATGATCTGACAACAATAGTGAATGGGGTGAGTACAATAAACTTGTACCCAGTGAGAGACTCGGTTATAAAGACCAATCACCTTAGGCTGGGGATATGAAATAATCCAAATATCAATTTAATAAACCATTTACTGAAATATAGTAAATCCCAAACCAAATCAAATATTAAATCAATAATAATATTTCCATATGGGCTGGCATCTGAAATTGTCCCAATAAGGTATACCCGTGCGCTGGGGTATCCTCTAGACCGTCAAGGGTTACTTTATATTTTTAAAACATTTTTACTTTACTCTCTGGCCCACTTCCTTGACATTTGCCTTACTGTGGTGGAACACAGCACTCTGGAGTCCTGGCGAGTTTCCCTACGCGCCTCTCGCAAACAGGCCCGACTCACCGTGCCCCTCTATAGGCGGTCCATGGTTGAGTAATCACGCATGCTCACAACTCGGTCCACGCTCCCGCATATTGGAGCCCCGAGGAAAACGCTCAATCTCTCATCTCTCAGGGGTATCGTTCCCCATACAATAATCAATAATAATATCAATATATAAAATTTATTGAAATTCTCACCCTTTAAATCATTTGTAAACTCAGTGTGTGAGAGTGGACAATTCATACCCCAAAACATATATAAACAATTTAATAAAGCATTTATAAATAAATTTGAAAACGGTTAACCCTCAATGTTCAACCAATATAATCCAAGCCACTCACAAGTGAGGAGAGTTGTATACTCCCCGATTACCCACGAATGCCTTAGCTCAAACTGCAACCGGTCCAAAACTCATACAATCAAGTACCTAAATAATCAAATTAAAATCTAATTTGATTAATAAATATATTCAACCAATAATTAAACCATAAAACAAAACCTATTAAAGGTCTCGGAATGAAATTGGACATGTCCGGAAGTCAATTGAAGCTAATTGGAGTTAATTGGGGACAAATGGGGTCTAGGGTTGTAAAATTACCAAAATACCCCTAGTGCTACAGTACCCTTGCCGACAGATTGCTCACTCCCGGGCGGGAGTGAGCCAAATCGGGAGAAATCCCAAATTTTGGTCAGCTCCGGCGCGGGACCTGCCAGGTCCGGCGCCGGACCTGTCTCCAGCAAAGGGCCGTGATCGGCCTTTCATCAAATCAAGCTTGGTTTGAGTTCGATTCACCACCAATCCGCACCAAAATTGAAACACAGCAAGTTAAACACATGATCTATGGATTCACAGCTTCAAGAACGGATTCAAACCATAAATCATGCTCGAATTTTGGATCAAAACACTATGGGTTGACTTATCTCGGACAAAACAGAAATCTCAACTTCAATCATCAAATTCTCTTAGCACAGACCATGAAATCAAGCGTGTAAACTATCAAATTAAAGCTTGATGAGTCTAGAACAACATACCAAATTCCCATCCAAAACGCACGGTTGAATCAAAAGATATGAGCTGATGAACAAACTGTCGCCAAAATTCCAGATTTCAAGATTTGGTGATTTTCTTAGAAATCTTGGTGTTTTGATCTTCAAAGAGGCAAAATAAGTTGATATTGATGATTGATGAAGTGTTTGAAGAGGGATTACAAGGTTGATTCAAAGAGAATTGGAAGAGGAGGCTCGGAGAATCGAAGAAGATGAAGAAGGAGTGAAAATGAGGGTCTCGGCCAACCGGGACCCTTATAAAAATGACGGGTCCGGCACCGGACCCGACCATGTCCGGCGCCGGAGTCAAACTTTTCTTAGTTGACTCCGGTCAACTCACAACCAATTGCCTCGGGTCTCGATCCCAAGTGGGGCCCACATCCCCAGACTTAAATTTTAGGATTTTTAAGCTTGAAATTGAGCTAAATGAAGTTTAAAACATCCATGGGAAGTCAAATTTGATATAATGACAAGACAACAATACATAATTGTACAACTTGACACGTGCAGACTAGGTCCGGGCGTGTCAGAGTTGAGATCAACTGGAGCCAGATTGGCTTATGATCATCATGATGGTGCACTAATTGCCCAGATTCTAACTAAGTCAGTGCTAGATGATCGGATTCGTGAACTCCAAACGTCCGATCCGAGGCTGCAACAAGAACTTCAGAAGTTGCAGTTGGGAGAACCATCGGAGTTTTCAGTTCGCAGTGATGGAATTCTGCTATTCGAAGTCGAATCTGTGTGCCACATGATCTTGATCTTAAAGGCACTATTCTTTAGCAAGCCTATTCTTCTCCGTTTGCTATGCACCCAGGTAGCACCAAGATGTATCGAACCATCAAGGACCATCATTAGTGGCCTGGAATGAAGAGAGAAGTTGCTGAATTCGTAGCGAGATGCTTGACGTGCCAACAAGTGTAAGCAGAGCGTCGAAAGCCTTTTAGGACACTTCAACCTCTCCAAATTCCCGAATGGAAGTGGGAGCACATCACCATGGATTTTGTGATCGGTTTTCCGCGGGTTAGACGAGGAGTTGATGCCGTATGGGTGATTGTTGACCGACTTACCAAGTCAGCACATTTTCTCCCTGTAAATATGAGATGGAGTATGAACCAGTTAGCCCAGCTATACATGAATGAAGTAGTTCGACTTCACGGAGTCCCAACTTCTATAATTTCATATCGAGATCCGAGGTTTACCTCACAGTTCTGGGACAGTTTTCAGCAAGTGATGGGAACTCAACTTCGTTTCAGCACTGCTTTCCATCCACAGACTGACGGCCAGTCAGAACGTAATATTCAGATATTGGAGGACATGCTGTGAGCATGTGCGCTTGAGTTTTCTAGTGGATGGGACACGTATCTTGCAGTAACGGAATTTGCTTACAACAACAGCTACCAATCTAGTATTGGTATGGCTCCGTATGAAGCTCTGTACGGAAAGAAGTGTAGAACCCCATTGTATTGGGATGAAGTGGGCGAGAACCGAATCTTTGACAAAGCAGAGATTGAACTCACCGTTAAGAAGGTGAAGTTTATTCGAGAACGACTACAAACAGCCCAGGATCGAGATCGAAAATATGCACAGCGAAGGAGGACACCTTTGGAGTTCCAAGTGGGAGATCAAGTGTTTTTGAAGGTTTCTCCTTGGAAAGGCGTTATTCATTTCCGCAAGGCGGGAAAACTAAATCCGAGGTACATTGGTCCATTCCGTGTCATTGAATGAATTGGACCGGTGGCGTATCGCTTGGAGTTGCCACCTGACATGGTTCGGATATATGATGTCTTTCATATGTCTATGCTCCGAAAATATGTACCTAATCCGTCACACGTTCTACAAGCACCACTTGTGAAGTTGAAGAAACGTTTGGGCTTCAGGGTTCGGCCTGTAGCCATATTGGATCGAGAGGTTCGATCCTTGAGAAATAAATCGGTACCTTTGGTGCGAGTTTTATGGAAAAGCTCGCAGATTGAGGAGTAGACTTGGGAGTATGAAAATGACATGAGACGTGACTTCCCCCATTTGATTGATGTTTAGTTTGTTTGAATTTCGGGGACGAAATTTTTGTAAGGGGGGAGAGTTGACATGCCCGGACCTAGTCCATACGTGTCAAGTTGAATATTTATGTATTGTTGTCTAGTCATTATACCAAATTTGACTTCCCATGGATGTTTTAAACTTCATTTAGCTCAAATTTCAAGCTTAAAAACCCTAAAATTGAAGTCCGGGGATGTGGGCCCTACTTGGAATCGAGACTCGAGGAAATTGGGCCAAGTTGACCTGAGTCAACTCAGAAATTGTTGGCTCTGGCGCCGGACAGGGTCGGGTCCGGTGCTGGACCCGTTGTAATTATAAGGGGTCTCGGCTGCCGAGACCCCCATTTTCATTTCTTCTCTTTTTCTTCATTTCTCTCCGAGATCTCTTCCAAGTTCTTTGAAATCAAAACTTGAATCCTTCTTCAAACACTCAATCAAACATCAATATCAACTTCTTTTGCCTTCTTGAAGATCAAAACACCAAAGTTTCTAAGAAAATCATTAAATCTAGAAATCTGGAATTTTGGCGACAGATTGTTCATCAGCTCATATCTTTTGATTCAACCGTGAGTTGTGGCTGGGAATTTGGTGTGTTGTTCTAGACTCATCAAGCTTTAATTTGATAGTTTACATGCTTGATTTCATGATCTGTTCTAAGAGAATTCGTTGATTGAAGTTGAGATTTCTGTTCTGCCCGAGATATGTTCATCCTTAGTGTTTTGATTCAAAATTCGAGCATGTTTAATGGATTGATTCCATTCTTGAAGCTGTGAATCCATAGATCATGTGTTTAACTTGCTGTGTTTCAATTTTAGTGCAGATTGGTGATGAATCGAACTCAAATCGAGCTCGATTTGATGCATGGCCAATCATGGCCATGCACTGGAATCAGGTCCGGCGCCGGACCTGGCAGGTCCAGCGCCGGAGCTGCCAAATTTCGGGAGATCTCTCCCGATTTGGCTCACTCATGCCCGGGAGTGAGCCACCTACCGACTTGGCACTGTAGCACTAGGGGCATTTTGGTAATTTTGCAGCCCTAGACCCCATTTGACCCCAATTGACTCCAATTAGCTTCAATTGACTTCTAGACTTGCCTAATTTTATTCCGAGACCTTTAATAGGTTTTGTTTTATGATTTAATTATTGGTTGAATGTCCTTATTAATCAAATTAGATTTTAATTTGATTATTTAGGTACTTGATTGTACGAGTTTTGGACCGGTTGCAGTTTAAGCTAAGGCATTCGTGGGTAATCGGGGAGTATACAACTCTCCTCACTTGTGAGTGGCTTGGATTATATTGGTTGACCATTGAGGGTTAGCCGTTTTCAAATTTATTTATAAATGTTTTATTAAATTGTTTATATATGTTTTGGGGTATGAATTGTCCACCCTCACACACTCTATTTACAAATGATTTAAAGGGTGAGAATTTCAATAAATTTTATATATTGATATTATTATTGATTATTGTATGGGGAAACGATACCCCTGGGAGATGAGAGATTGAGCGTTTTACTCGGGGCTCCAATATGAGGGAGCGTGGACCGAGTTTATGAGCATGAGTGATATTCAGCCGTGGACCGCTGATGCTTGTCGCAAAGCACCAAAAATAACCTCACTACTCTAACATGTAATTAGGGAAGCAAGGGTCGATCCCACAAGGAGCTATCCAATTTATCATTACTTTCACAAAGCAAATATCAAACTAAACAAGAATTTAAAGAGGAGTTTTATGTTGGTGTTAATAATAATATGTGAGGTATTATCAAGAATGACAATAGTAATGCGATATATGAAAAGATAAAGCCTCCAATCTATTATATGATCAATCTTTTATCCTAACATTTGATCATAGATTCACTAATCAAATATTCTTATCATCAATTGGATAACCTCATGGAATTGAAACCAGCTTCAAGTCCAAAAACCTTTCTCAATATTGATTAACCTTGAATCTAGGTTCACTTTTAATCCTTCTTCTTATGACTAACTTGAGTCCTAGCAATCCAAATTCAAGTCTAGAAGAGCAATAAGCAATGGAAAGGTAAAAGCTAACAACAATCAATAACAAACCCAGCATTCATTATTCCAATTGCATCTTCAAATCTCTTTGGATGTAAAAACATCATCTTGCTACTCAAATTCTAAGAAACCCCCAATTCTAGCATTGGAGTTCAAAGATTAGCATGCTAATGAACTACTCAATCAATTATTTGCAACTAATTAACTCAGCAATCCAAAAGACAAGATAATAAACATGATAATCATCTTTAAAGCTCAAGAGATAGAAGAACAATCAATGAACAAGAAAGCATTAAGAACAAGAATCTCACAAATGCAGAAAATAGAGATTGAATCCTATAATAGATTGGAGTTTTGAGAGTTTTTTTTTCTTCAACGAAAATTACAAGATGATAATTTATATTAAACCCAGCAAAAGATGCAAACTTAAAGACTGAATCAACTCCACTTTCCAGCTGCTTCTTCACATTTTCGGATCTCTGTCTTCAGCTGCCAGCCCACACTCCACTGCTCCTCCATAATTCTTCCCATCTGAGGTGAGGAATCTTAAGAATAAAATAAGCTAAAGTAGAAGCCATTTGAGGAAAAGAGGGGGACAACTCTGGGATTTAGTTATGGCTCCTCTCCACTGAATCTCCGGAATGTGTTTGTTTGAATGGTTTGATAGTGGAATGACAGCATTTAAATAGATCTGTTGGCGTTTTGACTTTGTTAGCCGTCGACGTCTAAGTGTCTGCCCGTCGACGGCTCTGCTTGTTTTCTTCATATTTTTCTCCAGTTCGATCGATCCGTTGACGTCCAAATACCTGCCCGTCGACGTCTAAGTGTTCAACCTTTAACTATTCGAAGTCAGAAACTTCTACCCGTCGACGTCTAATGACTAGCCGTCGACGTCTAGCATGATGAACTCCCTGGAAATGTTGGCCGTGGACGTCCAGCTTAAGATCCGTGGACGGTTGCTTTGGATTCTGGAATTGTGGTCATCAAGTAGCTTGTCCGTCGACGTCTAGATACCTGCCTGTCGACGTCCAAGCAGGTGCAAGTGATCCCGTTGTTCATTTCTCGAGCAGCCGTCGACGTCTAAGTTTTTGCCCATCGACGGCTCTGCATGTTGGTTCAATTAATCATGGAAATTGTCCTTTTTTTAGTTCAAATTTCATTTTTTTCTTTTAAGTACACCTGCAAAGCAGAATTGAGCTAATTTAAGCCTCCCAGTATAAAAGTAGGAGAAAGAGGAGTGATCTTAAATCCTAATTTAAGTAATAAAAAGAGATTTAACAAATTCCCCCACACTTGAATCTTACTCGTCCTCGAGTAAACTTAGAGAAATAACAAAATAAACTCTAAAATAGAATGTCACACAAAAAATTTAAACTAGATAACTCATCAAATCAAATTTCAGAGGAAATTCATGAGGTAAATAGAAGCATATTGTAAAGTAGAAGAGAGCATAGTAATTCAAGAATCAAGATAATTAAGAAACAATGGAAGTAATTTCCCTTCAACCAAGCATGTTTGAACAGAATAATTCATCTTTGGAAATCCCTCATTCACTCAAGTGTGTTTCATGGTGCGCTCAATCTTTGCATGAAAACAGTCCTACCATAAGCTTGCTATTCTACCTTATCTCCACTACTCCAGTATGCACATCATGGATGAAAAGATGAAAAAGATGTAATGGGGTTGTAATGAGGTCTTGGTTGAGTAAGCTATGAAGAAAAAAGAGTAAAGTATTTCAATTTAAAAGTTTCTTCAAAACTTAGTGACATATCAAGCTATCGGGAAGAAAATGAAAATGGTCTTTAAGATATTTTGATAGCCCGACTTGTTTGATCTACCCATTCCAACTTTTTCCTTTCATTCTTCTTTACAATGAACCAAAGAGATGTTGATTGCTTTTGTTGTGCCATTCTTTATGCATTAGGATTCTTTTGGGCACATTTTTGAAAATTAATGTATTTTGAACATCTCATTTCTAAAATTTTTTTTATTTTTTTTTAATTGACCAATTTTTGAAGCGAAAATTTCCCCCACACTTAGACTTGTTACTCTTTTGCCCATAAAAATCATATAAGTCACAAATCTCACTAAGCTGAAGAAACAGGGTGAGAGAAACTGTTTTTCTTTTGAGGCTTGAGGTTCTTTCATGAAATTTAGGTTCGTCAACAAAAATAAAGCTAGAGTCTTTTAGGCTCAAGGGGTTCTCTACATTGGTTTTTCAAAGGTTGGTCAATTTGGCTCAAACTTAGTCCTAATCTTGATCATCTTCTCAAACATGCATGCATTATATGTAATTTCAACAAGGTATAAAGCAAGTTCTAGAGGAATATAGTCATGCAAGACCAAATTTACTCTCAAGAATAAAAGAGATTGTAGTGCAATCTTAAGGCTCAAATCTCTCACAAGGTTGAAGAATTCTTATTCTACTCAAACATATTCGGCTTAAGAGAATTACTACAAGTCGCTTAAAATCTAGAAGCAAGAAATCCTAAAGCTCTTTTCCAATTTAAACTATGCTTATATTTATATCATGAACAACTTCAAATCTTCTAATTTGCCAATTAAGATTCTATCAAAAAGCTATAACTCCTAATTAGCAAAGGTTTAAGTTACTAAAGTTCCCCCACACTTAAAATAGGCATTGTCCGCAATGCTATCTCGACTATAAATCATAAAATAGAGGTATCACAGAACAGTACCTTGATGTTGTTGAGGAAGTAAATGAAGACAATTCCAGCAAATGCAATCAACAATAATGGGGTGAAAGTAACAAAAGAAAGATTAAATTGCCATAAATCAGAATTAGGAGTTATGACGTCGAGAATAAACTAAAAAATCCAAAAGTTAAAGAGCTAAAATGTACGACAACTAGAAGTTAAAGTCTGTCACAATTAAAAGAGGTAATAAAAGTAAAATGCATGCATGAAAATGCTAGAATGAGCTAAAGTTCACTGAGGCGGTGGTGGTGGTTGGTTATAGAAAGCCAGAATCTGATCAAGCTTGGTGTGGAGTGAATGAACATCATCAGTCAATCGAGTCACATTCCCTTAGAGTGCATTGAAATTCTGCTCCATGTTCTGGCACCAACCGAGCATCTGAGACTGAAATTGGTACTGAGGGAGTGGCCTATTGCCAACCGGTAGCTCGAATGGAGGAGTTTGCTGATCTTGCGGCTGTTCTTGCTCTCCTCCTTCTTCTTCATCTCCAGCTGGCTGGTCTTGCATATTTGGAGGTTTTGTCCAAATTCCTCCTGCTTGGACATAACCAAAGATCTTCATTTTGGTGGCATCGACACAATCTGTTTTGGTGGTGATCTTCTTCTGCTCATTTTCAAAGGAGATGCCACAATGTTGGAGAATTTTGGTGATGAGCACTGGGAATGGAATGCAGCGGTGCTGAGTAGTAGGAGAGACAACCTTGCGCATGGCGCTGATGATGGTTGACGCCAGCGGAATTCCCGGGGCTTCTTGCAGACCGTGGACAATTTTGTCCATCATGTAGACATCTTTGCCGCGGACAATGTGGGTGTCACTGATCTTGGGATCCACATTATGGTGGAGCAGATATGCCACCAAGCGGCTCTGAATACTAAAATCGCGGCAGAAAAGAGCAGCCTTTCTACCGGGCACTGGTCTATAGCCCACTTCAAATCTAGCTAAGGCATCATGTCTGGACCAAGGACGGTCTGGATCTTCGTCCTCTTCATCATTTTCTTCATACATAGATCCTTCATTTGGGATATTGAAGTGTTCCTGGAGGAATGCCGCATTGATGGTGATCTTCTTCTTGAGCACCATAGTCTGAATTTCGGGTAAGTCAGCCCCCTTGTTTTTGATGTTGGCGTAAAAGAGGACCGCCAGATCAGGATAATACTCGCCCTTGATGTCGAGGACAGCATCCCAACCCACCTCATGAAACAAGTGCACTAAATCGAATTCGTGTGCAATAAGAGGGTGCATTGTCTTCTCCACAATTTGACGGGAAGTCTGATGGTCTTTAAACCATTGTTCACACTCGGGAGAGAAGAATTCATTGGCCACAGTAGGTGCAGAGGCCGAAGCTGGGGACTTGCCCTTGGCAGCCCTCGATGCTCGGGGTCTAGGAGATGGTGAAGGTTCAGCAGAAGCTTGGGACTTGGATTGGCGAGGTCTCTTAGACATTTTGTCGAACAGTTGGTATGATGAACAAAAATCCTGAAGCAATCTCAAGAAAATCCCAAAATGAACACTTGTATGATGAATACTATATACTTAGCAATGAATCCCACTTGATTATCTCAGTAATAGCACCAAAGAAACCCAATTATTCAAACAATTGTAGCCCAATTCGGATTCCAGCAGTTATCTCAAGCAAAAGTGTCAAATTTTGAAGATTTTAAGCATGTAATCCATCCAATAGTTCAATAATTCGATGCTAAATCAATCAAGATAAGTAGAAGAGTATATAACTGACCAACTGGAGTGTTAAACGCAACCAAATTTGCTTCAAGAACACCAATTCGAAATTTCGCCCAAATGTGCTCCAAGAATACCAATCTCTGAATTTGTTGAATTTGAAGGAAAGGGTGGAAGAAATAGCGGATTGGGGTGATGTTTTCAGTGAGAAGAAGGTGGGTTTGGTGTAATTGGGTTGGAAGATTGGTGAATTTAGAAGAGAGGAGAAGTTGGTTGGTTTTGGAGGGAGGATTTCGGTTTTGAATGAGGAAATAGTGTTTAGTGAAAGTGATGGCTGATGAGGATTAAAAGCTACGAAATTCGACTGATCCGTCGACGTCTAGTGGCTAGCCGTCGACGTCTAAACATTTCTGACTTGGGCCAAATTCGGTTCTTCGTAACATCCGTCGACGTCTAACTCTTGGACGTCGACGTCTAGATATTTCTGACTTCAACAATTTTCTGTGCCGAAACCTATCCGTCGACGTCTAAATATTTCTGACTTCTTAAATTTTAGCGTGATTATCTATCCGTCGACGTCTATCTTTATGCCCGTCGACGTCCAGATATTTCTGACTTGTCTTGTGAAAACCCCATCCGTCGACGTCTAGATATCTGAACCCAATTACAACCTTGAGTTTGCCCTCTTTGCTTACTCTCGAGATGTTCAAACTTTGGAGTGCAGAGAGCTATAGAAGTGCCACTTGTGTAGCGCGTAAGTCGAACATCCTCACCCAAATCGAACCTCATGAACTCTTAGCTAGATGTGGATGGAATGAATGCATGTAAAAACAAAGGAAATAAAAGAAGGAAAGAAATACATTACAGCGAGTGAAGGAAGAACTTGGGTTGCCTCCGAAGCAGCGCCTTTGTTTAATGTCGTTGGCTCGACTGGAGGACTAGATCAAGGAATATATGTAGGATTAGTGAAGAGAATGTCCTCTATGGAAGAAACCGAAACTCCTTCATAATATGGTTTCAAGCGATGTCCATTGACTTTGAAGATCTTGGAAGTAGTCAGACTTTGGATCTCCACCGCTCCATGGGCAAATACTTTAGTCACTATGAATGGGCCTATCCACCTACTTCGGAGTTTTCCTGGAAAAAGATGTAGTTTAGAGTTATAGAGAAGTACCTTTTGGCCTTCACAAAATGTTTTCTTCTTCAGAAGCTTGTCGTGGTAAGCCTTGGTGCGTTCTTTGTAGGTGAAAGAGCTCTCATAAGCATCATGGCGTAGTTCCTCGAGCTCTTGAAGTTGAAGCTTTCTATGAATCCCAGCCTCATCAATTTTCAAGTTACACTTTTTGATGGCCCAAAGAGCACGATGCTCTAATTCTACTGGCAAATGGCATGCTTTTCCATATACCAAGCGGTAAGGAGACATGTCAAGTGGTGTTTTGTAAGCAGTTCGATATGCCCACAAAGCGTCTGTAAGTCTTTGACTCCAATCCGCCCGATTAGGGTTGACTGTCTTTTGGAGGATGGCTTTAATTTCTCGATTTGAGATCTCGGCTTGACCACTAGTTTGTGGGTGGTAGGCAGTGGACACCTTGTGAGTAACTCCATACTTTTTCAAGAGGGAGGCCATAAGCTTGCTACAGAAATGAACACCCTTATCGCTGATAAGGACACGGGGCACTCCAAAGCGAGAGAAAATATTAGACCTGAGAAACTCACAAACTACTTTAGAATCATCAGTTCGGGTGGCTTTAGCTTCCACCCAACGAGAAACATAGTCACAAGCCAGTAAAATGTAAACAAAGCCATTGGACTTAGGGAAAGGTCCCATAAAATCAATTGCCCAAACATAAAAATTTCACAAATTACGATTGAATTTAGGGGCATTTGATCTTTATATGTGATTTTTCCTACCCTTTGACAATTATCACAGGATTTGCAAAAGATATGAGCATCTTTAAATAAGAAAGGCCAATAAAAACCACATTCTAGGACTTTCCTAGCAGTTCGTTGAGGGCCAAAATGACCTCCACATGCATGTGAATGGCAAAAAGTTAGAACGCTAGAAATTTCATGATCAGGGATGCATCTCCTAATAATTAAATCACTACAATGTTTCCATAGATAGGGATCATCCCATACATAAAATTTAGCATCATGTTTAAGCTTATCTTTCTTTGCTTTAGGAAAACCACTAGGAAATTCTCTAGTAACCAAGAAATTGACAATGTCATCATACCAAGGAATTTGTACATCAAGAGCACAGAGCATTTCATCAGGAAATGAGTCATTAATGGAAGAGGTTACCTCAGAACTTACCAACCGGCTGAGATGGTCAGCTACTAAGTTTTCTGCACCCTTTTTGTCCTTAATTTCAAGGTTAAACTCTTGGAGAAGAAGGATCCAACGAATCAATCTAGGTTTAGCTTCCTTTTTAGCAAGGAGGTACTTAAGGGCTGCATGATCAGAGAAAACAATCACCTTAGTGCCGAGCAAATAAGAACGGAATTTGTCTAGAGCAAAGACAATAGCAAGAAGTTCTTTTTCAGTGGTGGTGTAATTTTTCTGAGCGTCGTTCAAAGTGCGTGAGGCATAATAAATGACATGTGGAACTTTGCCTTCTCGCTGGCCAAGTACTGCTCCCACAGCTATATCACTTACATCGCACATCAGTTCAAAAGGTAGGTCCCAGTTGGGAGGTTGCAAGATGGGGGCTGATGTAAGGGCATTCTTCAACTTGTCAAAAGCCTCTTTACATGACTCATCAAAATGAAAGGTGATATCTTGTTGCAACAGATGGCACATAGGAACTGCAATCTTAGAGAAATCTTTGATGAAACGCCGGTAAAATCCCGCATGGCCAAGAAAGGATCGAATCGATTTAACTGAGGAAGGATAGGTGATGCGTGTCGCAAAGCACCAAAAATAACCTTACTACTCTAACATGTAGTTAGGGAAGCAAGGGTCGATCCCACAAGGAGCTATCCAATTTATCATTACTTTCACAAAGCTTATATCAAACTAAACAATAATTTAAAGAGGGGGTTTTGTATTGGTGTTGGAAATAAGATATAAGGAGTTACAAAGTATGGTAATAATAATGCAATGTATGATAAAATAAAACCTCCAATCTATTATATGATCAATCTTTCAACCTAGCACTTGATCATTGATTCACTGACCAAACATTCTTCTCATTAATTGGTTAACCCCATGGATTAGAAACCAGCTTCAAATCCATGAATCTTTCCTAATGTTGATTAACCATGAATCTAGGTTCATTATTAATCCTTCTTCTTATGGCTAATTTGAATCCCAGCAATCCAAATTCAAGCCTAGAAGAGCAATAAGCTAGTGAAAGATGAAAGCTAACAACAATCAATAACAAACCCAGCATTCATTATTCAAATTGCATCTTCAAATCTCTTTGAATGTAAAAACATCCTCTTGCTACTCAAGTTCTAAGAAATCACCAAACTCTAGCTTTGGAGTTCAAAGATTACCATGCTAATGAACTACTCAATCAATTATTTGCAACTAATTAACTCAGCAATCCAAAAGACAAGATAATAAACATGATTATCATCTTTAAAGCTCAAGAAATAGAAGAACAATCAATGAACAAGAAAGCATTAAGAACAAGAACCTCACAAGTGCAGATCAAAATGATTGAATCTTATAATAGATTGGAGTTATAGAGTTTTGCTAAACAAAAATTACAAGAAGAATAAATAGAACCCAGCAAAAGATGCAAACTTAAAGACTCAACCCACTCCACTTTCCAGCTGCTTCTTTTCATTTTCGGATCTCTGTCTCCAGCTGCCAGCCCACAATCCACTGCTCCTCCATAACTCTGCCCATCTGAGGTGAGGAATCTTAAGAATAAAATAAGCTAAAGTAGGAGCCATTGAGGAAAAGAGGGAGACAACTCTGAGGTTTAGTTATGGCTCCTCTCTACTGAATATCCGGAATGTATTTTTAATGGGTTTGATAGTGGAATGACAGCATTTAAGTGGGTCTGTCGGCGTTTTGACTTTGTTAGCCGTCGACGTCCAAGTGTCTGCCCGTCGACGTCTCTGCTTGTTTTCTTCATATTTTTCCGAGCTCGATCGATCCGTCGACGTCTAGATACCTGCCCGTCGACGTCTAAGTATTCAATCTTTAAGTGTTCGAAGTCAGAAACTTCTACCCGTCGACGTCTAGAGTCTACCCGTCGACGTCTAGATTTGGCCGTCGACGTCTAGAGTTGGCCGTCGACGTCTCTGCTTGTGTAAGTGATCTCGTGTCCATTTCTCGAGCAGCCGTCGACGTCTACATGCTTACCCGTCGACGGATTGGTCGAGCAGACCCGGACTTAGTTTGATAGTCTCTCGTAAAACAGACATTTGGAGGGTCAAACGAACTCCGATTTCGACGTTCTTTAGCATTCCGGAAAGCCCAAGATGTCCTCTATAACTTTGATGTAGATCACAAAAACAATTGAAGTCTTGAACATAGATAAAATCAGCCATATTTATGATCTATCCAATCTGTCAGGATTTCAACTTTGAGTTCTTTACATCTTGTCTTCCCACTTGATTTGTGTTTGGTCCTTTTCACTTCAATTCCATCATTTTCACTCAATTACCTCAATTGATACCTACAAAGTGAAACAAAGCTAAGTAAGCTTAGTTTATATAATGAAATGCATAAATCCATAGAGATTAACATAGGAAAATATGTCTATTTTGGTACTCAACAATAGGGCAAGTTCTGTATGACATCAATTTTCGCTTTATCCACTTCGATGCCCTTAGATGATACTATGTGGCCCAAAAAAATTCCTTGAGTAACCATGAAGTGGCATTTTTCTGAATTGAGAACCAAATTTGTCTCAATGCACCGATCAAGAATTGTAGCGAGGTTAGCCAAGCAATCATCAAAAGAATTTCCATAAACAGAGAAATCATCCATAAAGACTTCAATAATCTTGTCTACATACTCTGAGAAAATGCTCAGCATGCATCGTTGAAAGGTAGCTGGAGCGTTGCAAAGACCAAAGGGCATGCGCCTATATGAGAATGTACCAAAGGGACAAGTAAATGTGGTCTTTTCTTGATTTTCTGGAGCTATCATAATTTGAAAATAACCAGAATATCCATCTAGGAAGCAATAGTAAGCTCTTCCAGCCAACTTCTCCAACATTTGATCAATGAAAGGCAATGGAAAGTGATCCTTCTTTGTAGCATCATTAAGTTTTCTATAATCGATGCACACCCTCCAACCATTTTGCACTCGTTGAGGTACAAGATCACCACTTGCATTTTGCACTACCGTAATACCGGTTTTCTTGGGTACCACTTGCACAGGACTAACCCATTCACTATCTGAGATAGGATAGATGATACCAACTTGCAAAAGCTTCAAAATCTCCTTTTTGACCACCTCCATCATGGGAGGATTCAAGCGGCGTTGAGGTTGCCTAAGTGGTTTGGAATCATCTTCCAATAAGATTCTATGCATGCAGATTGATGGGCTAATACCTTTTATGTCAGCAACCGTCCATCCAATAGCTTTCTTACGAGCCTTAAGAACTTGTAAAAGTTGAACCTCTTGAGTAGAAGTGAGAGTATTGGAAATGATTACAGGGAGTGTTTCATTCTCACCAAGGAAGGCATATTTGAGATGAGTGGGAAGAGTTTTAAGCTCAATAGATGGTGCTTCAATGATAGAGGGGAGAAGTTTGGTGGAAGGGATAGGAAGATCCATGTAAGAAACATTGGCAAGGTGTGATTTAGATGGGAGGGCGGCCAAAGAAGCTAAAATAGACTGGACTTCTTCATTATAGATCTCCTCCTCAAAATCTAAATTGTCATAGTCCATGCTCTGAGTTAATGCAGAAAATAGAGGATCGTCTCGAGCAAAATCCAATAAGGACATAGAACAAACATCCACAAAATCTTCAGTCATAATAGATTGATCATCTAAAGGGTATCTCATGGCATCAAAGAGGTTGAATGTAATTACCTTCCCATCAAATTCCATGGAAAGATGACCTTCATGACAGTCAATCTTGGTTCTAGCTGTGCGGAGAAATGGCCGGCCAAGAAGAATAGAAGAAGATGAAGAACATTCCTCACTTCCCATCTTTAGAACATAGATATCCGCAGGGAAGACTAATTCATTGACTTGCACTAGAACATCCTCCAGAACACCCTCCGGATACACATAAGATCGATCGGCCAATTGGATCACAACTCCGGTTCTTGTCAATGGCCCCATGTCTAGAGAGAGATAAAGAGAGTGTGGCATGAGACTAATAGCAGCTCCTAGATCACACATAGCCTTTGGAATTTGAGTCTTTCCAATAGTGATAGGAATAGAAAATGAACCCTTATCCTTACACTTGGGTGGAAGTTTGTGTTGAAGAACTGCTGACACATTTTCACTCAAGGTAATTACTTCATTCCCCTTAAGCTTGCGCTTATGGGTGCACAAGTCCTTGAGAAACTTGGCATATCTAGGAACTTGCTTGATAGCATCAAGAAGAGGAATATTCACTTGTACTCGGCGAAAGACTTCCAAGATATCCGGTTCAATGCTTTCCTTGGGTTTCTTTGTTAGTCTTGAGGGAAAGGGAGCTACTCCTTTAGGTTTCGGATTAGGATGGGAAGTATTTGTGTTTGGTTTTGGGTTTTGAGTGGATGTAGAGGCTTCAAGGTCATTTGGTCTCATGGGAAAAGGTGGAACAGGGTCAGGGGATTGTGCCCGTTGACGTCCAATTCCTTTGCCCGTCGACGGATCAAAGTTTCTGGGTAAATTATTTTCAGGTATGTTGCTTGCCCGTCGACGGGCAAGTGAGTCATCCGTCGACGGATCTGAAGGGTCAGAAATTAATTCATCCTGCTCCAAGCCTGCCCGTCGACGTCCAGATGAACCATCCGTCGACGTCTCTTCATGAACAGGGGAGAAAGACTCCATCTCCCCTTCCAGGTTTTCCTCCTCATTTATTTTGTGTTTTCTTTTCTCGTATCGATCCGGAAGAACTTGACCACTCCGCAAATGTATTGCATTAACATTAGCCTTCGGATTGATGATGGATTGAGAAGGCAACTTTCCCGAAGATTGGGAGGTAAGATCATTAACAGATGTAGCAAGTTGCCCAACTTGTCTTTGAAGATCTTCTAAGGAGGTGTTCACTTGTAGAAATTGCGACTTGGTAGCTTCTTGGAAAGATAACTGAGATGATGCAAGTTGAGTCACTAAATCCTCGAGTTTGGATGTAGAAAATGGTGTAGATGAAGGTCCTTGATTAGGTGGAGCATTATGAGAAGAGGCTTGAAATTGGTTAAGGATGCTGTTGGTCTGTTTTGGAGAGCACTAGGCCCTTGTTGAAATTGGGGTCTGGGTTGAAAATGAGAAGCTACATTATTTCCATACCTAAGGTTAGGATGAGCTCTCCAACCGGGATTGTAGGTAGATGCAAATGGGTCAAAATTTCTCCTTGGAGGTCCAGGAAATCCAACTGAATTAACATCCTCAACACTGGGCCAGACCCACGGGTCCCCAGGGGCATTTTTGTAATTTTTCATCAAGTGTCCAATTTCTACCCCGAAACCTCCCAGACACTTTTCTAAGCCCCGAATGACTTCCAAACATCGTCCTAGGTCATGCTAGAGCCTCGTAGGTACATTCATAAATTTAATTATGAATGCTAACTTATATTTCCATGTACTAGGGCTCCAGATAATCGAATGCGGCGATGCACCGGAGGGTAAAGCTACATGGAGCGCTTGGGAGTATACGATTCTCCCAATACTGTGAGTGACCCTATTTTCAGTGTTTAGCCATTAGGGACAAAATGTTTTAAAAATGTTTTCAAAACATAAATTGTTTTAAAAAGGTTTTACAACTGCTTTGGGATAAGGGTAATCCACGACACACACTTTTTATTTTGTGATACGCCCACTTAGAGGGTGGGGTGATTTTAAAAATATAAAGCTCGTGTGTGTTTACATGTTTTTAATATTTATATAAAAATATTATTATTATTATTATTATTATTATGATTTTTGGGGTACGATGCCCCTGGAAGAGGAGTGATTGAGTGGGATTCCTCGGGGCTCTAATTTGCGGGAGCGTGGACCGAGTTTGAGAGCATGCATGATACTCAGCCATGGACCGCCTATCGAGGGGCACGATGAGTCGAGCCTGGTTGGGAGAGGCGCATAGGGAAACTCGCCAGAGCTCCAGTTCACTGTGTTCCACCACAGTGAGGCACCACCGAGGGAACGGGCTAGTGTATGAGATAAAGAGAAAATGAATATGAAGAGAAAAGAAATAGCCCTCGGTGTAGTAAGGCGTACGACCGGCCAGTCATGCCTTCAGTATATTAGGTGCCAGCCCATTAGTATATAATTATTTTAAAGGTTTTAAATCTAATTCTCCTTGGGAGAATTTCAAAGGAGATTTTGAAAAAAAAAATTATTTATTTACTTTATTTAATTATTCTATTATATTTTGGATTACCCCTGTTTTCCCTAACCCTGATGGAGACTCATTGAATCTCTGTCACTCACCTGTATCCAATGTGGATGGATGCAGATCCGCGTGCGGGGTCAGCCAATAGATTGGAGGCTCACTAGAAGGCGTCGGTGGCTTAGGCTTAGTAGTTTCCGCTGTGTAGGTATTCTACTAAATTAATCCACTGGTACTACTTTAAAGATTATTATTTTATTAAAATATTTTTAATTAAGGTTTTAGTTGTTTTGCAGCGACGATATCCAATTCAATGCCTTGCAGTGCTTCTCGTACGTGACCGGCCGGCACGTACTATTAGGTAGCGCGGCGGTTGCCACGTGACCGACCCGGGCGGGTCGGGGCGTGACAATTTGTAGCAGCCCATATAGTAGCTAAACTAAAGTGATGCATATTTCCATCACATTTGTCTTAATGCATAAAAATCAGTTATGCATGATTCTCTTGTGTAAGCAAGTAATAATATAAGAAAATGAGATGTCAATTTCTACAATTTTAGCATAGTAAACAAATTAAGAAACTTGAGATTCCAAACTTGTATGCTCTTTAGTCAATGTTATTATTTTCATGTGGTCAAGAATATTAAGTCAAATTTAAGTTCATGTGTTTTGTCGTCTTATGTTGTAGTTGTGTATACTTCTTGGTTTCAGATTCTGTTCTTCATATATTGTTTGGGGTTGTGCAGGAAATTGCGTCGACCAACTGGCAAATCATCCTCTTCTAAGGGTAAGGGTAGGTCTGTACCCTTGACACCATCCTGTCCACAAGTTAGACTGAGTGGTGGACCTGCTCCTTCTGCTCCTTCTGCTCCTTCTGCTCCTTATGCTGGGTCAAAAGCTCATGCCAATACTATGCGCATAGATACGTTGGCACTCATCCCTCCTCATGCCCCACCGCCAGCCCATGATATGCCTCCTGAACATAGGGAGGATGTTTGTGATGAGGAAGAGGGAGATTCATCTGATGATGACATAAATGAGCAGGATGAGGAAGTAGAGCAAAGCCAACAACCCCAGCTGAGCCAGCAGCAGCCCCAAGATACTGAAGGGGAGAGTCATAAGATCCCTATCAAACCACAAGACATCCGGTATAAAATCATGAGCTTTTACTTGGTGACTTGTTAGATAGTAATTCAAGAAATAAGATTACCTTTTTTTTCCATGCAGTGAAAAAGTTGTCCTCAAGTACCTTAACAAAATCATCATGCGATACTACACACAAGCATGGACGAATTGGACGGAGGTGTCTGACGAGGGTAAACTTTGTTATTGGACCAACTTTAAGGTTGGTATACTTTTGCTTCAATTAATTTATTTTAGTTCTTTATGCCAAGTTTATTTTATGCTAAGCTGGTTTTGAAACTGAGTCACCTTTTCTATTATTGTAATTTTGTTTGGATAATATGGTGTTTTTGCTATGAATACTGGGGCTTGAATTGGTTGGCTCCTGGTGATCCGATTATGTTTATTACTGCTTGGCAAGGTCTATGGGATAGGCATGATAATTCTTTTGTTTGGCAGTTGTTGTTTTTTGTAGTCATTTAGTCTATTTGACTTCAGCGTAATGAAGTGATTTTTAATGGCAAAGTGCCGGATGTGGAGCATCTTTTTGATATGGTCAAGCTCAAGTTTGTTTGGTGGGTAAATTTGTTCATGAGCTATTGTTTTGGTTTGTCCATCTGTTACGCTATTGTTTTAATGTTTGCTTTTGTTTCTTTGCTTCATTGTTTTCAAGACTTTTAAAATATATATATATATATGTAGTAATTAAAACCTTTGATCCCATGGGTGAGTGAGAGAAAGAGACTCTGTTTTTATATAAACTTAAACTAAAAAAAAATTAACTCTTTTTTGAGGTTTTTGGATGAGAGAGAGAGAAAGGAAAACAGATGATGAAAAGGCAAAAGTTGGCTTGGCTGATGATATTATGGGGAATTTTTATATTTTTATTATTTAATTTAATGACAAAATTTTATTTATATTTTTTTCTGTGTTTGATTAAGTTTATGATGATTGAGAGAGAGAAAGAAGCCAAGCAAAGGGGGCTGTCTTTTACTATTTCATTTCATGGGCTTATTTGTTTGCTAATGCCTAATAGACAATTTCAACGTAGAAAGATAGGGGAAAAATTAATTACTTTATTGGTAAAAGAATAAAATACTATAAGCCTTGTTGGGTTGGGATTTATAGGTGTCTTCTGTTGGTTTGATGATTCCTTTTGTAGGCATTGATTATAGTTTAGAGTTTATTTTCACAATTGGTTTAAGACGAAAGTCAGCACTTTTGATTTCTTGACAAATAAATTTTCAGGTTTTGCTTCAAATTTTTGTCCTTTTCATTTCATTTCAAAGCAATGAAAGAAAGTTAATGGGTTACCATTAAATTTAAAACTAACCAAATTAAACCCCTTCTTTCTGCTTTTCTCTTCTTTTTTTTCACCATAGAAATTAACAAATTTGAACAATCAAAATCACAACAGCAAAAGGATGCAAAATAATCAAAATATCAAAACACATAGGAATGAAATGGTGGCAGGGCTGGGCAGACTGGCAGGCAGGAGGATTGGTGCAGAGTTAAAACTTCTATCACCCTTTCACATCTGCCTCCCCAACCTTTCTAAGAGCAAACAGCATGTAAGTTGCAACAAAATAGTTAATTCTAAACAGCAAGTGATGAAGTGCCTGACTCCTTCCATTACAATTACTTCCTGCGAAAGTGGTACCATTTTCTTGAACCCACCATTGTGAATGATTTCCTTTAGACCAAGCTTATGATAAACCAAGTCTAGATCTCCCACAATGAACTTAACTGGTACTTTGACTTCACAACCACCCATGGGGCAGAGAGTTCCTAATTTCTGTCAAAACAGAAATTGCTATGTATTGAGTGAGCAGAGCTTTACATAATAGAATGCCTTACAGATATTTTTACAAGAAACTTCTAGATTTGTCATTACTATCTAAGCTTTCGATTGAGTCTAGACATGTCTGTGTTGGCTAATTTTTATCACTTCTCTCTGTTATTTTGCTTAGCCTTACATTTGCTCAAACATGTCTACCAACCATTAAAATGCCGTGAGACCATTATCTTTGCAGTGGTAAAAATTGGAATGCTTGAATTAAGAGTAAGTTAAAAGTTTTGTAATTTCTTTAAGGTATGAGAGTGAAATATATATATGAACAGAATCAAGGGGTCTTGAACAGGAAGAATTTGAACTGTGAATGCTTGTAAGTTCTCATCTTAATTTTTTCACTGACTATTAATTTTATATAAACTTACAGGCACATTTTAAATGGGCCAAAGAGGATGAAGGAATGATTAAGAAAAGGTATAAGACAAAGGCCTGTCGATGGTTGAAAAATGCCATCCACCGGGCTCGGGCATCCAACAAGCAACCATTGTGGATAGTTGATGAAGTATGGGCTGAGCTTAAACGTAAGTGGTCAAGCGAAGGCTATCAAAAGCTGCGTGAACAGAACAAGAAGAATCGTTCATCAGAATCGAATGGGTCCACCACAGTCTACTGTGGTGGTTCTGCCTCCGTGATGGATCACCAAGAGAAAATGGTAATCTTCTAATTGTTTTGTTATTGATGGATGATTTTAGAATAGTTTGACTTCCACAGCTTTGATTTTTTTTATTTTATTTTAATAGTTCCATGTGGCCTTCCTGTCCTCTGTTTGATACTATTTTGACTCACTTATTTGTCTTGCTACATAACCTGGCTTTAGAGTAGTAGTCCAATTGTGTTTATGACTTTCTTTTTTCCTATTTTTTACATGAATTATTCAACTATATAAATTTAATTAGAAAGTAATAACATTGATTGCAATTCATAAGTTATGACTTGTCTTGAAAATTTCCAATTTTTGAGTTTAGGAAAAAAATGAAGGAAGGGATGTATCAAGCATTGAAGTCTTTCTTAAGCTCAACCAGCCAAATGGGAAATGGAAAGATAAGCGGGCTCGACTTGCTTATGTGAGAATAATAGTTTTTGAAAAATATTTAAATTTTATTCAATTATTTTTCAGAAAACATGTAAGATTAATTTAAATACTTGCAGGAAAAATTTTTAAAGTTTCGTGAAAAGCGTTTGGCACAAGCTAGAGAGGGAGCAAACATCAACAATGATAAGCTATGGTTGGAGGTACGTCATTGGGCAGAACAAGGGCTGTTGCTATGGATTTGGAAATCTAGTTGAGGATATTCAGCCCTCTTTGTCCCAGCCTGCTAAGTTCTCTGTTAGCCAACAATCGCACTCTGAATCCGGATTAGAAACTGTGGTGAATGCATTGCAAGCAAAAGTTGACCAGCAAAACAAATTTATTGAGGAGCAGATCAGCTCCTTGAACCAGTATTATATGAGCATTTTTCAAAATGCAGGTTTGACTTTGCCTCCACCTCCACCTGGGCAATTTGCTAGGACAATGGAGTCAGCTGCCTCCCGTGCCCCTCATGCTTCAGATGTTGAGCAGCCTGCTATTCCACACTCACCAGCACAGTCCCCATCAGGCCAGCAGGAGCACCATGATTCGATTGATGGTAATGCAATGAATTAGGTTCTATGTATTGTTATTATCTATAATATGTGTAATGTGTCTAATGTGTTTGGATGTTGGACGGATATTGGTACAATGTATTATTATTTGTAGTGTTTAAATGTAATGTTTTAATGTTGAATATGGCTACTTTATAAGTTTTTTGTAATATATTCAATCAGTACTTATATGAATATTTTGTTTTCCATATATTGGGTTTTAAATATTTTAAATATAAATGCCAATTAAAATATTTAGATTATTAAAAAATTAAAATAAAATAATAGATTAAAAATAGATTAAATGGTAATTAAATATAAGGTCGCAAATCTAGTTGCAAATCAATAAAAAATTATTAGTTTTACAATAAAAAATATTGCAACCGTGGTCGCATGTTTGTGACTAGAACAATGGTCACAAAAATCTGGTCACGTGGTCAGTCACAAGGAAAGTCGCAAAACAGGTTAAATTCATTCTTCACTTGCGATCAATATTGAGATTACAATACTATGGTGGCAAATTTGCGACCATTAAATGGTCGCAAAAAGAGTTACAAAATCCGTCCAGCCCATAATCAAACATTATGACCAATTTTCTATCTAGTTGCACCAGTAGTTGCTACTTTGCAACCGATATCGTTTCTGGTCGCAAATGTTTTGCCACCCGCCTCATACTGACTGCCAAAAATTGGTCACAAACTCGGTCACAAATCAAGTTTAGCGACCATTTTCAAAATATAGCGGTCGCAAAGTGCGGTCGCAAATCCGTGTTTTTCTTGTAGTGTTTGTAATTGACTATTCAAAATGCTTTTGCACGCCTTTCTTAATGTTGATCTGAGGCTACTAAGAGAGAATTATCTCGGCCTTCAGAATTATATTATTATTATTATTATTATTATTATTAATTATACCCCAGAGGCTGAAGTTTTCCTGGCTTCAAGGTCTTACATGATTCCTGGTCTGCTGCAACAGCAAGCCTGCAGCTATTTTAGCTGACGATGGAAGCAAACAAATCTTTTGTTTTGTATGGTAGATATATTGCATCCCATGCAACGGTGACCTACAGGCATCATTATGTCAAATAATACACATAATAGTAGCTGGATACATGAAAGAGCAATCAATGATTAAATGGGGTTTATATAATTTTATTTTACTGCATTTTTATTAAGTTTTAAATCTCCACAAAGATTGGAACTTGGGTTTTTATTAAAAAACAAAATAAAAAGAAGTTCAGTCACTTACCATAAAAAAGGAAAAAGGTTAAATACTCTTCTCTTATATAAGAAGAAAAAATAAAATAAAATAAATATAATTATGGACTAATAAAATGGTTCAACAATGGCAAGGGCATATTAGATAATAAACAAAATTTTCCATGGAAAGTTTAAACTAACCAAATGTGTCAAATAACTTTTCTTGGAATTTAATAACTTTCTCAACTAAATTCTATGCTATTATTCAAAACATTTGACAGCATATCTATATATATTGAAAGTTAGAGACATGACCTTAAATTTAAACACCTATTTGGTGGTATAAAGTGATAGATAAAGAGCAATTGTGTCAATAGCTATGCATTTAAAAGTTGTTTGAATTAGAGGACTCGTTCTTTAATATATAAAGTAAAAGTTTATGAACTATCTAAAATATACAAGCGATTATTGGTAAGTATTATGACAAAAACAGAGTCAATATAGGTCGTCGACATACATATGTATACATATATATATACTAGTATCTTACCACATGTTACGCACGTGGGTATTTATTCTTACTTTTAATACTAAAATTTCATTTCATGTCATTTCATTTCATGTAATATAATCAATGGAAACATAATACGTAATAAATTTGTAAAACTTCGTATAAAGTAGATATAACATACCATACTTGATATATTCTCAAATAAATCTACCAAGTCTATTTTTTTATTCCTTTGTATATATAAATTTTTGTTAAATTCTTCTTATATCTATTGAAATTTTAAACCTATTCTTATCACTTTTACGTTTATTCTTACCAAATCTTATACTCCACAATTTTTTATTTATTTTTCTCACTTTTATGTTTACTCTTAATAAATCTTGATTATATTTCCTTATTTTACGTTAACTCTTATCATTTACGTCTACTTATCATTATTTTACTACTTCTACATTTACTCTTATCATTTTTACGTTTACTTTTAATAATTTCATATTCTATTATTTTATATTTTCTCTTATTACATGTACGTCTACTCTTATTACCTTTATGTTTACTCTTATTTTATGTAACTATTATCAAATACTATATTCCTCAATTTCACATTTACTCTGAGCTTTTTTATGTTTAATTTACATTTAATCTTATCACTTTTGTGAATATTAATACATAGTTCGATTTAAAAGTCATGGTTTCCAATTGTGTATTTGTAGACAATAAAAGTCACGATCCCTAATTAAGTAATTATACACGATCCAAAAAAAAGAACAATCTTAAATCTTGTACACAGTTCCTATCGAGTAGTTGTACACGATCTCATTTAAAAGCCATGTCCTCTAATTAAGTATTTGTACATGGAGCCAATTGAGTATGTATACGGTCGTCATTTAAAGTCATAAAAAAGTCATAGTCCTCAATTGAATATTTATATACGATCCTTATTTAAAAGTCACGATCTCAAAAATGAATAAATTTTAAATCTTGTACATAGTTATCATTTAAAAATCACGATATCTAATTGAATATTTATACAAAGTTAAAGTGACAATCTCTAATTTAGTATTTGTACATGCATGATCCCTAAGAAATAAATAAATTTTAAATTTTGTACACGATCCATTAAAAAAAATCATGATTCCCAATTGAACATCTATACGCACCTCTTTTAAAAGTTATGGTCCTAAAAACTAAATAAATTTTAAATCATATACACGGTCTCCATTTAAAAGTCACAATTCTCAATTGAGTATTTGTACACAATCAAAGTCACAATCCCCAATTAAGTATCTATGCACAGTGACACACCTGGACCTAGCACGACCTTTTCGTACGAACAGAATAGTGCAAGATGACGTAATAATCAAACACTATGTCGGTCCGGCTGTGTCTAATTAAGAAGAGAAGTTAAATTAGAATAAGATGGAGTTGGAAAATAAAGTAATTAACCGTGCATGGAAATTAGTAAATGCCAAAAAGACCTCCAATTAAGTCCCTAAAAATTTATTATGGGCCTCGTTGGCACATGAAAGCAAAGGATTTAGCCAACGGGTGAAAATGAAATAAAGTTGAAAAAGGGGAAAAAGTTTGACCCGGGGCCCGAGTGGACCCGGTGTCGGGCTCCCCTATAAATAGGGGAGGGCCGACGGTTTTCCTTTCATTTTTCTTTTCTTTTTCTTCTTTTTCTCTCTGGAGCCAAAACGGAGGCATTTTGGAAAATTGGCAGATCCGGACAAACCGACCGCCAGTTCGAGGCGAGATCTTGGTGAGTTATTCTTAACTCCTCGATCTACGTTTTGTTAAGTTTGCACGCACATCCATGCATCGGTTTAGCCTAAATCGCAGTTTTCAGCTTTTAACCAGATTAAAGCTTTAAACTCAAATAAGTGGATTTCGGGCCGGTGGATTAAGGTGAGTTTTTAGTGTGTTATAGTACTCACCTTAATCTACGTCACACTCCATTTTTACGCATTTCTGTGCACCGGGTGTGAATAAATCGGAGATTTAGTCTATTCGGGCTAAATCTCGGTCTACGGAAAAATTGGACCGGTGTTTCTCGTTTCTGCCTCGGCGGATCCGTCATGGATGCCATGAGGATCGCCTCTCTAAGTTTGTACGTCGAAAGGAGGAGAAACGAGTGCGAAAACCGGGGAAGAGACCGGCCGAAGAACTGGCCGATCGAGTCCCTGTTTAGATATTTTTAATATAATATTATTATATTAAAAGATATTTATATATTATATTAATATAATTAGATATTTATATATTATATCATTATAAGGTATAAATATCTCATAGGAGGGCTTTTTGAGCCCGATTTCGAGTAGAATTTGGCCCAACCCGTGTGGGGCCCAGCCTAGTCCGGGTGTGGGGCCCACAGGCCCCTGGGGGCATTTTGGTAATTTTTCGTCGAGAGTCCGATTTTAGCCCCAAAACCTCCCAGACACTTTTCTATGTGCCGTGCCCGGCCCGAGTGGGCGGCCCATGGGCCCAGGGGCATTTTCGTAATTTTTCACCAAGTGTCCAATTTTTACCCCGGAACCTCCTAGACACTTTTCCAAGCCCCAGATCACATTCAAGCCCAGTCGTAGGTCATGTTAGAGCCTCATAGGTGCATTCATAAATTTAATTATGAATGCTAACGTATATTTCCGTGTACTAGGGCTCCGGGTGAATCGAATGCGGCGATGCTCCGGAGGTTAAGCTACATGGAGCGCTTGGGAGTATACGATTCTCTCATCACTGTGAGTGGCCTAAACTGCTTTGTGTAACCACTGGGGGAAAAGATTTTAAAAATGATTTTAAAACTTAAATGTTTTTCAAAAAGGTTTTGGGTTGCCGAGGCAGCGCGGCGGTTGCCACGTGGCCGGCGCGGGATGGTCGGGGCGTGACACACAGTCCATTAAGTATTGAGTATTTGTATACGATTCCTATTAAATATTTGTATACGATCCATATTTAAAAGTAATAGTTCCCAGAAAAGCAGTAAATTTTAAATCTTATATATAATTCCCATTAAAAAGACATGATCTCTAATTGAGTATTTATATATGGTCCTCATTTAAAATTTATGGTCATAAGAAAGGAATAAATTTCAAATTTTGTAGCTAGTTCTATTTAAAAGTCATAATCCTCAACTAAATATTTGTACATTGTACTCATTTAAAGGTTTTGCTCTCCAAAAAGATAAATTTTAATAATGCATGGTGAATTATTTTCTGATTTATGAGCATCAATTTAAAAAGAAAATAATTATAATAATTACAAATTAGAATTTTTACTAATAGAATTTGTAAAGAAATGTCCTCAATGACAAACTTTAATGATATTTCACAGCAAATTATTTTATGAATTTATGAGTACTGATTTAAGATGAAAAAAATTGTAATACTTATGAATTAGATTTCTTACTAATAAGGATTGTAAAAAAATGTAGTAAAATATAAAATAGTTCCCATTTAAAAGTCACAGTCACTATTGAATATTTGTACATGATCTCTATTTAAAAGTCACGATTTTCAAGTGAGCATTTATACATTATGATCCCTAATTGAGTATTTGTACACAGTCTCAATTGAATATCTGTACATGATCCTCATTTAAAAGTCATAATCCCAATTGAGTATTTGTATATGTTCTCTGTCTAAAAGTTACGGTCCCCCAAAAAGAAAGAAAATATTTTAAATCTTATACACAATCCTCATAAAAAAGTTATAGTCCTTAATTGAGTATCTATAAAGGTTCCATTTAAAAGTCACTGACCCCAAAAAAGAATAAATTTTAAATCACGTACACAGTTTTCATTTAACAATCACGATTTTCAATTGAGTATTTGTGCATGTACAGTTAAAGTTCACAATCCCTAACTGAGTATTTATACACAGTCACCATTTAAAAGTAATGGTCCTTAGGAAATAAATAAATTTTAAATCTTGTATACAGTCCCTATTAAAAAGTTACGATTCCCAATTGAGCATTTACATACAGTCCCAAAAAATGAATAAATTTTAAATTTTGTACACGATCCATATTTAAAAGTCATGATTTCTAATTAAGTATTTGTACATGGTCCCTATAAAATATTTGTACATGGTCTCTAGGAAAGAAACAAATTATAAATTTTGTATAGGATCTCAATAAAAGAACAAATATAGGTAATTTTTATTAAAAAATTACGATCTCTAATTGAATATTTGTATATGGTTTCTATTTAAAAGTAATGGTCTCAATTACCTCAAAAAAGAAAGGAACAATATTTAAATTTTGTACATGGTCCTATTTAAAAATCGTAATCCCTAATTAATATCTATACATGCTCCTCATTTAAAGATTTCGGTCCCCAAAGATAAATTTTAGTAATAATGCATGGTAAAAGTGTGTTTTAATTTATGAGTATCAATTTAAGAATAAAAGAATTATAATAATTACAAATTAGAATTCTTACTAATAAGAGTTGTAAAGAAGTGTTCCCAAAGACAAATATTAATTAGTAATATCTCATAGCGAATTATTTTATGAATTTATGAGTACCGATTTAAGATGAAAAGAAATATTTATGAATTAAATTCTTACTAATAAGAGTTGTAAAAAAAGTAGTAAAATATGAAGGTTGTGAGTGTTTAAATTTATATATATTTATTATATATAGGCTTATTAAAGTCCTATCTAAAATAAAAATTGTAATTATTAATATATTATATTTTAAATAGATAAATAATTAATTATTTGTCAATTACCTATGACACCTCTTAAATCAATAATGGTATAAGATAATTTTAAAGGGTATTAACGTAACTTCAAAATTGTAATTGTTAAAAATATTTAAAATAAATAAATACAATAGATAAATAAATAGTTATTTGTTAATTACCTATGACACCTCTTAAATCAATAAGGATATAAGATAATTTTAATGGGTATTAATGTAACTTCAAAATTGTAATTGTTAAAAATATTTAAAATAAACTTAATTATTTGTTAAATACCTATTATACCCTTTAATTCAATAAAATTATGAGATAATTTAAAGGGTAAAAACGTCGATTACTATTTTACTAAGGAAGTCTACACTTTTATAATAGAAGATATAGACGATCAAAACAAATGAAAATGAAAAAGGAAACATGCACATGTGTGTGTATATATGTAAGTATGCATGTATGCATGTATGCATGTATGCATGTATGTATGTATGAATGTATGACACACCCGGACCTAGCACGACCTTTTCGTAAGAGTGGAATAGTACAAGATGACGTAATAATTGAATAATAAGTCGGTCCGGCTGTGTCAAGTCAGAAGAGAAGTTTAAAATAAGATAAGATGGAGTTAGAAGAAAAAGTAATTAACCGTTTATGGAAATTAGTAAATGCCAAAAAGACCTCCAAATAAGTCCCTAGAAATTTATTATGGACTCCGTTGGCACAAGAAAGCAAAGGATTTAGCTAACGGGTGAAAATGAAAGAAAGTTGAAAAAGGAGAAAAAGTTTGACCTGGGGCCCGAGTGGACCCGACGTCGGGCTCCCCTATAAATAGGGGAGGGGAGTGCCGAACCTTTCTTCATTTTTTTTTCTTTCTTTCTTTTCTTTTTCTTTCTTTTTTCTTCTTTTCTCTTTGGAGTCGACCAGAGGCATTTTGGACAATTGGCAAATCGGTACATGCCCGGCTATCAGATCAAGGTGAGTTTTCAGTATATTGTTCTTCTCACCTCGATCTACGTTATGTTAAGTTTGTACGCACAACCATGCATCGGTTTAGCCTAGATCCAAGTTTTTAGCTTTTAACCGGATTAAAACTTTAAACTCAAATAAGTGGATTTCGGGCCGGTGGAATAAGATGAGTTTTTAGTGTGTTATAGTATTCACCTTATTCTACGTCCCATTCTGTTTTTACGCATTTTTGTGCACCGGGTGTGAGTAAATCAGAGATTTAGTCAATTTGGGCTAAATCTCGGTCTACGAGAAAATTGGACCGGTGTTTCTCGTTTCTGCCTCGGCATATCCGTTGTGGATGCCATGAGGATCGCCTCTCTAAGTTTGTATGTCGAAAGGAGGAGAAACGAGTGTGAAAACTGGGGGAGAGACCGGCTGAAGAACTGGCCGATCGAGTCCCTGTTTAGATATTTTTAATATATTATTATTATATTAAAAGATATTTATATATTATATTAATATATATTCGATATTTATATATATTATTATTATATCTTAGATATTTATATATTATATCATTATAATGTATAAATATATCAGAGGTGGGCTTTTTGAGCCCGATTTCGAGTAGAATTTGGCCCAATCCGTGTGGGGCCCAGTCTAGTCTGGGTGTGGGGCCCACGGGCCCTCGGGGGCATTTTGGTAATTTTTCGTCGAGAGTCTGATTTTAGCCCCAAAACCTCCCGGACACTTTTCTAAGTGTCGGGCCCAGCCCGAGTGGCCCATAGACCCCCAGGGGTATTTTCGTAATTTTTCACCAAGTGTCCGATTTTCACCCCGGAACCTCCCGAACACTTTTCTAAGCCCTAAATCACTTCCAAACATCGTCTTAGGTCATATTAGAGCCTCGTAGGTGCATTCATAAATTTAATTATGAATGCTAACTTATATATCTGTGTACTAGGGCTCCGGTTGAATCGAGTGCGGCGATGCTCCGGAGGTTGAGCTACATGGAACGCTTGGGAGTATACGATTCTCCCATCACTGTGAGTGGCTTAGATTTCAGTGCTTAGCCACTAGGGAAAAAATGTTTTAAAAATATAAATTGTCTTAAAAAGGTTTTACAACAATTTTGGGATAATGGTAATCCACAACACATACTTTTTACTTTGTGATACGCCCACTTATGGAGATGGGATGATTTTAAAGATACAAAAACTTGTGTGTGTTTACATGTTTTTAATATTTATATAAGAAATAATAATATTATTATTATTATGATTATTGGGGAACGATACCCCTGAGAGATGAGAGATTGAGCGGTTTCCTCGGGGCTCCGATTTGCGGGAGCGTGGACCGAGTTTGAGAGCATGCGTGATACTCAGTCGTGGACCGCCTATCGAGGGGCATGGTGAGTAGAGCCTGGTTGGGAGAGGCGCGTAGGGAAACTCGCCAGGGCTCATGAATGCTGTGTTCCACCACAGCAAGGCAAACGTCAAGGGAATGGGCCAGAGAGTAAAGTAAAAATATTTTAAAAGTATAAAGTAACCCTTGACGGTCCAGTGGATACCCCAGTACACAGGTATACCTTATTGGGATAATTTCATATGCCAGTTGATGCGTGTCGCAAAGCACCAAAAATAACCTCACTACTCTAACATGTAGTTAGGGAAGCAAGGGTCGATCCCACAAGGAGCTATCCAATTTATCATTACTTTCACAAAGCATAAATCAAACTAAACAAGAATTTAAAGAGGGGGTTTTGTATTGGTGTTGGAAATAAGATATAAGGAGTTACCAAGTATGGTAATAATAATGCAATGTATGATAAAATAAAACCTCCAATCTATTATATGATCAATCTTTCAACCTAGCACTTGATCATTGATTCATTGACCAAACATTCTTCTCATTAATTGGTTAACCCCATGGATTAGAAACCAGCTTCAAATCCATGAATCTTTCCTAATGTTGATTAACCATGAATCCAGGTTCACTATTAATCCTTCCTCTTATGGCTAATTTGAATCCCAGCAATCCAAATTCAAGCCTAGAAGAGCAATAAGCTAGTGAAAGATGAAAGCTAACAACAATCAATAACAAACCCAGCATTCATTATTCAAATTGCATCTTCAAATCTCTTTGAATGTAAAAACATCCTCTTGCTACTCAAGTTCTAAGAAATCACCAAACTCTAGCTTTGGAGTTCAAAGATTAGCATGCTAATGAACTACTCAATCAATTATTTGCAACTAATTAACTCAGCAATCCAAAAGACAAGATAATAAACATGATAATCATCTTTAAAGCTCAAGAGATAGAAGAACAATCAATGAGTAAGAAAGCATTAAGAACAAGAATCTCACAAATGCAGAAAATAGAGATTGAATCCTATAATAGATTGGAGTTTTGAGAGTTTTGCTTAAACGAAAATTACAAGATGATAAGTTCTCCCAAACCCAGCAAAAGATGCAAACTTAAAGACTGAATCAACTCCACTTTCCATCTATTTCTTCACATTTTCGGATCTCTGTCTCCAGCTGCCAGCCCACACTCCACTGCTCCTCCATAATTCTTCCCATCTGAGGTGAGGAATCTTAAGAATAAAATAAGCTAAAGTAGAAGCCATTTGAGGAAAAGAGGGAGACAACTCTGAGGTTTAGTTATGGCTCCTTTCCACTGAATCTCCGGAATGTGTTTTTGAAGGGTTTGATAGTGGAATGACAGCATTTAAATGGATCTGTCGGCGTTTTGACTTTGTTAGCCGTCGACGTCTAAGTGTCTGCCCATCGATGTCTCTGCTTGTTTTCTTCATATTTTTCCCAGCTCGATCGATCCGTCGACGTCTAGATACCTGCCCGTCGACGTCTAAGTATTCAATCTTTAAGTGTTCGAAGTCAGAAACTTCTACCCGTCGACGTCTAGAGTGTACCCGTGGACGTCTAGAGTTGGCCGTCGACGTCTCTGCTTGTGTAAGTGATCTCGTGTCCATTTCTCGAGCAGCCGTCGACGTCTACATGGTTACCCGTCGACGGATTGGTCGGGCAGACCCGGCCTTAGTTTGATAGTCTCTCGTAAAACAGACATTTGGAGGGTCAAACGAACTCCGATTTTGACGTTCTTTAGCATTCCGGAAAGCCCAAGATGTCCTCTATAACTTTGATGTAGATCACAAAAACAATTCAAGTCTCAAACATAGATAAAATCAGCCATATTTATGATTTATCCAATCTGTTAGGATTTCAACTTTGAGTTCTTTACATCTTGTCTTCCCACTTGATTTGTGTTTGGTCCTTTTCACTTCAATTCCATCATTTTCACTCAATTACCTCAATTGACACCTACAAAGTGAAACAAAGCTAAGTAAGCTTAGTTTATACAATGAAATACATAAATCCATAGAGATTAACATAGGAAAATATGTTTATTTTGGTACTCAACACCAGTCCATGAGTATTTAATTATTTATTAAAGATTTTAAATTTAATACTCCTTGGAAGGAATTCAAAAGAAGTTTAGAAAACAAAGTTTATTTTATTCACTCCTGGAGAATTGATACAGGAAATAATGAAAACAAAGTTGTTTAAATTTTAAATTATTTTATTGGTATTAATATATTTCGGATTACCTCTGTTTTCTCTAACCCTGATGGAGACCCATTGAAACTTTGTCACTCACCTGTATCCTGTGTGGATGGATGCAGATCCGCGTACGATGTCAGCCAATAGAATGGAGGCTCACTAGAAGATGTCGGTGGCTTAGGTTTAGTGGTTTCCGCTGTGTAGGTATTCTTTTAAATTAATCTACTGGTGTTGCTTATAAATTAAATATTTTATTAAATGATTTTTAATTAAAGTTTTAGTTGTTTTGCAACGATGATATTCATTTCTATGCCTTGCGATGCTTCTGGTGCGTGACCGGCCGACACGTACTTCGAGGTAGCGCGGCGGTTGCCACGTGGCCGACCCCGGGCGGGTCGGGGCGTGACAATGTATATCTAAGTTGATTTGCTAAAAATTACTAAAAAAGAATTAATTCTCCCCTCTTGTTATTAGATAGTTCTTTTCTTGGTACTCAAGTTATTCAGTTCTTGGTGCACATATACTTCCATAAGATGACTGAGGTTTCAAGTTTAAATATATTCCTACTGTGTGCTAACTGTTAAGTATATTAATTTGTTTTATGACTTTTTATTAGAGGTGTCAAATCGGGTTGATCGGGTAGGTTTCGGGTTCGGGTCAGGGTCAATCAGGTCGGGTCAGTTTGGGTCAAAAGAGATTTTCGGGTCATTTCGGGTTTCGGGTCATTCGGGTCTTGGGTCATTCGGGTTTCGGGTCATTTAGGTCTCGGGTCATTTGGGTCTCGGGTTTTTCGGGTTTTGTCCTCGGGTTTGTCGGGTTTCGGGTCATTCGGGTTTCGGGTTCGGGTTTGACCATCGGGTCTTTCAGGTTACAGGTTTTTTGGATTTTATATCATTTGGATTCGATTTTTTTTTTATTTAACTCTCGAGTCATTCGGGTTGTCGATTCTTTTAAATTGAATTAAAGTTTTGATTTTACAAATTAATACTTAAGAGAGATTTTATCAAAAATATTATTTATTAGATTTGTTATAAATTGTAATTAAATTAATTAAATTTGTAATGTTATAAATGCATTAATTACATTAGTAATATTTATAACTTTTTTAAAAATTTTCCTATAAATTATCTATAGTTTTAAATAAAATAAATATTTAAATTTTTATTATTTACTAATTCATTTCTAAATTCTAATTGATATATAATAAATTCATGATTCATACAGCTATGGCCACCATGAACCACTAATCTTAGTGCTAATGACTTTGTTTTGTTCTTTCCTTTCTAAGACTTGTATATAGACTATAGTTTATAGTGATTAGTGATTAACATCACCTACTTCTGCATAATAGAACAACTTGCACACACACTACATTCGGCATTCTCATTAAATTATTTATTTTTGCGAGAACTAAATTATAAGGAGAAAATATATGACAACATATTGAAATTTTAATTTCAAATTTTTAATGTTTAGATACTTTTTGTTGGATAGATAATTCACTAATTTGATATGAATATTAGTAATTTATTAATACTACTATAATTTATAAATTTTCTTAATTAGAATGGAAAATTGTCATTCACATGAAAAAATTTATTTATTGATTTGATCAGTAATGATGAAATCAACATGGCCTTTTGTAAATTCTCAAATTTTCCTTAATAAAGTTTCTAGAAACAAATAAAGTTTCTAGCAGGAAGCAGATAAATAGGGACAGAGGGAGTATTTCATTAGTTTGTCGGGTTCTTTCGGGTTAGATTCTCGGGTTTTTCGGGTTAGATTCGCGGGTCAATCGGGTTCCGGGTCAATCGGGTTCCGGGTCAATCGGGTTACGGGTCAATCGGGTTACGGGTCAATCGGGTTTCGGGTCAATCGGGTTTCGGGTCAATCGGGTTTCGGGTCGGTCAGGTTCGGGTCGTTTACTTTTTTTAGTCAAATCAGGTCGGGTTAGTTTCGGACTCGGGTCGGTCAGGTCGGGTTATTGGGTTCGGATCAACTTTTGACAGCTCTACTTTTTATGTGTTTATATATTGAAGGCGTGTTATGCCATCCATACGATGAAAACAAGAATTTTTTAATGGATATGAAAATTGTTTATTCATATATTAAAAGTGCTTTTGCTCTCAGGTGTCAGGCTAATTAGTTTATATAAAGGGAACTCTTCCCACTCAATTTTCACAGTAAGTCAAGCATAGTAGTAGATTACAATGGCAATGTTGCTGTTCTTCAGCCAACCAGTCAAAGTAAAGACGTGTTTGAACTATGACTATATATTCTATGGTTGTTATGGCCGAATTATCAAAATTGATTGCATTCCATACTCATTTCATGCATAATTGAAGGCCCTTTCTTATGGTATGGAGATAGCCAAGGAAGAGGGTTTTGATAGATTAATTGTGGAATCTGATGGAATGATGTTGGTCAATGAGATTAACAGGGATGGTATTTTTCTTTGTGGGTGGGGAAATATTATTGAGAATATTCATAGTATATATGGCTTATGAATGTAATTGTTGCACAATCACTTATATTAGGTATGGCTATAATATGTTTGCTCATCAATTAGTTAAGTTAGATTGTCATTTAGGTGAATCCTTATTATGGAGACATTTGATGTCAATGAACTTCTATGATCTAAATTTGAATTAGAATGAAGTTGTTGTTTTATGTGAAATAAAAAATTAACTAAATGTACAAAGGTTTCATGGACTGTATCATGTAGGATTATTTTTTATTTTTTTAAAATTATTTTCTTATATTAATTTGTAATATTTATTAGAACAATAATAGGTATATTTATTGGAAAAAGGAAGTGAATGAGAGGGAAAATAAAAGGGTTTTTTGTGTCAAAAATTGATTGCAATATATTTATTGAATTTTTTTTATTTTCTAAAGTATTTAATAATAACTTTGGATATTTTTAATATCTAATGTGGGAGAAAGTAGATCTTAATTAAATAAAAATATTAAATCTTATAATTATACTGAAAAACTGTTGGTTTACCAGAAGATGAAGAAAGCTGGTTAGATTCATATCAATTTTTAATTAAAGAGAAATATGGATTGATCTATTTATTTGTTTTTAGATGACTTTTACTTTATACTATAGAAATAGTTGAGCAATCAATTTATTTATCTTTTCATCTTAGTCATAGGATCTAATAAAGTCAGATATTTGAAATATTTTAATTTTAAAATGCTAAATTTTCCTTTTTCTATGATTAAAAAGGACAGATTTTTTATTAGCTACAAAAAGAACAAAGAAATATGTTTCTCAATGTCTATTGATATTTCTTTCAAAGTGTTTGCAAAATTTAAAACCCGCAGTGTTCATGCTATCACGCCCCAACCCGCCCGGGGTTGGTCACGTGGCAACCGCCGCGTTGCTTCGAAGTACGTGCCGGTCGGTTACGCACCAGAAGCACCGCAAGGCATTGAAATGGATACCATCGCTGCAAAACAACTAAAACTTTAATTAAATTCACTACAAGAATCAAGACAAATTGTGACAATTCTTTTGTGGCAAGTTCCAATTTTGCCACAAATAATATATCAACTGTGACCATTATTTACTTTGACACTATTACTTTAGGTAATTGTGATAACTTGTTATTTTGTCATAAAAATTACTCCACTTGGGACTTCACAAGCCACATCACAAATTAGTCGTCACTAGTAAGATATTAATAGCGTACATAAATAGTGAATCACTAAAATTTTGTCATAAATGATAGTTTTAATTGGCGCTAAATTGTTTTTGACGGGAAGAAAGTATATTTGTGACAATATGTAAGCTTTGACATTATCAGTGTAAGCTATAGTGACAAGAAAATAACACGTCACTTTTGCGCTTCTGTTTTTGTGGAACATTAAGGTTGTCACTATTAAATTCAAAACATCAATGTCAACTTATTGCGCCACAAAACCTTATTTATTGTATATATACCATTATATTAAATTTGTTCTAAATTAAACGATGATATTGTTATTATTATTATTATTATTATTATTATTTACATTTTGTGATCAATATTATTGAATGAGTATTTTGTTCTAAATAAAAATTTAGAGAAGACATAATTTTTTTAAAAAATGTATAGAAATATTTCTCTAAAAATATATATGTATAAGAATAGTAAATTGAATAATATGAAATTAAGAATTTTTTTTGCAATGGAAGAGAGGGTACAAATAAAATACAAAAAATCTTAAAGAACTCTAAAGCACGTATTATCAATACAACTCTTCAAAAAAGTGTAATTGTAATTCTTTTGGAATAAAATTTTTGTAGAAATTATTTAATTTAATTTTAATATATTGTACAAGTTATTTTTATTTTTTTCTCCCTCTCTTTACTAACACAAGTGAATTTCACTTCAATAATAATAATGCAAATATATAATTTTTTTTTGGTCGAACAAATATATAATTTTTATCCTCATATATATAAATATATATATATATATATACACACATTTTCTAAATGGGCCCAGGACATGTATTTTTTCGGCTAATACAATGGGCCTTTGATTAATTGCTTCTTAACCTTTTAGGTATTTTTTTGTCCTCTTCTTAACCTTCTAGTCTCCGACTCTCTTTCACTACTTCATGTCCCGCCTCCAATGCTCCTCCTTGCAGTCAAACGCCCCCTCCTTTGGCTTCCACTCTTTTGGCTCCTAAATCTAACTTTTTTCTCTATCACACCTTCGAAGCATCTACCTGTTTGGTACCAAGGGCAGCAGTTTGGGCGTTCTCACACCTTTAAAAATAACCCAGTCACTTCTCTCCGGTAATGGTGTTTGCAGAATTCCCCCAATTTTAAAAGTTAAATAAATATTAGGGCTTTCCCAAGTTATGACTTTTTTGTTTTGTAGAAAATCTTTTTACCAGGTTGGAATAAGAATAACTGTGCACGGCAGTTCTGGCAGTGAATTTATATGTCTGTAGAAAGGTAAACTGGCAAAGCATTAACGCAAAGCCCTTTTTTTGTTTAAATTTTATTTCAGTTGTTAAAATTTATGAAATATTGCCTCATTAGCACTCGTCTCTGTTTGTTGCAGGGTGTTTGTTGATGTAGTTGACACGCTTATCGAGGTGATTCTATTCAAGTGCTTCACATATTTACTCATCATATTACTAAATTAGAAGTGGCTATATATATATATATATATATATATATATGTGATATTGCTATTCAATATCTGGGTACTTGGTTTTTTTGTGTATATAAGGTGTTTGGTAAAATGGCTCTTAGAAGTTTTAATCAATTATTCATGTAAACTGTTAATTTAAAAAAAAAAAAACTTTTGAAAATTGTTTTATTATTCTTGTTTGGTTGATTTCTGTGTGTCACTGAGATAGAATCCAATTTTATATAACTTTTGTCAGACGGTATGGCTCCTCAAATATTTTGAATTGGGTTATGGCTTTGTTATAATGTTCTTTGTTACTACAGACAAAAGATGATAAATTCTTTCTTATAGGAGCTATTCGGTGATGCTAACTCCAAAGTTTCATACGAAAGGTAGTGCATTCTTAAATCAGGTATGATGAGATAAAGCTAGTTAATTTTAATTCAAGTGTGTCTTCTCATATAGAAAGATCTTATTCCTTTTTCTTGTCTTTACTTTTTTGCAGGAAAAGGTGCAGAGCGACCTTCCTTGATCAACCATGGATATCTAGTTGGGCATTCATATTTGTAGTTTTTTTATTTGCTAGGAAATTTTAATGATTGGTAGTAGTTTGTACTTTGTATATAGAATGATCAATGATGTTTGAATTTATACTTGTACTCAAGATATTACATTTAACATTTTAATGGAAACCAATTTTGAGAGTTCATTTCCATTTAAATTTATCAATTCAGTTCTTTATAATGTTTAATATTTATTAAAATTCAGTGCTATTTTTATTCATTATTTAATCTTTTGGTGCCAACAAAAGCATATTTTCTTTAAAAAAAAGCTTTAATTGCAACTAATATAAGCATTTTGAAGGCGGTAATATGTATTGCTCTTGTTATGACATTTTGGTCACAAATCTTTTTAGTATCTGTGATGATCTTTTCTAGACACTCTTTTAATTAATATAAGTGATGATATGTTGGTCACTATAGAAACTATATTAGTGGCGTCCTTTTTCAATCACGGTTGTTTATCTTACTAGTGTTGACAAAATCGTCACTAGAAATTTGAGTTATTGTGACGAATGTTGAATTTGAGTCACAAATACACTAGTGACGGAGGTATTTGTGACGGCCAATGACGACCTGAAAATTTGGCAACTAAAAGTTATTGTGATTAAATTTAATATGTTTAGTGACCATTTTTAGCTTCACTAAAAATGCATTTTCTTTTAGTATCTTTTTAATGAAATAATAATCTTTAAGGTAGTACCAATGGATTAAATTTAAAGAATACCTAAGCAACGAAACTGTTAAGCCTAAGCCACCGACGTCTCCTAGTGAGCCTCCTTTCTATTAGTTGACTCCGCACGCAAAGTTGCATCCATCCACATTGGATACAGGTGAGTGACAGAGGTTCAATGAATCTCCATCAGGGTTAGGGAAAACAGGGGTAATTCGAAATATAACAATAAAAATAAATTAAATTAAAAACTTTGTTTTCAACACTTCCTGTATCAAATTCTCCAGGTGAGAACTTGATTTTTTTTTTAAACCTTTACAATAATTTATAATTAAAACGGGCTGGCATCAATTACACTGAAGGCACGACTGGCCGGTCGTATGCCTTACTGCACCGAGAGCTATCTCTTTCTTCTTTAAATAAAATTTCAAAATCTTCTCTTCCTCTAGCCCGTTCCCTCGGTGGTGCTTCACTGTGGTGGAACACAGTGATCTGGAGCTCTGGCGAGTTTCCCTACGCGCCTCTCCCAACTAGGCTCGACTCACCGTGCCCCTCGATAGGTAGTCCACGGCTGAGTATCATGCATGCTCTTAAACTCGGTCCACGCTCCCGCAAATTGGAGCCCCAAGGAATCCTACTCAATCACTCCTCTTCCAAGGGCATCGTACCCCAATAATAATAATAATAATAATAATAATAATAATAATAATAATAATAATAATAATATTTCTTATATAAATATTAAAAACATGTAAACACACACAAGTTTTTGTATTTTTAAAATCATCCCACCCTCTAAATGGGTGTATCACAAAATAAAATGTGTGTGTCGTGGATTACCCTTATCCCAAAGCAGTTGTAAAACCTTTTTAAAACAATTTATATTTTGAAAACATTTTAAAAACATTTTATCCCTAGTGGCTAAACACTGAAAACAGGGTCACTCACAATATTGGGAGGTTCGTATACTCCCAAGCGCTCCATGTAGCTTTAACCTCCGGTGCATCGCCGCATTCGATTATCCGGAGCCCTAATACATGGAAATATACGTTAGCATTCATAATCAAATTTATGAATACACCTACGAGGCTCTAACATGACCTACGACTGGGCTTGAATGTGATTCGGGGCTTAGAAAAGTGTCCAGGAGGTTCTGGGGTAAAAATTGGACACTCGGTGAAAAATTACGAAAATACCCCTGGGGTCCATGGGCCGCCCACTCGGGCTGGGCCCGGCACTTAGAAAAGTGTCCGGGAGGTTTCGGAGCTAAAATCGGATTCTCGACGAAAAATTATCAAAATGCCCCCGGGGGTCCGTGGCCCCACACCCTGACTAGGCTGGGCCCCACACGGGTTGGGCTAAGTTCTACTCGAAATCGGGCCCAAAAAGCCTTCCGATGAGATATTTATATATAATAATGATATAATATATAAATATCTTTTAATATAATAATATTATATAAAAATATCTAAACAGGGACTCGATCGGCCTGTTTCTCGGCCGGTTTCTTCTCCAGTTTTCGCACTCGTTTCTCCTCCTTTCGACTTACAAACTTAGAGAGGCGATCCTCATGGCATCCATGACAGATCCGCTGAGGCAAAAACGAGAAACACCGGTCCAATTTTCCTATAAACCAAGATTTAGTCCAAATTGACTAAATCTCCGATTTATCCACACTCGGTTACAGAAATACGTAAAAACGAAGTGTGACGTAGATTAAGGTGAGTACTATAACATACTAAAAACTCATCGGCCCGAAATCTGCCGATTTGAGTTTAAAGTTTTAATCCGGTTAAAAGTTGAAAACTGAGATTTAGGCTAAACCAATGCACGAAAATGTGTGCAAATTTAATATAACGTAGATCGATGTGAGTATAATAACATACTAGAAACTCACCTTGTTCTGCAGGCCGGTTTGTCCGGATCTGCCAATTTTCCAAAATGCCTCCGTTTTGGCTCCAGAGAGAAAAAGAAGAAAAAGAAAAGAAAAAAATGAAAGAAAAGGTTCGGCCCTCCCCTATTTATAGGGGAGCCCGACGCCGAGTCTACTCGGGCCCCAGATCAGACTTTTTTTCCTTTTTTATCTTTCTTTTATTTTTACTCATTGGCTAAATCCTTTGATTACTTGTGCCAACAGCATAATAAATTTCTAGGGACTTAATTGGAGGTCTTTTTGACATTTACTAATTTCCATGTACGGTTAATTACTTTATCTTCCAACTCCGTCTTATCTTAATTTAAACTTCTCTTCTTAGTTAAATACATCCGGACTGACATATTGTTTAATTAATACGCCATCTTACACTATTCCGTTCGTATGAAAAAGTCGTGCTAGGTCCGGGTGTGTCACATGCGGACAATTCATCTAGTTATTATTAATTAATAGTAATAAATAAACTAATAATAATTTGGATAAATCTTTTAGGATGAGCATTTTTTTTTTGGGTTACTTGTTCTTAATAATTCTCTTCTTGGAACCTTGTTGGATGAATTTATCTCAGTACCAAATCTACAATTCACAATTTTTTACGTTTGCACATTTTTGTTCTTTTATTAAGCCCTTGAAGCAAATGAAGCCGTGGATCATGAAATGAAAGCTACAAGGGTCTATACAATATGATTTCAGCATCAATAGAGTTGCGACAGATGACTTTTCTGATACGCATTAGCTTGGACGAAGTGGAATTGGTGCAGTTTATAAGGTAAGACAGAAATGGCCATAAGATCAAATGATAAGTTCAATTAGCATAAGCATAATTCATTCATTCTGACATCTTCTTAGGGAAAACTTGCCAGTGGAGAATTAATAGCAGTGAAAAGGCTTGCTATTGATTCTGGACAAGGAAATCTAGAATTCAAAAATGAGGTTCAGTTAGTGGCCAAGCTTCAACACAGGAATTTGGTTAGGATCTAAGGTTTCTGGCTGGAAGGAAATGAAAAGCTTCTCATCTATGAGTTTGTGCCTAATGCGAGCCTGGATCATTTCTTATTTGGTATGATGTTTCACAAATATATCAAGTTTCTACATTTAGTTTATCTGTTACGACATTTATAAATGTAGTAATATTATTTTTTCCTATATTTAGTAAATAGTCATAATATATAATATTATTGCGACGTTTTTTCATATTGAGACCATGACACTTCTAAATGATTTAATGTAACATTTACAAATATTGGTACAAGATATTAATTATAGTTAATTTAAATATATTATAACATTTTTAAGTGTCGTTATAAATATTTTATTCTAATATTTTTTAAATATCACTATATATAGATTCCTATATCGACATTTCCTAAATGTCGTTATATCAAATAAACTTTTTTCATATTGACTTAAAGCAAGATTTGTATGTGTTGGTCGAAATATGATTGTCACGCCCCGACCCGCAGGCTTGGCCACGTGACAACCGCCGTACCACCTCGAGATGCGTACCTCATCAGGCGGGCAACCAAGATGGCACAAGGCTTAGAAATAAAGGATATTCGAGCAATATATGAAAACATATGAAAATATTGTAGATAATATAGTTCAAAAGTATTTAAAAATAAAGTGACACATCTTACGGTGCTTTATGCAGCGGAAAGTATTATATATAAATACATAAATGTATATGTAAGATGCACTAATATTCCGAGCCAAGATACACAAAGCAAAAGGGGTGGCACCTACAAAGTCGTGTCCACAGTGATGTACTGGGATCACAGACCACCGGGACGTGTGCCGTCCAAAGCCTGATGATCTGACAACAAAAGTGAATGGGGTGAGTACAATATACTTGTACCCAGTGAGAGACTCGGTTATAAAGACCGATCACCTCAGGCTGGGGATATGAAATAATCCAAAAATCAATTTAATAAACCATTTACTGAAATTATAATAAGTCCCACACCAAAACAAATAATAAATCAATAATAATATTTCCAAATGGGCTGGCATTTGAAATTGTCCCAAAAAGGTATACCCGTGCACTGGGGTATCCGCTGGACCGTCAAGGGTTACTTTATACTTTTAAAACATTTTTCTTTACTCTCTGGCCCATTTCCTTGACGTTTGCCTTGCTGTGGTGGAACACAGCATCTGGAGCCCTGGCGAGTTTCCCTACACGCCTCTTCCAACTAGGCTCGACTCACCGTGCCTCTCGATAGGCGGTCCACGGCTGAGTATCACGCATGCTCTCAAACTCGGTCCACGCTCCCGTAAATCGGAGCCCCGAGGAACCCGCTCAATCTCTCATCTCTCAGGGGTATCATTCCCCAAACAATAATCAATAATATCAATTTATAAAATATTTGACATTCCCACCCTTTAAATCATTTGTAAACTTGGTGTGTGAGGGTGGACAATTCATACCCCAAAACATATAAAACAATTTAATAAAGCATTTATAAATAAATTTGAAAACGATTAACCCTTAATGGTCAACCAATATAATCCAAGCCACTCACAAGAGAGGAGAGTTGTATACTCCCCGATTACCCACGAATGCCTTAGCTCAAACTGCTACCGGTCCGAAACTCGTACAATCACGTACCTAAATAATCAAATTAAAATCTAATTTGATTAATAAAGACATTCAATCAACAATTAAATCATAAAACAAAACCTATTTAAGGTCTCCAAGGTCCAAGAACTAAATTGGACAAGTCCGTAAGTTAATTGAAACTAATTGGGGTCTAAGGCTGCAAAATTACCAAAATGCCCCTAAGCTACAGTACCCAAGTCGGTTGGTGGCTCACTCCCGGGCGTGAGTGAGCCAAAATGGGAGAAAACTCCCAAAATTAAGCAGCTCCCGCGCGGGACTCGTCGGGTCCGGCGCGGGAGACGTCTCCAGTGCATGGCCGTGACCGGCCATGCACCAAATCGAGCTTGGTTTGAGTTCGATTCACAACCAATCCGCACCAAAATTGAAACACATCAAGTTAAACATATGATCTAAGGATTCACAGCTTCAAGAACGGAATCAAACCATTAAACATGCTCGAATTTTGAATCAAAACACTAAGGGTTAACATATCTCGGGCAAAACAGAAATCACAACTTCAATCAACGAATTCTCTTAGCACAGACCATGAAATCAACCATGTAAATTATCAAATTAAATTTTGATGAGTCTAGAACAACATACCAAATTCCCAGCCAATTCCCACGGTTGAATCAAAAGATATAGCTCGAAGAACAAACTGTCGCTGAAATTACAGATTTGGTGATTTGGTGATTTTCTTAGAAACTTTGGTGTTTTGATCTTCAATGAGGCAAAAGAAGTTGGTATTGATGTTTGATTGAGTGTTTGAAGAGGGATTCAAGGTTTAATTCTGAAGAGATCTAAGAGAGATAGCTCGGAGAATGAAGAACAAGAAGAGAAAAGAAAATGGGGGTCTCGGGTGGCCGAGACCCCATATAATTGTTACGGGTCCGGCGCCGGACCCGTCCATGTCCGGCGCCGGAGTCAACATTTTCTGAGTTGACTCCAGTCAACTCGGCCCAATTTCCTTGGGACTCAAAACCAAGTGGGGCCCACATCCTCGGACTTCAATTTTTGGGTTTTTAAGCTTGAAATTGAGCTAAATGAAGTTTAAAACATCCATGGGATATCTAATTTGGTATATTGACTAGACAACAATACATAAATACACAACTTGACACCTGTGGACTAGGTCCGGGCGTGTCAATGATATTTTAACATTATTGAAACGTCACTTTAGAATTCTTATAGCGCATTTGTTGAGTGTAGACCTGCTCAAGTGCCGAGCTACTCGCACAAGTCTAAAGGCCCGTCCGAAATTTGTGAGGGTTTAGACAAAAATGTTAGGCCCGAATATCGGGCCTTGAACAAAGAATGAGGCCCGTTTAGAAAATGGACCGGGCCTTAGTCTTAGACTTTGAAGCCCGAGCCCGGCCCGTATTTATATATAATATAATTTTGATATTTTTAGTGTCTAAAATATGATATATGTATATAAGATTAGTATTTTAAATATTACATATTAGAAATATTTTTTTTAAAAATATAATCTTAAATAATTCTAAATATTATTCAATAATAATCCTTGGTTTTTTTTTCCTAAAATAATGTTATAATTATTATTTTTTTTATTTTTATTTGAGGTAAAAAAAAATTGGGCAAGCTTTTGTGCGGACCTTGGACAACCATATTCAAATTTGTGCGGGCCTTGGACAAAAGGTCAGGCCCAAATTTCGGGCTAGGCCAGGCTTGGATAAGCCAAATCTATGTTTTTCTCAACTCAAAACCCGGCCTGAATCAGGCCCGGCCCGACCCATGATCACCTCTACTTGAGTACCATAATATCAAATTAACTTGCTTTATAAAACTTTAATATAATATTTGTGAACGTTGGTAAAAATATGTTATTATAACATTTGTTAAATGTTGTTACCAATGCTTTCTTTATTTTTTGAAGAAATGTCATTATCAATCTCTTTTTCTTAAGTGTTGGTAGATCAAACTAATTTTTTTAAATATTAATTTAATAAAAATTTATTGTGGCAGTAATAATAACATTTTAAAAATTCTACAAAATATATAATATTAATTCTTTTAAAAATAAAAGATAGAATAATCACAAAACTTAAATTAAAATATTTCTTTATTAATCTTACTTTTTTACAATGCAGTACATTTTACATTTCAAAATATTTAAAAATGAATAAAAATATAAATATGGGCACTAATAATGTACAAAAGTCACTAAATATTAAAGAAACAAAAATATTCCTCTTGGTATCTTTGATTTCCCTTGAATATTGCAATAATCCTTCATTGAAATCTCTTTTTTCTTTGATTGATTAACTGTCTATATCAAGCTGGAAAAAAAAATCAAGATATAAATCATGTCACGCCCCGACCCGCTCCGGGCCGGCCACGTGGCAACCGCCGCGCTGCCTCGAAGTACGTGCTGGCCAGTCACGCACCTAAGGCACCGCAAGGCATAAATGGGCATCATCGCTGTCAAATAAAACTAAACTTTAATTAGAAAATATTTAATAAAATAATTAACTTTAAAAGTAATGCCAGTGGACTAATTGAGAGAATACCTACACAGCGGAAACTACTAAGTCTAAGCCACCGACGCCTCCTAGTGAGCCTCTTTTCTATGGCTGACTCCGATCGCAAATCTGCATCCATCCACATTGGATACAGGTGAGTGACAGAGGTTCTAAGAATCTCCACCTGGGTTAGAGCAGATAAGGGAAATCCAAAATAAAATAAAATAAAATAAAATAAAATAAATAATAATAAAACAATTATTTTTCTTTAAAAAAAATTCTTTTCTGGTTCTTCCGCAGAGAACCCACTCTTGAAAATATCTTAAATAAAATAATTAAATTTATATCATAAATGGGCTGGCACTCGTCTCATACTGGAGGCTCGACCCGTCGGCCGACTCATGCCTCACTGCACCGAGGGCTATCTCTTTTCTTTCTAAAACATTTTCTTATTCTCATTCTTTTTCTCTTTCTCTAGCCCTTTCCCTCGGTGGTGCCTCGCTGTGGTGGAACACAGCGAACTGGAGCCTGGCGAGCTTTCCTACGCGCCTCTCCTAACCAGGTCTCGTCTCACCGTGCCCCTCAATAGGCGGTCCACGGCCGAGAATCTAGCATGCTCTCAGACTCGGTCCACGCTCCCGCTGATTGGAGCCCCGAGGAACCCTCTCAAACACTCGTCTCCCAAGGGCATCGTACCCTCAATAGTCACAATAATAATATTTTAAAATATATATACGCATAAAACATTTATATTTAAACATATAAATCACACACACATAAGCTTTATATTTCTTTTTAAAACATCCCACTCACTATGTGGGTATATCGCAAACAAGTGTGTGTGTGTGGATTTCCCATATCCCAAAACCTTTTTGAAAAGCATTTATGTTTTAAAAACCATTTTTAAAATCCTTTCCCCCAGTGGCTACACGAAGAAGTCTAGGCCACTCACAGTATTGGGAGATTCGTATACTCCCAAGCGCTCCATGTAGCTCAACCTCCGGAGCATCGCCGCATTCGATTCACCCGGAGCCCTAGTACACGGAAATACATTAGCATTCATAATTAAATTTATGAATGCACCTACGAGGCTCTAACATGACCTACAACTGGACTTGAATATAATTCGGGGCTTAGAAAAGTGTCCAGGAGGTTTCGGGGTAAAAATTGGACACTTGGTGAAAAATTACGAAAATACCCCTGGGGGTCCATGGGCCACTCGGGCCAGGCCCGACACCTAGAAAAGTGTCCGGGAGGTTTCGGGGTTAAAATCGGACTCTCGGCGAAAAATTACCAAAATGCCCCCCGGGGGCCCGTGGGCCCTACACCCGGACTAGGCTGGGCCCCACACGGGTTGGGCCAAATTCTACTCAAAATCGGGCTCAAAAAGTCCTCCTATGAGATATTTATACATTATAATGATATAATATATAAATATCTAAGATATAATAATATTATATATAAATATCTAAAATATATTAATATAATATATAAATATCTTTTAATATAATAATATTATATTAAAAATATCTAAATAGGGACTCGATCGGCCAGTTCTTCGGCCGGTCTCTTCCCCAGTTTTCGCACTCGTTTCTCCTCCTTTCGACGTACAAACTTAGAGAGGCGATCCTCATGGCATCCACAACGGATATGCAGAGGTAGAAACGAGAAACACCGGTCCAATTTTCCCGTAGACCGAGATTTAGCCCGAATTGACTAAATCTCCGATTTACTCACACCCGGTGCTCAAAAATGCGTAAAAACGGAATGGGACGTAGAATAAGGTGAATACTATAACACACTAAAAACTCACCTTATTCCACCGGCCCGAAATCCACTTATTTGAGTTTAAAGCTTTAATCTGGTTAAAAGCTAAAAACTGCGATCTAGGCTAAACCGATGCATGGATGTGCGTGCAAACTTAACATAACGTAGATCGAGGTGAGAAGAATAACATACTGGAAACTCACCTTGATCTGATAGCCGGGCATGTCCCACTTTGCAAATTGTCCAAAATGCCTCCAGTCGGCTCCAGAGAGAAAAGAAGAAAAAAAGAAAGAAAAAGAAAAGAAAATAATGAAAGGCTCGGCACCCCTCTCCCCTATTTATAAGGGAGCCCGACGCCGGGTCCACTCGGGCCCCGGGTCAAACTTTTTCCCCTTTTTCAACTTTCTTCCATTTTTACCCGCTGGCTAAATCCTTTGATTTCTTGTGCCAATGAGGCCCATAATAAATTTCTAGGGACTTATTTGGAGGTCTTTTTGGCATTTACTAATTTCCATGCACGGTCACCAATCTTATCTTCCAACTACGTCTTGTCTTAAGCCTATCTTCTCTTCAAACTTGACACAGCCGGACCGACATATTGTTTAGTTGATACGCTATCTTATACTATGCCGTTTGTACGAAAAGTCGTGCTAGGTCCGGGTGTGTCAAATCAAAACCATTCTAAGGTAAAAAACCAAGAAATATTTCAAAATCTTTAAAATATAAAACAAAATAAAGTGATAAGAAAAATAGATAATCCTTGAGAAAGTAGTTCTTCAAAAATGCAAGTAAGTATCCTTGGATTCAATAGTTGTAACACTTCATTCAAAAAAAAACCAAGATCAACTAGGTATCTGCAAAGATCTGTGAAAAAAAAAATTTATCTTTCATTTAAAATAAAAAAAAAAAGAGAAAGAGAAAGAGAAAGAGAAAGAGAAAGAGAGAGAAATATAAACCCATACCTTTAAGGGGAAAGAATGTCAAAGATGAACAGAGAAATATTATGAGAGATTGATATGAAGAGAGAGCCACCACTTTTAAGAAGTATTAGTTAAATTCTTTGGGTTAGTAACTTTTAATTCCAAAAAAATAAAAAGTGTTGAGTACCTTAATTTACCATATGTATCAAAACCTATAAATGTCGTGTGTATCGCAATAGTTAATATTATAACGATATTAATTATAAATGTCACAAAACTTATAAAAAAGTCATAACGAATAATTCTATTGAGACATATATAGGAAATGTGGTTAGAAATTTCATAATAAATTGAAATGTTTATTTGTGAACATGACTTAGTATATCGACATTAGTTTAGAATATCTTTGAAAGTGTCACAATACTTGATATTATAGCGATGCTAATTACAAATGTCATAAAACTTAAGAAAAATGCTCCAAGAAATTAACTATTGAGACATATATACGAAGTGTAGTTAGACACATCATAAGAAATTGTAATGATTATTGTGAAACGATATCGCTTTACTGACATTAGTTTAAAACATCGTTGTAAGCGTTGCAAGGTTAACACTATAGCGATGTTAATTACAAATGTTACAAAGCTTATAAAAAAGGTCACAACAAATAATTCTATTGAGATATATACAGAAAATATGGATAGAAACGTCGCAATAAATTGTAACAGTTGTCTAGGACATGGTATGATATAACGACATTATTTGGAAATGTTGTTTTAAATGTAACAAAAACTAATATTATAGCGATATTCATTACAAATGTTATAAAAATTAATAAAAATGTTGCAACAAAAAATACTATTGAGACATATATAGGAAATGCAGCTACAAATGTCGCACGAAATTCTAATGTTTGTTGGGTTACATCACTTGCTATAGTGACATTATTTTAAAACGTCATTTTAATTGTCGTAAGAACTAATATTATAGCGATATTCATTACAAATGATATAAAAATTAATCAAAAGATCACAACGAAAATTATTATTAAGACATATATAGGAAGTGTGGCTACGAACGTCGTAAGAAATTTAAATATAACGACGTTTATATCAAATGTCATAAAAAATACCCATGCTTTTCTATATAGCGACGTTAAAGAAAATTGTCATTTCCAAAATGTTGCAATAGATTTTTTTGTTGTAGTGTGAAATTGAGAAGAATGTGGATGCATTACCAAAGAAGAAAGTTACCTTTGTAGATTTGGTAAAAAGGTGGAGCAATTAGATTGGTAGATAAAATTTGAGTTAAAGTGGAGATTGTTAGGATTTTTAACTTAAATTAAATTAATTAGTTTGATAATTATTGATTTGTTTAGTGGGTAAGTTTCATAAGATTACTTGGTGGGTAAGTTGGCTTGAAGACCAAGTTTAGGTTATGTATAAATAGTTAGTTTTAGTTTAGGGTTTAGATTGTATGAGATTGTGTTGGAGAGTTAGCCATACCTTTTGTGAGAGAACACTTGTATGTAACGAAATTTTGGGTTGTGAGATTGTTTGTTTTGTGAGTGAATTTGATTACGATTAGTGATTGTAATTGTTTGATTCGATAGTGGAGAGTTGTGGAGTTTGCCCACAAGAAAATTTTTTGTGTACTCTTACTTCATTTGATTCTTTTTCTTGATTGATTATTTTGGGGTTTGAGACCTAACACCAAGAACAACAATTAATCCACAAAGTTGCTATTCGAATCATAATCAAATCGACAACATGGCTCAAGAAACAATCATTCCCCAATTTTGTTGCAAATGATAGCTTACAAAAGAATAAATAGTATATCTGAGCACACAATTTTTAAGAGATAAGCTGTTGATTAAAAACTTATGCATATGACATGAACTTTTTTACGTTGTTGATTTAAACTTCATGGACATGTGATATGAACTTAGTTTGTTTGACATGTGAACATAGAACAGGTAAAGGTGGGAATAATATAGAGTAATATTTAGCTATTTATTAAATTTTACTTATTTTATAAATAATATATATTCCACCATATTTTATAAATAATATATATTCCACCACTTTTAAGTTAGTATAATACACAAAATACCCCTAAACTATAAAGAAGAGGACATATTAGTTTATAAACTTTTATTTTGATACAAATAAATTCTTAAATGGATGGAAAGTATTCATGTGATCGCACATGACTAACAATTCTGTTACATCCCTTACATGACGTGTTATGCCCCGACACCATGATCGAGCACGTAACAATCACCGCAACTCTTGAAATGCATTCTATTAGGTTAGAATACACTCCAAGGGTCGCAAGGCTAAAACAGTCATTTTACACATTTTTCCCTCATAAAGGTTTCATCCAGTTCAATAGTTAAAACATTTAGTTAACATGTAGACAAGTCAAAACAGTTTAAATGTCAGACTGTCGTGACGTAAAATTCATGTAAACACAAGACACCAAAACTTCAAGAAATTTACGAAAATGCCATTGGTTACTCGACATATTTTTCCGTGAATTTTTAAACTAAGCTACAGGATTCAGAAAAATACGGTAACAGTTTCAAAATATTTTAGACACACTAAAGTCGTGAAATAGCTATTTAAACCGACATTTACTTACTCGGTGGACCCTATACGAATTTTTGAAAAATAGTACATAAGTTGACTTTTTCACCTCTGGTCAAATTGGTGCAAAGTGCCAACCACCTTCCCACCATAACGTACCCTAGCAGCTCGTGACACGCCCGGATCTTGTCCGCACGTGTCAAGTTGTATAATTATGTATTGTTGTCTTGTTAAATACCAAATTTGATTTCCATGGATGTTTGATACTTCGTTTAGCTCAATTTCAAGCTTAAAAATCCTAAAATTGAAGTCCGGGGATGTGGGCCCCACTTGAAATCGAGACCCGAGGCAATTGGTTGTGAGTTGACCGGAGTCAACTATGAAAAGTTTGACTCCGGCGCCGGACATGGTCAGGTCCGGCGCCGGACCCGTGGTTTTATATGGGGTCTCGGGCCATTCTTCACTTCTCCTCTTCTTCCAAAATTCTCCGAGCCTTCTCTTCAAATTCTCTCTAAATCAAGTCTTCAATCCCTCTTCAAACACTTCATCAATCATCAATATCAACTTATTTTGCCTCCTTGAAGATCAAAACATCAAGATTTCTAAGGAAATCATCAAATCTAGAAATCTGGAAATTTGGCGACAGTTTGTTCATCAGCTCATATCTTTTGATTCAACCATGCGTTTTGGCTGAGAATTTGGTATGTTGTTCTAGACTCATCAAGCTTTAATTTGATAGTTTACACGCTTGATTTCATGGTCTGTGCTAAGAGAATTTGATGATTGAAGTTAAGATTTCTGTTTTGCCCGAGTAAAGTCAACTCTTGATGTTTTGATCCAAAATTCGAGCATGTTTTATGGATTGATTCCATTCTTGAAGCTGTGAATTCATAGATCATGTGTTTAACTTGCTGTGTTTCAATTTTGGTGCGGATTGGTGTTGAATCGAACTCGAACCGAGCTCGATTTGGTTGATGGCCGAACATGGCCATTTTCTGGAGTCAGGTCTGGCGCCGGACTTGGTGAGTCCCGCGCCGGAGATGACCAAAATTGGGAGAATCTCCCGAATTGGCTCACTCCCGCCCGGGAGTGAGCAGCCTGCCGACTATGGCACTGTAGCACCAGGGGTTTTTTGGTAATTTTGCAACCCTAGACCCCATTTGACCCCAATTGACTCCAAATAGCTTCAATTGACTTCCAGACTTGCCAATTTTATTCCGAGACCTTTAATTGGTTTTGTTTTATGATTTAATTGATGGTTGAATGCCTTTATTAATCAAATTAGATTTTAATTTGATTATTTAGGTACGTGATTGTACGAGATTTGGACCGGTAGCAATTTGAGCTAAGGCATTCGTGGGTAATCGGGGAGTATACAACTCTCCTCACTTGTGAGTGGCTTGGATTATATTGGTTGACCATTGAGGGTTAACCGTTTCCAAATTTATTTATAAATGTTTTATTAAATTGTTTATATACGTTTTGGGGTATGAATTGTCCACCCTCACACACTGAGTTTACAAATGATTTGAAGGGTGGGAATTTCAATAAATTGATATATTGATATTATTGATTATTATATGGGGAACGATACCCCTAAGAGATGAGAAATTTAACATAGTCCTCGGGGCTCCAATATGTGGGAGCGTGGACCGAGTGAGAGCATGAGTAACATATATTGATATATTGATATTATTGATTATTATATGGGGAACGATACCCCTAAGAGATGAGAAATTTAATATAGTCCTCGGGGCTCCAATATGTGGGAGCGTGGACCGAGTTGAGATTATACGTGTTACTCAACCGTGGACTGCCTATCGAGGGGCACGGTGAGTCGCTCCTGAGTGTGAGAGGTGCGTAGGGAAACTCGCCAGGACTTCTATATGCTGTGTTCCACTACAGCAAGGCAAACGTCAAGGTAATGGGCCAGAGAGTAAAGTAAAAATGTTTTAAAAGTATAAAGTAACCCTTGACGGTCCAGTGGATACCCCAGTGCACGGGTATACCTTATTGGGACGATTTCAGATGCCAGCCCTTATGTAAATATTATTATGGATTTGATATTTGATTTGGCTTGGGATTTACTATATTTTAGTAAATGATTTATTAAATTGATGTTTGGATTATTTCATATCCCCAGCCTGAGGTGATCGGTCTCTATAACCGAGTCTCTCACTGGGTACAAGTTTATGTACTCACCCCATTCACTCTTGTTTTCAGATCATCAGACTTTGGACGGCGAACGTCCTAGTGGCCAGTGATCCCAGTTCATCTCTGTGGACACTTTATTGTAGGTGCTGTCACGCCCCGACACCATAATTGGGCATGTAACAATCGCCAAATGCATTCTATTAGGTTAGAATACACTTCAAAGGTTGCAAGGCTAAAATGGTCATTTTACCAATTTATCTCTTATACAGTTTTCATCCAGTTTAATACTCAAAACACTTAACTAACATACAGACAATTCAAAACAGATAAAATATCGAACTGTCATGGCATAAAAATTCATGTAAACACAAAGCACCAAAACTTCATAATATTTACGAAAATGCCATTAGGTTTACGACATATTTTTCGGTGAATTTTTAAACCAAGCTACAGGATTCAGAAAAATACGATAACAGCTTCGAATATTATTAGACACATTAAAACGGTGAAATAGCTATTTAAACCGACATTCACTTACTCGGTGGGCCCTACACGAATTTTTTTGAAAAATAGTATAAAAAGTTGACTTTTTTTCACCCTTGGTCAAGTTTGAGTCAAAAACCTAGCAATTCTCCCACCACAACGTACCTACGAGCGCTGTTGGTATCTACAGGCTGAAAAATATTTTATTAAAAACATGGGTGAGTAACAGAGTTACTCAGTGAGTGGATAACATATTAAGACAACAATATAGTAAAAGTCTTTAAAGTAAAATATAGAAGAAATATTTTAAGAACATAGGCAAAACAAGAATTTCCAAACCTTGGCCCATGAATCATATAGTTTAGTCCGTCAATTCCTCACTCAAGTTGTCGCCTTGGCCGAGGTCGACAACTGAGTAGTGAGTCCCGTCCTGAACGGTGGATACCACAGGACGAACTCGAATTTACCTTGCGGGTTTCCCTCCATGCCTCCCACCAAGGTATATACCACACTCACCACGCCTCTCAAAAGACGGTCCGTGGCTACTTAGCTACTGCAGTAACAAAATTCCTCCCTTGGAGGCCACCGTATAGTAACATCTCTGAAATTGTGATGGCTTATAAACCCTTTGTTTTCATTTCTACAATTTGGCATATTTCAAAACCATATAAAACCTTTTTCCATTTATTTTCAAAAACAAGAATAGAGATTTGTTTTAAAACTATTTTTACAAAATATTTCCCAAAACCAATTTCATAAATTAGCCATCACATTCCATGGGCCATATTTTTCTCTTTATCCCATCATTTAACACATATAGATAGCAAATAATTTCAGAAAAATAGTATTTAATAAAAATACAATAAAACAGTAATTTAAGTTAGTTATCCACTCACAGTGAGGTCCAAACTATTCCGGCTCTTTCTCGACCGGTTCCTTGTCCTTCTGTATTGTCTGGTCTCCTAATCATTCATACATTTATTAGGTTTCCAATGTCATGTGGGAAATTTAACTAAACCAAATCTATATGCTAATGTTATGCATACCATGTAACAATGTAGTAACCTAACACTTAATTGCTATTTTGAATTTCTACTAATATTCTTCCAACTAATTTTTCTTCAAAATCCATATTTACTCCATTAAATATTGAAAATTTCCTATGGCTAATACACATTAAAAAAAAATTCAGCAATTATTCCAATTTCAACCAATTTCCACATTTTTCCTTCCAAAATTTTTCTTTAGCATTTTCACATCAAAATTACTCCAAAACAACTACATTTTCATGTAAATCACAAAATGGCAAAATTCCATTTTTCCTTAAGAATTTCAGCAATAATATTGAAAAATTAAAATTTTCTTTTCCAATGTAATTTAATGGCATTTCCTAGCTTAGTAAGCTTCCATGAACTTCATATTTTAATCCTAAGGTTCCATGAATTCAATTTGACCCAAAAATCTTAAATTCAAAAATTCTCCATAACTTTTCTAATTTTCTAGATTCACACTCCTACAAGTAATTTCAAGTTAAATTGACCCTATATTCATGTTTAGCATGCCATAATCTACATTCTAACATCAAAATTTGGCATGCTTACCTTGATTTGTGAAAATCCACCAAGAACCCTAGACTTTCCAATTGCAATTTCTCCTCACTTAGCTTGAATTTATTGAAATTGATTTAGGAATGTTGATGGGCTAATCAAGAGGTTTAATTTGATAGGTAATTTTAGTAGGCTTGTTTGGAGAATTTAGGACTTGTGTTTTATGGAGGAAGCTTGCAAGGTTCAACAATGGTGGAAGGTGTTCATCTTTTTCTAAGGTTGAAGACAACTTAAAAGTTGCATGGAAATTTCTAGCATTTTCCCATGTCATGGCCGGATTTCACTAGGCAAAAGATGACAAAATTTATTCTAAATCTTAGCCATCCATTCCTAAGCCAATGACACTTGTCATCATGTGATGAAATCCATAAAAGATAATTTTGTTCTTAGTTCCCATTTTGTCCTCCAACAATCACTAAAATTCCATCTATATCCTAAGTCAGTGTAATAAAATTTTTCAGTGCATATTTTTATTTTTCATACAATTTCCTTTTATTCCATTGGCAGTGAAATTTTTAAATTCCCTGTCATTTGTTAACAATTTCAGTTTAAATTTCTAACCTTACTACTAATTCTTTAACAATTCATTTAATTTCATTTATATCCTATCCATAACTTATGTAAGGCTTAAACTATATTTTCCATAATTTCCTACTAAATGATGCATGCCGGACGAACTAAGAGGAACAGTAATTTGGAACGGGTATTACAGGTGCCATCTTTTTGCTTGGTATATCTTGGCTCGGAATATTATTGCATCTTACATATATATCCGTGTATCTATAAATAATACTTTCCGCTGCATAAAACACTGTAAGATGTGATACTTATATTTAAATACTTTTGAATTATATTATCTATGATAAATTTGTATGTTTTCATATATTGCTCGAATATCCTTTATTTTTAAGCCTTGTATCATCTTGGTTGCCCGCCTGACGAGGCACGCATCTCGAGGTGGAAAGGCGGTTGTCACGTGGCCGAGCCTGCGGGTCGGGGCGTGACAGCTCGGTCAACTAGTTACAACCTGGAAAAATAAGTTTTATGAAAACGAGGGTGAGTAACTAGGTTACTCAGTGAGTGGATAACCGATAAAATATTTATAGAAGTATTGAAGTTCACAAAAATAAATTCAGATACTTTCATAATTCAAATATTCAAAGTAATATAAAAGAACCATTAGGAAAGGAGTTTTCAAGAAAATAGGCCCATGGGTCAAAGATACTGTCCGTCAATTTCTCTACCCAAGCTGTCGCCTTGGCCCGAGGTCGACACTGGGTGACTGGGTTCCATCCTGCCCGACAGTGCCGCAGAATGAACTCTCGAATGCCTTGTGGGTTACCCTCCGCGCCTCCCGATCCAAGGCTAAGCACACTCACCCGCACCCCTCAAAAGGCGGTCTGCAGGCTACTTAGTTACTGCAGTAACAATAAATTCCCCTCGTGGGGTTGCCGCGAGTAACAACTTACGACCCAAATGGCATTTCCACAGTATCATTTCATCGCAAAAAATATTAACATCACACTTTTCAAAAACACAAGTTTCTTTCTCAATCCATAAATTAAGAAATAATTTCGTCTTAACACAGTAGGATTTTATAAAATCTCATAAACCGTTCATCAATACTTTAATTTGAGAAATCCAAGTAAACAGAGGCATTAAATCTAAAAATATTAAATCAAGTATAAAAGCAATTTTGAGTTAGTCATCCACTCACAGTGAGGTCCTCGCTATTCTTGACCGTCCTCACCCAGTTCCTTGTCCTTTGATGGTGCAGGTACTCCTAATTTTCATAATTTATTTAGTTTCTATAGCCATTGCTAAATTTAATTAAGACTTAGACTAAGTGTAATGCCATGCATGCCATGCACTAAATTTGAATTCTAACTCCTAATTAGTATTTTTCACTAATATTCTTCCAATCTAATTTCTCCAAAATTCACATCTATACCATTATAGGTTGAAAATTTCCCATAGCCGTGGCACATTAAAAATTTCGACCTTTGCTCTAATTTCACCCAATTTCCACATTTTTCTTTTCCAACATTTTTCTTTAACATTTTCTAACTAAATTTACTTCAAAACAACTACATTTTCATTTAAATTCCAAAATGACAAAGATGCTATTTTCCTTGAAATTTCTGCATAAATTATTGAAAAATTAAAATTTCCATTTCTAATGAAATTTAATGACATTTCCTAGTTTAGTAAGCTTCCATGAACTTCATATTTTAATCCTAAGGTTCCATAATTCAATTTGACCCAAAAATCTTAAATTCAAAAATTCTCCATAATTTTTCTAATTTTTTAGATTCACACTCCTAGAAGTGATTTCAAGTTAAATTGACCCTATATTCATGTTTAGCATGCCATAATCTACATTCTAACATCAAAATTAGGCATACTTACCTTGATTTGTGAAAATCCACCAAGAACCCTAGACTTTCCAATTGCAATTTCTCCTCACTTAGCTTGAATTTCTTAAAATTGATTTAGGAATGTTAATGGGCTAATCAAGAGGTTTAATTTGATAGGTAATTTTAATAGGCTTGTTTGGAGAATTTTGGACTTTAGGCTTATGGTGGAAGGTTGTAAGCTTTCATCAATGGTGGAATATCTCAAGGTTGAAGACAACAATGGTGGTTTGCCAATTTTCTAGCATTTTCTAGGCTTTTATTTAGTCATGGCCGGATTTTGCATGCGAAAAGATGACAAAATTTGTTTTCATCTTAGCCATTGATTTCTAAGCCTTTGCCACTTGTCACTAGATGGTTAAGTCCATAAAAGATAATTTTGTTCTTAGTTCCTATTTTGTCCTCCAACAATCACTAAAATTCCATCTATATCCTAAGTCAGTGTAATAAAATTTTCAGTGTATATTTTTATTCTTCAGACAATTTCCTTTTACTCCATTGGCAGTGAAATTTTTAAATTCCCTGTCATTTGTTAACAATTTCAGTCTAAATTTCTAACCTTACTACTAATTCTATAACAATTCATTTAATTCCATTTATATCCTATCCATAACTTATGTAAGGCTTAAACTATATTTTCCATGATTTCCTACTAAATGATGCATGCCGGACGAACTAAGAGGAATAGTAATTCGGAACGGGTATTACATGACGTTAACCTAGCTTCTCCGCATCATATGAGACCCAAAGCTAAGAGAAATTATTATATGAATCTATCCTACCACGTCATCCAAAGGACATGCCAATCATATTGCCTCACAAAAGCTAAACGAGCCAGGTCAACTTTACACAGACAAACCCCTCCCTAAAACTAACGGTAGTTAGCTCACTTTCTTGCCATTAACATAATCCACTTTCTTATAGTTAACAAGACAAAGAAAAAAGGGCAATAAGGTTTATATGGAAACACCATCACCCTATGACTTTAGCCTCACTTTTTTTCAATCAAAGGACATGGAGGTGCAAAACGACGAAGACAGTATCGTATCAATCAATAGAAAACAAGAGAAATTCTTACTAGAGAAAACCTTTTTCTTTGCAGCACCTAATAGCTCTATGATACATGTAGCAACGTTACCCGAGACGACGACGGATTTGGGACTTAAGAGAGTTTTACGGAGTCGCCACTAACCATTTTTGTTTAGGTGCGGTTAGTCACCTATTAAGAATCTACCTAACTTAGCATTGGCCGTTAGATGGCGTACTTAAGCTGGATAGGTCCCGGTCTACGGAACGAAGAACTGGAGTCGGGAGTACGGTTACGTGTGGGGAATGATGAGCACCCCCACAACGCCCGTCAAGATGACGGTACCGATTAATTTAATAATATTTAGGCCTTAAAAAATGTCTTTATAATTTTTCTTTTTTTTATTTTTTTTTGTTCTTTTGTATTAATAGTTTTTTTATTATTATTCAGGCAAACAAAAACAAGTTTCAAAATATTTTCTTTTTTTATTTTTTGACATTAGTGAAAAGTTAAAAGAAAATTATGTTTCAAAACATCTCATTTTTTATTGTAAGAGTTAAAAAAAAGTAATTTCCAAAATAATTTTTCCTTCTTTTTTAGCTTTTTGAAAAGGAACGAATTTTAAAAAACCCATTTTTTTTGTATGTTCTTGAACAAAAACAAAATTTATTGGTTTTATTGCTATCATTTTCAAATCAATATTTTAGGAAGAATATCAAGTAATTTCTTTTAATTTTTGGTCTTTTTGAAATTCCAAAGTTCATTTTATTCAAACAAGAAAAGCTTTCATTCCTTTTAGGAAATTGCACTTTTATTAAAGCCAACAAATAATACTTTTATTCAAAAAATACATTTTATTACCTTTTTTTTTTTTGAAATAGATTTGTTTTCATTTTTTTTAGGATTTTTCGATATTAGATATTTAAATGTTTGAAGTGCAAAATGCCACCTTATCAATTTAATATGAAAATAGTGAGGATTTATCGAGGCCTATTATGAATCTCGCCCAATTCTGGGTCCGATTCAAAGTGGGTCTCTTACCTAAGAATCCGGACTAGGTGTGAATTTTCACCCTCCCAAACCGGATTCCGTGATTGAATCCTCATAGCTTAAACCATATTTACAAATATTTGTTCAAAGGTTATTTACCGATTTCATTCAACTTGATTATTATTACATTATCTTTGTTAGTTTAAAATTGATTATTATTTATTATTTTTTTTTTAAAATTAATACCCATAATTTATTTAGATGCCTAAATGCATGGCATGTGAAATGTTATCTTACTAATCTTAAAAGTAAGGATAGTAAGGATTTTATCAAGATCCGCCATGAACCTCGCCCAATTCTGGGTCCGGTTCAAAGTGGATCTCTTACCTAGGAACCCAGATTGGGTGTGAATTTTCACCTTCTCGAACTGGATTCCATGATCGGACCCTCACTATCCCCGCATATCATTACTCGCGTGGATGACAATAATAATATGACAACAAGGAATGTGAATGTATGTCTAAAGGCTTACAATTAATCAATTTTTATTATTTATATTTATCATTATCACATCAATTTTGGAGAAGTTTCCTCCATTAAAATCTTTTATTACCAACATATCTCTTTTTATTCTTATTATTTGTCCAATAGATACTTGATTCAACTCCATCCTTTTTCATAAAAGTAATAAACAAAAGAAAATAGACTTGTCCAAAAAAAAAAATTTGTCCAATGTTTTTTCGTTGATCCTACAAACTCCATGCCCAGCACATGATAAATCAATCAATAAAAGAACTCTTCTAAAGTTGGAAAAGGCCAAAACTACGAGAATGGCAGAATATGGGAAGGACATTACAACTGAAAGAACTCTTATTGCAGAAGGATTTTAGCTTTTGATGCAACCAAAACAATTTAAGTCAAACCATAAAGTTTCAGCTCACTCTCTCGTCTCCTCTTTTTTAACTCAAAGAAAAATCTATACAAAACCATTTTCTTTTACCTACCACTAACACCTAATTGACTAATCTCTCTTCTTTCTTTTATTTTACAGATCATCTACCACACCTAGACTAGGACCTATTCCTCTTTCTTCTTTTTTTTTTGTTTTGACCCCACTCCCACCATTTTATTAATTTATTTTTTTATTAACCTGCTTTAAAACAAGTTCTATTCATCTCCACCCCGCCGTTTACTTCTCTTTCATCTTTTTATTATATATCATACTTATTTATTATTTTTTTATGGCCATAATTTCTTATAAAAGCCATCGTCCAAGAGAAAATACTTAAAGTTATTACAAACGAAGAGCATCCATGACCAAGCCAATACATTGATAATATTTAAGAAAGTCACTGACAAAAGATCATCAAAACGTGAACGTGAAGATTGGAAGCATACCTACAAACTAACCAGACCCAAAGTGCCACAGAAGCCGTGGAGCCCCTCTGATGTTGACGCAGAAGACTTTCAAAATCCCTTTTCTTCTTTCACCAATTTTTTCTGTTGCTCTTCTTCTTCTTCTCTCGTGCAGGTTGCTTTTAGGAGATTCCTAAGTTTCTTTGAGTTTGCAATGGAATTGAAAGATGGCCAGGCTAACTTTTTTTAAAAAAAAGAAATTCTCCCTTTGAATCCTTGCTCTCTAAAATCTTCTCCTTCTAAACATCTCCAATACCTCTCCATCTAAAAATAAAACTAAGTATTTATACTAGCTAACTAGGGTATTTACAGGACTTTTAATTAAAATAAAACACATGAGTCCAAAACCCAATTATTTGGCGTGTAAAAGCTCGTGAGCAGACAAGTAGTGTCGCCTTTTCAACATTGTTCTGGGGCCGCTTCAGCTTGACTTTTTCTTTGCTTTGTTTTGTTTGAAGTTAAACTTCACGTAACTTATCCTTCATCAAGACTTTTGTGGCAGCAATTATTTGGCGTCATTTCAACATTGGGGCTGCTCCTTCTCTACATTTTTCTTCGGTTGGCCCCCTCTCTACATTTTTCTTTGCTTGGCCCCCTTTTGTCTCCTTTTTTTGGTTGGCAGCAATTATTTGGCTTTTTATTTCAACATTGGGGCCGCTCCTTCTCTACATTTTTCTTCGGTTGGCCCCCCTCTTTACATTTTTTTTTCTTTGTTTGGCCCCCCTTATGATGATGCTTAGCTGAAAATGGGAAAAGTTAGTATGTGGTTTGGAAAGAATGGTTCAGCAAAGTTTTTTAGTTCACAGAAAAGTTGGATTTTTTTATTGTTCCTGGGACCAGGCCTTATGGTGGAGTTGATGGAGTGGATGACTGGAGGATGAGACCTTGACGGTGGCTAATGGACAAATGGTCTTATGGTAGAGAGGGATGGAGTGGATACTAAACTTTCGGATGACTGGAGGATGAGACCATGACAGTGGCCAATGAACAAATAGTCTTATGGTAGAGAGGGATGGCCAGTCCAAATGTTTTTTTTTTTGCTCTCCTTTTTTTTTAGGTTTTTTTTTTGGCTTTTTATTTTCAATGTAAGCTACCTGTGATTTTCGTTATTTCTGATAGCTTCTGTTCTCTTGATTACTTGTTGGCTTGAACTTGCTTCAAAATTCAAATTTTTTCCTGACTGCGTGGGAGTGATTTCTGCAATATAAGTGTCATTTTTTAATCCCAACTTGGCTGATTCATTTCCTTTTCCTTTTTATTTAATGCAAGTTAATGCAAGTTGACAATAATCCCTTTTGACAATGTTTAGCGGAATGATAATCTGGGATAGTCCACCATGCTTGATGTTTGCCGATAAAGGGAGCTACTCAGCACTTCTTCCGCTGCTCTTTTTTTCTTTATGACTTGGTCCTTTTTTTTTACGTTAATTGAGACTTGTTTTTTTTTTGTAACTATTGGGCCATGTAACTACAATATGTAACTTATAATCCTTTCTTTTAATGAAATTGGGCACTGGTTTTAATTGATATCTAGTCCAATATTTTTCAAACAAGTCCTAAGTACCTATAGCCTAATGATAATAAAAAATGAAAATATAAACAACAAAATAAGAATAGAAAAAAATAATAATAAATGAATAAAATAACAAGATGAGAATATGGTGTCTACAGCTGCCCTTCTTTGATTATTTCTTGAGAATCTTGAAGTTTATACTTCTAGAGAATTAGGAAATAAACAAAGATGTAGACACCGTCTTTTTGTTTTCTTTTTTTGTTTTTGTTGTTTTTGTTCTTTTTTTTTTGAAAATTTCTAATGAAGCTAGTGCAAAAATAATAAAATAAAAATGAACCACAAAATCCTGACCTAGAATAACAATGTGATGAAGAGGAATGAATTGCAAAATTTCCAAACTAGGACAAGAATGCAATGAGGAAAATGAACTGCAAAGACTTGTATTAGGACTTCGACGCAGTGTAAAAAGATAATCAGATTGTAAAAGCCTAAACCCGTACTCCAGTGCAGCATAAAAAGTAATGAATACAAAGGCCTGAACTAGGACTACGATGTAAAGAATTGATTATTTAAAAGAGCCTAAACTAGGTCTCTAATGAAACTAAGCGCCATGGCTTGGTCACTAAATAAAACAAGAGTCGCGATTCGGCCTCTTACTGAATAAAACGAACTTCGAGAACCTAAACTTGGTGCAAAAGGGATTAAAAGCCATGATTTGGTCTTCAAATGAAACAAGAACAGTGATTCTGTCTCTCAACTATAACTTTGAGAACCTAAATTAGGTCTCAGAATGAAACAAGAGCCATGACTTGGTCTCTATATGAAACGAGAGCCGTAATTCGGTCTCTCAACTATAACTTTGAGAACCTAAATTAGGTCTCAGAGTGAAACAAGAGCCATGATTTGGTCTCTTATTAAAACGAGAGCCGTGATTCGGTCTCTCAATGAACTAAATGAATCTCGAGAACCTATAGTAGGTTTCAGAATGGATCAAGAGCCATGATTTGGTCTCTAAATAAAACGAGAGCCATAATTCTGTCTCCCGCTGAACCAAATGAGTCTTGAGAACCTTCATTAGGTCTCAGAATGAATCAAGAGCCATGATTTGGTCTCTAGATGAAACGAGAGCTGTGATTCGGTCTCTCAATGAAATAATATAACTTCGAGAATCTACATTAGGTCTCAGAATGAATCAAGAGCCATGATTTGGTCTCTTAAACAAAATAAGTGTCGTGATTCAGTCACTAACTGTAATGATATAACTTCGAGAACCTACATTAGGTCTCAGAATGAATCAAGAGCCATGATTTGGTCTCTTAAACAAAATAAGTGCCGTGATTCGGTCACTAACTCGAGAACCTACATTAGGTCTCAGAATGAATCAAGAGCCATGATTTGGTCTCTAAATGAAACGATGAATCTTGAAAACCTACATTAGGTTTTAAAATGAAATGAGTGTCATACCTTGACTGCTTAAAGACAAATAAAAGCTGTAACCTAGTTGTTTTTTTTTTTTGAACAAACACACTCCTTTGATTCTAGAAAAAGGATGCTTCCATCTTGTTCTGGAGTTATTGCATCGGGTACCTGACATATCATATGAAAATCCAATGCAATCATATGATGGAATGATCATGTTATGATGCATGAAATGACAAAATTCTAATGCTTTTATGTAAAGTCTGATTCTTGTTTGTAGCAACACAGAACCTCTTGCTCAAATTCATTTCTTTAGAGTAACCATTTCAAGTTGTAACAGTTCTTTCCTCATACCAAACCGCTTCTGTCTGTTATCTCTACACATTCTTGATGATTTGCCATAGACAATTTCATTTCCCTTCTGAATATTTCATCAATTGAACTTTTGTTCATCAAACCGAACCCATGCCTGTGAAAGTTAAATGAGCATTTTCATGCTTGTTTAATTTCTCATATGTTTATACACATTTTGAAATTCATGAATAGAATTCGATGTGAGTAACAAATTAATTAACAATAAAGATTTCATTGCACAACTTAGAAAAGGATCAAAGAAATAAATCCACCAACTTGGTTCAATTTCAAAACAAAATTCATACAAATGAAAGAGAGGATTCATCAATCCATGATCTTCAATTCAAACTCAAAACTAGGTTCATATAAATAAGAAAGGAATGTTCATCAATCAAGTACAAGAGAAGGATAAGGGAAGCCTCCCAACAATGAATACTCAGAAGCACATGTAGATGAAATTTGAGTTCTCATTTGATTAATTGAAGATTCCACCGAATCGGACTACTCGGCCTATTGAATGATCTGCTCTGCCCCAATTAGACCCACTGATACTGACCTTGCTTCATTCAGTTGTTGTGATCATGCTTTTCTCGACCTCCTGCCAAAGCTGCCTTTTCAGGTTTTCAACTCAAGCGACCCCACTCGATCCAAGCCGCCCTTTTGGGTTTTCAACTTGGACCACTCCTTTTTGTTTTCTTTCATTTTTTTTCTTTTTTTATTTCCTCCTTTTTTTATTTTTTCATTTTCATCATTTTTATTTTCATTTTTTACTTTAAGCATAATACTTTTTCACACATCAGCATTAATAAGACTGGAGAATTCTCTTCCATCCATCTCTTGCAAGATTAAAGCTCCACCAGAAAAGACATTCTTAACAACATATGGGTCTTCCCAATTCGGTGCCCATTTGCCCCGAGAATCTCGTTGGCTTGGGAGTATCTTTTTCAACACTAATTCCCCTTCTTTAAATTACCTCGGCTTCACTTTTTTATCATAAGCTCTCATCATCCTTTTTTGGTATAGCTGACCGTGGCAAAAAGCAGTAAAGCGCTTTTCATCAATCAAATTCAACTGATCATGACGTTCTTGGATCCAATCCGCTTCTTCTAATCTTACTTCTCTGAGTACTCTAAGAGATGGAATCTCTACTTCGATAGGCACTACTGCTTCTGTTCCATACACCAACGAGAAAGGAGTTGCCCCGGTGGATGTTCTGACTGCGGTACGGTAAGCAAGGAGAGCAAACGGCAACTTCTCATGCCAATCTCTATAAGTTTCAGTCATCTTGGCCACAATCTTCTTAATGTTCTTGTTTGCTGCTTCCACTGCCCCATTCATCTTAGGTCGATATGGCGTGGAGTTACTATGAGTGATCTTGAATTGAGAGCACAATGCTCCCATCATTCTACTATTCAGGTTCTGAGCATTATCAGAAATGATCATCTCTGGAAGGCCGTATCTACAAATGATCTCCTTCTTCAAAAACCTAGTAACCACAGACTGTGTAACACTAGCGTATGAGGCGGCTTCAACCCATTTGGTGAAGTAATCAATCATAACAAAAATGTATTGATGACCATTTGAAGCTTTTGGAGTAATGGGACCGATAACATCCATTCCCCACATAGAGAAGGGCCATGTAGATGCCATAACATGTAACGGATTCGGAGGGACATGAATTTGATCCGCATATATCTGACACTTGTGACATTTCCTCATGTAATTGATGCAATCTGATTCCATGGTTAACCAGTAATGGCCAGATCTCATAATCTGCCTAGCCAATTTGTGTCCACAAGCATGAGTTCCACAGACTCCTTCATGCACTTCACTCATAATCATTTGAGCCTCTTTAGCTGCCACACACCTTAACAAAACTTGATCACGGGTTTTCTTGTACAAAATTTCCCCATCCAAATAAAAGTTCATCAACAATCTTCGGATAATCTTCTTATCATTCTCTGATGCATGATCAGTATATTTTTGGTACTTTATGAACTGTACAACATCATGGTACCAAGGTTTGCCATCTTCTTCTTCCTCAACATTCATGCAATGAGCCTCTTTAGCTGCCACACACCTTAACAAAACTTGATCACGGGTTTTCTTGTACAAAATTTCCCCATCCAAATAAAAGTTCATCGACAATCTTCGGATAATCTTCTTATCATTCTCTGATGCATGATCAGTATATTTTTGGTACTTTATGAACTGTACAACATCATGGTACCAAGGTTTGCCATCTTCTTCTTCCTCAACATTCATGCAATGTGCCGGTTCACCTCTCAACTCGATCTTGATCGACGGAATCTCTGTATCTGAATCAACTTTGAACATGGAGGCCAATGTGGCCAGGGCATCAGCAACTTGATTCTCTTCTCGAGGTAAATGATGAAAATAGATCTCCTTGAAGTTTTTCGTGAGATCTTTGATATAATCATGATAAAGGACTAACTTTGAATCTCTTATCTCCCATTCACCTTTCAACTAATAGATCACAAGTGCAGAATCACCATACACTTTCAAAATCTCAACTCTTCTTTCTATAGCCATTTGAATACCAAGAACACATGCTTCATATTCGGCTACATTGTTGGTGCATCTGAAATCTAATCTTGCAGTTGTTGGGAAATGATTTCCATTTGGGGATGTCAGAATTGCCCCAATGCCATGGCCTATTACATTTGATGCCCCATCAAAATACATTGTCCATGTTTCACTGTCATCTGGTCCTTCACCTACATGGAATACTGCTATTAAGTCTTCATCAGGAAAATCAAACTCCATAGGCTCATAATCATCGTTAGCTCTTTCTGCCAAAAATTCTGCTACGGCGCTTCCTTTGATGGCTTTCTGAGAGACATATTGGATATCATATTCAGACAATAATACTTGCCATCGAGCAATTTTCCCTGACAGACCCAGTTTCTCAAATATGTATCTGATGGGATCCAATTTTGCCACTAATAAGGTAGTGTGGTACAACATGTATTACCTTAATCGATGAGCAGCCCAAGCCAATGCACAACACATCTTCTCTAATGAGGAATACTTGGCTTCATACTCGGTGAACTTCTTGCTCAAATAGTACACCGTATGCTCCTTTTTTCCACTTTCATCTTGTTGCCCTAACACACATCCCATAGAATTTTCAAGCACAGTAAGGTACAAAATCAATGGTCTCCTAGGTACTGGAGGTACCAATACCGGTGGATTAGTGAGATATTCTTTAATTTTCTCAAAAGCAGCCTGACATTCCTCATCCCACTTACCAGGGTCTCTCTTCTTAAGTAATTTGAAAATCGGATCACATTTAGCAATCAACTGTGATATGAATCGAGCAATGTAATTAATCTCCCAAGGAAACCTCTGACTTCTTTTGTGGTCTTAGGTGGAGGCAAGTTCTGAATAGCTTTGATCTTGTCTGGATCTACCTCAATCCCCTTTTCACTAACCACGAATCCCAACAACTTTCCAGACGTAACTCCAAATGTACACTTAGCCGGATTCAACCTGAGCTTATATTTCCGCAGCCTCCCAAACAACTTTTGCAAGTTAACAATATGTTCTTCTGCTGTCCGAGCTTTAGCAATCATATCATCCACATACACCTCAATTTCCTTGTGCATCATATCATGGAACAAAGTCACCATAGCTCTCTGATAAGTAGCACCGGCATTCTTCAAACCAAAAGACATCACTTTGTACTTGAAAGTTCCCCACACGGTGATGAAGGTTGTTTTCTCCTTATCTTCGGGTGCCATTTTAATCTAATTATACCCCGAGAAACCATCCATGAATGAGAACATGGAGTAACGGGCAGTGTTATCTACTAGAGTATTAATGTATGGCAAAGGGAAGTTGTCTTTAGGGTTGGCTTGGTTAAGGTCTCGGTAATCTACACACATCCGAACTTTTCCATCCTTCTTGGGCACTGGGACTATATTAGCAACCCATTCCAGATACTTTGCTACTTCAATAAAACCGGCATCTAGTTGCTTCATCACTTCTTCCCTTATCTTTAATAACATTTCAGGTTTCATCCGCCTTAATTTTTGCTGAACTAGCTTGCATTCCGACCTGATAGGAAGCTTATGCACCACAATTTTCGGATCCAATCCTGGCATGTCTTGGTATGACCATGCAAAGACATCTGAGTACTCTTTCAACAAATCAACTAACTGTTGCCTTTCCTTTTTAGACAAAGTGGTGCCTATCTTTACTTCTTTCTTGTCCTTTTCTGTGCCCAAATTAATCAACTCTATAGTCTCCTTATGAGGCACTATTTGTCTCTCCTCTTGTTCAACCAATCTCAACAAATCTTGGGGCAGATCAGAATCATCAATATCATCATTATCAACCTCATCAGTATCAATCAACTCCCCAAAGTCGAACTCAAGCCTGTCGTTTGTGCTATCTTTGCATTCATTGATGGTAGAGCTATAAGGAAAAATTTGGAATGGATATATACAAGGTAACGGGATAGAAGCATGTTATAAAAAGAAAAAGGCTAAATCAAAGGATGTGAAAAAAAAAAGGTAGGGAAACAAAAGAAAGAGAAGAAAAGAAAAGAAAATATATATATATATATATATAGTGAATATGTTGCAATGTAGCTTCATTTGTCGAAAATTCATACATGTATCAATTCGTCATTGAAGTTTCAACTTATCTATAAACAAGAAAGAAAGCCATTAACAATTTCATGAAAATGTTCATCAACACTCTTAGGCATAAGTGTTGGTTTAACAGACAAAAGTTTCGGGTAATTACATTTCCTCTGCAGATGAAAATACAGCTGGTATTTCAACAACAGACCAACTTTCTAAATCTGTACCCACTTCGGCTGCATAAATCAAACTATCTAACCTATCCGATGCCCCATCCTCAATTGCATGGATGGCCAAATTCTGCATTCCCGTTTGAACAAACTGGACTGGAACCGGTGCTTGCTCATTCCGACTAACGTTAACCCAAACAGCTGATACAAAGGTTTGACTGATTGGTGGAAATTTCATCTCTTTCCCCTCTTCCATGCATGACCCTTCTTTCCTGGCTAATCTTCGGGTTTTCTTCTTCTCCTTCATCTGTTGCTTATCTTTCCGTGATGGCTTGAAACCCAGACCAAAAGTATTGTCTTGGTGGGGCCAATCTACCAATTCGGGATCCCCTTGTAGGTTCTTACCTAAACCTTTGCCGTCAAACCATCATTGCTCGCGCATCTGCCTTTTTTACGCTGTTAAACCCTCTGAGCTTCGGCTTACACCCTTTTCTGACATAACCTCCGCTATCTCAAAAGATCGAAATGAACATTCCAAGGCCTCTTCGGCAGCTTCAATGTATGGAGAGTCTGAAGATTGAGCCACCATTATATCCTCTTCTCCCCTTACTGTCACTATTGTTCTTTCCACTCGGAATTTTACCTTCTGGTGTAAAGTTGAGGGGACGGCCCCAGCCAAATGGATCCATGGTCAACCAAGGAGGCAAGTATAAGAAGGGTTGATGTCCATTACTTGAAAGACTAGCTCGAATGTAACTGGGCCTACCTGAAAAGGAATTTCAATATTACCCAAAATCTCTCTTCGAGAACCATCAAATGCCCTGACTATCAAATTGCTGGACTGCATATAAGACATGTCAACTGGTAGCTTTTGCAAGGACCGAAGAGGCATAACATTCAGTGCAGAGCCATTATCTATTAGAACCTTGGCCATGGTGTAACCTTTACATCTAGTAGTGATGTGGAAGGCCTTGGGAATTCCTCTCATTCCCGTAGGTATTTCTTCATCCGTAAAGGTAATGTAATTTGTAGCACCAATACTGCCAACAATATAGTCCATATCAACAACAGAGATATTACGAGACACATATGACTGGCTTAGGGCTTTCAGTAACGATTCTCTGTGAGCTTCTGAATTCAACAACAATGCAAGCAAAGAAATACGAGCTGGAGTTTTGTTCAATTGATCAACCACATTATATTCACTTTGCTTAATGATTTTAAAAAATTCCTCAGGTTCACTAACAGAAGCACCCTGAGCACTCTCCTTTCCTGGCATCATCTCTTGTGCAGTCATCGGTTCTTCAACCGCCTTAGCTTTTCCCTTAGAAGATTCAGCATTTTCAAGATAATAAATTCTACCACTTCGGGTAATTCCATCAACATCAGATAATGATGGGGCTACAGAATCACTGGTTTTCTCAGTAGTGGAAAAGCTACATTCGTATTTCCATGGAACTTGATGATCGTCCTGGTAAGGGAATGATTGTGGAGGAGCTACTACAATAGGTGCAACAAGTTTGGATTGTGGAGGTTTATCATAATATACCACAAATGGTTCAAGCTTGGGTGGTGCCTCTACAGGTATAGGAACAAATGGTTTTTGTGTTGAAGGTGACTCATAGTATACCACAAAAGGTTTCAGCTTTGGTGACTCGTCATAGTACACCATGAATGGTTTGACCACTTCTTTGCCGTTTTCCACCACATTTACCGTTGTATTATCTGTTTCCACATAGAATTCGATCAATGACTGATCCATTAACTTCTGAACTTGCCGATGAAAAGCAGTACACTTCTGAATATCATGATACGAGCTCCCACAATTCCAACAACCCTCATTTATCTTTTCAGAGCAGACCATCTGAGCTTTCACCAATGCTTTGAATACTGTAGCCATTGGGGTTTTCACTTCTTGGATAGATCTTTTCACGTATTCACCATTACTAACTGCATTCACTGTGGCCCCATCATGTTTCGGCAAGGGATTCTGTCCCATATTAGGTTGTGCATTCTGAGAGAAACTCAACCTTCTTTCCCTTACCAAATCGTGAACTTTAAGCTTCAATACATAACAGTCTTCGGTTGAATGGCCGGCTGCCCCATGGTGATAGTCACAATGTTCATTAGGCTTGAACCAGTCCGGATATGGAGGTGTATAGGTCTTGGTCATACGAGGTTTCTCAACCAATTTCTGTTGTAAAAGTTGTGGAAGTAAGGCTGTGTAAGTATATGGAATGGGATCAATCCTGGTGTAGGTTCGAGTTGGCCTTTGGTTGTTTTCAGTGTTGGTGGTTGTGATATTTGGCCTAGGTGTGAAAGCTTGAGTCGTTGGGTGGAAGGTGGATCCAGAAGCAACATAGTTAGTGGCTGGGGGTTGATATGAAGTAGGGCGCCGGTTGTATGAAGGTCTTTGGTAAGGGTAACGATAATTTGGTTGAGGGGCATATCGGTGTGTGTGGTTGTCAATGGCAGTGACTTTTCCATCCTTTTTCTTGCTACATTGTCCTTTTTTGGCACTAGATTCACCGACATCTAACCTTCCTGACATAATAGCCTTCTCTAGTAACTCCCCAGACAGTATAAGATCAGAGAAATCCTTTGGAGCACTAGCAATCAGCTTGTCATAGTACGGGGCTTTTAATGTCTCCAAAAACATATAGTTGGCCTCCTTGTCAGTAAGGGCAGGAGTAACTTGCGCAGCCATATCCCTCCATCTCTGTGCATACTCTTTGAAGCTTTCAGTGGATTTCATCGCCATGGTTTGCAAAGTCAGGCGGTCAGGAGCTAAATCGGTCATATGTTTGTACTGGGTAATGAATGCTTTTTCTAAATCAGTCCAGGTCCGAATTCTAGAACTGTCCAACTGATTGTACCATCCTGAAGCTGCCCCGGTTAAACTATCCTGGAAAAAGTGGATCATGAGCTTGTCATCATAAGTGTGTGCTGCCATTTTTCGGACATAACTTAACAAATGGTCTTGGGGGCACTTCGTGCCGTTGTATTTTTCAAACTCTGGCACTTTAAACTTATGTGGAATAACCAAACCGGGTACCAAAGTTGCTTTAGAGGTGTTCATCGCCCTATGGTAGCTAAATCCTTCAATCAACTTCAACCGTTCATCCAACAAACTAAACATTTTGCTACTTTGCATTGAATCATCCTTTTTCTCATCATCTAAAACCACTGGATTAGTGGCATCATGCCCTCGATTGAATAGAGGGATGGCATTTGGGATTGGTGGTGGTACAAAAGTGGGTGCAGGCACAAAAGCAAGTGAAGGCCCAAAGGCTGGTGCAGGCATAGACATTGTAGGATAAGTATTCTCTCCAATGGGTCGTTGTGTAGGATGTTATGGAGCTACCATTGGGGGTATGGCCACATTATCAGTATTGCCCCCTACACCTTGAGCTGTGTTTCCCATAGATTCAAAGCCTGGGGCATGAATTGGTGTCTCTTTACCAACATTTCTTCCTTCAGATGTTTCTTCCGCAGACTTCTCCTTGACCAAAGCTCTCATCATTTCCATTAACTCATCTAACCTCTGGTTTGTCTCTTCGTTTGCCTTTTTCAGTTTCTCAATTTCTGACATTTGTTCATTCTCCATGATTCTAGCATGCAATCTGGTAAAGTATCTTCTGGGTTGTCGATCTATCTTGAAACCTTTGTTACCACAAACATGAATTAGACTTTGTTGTTCATTGAAAAAGCTTAATGAAATCCATCTTTTGTTTGTTTAATAAAAATTAATTAACATGATGCATGAATGCAAAATCTAAAATTTTCCGTACATCAATTAGAAGCAAGTGAATTTATTTATAACTTCCTAATAAGAGTTCAGTACAAAAGCATAACTCTCATAACAAGAGTTCATAACATAAACGCCTTCCAAACTACATTTCCTTTTAAGTAAACCTTTCTAACACATATTCATTGAAATCCAGGACACGATTAGCTTTGTTAACGACATCTCGCAGAAGATCAATCAATTCTTGGCCATTCAGGTCTAGTGGTGTTGTGGTTGCCTACAAAAGCATCGCTCTGGCTTTTATCCCTTCTGCCTCTGCCTTCCCACTATTAATATGATGTATCATGAACCCCACTTCTAGACATTTATGCCCATATTCTGCATTCATTTGTTCCGCAAATTGTTTCAGAGCAAGGTGTTCCTCATTAAGCTGATCTTGATGCTGTATTAACCCATCCACTTGCTGTTGTAGCTGAAGGACTTGCTGCTGTAGCTGAACGTATTGCTGATATAATGGAGTTTGCTGTAGAAATTTCACCTTGTGATTCAGCCTTACTACTTCGTTTTGTAGTCCTTGCCTCTTGGTTTGTTCTTCCATAAAAAGTGCTCTGAAATTGGCATTTTGCTTCAGTTCTTGACTCAACCTTGTTACTTCAACTTCCAGAATCTGCCTCATTATTTGTTCTTCTTCCCTCAAACTAGCATTCTTTTGTAATTCAGCACTCAATTTTGCTATCTCATTCTCCAAAATTTGCCCCTTTGACTGTCCCGCCTTCACAGTAGACCTCAAACTATTGTTTTCCTTTTCTAACTCTGTCATTCTTCGTAAGTCTACACCTTTGAATGAAGTGGAGGTCGTCTTCCTTTTCAATTCTTGTTCTAGATTACTACACTGAGCCCGCTGAGCGTCTAAGTTCTTTCTAAGCCTTTGGATTTCAGATGCTTGGCTTTTTAGTTGGACATAATAGGATGCTGCTTCATTGCTTTCCTGGGTATACTTTCCCTTCCATTCTTGGATCTTTTTTCCTTTGTGTTCCACCATGTGCTTTTCCAAAGAGACATGCAATCCCAAAGTCTGGATTTCTCCTTCCATTGTCAATTTCTGCTTTTTCCATTCTTTCTTTTCATGTTCATGTCTTTTGGTCAATTCCATTACCTTGGTACCATCTTTGAGAATCCGATTTTCGATGGCTAATTCGGCCACAATGTTTCTTCCATCATTTCCCACAGGGTGAGTGGGATCTAACACTTCAGGTTGTTTACCATCCTTTACCCTTTGCTCATGCCATATCTCATATTCCAATGTTGCAGCTTCTGAGGGTTCACCCCATCCTACCACATTCTTCTTTTTCCAGATTGCAACATAATCCAACCCCTTTTTTATGTCATCGGCTTCTTGGTAACCAAGTTCAACGCTGTTCAAGCCGTTGGTTACTGGAATGAATTGTTCCGATCCATATTGCCTCCTTGCCAAAAGCGGTAGGTAACTGATGACTCCCCAAAGTCCCATAAGTGGCATCCATGGATCTCTTGCAGTTTGGAACCTTATCTTAGTTCTGGGCATCCAAATAACTTGCCAAACCACTTTTTCACTAGTTAATTTCTTTAGCATCTCGATCCATTCCTTCTTTGTCTTTTTCTCCCATCGAACCTTACTAGCTTGCTCGAGATAGTCTTGATGCCAATATTTGCAATTGAAATACTTCAGATGGCTTATTCCCCAAACTTGCAACAATTACAGACATGTTTTGAGCCGAGACTCTTTACGATATCGGAAATAATTCAAAGCACGTAGAGTTTCTGCCACTATTGTTGTAGATGGATCTACCTTGTGCAGCAACTGCTCTACTATACTCACTACTTCATAATCCACATACCCGATCGTCTTAGGGAATATAACCAGACCATATATCAGTAAAGCAAACATATTGAGGCCTTGATCGTCATTGGGGTGCTGTTCCACAAAGTTATACAAAGACTCGGCTTCATAACCATCTGTCTTGCTACTTTTCACTAATTCGTCAGCTTCTTCCGGAGTCACTCCCATAATACCACTGAGTTTCTTAGACAGAGATCTTTTATTAAACCTCCTTCAATAGATTTTTCCTCTATGGTCTTTGGGCACATTAATCAACTGTGCATACTCTTCCGGAGTGGGTAGCAAATCAACTTCATTGAAGACAAAACAGCGATAAGAAGGATTCCAAAAATGAACCATAGCTCGAATGAACCCTTTGTCAACTTTAATCTTCATTAGAGAGGCTATATTCCTATACTTCTCATGGAACCTTTGTTGACGCATGGCACGCCAACTTCTCCAAATTCTGAGCAACTGTGATACATCATTGTGTTCTAGGTTGAGTCGAAACTCCGCAGGCAATTTAGACTTGGAGCTTTCTGGTGGGCGATCACCCACTTTTCCTTCACTACTGAGGCAAATGAATTGCGCTGGGTCGATCTCTATCTCCTCCCCATTTTGTACCGAAACCTCTTCAGAAGCCATACTTAAATCCATTTTCTTGATAATTGATACACGGCAAATACCTACTTTTGATGTATGAAGATGCAAAGAATGCAGATGACAAAAAAAATATTTAAATTAGTAACAAAATCATGAGTAATAATTAAGGATAGATAATAAATAGACTTTGCACGAATGCCCCATTCTAATTAATTTTTAAAAAAAGGTTAAGCGAATATGCCCTGGGGCAGGTAGTCATCCTAATATGGCAAAAAATGCTTGACCACTCTACGGTCCTCATTACAAAAGCACAAGTAGTTAAAAAGGATAGGAGTTGTTCCTTCATGTGTCCTATTTCAAGGCTGCGCTCATTAAGGGTTTGGCCCTATCTAAATTTGGCTACTCGCAGGTGACCTATATGATGGTTATGGTCGTGCCATCTAAAGGTGCCTAGACTGTCCTTATTTCGCCATCTATCATAGGCTAGTAAGGCCTCCAATCCTAGCCTATTATAGGCTCATTGGAAAGGATTCAGTCTGAGTGGGGGTTTTTCGCTTAGAAACTCATTATGAGGAGTTGCCCCACACGAGTAAGCTACTTTGCCCCCTCCTAAATAGGTGATATCCAATTCTGGACTTATGCATATAATGCAAATGTGAGTGTGTACGAAGGAACATACAAACCTTTTCAATTTACCAATATACCCAAAATGCCACATTAATCAACAAACAATAAACTTTTATTCACAACAAAAGGCAAAGAGATTAGTAACAACAAGAAAACATGTACATTCATGAGCAAATAAAGCATCAAATTCCTAACATGCAAACTATGATCCAATTTATTATCTTGCATTTACCAAAATGAGATGCAAAATCATGCAATCAAAATGTTAAAATAAAATTTAAAAAAAATAAAATAAAATAAATAAAGTTAAGGCCTAAATAATTATTAAATTAATTCTCGGCTTGACTCTCTAACAATTCCCCAGTGGAGTCGCCAAACTGTAGCAACGTTACCCGAGACGACGACGGATTTGGGACTTAAGAGAATTTTACGGAGTCGCCACTAACCATTTTTGTTTAGGTGCGGTTAGTCACCTATTAAGAATCTACCTAACTTAGCATTGGCCGTTAGATGGCGTACTTAAGCTGGGTAGGTCCCGGTCTACGGAACGGAGAATTGGAGTCGGGAGTACGGTTACGTGCGGGGAAGGATGAGCACCCCCACAACGCCCGTCAAGATGACGATACCGATTAATTTAATAATATTTAGGCCTTAAAAAATGTCTTTATAATTTTTCTTTTTTGTTTGATTTTTTTTGTTCTTTTGTATTAATAGTTTTTTTATTTTTATTATTCAGGCAAACAAAAACAAGTTTCAAAATATTTTCTTTTTTTATTTTTTTTGACATTAGTGAAAAGTTAAAAGAAAATTATGTTTCAAAACATCTCATTTTTTATTGTAAGAGTTAAAAAAAAAACCCTTTTTAGCTTTTTGAAAAGGAACGAATTTTAAAAAACCCTTTTTTTTTGTATGTTCTTGAACAAAAACAAAATTTATTGGTTTTATTGCTATCATTTTCAAATCAGTATTTTAGGAAGAATATCAAGTAATTTCTTTTAATTTTTGGTCTTTTTGAAATTCCAAAGTTCATTTTATTCAAACAAGAAAAGCTTTCATTCCTTCTAGGAAATTGCACTTTTATTAAAGCCAACAAATAAGCCAAGTGTCCAAAGTTCATTTTGTAATTTTTCACCAAGTGTCCAATTTTTACCCCGGAACCTTCTGGACACTTTTCTAAGCCCCGAATCACATTCAAGCCCAGTCTTAGGTCATGTTAGAGCCTCATAGGTGCATTCATAAATTTAATTGTGAATGCAAACGTATTTCCGTGTGCTATGGCTCCGGGTGAATCGAATGCTGCGATGCTCCGGAGGTTGAGCTACATGAAGCGCTTGGGAGTATACGAATCTCCCAATACTGTGAATGGCTTAGATTTCAGTGCTTAGCCACTAGGGCAAAATGTTTTAAAAATATAAATTGTTTTAAAAAGATTTTACAACTGTTTTGGGATAAGGGTAATCCACGACACACACTTTTTATTTTGTGACACGCCCACTTATGGGGGTGGGATGTTTTTAAAAATATAAAGTTTGTGTGTGTTTACATGTTTTAATATTTATATAAGAAATAATATTATTATTATTAATATGATATTTGGGGTACGATGCCCCTGGAAGAAGAGTGATTGAGTGGGATTCCTCGGGGCTCCAATTTGCGGGAGCGTGGACCGAGTTTAAGTGCATGCAAGATACTCAGCCGTGGACCGTCTATCGAGGGGCACGGTGAGTCGAGCCTGGTTGGGAGAGGCGCGTAGGAAAACTCGCTAGAGCTCCAGTTCACTGTGTTCCACCACAGTGAGGCACCACCGAGGGAACGGGCTAGAGTAAAAGATAAAGAGAAAATGTTTTTAAAAAGGAAAGAGATAGCCCTCGGTGCAGTAAGGCATACGACCGGCCAGTCGTGCCTTCAGTGTATTAGATGCCAGCCCATGAGTATTTAATTATTTCAAAGGTTTTAAATTTAATTCTCTTTGGGAGAATTATAAAAGAGATTTTGAAAAATAAATTTATTTATTTTATTTTTACTGTACTTTGGATTACTCCTGTTTTCCCTAATCCTGATGGAAACTCATTGAATCTCTGTCACTCACCTTTATCCTATATGGATGGATGCAGATCCGTATACGAGGTCAACCAATAGATTGAAGGCTCACTAGGAGGCGTCGGTGGCTTAGGCTTAGTGATTTCCGCTGTGTAGGTATTCTTTAAATTAATCCACTGGTGTCATTTATAAATTAAATATTTTATTAAATGATTTCTAATTAAAATTTTAGTTTTGTTTTGCAGCGATGATATCGATTTCAAGCCTTGCGGTGCCTCGGATGCGTGGCTGCAGATACGTACTTCGAGGTAGAGCGGCGGTTGCCACATGGCCTACCCAGGGCGGGTCGGGGCGTGACACCGGATCCGAACCTGATATGACCCGAATTTCTCTTGACTCGAAATTGACCCAACCCGAATTACCCGAACCCGAACCCAACCCAACTTACCCATCTGCCACCTCTAGTTTTGAAGTTTATAAAGTCTAATATCAAATAAAATTTAAAATTTAAAATACACTCATATCTAATACTAATATGTAAGCAACTAGGTTTTACTAATATTGTTAATGCACATATTCAAATAGGTAATTAACTAATATGAGTTCAATCTTTGGAAACACATCTATTAGAAGACCTTCACTTTTTATGTTCCCAACACAAAAAGAATTAGTCTCCGGTGGATAAAACTTGAGATATATACCCTTTGTTTGTTTGTTTGTTTTTTCAATGGGGAGATCTATCATAATGATAATAAAATAAAGATTTATAGTAATTAAAGATAACAAATTGAGCTTCTACTTGATAAGTTGCCAAAAACATTGTATTTGAGGCTCTAGTTGACAAGTTGCAAATTTATACTTGATTAAAATATCTCACCTTAAAGTTTATATCATACAAAATCTGAACTTAATTAAGAACGCATTACCAAAGTTGCAAAAGTTGACAGCCAATCAAAACCCACTAAAGCCCAAATCAACACCTTGAGGTCCACCTCATACTGCCCAATCAACAATCAACACGTGTACTGAAGCCACAAAGGGCTCCCATTTTTGGCAATGGGCTTCCAGATTTTGTCACCTAATGTGGCAATGTTGTAAATTCCATGAACACGAAGGGCAATCTTGAACATGAACCACCAATACCACCCGGCTATAAATTCAGACTCCCAGTCAGCAGCAGGAGAACAGAAAAGAAAAACAGAAAAGAAAATATTACGACTACAATTAACAGCAAAATTAAGCGTCGTCGTCTTCTTGGTTGCCCTCGTGATCCTTCCTTTCCTCTTCTGCCATGCTCGGAGGAAAAGTTTGGCCGGACAATGGCAGCCAATAAAAGACATAAATGACCCCCACGTGAGGGAAGCTACGGAGTTTACCGTGTCGGAGTACAATAAGCAGTCGAAGGCGAGCTTGAAGCTAGAGAGAGTGGTGAAAGCCGAGACGCAGGTGGTTTCAGGGATAAATTATAAGCTTGATGTGAAGACCAGCGGTGGGACCATGTCCGACGATAAGGAATACGAGGCTGTCGTTTGGGAGTCGGTCCGGCTTAGTTCCAAGTTTCTCACTCTATTACCGTTTAAATCTATCTAGAGTAGATGATGAAGTTGTTGGATATATATGAGATATATCATGTAATATTTTAAAAGGTTGAATCCTCTAGGTATCACCCTTGTAAAGGTCTTTAAATAAATAGTTATGGGTCGAAAACTTATTAGTAGTTAGAAAACAAGGTAGGGTCGTGCACACATAAAAACAGGCTAAACCTTTGTAATTGTGGAGCCATGTCTCTTGCTTCTTTTTGGGTTCCAACCTGACTAATTAATTTTGAATTTCTTTGGTATTTAGTTTTTCAATTGAGGATTTTTCTCTCATCGGTTTCAGATTTTCAATCCCACAATCTTCCTAAATATCTCTCAACGGACTACTCATTACTGCCTATAAATACCTCTCATTCATTCTAAAACACATCGAAAATCACAACTCTCTTCTTCTTTACTTATTTTCTTCTTCCTGTGGGGTTAGTTTTCTGTCGTTCCTGTCATCCTTCGGCTCCAGTGCATAGGAGCTCAAGACGAGCCTGATAAATCTTGGGGGATAGGTGCATAAAACCTCTTTGTACCAAGTTTTACTTAGTGAGGGCAAAAATTATCCTTAAGGAAAGTGTTATCACGGCCTAGGCTTCTCTGTTCTTCAGAAATTCCGCCAACAACATGGACAAAGCCAAGGGTGGGGCGAAGGTCCCCCAGGCTTTGGCAAAATTTTCTTTAACTCCCTGATATTTTTCTTTGTTTTCTTTTAAATCTATATATGGCCCCCCTTGAATTTAATAAAAATTCAATTAGACCCCTAAAGGTTTTCTAAATTATGTTATATTTAATCTCTACTTCCCCTCCTAGGTCCCAGTATTTTCTAAAATTTATATTTGAGTTTAACTTTTTTATTTATTTTTTAAATTTGCAATAAGATTTTCTAAGCTTTTCATTTAACTTTTGATTAATTATATTAAAAGAAACTTTGATTACTTTTTTTGAGCAAAAAAGATACTTTTCACTTGTTTTGTATAAACATGTTTTTTACTTCAACAATTTTTTCTTCTTCCCTCTCCATGCTGTAAAATTTTTTACATAACTAATATTATAATAAATATGAATAGTAATAATTTATTAATACCATTTGATGACAAAACAAATTATTAACCGTTTTTAATTAATAGTTTAAATTTAAGTCATGCTAAAGGGAAAAAAAATAAACTTAACCTTATCATTATTTTCCCCCTCCCCTCCCCTCCTTAATTGGCCCCCCTCAATTCTATTACCGGCTCCGTCCGTGGCCAACAGAAGTCGTTTGTTATTAGCAAATAAATTTTGAGTTTCGAAAATGTTTTTAATTTAGAACGTTTCGGTAAAAGCAATGAAAGTAAATTTTATTAATAATAATACTATTCCTTGTGGTCATGAACAAACCCTCTTTGATTTCTTTTCTTCTCATCAAATGTTTTTGTGAAAAGGTGATTAGATATGGTATCTAATTATGGAATAAAATAGGACAGTGAATTATGATTTTTTTTTCTGCCTAATGAGTCGATGAGGAAATTAAAGGTCGATTTTGTGTAGGGTCTGTCGTAGAGAGCTCCGCCTACGTTGCTACTTCATATATATTATGTCATTGACTTCTGTCCTTCCTTTTGGATCGAGGAATGTTCCCAAAAAAAAAAAAGGTCCCTATAAATGGAAAAAACACTTACTGGTGTATTAATCCACAGTTCTGATTTCCAGTTACCTCTTTATGCTGATCGCAACCAGGATTTCATTTGGATTTAATGTAAAGTTGAATAGTGAAAAGAAAATAAATTTTAAGGTTTATTATTAATTAATTGTTCAGTTATTAAGGTACGTAGGTGGTTTCAATTAGGAAAACTTTTTTTTAAAAATAGAAATTAGATTTATTAGAAAAAGGAAATATGACGTGTCATTGAAGGTCCTAACATGGCATTAAGGTACGAGGAAAAAATTTTAAAATTTATTTTATTATTATTTTCCTTGGTTGTCAAGTTATCTGTTAGGTTTTAGGAATACATTTTCCTACTAGAATTAGGATTTGTTGTTTTAGCTTTGGTATTATAAATACGCATTGATAGACAACTACTATTAAATTGCAGTATTATTTTTTATTTTTTAAACCCCAATTATCTTTGTTCTTTTCTTTTTTTTGAGGAAATTATCTTTGTTCTTTTCCAACTACAATCCTCGTGGTTATTCTGCTTCAGTCTTCTTTAGAATACGTATGGCTGTGAGAGGAGCAGCAAAGACGGTCCGGCCATAGCAAGAAGAATAGGCCTTCTAGGAACATCACCGAAGAACATGGCCAAGAAAGCTCACAAGAAGGCAATGCGAGCCGCAAAGAAATCGAAAGCCCCATCAGTGTCTGGTTATTCAAATGATTCAAATCCTTTTGGCGATTCCAATCTTAACGAAAAATTTGTGTGGCGGAAGAAAATTAAGAGTGATGTTGCCCAAGGTGCGCCATTGGAAACTTTCTCGGTGAAAGCTGAGAAGAAGAGGCAGAGAGAAAGAATGGCTGAGATCGAAAAGGTTAAAAAGAGAAGAGAGGAAAGGGCACTCGAGAAAGCACAACATGAGGACGTAATGGCTTTGCTTGCTAAAGAACGCGCTGGAGCCGAGTTCCAATACCGGGAGAAGAAAGAGAAGGAGTTCCAGTTTGATCAAAGCAAAATTCGATCAGAGATTAGATTGCGTGAAGGTCGCGCAAAGCCTATAGATATTTTGTTGAAGCACCTTAACAACGGCTCGGATGATCATGATATAGAGCCATGTATGGTTGTCAAGGGCTTGACGGTTAAAGAGATAGAAGACCTTCATGATGACATCAAGATGTATCTTGATTTGGACAGGGAAACTCCAGAACATAAACACTATTGGGAGGCACTAATGGTGGTCTGTGATTGGGAGCTAGCAGAAGCCCGAAAGAAGGATGCACTTGATCGATCCAGGGTGAGTGGAGTGCAACCTCCAGCCGAGTTGCTGGCAGAAGAAAGGGGTCTGCATTCTACTATTGAAGCAGACGTGAACAATCTCCTGGAAGGCAAGAGCTATGGCGAGTTAGAGGCATTGCAATCCCAGATTGAGTCACGGATGCCAAGTGGCGCGGCGAAAGTAGTGGAGTATTGGGAGGCTGTTCTTAGACAAATCCACATTCTCGTAGCAAAGGCCTGTTTGAAGGATATAAATGCTAATAAACGCCCCATAAATATTTGCAAGGCGTTAAGTGGCCTTCGGAAGGTGAAGACAAGCTGGAAAGTGGTAATGGTTAAGAGTAGAGGAGGAGGGTGATGATGACAAATACCGACCAACTGGAAAACCAAAATATTTCAACACTGTTAACGGTGCATTTGAGTAGAACAAGTATAATAAAACCCACTACGATCACGAAAAACCACCTCCGAAGACTGTGAAAGGGTATAAATTTAACATCTTTTACCCAGACCTTGTGAAGACACCGGCATACACCATCGAGAAGGATGGAAACAGATCGGAAACCTGCATTATAAGGTTCCATGCTGGGCCACCTTACGACGACATTGCATTCCGAATCCTGAACCATGAGTGGGACTATTCCCCGAACAAAGGATTCAAATGCAAATATGAATATGGAATTTTGTCCCTATATTTTAACTTCAGACGTTATCGCTATCGTCGGTAGTGTAATGATCTGTTTGTAATTGTGAATTTTTTTGTTCTAAGACAATATATTGAAAACAAATGGTAGTATACGGTGGTTTGCAATGATAGGTTGGACATTTGATTCTCCCTTTTTGTTGGTTACACTCTAAACAATTAAGCACAACTCTGTCCTTTAACAAATTCCTAGTATTTTAAACCAAAAAAAAAAAATGGAAAGCCATAATAATAAAATTTATTGGTTAAATTACACGAAATCCCTCGTGGTCGGGTCTTTTTAAAAAATTTGAAGATTAATTCATTAAAAAGTGGCCCGGGTTAAGCTTCTCCGTCCCTCCTTTTGATGAATAAACTTTCGAATTTTTAAAATGATGATTATTGTCCAATTTTCTAAGTCATGCTACTTGATGATATAATTTATCTCTTTATTTTAAGTCGATAAAATAACAACTAAGAATTTCAATATAAAATCATAGTATAATAAATGCCTTAGACTCAGGATTTATCCTTTAATTTAATTTATTTCAAACTAGTGCCTAATTTGTGCTATAGCAGGAGGGATGAGAGTAGAGAGGTAAGGTTAGGGTGTCAAACACTCCCTTTGTTCCATATTAAATGTCTATCTTATTATTTTAGGATATTTAAATAATAGTCACTTTTCTAAAATGAAAAACACTTTTACAACCCTATCCTTTATTTAAAAATTAACTTTTGGGGGAATCCGTTATATTTTTTACTTTTGAAAAATAAAATTGAAAAATCACTATCAAAATATCAATTTTTCTAAATCGTTATGTCATTTAGTAAGTGGACAATTAATTTGGAATGGCCAAAGTAACAATTTTCATTTCTAATTGTCCAACTCATAAAATAAATAACAAATATAGTTATATATATATATATATATATTAATTTTAACACCTAACATAATTACATAAATGACCCTATACTAATTATTGTAGTTACAAGGTTAATGTCTTTTTGGACTTTTTCTTATAATTTAAATGCTTATACATGAATTATCAAGACTATTCCTTTAGTTATTCCTATATTTTAAAAGAAAGTGTCTATATTTATCTTTTCCAATATAATAATCCTTAGAATTTCAACAATATTCTTTTTATTTTTTTTTTAAAAAAGAATTGATTTCCAATATTTAGAATTCCAACAATATTATTCTTTTTAATTCCTTTTAAGAAAAATAATTGATAAAAAAAAATCCCATAACCACCTATATTTTTAAAGAAAGTCTCGTTTGAATTCTTTTCATTTTACTTGAGACAAAATTGTAAAAATTCCATCATTTTTCTTCTTTAAATTTTATCTTTATTTTTTCTTAAAAAAAGAGAATTTTCTTCCTCCTTTCATACAAAAAGGGAACAAAATATCATTTCTCTTTTATGTATTTTAGTAGTTTATTTATATCTTAAGTCTCTTTGACTTTTAAAAAAGGACAGCTTTCAAATTTTTTTAATTTTACTTAAGATAAAATTACAAGAATTCTACCATTGTTCTTGTTTAAATTTTATCTTAATTTTTTTTTCTAAAATTCCTACAAAATTTATTTTAACAAATCATTAATAATCCTTTGCTTCAAGAATGTTTTATTATTTGTCATTCTCATTTTAATCCTCTTTTTTTTTTCAAACCTTTTCTAAAACAATAGTTAAATGTTTAAAATTTTAAAAATTCTAAAAAATTAATATAAATTAATATTTATATTTGTACTTCTTAAAAGTCAATTAAAAAGAATTTTGAAGTACTATTTATCATTTCTTATTAGTCCTCCACTTTTTTTCAATTTGAAACAAAACTTTTATTAATTCTATATGTTTGTTATATATAAATATATATATATATATATATATATATTTAGATTATATTTTTATAGTATTTTTTTATAACATTAATTTACTCATATGTTTATGTGTTGTTTTGAAGATTGAGTAAAATTACTTTTATTTTTTTAATCTTTTTTTCCTCATTCTAAAATTATTCTCTCTCTCAAATTTTAAAAGTTAACATATAAGACCAAAATTTATATATCTATATCATATATTAAAAATAATTTCAAAAAAATTAACACCTATTTATATGCGAATATATTAAAAAAGAAAAGTTTATTGTAAAATTTAAAATTAAAATAAAAAATTTATTAAAAAATTAATAATACTATTTAAAAATTTTTAAAAACCTAGGACGAAACCGGGAGCATCTTCTAGTTGTAAGTAATAAGTTGACTACAGCAAAAAAGAAAAAAAAAAAAAAAAAAAAAAAAAAAAACAGCAACCCTTATTCCAAGGCCGAAGCGTGGCCATTCCTCTCAAGGGCTGCAGTTGGGCATCCAATTGGGCTGGACCACACTTTAAAATTTCAATGGTGATTTTATAACAATAAAAATAAATTGGCCTCTAAAACAATCCGCAACAGCGTAAACTAAACTCAGCCCAAAGTTAAAATGATCGTTTAAAATTAAAAAGACACTGCAAATTGGTGGAATCACATGTATTTGGTTACTTTTTCTTAGCAATTTGTTTTAGCATAAATTGTTGAGGAGGGTAATCATTTCCTGCATCATTAAGTCATCAAAAAGTGTCTCTGAATTGCATTGAAAAAATGGAAGCTCCAATGAAGTTCTTATGTGTTCTAATGTTTCTTGTGATTTTGAGCATTGCAGGGTTCAACGGAGTCCATGGAAGTGGACAATATTATGGTCCATGTGGAAAACACGACATTAAGAAGGAAGCTAAGAAGCTGGAGCCTTATACAATGGCAGCAAAGTAATATCAAAAGCATTCATTGCCATGGACAAAACCAAAATGGATTTGGCTTCACATCAGCCCAAAGAAAGTTCCAGCATTATAAATGCCTTAGAAAAAGTAAACAAAAGTTAATTTTTACTATGTTCTTGAAAAAAAAAAGGTAAATGTAGTTAATGCCAATTATTGTATTATTTTGACAAAATTATCCCTTAAATGTTTAATGAATAAAAAAAATCTAATGGTTACTAATTTTTTAGTCTTTTCTTAAATTTTTTTACATCAAATTTTAATATGTTGTTTGATTCTTTTTCTAAAACCCTACCATAATAAATATTTGAAGTTTAAGATTTACCCTCAAAATCAATTTTTTAATAAAATTTTTGGCTAAATTTTATCAAAAATATATTTATTTTTTTTCTAAAATCCTATCACAATAAATATTTTAAATTTTAACATTTACCATAAAAATTAAATTTTTTTTATTTGTGGCTAAACTTTATCAAAAGAAATTTTTTTTTCTAAAAACCTATCAGAAGTCTACAATAAACATTTTAAATTTTAAGATGTACTCTCGAACTTTTTTAAATTTTTGGCTAAATTTTACCAAAAGTATATTTATTTATCTATTCGCATATCAAATAAAAAGTGATTTTTTTATTGAAGTATTTTTGTATTTATCGTAAAACATTCTTTAATTGACTTTTTGAGAAGAAATGAAAATATTAGTTGAAGGTATTGTAGTCTTTAAAAACTGTATATTCAATTTAATTACTTTAAATTTTGTCCCAGAATCCCAAAATACCATGGCATTGTTGAGCCATGATTGTTGCCTAATGGGTGCCTTAGTAAAACACTTATCTATACCATTAAAGTAAAGGAATGCCTTATAGAGATCATAAGAAGTGTCATATAAGATAAGAAAAGAGAGAAAAATAATTATAGTTAATTTAAAATTTATTTTTATTTTTTAAGTATATTAAATACCTAGTGTGAGTTTTTTATTGTATTCTTTTGTGTGTATGTGTGCGCGTAAGAGAGAGAGAGAGAGAGAGAGAGAGAGAGAGAGAGAGAGAGAGAGAGAGAGAGAGAAATTGGTTATATTTAATTCGAAAATAGTTTTATTGTGCTTTTTTACAAAGATAATTATTTATTTTGATCAAAAATAAGAATATATGAAGTAATTTTTTTTAATATTGTTGTGTTATTAATTGGAATGCTTTAAAATAGTATAAATATTGAAGTTCACAAGAAGTTAGGAATACTTAACTTATGATTTTTCATTTTTCACAAATTTTCTTTTGAAAAATTTCTTGGTTTTATTAGTATTATATTTAATTTTTTTATCAACACCTATTGAATTTATCATTCATTTAAATTTCTTATATAATATAGTTCAATTTCATCTATTATGTTACGTTTATATTTATAACTCGAAGGGAAGTAAGTTTGCTTTTATAATTGCTACTTAATATGTATAGTGAAAAAAACAAGTTAGTCAAAATTTGTCTATTATATTATATTTAATTGTATAACCCGAAATGGAGGAAGGGAGTTATTATATTGTTGTAATAAGTCCAAGTTCCAATTTCGTAAACCAAAATGGATAGCAGTCCAATAGTCTTAGACGGAGATGTTCAATATTAGCCTAATCTTAGACGAATTGTGTGGCCTTCTAGAGGTGGCCACGGTCAAATCGTGGAACCAAACTGGAATTGAATCTTAAATCTTGTTTTAGAGCTGGAATCGAACCAAACTTATATGGTTCCGGTTACGGTTCGATTCCATTTACGAGGAACCGAAACCAACAGTTCCTCGTTTTTATTTTTACAAATTTATTTATAATAATAGTTTCTTAATAATAACAGTAATATATAATATACATATATATATGTATTAGTATATACATTTTATAGTTATATTTATATTTATATATCATAATATCATATAAATAGTATAATATAAATTTATTATTAATTATTAATAATAAATATTAATTATATCCTATTGGTCTAACTACAAAAAAGTTACTTCAATAATATTATTTTATATTTAATAATTTTTAAAAAAATCTTTCATACTTAATTAATATATATTTTTTAGAATTAAAGCTATTTGCTTTAATTGCTTAATCTATATTTATTAACTACATACAATTTAATTAAATTTAGAAAAATAATTAAAAAATTACCCAAACAAAAGCATAAGTTTCTAGTTTGAAACTGAAATCAAACCAAAATTAGATTGGAACCGAAATCGAAACTAAACCACTAGGTAATGGTTTCAATTTCGGCTTCAAGATTCCAAGAACTGGAGTCGGCTATTCAAAACCGAAAGTGAAGCACGGTCAACCCTAAGTCAGCCCTAAGTCCTTCATAAGGTTTTCAGGTCCCACTATGATTGTATATTAATTACTAAAAAAGAGTGGGACTTGTGGGTACCTTTCCAAGTAAATGCATCTTGGTCCACTTCAAAAATTAGATGCCTTTTAATTATACTATGTGGAAAGTGAAAAAAGGGGAAGAGATTCCGAAAGCTACGTTATGTGAAACATCTAGCAACATGAGAAAAGTTTCTTAGTCAACGTCTTGTAATTTATCTATTAATAACTATTAAAGGGGTAGACAAGACTTCTTGCGATATGTATTCATACAATTGTTAGCTGGGACCATTTAAAAGGTCATATGACAAAGCTAGCCAAGTATTGGTTTGCTTGTCTTTTGCTTGAATGGTTTGGATTGTATCTTAACAATTGATCCAAGGGCCATGATTTATGGCATGTAAAACCAAAAGGGTTTATTGCATTTTAGCAAAGGGCAGGCCGAGACTTTAAACTTGGCTTTTTACAATTATTGGTGGTTCTAAAAGTGACAAATCTTTGTATTTGATTCTAAATAAAGTAACAACTATTAAAGCAGAAGACAAGATCTCTTATTATATGTGTTCATACGGTTGCTAGTGGGGTCCAACCCCATGACCATTTAACAGGTCACCTGACAAAGCCAAGTCTTGGTTTGCTTGTCTTTTGCTTGAACGGTTTGGATTGTATCTTAACAATTGATCCAAGGGCCATGATTTATGGCATATTAAAGCAAAAGGGTTTCTTGCATTTTAGCAAAGTGAAGGCCGAGACTTTAAACTTGGCTTTTTGCAATTGGTGAATGGCCCACAAAAGGAAGAAAAGGACCCAAGTCTTCTTGGCTGGTTCTTGCAAGGGAGAAAAGAAAAGCTTGCAACGGGAGTCAAGGTTCCGTCAACTGGGCAGCTCACTTGGCAACTCAGTAGGGCGGTGGAAATTGCAAGTGGTAGCTTAGGATTGGACTGTAGCCAACTTGCTGTATTTTTTAACCAATGAAATTTGAGAAACCATGCAACTTGGCTGTTATCTTCAATCAATTGTTAATCTGATTAGATTTTTGCTTTTGGTTGCTTAATCAAGCTACTTTGTCCTAGGAACTTGCAGCAGTAGGCAAGTTGTATTGTTAAATCTTGTATAAATTCCTAGAAAATCAATGAAAAGCTTTGAAGCCTTCTTTCATCATTTTCAGCTCTTGTTCTCATTGTTTCATTACTTAGTTTCGTTTTAATCCTTTTTTCAACCTGTTTCAACTTTGAAATACTGAAGCTAAGTGATGTTTGAACCCAACAATAATTTACGGTTAAATCCATTACAATACCCCTATTTAAGTCGATAGATAAGTTTTCTTGAAAGTGGCGGCTTCACCATCTTAGCCACACCGAGTTAAAAGATGAATCGCGTCAAGTGGTTCCTAAACACACTACCTTTCTTCCTTCTTTTACAGTCCTCATCCCCTTTCGATTCCATAACTCCGAAACACTCTATTAAAGATGGGGATGTTGTGGTCTCTGCTGGAAAGGTTTTTGCCCTTGGGTTTTTCAACCCTGGAAATTCCACATTTCGCTATGTTGGGATCTGGTATTACCAAGTTACGGTACAAACAGTTTTGTGGGTGGCCAATAGAGAAAAGCCTATCAATGATACCTCTGGGATCCTATCAATAGACAGTCAAGGAAATCTCGTCCTCTATCGAGGAAACCAAACTGATCTTGTCTGGTCTACCAATTCCTCTGTTACGCACTCCAAGAACTCTCTAGCTCGACTGTATGATTCAGGTAATCTTGTTTTGATTCAAGATGGCACTCACTCGTGGCAAAGTTTTGAACATCCTACAAATACTTTAGTTCCATCTATGAAGTTTGGATTGAATCGTCGGAGCGGTTTAAATGTTTTCACAACATCTTGGAAGTCTACAAGTGACCCTAGTATCGGAAATTATTCCTGCAAATTAGATCCCACTGGATTTCCCCAAATTTTTGTCTACAAGGATTCGACTAAGGTCATGCGCTTAGGGTCATGGACAGGACGAAGGTGGAGTGGGTTACCCGAAATGGGACGTAGTTCTTTCTTCTACTCTACCTTTGTAAATGATAATGAAGAAAGTGTTTTTATGATAGGAGTAAGGGATGCCTCGATATTAGAAAGATCGATCTTAAATGAGAATGGAGTAGTGCAAGTGTTTGCATGGAATCCTAAGGAAAAACTATGGGTTATGGGAGTGGGCGATCACCAGGAGGAGTGTGATAAATATGGTCTTTGCGGGCCAAATAGTAACTGTGACCAGACAAAGGTAGACAAGTTTGGAGTGTGCTTCTGTTTGCCTGGATTCGAACCCAAGTCACCTCGACCTTGGTCACTCGGAGATGGGACAGCTGGATGCATTCGGAAGCCTAATGCCTCCATTTGTCAACGGGGAGAGGGGTTTGTGAAGGTGGTGCATGTGAAGGTGCCTGATACTGTTGTAGCGAAAGTAGACATGAGTTTGGGACTGAAACAGTGCGAAAAAAATTGCTTGACGGATTGCTCTTGCACGGGTTATGGAAGTGCATATTATGAGAGTAATGGAGGGACTGGATGCTTGACTTGGCATGGAGATATGGTGGATATCCGGACCTATATAGATGTGGGACAAGACTTCTACGTAAGGGTGGATGCAGTTGATTTAGGTAAATGTATATGTGCCCATTCATAGTCTTGCTAAAAGAAATATCCTTTTATTTTGTGTTATGGTTGTAGACTTGTGCAAATTACCTGCAATTAAATTCTTTATTATATTAGACCCCTTAATTTTTTCTCCTATAAAAGTTTTCCGGTAATGATGCTCACAAGAAAAAGAATGAAATTTTCTTCTTGTTACATATTTAGCAAGATACCCACCCGATGAGGCATAAATATGTTGCATTGCCATGCATTTTCCCTTCTTTTTTTTTTTTTTGGTCTAGGATACCATAAGGATATATATATATATATATATATATATATATATATATATATCATTTGCTTTCTTGAAAATTATAAATTTAGTAAAATATATTATATATGTCAGCTATTAATTTTATAACGGCTTAATACCTAGTTTGGTCCCTGAACTATATTCAAAAGGATAGATTAGTCTCTAAATGTTTATTTGAAATAGATTGGTAATTGAACTTTTATTTTTAGACAGATTAGTCCATGAATGGTCCAAAACTTGATAGATTAGGATAGATTGGTCCCTGAACTTTTATTTTGGGACAGTTTGATCCCTGAGTTTTCTTTAATTTTTTTTTTATTCAGGACCTTCCTGTCTCAAAATAAAAGTTCAGGGACTAATTTATCTCAAATAAAAGTTCAGGAATCAATCTATCATTTTTGTATAGTTCAGGGACCAAAATAGATATTAAGCCATTTTATAAAGGTACACTAACTTAGTATGCTTAACTTTGTCCTTCTCCTTTCTAGGTTTTGTTTATGAATTTAGTTTGTTTGTAGGAGTTGTGTTTACTATTTATATTTAGTTAAAAATGAAAAGAATTAATCAGCCGTTTCTTTATTAGTATTTTCACAATATCCATTTCGTTCTAGTCCTGTTTCTTAACATAGAATGAAAGATTTTTAAATTCCAAATAATATATGCCGTTTAATTAAACATTTTGACCAATATGAATAATTCTAATCCCGAGATTGTCGAACTACATAATTTAATGATATCGGGAATTTGATTTCGCATATTTTCCTTCTTCTAACTCGCTACATAACTACATATTTTGCAATTAGAAGTCTTATAATTGATGCCATGAAGGTTGCACCTTTTTTTTTTTTGTAGTTAAAGCTTTCCGAGATTGTAGCCAAACTTTTTAATACACTAACTAAGGCTACATTAGCATAACTGCAGCCTTTAGTCAAGGGCTGCAATTTTTTCCTTAATAGCTGCACTATATTTCGCAGCCATAGTCAAAGAATGTTGTAGTGATGATATCGAGAATTTGATTTCGCATATTTTCCTTCTTCTAGCTCACTACAAGAAGAATGGTAGACGTAACAAGAAGCTTATGGTGGCAATGTCAATAGTTTCTGTTGCTGTGACGTTTTTCATGATCGCCTTTGCATTTTGCTTATTGAGGAGCATAAGAAAAGGTAATGGAATTTCTCTATACCAAAACAAAGAAAAACAATTCAAATTTAAAGTTCAAATAATAATGTAATTGCTAACAAAAACACAATCTATAATGACTAGCTAGGTAAATACTGAATTTGTATTTAACTTGGTTGTTCTCCTTCGTTCATCATCCGTCCCCACACCTTCACAAACCCCCCCACCCAAAAAAAAAAAAAAAAGAAAAGAAAAAGAAAACTAATAGTGGCTGGAAGTGATATACTCCATTTTTTTTGTTTGATTTTTTTCACATCTCAATCTTTACAAAAGCTAATTGCTCAAAAATTGTTGTTTAGATTCTTTAGAATACATATAACTACTTGCAATTTCGAAAAACCTTTGTGAATCAAGCACTAATGTTTTAATATGCTTGTCATGTCTAGGAAAACATAAAGAATCTTCACTTACCTTCACGGTAACTTCAACACCTTTTGAGGAGTCTTTAAATGAAAGAAATGCAGAGCTACCCTTATTTGATTTGGAAACCATTGCTGCAGCAACAAATAATTTTTCTGCTGATAATAAACTTGGGCAAGGTGGCTTTGGCCCTGTTTATAAGGTACTCAGCCTCACATCCACTCGCCTCTTTTATAAGTTTTAATGCATGCCTTTTTTAGCTTTTTAGTTTTAGGGTACCAAAAAATTAACCGAGAGAAAATTGCAACTTAGGCCAAGAATGTTCACTCAACTCTTGGAAAGGAAACAATAATATATAGTGACCAATCATCAATCTTTGAAATATGTGTTCAGGGTTCACTAAAGGGAAAGCAGATAGCAATTAAAAGGTTATCAAAATCATCAGGTCAGGGAATGGAAGAGTTTAAAAATGAGATTACATTGATTGCTAAACTCCAACATAGGAATCTTGTAAGGATTTTGGGTTGTTGTGTGGAGGAAGAAGAGAAGATGCTGATCTATGAGTACTTGCCAAATAAGAGCTTGGATTCTTTTATTTTTGGTATGTGTCCTCTCTTGCATTAGTTTTCTACTTAATCATGAATTTGATCTAATGAAATATAAAAGTTTGAATGTAGATGAAAAGAAAAGATCACTCTTAGACTGGGGAAAGCGCTACGAAATTATATGTGGAATTGCTCGAGGAATTGTATACCTTCATCAAGACTCAAGGTTGAGAATCATCCATAGAGACCTTAAAGCTAGTAATATTCTACTGGATGCTGAAATGAATCCAAAAATTTCAGATTTTGGTATGGCTAAAATTTTTGGAGGAAATCAAGTAGAAGCAGCTACAAATCGGATTGTTGGAACATAGTAAGTCTACATACAAAAAATAGAAAAGCAATTATAGTAATGTTTTGCCAATCTTGTGATTACCTGTATTCTTATTAAAATAGAGCAAATTGTCAAGTTTTAAAAGAACATTTTAACAGCTCATTTGAGTGTATGCTACTGCAGTGGTTATATGGCACCAGAATATGCAATGCAAGGACACTTTTCAATCAAATCTGACGTATATAGCTTTGGAGTATTGCTAGTAGAAATTATTACTGGTAGAAGAAATAGTGGATCTTACCCTGATAGTCCTACCTTAAACTTGATTGGCCATGTGAGTAATACTACAAATTTATATGCAATGTTTTTAAAAAATGTTATATATTTTGTTTATTATATGATACAATATGTGTTTTCAGGTTTGGGAACTATGGGAAAAAGGTAAAGCCATGGAGATAATCGATTCATCATTGGGAGATTCTTATCCTAGTGTTGAAGTTTCGAGATGCATTCAAATTGGACTAATGTGTGTGCAAGAAAGTGCAACAGATAGGCCAAAAATGTCAGCCGTTGTTTCCTTGTTAGAGAATGAAGTTTCTCTTCCTTCTCCTAAACAACCGGCATTTATCCTCAAGAAAGGTAAACAAGGCGATGAGACAAGCAGTACTGAAGGCACTGCCTCTATCAATGAGGTGAGTCTTACCGAGCTTCAAGGTCGTTAGGAAGGAGCCAAATGTGGAAACCGGAAAGGTTCCAACTATATTAAATGTTTATTTGTATGGCCAAAACTAAAATGATATATATATAAATATAAACATATATATATATATATATATATATAAATGTTTCGAGCTTTTGTTTTGAAGAAAAACAGAGTAGGTTTTGATTAAGGAACTGAACCGGTAATATAATAAGCTTTCAGAGTATCAAGGAGCCAAGGTGGAACCTCTTCAACCTATATAGATTTAGTCTCAAATCCTAATCCAAACTTAGCTAGGGAATAAGCCACAGAATTGCTACTTCTTTTAACATGAAAAAAATAACAATGATGGAACCAAGTCCTCGCATATTGAGCTTCCGAAATATAGGGACCAATTGGAGAGAAGTCTGGAATATAAGAGTTGATTCTTTTAATAATACTTAGTGCATCAGCCTCCACGACAATGTTTGTGAAACCCATTTCCTTAGCCCAGGTTAAAGTTGTGATAGCAGCCATTCATTCACATGTAAAGGAATTAGCCACAAATTCCATCCCGCATAGGCAGCTAGAACCTGACCAGTATGATCACAAGTTATAACCCCCACACCCCCACCCCTCATTGCTTTGTTGCAGCTTTCCATGCACCATCAAAATTAAGTTTTACGAACCCATCAGCCAGCACCTGCCATGAAGCTCTGTTGTTCCACTGGGCTAAGATCCAAAGTAAGTTGACAGCTTTTAAATTCAGCCAAGTAATCCTAAATAAAAATAGCTATCTCACAGGGGGTGCTCTGTCCATTGTCATATAGAGCCTTGTTCCTTGCTCCCCAAGTAGCCCAAGCCGTCACGAGTGCTAGATCAAACCATTATGCTTAATCAAAACCTTCTTTTTGAGATCTGTGATTCACTCTTTTCTATACATTATCTGCAAAACCACACTCCTTGATGGCATGTTCTAATCTTTCTAGCTGCTGTTGACATCTGAAACAATTCCTTTCCACCTCTATTTCCCTTAAGTGCAAATTTTCCATCACTAGTAGGATATCATGGTATATCCGCTATCAAAAAGTTTTAATCTTTGGTGGTACTTATGCTCGCCATATCTTTCTTAGTGCTATTTTGTCTTGCTCCAAAACTTCTGAAACTTGACTACCCCCCCATATCTTCCAAGTTGCACAATAAACAATACCCACTTTTAACATTGTAGACTCCCCTTTTGTCAAAGTGCCATACAAGAGTGTCTTTTATTCGCGACTTGCACACAGGGATTTGAAGAATGGCAAAAGCTTCGATTTCAGAAAACATCATCTCAACCAGTTCTCGGTTCCACGTACCGCTATGTGCATCAATCAAAGCTACTACATTTATGTCCCAGGCCAGCTTTCCTTTCGCTGATTTGGGTTAAAAACCTTTCTATACTCGATACCCATTTATGGCTAAAGACATTAATACCTTCACCACATCCAACCTTCCACCTGATTCCCTGGCAAAGTAAATCTTGCGCACCATGGATACTTCTTCAAGTGAAAGATGGATTCAAGCCTAACTTAGCCTCTATGAAAGAAGTTCTAGGAAAGTAATGAGCTTTTAATACCTTATACATCATGCTTGAGAAGAAATGAAGGAGTCTTCAACCCTGTTTAGCTAAAAGTGCAAAGTTAAATTTCTCCATCTCCCGGATTCCCACCCCTCTAAAATCCTTAGACACAAGCATTTCTAACTCAACCAAAAGATAGGTCGTTTCTCACTTTTTTGTTTCCACTAGAATCTTCTAAGCATACTATTAATGTCTTTGTAAAATGATTTTGGTAATGCAAAAACATTCATAGTATATGGAGGAATGGCTTGTAAAACAACTTTGATCATTATCTCCCTACCTCCCTGTGATAACATTCGATAACTCCAATTGGAGAAACTTCTTTCCAATCTTGTCTTTGAGATCAGCAAAGGCCGCCTTTTTATTTCTCCCACCATTACCGGCAAGCCTAAGTATTTCTCAATGCTATCCTGCTTCTTGACTCCAAACAAATTTGTCACCTGTTGTCTCTTCTCGCTACTGGTATTAGTGGTAAAATAAATTAATGATTTCTCATAATTTATTTTTTGGCCGGACCCAACTTCATATCTAGTGATCAACTCTTTCATCTTTCCACCTTCATATGCATTTGCCTTCCTAAAGAGTAAGCACAAAAGGAGAGTTGGACTCTTAATGAGCTCATCTCTTATTGTGTGCAAGAAGAAGAAAGGCTGAAGCAAGAGAAGACAGAAAGTGCTCATTTGGCTAGTACCTTTAAGGACAAGAACTTGAAAAGGAAGAAGGGTAAGGAAGCTGCAAATGTTCCACCAGAAAAGAAACAGAACCAACAGGGTCAGGCATTTACCTGTTATTTCTGTAAAGTTGTTGGACACAGGAAAAAGGATTGTACCAAATATCGCGCATGTCGTGTAAAGAAAGGTACACTTCTCACTCTAGTTTGTTCTGAGGTTAATTTAACTTCGGTACCTATACACACTTGGTGGCTAGATTCTGGTGCTACTACTCACATAAGTGTGTCTATACAGGGTTGCCTGAATTACCGAAAGCCAATTGATGGTGAAAGATACATCTATGTGGGCGATGGTAAATCAGTGGAAGTTGAGGCTATTGGAACTTTTAGGTTATTGTTAAAGACTGGTTATTATTTGAATTTGAATGAGACTTATGTTGTACCATCATTTAGAAGGAATTTAGTTTCTATTTCCGTATTGGACAAATTTGGTTACTCTTGTTCATTTGGAAATAGTCAGTTTAGTCTTTTTCAAAATTCAAATGTTATTTGTGCCAGTTCTTTATCTTTTGTTGATAACCTATATTTGCTTGATACAATTGCCTCATATAATGAAACCTTGCATGTGTATCGAGGTATAAAGAGAACATTAACCAATGAGAATTCTGCTTCATTATGGCACAAACGTTTAGGGCATATCTCTAAACAAAGAATTGAATGTCTTGTGTCTGACAGGATTCTTGATCCCCTTGATTTTACGAACTTTGAAAATTGTGTTGCTTGTATTAAGGGGAAACAGACAAACCTAAGGAGATTAGGTGCCAACAGGGCTATGGACGTCTTAGAACTAATACATACAGACATTTGTGGGCCATTCCCTACAGCTTCTTGGAATGGTCAACAATATTTTATTACGTTCACAGACGACTTTTCACGTTATGGCTACCTATATCTCATTCAAGAAAAGTCTCAGACTCTGGATGTGTTCAAAAATTTTAAAGTTGAAGTTGAGAATCAACTCAACAAAAGAATTAAAAGCGTCATATCTGACCGTGGTGGTGAATACTATGGCAGATATGACGGATCAGGTGAACAACGTCCAGGACTGTTTGCTAAGTTTCTCGAAGAGTGTGGTATTGTCCCACAGTACACCATGCCAGGATCTCCTAGCATGAATGGTGTTGCTGAAAGGAGAAATAGGACATTAAAGGACATGGTAAGGAGTATGATTAGTCATTCTACTTTACCAGAATCTCTTTGGGGAGAAGCACTAAAGACTGTAGCTTACATACTCAATAGGGTTCCAACAAAAGCAACTACCAAAACCCTTTATGAGCTTTGGACGGGCAAGACGCCCAGTTTAAATCACTTGCACATTTGAGGTTGTCCAGCTGAGGCAATGCCAAATAGGCCAAATGAAAAGAAACTGGATTCCAGAACGATTAGTTGCTATTTTGTTGGATACTCCGAAAGGTCAAGGGGTTACAAGTTTTATGATCCCACTACTAAGTCAATGTTTGAGACGGGAAATGCTCGGTTCTTTGAGGATGTTGAGTTTGCGAGGGGAAAAGGAATTAAGGACTTTGTCTTTGAAGAGGAATGTGTCGAAATTCCTCTAATTGCTTTTGAAAATTATCAAGGTCAGGCTTCAATTCCTGGTATTGTTCAAGAAGCAATTCCAGATCAAGACAATGTTATTGAACCTCTTGCTCAAGTTCAACAACTTGTTCCAGAAGAACAAACTCTACAGCCTCGAGAACCTATGCCATTAAGGAGATCCACTAGAGAGAGGAGAAATGCCATTTCGGACGATTATATTGTATTTCTTCAAGAACATGAGGTTGACATTGGTGTGGTAGAAGATGATCCAATCAACTTCCATCAAGCCATTGAAAGTTCTAACTCTCAACAGTGGATTAATGCCATAAATGAAGAGATGAAGTCCATGAAGGACAATGACGTTTGGGACCTTGTATCATTACCTGAAGGTACGAAACCCATTGGTTGTAAATGGATATTTAAGACCAAAAGGGATTCGAGAGGTAATATAGAAAGGTACAAGGCTCGTCTTGTTGCAAAGGGCTTCACACAGAAAGAAGGTATTGACTATAACGAGACTTTCTCTCCGGTTTCTTCGAAAGACTCTTTTAGGACAATAATGGCATTAGTGGCACATTTTGACCTTGAGTTACATCAGATGGATGTTAAGACAGCGTTTCTCAATGGTGACATTGATGAGACGATTTATATGGTGTAGCCAGAAAACTTTGTGTCCGGAGATGCAAAGTAAATGGTTTGCAAATTAAAGAAATCCATCTATGGGCTCAAGCAAGCTTTTCGTCAATGGTATTATAAATTCCATCAAGTTGTTATCTCATTTGGTTTTGAGATAAATGCAGTTGATAATTGTATATACCATAAGTTCAGTGGGAGTAAGTGTATTTTTCTGGTTTCATATGTTGATGACATACTGCTTGCCAGCAACGATATAGGCTTATTGCATGAAACCAAGAGCTTTCTGACAAAGAAATTTGAAATGAAAGATCTTGGTGACGCCTCTTTTGTATTAGGCATACAAATACACCGAGATCGCTCTCGGGGTATACTTGGGTTATCACAAAAGAGCTATATCGAAAATGTTCTAAAGAGATTTGGCATGCAAGATTGTAAACCAGGTGACACCCCTGTTGCTAAAGGAGACAAGTTTAGTCTCAACCAATGCCCCAAGAATGAGTTTGGAACTAAAGAAACACAAAAAATTCCTTATGCATCAGCAGTAGAGAGTCTAATGTATGCTCAAGTGTTTACGCGTCCGGATATTGCGTACATAGTTAGAATGCTGGGCAGATACTTAAGCAATCTTGGAATGGATCATTGGAAAGCAGCTAAACGGGTTATGCGATACTTACAGAGAACAAAGGACTACATGCTCACATACAGAAAATCGGATCAGTTGGAGATCATTGGGTATTCTGATTCTGATTTTGCTAGATGCCAAGACAGTAGGAGATCCACATTAGGCTATATTTACCTGCTGGCTGGAGGAGCTATTTCCTGGAAGAGTGCTAACCAGACACTCATAGCTTCTTCCACCATGGCAGCGGAATTTATAGCATGTCATGAGGCATCTAGTCATGGGATTTGGCTGCGAAATTTTGTCACTAAGCTGCAAATTGTGGATGGTATTGAAAGGCCATTAAAGATATTTTGTGACAATAAGTCAGCAGTGCTATATTCCAATAACAACAGGAGCTCAACGAAGTCAAAGCATATAGAGCTCAAGTTCCTGGTTGTTAAAGAAAGAGTTCAAAATGGTCAGTTGTCTATTGAATATATTGGGACAAACTCTATAGTTGCAGATCCGCTAACTAAGGGATTACCACCTAAGGTCTTTCATGAGCATACCGCTCATATGGGTTTTGTATCTTTTGATAACATGCAATTTTAGTGGGAGTTTGTTATTTTGGTTGATTTTCAGTTATAGACACATTTTGTGGTTTGTTTGAACTCTTTATTTGGTTGATCTCACTAAGGAATAATGTTGGACCAATTAGAGGTAGGCATGTTAAGATCACATTACATGTAACTTCCCATGCTCTGCATCCATGCTTGATCTATGTTGTTCAATTATATTGACATATGTGACTATTGATGGTTTCGTTATGATATGTGTATAATGAAAACCGCTTTAATCCTATGTTGATATGATTGATGAACCAGATTGATTTAAGATGTCTATGATAATGATAGCAAAATTTGAGCTCATAAGGTTATTACATAATATATAATTAAAGAAGTTATACATATATGGCCCAAGTGGGAGATTGTTGGATTTAATTCAACATGCGGGCTCATATATTTATATTAATTATATATTATGGGCTATCATAAGATTAAGTCCAATTAAAGTGATCAATAAAGTTTAAAGTTTTGGGCTAGACATCTAATAGAGAATGGACTTTAATGTGTAGAGACCCAAATGATTAATTTCTATTTTTATGATAGGCTAAAATAGAAGTTAGACTAAAGATATAAATAAGGGTTATGGTTCCCAAGCCATATGCACAAAAGGTTTTCTCTTTTCTGAAATCCTATCAATCAAAAAGAGATAACTCTCTTCAGAAAGAGCAAAGACTGCATATTGACTTGGAAGGCAATAACCAAAAAATTAAGCTTTCTTCATGGATCCAGGTACGCTTCCGCTCAGATCTAAACATTTAGATCTAAATTTTCTTGATGATTTGACATGAAAATTGATTGGTAACAATTCACCAAATTAAAAATAAAGTATTCTAACATACTGGAGTTAACGAGAGGAGGGGTGTTGTTTAACATGAGATAGAGGAGAGTTAACGTGAGGGTCACGTCATGCAGGTAAACAGGCGGGACAAAATATAGCGGGCCAATAATCATTTTTCCAAACGAAATAAGAAAAATCCCCTGAATTTAGTAAATTATGAAATTAAGTTCTGCCAAGTCTCAAATCTATAGCTAGTCTAGTACGTTATCATAAAGCTTTGGGATTGCTTCACACAGCATTATTTAATATTACTATTTTTGGTACATAAAAGTACTCTTGTTTTTATGGTACATTCATTATTTTTGGTACATATTAAAAAGTCTCAAGGCCTATGTTTGTTACACAAATTGATCAAACAAATATCAAAGAGCTCGCAAAAGCCTTTTTCGAAGCACCATAAAACTCTTATTTTTAGCTACGTTTTAACTTATCATTAAGATCAAGACATTTTATTAGGCACGATATTGATAAGGAACGGGAACTACGAGCAGATCATTTTTCACTACAAAAAGAAAAGGAATTGGCGGCGCTTTTAATTGACAATCAGCCGCTAAAATTGTACCGGCATATGGGCCAAACGCCAGAAAAATGTCGGAACAGTACGTGTCGGCACCGGCCGGCGTTAATCCGGCAACGTCACCATTGTTTTTCTTTTATTGGCGCTTAAAGCGCCGTGAATGACCTCCATTATACTTTACACTCTTGCCCACATACGTGTAACAGAGAGGTGAAATAACCGCCGGAAGAAAATGATAGAATTATAATTTCAAAGTAGCGGCAGTTTAAATGCCAGGAATGGTGTATGCTATGTCCTTAGTGGCGATTTAAATGCCGCTATATGCCAATAGTCTATTATCAAGGATTTACTTGTAATATTCAGATAACAATTTAGTGGCATTTGAAGTGCCGGGAAATGTGATACTATTCATTTGCTGGCATTTGAACAAGTATATAAAATCTTACACCCAATTGAATCTGCAATAATATTTTAAAGTCTCTAGCATTCATTAAAGACTAGCAAAACCTGCATTTCCAACCTCAACAAGCCTCTTCAAAATCTTAGCAATGGTGGGAGGAACCAATTCACGAGCAGCTTCGACATGGGTCCCTCTATCAACACTCATAGCTAGATCCGTCCGCAGAGTATCCGCGAGTTAGCGGGTCCCATACTAACCGCCACGACCTCCTTAGCCAAACCAGCTTTCTTCATTCTCAAAGCCTCTTCCAAAGCTATCTCGCAGAACGGATTCATCAACATAATCTAAGAAATATCTATGAATAAAACCCTAGCGAAAAGATTCTACGAAATTATGTAAAACACAACTAACGGAATGTAAAGCTAAAGAGAGAAATTACCGAAATCAATTCGTCGTAGACGAGCTATAAGTTATCGAACAGCAACTATCGACCAAGTTGTGGAAGAGTTTGATAGAAATTGTTAGAGGAACTTCAAATCTGTCAAAAAGAAAGCCAAAAACCTTGAGGAAATCAGGGCAAATCACAAATTTGAAGAGCAAAAACAATAATGATGAGAGAAACTAGTAGAAATTCGAATCGAAGATTGAAATAGAAAAACTTAAAATCAGAAGAAAAGCTAGAGCGAGAGAGAAAATTAACTATCGAAACAATAAAAGAAAATGAGAAGTAACGTAAAAATGAAGTGAAGGGAGTAACCGAGTAAGCACTGGTTTTCTTTTCCTTCTTTTTGCTTGGCGCGAACTATAAGGAAGAAAAAAAAAAGTAGAAAAGAAAATAGTAGTAGTTTTCTCCGGCGTTTAAAACGCCAAAAATAAATTTATTATTTATTTTTATAGGATTTCTACAGAAAACCATAGTGGCAATAAAAACGCCCATTCATTTTAAGAAAAATTAATAAAATGTAAAATAAAACACTAGGGGCGTTGGAATTGTCTCAAAAAATCTCTTAACTGTGGCGCTTCATATGACCCTACATCTTTGTAAAGAGCCTATACAAAAATTAGCTATTGGTGTTTATATTGCCCCAATGTATATGTAATAGTGGCGTTTACAATGCCTTAATAGATTTCAGTAAATCACTGGCGTTTAAAACACCCCTGTAGATTATGACAAATTTCTTACCCAACCCATTACACAATATAGTGGCGTTCATGATAAGAAACGCCTTAATTTCATATGTTTTACCGGTGTTTTGACATAAACGTACGCCACTAATCTATTGCCGCTATTTCCCACATTTCTTGTAGTGTTTCCTTCTCACACTTACACCCGCAGACTCGGTCATGTCCAAATCTTCATGCTTCATTCCGTTGGGGAGTTTCCAATCGAAATGGTAAAGTAAATTTGCAAGTGGTAGCTCAATATTAGCTAACGCGAACGATATGCCTGGACATATCCTCCTTCCACCTCCAAATGGGATAAATTCGAAATGGGTTCCTCCGAAATCAATTTGATCATTGTATAGAAATCTTTCAGGATCGAATGGTTCGGCTTCTTTCCAGTACTTGGGATCTCTTGCGATGGCTCATGAGTTTACAATGACTCTAGCCTTGGCAGGAATTTGGTATCCATTGATCACACAATCCTCGCTACATTCTCATGGTAGTAGAAGAGGCGTAGGACAGTGTAACCTTAAGGTTTCCTTAACAATTGACTTGAATCAGCTCAGTAATTCCTGACTCATCTACACCTCCTTTTCCAGCAAACACCATTCTTACTTTTCTCTGTGCCTTTTCCATCAGCTTTGGGTTTTTCAATAATTCTGACATTGCCCACTCTATTGTTGTTGATGATGTCTCACTCCCAGCCGTGAAGACATCCTATACGTCATGATGATTATATACAGGATTATAGAAATTAATCTGAATTTAAATTTAATTCTTAATACAAGAGAAAAGGAAGACATGACTAACCATTATAATTGCTTTCAAGTTCACTTCTGTCAGAGGAAATTCAAGGTCACCATCTTGTTGAAGCCTTAAAAGGACATCAACCAAATCTTCCTCCACCTGCTCACTTCTTATTATCTCCTTCCTTTTTTCTTTGTGCTCATGAATAATGTTTTCAAATACCTTATCATTAGCACGAAGTAGCTTCTCAGCTGCGTCAGACTTGGATTTACTAATCAATTTAAGCACTTTCTTAGAAGGGTAGAGATCAGATAAGCAAAAAGCTCCTAGCAAGTTTGACAGTTCCGCAACATTTCTTATGAATTGTTCTTGATCTCTGTTTTTGCTGCCAAAGGCTGCCCTTGATGTTATGGTATATGTTAGTGAGAAAAGTTGCTCACCGAGATTGATCGGGGTGGAAGTGGATGCTCCTCCTCCATTCAAAGATATGGCTTTGATGAAAGCTGATACTTCCTCTTCCCTTATCGTCCGGAAAGATTGGACCCGCTTAGCACTCAAAAGCTCCATTACACCAATTTTCATCAATTGTCCCCAAAAATTCCCATACGGCTCAAGTAAAATATCAGCAGAATTGTATGTTATTGTTTCTAGAGCAAGAAGATGAGGCCTCTGGGAGAAATGATATCATGAGTTTTCATTGCTTCTTTCGCCATCTCCGGTGAAGAAGCTACGATGGTGTGAGATGTAGAGTTTTATTCAATTTGGAGTCTTGAATAAAATAAACTACTTATTCTATAAGTAGTTTTATTCAATTTGGAGTCTTGAATAAAATAAACTACTTATTCTATAAGTAGTTTTATTCAAGACTACTTATTCTATAAGTAGTTTTATTCAAGACTACTTATTCTATAAGTAGTTCATGACTACTTATTCTATAAGTAGTTTTATTCAAGAACTTATAGAATAAGTAGTTACCCATCCATTATCTGATAAGTGGCCCATATCTTTTTCTATGATCTCATCACGTCACGTCAGTTTTTGGTTTTGAAAAAGAGTCCTTGATGGCAGGACTACTATAAATAGCCACTTGGGTCCCTAGTCTCAACAGATGTACAAAATTTCTTGACATCATCTAAAGATTTTCTAAAGTTTTTGTGAGAGACTAGAAGTATCCAAGCAAAAGGAAAGCTGCTTTTCAATGGCTGGAGGTATGATCTTCAATTCTTAATTTTCCGCATCAAGTTTTTCTAAATAAAGATGTTAGATTTTTCTGTGTGAATTTGTTCATACAGTTTAAAGAAAGTCTAACAGTTGGTATCAGGGCAATTTATCCTCTGTCTTGATTGGTTTTTCTTTCTTGGTTTTTCTCTATTACTGAGATAAAAAAAATGGGATCTTAAAATTATAATTTTTTGTCAGTTTTAATCGAGTTAAAATTTGGTTTCTTTAACTTGTATAAAGCAAAGAACTGACTGTGAATTTGGTTTTCTTCTCGTCTGTACGAGATAGAGTTAAAGTTTCATGTAACTTTTACAAGTGTGGCAAAAATCAAAATTGACAGAAAGAATTTTTTTTTTATGGAGTACAATGTTATCGGAATCTGTTTTCCTTTTGTTACATGAATCTGTCTATTATGTTACCTAGTTTGTAATATCGAGTAGACTAAAGACATTCCTGCAATACTAATATGAAAGAAATGTCATGTGGTTAGTGTAAATTTAATTAATTAAAGATTAGCCACAGCATCTTTAATTATATTAAATTATACATTATGTTGTGAAAAGTGTTTTTGACCACATATATAGAAAAATGACATTCATTGTGATTATTCATATTAAATATAGTAAATCTTATCCCACAGGAATTTTTATTATATTTTTATGATTAATCAGAGATGAAATGACAAGTTATTTTCTTAATTTACTCACAGGAATTAAGAAAGGAATATAATTTGTTAGTTTCTTCATAAAGAATACTTATGAATCTTTAAATATTAACTTAGCCCACAGGCAGTTTTTATTTTTTACATGGTTCATAAATTTGAAATATTTATGCATGTTTTTACATTGGTAAAGCATGATTTGTTTATTTGCCTCAATTTTGTGAAATAAGCATGTTTTATTATTTTATATGAATGTCTCTGTGAGTATCTCTGAGATAAAATGTGATATTCCTGATTTGAATGGCGATAACTATAAGATATGGAAAGAAAGAATTCTTCTTCATTTGGGGTGCATGGACATTGATTATGCTATAAGGAAAAATGAACCGCCTTGTCACGCCTCAACCCGCAAGCTCGGCCACGTGACAACCGCCGTACCACCTCGAGATGCGTGCCTCGTCAGGCGGGCAACCAAGATGATACAAGGCTAAAAAATAAAGGATATTCAAACAATATATGAAAACATATGAAATTATCATAGATAATATAGTTTCAAAATATTTAAAATAGAGTATCACATCTTACGGTGTTCCATGCAGCAGAAAGTATTATTTATAAATACACAAATATATATGTAAGATGCAATAATATTCCGAGCCAAGATACACAAGGTAAAATGAGGTGGCACCTACAATATAGTGTCCACAGAGACGAACTGGGATCACTGGCCACTAGGACGTCCGCCGTCCAAAGTCTGATGATCTGAGAACAAAAGTGAATGGGGTGAGTACAATAAACTTGTACCCAGTGAGAGACTCGGTTATAAAGACCGATCACCTCAGGCTGGGGATATGAAATAATCCAAATATCAATTTAATAAATCATTTACTGAAATATATGAAATCCCAAATCAAATCAAATATCAAATCAATAACAATATATATATTCAAGTGGGCTGGCATCAGAAATCATCCCAATAAGGTATACCCGTGCACTGGGTATCCACTGGACCGTCAAGGGTTACTTTATACTTTTAAAACATTCTTACTCTACTCTCTGGCCCATTCCCTTGACGTTTGCCTTGCTGTGGTGGAACACAGCTATCTCTGACCTGGCGAGCTTTTCTCCGCGCCTCTCTACTCCAGGCCAGTATATTCTTCGTGCCCTTTCAAAAAGAAAGCGGTCCACGGGAACCTCACATATATTCACCGTGCCCCTTCAAAAAGGCGGTCCACGGGAACCTCATATGCATGCCTCTCCCTCGGTCCACGCTCCCGCATATTGGAGCTCCGAGGAAATCGCTCAAACTCTCATCTCTTAGGGGTACCGTTCCCCAAACAATAATCAATAATAATATCAATATATATATAATTTATTGAAATTCCCACCCTTCAAATCATTTATAAACTAGGTGTGTGTGGGTGGACAAATCATATCCCAAAACATATTTAAACAATTTAATAAAGCATTTATAAATAAATTTAAAAACGGTTAACCCTCAATGGTCAACCAATATAATCCAAGCCACTCACAAGTGAGGAGAGTTGTATACTCCCCGATTACCCACGAATGCCTTAGCTCAAATTGCAACCGGTCCAAAACTCGTACAATCACGTACCTAAATAATCAAATTAAAATCTAATTTGATTAATAAAAATATTCAACCAACAATCAAATCATAAAACAACACCAATTAAAGGTCTCGGAATAAAATTGGCAAGTCTGGCAGTCAATTGAAGCTAATTGGAGTTAATTGGGGTCAAATGGGGTCTAGGGTTGTAAAATTACCAAAATGCCCCTGGTGCTACAGTGCCATTGTCGGCGGATGGCTCACTCCCGGGCGGGAGTGAGCCAAATCGGGAGAAACTCCCAATTTTAGGCAGTTCCGGCACGGGACCTGCCAGGTCCGGCGCCGGACCTGCCTCTAGAATTTGGCTGAATTCGGCCATCAACCAAATTAAGCTCGGTTCGAGTTCGATTCATCACCAATCCGCACCAAAATTGAAACGCAGCAAGTTAAACACATGATCTATGAATTCACAGCTTCAAGAACGGAATTAAACAATAAATCATGCTCGAATTTTGGATCAAAACATCAAGAGTTGACTTTACTCGGGCAAAACAGAAATCTTAACTTCAATCATCAAATTCTCTTAGCTCAGACCATGAAATCAAGCGTGTAAACTATCAAATTAAAGCTTGATGAGTCTAGAACAACATACCAAATTCTCAACCAAAACGCACGGTTGAATCAAAAGATATGAGCTGATGAACAAACTGTCGCCAGATTTCCAGATTTTAAGATTTGATGATTTCCTTAGAAATCTTGATGTTTTGATCTTCAAGAAGGCAAAATAAGTTGATATAGATGATTAATGAAGTCTTTGAAGAGGGATTGAAGCCTTGATTCAGAGAGAATTGAAGGAGAGAGATCGGAGAATTGAAGAGCAAGGAGAAGAATGAAAAATGGGGGTCTCGGGCAACCGAGACCCCATATAATACAACGGGTCCGGCGCCGGAGTCAACTTTTTATGAGTTGACTCCGGTCAACTCGGCCCAATTTTCCCGAGGTCTCGATTTCAAGTGGGGCTCACATCTCTGGACTTCAATTTTAGGGTGTTTAAGCTTGAAATTGAGCTAAACGAAGTATCAAACATTCATGGGAAACCAAATTTGGTATTTTAACAAGACAACAATACATAATTATACAACTTGACACGTGCGGACTAGGTCCGGGAGTGTCAACTCTCCCCCCCTTACAAAAATTTCGTCCCCGAAATTTAAACAACTAATCAACAAACAAATGGGGGAAGTCACATCTCATATCATTCTCGGGCTCCAAGTCTGCTCCTCAATCTGCGAACTTTTCCATAAAACTCGCACCAAAGGTACCGATTTATTCCTCAACGATCGAATATCTCGATCCAATATGGCTACAGGTCGAACTCTGAAGCCCAAACTTTTCTTCAGCTTCACAGGTGGTGCTTGAAGAACATGTGATGGATCAGGTACATATTTTCGAAGCATAGATATATGAAAGACATCATGTATCCGAGCCATGTCAGGTGGCAACTCCAATCGATATGCCACCGGTCCAATTCGTTCAGTGACAAGGAATGGACCAATGTACCTCGGATTTAGCTTTCCCGCCTTGCGGAATCGAATAACACCTTTCCAAGGTGAGACCTTAAAAAACACTTGATCTCCCACTTGGAACTCCAAAGGTGTCCTCCTTCGCTGTGCATATTTTCTATCTCGATCTTGGGCTGCCTGCAATCGTTCTCGGATGAATTTCACCTTTTTAGTGGTGAGTTCAATCTCTGCTTTGTCGAAGATTCGATTCTCGCCCACTTCATCCCAATACAACGGCGTTCTACACTTCTTTCCGTACAGAGCTTCATACGGAGTCATACCAATACTAGATTGGTAACTGTTGTTGTAAGCAAACTCCGCTGCTGCAAGATATGTGTCCCATCCACTAGAAAACTCAAGCGCACATGCTCGCAGCATGTCCTCCAATATCTGAATAGAACGTTCTGACTGACCATCAGTCTGTGGATGAAAAGCAGTGGTGAAACGAAGTTGAGTTCCCATCGCTTGCTGAAAGCTGTCCCAGAACTGTGAGGTAAACCTCGGATCTCGATCTGAAACTATAGAAGCTGGGACTCCATGAAGTCGAACTACTTCATTCATGTAGAGTTGGGCTAATTGGTTCACACTCCATCTCATGCTTACAGGAAGAAAATGTGCTGACTTGGTAAGTCGGTCGACAATCACCCATACCGCATTAACTCCACGTCTAACACGCGGAAAGTCGGTCACAAAATCCATGGTGATATGCTCCAATTTCCACTCCGGAATTTGAAGAGGTTGAAGTGTCCCAAAAGGCTTTCGACGCTCTGCTTTCACTTGCTGGCACGTCAAGCATCTTGCTACAAATTCAGCAACTTCTCTTTTCATTCCAGGCCACCAATAATGATCTTTGATAGTTCGATACATCTTGGTGCTACCTGGATGCATAGCCAACGGAGAAGAATGAGCTTGTTGAAGAATGGTGCCTTTAAGATCAAGATCGTGTGGCACACAGATTCGATTTCGGAATAGCAGAACTCCATCACTGCGAACTGAAAACTCCGATGGTTCTCCCAACTGTAACTTCTGAAGTTCTTGTTGCAGTCTCGGATCGGACTTTTGGAGATCACGAATCCGATCATCTAGCACTGGCTTAGCTAGAATCTGGGCAATTAATGCACCATCATGATTATCATAAGCCAATTTGGCTCCAGTTGATCTCAGCTCCACTAACTCTAGCAAATGAATATCTCTAACCGTCGCCAAGGACGTAACTGTATTTCTGCTCAAAGCATCAGCAACAACATTCGCTTTGCCGGGATGATAATCGATTATGAGATCGTAATCTTTGATGAGATCTAACCATCTCCTTTGCCGCATGTTCAACTCACGCTGAGTCATAAAATGCTTGAGACTCTTGTGATCAGTGTAGATACGACAAGTTTCACCATATAAATGATGATGCCAAATCTTCAAGGCGAAGATAATGGCAGCAAGCTCCAAATCATGTATTGGATAATTAACCTCATTTGGCTTCAACTGACGAGAAGCATAAGCAATTACTCGCTCGTCTTGCATCAACACACAACCAAGTCCATTGCCCGATGCATCAGTATACACAGTGAACTCCTTGTCGCTTACAGGTAAGGCAAGTATCGGTGCGGTCGTCAATTTATCCTTCAACTTCTGGAAACTCTCTTCACATTCCTCTGACCAAACGAACTTAGCGTTCTTGCGAGTAAGTTTAGTCAATGGTGCAGCAATCGTGGAGAATCCATCCACAAATCTCTGATAATATCCAGCTAGTCCCAAGAAACTTCGAATCTCCGTAGGAGTTGTGGGACGTTTCCAGTTGGTGATTGCCTCAATCTTGCTGGAATCCACATATATGCCGTCCCTAGACGCAACATGTCCAAGGAATCCAACTTGCTGCAACCAAAACTGGCATTTGGAAAGCTTAGCATAAAGCTCGAAGAGTTTGCAACACAATGCGAAGATGATTTGCATGTTCCCGCTGGTTCCTTGAATAAACCAATATGTCATCAATGAAGACAATGACAAATCGGTCTAAATACTGATGGAATATGCGCTTCATCAAATCCATAAAAGCCGCTGGAGCGTTGGTAAGTCCAAACGACATCACACAAAACTCGCAATGTCCATATCTGGTACGAAAAGCAGATTTATGGATATCTTCTTCTTGGATCTTCAACTGATGATAGCCTGATCGCAGGTCAATCTTAGAAAACACTCCGGCTCCTCGAAGTTGATCAAACAAATCGTCGATGCGAGGTAGTGGGTATCTATTCTTTACAGTCACCGCATTCAGCTTGCGGTAGTCGATGCAAAGTCGCATTGAACCATCTTTCTTTTTCACAAACAAAACTGGGGCTCCCCAAGGTGATGTACTCGGCCGAATGAATCCTTTATCCAGCAATTCGGCGAGTTGTTTCTTCAGCTCAATCAGTTCAGTAGGTGCCATTCGGTATGGAGCCATAGAAATTGGGTCCATACCGGGATACACTTCAATCAGAAAGTCGAAGTCTCTCTCGGGTGGCAAACCAGGTAATTCATCAGGAAAGACATCCGGAAACTCATTAACTACCGGGATATCTTCAATATTTGGCTCTTCCACTGAATTATCTACTACATGGGCTAACACAGCTTTACACCCTTTGAGTAGTAGCTTACTTGTTTTGATGGCAGAAATGACATTCGATGTGCCTCTGCGCTCGCTGTAAAAGTTTATCAAACTGCCGTCAGGTCGTGGAATCCTCACCAAATGATGTTCACAAAAGATCTGAGCACGATGTCTCCCAAGCCAATCCATTCCCAAGATGGCATCGAAGTCAGACATTTGAAGTGGAATTAAGTCTGCTTCGAAAGTTAGGTTTTCCAGCTTCACTGCACATTCTTTGTACACCGTATTTCGAACCATTTTCTCACCCAAAGGTGTATTCACCAACAGCTCATACCCCAAGGGCGATAACGCTCGATCCGCATGCACGGCAAACTTAGTATTAACATAGGACAATGCAACTCCAGTGTCCATAATCACGTATGCCGGTTGATCGAAAATAATTACCACGCCTAACGTTCAAAAATTTTCTAAAGCGGTTACTTTTGTTCAACAAGCAGTTACAAGTACCATGATATCTTTATTGGCGAAAAATAACTGTCCATGAATATTTAAATATTTACTTACCGGTGACTACATCAGGACGTGCGTCGGCGTCCTCCTGCGACATGGCATAAACCTATGTATGTTGTCGCTGCTGCTGCTGCTGTGGAGGTCGTCTCGGGGTTGCTGAACTACTACCAATACCCGAATGCTGCTGAGAGGTTGAAGGTGCGGCGAAAGAATGTCGCGTAGGTTGAAACGGACTGAAACCTCCATAGTTGCTCGGTCGGACTGGAGGCTGACTAAAACTCTGCCTGGGTGGTACAGAAGTAGTAGATGGACATGCACGTGCTACGTGACCCATGCCTCCGCACCGAAAACATCGAGGTCCAGCCCTACACTGGCCAAAATGAAAACGCCTACAGTTTGGGCATCGAGGTCCATACTCCACTTTCTTCTTCCCAAATCTTCCTTTGGCCATGGAACCAAATCCAGACTTTTCTTTTCCTCGACCACCTGATGGAAGCGGTGGCAAAGAAAGTGACATCTGTGGTACTGGGGACTCAACTGAACCGCCCCGAGATATTCCTCCATGGGAATATGTGCTCTGTATCTGTTTCGACTCCAGGTTCATCGGTACATCGAAGAATCGTTGACCACTTGAACTCGATCCTCCTGGTCGGCGCTGAGCAATCATGGCTTCAGCCCACAATGCATCCTATCGACATTGCTCGAAAGTAGCTTTGGAAGTAGGCTTTATCATTTGTACAATCTCTCATCGAAGACCATTAACAAACTGAAGACAAAGGGCATCCTCGGTGATGGAAGGAAGATGATGTGAAAGTCTCCGTAATTCTGTCTCAAACTGCTCGACTGAACTGTTACCTTGTTGCAGTTGAAGAAACTCACCATATCGTCTCATTCCCATCTCTTCTGATATGTACCTCTCACGGAACTCAGTGACAAACGTCTCCCATGTCATTGGTACAGTGGCTCGGCTCTCGAGATTGGTCCACCAACTCAGTGGCTATCCTTGGAGATATCGAGTAACTACACTCACTCGCTCCTCTAAGGTCATACCCAGACCTTGTGTGTTCTTCGTGACAAAATACAGCCAATCCCACGCTGCATCAGCGGATGTGTCGGAGAGCTTTGGGGTGTCTAGTCCCTTCATGATACTAAAGAACCTCACCAAGCGATCCTCTGAAGAAATAGCACCAGCAGAAGTGCTCGCTGCACCGTTCGGCTGAAAGTGCGGCGGCATCGGTGTCGGCATCGGTGGCGATGGATGAATTGGTGGTGTAATACCGGTAGTCTGTGGTGCACCAGTAGCCATTTGTGACAAAAAGAATTTACTGGCCCAAGTATCAAACACGCCCTCGACATCAGCGGGCGTAAACAGCACCGGCGTGGCAGTCGTCAGAGGTGGGGGTGGTGGAATTTCAGTGTGATCATCCTGATGATGCGTCTCATCAACAGGTGGAATAGGTGGAACAGGCTCATCCGGAATCTCAGTGGTCTTCGGGTCTACAGCAGGCTGAATCTCAGGCTGGCTACTTGGTCAACCTCTCCTCCTCGATACAGAGGGATCAGGGGTAGGAACGGAAAGATTCGGAATACTTCTCCTTCTAGGTGGCATGGTGCAACTATATATAAAATCTAAGTCAGAAGACGAAAATATATCTATACCAACCATACTCTCAAATTCTAACCCCAAAATCAGAAATATCAAAATTACATAAACTCCTTGGCTCGGTATATTATAGATATATTATATATTTTAAAATTTACTCTGATACCAATTTAATTGTCACGCCTCGACCCGCAAGCTCGGCCACGTGACAACCGCCGTACCACCTCAAGATGCATGCCTCGTCAGGCGGGCAACCAAGATGATACAAGGCTCAAAAATAAAGGATATTCAAGCAATATATGAAAACATATGAAATTATCATAGATAATACAGTTTCAAAATATTTAAAATAGAGTATCACATCTTATGGTGTTCCATGCAGCGGAAAGTATTATTTATAAATACACAAATATATATGTAAGATGCAATAATATTCCGAGCCAAGATACACAAGGTAAAATGAAGTGGCACCTACAATATAGTGTCCACAGAGACGAACTGCGATCACTGGCCACTAGGACGTCCGCCGTCCAAAGTCTGATGATCTGAGAACAAAAGTGAATGGGGTGAGTACAATAAACTTGTACCCAGTGAGAGACTCGGTTATAAAGACCGATCACCTCAGGCTGGGGATATGAAATAATCCAAATATCAATTTAATAAATCATTTACTGAAATATATGAAATCCCAAACCAAATCAAATATCAAATCAATAACAATATATATTCAAGTGGGCTGGCATCAGAAATCATCCCAATAAGGTATACCCGTGCACTGGGTATCCACTGGACCGTCAAGGGTTACTTTATACTTTTAAAACATTCTTACTCTACTCTCTGGCCCATTCCCTTGACGTTTGCCTTGCTGTGGTGGAACACAGCTATCTCTGACCTGGCGAGCTTTTCTCCGCGCCTCTCTACTCCAGGCCAGTATATTCTCCGTGCCCTTTCAAAAAGAAAGCGGTCCACGGGAACCTCACATATATTCACCGTGCCCCTTCAAACGCGGTCCACGGGAACCTCATATGCATGCCTCTCCCTCGGTCCACGCTCCCGCATATTGGAGCTCCGAGGAAATCGTTCAAACTCTCATCTCTCAGGGGTACCGTTCCCCAAACAATAATCAATAATAATATCAATATATATATAATTTATTGAAATTCCCACCCTTCAAATCATTTATAAACTAGGTGTGTGTGGGTGGACAAATCATATCCCAAAACATATTTAAACAATTTAATAAAGCATTTATAAATAAATTTAAAAACGGTTAACCCTCAATGGTCAACCAATATAATCCAAGCCACTCACAAGTGAGGAGAGTTGTATACTCCCCGATTACCCACGAATGCCTTAGCTCAAATTGCAACCGGTCCAAAACTCGTACAATCACGTACCTAAATAATCAAATTAAAATCTAATTTGATTAATAAAAATATTCAACCAACAATCAAATCATAAAACAACACCAATTAAAGGTCTCGGAATAAAATTGGCAAGTCTGGCAGTCAATTGAAGTTAATTGGGGTCAAATGGGGTCTAGGGTTGTAAAATTACCAAAATGCCCCTAGTGCTACAGTGCCATTGTCGGCAGATGGCTCACTCTCGGGTGGGAGTGAACCAAATCGGGAGAAACTCCCAAGTTTAGGCAGTTCCGGCGCGGGACCTGCCAGGTCCGGCGCCGGACCTGCCTCTAGAATTTGGCTGAATTCGGCCATCAACCAAATTAAGCTCGGTTCGAGTTCGATTCATCACCAATCCGTACCAAAATTGAAACACAGCAACTTAAACACATGATCTATGAATTCACAGCTTCAAGAACGGAATCAAACAATAAATCATGCTCGAATTTTGGATCAAAACATCAAGAGTTGACTTTACTCGGGCAAAATAGAAATCTTAACTTCAATCATCAAATTCTCTTAGCTCAGACCATGAAATCAAGCGTGTAAACTATCAAATTAAAGCTTGATGAGTCTAGAACAACATACCAAATTCTCAGCTAAAACGCACGGTTGAATAAAAAGATTTGAGCTGATGAACAAACTGTCGCCAGATTTCCAGATTTTAAAATTTGATGATTTCCTTAGAAATCTTGATGTTTTGATCTTCAAGAAGGCAAAATAAGTTGATATAGATGATTGATGAAGTCTTTGAAGAGGGATTGAAGCCTTGATTCAGAGAGAATTAAAGGAGAGAGATCGGAGAATTGAAGAGCATGGAGAAGAATGAAAAATGGGGGTCTCGGGCAACCGAGACCCCATATAATACAACGGGTCCGGCGCCGGACCCGACCAACTCCGGCACCGGAGTCAACTTTTTATGAGTTGACTCCGGTCAACTAGGCCCAATTTTCCCCGGGTCTCGATTCCAAGTGGGGCCCACATCTCCGGACCTCAATTTTAGGGTTTTTAAGCTTGAAATTGAGCTAAACGAAGTATCAAACATTCATGGGAAATCAAATTTGGTATTTTAACAAGACAACAATACATAATTATACAACTTGACACGTGCGGACTAGGTCCGGGCGTGTCACGCCTGCTCTTACTGATGCTAGCACTCCGGCTGAAATTGATCTTCATGAACGTTGGGAGCGATCTAATCGCCTCAGCATGATGTTTGTAAAGACAAAAATTAATGCTAGCATCCATGGTTCAATTAAGGAGTGTAACAATGTCAAAGATTTACTGAAGGCTATTGATGAACAATTTGAGTCTTCAGATAAGGCCCTTGCCAACACCCTAATGGCCAAGTTATCGTCAATGAAGCTCACCAATGTAAAAGGTGTGCGTGAGCACATCATGCAGATGAGGGACATTGCGGCTCAATTAAAGTCTCTTGAGGTTAAGATGTCTGATTCTTTCCTTTTGCATTTCATACTGAATTCCCTTCCACCTCAGTATGGACCTTTTAAAATCTCTTACAACACACATAAGGATAAGTGGTCAATTAATGAACTTCTGACCATATGTGTACAAGAGGAAGGAAGGTTGACTATAGAAATGGGAGAAAGTGCACATATGGTAACACAAGGAAAGAACAAGGGGCAAGCCAAACAAAATGGAAAAGGTAAGATACCTGCTCAGATTGACATCAAAAAGGAATTCAAATGCTTTTTCTGTAAAAAGAAAGGGCATATGAAGAAGGATTATGTCAAATACAAAGCTTGGCTTGAGAAGAAAGGTACCCCAATCTCATTTGTTTGTTATGAATCTAATTTGGTTGATGTTTGTCATAACACTTGGTGGATTGATTCTTGTTCTACAATCCATGTTGCAAACACCTTGCAGGGCTTTCTAAACAAAAGGAAGCCGGTGGGAAGTGAGCAGTACATCTATTCAGGGAACAAGATGTCATCACTTGTGGAAGCAGTGGGAACATGCCAAGTTCTGGTTTTGCTTTAAATTTGGAAAGAACATTTTATGTACCAAGTTTTTCTAGGAATTTGATTTCAGTTGCAAGACTTACACCTTTGGGTTATTCGTTTAGTATGGATATTTCTTTGAAATTATATTTTAAATCTAAACTTATTGGAACTGGTACAATTGTTGATGGGCTTTATCAAATTAAATTGAAAAATGATGTTTTTCAAAATGTGTTGCATGTTCATAGTGGTGTTAAAAGATGTGTTATGAATGAGGAATCCTCTATGTTGTGGCACCATAGATTATGCCATATATCCATTGAAAGGATTAAAAGATTGGTGAATGATGGAGTACTTAGTACTCTAGACTACACTGATTTTGACACTTGTGTAGACTGCATAAAGGGAAAGCAGACTAACAAGTCAAAGAAAGGTGCCAAGAGGAGTTTAGACATATTAGAAATCATACATACAGACATTTGTAGTCCAGATATGGACTCGTATGGTCAGAAATACTTCATCTCCTTTATAGATGATTATTCACGATTCATGTATCTCTACTTGCTTCATAATAAAAATGAAGCATTGGATGCTTTTAAAGTGTTCAAAGCAGAAGTGGAGAAACAATGCGGAAAGCAGATTAAGATCGTGAGATCAGATAGAGGTGGAGAATACTATGGTAGATACACTGAGGATGGACAAGCGCTTGGTCCATTTGCGAAATTTCTTCAAGAGCATGGGATAGTTGCCCAATACACCGTGCCTGGGTCTCCAGACCAAAATGGTGTAGCCGAAAGAAGAAATAGAACATTAATGGACATGGTGCGGAGTATGCTTAGTAGTTCTAAGCTTCCCAAATCCTTGTGGACTGAAGCTCTTAAAACGGCTGTGTATATATTAAACGGGGTTCCAACTAAGGCTGTCCCAAAAACTCCTTTTGAATTATGGAAAGGTTGGAAACCGAGTTTGCGGCATATACGCGTTTGGGGATGCCCGTCTGGAGTGAGAGTTTAAACCCACAAGAAAAGAAACTGGACCCAAGGACTATAAGTGGGCATTTCATTGGATATGCTGAAAAGTCCAAAGGTTACAGATTTTATTGTCCATCTCACAACACTAGGATTGTGGAATCAAGAAATGCAAAATTTCTTGAAAATGACTTGATTAGTGGGAGTAATCAATTTTAAAACTTCATTTTTGAGAAGGATTATTGTAATGCACAAACTTCCATTTCAAGTGACAAATTGGTTATCGTTCATAATACCCCTCAAGTTCAATTGGGTGTTGAACAACCAATCATTGAAAATCCACAAACTGTTGATAATCCAGTTGATCCAATTGTTCAACAAATACCTGAAATTGTTGAACAACCAGTTGTACAACCTGCACTTCAGCAGGAAGATGATACAACATTAAGAAGATCAACTAGAGAAAGGAAATCAGCAATCCCTAGTGATTATGTTGTGTATCTACAAGAGGCTAACTATAATGTTGGAGCCGAAAATGATCCTGAAACATTTTCACAAGCCATGAGTTGCAAAGAATCTGATTTGTGGCATAATGCTATGATAGATGAGATGAATTCTATGGCATCTAATAGAGTCTGGGATCTTGTCAAGTTGCCTGATGGTGCAAAAGCTATCGGATGTAAGTGGGTCTTTAAGACAAAAAGAGACTCAAAAGGCAACATTGAAAGATATAAAGCTAGACTTGTTGCTAAAGGATTCACTCAACAAGAAGGAATTGATTACACGGAGACATTTTCTCCTGTATCTAAGAAAGATTCTCTTCGTATCATTTTGGTGTTAGTTGCACACTTTGATTTAGAATTGCAACAAATGGATGTGAAAACGGCGTTCCTCAATGGAAATCTAGAGGAGGAGGTTTATATGAAACAGCCAGAAGGATTCTCCTCTAATAATGGTGAGCATTTAGTATGCAAGCTCAAGAAATCCATATATGGATTGAAACAAGTCTCTCGTCAGTGGTACTTGAAATTTCATGATGTAATCTCTTCATTTGGTTTTGAAGAAAACATCATGGATCAATGCATATACCAAAAGGTTAGTGGGAGCAAGATCTGTTTCCTTATTCTATATGTGGATGACATTTTGTTAGCAACAAATGATAAAGGGTTGCTATATGAGGTGAAACAGTTTCTCTCTAAGAGTTTTGATATGAAAGATATGGGTGAAGCATCTTATGTCATTGGCATTAAGATCTATAGAGATAGATCTAGAGACATTTTGGGTCTATCTCAAGAAACCTATATCAATAAAGTGTTAGAGAGATTTCGTATGAAAGATTGTTCACCAAGTGTAGCACCTATTGTGAAGGGTGATAGATTCAATTTGAATCAGTGCTCGAAAAATGAGTTTGAAAAGGAACAAATGAAAAACATTCCATATGCTTCTGCTGTCGGAAGCATAATGTATGCTCAGGTTTGTACAAGACCTGACATTGCTTTTGCTGTTGGAATGTTGGGAAGATATCAGAGTAATCCAGGTTTGGACCACTGGAGAATTGCGAAAAAGGTGCTAAGGTACCTTAAAGGGACCAAAGACTACATGCTTATGTATAGGAGAACCGACAATATGGAGATAGTTGGTTACTCAGATTCGGACTTTGCTGGATGTGTTGATTCACGAAAATCAACATCAAGATATGTATTTATGCTTGCTGGCGGAGCCGTTTCTTGGAGAAGTGCAAAGCAGACATTGACTGCCACTTCTACCATGGAGGCTGAGTTCGTTTCTTGTTTTGAGGCTACCTCGCATGGTGTATGGCTAAAGAGTTTCATATCTGGGCTTAGAATTGTGGATTCTATTTCTAGGCCATTAAAGATGTATTGCGACAATTCAGCTGCTGTTTTCTTGGCTAAGAACAACAAAAGTGGTAGTCGAAGTAAACACATCGACATTAAGTATTTAGCCACAAGGGAGCGCATCAAGGAAAACAAAGTGGTCATTGAGCACATTAGCACTGAATTGATGCTAGCTGATCCTTTAACAAAAGGCATGCCACCGATGGGTTTTTAAGGATCTTATAATGCGATTAGGACTTGGTTCTATTTTTTGAAATAAGTCCTAATTTTCTATGTTGAAACTCATTTGTTTGGTTGTTTTTTCATTATGGTGTACGCATTTGGTTTGAAAGACAACAATTATGGTTGGACCTTGAAATAAACATAAGGTTTATTCATAAAGTTGACTGACATTGGAGTGACAAAATGCATAGTGATACATGGAAGATAATACTCACTATTAGGGGACTTGTCGCCATGATCCATGTATTTCGTTTCTTTCTTGAGTTTAAAAGATTCATGGATTTTGTAAAAATATATGGGCCAAGTGGGAGAATGTAGAGTTTTATTCAATTTGGAGTCTTGAATAAAATAAACTACTTATTCTATAAGTAGTTTTATTCAATTTGGAGTCTTGAATAAAATAAACTACTTATTCTATAAGTAGTTTTATTCAAGACTACTTATTCTATAAGTAGTTCATGACTACTTATTCTATAAGTAGTTTTATTCAAGAACTTATAGAATAAGTAGTTACCCATCCATTATCTGATAAGTGGCCCATATATTTTCCTATGATCTCATCACGTCACGTCAGTTTTTGGTTTTGAAAAAGAGTCCTTGATGGCAGGACTACTATAAATAGCCACTTGGGTCCCTAGTCTCAACAGATGTACAAAATTTCTTGACACCATCTAAAGATTTTCTAAAGTTTTTGTGAGAGACTAGAAGTATCCAAGCAAAAGGAAAGCTGCTTTTTAATGGCTGGAGGTATGATCTTCAATTCTTAATTTTCCGCATCAAGTTTTTCTAAATAAAGATGTTAGATTTTTCTGTGTGAATTTGTTCATACAGTTTAAAGAAAGTCTAACATGAGATTCACCGAGCTTTAGGTGCATTAAGGGTCTATTGATCTGAGACAAGTCCCTTTGCCTACGATGGAGAAATGGGCAAATTAATTATAGTAGTAATAATTAACGTGCAATCTTCTTATAACTAAAACTTGCAAATAAAGCTGAATTTGGGTCCCATTGCCATATCCTAACCTGGCTGATCAACGCGATAATTTTTATTTTAGGCCGACTTAACTAAGTATAAAGCATAATGCTTCCAATTCAGCATATAATAATTCTTTCCACAAGGTAGCCTATCTTATCTATACTTCTATATTTATATATTATTTTTATCCCATAATAAATCCCCTTTTAATCCTTCTAATCTTATATAAAGTAACTTATTTACTTGGCTGAATCGTAATTTTATGTTAAAAAAAATCAATGAAGAGCGAAAATCTTTTTTTTGACCTCAAAGTTGATAATTGATAGTTTTAGAGATGGATTATTTCATAATTTTGTCTAAAAAACTTCATTTTTTAATACTGTTTACATTTATTGAAAATACTTAAGTATGAAAATTTAACATTTTTTTCTAATTCGATGTCTTAAAAATTGCATTGACATTTATTCTTTCTTTTTTGACTTTCTAATTTTCTTTTTTTTTTTCTCTCACATATAAGTTTATTAATTTTTTAAATTTTATTTAATTGTTATTTGTGGAGTTATCTATAAACATCGTATCAGTATTTTTTATTTCTCTCTCAATAAATTGATCAACAAATAAAATTTTATATACATTCGTAGTGTTAGTGCGAGAGAAATTACTAGTTATTATTAACTTTTTTGGGGTTATAATTACATAATCATTATATTAATATTTATGGCAAGATCTTCCCTTAAAAAGTCTAGTGTGTCCATCCTAGCTTATGTCCTATCCCACGATATAAATTAACAAATGTGAAGTTTTTTTTTGCTTTTGTATCTTCTTTTTTTTTTGTTTAATCAAGGGTATCCTTAAGTCTCTTTGTCCAAGATTATTCATTTTCGAATTGAGTTAACTTACTATATGGGTAAAATTCTTTCAATAATGATTTGTTCCACTCATAAGATTCAAATTCGAGACCCTAAAAAAAATAAGTATCAAATCACTTGAACCAATCAATTATTGATTTTTTACTTTTGTATATGTAAACCTGTTTGATAAGAATATGTATATTAGTACACACATAAGCCTTCCTTTTATGAAATTTAGGTTATTGGCTCCTCAAATTATAGATAGTACTATTCAACAAGTTGTGTGATTAATTCGCATAAAATCTCATTTGATGTGATGGGTTCAAATGGGATGGAATTTGAGGTTTCAATAAATTTATTGAAATTGTTTCAATTGGCGTAAAAATGATTAATTTTACCAACACCGATTGTGATTCATTTTTACAGTTAGTAATTTCAAATCTAGTAAAATAAAACTTAATTAGGGAAAATTTTAGAAAAAGTTGTGAATTAGAAATATGTATTGTTTAATATCATGGAAAAAATAATTACTAAGACCAACTCTAATGGAGCGGCATAACGGCAATTTAGTGTGAATTTTGCCATTTTTGCCGCTCCCAATTCATCCCACCAAAATGGTGGGATGCTTTTTTCTTTCCAAAAATGACCTTAACCTTTATTTTAAATTACATTTATATCATTTTAATTTTTTGTTGTATTTATATATTTTGGATTTTATTTAAATTTAATTTTTGAATTATTAAGAAAAAAAATATCATTAGAAAGATCTCATTGAGACCTTTAAATTGAGACCAATATTAAATATATTTTTATAAATAATTATAAATATAAGTTAGATAAACTATGGAAGAATTCAATGAAAACAAAATAAAAGTAATTAAACATCAATTTACTTAAATTATAGTCAAAACACAAGTTAAACAAACATAGAAATAAAATTAAAACATAGATTAATCCACCAACGACTATTACAACAAAAATTAATTATAACTAGTTCACAATAATATATGCTAAATAAACATTTAAAAATTTGGAAGATCATCACCATTTCCTCCCAAATTAGCAAAGTATTGGTCAAAGTCATTTGATGAGCCAACCCTTTCTTGAGATTGTTGATCACAAGCTCTCTTTGCACAGATCCTAATTTGTTCATTTCTAAGAGCTTCACGTAACACTGGATCTTCAATAGAATTCACATCTTTCTGTAAAATTTTATTTTCTTCACGTCGTTCTCGCAACTCTAATTTCTTTTTCTCATTTTGAGCCCGTATCAATTAAAGTTCATAATTTTTTTCTAGCAGAGATTGATTTTGTTGCAAACACGTGCTGCTTTGTTGGAAAATTGACTTGATTTCTTGATTCTCTTGTATCATAGTTTTAAATAATTGTTTCATTTCTTCATTATGTTTTTTTTTCATTTTTTCCTTCTTCCTTCCAGTAGGACGCTCTGCATCATTATTGAATTGATCTTCAGTTTCGAAGTCTGCATTTAAATCAATACAAAATGATGACCCAATTGACTTATCTGATCTATTCGAGTCGGATTGTGACCCTTCATTGCAACTGCTTTGTTTTCTATGACCAGGAGTTTGCATGTTGTTATTGTCTACATATTTCTCTGTGTCTTTAACGAGATGCCAAACATAATCAAATTTGAATCCTTTCTTGAAATTTGGGTCTTGTGCTAGTAAACTTTCGCTTGGTTAATCTATGAAACACCATTAGAAACTCGAGTTAGGGTTAAATGTTCAAGAATAAGACTAATTATATTTTTTCAAAAAAATTCTAGATACTACATTTATCTAGAACTTACGATATCCTGTTCTGAAGCACCACTTGGATTTAAGTTTTCGATTTGTCGAATGCATCCTCTTAATTTGCCAACTGCTATCTGTATCGTCTGCATCCGAGTTTGTAGAGATCTAAGAGGTCGAACATTATTGATATGTTCTGGTAACACTTCATGATATCTACTCTCAATACGAGACCAAAATTGAGTAGTAGACTGATATCTACCAATAATTGGGTCTTGAGAAATATCAAGATATACTCCATATAGGATCTGATCTTCCTCAGCCGAATATCCTGCAGAACGAGGTGTTTTTGAAACTTTGTGACCCAACTTTGAACTTGACATTTTAGTAGAGATTTCAAATACTGGTTTGGGCATAGATGCTTTAAATTTGATGAAAGAAATCCATTATTTATAGAGCTATGATTTATGAGAGATGAGAATTTGAATTAACGGTTGAGATCAACATCACCTTTTATCCAACGGCTAGAATATATCACAGTTAAGATTCTCTGAAGTTTACTGATTCTTGTGAAATTATTTCTGACATGTCTTACACATGATGTGCAATATCAATGAATTTGAATCAACGGTTGAGATCAACCTCACCTTTTATCCAACGGCTAGATATATCACAGTTAAGATTCTCTGAAGTGCATTGATCCTTGTGAAATTATTTCTGACGTGTCTTACACATGATGTGCAATATCAATGAATTTAAATCAACGGTTGAGATCAACCTCACCTTTTATCCAACGGCTAGAATATATCACAGTTAAGATTCTCTGAAGTGCATTGATCCTTGTGAAATTATTTCTGACATATCTTACACATGATGTGCAATATCAATGAATTTGATATTAACGGTTGAGATCAATGTCACTTTTTTCCCAACGGCTACATTAGATCAGAGTTAAGATTCTATGAAGTTTGTTGAATACTATAAATTGCAATGCACAACAATCTATTTTTATCATCCAACCTTCTACCATTATTTATCTTCAACCATGAGTTTCAATTATGGTCAATTTCACACACAGTTTTCATCATCTTCTTCATATTCATCTTCATCATCATCTTCAGAGGATGAATTTGATCTTACTAGTGCAATAGAAGCACAAAATCAAGCTATTCAAGTCCAACAAGCAACATTAGCGAGTGTCTATGCTAACACCAACCTTTTTATTGCTTATCATATGAACAATGAAGAGAACCGGCCAATACATAAAGGCTCAGTTCATGGTCACAAAGTGATTTATCGTGATCGTGCAGAGGCGGAACGTAATTTGTTGTTCGATTACTTTGCAGAAAATCCAAGATATAACGAAGCAATGTTTCGCCGATGATTTCGAATGAGTCGAAGTTTATTCTTACGAATTGTCACTGTTGTTGAAAATCATGATAACTATTTTGTTCAACGACAAGATAGATGTGGCAGACTCGGATTGTCCAGTTTGCAAAAAATAACAGCAGTTTTTCGAATGTTGGCGTATGGTGTGCCAGCTGATTCAACTGATGAATACATTAAAATTGGAGAATCAACTGCAATTGAAAGCATGAAGAAATTTTGTCGTGCTGTTGTAGAGGTCTTTGGAGAACATTATCTGAGAGCACCTAATGCTAATGATGTTGCAAGGCTGCTTGAAATTGGTGAGTTACGTGGCTTTCTTGGAATGTTAGGAAGTTTAGATTGTATGCATTGGACTTGGAAAAACTGTCCAACGGCTTGGGCAGGACAATACAGTGGATGAAGTGGATCGCCAACTATTATTCTTGAGGCTGTAGCTGATTATGATTTATGGATATGGCATGCACATTTTGGTATGCCAGGTTCGAACAATGACATCAATGTGTTGGAGGCATCCCACTTGTTTGCAAACCTTGCTGATGGTATAGCACCTCCGGCTAATTATGTCATTCAAGGAAAGGAGTACAACACAGGTTATTATTTAGCCAATGGCATATATCCTAAATGGTCTACTCTTGTGCAAACCATTCATGATCCTCGAGGTCCAAAAAAAAAGTTATTTGCGACGATGCAAGAAGCCTGTAGAAAGGATGTAGAGCGTGCATTCGGAGTGCTTAAATCACGGTTTGCAATCGTTAAAGGGCCGGCGCATTTTTGGAACAAACGGGTATTGCATGATATAATGTCAGCATATATCATAATGCACAATATGATTATTGAGGATGAACGTGATATGCATTCAGACATTCAAAATTGGAAGGAAGCACCAGCCCCTGATGTTGAGATGGTAAGAGATGAAACAAACCGATTTCAAGAATTTCTCGCTCGGCATAGGCAAATCAAAGATAAAGAAGCTCACTTCGCTCTCCGTAATGCACTAATTGAACATTTATGGGAGCGATTTAGTAGTTCAGAAAATTAGATGTTAAATATAAAACAAAAATGTAATCTTTTTTATTGATTATATTTTAATTTCGTAAATTATATGAAATAATATTTTTATTAATTATTTTTGACATAATGTTAACAGTTATTAATAATAATATATGATTAAATAATTCATGAGAAAAATATTTAATATTATTATTTTTAATTAATAAAATATATTGTTATAATTACATATAGATTAATTTAATTGTTTAAATAATTATTTAGATAATTATATTAAGTTAAATAGTAGATGTTATATTATAATATGATTTGATGTAAAAAATGGTGTAAAAAATGGTGTAATACATTGGAGTGGAACGTTTGGTGTTAGAATATTCTAAGAATATTCTCTTTTTACACCAAAATGGTGTAAAATTTGGTGTGATGGGTTGGAGATGCTTTAAGCAGTAAAAAACATTATATTTCGTCATAATACTAGGTAATAAATTTTTCTGACGCACCAACTTTTTCTGAAGATTTCTCCAAAAATGAAAATTACTTTACAGGGTTTTTCTCTCTCTTCTTTAATTCTTTTTCTTTTTGTTTTATGAAAGCTCCTAAATGTGCTTGGGTTGTTTGTGGTTGGCTTAAGATCTAATGTTTCCTTTTCTCATGGCTTAATTTTTCATTCTAATTACTAGTACTAGTTTCTGGCTTCCTACATTAAATCCTAATCCATTTTTACATTTTTGGTTATCAAAATCTTGGAGAAGGCTACGAGTGGTGGAGAGCAATGGGTGTTGGCTTTTCAAGACTGATAACAAAATATGTGGACAGTTGAGAGAAGTCATTGTCAGTTTTCACCCAACAATTGGCTCTCGGAATTAGAGGTGTCCATGGGCCGGGTTTGGGCCGGGCTAGAGTAAAAATTTACAAAATCTTTGCTTGTCTAAGCCCGATCCTAAAATATTTATATAAGCCCGAGGTCTGTCCAAAAGCTCGTTTTTAATTTTTTTCGTACATTAATTTTAAAAACTAATTTATATTAATTTATATTATAAATAAAAGTAAATCAATATATTTAAGAAATTATTATCTAAGACAATTTTTACAAAGTTAACCAAGTCTAAATATTAATAATATTTGAAAATATCAATATCATACAAAAAAATAAGAAAAATAACACATTAACAAATAAAATAAATATATAAAAATATATTTACATTAAATCAATAGTAAAACGGGCCAGGATAGGTTCGGGCTTTTATACCTCTGACCAAACCTGGTCCGTTTTCTAAACCGGCCTATGACTTTTGTCCTATTTAAAATTTTTGTCTAAAACCTCCCAAATATCGTACGAGAGTAGCCCGATCCTTGAATAGCTCTACTCGAAATACGGATTGCACTTTTACTCATATATTTCTCCTTCTCTCCTTTGGTTAATTATTCAAGGTTGAATTAATTGGCACTTTGAAAGTTTTACAAATGAATGTATTTTATTAATATGCTTCAAAAGTCATTGGATTAATTTCCAAGACATGCATGGAAAATCAAGAATTTTAAGGCATCGAACAGTAATTGCATGCGTAGTGTAAACACCTTATTTTTCCATACTTATATTTTCCTTTGCATTTTGTTGGTAACTTTTAATTATTTCTTTGCCTTTACTTTACTTTATAATCAGTTTCATTTTTCCATTGGCCTCACTTTATTTCTTATTTCTATGACCTAGTATGTCACGCCCCGACCTGCCCGGGTCGGTCACGTGGCAACCGCCGCGCTGCCTCGAAGTACGTGCCGATCGGTCACGCACCAGAAGCACCGCAAGGCATTGATATGGATACCATCGCTGCAAAATAACTAAAACTTTAATTAAAATCTTTTAATAAAACAATAATCTTTAAAAGTAATGCCAGTGGATTAATTTAGTAGAATACCTACACAGCGGAAACTACTAAGCCTAAGCCACCGACGCCTTCTAGTGAGCCTCCATTCTATTGCCTGACCCCGCACGTGGATCTGCATCCATCCACATTGGATACAGGTGAGTGACAAAGATTCAATGAGTCTCCATCAGGGTTAAGGAAAACAAGGTAATCGAAAATATAATAAAACAAATAAAATAAATCAAATTAAAAACTTTGTTTTCAACATTTCCTGTATCAAATTCTCCAGGAGTGAATAAAATAAAATTTATTTTCAAAACCTCCTTTGAAATTCTCCCAAGGAGAAATAAATTTTAAAACCTTTAAAATAATTATATACTTATGGGCTGGCACCTAATACACTGAAGGCACGACTGGCCAGTCGTATGCCTTACTGCACTGAGGGCTATCTCTTTCTTCTTTAAAATAAATTTTCAAAATCTTCTCTTTCTCTAGCCCGTTCCCTCGATGGTGCCTCACTGTGGTGGAACACAGTGATCTGGAGCTCTGGCGAGTTTTCCTACGCGCCTCTCCCAACCAGGCTCGACTCACCGTGCCCTTTAATAGGCGGTCCACGGCTGAGTATCATGCATGCTCTCAAACTCGGTCCATGCTCCCGCAAATTGGAGCTCCGAGGAATCCCACTCATTCACTCCTCTTCCAGGGGCATCATACCCCAATAATCATAATAATAATAATAATATTATTTCTTATAAATATTAAAACATGTAAACACACACAAGCTTTTGTACTTTTAAAAATCATCCCACCCCCATAAGTGGGCGTATCACAAAATAAAAAGTGTGTGTGTCATGGATTACCCTTATCCCAAAACCGTTGTAAAACCTTTTTAAAATAATTTGAGTTTTTAAAACATTTTGCCCTAGCGGCTAAGCACTGAAAACAAGGTCACTCACAGTGATGGGAGAATCGTATACTCCCAAGCGCTCCATGTAGCTTTAACCTCCTATGCATCGCCGCATTCGATTATCCGGAGCCCTAATACATGGAAATATACATTAGCTTTCATAATTACAATTTATGAATGCACCTATGAGGCTCTAATATGACCTACGATTGGGTTTGGATGTGATTCGGGGCTTAGAAAAGTGTCCGGGAGGTTCCGGGGTAAAAATCAGACACTTGGTGAAAAATTACGATCCGAGGCATTTCCTAGGATCCCGAGCCCCTCGGTCCACCGTTTCATGTGAAATTCGAGATGGAGGTTCCTTTCACCTCCCACTACGCATCTACTGGAGCATAAACGAGAATCACAAGCTCAAAGTTCCTAAATCTCAAATCTAAACATAAAATCTAACTAAAAGCTGAACCTAACTTTGAACTTGGATCTCTCCTAGACCAATGCATGGATAAGCATGAAAACTTAATGGACGTAGTTCAAGGAGTTAAGAACAACTCACCAGGATCTCACATTGAACTGGCGGTCGGTTTGTCCGGATCGGCCAAAAGTCCAAAATTGCTCCAAAAGAGCAGTTGAGAGAAAAGAGAAAGGAGAGAAGAGAGAAAAGAGAGAAAATGAGGGGGAGAGCTCATCTCCCCCCTATTTATAGGGGAGCCCGGCACCGGGTCTACTCGGGCCCCGGGCCAGACTTTCTCTTCTCTTTTAAACCTCTGAAAACTTTGATTATTGGCCCGATCCACCGACCAATTCACCGTGGCTATGGACTTAAGAAGTCCACTTTAGTATTTCCATACATGGTCACCAGTCTCATCTTCCAACTACGTCTTATCTTAAGCCTATCTTCTCTTCTGACTTGACACAGGCGGACCGACATATTGTTTAATTTATACGTTATCTTGCACTATTCCGTTCGTACGAAAAGTCGTGCTAGGTCCGGGTGTGTCAACTCTCCCCTCCTTGTAAAAATTTCGTCCTCGAAATTAAATAAGGTGCCTTGGGGAGGTTCGACTTTCGTTCCACGCCTTTCTTTCATTTTTGAATAGTGTTCGCATCACTATTCGCCGTTGAAGTTTACCGCGCTTTCGCTGCGCATTCTGATCACACTCTCTCTCAAGAGTGGCTCCACTGCCCCTCTACTCTTGAGTTTGAACCTCATCTTTTCCTTAACATAGCCTACCCTTACCTATTCATGGGTTAGGCTCTCTTTACTTGGATTATGATGTCACGCCCCGACCCGCAGGCTCTGCCACGTGACAACCGCCGTACCACCTCGAGATGCGTGCCTCGTCAGGCGGGTAACCAAGATGAAACAAGGCTCAAAAATAAAGGATATTCAAGCAATATATGAAAACATATGAAATTATCATAGATAATACAGTTTCAAAATATTTAAAATAGAGTATCACATCTTACGGTGTTCCATGCAGCGGAAAGTATTATTTATAAATACACAAATATATATGTAAGATGCAATAATATTCCGAGCCAAGTAACATAAGCAAAAGAGGTGACACCTACAATATAGTGTCCACAGAGACGAACTGGGATCACTGGCCACCAGGACGTCCGCCGTCCAAAGTCTGATGATCTGACAACAAAAGTGAATGGGGTGAGTACAATAAACTTGTACCCAGTGAGACACTCGGTTATAAAGACCGATCACCTCAGGTTGGGGATATGAAATAATCCAAACATCAATTTAATAAATCATTTACTGAAATATAGTAAATCCCAAACCAAATCAAATATCAAATCCATATTAGTAATATTTACATAAGGGCTGGCATCTGAAATCGTCCCAATAAAGTATACCCGTGCACTGGGTATCCATTGGACCGTCAAGGGTTATTTTATACTTTTAAAATATTTTAATTTTACTCTCTGGCCCATTCCCTTGACGTTTGCCTTGCTGTGGTGGAACACAGCACTCTGGAGTCCTGGCGAGTTTCCCTACGAGCCTCTCGCACACAGGCCCGTCTCACCGTGCCCCTCGATAGGCGGTCCACGGCTGAGAAATCACGCATGCTCTCAACTCGGTCCACGCTCCCACATATTGGAGCCCCGAGTAAAATGCTCAATATATCATCTCTCAGGGGTATCGTTCCCCATACAATAATCAATAATTATACCAATCTTTCAGGGATATCGTTCCCCATACAATAATCAATAATAATATCAATATATAAAATTTATTGAAATTCCCACCCTTTAAATCATTTGTAAACTCTGTGTGTGAGGGTGGACAATTCATATCCCAAAACTTAATTAAACAATTTAATAAAGCATTTATAAATAAATTTAAAAACGGTTAACCCTCAATGGTCAACCAATATAATCCAAGCCACTCACAAGTGAGGAGAGTTGTATACTCCCCGATTACCCACGAATGCCTTGGCTCAATTTGCTACCGGTCCAAATCTCATACAATCACGTACCTAAATAATCAAATTAAAATCTAATTTGATTAATACAAATATTCAACCAATGATCAAATCATAAAACAATACCAAATAAAGGTCTCGGAATAAAATTGGCAAGTCTGGCAGTCAATTGAAGCTAATTGGAGTTAATTGGGGTCAAATGGGGTCTAGGGTTGCAAAATTACCAAAATGCCCCTGGAGCTACAGTGCCATTGTCGACAGGCTGCTCACTCCCGGGTGGGAGTGAGCCAATTCGGGAGATTCTCCCAATTTAAGGCAGCTTCGGCGCGGGACCTGGCAGGTCCGGCGCCAGACCTGCCTCCAGAATTTGGCCGAGTTCGGCCAACCATGAAATCAAGCTCGGTTCGACTTCGATTCATCACCAATCTGCACCAAAATTGAAACACAGCAAGTTAAACACATGATCTATGAATTCACAGCTTCAAGAACGGAATCAAACAATAAATCATGCTCAAATTTTGGATCAAAACATCAAGAGTTGACTTTAATCGGGCAAAACAGAAATCTTAACTTCAATCATCAAATTCTTTTAGTACAGACCATGAAATCAAGCGTGTAAACTATCAAATTAAATCTTGATGAGTCTAGAACAACATACCAAATTCTCAGCCAAAACGCACGGTTGAATCAAAAGATATGGGCTGATGAACAAACTGTCGCCAAATTTCCAGATTTCAAGATTTGATGATTTCCTTAGAAATCTTGATGTTTTGATCTTCAAGGAGGCAAAATAAGTTGATATTGATGATTGATGAAGTGTTTGAAGAGAGATTGAAGTCTTGAATTAGAGAGAATTGGAAGAGAGATATCAGAGAAGTGAAGAAGAAAAGATGAAGAAGAAATGAGGGTCTCGGCCAACCGAGACCCTTATAGAATTGACGGGTCCGGCGCCGGACCCGACCAACTCCGGTGCCGGAGTCAACCAAAATCCAAGTTGACTCCGGTCAACTCAGCCCAAATGCCTCGGGTCTCGATTCCAAGTGGGGCCCACATCCCCGGACTTCAATTTTAGGATTTTTAAGCTTGAAATTGAGCTAAACGAAGTTTAAAACATCCATGGAAAGTCTAATTTGATATTTCAACAAGACAACAATACATAATTATTCAACTTGACACGTGCGGACTAGGTACGGGCGTGTCATATGACCTTTTAAGGTTCTCCTTTGCTGTAGTTGTGCTTGCTTGATCCTTTCGCTTTGTTCTTGTGTCATCCTTCAAGTCTCTCTCGACGAGACTATTCTCTTGTTACCTTTGAGGTTGCACACCTCTTACTCTTCTTAGGAGTTCCTTCTCCTTTTTTTTTTTCATTACCACTGCATCTTACTTCGAGGCTATCTTCCAACGCATTTTTTGTCGTTTCGTGGTCTTGTACTCGTCCTTACAACCAAGTTATCGGGAAAGACCTTCGCTTAACTCCCTCGCCTCCACGGCGAGGATGCGGTGAGTTAATTGTCCTCCCCCCTACCATGGTTTCACTTCTTCGTCTCGTCTCTTACTCCCGTTCTCTTCTTTCTCTAATCTTTTTCCATCTTGCTCTTGTACACCCTGGCCCACACTTGGCCACGTCATAACAGAGGAATAAGAGATCATCCCCTCTCGGCTCTCACAATCTAACCCACTCTCTGACCGCCCATCATAATCACAAATAGGGCCCATGGCCCATCAAATCTCATCTCTCCTCCTTACAAGGACGGAGAACTCTAGGAGGTCTCACACTCTCCCCAATCTCATACTGGGCCGGTCCTCTCGAGTGGACATCACAGAGATCTTCAAGATCTCGACCTCTGACCCTTCCTCTTATAGGGACGCCTCACATGGCTCCCAAATCATCACACTTGAGCCTCGACCTCATACCTATCCATACCATTTCTCTTGCCTCATCGGCATTCCTTAAATTTTATTTTCTTGAGGTATCCAATTTAGGAGGTGTCGCGTGTTTCTCTTCCTTCCGTCTTCTTTCCTTCACATTAGCTTCCTTACTAATGGTCGATCTCTTTTCCCTTCTTCTCGTCAATAATATTTTCTGGGGTCTCCATATCCCCGTCTCTTTTCTTTTCGTTATTTTCATCCACCCACGTCGATTGTGGGGTCCACATTTCTCTTGCCTTCTCGTCATTACGAGACTAGGCCAAACACGCATGTCAAACCCGTGCGGTATCCTTTGTAGCTTCATTATCTTCGCATTCTTTTCTCTTAAGGTATTTCGTTCTTCACTTGACTTGACCTGCTCTTTGGTCCACTGCCCTCTTCAGGCATCGTTACAGCTTTCACAATCTCCATACCCATTTCATTAGGGTTATCTCCATATATTTTCTTTTTTCCATACCCTTGTACCTCGATTGGTGTGATCTCTCACATCTCACCCAAAGTTTCCTTTACCTTGGCTTCATTCTTCCTTTCCTTCGCTTTCTTCTCCGACTTTCTTCATCTTTCTCATCCTTATTCCTCTTTCCTTTTAACACCCTTGATTCTCTTGGGTGCTAGAATTTCCTTTCTGTCGCACATATTGGCTATGCTCATAGGAGTTCATGAGCTTGATTACTTCTTTCTTTATCCTAGTACTCCTTCCTTGAGTACTCGGGGTTCTCTCTTGTCATCCTTCATGTCTCAGTTCCCTCATTTCTTGCTTTACCCATGTAGGTTTCCTTTATCCTAGCCATCTTCGGCTCTTAATCCGTCGACATCTCTCCTTTGTCTTTCAATACCATGGTTTATTTATCGTGGGCAACACCTTTCTCTATTTTCCATTGCTTCATAATCTTGCCCAGGCCAAGCTAATTCCATTTAGCTTGGTTTAACTTCGTCTCCCACATCCTTTCTTCACTTATCATTCTTCGGGGAGTTTATCCTCAAAGTTAGCTTACTCCCCTCCTTCTAAAAGATTTAACTTATCCTTCGTATCTCTTAACCTTATACTGTTAATTCCTTCTATTCCACACTTATGCCACGTCTTGATCCTTTGCCTTCTCCGGTTCCAACCATTATTCTGGTTTATACTTAATCACCTTTTTGTCTTTTCCAGTTTTAATCATCACCTTATTTATCCTTGTTTTATTCTCACTCTTTTCTTCGACTCTTACCTAGGTCGATCCACTTTCCTCATTCTCTGTGTTTGATTATCTTTAAAGTTCCCATCATCATCATTATTCTTATCCTTCGTTCTCTCTTGTTTGTATTACCATACCTCGGTATCCTCACTTCTTATTTCTCTTTCCTTCTTTTTCATTTACCTTTCATTGATATCATTCTTACCCGTCATCCATTAAGATACCATCATCTCCATCTACTCGTTTCCTACAAGTGCTTCTTCGCTTATGTTTTTCTCCAATTTTTCTTTCTATCCAACCTCTTTATCTCTTCTTTTATCATCTAATTAATCAGGGTCCTTTCCCTTCTTTTCCATCAATTCACACATTTAACCCTTTTTGTTGTCTTCTTCCACAATCACGTAGTCGGGGGTTTCCTCTTCCTTTAACCAATTCATATCCTTGACCCCCTTTTTACTCCTCAATTCTGGCCTCCAATAATCCTTGTTTATTCTTTCTTTCCCTTAACTTATTCGCTTTAGAATGTAGTGCCTTGGCTTGACTCGAGTTCGGGGTTCATTATGCTCAACTCTCTTTAACTAATATCCGTTTCTAAGTCTTTTATTCACTTTCTTTCGCTAGATCTTTCTTAATCCCCTTTCTAAGTTTCTTTTATTCTCCTTTTTTTTTCTCTTCTTTAATCTAGCTTTAAGTTACTCATCTAGGTTTTGTCTCTAACCCTAATTTTCTAGTCTTAATCCTTTACTAATCCTGGTCTGTCATTTGGAGCTATTAACCTATGATTCATTATGACATTATCACTTTTTAAAGTTATAATTTTCTAGTGATGTGTTATGCTTTTCTTCTTTTAAGGCTCTATTCCTAGTTAACCAAAACTTAGTCCATCAACTGAACTAAGTCTCTCTTTCTTTTAGACCTTGTTTCTCTTTTATTAGCCTAGGATCTTCCTTTACCTAGGGTTTTCATGCTTTCTTTCTTCATTAGAAAGCCTCCGCACTACATCACGACATTTCTTTATCCTTTGATTAAGGGTTCGCTTTCTTCTCCTTTCCTCTTCTTCTTTCTCACCAGTTCCCTTTGGTGATGTCTTCACAATGTTGGAGGAAATTCCCCTCGTGCCTTTCACTTATATACATGTAGGCATTCCCATCATTGCCATGCATCCTATTCTTTCCGCTTGCTTACTTCCCATTAGCTTGTCAAAGTTAATCTCCTGAGGAGTGGAGGTTTACAACTTATCTTTCTCTTTATTCCATTTCCTCCATCTTCATTTCCTTTCTCTTTTGTCGATTATCCTTCTTAACATTGGTATCCAATGGTCGGGCAAGTAGTAACGGATGTATTACTCGTAGGCCACTTGGATGTGATCTCTTTTCATTTTCTTCTCATTGTCCACCTTGTCATCTTTGCCCCATTTCTCCTCATCGTTTCCCAAGAATGTCTTCTTTCTTATTCCTCTTTCCTTACTCTTCCTTTTTGCCATCCTTGAATCCTTTAGGGTTTTTCTCTTATCAATCCTTTCACATTCTCAGGTGCTCTTCCCATATCTCACCTCTTGAGATCTTGGGCTCACTCTTTCTCTTCTAACTTCTTGGATGCTTCTTCACAATTGAATCCGAGTGGGGTCTCTTTTGTCTACTCGCATATCACTTACACACCATTGTGTAAGAATAAATGAAGTTAGCTAGCCCTTGCTACCACTTCTCTCACTTCATGCTCACTCCTCGTAGCATCTTCAAAGCAATCTGTGGGCTTATCCCACCAGACTTGCCAACCTATGCGCTCTTCAGCAATCGCTTCTCTTCATCTCCATTTGATGCTTTGTGAAGTCCTCCTCGATCTTTCATCTGACTGCTCAGATGCTTCATCTCATGTCCTGAGGTTTTTGGTCAACCACATCTTCAGTGATTGGCTACTTTGATTTCATCAATCCTAACCCAACTCTCTCTCCTAGACTACACAACAACGGTGTAGAAAACAAGAGAAGTGAGGTTAGCATTCACGCACGTTATGCTCCACCTTGGCCCCTTGCCTGGTTCTAATCGTATCATTTCCTCCCAAATCTTACACGTCACAAGTGTAAAGAATTGGGGCAACGCATCTAGTTTACGCTTGACACTCACTGCTTTACTAGCGAGTCTCGATGTTCACAACTCCAAAGATTGAACATCGAAGGTTTTGGGCATCGAACTAGTTTCCACTGGTAAGCCTCTAACTAGGCTTCGTTGAAGGACTGGACGAGACATCATCTATCTCGTCATCTTAAGGGAAATACAGTCCCTTGCACAAATCGGCTATCGAGTAGAAGGAACATCGAAAGTTGAAATTTGAGTTTGGGGGATTTCTTGGAAAGCGTGCTTTGCTTGCACGAATCTCGAGAAAAAAAGTGGTCGTGATGTCTTCTCATTTAAGACCACACTCGAGAACTCTATTTGGTGGCTTGCTACTAAAGAAAGGTATTCTAAGAGTAGGTATGATTATTCATGATGCTTTCGAGTAGCTACATACTCAAACTCTTGAGTTCTAAACCTATTTAATCCACTGGCCTCAAAAACGTTTGAAAACTCTTTAAAAATATTTTATAGCTTTTGAAAACAGTCAGAATCTTTTAAACGCTCTGATACCAATCAAATTGTCATGCCCCGACCCGCCCGGGTCGGCCACGTGGCAACCGCCGCGTTGCCTCGAAGTATGTGCCGGCCGGTCAGGCACCAGAAGCACTGTAAGGCATTGATATGGATACCATCACTGCAAAATAACTAAAACTTTAATTTAAATCTTTTAATAAAACAATAATCTTTAAAAGTAATGCTAGTGGATTAATTTAGTAGAATACCTACACAGCGGAAACTACTAAGCCTAAGCCACCGACGCCTTTAGTGAGCCTCCATTCTATTGGCTGACCCCGCACGCGGATCTACATCCATCCACATTGGATACAGGTGAGTGACACTGATTCAATGAGTCTACATCAGGGTTAGGGAAAACAGGGTAATCGAAAATATAATAAATCAAATAAAATAAATCAAATTAAAAACTTTGTTTTCAACACTTCCTGTATCAAGTTCTCTAGGAGTGAATAAAATAAAATTTATTTTCAAAACCTCTTTCGAAATTCTCCCAAGGAGAAATAAATTTTAAAACCTTTAAAATAATTATATACTCATGGGCTGGCACCTAATACACTGAAGGCACGACTGGCTGGTCGTATGCCTTACTGCACCGAGGGCTATCTCTTTCTTCTTTAAAATAAATTTTCAAAATCTTCTCTTTCTCTAGCCCGTTCCCTCGGTGGTGCCTCACTGTGGTGGAACACAGTGATCTGGAGCTCTGGCGAGTTTTCCTACGCGCCTCTCCCAACCAGGCTCGACTCACCGTATCCCTCGATAGGCGGTCCACGGCTGAGTATCATGCATGCTCTCAAACTCGGTCCACACTCCCGCAAATTGGAGCTCCGAGGAATCCCACTCAATCACTCCTCTTCCAAGGGCATCGTACCCCAATAATCATAATAATAATATTATTATTATTTCTTATAAATATTAAAACATGTAAACACACACAAGCTTTTGTACTTTTAAAAATCATCCCACCCCCATAAGTGGGCGTATCACAAAATAAAAAGTATGTGTGTCGTGGATTACCCTTATCCCAAAATCTTTGTAAAACCTTTTTAAAACAATTTATGTTTTTAAAACATTTTGCCCTAGTGGCTAAGCACTGAAAACAAGGTCACTCACAGTGATGGGAGAATCGTATACTCCCAAGCGCTCCATGTAGCTTTAACCTCCTGTGCATCGCCACATTCGATTATCCGGAGCTCTAATACATGGAAATATACATTAGCATTCATAATTACAATTTATGAATGCACCTATGAGGCTCTAATATGACCTATGATTGGATTTGGATGTGATTCGGGGCTTAGAAAAGTGTCTGGGAGGTTCCAGGGTAAAAATCAGACACTTGGTGAAAAATTACGAAAATATCCCTGGGGACCTGTGGGCCCAGCCCTGCCTGGATTCTGGGCCATACAAGCCCTCCCGCGTGGCTGGGTCAGGCCCAGCCACGGATTGGGCCGGAGAAGGCCCACCCGCGCGGGACTTGGCCAGGTAGTATCTCCCTCGTGGGAGAGACGCGGCTCCCGAGCAGAAGCCGCTCGGCCCTTCTCGGGATCCGAGGCATTTCCTCGGATCCTGAGCCCCTCGGTCCACCGTTTCCCGTGAAATTCGAGATGAAGGTTCCTTGACACGCCCGGACCTAGTCCGCACGTGTCAAGTTTTGTGTTTGTATATAGTTGTCTAGTCAAGATACCAAATTTGACTTCCCATGGATGTTTTAAACTTCATTTAGCTCAATTTCAAGCTTAAAAACCCCAAAATTGAAGCCTGAGGTTGTGGGCCCCACTTGGACACGAATCCCAAGGTAATTGGGCTGAGTTCACCGGAGTCAACTTAAAAATGTTGACTATGGCACCGGACCTGGACAAGTCCGGCCCCAGACCCGTTACATATATGTGGGGTCTCGACCACCCGAGACCCCCATTTTCTCTTCTCTTCTCTGTTCTTCATCTTCTCCGAGCCCTCTCTTCCAATTTCCTCGAAATCAAACCTTCAATCCCTCTTCAAACACTCAACCAAACATCATTATCAATTTCTCTTGCCCTCTTGAAGATCAAAACACCAAAATTTCCAAGAAATCATCAAATCTTCAAAACTGTCATTTCAGCGACAGTTTGTTCTTCGAGCTATATCTTTCAATTCAACCGTGGGAAGTCGCTGAGAATTTGGTATGTTGTTCTAGACTCATCAAGCTTTAATTTGATAGTTTACTTGCTTGATTTCGTGGCCCGTGCTAAGAGAAATCGTTGATTGAAGTTGAGATTTCTGTTTTGCCCGAGATATGTTAACCCTTAGTGTTTTGATTCGAATTCTGAGCATGGTTGGTTGTTTAATTCTGTTCTTGAAGCCGTGAATCCTTAGTTTAGATGTTGAACTTGCTGTGTTTCAATTTTGGTGCGAATTGGTGATGAATCGAGCTCAAACCGAGCTCGATTTGGCGCATGGCCGGTCACGGCCATGCACTGGGGACGTCTCCCACGCCGGACCCCTTGTGTGCCGCACGGGAGCTATGCCAAAGTTGGGATTTCTCCCACTTTGGCTCATTCACGCCCGGGAGTGAGCCACCAACTGACTTGGGCACTGTAGCATTAGGGGCTTTTTGGTAATTTTACAACCCTAGACCCCAATTAACCTTAGTTAACTTCCGGACTTATCCAATTTAGCTCTTGGACCTTGGAGACCTTAAATAGGTTTTGTTTTATGATTTAATTGTTAGTCGAATGCCTTTATTAATCAAATTAGATTTTAATTTGATTATTTAGATATGTGATTGTACGAGTTTCGGACCGGTAGCAGTTTGAGCTAAGCATTCGTGAGGTAATCGGGGAGTATACAACTCTCCTTTCTTGTGAGTGGCTTAGATTATATTGGTTGACCATTAAGGGTTAACCGTTTTCTAATTTCTTTATAAATGCTTTATTAAATTGTTTTTATATGTTTTGGGGTATGAAATGTCCACCCTCACACACCAAGTTTACAAAAGATTTAAAGGGTGGGATTTTCAAATATTTTTATAATTGATATTATTGATAATTATTTTGGGGTACGATGCCCCTAAGAGACAAGAGATTGAGCGGGTTCCTCGGGGCTCCAATTTGCGGGAGCGTGGACTGAGTTGGAGAAGAATGCAAGATTCTCGACTGTGGACCGCGTGTCGAGGGGCACGGCGAGACGAGACCCTGGGAGAGGCACAAAGGGAAGCTCACCAGGGCTCCAGATTGCTGTGTTCCACCACAGTAAGGCAAACGTCAAGGGAATGGGCCAGTGAGTAAAGAAAAGTGTTTTGAAATATAAAGTAACCCTTGACGGTCTAGCGGGTACCCAGTGCATGGGTGTATCTTTTTGGGACAATTTCAGAAGCCAGCCCATTTAATATTATTATTATTAATTTAATATTTTTTTGGTGTGGGATTCCTTATAATTTTTAGTAAATGGTTTAATAAATTAATTTTGAATTATTTCATATCCCCAGCCTGAGGTGATCGGTCTTTATAACCGGGTCCCTCACTAGGTACAATTATATTGTACTCACTCCATTCACTTTTGTTGTCAGGTCATCAGGCTTCGGACGGCGGACGTCCCGGTGGTCAGTGATCCCAAAACGACACTGTGGACACGATTTTGTAGGTGCCATCCTTTTTGCCCTGTGAATCTTGGCTCGGGATATTAGTGCATATTACATATATACTTGTGTATATATATATATTACTTTCCACTGCATGGTGCACTGTATAACGTGCCACTTTCTTTTTAAATATTTTTGAATTATATTATCTATAATATTTTTGTATGTTTTCATATATTGCTCGAATACCCTTTATTTTTATGCCTTGTGCCATCTTGGTTGCCCGCTTGACGAGGCATGCATCTCGAGGTGGTACAGCGGTTGTCACGTGGCCGGGCCTGTGGGTCAGGGTGTGACATTCCTCTCACCTCCCACTACGCGTTTACCGGAGCAGAAACGAGAATCACAAGCTCAAAGTTCCTAAATCTCAAATCTAAACTTAAAATCTAACTAAAAGCTGAACCTAACTTTGAATTTGGATCTATCCTAGACCAATGCATGGATAAGAGTGAAAACTTAATGGAACGTAGTTCAAGGAGTTAAGAACAACTCACCAGGATCTCGCCTTGAATTGGCGGTCGGTTTGTCCAGATCGGCCAAAAGTCCAAAATTGCTCCAAAAGAGCAGTTGAGAGAAAAGAGAAAGGAGAGAAGAGAGAAAAAAGAGAAAATGAGGGGGAGAGCTCATCTCCCCCTATTTATAGGGGAGCCCGGCACCGGGTCTACTCGGACCCCGGGCCAGACTTTCTCTTCTCTTTTAAACCTCTCAAAACTTTGATTATTGGCCCGATCCACCGACCAATTCACCAATGGATTTCCAATCCATTGGCTATGGACTTAAGAAGTCCACTTTAGTATTTTCATGCATGGTCACCAGTCTCATCTTCCAACTACGTCTTATCTTAAGCCTATCTTCTCTTCTGACTTGACACAGCCGGACCGACATATTGTTTAATTTATACGCTATCTTGCACTATTCCGTTCGTACGAAAAGTCGTGCTAGGTCCGGGTGTGTCATAGTATCTTGCCTTGAGAGCTGCGATTGGCGTACGAGTAGGAATTGGATTTTGATGACTGCCCCAACTCTTCTCATTAAATCTAGTTTGCAATCAGCTTGGGTTAGATTACAAGAAAAAGGACTTGACCCGTGATGGATTACAAATTGGAGTATCAAAAGCCTGATTACAAAATCCAAAGAAAATCACAAGCAGACTCGACTAAAATGGAGCCAACCCGGACCCTTAGTGACTTGACTACGACCCGGGATCACCCTCTTCTTCAACTGAGTGTTGACCATGCTTTGACCTATAAATCAAATTTATCAATCTAAGCAAACAGTAACAATGTAAAACATGAGCAATTAAGTAGAAATTAATAAAGGCTTGGTGGCTAAGAAAATCCTCTCTCATCTCCTATATTCTCGGATGCCTCTCTGGACAGGAGCCTCTCCACTTCAACCAAAAATGCCCCCTTAAACAAATCAGAAATGACAAATCACAGCTAGTATCATTGCAAACAGACACACAATAGCCAATCAGAGTCCCTCTCAAGTAAAGGGCAAAAACAGAAACCTAATGAACAAAAAGGGCTGCGCCTTCGGATGGGAGATGAGGGGACGATTATGGGCCTTTGATGAGAATCCACAACCATTAAAAAACCCTAAAAAAATTCAGTTTAAAAAGAGAGCTTGAGCAATAAAAAGAGGGGGGTTTTTTAGAAGACAGATTTTTTTGAGGGGAAGAGAGCGGCCAAGATCTACCTTTGTCCTTTAATTTTCGATTGGGCACCTAGAGGAAGACTTTCATTAATCCGAACGGCGGGTAGGTTGAGCTTGTCAAGGAGAACAACACACTGGAGTTCGGTGTCGATCTGATGGTCGGGTTCCTTGATCGGAGGCGCTGAGCTCATGGGTTTCCAAATTAGATCTAGGAAAATCTAAAGAGATTTTAAGGAAATAGATTTCGAATTAGCGTTTAGGAGCTGAGAGGGAGCATTTTTGTGAAAATTGAAAGGTGGTCGGGACTCTGGCAGGCGGAGCACGGCAGCAGACGGCAAGAGTGCCGACTGGGAATCAGAGAAGAGGAAGGTGTTCAGAGCATCTTGAAGTGAAGAAAAGAGAGAGAAGGAAAGCTTTGACCAAAAAAATTGACTTTGGACTTTAACAAACCTTTTATAGTGCTGAGGGGATCCTGATTCTTCCATGGTCATTAAACAACAGCCCCACTAGCCGGCACTAGCCCATCAGACAACCTACGCATTACTTCCTCATTCAATTTTCGGTATAATTTCAAACTTTAATTTTATTCTCTTTGGTTCTCGTGAATTTATGCAATAACTAGTTAATTACTTTCCATTATCATGCTAGCTTTGTACATATCTGAATTGCTGACTAGGATGGGCCATATTTATGCGTATAATTAGGATCTTTAAATTGAATTCAATTTGCATTTTCCTGCCACAATTACTCATACATCACGGCATCAATTAAAGGAAGAGGAAATCATGTGAGCAAAAAAATCAAGTTTAGTCATCTTTCATTTTCATTGGTTATATATTCATTACTTATCTTACTATGCTTTTCATATCATTTAATAAGTGATTAGCAATAAATTTTTCCTTTAGGATTAGGATTTAAATTCAATAATTTCCATTCACATTTTAGCATTCTATCCCCATTTATTATTAAATGTCATTTCGGCATTTTTAGGATCATTTCATATTTATGCCATTTTAGTAATTTTAGGCACATTTCATATTTTTGCCATTTTGTATTTGTAAGCCCATTTAATATTAATGCCAATTTAGTATTTTTAGGTCATTTTAATATTTTTTATGCCATTTAATAATTTAGGTCATTTTTAATATTTATGCCACTTAGTAACTTAGGTCATTTTACATATTTTTATGTCATTTAGAAATATTAGGTCATTTCATTATATTATACATTTTAAGAATAGGCCCATTTGCATTTTAGTTCTAGGTCCATCTCATTTAATTTATTCTATTTAGTAACTAGGCCCATTTGTATTTCAGTTTTAGACACATTTCATCGTATTATGACATTTAATAATTTAGCCCATTTACATTTTCAGTTAAGCCCATTAGTATTTTAATTCATGTCATTTGGCGTAGGCCATTAGCATTTCAATGTGTCATTCAGTTTAGGCCTATTAGCATTTTAATTCATGCCATTTAGTTTAGGCCCATTTACATCATTTTGTGCCATTTTAGAAATTAAGCTCATGCATCATTAATTATTTGTTTACTATGTACTTAACATATTTCTTGTGCTAACCCATTTTCTTGGTTTATTTTGTCCCATCATTTCATACATTAGAAATTAGTACATCGTTTTTTCACAAAATTCATGTGCATGGAAAGCCGGAGGGCGTCTCGGAAGTACGAGATGCTCAAGGGTCTACCAAAATAGGAATTTCTCTAAATTTCTCACCTGAAGTACGGTGGAGATTTAGGGAAGTTTTTATCCCTTAAAAAAAACAAAAAAATGAATTTTCTTCATTTAATTTCTTCAAAATCACGTGCATATCATGTTTATTTTTCCATCAAATATTCAAGGTCTTCTTTAATTAATGTCAATTTTCAAAAACCCAAAAAATGTTTTCTTTCAAAATTCCCCTTATCAGCAAAAGGAATTTCACTTTCGACATAACTTTTAAAACCTAAAAATGGCTTTCTAGGAAAATCTCAAACTTAATCAATAATTGAGGTTTTCTTATAAAAATTAAACTTTGGGTAATTTTCTTTAAATCAAAGTTTTAAAAATGAGATCAAAAAATAAAAGGAATTTAATTATTCCAATATTATTTTCAAAACTAAAAAAAAATGTTTTGAAAGATTTCAATTAGGCCCATACATTGAAGTCTTTCTAATTAAACTTAAGTTTTTCTTTTTTCGCTTTTGATTAAAAAAGGTTTTCTTGTCAATTAAAGGAATTTAATAATTCCGACATTAATTTCAAAAACCCAAAAACATTTTCGAAAGATTTCAATTCAGTCCTTAACAATTGAAGTCTTTCCAAATTTAATCCAACCTTTTTTCAAAACCCTAATTTTTCTTCAAATCAAATTTATCTTTGACAAGCCACTCATTTCAACAATTTTGATTTTCAAAGTTTTTTTTTTAGAAGTTCCCAATTCGGTCTTTAAACATTGGGACTTTTTTTTATCAAATTTCAACACAGATCTCATCAAATTGAATTTTCTTCAAGGGTGAACTAACCCATATCAAAAGGAGTTCTACTCCGACATTCGTAGCTTCTTTATTTTATTTTATTTTATTTCAGTTTAAAAAATATTTTTGTTGTTAACCCTAAAATGAATTTCCACAAGACTTTATGGTACCGATTTTCGGACACTTTGGGGGTACTAATCATTCATTAAGCGTAACCGACTCCCGAACTCAAAACTTGTTTTCGTAGACCAACATTTGTTTGACCTGAGGTAATCTTTCTAGATTATGTTAGATCAAACGGAGTTAAAATAGGTGGCTAACCTACCTAAACTAAATGGTTAGTGACGACTCCATTTTCTTATTTTCAAAATCTTTTTATTCACCAAAATCTTCCTGTCGGACGGCTTTTAGATGTTTCGACACGCAGCCAAACACCACTTCTTTGAATTATGAATTGACTATAACATTCAAATTAATTAAATGCATTTTAAAGTAGTGTGTGTGTTTTTTGTGTTGCTGCTGCAGCGTTCCAATTTCCGGAGTTTTCACTAGTGGTCTTGTTTGGGCAATTCAAAATTTGTAGCTGTTTTGCGGAAATTATATCACTATATGTCTATATCTTACTAATTTCGTCTATTCATGCAACCATAAGATTTAAAAAAATCCTTGGAAAAAAATTTAGTCTGGTTGGTTGTTGAAAGATCCTATAAATTGCATTGATATATATGTCCAGTAATTATGTACTCCGCCATAGATTCTAAAGGGTCCAGATTTCATAATGCAGTTTACAATAACTATATTCCACTCCATCCTGTTCCTTCCTTCCTTCCTTCCCTGCCATTATGTCACTTCCACCTACTCCGGCTCCCACTATAAGCATCAACGGATTGTCTGATGGAGCCAATCCTAACAAACTCACCTACCGCGAGTGCCTCCTTAGTAATGGGTTTGGGGTTTCAACGCCTACTATTGCAGTGGGTATTGAATGCTCCAGGGAGAATGGCATTTATGAAAACCTCATAAATGATACAAATCAGGAATCACCAAAAGGTAATGATCTGAACATTACTATTTCACTTGAAGACAAGAAAAGAATAAGAGAACGATGGAATTATTCTCTTATTGTTAGAGTCTTTGGGAAAAAAGTTGGCTACAATTTTCTCAGTGCCAAACTAAATCATATCTGGAAACTGCAAACAGTTCCTCTCATTGTTGATTTAGGAGATGATTTCTTTCTTATTAAATTCTCAAGCGTGGAAGATTATAACTATGTGCTCAAGGATGGCCCTTGGTTCATCAATGGTCACTTTCTCTCTATCAGGCAATGGGAGCCTAACTTTAAGGCCTCCAAAGCTAACTTCTCTTCGGTTGCTGTCTGGCTACGATTGCCAGAACTCTCAGTCGAGTATTTCGACTATGATGTTCTTAAAATGATTGGAAATAGAATTGGTTGTTTACTTAGGGTCGACACTAGAACTTTAGCAGGTGAGAGAGAGAGATTTGCAAGAATTTGTTTCCAGCTTGACCTCAGTAAACCTCTCACCCATTCTATTACCATTGAAGGCATGCAACAACAAGTTTTATATGAGGGAATTGGCACCCTATGCTTTCATTGTGGTAAACTTGGTCACAAAGAAAGTTCATGTCCAGAATTAAAGCCAGCTCAAGCATTATCAGTAACTGCTATTGATGTGAATCTTGAACCATCAAATGGTTTTGGACCTTGGATGCTAGTGAAAAACAAAAAGAATAAGCTTAGGAAAGTTACAATAGCTGATCGAGTTGACAAAAATGCTTCATCAGCTTCAAATGAAGGGAAGCAAAAAGGTGATTTTGAATTTGTCCCATCACGTGATAGAAGGCATACACATCCCAATGTCTCTGAAACCTCGTTTCTCAATGCCAATGCCCCTGCTAACACAAAAATAACAAAAGCCAAAGGGAAAGTAGTACCCCATGAAGCAAGACCTCAGGTCTATCATAAACATACCAACCCGTACCCCGATATTTCTCTTGAAATTGGAGAAAATTCAAACCAAGTTCCCTACCCATCTGAGAGCAATTCCATTCAGAGAAATCCTGAACCTTCAGCCTTAGACAACTTTCCAAGCATTGCTAATTTGATGCAACAAGAAGAAAATCCAGACTTAGGTTCCGAGCAAAGTCAAGGTTTCAAAAACGCAATCCAATCTTCTGCAATGGCCATTGACATTACGTTGGGCAGCGAAAATGAACCGAATCATGAGACAGAGGAGCGAACGGATCCTAGCCAGACAGAGAATCAGATTTTAGATGGTTCTCCTCAGATCTGTAAGGAACCAGCAGAGGGACGAGGCCCTTCAACTGACTGCTCAGTTAAGGGAAATCTCGGTAACTCAAGACCTCCCACGCCTGCTCCCCCAAAGATCGATCTCACCGGCCAACTCCAACAACATACAAAATGGACTCTTCATCTTTCGAGCATAGAGAATAGAGAACTATCGAGCTCAAAGACAGAGAGTGCAGGATTGCATATTCGAGGACGAGAATTGGCTGAAAAGCCTACCTCCAACTCTAATATCCCTCCAGGAGATCAATATCTCGGTCGAATTAAGCTCAACTCAATCTCTTCATCCCTACTGGATAGAGGCATCTTGGAACCCTCCCCTTTGGATGCTAGCCCTTCCTGAAAACCTCCTCACTTGTGGTCCAATCAAATACCAAATCAAAGGAAATTACTTCACAGCCACAAAGCTGAAGCTTCATCCAGGAGTGCGTCAACTAAACGTTTACGTAAAGTCCTTGCTACTGCACGACGAGGTGCATCTAATGCACAGACTCAAATTTCAAACACTTCGATTAAGGTCCAACCCAAACCTGTTTCTGAACCAAAAACTTCAGAGGCTCGGTTCGAGCACCCACTTCCCAACTCTCAATCCGATGTCGATTCTCCTTTGGAATTGTAGAGGTGCTAGGCACCCCGATTTTATCATCACTGTAAGAGATTTAATCAGGCTGCATAAACCTGATATGATGGTCATTACTGAGACTCGCGTTAGAATTAATAACGCCAGACAAGTGGTTGAGCAATTGAATTTTGATAAGTGCATGGAAACAGAAACTATCGGCTACCGAGGCGGTATATGGATGCTGTGGAATTCGAAAGCAATAACTGTAGAAGAGGTCGGCACAACAGAACAAGAAATACATGCCTTTGTTAAGGTAACATCTCTTAACCATTGTTGGCTATTTTCTGTTTTATATGCTAGTCCTAAATTTTCTGAGAGAAAATTGCATTGGGATAATCTTATTAAAGTGTCTGAAAATCATAATATTCCTTGGTTGGTTTGTGGTGATTTCAATGAGGTACTTTCTTCTTGTGATAAGAAAGGAGGTAATGCCATATCCTGGAATAGGTCTAAGGCCTTGCATGACTGTGTGAATGTATGCAATCTCTCTGATCTAGGGTTTAACGGACCAAGGTACACCTGGTCCAACTGTAGGAACTTGAGCAATTTAATTCAAGAGAGGATAGACTATGCCTGTGCAAATCCCAACTGGAGAGTTTTGTACCCAGATGCAAATGTGCACCATTTAACCAAAACCCATTCCGACCATTCACCTGTTCTAATCTCCATCTTTTGCAACGAAATGAATGGAGTTAAACCTTTTCGCCTTTAGAAAATGTGGTTCAATCATCCTGAATTTCACTCCCTTGTTGAGAGTAGTTGGCAAAAACCTTCATTAAACTTGGCTCACTCGATTCACACTCTTCAAGAAGACATGAAAATCTGGAATAAGGAGTCGTTTGGGAACATCCTTGAGAAAAAGAAGAAAATTCTAGCCCACCTAGCTGGGATAGAAAGATCACTTCAGAATGATCCCTGTCAATTCCTTTTAGACCTTCAAAAGGAACTCATAGAAGAATATAAACTGATCCTTAGGGATGAAGAGGACCTTTGGGCCCTAAAATCAAGAGTTGATTGGCTTTCTGATAGAGAGAAAAATACGAGATTTTTTCAAGTGTCCACTATTATAAAGAGATCTCGGAATAAAATCCTCAGGATGCTGAATCATCAAGATGAGTGGATGACTAACCAGGATCAGATAAAAGCTCATATTCAGAAATTTTTTGAAGATATCTATACTTCTTCTCATCCTCTTAAAGCTTTAACTTTCAGTAAAGGACCAGCAAAGATTGTGCCTATCTCTGAACAACAAAAGTCGAACCTGTCACAACCAATTTCTAATATTGAAATTCAAAAGGTGGCCTGGTCTTTTAAACCTTACAAAGCACCAGGCACCGATGGCCTACACCCCTTTTTCTACCATCGTTATTGGCCGATTGTGAGGATAAGCTCTGTCAATCCATCCATCAACTTTTCAATACTGGTAAAATACCTCCTTATTTGAACGAGACCCTCATCTCATTGATTCCAAAGATCCAAAATCGAGCAATTTAGGCCTATTAGCCTTTGTAACCTGCCTTGCAAAATTGTCACAAAAATTTTGGTAAACAGGCTCCAGGCTCCAACCTCTTCTTGGCAATCTCATCTCACCTCTTCAATCTAGCTTTATCCCTGGGAGATCTGGTATTAATAATACGATTATCGTTCAAGAGGTGATTGATTCATTCAAAAGGAAGAAAGGCAAAACCGGTTGCATGGCAATCAAGCTAGACTTGGAGAAGGCCTTTGATAAACTAGAGTGGGGATTCATCAGAAAGGTTCTAACCTTTTTTAACTTCCCCGAACGGTGGATCACACTTATTCTTAGTTGCATTTCAACCTCCAGCATATCGGTCTTAGTGAATGGAGTTATGATGAAGAAGTTCAACCCTTCGAGAGGTATAGACAAGGTGATCCATTGTCTCCTTATATTTTCATCCTTTGTATGGAATTTCTTAGCTTGGCCATCAATGAGAAATGTGAAAAGAAAGAGTGGTTCCCAATTAAAGCTTCCAGAAAAGGTCCAAATTTTTCCCACATCCTCTTTGCGGATGACATTTATCTCTTCGGTAGAACTAACGCCCACACTGCAGCTGCTATGAAACAAGTTTTGTTGGATTTTTGTTTGGAGTCTGGTCAGAGTATCAATCTACAAAAATCAAAAATCCTTTTCTCTCCAAATACCTCTAAACCTCAAAGAGATCATATTTCAAATGTTTTGGGAATTAAAGAAACTATCGATCCGGGTAAATACCTAGGGGTACCTCTGATCAATCGCAAGTCAAAAAAGGAAGATTACATGTTCATCATTGATAAGATGAGAACCAAGCTTGCAAGTTGGACTTCTTTCCCCTGCTGGTAGGTTAGTCCTTGCAAAATCATCCTTAGAAGCTATCTCCTCTTATGTGATGCAGTGCAGAGTACTCCCTGTAAGCATTTGCAATGGAGCTGACAGAATTTGTAGAAACTTCGTTTGGGGTGACACTGAAGATAAAAAGAAAATGCACTTGTTAAACTGGGATACAATCACCAAACCAAAGAAAAATGGAGGGTTAGGACTTAGGAAGGCCAGGCTTCAGAATCAAGCCCAACTGGGGAAATTAGTTTGGCAATATAAACATGATGAGAATTCTCTTTGGGTAAAAACCTTATCTGCAAAGTATGGAGATATTTCCTCATCTTCAAAGTGCTCTGGCTCTATTACCTGGCAAGCTCTTAACTGGGCTAAACCCTTGGTTGAGAAAGGAAGCGGCAAAACTATCAGAAGTGGTCTTAACACTAATTTTTGGTATGAGAATTGGACCAGGCTCGGTAAAATTAGAGAGCTAGTCCATGGCCCACTTCAAAAGAATGAAGAATCTTTAAATGTCGAATCTTTCATTGATAGTAACTCTACTATCTCGATTCCATTACCTGCTGCAGTTCAAAATGTTATCTTATCCATTCCAACTCAATGGTTTGTTGCAAAAGAAGATTGCTCGTATTGGACTCCTTCCCATAATGGCCTTTACACCATTAAGTCCGCTTATGAACTGAGTAAAAATGGTGAAGTTGCGAAAGATTCAAGGGAATGGTATTGGGTTTGGAAACTTAAGATCCTACCGAAACTTCAGTTTTTCATTTGGCAGTGCTTGCATGGAATTCTACCTACTGCTGACTTTCTCAGAAATAGAGGTATTGATGTTGCTACGGAATGTCCTTTCTGCTCTCAGCTCCCTGAATCGATTGATCACCTTTTTAGATTTTGCACCACCTCCTTGAATATCTGGTCAATTCTTGGCATCCAACTTGATTTGATTTCACCTTTTCCTGTTTTCCTCCGAAACCTAGTCTCTAATAAAACTTTCTCCACCTCACCTAAACTTCCAATTGGACTCCTTGCTGGTTTTGCTTTGTGGGAAATTTGGCTGCTGAGAAATAATTGGGTTTTTGGTGATAAACGATCTCCCCTTTTGGCTCCTTTTGCAATTCGCTCAAAAGCAACAAAATTCTTTGCTGTTAATGGTAGAGTCAAGCATTCTGCCCTCCCATATTTCGTTGCTGTTCGATGGGAGAAACCAACTCTAGGATGGTTTAAGTTGAATACTGATGGCTCTTCCATCAGTAACCCAGATCGAGTAGATACATTGGTCATGCGACAAACTTTAGTGCAGAAGCATGGGCTCTCAGGGATGGGCTCTTAATGGCTAAACACTTAGGCATCACAAATTTGGAAATTGAGTTAGATAGTACTGCAGTAATTGTAGCAATTTCATGTAGACCTATCAATTGTTCCTCTAACTCACACTTGCAACCCCTACTTGATGACTGCAAGTACTTACTGGAAGAATTTCCCAACAAAATCATCAAGCACATTTTCCGTGAAGCAAACCAATGTGCGGATGCTCTAGCCAAATTTGGCAGTTCTTCTTTATTTTGTATTACTAATGAGGCGTATAAACTGTTTTCTGAGCCTCCTAGTTTTATTTAAAAATTCTTCCCTTTGATGGGAATGGCTATCTTGTGTATCGCACTGCTCTTAATTTCTAAGTAATGAAGTTCGTGTTTCCACCAAAAAAAAATATTCCACTCCATTAATAACTCCGAAGTCATTTTCTTTCTCTTTCAGATTATAGGTCTAAATCTGACTTTTTTCTTTGTCAGTTTTTTTCTCACCACCAGTCGTCATAACTTAATTAAGTAAACTAGGTCTATTGGCCCTAGTTGGCTAGTTGGCTATGAACTAATATATGTTGAGGAAAAAGAAAATAGACACTCAGATTTTATCTCTTATCTGACAGTGACGTGATTTTTTCATATCAAGTTTTTAATTAAAAAATAAATTAAGAATTAATCTATCTCAAAATAAAAGTTAAAGGATTAATTTATTTCAAATAAAAATTTAAAAATCAATTTGGATATAGCTTAAAGATCAAATTAAGTATTAAGCAATTAATTAATTGGTAACCTCAAGTGATGACAACATTAGGTATTCACAATTATTGCTGAGAGCTAAAGAGATGTCGACAATATAACATGATTGGTATATCAATTTTAGGGCGTCGGATTTTGTAATGAATGATTTTTATTTTTAGGTAATTGTAATGTGAATGAACGATCAACACATTTATGATGAAATTAGTCTCAGTATTATGTGTATCGTACATGATATAATACGTTATTAATAATTATAGTATTTTTTAATAATATGATCTAATTTATTTATTATTATTTATTTTTAAACACTTTTAATTAAAAATAATATAGTAATTTATGTATTATAAGTGGACAATATATATAAGAGGAATATTTAAATTAAACTACTTTATTTTTAGCATTGTAAATTAAAACAATATATCTATATATATATACGAGTGATATTTAAATTAAACTACAATGGCCCATAGCATTTTGTTTTTAGTTTTGTATTAATCTTTTAATTGTGTAAAACTCAATTTAAATCAATTAATAACATTCTTGAATACCGATGAGTAAAATCTTTTAAAATCTTAATATTTAATTACTTATATTTTAAAAACCGAATATAAAAAGGTAAAGTTCAAATTTAATGGCATAATTGAAAATATATTGAAGAAAAAGAGATATTTAATATGAACATATATATATATATATATATATATACACACACACACACACACACTAGTTTTTATGATATATGCGTACATCGAACATAATACAACATGTTATTAATAATTATATAATATTTTTGAAGAATCTTATCTAATTTATTTATTATTATATTTATTTTTCAAAATTTATTTTTCAAATACATTTGATTATAGTAATTTATATAAGAGTAATATTTAAATTAATTAAGTTACTCCATTTTTAGCATTGTAAAGGTAATAAGGGTGAAGACATAAGTTCAATATCCCAGAAACGCACTTATTGGAAGGGCTTTACCTTTAATGCTCTCTTATTAAAAGGGATTAGTCTTATACTAAAGGCCTAGATATGCCTTAGTTAAATAAAAAAATCAAATTACAATGGCTCATGACATTATGTAGTTTTTAATTATACGTACAAAACCCAATTTAAACCAATAGTATTCTTGAACATCAATGAGTAAAAGCCTTTGAAAATCTTAATGTTTAATTATTTATTTTTAAAAGCCCAATATAAAAGGTAGAACCCAAATTTAAAGGTATTTTTAAAATATGTTGGAGAAAAATGGATATTTAAAAGGTGAAAAAAATATTTGATCAGGATTACCTGTAAAAGGGGAGTTTTACACTCTTTAATAATAATGTCCCACTTCAAATTTTTTAAAATTTTTACAAAACTTTATAATAGACTTTATTGCATACAATTATTTCATAATTAAATAAGCCCAAATTTACTCAAAGTTTAGTCCTACGTTTAAAAAAAAGAATTTGTAGGGTAAGTCCTAAAACTTAGGGCATTATTGGGGTAGGTTTTAGTAATTATTAAAAAAATTTTGAGTTCGTAAAAAAAGAAGTAAAAAGAGTTTTTTTTTACTTAAATAATTATATGTACTGTAGTATACATTAAGGTTTTGTAAAAATTTACAAAAATTTGACACGGCGCGTTATTATTAGAGAGTGTAAAACTCCTATTTTATAGACAGTCTTAATCAAATTTGTACTCTATTATAGATAAATTTGGGTTATGATTAAATAAGCAACTTTTTAAGAGAAGATTTTTTAGATAAAAATAATAATTTTTTTAGGTACATTACATAAGATGCCAAACTAGTTGACTAAAGTTCTCAAATGAGATAATATATTCCTTGTGTATCCTGCTCCATAATTGCTAACAAATCCGGGGGAGGGCCAACTTTTTTGTCATCTCACCTATCGTGGCCATGGGTGAGAACTATGCCCTGTCTTTTGAGCAAATAATAATTCTAGTAACAGTAAATTAAATTCGTTAATTGTGGCAGGTCCAAGTAACAGGAGAAAGTAACAGTTGTAATTACCAGCAAAAAAGCTTTTGATTGTTTCATTATATTTTGACACTAGACACTAACAAAAGGGAGAAAACACCAATTCAGCGCCTTGGTGCGTACATGGTGGAAGGGCTGGTAGCAAGGAAGGAGGCATCGGGGTCTAACATGTATCGTGCCCTTCGTTGGAGAGAGCCTGAAGGCAAGGATTTGTTTTCCTACATGCAGATACTGTATGGAATCTGTCGTTACTTGAAGTTTGGCTACATGGCAGCCAATGGGGCCATTGCTGAAGCATATGCAGAACTGAAGATCGCATCCACATTATTGATTTCCAGATTGCTCAGGGAACACAATGGGTGACCCTCTTGCAGGCGCTTCCAGCCAGGCTAGGTGGAGCTCCTCATGTCCGGATTACAGGATTTGCTGATCCTGTTAATAATTATGCCCGTGGTGGTGGATTGGAAGCGGTTGAAGGCGTTTGGCTGCACTATCTGGAAAGTTCAGTATTCCAGTTGAGTTTCATGGAGTGCCAGTTTTCGCACCAGATATCACAAGGGAGATGCTTGATGTCAGGCCTAGGAGGTTCTGGCCATCAACTTCCCACTGCAGCTCCATCACACACCCTGATGAGAGCGTGGATGTGAACAATCCTAGAGATGGTCTTCTTTGAATGGTAAAGTCACTTTCTCCCTATTTAGAGCAAGAATCGAACACAAACACTGCCATTTTCCTCTCCAGGTTCGTAGAGGCTCTAGATTACTTCTTGGCAAAGTTTGAATCTATAGGCGAGACACTTCCGAGGGACCGAAAGGAGGAAATTAATGCGGAGCAGCATTGCCTGGCCAGGGATATAGTCATGTCATTGTTTGTGAGGGAAAGGAGAGGGTGGGGCGTCATGAGCTCCTTGGGAAATGGAAGTCTAGGCTAACAATGGCAGGATTCCTGCAGTACTCTTTAAGCTCTTATGTCAATTCTGTGATAAGAGGCCTGCTGAGGTGTTACTCAACACATTATGCATTGGTGTAGAAGGATGGTGCAATGTTGTTGGGATGGAAGGATAGGAACCTTATGTCGGCTTCTGCTTGGCGCTGTGACAGCTGAGATTCATGCAAACGTATAGTATAGAAATAATCAGTTCATACTTTTTATAGGTTACAGATGACTGATAGTTTTGTCCAATGGTAGTTATGGGTGTTGGGATATCTCGTTCCTTTTGTTCCTTAATCATTTCTTTCATAGGATTAATGAAGGATTAATGAATGTACCTTTTTCATGTAGAAGGTAAAAGAAAATATGAGGAATGCATTTGTTAAGCATCCAATCTAAAATCAATTGACTATAGGTAAAGAAGCCCAACTTAAATATAAGGGTCCCAGATATGTCAAATACAACCAATGTGGGATTTTTCCACTCTAACACTCGTCACATGCAGGGTAGGAAAAACAACGGAAACAGATAGGCCGATGTGTGATTTTCTTACTCTAATACTCCCCGAACAAGCATAATAATAAAATAGCATTGATGGGTTATACATATTAATGCGAAACAATGGAAACAGACAGCCAATGTAAGTGTTTTTGTTCTGCGATATACATATTATGCAAAACAAGCATAATAACAAAATATTGCTCACTGAATCAAAGAAATTATATTTAATTAACATTGCCATAAAAAACTTACAAAAGGATAGGTTGCACTTTTGGACAATTTCATTAAACATACGAGTGTACAACGCGTGTCTTTCTCACTCAGCTTCTTAGTCTTCTCTTTACTCTTAAATCGAGTTGGAAAGTTAAAAATGGAGAAGGGTTTAAGAATGTCATTGCTCACTCCTTCATCGTCAAAAGGTTTGAGAGGATCTCAAGTGTAGCAATTGAGATCCAATTCCAAAAACACATGTAAGGGTTTATGTTTATTCCTTTGTTTATCAATTTTTCTTGTGTGATTATTAATTTTTAATCCATATGTGATATTAGGTGTTTTATTGGATGTATTTTTTTCATCTCCATGAACTGCCCTGTAACCAATGGCAATGACTGGATCCGCTTAGCTTCCTTCTGAGCCCTGATAAACTCTCTCTCTAGATTCTTCAGCTCGCATTTAACATACTCTTCTTGGATATCTGTGAACTCAAATGCCTCTGAATGGATTTCAGCCTACTGTATAGATCGTCCTCATCGATACCAGTTGGGTCCACCGCCAGACCTTGCCCAAGGTATGATCTTGTAGTGGGGAATGGCGGCTCTGCCGTGGGTTTCGGTTCCACTACCATCGCTTCTGCTGCCATTAGCTTATTTTCGTTTATTGGATGTATTTTATGGATATGTTTCTAGTGACTTTATTTTTCTTCAATAATTAATAATTAGTAAATAAAATAAAATATTATTAGAATTTTTATTTATTTTGAATAATATGTATTACCATGATAAAAAGGGTAAACATGTAAAATATATAATTTTCAATATTTAGCATTTATAGTTATCAAATAATAAATTTATATTTGGCATTTAGTTTTCAGCAACTTATCAAACAGTTTTTACAGTATAGATTTGTGTTAATGAAATTCAGCATTTAATTTTTTAGTATTTATTTTTCAACATTTAATTTTTTCAGTTTATCAAACAGCACCTTAGTGTAGGTCTAATATGACTATTAGATATCGAAAAGTTTATATATTTAAAGAAAAAAGGCACATTGATACTATATTCTTAACATAACATATTAAGAAAACATGTGGATGAACTTGGAACATGTAAAACATACCTATTACGGCAAGTACCTATTAAGACATATATTGAATGTATAGATCCAAAAAGCAAAATCGTTTCTCTAGACCTTTCTTTGTTACTGTGAATGTATAGATCCAAAATAGTCCATTACACATCCTCTTTTGAATGTTAAAATGTTTCAGGTAGATCGACCACGTTTAATTTCAAGCGTCGCATGCCCCCTGCTAGTTCTCTATAAATACCTATGCAAGAATCCGCTCTCGAAGCATCAATCAAAGTGCACTAAAACCAGCATTTTCGCATCTCTCTACTGTCCTCAAAACTTGATTCATTAATTAGCCCATAAAATCGTTTTAAATATGTCTATTCAAGTTTCAGCAAATAATCTTTTTGCTCCAACCCAAACTGCTCAACTTCCTTGAACAAATCATCGTTCTGCCTGTTTTCATCCCAGCATATGGGGTGACCATTTTCTCTCATGCGCCTCAAACACTATGGTACGTAATTTAGTTGCATATGTTCAAAAAACTTTAATTTTCTATTTGGAAAATCTTAACAATGTTACTCGTTGCCCTGGTGCATATAGGAAAATGATGATGCTAACAAGAAAGAGCATGACAAGGTGAAGAATGAATTGAAGAAGATGCTAATGGCTGATGACAAACTCTTGGAAAAACTTAAGTTGATTGATGTAATCTAATGCCTTGGAGTTTCTTATCACTTTGAACAAGAGATTGACCAAGTACTGCAGCAAATGCATGTGACTTACAATGATTCTGAAGTTGGGGTCAATGATGACGACCTTTTTGCCATTTCGCTTAAATTTCGTCTATTTCGACAGAATGGCTACAAAATGTCAAGTGGTACGTCACTCTTTATACTGAGGCTGAATTAAACTTTTTGATTTTTTTTTTCCAAATTTAACAATGAAATGGAGTAAATGTTATTTGCAGACTAAAGCCAATATCTAATAATGTTTTATTTATGGTGAAAGCAGAGGCCTTTAACAAATTCAAGGATAGTCAAGGAAAGTTGAAGGAATCCATTATAAATTATGTTCAAAGAATGTTAAGCTTTTACGAGGCCACACATTTAAGGCTGCATGGGGAAGAATGTCTGGAAGAAGCACTTGCTTTCACAACTGCTCACCTACCTTGAGACCGTGGCTACTAGCTGCTTGAACTCTTCTCTTGCAGCCCAAATAACTCAAGCTTTAAAGCAACTGATTCGTAGAGGCTTACCAAGGCTTGAGGCCAGGCACTATATGCCTGTCTATCAACAATACCCTTCTCATAATCAAGCTTTATTAGCCTTTGTAAAATTAGATTTTAATATGTTGCAAAGGCTGCACCAAGAAGAAGTTAGTGAAATTGCAAAGTAAGTTTGTAAAAGCTAAACTAGCTTTTGAGTCCCCGTTTGCTTGTGTTAATAAGATTTTCCTCTATATTATCTAACCAAGTGCTCTTCAATTATGGTATTTAGGTGGTGGAAAGACTTGGAATTTTCAACGAAGCTTCCACTTATCAGAGACCGGGCAGTAGAGTGCTACTTTTGGATATAGGGGGTGTATTTTGAGCCTGAGTACAGGTTTGCTAGAAGAATATTAACCAAAGTCATAGCCATGACTTCCGTTATTGATGACATTTATGATGTTTATGGCACACTTAAAGAACTTGTTCTTTTTACTAAAGCAGTTGAGAGGTTGTAATTCCTCACTCGTTTATATACATACACACTTCTAATTTGATTAACTTTTTATGTGATTGGTTAAGTTAAAATTTTACGGCTACCATACTTTTTAGGTGGGATATTTCTGAAAAAGACCAGCTACCAAAATACATGCAAATCTGTTACCAGGCATTGCTAGATGTTTACAAAGAAATTGAAGAGAAAATGACAAAAGAAGGAAAACTATACCGCCTTCAGTATGCGAAAGATGCTGTAAGCTCATATGCTGTGTTTTATGTTACATGTTTGCCATTTAGATTAATTATACTTCATTATTCTTACTCTTTGGTTGCTCAGATGAAAAATCAAGTTAGAGCTTACTTTGTCGAAACCAAATGATTCCATAACCACCATGTATTGACAATGGAAGAATACATGCCAGTTGCCTTGGTTACCTCTGCCTATGTGCAATGCTTGCAACCACATCTTTTGTTGGAATGGGAGATGTTGCAAGAAAATGGTAACTGCTTCGGCCGTTGTCTGTAGACTTATGGATGACATTGTGCCCCACAAGGTATGAAACTTGTTTGTTTCAGATATACAATAGTCTTGAATTGCCCCTTTTCATCTTTTCTTGTAACTATATGCTGATTTCTCTTAATGCAATTTGAGAAAAAGAAGGGACATGTTGCATCAGCCATTGAATGTTTTACGAAATAGCATGGTACTACAAAAGAAGCTATCAAGGAATTTCGTAAACAAATTGCTGATACGTCGAAAGAGATAAATGAAGAATGCCTGTATCCAACAAAAGTTGCCATGCCACTTCTCACACGGATTCTCAATCTTGCACGCGTAATCAATGTTGTATACAAGACAGAACATGGCTATACTCATGCAAGATTCATACTTAAGGACTTTGTTGCTTCTCTTGACACACCTGGACGTAGTCCACACTTGTGAAGTTATGAATTTGTGTATAGTTATAAAGTTATGTGGTGAATTGGAACTTGTTATGGATATTTTGAGCTTTCTTTGGCACAATAACTAGCTTAGAAACCCTAAATTGTTGTCCAGAGTTAGTTGGGTGCACTGAGGGTTTAATAACGAGACACTTGGATCGAAATAAATGGGAGTCAACTTTTTGAAGTTGACTCTGCCGTCAGACCTAACCCACTTCGACGCCGAAGTGACCATTTTAAATGAAAGGTCGACTAACCGACCTCCCATTTCACTTCATTTCTCTCCATCAATTTCATCACTTCAAATCACCTTCAAACATCTTAAATAACACCACCATCAACTTCCTTGGCTTCCTTGAAGATCAACGCCACCAAAATCACCAAAAATCTTCAAACCTTCCAAGAAAACCAACTAGGAGCTCTTGTGTTTTTCAAGCCATATCTCTCAATTCAACCATAGGCTTTTTGGCTGATTTCTTGGTATGATGTTCTACACTCCTTGAGCTTCATTTTGACTACTTATTTGCTGAATTTTGTGGATTGGGCTAGGAGATATCTTGAATTGAAGATCAAAGTTCATTTTACTCAAACTCAACTTCAACTCTTAGCCTTCCAATTCGAATTTCATGCATTCTTAGCCTTTAATTCAGTTTTTGAAGCTAAAGTCTCTTAGTTTAAGTGTTGAAGGGCATGTGTTTTGAATTGTGTGTTGATTGGTGCTGAATTGAACTCGTACCAAGCTTGAGAAGTGAAGAGAGCATGTTTCGACCTAGGCCAGAAGTGGATTCGGCGCCGGATATGCTTGAGTCTGGCGCCGGACTCAACACAAATTGAGAGATTCCTCCCAATTTGGCCATTCCCGCATGGAAGTGAGCCCTAGGTCGGGCCGGAGCTACAATATAGCAAAGGCAATTTGGTCTTTTCACATCTTGTGCCCCTAATTGACTTCAATTTACTTCCAGACATATCTAACTTAGTTCCGAGACCCTAGAAACCCTAATTAGAGCATGCTTTGTTATTCAATTGTTAGTCGAATGCCTATATTGATCAAATTATATTTCAATTTGATTATTTAGGTACGAGATTGTACGTGATCAAGCAGTAGACTTCGAGCTAAGGCATTTGATGGGTTCTTCGGGAGTATATAAACCTCCTTAACTAGTGAGCGGCTTGGATTATAGTGGTTGACCACTAAGGGTCAACCGTTTTCTAAATTGTTTTATAAATTTGTTTACAATGTTTTGGGATATGGATTGTCTCCCCTCATACATGAGTTTATAAATGTATTTAATGATGGGTTTAAAAGAAAAACAAAACTACGCTTATGAATTTTATTATTGATGATGAGTTATGGGAGATGAGAGATTGAGTGGTTCTCGGTAGGGATGGCGATCCCTGAACTACCCCGTTGATTCCGCACCGAATCGCTCCAAGTCGCCCCGCTTTTTTTAAGGGCGAGGTGGATGTGGTATATGACTATAATCGTCCCGTTCCGCCCTGTATATATAACAATTAATAACTTTCACTAAAATATATATATTTTTGTGACTTTTAAATAAATAAATAAAATATATATGTATTAAATTTGAAGAAATATAACTTAACAATTAAGATTATTATTTTACTTTATAAATATTTTGAAAAAGGTACTAAATTTGATATATTAAGTGTATATTATATAATTTTATTTTATTAAATGTATTTTTATGAAATAAAATATATATTAACGGGGCGACCCGTCTCCATCCCACCTCCGCCCCTCCCCCGCCAATAAAGGGATAGGGCGAAGACAGTTGAGGTAGTCCCCCTACTGCCTCGCCCCATTGCCATCCCTAGTTCTCGGTGCTCCGATGAGAAGGAGCGAGTAGACTGAGCGGAGCATGCATTCGACCAGGTAGATGTTGACGGCCTATCGAGGGGCACGGTGACACGCCCGAACCTTGTCCGTACGTGTCAAGTTCTATAATTATGAATTGTTGTCTTATCAATATATCAATTTGAACTTCTTATGGATGTTTCAAACTTTGTTTAGCTCAATTTCAAGCTTAAAAATCCTAAAATTGAAGTCCAGGGATGTGGGCCCCACTTGAAATCGAGACCCGAGGCATTTGGGGCTGAGTTGACCGGAGTCAACTGTGAAAACCTTGGCTCCGGCGCCGGAGTTGGTCGGGTCCGGCGCCGGACCCGTCATTTTATTTAAGGGTCTCGGTTGGCCGAGACCCTCATTTCTTCACCTCTTCAAGTTCTTCATTTTCCTCCGATCTCTCCCTCAATTCTCTCTGAACCAAGCTTTCAATCCCTCTCCAAACACTTCATCAATCATCAATACCAACTTCTTTTGCATCCTTGAAGATCAAAACACCAAGATTTCTAAGGAAATCATCAAATCTAGAAAACTGAAAATTTGGCGACAGTTTGTTCATCAGCCGATATCTTTTGATTCAACTGTGCGTTTTGGCTGAGAATTTGGTATGTTGTTCTAGACTCATCAAGCTTTAATTTGATAGTTTATACGCTTGATTTCATGGTCTGAGCTAAGAGAATTTGATGATTGAAGTTGAGATTTCTGTTTTGCCCGAGTAAAGTCAACTCTTGATGTTTTGATCCAAATTTCGAGCATGATTTGTTGTTTGATTCAGTTCTTGAAGCCGTGAATTTATAAATCATGTGTTTAACTTGCTGTGTTTCAATTTTGGTGCGGATTGGTGTTGAATTGAACTCAAACCGAGCCTGTTTTGATGAAAGGCCGAGCATGGCCATTTTCTGGGCTAGGTCCGGCGCCGGACCTGGCAGGTCCCGCGCCGGAGACGGCCAAAATCCAGGATTCTTCCCATTTTGGCTCACTCCCGCCCGAGAGTGAGTAAAACTGTCGGCAAGGGTACTGTAGCACCAGGGGTATTTTGGTAATTTTGCAACCCTAGACCCCATTTGACCTCAATTGACTTCAATTAGCTCCAATTGACTTCCGGACTTGTCAATTTTAGTCCGAGACCTTTTATTGGTGTTGTTTTATGAGTTGATCATTGGTTGAATATTTTATTAATCAAATTAGATTTTTAGTTTGATCATTTAGGTACGTGATCGTACGAGATTTGGACCGGTAGCATTTTGAGCCAAGGCATTCGTGGGTAATCGGGGGGTATACAACTCTCCTCAATAGTGAGTGGCTTGGATTATATTGGTTGACCATTGAGGGTTAACCGTTTTTAAATTTATTTATAAATGCTTATTTAAATTGTTTAAATATGTTTTGGGATATGATTTGTCCACCCACACACACCTAGTTTATAAATGATTTGAAGGGTGGGAATTTCAATAAATCATATTCATATTGATATTATCATTGTTTGGGAAATGGTACCCCCGAGAGATGAGAGTTTGAGCGATTTCCTCGGAACTCCAATATGCGGGAGCGTGGACCGAGGGAGAGGCATGCATATAAGGTTCCCGTGGACCGCCTTCTTGAAGGGGCACGGTGAATATATATAAGGTTCCCGTGGACCGCTTTCATTTTGAAAGGGCACGGAGAATATACTGGCCTGGAGTAGAGAGGCGCGGAGAAAAGCTCGTCAGGCCAGAAATAGCTGTGTTCCACCACAGCGAGGCAAACGTCAAGGGAATGGGCCAAAGAGTAAAGTAAAAATGTTTTAAAAGTATAAAGTAACCCTTGACGGTCCAGTGGATACCAAGTGCATGGGTATACCTTATTGGGACGATTTCAGATGCCAGCCCATTTAAATATATGTATTGTTATTGATTTGATATTTGATTTGGTTGGGATTTCATATATTTCAGTAAATGATTTATTAAATTACTATTTGGATTATTTCATATCCCCAACCTGAGGTGATCGGTCTTTATAACCGAGTCTCTCACTGGGTACATGATTATGTACTCACCCCATTCACTTTTGTTCTCAGATCATCAGACTTTGGACGGTGAACGTCCTGGTGGCCAGTGATCCCAGTTTGTCTCTGTGGACACGATTATGTAGGTGCCACCTCATTTCACTTTGTGTATCTTGGCTCGGATTATTATTACATCTTACATATATATATTTGTGTATTTATAAATAATACTTTCCGCTGCATTGGAATTCCGTAAGATGTGATATTTTATTTTTAAAATATTTTGAACTATGTTATCTATGATATTTCATATGTTTTCATATATTGCTCGAGTATCCTTTATTTTTAAGCCTTGTGCCATCTTGGTTGCCCGCCTAACGAGGCACGCATCTCGAGGTAGTACGGCGGTTGTCGCGTGGCCGAGCCTGCTGGTCGGGGTGTGACACACGGTGAGTGTGAGACCTTAGGAGAGGCCCGTAGGGAAGTTTGTCAAGGCTCGTTTGTAGCTGTGTTCCACCAACAGTGATGGAAACGTCAAGGGTACGGGATAAAGGATAAAGAATAATAGTCTTCGAGATATGAGTTAAAGCCCTTGACGGTCCGGCGGGTCACCCAAGTGCATGGGTGCACCTTTAGGACGATTTCAGATGCCAGTCCATTTATCATTTATTGTATTTGATTTGGTTTTGGGATTTCGTTTATGGTTTTACAAAGATGTTTTATTAAATATGTATTTGGATTTGTTCATATCTCTAGCCTGAGATTATCGGTCATTATAACTGAGTCCCTCGGTGAGTACGTTTATCGTACTCATCACATTCACTCATTTTTGTAGGTCACTCGGCAGTGGAGCACAAACGTCATGGTGGATAGTGATCACTGGTGTATCTATCATACGACCACGATTTTGTAGATTCCACCCAGATCCTTGTGACCCATGATATTCAAATTAGTATTGTATACTATTATATATGTATCCGCTGCACACTCGCATCGTAAAACGTGCTATTATTATATAAAGAACTTATAATATTTCTTGTAATATCTTTTATATTATGTTTTCTAATTTTGCTCGAGTACACCTTATTTTATACATTGTGCCATCTCGGATAGCTCGTCTTTCAAGACACGCATCTTGAGGTGATACTGTAATTGTCACATGACCGAGCCCTCGAGTCGAAGTGTGACATCTCTGCTCATTGATCATGTTCCTTTATGAGCATTTTGTCTCTGTTTCTATAAAATATAATTAGCTGTTTAGATATATAGCATGTTGTGGAATTTTAATTTGTAATGGTAATTCGTCCAAAAGATGTTTGGAAATGGAATCAAATAATAATATTTTAGATGATCTATAAGTCAAATATGTACTAAATTAATTTTTTATGATAATAAAATGTGTGTCTTCAATCATTCAAAATCTAATTTTACCCATTCAAATTGACTTAATTAAACGATGAATGATCAAAATGGGATTTGTATATATATCTCTCAAGTCCAAGACATTAATGATTTAAAACAAACGAAAGAACATTGCTACTTGAACCGCCACATTTTATGGTGCACAGTTGCCCACCTGACGTGGTATCTTATTTTGTGGGTCCCACTTTTATTTAGTTTAACATCAATTAACTTACTCTTTCAGTCTCCGTTACTTAACGTCCACTAATACTACTTACTCTCCGTTATCATTAAATCTAAGAAGTAAGAACATATTTGTATAGTCTTTCATTAAATCTAAGAAGTAAGAACATATTTGTATAGTCTTTTCTTATCAGTACAATTTCAAAAGTTGAGCCGCCACTTTATTGTCAACATACCTATTACTATTTTTGGGATTGCTTCACACAACATTATTTAATATTACTATTTTTGGTACATAATAAAAGTACTCTTGTTTTTATGGTACATTCATTATTTTGGTACATATTAAAAAGTCTCAAGGCCTATGTTTGTTACACAAATTGATATATCAAACAAATATCAAAGAGCTCGCAAAAGCCTTTTTCGAAGCACCATAAAACTCTTATTTTTAGCTACGTTTTAACTGATCATAAAGATCAAGACATTTTACTAGGCACGATATTGATAAGGAATGGGAACTACGAGCAGATCATTTTTCCTTCTCACGGTTACACCCGCAGCCTCGGTCATGTCCAAATCTTCATGCTTCATTCCGTTGGGGAGTTTCCAATCGAAATGGTAAAGTAAATTTGCAAGTGGTAGCTCAATATTAGCTAACGCGAACGATATGCCCGGACATACCCTCCTTCCACCTCCAAATGGGATAAATTCGAAATGGGTTCCTCCGAAATCAATTTGATCATTGTCTAGAAATCTTTCAGGATCGAATGTTTCGGCTTCTTTCCAATACTTGGGATCTCTAGCGATGGCCCATGAGTTTACAATGACTCTAGCCTTGGCTGGAATGTGGTATCCACTGATCACACAATCCTCACTACATTCTCTTGGTAGTAGAAGAGGCGTAGGACCGTGTAACCTTAAGATTTCTTTAACAATTGACTTCAAGAATTTCAGCTCAGCAATTCCTGACTCATCTACACGTCCTTTTCCAGCAAACACCATTCTTACTTCTCTCTGTGCCTTTTCCATCAGCTTTGGGTTTTTCAACAATTCTGACATTGCCCACTCTATTGTTGTTGATGATGTCTCACTCCCAGCCGTGAAAACATCCTATACATCATGATGATTATATACAGGATTATAGAAATTAATCTGAATTTAAATTTAATTCTTAATACAAGAGAAAAAGAAGACATGACTAACCATGATGATTGCTTTGACGTTGACTTCTGTCAGAGGAAATTCAAGGTCACCATCTTGTTGAAGCCTTAAAAGGACATCAACCAAATCTTCCTCCACCTGCTCACTTCTTATCGTCTCCTTCCTTTTTTCTTTGTGCTCATGAATAATGTTTTCAAATATCTTATCATTAGCACGAAGTAGCTTCTCAGCGTCAGACTTGGATTTACTAATTAATTTAAGCACTTTCTTAGAAGGGTAGAGATCAGACAAGCAAAAAGCTCCTAGCAAGTTTGACAGTTCCGCAACATTTCTTATGAATTGTTCTTGATCTCTGTTTTTGTTGCCGAAGGCTGCCCTTGATGTTGTGGCATATGTTAGTGAGAAAAGTTGCTCGCTGAGATTGATCGGGGTGGAAGTGGATGCTCCTCCTCCATTCAAAGATATGGCTTTGATGAAAGCTGATACTTCCTGTTCCCTTATCGCCCGGAAAGATTGGACCCGCTTAGCACTCAAAAGCTCCATTACACAAATTTTCCTCAATTGCCTCCAAAAATTCCCATGCGGCGCAAGGAAAATATCAGCACAATTGTATGTTATTGTTTCTAGAGCAAGAAGATGAGGCCTCTGGGAGAAAATGATATCATGAGTTTTCATTACTTCTTTCGCCATCTCTGGTGAAGAAACTACGATGGTGTGAGATTCACCGAGCTTTAGGTGCATTAAGGGTCCATTGATCTGAGACAAGTCCCTTAGCCTACGATGGAGAAGTGGGCCAATTAACTGGTGTATGTTGCCTATGATGGGCAATGGCCTGGGCCCCGGTGGAAGCCGCTTCAAGTTTGGATTATTTTTGGCTTTCGATATATTTAGGAATATAACGGCCAGCATGTAGAAGAAGAGGAAGAAAGCAAGGAAATTGAAGAGGGAAGGAAACTGAAGCTCCATTGCTGAAATGTAATATGCAGGATTTTTCGAAACTAACTAAAGAGAGCTTATTTATCTTTCTGTTATGGTCACACACTTATATATAGTTGTGTTAAGAATTATAGAGTCAGTCATCTTAAACTTTTTAAACTAAACTATAGTTAAAAATTGCAAATAAAGCTGAAATTGGGTCCCATTGCAATTTTTATGGCAAGATTCCCCCTTAAAAAGTCTTGCGTGTCGATCCTGACTTATTTCCTATCCCACAATACGAATTAACAAAGGAACAAATAAATTAATAACAAATATGTTGTGGAGATTTTTTTTGCCTTCGTATGTGTAAACTTGTTTGACACGAATATGTATACATGTAAGCCTTCCTTCTTTTGAATTTTTAGTTATTGGTGGGTTCCGCAAAATATTGAGATAGTACTATATTTAACAAGTGTTTTTTTGGTAAACAACGAAGTCGACAATTTTAACTTAAACCCATATTAACAGCATCCTGGGAGAGAGCTCCCACATCAAAATACATGTCCCGAGAGGTACTCCCTGCCTGCCTATTACCACTATATTTAAGAAGTTGTGTGCTTAATTTGCATAAAATCTCATGTCATGTGATGGGTTCAACGGGGCTTCCGGCGCATTGACTTCAAGGCTTTAACAAATTTATTGAAATTGCATTGATGGGCATGAAGATGATCTTAATTTTACCCACTCCTAAGGCAGATTCATTAGTGGCGTTAGTAATTTCAAATCCAGCAAAATGAACCTAAGAAAAATTTTTAAAAAGGGTGGTGGATTAGAAATATCAAATATGTACCCTTAAAAAAAATAATTGCTAAGAAGTGAAGAACGTTATATTTCTACATAATATTAGATAATAAATAATCTAACAGATTTTTGATAATGATATGATATAATTTTTTGGTTGGCCAAAAAAAAAGATAATAAATATTTTTATGCACTTTTTACGAAATTTTCTAGGAAAAAAAAACTTTTTAGGGTTTATCTTTCTCTTCTTTAATTCTATTTCCTTTTGCTTTATGAAATCTCAAAAAACAGGGGCTAGGGTTGTTGCGCTGGCCTAAGACGTTGGTGGAGTATTACCTTTGTCATAATATATATGTCATTTTTAACTGTTTCACAATATCAAAAAAAGTAGTTTTTTTGTTAAATTTTATGTATTTTTCACTTACTTATTTTATTCATAATTTAGCTTTTCTCTTACTTAGTCAAAGAGAGAGGATAGATATGAGACATACATTAAATATAATTTTAGAAAAATACAATAATATTTCCTTGATTTTGTAAAAGTGATAAATATTTCGAAACAAAATTTTTTTTAAAAAGTGACAAATAATTTAAGACAAAGGAAGTAAATCCTTTTCTCATGGCTCAATTTCAATCCTCAATCTTTGATTCCAATTGGTTCCCGGCTTCCTACATGTACTATAATTCTACTGCATTTTACGTTGTTGTTTGTCAAAATCTTGGGGAAGACTACAGTGCTGGAGAGCAATGGGCGTTGGCTTTTCAAGACTGTTCACAAAATACCATGTGAACGGTTGAGAGAAGTCGTTGTCAGTTGTCACCTATTGGCTATCGGATTGCATTTTTACACATATATTTCTCCTTCTGATCTGCTTTTGTTAATTATTCAAGGTTGAATTAATTGGCACTTCGAAAGTTTTACGAATGTTATTTTATTAGTAATGGACTTCAATCGTTATTGAATTAATTTTTCCAATGCATGCATGGAAAACCTAGAATTTTAAGGCATCGAACGGTAATTTCATGATCAGCCAAACGTCACTTCTTTGAATTAGGATGCATCTTTTTTCGTGGTTGTTGGTTTACCTATATAAGAGTGTAAGCATGCGAATTTTGAATTGACAATTCAAATCAAAATCAAAATTCAAAAGTAGTGTGCACGTGTTTCTGTTGCGGCGACAACATTCCAGGGTTTCACCAACGGTCTTGTTTCGGCAACTCAAATTTTGCAGAAATTATATCACTCTATCTCACTAATTTGGCCTATTCATATGACCATAAGATTAAAACAAAATTCCTAGGAAAAAATCCTGCGTTGATTAATATGTCCAGCTTATAATCAAGTAGTCCACCTTACATTCTAAAACCTAACTTATGATTATTAGTGAAAAAAACAGATGAGAAAGAAAGAGACAGTTAGATATTTTGAACTATATATAATATGAAAAAGAAAGAAAATGACTTCCGAGTAAAAAATGGAGTATAGTTATTGTAAATTGCATAATTACTAGCATGTACGTCATGTGGTAACGGATTTTATGAAAATTTATACTTTATTTTAAAGTTGTTGGACAATATTGTAAAATTTTGTATTAAAATATTTGTAATTTAGAGAAGAATATATATGATATACTTGCATTGAAATAGAAATTTTTTTCTAAAACATTGACTAAACTATAACAATAATTATAAACACATACTATCATTTTTTTTTTTTGCCAAAAAAGATGTTTACATTGGAAAAAAAAATTTCCAGAGAGAAATAATTAAATTAATACATTAAATGAAGTTTGAAGAAAATTTTTCATTTAATAATAAAAAAGTAAAGTGATGAGTTAAATTGATGTGAAAATATAGTAGGATAAAAAATGGAGATCTTTTAATTATTTTTTTCCCGTATTGAAGTTTGTAAGTCACATTAATTGTTAGGTAAAATTATCAACTAATCCATAACTAAGACTACCAATCGTTAATTGAGAGGATAAAAAGGGTATTTCTACACAATATTAACTTTTTTATCATAAAATTACAATACAACTGAGCCAATAAGTATACCAGATTAGAGGGATAGCAAAGGAAATTGATATGGAATAAAAATAAGATATAAGTATAAATGAAATCTGGACCCTTTATATAACTTAATTAAGTAAACTAGGTCTAATGGCTCTAATTGGCTATGAACGAGTAATATATTGACGAAAAAGAACATAGGCTCTCACGTGTTTGAATTTGAAAAGGCAAAAGAATAAGAAGGACGTCCAGTTAAATGATACTACTGTATGTTCTATGGTAAATTACTTTCTTGGGTACTGAGATTGAGATGGATAGACTACATGGTTGAGGCATATAACGGCAGGGAATATCGCTTTCCTAAGAAATTGCAGTGGGACACACAAAGCGAAGCTTGACTAAAATGAGTTAAATTAGAAGCTATTAGCTGGACCTCGATGGTGGTGGTCTTCGGATCCCACATCAGCACTGTGAATGAGTTGTGTTGTGATTTATATAGAATTTTATGCTTAACAAAATTGCTATGGTTTTGTTAAATAATGTGTCCTATCCTTAGGTAAAAGAAAACAACAGTAGCTTAACCTGCTTAGCAGGGGTGTAGTGTGCTCTGCGCGTGTCCGTGGGCCACCCCGATGGTGGTGGTCTTCTGATCCCGCATCGGCAGTGTGAGTAAGGTGTGTTTTGATTTATATAAGATTCCACACTTAGTGAGTAAGGTGTGTTGTGATTTATATAGGATTCCACACTTAATAAAATTATCATGGTTTTGTTAAGTGGTGTGTTCTGTCCCTAGGTAAAAAAAAAAAAGCGAGACACGCATATAAAACATATTATTGCCGAAAAAACGTTAAATACAATATTTAGATTGAATAAAATGGGTAGATACAAACTATTTTCAGAGCATTAAAGAGACTCAACCACAATAGGAGAAACATGAAATGGAAAGAAAGAACCCTAGCATTCAATTAACCCCACCACCAACGCCTAACGCTTGCTGTAGTGCACCAGTGCTTGTGTCTACTTATTTGTATCAATCTTCTTTCCCTATAAAACCCTCGAGCCCTCAAAGCTTCACCACGCCAAGTATTAGCAGCTTCCTTGTATAATCAAAACTACTTCAAATTATCAAACACTATGGTTTCCCTTGACTCTCTCTAATCAATCCTTATGGCTAACGCTATGTCTCTTAAGCTTGCATGTGTGGTGCTTCTGTGCATGGTGGTGAGCGCACCGCTGGCTCAGGGAGCCATAACATGTGGACAAGTCACTAGCGGCCTGGCTCCATGCATTTCTTACTTGAGAGGCACCGGTCCTTTAAGTGCGGCTTGCTGCAATGGGGTCAAAAGTCTGAACAATACCGCCAAAACCACGGCAGACCGCCAAGCCGCTTGCAACTGCCTTAAAAGTGCTGCTGGCAGCATTTCTGGCATCAACTATGGTCTGGCTGCTGGACTTCCAGGCAAGTGCGGCGTCAGCATTCCTTACCAGATCAGCCCCTCCACTGACTGCAGCAAGTAAGTTTCATTTACAAACCATTTTTACTTCATTTCAACTGAAATTTCAGGGTTGCATCACTAATCGATGTTCGTTTCTTTCTGTTTGTGGCTAATTATCATTGCAGGGTTAAGTGAAGCCGATTGAGAGGAAGGGTTTTCCAGCCGAAGTAAAAGGAAAATATGATATAGAGAGTTTTAGATGAACATAAAAATGGATGTAAAATTCCATGTGGATGGCACCTTTTTGTAGGAGTTATCCAGCTAGTTTTAAAGTTGTATGTGGGTCAAAGCGAAGCTTGACTAAAATGAGTGAAATTAAAAGGTATTAGCTGGAAGGAATGAGTATGCATGGTTCTACTATAAAACTATAAAAATAATTCATAAAAAATAACATAAATATATTAAATATAAACTACAACTATATATATACCCGCAATTCACCATAGCATACCTCAATGGTTAGAGTTTGGGTTGCCATTGGGGGTTTTAAGCAAAGTTGTAAATATCGTACCGGACAACGTTTCAGTTTTTCATAAAAAAAAAAGTATGCACCAGTTTCGGTTGTTCTGATATACCGTCTCAGGTTTTTTGGATCTATAAAAAAAAAACTATAATATACATAGACATTAAAAATATTAGGATTTATAATATAAAAATTAATATTACAATATATTTAAAATTGCAATAATTTTAAATACATTAATACAACTTAAAACTTTAAGTCTTTAACAATATATGGTCATCTGAACAAAGATAGAAAATCACTCATTTTCATCATCTTCTAGGCCAGTCTAATCCCATTTAAAAATAAATTTATATAATATAAATACAAAAGAAAAGAAAGTTAACTTTGATATTATTAGAAGGAATTCTACTCCAACTCAACTACATCCAGTTCCAACCAAAACCAACTTAGACTCAGTCATTCAAACTCAAACTTAATATTATCTTATCTGCTATCTGTATACTATCTATATGTTTTGAATATTTTCAAATACTTGTACAAGTGTATATAAAGCCTCATCAATATACGATACTTGATACTTGCTCTATAATACAACCTTGTGTTTCTCTTTATGGTAATCAGAGCACTTGCTTAACAGCCCTTTTGATCCTATTTTCCTTTCTTTTTCTATCAGTCTGCAAATCTGCTTTTTTCTTTTTTTTCCTCCTTCTTCTCTTGCTTGAAAGCCTTCTGCTCCTCTTTTTTTTTTTTCCTCGACTTCACAAAATCTATATTTTTTTTTCTTCCACTCATGTCAGACCAAATAACTGTCTCTTCTTCAAACACCATCCTCACTGGTCACTCCACTTCATTATTCACTATCAATGCTGCAGCTCAATTGCCACTCAAACTCACTACCAGTAATTTCCCCTCTTGGCGGGCTCAACTTAACACTATTCTTCTTGGTTACAAGCTTTCTGGTTATGTTGATGGCAGTCTGTCTTGTCCTTCCCCAAAAATCTCACAACCAGATTCTACAACCACTCCACCTGCAATGATTGATAATCCAGCCTATGAACACTGGATTCGACAAGATCAACTTCTTCTTAATGCTATGATTGATTCTTCCTCTGAATCTGTGGTGCCTTTCATTGCTTCTGCTCAGACTTCAAAGCAAGCATGGGAGAAAATTCAGCATTTGTTTGCAAATAAATCTCGGTCAAGAATGATGACTCTGCGTGAAAAACTCACCAAACCTCGTGGTGCTCGTCCTATTTCTGAATATTTTCAGAATCTTCGTGGTGTTGCTGATGAACTTGCTTTAATCAATTTTCCAGTAAGCGAAGAGGATTTAGTCATACATGCCTTGAATGGTGTTGGCTCTGATTTTAAGGAAATTGCTGCTGCAATTCGAGCTAGGGAAACCTATGTTTCCTTTGAAGAGCTGCTTGATAAGTTTACGGATTATGAGGATAGTTTGAAACACCAAGCCACAACATCTGATGTTATTGTCTCTTCTGCACATTTTGTTGCCAAGTCTTCTTTCTCTGGTGATAAAAGCAGGCAGAACAATTACTCTCCTTTCAACTCTACTCCAAAGCATTTTTCTCCCAATCTGAGAAAACCTGCATCTAGGAGTTCATCATCACTCAGAGTTATTTGTCAATATTGTGAAAAGCCTGGTCACTCAGCTAAAAATTGTTTCAAAATCAAGCCTCGACCAACTCAACCCTTGGCTCACAATGTCTCACTGGATCGCTCCAAGTCATCCTGGCTAGCTGATACTGGAGCTTCACATCATGTGACACCTGATCTTGCAAATCTTAGTATCCACTCTGCCTATGGTGGTCCAGATGAACTTTTTGTTGGTAATGGTACTGGTTTGCCTATTACACATACTGGTTCGGCTTCTTTATCCTCTACTTCAAATTCTTTTAAATTAAAAGATGTTCTTTGTGTCCCTAAAGCGAACAAAAATTTAGTTTCAGTTTCTAAATTTTGTGAATCTAATGACGTTTCTTGTGAATTTTTTTCTCGTCATTTTCTGGTAAATGATCTGCAAACGAGGACACCACTTGTTAAAGGCCTGAATAAGAATGGAGTATATGAATTTCCTTCATCATCAGAACCTATTCTACATCCATCAGCACTTGCATTTGTTGGAGTCAAAGCTGCCTCATCCATCTGGCATCAACGCCTTGGTCATCCTTCCTCTAAAGTCCTACAACAACTTGTTCGTCATGCTTCTCTCCCATGCTCTACCACCATCTCTAATAATCTTTGCAACTCTTGTTGTTGTAACAAGAGTCATAAACTTCCCTTTTCTATTTCTAGTCTAGTTAGTACAGGTCCTTTAGAAATTTTATTTGCTGATGTTTGGGGTCCTGCTAAAATCACTTCAGTTGATGGTTTTAGATATTATGTTGCCTTTGTTGATCAGTTCACTCGATACATATGGTTATTTCCAATAAAACATAAATCTGATGTTTCTTCTCTCTTTCCTAAATTCAAAGCCTTGGTGGAAAATTATTTCAAGAAAAAAATCATCTCCATTGTTTCTGATTGTGGTGGTGAATTTAATTTTCTCACAACCGTATTCAGCTCCTTTGGCATACAACATCTCCAAACCCCACCTTATACCCCACAACACAATGCAATTGTGGAACGTCGTCATAGAAGTATTGTTGAAACTGGGTTAACTTTACTACACAATGCTTCTATGCCGTTAACTTATTGGTCTTATGCCTTTTCCACTGCTACATATTTATTAAACAGGTTACCTTCTCCTGTTATTGATAATAAATGTCCATATGAATTGTTATTCCACCAATCACCTAATTATGCCAAGCTTAAAGTTTTTGGTTGCCTCTGTTATCCTTGGTTAAAACCATATGTAGATCATAAAATGGCACCTAAATCTAAATCTTGTATTTTTGTTGGTTACTCTAAACATCAAAGTGCATATTTTTGTCTAGATCCTGAGACAGGCAAAACTTATACCTCTAGACATGTTCTATTTGATGAGACACAGTTTCCCTATGCAAAAATTCCAACCTCCACTCCTAAACCATCTCTTCAAGACATTCCTAAGTGGTCTGCAGCACTTGATTTTCCAATTCTTGCCCCACGTTCTGTTTCTCAGGTGTCACATGCTTCAACTACTCCATTACTTGGTCATTCTCAAGTGGTAACTTCAGCTGAACCTTTATCAGAATCTCAAACTGAGGTAAGTATTCACAATTCTCCTCATGGTTCACATAATCTTACTGCTGAAACTAATGTTTCTTTTTCTAGCACTGTTCCATCCACTACAGCTCCTTCAACTCGCACCCATCCAATGGTTACCCGATCACAGAATAATATTTTCAAACCTAAGCATCTTTTTGCTGTCACCAAACATCCAATTCCTCCTGCTGTTGAACCAACTAGTGCCACTGCTGCTATCAAAATTGATCATTGGAAAGCTGCCATGCTTGAGGAATTAGCTGCTTTATCCAAAAATCATACATGGGACTTGGTTCCTCCTCCTACAAACAGAACAGTTGTTGGGTGTAAGTGGGTCTTTCGAATAAAAAGGAATCCTGATGGTAGTATTGGAAGATACAAGGCTCGGCTTGTGGCCAAAGGCTTTACTCAGAGGCCAGGTTTGGATTACATAGAGACTTTCTCACCTGTTGTAAAACCAGTTACAGTCAGATTGGTTCTATGCATTGCAGTCACTAACAACTGGCCTCTTCATCAATTAGATGTGAACAATGCATTTCTTCAAGGTGATTTAACTGAAGAAGTGTATATGCGGCAACCTCCTGTCTTTCATGATAAAAGTCATCCGAACTTTGTTTGCAAGCTTCGCAAGGCCATCTATGGCTTAAAACAGGCACCCCGAGCCTGGTATAAAGCTCTTAGTTCGTTTCTGCTCTCCTATGGTTTCAAAAATTCTGTTGCAGACACTTCGCTGTTCATTTATGCTCAAGGGTCAACTCTAGCCTATATGTTGGTTTATGTGGATGATATAATTATAACTGGCAACAGTTCATCTTTTCTCTCCACTTTTATGAAGGCATTATCAGTACAATTTTCCATCAAGGATCTCGGTTCTCTTCATTATTTTCTTGGGATTGAAGTCATTTCCACTAATAATGGCTTATTTCTCTCCCAACACAAATATATTACTGACATTCTTGAACGAGCAAATATGTCAGGTGCTAAGGAATCTACTACTCCTTTATCTACTTCAACTTTGTTAAGTCAATTTGATGGTTCCGCTGCTACCAATGCCGAGGAGTTTAGGAAGATTATTGGTGCTTTACAATATCTTTGTCTTACTCGCCCGGATATATGTTTTGCTGTTAATAAACTTTCACAGTATATGCATAAACCAACTCAGTTGCATCTTTCAGCATTAAAACGAGTACTTCGATATGTGAATCACACTCTGTTTCATGGTCTGTTCATTAAAAAGGCCTCTCCTCTTCAGCTCACTGTGTTTACCGATTCTGACTGGGCAGGCAATGTTGATGATCGAACTTCAACCTCTGCTTTCTTGATTTATCTTGGCGGTAGTCCTATTTCCTGGAGTTCTAAAAAGCAAAAAACAGTAGCTAGATCATCAACCGAAGCAGAGTATAGAGCTATTGCAGCCTCAGTTTCAGAACTTGTTTGGATACAATCTATTCTTCATGAGCTTCAATTTCCTATACATAAGACGCCTGTTGTTTACTGTGATAATATTAGTGCCACTTACACCTGCTCAAATCCAGTTTTTCATACACGGATGAAGCACCTAGCGTTGGATTACTTTTTTGTTCGAGAAAAAGTTTCCAAAGGATTACTTGCAGTCAAGCATATTTCCACAGATCATCAACTTGCAGATGCTCTCACAAAACCTTTAAGTAAGACACGGTTTCAACTTCTTTTGTCCAAGATTGGTGTCACTGATGGTTCCCCCATCTTGCGGGGGGATATTAGAAGGAATTCTACTCCAACTCAACTACATCCAGTTCCAACCAAAACCAACTTAGACTCAGCCATTCAAACTCAAACTTAGTATTATCTTATCTGCTATCTGTATACTATCTATATGTTTTGAATATTTTCAAATACTTGTACAAGTGTATATAAAGCCTCATCAATATACGATACTTGATACTTGCTCTATAATACAACCTTGTGTTTCTCTTTAGATATGGTGACACAAAGTTAGAGAAGTGTCATATAAAATATTAAAACTTTGAAAAAGATTAGTTGAATGCTTGAATATGAACTCTGATGGCTGAAAAATAACAGCAAAAAATAGACAAGAGAGGCAATAGAATAAGGTTTTTACTTTTGTACTTGATCTCTCATGTATTACTTAATTTATTATTTTTTAAATAGAAAAAGAAAAAAAATTGAAGGAAACGGACTGAGTAAGCTTTGTGCCTGTACCATCCATTTTGTCCAATTTCGTTGAAACATACCAAAATCTACTAACATAGCCGAAACAAACCCGAAAAATCTGGTACCAAAGCCGGAACGAAACATTAACCTTAAGTGTATCGGATATTGTCCAGCACAGCGCGTACCGACCGGTACGGCCAGTACCAATACGATATTTACAACCTTGGTTTTAAGTTCGAATCTTGGATCGGACAGGGTAGGAATTTATGGAATGAAAGAAGGCAAGCTACTTTTCTATTGTGTGTAGTCTGTCATCTTATATATGTGCCCAAAAGAAGGGGGAAAAAAAGAAGAGATCGTCTGTTACTAATTTGGATTGAAATTTTTTTATGTCTTCTAAGCTCATGCCTTGAATCTATAAGAGGTAACTGCCACTAAAGTGTTAATAAATTGAAGGAATACATCTTATTCTCCATTTTTGGAGAGAAAAATGAACAAATTATATAAAGCAACTTATATAAAAATACAGAATTATAATTCAACCTAATGATGAAAGCAAAACAATAATAATTCCACCCTACTGATTCTTTCTCCCATTTTCAAATAGGAATATATAAATATTGAGATCTTACAAAGTTAAAATTAATTAATTATCGTAATAGTAACTAGAAGATCAGAATCCTTGCGATACTTCAAATTACAAAAATAAAAATAACGTAATATATGAAATTAAACTAATTTATTTTTTTAACTGTACATAAAATAACAATTGTAAAGACAAATGCAATTCGCTTCGGGTTACAAAAATAAGGGTATTATAATAGACGAAATTGTACATTATTTTAAATTATACATTGAATATAATAGTAATTATAAGATGATAACTTTCAAAAGAAAAATGGTGGTTTGGTGGAAGGTGAGGATAAAAATTTATAGGAACATTGATTGAAAGAGAATGACCATTAACCTTTTAGTTACCGAGAAAATAAAACAATCATCAGCTTTTTAGTTACCAAGAAAATAAAGGGTTATATCACACAAAACATTTAACATACTTAAATAATCAAAATTTTTCCTCAAAAATATTTTCTGATTAAATATAATTATTTTTACTCTATTTTTTATCTTACTTAATACTCTTTATGATTATCATAAAATATTCATTTCTTTAATGGTATAGATACGAAATTGGACTATATTATAGAAGAAATTTAAATGTACATATATGATAAAGTAAATAACATTTAAGGTAAAAAATTTAAATATAATCATAAAATCAAAAAATTTTTGAAAAGAAAACTTGTGAAAAATGAAAAATCATAGTTGTTTTTTTTAGGAAATGAAAAATCATATGTTAAATATACTTAATACAATAAAATTACAATAAATAACCTCATAAAGTATTTAACACACTTAAAAATATAAAAAATATTTTTAAATTAATTATAATTATTTTTCTCTCTTCTCTTCCTTACATGACACTTTCTCTAGTCTCTATAAGACTTTTTTTTAATATAATAGTATAGATAATATAGAAGTATAAATAAGTAACACTCTCAAATGGGGTTTTACATTAAGTTGGTCCGTGGTTTAATGATATGGGTTGGGTCTATAACATTGAATTTTTGCAATAAAGTAGGGCTGGTTGGGCCTCGATCAACTTTCAATTTGTCGGCCCACCGTCATTTGTTGGGTTCTAAACTTTATCACAAGTTTTCAACTCTGGGTTTAATTAGAGCTCGTTTAGCATCGTTTTTGTTTTTTGTTTTCTGTTTTCTGTTATTATTTTCATGTTTTGAAAACAAAACAGTTGAAAACGCATTTGGAAGAATGTTTCTGTTTTCAAAATTTTGGAAACAGAAAACATATTTCAAAAAAAAAAATAGAAGCAAAAATTTTATGTTTTCATATGTTTTCAAAATAACACATGTGAATAATAATTTTTTAATGACACCCTTAATACTTAATAATATATGTTTTGGTTTTTTTAATATATTTTTATGAGAAAATTAACAAACAATAAAATTATATATCCAAACGTGTTTTTATTTTTAAAAAATTGACAACGCAACAAAAATAAAACAAAAACGAAACAAAAACACAAAACAAAAAAATAGAAACGATGCCACATGATCCCTTAATTAATCGGTAATCTCCAAGTAGTGACAACATTAGATCTTCATAACTACTGCTGAAAGCTAAAGAAATGTCAACTACCCATCTAAAAAAAATAACCAAAAAAAAGCTAAAGAGTTGTCAACAATATATCACGATTGGTATATATTAATTGTACGACGTCGTTTTTGTAATGAATTTTTTTTTTCTTTTTGAGGAAATTGTAATGTGAATGATTGAAAGTTCTTGCCATTGCCATACAATCCACGTTTATGATGAAATGAATTTGGGTAGTCATTAAAGAAGCAACTTTTTGGCACAAGATTTTGATTAGAAAAAAAAAAAATTTTTAGGTACATAAGATACCAAACTAGTTGTCTAAGTTGTCAAATGAGATATCCTTTGCGTATCTTGCTCCAGAATTGCTAAGAGGAAGCATATCATATGTAGTTCTTTTTCTTACAATACTGTAATTCTCCAATCACAATTAAAAATTATGTAAGAATTCACTATTTATGAGTGTGAGTTCCATGATAAACCTTCACACAATTCTTAATTGTAATTGAACAATTACAGTATAGGAAAAAGAATTACAAGTAATACGGATCCATCCGGGGAGGGCCAACTCGTTTGTCATCTCATCTGTAGTGGCCAAGGCCCCAGCCCCTTATCTTTTGAGAAAATAACAATTCCACTAACAATAAATTAAAATCGTTCGATGCACTAGGTCCAAGTAACAGGAGAAAATGATAACAATTGTAATTACCAGCAAAAAAGATTTGAATTATTTTATTATATTTTAACACTAAACACTAACAAAAAGAGAGAAAACATATCTGCTCCAGAATCTAAGTAAATCTATACACTATATTATTAGAAAGCAAAAGTGTCTAATTGAAGCAGTGTTTCTGTGGGTAAGGACTAAGGTTCGCCACATGCCCACATTTAGTAATTATCGCTAATGCGTGGGCCAAATATAGAAACCAAAATTATTTTTTTAAAAAAATGTTAAATTCAAACTCGTTTTTCATTTTTTTTTGTTTGGTTGGGGGGTGGCGGCAAAATAGCACCCCTCAATAGTTATGGCATGAGTTTTCCATTGACATCAATTGATCGCCTATAAAAACCCTCGCATCAGAAGCTTGGGATCACAAAAACTCAAAGGCTGTCAACCAAACTTACACCATTTTAACACAACCCACCGGCTTAATAGGGAAATGTCCTCTCAAATTGATGCAATTCCTGCTTCAACTCATGATAAGTCCAACGAAAACCGCCATTTGGTCAATTTTGTCCCTAACTTTTGGGACGACCAAATCCTCTCTTGTCCTTCCCAGATGGTATGTATCAAAACTCTTTCAGCTGGTGAATTTAATCACTGACTTTTAATTAGTTTCTCATATTTGGCTTCTTCTCTTACTCTTTATGTTTCTCCCTCTGTTAGTTTTCTTATTATAATAGTTTTATCAATGTTATGACCGTATATATATATATATATATATATATATAACTAGAACTTGGATGCAACAAGTCAACGTCGCCATGAAGATTTGAAGCAACAAGTGAGGAGAATGTTGGCCAAACCTATGGATCAACCATCCAGAAGATTGCACTTAATTGATGCAGTCCAACGCTTGGGTGTGGCTTACCATTTTCAGAAAGATATAGATGATGCCTTGGAAACTATTTACCGTGACTGCAAAGATGATCAGAAAGATCTTGATCTCTACACTACAACCGTTCTATTTCGGCTGCTAAGAGAGCATGGCTTCAATGTCAATTGCGGTATATACACCTTTAATTTGCTTAAAGCAATGTCTAATTAATTATATTTTCATTTCAGTGTCGATCGATTGTTTTTTTATTTTTTATTTTCCTTTATTAATATTGTTTCAACTGTGATTTTTTGGCGATTGATAAGAATCATTCAACAAGTTTAGAGATGAGAAAGGAAATTTCAAGGCATCCCTAATTGGTGATGTTAGAGGCTTGCTTGAATTGTATGAAGCTGCACACCTCCAAGTGCATGGAGAAGATTTACTGGAAGAAGCTCTTAATTTCACCACCTTTCATCTAAAGTTGGCGGCTGAAACCATGTTAGAGTATCCTCTCTCGACACAAATTGCTGATGCTCTAAAGAGGCCCCTCCGAAAGAGCTTGCCCAGGTTGGTTGCCAGGAGTTACATTTCCATATATGAAGCATATGGTACGGAGGACGAAAATTTAATGAAATTTGCAAAGTTGGATTTCATGTTGCTACAAGATTTGCACAAAAAAGAATTAAGTGAAATCCAGAGGTAACGTTATTCCTAACCCGTACATATATTTAATTTACCAATAAATTGATTTTATGTTATAGTTGCCTAGTTGCCTTAGTAGAGGCGGAGAGGTCAAAACTGAAGGTAAAAAATTTTGGAATTTTTGGAGGGTTAAAACTGAAGGCCTATATAACCCTGCAAGAAACTATAAATTTTGGGGGGCGGGCATGGCCCATGCCAACCCCCCCTAATTCCGCCCATGTGCCTTAGGCTATATTTGGTGCGCCGTTTTGATGCGTTTAAGGCCTTAGACGTGCGAAGTTTAATGGCACGATGGGACTTGCTGACATGGCAACTCCCAATCGTGCTAAACAAGGAAATTTTTTAATTGCAGCAAAATGTTCGAGTGGGTCAAACGGTTCTTTTTTTTATTTTTCTTAATTTTTTTATTATATTTTAAATATATCCATTCAATTATACCCGTAAAGGTCATCTTACATTTTTATCTCATTGTCATCATTGTTTTATCAAACAAATATTTTCTTATCACCAGTTTTATTTTTATCATTACAATTTGAATCTCACATGTACAGTAATATTTTAATTTTATTAGAATCAAACTCACTATTCTTCCAAATATAGCCTTAGTATTTAAATGGGTCATATTGTGGTTAAGTATATAAATCATATTTAGTGGGGTAATTAAATAGTTACTGTCTTATTTCAGGTGGTGGAAAAGCTTAGACATTCCAACAAATTTTTCCTTCATTCGAGATAGATTGGTCGAATGTTACTTGTGGATAACAGGAGTGTACTTTGAATCACACTACTCCCTGGCTAGAACATTCATGACAAAAGTAATCGCCTTGACGTCAATTTTGGACGATACATATGATGCATATGGCACATATGAAGAGCTTTTACTGTTCACTGCTGCAATTCAGAGGTTAATCTTAAGCATATCCACCTTCTAATTACCTGAAAACTCGATTCAATTATAAACATAATTAACCAATTGATTTGCACGTAGGTGGGATATTAGCTGCTTAGATCAACTTCCAAACTACATGAAAGTATGGTATCGGGAGACGTTAAAGGTTTATAAAGAAATGGAAGATTTGTTGAACGAGCAAGGGAAATCGTACCGTATCGAACTCGCAAGAGAAGCAGTATGTTTTCCATCAAACCTCCTCATCTTTTACAAATTTCTTTTACATGGTACCTGTTAGCTGATTTTCGTTCTTTTTGGTTTTCCAGATGAAACGACTAGTCCAAGCCTATCATACCGAGGCCAAATGGCTCCATGAAAATTACACACCAACTTTGGAGGAGTATTTGTCAGTTGCATTAGTATCTACTGCTTATCATCAACTTACAGTTACATCTTTTGTTGGCATGGAAGATAGCATAACAGAAGAGACATTTCTTTGGTCATTTAGTGATCCAAAGATTCTTAGAGCTTCAACAATAATTTGTAGGCTGATGGACGATATTGTTAGCCACAAGGTATATATTCAAATATTAATTAAGGAAAATTTCTCAAAATGAGTTAAATTTATTTCCTTGATGTAATGCTGATTTGAAACTTTTTATGAGTGCAGTTTGAGCAACAGAGAGCGCACGTTGCCTCAGCGGTTGAGTGCTACACGAAACAACATGGGGCATCCTCGGAGCAAGAGGCCTCAGTGGTGGATTTCTACATGAAACAATATGGGGCATCAGAGCAGGAGGCATACGATGATTTTAACAAGAAAATTAAGGATGCTTGGAAGGATATCAATGAAGAACTCTTGAAACCTACAGCAGCAGTTCCAGAGTCAGCTCTCACTCGTATTCTCAACCTTTCTCGGGTGATTGATCTCCTTTACAAGGACGAAGATGCCTATACAAATGTTGGGGAAGCAGCAAGAAGTGGCATCACATCCTTGTTTATTGATCCTATCCCAATTTGATTGAAGTTGGAATTAATAAATTGCGTATTGATTGTTTGCTTTTAATAAAAGAATAAAGATTAATGTCGATGTTCTTATTACTACCATACATGGGATTCCTTCCGAAGTCCGTTGTCGTTTTGGGGGTTCGGTATGGTCAGAATCCTGTACTACTCTGTTATAACTTGTTTTTGTTTGGTGTGTGGTTGTGGGAGTTTTTGGTTTTCTTGTTGATTTGTAATTTCCATGCTTTGTAATTACAAATATGGTCCTTTTCCCGGCCCTTTTCTACAATTGAGTGTTTGATATTTCCTTTTGGGGAAAACAAAAAACGTAAGGTTGAAGAATATAAAAGGGAAAGAAATTAGGTAGAAAGACAAAATCTTGTGAAGAGATTCACCCCAAGGCATGCATGGAAAGCCCAGAAATTTTAAGACATCGAACGATAATAGCATGGCGGCCAATATCTCATCTTCTTCGCGTCAGTCTAACTATTTAGTCATATTGTTGCAGAGACAGCAACTTTTAAGAAAAAATGGGAACAAACAGAGAGACAACAAACCAAAGGAAGCATCATAAGGACTTTTCTCTTACTAAAAAAGAAGAAAAATCTTCTCCTATGCTCCCTAACATATCTTTTTTTTTTTTGAAAAGCAATATAATTTTATTACTAATAGAAGCATAGAACGAGAACAACACCACAGAATAGAGCACCCAAATTTAAGTTTAACAACCATAAAACACTACAACATTTAAGAGCTATGGCTGCATTTATTTAGCTGCAAATGCAAGTTTGCATCTATAAAAGCTTTAGATGCATATAATTTTAACTTTCAAATGCACTTTTAATGTGCAGCTATTGTAAATATTTTAATTACTTTCACTTTAATAGGGGTAGGCCAAGAGGTAATTGGTTAAAACTCGGGCCTCTAGCCCAAATTAAAATAATTTGGCTTAAATATTGTCCAACTGTTAACTTGGAATTCTCCCAACGTTAACTTGGCAATATTGACGGAGTTCCAAATTAATTTGGCTTAATCTGTTTCAAAAAGTGAAACTCCGTCAGGACAATAGTCAGGTTTACAGACCCAACTACAAAAAGAAGTTAACGTTGCAATTCTTCTCTCCAATTTCATGTTTACTATTCATTCTCTTCTTCGATCAGTTTTTCTTTCTCTGAGTTACATTTCCCTCTTTCTCTCTCAAAAACCTAAAATTTAGATTAAAGATTGACACTCAAGAATTTGAAGTTGTTGCTTCAGATTTCGTAAAAATTTAGGTTCGTTCTTTGAAGCTTGCATCTATAGTATTTTGTTTCTTCAGATTTGAGTCTTTAATTTGTTTCTTTTTGAAATTTTCGAGGTTGATCGGAGATTGAGCTGTCGTCATCCACCATCTTCTCAGCTACGGACATTAACAGTGAACGAAGGTCCCTTCCTTTTACTACTTTTCCCCCTTTTTATATTCTTTGATTGATTCATGCTGTTCTTGTTATTTTGATTAGTTAAAATGATAATCAATCCCAAAAAATAGGACGATTTTCTCCTTAAATTGAAGGAGAGCTGATTTTTTTCTTGGAAGAATAGTAAAAGCAATCTGTTGTGTTAATATTGGGATCTGATTTATGGTAATGCAGGAAATTATCACTTGTAGAAGCTGAGACCGTGAGGTTAGCTGGCCTAACGACTGCTAATAAAATGAAATTAAGATTGTAAAAGAAGATTGCTTTGAGATGAAAACATTAGAAAATTAGACAGAGAGAAGAATTTTTTTTTTTTAAGTTTTAAGAAAGTGATGGATCGGATGTGTGTCACTGTTTAAGGAAGACAAGAAGTGGTGTTTTTGTACTATATCTATAAAAGTTAAAGTCATTGAGGTGAATAATTGTTGCACTCAGCATTATTGACCGTTGTTGAAGGATGTAAAATCTTTCACTTGCCTCATTACTTATAAAACAGAGTTAGGCTGATAATATTTGGCACTAAAAACACGGTACACTATCCTTATGTTCTATAGATGATTGAAACAGGATAAATATTTATTTGAATTACAAAATTCTACCTGTTCTTTTTCAATTAATTACTATAAACTAGAAAGGGCGTAATAGAAGCTTTGGGAATTAGATAATCCTTGCATAGAAAACTATTTACACTAACTGTTTGTAGCACATTTTCGATACTATCAGCTTCCAAGTTATGTGATCATGACATCACATCAAAAGAGGAATAGAACATGTAGTAAAAACTAAAAACTCATCATAGAATAAAATCTGACTTCACAGTTGCAAGTGCTCCTGTTACTTTAGAGGTTTCAGCTGAGACATTTTCTCATTGCCTTGTAGAGTAATCCTATGGCAGTCTGTATGTTAAAAACAAGGATAATATTCTTTGATTGATTTGGGTGTTTCCTTTATTGCTGTTTATGAAGTGGCATCCCCTGTTTTTGTGGGTACAATTATAATCTATTATGTCTCTGTTATGTTTAGCACCTATTTGCTTATTGTTGCTTTTACAAAATGATCCACTTTTGAGACTCCCTTTAGGTGACCCTAATACGAGTGCATATGCAATGGGGAGGGGGGACTTCCATTCCAATCTCACTAGAATAAATTTTTTTTACCATAATATAATAACCAATACAATACTATAAGTAATTAACTTGATTTGATTTGCAGCGTTTAATTTGATAAATAACACTGAATTAATTAATGTGGATTCCATTGATATTGTTAATAAGCACTGAACATGCCTTTGAATCACATCACATCTCTATATGTGGTGTTAATTCGTGTTAGGATATATTTACTACTCCTATATGTTTTTTGACTCACTGAGTTATTGGGCATACATATATATATATATATATGCATATCATATCATATATATGATACGTGCCTCTTTTAATTTTTCTTTTCTTTTTTAATTTGTTTGAGTCAAATTTAGCTTAGCTTGGTCTGCAGAGTATTCCAACACCCATCGTGTCTTTGTCCCAATAGCCGATACTTAATATATGCTCTCAAACACAACAAGATATACTTAATTAAATTATAATTAATCATATAATAATAAAAGATATTAAGGGCATATTATATTCATTTCATTTTTTTCTTGAGAATATGATATCAAATTTATTTGTCATTTTAATCTTACAATTTTTGCATATTTAATTGATCCCCTGTTTATGAACTGGACCCTAATGTACTTTCTATTCTTTGGCAATAAAAAAAGTACTTCTATTGGTTGTATCTTAGAAGATAGATTCTATATTTATAATAATTTGCTCCTCACTTTAAACTGTCAACTCCATTCTTTTTTACAGCCTATGTTTGTGATTGAACCTGAGACTCAAACTCTTGATAGGCAAAGCTAAACAACGGAGTAATAACTACACAGCAGGCTGATTTTTTGTTTTCCAGGTAGGCATGTTTGGTTACTTATTCTCATACTATTTTTCTCCTTTTTTCCATGTTTGGCTGGTTTTGTACTAAGTATCATGTTTGGCTGATTTTGTACTAAGTATTTGGATGCTTTGTTGAATTTTCTTGTATGCATGCTCTTTGAAAATTAACAAACAAGTAGGCTAGTAGAGGCTTATTTTTTTATTTTTTTTTCCAGTGAGTTTGGGTAATTCTATAAGGATGCTAGATAAAAGTTGGTTGAATTGCTCTAGATTGAGTAAACGGTACATAGATGGAGTTGGGCAGTTTCTTGATTATGCATTTGTAAATGGATCTAAGGGAGGATTGATTTTGTGCCCTTGTAAGACTTGTAACAACTGTTTATGGAAGAATAGAGATGAGGTTTATTATCATCTTATTTGCAAGGGAATTGATCAAGGTTACACCCATTGGATATATCATGGGGAAAGCTCATCACCTTCGGTAAATATTGATGATGGGGAAAGTGTTGATGATGATGGAGGTATGGCGGATGAGTCAAATATGTTTGATAACTTAGAACAGTTGGTACAAGATGTTATGAGTCAAGAAAGAAATGATGATCATACGAGTTATTCTGAGGATAATGAATCTGTTAGTGATGAAGAAGATGGCAAGGACCCAAGTTTGGATGCTAAGAAATTCTTTAAATTGATTAGAGATGGTCAAGAAGATTTATACCCTAGCTGTAAGAAATCTAGCAAGCTGTCTTTTCTTATTAGATTACTTAACATCAAAGGCATGACGGGATGTAGCAATGTTACAATTACCCTTTTCTTAGAGCTGGTTAAGTCAATACTACCAGATGGTGAAACTTTACCTAAGTCTTACAATGAAGCAACCAAGATCATGAAAGGTTTAGGCCTTGAGTATGAGAAAATTGATGCTTGTCCTAATGATTGTATGCTTTATTGGGGAAACAATGTTGAAGCTACTAGTTGTCATTTATGTGGAGCTTCAAGGTGGGAAGAAAATAATAAAGTTGATGAGGCAGGCACTTCTATGCAACTTAGAAAGATCCCAAAAAAAGTCCTTAGATATTTTCCCCTCAAACCTAGACTTCAGAGGTTATTCTTGTTTTCCAAAACAGCCGAGGCGATGAGGTGGCATGAAGAGAGTCGCACTAAAGATATGAAGTTAAGGCATCCAGCTGATTCTAAAGCTTGGAAAGCTTTTGATTCTTCATTCCCTGATTTTGCAGCAGATTGTCGCAATGTAAGACTTGGCTTGGCAACTGATGGGTTTAACCCATTTAAAACCATGAGTTTATCTTATAGTATATGGCCTGTTATTCTAATTCCATACAACCTACCTCCATGGATGTGTATGAAGTCTCCATACTTTATGTTGTCTACCTTGATTCCTGGTCCTTTATCACCTTCAAATAATATTGATGTTTATTTGCAACCGCTTGTTAAAGAACTAAAAGAGTTATGGGAATTTGGAGTTGCTACTTTTGATGCCTCAAGCCAGCAAACCTTCCAAATGCGTGCAGCTTTGATGTGGACTATCAGCGATTTTCCAGGCTATGCACTCTTATCTGGATGGAGTACTAAAGGTTACCTTGCTTGTCCTAATTGTAACTATGAAACTTCTTCTATATACCTTTTCCATAGTAAGAAAAATGTTTACATGAAGCATAGAAGGTTTTTGGATTTAAATCATCCATGGCGATATGAGAAGAAGTCTTTTGATGGTACTATAGAGCTGGGGTCTCCACCAGTGTTACTTTCCGGGTCTGAAGTCCTACAAATATTGAAGGATTTTAATAACAGATTTGGAAAGACTCGAAGAGTTGCAAATGATGATAATCCTTGGAAGAAAAGAAGTATATTCTTTGAGTTATCTTATTGGGAACATAATCTTTTACGTCATAATTTAGATGTGATGCATATAGAGAAAAATCTTTTTGATTCATTACTTGCTACACTCCTAGATACTGATGGCAAAACAAAGGATCATTTGAATAGTCGTCTTGACCTTCAAGATTTGGGTATAAGAGAAGAGCTTCATCCTAGACCTCTTGCATTTGACAAAATATTTCTACCTCCTGCTTGCTTTTCCATGACATCAAAAGAGAAAGGTATTCTTTGTGAAGTTTTAAAAGGAATGAAACTTCCAGATAGCCATGCAACTAATATCTCAAGGTGTGTTAATGTGAAAGAGCGTAAGATTTCAGGACTGAAAAGTTTCGATTCTCACTTTTTGATGCATTATGTACTTCCTATAGCTATCCGCCAAGTATTGCCAAAACATGTGGTCAAAGTCTTGATTAGACTAAGTGCTTTCTTTTAAGGAATTTACTCAAAAGTTATCCAATTGGAAGAGTTTGAGCGACTGGAAAAAGAGATTGCAATGATACTTTGTGAACTTGAGAGGATTTTTCCACCATCCTTTTTTGACATCATGACCCATTTACCCATTCATTTGGCAAGGGAAGCAATGTTAGGTGGACCAATCCAATATCGTTATATGTACCCGGTAAAGAGGTATGTATGATTAGTATATCAATTTAGTTTCTGTTTTTTTTTAATCTTTGATTTTTCCTTATGAAGTTACAATCTAATTAGTAATGTGATATTTATTAATAGGTATTTGTACAAATTGAAATCTTATGTTCGTAATAAAAGTCATCCAGAAGGTTGTATAGTAGAGGGTTATTTAGTAGAGGAATGCATTAGCTTTTGTTCAAGGTACTTGGATGATAGTGTTCAAACAAGATTCAATAGACCTTCTAGGAATTATGATGCTACTGGTATGGACTTCCAAAAGTCTAGTTTATTCCCAAGAATGGGTCGCTGTATAGGAAGTGATGAGATTTCCACGCTAGACTATAATTCTTGGGTTCAAGCACATAGATGTGTGCTTTTCAATTGTCCTGAGATCGAGCAATATCGTAGGTAAGATTTTATCTTTTTTTTCTAGCCTAATGATACAATTTCAATTATAGTTGATTTTAGAGTTTTATATATACTTAAAGATATTCTCTTGTTTACTATTTTGTATGTAGAGAACATGAACAGCTTATTGTGCACCGGTCTAGTTCAAGGAAATGGAAAAGAGCCCGTAGCCATTGCTTAGAGTTTCATGATTGGTTTGAAAATCGAGTTAGGGGCCCGGATGTTTTAGAGGAAATCAAATGGTTGTCACGAGGTCCTAGCCGTGTGGCCAGAAGTTATAAAGGCTTCATTATAAATGGTTTTAGATTTCATACTCAAGATTGTCAAAAGAGAAGGAGGACTCAGAATAGTGGGGTTGTTGTAACGGCATTAACTGAAAGTTACGCTAGTTCTCGAGACCAAAATCCAATTAAAGGGAATGTTACATACTATGGAGTCTTGAAAGAGATCATTGAGTTAGAATATTATGGGAATTTTAATGTTTTGGTATTTAAATGTGATTGGTTTCAAACAAAGCAAGATGAATTTGGGTTTTCGCTTGTGAACTTCAAGAGGTTGACTTTTCAAAATGATCCTTTTGTAGTAGCATCTCAAGTACAGCAAGTTTTTTACATTCAAGATCCAATTGAAACAGATTGGCATGTTGTTGTTAAGCCTAGTGGTCCAAGAGACTTGTATGATATGGCTGAATCAAATGGAGATGATCCATGGAAAGTTTATGATGAGCAGAATGTTTCTTCAGATCTAATTATCAATGGATGTGATGATACTGTAAGTTATATAAGAGATGATATTGATGGAGTAACAATCCATCAATAAGTTACCGAAGGTTGTATTCTTACTTAATACATGCTCACAATAAAAAATATATGTATTCTTCTCAATGGTTTCTGTTTGTATAGTTATCTTCCTTTTTTTTTTTCAATTGTATTGCTTTGCTATTACTAATATAACATAAAATTTCTTTGTACTAACTTTTAATTTTTGTATTCTACAGGCATAAACATTTGTTGCAATGGCAAAGACCAAGCATAAATTGTGTGAAAAGTCAAACCCTAGGTCAAATTTTCATATAGGAGAGACTAGTTCAGGTTTTAGTGCTCACTTTGATAGACAAAGATCACCTTCATTAATTAATGATATTTCTGTCTATTCTTTCTTATATAAAGTTTTTTCTTTCTTTCATATATTTGTTACCTTTTACGCAGATTTCTCTACCAAGAAAACTAGAGGATTTATTAGGGGTAGTCACATTGGTAGACAAAGATCACCACCATTGGCTATGGATAGTTCTGAAAATGAAGGTAAAATTAGTAATTTCTGCATGATAAAAAGGTTGCTGACTTGAATGTCTTTATTTTTTTCTTTTTTATTAAATTTTTTAAAAATGTTTGGTACCTTTTATGTAGGTTTCTCTACCAGAAAAAACAGAAGACTTGTTAGGGGTCTTCACATTCATGGAATGAATCAAGACAATCTTGAAATGGATTCTGAAATACATCACTTTGGTAGACAAAGATCACCTTCATTGGTTAATGATAATTCTGAAAATGAAGGTAAATATTATGGTTAAATGGCGAGCCTATGTAGCTAAGTGTGATTATTAGATTGATAACTAGCTGTTCAACTTTTCTTCCGTTCTCATAAAATTTCTTTAGCCTTTGCTAGTATTCTTATTATTTTGGTCTAGTAAATATTTTGGCTAAATGGCAAGCTTTTGTGCATGCAATTGACTCTAAGTTTTTTCTTTTTAATATAGATGTAGATTTTTCTACAAAAAGGACTATTAGACCTACTAGGACTCTCCATCTTCATGGACTGCCAAAGCATAAACATCCAGATGATATTCACTCTCAACTATCAAAACAGCCTCATCTTCAAAAGCGTAACTCATTGCACAAGGAACGAAATTTTGAGGTATGAACTTTGTTTAGTTCTTTCTAATTTGTATATTTTATATTATACTCTTTCGTGAAACACTTGTGATATTATCATAATTGATTTGAGTTATTTTATCAAGGAATTTCACACAAGCATAGATTCAGAAGTTCACTCTCAAATATTGAAGCAGCCTCAAGTTAAGAAAAGTGACTATTGTAAAAAGAAAAGAAGTTTTAAGGTATGAAATGCCTTTCTTAAGGTTCGTTATCTTTAAGATGAAAACAGGCTGATATAAATAGAATCTTTATGAGCTTTTTACTTTTTCAATTTTCAAGGAAAGAACTACTAAGGTACATGGGTGTGTTAGTCAAGGATCACCTTCATTAGTTCATGCTGATTCTGAAAATGAAGGTAGTGTTAGATGATAGCTACTGATTTGAATGCCTTTTTGGATTTTTACTCTTTGTTTTTGTCCTCAAATTCTCTCGATATTTGTTTTTTTTAATATTAGGCTTCTGTACCAAGAATACTAGAGGGCCAACTAGGGCTCTACGCGTTCATGGATTGACCAAAGACAATCGTATTTTCATCTTATTAAACACAAGAAATCAGCCTATTGGTCCCACTGATGAAGCTGTTAACAACTTGAGCTCATACTTGGGAACTTTGGCACGGAATGCCTTATTGGCTCCTCTTGTCTACCGTGATTGGCGAGCAATTCCCCACTCCAATAAAATTGATATGTTGAATCTTGTTAATGTAACCATTCATCTAAAACACTTTTTCATTTTATTTTAGAATCTTTTAACCATAAGACCTACATTAGTTAAAATTTATTATTTCAGATAAAGTTCGAGATTGAGGAATGTGCCAAAAACTGGATCCTAAGCACAATAGGGACTGATTGGAGGAATTACAAGTGTCGGCTGAAGAGGAACTATTATTACAGATACAAAACAGATGCTGATCGGCTTAAATATTGTCCTGACGGAGTACCTTTCAAACACTGGAAAGAGTTAGTTACATTTTGGAGTTCCAAGGAAGGACAGGTATGATATTAACTAAATTTGCTATAAAAATAATTATGTTACTGCTATCATGAACAACTATTTTGATTATAATTGTAGTTTATGCATTTTAGGTGCGAAGAATAAGAGGAATGATATCTTGTAAGAAGCAACAATGCATACACACTACTGGATCTATGAGTTTTGCTCGTGTCCGTGAAAAAGAGGTATACAAATTATTCTGTTTATCTTTATGAAACAATTTCTGTTATTAAAAAACTACATATATTTTGACAAATTAGCTATAATTTTTTTGCTCCTTTCTTGGTTACTCCTTTTGTATGAGATGATGTTTATAAGGAGTTAATAAGTTGGTTTATTTTTCTTATCAATATAGAAGGTTAAAAGCGGAAATGTTGGTGATATATCTCAAGCTGATATGTATGTTCTGACGCATTGAAACAAGGATGGAGAAATGGATAAGGACACCACTAGAATTTTGGTATGACAAGTAATTTTACATTTGATATGATATAATGTTAATAATCTGATTATTAATGTTGCATTTCAGTTGGAATATAAGCGACAATTATCTCTACTTTTGGAAAAATCTGAGGATCTTGATACTCAAAATGAAATCTTTGCTAAACTAATGGGGAATAACAAAGCTGGCCACGTATGTCTTCATGGGAGAGGTGTGACCTCATCTGATCTAAGGAAAAAAGTATCATCTGTTGGTCCAATGGATGCCCAAAGAGTAGCTGAAAATGCTAGGAAGCTTTTGACAGATGGGATAAAAGAAATGAAAGATAAGCTAGAAGTTGAGGTGCAAAGCAAGTTGGAGCAACAAGTACAATCTATAAAAGCTGAGATGACAGATCAAATTCAAATGATTAAAGTAGCAATTTTGCAGCACTTTAACTTCTTGATGTCACAAATGCAAGTGAGGCTTTCTAAGGTGGCAACTTTAACCACAGATGACGAGCCATCAACTTCTTCACAAATGGTATATCTATTACAACTACTTTTTTTTTATTTTCTTTTTATTCCTAAGTTTCTTACTAATATACTTGTAAAATAATTTGCAGCCCATTAATGAATCATCATTGAATGATAGTCATGAAATAGGACACTTGGTCAGCCAACAACTTCTTGATAATATTTCTCTTAATCATATTTGTAAGGTTAGTAAAAGGCCAAAATTTTGGCTTTTCATAATATTAAGGTTAGATGTTAATCTTAAATGTCATTACTTGTTTTCTTTGTTAGATGGTGGAGGTCAATGTTCCTCAATTTCTTTTTGAGGAATAAAGTTACAACTTTGGTAAGATCATAGCTTGTGCAGCGTTTTACAATGTGGTGAGCACTTTGTGAAACAAAATAAAGCATTGCTAGCTGTATGTTTTTCTGTTTTTCATGTGCGCTTTTCTTGCAAGTTTGCCTGGTCTGAATTTAAAGCATGTTTTATACACCAACTTTGATAATTTATTGGAGATACTTTTATGTGTAGTTATACTCATGACAACCTCTTTTACGTTTACATGATTCCCTAGATGATCCAAATTAGTTATACACAAACTAGTTATACACTAGCTAGCTTGTTTGGACTCACACTTTGAATGGAACTTATTCGCCAAGCTCTTTTAGGAAAGCCATCAGCAGGCTCAATCATCCTTCTCCACCGGTTGAGAGTTTTGTTTGGATTGGCATTGCTCCTCCCAAAGTTGAGCTCTTTTGTTGGAGGGTCTGAATTGAGAAAATTTCGATCATTGATATTCTTCATAAAAGAGGTTGTCTCACTCATATAAGGAACAAATGCCCATATTGTGAAGAAGCTGAAACTGTTTTTCATGTGCGTTTCTCTTGCAAGTTTGCCTGGTCTGTTTGGTCTTCTTGTGTGTTAGTTGGTGGAGCATTTCTTGGGTGATGCCAGGTTCTCCTCAAAGTGTTTTTCTCTCTTGGAAACAACTGTTGCAGGTTAAAAATCAGTGTGTCATTTGGGATACTTTATTCACTTCCCTTTAGTTTCAACTTTCGTGCTTATTACTACATCCCTGGCATTTGGTTTCTGTCTGCTTTGCTGCTTTTATACCCATTGGTCATTGTGGATCAATATCGCATCATGATTTCATCTACTTTTTCATTACAAATAAGTTACTATTTATATTATTTCTTTTATGCATGGTCTTCCTGGTTGCAAATATGCTATTTTCATGGCTTAGACCTCAGAGTTTTCTTTGTTCTTGTAGTGATCAACTTCTTGTTGTGAGGAGTTATGGAAAGCTTTTGCTGGAGATGGTCTCTATTGTCCCTGATGGATGGAATTGTATGATTCTTTGTCAATTATTCATAGATGGAATGCTATTCAATGTGCAGAGACTTAGGCATCTTCCAATCCTTTATATGGTTTCCACCTTTTTTTCTTTTATTTCTCTGTATGTCAGACTGGTTAACTTTGAAGCACATATATACGCAGATGTATACACATATTTTGATGAGTTGAACTATTTTTTGCTCAAGTAATAAAATTAGAAATGTTTAAATCCAGCTTTATTTTGTTTTATTTTATTTTGAATAAATTTGATGGCTGTTACTACTATTATAAAACTATTTTGGCTGCAGATTTTGGTTGCTGCTATAGGTTTTAGAAGTGCATCCATTTAGGAAATTGCTGCAGATAACTAATGCAGTAAAAGCCATTAAAAAGTGCAGCTATATTTTTCCATGCACTGGCTAAGGATGCGTAAGTGGAAGTGCAGCCTTTTGTTAATGGATGCATTTATTTTACTTGTAGATGCACTTATTATTGCAGCCATAGGTTAGAAATGTTGTAGTGAAACAAGAGACAGGAACCAATCAGAAAACGACTCGAACAAAGCAAAAAAACCGAAGAAAAGAACGGTCATTCTGTCACCCTTCAGCCGCTCCCTAACATATCTAAATGTTCATATAGTACTGTGTTTTAGGTCCACGTACAAATTTAAATCTGAATCTTCTTACATATTTAAATGTTAAATATAAGTTTGTCTTCTCCTTAAAAAAAAATTGTATCAAATCTGTTTATTAAGTTTTTCCTTCTTTAAAAATTAATAGGTCTTGAATCTCTTCTCAAGCATATACGTATATACCTCCTTGATGGCTGAGGCACAGCCACAAGCGACTTGAGAGTCTTCTCAAAAGAGTTCGGTCTGAGGCTTAATGATATGGGTAGGGTTTATAACATGAGTTTTTGTAATAAAGTAGGGCTGGTTGGGATTAGATAAACTTTTAATCTAGTTGTCTAGTTTAATCTTGGGTTCTTAATTAAAATTTATAACCAAGTTTGCAACTCTGAGTTTAATTAAGGCTTAATAACTAAATCAGTGCTCACACTACATCAAAAATGATAAATTGGCTCTAAACTTTTACTTGGGACAATTAACCCTCAAACTTTGTTTTAGAACAATATAACCTTAAAAGATAAAAATTTCAAGGGATTAATTTAATATTTTCATTCAATTAAGGGTTATATTAACCCAAAGTAATTAATTTGTGGGGGTTAATTGTTTCAAAATAATAGTTTTGATGGGTTAATTGTTTCAAAATAATAGTTTGAAAGGCTAATTATCCCAAAATAATAGTTTGAGGGATCAATTGTCCCAAATAAAAATTTAGGAGCCAATATATCTAAAGACATATAGTTTAGGGGATAACTTGGGTATTCAGCCGTTTAATTAACTAATTACTAATCTTAATTAGTAACAACATTAGATCTTCACAGCTATTCCTGAAAGCTAAAGAGATAAGTATATATATCAACAAATATAACATGGTTGGTATAATTGTAAGACGTGGGTTTTGTAATGAATGATTGAAAGTCCTTGCCCTACCATCCACATTTTTCACAAGTTTGTTTTGTAATTAAAGAAGCAACTTTTTTAACTCAAGATTTTGATTAGATAAAAAGAATAATATTATTTCTGTATGAGTGGCCAACTTTTTGTCATCTCACCTGCCGTGGCCATTGGGGGAACAATATGACCTATATATCCTTTTAGAAAATAATAACAGTCTGAGAAAGAATTTGATTGAGAGGGAGTCTAAATTAAATTCGTTAGATGGGGTAGGTTCAATTGTATAGGAATTATTCGATTATTATATATATTTTAACACTAAACACACACTAACAAAAGGGAGAAAATGTATCTGCTCCAGAATCTAAATAAATATTCTATATATTTTAACTAACATATAAGAAAAATATCTAAGTTGGTGTTTTATGGGGATAAGGTTCACTATGCCCACAATATTAAGTAATTATTGCTAACGTATGTATTACGACTATGCAATATTCTAATTAAAATATAATTAGGGTGTGTGGATGCAACAACTCAACCTGACTTATGAAAAATATATAGAAGCAAGAAGTGATCAGGAGAATGTTGGGCAAACCATAGTTATCAGAATCGGACCGGTAAGTGAATCAGTGGAGGTACGGGGTCATCAGATTAATGGTTCAACTGTCGGATCAATGAGTTAATTACTGATTTAATTTATATTTTTATATTTTTTATATATAAAATAAGTAGTTATTTAGTTAAAAGTATAGATATTTAATATATTAACATGAATAGATCATTTGACTGAGCGGTTAGAGAGTATTAATTTTTCTTAGGTCTAAGGTGTCAAATCTCACCAATTGTATTAATTTTGTAAATTTAGTTAAATTGGTTCAACTATTGGTTCAACCGTCCGGTTTAATTTAACAAAAAATCACAATTTCCAATTTAATTTAACAAAAAATCACAAGTTTGACTAGATTTTGATCGAGTTGATTGTAACTTTAGTCTAATTATTAAACCGGACCGGTTCAATTAGGTGGACCGACGGTCCAGTCCAGTTAAACCAATGGATAAAACCACCCCGAAAGTTACACTTATCTATCCTTTCCTTCCTTAGAAAATGAGATACATGGCTTCATATACAGACACCTGTCGCAGGGTATATCATGAATTACAAGGGGTAACTTTGGTATTTGATAGGCACTTTGAAATTAATGAAGGTTAACGAAGAGACCTAAGCCTCAGTCTCTCCTCCTCCTCCTCCTCACTGGAGCTTTGGAAATATAACGAGAGAAAGAGAGATAATGGTTCTTCATACCTAAGAGAAATCGGCAAAGAGAGGGAGAGAAGAAAACGAAGGAAAAGTATGGATTATAGTTATTGGGGATAAAAAAGGTTGGATATGGATTGTGGAATCGGATTGAAAGGAGGTAAGAAATGAGAGCCAAAGAGAAGGGTTATGTAAGAGGGATGAGAAAGAAGGCAGATGAATGAGCACCGACCAAGCACTTCTCCGTCGTAGATGGTGGAGGAAAAGAAGAACAGGGCAAAGCAGCGGCGTTATGCCTCATCAATGTCCCCATACAATTCAGTGTGTGCGATGGTATTTTCATTATACTTCTCCTTAGAAATTAGTCAAGCTCTTTTCAATGAGTTTAGGTTTTCTTTTTTACGGTTAATATGAATTATATTGATTTTTTCTTTTGGGAAAAAAATGAAGAGATGAAGTTTCTTTTTATGTATAACACAACTCTCTGATTAAAGAAAAAAAAAAGCTCTTAAAAGAGAAAAATAAAATGGAGAAATTATGAAATTGATGTGATTTAATGGAGAGTTGTCTTGGTTATCCATTACTGGAACAACTGATGTGTTTCGTATGTTAAACTTTAATTATAAATCTTATCAGTTTGTTGGTTTTTTATGGGAAATGAACTTTCTGTGTAGGTTCTCAAAGTATTACCAATTTCCTATGGTTATCTTCTTATAAATTAGGCTAAAATTTTTTTATTTACACTGTGTTTGGTAGGAAGGAAATAAGAAAGAAAGAAAAGGTGTGGAAAGAAAGTGAATGAGAAAATACAACTTTCCTTTGTTTGGTAGGATAGAAATACACCTAAGGAAAGAAATAGGAAGGAAATAAGAGAGTCAATTTCCTTAGAAATAATTTTCTTCCAAATTGAGAGGAAATAGAAGGGAAAGAAAGTGGTTATTGAGTCTAACAAATAAAAATGACTATTACACTCTTAAAATTTATTTCTAATTACAAAATTTACAATTACAAATAAAAGATATTGAAAGTGAATTTTTAACTAAAAAGTAAACAATGGTAAAATGGTCATATTAATTAAAATAAATTTTTTTTCTTTCTTATTTCTTAGTTATACCAAACAAAGAAAATAATAAATTTTTTTCTTTCCTTCTTATTTCTTTTTTTACTACCAAACATAATGAAGGAAATATAAATTTATTTTTTTTCTCTACCTATTTCCTTTTCTCACCTATTTCTTTTATTTACTATTTCCTTCTCTCCTACCAAATATATATATAGGCTTAGAGTTGGTTTGACAAATAAATTGGTTTTACTTTTAGTTGTCCTTTTTGTGTAGTCTTAATATTATTTTAAAGTTTTAGACTCACTCGTATTTTTAGAAAGGGATAGGCGACGCCTTAGAAACTATTTACTGTGATTGCAATGATAATCACAAAAATTATGATCTCTACAGTCTACATGCTGTACTACAGCTGTACGATTTCGATTGCTAAGATAGGATGGCTCCAATGTTAACAAGAAGTACAGTTTAAAAGGTTAAAACGCTGGGTTTCACGTCGTACAAATTACAAAAGCCTTTGAAATGTTTTATTGTCACATATATGAAGTTGTTATTATTGGTGCTCACTTTGAGTCAAATTAAAAAAAAAATCAATAAATTAATAATTTGCAGTTTGATGCTCAATTTAAGTAGGTTTTGGCAAGTCATTCTAAGAATTAAATTGAAAATGTTCATATATTTGTTTAATTTTAATAATAATAATAATAATAATAATAATAATAAACAGAAAAAAATGTAAAAAAGGGCTGTGGTCAGGCATGCAATTGGGCTGGACTATATAACTTTCAATTGTGATTTTGTAACAATAAAAATAAATTGGGCTCTCAAAAACAGTCCGAGCACAAACTCAGCCCAAAGCTAAAACGACAGTTTAAAATTAAAAAGGGTCTCCATCAAGTTCGGTTGTCCGACATGGTTGAAGTTTCGAGATGGCGGCAATTTTCTAATCCCTAGCCTTTGGTTGGTTCAAAGCAGTGAATTAAAAATTAGACCGGATTGGCCGGTTCAATCGATTGAATCAAGAACCGACCACAAGTCTGATCCGTTAAGGGTCTAAAATCGGGTTCCTATTTGAACCGTCATTGAATCGAAAACCGTTGAATCGGTTCAACAGGAAATTTAAATTTTTTTAATTTTTAAGCTATTTTTAATTAATTAATCCAAATTCAAAAGAAGTCCAAGTTAATTAAAAGCCCAAATTTTAATTTTCTTATTATATTTGAATTTTGGACTTTGAAATTTGGAGTTTAAACGTTAAATTTTTAACTTTTTTTTTTATTTTAATATACTTCCATAATAAAAATATAATCTGTGATGTAAAATGATTTGTAATATTTATTTAGATTATGTGATGCATTAATTTTTTTATTTTTTCATATTTTTTATGAATTTTATGAATTTTTTCTTATTTTTATGAATTTTTTTGAATATTTTTAAAAATTAATAAAATTAAATTATTTATGTAATTGAACTGATCGATTGAACCGATTAGACCGATTGAACTGTGATCCGATCCATCAATCGGTTCAACCACCGATCTGATTTTTTATTCATTAGTTCAAAGTGGGGAGGTGAGGGAGAGTAAGGGAAGATAAGGGGAGAAGAGAATGAGGGATTTTAAGAGGGGAGAGAAATGTTAATTTTTTTTTTTTGTTTAGTTGGAAGATGGGTAAGGAGGGATTTAATGTGAATTTTTATTAATTTATCTCAATATATATATAATTTTTTATAATGTAATAATTTTATTTTTTATATATTTTAATTTATATATTGTTACGTAGAATTTAATCTTTGTAAAAATAAAGTTAATTTTTACTCAACTAAAAAAAAATTACATGAAATATGTTTTTCTTATCCTTTTCATATTAAATAAATGAACTTACGATTAATATGAACAAAAAAATTAGTTTATTGTATAAATATATTTTTTAAATAAAAATACTAAAAATAAAACAAAACATGGATTAGAAAAAATTATTAAAATTAGTTAAGAATAATTTTGAAAGTTAATTAATTTCATGAGAACAAAATTAAAACAAAATTTATGACCAGTTCAAACAATCTCAATTTGAGAGTTTGGAGTTTAGAGGGATTTGGAGAGATTTAATGCACTCCTTCCCTCTATATACTCCCAACTAAACATAACAAAATTCTTCCCACCCCTCCATTAATCACCATCCAAACAAAGGCTGAAGGACTAGTAGAATTTGTTTATTCATTCTTTATTTATCCTTGGAAGCCCAAATAATCCATCTATTTATCGCTTGGTACTGGTCTGCAATTTCTCCGAGAATCCATAAATTAAATCGGCAGGCAGCCTTCTGGTCCGGTGGCCGGCGATTGCATTTATCCGAGACCAATCAGATACACTGCAAATTGCAGAAAAGGTAACTAGTTTTCCGTTTTTACTTTCAGAAAGTTTAGTGGGAACAGAGCTAAGTAGGCAACCAAAATTGTGGCATTATGATGACAGGGAAGGCTTATTACCCAAAAAACTGTGGAACTAATTGAAATTGTGAGGTAGCTTCGGTTGACAGAATTGAAAAATCTCTTCTTCTTCTTTTTTCCTTAGTTTCCTGGGTTGAATCACTTTACTGTCAAGTAGGTGGAAATTAGCTCAAGATTTTAGAATAGAATAGTGAGTGGTGCTTGACAGAATGCAGAGTTTGTATTCAATTGATATATGAACAGGAAAACTGGTTGCTAATTAAGATTATGAGGGCATTGATTGAAATCTTAAAGTCCAAGGTGAAGCTGGGTTCTCTTAGTAAGTTATGGACCGGAAAGCAGCAGGAAGGACTCAAATTTCTGGCAAAAGACCCAGCTTTCAAGGTGAAAAACCACACAAACAAATTTAAAAATCACTAGTACAAAACCACTAGCTTATCAGCCCACAAAGTCAGTCTGAAGAAAGGAAAGAAAAGAAAAGGGAATGTAGGCAATTGTTAGACTAGGTTTTAATAATCTAACTCTGCATGGTCGGTTTGAAATTACACTTCTTTTTTAGTTGTTTTTAGTACCATTTGCTTGCTTTAGTTGACACTAGAAGTTGCCCAGGCTTCATCCCGGGACATATTTTTAATTTAAATTAAAAACTTATTTCAGGATGTATTTAAAAGCTTTAGAGGCTTTTTAGCTTTTTAGTTGAAACCATGGACGGGTTTCATAAGGTTGCCTTGCCTGTGATAGGATCCAGAGAAAAAATGTATAACATAGAACTTGATAGTCAGCTATGAGCTAACTGTGAATCGATGTTCTGGAAAAGTAGGTAGTAAAAATGACAAGAGACTTTTTCTCTAGTTCTACGACCATTGTAATTGGTGGAATCACATGTATTTGGCTATTTTTTTAAGCAATTTGTTTCAGTATAAATTGTTGAGAAAGGGTAATTATTTCTGCACAATTAAGTAATCGAAAAGTGTCTCTGAATTGCATTGAAAAAATGGAAGCTGCAATGAAGTTCATGTGTGTTCTTATGTTTCTTGTGATTTTGAGTGTTGCAGGGTTCAATGGAGTCCATGGAAGTGGACAATATTATGGTCCATGTGGAAAACACAACATTGAGAAGGAAGCTGAGAAGCTGGAGCCTTGTACAATGGCAGCAATATATCCGAATGTTCCAGTTTCCGCAAAATGCTGCACTATAATGGAGAAAAAGATCCAGAATCCTGATTGCCTTTGTGCAACTTTCTTTTCTCAAACAGCTAGGAATGCTGGATTCAAGCCAGAAGTTGCTGTCACCATGCCAAAACGTTGCCAGATCCCTGTTCGTCCAGTGGGTCACAAATGCGGACCTTTCCCACTGCTTTAGACGTGAAGGCTCCCATGGTTTGGTCCTCCTGTTCCTGTAATAAAACTACTTGTTGTTAGCAGTATCAAGGAGCTGGATTCTGTCCTTGTTGCAAGTCAATCTAGTTGATGAGTTTCACTGCCACATCCAGCCTAATAATAAATAAATACTGCATATGTGTCTTTGAATGTACTAGAAACCAAAGAAAAAAAGTGTACTTGTATCTTTGAAATTTGAATAAAAGGGTTCAGTTCTCTAAAAAAGTGGTTTTTTTTAATTTGAGATGGAAGGGTATTTATTGGAAAAGCAAGAAATTTTTAACCAAAAAAAAAAAAGAAAAGCAAGAAATTTTCTATGCATTTTAATTTGATTAAAAATATGAGGAATCGTGTGTTATGAAAATCAAATAATCTTTCTATAAATCTATATTAAAATTATCCCTGAAGTAACCCTGTCAAGATATCATATAGGACTTTAGGAAAATTTTGTTTTTCTTTAAATATATGATGCCATAAAAAAAATTGGTATTTTCTGCTAATAGTCACGTGGACCATTGATAAAGTGTTGGATTAGCAGGATTCAACCAGCCCGACAACGTCACATATTAGAAAGTCGATTGTTATCCTAAATGTGTGTATGAAATTTAGCATCAAACGGTACCTACAAAATATAAGTATCAAGTAGAATCAAAACGAAAAATTGAGAAGTTATCATGAATAATAGCTAATTCATCATAACTTAAAACTTTTGAAAATGTTTGTCTATTTTTTATAATGAAAAAGAGAAGATATATTCATCTAAAAAAAAAATAATGATAAAAAAGAGAAGATATAGTTAGGATTGTGTTACATCTTTATATAAAATTGATGGGCTAAAGCTTCACTTCCTAGGTAAACATTAAAGCTAATTGAATGCTACATTTTCTCTAGAGATGGTATGGTTTGCTGATGCATGTGGTAGGAATCAACTCTCCATGGGTCCTGAACTTGTGCTGCAAACTGCAAAGTCCATAGGACATCTTCAACAGAAGGCCTATCAGTTGGTTCATTGGACAGACATCTTAGGCATATCTCCATCACTGTCCTCAAGGATTCAGCTGAGCATTCCTTGATGATTGTCGGATCGGCAATGCTTCTTCGAGCTGTGTCATCCATCTTGTTGCTTACTTGTAACTGCACAAGGTAGAATGACCAAGTATCACTTTTAGATTTATGTTTGCCCGCTTAAAACAATTAGTTTAACAATCAATTTGAGGTAGAAACTTTTATGATTTAGAAATAAACATGGTGAACTTATTATGCACAGTCTGAACTCTGAAGATTCAAGTTATAGAGGCTAATGTATGGAATTTGAAGAACAGGAAGTGGAAGTTAACTTACAATATCTTTTACAACCATGACTTCATTTTGGTACATGATTGGCCTTCCGACAAGAATTTCGAGTAAGATTACACCTATGTCATAGACATCATCTTTATCCTCATGATTTGTCCTGCACACAGAAAATGAGAACATGATCAGAACATTACGACATACATTAAAATGATTGAGAAGGTAACTTCAGATATCTAAGAGAGTGAACTTTGCACCTTCCTCGAACATTTGCCTTTAGTCCAGGAGAAGAAACTCCGGCACCTCCCTGAAATTGTTCAAAAATGAGCTATTCTATCAGTGAGTTTATTTGAAGCAAAATGTAAATTGCAATGATCATATTAACAGAAATTAAGAAGAAAAATAGTTCATCATACCATTCCCCTATTTTCAGCTAAAAGAGGGAGGTTATAACTGCTAATCTTTACATGAAGATCCTGATCCAACAAGACATCTGTTATCTTCAGATTATTTGAAAAAACTCCAGGTAGAATCCCTGTATGCAGGAACTGAATACCCTTTGCAACCCCTATTGCAGCTGCTATTCTTTGATTCCAATTAAGCCTTTGCCTTGGTAATCCTTCTGCAAATATAAATTCTTAGAAAATAAGCGCATATGAAAGTGCAAAAGTTGAAACAGCTACCGGGACCAGAAAGTGGTAGCAAAAGGATTTAGTTAAAGTTTTGTTTTCTTTAGTTTCAGTAGATTTGCTTCAATAAGAAAGCACTTTACCAGAGATACAGCTTCTTAATGTGCCATTTGTAACGAACTCGAAGATGAGATATATGATGCTGACACTTGAATCATCAGGGAAACCCTCAAAGCAGTGTCCAAGGGCACTAACCAAGTGGTTATGTCTGAGTTTTGAGATCATCTCAATATGGTGTGTATATGTCTGTGCACTATGCTTCTTTGTCATCTTTAAACTTCTAATGGCAACAAGAGTTCCATCTGCAAGCTTCCCTCTATATATCTGGCAATTCTAAAGGAAGTGAGAAGTTTTCTCTAGACTCATCAAATTCAATTTACATTGCTGCATCATTTGAAACTAATCAACCAAGTGAAAAGGTTATATCAGAAAATGATGGAAAGGCACAGAAATGATGCAAAGGAAAACGTATGCATCATAACACATAATATCATTTTCAACTTAATTAAGGTTCAAGAAACATTTGATAATACGGAAGAATGTGACAGAGGACTTTTGAGTTCTGGATTATTGCATACCTGACCATAGGAACTTCCACCCATGATGCTTGAAAGGGTGAAATTATTAGTAGCCTCCTTCAGCTCTTCCAAAGCAAAAGCACGATAAGTAGGAAGATTTGCTCCCAGCTTCATTGTTTCTGATATATACCCTGCAAATGGAAGAATCACATGTCAAATGTCATATATGCATAAATAGAATAAAAGATAATGCTACTAATTCTTCTTTGGTCTTTCTTTATTTGTTTTCCTTTAATTTGATTTATAAACTGATTGCCTAATGCCCGAGTTTCCTGCAAAAATCTGGTCATACTTTTCAAGTAGATATATGCAACAGTCAATTTGACAGAAAGGTTGGCAAGTAGTTCTTGCCAATTGTACTTACTATACATGTATGTGCCTCATTGGATGTGGGGATTTTTCTAAAACTTGTTCAGAATTCGGACTAAATTCTTCAATCTAATTCTAGAATTGCAGAAACTTAATCCTGTTAGAGGTTATGGTATCGAAAATAATGGTTCTCACAATGCCACAGGAAGTTACCTAGCAGCAAAGTGAATGCCCTTGTAAGAGGATAACTCTAATACACTATTCTCTTGTTTTAAAACTGGGAGCCCTGCAAATGGAAGAGAGAAAAGGAAACAAGGAGATCTTACTTGCATCTGATAGCAGCTTGACTGTGTTTGCTGCTGTCACTTTCTCTGTTATTAACCTCGTGGAGATTGTCTTCCCATAAAACCTGTTGTTTCTTCTCTGGATAACCAAAAAACTCAAACCAACAATTACTGCTATCCCAACAATTCCTCCCATAATACTTGATGCAAGAACAGCCTTAGCATGATGCCTCTTATACTTGAGCCTTGGAGGCAAAACTTTTACAGCCAATGCTTCATTGTGGCAGAAATTAGAAGGATGCTGCTCTTGTTCTTCATCAGATAAACAATTTCTAGCATACATAACAGCCCTGCTCTTGGATTTTGGTTGCAGACATACCGGTAAGTCCCCAATCAAAAGATTTAAGGATAAATTTACAAAATCAAGTTCATCATTGCAGGACATGTTTTGGAACAGCCTACCAGTAAGCTTATTACCAGAGACATCAATATAATTGATCGAAGGCAACGCAAACAAAGATGGCAAAAAAGGTCCAACAAATCCATTCAAAGAAATGTCTAGCTTTTGAAGCTGGTAATAGAACCTTAATTCAGCCGGGATACCAAACTGGAAGCTGTTATTTCTGAGAACAAGAGTTACCACTTTGTTATGCAAACTGGGAAAATGAGGTCCAAAATAATTGTTTTCTAAGTCAAGAGCTTGAAGGTTTGTCAAGTTGTGAAGATCAGGAACATCTCCAAACAAGTGATTATTCGCGATAGTGAGAATTCTAAGACTCTCCAAGCTTGCAATGGAACTTGGCAGAGTCCCAAAGAGAGAATTATTTTTCAGACTCAAAACAGCCAAAGCATGAAGAGAACTAAGCCAACCAGGAACCTGACCTGTAAACGTGTTATGGTCAAGTATGAGGCTCTGCAAATCCCTCAAATATGAAAGTTCCACAGGAATGAAGCCATTGAAGTAGTTTGAACTCACATTGAGTATTTCCAAGGAAGACAGCTTCCCAATACTACCAGGCAGAGGCCCCCACAAGCCTAGAGAAACCAAAGACAGCACTTTCAAATTTGATAAGCTAACAAGACTTGCAAACAAAGCATCAATGGAAAAGTTCTGGGGCAATGGAGGAACCCCATTGTTTCCTATGATATGAAGCTGAGATACATTATCCTCATAGCAAACCAGAGTTAATGGTGGTGTTGACTCAATGTTGCAAAGATCCCAGTTGCTGTTAAAGCTGCTAAGAGCTGATGGATAGTTGAGAAGCTGCTGGATTTTCCAGAGGGCATTGGATTGAGATGGTTGGAGCTGGATTGAGATATGAAAAGAATCAAAAAGAGTTAACAGAAGAAGTAAAGCGTAATGAACTGGCTTTGCCATCAAAAGTATAAGATGATCATTGAGTAGTTGGACAAAGATTCTGTATATGAGCTTCAATGAAGCATAAATGAGACACAGAGAGACCAACAAAATTTTTATGACCGAAAGAAGAAATTACATTATTAGTCCATGATATCTTTTCTTCATTTTTCAGTGTTAACTTTGGATGTAATTGGTCACTCTTATGTCTACTGAAGTGTCACGTGACAGATTTTGTCTAATATTCTATCCAAATTCTGATGGAATAGTGACAAAAAGAGGGATTTTGAATAAATTTAAAAATGAAAATTTCATTTACCAAGGATGAAAATGAACTTTCCATTTTCCCAAAAGCTCAAGTACTATTTACATAATTTGCGCGACTTAAAGCATCTTATCTAAAATCTAAATCTAAAATTAAAATAAAAAATCTAAATCTAAACTTATAAATTTAAGAATTCTTTCTTTAGTTGAATTGGGTAGAGATTGAGGAATTCATTAAAGATCTAAACCTCTCATTTTTCAAATGAAAAATATTTCTTAACCCTCCAATACTTAACCCTCCTCACAATCCTCATGATGTGACCTTTTTTATTTGTCAAGCTTTCATGAGTATCACAAAAGTCTTTCTTTAGTTGAGTTGGTTAGAGATTGATGAATTCATTAAAGATCTAAACCTCTCATTTTTCAAATGAAAAATACTGCTAAACCCTCCAATACTTAACCCTTCTGACAACCCTTATGACGTGACTTTTTTTATTTATTAAGCTTTTATGAGTATCATAAAAGTTTAGCCCCTCATTTAATAAGGTTTAGTCCCACATTAAAAAGTTATCATATTTATAGGATAAGTTTCATTTTCTTAACAAATATAATGGTAGGGTTTTAGAAAGAAAATTAAATAAGACATACCACGTCAAGAGGGTTATTAGAGGAATGGATTTAAACAGGTCATATAGCAAAACTATTTTTAAATTAATCCATTTTCCTACTTTTTATGTAAAAAAATAAAAATAAAACTATATAAATATAAAATTTAAAATCTAAATCTAAAATCTAAAATCTAAAACTAACTATAAATAAATGAAACTTCACTCCAAAGACTCGAGAGGAGCGAGCCACGCCACCCTCTCCCCTCTCCTTTTTTTTTTTTAGTTTTTATTTTTTTCCTTTTCTTAATTTTTTTCATTTTAATTTTTTTAACTCTTATCAAACTCTTCTATGCCAGCCCTTCCACCTCGGCCACCCTTTTCCCTTGGGTTAGTCCTTGTCTCATGGACCGAGTTATTCCAATGGTACGGACGTGCCAAGGTGTCATGGCCAACGTTGTTGAGCCATGATAGGATGAGGCAATGTCTTGGCCAACGTTATTGAGCCACAGTCGGATTGAGGCTAAATGATGGGCACTTCGTTGCATTGGGGAAAACCGGTCCCCGTTTCGAACATATGAACGATTGTTCGTGTGTGAGGTATAAAATCCCGTTAGCTCTTTAGGGGGGAGGAGTCCGGAGACCCCGATGGTAGGTCGGCTCCTTGGCTTGGAAAAGCACCACGGTTCATCTAGGGCTGCCCTTCTGGCCCTCAAGTGGTGCTACGTGTGGGAAGGTTCGGTTAGCCGATGAGGCTACGATGGTGATTGCTGTGTGCTGACGGTGTTGGTTGCGTGTTGGCCCGATGGCCATGTTGCTTCAATATATTTCATAATACTCGTAAATGGGAATCCGAGTATCCCTCATGTGTAGGAGGGGGTCTCCTTGCTAGTTTCCCCATGCCCTGCGGGCTAGCTTGATGGCGTTGTAGCCTTGAGCTCGTGTTGGCTTGTGGCATTGTGGCATTGTAGCATTGTGGTCTTGTGGCCTATTGGCCTTGTGGGTTTGAGCCTTGTGGGCGTGTAGCTCCTTGGCGTTGTGGCTGTGTTGGCCAAGTGGCCGTGTGGACTAGGGGCAGAGTGGCCTCGTACCCTTGTTGCCTTATGGCTTCGTGTTGCTGTCTTGTGGCTTGCTTATTGCCACGATATTGTGCGGATGTGTGCTAGACGCTTCGAGCCAGTTGGCTTGATGCCTCGATGGACCAAGTGAGACTACGAATGACACCAACATCTTCTCGTTTCTAGACGAGGGGGTCTAGGTGCTGGTTTGTGCTAGCCGTGTGGGCTGTTCTTGTGGCTAGGAAAGCTAACCACGTGTTGGGTGCTTGAGCAGAACCAAGCAACTCTAGGCTGACTTGATCGGGGGCCGAGTAAAGTGCCGCATGGTCAAGCCAAATATCGAAGGAAAGGCTTGCCTATAACCAGAGTCAAGTGCCGCACGGTCGAGCCAGATATTGAGAGAAAGGCTTGTCCGTGACACAAGGCATGGGCAATCCGAGACATGAGGTGCGGGCAAACAAGAGGAAGTGTGAGCACAAAGCCAAGATACGAGCACATCTGCTGGTGGACAGACGGATGTGCGAGCACATCGCACGGAGCAAGTGCAAGTGCGGGCAAACAAGCACGCAGGTGCGGGCATAAGCACACGGGTGCAGGCATAAGCACACGGGTGCGAGCATGCAGACACGGGCACATTGCCATAGGTGCAGACAGTTAGGCCTAGAGTTAGCTAGAGGGTTTTAGAAAACCTTAAAATTTTGTAGGCACATGTGGAAATATGTGCCCACTATGTAGAACTCTCTAGATGAATATGGATAAGCATTATCTAAAGAGAGCGGATAAGTTTTATCTAGAAATGTGAATTTAGATAAAGATAAGTTTAGATGCTTGTGATTAGGAGTTAGTCACTTGACGTTATAAGATAGTGACACTAGGCATAATAGTGTCGAGACATGTAGCGATATTAGTCATACATTGAGAAGGCATAATAGTGTCGAGACATATATGTAGCGATATTAGTCATACATTGAGAAGGTGGAAAAAGTATATATATATATATATATATATATATATATATAGAGAGAGAGAGAGAGAGGTGGCCTCCTCCCCAGTTGTAACATGCATGGAATATCATGGTTACGAAAGCATTATTCCATAAAGAGCACCATTACCATTCCCCCACAAACCATAAGACTATTATTGGTTTCTTTGTGCTTTGCTTATTTCATAACTAACTTTAACTTAGAGTTTTCCCCCACAAACCATAAGACTACTATAACTAACTTTAACTTAGAGTTTTCCCCCACAAACCATAAGACTACTTGGTTCCTTTGTGCTTTGCTTATTCCATAATTAACCTTAAATTGAAGCTTTATACTCTTAACTAGTGTGAGAGTACTCTAGCAAGAGAGAGTAAGGCTGATTTAGGTATACTAACCGTGAGAGCTAGCTTAAGACTGCATGGTGCAAGATTCTAATGAGCACGTGATAGTTACATGTTGGTGAGCTTGTGCTTCAGCCTGCTGACCAGCTTGGACTATGGCTCTTGCAGCAGTAGCTTGTTGAGAAATACAAGCATGCATGTATCATTGTGAGGTGTTAATATATTAAACTAAGCCATTGGGAAATTGCTATTTCCTAATTTCATTATGAAATTAGGACCATCAGTAACTGAACTTAATATTTTTTACTCTTAGTGATAGTTTTATTATTTTTATTTTTACTATTTATATATATATGGTTTGAAATTTGAGCTCATTTATTATTTTAAACTTCAGTTTTTTTTCCTTATTTGAGGATTAATTATCTAGGTTTATCTTTTTATCTATAATTTAACTTTTGATTTTTATTTATTATAATTTTTTAATATGAATTTTTAGGAAAAATTTAACAAAAACTATAAATGAAAAGATTATTACACGTAATGTTTTCTTTTTAAATTCAACTATTACTACATTTAAATAGATTCTTAAACCCAATAGATAGTTGGTTTGTCATAATATAACGTAGTTCTATACCCATGTAATACACGGAATTTAATTAGGTATGTCAATATTTTAATATAAAATATACACATTAATTTATAATTTATAAAACATCTAAATGATAGACTAATAAAATAACTTACCCATATAAACTAAAAGATGATATGTGAATTTATTTATAAAAAAAAGTAAATTCTCTATCTAATTAGATCGAACAAATATATTTTCCTAAAAAAATCAAATAGAATGAACCGAATTACTTAGGTATAAAGAAATTAAGTAAGATTAGAATGAATTCTATTTAGTTTTGAACCAATTTTATCTTTCCTATCAATGTTGAGAGATTTTATGATTTTTTCCACCTTTGTTATAGTACACTCACGGTAAAGGTTGGGTCATAAATCAGATTTCCTAACGAGTTTGGCTCAAAACTAGATTTGGGTCGACCGTACTTATTCTCTTTCCTTAGGATCATATGCACATTCTTGTCTTGAGCGTGACATGTTAAGATCATCTAGTTTGTGAGTGTAGCAAATAATTATGCATTTCTCTCTTTTTATAGAGCTTGACGACCTTGTAAATCGCTTACCAATAGAGGTATGATGGGATTCAAATTCTGAATAACATCTACCATAAATTCAAGCTTTTATTATTTCGACCAACTCAATGTAGAGTTGTCAAAAGTTGACTTGAATTCAAAAAATTCATCTGTCCGACTTGAACTTGAAACTAATCCGACCTAATTTGACCCAAAAAAATCAACAACTTAAATCCATCTAATCCAAAACCTGATTAACTTGAAATCTATTTACTTCGAAAATCCATTTGATCTAAAATTCGTTTGACTCGAAACCTAAGAAACCTAAGACACTAACATGAAGCAACTTGAAAGAATAATTAAATAATTTTATACCCCTTAAAATTCATAAATTTGATAAAGAAGAAAATTTATTAAATTAATTGACGTGAAAAAAACCATATTTTTTAATAATTACATTTTAAATTTTATTTTTATGATTATAAATTATATTTAAACATTACTAGTATTTAAATGTAACAATATTAACAAAATTTAAAAGTGATTTAAATAAAATTAAATAACAGAAACTATTGATATTATTTGTTTATTTGATATTTGGTTTTAAAAAATTTTGAAATAAGATAATGTTAACATCTGATTTTAAAAAAATATTGATATTGATGATGATGATGATGATGATGATGATGATATGAATTGATCATAAACAAAATTTTATCTTTTGATTAGTAATAATTAACTATTTAATTATTTAATTATATAATATACCATATGATAAATTACATATTTATTATGTAAAAACTGAATAATTTATAGGAATAATAAATTTATAAATAATGTTAATTTAATTAATACATTACACATCTAATTAATTTGAATACAATTTATAATACACTACAAGAAAATTCCGGATTTGCGACCGCCAAATTTGCAACCGATGAATGAGTCGCAAAATTGCGACCAACAATGCGACATATTTGAGACCAGTGGTCGCAAAAAGATGCAAAAATGGTCACCAAACAAAGAAGCAAGAACTTGATTGCAAAATTAGTTGCAAAATTTGGTGCGAGATTTTGGTGCCCTTTGGCACTTTAGAGGTGGTCGCAATTTTTCATCGTTAGTCGCAAATTTTTCAACCACGGTAATGTAGTCGCAAATTTGTTACTACTTTTGCGATAACCACTGGTTGCAAAAGTTTACAACCACAATTGTGACCATATTTTTTACTACTTAAAGTAAATGCAAAGTCGGTTACAAAATTGGTTACAATGTCCATCACAATTTTATAAAAAAATTTATAATATCATGTTTGTGACTAGTTTTGCAACCAAGTTGAGTTAGTGGTCGCAATATCAATTCAATAGACATTTTTTATAAAAAAAATTACACTTTTCGCATCAGATTTTGAATTTTGAACTTTTTCACGGATTTGCAACCAATTTTACAACAATTTCTTTGGTCGCAAATGAAATTAATATGGCGCTTTTTCCCCGCTTTTCGTCCAAATTTTTGTGCCTTTTTTTCCATAAATTTGAAATTTAAAACTTTCACGGCTTTACGACCCATTTTGCAACCATTTTGTAGGTAACAAAATCCTGTTTATATATCTTTAATCCTTCTTTCCTCCTCATTCTCTCAAAAAATCTCTTCTCTCCCTTTCTTTTTATTTTCTCTCCGAACCTAGGCTAAGCTCTCTTCTTCCCTCTCTTATTTTACATCAATCTTCTTCATTTTAAAAACTTAAGGTTGTTTATTTTTCATTAATCTTCTTCTCTTTAAGGGTTTTGGTTGTTCTCTCTTACTCACTTTCAAGATTCAACTGGTCTTTCTCTAGTTTATATATAATCTATCCTTTTTTCTTTAATGGCTTTGGTTATTCCCTCTTTCTCTCTTTCAAGATTCAATTTGTTCTTTCTTTTAATTTTATATATACATGCATCCTTAATTAGCAACGGCTCATTAAATTACTAAATTACTAATTTCCTTTTTGTTTTGTATTGTAGGAACCCAAAAGCCTTAATCCCCAATTTTTACAAATTATTCACTTTTTCAGGTGTGAATTTATTGTATTTTTCACTTCAATTGTACAATATATAAATTTATATTATTATTTAGTTGAATGATTGTGTGATATATTGTTTTGATATTTAATTTGGTAATAGTCAATTAAAAGTTAAAAATGAATGAAAAAAGTACCATTACATTTAAAAAGTTGAATGTAAGAGGTTATAGGTGCCACTTATTAGTTTTTACTTTCTTGAATAATTAATTAAGATGTTAAGTTATATAATTGATTTATTTTCTAAGATTACATACTTATTTATTAATTTTATTATTGTAGGAGAAATTCCTCCATGCCCATGAAGCCGAGGAGGGAGCTGAGATCAATAGTAATGTGCTTTACTTAATTTGAGGTCATGGAGGAAAGAATGGTCATTGTTATAGAAATTAGTTTTTATTATATTTTATTTTTATTTTATTGGATATTGCCACACTTTCTATTGTAAATATATTGTACTATATATTTTATAATTAATTGTTGAATATTTTGCATGTTATTTTTTATTAATATATATTGATTAGCAATATTTTAATATAAATTTTATTAATGATGTTTAAATTATTGTAAAATATATCAATTCATATGTAATAATTAATTAAAAAATAAATTAAATGGACACCACAAGTGCAATGGCAAGAGTGGTCGTAAAATTGTAACCCCAAAATGATCACAAGAATCTGGTCATGCAAGTAGTCGCAAAGAAGATCGCAAAATATGTTACCTTTACTCCTCAATTGCGACCAATTTTGAGGTTACTACATAATGGTAGCAAAATTTGCAACCGCTTGGTGGTCGTAAAATGAGTCACAAAACTCGTCAATTTCGAAATCAAACTTTATGACCGCGTGTTTCTGAGTGGCCACAATTGTTGTCGCTAATTTGCCACCGATTTCATTTTTGGTTGCAAATGTTTTGCCACCCGCCTAATAACGACCGCCGAAAGTGGGATGCAAACATTTCAAAATATCGCGGTCGCAAACGTCGGTCGCAAATCCGTATTTTTCTTGTAGTGATAGATTTTTAATAAAATCTTACTTATATTAATAAACTAAAAATTGAATTGTATAACCCAAAAACTAAATGCGAAGATCTAGAATTCAAATGATTCTAAACCCGAACAATGCAAGGATCAAATTCGAAAAATCTGAAATCCAAGTAACATGAAATTCTAATCCAAATGACCCAAAACAATAATTCAAAAATATTTTTTATCCAAACTAACCCAACATGATAAACCCTAATCTAAAACTCATCCTGACACCTTTATCCAATGGCATCTTCGAGACAAGTTAACTTGCATGTAACGAGGAATAGACAAGTAAAATATTGTGTCTTATTTTAATTATTAGTATTTTATAAATATGTGCTGATTTATGCCGTGTCTTCTAAGCTGAAAAGCAGTACTGTGGAACAACGTGAAATGAACCACAGAGAAACGAGAGAAAAGAGGCCAAACACACTGCAACATCATAGAATCACGTTACAGAGAATTTGGATTTATTTTATGGTCCGAACTCCAAACCACATCAGATTCTGCAACAATCAGGTCCTATCAGTAGTTAATTATTGAATACTATATTAAATGGGAAAAAAAAGTGCACAGATAATTAGAGCAAGTTAGCCGTAGGCAGCCATATAGGTGTTGCATTGTCTTCGTGCGTGAGCATTGGCCCGAGAAAGCGATGTGCAACGGCCAGCATTTCCTCTTTTCCCGTGGCTTTTGATGTATTTGTTGTCCTCTTTCTTCATAATGACTGTTTTACCCTCCGCCACGTGGTTGGGATTTTTAATTATTATTCTTTGAAGAGTTACTCTTTCTCATCCCCTGAATCTTATCGTGATCTCATAAAATCATTCCGTTTTGGAATTCAAATGCTTCATAACTAAAATCCTTGAGTTGTCTCTTGGAACATTATATGCTCATCATCTCCAAATGGGAAGAAAAAATTTAGACTGTCAAGCAACTTATGATTAACTTTCTTCAGAAGCGAATTCTCTTCCTAGTCGAGATGATTAGAGATATTTATTCTGAAGATGTCTCAATTGAGTTCGAGACCACCCAATCCCGTAGATCCTTTTTTCTATCTCCTTTGTATCAAGGGGCTTACTCCGAAAACAAAATTCATACATGAAAAGTCCATGGATCGATACCCCTAGACGCACGTATGACCAACAAAAATTAAAAACTGCTACTACTCATGCGAGACAATTTGAACAAGAACTCGAACGTTTGGTTCAAGTGTTTGATGCATGCTTCTTTCCGCTTAAAGAGTAAGAATTTCGTTTTCCGAATCCGAATACGAAAGAAAAAAGTTTGGACCAACCATATGAATAAGTCTCAGACACTCAGCCTGCTTGTCATTATCGAAGAGAACTTATGGGGCCGAAGGGAATAAGGTAGAGGTAGGCAGGTCCAGTAAGTTCACGGGATCACAGTACCGTGACGAATAATTGACAAGACGAAGACGAATTTTGCTTTCATCTCTGTCGAAGAAATCTCCCAAAAGTAGCCAGAGAAGACAGAATGGAACCTTGTCGTTTCATGGAAATCAAGCTTGAACTAGAAAAATAGATGCCAATGACCCAAGAAAATATATACCAATAATTCAGACAAGGCATTTGGCAATTTCGGGAAGAACTTCCACCTTCCATGCAATGCACTTTTTCAGTTTTGTTCATGTACAAAAAATATGGAGAAAAAAGTTAGTCACGGGCAAGTTTATGCTAATAATAATTATACCAACTACTGTTGGAGATTTGGTTTCATATGAACTCTTTCTTTATTTCGTTTGTACTAGAGATGACAAAACGATCCCAAATATAGAATTCACCAAAAAGGTTTGGGTCCGAATTGAAGACCCATCGGAAGTCATAATAATGTAGCTTAACAACAGAATCTAAACGACCAACAGATCATTTTGTAATTAAATAGTAATTAGGGGGCATTTTGTTCAAGGTATCTCAGATTACCTAAGTTATGTAATTACCAGGTTATAACATAACCTAGTGTATATTCCCGGAATGTGCACAATTTCTGTTTGGTTGAGATTCTCGGAATATAAGATTAACCTGTTTAGTTGGAGGGTATATTTTCTGTTAAAATGGATAGTTTACTATAATGCCCTCGTACAACACTTAAGCATATTTTTTATTTGTTCAATGTTTTGTACAATTGTTGTAATTTTGTTAAGTTTGATAATTAAACATGACTAACATAAAAATTATTTAAGTAATAAACTTAGTAAAATATTATATAATTTAATTAATTTAATGATTATATAAGTTAAGTTTAATTACACTTTTAATAAAAAGGAAATTATACTTTTAGTTTAATTGAACTAATATATAATTATTAATTTAATAATTATATAAGTTAAGTTTAATTATATTTCTTAATCAAAATAAATTATGCTTAAAAAAAACATGTAATTTATCAATTACATAAGGTTATTAGGTCCAAAAGGGCAAAACAATAAGGGCAAAGTAGGAAAAAATTTTAACATAACCTGGTAATCTCACATTACTTAAGAATTTGAAGGTTATGAGATTTCTGGTAATGTGCACCAAAAGCTGACGTGTCAGTAATCTTACATTACCTCAGTAATGTGATTACCACAAACCAAACAAAGTAATGTTACATTCCAATGTGCACATTACTGTGGTTATGTAAGATAACCCCGAACCAAACGCTCCCTTAGTACTATTTAACTATTAATCAAGCATCACGAAATCTACTCATATGTGCCTAAAGATGGAATGGCCTTAATCTGAACCCAAAGTGGCTCGAATATGAAATAACCTGAATTCTAAAAGACGCTAAACCCGAAATGACCCGACCCATACCTATCTGTTTGCTCCACTAGTTTTTACCTCTTTTCAAGTAGAAAATCCATGAATGGGTAAAAAATATGTTGTTATAATAGACAGTATCAATATTATCACTCAAGTCACCCAAGTAGTTCCGTAGTTGATCAAGATTGAGCTGATAAGAAATGCTAGGAAGAAACACCTCAGGGATTGAATACTTCTCTTGGCAAAGAACCCAAACAAACCAAGTTTCTCTTGATTGTAGGAAAGTTCTCCAAAATACACTAATTTAAGACAGCAAAAGCTATAACAGGTGTGGAAAGTTAGAAATAGAAACAATTTACTTGACACGTTCTTCAATCTTCGAGCATGTATCTGTTTCTTCTTGCACCAAATGCCAGTCTCTGCATTGCAAGCAAGCAAAAGAACAGAAGATTAGTGAAATACCTTATTTCAGTACAACATAGGTTAAATATTTCAGGCAAAATAGTCAAAAAATGATAAGGAAAGAGAAATTGCTTCACTTCTTAACTGAAAATATCTGAGAGTAAGCTTTCAATCCAGTGAGGAACCGAATATACGTTGGCTTCCACATTCCGTTTGTGGGGATGGACCTGATATTTGGTACGAGGTATTCCGCAACCTATAAATATTTCCCAATTTCCCAAAAGAGAGAGAACAAAAAGAGTAGAACATGATTGTTGAACATAATAGAGAATGGCAAGGTTCTTATCAGAGTTGAACATGAGTAATCTTTTACCTAGAAATGAAGAGAAGCTACAGAACTTTAGATGATAATTATTAGCTTGATCAAGTAAACCAAGTGATACACTATCTATGCAAAAATATTCCATAACTAACAAAATTTTCTAAGAAATTTATTAGATACTTGTAGTCTTGTTTCAGCTCAGATCTTTGCCATGTTTAGACAAACACGTCTAGTCCATTTTTCCCATTAACATGATCAAGTGATCTGCAACGTGCCAACACGAAAAAAAAATAAGAACCATAGATGGAGCTTGTATATTGGTGCTCTGAGTCTTACCACTTCAGCTGGTTCTGCTAAAACATTGATGAAAAACTTGGCCTGAAAAAAGCAAATGACAAAAATTTTCTTTTAGAATTGAACCAATATTAGATTAAGTAATACAAGCATATGACACATCGCTGACCTGCTTTGTGGTTGCACCAGACATGAGAAGATCAGTTGTAACCATTCCTGGCTGAAACGCAAAAGAAAGCAAATGAAATATGAAAAGGTTAAAGAAGCTGGCCGAAAAATATAGCATTTTGTTTTTCTAGTTGGCAGGAAGCATCTATATTGACCAGTTACAACCAGGAACTTTTGAGGACGGAAGTGATGCCAGATGGGTCAAATGCAAGCTTTATCTGAGGATACTTCTTAATGATTAAGCTATTGAGATTCTAAATATTGATGTCAAAACTTGAAATTCAAGGTTTGACAACAGGATTTCAGATTAAATCTTCCCCGATATTCTATATTTTGATTGTTGGTTCAGTACCAGTTATCTAAGGGGAAACCTGTGAAAAATTACCACTAAAACAACTAATTTAGCTTACATATCAGGCAGATTTAAGATAAAGAAAAAGACCAGAAAAGAAGGGAGGACCAGAAGCATCACTCGCTAAGGCAGGCTTTAAGAATTGGAAATAAGAAGATTGTTAATTTTAAACGTACCGATAGATTATGTACTACTACATTTTTGACGTCTTGCATCCGCAGTTCTGCCTGTGAAAAGGTCAAAAAACCCATTATTAGAAATGAACATCCACAAGGTGCTATGCAAGGCAAGTTGAAATGTACCTGTAGTGATTTTGTCAAATGCACTACACTACGTTTGGTTGCTCCATATGCAGCAAATCTATATCAAAAGGAAGACAAATATCCAAAGAAAGAGAAAACCAATAAATAATATGACTGAAGGATTTGAACTGCACAATGTGATGCATTCACTTGGAAAGAAGGAATTAGGATATTTAATATATCCCATCATAGATTCTTAAGCTGCAACACAAAGGGAGAGTACTCTATTAGCATGAATAGATTCATAACAGAATAGTTAAATAAATTATTGTGATAGTTCTATAAGATACAAGCTATGCAAGACTCAATCATCCTATGTGAAACATGTCAATGCCAGACCAACAGTCAGTATTACTTCGATAAAGCATAAAAAATTCAACTTAATTCAGCTGTCAAGCAGGATTGAAGCAAGTTAAGGGCAAATAAATGGCATTACATAAGGTGGTTCGAAAGCAGAGAGCAGAGGGGCAGGTAATTGATACTGCCACCAAAAGTGGCTTGGCTTGCCAGAAGGGATGACGCTGAGACAACAATGTGCAATGCAAGACAGAGTTGATCCATTTACTTATCTTTCAAAAGAAAGATGTCCCAAAGAGAAATTAAACTCACCTATCCGTTTAAAAGATGAAGGAGAGACCCAAAACAGAAATTATACTGAATTATCCATTTTAAACACAGAGGAGGGGTCCAAAATTGGGTTCACAATCAGAAAATAAACCGTAAACAACTAAAAAAGGAAAAAAATTTATTTGCATTTTTTCACGTATTTTCAGCAAATCAACTCATAATGAGCAATCCGAGTACACAACTGAGAAACTTCACATAACTAAGAGAACTATCAAAGCATTTAGGAGCTATCAATGACTCATTTTGGGCAGCAAGGTTGCTGGGTTAAAAAATCCTAGGCAATAATTAACACACATGGATTCAAGAAAAGAGAAAAGAAAAAGGTAAAACTAGGAAGTTATTATTATATTTTTAATAGAATCATGCCCACAGAAGAAGTTCAGCAGATAAAGGGTGAACATGCAAAAAAAGAGTATGAAATTATTGATAGCAGTGCCCATTGTGAACAGGAGCAAGAATTCAGATATTGACTATGCATTATAAAATTTTCCCATACATAAGACCCTTTAACAAGTAAAATGCAACTATACTCAATACATAAAGATCCTCATGTTATGTAGAACAACCTCCAGCAGATTGTTTTACACCCTATCCAAGAAGACATCAGTAGCTATTAAAGGGGTAACATTAGCATCCAAAATTTCTGGCTAACATGTGTAGTAATTAAGTAAAGATACCGTATCCAAGAAGATTTCAGTAGCTATTAAAGGGATAATATTAGCACCCAAAATTTCTGGCTAACATGTATGGTGATTAAGTAAAGATAAATACCTAGGTGTTGGTCTTCCATCTGAACCAGCTCCATCAATGTTGAAAATATGACCGCCTCGAGACTGCGGCAACATCATCTTAATGGCCTGAGAGACAAAGATGCATCAGAATGGAACTAAACGGTGCCAAACAAGAAATAAGAAAATTGTTTACCTCTCGGCAACAAATCATCAACCCAAGGGTATTTGTAGCAACAACTTCACTGCATAAGGACGACTGAAAACATAAGTCTTTGAAAGAAAACCACAAAAAATATAAAAAAAAATAAAAATAAAAATAAAAATAAAAAAGCCCCAAAACAAAAAAGAAAGAAAAGAATGATATACGAGGCCCACATAAGATCTTCATCTGATGCTTCCGCTAGTGGTTTATAACTATATGCATTTGATCCTGCGTTATTAATCTGCATCATTCTCAACATAAGGTAAGATTATAAAAGGAGAAAGGGCACGGCTGGAGTAATTGGTGAAGGTTTGTATGGCAAAGAAACAAGACACCCATATTAAAAAGACAAGAATGTGACAAGAGAAGAACATCATATTGGGGATTGTTTAAGAGATATGTAAGACAAACATGTGTCATGATGAGAATCGATAGTAGAAGTATGCAATTATAAACATAGACAGCAGCAAACTGTAATGTTCTCATAGGAGTTCAAGCAGAAAACAATGCCCACAGGCCCCTTTGTAATCTATACAAAAAACGTCATGATTCACTGCATCAAGTTAAGTTGATCCCCTCCATTAAACCAACCGCATTATTGCATGTTTATGACATTTTAGAAATTCACTTTCAAGGGTGGTTGCTATTGCTGAAACTGAAAGCAGCAATTGCCAAATGACATTCATTGCCAAAAAAAAGATTATAGACTTTATTATCTTTCACTAATCAATATGATCAATCCTAAAAAATTAAACTCCTTAATGATGTTAGTAGTAATAATAATAATATACCAAACTAAGAACTCAGCTTCTACGTCATTTTCCTATATATCAGCTTGTTGAATCTCACTCATCAAGACCATCTAACAGATCTCACAAATTATCATGTAACTTGCTTGAACTTTGAAATTTTAGAGATATCATAATTCAAATAAACAGAAATTTTCCTCCAAAATACATATAAAACATAAAACAGATAAGCAGAGGGACGAAGATAAGACATAAATACAAAGGACCAAGTGAAGACATAAATACCCATATATCTATGTATCCCAGGTTCTTTTGTGCAAATAAAACTAAATTCTTCACATCCTGTGCTTCTCTAACGTCACATTGAGTACCCTGTAAATGAGATTATTCAAAGCAGTATTAAGTAATACCAGAAAAACAAAATATGTCCATGTGCAAAATGAAGCAGAGAAATGTAAAAGGAATTTGGGCAATCATAAAGACAAGTCATGGGGGAGGTACCCACACACGATGCTCCCCATATTCTTCTCTGAGGCTTTTAACAGCACATTCCACTCGTTCAGCTGTGAAAATATAAGTTAAGCAAGTTAAGACTAGCCAGTCTCCAGTCTCCAATTTCCAATTACCTTCCAGATCAAAACTCTACTTTCTAATGATTCATCATCATGGAGCAAACACAGAGTGAACAAAGTCACCATAAATTACTCAAGTGATAATACAATGCTAATCTGAATATGAAAGATAACAGAAAATATTATCCAAGAATAGCAAATATTAAAACTCTGTTTCAAATGCAATAGCATTAATTAAACAAAACTTTCAAAATTTATACTTTAATTGAACTTTATACCGAACTCTTGTTGAATTTCTAAAAACAAACTTAGGGCTGGAAAGATCAATGAGAAAGACGTTCAAGGAAAATTAGCATGAAAAGGGTTGACTCCTTTTGAATATTTATATTTATAACTTTAAGGTAACTAGCTAACACTTTCTTGCTCGTTACATATTTTCAACAAAACTCAAGTACTCTAAATAGTTTTATCAAATTAAACAAAAAGCAAGCAATTTTAGCAAGTTATACACAGGCACATTACAGTAGCGCATAAACAGCTTTGCTGATAAGAGTTGAGATAAGGAGAAGTCTTACCAGCTCTTGAACAAATTATGACATTGTCACCTGCTTTCAGAAATTCTTTCGCCAATGCATACCCTATCCCTGAAACCAATAAAATAATCTTTTGGATTTCCCAATATAAAGATAGAAGAATATCCTTAAGCACGTATACTATGGCTTATTTAAGCTTTTCCTACAGTTCTTCCTACAGAAAGCTTATATCTTCGCCCAAAGTTTCAACTTATCAAGGAATCCCGGCCCTATACACAAAAAAAAAAAATCTACTACTAAGGTTTCAGGCAAGAAGAAAAAGTAGAAGACAAAGAAAAACCTTTGCTTGAACCAGTTATAAGAACGTTGTAAGGAGGAACCATGGGTTGTCTCTCTCCAGGCGTTGCAGCTTGGGCTTTTAGTGAAAATGGAGAACTGAAGGAAGTAGTTGGAGTTGGAGAGAAGGAAGAGTGTTGGAAGGAATTAGCATTAGCGAGGTAAGGCTGAAAATGGGTTGCTTTGGAGATGGGCGAGAAGATAACTGAATGGGCTCTCGGAGACCTAACTGCCGGAGACAAGAATTGGCAAGTAGGAGAAGCAGCAGTGGCCATTGATGATCGAGATTAACAGCTTCCAAACTTCAAACTCCTGTTGCTGCCTAGCCAGTGTGGCTATTATATATGGCTTCACGTTTATCCACGTGGATTGCTGCTGAGCCTCTTCACATGCCAAGTCAGCTCAGCAGCGGGCTATGGACCCACCCAATTCTTTTCTCCCCTTTGCTTTCTTTCTGTTTCTTCTGTACTTCAAGTTCAAGGCTGAAGCCCCTCTTCCTTCTTTCTTCCCAAGTTGTGTCAGAAATGGCGCTTAGATTATCCAGAACATGCACGCTCAGCACCAACACCGCCGTTCTCCGCGACTTCCTCCTCCCTTTCACCTCCCTCCGGTTCCTCTCCTCTCCTTCCCTCAACCTCCCGACCCTCCAACCCTCGGAAGAGGCAGATTCCCTCTCTCAAATCCTCCAAACCCATCACAACCCTTACCACTCTATGGAATCCTCCATCCAACTCCACGGCATCTTCCTCTCTCCTTCCCTTCTCAACCAGATTCTCCTCCGTCTCCAAGACTCTTCCAAGATTGCCCTCTCCTTTTTTCTCTATTGCAAATCCCTGCCAACTCCGTCTTCGCTCCTCTCGACCACCTCCTACAACCTCATGATTAACATCCTCGGAAAAGTCCGCCAATTCGATGTCGTTTGGCAGCTCATTCTTGAAATGGACCAGACCAACATTCCCCCTGATTCCTCCACTTTCATGATCCTCATCCGTCGCTTGATTGCCGCGGGTCTCACCCGTCAAGCTATTCGCGCTTACGATGATATGGGTTGCTTTGTGACTGCTGATAATGAAAATTCTGATTCTGAAGGTTTTAGTCAAAACAGTTCGTTTTGCTTTTGTTATTTGCTGGACACACTCTGTAAATATGGCTATGTCAAGGTGGCTGTTGAGATTTTTAACAAAAGGAAATCTGGGTTTCAAGTTGACTCAAAAATGTACACAATTTTAATAAGCGGTTGGTGCAAGATGGGCAGAATCAATATGGCGGAGAGGTTTTTGAATGAAATGTTCGAAAGAGGAATGGAACCGAATGTTGTCACTTACAACGTGATCTTAAACGGGATTTGTAGAAGAGCCAGTTTGCATCCAGACGAGAGGTTTGATAGAACAATAAGGAATGCCGAGAAGTTGCTCGAAGAAATGCGCCAACGAGGAATTGAGCCTGATGTAACCAGTTATTCAATCGTTTTACATGTGTATAGCAGGGCGCATAAGCCTGAATTAACACTTGATAAGTTGAAAATAATGAAGGAGAAAGGCATTTGCCCAGGTGTGGCTACTTATACATCAGTGATCAAGTGTCTTTGCTCGTGTGGGAGGCTCGAGGAAGCAGAGAAGTTGCTCGGTGAGATGGTGAGTAGTGGGGTTAGCCCTTCGGCTGCAACTTATAATTGTTTCTTAAAGGAGTATAAGGGGAGGAAGGATGTGAATGGTGCTTTGAATTTGTATAGGAAGATGAAAGAGGATAAACTGTGCGATCTGAGTTTGCATACGTATAACATTCTGTTGGGGTTGTTCATGCAGTTTGGTCGAATTGATATCGTGAAGGAAATTTGGAATGATCTTAAAATGAGTACAGAAGGGCCTGATTTGGATTCTTATACATTGCTGATCAGTGGGTTATGTGAGAAACAGAAATGGAGAGAGGCATGCGATCTCTTTGTGGAGATGATAGAGAGGGGTTTACTTCCTCAAAAAGTAACTTTTGAGACACTGTATAAAGGTTTAATACAGTCCAACAGGTTGAGGACTTGGAGAAGATTGAAGAAGAGACTTGATGAAGAGTCTTTAACTTTTGGTTCTGAGTTTCAAGATTATCATTTGAAGCCATATAGGAGGTAGTTTCTACTGTTTTTCTCCTATTTTACACTCTATAATGTATTGATTTGCCAAATTATAAAGTTTCAGTAAGATCTCTAAAATGTCACTTACTTCCCAAAACCCAGATTTGGATCATACTTGAATATCTCATTCCTCAAGGCAACTTGTCTTGGAAAATCTCTATTGGTCGAGCTTTACTTTTATTGATCTGATTGATCGAAATGTACCTCAACAGCTAGCAAGCATAGTCCATTGGTTGAACCAAACCGAAACAATCTTTTTGTAACAAAAGAACCATCAGAAGAGAATCATGTAAATTGTCAAACCAAAATGAATGTGACTAGTGTCGAGAAAAGGCTAACCCACACAAAAACTTGCTTCCTGGGACTATAGCTGGATGCCACATCTGTTCTTGATTTCATGATGCGTGGGATGCTTGCAAGCTTTGGCATGATTGCAGGAGGCACTGCATATCAATGCCAATGTTTGGGACAGTCAAAAGCTTTTTTCGGAAAGAAAAATACTTCTGGACCTATTTAAAACAGTTGAATACTCAAATTGGCTCCTAAACTATATCTTTTTGACATATTAGCTCTTAAATTTTTATTTGGAAGAATTGACCATTCAAATTATTATTTTGGGACATTTAACCCCCTCAAACTATTATTTTGAGACAATTAGGCTATGTTTGGTACATGAAAACATTTTCTGTTTTCATTTTCTAAAAATACAAAGAAATCACCATCTAAGATATGTATAGTTTATAAGAATGTATGCATGTTTTAGAAAATGAAAATGAAAATGGACCTAAAATTCAAAACAAATTTTTTTTAATCTCATTTCTAGGTCCATTTTCATTTTCATTTTCTAAAATATGCATACATTTTATCTCACAACATATATCTTATATGATGATTTCTTTGTATTTTTTAGAAAATGAAAACAGAAAATGTTTTTTCATACCAAACATAGCCTTAAGCTCTCAAAATTTTTGTTTTGAGATAATTTACCCCTTAAACTTAATATTTTGGGACAATATAACCCTTGAGATTCCATATAATATAACCCTTTTGGGGTTTAATTGTCTAAAAATAAGAATTTGAGGGGTCAATTATTCCAAATAAAAATTTAAGAGTCAATTTGTCATTTTTGGTATAGTTTAAGCACCAATTTGAATATTCAACCCATTTGAAACTATCGAGCCTATAACTTGACTACGTGTCTTTTCCTGATTTGTCCAACTTTAATGCGTATCAAAAAGTTTAGCCTCACGTTTAACAAATTGCCTTATTTACAAGGTAAGCTTCCTCATTTTTAAAAACTATAGTGATAGGGTTTCAGAATAAAAAATAGATGAGATCAACTGATGAAGAGTTACGTCAAAAGCAATAGTTCTAGGCAAATCATGTAACAAAACTCTTCTGGAAAAAGTTTGATATTATGGCATTTCTAAGACAGTTTGTGCTCTCCCTTTTTACTTCAATTCATTCCAGTCACATAGAAAATCAGAAAGATTAAAAGATCAATTTGATTCCCATATATGTACCAATCATGGAATTAAATATCAGTATCAATATCAGTATCGATATCGATATTACACTTTCAAAATTATGAATATATCGATATCGTAAAAATACGATAAAAATGATAAAAAAATATTACTAATATTTATAGTAAAAGTTATAATTTTAAAATGAAATTTCAATATATGTTTATTCACTTATTTTAGAGTTATAACATATTAATTAAAGTATATTTATATGTAGAATTAATGTGTTGATAAAGGCTAATATGACCAATGGTTCCGAACCGGAACCTCTTCCCTGAAATCCATAGGTTCTCAAACATAAATAAATATGTTAAAATTGCAAAGCAAACAACAGAAAAATGAGAATTTGAAAATGTAGGATTAAAGAAAACTATTACCAGCAAAATGTATAGTAAAGTTAGCAGAAGTGAACTCAGGATGTTGAAGAAGAGGTTCAATTCAAAGAGGTTTGGAATTACCAAGCCTACATAAGGGCCATTAATGTTGGCTTCATGAATCAACCTGCGCACTTCCACCAAAACTGCAGCTTCTGCTTGGCCTTTATTAAGCATGGAGATGATGAGACCAAAAATGAGAAGGATGAAGCAATCTGCATGTTTCATGCTCATGGCTGTCTGGCGATTTTTTAAAAATTCGAGAAGGAGAGATTTATGAGGTTTTGAATTGATCAAGGTTTAAGTGCTAAGTATTATAATTTGTACAGACTTTTTGGAAAGGTATCCAGACGCATGAAAGAGATATTTTTAGAGAAGATCTGCGGAAAATCAAAGGGTAAGTAGAAGGAAGAAAGGAAAACCTATGAATTGGAGACTGGGAGATGAAAGCAAAAGCCAAAAGTGGTGTGCCGATGAGTCTCGGGTCGAACGTCAAAACTCGAAAGAATAAACAAAAAGTATTGTGTGGACTGGAGTCATAGTAAGGGGCAATTGTCAAAATATGAGAGGATACCAAAACAAGTGTCCTTAACGAGCTGCAGCAAGGCCAGCCTCTACCGTTGGAGCAGGCAATTTTGTACCAGGATCATTTGGTGTTTGCCTGCAACTCAATCTGAGCAGGTCCACAAGATATATCTGAGTTAAAACTCTTGACAATATAAAGAAATCAATTCAAAGTGTTATTGACTAGCTATATAAAGAAGATGGCAATATAAAGAAGACAAATAAAGCCTTGATCCCAAAGTGGGCTAACTTGAATGCCGTCCAAAACTTTTCTATTGGATTCCTAGGAGGAACGAGCAAATAAAATATGGTAAATTAACAAAGGATCAACATTAACACGAAATACCTGAGAATTTTTTCCGTTTGGCTATATTCAGTAGCCTTGTATCGCCTCCCTCTCCTCCTCGGCGCCACTGTCGCCGCTCTGAAGCCTTGGTAAGCTCCAGTCTTTTGTTCGGCATAGAAATAATTGCCTTGTGGTGATGCATTGCAGCTGGTTAAGACGCAATAACAGGGTAGAAAAACATAGCATGAGCAAATACTGTGGATATAATAATTGCATGATTTTCAACTTCTAATTAGATGCTTTGGCTGCAAACCTGATCTCTGTATTATTCTTACGGATAAAATCCCAAAAACCCACTCAAAACACCCTATAAAGACACTTTGGCCATCTTGTTTCAAAATATAACTTTTGATCCTTTGAACATTAATCCCGTTAGTAAAAAGTTAGAGGGACCCAAAGTCATGTTATCAATTCAATTGAACATTTCCTACCATATTTATTCGACAACATGAAATTAGGTCCTTTTTTATTTAATTTTTTACGAAGGAAGTTAATAATCAAAGGGCCAAAAGTTACATTTTGAAACAAGAGGATCAAAGTACCTTTATAGAGTGTTTTGAGGGGACCTTTTGGATTTTAGCCTTATTTTTACTTGTTTTTAGGGCTTGATTTTAATGAAAAATAATAAAGATATCTTCATTTAAAAATTCCACGGCCTCCTTAGTTTATACTACTTGACACTTCTATTTGTTTTAGTCTTCTTTCAAGGTGGCTTGAAAAGCGTTGGACTTTTAAGTTTTAATTGTTCATGCTGTCATTCAATGCCATAGCGAAGAAAACTATATTACTAACATACAACCAGCTTTGTAAGCAATCTCTACATCGTTTACGTTAGTTTTTATCCATTCCCCTGCTTTACTAAGCAAACAACAGCAAATGGCCCAACCAAAAAAAGGGTTGGTGAGAGAGGGAGGGGGGGGGGGGGGGGGGGTGGGGTATTAACAAAGTGCTTTACGCTTCCTTTCTAGATAACTATGTGTTCGTCTTTATTTCCAGACAGTGATGGGAAATGAGTTTCAGACGATCGGAATAAGGTTCTCACTCTCAAATATCAATGCAAGAGTGGAGAGCATACCACGGAGTAAAAGGAAGAAAACTTGACTTGAATTAAAGAAAAAGGGTTACAGAGTTCGGAGCTATCAACTACTTCTACAACTATTGGGTGCTAAGCAAACTGGTAAAGGAAATAAAGCTTAAACGTAAAAAGGTTTAAAAACAGAGGAAGCTGTTATAAGGTTGTTTGACTTCCTAACAATTTATTAGAAGTGTTCACATGAGAGTTGGACATCCCACATTACAAAGTGGGGGATGTTAAAGTGGCTTATATAACATGAAAGGCCCATGAAACCATCAACTTAGGCTTTTGATTTCAAGTGATGTCCAACATGTATATGGATCATGATGAGGTGGGCCTTAGAGTCGGAGCTAAGATCCGAACCACTTCTAACAAGTGATATCAGAGCTCGGTTGATTGGTTTCATTGCCTTTCCCAGGTCAAGTGCACAGTTTGGTATGCCCTTAGACCTAGTTTCATTTGTTAGAATTGTTCACATGTCACAAAGTACAATCTGGCTTTTAGTGGTTTCAAGCGATATTCAACATTTATATGGGTCACGGTGAGGTGGGCCTTGAAGTAGGAGTGGAAGTTCTGTCAGAAAGCAATAATGGTGAATAGCATTGCCTTGAAACAAGAGCTGAGGTTCGATCAAAAAGGAATAGTGGTGAATAGCATTGTCCTGTAGAAAAGATACCCATCAGGCTTTTGGTGGTTTCAAGTTATATCCAACATGTATATGAATTTCAAGTGATATCCAACATCTATATAGTTCATGGTGAGAATGAAGGTGAACAGCATTGTGGGTCACAGTGAGGTGGGCTTTGAAGCAGGAGTTGAGGCTCAATCAGAAAAGGAATAGTCATACGCTACCAACTGAATGAATGAGCATTGTGCCTCTCCTGTAGAAAAGATACCCATCAGGCTTTTGGTGATTTCAAGTGATATCCAACATGCATATGGGTCACAGTGAGAATAAAGGTGAACAACATTGTAGGTCACGGTGAGGTAGGCCCTGAAGCTGGAGCTGAGGCCTGATCAAATGTGGTCTTGGTCAGAAAGGAACAATCATACGCTACAAACTAAATGAAGGTGAACAACATTGTGCCTCTCCTGTAGAAAAGATACCACATGCGAATATACATCCATGAATAGCAGCTAAATGCTATCCTTGCTCAAATGGAAACCCTTTCCCAGAAGAAAGTTGAAATTTTATACTTTTACACTGTTATAGAAAGGGTGAGAATAAGAATCAACTAAGATGATTAGTGCCAAATCGAAAATTATAAAACTAAAAAAACAAGCGTTGTAGGCCAATAGCTCCAAATTAAGCATAGAAAAGAAAGCATTGAATTTCCTTTAGAAAAATATGAGACCAGAATACAAAAACAATATAACAAGGTAGCCATCGATAACACCCAATATTATAAAATGTTGGCACCGTCACTATAAGCATTGAAGTTCATCTTTAATTCTTTGTTGGTTTTTGAAGATGAAAAGCAGAAATTTGCTATTTGAGAGAAACAAAAACATAAGGTAGATTTTTCTCAAAAAGAATTCTACAACTTCAACAATCAGACTAACTACATTTGTAACAATCAGACTCTAACTACATTTGTACTACTTCTACTTGAATAAGAGAAAAATTAGCCACTAACTGACCCAGTAACGCATTAACTTAAACATTAACTCCACTAACCACAAACTAAAACTTAATCCTAAGGAATAGGATACCACTAAACCATGGCCATAAGCACAATGACTCACAAAGAATAGGAAAATTAAACTGAAACAAATGTGCAATTCTAAGGCAAAACATCTAACACTCCTCCTTTAAGTTAGAGACTGTAAACATCAACTTTCTATCCTAAATCTTGAACTTCCTTAATTGGAATGGTCTTCATCTTCTTCTCTTCAATATTCATTGTTTCAAATGGAGAATTATTTTCTTTTTTTTGCTGGAGAAACATTTTTTTTCTTTGTTGGTTCATTGGACTTTGATCCAGCTACAACTTCAGCTACTGCTTTTGGTGGTTCAACTGTAACAATGTCACTTGATTTTTTTGTTGGCTATTGGTTTCTTCATTGCTTGCTCCTCCTTTTGTTGGAACAAAGGAAAAGTTTTTTTCTCTCATCTTGGCTCTTAAAATTTCTTGGTCATTAACATCATGGATAAGATAATGCCTATCGTCAAAGTAGACTTTGCATCCTTTCTCAATCAACTGACTAACACTTAATAAATTTTGATCAATATCAAGAACATAAAGAACATCAGAGATTGTCTTTGTACCTGAATTTGTCGAAATTACAATGGTTCCTATTCCTCTGGCAGGAATATAGTCACCACTTTCTAACTTGATTTTTGTGATTTTGGTAAGTTTCAACTCATTAAAAAGAGTTTTGTCTCAATGCTACCTGTCGCAAAACAACAAAATTAACCTCACTATTCCTTCATGTAATTAGGGAAGTAAGGGTCGAATCCTTCAAAGAAGCTTAATTAACTCCGCCACACTTACTAAAGCCATCAACAAAAAGTTTAAAGGAAACATAAGGAGATTTTTACATTGTTAACTAAACAACAAATAAGAAATCTATCTAGATAACAATAATGAAGAAGTAAGTAATGATTAAAGGCCTCCAATCTATTAAAGAACTAACCCCATGATTTAGCAATTGATCCTAGACTCACTAAATGAATATTTCCCCCACTAATTGGCTAACTCAATACATTAGAAACCAACTTCATATCCATTAGATCTTTCCTTAAACATAGATTGACAATAACTCAAGTTTCATCATCAATCTCTTCCTTTATTGCTGATTCAAATCCTAGCAACTCAAATTCAAGCATAGAAAAGCATTAACTAATAGAAAGATTCAAGTTAACAACAACTAACAATAAACCCAATGTTTATCATTCAAATTGCATCTTCAATACCCTTGGATGTACCCAATACATCCAATTGCTACCTAGGTTCTAAGAACTCACCCAAATCAAGAATTGGTGTTCAAAGATTAGCAAGCAAATGAATCACTCAATCAATTATTTGCAACTAATTAATCAAGCAATGCAAGAGGCAAGACAATACACAAGATTATCATCTTCTAAGAGCAAGGAATTGAAGAACAATTAATTGGCAAGAAATCAAATAAACACAAGAGTCTCACAATTCTGAATCAAGGAATCAATTCTATTAATAGATTGGAGAAAAGAGTAAATTAGTTGCACATGATGAGAGAAAACACAAAGCAAACACAGAGAAAAACGAGAGGAAAACCTATTTCAAAAATGTGTACAAAAGTTACCTCTTCTCCCCCCCCCCCCCTTCTTTCAGCTACTTATCCTCTATCCCTCTCTCCCTAAGCTTCTCTCTTTCTAAGTGACAAGAAAGATTGTCCTAATAAAAAATATTTAAAGATTACAATGTAAGGGAAAAGGTGAAACTGAAGGTAGATCAGATATTTTTTCTTGGTTTCCAATTGCTCCCTGGGAATTTGTTCCCCAAAATCAACCTTAAAGTGCATGCACTCGAGTGGCCTAAGATATCAACTGACGCCAAGTTGACCGTCGACGGATGAGTGATGATCCGTCAACGGATCTGCTTATGTTCTTCATTTTGTGCGCCTGCTCGATGGATTCGTCGACGGCCAAGAATATATTTGTCGATGATAAGTGATGTCTTCCAAACTTCAAGCCTGCTTGATGGATCCGTCGATGTATAAGCTCAAAACCGTCGACAGACGAGTGCATGAGGGGAGAATTGATGTCCCTGCTTGATCTATCCATCGACGGGTCTTGCTGGGTTTGTTCCTTTTGATTTGGTTCAAGAATCAACTCAACTCTATTTTAGCTCCAATTTCACTTTACTCTTTTAACTACACCTGTAAAGAAAAAGTGAACAAAATTTAGCACTCCAAGGTATTAAAGAGAGAAAGATGAGGGATACTAAGACATATTTTAGGAGTAAAATGGAGTTTAACACTCAAGTCATGTGGTTTGTACAACCACTATTGATCAACCAACGTGCAGAATAACCTCTACTAGAAAAACATTTTGCCACAAACAATTCCTCTTCATCTTGATCGGCTATTTGGGCACTTGCTTCTTATTCATGAAGTTTGCTTTTGCAAATCACGGCTTCATGTCCCATCTGATTTTAGCTACTACACTTGGCATCTGGTTTTGTCCAACATCTGAACAGTGGATGACCAATTTTGCCACAGTGCTAGTAAGGTGCATAGTTTCTTCAAGATGCCTTTTTTTGTCAAACTTTTTTTTTCTTTCTAGCTTTTTGGTACTCAACTGGCAAGACTCCTTCAACAATAGGATCTTCCTTCATAAGCCTTCATTGCTCTTGCGCTTGCAAAGCACTTAACAACTGTACTAGGGGAATTTTAGACATATCCTTGGTGTTCTCCAAGGTGGTTAAGGATGCTCCATACATTTCAGGTACGACAATAAGAATTTTTTTGAACAACTCTGGAATCAGAAATTTTGATACCCAGTAACCTCCCTGGTTGACGATACCCAATAATTTGTCTGAGTACTCTTTGATTTTCTTAGACTCTTTCATCTTTTGCAACTCGAATTCCCTTAACAAATTTAGCACATTCATGCTTCTTTTATTTTCATCTCCAGCATATTCTTCCTTTAGATAATCCCAAATTTCTTTGGATGTTTTGGGCGACATAATTCTTAGTGGTTGAAATAGCAGTAAAGAGACAAGCTTTGGCTTTTGACTTTCTTACTTTTCTTTCCTTGTGAACTTTGATTTGAGCTATGGTGGGATTTCGCAGCGAAGGAACTTCATAATCCTCTTTCACAGCTTCCCAAACATCTCTAGAGCCTCCAGGTAGGTCTCCATTCTCACTGCCAAAAACTGATAATTTTCGCCATCAAAGATTGAAAGAGCTAATTGTGATAGATTACTTTTTGGTTCCATTCCACAGACCCTTTAAGAAAATAACTCTGATACCAATTATTGGTTTTTGAAGATGAAAAACATAAATTTGCTATTTGAGAGAAACAAAAACATATAGTAGGTTTTTTTAAAAGGAATTCTATAACTTCAACAATCCGACTCTAGCTACATTTTTACTACTTGAATAAGAGAAAAATTAGTCACTAACTTACCTACTAATACATTCACTCCACTAACCACAATTTTAAACTTAATCTTAAAGAATAGAACACCACTAAACCATAAATATAATGACTCCTAAAGGCTAAGGAAATTTAATTGAAACAAACATCAGTTCTAAAACCATCTCCAAGGGTCAACACCAAATTTTGCACCATTTTAGTATAAAAAGAGTATCTTTTTAGAATATTCTTTCACCAAATTTTTTTCACTCTAATGTATAACACCATTTCTTACACCAATTTTTATTAAAAAGATATCTATCTATTATTTAACTCCATATAATTATAAAAATAATAACTTAACTAATTAAATTAATCTTTAAATAATATTAATAATATATTTTATATTCTTAAATTTATAATATTAAATAATAATTAATAATTTTTATTATAAATTATTTAATTATAGGTTATTCATTATTGTTAACATTATTTCAAAAATAATTAATAACAATATTATTACACATAATTTATGAAATTATCATATAACTCAAAAATATTACATTTTATAGACCAAATCTAATTTTCTGAATTACTAAATCGCTTCTATAGATGTTCAATTAGTGCATTATGGAGAGCGAAATGAGCTTCTTTATCTTTGATTTGCCTATGTCGAATAAGGAATTCTTGAAATCGCATCGTTTCATCTCTTACCACCTCAACATCAGGGGCCGGTGCTTCCCTCCAATTTTGAATGTCCGCATGGATATCACGTTCATCCTCAATAATCATATTGTGCATTATGATACATGCTGATATTATGTCATACAATATGCATTTGTTCCAAATACGGGCGGCCCTTTAACAATTTCAAACCGTGATTGAAGCACTCCAAATGCACGTTCTACATCCTTTCTAGATGCCTCTTGGATCATCGCAAAAAACCTTTTTTGGACCTCGAGGATCGTGAATGGTCTGTACAAGAGTAGACCATTTAGGATTTATGCTATTAGCTAAATAATAACTTGTGTTGTATACCTTTCCTTGAATTACATAATTAGCAAGAGGTGCTAAACCGTTAGCAAGGTTTGCAAACAAGTGGGATGCATCCAACACATTAATGTCATTGTTTGAACCTGGCATACTAAATTGTTCATGCCATATCTATAAATCATAATCAACTACAGCCTCAAGCCTCAAGAATAATAGTTGGCGATCCACTACGTCCACTGTATTGTCCTGCCTAAGTCGCTGGACAGTTTTCTATGTCCAGTGCATACAATCTACACTTCCTAACATTCCAGGAAAGCCACGTTTCTCACCAATTTCAAGCAACCTTACAACATCATTAGCGTTAGGTGCTCTCAAATAACATTCTCCAAAGACTCCACAACAGCACGACAAAATTTCTTCATGTTTTCAATTGCAGTTGACTCGCCAATTTTAATGTATTCATCAGTTGAATCACCTGGCACATCATACACCAACATTAAAAAAACTACTGTTATTTTTTGCAAACTAGATAATCCGAGTTTGCCACATCTATCTCTCAGTTGCACAAAATAGTTGTCATTAGGGGCGAGCAAAACTCAGTTAAAACAGAGTTAATCGAGTTAATCGAATAAATTTGAGTAAATCAGGTCAATTAATTTGATTAAGTTGATTAATTCAATTAAAAGATTCGATTAAGTCGATCAACTAAAGTCGAGTTGGGTAAAAAATTTTTCCACGGTTAATCGAATTACACGAATTTATATTTTCAAATATTTAAATACATTTTTTTCAACCATTCAATTCATAAACCTTATGTATATTTAAGTCTTAACCCATATATTATATTAGTCCAATAAAAACGCAAAGGGTATTCAACCCATATATTGAATTGTAAAATTAGAAACCCAAACATTTTTGTTAGTAAAATTATAATTTGTTAAAAATCTTTGAATTCTAAAAAAAAAATTCGATTAATTCGATTATCACCCAACTTACCCGAATAATCAATTAATCGAATTAAGTCGGGTAAAGCAAGGTTCTAGGTTAATTTGATTAAAATTTTTTCAGTGATCGATTAATTCGATTAAGAGATTTCTTTACCCAAATTAATCGAGTTAATCGAATGCTCACCCCAAGTTGTCATGATTTTCGACTGCAGTGACAATTCGTAAAAATAAACTTCGGCTCATTCAAAATCGTCGGTGAAACATTGCTTCATTATATCTTGGATTTTCTGCAAAGTAATCGGCCAGTAAATTTTGCTCTGCCTCTGTACGATCACGATAAATCACTTTGTGACCAAGAACAGAGCCTTTATGTCTTGGCCGGTTCTATACACTCACTAATGCTGCTTGTTGGGCATGAATAGCTGGACTTTGTGCTTCTATTGCATTAATCAGATCAAATTCATCCTCTAAAAGTGATGATGAAGATGAAAAAGAGGATGAACCTGGTAGACTAAATTGACCATCATTGAAACTCATGGTCGATGATAAATAATGAAAGAGGGTTGAATGATAAAATAGATAGTGATTTATTGCATTTTATAGTAATTCCTAAACTTTATAGAATCTAAATGTTGATCTAATGCAGCCGTTTGATAAAAGGTGACATTGATCTCAACCGTTCATTCAAGTTCATTGATCTTACACATCATGTGTAAGAAATGTTAGGAAAATCTTTCACAATAATCAATAAGCTTCAGAGAATCTTGACTTTAATTAATCTAGCCGTTGGATAAAAAGTGATCTTCATCTCAACCGTTCATTCAAATTCATTGATCTTGCACATCATGTGTAATCAATGTCAGGAAAATGTTTCACAAGAATCAATAAGCTTTAGAGAATCTTGACTTTAATTAATCTAGTCGTTGGATAAAAGTGATCTTTATCTCAACCGTTCATTCAAATTCTAACCTCTCATAATCAATCTAGCTTTATAAATAGTGGATATCTTCCATCAAATAGAAAATATCCAACCTAAACCAGTATTTGAAATCTCTACAAAATGTTAAGTTCGAAAACACTTCATTCTTCAGGATATTCAACTGAGGAAGATATGATCCTCTGTGAAGCATATCTTGATATCTCTCAAGACTTAATTATTGGTAGATTTCAATCTACAGTTCAATTTTAGTCTTGTATTGAGACTAAATATCATGAAATGTTACCAGCACATATCAAGAATGTTCGACCTCTTAGATCTCTACAGTCTCGTTGGCAGACGATGCAGATAACAGTTGGCAAATTAAGAGGATGCATTTGACAAATCGAAAACTTGAATCCAAGTGGTGCTTCTGAACAAGATATTGTAAGTTCTAGATGAATGTAGCATTTCAATTTTTTTTAATATATTTAATCTTATTCTTAAACCCTTAACCATAACTCAAGTTTGTAATGGTGTTTCACAGATTAATCAAGCGAAAGTTTCACTAGGACAAGAACCAAAATTCAAGAAAGGATTCAAATTTGATCATGTTTGGCATCTCCTTAAAGACATACAGAAATATGCAGACCTAATAAGCCCCAAGCAAACTCCAAGTCATAGAAAACGAACTAATTGCAATGAAATGTCACAACTCCAACAGATCAGATAAGTCAATTGCGTCATCATCATTTTGTTTTGATTTAAATGGAGACTTTGAAACTGAAGATCAATTCAATAACGATGCACAGCGTCGACTGGGAGGAAGAAGGAAAAAAATGAAAAAGAAACAAGATGAAGAAATGAAATAATTTTTTAAAACTATGATACAAGAAAATCAAGAAATCAAATGAATGTTCCAACAAAGCAACGCATGTTTGCAACAAAATCAATCTCTGCTAGAAAAGAATTATGAACTTCAGTTGATACAGGCTCAAAATGAGAAAAAGAAATTGGGTTTGCGAGAACAACGAGAAGAGAATAAAATTGTACAGAAAGATGTGAATTCTATTAAAGATCCAATGTTACGTAAAACTCTTACAAATGAACAAATTAGAATTTATGCAAAAAGAGCTCGTGATCAAGAACATCAAGAAGGGTTGGGTCATCAAATGCCTTTAGCCAATTTTGCTAATTTAGGACGAAATGGAGATGATCTTCCAAATTTTTAACTATTTTTTTTGCATATATTATTGTCAAGTAGTTATAATTATAGTCATTGGTATTTTAATCTATGTTGTAATTTAATTTCTATGATTTTTTAATTTGTATTTTGATTATAATTGAAGTAAAATGATGTTTAATTGCTTTTACTATGTTTTAATTGAATTTTTTCCTAATTTTTAAAATTTATACTTATAATTATTTATAAAAATAATTTAAATATATGTTCAATATCGGTCACAATATTTTAAAGATCTCAATGAGATCTTTCTAATGGTATATATTTTTCTTAATAATTTAAAAAATAAATTTAAATACAACTCAAAATATATAAATACAACAAAAAAACTAAAATGATATACAAGTAATTAATAAAAAAAACAAGGATAAAATGGGGAAAAAAATCATTCCACCAAAAATGGTGCGATGATGTTACCATTCATCCCACCATTTTGGTGGGATGATTTAGTGTTTCGTTGAAGTACCGTCAGCACCATTTTTTATGCCAAATGGACGTTTTGTGTTCCCTTAGAATTGCTCTAAGGCAAAACATCTAACATTCTTGACCTTATTGTTAAGGAAAACTGTACCATCAGTCTTGTAAAGCATTTCAGCAGTTGAACAAAAGAAGAAATAATCACCAGCCACAAAAAAAAAAAATAAAACAAAATCAAGACACCATATTTTACGTGGAAAACCCCTTTGGGAATGGGAAAAAAACCACGGGACCGTAGTCCGTCAAATCTTCCACTACTCAAAATAATAGAATTACAAAAGTGTTCTCTAATGCAACTAGAGGATACATGTGATAACAAGTTCTCAAGAAAAAGATAGCTTAACATCTTACAAAACATGCTAAGAAAAAAAAAACAAACCATCCTTTTGGTCCCCATTTCTCCATCCAATCACTTCTGACCTTCCGACTCTTTGCAACTCTGCAGCTATAAGTTTTTGAATTTTGGAACTAACCATTCTTAGAATCATAATGGTACCCAAAAGCTCAGAATAGTTTTCTTTCATAGTGATAAACTGACAACCTGCTTGGACAACCTCCCATCATCGTCCTGAAAGCTTTAGAATATACTTTTTAATTTTTAATTGTCCATCCTGTCATTCAAGTCCGAAAGAGAGACAGAATTAATATCGAAATACAACCAGTTTTGTAAGTATTATGTTAATTTTTTTTCCAACCCCCTACTTTTAGTAAGCAAAAACTTTAGGATTTAGTGCAACCTCCACCCTAATGGTGAGACCTAAAAGCTTCATCAATCCATTAAATCTACTTAACTCGAAATAAAAAGAGAATGTTTAATACGTAAATACCATATTTGTCCAAAACCAATAGCTTGAGCACCTAAATACTCTGAACAGAAAATTCTACAATGGCCTATTTGATCGAGTTCAACGAAATGAAAAACTTTTTAACTTAAATGTCGAGAAGAAGACCTTTAATGTGATGATCTTCTATTTCAATTGATATTTAATGAAACAAGAAAATAGTTACCTGCCCCCCAAATTCACAATACAATAGGACCATCCTTCGTCCTCTGCTAAATTACTCGAAAGTCATTTAACTGAAGCAACGGGGAGTCTAGAAAATAGAGTAAAAATGCAGCAATATGTGAAAATGGCATTCAAGATGATAGAGATGGTCAAATTGTGGAACTTAAATCCTGAAAAAGGAAAAACAAAAAGACCTTACGATGATATTTGATAAAACAAGATAAAAGTAACATAGTTACCTGGCTTCCAAATTCATAACGCATTAGGACCATCTGATGCTCTCCATAAATTACTTGCAAGTCAGCAATCCAAGATGGTTTGAGAAAGGCTCGATACTGTTCAGGTAGCAGTTAATTGACTCATGAGTTCGTCCATGCTCATATTCCTGCATTTGCATGTTTGATATTAGAATTGAAGCAGTTAATTAACTGTTGAAAGTGAAATAAAAAAAATATATTACTCACAATATAATAATGATAGCAGAGAAGAATTTTAAATCGTTTTAACAGCAAGATTTTGTAAAAATGCATCCTTGAGCAATTTATTCTGATCACCACAAAAATCGAACTAAATGAAGTAAAGAATTTTCAACTAAAGATTGTATGGATAAATTTAATACGGAATTACAAAATTAAATTTAATATGAAAGAAGTTTTCGCTATCCTCTTTTCATGAATTTTTTCTTTTTAAGAAAAAGGAAAAGTAATTCCAAATTAATTAAAGATTACCTGACTTGAAATTCCATGATCTCATTTCTTGATGTTTCCTCGTCGTAGATGAAATTTCATTCGATTTCAACATTTGGGATGTGGGATACGTAGGACCACAGTTTCCCTTTATCCCTTTTGCACCGTTTCTTTAGCTTTGGACAATCGTTAATAGATAGCTCCAAAAGCGAGGGAAGCATTTCCTTTTTGGGAAGGGATTTGAGCTTCGGGCAATGCCAGATGGAAAAAGATTGAAGAGAGGTGAGGTTTTGGGGAAGGGATTGGAGCTTCGGGCAATCGGATATAAACAAATATCGAAGAGTGGTGAGGTTTTCAAAACCGTTGGCGGATAGCTTTCTTAGATTTTTGAATTCTGTGATAGTAAGGTGGGTGAGAGAAGACGGCAGCTTCATATTCATATTCATTCCCATCTCCTTTTGTGACAGTGGAAATGACATCATATATGTACAATTACCGCCATTGATGCCGAGTTCTGTAAGAGAGGTGAGTGTCTGCAATCCCCCCCACTTCATCACTGCCTCACTGACGTTGGGTTCAAACCATAAATCAAGTTTTAATAGGGTGGTTGGCAAAGGCAATCTGCCTTCTGGGATGGATTTCACCACCCTTGGACATCCGTAACATCCCCCTATCTCCAATTGTTCAAGCTGAAGAGAGTACAGGATGGGCAGAGCTTCCAGTTTTTCACAATTAATGATGGTCAAGGATTTGAAGTTGGGTGTGGTAGGCAACCCACTTTCTGGGAAACAAATTAGACTTGGACAACAACCTATATCAATCTCCTGAAGACGGCAAAGCTTGTGCAGTCCTTGGGGTAAATATTTAATATTCTCACAGAAACTGAGTCGAATCCTTTCAAGACACATATTTTCCCCAAATTCTTCTCCTATAACTTCTAGACTTGGGCACCCCTTTATATCCAAACTTTTAAGTGCGGCAGGGAACTTACCACTTGTTGATAATGATTTTAGACCTCCACAATTATCAACTTTAAGAGATTCAAGAACACATGTGCTGCTGAAATTGATGTTCTTTCCGTCATCTAGTAGACATTGCAAACTCTCACAATTTTCAATCTCCAAATTTCTAATAGTTGGAGGCAAGTTGTCCACACAAAATGAAACCAACTTGGGGCACTTCTCAATCTTTAACTCTCTAAGACACGTGAGGTTGCTGAAGGTTTTTGATAACTTCTCTAACCCTTTACAGTATGCTATTCTCAGATATTCAATCTTGCAGGGTATTTCTAATTGCGAAAGCCCTTCACTTTCCTCCTCCTTTGCTACCGCCCCTATACACACAAGTTCTTGACAACCTACAAAATGTAAAGTGCGAAGAGATCTCAAGGTCCCCAACTGCCCCCACTTTGTTTGCCACAAAGAAGCGGGCTCCTGACGACCATGAATCCAGAGATTCTCTACTTTGACTGACTTTGCCATCACTGCTTCCTGTCCTTCACATGCAAACTTTGAAATGCTCCTGAGTTGAATATTTTTCACTGACCAAAGATCGGTACAACTCCCAAACACTACTTCTTTGCATCCTTTAATTTCTAACTCATGCAGCCTTGGAAGATTTGAAATATAAACTACCGATTCTTGACAATAGCAAATTTCCAGTATCGCCAGAGAATGAAGGTCTTTGAGCAAAGTCCCAACCAATTTAGGACAATTATGAATATAGAGTTCTCGAAGATGAGGGAACCTTTTACCTTGTTCTCCAACTTCACAAGTGTTCCACTCCTTCCATTCTGACATATCTTTAAAGTACAATGTCTCCAGCGATGGAAATACATTTTGCCAATTCTCTCCATAGAACTCATTGCCAACAGTAATCACGCTGCTCATCCCCTTGATATAAAGATCCTTTAAAAGTGGTAACTTTCCAACTGTGGGTAATAATGTGCAATTTTGACAATCTTCAAGTTTTAAAGCCCACAAAGTTTTGAATGAAGGTTCTCCTATCCAACTTGGAAGCAGTGTTCCAGCATAATACTGGATGGTAAGAACTTTAAGATCAGTATGAGGTTCAAGCAACTGCAACACTTCCCTCTCAACTTCCTTCTTTCTTGAATTCTGGTTAAAATCAGCACACCATCTCATCTCCAGAATATCAAGGTCTGGCTTACTAGATAACCCCGCTTCACATGCAGCCTGAGCTTCATCCACATTTTGCAAGTTAGAAATACATATCTTACCTCTGAGATTTGATAAATTTTGCATCTCCCTTATATTCAATCCATCTTCTTGACCCACAATAAAATCAGACAATACTCGAAGATTAGTTAATTTACCAATCCCACTTGGCATTTCCTTTATTGACTGTGAGCCCTTGATATCAAGATGGCATAAGTTGACCAAAGTTTCAATTTTGGAGGGCAACTTCTCAATTTTCTTACAACACCTTAATATGAGAGTCTCTAAATTGTAGAGATTACATATTGAATTAGGTAGCCCTTTAATCATAGTATAAGAGAAATTTAGATAGCGTAAATGTATCAAATCTCCAAAGGATTCTGGTATTTCAGTGATGTAGTACCTTTCCAAGGAGAGCACCCTCAAGCGTCTCAATTTTGGCAACAAATCAGTGACAACATTATTGCTTAAATAGCACATCTGATCGTGCATCATCATAAATGGAAGGAAGGTTCGCAAATGCTTTGCTTTAGACAAAGTCTCAAACTTTTTCAATCCATCACGATCGCCAATGACGTAAGATGAGTGGCGAATGCGCCCAGCAAATTTTGTTTGCCCATGTCTTTCCATTCTGAAAGAGAATTCTCCAGCAACTGATTGAGCTAGATCATTAATGAGGTCATGCATTATGAACTTAGATCTATTCATGGTAGATACTTGGAAGAATGACCTCGAAACAAGTTCTTCAAAGCACTTTCTTCCCAAATCCTCACTTTGCGCGTTAGTGTTTGCTTGATGTAGAAAACCTTCCGCCATCCACAATAAGACCATTTCTTCTTTCTTAAATTCATAATCTTTTGGGACTAGAGAGCAATAAGCAAAGCATTGCTTCAACTGCGAAGGAAGATGATAGTAACTTAACCATAAGGCTGGAATTATACGACTTCGATCATTAGTTGAATTCCAGATTTCACTCCCCAGTACATCTTTCCATGCCTCACGATTCAACTTGGTGCGTAACAACCCTCCAACCGTTTTAGTTGCCAAAGGCAAACCATCACACTTCTTCATAATCTCCAACCCAATTTCTTTCAAATCGGGATATCCACTAAAATCTTCTGCTCCCAACGCATGACGAGCGAACATACAGAGAGAATCATCATCTGATAACTTTTGTAATAAGTGATCAGATGAAACTGTTCTCATAATGGATGAAACGTTGGAACTTCGTGTCGTCACAATGATTTTGCTTCCTGGGAGCCCTGCATCAAGAGGACATCGAAGCACCGACCAATCTTCGTAGTTTTCATTCCAAACGTCATCCAAAACAAGCAAGAATTTCTTTTTGGATAGCTTCTCCTTTAGCTTGACTTGAAGCAAGTTCAAGTTATTTAGATCACAAGGCTCTGAGTCGACTGACAGAAGAATAGTCTTGGTTACGTTGATGATGTCAAATTCATCAGAAACACATACCCATGCTTTTAGATCAAAATGATCTTTGATGCTATCATCATTGTAGACAAGTTGAGCAAGAGTTGTCTTGCCAATTCCTCCCATGCCGACGATGGGAATGACAGAATAAACTTCACCAGCAAAGTCATCATCATTTCTTAAAAGCAAGTTAAGTATCTTCTCCTTGTCTTCTTTCCTACCGTACACATCACCTTCTTTCACCAAAGAAGAACTTGGTGGCCTTTTTGGTATCATCCCTTTGCCACTATCATTCTCTCTTAATTGCAATTTACCTTTTTCTGCAGCCAAAGCATCCAATTTCTCTGTGATCTCTTTCATCTTGGAGATCATCTTATTGTTAAACATGAGAGTACTTGGATGAAAAGTTGTGCCAAAAGCAAGAAATCTTTGAATCCTACTTGTGCTGGCTTGATGATGCTGATGTTTGATCAAGTTGCGCTGCAAAGCTTCAGTAGCAAACTCGTCCAAGATGTCATCAACATCATAGGCCAAGTCCTTGAGTGTAGCTAACCAGAGCTTCACAGCCTGGTTCTGCATCTGCTTCTCCTCTGCATCAGCAAGCACTGCTTGGATATTCTTCAACGTCCGCTCCCACCTCTCAATCTCGTCGCCAACTTGCTTGTTTGTGGCAAACTTGAACTCCGAAGACGTTAACTTGCCAAACAAAGCATCAAAGAAAGCAGAGAGAGCGGCCTCTCCAATGAAAGACATGATCAACAATAACTTGTATACTTTGACAGTAAAGGAATTCAAGTATGAGATTGAAATAGAGAACAAGTAGGAATTTGAAGTAGATGAGGAAAGAAACACAAATTTTGCAATGTGAAAGCCAAAGAGTTCAGATCAGCGAAAATCTTTGGCAACTGGGGTTCGATAAACAATTTTGGACATTAGTCTTGGGCATCATTGACCGATGGACCCCTGCATTTGGCTTCACCAACCAAAATGAATAAACAAAAGGAACATTAACTTAATTTATTGTTTCTTAATGCAAAAAGAGACGTTAAAATTCGAAAAATTTTTGATTGATTCAAAATTTCACATGCAATGAATTGGGAGTGGGATGGACGCTTTGGAGCAGAGCATGTGATGGGCGAATATTCAAGGCGCTGCCCAACAAAAGTAAAAGAATCAATTCCTATTACGCTTATGGCTTTCCCATTGCAAGCTCCCATTTTTTCTGACATCATCCCACGTTTTTTCTCTCTTTTTCACACTTTGCGACGTCCATGTGCGCATTAATTCATGAGCAACGATACTCTTTACCATCCTATCCACTGATATTCACTTATTTTATAAATCTACGGTTAAAACGTCACCTCTTTTACAATTACATAATTAAATTAAAATTTCTAGCTATAAATTTGTCTTAGTAAAAGTTTGCATTAATGAATAGTGGAGAAAATCCTTCCTCTCAATTCATTTTTGTCCCTCCTAAATCCTAATTATTCAAACTGGAAATTTAAAATCTTAACCATTAGTTATCCCCTTAGGACACTATCTAAAACTATCTTGCACATAACCCTCCTGACGTGCCTATGCAGCAATTGATCTCACGTATTTTTTATTTTAAAACCCTATTACTATAACTAAAAAAAAAAGAACTTATCTTATAAATAAGTTAATGTATTAAATGTAAGGTTAAATTTTTGTGATACGGATTATAGTTGGATAAATCAACAAAAAAACACGTCAAGCAGGATATAGACAGGATAATTTTAGACCGGTCAAAAAATATTTTTCATATATATCTTCTTCTTTGTTACAATTTCTTTCCTGATTTAAATTTCTTTAATAAGTTCTTTAGTCATTTCAAAATTAGAAGCGTAAGCTGAGCCTCATCAATTTACATTACATGTTCTTTTAAAAAAAAAATTCTACATGTCATTGAATATTAGCAATTTGAGAAACCGTAATAAGACCCTAGAAATTAATGTAAAAAATTTCTTCCATTAAATTAACAGAAATTGTGTATCAGAAAGTTAGCATTTTATATCAGAAAGATATCAAAATAAATTAATAATGCCAATCTCATATCTAAGGCCATTCACTTCAAGGTAGAATTCTCAATCTCACTAACTTTCAAAGCTGTTCTCAAAGAAAGAAAGATCCATTTGGGTAAGATTGTTATATCATTCGTCTTGATATGCAAAACAATTTCCAATCATACTTCCGGACTTGGTCCAAATCCAATTAGATCGACTTAAGACTCATCTCAACTCTCCAAGTCCAACTCAACATTTCACCACATCATTCATCCATATAAATTTATCTTAAACAAAATCATCAACCTTCCCTCAACATTGGATACTGATAGAGTTCCTTTACAATACAATTAAAACGAATAAAATTTTGTACATGAAATTTGTATAAATAAAACTACCAAAAGAAAAAAAAGTAGAAATTTGTATATATTCGACCAAATGATAAAGAAATTTCGGTATCCGTAAACATTTTGTATGCCCTTGCAATAAAATGAAAAGAAGATGGAAATAAAATTTCCGATTCTTAATATCAATAGTCTTGTCACAAAGCCAATATTCTTGCATCTGTTTCTTTTTTTGGTTTTTTTTTAATTCCTACAGAAAGGTAGCAGTATTCTCACTGTAATTCTTAACATGATATATACAAAATTTTCATAGTTACAACTCACGAGAAAACTTCCGATGACAAGGAACATGCTAAAGAATGTAAAATCAGGAAATAATGTCAACATGCTGCTGACATGTTGAATTTCTCAAAACAAACTAAGGGCTGGAAAGATCAATGAGAAAGACGTTCAAGGAAAATTAGCATGAAAAGAGTTGACTCCTTTTCAATATTTATATTTATAACTTTAAGGTAAGTAGCTAACACTCTCTTGCTCGTTACATATTTTCAACAAAACTCAAAGTACTCTAAATAGTTTTATCAAATTAAACAAAAAGCAAGCAATTTTAGCAAGTTATACACAGGCACATTACAGTAGCTCATAAACAGCTTTGCTGATAAGAGTTGAGATAAGGAGAAGTCTTACCAGCTCTTGAACAAATTATGACATTGTCACCTGCTTTCGGAAATTCTTTCGCCAATGCATACCCTATCCCTGAAACCAATAAAATAATCTTTTGGATTTCCCAATACAAAGATAGAAAAATATCCTTAAGCACGTATACTTTGGCGTATTTAAGCTGTTCCTACAGTTCTTCCTACAGAAAGCTTATATCTTCGCCCAAAGTTTCAACTTATCAAGGAATCCCGGCCCTATACACACAAAAAAAAGAAGAAAAATCTCACTACTAAGGTTTCAGGCAAGAGGAAAAAGTAGAAGACAAAGAAAAACCTTTGCTTGAACCAGTTATAAGAACGTTGTAAGGAGGAACCATGGGTTGTCTCTCTCCAGGCGTTGCAGCTTGGGCTTTTAGTGAAAATGGAGAACTGAAGGAAGTAGTTGGAGTTGGAGAGAAGGAAGAGTGTTGGAAGGAATTAGCATTAGCCCAGGTTTGGCTACTTATACATCAGTGGTCAAGTGTCTTTGCTCGTGTGGGAGGCTCAAGGAAGCAGAGAAGTTGCTCGGTGAGATGGTGAGTAGTGGGGTTAGCCCTTCGGCTGCAGCTTATAATTGTTTCTTAAAGGAGTATAAGGGGAGGAAGGATGTGAATGGTGCTTTGAATTTGTATAGGAAGATGAAAGAGGATAAACTGTGCGAGTTGAGTTTGCATACATATAACATTCTGTTGGGGTTGTTCATGCAGTTTGGTCGAATTGATATCGTGAAGGAAATTTGGAATGATCTTAAAATGAGTACAGAAGGGCCTGATTTGGATTCTTATACATTGCTGATCAGTGGGTTATGTGAGAAACAGAAATGGAGAGAGGCACGCGATCTCTTTGTGGAGATGATAGAGAGGGGTTTACTTCCTCAAAAAGGAACTTTTGAGACACTGTATAAAGGTTTAATACAGTCCAACAGGTTGAGGACTTGGAGAAGATTGAAGAAGAGGCTTGATGAAGAGTCTTTAACTTTTGGTTCTGAGTTTCAAGATTATCATTTGAAGCCATATAGGAGGTAGTTTCTACCGTTTTTCTCCTATTTTACACTCTATAATGTATTGATTTGCCAAATTATAAAGTTTCAGTAAGATCTCTAAAATGTCACTTACTTCCCAAAACCCAGCTTTGGATCATACTTGAATATCTCATTCCTCAAGGCAACTTGTCTTGGAAAATCTCTATTGGTCGAGCTTTACTTTTATTGATCTGATTGATCGAAGTGTACCTTACCAGCTAGCAAACATAGTCCATTGGTTGAACCAAACGGAAACAATCTTTTTGTACAAAAGAACCATCAGAAGAGAATCAGGTAAATTTGTCAAACCAAAATGAATGTGACTAGTGTTGAGAAAATGCTAACCCACACAAAAACTTGCTTCCTGGGACTGTAGCTGGATGCCACATCTGTTCTTGATTTCATGATGCATGGGATGCTTGCAAGCTCTGGCATGATTGCTGGAGGCACTGCATATGAATGCCAATGTTTGAGACAGGCAAAAGCTGTTTTTTGGAAAGAAAAATACTTGACCCATTTAAAATGATTGAATACCCAAATTGGCCCTTAAACTATACCTTTTTGGACATATTAGCTCCTAAATTTTTATTTGAAATAATTGACCTCTCAAACTATTATTTTGGGATAATTAACCCCTCAAATTATTATTTTGAGACAATTAAATCCTCAAACTTAATAGTTTGAGACAATATAACTCTTGAGATTCCATGCAATATAACCCTTTGGGGGCTTAATAGCCCAAAAATAATAATTTAAGATGTCAATTATTCTAAATAAAAGTTTAATAGACAATTTATTGTTTTTGATATAATTTGAGGACCAAATTAAGTATTCAACCCATTTAAAACTATCCAGCCTATAACTTGTCTAAGTGTCTTTTCTTGATTTGTCTAACTTTAATGCGTATCAAAAAGTTTAGTCTCGCTTTTAACAAGTTATCTTATTTACAAGGTAAGCTTCCTCATTTTTAAAAACTATAGTGATAGGGTTTTAGAATAAAAAATAAAAAAGATCAACTAATGAAGAGTCACGTCAGAAGCGATAGTTTTAAGCTAATCATGTAACAAAACTCTTCTGGAAAAAGATTGATATTGTGACATTTCTAGGACAGTTTGTGCTCTCCCTTTTTTCTTCAATTCATTCCAGTCACATATAAATCAGAAAGATTAAAAGATCAGTTTGATTTCCATATATATACCAATCATGAAATTAAATATCAATATCGGTATCGATATCGATATTACATTTTCAAAATTACGAATATATCGATATCGTAAAAATGTGATAAAAATAATAACAAAAATATTGATATTTATAGTAAAATTAGAATTTTAAAATGAAATTTTAGCATATTTTTATTCACATATTTTAGAGTTATAACATATTAATTAAAGAATATTTATATGTAGAATTAATATGTTGATAAAGACTAATATGACCAATGGTTCCGAACCGGAATCTCTTCCCTGAAATCCATAGGCTCTCAAACATAAATAATATGTTAAAATTGCAAAGCAAACAACAGAAAAATGAGAATTTGAAAATGTAGGATTAAAGAAAACTATTACCAGCAAAATGTATAGTAAAGTTAGCAGAAGTGAACTCATCAGGATGTTGAAGAAGAGGATTCAATTCAAAGAGGTTTGGAATTACCAAGCCTACACAAGGGCCATTAATGTTGGCTTCATGAATCAACCCGTGTACTTCTGCCAAAACTGCAGCTTCTGCTTGGCCTTCATTAAGCATGGAAATGATGAGACCAAAAATGAGAAGGATGAAGCAATCTGCATGTTTCATGCTCATGGCTGTCAGGCGATTTTTTAAAAATTCGAGAAGGAGAGATTTATGAGGTTTTGAATTGATCGAGGTTTAAGTGCTAAGTATTAGTACTATAATTTGTAGTTTGTACAGGGAGATTTATAGTTTTTGGAAAGGGATCCAGACACATGAAAGAGATATTTTTAGAGAAGACCTGCGGAAAATCAAAGGGTATGTAGAAAAAAGGAAAAACTATGAATTGGCGAATGGGAGATGAGAGCAAGAGCCAAAAGTGGTGTGCCGATGAGTCTCGGGTCTAACGTCAAAACTCGAAAGAATAAACGAAAAGTGTCGTGTGGAGTCATATTAAGGGACAATTGTCAAAATATGAGAGGATACCAAAACAAGTGTCGTTTACGAGCTGCAGCAAGGCCAGCCTCTACCGTTGGAGCAGGCAATGTTGTACCAGGATCATTTGTTGTTTGCCTGCAACTAGAGGTGTCAAATCGGGTTGATCGGGTAGGTTTTGGGTTCGGGTCAATCAGGTCAGATCAGTTTGGGTCAAAAGAGATTTTCGGGTCATTTCGGGTTTCGGGTCATTCGGGTTCGGGTCATTCGGGTTTCGGGTCATTCGGGTTTCGGGTCATTCGGGTCTCGGGTCATTCGGGTTTCGGGTCATTCGGGTCTCGGGTCATTTGGGTCTCGGGTTTTTCGGGTTTTGTCCTCGGGTTTGTCGGGTTTCGGGTCATTCGGGTTTCGGGTTCGGGTTTTTCGGGTTTGACCATCGGGTCTTTCAGGTTACAGGTTTTTTGGATTTTATATCATTTGGATTCGATTTTTTTTTATTTAACTCTCGAGTCATTCGGGTTATCGATTATTTTAAATTGAATTAAAGTTTTGATTTTACAAATTAATACTTAAGAGAGATTTTATCAAAAATATTATTTATTAGATTTGTTATAAATTGTAATTAAATTAATTAAATTTGTAATGTTATAAATGCATTAATTACATTAGTAACATTTATAACTTTTTTAAAAATTTTCCTATAAATTATCTATAGTTTTAAATAAAATAAATATTTAAATTTTTATTATTTACTAATTCATTTCTAAATTCTAATTGATATATAATAAATTCATGATTCATACAGCTATGGCCACCATGAACCACTAATCTTAGTATCTTATTATCTTAGTGCTAATGACCTTGTTTTGTTCTTTCCTTTCTAAGACTTGTATATAGACTATATTTTATAGTGATTAGTGATTAACATCACATACTTCTGCATAATAGAACAACTTGCACACACACTACATTCGGCATTCTCATTAAATTATTTGTTTTGGCGAGAACTAAATTATAAGGAGAAAATATATGACAACATATTAAAATTTTAATTTCAAATTTTTAATGTTTAGATACTTTTTGTTGGATAGATAATTCACTAATTTGATATGAATATTAGTAATTTATTAATACTACTGTAATTTATAAATTTTCTTAGTTAAAATGGAAAATTGTCATTCACATGAAAAAATTTATTTATTGATTTGATCAGTAATGATGAAATCAACATGGCCTTTTGTAAATTCTCAAATTTTCCTTAATAATGTTCATAATTAATATTATTAAATTTAAGTAATAATATTCTATAAATTCATATAATTCAATCATAAATTCATAATAATAAAATTTAAAAACCATAATTATGAAAAAATATTTTTTTAAGTTCACTTTGATCAAAATTTTATCAAATGTTTATTTTTATTTTCTTTATCAAATTTATTTATTAAATTTGAAGTTTATGAGTTATATAAAAATACACCATCTGTCCCTATTTGTCTATTACAATTAATCATTTCATACAGGGCAAAAAAAATAGTTATGGTACAAAATTTCATACATATTTACATTGACTTTCTTATTTTATCCTTATCTCTCTTCTTCTTTAATTCTCTCTCCTATTTAGAAAAAATATTTATTTAAGAGAGAAAAAAAGTAGTTTAAAAGGGTAATTTTAAAAAATTAATAATTAATGCTGGGATATAGACAGATAAAAAGGAATAAATAAAGTTTTTAAAAACAAATAAAGCTTCTAGCAGAAGGCAGATAAATAGGGACAGAGGGAGTATTTCATTAGTTTGTCGGGTTCTTTCGGGTTAGATTCTCGGGTTTTTCGGGTTAGATTCTCGGGTCAATCGGGTTTCGGGTCAATCGGGTTTCGGGTCAATCGGGTTCCGGGTCAATCGGGTTTCGGGTCAATCGGGTTACGGGTCAATCGGGTTTCAGGTCGGTCGGGTTCGGGTCGTTTACTTTTTTTAGTCAAACCAGGTCGGATTAGTTTCGGGTTCGGGTCGGTCGGGTCGGGTTATCGGGTTCGGGTCAACTTTTGACAGCTCTACCTGCAACTCAACCTGAGCAGGTCCACACAAGATATCTGAGTTAAAACTCTTTCAAGGTGATAAACTCCCATCTTGCTTGGACAACCATCCCATCATCAAGTCTTGAAAGCTTTGAACATTTTAGTTTTAATTGTTCATCCTGTCATTCAATGCCAAAGCGAAGAAAAGTATATTAATCCCTTAAGTTCGAATGTGAATAAAAAAATTATTTTTGAGAAAGTTTCGTCCTTATAGTGAATCAATTCGAATCAATTCAACTTAAAAGTGATTAGTCTTGAACTAAAACCATGTGATACTCTTAGTGCAAAAAAAAAGGGCAAAGAAGAAAAGTATATTAATAAGCAATCTCTATATCTATATCGTTTATGTTAAGTTTTATCCATTCCCCTGCTTTACTAAGCAAACGACAGCAAATGGGCCAACAAAAAAAAAAAGGGAAGACAGCAGAAGGTATTAACAAATTAAAGTCTTTACTCTTCCTTTCTAGATAACTTTATGTTCATCTTTATTTCCAGACGGTGACCGGAAACGAGTTTCAGTCGATCGGAATAAGGTTCTCACTCTCAAAGATCAATGCGAGAGTGGGGAGTAGTATACCACAAAGTGAAAGGAAGACGGCTTGAATTAAAGAAAAAGGGTTACAGAGTTTGAAGCTATCAACTACTTCTACAACTACTGGGTGCTAAGCAAACTGGTAAAGGAAATAAAGCTTAAACAACATCAAAAGGTTCAAAAACAGAGAAAGCTAAACAAGAACAAAATGAAGAAAATTGGTCTGTCATCTCTGGAGTTGTCCCCTTGCTCATCGCTTTTCTGCCTTTTATTCCCAGTCCCTCACTGTAATTCTTGACCTTATTGTTAGGGAAAACTGTACCATCAGTCTTATAGCATTTCAGAGACCGAACAAAAGAAGAAATAATCACCAGCCGAAAAAAAAAAAGGAGACACCATATTTTACGTGGAAAACCCTTTGGAAAGGGGAAAAAACCACGGACAAGAGTCCATCCAATCTTCCACTACTCAAAATAATAGAATTACAAAAATGTTCCCTAACGTAACTAGAGGATACATATGATAACAAGTTCTCAAGAAAAAGATAGCTTAACATCTTACAAAACATGCTAAGAAAAAAAAAACTTAGGCTAATGCTAAGAAAAAAAAAGCTTAGGCTATGTTTGGTACATGAAAACATTTTTTGTTTTCATTTTCTAAAAAATACAAAGAAATCATCATCTAAGATATTTATGATATATAGAAATATATGTATGTTTTAGAAAATGAAAATGAAAATGAAAATAGATCTAAAATTGAGAACAATTTTTTTTTTAATCTCATTTCTATGTCCATTTTCATTTTCTAAAATATGTATACATTTTCTTTCATAACATATTTTTTAGATGATAGTTTTTTTGTATTTTTTAAAAAATGAAAACAGAAAATGTTTTCTTATACCAAACATAGCCTTATTTTTTTTTTTCCATTTCTCCATCCAATCACTTCTGGACTTCTGACCCTTTGCAGCTCTGTAGCCATCAAGTTTTTGAATTTTGGAACTAACTATTCTTGAATCAACTTCACTGCCCATATTTTAAAGGGTGCTCCGTTGGAAGAAAGGATCAAGAAATCAATGCTATTGCCCAAGCATTCAGCTTATTAGAATCGTAGTGGTACCCAAAAGCTCAGAATAGTTTTCTTTCAAGGTGATAAACTGACAACCTCCCATCATCAAGTCCTGAAAGCTTTAGAATGTAATTTTTAATTGTCCATCCTGTCATTCAAGTCCAAAGCAGAGACAGAATTAATATTGAAGTAAAACCAGTTTTGCAAGTACTCTATATATCGTTTATGTTAATTTTTTTCCATTCCCCTACTTTTAGGAAGCAAAAACTTTAAGATTTAATGCAACCACCCTAATGGTGAAATCTAAAAGCTTCATCAATCCATTAAATCTACTTAACTCGAAATAAAAAGAGAATGTTTAATACGTAAATACCATATTTGTCAAAACCAATAGCTTGACCACCTAAATATTCTGAACAGAAAATTCTACTAATTGCCTATTTGAGTTCAATGAAATGACAAATTTTTTAACTTAAATGTTGAAAAGAAGACCTTTAATGTGATGATCTTCTATTTCACTTGATATTTAATGAAACAAGAAAATACTAGTTACCTGGCTTCCAAATTCACAATACAATAGGACCATCCTTTGTTCACTGCTAAATTACTCGAAAGTCATTTAACTGAAGCAACGGAGAGTCTAGAAAATAGAGTGAAAATGCAGTGAAAATAGCATACACGATGGTTAATATCTTCCAAGTTCACGCATTAGGACCATCTGAAGCGCTCCATAAATCACTTGCAAGTCAGCAATCCAAGATGGTTTGTTCGTCCATGCTCATATTCCTGCATTTGCATGTTTGATATGAGAAGCAGTTAATTGACTGTTGTAAGTGAAATAATAAAAATACTCACAATAGAATAATGATAGAGAAGAATTTTAAATCGTAATAACAGCAAGATTTTGTAAAAATGCACCCTCGAGGAATTTATTCACCACAAAAATCTAGCTAAATGAAGTAAAGAATTTTCAACTAAAGATTGTATATATAAATTTAATACGGAATTATAAAGTTAAATTTAATATGGAAAAAATTTTCACTATCTTCTTTTCATGGTTGTATAGGTAAATTTGTGCACAAAATTTTTTTTGAAAAAAAAAAAAGTAATTTCCATTAAAGATTACCTGCGTTGAAATTTCATGATCTCATACACTGATGTTTCCTCGTCGTAGATGAAATTTTCTCCATCGATTCGAACCCTTGGGATGTGGGAGATGTAGGAACACAGTTTCCCTTTATCCCTTTTGCACCGTTTCTTTAGCTCTGGACAACCGTGAATACATAGATCCAAAAGCGAGGGAAGCATTTCCTTTTTGGGAAGGGGTTTGAGCTTCGGGCAATTCCGGATAAACAAACCTTGAAGAGAGGTGAGGTTTTTGGGAAGGGATTTGAGCTTCGGGCAATTCCGGATCCATAAAGATCGAAGGGAAGTGAGATTTTGAAAGCCTTCGGAGGATAGCTTTCGTAGATTTTTGAAATTTCTTATATTAAGATCGGTGAGAGAAGACGGTAGCTTCATATTCATATTCATTCCCATCTCCTTTTGTGACTGTGGAAATGAAATCGTATCTGTACAATTGCTGCCATCGATGATGAATCTTGTAAGAGAGGTGAGTGTATGCAATCCCCCCCACTTCATCACTGCCTTACTAATGTTGGGTTCAAGCTGTAAATCAAGTTTTAACAGGGTGGTAGGCAAAGGCAAACCCCCTTCTGGGATGGATTTGACCACCCTTGGACATCCTACAACTCCCCCTATCACCAATTGTTCAAGCTGAAGAGAGCAGAGGCTGGGCAGAGCTTCCAGTTTTTCACAATTCATGATAGTAAAAGATTTGAGCTTGGGTGTGGTAGGCAGCCCAGTTTCTGGGAAACAAATTAGACTTGGACAACAACTTATATGAATCTTTTGAAGATGGCTGAGCTTGTCCAGTCCTTGGGGTAAATATTTAATATTCTCACAGAAACTGAGTTTAATATTTTCAAGACACATATTTTCCCCAAATTCTTCCACTATAACTTGTAGACTTGGGCAATCATTTATACCCAAACTTTTAAGCGCGGCAGGGAACCTACCACTTGCTGATAGTGATTTTAGACCTCCACATTTATCAACTTTAAGAGATTCAAGAAGACATGTGCTGCTGAAATTGGGTTGAATATTTTCATGACACATATTTTCCCCAAATTCTTCTACTATAACTTCTAGACTTGGGCACCCCTTTATATCCAAACTTTTAAGTGCGGCAGGGAACTTACCACTTGCTGATAATGATTTTAGATCTCCACAATTATCAACTTTAAGAGATTCAAGAAGACATGTGCTGTTGAAATTGATGTTCTTTCCGTCATCTAGTAGGCATTGCAAACTTTCACAATTTTCAATCTTCAAATTTCTGAGAGTTGGAGGCAAGTTGTCCACACAAAATGAAACCAACTTGGGGCACTTCTCAATCTTTAACTCTCTAAGACACGTGAGGTTGCTGAAGGTTTTTGATAACTTCTCTAACCTTTCACAGTATGCTATTCTCAGATATTCAATGTTGCAGGGTATTTCCAATTGCGAAAGACCTTCACTTTCCTCCACCTTTGCTGCCGCCCCTATACACACAAGTTCCTGACAATTTACAAAATGTAAAGTGCGAAGAGATCTCAAAGGCCCCAGTTGCCCCCAGTTTGTTTGCCACAAAGAAGCCAGCTCCACACAACCATCAATCTGGAGATTCTCTACTTCGGCTAACTTTGCCATCATGGCTTCCTCTCCTACACACGCAAACTTTGAAATGTTCCTGAGTTGAATATTTTTCACTGACCAAAGATCGGTACAACTCCCAAACACTACTTCTTTGCATCCATTAATTTCTAACTCATGCAGCCTCGGAAGACTTGAAATATAAACCACCGATTCTTGACAATAGCAAATTTCCAGTATCGCCAGAGAATGAAGGTCTTTGAGCAAAGTTCCAACTAGTTTAGGACAATTATTAATATTGAGTTTTCGGAGACGAGGAAACATTTTACCTTGTTCTTCATCAACTTCACAAGTGTTCCACTCCTTCCATTCTGGCATATATTCAAAATGCAATGTCTCCAGTGATGGAAATACATTTTGCCAATTCTCTCCATAGAACTCATTGCCAACACTAATCACGCTGCTCATCCCCTTGATATAAAGATCCTTTAAAAATGGTAACTTTCCAACTGTGGGTAATAATGTGCAATTTGGACAATCTTCAAGTTTTAAAGACCACAAATGTTTGAATGAAGGATCTCCTATCCAACTTGGAAGCAGTGTTCCGGCATAATACTGGATGGTAAGAACTTTAAGATCATTATGAGGTTGAAGCAAGTGCAACACCTCCCTTTCAACTTCCTTCTTTCTTCAATTCTGATTAAAATCAGCACACCACCTCAGCTCTAGAATATCAAGGTCAGGATTTCCAGATAATGCCGCTTCACATGCAGCATGAGCTTCATCCACATTCTGCAAGTTAGAAATAGATATCTTACCTTTGAGATTTGATAAATTTTTCATCTCCCTTATATTCAATCCATCTCCTTCACCCACAATAAAATCGGACAATACCCGAAGATTTGTTAATTTACCAATCCCACTTGGCATTTCCTTTATTGACTCCGAACCCTTGATATCTAGATGGCATAAGTTGACCAAAGTTTCAATTTTGGAGGGCAACTTCCCAATTTTCATACAACACCTTAATTTGAGAGTCTCTAAATTGTAGAGATTACATATTGAACTAGGTAGCCCTTTAATCATAGTAAAAGAGAAATTTAGATAACGTAAATGTATCAAATTTCCAAAAGATTCTGGTATCTCAGTGATGTAGTACCTTTCCAAGGAGAGCACCCTCAAGCGTCTCAATTTTGGCAACAAATCAATGACAACATTATTGCTTAGATAGCACATCTGATCGTGCATCATCATAAATGGAAGGAAGGTGCGCAAATGCTTTGCTTTAGAGAGAGTCTCAAACTTTTCCAATCTCTCAAGTTCGCCAACGATGTGAGATGAATGGCGAATGCACCCAGCAAATTTTGTTTGCCCATGTCCTTCCATTCTGAAATAGAATTCTCCTGCAACTGATTGAGCTAGATCATTAATGAGGTCATGCATTAAGAACTTAGATCTATTCATGCTAGATACTTGGAAGAATGACCTCGAAACAAGTTCCTCAAAGCACTTTCTTCCCAAATCCTCACTTTGCACTTTAGTGTTTGCTTGATGTAGGAAACCTTCTGCCATCCACAACAAGACCATTTCTTCTCTCTTAAATTCATAATCTTTAGGGACTAGAGAGCAATAAGCAAAGCATTGCTTCAACTGCGAAGGAAGATGATAGTAACTTAACCATAATGCTGGAATTATACGACTTCGGTCATTAGTTGAATTCCAGATCTCACTACCCAATACATCTTTCCATGCCTCACGATTCAACTTGGTGCGTAACAACCCTCCAACCGTTTTGGTTGCCAAAGGTAAACCATCACACTTCTTCATAATCTCCAACCCAATTTCTTTCAAATCGGGATATCCACTAAAATCTTCTGCTCCCAACGCATGACGAGCGAACATACAGAGAGAATCATCATCTGATAACTTCTGTAATAAGTGATCAGATGAAACTGTTCTCATAATTGATGAAACGTTGGAACTTCGTGTCGTCACAATGATTTTGCTTCCTGGGAGCCCTGCATCAAAAGGACATCGAAGCACCGACCAATCTTCGTAGTTTTCATTCCAAACGTCATCCAAAACAAGCAAGAATTTCTTTTTGGATAGCTTCTCCTTTAGCTTGACTTGAAGCAAGTTCAAGTTATTTAGATCACAAGGCTCTGAGTCGACTGACAGAAGAATTGTCTTAGTTACGTTAATGATGTCAAATTCATCAGAAACACAGACCCATGCTTTTAGATCAAAATGATCTTTGATGCTTTCATCATTGTAGACAAGCTGAGCAAGAGTTGTCTTGCCAATTCCTCCCATGCCGACGATGGGAATGACAGAATAAACTTCACCAGCAAAATTATCGTCATCACTTAAAAGCAAGTTGAGTATCTTCTTCTTGTCTTCTTCCCTGCCGTACACATAACCTTCTTTCACCAAAGAAGAACTTGGTGGCCTTTTTGTTATCATCCCTTTAGCATCATCATTCTCTCTTAATTGCAATTTACTTTTTTCTGCGGCCAAAGCATCCAATTTCTCTGTGATCTCTTTCATCTTGGAGATCATCTTATTGTTGAACATGAGAGTACTTGGATGAAAAGTTGTGCCAAAAGCAAGAAATCTTTGAATCTTACTTGTGTTGGCTTGATGATGCTGATGTTTGATCAATTTGCGCTGAAAAGCTTCAGTAGCAAACTCGTCCAAGATGTCATCAACATCATAGGCCAAGTCCTTGAGTTCAGCTAACCAGAGCTTCACAGCCTGGTTCTGCATCTGCTTCTCCTCTGCATCAGCAAGCACTGCTTGGATATTCTTCAACGTCCGCTCCCACCTCTCAATCTCGTCGCCAACTTGCTTGTTTGTGGCAAACTTGAACTCGGAAGACGTTAACTTGCCAAATAAAGCATCAAAGAAAGCAGAGAGAGCGGCCTCTCCAATGAAAGACATGATCAACAATAACTTGTATACTTCGACGGTAAAGGAATTCAAGTTTGAGATTGAAATAGAGAACAAGTAGGAATTTGAAGTTGATTTGCTATGTGAAAGCCAAAGAGTTCAGATCAGCGAAAATCTTTGGCAATTGGGGTTCGATAAACAATTTGGGACATTAGTCTTGGGCATCATTGACCGATGGACCCATGCATCTAACTTCACCAACCAAAATGAATAAAAAAAAGGAGCATTAACTTAATTTATTGTTTCTTAATGCAACAAGAGACGTTAAAAGTCGGAAATTTTTTGAATGGTTCAAAATTTCACATGTAGGGAATTGGGAATGGGGTGGATGCTTGGAGCATTGCATGTGATGGGCGAATATTCATGGCGCTGCCCAACAAAAGTACAAAAATCAATTCCCATTAAGCTTATGGCTTTCACATTGCAAGCCCCCATTTTTTTCTGACACTATCCCACGTTAATTTTTCTTCTTCTTTTTTTTTTTTTTGCGCACTTTGCAACGTTCATGTGTCGATTAATTCATGAGCAAGGATTCTTTTTACTATCCACTTATATTTATTGATTTTTTGAATCTTTAATCTACAATTAAAATGTCATCTCTTTTATAAATACATAATTAAAATAAAGTTTCTAGTCATAAATTTGTCTTAATAAAATAGACATTAATGGATAATGCAGCCTCTTAGTTCACAGAGATTGTTGTCTCTCCTAAATAAATCCTAATCATTTAAACTAGAAATTAAAAATTTTAACCATTGGCTTAGGACACTTTAAGTTGACGGGACTAATTCCTTTATTTTCTCTATATGACAAAAGGTACTAGTGTTTGTCCCCCCAAAAATTTAAAAAACAAATAATAGAATATGCAAAATTATTCCATCCACTGAGAGTGGAGATTTTGAACTCCACAAGTAAGGGATAATCGCGGTTCGGATATCCACTTAATTTTTATTATTTATAACTAAAATCGTTTAATATTTCACTATTTAAATTCGTTTAAAAACCGTTTAATTTTTAGACCTAATATCAAAATATGCACAGAAATCATTTATTGATATCTAAATCTGCACCGCATAACCATTTAAGTTAAGCGGATTTACGGATATCCGTCTAAAAATTGAATCTTAATTCTAAATCACCAATTTTTTAAGTTAAAATTTAAAAAAAATTATAAAATTCAAGTACTTCAACATGTAACTAAATCAAATAGTAATTAATACAAAATCTAAAAAAAAAGTTTACAAATTCTAAATAGGAGAAGGAGGAATTTAGGATTTCATATTATTATATTTTAATTTAATTTTTTACTTTCTACTAAACAATTTTGGAATGAGCTTTAATGAACAAATGAACTATGAATTAATGGAATTTAGAAGGTTTTTAGGTAGATATCCACTATCCAAACCTATTTAACTTAAACAGTTTCAGATAGTGGATATCAAAGGCCTTAAAACCGAAACCGCTTCAAATCCGCGACGGTTAATGATTTCACTATAAAAAACTGCTCCAAAACCGTTTATTAAACGGTTTAGGGTTTTAAGCGGTTTTAACGGGGTAGATATCGACTTAATATCCATCCATTGTCATCCCTAACATAGTTAGAGGGTTGATATGTATTTTTATTGGATATATTTTTATATATTAATTAATTAGTTAATTAGGTAATGGGACATGTATCAATCATTCAATTCCACTTGTGTAATCTAAATTTTACGCTAACAGTATATAAAATAATAGTCCATAGTATATATATTGAGTTTTGTTATACGATTAACCTAAAATTATCCTGCCTATAATTCATCTGACGTCACTCTTCATCAACTGATCTCACTTATTTTTTTATTTTAAAACCTACCACTATAATTTTTAAAAACTTATCTTGTACATAAGGTAATTTATTAAACATGTAATTAAACTTTTGTGATATACATTAAAATTGAACAAATAAAAAAAAGACACGTTAGTCAGGCTATAGACAAGATAGTTTTAGATAGGTTAAAAGTATTTTTCATATATATCTTCTTTTATGTTACAATCTATTATCTCACTTAAATTTCTTTAATAAGTTCTTTACTCATTTCAAAATTAGAAGTGTAAGCTAAGCCTCATCAATTTACATTACATGTCCTTTAAAAAAATATTTTTTTTTCCAGATGTCATTGAAGATTAGCAATTTGAGAAACCATAATAAGACCCTAGAGATTAATGTAAAAATTTTCTTCCATCAAATTAACGGAATTTGTGTATCAGAAAGTTAGCATTTTATATCAGAAATAGATCAAAATAAATTAATAATGCCAATCTCATATCTAAGGTCATTCACTTCAAGGTAGAATTCGTAATCTCACTAACTTTCAAAGTTGTTTTCAAGAAACCAACACCTGTTAGATTGAGTGAAATAAGTTCAATGTGCCTTAAACAAGGTTTCAGATTTGAGTCTTGCAAATAGAAAAAACGGATTTAGAAAAACTTCGTCCTATTTGGGGTCCGACACAACTCAAATAGGATTAATCCTAAACCACGAATATGAATACCGATAATCATAAAAGAAAAAGCTGTTTTCAAGAAAGAAAAATCCGTTTCAGTAAGATAGTTATATCATTCATCTTGACATGCAAAACCATTTCCGATCATACATCCGGACTTGATCCAAATCCAATTAGATCGATTTTAAGACTCATCTCAACTCTCCAAGTCAACATTTCACAGCATTATTCATCCATATAAATTTATCTTAAACCAAATCATCAACCTTCCATCAACATTGGATACTGATACAGTTCATATACAATACAATTAAAATGAATAAAGTTTTTGTACACGAATTTTGTAGATATAAAATTACCAAAAGAAAAAAGGAGAAATTTGTATATATATTCCACGAAACGATAAAGAAATTTGGGTATCCGTAAACATTTTGTATGCCCTTCCAATAAAATAAAAAGCAGATAGAAATAAAATTTTCAATTCTTAATATCAATAGTCTTGTCACAAAGGCAATATCCTTGCATCTATTTCTTTTTTTGCCTTTTCTTTTTCCTATAGAAAGGTAGCAGTATTCTCACTGTAATTCTTAACATGATATATACAAAATTTTCATAGTTTTTCTTAACATGTAAACTCACAAGAAAACTCACAAGAAAACTTCTGGCGACGAGGAATACGCTAAAGAATGTAAAATCAGGAAATAATATCAACATGCCGCTGACTGCGTAAGTCAACCACAAGCCACAAAATGGTAATCAAATGATATGATTTCCACACCATCAAGAACCCAAAATTCTAATTGAAATCTGTATTTTCCTTACCAGAATTTGGATTTCCAACTGTACAATTGGACTCCACAAGATTAAAGCCACTGTCGAACCAACCAATAATTCCAACTCACTTTTTCTAACAAACTCGAGAGCTTGAGAGACTAACTTTCAAACTGCCATTGTCATACTTGGCTTAGAGATAGGGTATCCTAAGTCTGTTCAACTTGCGAAGGCCTTCCCGAGTCTTGCATTAGCACTATCAGAGCTCGGAGCAGCCATCAAGTTTCCACCATCAGACATGTAGAAATTGTTGTAATTAATTCTGGTAACCAGATCAGCCAAATGAGGAAAGTGCCCCACGTTGAGCTTGAAGGAAAGGACCTGCATTTTCAAGACAAAGCCTTTCAATTACAGATTCCAATTTAGCATATTATATGGGCTCCCCTTTAAATAAAAATCCGCCTTATACTCTCAAAAGGTAAGTTATATGTAAGAATGGATGTTTCTTTCTATGCATGCATATTTCACATTCTCAGCAAACACTGAATGAGATGCCAAACTGATAGGAACCCCGAACCCAAATAAAAGGCCAATACAACCAAGATGGGTTGGAAAGTACTCTAAGGAGGAAAGCAATGCAATCATCGAACTGCTTCTCAATCCTTTCCACTTCCATTTCACATCTAGCCTTAATTGCAGAAACTGCTCCACCACTGCCTAAAGTCTGCTGTGTGGAATAGAAGTCCAGAGCTAGTCCAAGAATGCTATTGATCCGGCTTGCAATTAGAGCCCACTGAGAATCAACGAGATCATTAAGCAATAAGGAATGATAATTACTTAAAACTTTCGGCCTGCAAAGAGTACCCAAAATTTCTAAAGATACAAAAAATCAAATTATCTGGAGACCCTACCAGCTTATCCGGTGCCACAAAGCATTGCCGATGAATTAATAACAAGTATGCCTCATGTACTTCTATAACTTCATCCAGTGACCCAGCTGCTTCCATTCCTTCACAGAGTTCCCGCCATGCACTATGATATACCTGATCACCAAAAGCTAATCAGAGATTTCACATCAAACATATATCCTCTTCTCTCTCCTTCTCCCACTCTCACCCACTGGCGCTCATGCCCATACATATAGACACAAATACACGTTTGTAAAGACCTAATTATCCTATGACTCCACCACATTAAATCTCTCCTAAAGCAATGTTTCATTATATTTGCTGTCCCTGTTTCTGCATCATGATAATATGGAAATTAATCTGATAACAAATTTTTACTAAAACAAAATGTGATCTTTAGATAGTTCAATTTTTATAATTCATTCAAACTTTTTTATGTAAGGAAATAAATCGCTGGAACATGAAAAGTCATCTTCTCAGCCAAAACAATGCCAAAACATTAGATACCCAAATTTCCCAAGCTACAAACTGCATACTGACAGGATATGTAAACTTTGTCAATGAGGGTCTCAATAGTTTTATTTTATAAACTCAATTGAAACCCAAAAGATAAATGCACACATTCAGGGTTACAATCATCTTGCTGTAAAAGTTATAACTCCTGGTAATGGAACCCAAAAGGCATTCAAGATCAATAGCAAATTTCTTGGTGTTAAAGTTATAAACAGATGAATCTCCACTATGCTAAATGTTGCATTTCATTATCTCACTCTATTCCATACCACAAATGGTATGAGTTGGCTCATATCATCCATAGAGAGAATCACAGTAGCCAAGTCTTGCTATAACACACCAAACCACTAAGGAATATGTTCAAGCAAAGCCCATTGTACAATCGCATATGTTACCATTGTAACTGATACAGATTTAAGTCCTTTCTTATTAAATTTTCTTGACATAGCAACTAGGACAAATATTCTAGTAATTCTGTGAGCCATAAACATTCACTTATTTATCAAGGCATTTCACAATTTTATTAACTTTTAACTTAAAACTCCATCTAGAAATAGATTGTAAGATTGTATTTGAGGAGATTTTGAGAAGTAATATTTTGACTATTTTAATCCAAACAGTGAGGTGAGGATGCTCGTTGTGGCATTGTAATTCTACAAGGACCAAAGTTAAAGGTTGCGACTACCTTTAGCCTTTGAAGTGAAATTATCCACCTTAGCTTATGTTTTGTGTCCAAAGTTCTAAATCTTCTACGTTGCCAATACCTGATTCCTTTGGAGGCTAACGGGCTGTATTCATCCCTTACTACAGACATTCAAGTTATAGCATGTGCCATTTGGGAAGAAGAGTTTCACTGCAGATTCATTTCATATGACAATATGATGCCTACTACTTTTTTTTTATTTGTATTCCTTTTTCATATGGGTAACAACTGGGAATCTTCCATAATGTGTCTCATACAATAAGATGTCAAACAAGCTTATTAGAGATAAACAGGGAAGAAAATTAGTAACAAGTGCCTAGTTAAAAGGACACTGAAAATAGAAAAAAACAAAAACAAAACAAACTGCAGACATGAGTTCCAAGAGATGTTCAATGTAAAATTGGAAAAGAAGAGACAGAAACATGCCTTCTAAAAATTATGTAATATTAGCATCAAGAATCTTACTCTATCCATTACGTATTGGTGAAAAGCATCCACAAAATGAAGAAGTTTTTGCTCCACCAACCAGTGGCGCTTGCGATTGTTTCTTACACTGCCTTTATCCTGGAAAGAGGGAGGACTCAATAGAAGAAAATAACCAATATCTGAATATCCAATGTCAATCATCTAAAACCAAATAAATACTACAATAACATAATAATTAAACCCAATATATAGAGCCCTGATACATAGAAAAAAATGTAAAATACTAAAGAATATGAAATAACCTAAATATTCCGAAGTAGACTTAATATACATAATGATAAAAACCAAACTCAAAAATATAAAATAAATCCCAGATTACTTAATTTCTTATTAATCATAATCTCCTTCAGAAAATGAAAGAATAAACTGATTCATCAAAGAAATAGTGGCATCAGCATGATTTTTTCTCACAATCAAATGTCCATTTCTTCTTAGTGCCTGGCACTACTACAGAGAAAACAATAATTATTGGTAGAAGAGAATTGTGAAAAAAGAAATCAAAAAGCACCTTCCACATCCATCTCCGAGCTTTATCAAGCGCAAACTTAGCCCGCTTGACCTTCAGCAAGAATGCCATGACCTGCATTGAACATAAAACAATTGAGGAACATGCATAACTTTAGATGACAGAAACTTACAACCAAGGTGAAAATAGTACCTGATTATACTTCTTAATTGCCTCTGAATTAGCTATTAGTTCAAGAGGCCAAGAGACCTGCCACGTTCAATACATGTATTACAATGACATGATTCATTAAGTGGGAGGAAAATACTTGATTGACTATGGAATCAACCTTGTAGGTGAACTTCAGAGAGTCAAGGCCATCAATTCCATAACTGTGCGCATGACTTTTACGAGGAGCTGAAGCAACAGTAGCTGTACTAGTTTGCTCATCACCTTCAAAATCATGAGTCTTTGAAATAGATACTACCAAAGAGTCTGGTGCACTGAGTAGCGAGCCATCAGCTGAGTTCCTAATGGATTCCTGTAGTTCATAAGCTTATAACATTATCCTAATAGGAAGGGAAAGAGAAATTGCAAAAAGTGCAAAGCAGATGATTGCAAATTGCATAAAGACAGATCCATTGTCAACTTAGCAATGTGGGGCAAAAGCAACCAATCATCATCCCATAAAATACAAAGGATGCTAGACGAAATAAACCTTTGCTCAAACACTCACCTGCAATATTGTGTTCAACTCAAAATCATCATCCCAGGTTTCTCCCCTATCCAGCTTATTGAATATCACTGTCAAAAAGTGTTGCAACAAATCACCTGAAGATAGGAATAAATAAAGAAGGATGTCAGAAACCTAGAATTTACAACCAACCAACATACATCAGAAATCTGTTACCACATAGTACCTGAACCTAACAAGTATATAGCACGCAGCACCACTAGCTCATCCATCAATCTCCAACCATTCATTAACTTTGACAGGATAAGGCTGCCAATATAATCCACCTAGGATATTAAACCCAAATATGTTAGATATATAAAATGCTTCTCACAATTAAACAAATAAGTAACAAAAAGGTATATTAGTGGATTCAACAATTTACCTGCTTTTTGATGTAGACAGTCAGACATTCCTGCATAATAACCATAGGAAGTGGGGTAGTCCTTGGATGAAAGCTTTGAATCCAGCAAAGTACTCTTGATGAAAGGGTGCTATTCTTCTGGAAGGGCAAGAGCTCTGACATGCGGATGTCATCCTGTTCCTAGATTCACTTACATTTCAAAAAGCCTTGCAGGGTTTGCAGTACAGGTTGACTTAAAAAAAAAATTAATCGAGCAATACCTGTAAAGAAGGAAGAAGAGTAGGAAACGGAAACAACACTTCCAAAAATTTATTGTCATGCTCAGCACGAAGATGTTCAGATTCACCAAATTGGAAACCAAGAGTATAGTTTGTTCCATGAGAACCAGAAACCAGCTCATTTTTCTCTCCAAAAACAGCTTTTCTTAAGTATTCATCATTTAAAGGAGGTAAGTAAAACTTGTCTGATAAGTTCAGTCCCTTCCGGGAATTCCTGTTCTTAAGGAATGTTCGACACACGGTGAGGACTGGATTTTCTGGACAAAAAGATCTTTGGAGTAAAAATTTATTTTCAGCATCTATTACCATATTTTCTGCTTTTGGATCTGGAGAACAAGATAAATCCTCATTTGCTGACTCTACACCCATAACCTCTTTCTTTAACAATGAGTCAACCAAGAAGTTATACCAGATCTTCTTTGAGAATGTTGAAGGTGGCAAGGGTTCAGCAGTCCCAGACTCCACCTGTTCTTTCCTATACAAGGACAAGGAAGAAATAATCTCTGCTTTGTACTGGTCACCTTGGCAAAAATATCGAGAGATATGATCACCATTGCCCAAAAGACCAGCTAATGACACACAAAAGATCTCAGCCAACGTTAGCCCTGCCATGCCATGCCAATGATTCATCTTGTTTATATCACAATCATCATTACAGCTCTCAAAACCATCATCACCTTTATCTTCATTTTTGCTAGAAGGCGCTGTGGATGTCATAGGAACATGGCGGATCAGCTGCAATGATTTCCCAGCAGAAATAATTGACTTTGCCATGTCCTTAATAAATAAAGGACACACTAGGTCCCTATTATTTTGCTCTTTTCCTTTCATAGAACTAGATGTAGAAACAAACTCCCTTTCAACTGTTTCCTTCTTGTTGCTTGCCCCAGGTACATAATCATGCGTATAAGTTGGGGGGGAGGGGTGAACTTTTAACTTGCAGTTTTGTGCCACCCTTTGTAAATAGCTCTTTTCCCAGAACTCAGCCTCATCAACTGAGATTGTTCTGTTAGCATAAAAGAACATCTGCGAAAGAGACCAAAAACCATAATAGGGACTTTATTGAGGTACACAGGAGTCTACGAAAGGCCCTAGAACCTGGAAATACAGACCTATAAATGAAAACCACCTCATCTCATATATTACAAATTGAAATTATGATGTCAAAGGCACATATAGCAGGTACTTAGGTCAAACAGACAAACTAAAATTCAGCAAATATATAAAAAATGGAATCCTAATTTTGAAAACTATCATAAGCATTCACAAAATTTTAATGAGTTGATATGCCAAACCACCATCTTCATCATTGAACCAAGAGAAATTTTGAGAAAGATAGTTAATAACACATTGGTTCTTTACATTCTGCCAAGATGGAATTACTGGCATAAATTAAGTGCAGAAACTGTGTAAGGCTTAGAAAAAGTTTAGCTTATCAAAATCACCTCCTCAAAAGGATCATCCAGTGTTCCTTCAAAAAGCCAGGAGTCAAGACCCTCAATGTAAGGCAGTAAGCTTCCAACAAATATATGAATTAGCATCTGATACACGTCCCCCTGAAATTAGCACAAGCTCTTAGTTTAAATGGCAAAAACTAACAAATTCAGACAAATATAAGCAACACATGAATGCTGATCACTAAGGAGAAAGTAGATACAACCTCACCACCTTGCACGAGACATGCTTCATCAAGCTTTAGATAGAGATAGTCAAGGATATGAACAGAAATTTCAGCAGATGGAATACACGAAGTAGGCTCAAAGCATGCTTGGGGAACAGCTCCGTTAACTATTTGCACTAGATATTCAGCACCTGAGCAAAGGCTAAGATATGAAAATTAATCAGAAAAGTTCATTAGATTAAGAAAGCTAATGGCATGGCTTAATCCCAAACGTTCAAGGTGAAAGTTTGCAAGACAACATATACCAACCTTGATAAAGAACTTGTTAGTCCCAACAGGGTCAAGATTTTTCCCCCATTTGAATTGTTGATCTTTGTTTCTTCCTTCAAAGCAATATCACGCAACTTCTGCACCAGAAACAAAATTCGACTAAGTTTTCATAGCATTCAAACCAATAAAGGACAATTAACCTTTTCAGTACAACGGAAAAATCACTTTTCACTTGTAAAAACAAATAACGGCAAAATGTAGTAACTTTATAGGAGACTTCACTAGAAATTAATACTAGAATTAATACTGAAGACTCACTAGTTCATCTTCAATCGACTGAGTGTAAATTTAAACAAACCAACCACCAAACAGAACCTCAAGCAAACACATTTGATAGATATAATAAAAACATCTTTTTTGGGGAAAAAATGGAATAATTTCCATACATAAAAGAATTAAAAATTACAAAGATGAAAATTTCACGACCTTGAGCCAAGATGAAACAGAGGAAGCGAAAGCCCTTAAAGTGGGAGGAGGAGGAGGAGATCTATGCTGCAGAGTCTCGACTTTAGAAACCGCAATTTGAACAAGTTCCAAGCACGTAGCAGCATACAAGAACTGGTTGAGGATTACGCCGAGGCTTAAATGCGACAAATGCGTCACGTAAATCCCACTTCTGGCACAAAATCGCCGCCCCTTTTCGTCCCAGAAAAACAAAGAACCCGATAAGCCTTGCAACATTCGGACAACTCCTCGAACCAGCTCCACCTCCGTGGTTCTCGAAGAGGAAATCGGCGACGAAAATTGTATGTCATTGTTGGAGAAGACGCCATGGATTCTGTTGATTAAACTCTGAGACGCTTCTCCGTTTGAATTGATTAAACTCGTACTTTTCATAATAAAGTTAAAAAAAAAAAGTTTTAACGATTGGGAAAAACAGAAGGAATAAAATATTTCCGATTAGGAAATGTCTTTTTGTCGTTAAAGAGTGGCATACAGGAAGAAGTGTTCAAATTTTTTCGTTTTTATTTTTTTCAAAGGCAAAAAGAGGTAATGTTTTGGGGTGGGGAAAATATCAAATGGACCCTCCATGTTTTCTAGTGTTCAATTTGACCCTTTCAAGGGAATTAACGTTGATAAAAGTACAATTTGGCCCAGCTCTTCAATTGCTTCAAATTTAACCCGAGTTTAATTTGATCAATGGTTGTAAGAAGATATAGGACAATATTTTTTTTTTTGGTATTAAGTTACTCCCTTTATTCCTATATATATGTGACCCAAATAACTAAATCTCTCTTTAATTAAAAAAAGTTAATTAGATAATAAAATTCTGTATAAATTTTAGTTCAGTTTCTAAATTTATCTTAAATCTATTTCATTCTTTCTTCTCTTAACGAGTTAGTTGGTTCAATATTACAACTACTATATTTAAGTGTTCTTATAATTTCAAAGGATGATAAATTTGAAAATAATTAATTAATACTTTCTTAATATTATAAAAGGACAAATAAAAGAAAATATCAAGTATGAGTCACATAATAAAGCACGGTGGGAGTATTACATTGGACAATAACTGTATTTAGAATATTTAATTGACTTGTAGTTTAACATTTTGTCATTTGGGCTAATAATTAGGTTAATTAAATTATATGTACTAATATGTAAGGTCCGTTAGTCTCCGAGTTTGATGTCACAAATTCTTTCTTTCGAAAGGATTAACTCAGTTAAAAAGAGTTTGAGAAGGAAAAAAAATGTTATAAATATAATCGGGTTAAAATAAATTATAAAACTAACTTTTTATTCTTTTAGAAAATTTAGAAGCATAGTAAAACACCCAGTACCTATCTATATTATATATATATATATATATATATTATTTCATATTAAAAAAAGAGTAAAAATTTATTAAAAAATCCATTTTATCTCAAAATCCTCTTGATTGATAATGGGATCCAATGGTTTTATTTTCATTTTATACATTTATTTCATTTTTACCTTTTTTCAGCCTTTTTCTTTATGAGTCCCACTTGACTTTTTTGTTTTGGCAATTATTTGTGGATGTATTGATGGGCTAAAAATACTTCAATGATATAATAAATCAACTTTTATTTATCTTAAGTATAATGTTCAATTTAATTCTTTGTTAGTGTAATATATTTTACATACTTTGTCCATTTTACTCTTTAATTTTTTAAATAAAAAATCAAATACTTTTAAAGAAAAAATATGTTTATCTATTTTAACCATTTTATTAAAGGATAAAATTTATATACAAAACTTAACTACTTTTAACTCTTTGATTATATTTTATTTTTAATTTTTTATAATTTTCAACATACACCCATTATAATTTCTTGTAATAGAAGAAAATAAAATATAATTTTTAATTTAAATAAAAATATGCATTGATAAAAAATTTTAATTATATTTGAAGCTATTATAAATTAATTTAAAAATAAAATTTAATATAATAATATAATGTAATAATCAAAAAGCCAAAAATTCATTAAAAAGGAAAAATAAAAGTTACTAAAAAGAAAGGAAATGTTTAAAAATGATAAAATGGGTAAAGTGTGTAAAATCTTATGGGAAATTAAATTGATATTACACTAAAAATAGACAAAAATTAACTCAACACTATTATGACATTTTTAACCCCATTGTGTAAAATCTTATTATACTAATGGGAAATTAAATTGATATTACACTAAAAATGGACAAAAATTAACCCATTATACCATTATGACAATTTTAACCCCCTCTCCTAATGAGAATGAAACCAAAATATAAGCAATATTTGTGTTAAAGGAAATTTAGTTAATTTTTTCATATATTAAATAGGATTAATTTAAACTTATAATAGGTTATTTGGCTTCTTTTGATTGGTTGGTAAGAAAATAAATATGTAATGTTATTAAATTAATATTTACCTTAAAGAAAATTTAGTTGATTTTTTCATATATTAAATTCATTTGATTAAAGATTTTTTTTTTTCAAATAAGAGAAAGGGAATATAGAAGATGAAAAATTAGGGAAGTAATAGCCTTAAAACAAGATATGCATATTTATGCATTCATTATGAATGGATATCTTGGAAACTCAAGACAAATAGGAATATTGGTAGTAACAATTCTTTTCAATCCTCTATTTATAGTAGAATTCAAAGTATTTTGTTTTGTTTAATTATACTTTACATTATATTATTATTATTCACTATTTCAATATGATTATTAAGGCATTAATATAAATTGATCATATAAATTTAATACAAATTAGAATATATAAAATTAATTTTATTTATATTTATATTTATATTTATATTTATATTTATATTTATATTTTTCCCTTTATCTTGACTCTTACGTTAACTATCTTTAAAACATAAAGACATGATTAAAAATACCTGCAGTAAAGCGGGCACATAACTAGTATACATGAAAAGAAAAAGAAAAGAAAAGAAAAAGTCACTAACCATGACAGGCCATTCATGCAAAAGAGAAAAAAAATTCTAAGCTACTGACCAGAAGAATTCTCAGGCAATAAATCATTAAATTGTATTATAAAAATCTGTAATGGGATTAGGTATGCCTAGCTAATGTGCTATAAAAACAAAAGTGAAAAGTTATAATAATATATCATGGAAAACAGATCTTAGACTTAGCAACCTCTGAAAGCTGAAGGACAGATAGGAATTGGGAAGAAAGAAGAAGCTAGAGATGGAAGATGATCGGGATGACCACCAAAGAAACACAGCACAGGAACCACAGTTAGTATTTTCTCTAGAATGTTATTTCTGTCTGTTGGCATGATCACACCAGCTTCTCTCTTTTCTGATATCATAAACTCTGCTATAATTCCTTTTGACTTTCACCATTCGATTATTTTGTCTTTGTATTACAGGGAAATGGATACTAAAGATGTTATTAGTGGTTTAGATGATGAGATCCTATGCCGGATCATTACCTTCCTCCCTTTGGAATCTGCAGTCCAAACCACTTTTCTTTCTAAAAGATGGAAAGATCTTTGGAGAAAGGCTTTTGTACGTAATGGAACCATAGAAGATGCTGTTGTTGCTATATGGAATCTTCTTGCTGATTTTGATGGATACCAATGGGGATTCCAGTTCAATTTTGACCAAGACAGGGTTCTGCTTGCTGCTGTTGCTCCTAATCATACACTTCATCTTGATTTCTCAACCGGAAAACAGGAATCTCCAAAGCCATTTTATTGGCTGTTGCCGTTGAGTCGTTTTTCAGGTGACAATCATGATGAGATATTGGAGCTGCGTCCCCCATTGCCTGCTGATCAACTGTTCAAAATAACAACTCTGTATCTAATATCAGTTAGCAGCCTTTCTAGCAAGGTACTCACTTCTATGGTGCTCAATTTCCCATGTCTTCAGAGTTTGACAATAGCAAAATGTAGTGGACTACAATCCTTAGATATAGACGAACATTCGCATCTAGGAAACTTGACTGTCTTGGACTGCCTTCAATTAGAAAATATCTATTATCGAGGTTATAGCTTAAACTCATTCCGATATCGAGGCAGATTAGGGTCTTTTACGCTTATAACGCCCTGCGCATCTTATGGTTGTGGTAAATATTGCTGGGGTGGGTGTGAGCGTGAACCATACTTGGGAGATGCCATGCTTGATTTCAGACAAGGCCCTCTAACAAATTGGGAATGGGTATTGGGATTTTCTTATGGATATGGACGGGGAGGCAACGATTGTGGTTGTCACACTGACAACACATATAGATGCCTCAAATCAATTCTGCAAAGTATAGACGGTGTTAAATCACTAACACTATGCAGATGGTTTTTTGAGGTATGTTTCAGTTTTCCTTCCTGTACTTGCTTTTGTAGTTCGAAGTTCTAACCTCTTCTAACTCGGCCTTTGATCAGTTTAACTGAGCTAACTTGTATTGGCCATTTGTTTTTTTCTGTAGAAATCAATTTGTAAGAAGTTTTTCCCTTCAAGTGGAGGCCTTGATTTCTGTTTCGACAAATTAAAAGATCTTTGGTGGATTGATTGCTCCGTGGAGAAGGAAAATATCAATGCCTTACTTTGCTTTCTGAAACTCTGCCCCAAGTTGGAAAGACTTTATGTGACTGTAAGTCTTCCCATTTTCTGTATGTATACCTTTTGCATTTCTCTTTCTGAAATAAAGAGCTAGTGAGTACGAATTAGTAGTTTAATTTGGTGAAAAATTCAACTACTTGTTGATCAAACTTGCAGATTGATCCTAACTGCTATGACTTGCCTAGAACTGAAAGATTCAGATGCTCAGGTATAGTCGATGGTCCTGATAAACTCAATGACCTCAAGGTAGTCAAGATAGAAAGATGCAGGGATAAGAAAAATGAGCTTTTCTTGGCCAAGCAGCTGAAACCTTTATTCACCAGGAATCCAGTAATCATATCAAAACGAGATGGAACTTGTTTGAGGCATCTGGTAAAAGTATCGAATCCGGAAAAGAAACGGAAGTACCGTTTCAAGTTTAAAGTGCTTGAAAATCATCATGAAGTATACCCAGATCATGTTCATATGAACCTTTAAAGATTAAGCTGAATAGAGTTTCGCATATTTCAACTTATAAGCACATGATTTCTGTTGTGTTGGATTATTGAGTTTGCCCAGGAATTCTATTTGATTCTTGGACACTGTAACAGCATGGTTTGTGATTTCTTTCCTGTTAGCTTGCAAATTCCTATTGCTATCCTCCCTTTATGATTGATTGTTAAAAATGCAGAACAGAGTCATACAAGTATTGTACAAAAAGAAACATGTCATGAAAGCTAAAATTACCAAGGTCCACCGTTGGATTGAGTGAAACGAGATCAATGTCCTTTTGAAAATGATTTAATGATAATCCTCAAGTTCCCCTTGAAGTAACCAAAAGACCGCTAATGACACACAAAAGATCTCAGCCAACGTGAGCCCTGCCATGCCATGCCAATGATTCATCTTGTTTATATCACAATCATCATTACAGCTCTCAAAGCCATCATCACCATCTTTGATAGAAGGGCACTGTGGATGTCATAGAAACATGGCGGATCAGCTGCAATGATTTCCCAGCAGAAATAATCGACTTTGCCATGTCCTTAATAAACGAAGGACACACTAGGTCTTTATTTTTTTGTTTTTTGTTTTCATAGAACTAGATGTAGAAACAGACTCCCTTTCAGCTTTTCCTTCCTGTTGCTTGTCCCAGGTATTATTTGAGGGGTGGGGGTAAACTTTTAACTTGCAGTTTTGTAAGTAGCTCTTTTCCCAGAACTCAGCCTCATCAACTGAGATTGTTATGTTAGCATAAAAGAACATCTGCAAAAGAGATCATAGACCATAATAGGGACTCTACTAATCTATGAAAGGCACTAGAACCCGGAATGCAGACCCATAAATGTTATAAATATAATCGGGTTAAATAAAACTTTTTACTCTTTTAGAAAATTTACAAACATAAAAAAACACTCAGTAACTATTTATCTATACTTACTACTATACAAAAAAAATGAGAATTTATTAAAATTTCCATTTTATCACAAAATTCTCTTAATTGATAATGGGGTGCAATACAATGGTTTTATTGTCATTTTATGTATTTATTTTACTTTTACTTTTTGGCCTTTTTCCTTTTTAGGTCGCACTCGACTTTTTTTTTAATGAGAATGTAACCAAAATATAAACAATATTTGTGTTAAAGGAAATTTGGTTAATTTTTTCATATACTAAATTGGATTAATTAAAGGATTAATTTACACTTATAATAGGGTATTTGGCGTCTTTTGGTTGGTTGGTAAGAAAATAAATATATAATGTTATTGAATTAATATTTACCTTAAAGAAAATTTAGTTAATTTTTTCATATGTTAAATTCCTTTGATTAAAGAATTTTTTTTTTCAAATAAGAGAAAGGAAATGGAGAAGGTAGAAATTAGAAAATTAGGGAGGTAATAGTTTTAAAATAAGATATGCGTATTTCTGCATTCAATGTGAATAAAGATCACTAGGAATATTGATAGCAACATTTCTTTTCAACCCTTTATTTACGGTAAAATTGAAAGCATTTTATTTTCTTCAATTATACTTTACATTATGTTATTATTACTCACTATTTTAATGTGATTATTAAGGCATTAATATAAATTTATCATGTAAATTTAATACAAGTTTGAATAAATAAAATTAATTTTATTTATATTTAGATTTTTCCCTTTATCTTGATTCTTACGAAAAATAAAGATATGAATAAAAATACTCACTGTTTACCAAAAAAAAAAAAATACTCACTGCGAAGCGCGCGCGCATGAAAAGTCGCTAACCAATGACAGGCCATTCTTGCAAAAGAGAGAAAAACTTCTAAGCTATTGACCAGAAGAATTCTCAGGCAATAAATCCTTAAATTGTAATGGGATTAGGTATGCCTAGCTAATGTGCTATAAAAACAAAAGTGAAAAGTTATAATAATATATCATGGAAAACAGATCCTAGATTTAGCAACCTCTGAAAGTTGGATGACGGATAGGAATTGGGAAGAAAGAGGAAGCTAGAGATGGAAGATGATCGGGATGACCACCAAAGAAACACAAGCACAGGAACCACAGTTAGTATTTTCTCTTGAATGTTGTTTCTGTCTGTTGGCATGATGACGCCAGCTTTACTCTTTTCTGATATCATAAACTCTGCTATAATCCCTTTTGACTTTCACCATTCGATTATTTTGTCTTGGTATTACAAAGAAATGGATACTAAAGATTTTATTAGTGGTTTACCGGATGAGATCCTATGCCGGATCATTACCTTCCTCCCTTTCGAATCTGCAGTCCAAACCACTTTTCTTTCTAAAAGATGGAAAGATCTTTGGAGAAAGGCTTTTGTACGTAATGGAACCATAGAAGATGCTGTTGTTGCTATATGGAAACTTCTTGCTGATTTTGATGGATACCAATGGGGATTCCAGTTCAATTTTGACCAAGACAGGGTTCTGCTTGCTGCTGTTGCTCCTAATCATACACTTCATCTTGATTTCTCAACCGGAAAACAGGAATCTCCAAAACCATTTTATTGGCTGTTGCCGTTGAGTCGTTTTTCAGGTGACAATCATGATGAGATATTGGAGCTGCGTCCCCCATTGCGTGCTGATCAACTGTTCGAAATAACAACTCTGTATCTAATATCAGTTAGCAGCCTTTCTAGCGAGGTACTCACTTCTGTGGTGTTAAATTTCCCAGTTCTTGAGAGTTTGACAATAGCAAAATGTAGTGGGGTAGAATCCTTACGTATAGAAGAACGTGCGCGTCTACGAAACTTGAGTGTCTTGGACTGCCTTCAATTGAAAAATATCTGTTATCGAGGTTATAGCTTAAAGTCGTTCCGATGTCGAGGCAGATTAGGGTCTTTTACGCTTATCACGCCCCCCGCATCTTATGGTTGTAGTTATTGCTGGGGTGGGTGTGACTGTGAACGTGAACCATACTTGGGAGATGCCATGCTTGATTTCAGACAAGGCCCTTGTTGGAGTAGGTGGGCTCGAAGTAGTCAATATGCCGGCAAATAATGCACAGGAAATAAATTTGGACACGCATAAAAAATGAAGTGCAAAGAATAAAACAAATAGGAGACACAGGATTTACGTGGTTCAACTTAAAGCCTACGTCCACGGGCAAAGATGACGAGAAAATATTACACTATAATCAAGGAGATAATACAAGCTTAAATGCTAAGCTTAAGACCTCAAGACCCGAGAGCATTACCAGAGAAAATTAAATTACCTAATTTTCTCCAAACACTAGCTAACCGTGGGATATTTATATTACCCACTTAACTTACTCTCTTACTTTTACACTAACACTCTCTCCCAAAACTCTCTCACAATTGCAAGCTCTCTCAATTGCAAACAACTTCAATTGTGTTGCATTGCTTGCTTGGTGTGTCTTTGGCCAATGGAAGTAAGGCCTTTTATAGGCAAATTTAAGCCTACAAAATTTGACAAGCCACAATTGTTGACAAGCCATAATTGTTGACAAGCCACAATTGTTGAAATCTTCATGGTTTGGTGGAAGTAAGAATCCATGGGTGTAAATAGATTTCAAACTACCATCTACAAATCTCCACCTTAGTTTGAAATTTCTTCAAATCGATCATAGTAATTTTCTCGAACTAGATCATCTCTGCCTCGTATGCCCTTAAGGGCAATCACCAACTGCAAATACCAACCAAGTCCAAGCAATGCTTAAACTTGTAAGAAGGAATGACCTTTGTTAACATGTCTGCGGGATTTTCCTTAGTAGAAACTTTACTTATCTCAATATCACCTTGTGAAACATGATCCCGAACAAAATGATATCTGACATCAATGTGCTTGGTTCACCCATGGAACATCTGATTTTTAGTCAGATGAATAGCACTCTGGTTATCACAGTAAATAACTGTCGAGTTCTGCTTGAATCCCAAACTGTTAACCAGACCTTTCAACCACAATGCTTCTTTAACCGATTCCGCTGCTGCCATGTATTCTGCCTTAGTTGTAGATAAGGCAACTGTAGACTGTAATACAGCCTTCCAACTTATGGCACCTCCAACAAACGTGAAGACATAACCTGTCAGAGATCTCCTTTTGTCCAAATCTCCAGCATAATCAGAGTCCACGTAACCCATGACACAGCTTGAACTGTTACTCTGATCATAAACTAAGCATATATCTGCAGTGCCTCTCAAATACCTGAGAATCCATTTCACAACCAACCAATGTTCTTTACCGGGACAAGACATGTACCTGCCCACCACACTGACTGCATGTGAAATATCTGGACGAGTGCAAACCATAGCGTACATCATGCTACCAACAATTTTTCGACCATCTGGCGGTTTAACCAACTCCCATGTCTCGTTCTTGTGAAGAGATTCCATCTCCTCATTCATAGCAACCGCCCACTGTGCTAACTCATTCCATGTGATAGCCTCATTGTAATTGGAAGGTTCTGGACCAATGGACTCTGCCACACTAAGTGCATAAGAAACTAGATTTACATCTGCATACCTTTGAGGAGGTTTGATCTGTCTCCTCGATCTACCAGAGGCAATGCTATACTGCTGTTCTTGAGGTGTAACTCTTTCCTCATGTGAGTCCTCTACCTCATCAGGCTCACCTTGGACTGAAATACCTTCATTCGAAGTAGAAATAGGAGCCTCCACCTGAAACTCCACATGCTGCTCGACACCATGATCTCCCTTTTCAACTGACTCCTCCTTTTCCCGGGAATTGTTTGTGGATCGAAGCATGGATGACTCGTCAAAAGTCACATCTCTGCTGTACATGAACTTTGGTGAAACCGGATCAGGACACCACAACCTGTATCCTTTCACCCCTTGGCCATATCCAAGAAATATGCATTTCTTTGCTCGCGGCTTCAATTTCCCTTCATTGACATGAGCATAAGCCGGGCAACCAAACACTCTTAAACCAGAGTAATCAGCAGGACGACCATACCATACTTCCTCAGGAGTCTTCAACTCAATAGCTGTAGACGGAGATCTATTCACCAAATAACATGCAATATTAATTGCTTCAGCCCAAAAATCTTCACTGAGACCAGCATTTAGTCTCATGCATCGAGCTCGTTCCAAAAGAGTTTTGTTTATCCGTTCTGCAACTCCATTCTGCTGTGGTGTATGTCGGACAGTGCGGTGTTTCACTATCCCTTCATTTTTACAGAACTCATCAAATTCACCCAAGCAATATTCCAAACCATTATCGGTTCGGAGCTGCTTGATCTTCTTCCCCGTCTGGTTCTCGATCAAAGCCTTGAATTGCTTAAAGGTGACAAAGACTTGATCTTTGTTTTTCAAAAAATACACCCACACCTTTCTTGAGTAATCATCAATAAAAGTCAACAAGTATCTGTAACCACCTTTGGAAATAACCGGAGAGGGACCCCAAAGGTCAGAGTGGAAGTAATCGACTGTACCTTTGATCTAATGAATCCCCGTGTTGAATTTCACACGAGTCTGCTTGCCCAATACACAGTGCTCACAAAACTCAAGTTTTCCAGTGCACTGGCCACTCAACAAGCCTTGTTTGCTAAGCACAAATAGTCCTCTCTCACTCATATGCCCAAGCTGCATATGCCATAATTTGGTGGTGTCAGCATCTGGATCAACTGACGAAGACACTGTTGCAGCGCCTATAACAGTGGAACCATCCAAGAAATAAAGTCCTTGTTCCATATGTCCACGCATCACAGTCAAAGCACCAGAAAATACTTTTAGTACTCCACCTTCACCAGAATAATGAAAGCCTTTCTTGTCCAAAGTCCCCAAGGAAATAAGATTTTTCTTCATTTCTGGAATGTGCTGAACCTCTGTCAGGGTTCTAACAATACCATTAAACATCTTGATACGGACAGTGCCAATCCCCACAACTTTACAAGCATGGTCATCTCCCATTAAAGCCGAGCCGGCACACCTCTCGTACGTTGAGAACAACTCCTTGGAGGTACTAATGTGAAATGTGGCAGCTGTATCAAGAATCCACCTCTCACCAACTTGTGAGTCAGATACTGCTAGAACAGTTTCAGCATCATTTGAAGATTGAGCAACAACCACATGTGCACCATCCTTGGTCTGCTCCAGTGGCTCACCTTTCTCCTTCTTCTTTGGACATTCCCTCTTAATGTGCCCGTATTTCTTGCAGAAATAACATTGCACACGCTTCCTGGACTGCGATCTGAAGACTTTGCTACTTGAATTTCCACCTCTGGTCTTGGATCTCCCCCGAGTAACCAAGCCTTCTCCTTGACTGCTTTCAACTGCTTTCCCGATTAATTTCTTCCTCAGCTCATTAGAGCCCAAAGCAGCTTTTACCTCATCGAGAGTAATTTCATCATGACCGTACAACATATTCTCCACGAAGTTCTCGTATGGAGGAGGCAAAGAACACAAAACAATCAAAGCTTGATCCTCATCCTCGATTCTAATATCAATATTATTGAGATCCATAATAATTGTATTGAAATTATCCAGATGCTGCGATAAGGATGTACCTTCTTCCATCTTGAGAGTGTAAAGCCGCTGCTTGAGAAACAGCCTTTTGGCCAGAGACTTTGTCATGTACTTCTTCTCCAACCGGAGCCATAAGCCGGGTGCAGTGGAATCTGTCCCGACTTCTCGTAAGACTTTTCATCTCCAAGACTAAGTAAGATGGCACTATGTGCCTTTTCCATCAACTCGTCCTTTTGCTCAGCCGAAAGTGATTTCGGCAATTTATCTCTGCCTCCCAAAGCCTTTATCAACCCTTGTTGAACCAGCATGGCCCGCATCTTGATACGCCATAAACTGAAACTATTTTTTCTTGTGAATTTCTCAATATCATACTTGGTCGTTGAGACATTTGCAGTCATACTTACAAATTAACCAGACAGCTCGGACCGAACGGAAGCAACATAATATCACAGCCAACTAACTTTGCAAATATAGCAAAGATAGTCGAGACGGCAGTCGATTACCCGCTCTGATACCAGTTTGTTGGAGTAGGTGGGCCCAAAGTAGTCAATATGCCGGCAAATAATGCACAGGAAATAAATTTGGACACGCACAAGAAATAAAGTGCAAAGAATAAAACAAATAGGAGACACAGGATTTACGTGGTTCAGCTTAAAGCCTACGTCCACGGGCAAAGATGACGAGAAAATATTATACTATAATCAAGGAGATAATACAAGCTTAAATGCTAAGCTTAAGACCTCAAGACCCGAGAGCATTACCAGAGAAAATTAAATTACCTAATTTTCTCCAAACACTAGCTAACCGTGGGATATTTATATTGCCCACTTAGCTTACTCTCTTACTCTCACACTAACACTCTCTCCCAAAACTCTCTCATAATTGCAAGCTCTCTCAATTGTAAACAACTTCAATTGTGTTGCATTGCTTGCTTGGTGTGTCTTTGGCCGATGGAAGCAAGGCCTTTTATAGGCAAATTTAAGCCTACAAAATTTGACAAGCCACAATTGTTGAAATCTTCATGGTTTGGTGGAAGTAAGAATCCGTGGGTGTAAATAGATTTCAAACTACCATCTACAGCCCTCAACCAGTATGGAAATGGGTATTGGGAATTTCTGATGGATATGGATGGGAAAGCAACGATTGTGGTTGTGGTGACAGATATAGATGCGGCAAACCAATTTTGAAAAGTATAGACGGTGTTAAATCACTAACACTATGCAGATGGTTTTTTGAGGTATGTTTCAGTTTTCCTTCCTGTACTTGATTTTGTAGTTCCAAGTTCTAACCTCTTCTAACTCGGCCTTTGATCAGTTTAATTGACTATTTGTTTTTCCCTTTAGGAATCAATTTGTGAGAACTTTTTCCCTTCAAGTGGAGGCCTTGGTTTCTATTTCAATGAATTAAAAGATCTTTGGTGGATTGATCGCTCAATGGGGAGAAAAAATATCAATGCCTTACTTTGCTTTCTAAAAGTCTGTCCCAAGTTGGAAAGACTCTATGTGACTGTAAGTGTTCCCATTTTCTGTATGTATACTTTCTGCATTTCTCTGACTGAAATAGTAAGTACCAATTAGTAGTTTAATTTGGTGAAAATTTCAATTACTTGTTGATCAAACTTGCAGATTGACCCTAAATGCCATGACCCTAACTGCCATGATGACTTGTCTAGAAGCCATGATGACTTGTCTAGAACTGAGAGATTCGGATTCCCAGGCATAGTCTATGGTCCTGATAAACTCAATGACCTCAAGGTAGTCAAGATAGAAAGATGCACGGTTAAGAAAAATGAGCTTTTATTGGCCAAGCAGCTGAAACCTTTATTCACCAGGAATCCAGTAATCATATCAAAACGAGATGGAACGTGTTTGAGGCATCTGGTAAAAGATCGAATCCGGAAAAGAAACGGAAGTACCGTTTCAAGTTTAAAGTGCTTGAAAATCATCATGAAGTATACCCAGATCATGTTCATATGAACCTCTAAAGATTAAGCTGAATAGAGTTTTGCATATTTCAACTTAGAAGCACATGATTTCTGTTGTGTTGGATTATTGAGTTTGTCCAGGAATTCATTTTGATTCTTGGACACTGTAACAGCCTGGTTTGTGATTTCTTTCCTGTTAGCTTGCAAATTCCTATTGCTATCCTCCTTTTATGGTTGATTGTTAAAAATGCAGAACAGAGTCATGCAAGTATTGTACAAAAAGAAACATGTCATGAAAGCTAAAATTACCAAGGCCCATCATTGGATTGAGTGGAAGGAGATCAATACCCCTTTGAAAATGATTTAACGATTTAATGATAATTCTCAAGTTCCCCTTGAAGTAACTAAATGGAGTATGATTGAAAAGGATTTAATTATAATCTTCAAGTTCCCCTTGAAGTAACTAAAAAGAGTATGAGATTTACAGAACAAAGCTATAATGTTCTAGTTAAGCCATGGAATGCCATGCCTAGTATTAATATGTTAATTTATAGTATGATATGTTGTTATCATGCAAGCACTGCTTTAACATTTTGCTTACCTATTAGTGCCCCATTAATGCAAGGTATGCCAGTCCATGTCTAAATTGATCACGTCATTGCTATGGCAGAAATTCTAACTAAAGATTTTGATCTTGTGATATATAAGATTTAATTATTCGATTTTCAATAATACATTGAAGAAATTAACCTAAAATAGAGTACATGGACTAAATCAAGTATTATTATCTCATCCATTAACAGTGTAGTTTTTACACTTCACAAGCGGGGTTAGAAGGTTGACACATGTCCTTGTAGGGTATATTTTTTTATTTTTTTATTAAGTAGTGGGGGTACTTGTTATCCTCCTAACACCGCTTGTAGAATTAAAAAATTTTCATTGTCAGTGTATGAAAGTTAAATTCCTAAATCAAATATACTTATATAGTACAAGAACTTCAAGAATACTTTAAAAATAAAATATACAATCAAACGATATTTCATAAAAATTTTATAATATTTTTTAGAAGTATAGATCACCAAAGTAAATATAGTTAATGTTATGTCAATATAGTTCAATACTGATAATGATTTAAATTTAATTTGATAATAAATAATAATAAAGAGATTCAATTTAATCAAATTATAATAGAATGATTAAATTCATAATTTATACGTAGGACTAATTGCACAATGGTGCAATTTTAGCCAAAAAAATACTTTTAAATTTATCAATATTTTGTCAAAATTGTTTTGGTAAAGCCCAATTCAGTTCTCAACGGGCCGTACGTCTTCCACTTTTTATATTTGCATTAAAGCCCATTAAGTATATGAAATACTCTAGAATGTGCTGGAGTCGGTCAAGTATCCTGTCATCATTGCAGTTTACAGAGGGCTCTGGATGTGTCCTAGAAAAATCTTCGGAATGCCCCAGAATCCTCCCACAAGTCCTATAAAATCCCATCTCAGCTACTCTGCTTTATACAGTCAAGCAAAGCATAGAAATTCAAGCAAGATCTCTCTCAGATTGTCTTAGCCACCGAAGTTACCTGTTCAGACTCTCTTTTCCTTTATTCACGCCTGAATATGTCTCTGGTTCCAAGCTTCTTCGGCAACCGCCGCAGCAGCGTCTTCGACCCATTCTCTCTCGACGTGTGGGATCCGTTCAAGGACTTCCAGTTCCCTTCAACTTCACTCACTACCTCACCAGAAACCTCAGCGTTTGTTAACACCAGAATCGACTGGAAGGAAACCCCCGAGGCTCACGTGTTCAAGGCTGATGTTCCAGGGCTGAAGAAAGAAGAAGTGAAGGTGGAAGTTGAAGATGACAGGGTGCTTCAGATCAGCGGAGAGAGGAACATGGAGAGAGAAGACAAGAACGATACTTGGCACCGTGTCGAACGCAGCAGTGGCAAGTTCATGAGGAGGTTCAGGCTGCCTGAGAACGCCAAGATGAACGAGATCAAGGCTGCCATGGAGAATGGGGTGCTTACTGTGACTATACCGAAGCTGGATGTGAAAAAGCCAGATGTGAAGGCCATTGACATTTCTGGCTAAATCATGGAAGCCTCGGGTTCTGTTCAAGGCCTTTCTATCTCCTGCGTTAGATTTCTGAAAAATACTGTACTTTAAAGAGTGAAGGCAGAAATATTGTGAGTTTTGGGTGTGTTTCATCTTTTGTATGTTTCCAGCTAAGGGTTTTGTTTTTGTAAAATCTATAGTTATGTTTAAGGTTTAATTGCACTAAAATAAAATTGTCTCATAAATAAATATCCGTTTGCTTACCTTTAGTATTTTTTTAGGTACAAAAGAAGCCAAATAAGGCTTAAATCCTTAGGGTAGTCTTTACCAATCTATCATGTTCCAACAAAGGAATGAGGTCCAGAGGTGGATTAGTTAGTATCGAAATTTCATGAGAACAACTTTGAGCAAAATTAGTTAAGAAGTCAGCACAACAATTTACTTCCCTGTAAATATGCCGTTCACCCAACCTTCCTTGACTAAAGAAATGGCGTCATGGACAAGAGTAGAGCAGGGGTGATGAATATCCACATTCGTACGTAAAAACTTAACCACCATGGCAGCATCAATTTCAACCACAACTGGAGAGAGTCCTAAGTTCTTAGCAAGCATAAGACCCACACGAATCCCCCATAATTCTGCCATAAGACTATCGGTCTTGCCAATATGAGTCATGAAACCACTAACCCACTGTCCATCAGAATCTCGGAGCAATCCACCTGCTGAAGCACAACCCGTCCCTTGCCTTCAAGCACCATCTGTGTTGTTTGCTTACCTTTAGTTGTTTGCTCTAAAATATTCTACTTCAAAAAGTAAAAAATTTTCTTCTTAATCAACTTTGCTTCCAGCCTAAGAAGATCTCAATTTGCTGCTTTTATACTAGTACTGTATCGTTGAAGGTTAATTGCTTGATTTGGAGTTTCTAATGTTTAAGATTCCATTCTATTTGGGATACAGCTAGAGGGCCTAGCCTTAATTTTGATTCAATTTGGTTCAGTTGGGAGTCAACTGTTACAAATTTTAGTTTAATTAAAGATTAAAGATATGCTCAAAATAAGAAATGATGAAATGAAATTTGAAAAATTGGATTCTAATCGTAATCATGCAAAATCACATTTTAAGTTTTGAATTGAGCAGATAGCCTATTGTTTTGTTATAGAGAGAAATTGCTGCGGAATTACTTCTAAGACCATTCCAGAATTGAGAATATATGAGGAAATGAAAATGGACAAACATCAAGGGAAGTGAGAAAAATTAAGAAAATGAAAATTATAGGAAGATGCATTCATTCAAGTATCCAAACATCTCTCAAAAAGCCCAGAAGGCCATTATATACATTTAGCTAGTACTACCAGAGAGATCCCCAGAAAGGGCGCTTCCATAAGATACCGATCCGGTCTGTGAGGCAGAGCCTCCTCGAGCCTTCTGCATTTGTCGTATTCTGAAGACATCTCTAGGTAGTGGTTGGCTTTGAACTGTTGTAGTTTCATCCTCCTCTTGCCCTGGTTAAATAAGAAAACAAAGATGAGCTAAATCTCACACCGAAAGCCAGATAAGGGTGAAAGTACGTAATTGGTCCCCTTACAATACGAAAATGTTCAATTTAGTCCCTCTACTTTAATTTTCGTCAATTTAGTCCCTCTACTCTCAGAATTGAACTTTATTAGTCCCTCTCCGTCAAATTACCGTCAATTTGCTGACGTGGATTTAACGTCTGCCACGTTGCTGACGTGGCACCTACGTGTCATTTGCCACGTCAGCTGACACGTGGCCGTCCCTTTATTAATTATCTTTAATAAGTAGAGGGACTAAATTGCCTAAAAAATTAGTGTATGAGGACTAAATTGAATATTTCACTATAGTTAAGGGATCGATTTTAATTATTTTCTTAAAAATTTAATATGAATTATATGAAATAATTTGATTTTTTATATAAACTACATTATCGTTATATTTAATTATGAAATTAATGTCTTGAATTAATATATTATGTAATAAATTATCAATATAATAATATATAAATAATATAATATATATTTTTATATACATCTAGAGCGGGACAACTAAAACCCACACCCGTCCTACCATACTTTGACCATTCAATAAAAAAGCCTTGACCATACCCGACCCGATATTCTAATTTCAAATAAAAAAATATGTCTTTATTGGTTTGAGACAAGTCAGAATTCATCGATGACGGATATTTTTGCCTTCTCTAGAATCCATTGTAGTATATAAGTTTAGATGTAATGTAATACTTGCAATACACCTTTTGTATAGGATAAAACCGTGAGACCTTCAAGTCAAAGTAGATAATAACTCGTAGGTTGGCTTTGTCTCTATGGTTTCATCCATTAATTAAAAGGTCAAATATTTATTGTTTGATAAGATTATATGCAATATAATTTTCTATTTCTAAAATTTTCTCTTTTCTTTTAGTTTCAATTTACTTATTTATTTTTATAGTTATTTTATTCATTTGTTTTAATTTTTAACTTAAATCAATAAATATAAATTGTAAAAAAATATAATTACATATTTATATAATATTATTGTTATACTTAAAAAAAATAATTACATATCTTTAAAATATAATTACATATCTTTATAATATTATGAAAAATATGATGTTATACTTATTTTTCCAATTGAAAATTCTGTAATATTATTCATAATATTATAAAGATATGTAATTATATTTTTCTACAATATAATGAATAAAATAAGTATAATTATTTTTTTTACAATTTATATTTATTGATTTAAGTTAAAAATTAAAATAAATGAATAACATAAGTATAAAAATAAATAAGTAAATTGAAACTAAAAGAAAAGGAAAAATTTTAGAAATAGAAAATTATTTTGCATATAATCTTATTCAACAATAAATATTTGAGCTTTTATTTAATGGGTGAAACTATGGAGACATGGCCAACCTACGAGGTATTATCCACTTTGACTTGAAGACCTTACGGTTTTATCCCGTACAAAAGGTGCATTCCAAGTTTTCCATTAGATCTCTACTTATATGCTACAATGGATTCTAGAGAAGGCAAAAATATCCATCCTAGATGGATTCCGACTTGCCTCAAACTGATGGAGACATTTTTTTTATTTGAGATTCGAGCATCGAGTCGGGTATGGTCAGGGTTTTTTATTGAATGGTCAAAGCGTGGTAGGCCAGGTGTGGCCAGGTTTTAGTTGCCTCGCCCTAGATATATATAAAAATATATATTGTATTATTTATATATTATTATATTGATAATTTATTACATAATATATTAATTCAAGATATTAATTTCATAATTAAATATAATGATAATGTAGTTTATATAAAAAATCAAATTATTTCATATAATTCATATTAAATTTTTAAGAAAATAATTAAAATCGATCCCTTAACTATAGTGAAATATTCAATTTAGTTCTCATACACTAATTTTTTAGGCAATTTAGTCCCTCTACTTATTAAAGATAATTAATAAAGGGACGGCCACGTGTCAGCTGACGTGGCAAATGACACGTAGGTGCCACGTCAGCAACGTGGTAGACGTTAAATCCACGTCAGCAAATTGATGGTAATTTGACGGAGAGGGACTAATAAAGTTCAATTCTGAGCGTAGAGGGATTAAATTGACGAAAATTAAAGTAGAGGGACTAAATTGAACATTTTCATATTGTAGGGGGACCAATTACGTACTTTCACCCCAGATAAGTTAGTTTATTCAACGTTGCTACTTTTTTCAATAGTTAGGTCAAGTTTGGAAGAGTCTAGTCCAGCTTTGTGGGATTGGGGAAGTGTAGTCCATGATATCTTAGATTTAGCCTCTAGCTTCCTAAATTCTCAGTTTGCTCATGTCAGAAGAAAGGTTAAAATGCTACGCTCGTATTGTTAACCAAGCCGAATGAATATCTGTTGCCGGGCTCCCAAGGAATCTTGGAAGGCAGCTTCCCTTACTGAGACAATTACACCTGCAAGTGCAATGGCATGCCCTAGTAGTATTGGTTTTAACCCACCAAGGCCGGCCCCTCAGCCCAAGCAGATATAGCAAAATATGCAGTCAACCCTCAAAAACAGAAGATATCCACAGATAAGGCAGGAAACTTACTGTCTAGATCCTTTCTTTTGCCAAGTTGCCTGTCCCTTGGTCTGAAAGATGAGCTACTAGGGATGGGATGGGACCTGCTTGAACCAGAAAGATCACTTGTACTAGGAGCAGGACCTGTAGTCCTTTGAGAAGGAAGGGTAGCGGATTTTTTTGTCTGGCCTGTTGGTAAGTCACTCTGCAAACAAATGGACAATACAATGTCTACATTTGGTACCGGACCTGAAAAAAGAATAACCAGTAAGAAAAACACGAGGATAGAAATGATTGCACTTATTGGCAGGAAAGGCAACTAGAACATATGTTGTATTTTCATGACCTCATTACCAGACTAGGATCATGCAAATAGATCATAGAAGACAAAATTTAGTATCTTGTAAAATATCATGTTTATGCAAACAAATTGATTCATATGAGCTGATGCGGGAGCATCAAAGATAAAAACTAGTTACCATAGGACTGCCATCACTCTACTAGTTTCTATAGTTCTATGCAAGTGGTTGTACAAACCATGTTTAAAAGACTGAAGTGTACAGTGACGCATTTCATACATCATAGTGTAAAGCACAAGCAGAAAGCCTTGGGGAGGGGAATGTGGCTGGTGAGAGCAATAAAACGCAGAATAAGAGCCTTATCTCCTCTCCCTCTCAAGTTTAAACCTACTTTGTCATCTATTCAATTTGGTGTTGCAATATATGACTTCTAATAACAATTTCAGCACCACATCCAGGTTGTGTTTGGCAACTTTATTTTTAAAGAAGAGAATTGGATTTCAAATTTAACAGAAAGAGTAAGATAAAGCACATATAACAATGACTTTCAGGATCATTTGCAAATTCTGGAATTTGTTGGATCACTATTAAGCAGTGAATTTGAAATTCATCTCCTTAAGTTCTTATACCCCTTCTTGTACCCTTTTGAATGCATAGTTATATTGAATCTTGACTAACGTTTATTATAATGTTTTCATTTCATCCTCACGTCTATACCAAACAAAATTTAAATCCGCTCTCCCAAATTCATGTTCCCACTTCCCAAAGATAGCACAAAGGGGGTGGGGAGATAATTGACAAAGCACATTTATCAGTTAACATAACACAACTTTCTAATAGTAACCATTCTATTTGCAGGTAAAGACACCAATAAACAGCAGCAATCTGACCACAAAATAAAACTGACAAATTCAAGCATCTGCATTGCTCCTATTTCATCATAAATATGTTGCATTCAAATTATAAGTTTACATCAATTGGCAATTGATATTTCAGGATGCAAAATTGCAGTAGAAGTTTGAAAACTTACCCTCAGTAGCAGGTAAACTTGTTAAAAATGCCACCAAAGCAGGTGGTGTTGCTTTCAGTACTTCCTCAAATGCATTGGGTGATCCACCATCTACCACAGAAATCATGGGATTTGACAGGGATTCAATATTTTAAGAGGTAGAAGTATGATACTTTTTAACATTCTGGTAATGTTTGCCTGAAGGTAACCAAGCAGAAATGCTAAAAAACTAATAGCCTTAAAAGCTGTAAATCTTTACAAGCCCAAACAATGATGTGTTGCACATATCATAACACCAATATAGATTTTAAACATCCAAACCACACCTCTCAAAACCTTCCATCTTGGGTCACTCAGAAGGGGGTAATGACACAAAAAAAGGGAATAAAAACAGAAACACCAGCAAATCTTCACCACTAGAACTGATTAATAATTGCATCGAGGAGTATATATGCATCACATGATCAACCAGTTTCATCACTTTTGTGGTAATTTGAAAACTTTTTCAACAATTGAAAAGAGCATACAAAGTTACACCTGTTTAGGAGGAAGATTCTAAAACAGCAATAATGGTTAAAGAGAAACTATGTATTTAAACATTAAGCCATTACTAACAGCTGACTTCAAAAACTGGAGAATCCCAAATCTTCCCTGGCTCTTTTCCTTCTGCCATTTCAGTTGGCCAAAATTGAACTTAACAAAAGGTCTATGAGGGCTTTACTATAATGTTTAGGGCTTCAGAACAATCAAAAGGATTCCAAATTTCCAAGACCTGAAGCCAAACTTGATTAATACATCATCTAACAGTTATCCGATCATGGCTCTACTATTAGTGTATTATTTACAAGTACCTGAACCCAAACTTGCTTCTGCATCTTTATTGGCCAAAAAAAAAAAAAAACCAAACTTGCTCCTGCATCTTTTAATGATTACTGAAAAAAGAACCTTTTCTATATTTTATGACTCATGGATTTGACTAAAAAGTCTGAAAATAAGATATGGATAATGGGATCCTGGTAAAATTTGTAGGAGACCAAATAAAACTATTTATATAAATTAAAAAAGTTTGAAAGATCAATTTGATTCAAACAAAACCTTGTGTTTCCAGGGGTGAGTATGAAAAAAGTACAAATCAAGGAACCACCCAAAACCAACATTAAGCTCATATTCTTGTTTTACTTCATTTCTGTATGGTCTTATGATGACAGAAGAACAATGGTACATGGGCTTGAATTGTGTTTTAATCCTTCCTAATTGAAAGCCAAAAAACCAATAAAAAGGCAAAGACCAAGGCAACCTCATGCACTTATCTCTCATACGTCACTTTAAAATCTTCTTCTTGTCTCTTAGTCTTACTTCTCTTTCTCTATAACAATTTTATTCCATTCTTATTTTCCTTTTTACCCCCCTTCTCACAATCCTCTTTCTCTCCCTATCTTTGCAGAATGTATCCTCTGATGCTCTATTTTGCTACGCCATCTGATATGCCATTTTTGGTTAATTTATAGTTTTTTTTTTTATAATATTCACTGGTTACATTAAAGAGCCTAGTCTGAATAATCATATTACCATTTCAGATATGTACCCTGCACCTGAACCCATGCCGTGTTGTGTCGCACAAGAATGGTGCCCAAGAATGCAGATTCCAGGTAAGCAAACAAGAGATAAAACATACATCGCACGGTATGGTGCCCTAAACACACAGTTAGAGTAACTGCTAAAGCTTAGAACAAATTCATTGCAAGCCAAAAAAGTATTTCCCTAAGACATAAAAACCCTTATTACTAAAATGTTACATAGCTTTTCTATAAAAACAACCAAAAAAAGACTATATAGCACTGCAGTACCATATATATACATATATATATATATATATATGCTACATCTATACATATGCTATATATTATTGATGGCTTTTTCCTGCTTCACTTAAGAGTTAAACTGGTGGTATGTACCTCCATTTCCTTTTGAGTCCTTACCAGAATACTTTAGGATAGTCTATTTCAACTATTCACACATCAAGGTCCACATTATTTTATTATTTGCTGTCATGATTTTCCTAATTATGTTTGTTCTACAGAAAACTTGCAAAATATTTGGGTTCCTACCTAGATGACTGCATAATTCGTTACAAGGAACTTATAATTTTGTGTTTCATTCCCACTAAAGACCAATGCATATGGATAAGTCAAGACCATAATTGAACATAAAGAAAACAAGTCAAATCCTTCATCCATCCATGCTCCTCTAAAGTTGCTAAGGAAATAGAATATTACTGGAAAAAAGCATGAAATTGAGGCCCATATTCTTTTACCAAAATTAAAGCATGTTACTGAAAAATAACAAGTCCAGAAATAATACCAGGAAGTTGCCTTGGATCATAAATCACCATCTGAGAGGTATCTGGATAAAGGACTTTTGCAGAAGCAGTTGAATTGCTCGTTGGTGCAGATGAGCTCTTATCTGCACAAATGAAATCCAGAATTAGCCAATTTGTATTATTAGTAGCTAAAAATGATTAACCTCAAACAAGGCAAATAGAAAGGGTTTACCCATAGTCATAGATCCATTAGAGAGAGCTAACTTGTCCACTTTCTTACCAATGTTTTTAGCCAGCCACTAAAGAGAATATCAAAAGAATCTCAAAATTAGCCACTCAAAGTCATTATTTAAACACATGAAATAGAGAGAAGGTCACCAGTGCTGCATTTCCTCTCTCTTTAGTATTCCGTTTATATACACAACAATTTTTGAACAAAAAAGAATTTGCACATAAAGAAGATCCAAATTCCATCATATTTATCGCAGAGACTGGCACGCCAAGTTTGTGGCCCTATGCAAGAAAGCCTAATGGTGACTTTCAAGACCTATCTGAATTGTAGAACTTTTTAATTCAATTGGTAGCATCTTTGTTGGATACTCATGAAATAAACAACCAAAAAGTAATATACTTCACGGTATGTCTACACTTCCACTATCTCAAAACCAAAATACATTCTAGATAAATGCTGTTCAAGCTTTAAGAATCTAGCAGATAGATGTTATGGAGGCAGGCTTCATAATATGGCTCAAGAACAAATCAGAGTATTTCCATTTGAGTAGAGGCATCAAAGGGTTGGATTGCATTAGGTTTACTGAGAAGTTTAAAAGGAGCCCAAGTATGGTTCTACCTTTAGAATGCTATTAGTACTATATCAAACACAAAGGTTATTTGATTAGAATAAAAATCATGTTACTCAGAAAATGAAAAAAGAAGAAAAGGAAAACGTCTATGAACTTTAAAATCAGCATCCTCATTATCAAGATCTGCAACGGTACAGTTTTGGACTGCAAATTTCCAACCTCATTACATCAATGAACTTCCAAATTGCCCATAATTCATCAGCATAGGCTTCCCATTTTCGGCTTACATTTTTACTCATATTGATGAATCCATCACAACTGTTCAAACACTCATCACTTTTCAAACAATACTCCCGCCATCAAAACTTTGATGCATCAAGTGTGTGCATGCGGGCAACTATTAGTATATTAAAAAATTAGGAAGCAGACACAGCGTTGCAAGATCAAGTGCAGACTAGTAGGCAAGACCCGTTCATTTGTGCATTAATTTGGCTGAAATACTTGCTAAAGGAGCTAGGTATCAGACATTCATCGTATATGAATCCTCTAAAAGAACCAAGCAGCTATATATATTGCTTCTAATCTATGTATCATTAAAACACAAACATATATGAAGTTCATTTTCACAACATTCCAGAGCGATCCTTGCAAATTGAAATTGCTACAAGATTAGTGGATATGTAGATCAATTAGCAAAATTGTTGACTAAACCTTAGGATGCTCAAGCTGGCATGAATTATATTTGTAATTAAGATAGAAGCAAAAGAAGATTATGCACCAGCTTGAATATATGGTGTAATACAATAAGATCGTTTTTTGTACACAATATCTATTGGTATAAACAGAAAGTGCTAGTACATTTCGGAAAGCTTTTACATTTATCTCTGTCAATCTGCCCCTTCATGCTTCAACATTCTTTATAAGCATTTTTCAGTTGCTGGGTAAAGGATATGAGAAATGACCGTGTTTTTTGTTTTTTTTTCTTTTTTTATTTTTCTTTTGGCCAAAGAGAATTGACTAAGTTGTGTTTGAGTTTTACTATTAGGGAGCACTTATCTGTGGTTCAAGAGTGACAGGGATTAACATTTGCCACTGCACCATTTTGAACTCAAGAAACCCTATAAATATCCATCGAACAATTTACAGTCATGACTCATCAGAAACTACGTACTCTAAATACAAAAATTAAATCCAAAAGCCAAAGGGCATTTAGTCAAGGCATCACTGAATCTCAGTAATATTTTTATTTTCACAAATACACATGATTCTTTACATATAGACCCAAAAAATGAATTAGGATGCAACATAGAATGAAAAACGATCTGAAACAAAAAAGGGTATATTCTGATAGGAGTAACCTCTTGTCGAGACAAATTGTCAAGATCCTTGGAGGAACCGGGCCATAGATCCTTGAAACTGTAGCGTTTTACAACATCTTGTAGAGAACTCTCTAATGCAGAAGATGCCTCTTCACTTGTTCCAGAAAGAGCTTCTTTTCGTCTTTGCTCAACCTACATGCAGACAATAATAGTTATGGCTCTTATCAGAGGCAAGGAAACACAACATCCAAAGATGAAGATTTAGGGGTTGATAAAATCACAAAATTAAAGATATTGTTCAATAAAGCTGATCACAAAGCATTTGTCGAACAATGTCATTAGATTGTAGAATAAAAGGCTAGAGCTCTCAATCTTGTTCTGAGAATTTAAGACCCAACATAGTTACAGTTTCAAAACCAAACTGGAAATCTAAAGCAGCTTCAAAATAATATCTTTGAAGTTTTCCATGCGTAACAAACAATGATCTAAGAAATTTAAAGCAGTTCCAAAATCAAACCAGAGAACTTAAATGTACCAAAAATAATCTACTAGAAAAATGCTACCTTCAACATGCTAGCTAGATCACCATATGTTTGCTCAAACTGGGTGAATCGTTTCCAGACCTGCAAAGTAAGGCAGTGTTAAATGCGTTCACTAAATCGTCAACACACAATTGGCAAAATTTTCATCACTCAATATATGAGGTCGTCATATGAAAAGAACATTTTGGAAAGAAGAAACATTTCCAAATGGCAGCCATTTCTCAGCTCTTCCATAAGAAAGCTCATACAAAATTTCTTATTTGTCGGAGCGGCTGGAAGAGTTGGAAGGTGTCAACAATGTTGTTAAGCATATAACTAATCAGAAGTATATCACCTTCCAGTAAACCTTCCGCTTCTCTTTACAGTGGAAATTAGTAAAGTTAAGGAGTGAAATACCCCTGGTCTTTGGTACAATTTGAATATTATCCCTCATAATTGGGCAAATTCAAAATATTTCTTTGAATTTAATGTTGACATTTGAAGAATATATTTTCAATATGGGCTATTTGCTGAGACTCCCAGAAAATTTGGAGTAAATTAAAACCATCAACAATTTCGATTTAGGACGAGAAAATTTAATTGTTTATCAGTTTCACATGCGATATTAAGAATAGTACCTCAATAGATTCTTCTTGTGGTAGGGAGCTTAATGCTCGCTCAAATAATGCACGGATGTTTCTGTCATCATTCAAACAAGACAAAAAATCCGCATATCTGCATATATCAGAATAAAACAGTCTTTATTATTGTACAGCATTAATTGCCATGAAAACAACAAATCATATAAATGATTTAACTGACTATCAAAAACCACTAAGGTTTAGCATGCTTAGGGCCAAAAATAGACCACACCTCAAACCAAAGTAGAAACACCACCTGCAAACTGCTTTAATGGAAAGTGGAAAGCAAAAAAATTGGATTAAGCACATGACATTCTTTCAAAAAACCAATATATTTTAATTATAAAATATGTAATCCAAGCTAGAGAAAAGAATTTCTAATTGAACTCTTGTTCCTCTCAACAATATGCTCTTCCCAAACCAAGACCTCAATTTAACTAACTCAGCACTACAGAACCTAAATTGAGAATTCTAAAATACTCTTTTGATTGAGATGATACACATGGTACTTTTATACAGATAAATGAAAAATTGCCTAAAGTTTTCAAAAAATCTAATGACTGAACATGTCAAGTTCCCCCCAAGGAACCCCAGCCAAAAGAAAATACACAGTAATTGGACAAAGCGTGAACTCGAAATGGTCTAGATTGAAGCAAAAGTTCTTTTTCGGTTAGCCATTAAAGCAGCAAGGATAAATATGACAAAAGGAATCAATACTTGACTCAGCTTAAACTTTACTGCCATGAAATCTAGAACTTCTAATTCAAGTCTCAAACCTAAAATATAGAATGCTTATTACAAAGTAGCAATAAGAATTTTCAAGAAGAAAACATCCAAAATTCCTGCACTCATATCCAAGCACTACCACAATGAATGTAATTAACAGAACAAATAAACTTACTCTAGGATGTATGTGGGCTCATGCATAAATTGCTTCAATCCAGCTTCAAAAACATTGTGAGCCACCTGCATCAGGGATAGCAACACTAAAAGTTAATCCTACAGTACTTTTCCAAAAAAAAAAAAATTTCAGTAACATGGGTTTTTTTTTTTTTTGGTTGGCAAATAGCAAATTCTATGTTGAATTATTATGAGTACCATTAAAAATTATGGTTATATAAGGTACAAGTGAGTGAATGCATCCCATGGTCATCAGCTTAAGTCACAGTGTTCCTTTACCCATTCACTTCCAACACATATAAACTGCCAACTTTGAAGTAAAGCTAGTTATGTTTTTTAGAAATTGAAAGGAATAGCACCTTAGAGTCCTTGTCAAGGCAAAAGGCCATCCATGCATAAGCAACATAAACATGATACGTGCAATTGGGGGATTTGCGAGCATCTACGAAATACTTGCGAGCTGCTTCAACACCTTCAGTCCTCCTTAGAAAGCGGATAAACTGCAGTAAGAAAACATATGAAATAAATCATTAAACTCAAAGATAAATACAGTTAACGGTAACATAATTTTCACAACTTATTTTCTATAGCCATTCATGGAAACACTTCAGACATAAAATTTGGACGAAAGTAAACTTAGGTTTGAGACAACAACCCAAATACACATTCTTTAGGAAGTTTGCTATCAGGAATGTTCAGTGCTCTAGTTTCAACCATGTAACGCTTAGACCATATGCATGCGTAATCACATATAGGCAATTTACACATTATTTGTTTACCTACTTGCACTAACCTAGGACACCATTCCAAGCATTACTATGAAGAATAAGCATTATATTTAACAACTACAACTTCCTCACCTGTATATGTGCTAGTGCTGTAGTGTTAGCACCATCTCCCAGAAGGGTTTCGTATAATTTCTTTGCGGACTGCACTAAGAGGGAAGCAAATTAAGAGGCTCAGAGACAATAGTTCAACAACTTGAAGCAGAAATATGTAGTAGTTGTCATACTTGGATAGCTCCATGGGACTCCTCTAGCTCTGCATATGCATACTTTAGCACTTCTGAATCTGATAATAAATAAACCAGAAAGCACATGGAAAGTTAGAAAAGGTGAAAGGAGAAAGGGGGAATGAGGTGCTACTCCAAGCAAGGCTAGATACAAGGAGAAAAATGGCAAGATGAGAACAAGTTAATAGAAATATTCTGAACAAGTTTCCAGTAAGAAAAGCCAATTACCAGGAAGAGCCTTCAAGGCTCGCTGGAATACCTTGATTGCAGCATCCACGGAGCCACTTTTTGCATGCCATGTAGCATAATCATACCATATATCAGGATAATGGTATAAATACATTAGACACTGGGTACATGAAGTATGCAGCAAACAATGGTATGTTAGACAAAGAATGAGGAAAAGCAAAACATATGACTAGAAAAGAATTTAGACTACAAAGAATCTATAATAATCACTACAAATAACTTACCAAACTCAACGGACTGGGGGATATTAGTATCAACATTCTTTTCAGAAAGAAAGTATAAACAAAATTAAGTAGGGGACATATAAAACTTTTCTAGCACTGTACAGATTAAAAGTTAGTGACATTTGAAATATTTCCACACGTCTACCTATTCCTTCATAAAAGGGCACCACTTAATCATTACACTAGTAGGATTGCTTTTAAAGAGAGATTTTCAGCAACAATTAAAGTGAGCAAATCATGAACTGACAAGGACAAGAAATATTTACGAGTCTTCTCAGAAAAGTTTAGACACTAAGGCCCACTGCCATTCACACAAACACCTTGCACCTATTACACTTAAATCAGGTAAAATAGTTTAGCCATTGCTTTCTTTTTTTCCTGATCAGACATAATTTTGCTCTTTAATTGCTGATTTTGCTTTGTAATAACTTTCATGAAAGCAAAAGCTGATTAGCTACCAAAAGCAACTGAATATCTAGGGTATAGATGCGAGTTGAGCTCTATAGATTTCTCAAATATGGCTGAAACTCATTAATGCAGAAGAAGCTATCTAGAAAAAGATGGCATGCTCAGACACAAGTGCATGGAAATGGAGACTGCACAAGACATAGCAGAAAGTAGAAAACATATCAATCATTAAATGAAGGAAAGATATTAGGCTACCTGTTCATAAGTGAATATAATTCTCTTGTTGGAGGAAGCACTGTCTATCCTTTGAGGATTTCCTCTGAAACACAGTTAAATTTATAAAGGTTAAGGATGTAAATATTACTGTTCAATTATGTAGGAAAAGATGTGCTTCAATCACCAATGAAATGTAAGCCTTGAGTTATTTATGTAACAATCATTTTGCCATCTCTGATATTTACTTAATTATAGAAGCACTGGAAAATAAGAAAAACTAATGTTGCAAACCTCCAGAATATGACCATTCGTGATACAAAAATGAGTCAGACATAGAAGACTCTTCCATTATGGATAGCGATAGTATGGCCAATCATTGTGGGTATAATGGAAATGAGCATAATTTTTGCTTTGTTCTACTGTAAAGACTTTCTGTTAATTAAAAGCATGAAGAGAGTGCGAAGAATGTTTTGCTTCTTACTTCTCAAATGCTAAAAGCCTCTTCCATGCCATCCATTGCATTTCTTCCTGCAAAACCAAAGTGATATAAGAAAATGGAGCAACTACTATTATAATGTTTTTAATGAAAGACAACTGTTCAGACAGCTGAAAACAGGCAGCTTTCATAAGTTATGTGGCCACCTATCTATCATAAATTAAACCAGAAAGCACAAAATATGGAGATTGCAACCTTGCAAACTTTGACTCTTTGCTATCTGTTATTTGCATTGCGGCCCATTAGCTCATACTTGCATCCCATTACAGAACTTTTCAAAGCCTATTTTAGCACTTGCTCTGTCTAACGATATGAAGAATGGGTTCAGAAACTAGGTGTCTGGTTTCATGCCGTCAACTACCTCCAAAACTCTTAAAAGCAGGTGCAAAGGCTGGCTAAAATGCACAAACCTTACTATCGGAGCAAGCTGACTTTCTACTAGTTGAACTTGAGTAAAAGTTTTATGCTTGTTCTTTATAGAAGTAAAGATCTCATTCTAACAAGTTTTAGTTCATTATTTACTGAATATTAGCTGCACCATAGTGCCCTAATGCTAAGGCCATACCATTTTGTATTTTCATGTTTTTGCCGAGATATTTACACCCTTATCTGATGATAATCATTTTAATCATTAGAATCCTTTATCAGACTAGGAGTCAAAATTTCAGTTGAGACCTTTTAACAAGTTATGCTAAAGCTTGCATGGAGTGATCAACCCAGGTATTGTCCAAGGAATTCTAGGTCTTAAGACTAGAATACTTTTTTTCTTCTATTCCTTCTTTAACAACAAAAAATCAGATAAGCAACCAGCATTAATTGCTTCCCAGACTCTGTATATAATTAAGGTTTTTTTGCCTTATAATTCCACATATGAGAGACAGAGTATTATGTTGGATTCAAAATTTGTACTCAATACTAAACTTCTTGTTAGCAGGCTTCTAGCAAACTCTAACCGGAACTCTAGGTCTTAAGACTAGAATACTCTTTTTCTTCTATTCCTATTTTAACAACATAAAATCAGATCAGCAACCAGCATTAATTGCTTCCCAGACTCTGTATATAATTAAGATTTTTTTGCCTTATAATTCCGCATACAAGAGACAGAGAGTATTTTGTTGGATTCAAAATTTGTACTCAATACTAAACTTCTTGTTAGCAGACTTCTAGCAAACTCCAACCTAAATCACACAGAATAACAATCAGAATTCCAGTTGAGCAGCCAACTACCAAGAAATCCCAGTTTTCTTTATTAACCCAATATATCGCTCAGAAAACATAATTCTCTCATCTTTCTCCATCTTTTTGCAACTTTTGATGTTAACACAAACACTAATTCACAGCAGTTCTCCCGTACTAAGTATTGCCCCCATATGTTCAACCCGATATGTGCGATTACTAAATAATGAACTTCAATGAGGCAATAGAGGGAAAAAACCAAATAAAAAAAGGCAGAACATTCACAGCAATTACCTTGCAAGAGTTGCTTGGTGGTACAGCAAGCATATTCCAATCAATTTCATCCACATATTTCTTCCGCTCCCTATATACAGCCCTTGCACTGGTATATTTTGGTTGATATTCAGACAGTAGTCCTTTGGCCTGCTCAATGAGATCATCAGTTCAGCACTGATATAAGCAGAATGCAAAAAGCATGCTAAGCTAGCAAATATGCACCCAAAACCAAAAATTTACCAATTGGGCAAGACTTTACCAGCTGGCGGCTAACAGAATTTTCGAAATTCTCATAATCCTTCCAAAGCTGTTCAACGTAATGGGTTGGAGTAACAATAGCTCTCTGGTAAGCTTTCCGCACTGCAGTCATCCGTTGTGACTCTTCCTGAATGTTTGCAGCCTGCAAACCATCTCTTGCTAAGTAAAATAATAACATACACACACACACAGCACACTGGAAATACAAAGTATAGGCAAAGAACTTAACCCACCGGAACAGATTTTAAAAATGCGATGTACTCCACCCATATAGGCCCAGATGCTATGTCAGCTCCTGATAACATAAGCATCAGAAATTTGGAGAATTAGTATTCTAAATGGGATATACAGTTTTCTACTGAACAGATAGCCCCATCTCCAGTACCATATGTTGTTACAAATCCAAGTTAAATAGTTTGATTAACTAGATTAATCCATTATAATAGTTTGCATGTAAACAAATAAACTATACTAAGAAGATAATAAACATGCCACTTAGTTGCCTTCAACTTAAATTTCAAAGTTAGTTACCATAAGAAAGTGAACATGTATTCGATGGTATCCATACACAGGGGCAGCTACTTAAACTTATGCGGCATAAGCCTGTGTAGAATCTACATGGATTTCAGCAAAAAAGTGCAAACATCTAAACAAGGATCTCTGAGACACAACATACATCACTGGCCACCAGGAAAAAGACATCATCACAGTCAGTATCCTTTCATGATCTACTAGACAAGGTGAAGTTGATTCAAGACACCAGGGTTTGTTTTGGGCATGAAGATCCCAGCTAAATGGGAACTGGGAACTGGTGTAGTTGGCTTGAGGGAAATAAATAGCTAAACCTGACTCCATTGTGGCTAGAAAAATTCATATCTGTTGCCATAGACATCCTAGATAGATTTTAACCTTGATCAAATCCCTGCATGCTAAAATCACTGGACCCTCTGTAGACTGAAGTGCCTTTCATTTGCCATGATATGTGTTTTATATATGATTCGTCTGTGTGTATACAGACCAATTTTTACTACTTTTAGAATTTCTAAACTAACAGGATAAGCAATAAGTACTGCAAAGGACCAGAGAGCATCAAGGTTAAAGAGATAAACAGACCAACATAGCTAAGCATAAAATCAAACGCCTTTCTAGTCTCTTCTTGTCCCTCTACACCTTTCTTGTCATTGACCTTCCTGATGAATCGGATATAACAGCGCCTATAAAAGAAATAGAAGCATAATGACATAAGTTAACAAACTGAGCAATCTTTTCTACTCAATCTACTCCAATGCACACCAAAAAAAAGGCACATCAATGTTACTAAATTCTTACTACTTGATCTTCAGTTCAAGCAGCAACATGCAAAATTGAATTTCGATATATAAAAGAAACAAAATTCCAGAAAAATCAAACATCAACAATCTATATGGAGCAATTAAAACACAATTTTTTATTTAAAATTTAGTTATTTCTCCATTGTTTTTGAAAATTGTACACCTAATTTTCCTTCTGCCAAAAGCAAAAAGAGAAGAAAAAGTGAACAACCAAACAATGCCCTAACGTTTGGCTCCTACTTTTGGAAGAATTCATGGACAAATACATAAATTGAGTAAGAAAAAAAGCCCAAAGTTACCAAAGAGGAATTTCAAGACAATTCAATAAACAGCGACTAAAAATCTGTTTGATAGCATCATCGTTGTTCACTGCCATCTGTGCCTCCACATATTGCCTCCAATATTTCGCCTGAAAATCAAATTCTTTAGTATTTTCTTTCACACTATATAGTAATACACTCAAAATTAAAATCTTTCAAAGAAGAAGAAGAAATTTACAGCAGTGGGAAAGATTGACAAGAGTTGCTCATAAATTGGCGCGGCCTGTGTAATTGGCAAATGCTACAACCAAAAACAAAAATTACAACAAAATTAAGCGAAAAGAGGAAACTTTAAACAAGAAAAGAAAAGAAAATCGAAGAAGAAATAGCGATACCAAGGCACTGTTGGCGAGGATTTCAGCAGACTCAACGTTGTATTTATCAACGGTAGCCATGGGATTTTGGTCACATAAGCTTTGAACTGTTCCGAATTCTATCTGCTTTTTCTCTTCTTCTTTTTTTGTACTCCGTGTGTTGTTTCTTTTCCTCGTTACCTTGACAATGGAGTATAAGTATTTTTTTTTTTTAATTTTTAAAGAAATAAGAGAGACTTTCACCCCCAGCCCTTCAGGCAGTCAAGCTTCAACTTCTTCAACCCAGAATATAAAACTTTTTTCAGCTTAGTACGAAGTATTCACAAAGTGACAATTTAATCCTCCAATTTCTATTTTATAAAAAATTTCACCTTAATTAGAAATTGTGTGGACTTTGTCCCGGGACATATAAATATATTTAAAAATTAAAATTTTAATTAAAAACATATTTAAAGGTTTTTAGTATTAAATTAAAATATATAGGATAAACAGAAAGTCAATTCTTATTCTTTTAATTGTTATATAAATATCTCTCATTCTTTTAATAAATAGTTACCAATAATTTTTTTTTGTTATTATAAAATTAACCTCATAAATTAATCTCTCATTTTATTAATTTTCGTATAAACATTGAATTACCAAATAACAATTCAACACTTAAAATAAAAAATTTACCATATGACTAATCTATACCATTAAATAAAAGTTATATCTAATGAAGTTCTAAGGATTTTTTTATTATTTCTTAAAAATGTAAAATACGTATTACCTTAAGAACTAGTAAATACAATTATTTAAAGCCATTATATTAATTTAATGTACTTTTAAATTTTAGTTGTTTGTGTTAATTGAAAAGAGAAATGAAAAGACATTTGAAAAAAAAAAAGACAATGTAAAGTAAATTAGTTATTTTTTAAAATGTTCAATAAATTTGTCTTCTCATATTCTTGAGAAATAAAAAGATACTATATTAATTTATTATATTCGGAGGATAAATAAAAATATAATAAATCAAAGAGTCCATCTATTTATTCTTTTATTTTAAATTGAAAGGATAAGATAAGAAATCCTGAAGATAAGCCAATAAAAAAAATTTTTTAATTATTTCTCATACTCTTCACTTTTTAATGTTAAGGAGCTAAAATTTAGTATATAATTTAATTTCCTTTATTTCTTCCATTATGGTCATATGTGTTAACTAAGATCATAAATATGTTTTCTTCATTTTTTTTTTAAATTGTCTCACACTTAATATAGTTTGTTATTATCTACTTAAATATTACAATATAGCTTTTTAGGAATACAATACATTTATTTTAAAATATAAACACAAATCATTATTTTTATATCCATAGCATTAGCGAGGAATAACATCTAGTTCTTTATTTATATCCATAAATATACGATTGATGATTCTTCAAAGTATTAATTATGACTTTAATTGATCTAATTAAAGTAAGTTATTAAAAGATTTTTAATTTTATATATTTCATTTTTACTTAAAAATACATAAATCAAATATAAAAGTTTTCAATAATTATATTATTACCCTTAATTTTGTATTGGTCTAAAAATTTTTTAAATGAAATTAGAATATTTTTAATAAAATTCAATAGCTTTTGTTAATTATTATATTAATAGTTTTATTAATACTTCATTTATAAGTTTTTTTTCCATAATACTCCATTTATCACATAAATTATAAAATTATTTAAATTTTATCATCAATAATAATAATAATAATAATAATAATATAATAATAATATAATAATAATAGTAGTAGTAGTAGCAGTAGTAAAAAATTAATTGAAAAAATATTTTACTAATCAAATACTCTTTAGGTAATAATTAACCATATTAATTAATCACCAAATCAATTATAAAACCAACCTTATCATCATCTAATTTAAAAACACTCCTTGACCCGTCACAATTCATCCCGCCACACTTCCCGCCTAACATGGCAAAGCCACGTCATCCATATCCTTTGACCCACTTGTTTTTGTTTGACGTTAAATCTCACGTTAATTCTATCATCCCATCCTCACGTTATCAAACGTTATCTCTACTCTCCTTTGGTTATCTCTCTCCTGCCTCCATCTAATCTTAAAAAAGATTAAAACCAGAGAATTTAACCCCTGCCCTCTCTTCCTCTCCCTGCCCAAAGCCCTTTTTTTCCCTTTTTCTACCAAACCAAGATACCCCATAGTTTATAATCCTCTCCAAACTCAAAGCCATAATCTCTTAAATGCCGACTGTTAAAGCATCTCGAAGGAATCTGCAAACTAGTATGTCTTTGTAATCATTTTCTTTGAGTGGGAGTTCACCCCAGTTTTCTTTTAAACAAGGGCTGAAGCTCGAAAATGGGGTAGCTACCAGGGTACAATCAGCTAAAGCAGTGACTGAGTTGCCGGGTAAGTGTCGCCTAATTGAGTCGAGCGTCACTAAATCGGAATCATTTGTATTTTTGGTATATCTCTGTAATGAAAAGTTGTTAACTTTAGGAATTTCTAGAAACTAAAGTTTGTATTTTGTTCATGTTTGGATTGCTTTTTCTTTTATCTCGAGAAAGAAACGAGAGAGAAGATTGAGTTTGAGAGGAATTCTGAGAATTAGGAGTCTACTGACTAAAAAATGGAGGCACTAAAGATGATTTGAGGCTCCTAATCGATGAGAAATTTTTGACTCAGATAGAGGATGGTTTTGCCAAGGGGAAAGTCTACCTTGCCCTTCCATTACTTGTTGCTTTGTTGTGCCTATGATTACTTTACCATTTTCTTTAAAATTGTCATTCTTAACATGAAATAAAATATTACTAGGTAATGACCCGGGTTACGCTCCGGAAGTTTATGATATAGTTAAATTTAATACTTGAAAATGGTTTAGGAAATCGGGTCAAATATATATAAAAAAGAAAAAAAAAGACAATGAAAAGTTAATTATAGAAGTTGGGCAGAAAAAATATAAATACTATTTTTCTTTTTTGTTTTAATCTTTTTCTCAGTAACACTTGTTAATTTATTATTATCTTGAATTTAGATCCGCAACTAGTTCTGCAGCAGTCATACCTATTAATTTGTCAGCAGATCGACCAAACAACAAAAAAATACAGTCATCCGTACCAGGAAAAGCTTATTTAACTTTACAAGTCTTAGACCATTTTTTAATTTGTACATTTCGACAAGCAGGGTCAAGCAAATAATTAATAATTTTCTCAGAAACCAATAGAAGCTAAAGATTCATTTTTTACTATTGAAGACTTGCATGCACAGACAATGAAAGTGTCAAATATTGTAGCTGATTATGTCAACTATCGTTGGCTTCCTTTTATGCTAATGATATTGGTCTAATATTTATCTAATAAAACTTCAAAAATTCAAGGCTCATTAAAAAATTTAAAAAATAGGAGAATTGCAAAGAACATGGTTTAAAAAATGATGCAGAATAAAGAGAAATTAACACAATACTGTAATTGAAGAGAAAAGTTAATAGAAATAGAGAGATGGATAAGGGGAAAAGTTAATAGAAATATAGAGTTGAACCTTGGCTTCTTGACAACTCATAAACTCAAAAAATAACGATGAAAATAGTATTAATATGACAAACTCAATTTAACTTTGCAATACAACCAATTTATGACTTCTGACAAACACTAAGAATTTGTTAACCAACAAGGTAACTCAACTCTGCTGTATCTTCTTGTGAGGAGGGGAGAAACCAAGGGCCTTTTATAGCAAAAGTCTTTTTTTTTTAATGCACCAACTAAAGATGAATGTGATAAGATTGCAAAGATGTTGTGAAAATTCATCCATATTTGAGAGATTCATCCAGATTTACGAGTTCCCAAAAGCGAAGAATAAGATACGTATCTTCCAAATGTCAAAGGCTATGGTTCCTTATATGTCTGCTATGCATGCAATCCACCCGAAAATGTTAGCTGAGAAAGTATGTCATTGGTAGGTTTTTTTACTTTGACGGTAGATGAAAAGGGGAGCAAATGGGTACTTCTATTTTCTAAGAGCGAACTTCCTCCCAGTAATGAGAGAGGTTTTTTTAACTTTTAGTTGATCCCTACGTCTCTCATCATAATTCATTCAGTGCCATATAGAATTATCAACAATGGAGGACTAATTCATCGTGGCCGAAGATAAGACAAAGCCAAAAAAAGATAAATTTGAATCAATATCGTAATGTAACGTGGCAATATGAGGGACAGAATGCATCCGACGCGCTTTTGTTGTATTGAATGAATGAATTTCTACAAGCATGGTCAAGCAGATAATTAATAGCCTTATCAGAAACCAATAGAAGCTAAAGATTCATTTTCTACCATTGAAGACTTGCATGCACTGACGATGAAGGTATCAAATATTGTAGCTGATTAAGTCAACTATCATTGGCTTCCTTCTATGCGGTGATATTGGTGTAATATTTATCTAATGGAACTTCACAAATTCAAGACTCATTAAAAATTTTAAATAATAAGAGAATTGCAGAGAACATGGTGAATTAATAACAGATTAGGACGAAGAACATAGTTTAAAAATGATGCAAAATAGAGAGAAATTAACTTAATGCTGTAATTGAAGGGAGAAGTCAATAGAAATAGAGAGATGGACAAGGGAAAAAGTTTATAGAAATTTAGAGTTGAACCTTGGCTTCTTGACATCTCATAAACTCAGAAAATAACGATGAGAATAGTTTTAATATGACAAACTCAATTTAACTCTGCAATACAACTAGTTTATGACTTCTAACAATCATTAAGAATTTGTTAACCAACAAGGTAACTCAACTCTACTCCATCTTCTTGCGAAGAGGGGAGAAACTAGGGGCCTTTTATAGCAAAAGTATTGTTTTTTTAATGCATCAACTAAAAATGAATGTAATAAGATTGAAAAAGATGTTGTGGAAATTCATCCATATTTGAGAGATTCATCTAGATTTGCAAGTTCTCAAGAATGAAGAATAAGATACGTATCTTGTAAAAGTCAAAGGCTATTGTTCCCTATATGCCTGCTATGCTTGCAATCCACCCGAAAAGGTTTACTGAGAAAGTATGTTGTTGGTAGGTTTTTTTACTTTGACAACAGACGAAAAGGGGGACCAAATGCATCCTTCTGGTTTCCAAAAGCGGACTTCCTCCCAATAATGAGAGAGGCCTTTTTTTTTTACTTTTAGTTGATCTTTACTTCTTTCATCATAATTCATTCTGTACTGCATAGAATTGTCAACAATGGAAGACTAATTAATCATGGCCGGATATAAGAAAGAGCCAAAAAAAGAAAAAGATAAATTTGAATCAATATCGTGACGTAACGTGGCAATATGAGGGACAGAATGCATCCGACGTGGCACTTTGAGGGTTTAGCAATCGGACGCGCTTTTGTTGTTTTGAATGAATGAATTCTACAAGCATGGTCAAGCAGATAATTAATAGCCTTGTCAGAAACCAATAGAAGCTAAATATTCATTTTCTACCATTGAAGACTTGCATGCACTGACGATGAAGGTGTCAAATATTGTAGCCAATTAAGTCAACTATCATTGACTTCCTTCTATGCAGTGATATTGGTATAATATTTATCTAATGAAACTTTACAAATTCAAGGCTCATTAAAAAATTTAAATAATAGGAGAATTGCAAAGAACATGGTTTAAAAATGATGCAGAATAGAGAGAAATTAGCTTAATGCTGTAATTGAAGGGAGAAGTCAATAGAAATAAAGAGATGGACAAGGGGAAAAGTTTATAGAAATATAGAGTTGAAACTTGGCTTCTTGACATCTCATAAACTCAAAAAATAACAATGAAAATAGTTTTAATATGACAAACTCAATTTAACTCGGCAATACAACCAGTTTATGACTTCTAACAATCATTAAGAATTTGTTAACCAACAAAGTAACTCAACTCTGCTGCATCTTCTTGCGAGGAGGGGAGAAACTAGGGGCCTTTTATAGCAAAAGTATTGTTTTTTTAATGCACCAACTATAGATGAATGTGATAAGATTGAAAAATATGTTGTGGAAATTCATCCATATTTGAGAGATTCATCTAGATTTGCAAGTTCCCAAGAATGAAGAATAAGATATGTATCTTCTAAAAGTCAAAGGCTATTGTTCCTTTTATGCCTGCTATACTTGCAATCCACCCGAAAAGGTTTGCTAAGAAAGTATGTTGTTGGTAGGATTTTTTACTTTTGACAACAGACGAAAAGGATGACCAAATAGGTCCTTCTATTTTCTAAAAGCGAACTTCCTCCCAGTAATGAGAGAGGCTTTTTTTTTTTTACTTTTAGTTAATCTCTACTTCTCTCATCATAATTCATTCAGTGCTGTATAGAATTGTCAACAATGGAGGACTAATTAATCGTGGCCGAATATAAGACAGAGCCAAAAAATGAAAAAGATAAATTTAAATCAATATCGTGACGTAACGTGGCAATATGAGAGACAGAATGCATCCGACATGGCACTTTGAGGGTTTAGCAATCGGACACGCTTTTGTTATATTGAATGAATGAATTTCTACAAGCATGGTCAAGCAGATAATTAATAGCCTTGTCAGAAACCAATAGAAGCTAAAGATTCATTTTCTACCATTGAAGACTTACATGCACTGACAATGAAGGTATCAAATATTGTCGCCGATTAAGTCAACTATCATTGGCTTCCTTCTATGCAGTGATATTGGTGTAATATTTATCTAATAAAACTTTACAAATTCAAGGCTCATTAAAAAATTTAAATAATAGGAGAATTGCAAAGAACATGGTGAATTAATAACAGATTAGGACAAAGAACATGGTTTAAAAATGATGTAGAATAGAGAGAAATTAACTTAATGCTGTAATTGAAGGGAGAAGTCAATAGAAATAGAGAGATGGACAAGGGGAAAAGTTTATAAACTCATAAAATAACGATGAAAATAGTTTTAATATGACAAACTCAATTTAACTCGGCAATACAACCAGTTTATGACTTCTAACAATCATTAAGTATTTGTTAACCACCAAGGCAACTCAACTCTGCTGCATCTTCTTGCGAGGAGGCGAGAAACTAAGGGCCTTTTATAGCAAAAGTATTGTTTTTTTTAATGCACCAACTAAAGATGAATGTGCTAAGATTGAAAAAGATGTTGTGGAAATTCATCCATATTTGAGAGAGTCATCTAGATTTGCAAGTTCCCAAGAATGAAGAATAAGATATGTATCTTCTAAAAGTCAAAGGCTATTGTTCCCTATATGCCTGCTATACTTGCAATCCACCTGAAGAGGTTTGCTGAGAAAGTATGTTGTTGATAGGTTTTTTTACTTTGACAATAGACGAAAAGGGGGACCAAATAGGTCCTTCTGTTTTCTAAGAGCAGACTTCCTCCCAGTAATGAGAGAGCCTTTTTTCTTTTTTTTTTTTACTTTTAGTTGATCTCTACTTCTTTCATCATAATTTATTCAGTGCTGTATAGAATTGTCAACAATGGAGGACTAATTAATCGTGGCCGGATATAAGACAGAGCCAAAAAAAGAAAAAGATAAATTTGAATCAATATCGTGATGTAACATGGCAATATGAGGGACAGAATGCATCCGACGTGGCACTTTGAGGGTTTAGCAATCGGACACGCTTTTGTTGTATTGAATGAATGAATTTCTACAAGCATGGTCAAGCAAACAATTAATAGCCTTGTCAGAAACCAATAGAAGCTAAAGATTCATTTCTTACCATTAAAGTCTTGCATGCACTGACGATAGAGGTGTCAAATATTGTAGCTGATTAAGTCAACTATCATTAGCTTCCTTCTATGCGGTGATATTGGTGTAATATTTATCTAATGAAACTTCACAAATTCAAGGCTCATTAAAAAATTTAAATAATAGGAGAATTGTAAAGACCATGGTGAATTAATAACAGATTAGGATGAAGAACATGGTTTAAAAATGATGCAGAATAGAGAGTAATTAACTTAATGCTATAATTGAAGGGAAAAGTTAATAAAAATAGAGAGATGGACAAGGGGAAAAGTTTTTAGAAATATAGAGTTGAACCTTGGCTTCTTTCTTGACATCTCATAAACTCAAAAAATAACGATGAAAATAGTTTTAATATGACAAACTCAATTTAACTCGGCAATACAACCAATTTATGACTTCTAACAATATTTAAGAACTTGTTAACCAACAAGGTAACTCAACTCTGCTGCATCTTCTTACGAGGAGAGGAGAAACTAAGGGCTTTTTTTAGCAAAAGTATTTTTTTTAATGCACCAACTAAAGATGAATGTGATAAGATTGAAAAGGATATTGTGGAAATTCTTCCATATTTGAGAGATTCATCTAGATTTGCAAATTCCCAAGAAGGAAGAATAAGATATGTTTCTAAAAGTCAAAGGCTATTGTTCCATATATGCCTACTATGCTTGCAATCCACTCGAAAAGGTTTGCTGAGAAAGTATGTTGTTGGTAGGTTTTTTTACTTTGACAACAGACGAAAAGGGGGCCAAATGGGTCCTTCTATTTTCTAAGAGCGGACTTCCTCCCAGTAATGAACTTTTTTTTTTTACTTTTAGTTGATCTCTACTTCTCTCATCATAATTCATTCAGTGCTATATTGAATTGTTAACAATGAAGGATTAATTAATTGTGGCCGGAGATAAGACAGAGCCGAAAAAAGAAAAAGATAAGTTTGAATCAACACCATGACGTAACGTGGCAATATGAGGGACAGAATGCATCTGACGTGGTGCTTTGAGGGTTTAGCAATCAATATGAGGGATAGAATGCATCTGACGTGGCGCTTTGAGGGTTTAGCCGTCGGACACGCTTTTGTTGTATTGAATGAATTTCATTGCATTTAGAAGGAAAATTGAAATTATTGTTTCAAATTTTAATACTATATATGCATTAAGTTGTCTAAAATACAAACAAAAGCAGAAAACTGTGTCTAAACTTTGTCCAAAGAATTTTTTACTATAAACTATGATCATAGATTACAATTGTTCACTGGATGTTCAAAAGGACAAAAATATCATGCAAACGAGATGGTCAAGATGATCAAATACCAATAAAGTGACCTAACGTGGAATAAAAACTGAGATGCAACAACTATTTAGTTGGGTGTTGGTCTCTGCTTGAATCCAATGTATATTGATTTCGCTGCAAAATAAGACATAAACGGAGACTTGGTGATTTCAGTGAACCAAAAAAACAAAAATTCTATTAAATATCACGACAAACTATTACATGTGAAAATTTCTTATTGATATTGTGTGTCCTATGCCATAACCTCCATTCCGAAGTTGATTATGAGAGACCTAGAACCCAACAACCTTATAAAATGAATATAATAACAGTAGATAATAGTTATTGACAACGAAAAATAAAAAAAAATAGACTTACACTTTCTTGAGATGGAATCTCATCATTTAAATAATATAAGTTTGGAGTAGTTGGACTTACTAGGTAAGGACTGCTTAAAAATGGAGATTGATTAACCTACCAAGAATAATAGAATATATATACATATATATATATATATATATATATCATGTAAGTTGAATATCTGATCAACTCGTAATACTAAAGAAATCATCAAGAAAAATTGATATAAATTCATGCAGAAGATTTGCTATATTTCTTTCATTGTACCTGCAAGTTAGTAAAAATGGATGCGGTTGTCGAATTTGATTCAGTAAACATGCAACTTGTTTGACCAGGCCTCTCTAATGTCTATCCATAAAGATATTGAAATCAAAATCAATGACATAATGGTAATATAATTTTTAAAAATACTACTAAATTAAGGCTTTTATGCGATTCCATCTCATTGTAATTTTGTGAAAAAACATGAGTCAACCTATTTCTTCTTTCCACAATTCTACACCATCAATATATATATATATATATATATATCAAATAAAAAAATTCATATGATAAACATATTAAGAGAAACATTTAAAAAACTCGTACCTTTTTTGTTTTTGATTTCTTCTGACCAATCCCCTCAATTTGTTTTGCTTTCCTTTTGTCTTTGAGCTTTCGAACCACTTCTTCTACTCGAGACATTCTTCTTTTAGTTGAAGGACGACCTTTTCGTCTCATAACAAAAGGACTTAATACTTTGTTTGTCTCACTTGGCACTTGCTTATGGTCAACACAATTTTGTAATGGTGAAGATGATCTTTGATCAGTTTGAGTATCTACCAATTCATCATTGGCAATTTTAGCCTTCAATTCTTGTATATCTTTCATTATTAGCTCGTATTTCTCTTTAGCATCTGCAGCAAGAATAGCAACTTTATGAAATTCCTTGCACATTTTTTCATATCGTTCAATCACGGACTCAAAGAATTGTAGTTGATTCTAACAAAATTATATCCGCACTTCAAGTCTTTTCTCCATCTTGAAAAAATGTACTTGGGAGGGACCTCATTCAATCTTTTGGCTATGAGTACCGAAAGTGAATGTCTATATAAAATGCCTCTAAACTCAAACAAGTAACATTTACACTTCACTTCACAATCAACCTCATTGAAATACACAGTGAAAGCAACATCTTTTCTTTTATCTCCAACTTTTACATCTTCTATGACTTCATACACATAATTTGAGTTCTCTATCTTCATTAGAGAAGGATGGCAATAGAATTTCCCTTTCAGCTCATTCTGAAATTCTTTAAATTTATCATTGGTATAAACTCTTTGAAATTTCTTGTCGATGTCATAATCGTTGATACACTAGTGCCAAGAATTGAAGGATTGATAATCTGCTAGGTTCTCCTTCTCCACTTTACTTTTCAATGCTTCATCACGTTCAACAAACTGTTTCAAAGTGGTTTTATGTGTGACATACCCTTTAAAGAAAGCATTCATACTTTTACTCTGTTGTGTAGTAGACATGCCTACCCAGAATGAACTTTTCACATACGAAGGAACCCACCATTGTCTTTCATATATATTCCTTTCAACCTTTCATTACCTATAAGATTATAACTTTCAATCATTAGTGACCACCTTCATCACTAAATTCTGTTAAATTCTATCAATTTCTAGTATGAAATTCTACAATCATCACAAATCAATGGAAAAAAGGAAATTTTTTCTAGTGTAATGGTAGCATTTTTAACTTACTGATATATTCTAAAAAAATTACTGATATATTGTTCTATAATCTACCCCATAATCAATTTGCAGAGTTTGATTCCTACTCTGAAATCAAATGTAGTTAGAAATTTTCGTTATATCAACAATTGTACTTAAAAAATTTTTAGAATTTTTAGAATAATTTTCGTAATAAAATTCAAGTACCCATTAGATATGTAAAAGAAGTCTAGCATCCATCATGTCAATATATATTAAAAAAACAATAAAAATGCAAGGGTTAAACGACCCATCACATCAGAACATTTAAAAAATGGGCAAGGATCTTCTCCACTACTAAAAAGTAGTGGAAAGGTCCATTGATCTACAAAACCTCATCTAGGGTCAAAAATATCCCCACGTCATCCACACTCAATAATTTGCTGTATCATTATAAATTGGACACTTAACACCATTTTCTCACCTTCTCCTTCAGCTTTCACTATATATATTTGCCACCATTTTTATTCTTTTCAATGCCTTTCGCCTTTTTTTTTTCTCTTTAAAAATTTTTCCTTTGTGAATTTTTTTCAACTTACAGTAGTTTCTATGAAGCTTTTAACTTCTCAGTTGCTTTTTTTTGGATAAAATATTAAATTATATATAAATAAACAAAGATACCAAAAATTTATGACAATGCTCATTTTGGCTTAAAATACCGCCATCAAAGCACTCTGTTTTGTACATTTTGCTCTGTTTTGCACAATTTCGCTAATTTTGTATGTACAATTCCTCAAACAAAAATAGGAGGAAATCTAATGGAGAAGACAGAGAAGAGACTTAGTAACTATGCTTCTTGTGATACACCCGGACCTAGCACGACTTTTTCGTACGAACGGAATAGTGCAAGATGACGTATGAATTAAACAATATGTTAGTCCAGCTGTGTCAAGTCAGAAGAGAAGATAAGCTTAAGGTAAGCCGAAGTTGGAAGATGAGATTGGTGACCATGCATGGAAACACTAAAGTGGACTTCTTTAAGTCCATAGCCAATGGATTGGACGTCCATTGGTGAATTGATCCATGGATTGGGCCGAGGATCGAAATTATGAGAGGTTTCAAATAGGGGAAAAAGTTTGGCCCGAGGTCCGAGTAGACCCAGTGTTGGGCCTTGCTATAAATAGGGGGAGATGAGCTCTCCCCCTCTCATTTTCTCTTCTCCCTCTCTTCTTTCCTCTCACTCGCTCTCTCGAAGCAATTTTGGACTTTTGGCCGATCCGAACAAACCGACCGTAGAATCAAGGCGAGATCTTGGTATGTTGTTCTTAACTCCTTGATCTACGTTTTATTAAGTTTTCACGCATCTCCATGCATTAGTCTAGGAGAGATCCAAGCTCAAAGTTAGGTTTAGCTTTTAGTTAGATTTGAAGTTTAGATTTGAGATCTAGGAACTTTGAGCTTGTGATTCTCGTTTCTGCTATGGTAAAAGCGTCGTGGGAGGTGAGAGGAACCTCCATCTCGAATTTCACGTTGAACGGTGGACCGAGGGGCTCAGGAACCGAGGAAAAGCCTCAGATCCCGATGCTGACAGACAGCTCCGGCGCGGGAGCCGTGTCTCTCCCGCACGGGAGACACCCGCAGCCCAGGTGCCGCGCCGGACTTAGGCCTGTCCCTCGCCGAACTGGGCCTTTTGGCCCAAACCGCGGATGGGCCATTTTGGGCCCAATCCAAGGGAATGGGCCTTTTGGCACAGAATCAAGCCAGGCCTGACCCAGCCACGTGAGGGAGCCTACCTAGCCCAACCCGAGTTGGCGGCCCATGGACCCCCAGGGGCATTTTCGTAATTTTTCTTCAAGTGTTTGATTTTTACCCCGAAACCTCCTGAACACTTTTCTAAGCCCCGAATCACATTTAAGCCCAGTCGTAGGTCATGTTAGAGCCTCGTAGGTGCATTCATAAATTTAATTATGGATGCTAACGTATATTTCCGTGTATTAGGGCTCCGGTTGAATCGAGTGCGGCGATGCTCCAGAAGTTATGCTACATGGAGCGCTTGGGAGTATACGAATCTCCCAATACTGTGAGTGGCTTAGACTTCTTTGATTAGCCACTGGGAACAAAGGTTTTAAAAATGGTTTTAAAAACATAAATGTTTTCAAAAGGTTTTGGGATACGGGAAATCCACACACACATACACACACACACACTTGTTTGTGATATACCCACATAGAGAGTGGGATGTTTTCAAAAAGAAATATAAAGACTTATGTGTGTGTGTTTATATATTTTAAAAATGTATGTTATATATATATAATTATGAAATATTATTATTATGATTTTTAAGGGGTGCGATACCCTTGCAAGATGAGTGATTGAGAGAGATGCTCCTCGGGCTCCATTATATGTGGGAGCGTGGACGAGTTGGAGAAAGCATGTTAGATTCTCAGCCATGGACCGCTTATTGAGGGGCATGGTGAGACAAGCCTGGTTTGGAGAGGTGCGTAGGGAAGCTCGCCAGGACTCTAGTTTGCTGTGTTCCACCACAGCGAGGTACCACCGAGGGAAAGGGCTAAAGAAAGAGAAAAGAGAAAATGTTTAGAAAGAAAAGAGATAGCCCTCGGTGCAGTAAGGCATAAGACAACCGACGGCTCGCGCCTTCAGTATAATAGAGATGCTAGCCCATTTTATGTATATATATATTTATTTATTTAAGGTGTTTTAAAAGAGAGTTCTCGGCTGGAGAACTAGAAATAGTTTTCAAAAGAAAATTATTTATTTTATTTTATTTTGGATTTCCCTTATTTGCCCTAACCCAGATGGAGATTCTTAGAACCTCTGTCACTCACCTGTATCCAATGTGGATGGATGCAGATTCACGTACGAGGTCAGCTGGTAGGTCAGAGGCTCACTAGGAGGCGTCGGTGGCTTAGGCTTTATAGTTTCCGTTGTGTGGGTAATCTTTTAAATTAATCCACTGGTACACTTTATAAGTTAAATATTTATTTAAAGAATACTAATTATATTTTAGTTTTGTTTCATAGCGATGGTATCTATTTCTATACCTTGCGGTGCTTCAGGTGCGTGACTAGCCAGCACGTACTTCGAGACAGCACGGCGATTGCCACCTGGCTGACCCGGGCGGGTCGGGGCGTGACATCTTGTCTTCTAACCAAAGCATTAGCAACCCTATTAGCCTGTATAAAACAAAAGTAGAGTTTCACCTGCACAAAATACAAAACCAGAGTTTCACCTGCACAAAAAAGTTCATTACATCTCCATAATGAATAATACTATGAGAAAAACAAATAAGAAAGGAAAAATGATATACCTCTGTCCACATAGTTTAGTAACTTTACATGTTATATGCATTTGAAATATCCTGAAAAATTCCTACTTGACTAATAGCAATATCATTTTCCTGATAATAAAGAACAAATTAGTAATTCCATTCGACCCAGAAAAATATTATGAAAAGATATAATTATGGTCATATACCAACCTGCCTATAAGAAATATCATTTTCTAGATGTTGAAATGCAACATCAAATCCACCAAGTGAATAAGATCTCATTGTATCCTACGCAAACATATAATGTATGATGATTATAATACATATTAATCTCTAATTAAACATGTCATTAAATTACTTACCACAAACATTCCATGAAGATTATGATGATTTATGACTTGGGATTCATCATAAGCCCATTCTTTATAATTTGATAAATTGACACCCTAAAACATAGATTAAAAAAACAAAGCTATATTAATCTAATACTAAATTAGCATAGATGGTAATAGATTCTTAATGGCAAGCCAAAGTAAAAGGGAAGGAATTCACCTCATAAGGATCAAAAGATGTAGGAAAAAGAACTTGGCAATCTAGTGCAAACGGAGAAGGAGTTTGAACAACATAATCTTGTGCATCAAGATGCCCCTTACTTGCCTATATAGTTTAGTTTGTGTTAAAAATAATTAAAATGAAAGCAAATATAAAAAGAAGTAAATTTAACAATTACCTGATCAAGTTCTTGATATGTTTCAGAAAGAGAAGAATGATTAGAACAAGGTTGAGGATATGCCTTTTTAGAGTTAGAAGAATGATGCATTGAATCTCCTTTGTATATCTTTTTAGGAGGCTTTTCAACCTTTTTGTTCAAGCCTTTAGTAGAAGGCTTTTCAGTCCAACTTTTAAGTCGGTCTACCATTACAAGAATCTTTCTTTTTAAGCCCTTCTGCTTTAATAGGACCAAAATTTGCCAAATGATTTTCTTTTTCAGCCTCTTCAGGTTCAAGCAAAGAATGTTAATGGGAAGTTGCAGGTACTTCCTTTACTTGTTCTATGCCCATCTTTTGCCTTATAATCTGTTCAACCCTTTCACTTCCATTTTTCATTGCTTCCTCACATTCCGATGCTCGAGATGCTATCTTAATCATATTAGAACACAACAATCTATAACGAGATGTCATTTGCAATTTTGGATCAACTTCAACATCATGTCCATCAAAATCTTGGACAGTTCCATCTCTTGCATTTTTAGTCCATCTTTTGAGAATATACTTATCTGGTATCAACTTAACATTCACGATATCAAGAACTTTCAAGGCATGACTGCATAAAATCCCTTCCATCTTAAACATTTTGCAACTACATGATACACTCATATCAGGTTTATTATATGTACTTTGCCTACACCTGATACACGATAAATTGCAACCATAAACTCCCACAATGAACCATTAGTTTCCTTTTTAACCTCAATGAAAGCTGCTTGAAATTTTTCGTACTCGTCCTGAAATTTATCTAACATAGCAGTGGTATATATTTGCTCGGCCTGTATCAACATAGGTGTTTTCATCTTCAATTTAGGCAACGTTTGTCCCAAATGAAATTCAGATTTTAATTCATTGTATCGCTTATCATTTAGTTCCTTTTCAAAATGTCCAAAAAATTGCACCAAATTCATGTCAGGCTGAAGATGTTCCTTCAAACTAGAGTTAAAACTTTCACTAATTTGTATAGATGCAATTCCAGCAGAAAAAGTTCTTTTAACATATGCTTTAGCCTATTTTTCTTTGATTTTATAAATCTCTTTCACCCAATTATTGTCCATAAGTTCATGTTTATCTATCATAGCTTCCCATGCATTAAAACATTATTCTTCTTCCACATATTTATAAACACAAGCACTAAGGTCTCTTGGTAAGCCTGACTCTTCACTAAACTTCGGACCCAAATTTCTTAATGCATTCTCCATCATATGATATAAGCAAATCCTATGATATGTTTCAGGCATTACTATTGGAATTGCTTTTGCCATGGCTGCATCTTGATCAGTAAATATTGTTTTTGGCTTTTTACCTATATTATTAAGGCACAACAATAAATTCTAAGATTTCTAAACATACACAAATCAAATATAAAAGTGTCAAGTAAAAAGAAGGAAAAAATTTAAAGAGATACCTAACATCGCGACCAAGAAAATTTCGAAGAGCCACTTGAAAGAATCCACAGTTTCGTCATACATAAGAGTAGCTCCAAATACAATTGTTGTTCTGTGATGATTGAGTCCAGCAAATATTGCTAATGGCCGATATTCTCGGTTAGTTTTGTATGTTGTGTTAAAAGAAACCACCTCACCAAATTGATAATAGTTAATAATCATCTTAGAATCAGCCCAACAGATATTGGTTATCTGTTCTTCAACATCCATTTGCACCGAGTAAAAAATGAAGGATTTTTTGCTCTTTGTTGCTCAAAGTACCTCAATAAAGTTCTCGCTTCACCATATTGCAAGGTTCGCTGTCGTTTAGAGTGGAGATAATTTTTTAGATCTTTTTTGGTATAACCAAGACTATCATGCCCACCAGCCTGCCTTTTCATAAGTTCATAAGATGGCTGCACCTTTATTCCAGATTCATCAACAAGATCTACCTCTATATCTTGGGCTCCAGACATCTTCCGTTGTGAACGCATCATATGAGCACAAGAAGCAACATGAAGCGTGTGATTATGCTCAGCCACAAAATCTTTAATTTGAAACTTCCCAGTATCTTTAAAAAATTTGATAAGCGTGCGAGCACCACAACCTGTCCGTGTCTCTACTCTTGCATTCTTTGTTTGACAGTCACGCTTGTTTGGACATCTAAGACCTTCTTTAGAACATACAAACAACCTTGAAGTGAGTTGTCTAGTCTTTTTGTTCCAATTACCCCTTTCTTTTCTTATGCTAAAACCAATCCTTCTACCATACTCATTATAGAAACTATATGCATAATTTTCTAAAACAAACTCATGACCCACCCTCGGTATATACTCAACCTCTGGATCATCTTCAATGTCATTTGTGGCAATGTCATCAGTCAATTCTATATTATCCATGTAGATATCTTCCTACCAGAAGGAAGCAAAATACCATTTTTAAGCATATGCTTTTATAGCCTTGTAAATTCCCTTTTTGCAAACTTTTCCATAATTTTTAATAGAAAAAGAAAGCTGGTTGCACCATAAAAAAGTAAGGCATGATTCTTTATATAACACATCCCTTCCACCTGCTAGCCGCTAGGTGAGCAATACGAATATATCTCATCCATCATTTCTCCAGGTGGAATAAAAATGATAGATGTCACCAAGGAAAGAACAAAAGGTTTTTGAACTCAATATTTAAAATTATACTTTTACATGGATCTAATTATCATCAATATTGTAGATTTCGTAAATATATATATACACACACAATTCTAATTGATCCAAAAAAAGGAACATAAATGCTTTAAACTTTACTTTACTTAAATACCCATATACTTACAGGTTCAAAAGTTGGTGAAAACATCTTTAAGAATTGGATATCATCTTCACACTTTCCTCTTGAATGTCGCTTTCTGTACAATTACAGCAGAATCACCATTATTTTGATGGATTCTTTAATCTTCATATATTAAGAAATTAAAGGAATATATGCATAAATTACTTCATACCTTAGACAAGATTTTCCAATGTTGGATGAATAAGTCAGCAAAAAATAGGTAGCTCACTGCTCTTATAAGACAACCCTATGCGAGCAAGAAATCAAGTGGGCTTCTCAGGTTCTTCTCGATGGCTTGTTTGATACAGTAAAAAGAAAAAAATTTTGGAGGGAAATATGTTGCCAGCTAATAAAATGGTGGGAAACTGTAAACGGAAGTGAAAAAACGACGTTAGAGTGGTAGAATTAGTAATCGTTGAGTGGGGTGACGTGGGGCTATTTTTGGCCATAGATGAGGTTGTTGTAGATCAGTGGACCTCTCCACTACTTTTTAGTAGTGGAGAGGATCCTTGCCCTTAAAAAATGCAGAAGCTTAAAGATTGAATAAGAAAAAACCTGTAAAGTTCAGTAGCGGCTATGTAAAAGAAGAGAGGGCAGCTTGACTTTCGAGATTGTTTGAAAGAAAAGACAGAAATGGGATGTTAGGTAACGGAGAGTAACCTCAGTGGATGTTACGTAACAGAGGCTAAGTTAACGGGATGTTAACGAATAGAGAATGGGACCAGCAGAGTCAATGCCATGTTAGGCGGCAATCAGACGGGTTATCCTTTGGCGGGTCAGGTGGCATTTCTCCATCTAATACCCCATTAATAGCCAAATAATCCCTCCAACTTTCTAAATTAATCTAAAAACAACATTAAAATATCATTTATATCACCATAATTAATGTCCAAATAAGTTTCATTTATTATTATATTGTCACTAAATTGGACACTTGGCAACAAATTAAACCTTCAATTTTCCAATTCTCTTCAGTTATAGAAGAGGATAACTTTCATTTATAGTATAGATGGATATAGATATTCTAAGTTTTTTGAATAACATAAAAAAAGTCTACTTGTGTCTGGATATGTCACGTTAGTATTAAAGTTCAACGGTTACATTTGTTTAAAATAATTAAAATATAAGGGTGAAATTGTCTAACAAAAAAGTTAGATAGTTAAATTATCACTTTTTTTATAGTTCTAGGAGCAAAATTGATATTAAGCCCCTTTTTTTTTAATTTTAGTGCTTTAGCATTGCTTAAAATCCACATTTCCCGTAAGGAGTCCATATCACCTACAATTTTCATCTACCAATTTTAAATGTAAGGTCTATCATGTAGCCCAGTGTTAGACGCCTACATAATTTTATATTATAATTGAATTACTATGTCATAATTACAATGTTATAGGGGAAAGAATTGTATGTATCTTATGTATCATTCTTTGGATTTAATCCCTCGAGTTGAGAAAGATGCGTTGAGTTAACCAAACCTAAGGAGTTTGCCTAGTTGTAATATCTTATGTACCCAAAAAAAATGTAGGTGACATACTCCTCTTATTTGAATTTGGAATAGGTCGGGTCAACACGTATCAATCCGCATCATTTTAGTTTTGTATCGTATCGTATCGTATCATATCATATCATATCATATCATATCATATCATACAATATTAATAAATATGAGTCCAGCAAATAAATAATGCACATAGGCCTGGCATTTACAAAGGACACCAACTGGGCCGAAGTAGAAAAAGCCCAAGTCAGACTATTGAATGGTTGCGGCAGCTCGGGTCATGTTAGCTGCTGAACTTCATTTGGGCTGAAAGCGTTTTATGGTCCGAGAGCAGGAGATAGGAATTGCTTTTCATTCCCCATCGGGGATGCGGACGGGGGCCGGGAAGATACCCCATCCCAATCCCCACCCAAGTTCCTTTTTAATTTTATATTTATTATATATATTATGTTTATTAGCAATATCAATATAATTTTTAACAAAAAAGTATAGATATATATATATTTTTATAGATATATATTATGTTTATTTATATAATATATATTTTATTTATATTATACGTAATATATATCATGATATATGAATCTACATGAAACCAAGTAATGAAACTAGTTTTACTAACAAAGGACATGCTTATTACTATGTTTATCAATAATATTATGTTTTAATATATTTATGTAAACTTTTTGTGGAATTATTTTATATAACAAAATATAGTAAAGTATGTTTTTAATAACAAAAATTACTTATATATATATATATATATATATTTTCAAAAATTGGGGATTCCCTATTCCCATCAAATTCTCCGTGGGGTCGGAGATAGGTGAAGCGAGTCGTGATTGGGGACAGGGAACGCATTCCACGCATATTCTCTGCTTCGTTGACACCTCTATATGTAGCTAATTTTGAAAACCTAGTATTCATTGAATTTAAGCCAAGCTTCCAACCTTGAGATTCAAGTTTTGAGAATTGATTCTACGAAACTGATTCTGTAGGAGTTATTACGAAATCAAGATGTAATACTAAGTTTAACTACTAGTTTAAAAAAGCTTAATCCTAATTAAACATTTTCAAAATTTTAGAGGAAAAATTTCAAAATTTATGACATTTGTTGTAATAGGGTTTAATTTAAATATGTATTTATAATGACGCCACATCTTAGTTTTATAATAACTCCCACGAAACCGATTTCGTGAGATCATGACTCAGAGTCAAGATCAAGCTTACACCCTTTGCAACCCCATGGAAAATCAATACCCCTAGCATATACAGAGAGGACGTGCACCATCACCTCCCTCAAAACCTCAAAATCTTCCTCTAACTCACACGCTGGACGCTGCTTTGGCAAGGAAATCCGCACAAAAAATGCCCTCTCTTGGTGTGTGATTCAACGGAACACCTCCACTGCCTCTTCGAAAGCTCCCTCATCAGATCCTCAATTACAGCACCTGTGGGATGAACCGAGACATCGGCAGCTCAAACCAGCAGTACATATATCACTACTAATAAAATATACTAATATACATTATATAATTTTACAAGTATTTATATTTGTATATACTAATAATGCATGTTTTCCTTTTACAATAAATGACAAAAAAAATTAAAATTACTTATTTTAGTAATTTATAATTATTATGCTATTTATTTTACTTTATTTATCTTTCTCCTCCCGCCAACCTTTACACTTAAAGAAAATTAAATTAAATTAAGGAATTCCTTAATTATGCTGATTAACAGCTAGCTTCTCGTATTAATTAGATAATTAAAGTTAAAATTTAGAAGATAAGTATGGAAAAACTTTCAGATATGGTAATGGGTTGATAAAAGTTCAACCACGTTGAAAACTTATCCAAAAAGGATCAAAATGGTGAAGATTATAATTAATGTTGCTTCTGTTGAGAATTATTTAATTTCCCCTCTATATATACATATATCATAATTCATAGAGTTAGAAAACTATCACTTTGAGGTTCAATTCAACTTGGGTGACTGCAGAATAATGTGGAGGTCTTGGATTATTCTTGTGGCTGGTGCGGCCTTGCTATTTAGAAGCAGTGTAGGAATTCAGGTCGGTTATGATGCCAGAGCCATGATTATCGATGGTGAACGAAAACTCATTCTTTCCGGCGCAATCCACTACCCTCGAAGTACACCTGAGGTACGAGTTTGAGTCCTGATCATCGAAATTATTAAGAGTTTAACACTTAGTTCGAAATGTTCCCTCTTAACTTTCATTTTGATTCTATGTATTTTCTTTGATTAACTCTACAGATGTGGCCAGACCTCATACAGAAAGCTAAGGATGGAGGCCTTGATACAATTGAGACCTATATTTTTTGGAATGCTCATGAGCCTCGCCGTCGCAAAGTATTTTGAAAAAAAAAAAATTTGTGTTCCATTTTATTTTTATTAGATTTGTCCATGAGTTGAGTTACCTGTGTAATCTTTTTTCTGTAATCAACATATATAGGTATATGATGTTTTTGTTTTTATTTTTAAAGTTAAATCTCATTGATATATATTAAAAGTAATTTATGTATATTACTAGTGTATTAGAATTTTAGGAAATTCAGTAAAATTGAGTCGATTAATTAAGCTATTTATTTGATGAAGATTTATTATTTTATTTTGAGTTAATTGAGTTAATCTGCCAATGCTAACTTTTTTTTTTTATTTCCTTAAAAATGCAGTATAATTTCAAGGGAAATCTGGACTTTATACAGTTTTTCAAGCTAATTCAAGAAGCTGGACTATATGGGATTTTGAGAATAGGCCCTTATGTCTGTTCTGAATGGAATTTTGGGTACAATATTTAATTTATTTTCTTCAATTAATAATTTGAAACTTTTTTTTCTTATTGAATTTCCCCAAAAATACTGATTTTTTGTTTTCTTTTATGTTGTTTGCAGGGGACCCCCTGTGTGGCTACATAATATTGATGGTGTTACAATGAGGACAGATAATGAAATCTTCAAGGTCCCAAACATTTAGTACTAATTTTTTTCACTCTATATCTTAAAAAAAGAACAAAATTTTAAGAAAATTTTTATTTTTAAGCCCTTTTTTTCGTTTGAAATGCAGAATGAAATGCAAATTTTCACAACCAAAATTGTGGAGATGTGCAAAGAAGCAAACCTATTTGCCCCACAAGGAGGACCTATCATTCTAGCGCAGGTTCTCTCAACATTCTCAATATTCATTGTTCTATTTGCAAACGCGACAAAAAAGTAACACACTCGAACATTTGATTCAAGTAATTGATATATGTTTCAAATTCAAATTCCTCGTATTTCAAAATTTGCAACAGATAGAGAATGAGTATGGGAATTGGGCAATTATGAGTGAATATGGAGATGGAGGGATGGCATACATGAAATGGTGTGCAAAAATGGCTGTAGCCCAGAACATTGGAGTTCCATGGATCATGTGCCAGCAGTCCAACGCTCCACAGCCCATGGTGAATTTTTTTATTTATTTAATTTCCCCTTTATTTTTTTTTCTTTTTTGGCCGTTCGTTAAATTGGGGAACTAATACATTTTTTTCCCCTACAGATTGACACCTGCAATGAATTTTACTGCGACCAATTCACTCCAAATGACCCTAAAAGCCCGAAAATGTTTACTGAGAACTGGGCTGGATGGTATTTTAATTTTTATTAATTAATTATTATATCTTCAATTGCTTAAATTCTTTTTATTTCTTTTTTATTTTCTAATTGAATTCCATCTATATATTGTAATCCAATTTAGGTCCTACAAATGGGGTGACAAACACCCTCATAGAACTGCAGAAGATGTAGCATTTTCAGTCGCTCGATTTTACCAATTTGGTGGAGTTTTGAACAATTATTATATGGTTAGACCTATTGATTCAGCTATAACTAAATTCAGCTTTAATTTTATTTATTTATTTATTTGTATTGATAGATGAATATGTTGATTAACTTATATGCATACATAGTACCATGGAGGAACAAACTTTGGACGCGCATCCGGTGGACCATGGATCACAACATCCTATGACTTTGATGCTCCACTTGATGAATATGGTAAGCAAGGAATGTAAAATTAATGGAATAATTCAGATCTTAGAAAGGATTTTAATCTTCTAGTTTGTTAATTGTGAATATGCACGATCAATGACGATTGATCAAAGTAATAAGAGTTTGGATCAGTGGTGTAAAGCACTTGGGTTTGAATTTCAACAGACCCCTTTTGATAATTGTGAATATACACCACCAATAAGGTTGGCCAAAGTATTAAGAGCTTAGATCAGTGGTGTAAGGCATTCGAGTTTGAGCTCCCACTGACCTCCTTTGGTAGGCAATCTGTAAGTCTAAAAAGCTCTACAAAATTAGAGTTTGCAAATCCTTAAAGAGGTTGGTGACTTGCCCTAGCCTTAGAGATGAGATAATCTACCATACTCCTAAACTTTTGCATACCAAAAAAAATTATGAATACACACAAATACTTATTGGGTTGAATAGAAGGAACTCGGTATCCTTTAAATAAAGAGTGTTCAAGTCTTATAAATAAAAAAAATAAGTTTGGAAGAATTTCCTCTCATTTGGGGTTAGATGTGACTTCACTTAAACTTCGGATTAATCGATGTCCAATATGACTACCGAATATCGAGGGACTTATATATATATATATATATGTATGTATTGTGAATAGACATGTTTACAGGTTGGGCTCTAAACAAAAATGGGTCTAGTTGGTTGATCCGACTAGGCCTTAGACAAGGGGCTTATGAGGAACTTGAGCCTAATTTTGGCCCAACCTAACTCATGAACATCTCTAATCTATAACTCCCCTAAATGAAAGTTTAAGCATATTAGAGAGAGATGAGGTGTAATTGTCACCTCCCTATTGGTTGTTTTTTTTTTTTATTTCATGGGTGAATTTTTTATATAGATGGTAGCTTTGGATTTATTTTGGATTTGGGTATTGATTGTGTTTGGGCCTCTTATTTTGTCTTGAAGTCTATTTTATAAGTTTTCTTTTTCAACTTGATTTGGTAATAGTCAAATGATTTTGTTCATATCTATATCTATATTACCTTAAATGAAAGGTGAAGTATATTAGAGTAGGATGGGGTGCAATTGTCACCTCCTCATTATCTCTTCATTTTTTACTTTTTTTTTTGTTTTTTGGGATAAAGGGTCCATTTGTTCTCTTTTTTTTTTTTTTAATTTTGATATTTACTTATATTATTAAATTTTTCAATATATTTTTTATAGGATTTTTTTCCCTGGATAAGTCTAAACAAAAGGTTTAGTTCGGTGTTTTTTTAGGTTTGAGGAAATTTTTCATATTTTTATATATTATATGTTATTAAAATTCATTTATTATTGAAGAATTCAATATTTGACTTATATATTTTATTTAATGGTTAATTAACATGTTTAACTTATATATAATATTTTATATGTGTTTTTATTTATTAGTTAATTAACATCATCTTTGGTGTGTATATCAAAATGATTTTTTATATATTTTTGTACTACATTTTGGTTTACATATAATATCAATAATTATATGTTACATTTTCTTTTATTTTTAGGTATTATTGTTCCTATTAGTCTCACATATTTTAGAAAATAAAATTTAAATACTTCAAATTAAAAAAATCCCGGGGCGTAGCCGGGGTAAATTTCTAGTGTTTATGATTGTTCCCATGCAACAAGAAGTTTTATGGAAAATTCACTTTCTATTTTTAGGCAATTTAAGGCAGCCAAAGTGGGGGCATCTCAAAGAACTCCATGCAGCTATTAAACTAGGGGAGAAGCTTCTCACTAGTGGCACAATAACGAGAAGGGGTTATGGAAATGGAGTTGAGGTAACGAAGTTACAGAGCTTTTCCCTGAAATGCTAAACCTTTGTAGATTTTGATCAAAATGATGAAAATGGCTTATAAATTAAACTTGTTAACCACCAGCTGACCACATTTACCAACGAAAAAACTGGCGAGAGGTTCTGTTTCTTGAGCAATGTTAATGAAACTCAAAATGCAACTATTGACTTGCAACAAGATGGCCTCTACTTCGTTCCAGCTTGGTCTGTCAGTGTTCTTGGCGGCTGCAAGAAGGAGATTTACAACACTGCAAAGGTTAAGACACAGACTTCTATAGTGGAAATGAAGCAAACAGATGATGAAGATGAAGATAATCCTGCACAGTTGAGCTGGGTGTGGACTTTTGAAGCCATGAAAGGCACCCTCCGAGGACAAGGTAAATTTAGTGCACGCCAACTTCTTGAACAAAAGAGAGCAACTTCAGATGTTAGTGACTACTTGTGGTATATGACTAGGTAATTTCCAAAACACAGGTTCTGTCTGTAATTATTCTATATACATACTTATTTGTTTTTCTTTATATTTTACATAGTTTTGACAATAATCTTGGAACATCCTGGAACAATCTGACTCTGTATGCAAATTCAACCGGGCAAGTTGTCCTTCATGCTTTTGTGAATGGGCAGCTGATAGGTAAGCTCTTACTATTATTCTTCTCTAGTGATTAGTGCAACAGTTCTACTTAGAATTCATCTCTTCTGTTGGAACATTTTACAGGCTTTGAACCAGGAAATCAACATCTAGAAATGCCAGTTTCACTTGTTCCTGGCAGAAATAATATCACTTTGCTAAGTGCCACAGTTGGCCTAGCGGTAAAGTTATTCTGGTGGAGGCTATTTTGTCAAGGAAAGGACTATTATGTTTCCCCCTGTATTCTTATTTATATGATTCATATGTTAAGGTTATTTCTGCAGAACTATGGTGCCTATTTCGATATGTGGTCAAATGGAGTAACAGGAGTTGGATTGACCGATAACGGGCAAACCAATATAGATTTGTCATCAAATAAGTGGAATTATAAGGTAAGGTAACTCTCCCAAAGTGAAAGAAATTAGATTGAATCCAGATTACAAAAATTATATTCTTGTGACGAAGGTTGGGTTGAATGGTGAAATCAAACGACTTCATGATCCAAATTCTCCTCATGCTCGAGAATGGAAGACCTTATATGAGGATGAAGAACTTCCCACCAACAGGCCAATGACTTGGTACAAGGTACTTAATATATATTCCCAGGCAATTCTGGTTCTGGCCTCCAATGGATCAATTTGTGAAGGAAAACTAAGTAACTATAATTCTAATTTCCTTTGAATTCTGTTGCTTTTAAGACCACATTCAGGTCTCCATCAGGAACAGATCCTGTAGTGGTGGATTTACTTGGCATGGGCAAAGGGCATGCCTGGGTAAATGGGAACAGCCTTGGCCGCTACTGGCCTACACAAATTGCTGGTCCCGATGGCTGCAATGTGGAATGCGACTATCGTGGCAAATATACCCAAAAACTTACTCTAACTAAATGTGTCACCAACTGTGGCAATCCTTCTCAAAGATGGTACTATATAATTGTCATCATCCTTCATTTATCGGTTTATTTTCCCATTTTGCTGTGTGAAGTTGCCAGGATTTGAACCATAAATAACTGTAATTTAGAGTCCAACTAATTTGTGTCAGGTACCATGTTCCAAGATCATTCCTTACTCCCGACAGCAACAACACTTTGATTTTGTTTGAGGAAACCGGTGGAGACCCTTCGCAAGTGTCTTTCCAGACCGTATCTGTTGGTTCAGTCTGTGCAAATGTAGAAGAAGGCAGCAAGTTGGAACTAACATGCCAAGCAGGCAAAATCATCTCGGAGATCAAATTTGCAAGCTTTGGTGATCCACGGGGAACATGTGGGTCATTGTCATTGCAACAAGGTTCCTGTCATGCTCCTCAAACCCAGTCCGTTGCAGAACAGGTATAGATTACGGCATGTTTTATTCCATGATCAACATACTTATTTTAGTTGTAAAATAAAAATTTTTTATTCTCGCAGGCATGTGTTGGGAAGGAGAGTTGCTCCATTGCTGTTTCAACAGCGAAATTTGGATCAGTAGACTGTGGCAATGTTACAAAGAGGCTAGCAGTTCATGCTACATGCGAGAATGAAATATTTTTCTATAAGAAATTGAAGATGAAGAAAGCAGAAGAAAAGACTGTATAAATCATAACAAATTACGGTACTTATTCTATTACAATGTAGGGAAAAAAGGTTCTCTTCTTAATAAACCAATCTAGTTAGGATTGAACAAGTTTTTGTAACTAGTTTTCCCAATGATGATGCCATTTCTTTTTGTTATTTTCTAATTCTTTAGTCTTGTCTTACGTAATGCTAACCATAATTCTTTAGTCTTGTCTTACTTAATGCCATCTTAGCAAGAAAAATTAAGAAAGATATCTCAGCAAGAAAAATCAGAGACATGATGCTTGAGAGTTAAGACTCTGCTCTAGTTATGGTAAAATTGTGTCAAAAAGCCTTACCAAAGTGGTGAGGGGATTTGACCTTATGGTTCCATATCAGACCCATATATCTTTATTAATAGATGATTTGTAAATTTAAAAAGTTTATCGGTAAAAGTTAAATGAATCCTTATTGATAGACCATTTGTCAGTCTAAAAAAACTATTGATAAAAGTTAAATGAATCCTTATATCTCAAAAGGAATACGGCTTTTTACCACTTTAACATCTCATGCTCCTAAACTTTCTATCAAAAAATTTTGTGCCAAAAAGTTGCAATTTTTTTTCTCTTAACTAGTTTTTTATCATGTAATTGATAGGTAGTTTTTTCTTTTATCGGAGTTGACAAGTAGTTTCTCTTGGCTGTCCTCTTTTTGCCGTAAGAATTTAGTAGTACATAGTTTACTCTACAAGACAAGAAAGAAAAGAAAACTAGTGGGGACTAATAAGACAAATCACAAGGGCTGTTATTTCGTTATCTTTATTTAAAGAAGAAGGCTCAACGAATGGAGGGCATTTGACACGCTCTCATTGATTGGCTTTCTTACTCCTCCCTTTTTTTTCTTTTCTTTTTTTAATTTCTTTTCTTGTTTTCTTCTTTTGTTTCATTTTCCTTTTTATTTTTAATTTCTTTCACTTTTTGATTGAGTGGTGGTGGGCATTTGGCAGCCTCAATTAGTTAGACTTTTCTTCTTTTTTTTTTTTTCATTCATTCTTTATTTAATTTAATTGTTTTATATTTTTTAATTGTTTTAATTTTATTTATTATTTTAATGATATAAATGAATTGTCACTAATGTAAAGAAACATTTAAAAAAAAATTTTTGTATATATGTTATAAAATTTTTCATATTCTCTATTACTGTTTTGATAATTAAAAATCAATTTTACTGTACTATAAATAACAAAACATGAAGAAAAAAAATAAAAATATCCCCTATACGGAGGTCAACGTCTGGTTAGATGAAAAATTAAATGACCATAGATATTCGGGGATCAAATGTCAATACTCGACAAAGACACGAAAACTTTAAAAAGGCGAAAATGAAATTACTCTGACTAAGACATGTCAATTAAACGTGTAGCCCAGAAAACAGAAAAAAGAAAAAAAGAAAAAATGAAAAAGCTTAGGAAATGGAATTATATAATTATATAATTCACATTCACACCTAAGCAAGTGAAGCAAAGGTTGCAAATCTTTCAGAGTGAGAGGAAAGAAAAACAAAGATGGAAGGAGATAAAGGCACTGTGTGTGTGACTGGAGGAACCGGTTTCATAGCTTCATGGATGATCAAGGTGCTTCTTGAACAGGGCTACTCTGTCCACACCACTATTAGACCCGACCCAGGTAAACATGAACTTAGCTTTAGAATTCGGACTATTTGAAATTCCTACGGGACAAAGATATGATCCTTGCTTTTACCAAAATGTGAACAGAGAACAAAAGAGACATCAGCTTCCTCACCAGCCTACAAGGAGCAGACGAAAAGCTTAAAATCTTCAGAGCAGATCTTAATGACCCGGGCAGTTTTGATGAAGCCATTGAGGGATGCAAAGGAGTCATCCATGTTGCCACTCCTGTCGATTTTGAAGAGAAAGAACCTGAGGCAGTCGTGACCAAAAGGGCAATCAATGGCACACTGGGTATCTTGAATGCATGCTTGAAATCAAAAACAGTTAAGAAAGTCGTCTACACATCGAGCTCTAGCGCGGTGCCTCGCAACGAATACCCGGATGTGGACATGTTGGATGAGAGCCTTTGGACAGATGTTGATTCGGTTAGAGAAACAAAAGGATTCGGAAGTTCTTATACAATTTCAAAGACTTTGACAGAAAGAGCAGCTCTTGAATTTGCAGAAGAACATGGATTGGATCTGGTGACCGTTGTTCCTCCCTTGGTTTTAGGTCCTTTCATCTGTCCAAAGTTTCCTAGTTCAGTTCAGTGTTCATTGGCTCCAATACTCCCAGGTAAAGTACAGAAGATGTCTTTCTTACATTAAGTAGGAATAAGTTAACAAATTATAACCGTTAAATCATGTCTAATTTTGAAATTGAAATGTCAACTTTTGAATCTCTACTAACTTCTGATAAGTATCTAGGGAACCAAAATCAGAACGAGATGATAAGTATGCTTCTTAATATGTCAATGGTTCATGTGGATGATTTGTCAAGGGCACATATCTTCTTGCTGGAGCATCCCACCGCAAAAGGGAGGTACAATTGTTCCTCAGACACAATAACCCTTGAAAAGATAGTTCAAATTCTTTCCACTAACTATCCAGAATTATCAATTCCAACACCAGAGTAAGCAAAAAGTTCTTTCCCTCTCCAATAGTTCTTTCAATAATTTCAACCTGTGTTCTCTTAATTTTAGTACTCTACTATTCTTGACAGATCCTTGGAAAATATCAAAGGTAGAAAATTGCCTGGTTTGTCATCAAAGAAACTGTTGGATACAGGTTTCAAGTTCAATTACGGGGTTGAGGATATGTATGGTGGAGCCATTAGGTGCTGCAAGGAAAAGGGCTTTCTCTAGTAACCAAAATTAATCACCTACTGGCAAACTTCAATAAACAAAAAACATGTTATATTGTTCTGCTTTGGCCTGGGCTTAGTTTCAATGCTTCACACCAGTTTAAATGGCCCCCAATTCAATCTAGAGTTGGTAACTGAAGTTGTGTGCCAAAATAAACAATTGACAGATTTTATGATTGATCATTCACTGATCAAACTAAGTTAAATGAAGGCTTAATACTCAGTTTGACTCCTAACTATATTAAAAAAGACAAATTGCCCCTGAACTTTTATTTAAGATGGTTTGCTTTTTTATCAAAAAGGACAAATTGCCCCCTGCTCTCTGAACTTTTATTTGCACCCAGAACTTTTACCATCGCTTGCATTGATCATAACTTTTGGTAATGTTTGATGCTAAATTTCATACGTAATCTGTACTTTCTGAAAGTTGGGAAGAAATTAGTTTAAAAAGTTTGCCACTTTTAGACTAAATGGCACATGCTTTCATCAACATTAAAAGAATCCTTATAGGAGCAATGCAGAGGAAAATTTTGTTTCACTCATTCATTCACCAATCACCATAATAAACCATGTTTCAATCAGAATTCAGATTAAATTGAACAATTTAAAGGGAAAAGTTTAAACTTATAACTAAGTTCCATCTGACAAAAGTAAAAAGAATTAAACCTACTGTAATTTAAGGTCTAAAGTCTAAACTCATAATTAACTACTTGTGTACTTGTTAGAAACTCCAAATTGTTAGAATCTCCTTCAACTCCTTGCCTTGTTGATTTGCTGACTATCCTGTGCACCTCCAACCGGGATCATGGCAAAACCAAGCTGTGAACGATCCGGGCTGACGATGCGAAACGACCAGATTTGAACCACTGCCTTTGGCTTGAGAGTAAGAGGATTGTCGCAGACAACCTGATACCACTGAGTTTTAAAAACATAGGCTTCGTTTTCGCCAATGTGCCACTTGGCCAAGCGAACTCTAGAGACCACGAGACGAGGTTCCACCAAGATGACATCCATTCCTCCATTCTCCGGAGCAACTGCCCGTTCCTCCTCTTCAGACAAAAAGTTGCTGCTAACTTGATTTTTTGACATTGAGAAACGATTATGAGACTTACTCAAATCAGTAGCATATATTATCTTATGAAAAACCAGCTTTATTTGAGTCCCACCCAAGTTCTCAATGCAATTCTTGAAAGCTTCTGGCATGTCAGTAGGTCGTCGTCGCTCTAAAGCCAATAATGCAGTTACTTCACCCGAGTTTTTCTGTTTGTGATTCTTCTTGTCATTCCCTCTCTGTTTCTTTTGCTTGTTTAACAAGTAATCTTCATCTTTTTCTTCTTCACCAGAAGTTCCAACACAACGTTTGACACCCTTTTCCCGAATGATCATCTTCTGTTTCTTCCTGATCAAGCAAGCTTCTTTTTCTCCTTGATCGTAAGCTCTCTTCTTCTTCTTCAGCTTCAGATTCTCCTCGATGGATTCCTTGGCAAACTTACTTAAAAGCCCTCCCACAACTCTCTGTGTCAGCTCGGTTAGCCTCTCATCTTCATCGTTGGTTGATGCTTCAACCGCTTTCTTCAGTTTCTGCCATGAATTTCCATCATCAACGTAATCTAAATCTCCCACCAACATGTTTGATATATTTTCTCAACAATTTGTTGAATTCTTCAAATTAAAAGCTGATCAAGAACACTTTCAAGATAGAAAAACAAATTGCTTATGATTGATTTTCTAATAGAAAGCCTGTTAATTCATATACTATAAATAGAGGCTAGCTTTGGATTTCCTAATCCTAATTGGAATTTGATTATTAAGAGAAGCTTTGGTATCAAAGTTTTAGGGCTTCAAGCTCCTAACGGTAACATTAGGGATTGAGGGCATACTATTGGTATATTACTTTCTCATCAAGTTTTAATTAACTCTCTATATTATATGATTTTTTTTTATGGTGGCCAAATATACTATACGATTGTAAAATATTATTTTTCTTATATTTTTGGTAATATTGAGAGGGGGAAAAGGGGAAAAAAATTGAAAAAATAATTTTTATGTGAATCGTATGTATAAATAATTAAACTATATTTTTCTTTAATTACTTCCATACCATAAATTATATGTAGATTATTTCTTCACTCTTCACATCTCACTTCAAAACAAGTTTTTTTTTTTTGGCACAGCAGGGAGCACTACGGCTCGAATTAATGACTAGAATGCCAATTAAAGTAGTCTAATTTTCGTTTTGGCTTGCAAGGGTTAATATATATAGTATTGGCAGTACTATTCTCAAAACCGATCAAGTGAATATTCTATACTATATATAATCCCTACAACAAGATGAATGTCCAAATAAAGAAGGATTGAAAGGGCAAAACTATTCTTCAGAAAAAAAAAAAAAAAAAGAAAGAAAGGGCAAAACTAGTTCAACTAGGAAAATGAAGATGGGACAATTCTACTACTGTTGACGAAGAGAAGACAGGACAACATCCTGGAGAGAGCTGTCCCTTTGCATGGCAGCCTTAAACTCATCGAAAGTAACCTTTCCATCACTATTTGCATCCATCCGATCAAATATTTCGTCTAACTTCCCAGGTTCTGTGATATCCGGCGGAAGACAATCATCCGGTAAGGCCTGTCGAATGAAAATCGTTGACATTGTTATTAATTCTATATATTCAATGCAATTGTAAAACTAAGAATCCTGTTAATATTTCGAAGTCCAAGGTCGCACATCTTATACATAAATTAAGCCGATTTGTCTCTTATCGGGTCTGGGATGAATACCAAATGTGCATCCAGAATGCGCAAGAACCATTTCCCATGTAAAACATGTACAAATTCTAGCAATTTATTATATGGTCAGGGGAGTGAGCTTACTCTAAGCATTGATGCTAGTTCTTCCTTGGTGATGCAACCAGATCGATCTGTATCATACATCTGTGATCCAAAAAAGGAAAATTCTGGTTAGAAATACGGAAAATTAGAATAAGATTAAGATCCCATCCTATCTAGTATACATATATGGTAGGATTTTCTTTTGATTTCAAGATATATGAAGCAGAAATTAAGAAGAAAGTATGTAAATATTTCACCTCAAAGCACAACCGGAGAGCATCATCTCCTTTGGAGTTTCTGAGGCTGGAGAATCCACAGACAATTTCCCTCATGTCAACAGTTCCATCTCGGTTGCTGTCGAACAGGTCGAAAATTCGGGTTGCCAGAGGGAGAAGAGATGACATGTTCATTGCTTTTAGCACTTCTTCAAATTCTGGTAACGTTGCATTGTCACCTTGAGCACATCTGCAATTTAATTATACCAAACAGAATATGTTTATTATGTATGTTTCTCATCAGAATCAATGTTATCCATGCCAGGAACAAATATGAGAACTACTAAATTAAAAAATCCATCTAATGTAAGCTTTTATGCTTCAACTTCTCCTATCAGTTTGAAATAATCAAATTGCAAACAAAACTATACTTGGTAAACATTTTATCTAATAATTGAACAGAAAAATCTATTTGATGTTAACCTGTTAGGTAGTCATCATATCTGGTAACTTGTAAATCAAGAAAAGCTGAGAAGGAAAAAGTTAAGTTGGCTTTGAATACCCACATTTTCTTGAAATTGATCTTAAGGTTGTCAATTTCCTCCTTGGAAAGATCATGGGAACCTAGCAAACTTCTCAACTTCTTAGTCCTCAGCAAAACCTTGCTGCTCAACACACTAGCTATTGCCGCAGCTCGTAGTTTCCGGCGAGCATTGAAACTCTGCAACCTTGAAACAACCTCTGCATCCATTTGGTCTTGCTTGGCTGAATCTCCAATCACCCATGGATGAGCCAGAAGCTGTGTTCCAAGGTAGATATATTTTGTTAAGGTTGAAAATGGAAGAAATTACAAATCAATGTAAGAAAAGCAACTTTCTTAGAAGTTTCAAGTAAGAATAATTGTACATGTTCAGCACTTGGTCTTCTGTCAGGATCAACTTGCAAGAGACTAGAAATCAAATGCTTTGCTGATGAAGAAATGTTCTTCCAAGTCCTCTCATCGAAATTATAATCTCCCTGTGTGAAGTAAGGTGAAAATTGAATAACAATTAATATATAAATACTTCAAGAATTGAAGGAATATTGAGTAAAATTGACTTACAGCCATTATCATCTGTTGTTTTTGCCGATTAGATTGAGCAATAAATGGTGGATACCTGCATTGTATATATAAGAATATGGCAATCACATTTTCCATCTCTATTTCCAATAAAATTTACTAATTCAACCTGACCCCATAGGGCTTACAAGTGACAAATAAGTATGCACAAAAAAAAAAAAAATTTTTGGGTGCATACAATGTTTAGGCTACATAATAAAAGGTAACATCTCCTATTCTTTAAATTCTATCACGTTCATCCCAAATTTCGAACTCGATACTTCCAAAATGAAATCTTACGTTCTTATCAGGGAGGCGTTCCATTGTGGACCAAGTAATGCATTTGCAGGACAATTGAGTAATTTGACTACTCATACATAACATAAAGACAATAAATAAAAAATAATAACCAACTAAACATTAATTCTAAGTCGGTACCATTTGTCTGACCATCTATCCTGTTAGCACTGTTGACAAGAAATAAAATGAAAACTTTAATAAATATATAGGCAAGTAAAATTTTCAAAAAAAAAAAAAGCTAATAAAACTGTACGATTTTTGTTGGTAGATTGCTAAACTCTTAATTTCGATGATTAAAGTTTAGATCATGATCACCCTAAGTTTAAAAATGAAAATTTATTTGAGAAATGAAAAATTGGAGGCTAGAGGACATACCCAGAGAGCAAGATATATAAGATGACTCCCAAAGACCACATATCACTCTTGGAAGTGATTTTGCCTCGGGAAAGAGCCTCTGGTGACACATAATCTATGGAACCAAATAACCCAACAACTGGATTAGTAAACTCTTCCACTGAACTTAATCCAAAGTCCATGATCTTCAACGTGGAATCCTCACTATTATTCAAGAAAAGGCAATTCTCAGGTTTAAGATCCCTGTGAACAATACTAGCCTGGTGAAGAGCTGCCAATCCTCGTGCAATCTGCCTAACGACTGCTGCAGCTCCAGCCTCTGTGTACCTTGATTGAGCTTGAGCCACAATCCGATCAAACAACTCCCCTCCTGAACATAGCTCTAAGACTAAGTGCACCCCGGTCCGGTCCTCATAGACATCGTAGAGATCAATCACATTCGGATGGGGTGAGACATTTTCCACAATCTTCCTCATCACCAAAATCTCATTTGTTAACAAAGCATCCGATATCGAAATCTGATTCCATGTTGGTAACCCCAATGAAGCTATGCTTCTCCCAGAACTAGCTCGAAAATTGGCTGATGGGGTTGAGGAGGCTGAAGAAGAAGTGCCAAATCTTTTCAATGTCTTGATGGCTACTTGTTGACTACTTTTCTCTCCTTCATGTGTTTTCCTTATTCCTCTCCTCACAACAGAGAAACCTCCTCTTCCCAAGATGTCCAAGATTTCATATTCATCACATACTTTCCCTTTCTCCTGTCCCATGGGGGAGGTCAAGCAAATTGATTTTGGGGACAAACTTTGATGGAAATGGTGAAGAAATGAAAACTTGTTCGTTCAAGTAATCAAATCATTAATGATAAGAGAGAGAAGTTGAAACGCGGGATTGACATCAGCTTGCCAACAGCTTCTTCATTAGTTTATGCTATAAATTATGAAAGAAATTCAGATGGAAACGAGAATATTTTATATGAGATAGAAGCTAAGGAAGAAGTGACAAAGGCTAAGTCAACTAACCACCTTCTTTTTTATTCCATTGCTATATTTAGAGGGTATTTAGTAGGCAAAAGGTTAGAATAAAAGTTGAGAGTACATTGAATAACGAACAATTTAGTGGGCAAGTTTGGTACCATACTTGGGTACAGATATTGGGGAAGACTTTATGATGTCATATATTAGGGATATTGACTAGGCATGTGACTTGTTCGTAATAAGATGCTAATTAACAACACCTATTAAGTCGAATAAAAGAAAGTGGATTTTTTTAAGTAAAGTTTTAGATTCGAGTCTTGTGAATGAAAAAGATAGGTTTGGAAAAACTTCCCCAGATTGGGTTCAATACGAACTCCGAATTAATCAAATCCGAAATAATCGGGTCCTAATATGACTACTAGATACCCCGCAATTATACCAAAAGAATAAAATTATAAGTATGTCTCTCAAGGATTCGTGCATACATCCCCTCCTTAGAAAGTTAGATTCAAATCCCTCCTTATTTCATAGGAATTTATAATATTTACACGTGATAACTTACCAATATACCAATAGGAATGTCTGTTTTGTATGTACTCCAATAAAGGTAATTTTCTAAAAATTATTATTTATTAAAATATGCATTGGGACCATGTTTGTTTTATGAAAGTCACTCAAATTTTATAGTGAAAGTCAAATTTACATTAAATTTACATTTTGTAGCTTAATCAACCTGTTAGCCTTATTTTGTTTCTACCCAAACTTCGGCATATATTTATTACTGGGACTGATCAAACTCCCAAAGCAACATAGGCTATAGACTCAATAGTTTTTACTTCGGAAAAGGGGAAAAGACCAACTTCGCACTTACGTTCATACTTCGAACTTTCAAAATTTATGTTGCAATCATGCAAATAAATGGCAAGATTTGTTATCTCAAGAGTTAGAAATACCTCAGGCTTTCATATCTAACCTCAAAGGAGATATGATCCACTAAGTATACAACATTCTTACTCCAAATGATATGACAGTCCACTGCCTACTTGAACATTATCACATAATTTAAATCGGTATCGGAGGATTTGCTGCCGACCTGAGCAGCTGGCACCGCAGCACCGTGCTACTCCTGGCACAAAAATGTTTTTGTCCAATCAAGAATTTGAATGATATTAAAGTCTCAACTTGGTAAAAACAAGCTTGAAGCACTTTTTGCTCTTTTAGCACTATACATTCATGACTGTGAAAGGTTTATGCATGTGCCTGCACATCTAAACCACTGTGCTAATACACACATCCCCTTGAACTTCACTAATTTTTGTAAGATGTTTTGTCACGAACCCTACCGGAGCCTGCAGCATTGCCAGCGGAAGCATCAGACTTTACCCTTCGATAAAACAGGACATATGCAGCAGCCGACTTTACATCTTCTTCGTTTATGGGTGATATATGGCTGTCATCAAAGTTGTACCACCTATTTTCATCCAGAAGCTGCAAACAACAAAAACAGTACAAAACAGGATCAGATAAATATGTATGCATCAACGACTACAGAAGCCAATATGGAACCATTGTTGTCCCAAAGAAAATCAAAGCTCTAATTAACAGGATTAAGGCCATAAAATTCTAAAGGACTCAAATGTAATAAAAGTCTAGGCCCAGAAAGAGGCAGATAAAGGAAAATAAAGAACACACAACCTGGCGAGCATGCACCAATTGAGAAAAGCATTTTCATCCTCTTCTTTTTTTTCATTGTTATTCTATTTCTGTAAGGATACACAGGTGCTCCTAACTTACCTTGATGTGTGCAGTGTAGTGGCCACTGCCCATGCCACCATAATGATTAGTTAAGGCATAGAGTTCATAGAGCTGAGAACGGGAACTTCTTTTGTCAGCTACATAATTTGTTAAGTCAAAGTCATGAACAGGAAAGTTGACAAAAGTTTCTAGTTTATGCTTCATTGACCGGCTGTATGAAAATCTTTTTAGATGAATGACTAGAACCTCAGGAAGCCTCCACAGATCAAGCTTTTTACTCGCTTGCCGTTGTTCCTTGCATTGAGGGCAGTACCTACATCAAATAAACATTAATAATTCATTAACACAGCTGTCATGGGACTAAATTCTCCCCTTCAATACATGTTTAGCACAGGAGATTGTTAAGCCTGTCAATCAAATAATAAATATTTTTTCGATTGACCTGCACAATTAATAATGATCAAACTAACGTTACCAAATAGCAAGTATGAATCTACTGAGTGGAAAATTTTCCCAAACATTCTGAGTTAAGTACAAGATATCTACAATTCACAAAATATATCACTTCTGTTCCCTAAAATGTCTCTAGAAATTTGTTGAAATTCACATTGGGCTTCCAATAACTTCTAGCTTGCAATTGGCTCCCCCAACAAACAGATAAAAAAGAAAAAAAAATCATCTTCAGGCCAGATCTTCCGCAGGGTACATGTCAAAGGTGACACCACCACTCAAATAGGAAGCATAGCAAAGATTGGTGTAGAAAAAGAGAGCAGGGATACATAAATCATTCTACTATTTTCAATTGTTAGACTATTGGGCAATGACCACATAATCATGCTTACCTTAGGCAGGAATAATATCAATTTAGTTTGTATCTACCAAGGAATCATGAAAACGCAAAATTGCAAATCTACATATTATTTGCGCACAAGGGCATTTATCAATGGAAACACACAAAAGCACATGCACACCAAGTGATGGATACACTAACCACATATCTTCTGGCACTAATGGCTCCTCTCTTAGAAAAGCTTCCAGGCAGGTATACAAAGACAGAGGTTCAGTACGAGCTTTCTTCGTAATAGGCCCATACTTAAACACTTCAGGCAAGTTCTCTAGATAATTCATATTGTATTTCTCCAAAAGCTTGGATGACCAATTAAGATATACTACTATAGGCGATGATGCTGACAGATTAACAGCTTTCTCGTCACCCACGGACAGGTCAATGCATGTCTTACTCTCATCAACCAACTGAAGAGGTAGTTTGGACAAAACCTTTTTATTTTTAGAAGTTGATGCACGGTTAGTATCCACTTCACCCGAACTATGATCAGTTGGGTCTGTTGCTGCCACTGAGGTGCTTGGATCTGAATTATCAGTAGCTTCTAAACCCTCTTTCAACAAAGGAGCAAGCATTGTCTGAACAATTGCCTGTATATCACCACTTGCAATTACATCATCACACGAAAGTGATGAAATAAGAGGAGTTCCAAAAGGCTTCCATCTTTGGGCATCACTAGTTTCACTAGACAATAAAAAAAATGCATCATCACACTACAAAAACCTCAATATGAAGGAACTGTTTAAGCTTTAAAGGAGTAATATAAATATATATGCAGAATTTTGAAGTATGTGTGAGAGTGAGAGAAACAATAAAGGTAATCTTGTAAGCACTATAAAAACTATTTAAATAGAAAGAACCAACTACAACTACAATATCATGGGAACCAACCACTTCAAACGCTAATCGAACAGTGAAAATTAGTAATTATAAAAACTTGAAGTCAAATTTAATCAGCAGCCGAGGGTAAACTTTTTGGTCTCATGCCAGCATGCACATGCTGCTATTTAAATCCTATTACGAGGTCTGGCAAAAAGTACACACTGCTAGTCTGCTAGTATGAGGTCTAGATAGTACTTACTGTTCTTGACGGCGGTGTATCAAATGAAGCAAAACATTGCCTTTTGCTGACTTTGGAATCTTGTATGCAGCGAGATGATCATCATCTTTGATTGTGGACAATGATATATAAGAATCATCTAAAAACCTATGAATCAAATGATTTCGTACCTGCAAGAAAGAATTCCAAACAAATTAGCCCAACTTTAGCGCACATACAATTCCATGAACAGGAATCAGAATGTTCAAGGGAGCATGCCTCAACAAGCTTAATCTCCTCGGTCTGCTTCAAGGAACAAGCATTGCTAAGTGCTTGGATGAGGTCCCTGTAACGTCCCTGCTTTGGAACTGTCACAGTGCATGGTGATGGAAGAGCACTTCCATCACAAGTAAAAACTGTTATCGTCATGGTCCGAGTGGTGGTGAACTGGAGTGGCAAGGAGAGGTACATGAAGGGATCAAATGTTACGGAAACTTTATTGCACACTGGACAAACCAATGTTGATTTGTATTGACCCTACAACATGGGGTAGACATGGATCAGATGCATAATAATGAGCCAAGACATTGAAGAATGAGTACAGCATAATATTTAATCAAGGTCCATTTAATCATTTAACAGATAATTATGATAGGCCTATTATGAAAAAAATATATTTCAAGTTAAATTACAAGTGAGATATTTTATCTTATTTACCTATGTTTTACTAAATGTTAACATAAAATATTGTAGAAACAATAATCAGCACAAATAATATCAATGAAGCCACCATTTTATTTATTTTTTATTAAAAGAGTCCCTCTAATCGAAAAATATATACATATAAAAGCACCTGAAAAAGAAAAGAAGATATGTTATCATTCCCATGTTTGACGACATGTAGTCTTCTTGGCGCAGACAATTTAGGGATGTAAAAGAAATAAGGATCTAAATGTGTTCCTCCAGGGGGACAAAATGAGTATATTTTTCAAATTAAGGATCTAAGTATATTTTCAACAAACCACAATAACAAATCATCCTGACTGCACCCTCCAAAGGTGTCAGAAGGGAGTGCTAGGCTAGTTTTGATGCCATAGACTAAAGTTTGCTTATGTCCGATGATGAGAAATATAGTTGGGAGCTGAGTAGGATTGCTAGTTGATACAGGGCCTACATTTTATGGGACAAATTTTCCTTTTTTCCCTGATATGACATGCCTGCCATGGTTATTCTGATACTTTGTTGTTTATTGCAAATATCACATTTTGAGTCTAAAATTGTTATTCTAGGTTTCTTATGTTATTTAGTTCTATGTTTGAGAAAGCTTCAACAGACACTTAGATACCACAAGGATACGAACAGATGCTGTCTTTATTTAAAATCTTCAATTTGTATTGATGGTGAATCGTCCAAGTTAGTACAAAATTTACCTTGAACATCTAAGACACCATCATGCTTGTTCGGCGTCTCAGCATTAAAATGTATAAGACATATTACTCACCTGGCATACATCAACAATTATCGAATCATTACGAGCAATGTGATTTGCCCAATACTCATCAGCAACTTCTTCATCTGGACGGCCATCAGCATCTCTAGAATTTATATAAGGTTTGTGTTTGACACGATTCAGATCTTCATGAAGACCATCAAGCAGAAATGCTAAGAGCTCCTGGAAGAAAAATGTTAAAATTGGTATGCTACTAAGCATGTATGAACTATAAGCAAGCATATTAGCAAAATCTTCATGTCAAATACAAACCTGAGAATCGTGTTGATTGTATCCACTGAATTGTGGTGCAAAGCGGGCAAGCTTTGCTTTAAACGGCCGAGGGGCAACTGGTGTTCGTCCAGGTGCCCACAGCTTTCTCAGCAACTCACCAAATGCTAAAGCAAGCTCCCCCTACAAAAGTCAATAAACTTCAAAGTGAATTAACATATTAGTTATGCATAAACCTAAACATTTCAAGAAAATTGCATGAGATTTCAACAACTGATTCCAGTAACACCAAAGTTTTGGCAGCAGAACAAAGCTATTACGCAGAGTAGGGCATATCCAGAAAATAACACAGTCAATCTTCTTTTGGGTGGATAGCCCATAGAAAAGATAATTGTTTTCTGAAGCACACACTTTAATCACATCTAACCAAAACCAAACCATGACTACATAACACATACTTTAAACACAACATTCAGAAAGATACGTGGCCATCTCTGAAATCACTACATGTGACAAAGAGTCTCTGTGTGTGTCTATGTGCGCACATGAGTGTTTGTGAGTGTAATCAACCAAAGAATGAAGAGTGTAAATGTGTAATATTCAAATTTGGCCAAACATGATTGAAAAATTATAACACAGCAGTTCCACTTTCTGAATTCTAGCATTCAACAGAGCTTTTAAGTTCTCCAAGGAATCAGGACTCCATGAAAAGGATTACTAATATCATATCTAGTTTTAGGTTAGAAACTTACAACCATGCCCAAAGGGTTCTGCCAATTTATCTCCTGATGGTAGTCTTCCCGAAAATATCTAGCAAACTCTGGTGTGTGAACAAGGCACTGTATTGCACTATTCATAAAACAAGTATTGCCAAGATTCAGAAGCCCAGTCAGACCACCAGAAGCCCCCCTGGTAATAACACCGGTATTTCCATACGCATTATCTGACTCTCTACCAGGGTAACTGCCGGTCTGGTTTTGCAAGTGCTCTGCACTATAACCTCGGGATGCAATCTTGTTTGCGGATAGGCCTCCTGCAATTGATAAGCTTGACTTAGAAGGCTCTAGAAGAACAGAAGTAGCTTCCTTATCTGCAAATCCATTTTCTGGAAAACTTATTCCACCACTTAATGCAGTACCATTACTGTCGTTTAGGATCTCCACCAGAATCTGTATAAATAGATCCCAAGAAAATGATAGTTTAGAACATAACAAATACTAAAACAAGAATCATCTCAAAAATACATGTTCTTTTGTACTCTATCAGATATGTATGTGCATTTTCATATGTCTCCAAGTGCAAGAATACATATTATTTATGCACGGAAAATGTCTTCATCAGTCAAGTCAAAAAGGCCACAATTGTTACAATAAATAAATAACTAAAGGTTTAATTCTGTACAATCATTGAGACAACGATCAGAAAAGGATAATGACAGTATGCAGTTGTCAAGAAGAAAACATATCAAGGCTATCCTCTATTTCTGACCACAAACACCACAGCATCACAGCACAATATGAAGCAAACCCTTGATACTAAACGTACATCAGTGGCAATCATTGAACATTTCTAAGTAATTTTAAACTCTACATGGTGCAGACATGAATTATTTCTGCCATTAAAATTCTTGTTGCTGAAATTTGATACTTCGTTTCTTTTGCTTTTCTAACTTTGAGCTTCCTTTAGAAGATGCCTTTATCAAGAATAATGTCTTCCAAGCAAAAAAATAATAATTACTACATAAGTAATGAACTATTATGCATAAAGGAGGAAAGAAGAATCCATCAAGAAAAAAGGAATGAAGAAAAAGGAGCAAGCCCCACAGATATCAAAATTAGAAAATCCACCATATTAGTGGGTTAATAACCTATTATTACCAGCTTGGCATCTAAATTTATCTTAAAACGTTCTTATTTTTGGTCCATTCCATCTAAACACAAAAAAGCAATAGATAAATTGGTTGTACTCGATTCTTTAATCAGGGACTCTGAAGATTGAACAACCACTTCTCCCATGACAAAGAAGAGACCACAAAAAATCCAAGAAAGATGAGTGAACATAACCCACAATCAGAATAAGCTTTTACACCCCATGAGCCTCTAAATGAAGCAACTAACAATTTCTCAACTTTTGTTTGTACACATTGATAAAGATCGAACAACCATACCAACCAAACAGAATATCAATCATAAAACTGAAAGACAAGGAAAAGACTTGGCATGAATGCCCAAATTATGCTCCTAGCATTACCTGCATTTAATGCAGAGTTAAGGCCTAAATTTCACAGCAGAGAAAAAAACAATTGAAGCTTCTAACGACACAATATGACTCATAGAAAATGGAAACAGATTCAGGTACATAGCTTGTTTATAAATTGATTCAGAAATAACATAAGTCTTAAAGGATGGTAATATGCAGGAGAAGCACTAATTCTAAATTCTTTTTTTTTTTTGGGTTTAGCTTAGTTGAAGGACAACTTATTTTAGACATCAAATTACATATTAATAAATGCATGAAACTTTTTTTTCTTCAAAACTCCATTCATACAACTGTAAATAGGGCAGAAACATCAAATGCAGAACCAATTTAAGATGCTTAACTGGTTTCTTTACTATAGACACAGTAGTCGTAAAATCATAAATAAGTGGTGCAGCAAAAAGGACCCACATCCTGATCCATCTGTAGGTTGGCATCGTCAAGTGTTTTATCCATATCATTCATCAATGCATGTTTCCGATGACCATAGTAATCCCAGATACAAACCTGAAAAATAAGAAAATGGAATTAGTAAAAGAAGTTGAAAAAAAAAAAAAAAAAGAAGGGGTGAGAGGGAGTGGGGGGTGGAGGAAATAAGCTAGCATCTGTAAATTACTTGTTCCAAGTTGAGGTGAAAAATCTCACATGCTTGTCGATGAAGCTCGCCAATGGTTTCCTAACCAAAATAATTCAATCTTCAGAAAGTAGTTTTTCTTAATAAGTACAATAGAAGTAGCAGTAGAACTAAAACAAATAATATCTCATAATTGAGTTTCACATTATACCTTCTTACTTATTCTTATTGTAGAGCGATCACCTTTTGGCGTCACAAGAAGTTGCAGACGCAGTGGATAAACCTCTACAGCAAACTCTGTCTGAGAAAGACCTGAATTAATTACTTTTCGTGACAATGTTGGACCACCACCATACCTGAACTCGGAGATTGAATGATCCCTCATTACATCACCAAATGTACATTGCAATTTTCATAATTAAAAAAAATAGCAATAATTTGAGAGACAATAACAGATAAATTTGAAACAAGATCATAAGAAACATATGCACAAAATTTAGTAGAAATAGACATCATTCGAAAATATGCACAAAATTTAATAGAAATCGAGATCATTCTTAATAAATCCTGCCAACTATAAAATAAGAATGGTAAAGAGACAGCAAAGTCAGTTCACCACTAACACTATGAAAGGCTGATGTATGATTTAAGTCTACAACTATGTCCTCTCTGAGTGAGATATACCTATAAAAGGAGTGGTTTAGTCTATTCACTAAAAATAATAATAATGAGAGATCAATCTCATATCTCTCATCCAAATTCTCCAAATTCAGAAAAAATGCATAGAATGGAGGTTGAGATTACATGTATCATCTTAATCCTTCCCCTGAACCAAAAACAAATCAATCTATTAAGAAGCAAGCAAACAACGACATACAGTTAGTCAGGGGTTTCAGGAAACATTTCTGCTTTGTTGACATCAATAGTGAATCTTCCCCTTTGGACCCGAAAATATGGATGCTGAACCTGATGTATGCAGGATGCACAATCATACTATTAAATACATAAAATACACATTTATAGCGGTAAGTAGACAAACAATATATGAAATTGTATAAGAAATGCATATTCCCACTTGTACCTTGGTTCAGGGGATAAGGACACAGGTTCAAACTTCAAAGTTCAAACCTCAGAAATAGCCAGGCACAGTAACAAGTTCTCATGTATGATAAATTGTTTTGAAACTCCAGAAACAATGTCAACTTCAAAATTTCTTATCTTATAAGGGTAACTTGTAAATATACAAAGGAAAGGACAACATTAAAGCGTCTAAAATTTATAATGGTGAAAACCATGGCCACAATCACACCCCTAAAAACGCTGCATTTGGTAAATAGAACAACAAATTAGGGGGGCAATAAGCATGTAAATGACCCTCTTGGGAAATTGAAGCTTCCGGTTAGTGACTAGAAATAGGACATGTCTCATAGAAAAACTGCTCGACTTAGTGCTGAAGCTGATACAACTTCACATAAAATTATCTTACAAAGCAGCAGTGAGTTTAAAAAGCCCACTAATGGGTTTATATACTTAGTGCTCTAAATTGATAAGAATTTATCTTACAAACCAGCACTTGAATCTAAAAACTACACAAACATCCCTGTATACTTGGCATATGAGCATTTAACTGTTAACAAGGGGTTTAAAATTGACATATAATATTAACAAGTTTTGTTAACTCAAGAAAAGTTCAGTATATACCTACGCAAACTCATTGTAAGTTCTAATATGACAATCAAAAGCATGCCAAAAATTCCAAAGGAACCATTTTTAACAAACTAACTAACCATGAATAAAGTTGGTTCCAGACTTGCTGAGGAAGCAAGACATAATCACGGCCTTCTAGTAAAGTATCATGAATCTCAACAGTGCCGCTGGAATTTGAGTCCTCCGATGGTCCATTGGTTATTAAATCAGAATTATCAATTCCTGAAGGCCTTCTCAAAGTACTCAAACCAGGTGAATCCGAATTCCCTGACAAGGAAGAGCTTCCTTCGTTGTTATTATTCGGCTGCTGTTGCTCTTGATTCACATACTCAATCCAATTTTGCCACCACCTATATAGAAAAATTCAAAAAAAATAAATAAATTGAAGAAAAGAGTAGAAGTAGCTTAAAAAATGAAAATTTTTTAAAGAAAAATATAGGAAAAGAAAAAGATATTTACTTTTGAGTGATGAGAAAGAAGAAATCGCCTTCTTTGGTGTTGGCTTCAGCGGTGAGGGCAATGTCTCTTATTAGAACCCTCTCTTCTTCTGGACTCAGTTCCTTACTCGGTGTCGCCGCTGCCGTCGCCGCCGCGACCTCCGTCATCACTCTCTATCCTTCAATCTCTTCCCAGAGCAGATCTCCAATTAGCAACAATTTTCAAATTCCAAACAACGGACAAAAGTCAAAAACCCCTTGTCTTTTTTTTTTTTTTTTGGCAACGCTGAAGAACTGGTGGACTCGAACAGGTTTCTTTCGTTGTTCTATTTCTTTTTTTCCCTTCCTTTTTCTTTTTTATTTTTTTCTTAATTGGGTTCAAGCCCAATAAGCCTCATGAAGCTCCAAGCTGTTTTGGGTTAAAACCCAACCTAATTTTTAATACCATTTTAAGTTTTAGGTCCATTTAAGTTTAACGCAATATTTTTAAGAGGAAAAAAAAGGTAAATTACATAGTCGGGCAATTAATTGTTAAATATTATCAATTTTAGTCGTTTAATTATAAAATCTTATGATTTGATTATTTATCTTTGTAAAATTTAATATTTTAGTCACCAAATCTCTTAACTAAAAGATCACCGTTAATGTAGAATATGCATATCACTTTAACTTACAACGTGGCATGATAATGTAGTCATATACCATATGGCATGTTACGTCCAATGACATTTTAGCAGTGTTGTTGGAACCGGCTCGGCCCGTTCGGTGAGACGGCTTCAACTAGGACCTAAGGGTCATTCGGTCCGAATAGGGGATGACCCGGGGTAGGGTTGACCCAGTCCAAAACCTGGTCAAAAACTGGTTAAATCAGTTAAAACCGAATAAACCCGAAAAAAAGCCAAAAAGAAGCAATTTTTTTTTATATCAAAAGTACGTTGAAAATGATAAAGATTGAACCCTTAACCTCTTATAAGAGAGTCAAGTATACTAACCACCACATTAAACTAAATTTCTTATTAAAAATTTACTTTTTATCATACTATATGTTAAACTAAAATTATCTAAATTCATATATTTTTACATTTAAATGACTGTTCTGGTTTTATCCGATTGAATCGATTGATCTAATTGAACAAGTAATCTGAATGGTTCATTCACCAGAACAATTTTTACAACATTGATTTTAGATGAGATGGTATGAAAAAAAAAATTACACAGAATTGTCTTACCACGCCATCCATGCGGCAAAACAATAAAATTGTGTCAACTTAGAATAATTATTAAAATTTAACTAATATAGAAGAACTTTTGAATTGGCACAATTTTATCAATTAGTTATATGCATGATGTGATGGGATGGTTCACGGTACCATATAATAATTTCTCAATGGCATGCTACATCATCATGCCATGTAACATGTTGAATTATGTGGTTATGTCCATCAATAAATCATTATTTTTTAAGAGTTTGGTGATCAAACATTGAATTTTACAAATATAAGTGATTAAATTTATATGTTTTCATAGGTCAGTAACCAAAAGAAAAAGGCTTATTATTCAATTTAGAACCCAGAATTTTTATTTTTATTCGATTTGAGATCAAATCTTATAATTTAGTTAATTATGAATCGAACATTATAATTTTTGTTCAATTAAGAGTATACCTTTAGAGTTTTGGTTCACTTAATAAATCAATCAAATAAAGACTTTGTTTTATTACATTTGAAAGTAGAATATTTCAAAGTGAATTAATGGCATAAAGTAAATTATAATTCAAAATTTTGAATTCACATTTACAAGTGGTGGACACCCACAAAATGTTTTATTGTGATTAACTGATTGACATTAGACTGACATGATATAATTATAAGATTATAGTGAAAATCGATACTTTTTAAATAAAGTTTTAAATTTAAGCCTCATAAATGGATAAATGGAGAGAATAGACTTAGAAAGCTTCATCATATTTAGAGTTTGACTCAAGATTAAATTTGGACCCTTGCCATTTCCTTTTTTCCTACTAAATATCTTATCTTGTCTATTATTACTCCATTACTCCATTACTCCATTATATGAAAGATGAAGCATATTAGAGGAGGAGGGGATGTAATTGTCACCCCCTCATTGGCTCCTTCATTTTTTTAAAATTTTTTTTATATGCTTTGGATTAAATGGAAGAGAACGCCCATCATCTATGAATTTCTTTTTTTTTTAAAAATAAATAAATTTTGGTGTTTTCTTTAATTTTTTTTTTTTAGAGATTTTTTCATCCTTGGCCAGCAAAAAAGGGTTGAGATTGGTGATTTTTATGGAGTTGAAAAGATTTTTCACATTTATGTAATATATATGTTATTAAAATTTATTTGTTATTAAATAATTTAATATTTGATTTATATATTTTTATTTAATGGTTAATCAACATGTTCAACTTATGTATAATATTTGATATATTTTTTTATTTATTAGTTAATAAATATTATCTTTTATGACTTTTATTTTTTTTAGGACATAAAATTGAGTCATAAATTTTTACTTAAGACTTTTTCATCATGTTGAGTTGACAAAATTTTTTTTTCTTTACTCATTGTTTCATATATGTGTGTATGTATGTATTGATATGTACATTTTTTCTCTTTATTTATTTATTTATCTAATACGTATTATTGAGGATTATATAGATTTAGATTTCATAATTATCTTCATTATCTTTGGTGTGTATATCAAAATTATTTTTTATATATTTTGTATTACATTTCTGTTTGCATATAATATCAATATATAATTGTATGTTCTATTTTTAATCTTAAGTACTAGTATCCCTATTAATCCTCTAATAATTTCTAAAATATAAAATTCAAATATTTAAAATTATTAAAAAAAAAGCCGGGTCAATTTCTAGTATCTTTCTATCTTACTAGTATAAAAGAGGTCTTACTATGGGAGGCAAATATCACCCCTCGTTACTTTCTTCCCCCTTATTATTTTTTTTTCTTTTTTTCTTTTTCAATTTTCAAGTTTCTAGTTTCTTTTACTTTTTTTTCTTTTTTATTTTTTTTATACATTTTTCTTTATTTTTAATTTATTTTATAAAGTAATATTTTTCCTCTTTCATGGGCCCACAAAAAATAGTTTAGTGCTTTCTTTTCCTTTGAGAAATTTCTTTTATATCGTTTTATATATATGTTATTAAAATTTATTAATTATTAAAGAATTTAATATTTTATAAATATTTTTATTTATTGGTTAATCATTATTTTCAACATATATATTTGATACATATAATTTTATTTATTAATTAATTGACAATTTTTTTTAGCTTATATATCTTTGGCATGAAATTGAATCATAAACTTTTAGTTAAACTTTTTATCATGTTGACTTTGAAACCTTGAAAGATAGTTTTAATCAAACACTTTAAAAATTTATCAACAAAATATATAAACCAAAGATCAAATAGACTCGCGACGGAGTCTACTATATATATATATATATATATATATATATATGTATATATGGTCCGGTTAACGGGTGCAGGGCACCCGTTAAGCCACCCTTTTTTGTAGAAAAGTCAGTTTTGTCTATTTTGTATTTTGTGTTTTAATGATTAGATGATCCAATAAAAAGAATTAGTCCATGTTAATCGTTTTGACAATAATACCCTTTTTAGTTTGCTTTTTAACAAAATTATTTTTTTATAAAATTTGGGATTAAATTTTATCAAAAGCATGTTAGATTTTTTTTTCTAAAACCTACTACAATAAATTTTAAATTTAAAAATTTACCCTTACAATTATTTTTCTAATAAAATTTGGGGTCAAACTTTATCAATAGTGTTTGATTTTTTTTAAAAAAAACCCTACTACAATAAATTTTAAATTTAAAAACTTACCCTTAAAATAAAAAAAAAATCTGGGGCTAGACTTTATCAAAATATAATAAATATAAAATAAAATACCAAATAACAAAATATAATGACTTTTTAAAATTTAGAAGGGTATATTTGTAAAACTCTATTTAAGCATTTATTATGTTGTCTATTATTTGTCTGTTTTTAAAAGTTATAAAAGTTGCATGCACCCTTTAGCATTTGCCATACATACATATATATATATATATATATATATATATACCATAAAAAACTGTCATAACAATGATGTATGAGACAAGAAATTATTAGGTAGGTCGGGTGTACCACGTCATTCATAGGTCTGACTAATTAAATTGTGACAACTCAAAAAGTTTCCTAAAATTAAGGTACTAATTTGACAAAGATTTAGCCCCACGTTACAAATAAAGAGAATTTAAAGGGTAAGTCATTAAATTTAGGCTATAATTGTGATAGGGTTTTAGTAAATGTATCAAAATCCTTAAGTTGTCATAATTTAATTAGTCATACATATGAATAACGTGATATACCCTACCTACCTAATAATTTCTCGTATGAGACAATTAATTGATCATTAGGTTTGAAGGGAGGCATGTCTTGACATTTTTGAGAATCTCTAAGGAGTTGTTTGATTAACCATTGAAAATTTTCAAACCATTGAAAATGAAAATTTTCAATGTTTTCATTTTTTCAATGTGTTTGATAATAAAAACTAAGAAACCACTTAATGGGATATTTTCAATGAAAAAGCATTGAAAATAATAAGTAGCTTTTAGGCTACTTATTTTATTCAACAATTCCATTTAAGGAAAAAAATCTTATTTAATTACATTTAATGTTGTATTCTTTCCTTTTAACCATTATTCTTTCCTTTTTATTAATTGTCAAAGCATTTATTTTTCATAAAATCACATTTCTTTTAAAATAGATTAAAAATAAATTTGTTCAAATATAATAGCTTATCAAACAGTTTTTACATAATTAATTCAGTATTTAAAATTTTCAGAATAAATTTTCAGCACTTAATTTTCAGTGCTTAATTATTTCAGTTTTATCAAACAGCACCTAAGTAAGCTTGGAGACGTGCCTAGATTTGGGCCAAAACATTGACTAGATCAAGGAAATAAAATCTCGATTCCCTATAGGAACAACAGATAAATGGCCCTCTTGTCACCCTATAGGAATTAAAATATTATTAAATTCCTTTTGACATGGAATTGCTTACACAGTTATCAAAATGTATTTGATTGGGGTTTAAACAAAAACAGGTGAAGAACTCTCAAGTTCACCGCCTTTGTCCCTCTTTCTCTTTTCCTTTTAGTAATTATAATTAAAGAAAAAGAAATGCATAGCCAAAAACAAAAGAAACCAAAGATGTTTTGAACCTTTGGAATCCATCCACCACCCACCAAACTCCCAACAGTTCCAACTCTCAGACCCAAAATGCCAAACCATTAAACATAGTAACAAGAAACTGAAGTTGTTGAGGAAGATGGGGAACCAGTAGAAGGTGAAGACAACAACAACCTCACCTTCTCGTTATCTTCTTCCATGTTCATCGAAACACCAACTTCAAGACCACAACTGGCATCCGATATGCATTCCTGATTAGCCTCATTTCCGTTAGGCGCAGCATCGAATATCAAGTCAATGTTATCCTCAAACCCTGTATGATCAAACAAGTTAGGTAATTCACCGGCCTTTTCCAGAGGGAAGTCCGGAACCAAAAATGAGGTCAACCCCGAATCCATGCTGAAATTCCATGCTAGTTCATTGCTACTAACGGTTGGTTCCATACCAACCATTGTTGCATTGTCAATGCATAGGGGGAGCTGCATTTGCATGTATTGAAAATGTTGGGGTTTTTCGGCCTCTTCTTCTCCTTGTTGCTCTAGTGGTTCTTGGGGTGATTGTTGTTGTTGAGCTTGTTCGACTTCCGGTTCTGCTCGCTCAGCTTCCGCGCAATCAGAATTCAACAAAATTCCCTTTTGCTTCAAGCGTTCGATGTAATGGCTAATATCGAAGTTGGTCACGGCATTTGTTCCTCTGTACTCCAATGCTGCCATATCATATGCTGCGGCTGCTTCCTCTTGTGTGTCTTCAAATAAAAGTAAACATAAACAAATTGAATAATTAATCAATAAAATCAGAGATCAAATAAACACACTGCGAAAAGATAAATTTACCATGACATTAAAAAATTAAAATTAAACAGACCAAACTTTAAGCAGCAGGTAAGATACGATTAGTGATTCACATGCTGACACTAATTCTTAATTAATTACTGCCCCTGAAGCCATTTCAACAGTAAAATATAGTATATGAAACATGAAGTAACCGACATCACAGTAGTTTGCCTCAAACATAAGACTTTCTATTAACTTTATTCATCCGAATCTAGACTTTTTTGGGGCAAACATGTTAGCATAATTGTAGGGAGAGTGCAAGGATCATGTTTTGCTTAGAGGAAAGTACAGGGTCAAGGTACAGCTTTGGTTTTTAAATCATCAAATTTCATAGATCCCATGGAACGTTTTCCTTAACCTAAGATTAATTCTACCTACATCAAGGAATTCTTCGGCCGAACGAGCTTGATTGCATTTTGCACAAACAATTAAACCATGATTTCCCTCCTCGGAAAAACACGAGGTTACCGACTTAATTAGCTCGCTAATAGAAAGATTAATGTAGACATAATAGATTTCTTGTCTTTCCTTCTTTCCATAGCTTATAGACTTATAGTAGTTGAAAAGTTGATAAAAGGTCCACATGGAATCCAAAATGTTCTTGTCTAACTCAGAAGGAAATGAGAAGAAAAAGTCATGACCTTAGGTTATTAGTGAACAAAACCTCAACCAATCTGACTTAGGCAATCTAAATTATCGAACAAAACGTTGTTATTGTTAAGATAATAAATTCAAAAGAATTTACATTTGGATCCTAAAGTCCATGATTTTGACTAAGAACAAAGATTCCAACGCCTACAGAAAATTTGTCCCAAAAATCTTCACAAGTTATGGTAATCAGAATTAGCCAGCTAAGCTTAGAGGAATTTAGGCATTTAGCTCACCTAAAGCAAAAGCAAAACTTCTTCCTAAGGCACGTGATCTCTGCTGCTTCTTACTCAGCAAGAGATTGCAAAAATTATCTTGCAACCAAACTGGTAAGTGGAGGCCAAAAAAAAAACACACACACCAAATTGGTAAGTGATCGTCACGTGCCATCTGCCACCATTTGCTGTAAAAGTTAAGCCATTTTTGTGTCATTTAATTACAGAAACGCCATTCTACTGAACTTGGACTGCTTATAAATTGGATGTTGACATGGGTTTGAACTTTTGAAGAACTTTGGCATCACCCAGCTTCAAATTGGCCCTACTCCAAATCCCATTCTATTTGTTCTTTTCTTATTTTTCCTGCCCAGGTCCACTACTTTGTTATTTTTTCAATAGCATTTTCCACGTTTTTTTGTAAGAAAAATAAATACTTAAATCAATGTGTAAATTGGGTTTCGATTAAAAAATAAGTAAACAGTTAAAAAAAACTAAGATTTCTATTCACCAAGAAAAATTATATCTAAACCCGAGATTTAATTTAAACGGACCATCTATCTCCTTAACAGATCATCTATCTCCCTATTTTCTTAGGTAGGTCTAAGGTTGGAGCCTCAAATCTTGTAAACCAAGCTAATTGTCAATGGGTATGGTTTTAATTAGAATTTTATTTTAGTTTGGAAGTTTTATATACAAAGTCACATCAGATGGTAAATAATTAACGAATGAAAAACATTTTTTGAATTCCCTTTCCAGCCGAGTTGATTAAAGGTTAAAAAATACATGTGAGAGGTTTTGACGAAATTTATCATTCCTTAAATATACTTATTTCTATGTTTCTTATGTATAAAAAAAAGAAAAATAAACATTTTTTAAAGAAAAAAAATTAAGAAAAAAAATTATACATAAATATAGAAATGATAGCACTATACATTATTGGACCCTATTATGCTATATATGTAGTACCAAAAGGTACCCTTAAAATGTGGTACCATTAAATGTGAGGTGAGAAATTCTCTTTGGATATTAAAATAGAAAACCAAATGTTATTAATAATTTAAGGAGAGAGACAAAGAGAGAGAGGGCTTACTATAAGTTCCCAAATAGAGATATTTGTTCCCAAAAACTCGACCAATTCGAGCTTCCCATCTCCCATTGTGGTGGTGCCTGCCATTGACAAACCATAATTCAAACTCAAAATTCGGATTCAACATCAAACGCATTATAGTCAAAAAATAGAATACCTACTTTTACCATAGCACATGCAATCGTGCAAACTAATAATAAATCGGATCGTGATTCGGGCAAGATTAAACATAATTTTCCTTTCCTCATACTAAATCTATACCAAACAAACAAAAAGGGAGATACTGTTAATTAATTAGCCTACCTAGCCACCCCACGGTACTTCGAAACTCCTCTCGAAAATCCGCTGCTACGACGTCGTAGAGACGCCAAGTATTCTTCCTTCGATACCTTCTTCATTTCTTCAATTTCCTTTTCATATCTATCTATCTGCATTGGCAATCAAAACAAAATTCATAAAATGTACCCATTTTTCTAATCAATTAAGCTAATTAAAACTAAAGTTAAAATGGAGCTAGATTATTATAATCTTCATTATTAAAAAAAATACCGAAAAATTCAAGGTCGTGTCTGGGCCCCAATACTTAAGTGCGGCGAGATCATAGGTTCGAGCAGCAGCCTCCTCATTATCGTAAGCCCCTGCACATATAATCATAACATTATTTTTTTCACAACCCAAATTTTTTTACCTTAAATAAAATAAAAAAAATAAATAAATATTTACTAAATATAAAATTTCTAGAGAGGGGCGGGACTTACCCAAATAAACTAAGGAGGCGACAAAAGGTGATAGATGAACGTTAAGATGGAGCAGAGTTAAATTAAGGAATAAAAAAACACAGTCAGTAACAGAACACAGAAGTAAAAAAATAAAAAATAATAAAAATAATAACAATAAAATAGTTAAAAAAGTAAAATACTAGACAAAGAATTATAGATCTCCTTTGAAATTTTCTTTTTTACTAATATTTCTTTTTCTCAAAAAAAGAAGAAAATTTAAATTATTTAATTCATTTACCTTGTCTCCCTTTTTTGTTCTGAATGTTATTCCAAGAACTCTTGTCCCACAGATGAGCCTCAAACCTCCCAGTCCACCTATGCCTGTTGAGAAATGTTGGATATCAGCCAAAAACATCTTACATGCAGATTGAGTAATCACCCAAAGATCAAAATTTAAAAACTTTTACACATAAATTGTAAGCAAATGAATGAACCTGGTGACTCCTCTATAAATGGAGCTTCTTCTGCCATTGTTATTAGGACTGTTAGCATTCAAGCATTTCAGAGAATTTTGATCCTTTCTAACCCTTTTGGCTTTGGGTTTTATCTCCATCTCTGATAGATTGAGAGACTCAGAACCCAAACAGGAAGATGAAGCAGATGAAGAGGAAGAAGCAGGGGAAGAAGAAGAGGCAGAAGAAGATGAAGAACAAGTTGGAGACCTCTTCATTTTCTTTTCTTTTTTCTCTTACAATGTTAAAGAAGTAGAAGGTTTTAAGAGATGTTTTATTTGTGTATATGAGATTCTTATAGTGTAATCTCTCTATATATATTGATGACTTTTTGGGGTTTTGGGGTGGTAGTGACCAAAAAGTTGTTTACCAAAACAAGGAGAGAGATAGAGAGAGAGAGAGAGAGAGAGGCAGAGAGGGTGGAAGGAAAGCAAGTGCTAAAAGAAATGCAGAAAAGTAGACCACAGAGTGGGGTTAGAGAAGGGGTTTTGGGGGTTAGAATTTAACCATTTGAGTTAATTAAATTCTTTTATAGAGGAAAAATTGGAGAGAATGGCCCTAACACTTGGCTTGTGTGTGCAGCCATGCCGCCAATAGGATTTCTTCACTTAGGCTGGCAATTTTTATTATGCTCTGAAGAAGAATCTCTCTGTTCAACCCATCCCCATCTAAAAATCTCTTCACAAAATCTTACAATAACTTTTTTTGTAACAAATTTAACAACAATTATATATTATGAAGACTGTACTTAAAAGGTATACTATCATATTTATAAATTAAATTAAACGTGTTTCATGCATATTAGTTTAAAATTAAATATTACTTACGCTTTATGAGATTTTTTTTTGTCTAATAATAAGTAAAATATTCAGTTAAAATTTCAATAATCTATGATATAATTTGTTAATTAATAGAATATAACATTTAAATTTTTCCTATCTTTTTCTTATATTTGGAGATACAGATAATCAAATACTAATTATATTTAACTATAAGGAATCTATCAATCACTTGAATTAAATGTTTTAATGCTAAGATTCTAAGGGTTTTTTTTCTTTTCAAAATTTTTGTGAACTAAGAGACTTTTTAATACTATGATAAAAGTCAAGGATTTTACTCACTATAGTGTTTTAATTTTAAAGGCCCTTTTAAGGTTTCTATTGTAGATAAACACAATACACATACATACATATATCGATTTAAGTAAGCATATACCAAACCTTATTGGCTCTTGGACTAAGTTTGTGAAAGGTAAAATTCTTTTCCAACAAATACGTTTCCGCGGAATTAAACTTATATCATCACCCTTATAAGGATAGAGGCTGCTACACTAACACTTATATATGGTAAATATATATTTTCAAATCAATATATTAATTGTCTAATACTTCATTTAATACTACTACTATAAATAGAATGTTAAATAATCTTGGAAGATAATCAATAGAAAGAAACATGATTCATGTTTATTTTGTATACATAAAAAAAACGATTCATGTTCATTTAAAATATTTTCACAAAAAAAATGTTAAACATTTATGACTATTAATTATAACTCACCAAAGAAAACTTAATTCACATGCCTTTTTAACTATAAACAAATAAAATTTAAATTCAAGAGATAAGTGGCATTAAATAAAAACAAATAATAAAAAACTCTATTTCAAGTATATATATAATATTAATTGTAACAATAAAAACAAAATCTCATGTTCTTTATATATAACTAAACTATCAAATCAAATTGTGAACAAAAGTATATAGTAAATATTCAAAATTATTAATTCAACAAAGGGAAATTAAACGAATTTTGTACACACAGAAAAAGAAAATTAGATGAAATATATTTAATATTATTATTTTGTTTTTTTTTTTTAAGTTTAAGGAACATTTGAGGAGCTTTAAGAAATTGAGTTAAGTTGAAGTTGCTTTTTTTTTTTTTTAATTTTCTCCAAGTGGCTTAAAAGGTCCATACATTTTACACTCACCGGTGCAGGTCAGTTACTTTTGATAAGTTGCGACTATGAATCAAAACTGGAGTCAATGCCCTCAAAGTTAAGATAAATTACAATGAACTAACCTAACCTAAGTAATGCCTAGAGGCACCCAGGGTTTGGCCTAACATTTGTAATAATCCTTCCTGTATTTGCACAGGTTTACTTCAATTGATAAAACTCGTTCACCCGGATTCGGAGTAATTTTGGGTTCAGGTCATTGGTGAATTATTTTGATGTTGTTCGGATGCAAGTTTCGAGCAATGTAAATAAGGGAACTATACATCTCTACTTTGAGTGAGATAAAACAACCTATCTATCTCGAATTTTTCCATCAAAAGGAAAAAAAGAACCTTTAAATAAAAATCTTTTTGTATCCTATCTTATCCAAGATATTCAATAGATATCTAATACAAAATCTCATGGAATCTTTGATTCCAGCAAGCTAGAATTTGTTAATACTATGAAACCAATCTCGTGAATATATAATTTGGATTTTGTCTAGATGTTGTTACTCTCTTTAAGAAGATTTAGATTCAAGGTTCGAATCTTTACTTCCCCTTATACCTCTCATATGTACTTAATTTTTTAAAGTGAAATAGTAAATGATACAAGCCATAAGAATTAAGCATTGAATCTTATTTGCTTTTATAATATATGCATTGGAGTTTTTGACCAACATTCTCATTTAATTCATCATCATCCTTTTCCCTTGACTTTCCATCTAGTTTTTAATTATGGTTGCTCTATTTTTAGGACCAAAATTAAAGCTTGACCTAGAATTTTTTTTCTTGGCCAAGGCTTGACCTAGACCTAATCACTTCAAAATTGTCCGACTTGTATTATTGTCAACTATGGACACATTGGAATTGGTAAACGGCTTAAATGAATTTGACCATAATTCAATTCATGATGGTCATAGGAAGAAAGTTGATCATCTTCGGTCATTGATATATAACCGTCATTGATAAACAATGTTGTTAGACAACACTGGACGCAGTTAGGGGTGTAAATAAAACGAATATAAACGAGTTTGAACACCGAATCAGGCGTATTTATGAACAAAATGCATGTTCAAGCCCGTTTATTTATGTAAATGAACACTGATTTTGTGTTCGAGTTTGTGTTCGTTTTATTTTATTTTTAAACAGTTCGTGAACACGTTCATTTATCTTATTCATGAACGTGTTCATTTACTTTAAATAAACATGTTCACAAACAAATATTAATAATAAACTATTAAATTTAATTATTTAATAAAATTTATCTTAATATAATTATAAGTATATTTGTAATTATTAAATATGTAAAAGAAAATAAAACTAATTAAATTATAAATATAGATATAATTATTTATATTATGTTATTATATCTAATATCTTAATAAATAATAAATATAATAAACGAACAAATAAACGAACTCTAAACGAGCCTGGTCATAAACATAAATGAACTGAACACATATTATTCAAGTTCGACTCGTTTATTAAATAAACACTAAATTTTTGTTCAAACTTCGATTACCTTGCTAAACAAACCTTAACCGAATATGCTCACAAGCCGTTCATCAAACATGGTGTTCATTTACACCCCTAGACGTTGTACCTCAAAATATACAAATTCTTTGCTAAACAAACCTTAACCGAATATGCTCACAAGCCGTTCATCAAACATGGTGTTCATTTACACCCCTAGACGTTGTACCTCAAAATATACAAATTCTGGATATTATTTTGTCTTTCCTTGTAAATTAAAAAAAGAAAAAAAACTTGAGAAATTATACTTGAATTGAAAACATTATTTAAATATATTAATGTCCTCTTGGGTAAACAGGAGAGAGTTTGTTACTCCTTGAATAATATCTTAAGTTCAAGTATTGTAAATAAAAAAAAAAGGCTTAGAAAAATTTTCTTTATTTGGATGTGACTTAATTGGAATCTAAACTAATTGAGATTTAATATAATTACTAGATACCACCGAAGAATTTATACTAAAAAAATAGTTAAATGTGGTTGATTTCCCCTTTTGGGCCAGCAAATGTCAATGATTGTGAACGAATAAATAAAAATATAACATCCGAGGTCAGCTTTAATAAGAGAAAAAGATTAAGAAGAAGGAAAAATTCAAACGCAGCCCTGACATCTAATAACTATAAGGAAAATCCTTCCAAAAAAAAATAACTAGAAGGAAAAATTAAGAAGAAGGAAAAATTCAAATCCAGCCCTGATATCTAATAAATAAAAATATAACATCCGAGGTCAGCTACTCGGGGTTTTCTTTTTTTTTTTTTCCGTTTATTATTATTATTTTTTTAGTAAAACGAAATTATTTGCATATGTGAACTGTTGTGCATCTGGAGTCGTTAAACATCAAAAGTACACCTTATGAACATATTGATGGACATTTCTGTAATTTCATACAAAATTAGTCACGTCTACGTTGAACAGAAACACGCCCAACACAGACCGTTAGATATAACTGCTACTTTTTTTTGGTTTAATCTTTTTTTACATTTACATCTGAATCTAAACTGGCACAAAAGACAGCATCAACGGCGCCGGTTCATCGCAGAAAGCAGCGGCGGGATGCTGCCACATCGTAAAGACGACCTTTTCCGACTCCGTCGACTGGCCGCTGCTCTCGACGTTGTTGTTGTTATTATTATTATTATTATTATTATTATTAACTAAACATATAAATATATTAATTTAATTATTCGAATGGCTTGTCAAAGTTTTTAAAGTTGCCTTATAATTAACCACTTCCCTCGAGCTGCTGCAGTGATTTCTTGCTGACGTAAGCTCATTTGGTCTGTGCGTACAATGAACTTCTCCCCCAACAAATACGGCCGCCATGTTTTCACTTCAAGAACAAAGCCAACATTTCTTTAATCTTTATCATAGGCAGATAAGAACAAATTAGTACCTTGAACAGCCTGATTGAAAAAAGCAAACATCGTTTCATTTCTTTTAATAGAGTTTTATAGATTTATAGATTATAGATCTGTTTGACTATATATTTAGCTCATCTCTTTTTATGGAAACTTTATTTTGTAACCACATTCAACTCTAATTAATTTAGAATCAAGCCGAATCAAATCTGAAGATTGGGGATGCTCTCTAAGCTATATATTGGTTCATTGGTCCATTAGTTGCTATGTTATAGATGTAATACTTGATAATTGTTATAATTATACTTAATAATTCTACTTGTAATTACATTCAAAAACTTATTTACTCAATTTTTGTTGTTCCTTAAGGCGATGACCTAAAAGTTAAGGTCAAATTTTGTAATTGGTCCTTCTACTATATAGAAAATGTAAATTTGATCCATCTATTATGATTTGATCAAATTGAGTTCTTCTATTATAATTTATTATCAAATTAAGTCTAAATCACTAAAGGTATTAAATTTTCACCGTTAATTATATTGGCGTGGCATTGATTATATTGACATGGCATTAACTTTGATATGTATTTCTAGAAAATATATTATAACATTTTCATAAAATATCTTTGATTGTAATAATAAATTTTTTTACTAAAAAATAATGAAATTAAACATTATAACATGAAAAAAATGAAAAATGTCTCGCAAAAAAATACCATGTGGCAAGAAAAGTCACTTGAAACTTTTTAGAAAATTTTAAACGCATATATCAAGTATTCCACATATGGTAAAAGAAGTCACGTGAAATTTTTAAAAAAATTTTGAAGTACATATCAATATAGTTAACAGTAGAAGTTTAACAGCGTTAATGATTTAGACTTAATTTGACAATAAATAATACTAGAATGACTCAATTTAATCAAATCATAATAGAGAGGTTAAATTCCATTTTCTATTTAGTGGAGGGACCAATTTCATAATTTAACCAAAAGTTAAATTGGTTTGACCAGCCAAAATGCCAGATTGATTGAACCAATGATCTTTCGTGAGGGGAAATAAATACAAACTAAACCCAAGTTGAAATGGACTTTGATTGAAACTGAACCGAATTTTATGTTTTATTTATTATTTTAGTAATTACAATTTTATTTGTGAATTGTGAGATTCTTGCCTATATTACATCATTTACATGAATACCTTACCATTAGATCGTCCACATGTTTTTTTTTTAAATAGAATATCTATTTTAATATTTACTTAATAAGTACTAAAATCAAAGTAAGAGAATTTATTGTCGAATATTACAAAATATTGCATAAACCTTATACATAAAACCAAACGAAAAAGTAAATTAATAAAATGAATTGAATAAGCAAAGAAATCAACCATTAGCATATTGCGTTCAGCATAATACAAAAGATATAGCAATATACAATAAAATGTATGTTTTATTTAATTTTAATATAAAAATATACTTTTAATATTATTAATTAAAATGTTAAATATAAAATATTTTTATTTCATTATTAAATTTTCAATAAATAAACTTAAACCGGACTTGATGGATAAGCTAAGTTGAGCCTTGGACTAGAACTTTAAAGAATATACATGGGCCTAAACATGGCCCAACCCACGGCTATCTCTTCAAATTCAATCAATGCTTCCTGTAACAAAAGAAATTAATAAAATATCAACAATTAATTTGTTTCTCTTAAATAAAGTCTCGAGTTGAAATCTTGTAAATAGAAAAATCATTGTTAGGAGAACTTTACCTTCATAATAGGCCAACCGACATGAAAAGGATTAATTTTAAGCCAAATGCCTAAAATACCCTTGGTTACACCCCAAAAAAAAAAAGAAATTAAAAAAATTAAAAATTAAAAAAAATAAAAGAGGAAGAAGACCAAGAAAATTGTGTGGTCATGCACTCAAGCTTACAAATCTTGAGAATTGAATTGTATAGCTCCAATTCAAGTTCTTTACGCTTACAGCCCCTATGTTGATATTTCATGCACGGAAATCAATGTACATTAAATAAATTTAAATTACAGAAGCAAAAGGCAAAAAAGAACCCGCTATACATCCACTATTGCACAGTAGCAAACTGCCAGATTCTAATCTGTTTTTGTAGAACACATGATCAAACAACAAACTCTGTTGTTTGGCATGCAAATCGTACTCATCCGGATCATAGCTATTTCTTCTCGTAATCTGTGAATCGATGTCAACTTTCCCTATGTTTTTCTCAAAGCCTTTTACATACTTCCTAATGTCTTGTTGAAGCTCACATATTGGACCTGGCTTGGGAGAAAAGGAAAACTGGAACTTCTGACTCCATTCCCTGTTGGAGTTGTTCAAACTGAATTGATCTCGAGTCTGCTCCAGGCCACAATTGCTGGCTGCTAAATCCAGAGGATCATGGCTGTATGCAAACTGACATTCCTGCAAACAGATAGATTTGACCCTTTAGAAAGGGAAAGTCTAAATGGTGCACCCCTTGCAACATTTAGAAAAAAGGTATAACACTAAAATCATGCATGATTTTACTCATAACTTGCTTTCTCAAATTGTTGCACTCAAATACAGTTATGGGTCCATATTTCTTCTCCATAACTTTGAGCTCAAAGAGGGTTAAAGTAATAAGCAGAAGAGCAAGAACTAACAGGGAAGCCAGACTATCAATCCACCAAAATAATACGATTTAGACATTTAGATGTTGCAAAGGAAACAAAAATTATGTGCACGGAATCATGCAGTAAAAATATTCCTTTTTTCTCTAAACACTAATACGAAGTAAAACCTAAAAGAATAAGAAACAAGAAGAATTTCTAAACCAGTCCAACCACGCTCTTAGAGTGAGACTATCTAAGACATCCCAAAGGAGAAAATGGTAAGACGTTAAAGGATGCCTCTGCCTCCTCTAGCACATAAATATTTCCTTTTATGAGTTATTGCAACTTTCATATTAAGTTGCTCAAGAGGCCAGATTAAATATAGTGACAAATATGTATCTTAAAAAAGGAGGAAAGGAAAGAAAAGAAGAGCTGGGCAAAAATGAGCTTCGACAAACCCAAGCCTCGACTAATCACTAACTTGAAAGTTATTCGATTTGCTGATAAGTCAAATCACCTGGTTTAAAATATACAAGAAAGAAAAGATCAAAAAGAAACACCAATCTGTGAGAAACTTAACCTGCTTATCAGGGAGATAATTTCCAGGGAAGTTGGAGGCTGGAATGCTTGAATTTGAATGCGGCAATGATATGTTATCACCATCTACGGTGCCAACTCCAACTAACTTGAGTGGTGGATCTTCTAGTGATGAGAAGTCAGAGCCATCAAATGTTGATAAAGAGACACACTCATCAAAATAGGCGAGGGCATCTTCAGCTAGACATTTTGATATCTTCCTTCTCTCAATGCTAGACTGTCACCATATTTAGGTAGAAATCATTGAGAAGAGAGCAGGCAAAGAGGCAAAATAAAAGCATCAATGTAAATTGCAAATTATCTAGAAATTTTCCAATATAAGGATCAAGTGAATAGCGCTACTATTTTGTATGCATATCTTGCACATACATTAATACCATCCAAGGTCACGGAATCTTGAGAAATCACTTTTTAACAAAATAGGAATACAATAATGAAGTATTGTTATCTCAAATTCCAAAACGATTGCAATACCTGTGAACTGCTGTGAAACTTGCTTCAACTTATATAAATGAAAGTGCACAATTATTGAACAAAATGAAAGTATTTCTCTTGGTTAAAGAACCCAATAGATTGAGAAAAGCTGATCTGTTAAAACAAAAATCTGGAAAATCTTATTTCTTTCCTATATAACTGGTCCATTCAATACAAATGCCATCTGAACAATGATAGGCATGCATGAGCATACATATTGCCTTTGTGTAGGTAAAGTGTGAAAGCGTAAGAAAATTTAGTCTAGGAACTACATATGCTTACTTTTCTTCCTTGACGAGATTTCTTCGCGCTAGGAGTGTTTGGATCTGGAAGCACTTCCTTCAGGATCCTACTAAGCTCCATACCACGGTATTCCTCAGCAGCCAGGTCAGCTCGAAGTTGTCTGGCACGTTCTTGGGACTACAAATGAAAAGAAAAGGGAAGGTATCAACTCTAAAAGGCCTTATTCAAATCAAATAAGAAGCTAAAGAGTAGCAGAAGTTTTTACCAAGAACGAAAGACCATAAAAGCTCCAAAAAAAAATAACATTACACTCACAGAAGCAATGTTGACTTGTTCAATTACATAGAAACAAGGTTGATAAGACAATTGGAAATGTCTTTCTTATTGAATTGAGCAATCCCTTTCGTAGACATATAAGAAACTACCTATATTCCAAACCATGTAGTAACTAGTAAGCACTTGATAGTTCAAAGCACTGAATATCTTTGTTACTTTATAATTTATATGTTGTGCCACTCGAATTTAATGAGGGCTGCTACCATCACCATGAAGAGATGCTCAACTTAGTATTGCAAGTTGCTATTGTCACAATGCAGAGATATCAAATGAATCAAGGTTCTATATATTGGTGTTCAGACTTGTGACAAGATCCCTATCAGACTGTTCGAAAAAGAAAATTTTTTTTTGACACTTCTGACCCTTCTTTGGATATATATTAATACACACAACTCCTCTTATTTTTTACCTTTCATAACATACTGCACTTTCTTACTCTGCTCACTCCATTCAATCCTTTCCTGTATCAGTATATTATTAGGAATCACATTAGTCCCATCAATTAACCCCCTCCTACCTCTCAAACACATTGGTTGAACCCAGATATCAGCCACTCCTTTCTAACTGCTATTTAGTCATATTCCATCACTCCTATTATAACAAGAATAAAAATAACTGACCTAACAGAAAAAAGCTGAGTGTTGAAGTCATTTACAGACTTTACCTTACCATATGTGTCTAGCATAAGGGAAAATGTGCTTCAATCATAAGCAGAAGACAGTTACCAAGAAGAAAAATTACCTGCTCCAGCTTTGAGGCATATTCTCGTTGTATGTCCGAAACTAATTCAACTGCACCTGGGTTCACCAAGTAAGGAGGGATATCACTGACATCAGTACTTGCAATACCGGTGGCATTACTCCTTCTCATTGCCTGAAATCATAAGACACAATAACAAATCATTGACTGGCATACATGTAGAGGGACCCAAAGGAAAATATCAAACCCTAGAAATGAAATCAACTTACACTTTCCATCTCATTTTGGATGTCGGAAATAGCCCGCCTCACCTCTGATTTAACAGTTTTGTATATGTCACTAGAAGCACTATCATCTCCCACCAAATTATCCTCCTGGAATGACTTCAAAAATAAAGCATGAAATTAAAGTATATTAGAAGAGTTTGCACTTAACATTTTAAAATTGATCAGTGTTGACAGTAAAAAAGAAACACTAGGGAAACTAACATTTAAGTGCCAAGCCTGAGGTTAAAGCTTCCTTGTGCTATAAACCAATCCAAATACAATCTTACCTCCATCAGTTCAGCTTCTGAAAAGGAACTCGTTGAGACCACATCATCCCATTTTGCACTGTTTAAACCAGACTAAACAAAAAAGAAAGAAAGAAAAAAAAAAACAAATTATTATAAAAAACCGCCCCAAATTTGCAAGCTATATCAAATCAAATTTTAAAACCTGTTTATTTCAAACATTAAAAAAAGGTGGGAAGTTCCATAGAGCTAATACCAAACTTGTAGGAGAAGCATTCGAAGTATCAATAGGCTTCCGCTGAATTGACCGTGTCAAACTAGAGCTGCTCCTAACTAAATCACCCTTTTGACCATTTCTCGAAGTAGCACTTAAATTACCTTTATTCCTAGATTTTGTCCATAAATTAACTTCTTGCTCCACCTCACTCTGCCCAAAATCAACAAATATCAATAAAAAAGAACTAAAAAGAAAAAGGGAAAATGAAAAACAACTGTTGTATGGTTACTGTTGCCTCCATCTTTTTATTATTCGCTTTGTGCTTCCTCAACAGTTGCTAAAAGGTACAAGAATAATCAATGGAAAATGAACAAAGGACTGAAATGTTACCAATTCTGCCATAATTCTTCTATATAAAACAAAAATCATAGTATATTTTATTCTGCTAAGAGAGTCAGATTTCTAATGTTCAATACTTCAATTCTCAAACATATTAGTTCCTTTTGTGTCCAATCATGCTTGTCCCTTTTTCACAAGAAGGGACAAAAACTTGTCCCTTCAGTTTGTTTCCTGCTTTTGCTAAATTTTAACTTTCAGAAGCATGAGCCAAAAAAATATATCTTGAATATAAAAGAATTTATGGAGCTGAATAAGCAAAGTTCCAACTTTATGAAGAACAATACGTCTATGATTTTCCATTTATGCACAAAATGTTCAGCTCGAATATCAGTTAAATTAGAAGTACTTTCTCAAATGCAATTTTGCACTTTTACTAATTACTACTTTACATTTTCATTTGAAATTAATTTGAACAAAAATTTGACCAAAAAAGATAGTAAAAGAAAACCGAGAAAACCTCAGAAGTAGCAAAATGGCTTCTTGAAAGTGGAGTTCGAGAGACAGAGCGGCCACGTCTCCTTGTATCCACAACCGACAAGCTCCGCGATAACTCCTTGCTATTCCCCGACCCTGACACTTGTTTTCCAACAGAAGCATTTCTGGAAATCGATCTGCCTCTTCTACTACTGCTATCATCGGCGGCTGAGGTGGCGCTGGCGGCAACCGCTTTGCGGTTCGTTTTGGATGTAGTTTGGTAGACGGATTTAAGAACGGAGTCCCGGAACTCAAATTCGTCGTCGTTTTCATTTTTGTTGTCAAAGAGAGGATTGTCTCTTTTAATGGAAAATTCGGAGAAGTCAGAAATAGAAGTTCTTGAAGAGGCGCTTACACTTCTGGATCTCCGAAAAGGAGCTGTTCCAGCGCTTCTCGAAGAAGAGTCCGACGATGATGGAGTCGTCGTCTTCCTGGAGGTCACCGTCGACGACGCCGCCGTCGAATTCCCTCTTCTTAAAGAGGATTCGAACGTCGACGACGCCGCCATTCGAAGATAAAAGAAAAATAAACGGAAAAGAGGTGAGATGGGGAGGATTGAGGACTCCGGAGGAGCGAGCTGAAGAAAAGATTACTCAAAGGAAACAGAAAGAGACAAAAAGTAAATATAGAAATAAATATATTCTATTATTGGATTAATCGTCAAATCGAATCCTCTGCTGCATTCTCTCTATTTGGCGCTGGCGCTACTGTAATTTAAAATTTTTAGTAGCACTGGCACATGCTATGTTAACGTCTTTGAACTAGATGGTCATATTTTTGGCCACGTCATCATGAGATAGGTTGGGATAAACCGGTTTGCAATTCGGTTCGGTTCGTGTTTCAAACCGATAATTTAGTTTTTTCTAAATATATATTAAAAAAATTAGATCCAAAATTATCGGTTTGATAAAAAATGGTTTTGGTTTTGATGATCACGGTTCGATTTGGTTTTACAGTTCAATTTTAAACCAGTCACCTTTACTTTAAGATCAATCACAAATTTGATATGAATGTCAAATTTTATCGGTTTACTAACATTTGTTGAATTGAATGAAAAGAATTTAAAACCCCTTAAGTAAGGTCTCATTTTTTAATCATGAGTGTTGACTCAAGCAATTCAACAAATCCCATCTAAATTCGAGTCTCTTTAATCTCAATCCTCTATTTTAAGATAATATAGAAGTCCAAAAAATCTAAGGGATAAAAATCCAATTAATTTCTAAATTTCTAAAAGGATTGGCAGTTGATCCTAATTTCAGAGACATTGCAATATTCATTTTTTAAGAACCTTCTCCTATGAAAAATTTTAAATTTATGAATTTCATTTCATTTTTATATTTTCATGGAATTAGAAAATTCCCTAGACATGTACAACAAAGGTGTAATTAGGAAAGGCAATGGATGGTTTATAAACAAACAATTTGCATTATACAAACCTAATTTGTAGAATTTATGTATATTATAATTTGGGTTTGAGTGCGGTTAAGGTGGTGGATTTACTACTCGTCACAAGTTTGACTAGGATTACCATTGTGATCTTAGAATACCTTCTATGTTCTATCAAAATTTAATTAGAAAACGAGTTAATTCAAGTATTATTGAGTTGAATTCAAGTAGCTCACAAGTATATTGACTTATTTACATTCTTTAATCGTGTATTAGATAATAATATTTAATTGAAACTGACAACCTTATAAGATATTTTTCTTCATTAATTTTGAAGATATAATTGTTTATATTTTTTCTAATTTATTTTTATTTTATCAATTTTTATTTTGTTATTAAATTCCAAACATCTATCGTGTATAATGGGGAAAAAAAGAAAAACATCTCCGTTATATATGTGATTTTTTCCTTGATGGTATTGATTTGAAGTTTGAATTAATAGAATTTTGTAGCTTCTAAATTTTATAGGCAAAAAATTGTCTAGCCATATAATATTTGGGTTGATGAGAGGATAGGGAGGAGAGGGAAAGGAAGAAAGAAAGTAATGGGCAATTTAGCATCCCTTCCTTTCTCTTGTTTTCAATAAACACAAGGGGAAATGAAAGAAATAAAGAGACACTTGAAAAAAAAAATGTAATCATATAGACTAGAGTATCTTTTTGTTAAAGTGTGTTAATCTCACATATGAATCATTTTCATGTGTCATCAATTAATTTTAGATCAGATCTTTAATGATATCATAGACTATGTTGATTCTATTACATTGTATCAAATTGTTCGGCCCTGAGCTACATGTTCGCTAAGTCTACATTAGTTAAGTATTAATTACTTGTGATTCTTATATTTGTGCTAGGCATATTTATTTATTACTCATTGATTGATTTTAGGTTGAACGGTTAAGAATTTTTCCCGACTATTTTTTTCTTCTTCCATTTCAACTATTTAAACAAGAAATGGTGTGTACTTTCTTTCCTTTTATTTCCTTTGCCTTCTTCACCTCTCATTTCCTTTTCTTTACTTTGACTTTAACCATTTTAAATTTTTAATGCAAACATAAAGTTGGTGGAAAACTGTAAGATAAGTAGAGCTAGTTTGATATTGTGCTTGGGTATAAAAAAAAGCTCATTTTCACCTCTAATGAAGTGTTAAACTATTTTTAGTTTGTATCAAAAGCTTTTTTTTTTTGGTAGTTAAATGCTATCCAACCTGATTAATTACAAATTTGATGCTTTTACATTAGAAAAGTACTTTTACGTTTCACACTTTTTCAAAGTAATGCTAAACACTATAAAATTTTAACTGCACTTTTCTACAGCAATTCTCAAAAATATCTTTCAAAATCGAGTTTTTTTTTTTATTTCAATCGCCGATGAAATATCAAATTAAGCCATAAAAGGTTTTAGTTTAAGAACTTATTTGACATTGCGTTTACGTGTCAAAAAGATGTTTTTTACCTTAATCGTAATACCAAAGAATTAGTGATTTTGGTGAAAAGCTAGTTAGGATAATAAAAATCCACCCAACCTCAAAAGTTGATTTTTAGATACTTTTAAATTTAAAAGATACTTTTACATTAAAAATACACTTTTTTCATTAATGTCAAACATACTTTTTTATAGTAATTCTTAAAAACACCTTTCAAAAATATTTTTTTTAAAACCAAGTTTTTTTTTTACCACAATCACAATGTCAAATTAACCCTCAAAAAGATGTTTGGTTTACGAAATTTTAGATTACCTAAGTCATGTGATTATTAGGACACTTTACCGGGAATGTATTCTATTTCTTTTTGATTAAAATTCCAAGAATGTAAGATTGACCTGTTTGATTGGGTGTTATATTTTCTATCAAAATAGATAGTCTACTATAATACCCTCAATGGAAAACTTTTAAGTTTATTTCTTATTTGTTCAATGTCTTGTACAATTATTGCAATTTTGTTAAGTTTGATAATTAAACATGATTAACATAAAAATATTTAAGTAATAAACTTAGAAAAATATTATATAATTAATTTAATGATTATATAAGTTAAGTTTAATTATACTTTTTATAAAAAAGAAATTATTCTTTCAATTTAATTGAATTAGCATAGAATTAATAGTTTAATAATTATATAAATTAAGTTAATTATGTTTCTTACCCAAAAAAAATTATGCTTCAAAAAATATTATAATTTACCAATTACATAAGGTTATTGGGGTTCTACAGTGGCAAAATATTGAGGGTAGAGTAGAAAAAAAATTTTAATATAGCATGGTAATCTCACGTTACCTTTGGAGGTTATGAGATTATTAGTAATTTGCACCAAAAGTTAACGTGGTAGTAATTTACGTTACCTCGATAATGTGATTATCAGAAACCAAAAGAATGCATATCATATTCCAATGTACACATTATCAAGGTGATATGATATAACCTTGAACCAAACTCCTCCTATATGGGCATTTGGTATTTTCCATGGAAAATACTTTACCAGTAGAGTGATTGATAGGAGAGTTTTTTCTTGGAGTCAAAATCCTGGGAAAGTGTGATTCCAATGTTTGATATATAAAGGAAAGTGTTGATTAAATTCCATAGAATGTCACATGCAAATATTTGGTGTGTTAGCACTTGCCTAGAAATGTTTTATTAATTTTCCAATTTACCCTTTTACTAGTCAATTAATTTCTCTTATACCTTTCAACTATTTAGTTATTTAGTTAACTAGTTAATTTGTTAATTAACTAGTTATTTATAGTATTTCTTATTAATATTAATCATGTATTGGTATTTTCTTATTAATTTAGCATTTAAAATATGATGACATTATAGGTTTTACATGTTGAAGAAGAGGATATTTTAGACAAAATATACTTTTTGCAACTTTTCTTCTTACTTGGGAAAGTGATTTCTAGTCCAACCCATTAGAAAATGATTCATGAGATCAAGGAAAATATTTTAATTGGGTTCACCAACTTTCCTTACAAAAAGATCAAATCAAACTCTTAAAAGTAATTCCACCTAATTAAATTCTATGAAAAGTGCTCACTTTTCATTACACTAAACGCATCCTAAAGTCTTATAAATAGGAAAAAAGGGTTTAAAAAAGTTTTTGCATTTGAAATATGAATCTGACATTACTTTTACCCTGAATTAGTTATAGTTCAATGTAACTACGGAATATATTGGATTTATATATATAAAAAATCTCTATCAATTCAAAATCAAGTTAGAGGAGCTTTGAAGTATATATATTATAAAAATTTCGACAGAAAAAGAAAACAAGAATAATTTTGAAATTGATTGACTCCAAAGAAAAGGCTAATTATGAATTTTAAAGTTTTTAAAACTCGTTTGAAAATAATAAAAAGAGAATAAATCGTACCAATGGTCCCTAAAGTTTGATCCAAATTCTATTTGAGTCCCTATATTATGTGTCAAGCCCCGACCCGTCGTTCGGTCTCGTGGCAACCGCCATACCACCTCGAAATGCATGCTATGAAAGACTGGCTATCCGAGATTACACAAGGCATAGAAAGAGCATCGTCACTGCAAAATCATCAAAACTAAACTTTAGTTAGAAAATATTTATGATAATAAATATTAAAAGAGCACTAGTGGATTAATTTAAGGAATAACCTACACAGCGGAATATACTAACTCCTAAGCCACCAACCACTCCTATGAGCCTCCGAGCCATCTAGCGTCCTCGCACGTGAGTACTGCATCTAACAACATTGGATACAGGTGAGTGATAGAGGTTCAATACAAAGTCAAATAGGTTTGGGGAGTTCGGGTAATTCCAAAACAATTTAGAAAACATTATACGTTTATGTTAAAAACCTTTTTCAAAACATTCTTCTCCCTAAATCCTTTCTGGAAAACAATAATAATAGTAATAATAACAACATCTAACTATGGGCTGGTCGTGAAAATACAACGAAGCTCGACCTTGACCGTGGTCAAGAATCTCATATCGTCGAGGGCTATTTCTTTTCTTTTCTTTTTAAAACTTTCCTTTAATAAGGAAACTATTTTCTTTATGAAAATATACATATATATATATATGTATAGAAAGATATAGGTATCTCTTTCTAAGCCAGTTCCCTTGACGGTGCTATTTGCTGTGTGGTCGCAGCTACATCAGCCCTGACGCTTCTCTACTCCAGGTCATATACTCACTGAGCCCCTTTAAAAAGGCGATCCACTGGTACCTCGCATACATGCTTTATCTCGGTCCACTCGCTTCATCACATAAAGCGCTGAGTCTCATCGAGTCCTCTCATATGTATGATCATGCCCCGTCAGGCACTCATGTCATACCTTTCATATTTAAATATAAAACATACATACATACATGCATCTTATAAATTTAATTTTCTCAAAACCCTTGCCCCTGTGGCATATAACAATGTGTGTGCCGGTGTGAGGGAATACTTGTCACACCTCGACTCGCCCTGGTCGGCCACATATGGCAACCGCCGTGCTGCCTCGAAGTACGTACTGGCCAGTCACGCACCTGAAGCACCGCAAGGCATAGAAATGGATACCATTGCTGTGAAACAAAACTAAAATTTAATTAGAATCATTTAAATAAATAAATATTTAACTTATAAAGTGTACCAGTGGGTTAATTTAAACAAATACCTACACAGCGGAAACTACTACGCCTAAGCCACCGACATCTCCTAGTGAGCCTCCATTCTATTTGCTGACCCCGTACGCGAATTTGCATCCACCGACATTGGATACATTTAAGTGACAGAGGTTCTGTGAATGTACATCGGGGTTGAGGGAAAATAAGGGAAATCCAAAATAAAATAAAATAACAGTAAAATAAATATTTTTCTTTTAAAATCTCTTTCTGGTCCTCTAGCCGAGAACTCTCTTTTAAAACACATTAAATAAGTAAATATATACATGTATAAAATGGGCTGGCATCTCTCTCATACTGAAGACGTGACCTGTCGATCGTCTTATGCCTTACTGCACCGAGGGCTATCTCTTTTCTATTTCTCTAGCCCTTTCCCTCTGTGGTGCCTTGCTGTGGTGGAACACAGCGAACTGGAGCCTTGGTGAGCTTCCCTACGCGCCTCTCCCAAAGTCTCGTCTCACCGTGCCCCTCAATAGGTGGTCCACGGCTGAGAATTTTGCATACTTTCTCTCCAACTCGGTCCACCCTCCCGCATATATTGGAGCATCGAGGAGCCTCTGTTAGCTGTTAGCTGTCGGACCGCAGCCCACCACCACCACTAGCCCACTCAATCACTTATCTTCCAAGGTATCGTACCCTCATAAATCATAATAAAAAAAATATTTCATATATATAAAATATAAATATATTTCAAACAGACAACCATAAATATAAACACACACACATAGGTCTTTATCTTTTTCTTTGAAAACGTCCCACTCTCTAGGTGGGTATATCAACAAGCAATTGTGTGTGTGTGGATTTTCCGTATCCCAAAACCTTTGAAAACATTTATGTTTTTAAAATGCTTTTAAAACCTTTGTTCCCAGTGGCTAAACAAAGAAGTCTAGGCCACTCACAATATTGGGAGATTTGTATACTTCCAAGCGCTCCATGTAGCTCAACCTTCGGAGCATCGCCGCATTCGATTCACCCGGAGCCCTAGTACACGGAAATACGTTAGCATTCATAATTAAACTATGAATGCACCTATGAGGCTCTAGCATGACCTAAGACTGGGCTTGAATGTGATTTGGGGCTTAGAAAAGTGTCCAAGAGGTTTCGAGGCTAAAATCGGACTCTAGACGAAAAATTATCAAAATGCCCCCGAAGGCCCGCAGGCCCCACACTCGGACTAGACTAGGCCCACACGGGTTGGGCCAAGTTTTATGCGAAATTGGGCCCAAAAAGCTCTCATATGAGATATTTATGTATTATAATGATATAATATATAAATATCTAAGATATATTAATATAATATATAAATATCTTAAATATAATAATATAATATAAAAATATCTAAATAGGGACTCGATAGGCCTGTTCCTTGGCCGGTCTCTTCTCCTGTTTTCGCACTCGTTTCTCCTCCTTTTGACGTACAAACTTAGAGAGGCGATTCTCATGGCATTCATGACGGATACACCGAGGCAGAAACGAGAAACACAGGCCCAATTTCTGTAAAACAGATATTTAGTTTAAATTGACTAAATCTCCAATTTACTCTCACCCGGTACACAGAAATGCGTGAAAACGGAGTATGATGTAGATTAAGGTGAGTACTATAATATACTAAAAACTCACCTTATTTCACTGGCTCAATATTCGTCGATTTGAGTTTAAAAATTAAACCGGTCAAAAACTAAAAACTGAGATCTATGCTAAACAGATGTATGGAAATACGTGCAGACTTAATATAACGTAGATCGAGGTGAGTAGGATGATGTATTAGAAACTCATCTTGTTCTGCAGACCAGTTTGTCCGGATCTGCCAATTGTCCAAAGTGCCTCCGTTTGGCTCCAGAGAGAAAAAGAAAAGAAAATGAAAGAAAAAGAAAAAGAAAAAGAAAAAGAAAAAGAAAAAGAAAAAGAGAAATGAGGAAAAGCTTCAGCTTTCCTCTATTTATAGAGGAGCTCGACACTGAGTTTACCTGGGCCCCGGGTCAAACTTTTTCTCCTTTTTCAACTTTCTTTCATTTTCACTCGTTGGCTAAATCCTTTGATTTCTTGTGCCAACGGGGCCCATAATAAATTTCTAGGGACTTAATTGGAGGTCTTTTTCTCATTTACTAATTTCCATGTACGGTTAATTACTTTATCTTCCAACTCCATCTTATTTTAGCTTAACTTCTCTTCTTAATTAGACACATCCGGACTGACGTATTGTTCACTTAATACGCCATCTTACACTATTCCATTTGTACGAAAAAGTCGTATTAGGTCTGGGTGTGTTAATACCCGAATCTCAAAACATTTAATTGAAAAATTGTAATAATAATAAAAGTGTTTAACCCTAAACTGCTAAACACTGAACACAAGGCCACTCACAGTATTGAGAGGTTCGTATACTCCCAAAAAGATTTATATCCAGAATGTCGCCGCACTCGATCGTCCGAAACCCTTATTACACGGAAACACACGTTTGCATTCATAATCAATTTATGAATGCACCTATGAGGCTCTAGCATGACCTAAGATGATGGTTGGATGAGTTTTGGGGCTTAGAAAAGTGTCTGGGAAGGTTTTGGGTCAAAATCAGACACTTAATGCAAAATTACTATTTTGCCCCTTTGACCAAACTGACGTTCAGTCTCGCGCGGGACTTGACAAAATTGATCACTCATGCATGGGAGACGAGCTGGGAGCTCGAAAATTGAGGCATTTTCTCTATTTTTGGGCTCGTTGCTACACGGTTTAGCCCAAAAATCGAGGCATGCAATCCCCTTAACTCCCACGATGTGTTTACCGAAAGAAAAACGAAAATCATCGGTTCAAAGTTCTTAGATCTAAAATCTAAATCTAAATCTAACTAAAAAGCTAGATTTAACTTTGAACCGAGATTTCTCCTAGACCTATGTATGCAAATGCATGCAAACTAAGTATAACGTAAATCTAGGTGGGTAAAAAAACATACTAGAAACTCACATTGATTTATCGGTCGGTTTGTCAGGATCGATCAAAAGTTCAAAGTTGCTCCAACAAAGCAAAAAGAGAGAAAAGTGAAAGAGAGAAAATGAGGGGGAGAGGCTCGGCCTCCCCTTATTTATAAGGAAACCCGACACTGGGCCTACTCGGACTCCGAGCCAGATTTTCTCTCATCTTTTTAAGCTCTCCTAATCTCAATCCTTGGCCTAATCCATTCGACTTTCACACCAATGGATATCAAATCCATTGGCTATGGACTTGAAGAAAGTCCAATTGGAGTTTAGTTGCTTCCATGCATGGTCAATCACCTCATCTTCCAACTCCGTCTTATCCTAAGCTTGACTTCTCTTCATAATCAGACACATCCGGATCAACGTATTATTCAAATTAATACGCCGTCTACACTGTTTCGTTGGTACGAAAAAGTTGGATTAGGTCCGGGTGTGTCATTATGAAATATTCTTCTTAGGTCCCTTAAGTTTGAAAGTCAAACCGTTTTGGTCTTTATAAATCAAAAAGTTTTATTTTCATCTTATACTTTGAAAATCAAATCATTTTTGTTCATATATTTTTGTAATTTAATAATTTTTAATTTTTTTAATATAATAGATATCTTTAGAATATAAATAAATAAATTCCAATTAAAAATTGATATCATAATACTAGAAAATATTTAGTAAATTGACAATTATATACAAACCTAGTTTTGAACCCGTGCTTTACACGGGACATCAATGGTTAATAAGTAAAAAATCACTTTAAAATTTTAATTTTTATTATTGAAATGTTAAATTATGTAATTCAAATAAAATTTGAAAGGAAAATTTATAATGCAATGAAATATGAAAAAACAATAAAAAATTTTTACTGTCTCCTTAATAAGCTATAGAATATTTTATTCACCGCCTACTTCAAATTTTTCATTATTAGATAAATTGTATGAACTAAATATACTTTTATAATTACTTGACTTGCCGGGTGCATCACAAGTGGGTATTTACTTTTGTTTTCAATATTAACTTTTAATTTCTTTTTTTTGCCACAATTTTAATTTCATTTCACATAACACTCTTCCTGTCCCTATTTAATTGTTTATTTGTTGTCAAATCAACTCTAACTTTGACCATTATTTATAATAAATTTATAAAGTTAAAATTTAAAAAAAACATAAATCTCAAACTTTTCAAAACATTTTTTTTGAAAATTTAATTATATATATTTTTTATAATTAATGGTCAAAATTTAAGATGGTTTGATTGAAAAGGGACAGTTAAATAGAGATAAAGGAAGTATAATAAATGAAAACATAATAAATTTGTGAAATTTTGTATAAATTATATATAATAGAATATACTTGATATCTGTTCAAACAAATCTATTTAATATTTTACTTTTTTTAATCTTTTTTATATATAAATTTTATTAAGTTCTTGTTATATCGATTCTTAATTGAGTATTTATACATGATCCACATTTTAAAGTCACGATCTCAAAGAAAAGAACAAATTTTAGATCTTGTACATAGCTCTCATTGAATAGTTATGATCCCCAATTGAGTATTTTTACGTAGTCTTCATTTAAAAGTCACAATTATTAAAACATGAATAAATTTAAATCTTTTATACGTCCTGTTTAAAAACAATGATCCTCAATTAAATATTCATATATGATCTTCATTTAAAAGTCATGGTCTCAAGAAAAGAATAAATTTTAAATCTTGTACATGGTCCTCATTAAAAAATCACGATCCTCAATTTAGTATTTCTACAAGGTTTCCATTTAAAAGTCATAACAAAAAAATGAATAAATTTTAAATCTTATACATTGTCCTCATTTAAATCGCGATCCCAATTATTTATACACAGTCAAAGTCATGAACTCATGATTCCTAATTGAGTATTTGTACATAGTCGTCTTGATTGAGTATTTGTATTACAAAATTCCCTTTTAAAAGTTACAGTTCCCAAAAAGAAACAAAATTTAAATATTGTACACAAGCTCCACTTAAAAATCATGATCCCTAATTAAATATTTATACACAGTTTCTATTTAAAAGCCACAATGACCACAAAAGGAATAAATTTTAAATATTATACACGTCTATTTATAATTAAATGTTACCATACCCAATCAGATATTTGTATACCATCCATATTTCAATGTCACGGTCCTTAAGAAATGAATAATTTTTTTTAGGAAGAAATGATTAATTTTAAATCCTGTACAAATGCCCCCTTTAAAAAGTCATGCTCTCCAATTAAGTACCAAAGACAAATAATGTAATGTTAAAATAGTAATAATTCAATTTTTCTTGGTTTTTGTAAGACTTTCAAGTATAGTGCAAAAATACAAAAACAAAGGTACTAAAGATACATACATGCATATATATGCAAAAAAAAATATTGATTAAAAGAAATCTATATGGATTAAAAAATTTGAGGTGGGGCTATAACAATTTTCTTTTTTTCACAATAAAACAAAATAGTTTCATTATATTGAAGATATTTTATCAAAGAAGGAAGTAATGAAATACTGTGAAACAAAATACTAATAAATCAACATCTCTATATGACTATGTGAACTCGGTAAGGCTAGATGGAAGCCGCTCTGATGTCGTAGTTGTCACACCCCGACCCGCAAGTTCGATCACATGGCAATCACTGTATTGTCTCAAGATACGTGTTGGCAAGTCACGACTCGAAGACAGTACTAGGCATTTATTATATTCATACCCAAAACAAATACAAATTTATTTAAATCAACATCAAATATATATTTCATAAATATAAATTTCAGTATAATGAAAATAGTCATACTAGCCATAAACATTGGCAAAATTCCCCAAATGTGAAAAATACATGAAAATGGCATAATACTTAGAGTGCGGTGTAGATGAAAACAAAATACAGCGGAAACATAAAAGCAACATTGGATCACTAGGACTCTAGGAATGGTAATCAGCTAGATAGCTAAACAAATAACCCACACGTATTACTAGAAAGCAGCTTCTCTCTGAGCCCTAATTGCCTGAAAACATTGAACAATTGAGGGCCAAGTCCAACCGACTCAATGATTTAGTTTAGAAACAATGTAAAAGACATAAATAGTGGGGATACAATATACCAAAAACATTATCATAAATCCTCATTTATTTCATAAATAAAGTTCCCAACCATAAAAAACATTTTCATCAAAATGATTTTGTTAGGGCAGTTGAAATCGAACGAACTTTATCCGTCGATGAGCTCAAACAGTTTGGAGAAATTCTCATCAAATCATCTTAAATATATATATATATATATAAATACATACTATGTACTTTTTTCCCAACCTTGCGTAGTTATCTCGAAACAACTACACTATCCCTGGCGAGTCACCCTCCGCGCCTTTCTACTTCAGAGTAGTGCACTTATGTCTCCCTTTTGGAAAACGGTCCACAAGCCACTATAACTAAGCTACCAATGAGCCCCTCTAGGGAAGTCCCTCATAGACTAATATCATACCTTAATCGGGCAGGACTCACATGGACCGTAATCAAGCCACGATCAGGTTTATATAAAAATATATACCTCGATCGGCAAGTCACCATGGACTCATCACGCCTCGATCGGGTTTTCATAAAATCTTTCAAAAACTTTTGTATCATGATAAATATATATAATACATATAACCTACCCACAAAAAGGTGTATGCTTGTAGAGTGACATAATGTATCCCAAATCATTAAAATATTTAATTTAAAACAATTAAAATATTTACCATCAATATCACTAAACATTGAGGCCAAACTACTCACGAATTGGGAGAGTTGTACACTGCCGTGCTAACCCAATTGCATAGTAGGAGCCTTACTGCGATCTTGCACCAGTGCTCCTATTCCGATTAAATTTTCATTAGAAAAACATTTTCAAAACCAAAATCATGCATATGCAGACTTAATTAGCCTAAACAAGCTTTTATTGGGACTATGAAGATTTGTGATTGATTCATTTTAAATTTAGAATTCAAATAGTCACTTGCCCTCTATAGGGTCATTTTGGTAAATTTTCACTTAAGGCTACATTGGTAGGTCAACTAGAGACTTACAACACACTTAGGAAGTGTTTATACATTGTTTGAAATTGGTTTGGATCGAACCGGAGCAAAAACGAGACTAAAATTAAAAAGGTTTGCCTTTTGGTCAATTCTACACCAAACCGCTTCCTGTGCTAGACCGACAACATTTCTTTGTCTTCTTCGAAATTAACACTCCAAGCAAACAAACTCAATACCCAAGCCAATCTCCCATTAAACAACATTTTATAACATTTAAACATCAATTCATGTTTTTTACAAAAACCACACTTCACGTAATAAAGCAGTTATAAACAACTCTGAAATTTCTGTCGCTAGAGTCACCAACTTTAAGCAACCTACTGAAATTTCCCGATAACTCTTTATACAGCCAAAACTAGCTAAAACATTCTTTTAGACATTGCTATAAGACTTAATTATCTTTCAAAAACAATTGGTCTCACTTAATTTGAATATCATTTGGTCCCCCAAATGTTCCTACAAAAACTCTGCCAGAATTGAAGTTTAACCATAAATAGTTCCGAAACCTCATTTACTACACCTTAGTGTTTTCACCATAACTCATTCTATTCTTAATGATTTTACTTGATTCTTGATTATTCAGAAATTTAAGAGACCCTCTACAACTTTCTAGTTGATAACTCATTCCAATTCTAATTTCACCTAGCTCAAAATATTACTTAATCATAAACTATCCTGTTTTCTGTGCAAAATAGAGCACTTTCAAAGATTGGCAATTTTCACTAACCTAGGCTTCAATCTCAACTTGGTCCTTTTACAAAATTTTAGAGGACTCATTTCACTATGATTTAGGCACTAGATTGACATCACTTAAATTTTTATAGGTCGAGTTATGCCCCTTGAAATCTACTGCCAGTTAGGTGTTCCCAAACAGAATTATTGACTAAGCATTTAGTCCTTTAGTTCTTAATGCAAACTAACTCCAATTGATATGAAACTTTCCAGATTTTAAGGTCTATATATTATATTTATACACACAAATTATCATCCTAAAACAATTTCATTTGCATCATTTAGTTTGCACACAAAGTTACTAACTTAAACATGATCTTGTTGACTAGCAGGTTCAAGCTTTAGTATAAACCATCTATATCATTGTTTTTCTTTCAATTTCCAGAAAAATTCTATTTCAAAAACATCAATGATTCCATCTCTAAACTACCCATTTAACTAAGCAACAACACATTCATTTTATCACCACAAAATCAACAAATTTCTAGACCAAATCATAACTAAACAATGGCTTGTAACTAGTATGAGAAAGCTTCAATTTCAAATAGCCATGGAAACTAGAATATATCATCATCAATTTCATCAACATTTCAACTCATTTCTCAAGGACAAACTTAAATCTTCAAATGACCATGACCAAAACTATGCTCTATGAATTATGACACGCCCGGACCTAGTCCGCACGTGTCAAGTTGAATATTTATGTATTGTTGTCTAGTCAATATACCAAATTTGACTTCCCATGGATGTTTTAAACTTCATTTAGCTCAATTTCAAGCTTAAAAATCCTAAAATTGAAGTCCGGGAATGTGGGCCCCACTTGGATTCGAGTCCCAAGAAAATTGGGCCGAGTTGACCGGAGTCAACTCAGGAAATGTTGACTCCGGCACCGGACAGGGACGGGTTCGGCGCCGGACCCGTTGTTTTTATATGGGGTCTCGGGCCGAGACCCCCATTTTCACTTCTTCTCTTGTTCTTCAATTCTCCGAGCCCTCTCTTCCAATTCCCTTGAAATCAAACCTTGAATCCCTCTTTAAACACTTCATCGATCATCAATATCAACTTCTTTTGCCTCCTTGAAGATCAAAACACCAAAGTTTCCAAGAAAATCACCAAATCTAGAAATCTGGAATTTTGGTGACAGTTTGTTCTTCGAGCTATATCTTTTGATTCAACCGTGGGACTTGGCTGAGAATTTGGTATGTTGTTCTAGACTCATCAAGCTTTAATTTGATAGTTTACATGCTTGATTTCATGGTCTGTGCTAAGAGAATTCGTTGATTGAAGTTGAGATTTCTGTTTTGCCCGAGATATGTCAACCCTTAGTGTTTTGATTCAAAATTCGAGCATGTTTAATGGTTTGATTCCGTTCTTGAAGTTGTGAATCCTTAGATCATATGTTTAACTTGCTGTGTTTCAATTTTGGTGCGGATTGGTTGTGAATCGAACTCAAACCGAGCTCGATTTGGTGCATGGCCGGCGATGGCCATGCACTGGGGACAACTCCGGTGCCGGACTCAACGAGTCCCGCGCCAGAGCTACTTAATTTTGGGAGTTTTCTCCCATTTTGGTTCACTCCCTCCCGGGAGTGAGCCACCAGCCGATATGGGTACTGTAACTTAGGGGCATTTTGATAATTTTGTAACCCTAAACCTCAATTAGCTTCAATTAACTTCCGGACTTGTCCAATTTTGTTTTTGGACCTTAGAGACCTTAAATAGGTTTTGTTTTATGATTTAATTGTTGGTTGAATGCTTTTATTAATCAAATTAGATTTTAATTTGATTATCTAGGTACGTGATTGTACGAGTTTCGGACCGGTAGCAGTTTGAGCTATATGGAGCGCTTGGGAGTATACGATTCTCCCATCACTGTGAGTGGCTTAGATTTCAGTGCTTAGCCACTAGGGCAAAAAAAAATGTTTTAAAAATATAAATTGTCTTAAAAAAAGTTTTACAACGGTTTTGGGATAAGGGTAATCCACAACACATACTTTTACTTTGTGATACGCCCACTTATGGAGATGGGATGATTTTAAAGATACAAAAGCTTGTGTGTGTTTACATGTTTTTAATATTTATATAAGAAATGATATTATTATTATTATTATGATTACTGGGGAACGATACCCCTGAGAGATTAGAGATTGAGTGGATTTCCTCGGGGCTCCGATTTGCGGGAGCGTGGACCGAGTTTGAGAGCATGCGTGATACTCAGCCGTGGACCGCCTATCGAGGGGCACGGTGAGTCGGGCCTGATTGTGAGAGGCGCGTAGGGAAACTCGCCAGGACTCCAGAGTGCTGTGTTCCACCACAGCAAGGCAAACGTCAAGGGAATGGGCCAGAGAGTAAAGTAAAACTGTTTTAAAAGTATAAAGTAACCCTTGACGGTCCAGTGGATACCCCATTGCACGGGTATACCTTATTGGGACAATTTCAGATGCCAGCCCATGAGTATTTAATTATTTATTAAAGATTTTAAATTTAATACTCCTTGAAAGGAATTCAAAAGAGGTTTAGAAAACAAAGTTTATTTTATTCACTCCTGGAGAATTGATACAGGAAATAATGAAAACAAAGTTGTATAAATTTTAATTTATTTTATTGGTATTAATATATTTTGGATTACCCCTGTTTTCTCTAACCCTGATGGAGACCCATTGAATCTCTGTCACTCACCTGTATCCTGTGTGGATGGATACAGATCCGCGTATGAGGTCAGCCAATAGAATGGAGGCTCACTAGAAGATGTCGGTGGCTTAGGTTTAGTGGTTTCCGTTGTGTAGGTATTCTTTTAAATTAATCTACTGGTGTCGCTTATAAATTAAATATTTTATTAAATGATTTTTAATTAAAGTTTGAGTTGTTTTGCAGCGATGATATTCATTTTTATGCCTTGCGGTGCTTCTGGTGCGTGACCGGCCGGCACGTACTTCGAGGTAGCGCGGCGGTTGCCACGTGGCCGACCCCGGGCGGGTCGGGGCGTGACAACTTTAATGGTATTAGAGGATTTAAAAGATTCTGATAGTTTTCAAAAGCTATAAAGTATTTTTAAAGAGTTTTCAAATATTTTCAAACGTTTTTAAGTGTTTTGAAGCCAGTGGATTAAATAGGTTTAGAACTTCAGAGTTCGAGTATGTAGTTACTCGAAAGCGTCATAAATGATCAAACCTACTCTTAGAATACCTTCTTTAGCAGCAAGCCACCATATAGAGTTCTCGAGTGTGGTCGTAAGTGAGAAGACCACCTTTTTTCTCGAGATTCGTGCAAGTAAGGCACGCTTTCCAAGAAATAGCTATTTAAACCGACATTTACTTGCTCGGTGGACCTTACACGAATTTTTTGAAAAATAGTACATAAGTTGACTTTTTCACCTTTGGTCAAATTGGTGTAAAGTGCCAACTACCTTCCCACCACAACGTACCCTAGCAGCTCGGTCAACTAGTTACAACCTGGAAAAATAAGTTTTATGAAAACGAGGGTGAGTAACTAGGTTACTCAGTGAGTGGATAATCGATAAAATATTTATAGAAGTATTTAAGTTCACAAAAATAAATTCAAATACTTTCATAATTCAAATATTCAAAGTAATATAAAAGAACCATTATGAAAGAAGTTTTCCAGAAAATAGGCCCATGGGTCAAAGATACTGTCCGTCAATTTCCCTACCCAAGTTGTCGCCTTGGCCCGAGGTCGACACTGGGTGACTGAGTTCCATCCTGCCCGGCAGTGCCGCAGAATGAACTCTCGAATGCCTTGTCAGTTTCCCTCCGCGCCTCCGATCCAAGGCTAAACCATAAGCACCCGCGCCCCTCAAAAGGTGGTCCGCAGGCTACTTAATTACTGCAGTAACAATAAATTCCCCTCGTGGGGCTACCGCGAGTAACAACTTACGACCCAGATGGCCTTTCCACAGTATCATTTCATCGCACAAAATATTAACATCACACTTTTCAAAAACACAAGTTTCTTTCTCAATCCATAAATTAAGAAATAATTTCGTCTTAACACAATAGGATTTTATAAAATCTCATAAGCCATTCATCAATATTTTAATTTGGGAAATCCAAGTAAACCAAAGCATTAAATCCAAAAATATTAAATCAAGTATAAAAGCAATTTTGAGTTAGTCATCCACTCACAGTGAGGTCCTCGCTATTCTTGACCGTCCTCACCCAGTTCCTTGTCCTTTGATGGTGCAGGTACTCCTAATTTTCATAATTTATTTAGTTTCTATAGCCATTGCTAAATTTAATTAAGACTTAGACTAAGTGTAATGCCATGCATGCCATGCACTAAATTTGAATTCTAACTCCTAATTAGTATTTTTAGCTAATATTCTTCCAATCTAATTTCTCCAAAATTCACATCTATACCATTATAGGTTGAAAATTTCCCATAGCTATGGCACATTAAAAATTTCGGCCTTTGCTCTAATTTCACCCAATTTCCACATTTTTCTTTTCCAACATTTTTCTTTAACATTTTCTAACTAAATTTACTTCAAAACAACTACATTTTCATTTAAATTCCAAAATGACAAAGATGCTATTTTTCTTGAAATTTCTGCATAAATTATTGAAAAATTAAAATTTCCATTTCTAATGTAATTTAATGACATTTCCTAGTTTAGTAAGCTTCCATAAACATCATATTTTAATCCTAAGGTTCCATGAATCCAATTTGGCCTAGAAATCTTAAATTCAAAAATTCTCCATAATTTTTCTAATTTTCTAGATTCACACTCCTACAAGTGATTTCAAGTTAAATTGACCCTATATTCATGTTTAACATGCCATAATCTACATTCTAACATCAAAATTAGGCATACTTACCTTGATTTGTGAAAATCCACCAAGAACCCTAGACTTTCCAATTGCAATTTCTCCTCACTTAGCTTGAATTTCTTAAAATTGATTTAGGAATGTTAATGGGCTAATCAAGAGGTTTAATTTGATAGGTAATTTTAATAGGCTTGTTTGGAGAATTTTGGACTTTAGGCTTATGGTGGAAGGTTGTAAGCTTTCATCAATGGTGGAATATCTCAAGGTTGAAGACAACAATGGTGGTTTGCCAATTTTCTAGCATTTTCTAGGCTTTTATTTAGTCATGGCCGGATTTTGCATGCAAAAAGATGACAAAATTTGTTTTCATCTTAGCCATTGATTTCTAAGCCTTTGCCACTTGTCACTAGATGGTTAAGTCCATAAAAGATAATTTTGTTCTTAGTTCCTATTTTGTCCTCCAACAATCACTAAAATTCCATCTATATCCTAAGTCAGTGTAATAAAATTTTCAGTGTATATTTTTATTCTTCAGACAATTTCCTTTTATTCCATTGGCAGTGAAATTTTTAAATTCCCTGTCATTTGTTAACAATTTCAGTCTAAATTTCTAACCTTACTACTAATTCTTTAACAATTCATTTAATTCCATTTATATCCTATCCATAACTTATGTAAGGCTTAAACTATATTTTCCATGATTTCCTACTAAATGATGCATGCCGGACGGACTAAGAGGAACAGTAATTTGGAACGGGTATTACAAAGCCAATCCTGAGCCGAGTTGTAAGCCAACCCCGAACCGAGCCCCCTCCAAGCAGAGCCATCCTGAGCCGTTGACCTTTTGAACAAGCCCATTAATCAAGCAACTCCCACCATTTTTCACCATTTTGCTCCTATTACTTCACTCTTTTTTTGTCTGATTTGTCTCTATCATGGAGAAAATGGAGATTTCCTGTCCCATTTCTATTATTTTAGATGGAACAAATTACAATCTTTGGGCTTTCGGGATGCGTACCTTCCTTATTGGCCACAAATTGTGGTGCATTGTTACTGGAGACGATATTTCACCTGTTCGTGAGACTGAAGGGGCTGTCTTAAGTATAAAGACCGTTTGGTGGATTGGGACAGTGAGAATTACCGGATTATCACTTGGTTTTATAATACTTTTGTTCCTGACATTTATGTGCAGTTTGATGAGTTTGAAACAGCAAAAGAGATCTGGGACTTTCTTGCCGCTCGATATGGAACCACGGGTCTTACTCACTGTTTTCAACTATGGAATACTTTACACAGTCTCAAGCAAGAGCCTGGTCAATCTGTGAATGCTTTTTTAGCCAAAGTGAAGCCGATCTGGACTCAATTGTTCCAAGCCAAGATCCGTGAGGATCATCTTCGCCTTATTTAGGTCCTCATGGCATTTCGCCTTGAATATGGGCCGGTTCGGGCCTTTCAGCTACATCGGAGTTTTCTTCCGTCTTTAGACACTGCTGTTCAAGAAATTATTTTTGAGGAGACCCATTTAGGGTTGGTTCAGTCACCATCCTCCGATGTTGCTCTTGCCACTAAACCACCATCTCAGAAGAATAGCTCTGGCTATGTTTTCTATAAAAAAAGCCATTAGACTGGTCATCAGTTATCCTCCTGTCCCAAGATGGAATGTCGTTATTGTTATAAACATGGCCACCTTATCTGTGACTGTCCGATTCGGCCCCCTCGATCTGGTGAATCTACTAAGGGTGATGGATCTTCCAGCTCCAAAGGAGTCTTTTCCGTTCCTGGTTCATCAGTTGTTGCTGCTGCCTTTGAAGGTTCTGCTTCCCTCTCATTAAATGACCAAATACCTCTTTTGAAACAGGTTATATCTTCCAATTCTTCTTCCCATTCCGTCCTGTCTGTTACTCCGGGTAATTCTTCTTGGCTTTTCGATTCGGCGTGTTATAATCATATGACACCTAATTTAAAAAACTTCTCCACACGTGTCTCTACCTCATCTCTTCCTCATCTCTTTCGCCTGTTCATATAGCTAATGATACAGAAATGTTTATTACTCATGTAGGTCATGCATCCACCTCTAATCTTAGTCTCCCTGACATCTACCGTGTTCCTACCTTAGCTTTTAATCTCATTTCTATTGGACAACTTTGTGATCTTGGTCTTAAAGTTATTTTTTTCTTTCTCTACTTGTCAGGTGCAGGATCCGAATACGGGGACAATTCTTGGAACAGGCCGAAAAGTGGGAAGATTATTTGAGCTCATTTCACTGCATCTACCTAAAAACATTGTCTCTGCTGTCACCACCTCGCAATCTTCCTTACTTAAGTGGCATCTTTGGCTTGGTCATGCCTTTGAAAGTAAACTTCGTCCATTAGTGTATCGTGGATTATTAGGATCCACCAAATTTGAGTCTTTTAAATGTCTCAAGTGTCAACTTGCTAAACAACCAGCTTTATCTTTTACTAGTAGCACGTCTATTACTACATCTCCTTTTGAACTTATTCATTCTGATATTTGGGGTCCTTCCCCTATTCCTACTATTAGTGGTTCTCAGTATTTTGTTATTTTTATTGATGATTACTCTTGTTTCAGCTGGATTTACTTGATGAAAAATTGCTCGGAATTAATTGCTATCTCCATTAAATTTTTTAATATCATCAAAACTCAATTTTCTTCTGTTATAAAAACATTTCATACTGATAATGCTGCAGAATACAAAGAATCATCTCTTTTCCAGTTCGTTGCTCAACAGGGCACTGAAGTTCAACGTTCTTGTCCCGTGCTTCCCAACAAAATGGCCGCGCTGAGTGTAAACATAGAAACATCCTAGACTCCACTAGGGCCCTTCTTCTTTAAGCCAAATGTCTTGAAAAGTTCTGGGGGGAAGTTACTTTAATCGCCGTCCATACAATTAACCGTACACCCACTAAGGTTCTTAATGATCTCTTTTCACATGAACGCCTCTTAAACAACCCTTCAGATTATTCAGTTATCAAAACTTTTGGATGTGTTTGTTTTGTACTCCTCCAACCTCATGAACATACTAAACTTGAACCTCGTGCTCGTCTTTGCTGTTTTCTTGGGTATGGAATTGAACGTAAAGGCTACTGCTATTGGGATCCAATTTCCAATAAATTGCGTATCTCTCGGCATATTACCTTCTGGGAGGATGTTAAGTTTTCTTCGTTGTCCACATTTCATTCTTCCTTGTCCTCTTCTTTATTTTTTTTCACAGATGTTTCTGTTGAGTTGTTCCTCGATTCTGATGCATCCGATTAGCACAGTTCTCTTCCATCTTCCACTACTACATCCACCGAATCTGAACTAGTTGAAGATTTTGTTCCTACTTCTGTTATTCGTCGATATACCCAAGTAAGAGAACCACCTTCTCACTTAAAAGATTTTCATTGTTTTTCTGCCCTTGTCACCTTCCATGAGCCCCAATCCTATCGTGAGGCTAGCACTAATCCTTCTTGACAGTAAGCAATGATTGAAGAACTTTAGGCACTGGAGAAAACTCATACTTGGGATCTGGTTCATCTTCCTTCTGGTAAGATACCAATTGGCTATAAATGGGTATATAAGATTAAAGCCCGTTCTGATGGATCTGTTGAACGTTATAAAGATCGACTTGTAGCCAAAGGATACACCTAAGAATATGGTATTGACTATAAAGAAACATTTGCTCATGTGGCTCGTATCACTTTTGTTCGTAGTCTATTGGCCATATCTGCAGTGAAACGCTGGAAATTACATCAGATGGATGTCAAGAATGCCTATCTCAATGGTGATTTACAGTAGGAAGTCTACATGCATCCTCCACCAGGGTATTCTCATTCTCCCAATCAAGTGTGCAAACTTCAGCGTGCTTTGTATGGTTTGAAACAAGCCCCTCGAGCTTGGTTTGCCAAATTCAGCTTTACTGTGTCTGTATTTGATTTTGTATCTAGCCCTCATGATTTCGCATTATTTATCTGACGCTCTGATCAGGGTATGATTTTACTTTTTCTTTATGTGGATGATATGATTATCACAGGAGATGACACAGAGGGCATTATTGAATTACAACAGTACCTTAGTCAACATTTTGAGATAAATGACCTTGGGTCTCTTAGCTACTTTCTGGGTCTTGAAGTTTCCTCTGATGATGATGGCTACTATCTTTCTCAAGCAAAATATGCTTCGGATTTACTTTCTCGTGCCAATATTACTAACAGCAAGATTGTTCCAACTCCTTTGGAACCTAATGTCAAACTTGCTTCGCTAGATGGCACTCATATTTCTGATCCTACTTTGTACCGACAGCTTGTTGGTAGCCTAGTCTATCTTATAGTGACTCGACCTGATATCGCTCATGCAGTTCATATGGTTAGTCAGTTCTTGTTAATCTCCCATATCTTCTCGTTTTTCAACAGTTCTTTGTATTCTCCGGTATGTCAAGGGTACACTTTTTATGATCTTCATTTCTCTGTTCACTCCTCCTTAGTTCTCGTTGGATATTCTGATGCTGACTGGGCAGAAGATCTTACTAACCGACGTTCAACCACTGGTTATTGTTTCTTTCTAGGTGATTCTCTCATTTCTTGGTGAAGTAAGAAACAGACTATTGTTGCTCGATCTAGCACTGAATCTGAATACCGTGCTCTTGCTGATGCCACTTCGGAGTTACTTTGGCTATGTCGGCTACTTGAAGATATGGGACTCTCATCTCCTACCGCCACTATCTTTCATTGTGTTAATCACAGTGCAATTCAGATCGCTCATAATGATGTGTTTTATGAACGTACTAAACACATAGAGATTGATTGTCATTTTGTGCGACATCATGTTACCTAGGACACTTTACAACTTGCTTCTGTCTCTTCATCAGATCAGACCACAGATATTTTCACAAAGGCGCATCTTCCAACCAGATTTCACGACTTAGGTTCCAAACTCTAGCTATGGTTCACTGCACCACCTTGAGTTTGAGGGGGGATGTAAATATAAATGTAAGTGATTGGGTTGACTTTGTATTTTAGCATATAACTTAGGCTATAACTTAGGATCTTGATTAGCTAATTTCCATGTATAGCTCCTAGGTACTAGTATAAATACCTAGCCCTTGTACAGAAATATACATACTGAAATTCAATCCTCTTTCTGTTCCTAAGATCTCTAACATGCATGTTTTGTTTAGTTGGGTCTAGTGAGAGAAAATCTTGAGAGAGAGAGCTTGGTTGAGAGAGAACCATGAAGGAAGAAAATAAGGTTGAAGAAGAAGAAGTTGGGGTGGAGTGTCTCAGCTAATAGGTTAGTGCGGACCCTCCCCTTCTCTTTTATTTATTTATTTTTTTATAGAATTTTCCACTTTGAAAATATTACTCTTAAGCCTCCATGTTTTAAAGTTTACAAAAAGATTAACCCATTAACTATTCTTTTTTTTTTCAATTATGCCCATGTTCTATAAAATCAATTCCCTTTCACATAATTAATCCTCAAATTGCCATTAATATTCCAATTAGGTAAATTGTACAAGAAGAAAAAGGGTAATGTTTTACATGTACCAAGACTTAAGGTTTGGGTGTTACAGTATAGCAGTTGTATAAAAAGCTTATGCTATCAATGTGTTGAGTGCTGTTAAAGGACAATCCAAATCTGGACTTGCCCCAGAGCTTAGTTATGGCAGTATGTTTATGTTTTTACATAAGATACCACAGGATGAGAAGCATATGGATGCCGCGATGAGTACGATCAGAGAGTTTAAACTCCACCCTTATAATGGTTTTCGAACAATAGCCAAGTTGGAGATGCCAAAACTTGTGTGGTGGGAGATGCCACCATCTGGGATTAAGGTGAATGACGATGGCTTCTATTCTAATGGAGTTGGCTACTATGGCTTTGTAGCTAGGGGGTCGATGTGCACATGTTGAAAGATATCGCTTGGACGTTGAGGTTGGAACCGGGCAACCCTATATGCTAGAGGCCCATATTAAGATGGACTGTAAGACTCTGGTGAATTTCGTGCACAGGATTGGAATAGAGCCATCAGTGATTTCCAGTTTAGTAAGTGACATTAGGTGGACGATGTCAAATTCTTGCAATGTTCATCTTCAGTTTAGTTATCGTGAGAACAATAGAGTGTTTGATTTCTTGGCAAGACACGATCCTTTTGATGCATCTCACGCTGAAGACTACATGAAATTGGAGGTGTTAGCGGAAGAGGATAGGTTGGGGTCACCATTTTACCGGTTGCCCATATGTTATTTCCAGAAAATCAAAGGACAAAACAGGATAACACATAAAAAAAAACACATCATATTCCATAGATTGATGGATTCCTTCCTTTTCTCTTAAAAAAAATTCAAATATCTCAAAAAAAAAAAAACTAATAAATCAAGTAGTAGTCGAATGAAACACGATTTCTATTTATTGACAAAAAGATTAAAGAGAAAATTAAGAAAATATCTTTTTTTCTTTTTACCAAAAAATAAGCAAATTATCTAAAAAGGTTCATTCTACATCTTGACTAACATATATTATACAAAAGTAATGAATCAAATAGAAAACTAATAAACCAAAAATATCATCATTCACTTCACGTGAAAAAATATATATTTATTATTTATCTCATTTCTTTATTTGAAATCTCCTCATTTTTACTTGAATTCACCATCTTTTAGTTGAAAACTTGGCAAACCAATTGTTTTCCTTGACAATTTTATTAGATTTCCAACACAAAAGTAAAATAAAGTTAAATAATAATTTACCTATAATATACCAACAAATGAGACAAAATATATACCAAGAAAAGTTTTAAGAAAAAAAAAAGAAAAATTAAACAAATAAGAAAACTAATATGAAATGAATGTAGAATAAAGATTGAATAAAAAAATAACTACCTTCAAAAGAAGAATCGTCTAAAAAAAGTTGGTGATTTAAGTTTAGAAAATAGTGTAGTATTTATACTCATTATAATACTATTTGGCATTCAAAGATATAACCAAGTGTTGCAATTCCAACACCTTTACATTTACTAACTTTTTTTTTTTTTTATAATTGTGTCTCTTTTAAATCATATATAAATATATAGAAATATCCACTTTCAAGAAAATGAAATAAATTAAATCACAAGGTTTATAATTTTGACAAGTGTTATATTTCTATGAATGTCACGTGTTCCCCAAAATTATCAAAATTATAAAAAAGTTTATTCAAAATTCAAAATTCAAAATTTAAAAAATCTGTTAATGTGAAAGACGGGCTCACAGAGTTTTTTACTGGTCCACTACTCAAGGTATAGTCCATTGACCCTCGTAAATTCGATTACCAATTGCCTGTAGCACTATTCGAACCTAGGCCACCAAGGGTTTTGTTATTCCTATGCGTACGACTCTCACCAATTGAGCTGGTCGATTATTATATATATATATATATTATATAATCTATCATTTATTTAATTACTTTCCATTTAATCCATTATTAAATTAGCTATTGATTGAAATTATGAGATAAAATCAGAGAAAATAGTTATGGCAATAACTCAAAGAAAAATAATCTTTGAATATATTGGTTAAACAATTAAAAAAAAAAGGTACACAATAAACATTATTTATCTTGAAATTTTGAACAAATTGTAATGATATTATTGACATTATTAAGTAAATTATTTATATTATTGATTTATTTATATTATTATCTTAACAGGCAATAAGGATCATTTTTTTTGAAAGAAACAAGGCAAAATAATCTTTTAAAATATTTAATATATACCTAAAATTTAACTAATTATTTCAAGTACTTGATAATTAGTGTTCTATTTTAAGCAATTATGATATGTTTAGTCCATATATTTTATCTAATAAGAGATGAAGAATATGCAGTAGGATGTAAATAGAATATTATAGATTATTAAAAAGATGACAAAATTTTTTTTTTTATTTTTAAGCAGTTCATACTAAATTTTCTTTCAATATTTCATTTAAATTTCATAATTCACCATTTTCATTAAACAATCAAAATTTTAAAATACTTTTTTACTTATAAAACGTTCTCGGTCCGTCCAAAGCATGGATTCTAAACTAGATATATATATATATATATATATTATTAATATAAATACTAATAGAAGATCAAATTGGTTTAACTTTTAAATTTTAAGGACCAAAAAATAAAATGATTTAAACTTTGAGAATCACAATAGAGTTTAGGTTAAACTCTTTAATTTACTCATAAAATGAAAAAGACAAAAAAAAAAAATCCATTAATCCAAAAGAATTGGCGCGCAAGAACCACCAACAAAATGTTTCTGATTTTTAGGTTTTACAAAACCCACTCTAAAACCCCAAAACGTTCCATCTGAACTTTCAATGGCGTGAATGAAACCCTTATACTCTTCTCCCGCTCTCTCCCACTCAGCTTCCATGTCTGTCTCCTCCACTCTTCGCTTCAATTCTCTCCTACGCCACAATCTCTTCCTCGGCCCCTTTCGCGTCTCTGTCCTCCGCCGTAACCTCTCCCACCCCCGTTTCCTCTCCGTTCCTCCCAATCGCCCCCTCCATAACCCTATCCATGCAAGGCGCGGTGGCGTTGGCCAGGAAGACGAGGATGGAGCGGAAAATGGAAGCTTGACGGCCATTGTCAAGGACGGCAGCGGCAGCGGCAGTGGCGGCGGCCGTGATGGCCGAGTAGTTCTGGCCGAGCTCCACAAGGAGGCAACAGAGTCATATATGGCCTATGCATTATCTGTGTTGCTTGGACGGGCTTTGCCTGATGTTCGGGATGGTTTGAAGCCTGTGCACAGGAGGATTCTGTAAGTAATTTATTTTTCAGTAGTTTATAAGTCTTATACGCTTTAAATTGAGTTCTCAGTTTTTTGTTGTAATATGCCCAATAAGAGGAGTAATAAACAGATATTATATATTTATTTATTTATTTATCTTATTTGAACCCCTTTTGTCTTCTGGTCCGTGCTTCTATCGGTTTATCCTTAAGTCTTCTTTTCTGTTGTCAAAGTTTATTAACTGGCATGCCTTTGGTTCCGTGGCAAACAGATATGCGATGCATGAATTAGGTCTTTCATCTAGAAAGCCGTTCAGGAAATGTGCTAGGGTTGTTGGAGAGGTAAAGTGTTTGACAGTAATTGCGTCTTTTGAACTGAGATGCCTGGCACTTTAATCATGCATTATGATTCATCATTTTTTAATTATTTGCAGTGTTTGACTGTTTGACTGTTTGTTTGTTTGTTTTTTTTTTTAAATTCAATCTGTATCAGGTTCTAGGTAAGTTTCATCCTCATGGAGACACAGCAGTATATGATTCCTTGGTGCGGATGGCACAGGTAAATATGAAGTTTCTTTCTATGTGCTTTGTTGATTTATTGCATGATTTTGATCTGAGCTTTTGTCTGTCAGTGTTTCATGTTAAAAGTTTGTTATCTTTCATCCAGAATTTTTCATTGAGATTCCCCCTCATCCAAGGACATGGAAATTTTGGTTCTCTTGATGCAGACCCTCCTGCTGCGATGCGCTACACAGAGTGCAGACTCGAAGTATGTTTAAAGTTTCCCTCTTAAACATGATTTTGGGCTTAAAATTATTTGCTTGAACTGTCTTCTTTAGATGAGCATTAAATTAGAGAAAATAGACTGGAAGGCACGGATCACCTTATTTCCAGTGTTGATTGTGGGGTTTTCTTGTGCAATCACTGTTTTATTTTCATTTTGTTCCCTTGTAGTATTTTTAAAAATGGGAGGGTTAATAAAGTTTAAAAAAGTGGTAAAATCTTTTAGGAATGATGAAATTTGAAGCCTCTGCGGTTCTGAAGACATTAGGTCCATTTTAAATATATCTTTCATCATTTATCTATAAATTAATTTTCCTTTATCTTGTGTCTAAACCGAGCCTCAAACAAAATAGTTGTACTGAACTTTGACAAAAAGCCCACCTTATTAAGAATAGATGAGACCTGCAGACTTGCAAGTTTGGTTATCGTTGATGGATAGGTTGTATATGAAATGAAGATATATATCAGTGGCTCAATGATTGTATGTAGGAAAATACTTTTAAATTGTCAAGAATGAAAATTTATGCCTGATAAGATGAGATGGATTGAACATACTTGAACAACTGCATTATTGATAAGAACTAGATTAAATAGAATTTCGTAAGTTCTACTTTCAAATTATTCTTTGTTTATGACTTTACTGGCCTTTCGAAAAGGGGGTGAGGTGGAAGGTGTTGAGATTTGCTGAACCTGTTTTCTGAGGTGAAAGGTATCTTTTTTATGTTTACAGTGTTGCGGAAGATGTGGATACCTATTTGCTGTTTCTTATATACCTTTATTTTGATGTTTTTATCTTGTCATCTGTAGTACTTGTAACTAAGAATGGGTAATTGTCACTTATTTTCTTCTAATTTATTGTTTAGGGCACTAAAGCTTGATTGCACTGCATTTCTAGAAGCAAGCAACCCTAGCTACCTGACTGATTGTTCAAGATTCTTGATTTTTATAATTCTTGCAGTCTGTTGTCATGTCCTTCAATTTCATTTTTGCAGGCACTCACAGAAGCAATTTTTCTGGCAGATCTGGAGCAAGATACGGCAAGTTCTGCTCTTTGATTCTTAACACGTTGTTATTCACTGCTGTGATGCTTTAGAATCATCAGTACTTTTATGAACATTTAACCTTTTTTTTAATTGCAGGTTGATTTTATTCCAAACTTTGACAATTCGTATAAAGAACCATCTCTACTGCCTGCTCGTCTACCAACATTATTGTTGAATGGCTCCACCGGGATTGCAGTGAGTTAATCTGATTTTCTCTAGTATCAGAGATTGATTTTTAGACCCATCCACCAAGCACTCGCACCAGTTACCAGTTACCAAGACATAGATGTAGGCACACACCCACAAATGTACCTACCTTGTACATACATTTGTTTAGGCATATATATGTTATCAAATGCAGCTACTGTCTACAATTTTTCGAATTTTCCTTTTTAACAGTTGAGTGAAGTGTCAAAAAAGATGGTTGTCAATTTCAGGTTGGCATGGCAACTAGCATTCCTCCTCATAACCTTGGAGAGTTGGTAGATGTGCTCTGTGCATTAATTCACAATCCAGATGCTTCTGTAAGTGCTAAATTCTCTCCAAAATGCTAGAAATTCTACAGTTGCTTTTGTTTTACATGTGGCAGTTTCAATTTTTGACTCTACTATTCATTTCATCAAAAACGAAATCTGAGGTGGATTAGTTCCATCTATTGTTTATAGGAATATTGTGATATCCTTGGTTAACATCTTTGGAAGGCTGAAGGAAGCTCAAATATCTTATTTGAGTTGGCATTGTTGGTCAGTTCGTAGAGTTGTTTTTAGTTGATGTGCTATAATTGTTAAGCAATTGAACTAATACCGAAAAAGGGGAAAAGGGTTTTGTTTGTGAGCATAAATATTTCTAAAACTCACTTTTCAATTTCTGGGTCTGGCAGCAATAGCATTTAGCATGGTCGACTTATTACTTGGATCTTGAACTAAGTGTTTTGCGGCTATGTTGTTCTTGAAATATTTTGCCGATAATGATTTTATGCGTTTTTTAGCTATGAATGGAATTGGGTGCTATTGTAAAAAATTCATTTCCTACTAGGTAATGGTTCTTTTTCAACAGAGATTTGAATTTTTGTGAAAGATTCTTTTTTATTCTGCTTAGACGATGACATCTGTCCGGTCTTCGCATTAAAGAAATTGGAAAATTTTTCTTCAGCTTATTGAGCTTCGTGAACTCTTTAACTGTTTTGCAGTTTGATTAAACTGCCCTGAATCTGGGCAAGTCTGATGGTATATAGTTTGGTACCTTTTAGTTATCTGTGCTCCTAGATCGGGTAATTATGTTTACCTGTAATTATATTTACTTTGATATACCCCCTTAGGCATCAATGAGCAGTTTTTAATATGCATATTTTATAATCCACATTAACATACTCAAAACCTATATTGTCATCATTGTTGATGGAGGTTCTGCTGGCTGTTTTTATTTAATTTACCATTCTCATATATAATTCTCGTCTCAGTTGCAAGAAATGTTGGAATACATGCCTGGACCTGACTTTCCCACTGGAGGGCTGATAATGGGTAATCTTGGGTGAGTTCTTTTTAGCCTCTTTGACTGGAGAAGAAAACAAAATCATGGCCCCTTATTTTGCATGAATAAATTAGTGTCATACTTATTAATGGCCCCCCTTTGTTTTAGATTACTGACGCTATTTTACAGAATTTAGTACTTTACTTATTTTCCAGGGTTTAGTCCATTAAGGTTATATTTGCTATTATTTTTTCTACTAAGGTTTTGGGTTTAGTTATACCCATGTGGTTTTAATTTCTAGTATGTTTTTGATTTTGAGATATTTGATTTTTGGATAGTGAACTTAATAGATGTTTTGAAATTTTGAGATTCTCTCTGTTTGCCTCTCCCCGTCGTCTGTTTTTACCCCAATTTTTCTTTTTTTCTAATTCTTTTATCTATTTCTGGTTTTCCCTCTAATTTGTATATCTGTCTCCTTTTCCCTCCATTATTCTACACCTAAGGGCACTTGAGGACCTCTTCGGGAATGAAATACATAAATATTATTTCTTTAAGATAGTCTCAGAATTTCATATTTGAAAATGAAATACATAAATATTAATATGGTGAGTTGTGAGCCTTTCGGATGAGTTCGGTTACATGTATGATGTTTTGGGTGTGTTTGGTAAATTAAATTATTTTAGGGGAGACTACAAAAAATATACCATGTGGTTACAGGCCAAATAAACTTGCCTCTGTAGGTTTAAAAACTGACACTTTAGCACCCTGTACTATTTTCTGGTAAATTTTCAAATCAGCATTAGTTAAACAATTACACATATGAATTGTTGATGAGAGAGGATCCAAAAATTAAAAGAAAAGCAAATAGATGATAAAGATGAATTGAAGAAAAAAGGGTAAAAAAATTTAAGTTCAAATTAACAAAAAAAAAACCCTCAGGGGATTAAGTGTCACTTTTTAAACCACAGGGTGTGTTTTTGTACTTTACCCATTCTTTTTCTTGCATAAACCCTGAATAAGATTAAGAGTCACCAACATGGCTAAATGCTCATTTTGGATCCCTCTCTGTACTGCTTGTTATACTATCTTGCATTACTTTGTTTTGATTCTGGTTGGAAACACCAAGCTACATTTGATATAGTGTTCTAATAATGATTCCTTTGTAAAGGATCTTAGAAGCTTATCGAACTGGGCGAGGGCGTATAGTAGTCAGAGGAAAAGCCGAAATTGAATTGCTTGATTCTAAAACTAAGAGAAGTGCAATTATAATCAAAGAGGTGATAATCTTGATTGTATTAGTTCTAGATATAGATATTAGTTTTCTCATATTGCATATGTGTGGTTTGATAGCTCTGCTTGTTTAATGTTTTGGAAATGAAACAGATCCCTTATCAGACAAACAAGTCCTTACTTGTTCAGAGGATTGCTGATCTCGTTGAGGACAAGGTATTGCGACCTTATTTCAAAATGTTAATTTCCATGTTGTTGTCAATGGTATTTGAGTAATGTGGTAAGTTGATCTCGTGTTTTAACACCTGTGTTTATTTAACTTCCGTTTCCTTTACGAAAACCGAGGAAAAGTAAAGGAAGAAAAATGATGCCTTCACCCTGTTTCAAATGGAATAACAAAGGGAAATACCAATAGCATTAAAGAAAATAGTAGTATCATTATGTCACTCTCTTAAGATTTATTCTCCTTGAAAATCCATCTTGGACTTAGAAGACTGCATATTTTTTCAATTCCCAGTCTGTCTTGAGAAATTATCAAATTTTAGGTTTTTATGTTATTATATGATTGTTTATTTTTTAACAGAGTTTAGAGGGCATCAGTGATATCCGTGATGAGAGTGATCGCTCGGGAATGCGTGTGGTCATTGAGGTACGATATGTTGGATTTTGTGCAGTTCATTTCCAGTTTGTAAAGGCACTTTCACTGACTTTTTTATCCACTCGACAGCTTAAACGGGGAGTTGACCCATCTATTGTCTTGAATAATCTTTATCGACTCACTGCTCTTCAGTCTAGTTTTAGCTGCAATATGGTGGGGTGAGTAGTTTGTCTGTCGCTTTTTCAACATTTAGAAGATTACCTAAATTCTTGGTTCTTTTCTGATGTATGCTTTTTCATTTTGTACTTTCCAAATTTGAGATGGGTGCTCTACCTAGAACTAATTGGTGAGAAATTGATATGTTACCCTTGTACATTAGGTCCCAAGGGTACTCCATGATTTACCAGTTTAAAAATGATTTTATCACCACTTAAAATCTCCCTCCTTCCATGTGGAGAATACGGACTTATCCTATGGCATGAAACTTCGTGGGTAGGGATAACAGGGCAATCATGTAAAGTGAACTTAATAGGACGAACAAAATGGGTTAGACTTGCTTTTATATTATGTGAGTTTTGTGGTGGCCATCTTAGCTAATGATGAGTTGATTAGGGGTGGATAGATTTCTCTTGTACTTAAGTTGGGTTGTTTAAATAATGATACATCTAGTGGTGTGTTTCTTTCGTATTGTGAAAGTGCAAGTGTATAACTGTTGTGTCTTATATATATGACAACCATGGCTCTTATATTAATAATATAAGTTATTTAAAAGATGCTTAATATGAGATAGATGTCATGATTTCCTCAATACATGCTAACACTGAGTTCTACTTGCAAATTCCTTCTATACAATATAAAAGCGCTTATCTGGACTGGCTGCCACCAGGAGGGTCAAAGCTTCTATCTATTAAGAGGAGAACTAATATCAATATGTTGAATTCTTCAGAACAAATGACATGATACATTCGATATTTTAAGTTGGTTGTTTATGTTTGAAATTGATCTCTTTTAGTTCTATCTATCACCACTTCTTTCATAATGCTGTGTCGAATACATCTTGCCTATCTTTGTATTACAGTATTCTTGATAGACAGCCAAAGCAAATGGGTCTGAAAGAGATGCTTCAGGTGAGAGATGCATAATGTTTTGGTTTTATTCCAGTTTTCCCTTGTATTGCAACTGAATTCAAAATTGTCTTAAATGTTCAATACATATGATTTGATTGAGTTCTTTCTACATTAGTATCCAAATTGTCATATGATGTTTGTAGTTATACAATTTGACCAGTAGGCCCAAATAAACGGTCTTGTTTCTCTCCTTAAAAGTGTAAATTGAAATAATATTCATAATTAGCAAGTAGCTTTGGCAAGTCTCAAGGGAATAATTTTGGCTTACTGGCTTAGGACATGCAGGTTTAGGCTCATGTCATTTGGATTCATTTTCTGCTGCAAGTTTGTTTCATTTTCTATGTGCTTGTGTGTGATTTGCAATGAATTTTGACATGAAAGTTTCGCTGCTTTTCATTTGTGTCTCTAACTGTATATTTACCGTCATAATGCTAAAGCTTTTGCATTAGATTCATTAGTTTTAAGTGCAGATAGAACAAGCTCTATATCTTGCCCTAGCCCATTTGGTGAAATGTGGGTCTGTGTGTGGTTGTATATTGGTATTTATGTGTGTGTTTCTCTATGCATATACAATACACTGATTACAGATATCTATGATTTTTTTGCAGTTTGACCTATGTCAAAAGTATAAACAGAATTGCACCTTATGCTAATTTATCTTCATTCTTGTTTTTCTTACTTGTGGTTCTAGTTTTATTGAATCTTAACGGCTTTCCGTTTGACTCTATGGCTTTTGCCTTTCTCAGGCATTCTTGGACTTTAGATGCTCTGTTGTTGAAAGGCGGGCAAGGTACAAGCTTTCTCAAGCACAGGATAGAAGACATATTGTTGAGGTATGTCCGCAAAATGGGTTACATTTAAGACTAAGGAACATAAGGTGTTTCGACATCCCATCTACTGAAAATATCTATTTCTTTCCATGTAGGTATATTTTTTTATTTTTGCTGGTGATTTCATGTAATATCACCATTTTGCAAAGATGCAACCTTGCATTTTTCAATCGTTTCATATTTTGGATGTGTACTCAGGGTATTGTGGTAGGGCTTGATAATATAGATAGAGTTATTGATATAATCAAAAAGGCTTCAAGCAATGCAGCTGCATCAGCTGCGTTAAAGAACGGTAAGCCCCTTATTTTTTAACTTCTATTTATCTTATTCTCACTCTTTTGATTGCTTGACCCTTTTTTTTCATATTTCTGAAAGAATAAATTAGCATTTTTGGTCATTGCTTAGGTGACTTACTGTTCTGTTTCTGTACTTGAGGCTTAAAATTGGCTTCTACAACTAGATGATTCTTGGATACTCTTAGAACATAATGCAATGTTTTGGCAAACAAAATATGGAAAATATAATGTAAGGTAGGCTGTACAAAGAATCTTGAATAAGAATAGATTTGTAAAGGCCTTTTCTCCAATTTTGTGCAATTTAAAAAGAAAGTTAATTTACAATTATGAAGGCAAGGTTATGAAAGTTTATGGCCTACCTTTTTTTTTTCCGAATAAATGTTTTCCATCTGTCAGTTAATAGGGTCATGTCTTTTCTACTTTGCCAAGGAATGTTGTGCAGTTACTTCTGTTTCCTTGTTTGATATTCCTGTAATTGGCCTTTCTTTGGCACTGAGGGTTCAATTTCACTCTTCGTTATCATTCACTACCAGTGACTATAATTAATTATAATTAATTCTCTTTTTGAGATTATCAATGTTATGAATTTTGATTTTGACCGGGTTTGTGGTACAATTGAAATATCATCTATCTTTTAAGAATATTTGACAATGAAGTTACATACACAACGTGGGGGTTTTTGAACTTTGAATTGTGTTCGGCCCCATCATACCTTTTTACCATTGAACCAGAGTGTCATTGGATAAATGTTTTCTCTAAAAATCAAAGATGCTGTTTTTGTTTTTGTTTGTTTTTGTTTTTTTTTTCATTTTCTTTGCCAATGAAGTTACTTCATGCAGCATCAGTTTGCACATAGGAGGTTTGTCCTTCCAGTCAAGATAGAAGAGCATTGAACCATTTGTAGTGACAGCTTTTCTATGGTGATTTATGTTATTTATTTATTATCTTCTATTGTTTTTTATACAGAATTCAATCTTTCTGACAAACAAGCTGAGGCCTTATTGGATATAAACTTAAGAAGACTTAACCTTCTTGAGGTGTGTTGCTGCAATTTTTATTATTGATAGGAATCTATTTGCTCAATAGTCCTTAGTTTATTATATTTACTAACTATATCATCTGAAATATTTCCTGTACTCATTTTTTTGCAGCGCAAAAAGTTTGTTGATGAAAGTAGATCATTAATGGAACAAATTTCAAAGCTAACTGAACTATTATCAAGCCAAAAAAATATATTGCTGGTAACATCTTCTAGTGCCAGCTATTTTATTTTGATTTGTTGTAGAACCTTTTCACGGTTAAGATGCTTGAAAATCTAATTGTGGTAGAGATTGATCATTGATGGATGCCCTAACATTTGCTTGTAATACTGTTAGTTGGCCACTAATTGAAAATGCAAACTCTCATGAGATTTAGTTTGTTATATTTGTGGTGCTCAATGCATAAATTAATTGAATGAAGAAAATTATGATTCCATGAATTGTGCTTGACATATAAATATCATTCCCTCCCTGACAAAAGAAAAGCAGAAGAGAAAGAGAAACCATTTGTTTTCTGCGACTTTGTTGGAGTTTGATCTATGATTGTTAAATATGTGCTCAGTTTCCCTTATTGATTGAAATCAACCAAGTGATCTCTTCCTGATTTATGGTCAACTGTTAGTGCAGTGAATTGTTTAATTACTTTGCCTTTTCTATTCCATATGCCACTTTTTCCCATACATTTTGGGTATTGCTGTTTCTAACGAATTTATGTCTCGGCCCACCCCGCCTTGATCTCCCTTTGTTTTGAAAAGAGGAAAACCTTGGATTCTGTAAGTTACAGGTTTTCTTGCCACCGCTAGTCCCAAGTAGAAGCACTGGATTTATATTTATAATGTTGGCAACTATTTATGCAGGAGTAGCCTTTCAAATATGAAATAAAATGATAGTAGATGGATGTGAATGTAACATTTCAAACGGGAACAACTTTTTAGCTGTGATCTAAATCTGTTTGAAGTATTGCGATTTTTCTGGTTGCTTGTCTTTTCAATTTTTTCTTCAACCTGTTGTAGTTAATAGAACAAGAAGTGATTGAGCTAAAGAACAAGTTTTCAAGTCCAAGACGTTCAATATTGGAGGATTCAGATGGTGGCCAACTTGAAGACATAGATGTGATTCCAAATGAAGAAATGTTGCTGGTAAATGACAAAACATACCTCTCAATGTGACAAAAATAGTTCATTTTATTTTACATTATAATTGAATATCTCATTGTATGGTTTTGCTCTTAAGTTTGTCTATGTTCTTTTTAGGCATTCAGTGAAAAAGGTTATGTTAAGCGGATGAAGCCTAATACCTTTAATCTTCAAAATCGTGGAACAATTGGTAAATCAGTTGGAAAACTTCGTCTCAATGATGCAATGTCTGACTTCATAGTTTGCCATGCACATGACCACGTGCTGTATTTCAGGTACTTGTATCGACCTTTTCTCTTATTAGTTTTGTTGTCATTAATGTCATCCATATTTGTTATGAAAAATAGAATAATTGTTTTTTGGTTAATAGCTCCGAATTCTGTAACCAAAAGCTAGGGAAAAGGATCTGGTTCTAACCACTTTTATGCACATAATGGTACTAACCCCAATTGCAATAGCCATGGTTGGTTCTACTTGACATTTTATTCCTATTTCCCTATGATGTAAGATGTATGTATCTAGGACAAAATAAGAAACTGCTGAGCCTCCTTTATGCAAAAGAGGTTCATTACCAAGCATTACCCAAATAAAATCCTGAGTGGCTTCATCTAGATATGGTCATGCCATTCATGCTCATGATCCTATTCAGTATGGCTGCCTCTGGCCTTCAGATGATAATCTAGGTATGGCTACTTTGGTAGCTATTCCGTTGGCCTGTCAGAAAGCACTATTTTTCTGGAATTGGCTTCCTGATACACTGGGCATGAAGTTCGTCATGTTTTTAAATTTACATCACATGTTTCGGTAGAAGATGGATCTTTAATGCATCTAGTCCTAACTCCTAAACAAAAAAGTTTATACTTTGATTCCCAAATGCTTTATGCAGTGATAGGGGAACAGTGTACTCAGCACGTGCATATAAAATTCCTGAAAGTAGCAGGACTGCTGCTGGGACACCTTTGATCCAGGTATATTGTTTTGCTTTGCTATGAACTTTTTGTCGATACTTTTTTCTATGCTGACTAAAGGCAGCTTGTGTTGCTTGATGCTCTTGACAGATCATATCTTTACCCGAGGGCGAGAGAATAACGTCAATAATTCCTGTGAGTGAGTTTGCCGAAGATCAATTTCTGGTGATGCTTACGGTTAATGGCTACATCAAGAAAGTATCTCTAAACTACTTTTCTGCTATTCGGTCGACCGGAATCATAGCAATTCAATTGGTCTGTCTTTCAATCTTATTTAGCCTGGAACTTTGGGTCCAATCTTTCATATACGATATCTCTTACCCCTTGTACGTTAATATGCCAGGTTCCCGGCGATGAGCTTAAGTGGGTTCGTTGTTGCACAAGTGATGATCTTGTGGCCATGGCTTCACAGAATGGAATGGTCATTCTAAGCTCATGTGACATTGTAAGTAATCTTGTGTTGCTTTTTGTACATATTGGCAAGATTCGCCTAAGGTCGTACATAGTCTAGACATAAAATGAATAAAAAGAGCGGCTTTTTTACTTGTCTATTTTACTTCTCCTGTAATGTCTTTTAAATTGTTCATGTTTTCTTTGGCACAGTCTTTCAAATTTTTTATATTAATAGTTTTGCATGCCCAATTTAATTTGAGTGAAAAAATTTGGGTTGGCTAGAAAAAATAGTTTATTTTGAGAAGGATTGAAGCCTCATTCTTTGAGCCTTGTATTAAATTCCTTTGCTTTGCTTTCTCTGGACATCAATCTTTACTTTGCTTCATATCATTTTTGTTTCACTATTCTCTCTCCCTTTTTTTTCTTTTCTTTTATCCCGGTTTTCTTATTTCACATGCATGAGAATCTTCTATACTGGAGTAGTTAACAAACTTAAGAGTTGAAGAGTTTCAGACAGAATTCTGAACAAGTATTTTCTGCTTCATGTTAATGAATTTTCTACTCTTATAAATTGAAAATAACAATGAATAAAAAATTTCATCTGCATGTTTTTATTTTATTTATTTATCGAAAGAAGGTTGTAAAATGTTTTACCATGTTTAGTTATTCTTTCCATTTATCGTTGTGTGCTTAGATCCGAGCACTTGGCAGAAATACCAGAGGTGCTGTTGCCATGAGATTGAAAGAAGGAGACAAGATGGCAAGCATGGACATCATACCAGCATCGAGGCATAAAGATTTGGATAAGTCAGCAGAGGAGTCCATGAACAAGTAAATTGTTTTAAACTACTCTGTTTGTTTGTCCATGGTGATTACTCTGTATTCTGATTGCTAGATAACCATTACCAAAGCGTAACAAGATTGTCTGATTAGTAGTTTGGCTTAGATTTAGGGACCTTTGCCACTTTAAGTCGAAGAAAATTATTTAGGTAGCTCTTTAACTTAATTTAAACTCTACAAAACTGTTGTGCTGATCCTAAATTTGTTTTGGCTTTCACCTGCCCATCCCTTTTGGTGGTAACGTTGGATACAAGTTGATTGGGTAATAAATAAACTGGGTTTAGAATGTAAATCAGACCTGTGCAATTATAAAAACTTTCTGTTCTTAACTTTTTCCTTCCTCCATACAACAGTCTGAAAACTAGCTAATGTTGTTCAAAACGTTTTCAGGGTTTTTCTGTAATTTGCATCACTCCAAAATTATGGACTTTAACATTTTGGTTAGCCCTTATAAAAGCTCATTTCATGATAGATTGAATCTATTACAAGATTTGGATTTTGGTTATTTTCAATGGTAGATATCTCTATTACCTTATCATGTTTCTTGAGATAGGGGTGTGTCCTTTCTGAGCCTTATTTGTTCTTGGGGCATTGCTGTTGAGTTCATTTACTCTTCATTGTTACCATTTCTCCTGTAATATTGAGCATTGGCTTTGATTTATTTGTTTACTTATTTATGCTCATTTCTTTCCCCACATAGTGAAAAGGGTGGCAGTGGGCCATGGCTTTTGTTTGTTTCTGAGAATGGTTATGGGAAGCGGGTTCCATTGAGGAGCTTCAGACAGTTGCCCTTGAATAGAGTTGGTTTAATAGGTTACAAGGTATTGCATCACCTTGATTATTAAAGCAAGTTTTGTTCTGTTTAATTCAGTTCTTGTGAAAGATGGATTTTCGTTTACAACTAAATGCTCTTATTCTTCAGTTTTCGTCCGAGGATCGCTTGGCGGCTGTTTTTGTGGTTGGTTTTTCATTGGCAGGTAAATTACTATTCAATATGAAAATCTAACAGAATTACTTATATTCCTGATGATGTGTATTCTAATTATTCTCCTCTCTCTGTCTCTTTCAGAAGATGGAGAAAGCGATGAGCAGGTTGTTCTAGTCAGCCAAAGCGGTACTGTAAATAGAATTAAAGTACGGGATATTTCAATACAGTCTCGCTATGCAAGGTATATGTAGGAGAGTTTTATTTATGCAAATAGGGTGAACTTGTGCTTAACCGTTGCATGAAACTGCTGCATGTGCATCCATTTCTTTGAATTATACTTGAAGTCAATTTGGCATGGACAATTGTGCAAAATAGGGCAATGTTGGTCCATTTCACGTGCTTCAGATAAGGGTCAAAGTGATTCTGCTCTCACTTGGGCATTATCCATAATTGTAAAGATAGGACAATCTTCAGGCTTGGGGGTAGAACCAAAGTTTAAATCTTTGTCCAAGTAAGAGGATGCATGCACCTATCTGTTGAGTTAGATGCTTTAAGAACTTGCACATTCGAAGTTGAAACCTTGAACCTAATGTATGGTGATTCGAGGAGTGGATTGTCAACTTAGTTATTTTTATTTCATTTATTTGGCAGGGGTGTTATTCTGATGCGGCTAGAGCATGCCGGAAAGATTCAATCGGCATCCTTAATCTCTGCCACGGCACATGAAGCTGAGGAGTTGCTGGACGATATGCAGTCTGTGGCTTCTAATGAATAGTGGAGTTGTTTGAAAATGATTTGATGAAAGGACACCCCTTGAAGTAAATTTCTAATGACAGGAGGGCTTTAGTTTTCATGTTTTTGACTCGAAAATGATTAGTTTCGGGTCAAAAGGCTTGAAAATATCCTTAACCAAGAAAAAAAAAGCAGAGGTTTGAGGAAAGCCACTGCTCTAAACAGGCGGGGAAATGTACACAGGGAGTGGACGATTAACCAGTAGCTGCTGTTACTCTAAATTTCAACCTTATAGAAGGGTTCTCTCTCTCTCTCTCTCTCTCTCTCTCTCTCTCTCTCTCTCTCTCTCTCTCTCTCTCTCTCTCTCTCATTAAACTTGCACCGCACCTGATCAGAATCGCCAAATTTATCCAAAACACAATGCTAAAGAATATAAGAAAAGAAGCTTTAAAATGAGGTTCATATAGTCTGCAATTACTTTTCTTATAATGCTACTGTGTTATTTTTTGAGGGCCTATAAAATTTTAAGGTTATGTTTGGTACATGAAAATATTTTCTGTTTTTATTCTCTAAAAAATATAAAAAAATCATTATATATGATAGAATGATAGATAGATGTAGTTTATAGAAATGTATGTATGTTTTAGAAAATGAAAATAAAAATGGATCTAACATTGAGAATAATTTTTTTTTAATCTCATTTCTAAATTTATTTTCATTTTCATTTTAAAAAATATACATATATTTTCCTTCACAATACATATATTACATAGTAGTTTCTTTGTATTTTTTAGAGAATAAAAACAGAAAATGATTTCTAATACCAAACATAGTCTAATTTTCTTTTGAACAATGCAATAATTGTAGGTGATATGTTCCTGGTCTCAAGGGTCTGTTCATAGTAAGTGAAAAATCATTTTCAAATTCAAGGGGTGTCCATGCAAGAGCAGCACGACATTCGGGATCTATATAATTAAGAAAAATGATGTTATTGATCAGAAAATTGAGTTTCCTCAACTACAGTCATTGAAACTTAAAGATTTGTCCAACCTCGTTAGCTTTTGCTCCAACAATAATGGATCTGACTAATAAGCTAATAATACCATCTATTCTCTTTAGCTCGATCGTCACCTGCCCAGAAAAATGGTTCATTACAGGTAAATCATGAACTTAACCAAATACGCCTCAGCATCGGAAATGAAAGTTTTTGGTTGCGAAAAGTTCTTTTAACCATGTGAATTCAGAGCTTCTAGGATCCATGGGAGGAAAAAATATTGCATAGCAGCATATAATCAGTCAAATGGTATGCTGTAATTTTCATATTTTCATGTTCTTAATTTTGTTTTCCTTAATTCTCGAGTTCAATACACAGAGAGTTTGAAGGAATTCTGTCTTTGAGGTACAATACAGGGATATCAAATGGAATATTGGTTTCTGTCCTAATATAGTTCAATTAACTGATTGAATTTCAAGACGAGTCAATGGGAAAAATGCCATAAATAGAACTAAACAAATTAATAAACGGCAATTTGGAAGAGATTAGTATAATTTATTGCAAAATACATACTAATCAAACAGCATCCTTTACTCCTAATACCGGAAAAGATCAGAAAAAAAAACACACCACCAACAGAACAGAACCCTTTACTCCTAATAATACTAGAAAAGATAAATTGACATGCACGGAGACATGGAGGGATTAGAACCATGTGCATGCATGCATCGTAGCTTTGTTTTAGTGATGTCCAATTCCACCCCGAAGGCCTCCTCCAAACCCACCCTCAAATCCGCCATGCCCGCCTCCTAAACCACCATGGCCTCCGCCTCCAAACCAGCCACCTTTACCAATTCCGCCTCCAAAACCACCATGTCCCTCACCTCCAAACCAGCCACCCTTACCAATCCCACCGCCAAATCCACCATGCCCGCCTCCAAAACCACCATGACCTGAACCTCCTCCTCCTCCATCAGCTCCACCCCCAGTGCCACCATCGGAACCTCCGCCATGCCCACCTCCTAAACCACCATGACCCCAACCTCCAAACCCACCATGCCCGCCTCCAAAACCACCATGACCCCAACCTCCGCCTCCAGCACCTGCTCCTCCATCAGCTCCCCCCCCAGCACCACCATCGGCACCTCCACCATGCCCACCTCCTAAACCACCATGACCCCAACCTCCAAACCCACCATGTCCTCCTCCAAAACCACCATGACCCCAACCAGCACCTGCTCCTCCTTCAGCTCCACCCCCAGAGCCACCATCGGCGTCTCCGCCATGCCCACCTCCTAAACCACCATGACCCCAACCTCTAAACCAACCACCCTTACCAATCCCACCACCAAATCCGCCATGCCAGCCTCCTTTGCCAACAGAGCCACCATCGGCACCACCAGCACCTGCTCTCCCATTGGCTCCGCCTTCAGTAGCTCCACCATCGGAGCCACCAGCACCTGCTCCTCCATCAGCTCCGCCCCCAGCAGCTCCTCCATTGGCAGCAGCTCCGCCATCATTATCTTCAGTCTTCACCACATTTCTAGCAATAACATCTACTAGAAAAACATCAAGACAGAGCAAAGATAACAACAAGAGGACTGTTTTAGTAAACCTTGCCATTTTTTTTTTCTAGTGATAACTTCCTTCAATGATAACATTTTAAAATCGTAGGTGCTATATATAATTGTATAATCGACGCACTCAACAACTAGCGGATGGATTTTACTTCTCAGCTTGCTACAATTATCTACAAATTATCAATATCCAATGGACTTTTAAGTTGATGATAAATGATAAATTTTGATATTTTGAAAAGGTTATTGATGATAATTTTCTCAAAATCTGTAAGATAAGAGAGAATCATACAAGATACAAGAGTCATTAAAGAAGGAAACAACTACAAGGAATCAAACTACAAACAAATTAACATAATCTCTAATCTCTAAACTCAGCCTTATCGTCTTTATGGAAACCAGAGATCATCACGCACAGGTTTAGATTTGCTCATCATCTGATCTCTTTCTAAATAATTTTGCTACATGACCTGCCTACAACCGGACCACTATTATATGTAAAAATATAAAGCTTACCTTATAAATAAGAAATATTTTTTAATGTAGGATTAAACTTTTGTAAAACGCATTAAAATTTGATAAATTAACAAATGATACATCATGAGGGTTGTAAGCAGATAGATTCAGGTGGGTTAAGAAATATTTTTCCTTTCTAAAACCTAATTACTTTATTTTTCTTAGCTGCAACTACTTCAAGTAATTAAGCTAAGTATTTTTATCATTGTATTCCTATAAATCGTATACAAAAAAAAGTGGATAGGACGTCTGATTAATATCAGAAAATACAATAATTACTTATAGTAACTATACTGAGAAGCTGTAGAATTTGGCTCTTCCCAATAGTAATTTGTGAAAGACCAAGCCTTAATTTTTATATAATCAAATGAGAGACATCGAGGACCAAAAAAGTCTGAAACTAGTTAAAGCCTGAAGCCAGCCGTGGTTACTTATAGTACAAGCCATTTAATGGAAACATCGATCGATGGATCATCCACCTAAATATATGTTCCACGATGCCATGCACGTATTGTTTCTAAATATATATGATTCGATGACCCTTTTGACCCAAACCAGAAAATATTATACAAATCACCGAGGGAGCGCAAGGATTTAATTATTGAATGTCAAAATAGGGAAGAGAAAGGAGAAGTTAATTTTGTTGCTTTGTTTGGCGACACATACAGCATTTATTATTAGTTATATTATTGTATGGAACAAAGAATTTGGCTTAATTTATAGCTTAAATCCATCAACAATTCGTCTGTAATTTGAATTTTATTTTCCCCTTAAGAAGTATCGCGAATATGTTTCTACATATACATATATTCAATTCATGCATAAATAATACATATGGCAATTCAATTTTGAACTATGACTAGCTGAAAAAAGGACTGCTGTAATCGACCTGCACTTCTTGGCCTAGTGGCCAAGGAGCTGAGGAGGTCACCGAGGTAGGGATCGGATCTAGGATTTATTAAGTATATAATTTTTTTTAAAATTAAATTTCACTAACACAAAATTTAAATTAGAAGTATGATACGAATTATGAGAATGATACCTACATAAATTAACAAAATTAGACGAAGATCCTGTTTTACGGTGGCAAGTTGTAGAGCTAGTCAGTTCCTGAGCTCTGGTGCTGGATTACAGACGTGAAAAGGCAATGTGGTCACTAAATTTTGTCGAATTTCAAGGCAGCAGCAACTTTGTACTGATAATTATGGTAAATTTAAAACTTTAAGCTGACAATTGTGTGAGGGATTATGTGTTTTGGTTCGTTGAGATTTCTACAAATTCATTACTATTTCCAATGCTCTGGACTCTGAGGCAAAACCATTCGAGGAGATTTTCGAAAATTATATGCCTTTGTTATTAGACATTGCCATTGAACATTCCTGCAGTAACTTAAAATTAGTTAGAGAACCAAACATGGAAAGGCAATAGAAGTTTACAAATTTTCTTACATTTAGAAAGTTGATCAGCACTTGCTTCATGAGGGATGTTGGAACAGAACACATTCAAAATCGATTTCCTGAGATATTACCACAAAAGAAAAAGAACAAAGAGGAGAAAGCATTCTTACAAGACAAAATATAATTGGCTTAATACCCAATTTTGCCCTTAAACTTATCAAAATTTGACAATCCGCTTCACGAACTATCAATTGAGACAATTGCACCATTTAATTTGATAAATTGAGGTCAATGTCACCCTTCCACGTGACAGAGCCATTACGTCTGCCTACGTGAAATTTTCCATCTGAGTTGGCGTGCCACATCGACTGCTTGTGGGTCCCATCGACGGTAAAATTGTCACGCCCCGACCCGAGGGCTCGGCCACGTGACAACCGCTGTACCACCTTAAGATGCGTGCCATGAAAGGCCAGCTATCCAAGATGGTACAAGGCATAAATAAGGTGTACTTGAGCAGTATTTAATATATATAATGAAAATAATATAGAAAATATCATAAGATATTTATATAATCAAAGTGACACGTTTTACGATATAAATATGCAGCGGAAGAGATATAATAGTAAACAATATTATTCTGAAGCCAGGATTTACAAAGGATCTAGGTGGAACCTACAAAATCATGGTCGATTGGCGGGAAAACCAGGATCACCGTCCACCTGGACGTCTGCTGTCCTTTGATTGGTGACCTACAAAAATGAGTGAATGTGGTGAGTACAAATATATATGTACCCAGTGAGGGACCCAGTTATAATGACCGATCACCTCAGGCTGGGGATATGAAATAATCCAAAACTTATTTAATAAACCATTTTGCGAAATCATAGATGAAATCCCAAACCAAATCAGATATCAAATATCATAAATGGGCTGGCATATGAAATCGTCCCAAAGGTACATCCGTGCACTTGGGTGCCCCGCTGGACCATCAAAGGCTTCAACTCATATCTCAAAATAATCTTTCTTTATTCTTTGGTTTGTTCCCTTGGCGTTGCCATCGTTGTGGGTGGAGCACAGCTACACTTGAGCCCTGTCAAGCTTCCCTGAGCGCCTCTCCTACCGTGCCCCTTAAAACGCACTCCATGGCTACTTGGTCTGTGACATGCCTCTCTCTCGGTCCACACGCTCCCTCTCATTAGAGCACCGAGTACCTCTCAATCGCTCGTCTCCTATAGGTCGTAATCATCAATAAAACATAATAATATAATTTCATATTTTCTTTTAAAACCCACCCTTAAATCCATTTATAAACTCGTGTATGAGGGTGGACAATCCATATCCTAAAATGTTATAAACATTTTATAAAGAAAATTTGAAAATGATTGACCCTTAGTGGTCAACCACTATAATCTAAGCCACTCACAAGTAAGGGAGGTTTGTATACTCCTGAATAAAGCCCCTCGAATGCCTTAGCTCGAACACTACCGCTTGATCCCTTACGATCTCGTACCTAATTAATCAAATTGAAATTTAATTTGATTAATAAAGGCATTCGACTAACAATCAATATCAATGCATGCCACAATTAGGGTTTCTAGGGTCTCGGAACTAAATTGGACAAGTCCGGAAGTTAGCTAAAGTTAATTGGGGTTTAGGGATGTGAAATGACCAAAATACCCTTGCTACAGTGTAGGTCCAGCGCTGCCTTGGCTCACTCCCGTGCGGGAGTGGCCGAATTTGGGAGAATCTCCCAAAATTGGTCAGTCAAGCGCCGGACACAAGCATATCCAGTGCCGGATATGCCTTTGGTTTTGGCTAAGACTCGGTTTCCCAACTTCCTAAGCTCGGTTCTACTTCAGTTTGGCACCAAATAGCATGCAATTTGAAACACATACAATTCAATGCCTAAACTAAGAGATCATAGCTTCAAAAACTGAATTGAATGGCTAATTATGCAAGAAATTCAGATTGAAAGTCTAAGGGTGCAATTGGTTTTGAACAAAAATGAACTTTGATCTTCACTTCAACATATCTCCTAGCTCAATCCACGAAATTCAGCAAAAAAGTAGTCAAATTAAAGCTTAAGGAGTCTAGAACAACATACCAAGAAATCAGCCAAAGCCTATAGTTAGATTGAGAGATATAGCTTGAAGAACAAAATGACTCCAACTTGAATTCTTTAAGGATCTTGAAGATTTTTGATGATTTTGGTGTTGTTGATCTTCAAAGAGGCTAAAGAAGTTAATGGTGATGATTAATGAAGTGTTTGAAGTCGGATTGTAGTGTTGAAAATGGTGGAAATTTGAGAGAGCTCGGAGAATTTGAAGAGAAAAGAGAAAATGGTGCAAAATGGGGGGTCGGGCAACCGACCTCCCATTTAAATTGATGAGTCTAGAGCCGGACCCGTGCATGTTTGGTGTCGAAGTCAACCTTTTTAAGTTGACTCTTGGTCAACTTGATCCAATCATCTCGATTTTCGAACCCCTAGTGCACCCAATGGGTCCGGACCACAAATTGGGGTTTCTAAGCTAGTATTTGGGCTAAAAGAAGTTCAAAATGTGCATCACAAGTTCTAATTCATCACTTGACTTTACAACTATATACAAATTTCATAACTCGACACGTGCGAACTAGGTCCGGGCGTGTCAACTCTCCCCCCTTAAGAAAATTTCGTCCCCAAAATTACAAAACTATTCCTTAAACAAGTAGGGGAAGTTACGTCTTATATCACTCTTAGGTTCCCAAGTTTGCTCTTCAATTTGCGAGCTTCTCCACAATACTCGCACTAAGGGAACAGATTTGTTCCTCAAGGATTGAGTTTGTCGATCTAATATGGCCACTGGTCGAACTTTGAAGTTCAGACTTTTCTTCAGCTTCACTGGTGGGGTTTGAAGCATATGGGATGGATCTGGTACATACTTCCGAAGCATGGATACATGAAATACATCATGTATTCTGGCCATATCAGGTGGCAACTCCAGACGATATGCCAGTGGCCCAATCCATTCGATGATAAGGAATGGAGCTATGTACCTTGGGTTCAACTTTCCCGCCTTGCGAAATCTGATTATGCCCTTCCAAGGAGAAACCTTCAAGAAGACTTGATCTCCCACTTGGAATTCCAAAGGTGTCCTTCTACGTTGCTCGTACTTCTAATCTCGATCCTGGGCTGCTTTAAGTCACTCCGAATGAATTTCACCTTTTTAATGGTGAATTCAATCTCTTCTTTGTTGAAAATTTGCCTTTCTCCCACTTAATTCCAGTACAACAGGGTTCCACATTTCTTCCCGTACAGGGCTTCGTACGGAGCCATACCAATACTAGATTGATAGCTATTGTTGTATGGAAACTCCGCCAAAGATAGGTAGGTATCCTAGCCACTAGTAAACTAGAGCACACATGTTCGCAGCATGTCTACCAATATCTGAATGGTGTGCTCTGACTAACTGTCGGTCTGTGGATGGAAAGCAGTGCTAAAGCAGAGTTGGGTTCCCTTTGCTTGTTGAAAACTGCTCTAAAACTGTGAAGTGAACCTCGGATCACAATCCGAAACTATAGAGGCTGGAACTCCATGGAGCCTAACCACTTCGTTCATGTAAAGCTGCTCGAACTGGTTTACACGCCATCTCTTGCTTATTGGTAGGAAGTGCGCCGATTTGGTGAGTCTATCAACGATCACCCATACGGCATCAAGTCCACGTCTAAGGCATGGAAAACCAGTCACAAAGTCCATAGTAATGTGCTTCCACTTCCACTAGGGAATTTTTAGAGGTTGAAGTGTCCCGAAATGTTTTCGGCATTCCGCTTTCACTTGTTGGCATGTCAGGCATATGGCCACAAATTTAGCAACTTCTCTCTTCTTTCCAGGTCACCAATAATGATCTTTAATTGTTCAATATGTTTAGGTGCTGCTTGGGTGCATGGCAAACGGAGAAGAATGAGTTTGTTGAAGAATGGTACCTTTGAGATCAAGGTCATTCGGCACGTAAACTCGCCTGCTATATAATAGGACTCCATCACTTCGAACCAAGTATTCGAATTGTTCACCTAACTGCAACTTCTGAAGCTCTTGCTGTAATCTAAGATCGGAAGTCTGGAGATCACGAATCCGATCATCCAACATCGGCCTAGCTAAAATCTGTGCAATGAATGCACCATCGTGGAAGTCATAGGCCAATCTAGCTCTAGTTGACTTAAGCTCCACTAACTCTGATAGGTAGACATCTCTGATTGTCGCCAAATGAGTAACTATGTTTCGGCTCAAGGTGTCTGCAACCACATTTGCTTTGCTGGGATGGTAGTCGATGACAAGATCATAATTTTTAACGAGATCTAGCCATCGCCTTTGCCTCATATTCAGATTATGATGATTTATGAAGTGCTTCAGGCTTTTGTGATCGGTGTAGATGCGACAAGTCTCACCATATAAGTGGTGTCGCCAAATCTTCAAAGTGTAGACTATGGCTACAAGCTCCAAGTCATGAATTGGATACTTCTCATCATTTGGATTTAATTGACGAGAAGCATAGGCGATTACCCTTCCATCTTGCATCAACACGCATCCAAGTCCTTGATGTGAGGCATCAGTATACACGATAACTCTATGCCACTCATTGGTAGGGCAAGTACGAGTGCTGTTGTCAGCTTATCCTTTAACTTTTGAAAACTTTCCTCGCGGGCATCTGACCAGAGAAACTTAACGTCCTTGCGAGTTGGTTTTGTTAAAGGTGTAGCAATCATGGAGAATCCATCTACAAATCTCCAATAATATCCAGCTAATCCCAAGAAACTTTGAATCTTAATAGGATTGGTGGGGCATTTCCAATTGTTGATCTCTTCAATCTTGCTGGAATCCATAAATATACCTTCCCTAGTCACAATGTGACCAATGAACCCAACTTTCTGCAACCAAAACTGACATTTGGAGAGCTTGGCATACAGTTGATGTTCCTGGAGGGTCTGCAGCATAATGCGAAGATGATTTGCATGCTCTCTCCGATTTCTTGAATAAACCATTATGTCATTAATGAAGACGATGACAAATCGATTTAGATACGGATGAAACACTCGGTTCATCAAGTCTATGAATGCCGTTGGAGCATTGGTAAGTCCAAACGACATCACACAAAACTCAAGGTGTCTGTATCTGGTACGAAAGGCAGATTTATAAATATCTTCCTCTTGTATCTTTAGCTGGTGATAACCTGATTGTAGATCAAACTTGGAAAATACTATTGCACCTCGAAGCTGGTCGAACAAATCATTAATGCGAGGCAGTTGGTATCTATTCTTCACCGTCACAGCATTGAGCTTGCTGTAGTCAATGCAAAGTCGCATGGAACCATCTTTCTTCTTCACAAACAACACTGGTGTTCTCCACAATGAAGTACTTGGCTGAATGAATCCTTTCTCTAGCAACTCGGCTAGTTGTTTCTTCAACTCCACAAGTTCGGTGGGTGCCATTCGATATGGAGCCATAGAGACTGGATCCGTATCGGGATAGACTTCGATAGGGAAGTCGAAGTCTCTTTCAGGTGGCAGACCAGGTAATTCATCAGGGAATACACCCGAAAACTCATTTACCATCAGAATTCGATGTTTGGTTCTTTCACTGAAGTATCTACTACATGGGCTAACACTGCTTCACATCCCCATCGTAGTAACTTACTTGCTTTGATGGAGGAGATGATATTCGGTGTGCCTCTGCGCTCCCTGTAGAAGTCAATTGTGTTGCCATCAGGTCAGGGAATTCTCACTAAATGATTCACAAAAGATCTGTGTACGATGTCTCCCTAGCTAATCCATTCCCAATATGGCATCAAAGTCAGACATTTACAGAGGAATCAAGTCTGCTTCAAACACAAGGTTCTCCAACCTCATAGCACATCTTCGATACACCGTATTCCGAACCATTCTTTCACCCAAGGGCATATTCACCAAAAACTAGTATCCCAAGGGCGATAATGGTCTATCCGTATGTACAAGGCACAAATAAGGTGTACTTGAGCAATATTTGAAAATATATAATGAAAATAATATAGAAAATATCATAAGATATTTATATAATAAAAGTGGCATGTTTTACGGTGTAAATATGCAGCGAAAAAGATATAATAGTAAACAATACTGTTCCGAAGCTAGGATTCATGAGGGATCTGGGTGGCACCTACAAAATCCTGGTCGACTGGCAGGAAAACCAGGATCACTGTCCACCTAGACGTCTGCCGTCCTCTAATTGGTGACCTATAAAAATGAGTGAATGTGCTGAGTACAATATATGTACCCAATGAGGGACCCGGTTATCATGACCGATTACCTCAGGCTGGGGATATGAAATAATCCAAAACTTATTTAATAAACCATTTTGCGAAATCATAGATGAAATCCTAAACCAAATCAAATATCAAATCTCATAAATAGGCTGGCACCTGAAATCATGCGGGAGTGACCTCGGATGGCCATTTATGCTATCCCGACTAGGTCTGCGCGGGAGTGAAATTTTTCCTTAAGATAAGCTGACACTAGTATTTTACCTTAAAGGATAAACTGACAACAGCATCCATACTTGCCCTACCAATGAGCGTCATCGAGTTCTTCGTGTATACTAATGTTTCACATCAAGGACTTGGATGCGTGTTGATGCAAGATGGAAGGGTAATCACCTATGCTTCTCGTCAATTAAAGCCAAATGAGGAGAAGTATCCAGTTCATGACTTGGATCTTATAGCCATAGTTTTCACTTTGAAGATTTGGCGACACCACTTATATGGTGAGACTTGTCGCATCTACACCAATCACAAGAGCCTGAAGCACTTCATGAATCAACGTGATCTGAATATAAAGCAAAAGGGATGGCTAGATCTCGTTAAAGATTATGATCTTGTCATCAACTACCATCCCAGCAAAGCAAATGTAGTTGCAGACGCCTTGAGCAGGAACGTAGTTACTCCTTTGGTGACAATCAGAGATGTCTACCTGCTTAGAGTTAATGGAGCTTAAGTCAACTGGAGCTAGATTGGCCTATGACTTCCACGATAGTGCATTGATTGCACAAATTTTAGCTAGGCCAACGTTGGATTATTGGATTAGTGATCGTTGGATTATTGGATTAGTGATCTCCAGACTTTCGATCTGAGATTACAGCAAGAGCTTCAGAAGTTGCAGTTAGGTGAACAATCCGAATTCTTGGTTCGAAGTGATGGAGTCCTATTGTTTAGAGGCCGAGTTTACATGCCGAATGACCTTGATCTCAAGGGTACCATTCTTTAGCAAGCTCATTCTTCTCCATTTACCATGCACCCAGGCAACACCAAAATGTATCGAACAATTAAAGATCATTATTGGTGGCCTGGAATGAAGAAAGAAGTTGCTGAATTTGTGGCCAGATGCCTGACATGCCAACAAGTGAAAGCGGAATGCCGAAAACCCTTTGGGACACTTCAGCCTCTACAAATACCCTAGTGGAAGTGGGAGCACATTACTATGAACTTTGTGATTGGTTTTTCACACGTTGGACGTGGACTTGATGCCGTATGGGTGATTGTCGATAGACTCATCAAATCGACGCATTTCCTACCAGTAAGCATGAGATGGAGTACAAACTAGTTGGCACAGCTTTACATGAACGAAGTGGTTAGACTCCATGGAGTTCCAACCTCCATAGTTTTGGATCGTGATCCGAGGTTCACTTCATAGTTCTGGAGCAGTTTTCAACAAGCAATGGGAACCCAACTCTGCTTTAGCACTGCTTTCCATCCACAGACCGACGATCAGTCGGAGTGTACCATTCAGATATTGGAAGACATGCTGCGAGCATGTGCGCTCGAGTTTACCGGTAGATGGGATACCTACCTATATTTGGCGGAGTTTGCATAAAACAATAGCTACCAATCTAGTATTTGTATGGTTCTGTACGAAGCCTTGTACGGGTAGAAATGTAAAACCCAGTTGTACTGGGATGAAATGGGAGAAAGGCAAATCTTCAACAAAGTAGAGATTGAATTCACCACTTAAAAGGTAAAATTCATTCTGAAGTGACTTAAAGCAGCCCAGGATCGAGATCATAAGTACACGTAACGCAGAATGACACCTTTGGAATTCCAAGTGGGAGATCAAGTCTTCTTGAAGGTTTCTCCTTGGAAGGGCGCAATCAGATTTCGTAAGGCACGAAAGCTGAACCCAAGGTACATAGGTCCATTCCTTATCACCGAATGGATTAGGCCAGTGGCATATCATCTGGAGTTACCACCTGATATGGCCAAAATACATGATGTATTTCATGTATCCATGCTTCGGAAGTATGTACCAGATCCATTCCATATGCTTCGAACCGCACCAGTGAAGCTGAAGAAAAGTTTGAACTTCAAAGTTCGACCAGTGGCCATATTGGATTGACAAACTAGATCCTTGAGGAACAAATCCGTTCCCTTAGTGCGAGTATTGTGGAGAAGCTAGCAAATTAAAAAGCAAACTTGGGAACCCGAGCGTGATATAAGACGTGACTTCCCCCACTTGTTTGAGGAATTTTTTTTAATTTCGGGGATGAAATTTTTTTAAGGGGGGAGAGTTGACATGCCCACACCTAGTCCGTACGTGTTAAGTTATGAAATTTGTACATAGTTGTAAAGCCAAGTGATGAATTAGAACTTGTGATGCATATTTTGAACTTCCTTTAGATCCATTACTAGCTTAGAAACCCTAATTTGTGGTTCGGAGTAGATTGGGTGCACTAGGGGTTCGAAAATCGAGATGATTGGATCAAGTTGACCAAGAGTCAACTTAAAAAGTTTGACTCCGACACCGGACATGCAAGGTTCCGGCATTGGACTCATCAATTTAAATGGGAGGTCGGTTGCCAGACCCCCCATTTGGCACCGTTTTCTCTTTTCTATTCAAATTCTTCGAACTCTCTTAAATTCCCACCATTTTCAACATTTCAATCCAACTTCAAACACTTCATTAATCATCACCATTAACTTCTTTAGCCTTCTTGAAGATCAACAACACCAAAATCATCAAAAATCTTCAAGATCTTCAAAGAATTCAACTTGAAGTCATTTTGTTCTACGAGCTATATCTCTCAATCCAACTGTAGGCTTTGGCTGATTTCTTGGTATGTTGTTTTAGACTCCTTAAGCTTTAATTTGAATACCTATTTGCTGAATTTCGTGGATTGAGCTAGGAGATATGTTGAATTGAAGATGAAAGTTCATTTTTGTTCAAAACCAATTGCACCCTTAGACTTTCAATCTAAATTTCTTGCATAATTAGCCATTCAATTCAGTTTTTGAAGCTATGATCTCCTATTTTGGGTGTTGAAGTGTAAGTGTTTCAAATTGCATGTTGTTTGGTGCCAAATTGAAGTAGAATCGAGCTTAGGAATTTGGGAAACCGAGTCTCGGCCAAAACCAGAGGCATATCCGGCACCGAATATGCTTGTGTCAGATGCCGAACTGACCAATTTTGGGAGATTCTCCCAAACTCGGCCACTCTCGCACGGGAGTGAGCCAAGACAGCATCGGACCTGCACTGTATCAGGGGTATTTTTGTAATTTTACATCCCTAGACCCCAATTGACAATAGCTAACTTCCGGACTTGTCCAATTTAGTTCTGAGACCCTAGAAACCTTAATTAGGACATGCTTTGATATTGATTGTTAGTCAAATGCCTTTATTAATCAAATTAGATTTCAATTTGATTATTTAGGTACGAGATCGAGCGGTAGCGTTCGAGCTAAGGCATTCGAGGGGTTTATTCAAGAGTATACAAGCCTCTCTTACTTATGAGTGGCTAACCACTGAGGGTTAACCGTTTTCAAATTTGCTTTTTAACTATTTTATAAAATGTTTATAATGTTTTGGGATATGGATTGTCCACCCTCACACACGAGTTTATAAATGGATTTAAGGGTGGATTTTAAAAGAAAATATGAAATTATATTATTATGTTTTATTGATGATTATGACCTATGGAAGATAAATGATTGAGAGGAACTCGATGCTTCGATGAGAGGGAGCGTGTGAACCGAGAGAGAGGCAGGCCACCGACCGAGTTTACCCTAATGGCTAAGCAATGAAATCTAAGCTAGTCACAATGTTGGGAGGTTCGTATACTCCCAAAAGATCCACATAAATAAGTCTCCGAAGCATCGCCGCACTCGGTCGTCCGGACCCTAATACACAGAAATTCATGGTAGCATTCATAATCAAACTATGAATGCACCTATGAGGCTCTAACATGACCTAAGACAATGTTTGGTTGAGTTTCGAGGCTTAGAAAAGTGTCCTGGAAGGTTCGAGGTCAAAATCGGACACTTGAAGAAAAATTACAAAAATACCCCTAAAGGCAATTGGGCTCCCGCACGGACTGGGCCAAGTCCCGAGGGGGATTGGACCAAGTCCCGCATGGGACTTAGGTTGCATCCCACTCCTGCGTGGGAGCAAAATTCAGTCTTTAATGGTTTTGCAGTAACGATACTTTTTCTATACCTTGTGCCATCTCCGATATCTCGCCTTTCATTTCACGCATCTAGAGATGGTACGGCGGTTGTTACGTGGCCAGACCGGTAGGTAAGGGCATGACACTTTGATTGGTTAGGCTTCTATCTAAAAAATCTATGGGCATATATAGCTTGTGATATGTTGGACTTTCTCATACCCTATGTATTACAGTTGAAAGTGGTAAGAACAGCAAGAAACAAGTAACTTGTTAGTTGTTACAATGTTGCTAATAGATGGACAAGGCATTGAGCAAATATATAACAACGAAAATAGAGATGAAACAGGGAAATTGAACCAATCTCCTCACGGACCAGTGCTAAACTTAGAACTTAGAAGCTAATGATAACTAGTTGTGTTGAAAGACAATGTTACATAATGGAATTTGCTAACATGACAATTCATTCGCGACCCCATCGGTTCCCAGGTTTCTTAAATCTGCAGTTAGTAGGTTACTGTTCGGCATTATCAATAGAATTTTGTCTTCTTCCTTTTTCTTGAAGCTAGTGAAGGAAATGCAAATGTCCTCGACTAGATACTTCTTCCCATCGACTTCCACCCATTGACCTACTGTAAAGGTTTTACACACCCGAAAAAACCACAGAACCCTCCAGTGTAATACAAGTATATTTCTGAAAAAGAACCCCATAATTAAGGTAACTGCAACTACTAACCCAATGAATTCGTTGGGAATCCTAGCTGAGTAGGCGAACCGAGCAATTACAATAATGTAACAGATTACAAAATCCAAGTACCAGTTTAAAGCAATATTAAAGGACCCCTGTTGAATATCATTAGGCTTAAAGATGGTTTTCAAAAAGATGAGGGCATCGCGAGCATGCAACCAAAGGAATATTTTGTGTATGTATTCTTGGGCAACGTTTTCATTCTCAACTTCCCAAAATTTCAACATCTTGGTTCCCAGGAAAGACCAAGAGATGTTGAAACAAACTTTCATAAAGAGAATAATGAGAGAGCATTTCACCCTTTCACCAAAAGATAGAGGGGTGAAAGCCATCTCAGAGAATAAGACAGAGATAATTAAATAAACGTACATATTTATGTAATATCAATTTACGAAAATTACTATGCTTATGCAAATTAATGTTGTTACTAAAATTACTATCATGTTGCAACTTAACGCCGTTACTAATTATTAATAACAAAAATTACCCTTGGTTGGAAAATGTGCAACTAAGATTTAGTAGCATTGTTTGGAATATCACTAATTTAATTGTTGTTTCTCATTTCCCCCCTAAATGATGTGTTTCAAATATAATGAATCCTGCCTAACACTGTTTTACCAACTTAACCAAAATTATGCTAATTTAGGCCTTACTGTTTCAAAATTATCAAATATAATGAATCTTAACTAACTTTGTTTTACCAACTTAACCAGAATTATGCTAATTTAGGCCTTACTTAACAGATGAACCTGGCTCTGATACCGATCAAATTGTCATGCCTCGACCCGAAGAGCTAGGCCATGTGACAACCGCCTCGCTACCTCGTAGTACGTGTTTGCAGCCACGCACCCAGAAGCATCGCAAGGCATGAATTGAGTATCTTCGCTGCAAAATGATTACTAAAACTTTATTGTTAATAATATAATAAATCATTTAATAAAAATGATATAAATAAATAAATAAAAGTATAGAATACCAGTGGATCAATCTAAGAGAACACTTACGCAGCAGAAACTAATACTCCTATGCCACCGACCTCTCTTAATGAGCCTCTGATCTATCTGATGTCCTTGTACGTGGATCTGAATCCAACCACATTGGATATAGGTTAGTGACAGAGGTTCAAAGAATCTTCATCAGGGTTAGGGAAAATAGGGGTAATCCGAAATATAATTATAAAATAAATATTTTTGTTTTGAAATCTCTTTTCTAATTCTCTAGGCGAGAATTTAATTTAAAAACCATTTAAATAAATAAATACGCAATAAAGTGGGCTGGCCTCAAAAATACTGAAGGCTCGACCCGCCTGTCGTATGCCTTACTGCATCGAGGGCCATCTCTTTTCTTTCTAAAACATTTTTCATATTTTCTTTCTCTAGCCCGTTCCTTTGGTGGTGCCAATTGCTGTGGGTGGAACACAGCGACATCGAGCCCTGGTGAGTTTCCCTACGTGCCTCTCCCAGGGTCTTACAATCACCGCGCCCGTCGATTGGCAGTCCACAGCTACTTGGTTGTAAGCATGTCTCGCTCGGTCTACTCGCTCCCTCTAATAGGAGCACCGAGATCCACATAATCCCTCATATCGCTCCCATCCTCATCAATATTATATATATATATATATATGTATGTATAAAACAAATATATTTAAAGCATATAAACATGAACATAAACACACATACACATATAAATCTTTATATTTTCTTTGAAAAGGTCCCACTCTCTACATGGGTATATCACCAAATAAGAGTGTGTATGTGTGTGCATGGTGGATTCCTCATATCCCAAAACCTTTGAAAATCATTTCATATTTTAAAATTTTTTACCATAATGGCTAAGCAATGAAATCTAAGCCACTCACAGTGTTGGGAGGTTCGTATACTCCCAAAAGATCCATATAGTTAAGTCTTTCGAGCATCGCAACACTCGATCGTCTGGAACTAATACATGAAAATTCGTGTTAGCATTCATAATCAAACTATGAATGCACCTATGAGACTCTAACATGACCTAAGGTGATGTTTGGATGTGTTTCGGGGCTTAGAAAAGTGTTCGGAAAGGTTCGGGGTCAAAATCGGACACTTGATGAAAAATTACGAAAATACCCCTAAGGGTAATTGGGCCCCCGCGCGGACTGTTCCGAGTCTCGCGAGGGATTGGGCCAAGTCCTGCATGGGACTTGGGCTGCTTTGATTGGTTAGGCTTCTGTCTGAAAAATCTATGGGCATATATAACTTCTGATATGTTGGACTTTCTCATATCCTATGTATTACAGTTGAAAGTGGTAAGAACAGCAAGAAACAAGCAACTTGTTAGTTGTTACAGTGTTGCTAACAGATGGACAAGGGATTGAGCAAATATATAACAACAAAAATAGAGATGAAACAGGGAAATTGAACCAATCTCCTCACGGACCAGTGCTAAACTTAGAACTTAGAAGCCAATGATAACTAGTTGTGCTGAAAGACAATGCAGCATAATGGAATATGCTAATATGATAATTCATTCGCGACCCCATCGATTCCCAGGTTTCTCAAATCTGCAATTAGAAGCTTGCTGTTTGGCATTATCAATGGAATTTTGTACTTTTCCTTTTTCTTAAAGCTAGTGAAGGAAATGCAAATGTCCTCGACTAGATACTGCTGCCCACCGACTTCCACCCATTGACCTACCTCAAAGGTTTTACTCACCCAAAAAAACCATAGAACCCTCCAATGTAACACGAGTATATTTCTAAAAAAGAAGCCCATAATTAAGGTAATTGCAACTACTAACCTAATGAATTCATTGGGAATTCTAGCTGAGTAGGCGAACCGAGTAATTATAACAATGTAATAGATTACAAATCCAAGTACCAGCTTAAAGCAATGTTAAGGGACCCCTGCTGAATATCATTAGGCTTAAAAATGTTTTTCAAAAGGATAAGTGCATCGCAAGCATGCAGCCCAAGGAATATTTCGTCCATGTATTCTTGGGCAACGTTTTCATTCTCGACTTCCTAAAATTTCAACATCTTGGTTTCCAGGAAAGACCAAGAGATATTGAAACAAACTATCATAAAGAGAATAATGAGAAAGCATTTCACCCTTTCACCAAAAGATAGAAGGGTGAAAGCCATCTTAGAGAATAAGGCAGAGATAATTAAAAAAACATACATATTTATATAATCTCAATTTACTAAAATTACTATGCTTATGCAAATTAATGTTGTTACTAAAATTACTATCATGTTGCAATTTAACGCTGTTACTAATTATTAATAACAAAAATTACCCTTGGTTGGAAAATGTACAACCAAGATTTAGCAGCATTGTTTGGAATATCACTAATTACTAATTGTTGTTTCTGATTTCCCCCCTAAATGATGTGTTTCAAATATAATGAATCCTGCCTAACACTGGTTGACCAACTTAACCAAAATTATGCTAATTTAGGCCTTACTGTTTCAAAATTATCAAATATAATGAATCTTGACTAACTTTGTTTTACCAACTTAACCAGAATTATGCTAATTTAGGCCTTACTTAACAGATGAACCTGGCTCTGATACCGATCAAATTGTCATGCCTCGACCCGAAGAGCTAGGCCATGTGACAACCGCCGCGCTATCTTGTAGTACGTGTCTGCAGCCATGCACCCCGAAGTAGCGCAAGGCATGAATTGATTATCTTCACTGCAAAATGATTAGTAAAACTTTATTGATAATAATATAATAAATCATTTAATAAAAATGATATAAATAAATAAATAAAAGTATAGAATACCAGTGGATCAATCTAAGAGAACACTTACACAGCAGAAACTAATACTCCTATGCCACCGACCTCTTTTAACGAGCCTCTGATCTATCTGACGTCCTCGTACGTGGATCAGCATTCAACCACATTGGATACAGGTGCGTGATAGAAGTTTAATAAATTTCCATTAGGGGTTAGGGAAATAGGGATAATCCAAAATAAATTTTATAAAAGAATATTTTTAATAAAACTCAATATAAAATAATTATATGAAATGGGCTGGCAATCATACCATTGAAGACTCGACCTGTCGATCGTATGTCTTACTGCACCTTGGGCTGTCTCTTTTTTTTTTCTTTTTAAAACATTTTCATATATTTTTCTTTCTCTAGCCCGTTCCCTCGGTGGTGCCAGTCGTTGTGGGTGCAGCATCGCTACATCGAGGCCTGGTGAGTTTCCCTACGTGCCTCTCCCAGGTCTCCAGTCACCGTGCCCCTCGATAGGTGGTCCACAGCTACTTAGTCGCATGCATGTCTTGCTCCCACTCGCTCCTTCTCATCGGAGCATCGAGATTCACTCAATCGCTCATCTTGCCTCTCATCATCTTCAAAATTATATATGTATATATACATATGTAAAACATGTAATATAAACACACACATATAAACCTTTATATTTTCTTTAAAAACTGTCCCACTCTCTACGCGGGTATATCATAAAACAGAGATGTGTGTAGTAGATTTCCTGTATCCCAAACATTTAAAAATCACCTTATGTTTTGAAAACATTTAACCCCAGTGGCTAAGTAATGAAATCTAAGACACTCATAATACTGAGAGGTTCATATACTCCCAACAAATCCACGATGAATGATCTCCGAAGCGTCTCCGCACTCGATCACCAGGAAACCCTAATACGCAGATAAATGTGTTAGAATTCTAATTTGAACTTTTCTAATTGATTTTAGGGCTCTAATATGCTAAAAACTAAGGTTTGTAAGTGATCCGGGGGTTAGAAAAGTGTTCGAGGATGTTTCATATAAAAAACGGACCTTTTCGACAAAATTATGAGAATGCCCCTGGGGCCCAGTTGACTCCCGCGTGGGATTGACCAACTCCCTCGTGGGAGTGGGTCGAGATGGCCATTTTGGCCATCCAAGGTGACTCCTGCTCGGGAGTGCCTCGGCTCTCGCACGGGAGAAGTCATTTTGGCTCGTTTTCTGAGGCTTTTCTTTGGTTTTCGAGTCCGTTGCTCCATAGTTCGGCCCGAAATTTGAGAGAAGCAATCCTCACATCTCCCTCAACAGGTTTATCGAAGCAAAAATGAGAATCACAAGTTCAAAGTTCATAGATCTCAAATCTAAGGTAAAATCTAACTAAAAAACTAAACCTAACTTTAAGTTGAGATCTCTCATAGACCAATGCGTGAAAATGCGTGAAAATGTAATAAAACGTAGATTAAGGAGAGTAGAATAATATACCAAGATCTTACCTTGATTCATTGGTCGGTTTGTCCGGATAAGCCAAAAGTCTAAAATTACTCTGAGAAAGCAAATGAAAGGAGAGGAAGAGAGGGAGAATAAAGAAATAAGGGGGAAAGCTCAGCTCCCCCTATTTATAGGCAAGCTCGACACCGGGCAAGACTTTCTACCTTCTTTTCAACCTCTCCAATTCTCAATCCTTGGCCTACTCCACCGACCACTACACCAATGGATATCCAATCCATTGGCTATGGACTTAAAAGAAGTCCAATTAGTGCTTCCATGCATGGTTATATCTCATATTCCAACTCCATCTTATCCTAATTTTCACTTATCTTCTTTATCTGACACATCTGGATCGACGTGTTGTTTGAATTAATATGCCATCTACACTATTCCGTTTGTACGAAAATGTTGGATTAGGTCCGTGTGTGTTAACTATCCCCTCCTTTAAAAAATTTCGTCCTCGAAATCATCGAGATAACTGTGGGGAGATTTGACTTCTATTACAAGTCTTCCTCTTGTCTTCGAATAGTGTTCGCTTCACTATTCGCTGCTGAGCTTCCTCGTTTCGCTGCTGACACCAATCAAATTACGTTTTGATTTCTTCCAATCATCTTCTCTCAAGAACAGCCTTTTTTGTTCTTCTATTCTTGAGTTTGAACTTCACCTTTTTTTTAGCAGAGCCTATCCTTACCCATTCATGAGTTAGGCTCGCTTTACTTCAATTGCACCACTTGTAAGTTCTTCCTCCACTTCAGTTGTGCTTATCCGATCCTCTTGCTTTGTCTTTGTTCTCTTTAAAGTCTCTATTAACGAGACCATCTCCTTATTACTTCTAAGGTTCCACTCTTTTTTATTATCATTGGAAGTCTCTTATTTCTTCTTTAACATCGCATCTTACTTCAAGGCTGTTCTCTAACGCGTTCTTTATTTTTTCGATGTCTTGTACTCATCATTGTAACCAAGATGTCGGGGAAGTCTTTAGATTAATTCCTTCACCTCTAAGGTGAGGTGTGCAGTGAGTTAACTTTTTCCTTACCTTACTTTGGTCTTTCTTCTCATTTCGTCTCTTGGTTCTCTTTTTTTCTTTTGATCTCTCTTCTTCATTACATGGCATGTGAGTAGAGCTCTCATACACACTGGCCCACTTTTGGCCATATCATATCAATGAATCAGAGGTCGTGCCTTCTCGACTCTCACAATCTGACTCACTCTTTGACTGCCCATCTCTATCTCAAATAGGGCTCTCGGCCTATCTCATAACATCTCTCATCCTCTCTGGGATGGAGAACTCTTGATGGCCTCATGCTTTCCCCAGTCACATTCTAGGTCAGTCCTCTCGAATGGTCATCATAGAGATCATCAAGATCTCAATCTCTAATCTTTCCTCTCATCGGGATGCCTCACATGGCTCTAAAATCAATCGTACTTGAGTCTTGACTTCATGCTCATCCATGTCGTATACCCTGGCCTCCTAGGACTCTCTTTAACTTTTATTTTCTTGAGGTATCCGCTTTAGGATGTGTCACATATTTCTCTTTCCTATGACCTCCTTTGTTCACATTAGCTTCTTTGCTAATGGTAGATCTCTTTTCCTACTTTCATGCACAGTTCTCTTTGGGGGTTTCCTTTTCCCTATCTCTTTCTTTTTCTTTCTTTCATTCCTCCACAGTTCATTGTGGGTTCACCTTTCTCTTGCATTCCCGTCTATACGAGACTAGACCAGTCACGCACGTTGTAGTCGTGTGGCATCGCTTGTAGCTTTCTTTATTCCTGTATTCTCCCCTCTTAAGGTTTCTTATCCTTTCATTCGATTTGCCCTTATTCTGTGTCCATTGTCATCCTTAGGCATCATCAGTAGCTTCCATTATCCCCCTACCCAGTCTATTAGGGTTTTTGGCTCGTTGCTGACTCTATCTTACCTTGGTTTACATGATTTTTCACAGCATATTCAAGGTTCCTTATACTTGAGTTTCACCTCTTTCTTTCCTTTCTTTCTTTCTTTCCCTTACTTTCTTATTACCTTCATCTTCATTTTCTTCTAACACCTTTGCTTTATTTAGGTGTTAGAATAACTTCTTTTCTGATTACACTAGCTATGCTCATAGAAGCTTATGAGTTTGACGGGTTCCTTTCCTTATCCCCGTACTTCTTCCATTAAGTACTTGAGGTTGTCCTTGTCATCATTTTTGTCTTAGTTCCCGCATCTTTTACTTTTCGCATGTGGGTCTCCTTTATCTTAGCTATCCTCAGTTCTTCTATCCTTGATATCCTTTCTTTGTCCTTCACACCAAGGTTTATTTGACGCGGAAAAGCACCTTTCTTTACCATTCACCGTTTTCTATACTTGTCCGCACTTAGCTACTTCTAATTTACCTTAGCTTAGATTTCACTTCCCATATTCTTTCTTCATTTATCATCCTTCGAATGGGAGCTATCCTTAGGGTTGAGTTGCTCCCCTCCTTCAAAACTTTCAACTTATCCTTTATATTCCTTAACTTTTTACTCTTAATTCTATCTATCTCATTTTACTTTTTCATTCTCATCCTTTTGTTTCCTTCGGTTCCAACCATTATTCTAGTTCATGCTTAATCATCTTTTAGTTCTTACCCTAGTCACACCATTTTCAATCTTAATTGTATTTGCAATATCTTTTTAACTCGGGTTATCCTTATGATGGTGGTCGTTTCTCTTTTCACCATTCATTTAGCTTCAATTTCTTCCCTCATATTCCAAGGCATCATTGCTTTTATCTTCTTATTCTTCTTTCATGTTTATTCTCCTCTCACACTTGTAGGACTAACAAGTCGTGAGGTGTCCATTGCTCACCATCCCATACCAAGCTAGCACCTTTGCTCTTCCATTCTTTCTTTAATTGTACCTAGAGGGTAAGTAAGTATAAAGGGCTTACTACTTGTCATCCTTTAGGATTACAAACTTCTCCATCCACTCATTTCCTTCGAGCGTTTTCCTTTATTCCCCTTTATACATACCTTCCTTTCAGTCTCTTCTCAAATTTTTCTTTCTATCCAATTTGCTTTTCTCTTCTTATCTCTTAAGTCAGGGGTTTTTCCTTTCCCTCTAAATCATCCTACCCTTTAACTTTTCATCTCCACACTTCTTGCCTTTATCTCCTCCTACTTATGTTTTTCCTTTACTTAATCTGGGCATGATGTAGCACCTTGGCCTAGCCCTGACTTAGGCTTGTTTTGTTTGGTTTCTCTTAGCTAGTTATCTAGCACTTGAGTCTTTTATGCGCCTCATTTCACTAAGTTTTTTTATGAACTCTTCCTTTACTAGGTTTTCCTTTAACTATCTTTCTTTGCCCTACAGGCTTTTCTGCACTTTCTTTAATCCCTAGAGTTTTATACAATTATCCTAAACTTATTCTTTTACTAGTCTATCTAGTCATTTTGGGGTTAGTAACCTATAGTTTATTATGGAAATATTACAGATTAAGGGTTAATGTTTTCTAGAAGTTTATGATTCTAAGGTGTACCATGCTTTCCTCTTTTAAGGCTTTACTCCTAGTTAGCCTACATCTTAGTTCATCAACTGAACTAAGCTTCTCTTGTTCCTAGGCTTTATTCACTTTCAGTGAGCCTAGGGTGTCGTTTTACCTAACGTTTTATGCTTTATTATTAACAACGCCTCCGTACTACATCATAGCATCTTATATCCGTAATTTAGCATTCGTAATCCTTTTACTTATCACTTCTTCTTTCTCACCATTTGCTCTGATGCTGCATGTTGTGCGATGAAAAGAGATTCTCCTCACTTCATCACATGCATGCAAATCTAACTATTCCCTACCATGGTCATTCATTTCTTGCACTTCGGTTGCTTACTTCCCTGTAGTCTTGTCAGGGTTCTTCTCTACTACTGCCTTGTGTCTCCTATTTACTTCATTTATCAATTTATTTAAGTGATGCGGGGTCCATGACTTTCCAATCATTTTAATTGGATACTTCTAGGTTATCTTTCTTCTTATCCCATTCCTTCTATCACAAATCTCTTCCTTGTTTCATTCCTTTAATTCTCTTAGTACTGGTATCCCATGACTGGATGAATAATGTGGGGTCAACTACTCGTTAGCCATGTGGATATAAAATCTTCTTCCCGTTCTTCATTTCCCATTCCTCATCGTTACCTTTTTCTTAACGTCGTTTCTCAAGAATGGCCTTCTTTAAGGTTCCTTTACCATAATTTATTTGCCATTCTTGAGTTTCTTGGGCTCATTTTCATCAATATTCTTTGCACTGATAGGTAGCTTCCTCTTGACTTAACTTGTACGATCTCCAATTCGTATGACTTCTTTCACATCCTTAGAGGAGAGAGTCCTCTAAGCACTCGATTAGTGCAGAGGATAGGGAAAATCAATTTGATTTGTTGGAAGTTTGGTTAGCCTACTTTCGAAGTATTTTGCTTCCTTTGCCCCTCCAATGGTCGTCATCTGTTGACATGGAGTCTTTCCAACCTCTTTCATGCTCTCGTACAACTTATTCCAAGAAACTACACTTGGGCAGTGTAGATAGGGGAAAGTGCCAATTGATTTGTTGGAACCTATCATCTTCTTGAGGTTCTCTGCCTCAATCGGCCTTCTCTATGGTCCTTTGGCTCACATCTTGAAGTCTTCAAGCGTCTATCTTCTCGACTTTAGGTGGTTTTCCTTCATTCCACCTTTGCTGCACTTCTTTCAAAAGCTACACATAAATGGTGTAGAAATGGGAGAAATTGAGTTGGATCATTAAGGGTTGAGCTAATCATCCTTTGAGATCTTCTATTCCATTTACACGTACTTCGAGGTCATCATTTGGTGACCTAGAATCTTGGAGTGTTGGTTCTTCCAATTCCAAGTGATGTTCCTTTCATCGACTCCCGCTGAATCCTCCTTTCAAATTCTACACATGAATGGTGTAGAGAGTTAAAAAAGTCAGCTCACCGTACTTAGCTCTTTTGTTGATTTCTTCATCCTCACTATTTCCTCTTCAACTTCAGTACAATTCGTAGGTTGCCCCTTCTACCAAAGTCCTCGCCATTCTTTTGTCCCTTTTTCCTTGGATGGTTTGTCTCGTCCCTCGAAGTTCTTCAAACTTCGTCCTCCGTGATCTCACATCCTTTCAACTTCTTTTCACTTGATCTAACGCTTTCTCATAGCCTACACACAAATGGTGTAGAGAACAAAAGGGGTTGCTTTAGTTTTCTCAAGTCGTCTGATCCATCTTGGCTTTTTGCATTATGCTTGGTACATCATTCTCCTTCCAAATTCTACACATTGCAAGTATAGAGGATGGGGGAGCCATAATTGAGTTAGGTTGGATGTCAAACTCACTTCTTTATTAGCGAGTCCCAATGTCCACTACCTTAAAGGTTGGACGTCGAACCAGTTATCTTCACTAGTGAGTCTTTAAATGGCTATCTTGAAATTGGATGAGATATCACATATCTCGTCATCTCAAGGGACTTACTACCCTCGTTTGATTTGGCTAACGATAAGAAAGGGTATTAGAAAATGAAGGGTTGATCTTAGGAAATTTTCTCGGAAAGCTCACTTTGCTTTCACTAATCTCGAGGAATTGGTGGTCGTGGTATCATTTCACCTAAAGACCACACTCGAATACCCTATATGGTGGCATACTACTAAAGGAAGTATTCTAAGAATAGGTTCAGACATTAATGATACATTCGAGTGATTACATAGTTGAACTCGGGAGTTAGAACCTAAGTAATCCATTGATTTTGAAAACGTTTGAAAACACTTGAAAATCTGTGAAAACACTTTGTGGCTTTTAAAAACATTTAGAATCTTTTAATTGCTCTGATACCAATCAAATTCTCACACCCCGACCCGAAAGGGTCGGCCAAGTGGCAATCGTCGCGTTACCTTGTAGTACGTGTCTGTAGCCATGCACCCCGAAGCACCGCAAAGCATGAATTGAGTATCTTCGCTGCAAAATGATTACTAAAACTTTATTAATAATAATATAACAAATCATTTAATAAAAACGATTTAAATAAATAAATAAATAAAAATAGAATACCAGTGGATTAATTTAAGAGGACACTTACGCAGTGGAAACTAATACTCCTATGCCATCGACCTCTCTTAACGAGCCTCTGATCTATCTAACATCGTCGTACGTGGATCTGCATCTAACCACATTGGATACAGGTGAGTGATAGAGGTTCAATAAATTTCCACTAGGGGTTAGGGAAATAGGGGTAATCCAAAATAAATTTTATAAAACAATAGTTTTAATAAACTCAATATAAAATAAATATCTGAAATGGGCTGGCAATCAAACCACTAAAGACTCGACCCGTCGACCGTATGCTTTACTGTACCGAGGGCTATCTCTTTTGTTTTTAAAACATTTTCATATATTTTTCTTTCTCTTGCCTGTTCCCTCGGTGGTGCCAATCGCTGTAGGTGGAACACAACTACATCGAGCCCTGGTGAGTTTCCCTATGCGCCTCTCCCAGGGTCTCCATTGACCGTGTCCCTCAATAGGCGATCTAAGGCTATTTAGTCGCATGCATGTCTCGCTCGGTCCACTCGCTCCCTCTTATCGGAGCACCAACATCCACTCAATCGTTCATCTCGCCTCTCATTACTTCACAATGAGGTTATACATTTCTTCCCGTACAGGGCTTCGTATAGAGCCATACCAATACTAGATTGGTAGCTATTGCTGTATGCAAACTCTGCCAAAGATAGGTAGGTATCCCATCCACCGGTAAACTCGAGCGCACATGCTAGCAGCATGTCTTCCAATAGCTAAATGGTGGAGTTTGACTGACCGTCGGTCTGTGGATGGAAAGCAGTGCTAAAGCTGAGTTGGGGTGCCATTGCTTGTTGAAAATTGCTCCAGAACTATGAAGTGAACCTTGGATCAGGATCTGAAACTATGGAGGTTGGAACTCCATGGAATCTAACCACTTTGTTCATGTAAAGCTGCGTGAACTGGTTTACACTCCATCTCCTGCTTACTGGTAGGAAATGCATCGATTTGGTGAGTCTATCGACGATCACCCTATGGCATCAAGTCCACGTCTGATGCGCGGAAAACCAGTCACCAAGTCCATAGTAATATGCTTCCACTTCCACTTGAGAATTTGTAGAGGCTAAAGTGTCCCGAAGGGATTTCGGCATTTCGCTTTCACTTCTTGGCATGTCAGACATCTGGCCACAAATTCAGCCACTTCTTTTTTCATTCTATGCCTAAAATCATGATCTTTAATTGTTCGATACATTTTGGTGCTACCTGGTGCATGGCAAATGGAGACGAATGAGCTTACTAAAGAATGGTACCCTTGAGATCAAGGTCATTTGACACGTAAACTCGGCCTCTAAACAATAGGACTTTATCACTTCGAATCAAGAATTTGAATTGTTCACCTAACTGCAACTTCTGAAGCTCTTGCTGTAATCTCGGATTGGAAGTCTGGAGATCATGAATCCGATCATCTAACATCAACCTAGCTAAAATCTGTGTAATCAATGCATCATCGTGGAAGTCATAGGCCAATCTAGCTTCAGTTGACTTAAGCTCCATTAACTCTGGCAGGTAGATATCTCTGATTGTAGCCAAATGAGTAACTACATTCCGGCTCAAAGCATCTGGAACCACATTTGCTTTGCCGGAATGGTAGTCGATGACAAGATCGTAATCTTTAATGAGATCTAGACATCACTTTTGCCTCATATTCAAATCACGTTGATTCATGAAGTGCTTCAGGCTCTTGTGATTAGTGTAGATGCGACAAGTCTCACCATATAAGTGGTGTCGCCAAATCTTCAAAGCGAAGACTATGGCTGCAAACTCTAAGTCATGAACTGGATACTTCTCCTCATTTGACTTTAATTGATGAGAAGCATAGGCGATTACCCTTTCATTTTGCATCAACACGCATCCAAGTCCTTGATGTGAGGCATCAGTATACACGAAGAACTCTTTGCCGCTCACTGGTAGGGCAAGTACAGGTGCTGTTGTCAGCTTATCCTTTAACTTCTGAAAACTTTCCTTGCAGGCATTCAAGCAGAGAAACTTGATGTCCTTACGAGTTAGTTTTGTTAAAGATGCAGAAATCCTGGAGAATCAATCTATAAATCTCTGATAATATCCAGCTAATCCCAAGAAACTTCGAATCTCGGTGGGATTGGTGGGGCGTTTCTAATTGGTGATCGCCTCAATCTTGTTAGTCCCAGGAGGATGCACTTGTGCCTCCCTAATGGAGCAATGGAGCGTCCACAAGCCATTAATAGCTAGCACAAAACCCCTTAAGGGCTAGTCCCTCATAGACGTATGATCATCAAAATATATTTAATACATACTTAAGCATCTATCATATCCCACCCCAAAATCAATGTATGCTTGTGAGGTGGTACAATATATCCCAAAACATAAAATATTTAATTGAAATGATAAAACAAATTTGCCATCAATGTCACTAAACATTGAGGCCAAACCACTCACAATCAGGGAGTATAGTATACTCCCAATCAATCCAATTGAATAGCTGGGCTTTGCCTCAATCCTGATTGGCTGGCACTCCTAATTTCATTTAAAACATCCATTAAAATCATTTTCAAACTAAAATATGCTCATGCAGATTCAAGCTAGCCTAAATAGCTCTATCGAGATTAGAAAAGGGTTTAAACTTAATTCAGGCTTGAAAATGGACAAAATCAAGAAAGTCAACTTTTGGGTCAATAGTCAATAGGTTAGCTGGTCAACAGTCAATAGTCAACCAGTCACCTATCGCCGGATTCTGGAAAATTCCCAGATTTTCGGCCAACCCAAAAAATCTGACAGAATTCCTACCTAATGTTCAAAATTCCATAACTTTCATTTTACAACTCAAATTAAGGCATGCAATATGCCGTTGGAAAGTTCCAAGGGTTTACTTCAAAAAGTTCTTCTACAGAAAATTCAAATTCTAAACTTAACATAATAAAAAATTAGCTCAAACTTTGTGTCGCCATCTTCTTGTTCATAGCTGCGACAGGAAGTTTAGAAATTCATAGATCAAAATCTAGACATTTTCAGGGCAAGGTTTCTAAACAAAAGTTGTAGCTAACACCCCAAGATTCTATAGTTAAATTTTCAAAGCAAACGGAATTTATTTACCCAGTCAAAATCCAGAAAAACAAAAAGTGCAAAAAATGCTAAAGTGCATAAATTTGCTTACAACATTAGCTAAGCTTACTTAGCCATCCTAGCTTCATTCTAACATGCAAAAGGCCCGAATTGAAAGCTCATTTAGGGCATAACAACATACCTAAATAGTTTGAGAAGAATCAGACTCGTTTTCCCCAAAGTTGCCAAAATTAGTCTGAAACTTGGACTTGAAATTGTGCTCGAACCATTGGCTTTAAGCTTCCAAGACCACCATAAATGTGTAGAGCTCAGAAATCTACACAATTTACTGTCTTTGTTTGCTCAATTCTATCAAGAATTGAAGAAGAGGTGGAGCAATAAAGATTAAAGCAAGAAGAGGAAGAGGTCTCGGGAAGAAAGAAGAAAAGAAGAAAAGAAGAAGGAAATGGTCTTCTTGACCATTGACTTGGCCTTTTTATAGTAATTGGCAATTTTGCCCCTCCTTAACTCTTCATACTTCAATTCATGCCATTGCATAATTAAGCTACAATGTTTAGTGACACTAAGCCATACTTTGCAAAAATTTAATTTGTACCAAAGTTTATACATTGGGAGCTAAATAGTGCATTTGACTGGGGCTAGAGTTCACAATACCATTTGACCAACTGGCATATTATCGAAATCAATTTCAACTATGACAATTTTCATCAATTTCACCATATAATCTAAACATTTGATTGCAAAAATTTTAAGATAAGTCAATTCATGTCAAGACCATAAATAACCATCATAAATCAATTTAAATTC